>CM077668.1:183169310-185669310 GCA_039707655.1 Elymus sibiricus | reverse complement strand
TAACAGACACACATTTAATTGGTCAGCTAATGCTCCCACTTGAGTTTCCAAATGCATGTGGCAACATATAGAGAGACAGCAGGGAATTGCATTTTTTTGTCACTTGTTTACTGTACTATCTTATCCATACCAAATCTTAGTTGTTAGTTGAAAGCAAACATCGGTTGCTAAGTAGCTTTTGTGCGGTTTGCAGCTTCAGATCTGCCATGCCATGGTCAACACTATGCTCATCATGCTTAGGGTTTCCCCCTTTTATGATCACTACAATCAGCCTACGTGATTCGTGTCGTAAGAGCACTGCTCCACCCATCAAGCTAAACAAGCTTAGTTGTACAAATTCGAATCTGATATGATGCTGATATTAGTAAGACAGAGACAAGTTTAATTGGTCAGCTAAATGTTCCTACTTTAGTTTCGAAACGCATGCGAGCCACATATAGAGAGACATGAAGGAAGAGTATTTCTCTGTGCGCTCTGGTTCATCATGGGTGGGCAACACACATTGTATTATCCAAAATCTGCTTGCTCTTCTTTAACATGTTCCTCTTCTGTTCTTCTTAATAAGTATAGTAGTACAGTATGTTCCTTGTCGGGAACTGGAGCAGGGACATTTGCAGTCGACAGTTATATTGGGTCGCTTCTGATGGATGCTTTCAACTATTCTAGTTGGTCTGCCATAATATCCAGGAAATGATGGGAGTTGTGTCGCCTTTGAGAGTCTAGACTGATAGTCACAGTATTGCGCCTTCAGTTGAATAGAGCTGCCCCTGTAGGGGATCCGAAGCATTTCCAGCCGTACCGGCAATACAAGCCCATATGTTCCAGCTAGTTCCACTTTTCCGATTTTACTCGTGATGCTTAGGGTTTTCCCCTTTTATCTACACTATTATGATCTGCGTAGGTGCTTTGTGCCGTACTAGCAGCATTCCACCGTTCAAGCTAAACAACACACCCTCATAATTCCAAAGCTTAGTTGTTCAAATACGAATGTGATATGATACTGATATTAGTTAACAGACACACATTTAATTGGTCAGCTAATGCTCCCACTTGATTTTCCAAATGCATGTGGCAACATATAGAGAGATAGCAGGGAATTGCATTTCTTTGTCACTTGTTTACTGTACTATCTTGTCCATACCAAATCTTAGTTGTTAGTTGAAAGCAAACATCGGTTGCTAAGTAGCCTTTGTGCGGTCTACAGCTTCAGATCTACCATGCCACGGTCAACACTATACTCATCATGCTTAGGGTTTCCCCCTTTTATGATCACTACGATCAGCCTACATGATTCGTGTCGTAAGAGCACTGCTCCACCCATCAAGCTAAACAAGCTTAGTTGTACAAATTCGAATCTGATAGATGCTGATATTAGTAAGATAGAGACAAGTTTAATTGGTCAGCTAAATGTTCCTACTTTAGTTTTGAAATGCATGTGAGCCACATATAGAGAGACATGAAGGAAGAGTATTTCTATGTGTGCTCTGGTTCATCATGGGTGGGCAACAGACATTGTATAGAAAGACTTGTAATATCTACAATCTGCTTGCTCTTCTGCTCTTCTTTAACATGATCCTCTTCTCTTGTTCTTTAATAAGTACAATATGTTCCTTCTTTGGGAAGAGGAGCAGAGACATTTGCGGTTGACAGGTCAGGTCGAGTTGTTCTTCCTTAGTATATTTTGAAGCTGTCATCTGCGAAGTATCATTACTTCTGGAGCTCTCAACAGGGAGCCTATATTTTGAGTAGAAGGCCACATTATATTAATGCACACACCAAATTATAGCACACATGGCATCTCTCAAAAGAATTGCACGGAGATAGCATATAGGGGTTTACAGGGAGCCACTATTGGATTAGAATCCCCTATGCATTACAAAGATAATCTCACTTATTTTTATGTTTTCATGCATGTCAGGTATTGAACATGATCATAATGAATATTACAATGGGCGCACCAGAGGAATATTGCGAAACAATCCACTGGCTAACAAACTTGGCATCAAGGCATTGAGATCATGTCTGGATGCAATGGAACACACACGCTCCCCATCTACAGATTCCATTGCAGAATATGATCCTAAAGACGATTCTGACCTAGATAGAGACCCAAGTCTATTTAGATCTCTAGATGAGTCAGAGTCAGATGGCCTATCTTATTCACCCATCAAGGTGCTTGCTCTAACTTGGCAAGGTTGTATTGGTCGCACGTATCTTGCATTACTTCTACTTTGTTAAACCACCATCTGTTTTGTTTACACATCATATATGAGAATATGCCATGCCTATCCATTTTCTGTACCTATTCCATGTGTCATCATATTAGGTTTTTCCACTCAAATGTTGTTCTTTCATAATAGATGTCCAAAAGGAAGAGGGTGATTGCAGATCCTGAAGGAGTACAAACAAAGTATTTGTAAAAGGCAGTGATCCATTCTCAAGGGATCATAGGATCTCACAAAAATACTGCGCACTGCATTGCTCTTGTCAGTACCTCTTGCCCTTTATCACCATACTTACACTCATTGTTGTTTGATTATGTAGCATCACTGTGCATGTTAGCTTCCTTATCCACCGTTTGCTCGAAATTATAAGATCTATATTTACTCTTACATAAACGTAGAATAATCCCAATGGTTATGAAGTTCTGGATTGCTCTTGTAATTACCTGTTGTCATGTACTCCCTCCGTATCGAGTTACTTGTTGCTCAATTAGATGTATTTAGAACTAAAATAGTGCTAGATACATTCATTTCAGCGACAAGTAATTCCGGACGGAGGTAGTATTACTGTACTTACATTGAGAGATAGTTGATTGTTTGGCATTACTCTGCATCTTATCTGCCCTGCCCTCCATTTTCTTTAAATTATCAGATCTACATTTACTCTTACCAAAATGTTGAATAAAGCCAATGCCATTGCACAAGTTGATGTCTGCATTCCTCTTGTCAGTACCTTTTGCATTGTAACGATGTACTTAATTGATAGCTATTTGATTATGTATCATCACTCTTCATCTGAGCTTCATTATCCTCTATTTCTTCCAATATTATTAGATCTATATTTACTCTTTAAAAAATGTAGAATAAAGGCAACACTTATGAAGAAGTTTCTTTGGGGAATTTCTTGAATTATCATTCCATTGACATGGAGAAGGGCTTTGTCGAGCCCATATTAACATGTAATGTAAGTCCATCCTTCTCAAGCCTTCAAACTTTGTTCTAGTATAGATTTGGATAGGCATCATTTTCTCCACTGCTTTTTACTTTGGTGTTTGCATCAGATTGCATGTTTGCAACAACTGCCAGTTTCAAATTGTAGTTGTAAAAACATGTTCCTTATTCATACCATTCACATTAATCAGAACAGATGCATTGATTTTCTTTAGCCCTGCATGTATGCCTGTGTTCTAGATCTCTAATCTGGTGGTGTGGTGAAGCTACCCATGCCTGCATCATCTCATTTGCTACTTTGTCTTAACTGATTTTGCCGATAATACGGACAATGTAGCGACTTAGTTCCGATAAGGATCCAAGTCTCTTGTGCTTACTGTGCTATTCCCTGGATCAGTAGCTAGCACACACAGTACTCGATGAAATAACAGAGTTCAATCACACACTTTATTACATCGATAATCCTCAAAAGAGTATTTATTACATAAAATATGGCTGAAAGCCATCTAAAATAAATAACTGCGGAAGCATCAAAGGTAAATGAGTCCATCAACTCCACGACAAAACTGAGTGCAGAACAAAGACCTATCACACCTTACTCTTCATCGAAAAAATCTGCAACATGAAACGTTGCAGCCACAAAGGGTCAATACATTGAATGTATTGGCAAGTCATACCCAAGGTATGCAAGGATATATACCAGGTGGAAAGCTCTAAGGTTTATTTTGCATAAAGCCAATTTTGTCTTATTTATACTCACTAGTCAAGTTTTATTTATTTTCATTTTAATTAACCTATTGTTAAACTGGACTGCCTCCAATTTAACCCGCCTATGAGAGCCTCTGAGGATCATAGGTTCCTAATTGTTACCATGAGAGCCCCCGGGGATCACGGTTTATTTAAACCCACATCATATTAATTATTTGAGATGAGAAGATCTTCCAGAGGTTTCAAATCCAGTTGCTCAAAATTGTCTGTAATCGGAGACACGGCTAATCGATTAGTTTTACACTCTGCAGAGGTTTGTGCACTTTTCCCCACAAGACTCGACCACCTCCTTGGTCGAAAGATCGAGACAAAGTCTTTTGGATGTGTTCCCCTTAACCCTGGATAGGCCGATACACCTACATTCCTCCACATCTGCTAGCCTACCCTGGAAAGGCTCACACAACCTACTCAACTGGGCCAGAGACCATAATGGCTTGTGGCTGCGCACGGAAGCTACTTGATATGAAACATGTCCAACCTTTTTGAACCTGGGTGGCATTCCCCACCTTTCCTGAGTAATGCAGAGCCTCCCGGAGGATACATACTTGCCGACTGGTCCTGACAAACCTTTCCGCCCAAATGATTGATTAATTGGCATTGCAGAGCCCTCGGGGAATACAATACATGTGATTTATTAATTTAATATTTGTTTAGATTCTCTCACAACTTTCATCATCACATGATACCCAATCCACGTCTACCATAGCAAGGCTAAGTAATAACTACAATGTAACGATACCCAAATGGCAGCAAGGATTTTTAGGATCAGGCTAAACATATGGCTATCCTACCTGGGTTCAGCATAGCACATTACTCCTACACATGCATACTACTGTGTTGAAGACACTACATGCATAGTAAAACATGGGATTGGTATGATCAAAAGTGCAACTTGCTTGTTAAGTTGACGAAGTCCTTCGCACTAAAAAACCTGAAAATTCTACTCTTCGCACTCCAAACAATCTATCGTAAACAAACAATAGCTCACACATAAGCAATCAAAAAAGATCCAAAAAAATGAAGAAAGTACTTATGAAAACTCCAAAAAGAACCAAATAAAGTTTCTGTACAGAAACATATTTTTGACAGTAGCAAAATTATGTGATTTTGATCTCAACAGAAAGTATATGTCATAAGCTTCAATTTGCAAAAAGATTCAACCAAATCGGAGTTATAGATCTCAAGTTATGGCCTAACGAAGTCTAAATTTGAATCTGATCCAAATCAAATTTTAAATCTTCAAAATTATTTTTGGTTTGGGCCACTGGATAGATGGAATCAATATGAATCAGTAGGAAAGAGAATCACTAAATTTGGATCTATGGATTTAAAGATATGCTAAAAGAAAAGGGTGTGGCTAGGTCTCATTCGACTGAGATTTAACCAAGTCTCAGTCAAGTGGCATAACATGCAAGAGAGAAAAAGAAAAAAACTGAAAAGAAAATTTTACGGATCTTAACGTAAGATCTCATGGATATGGCATTGACTGAGACTTAACGAAGTCTTAGTCGACTGAGACTTAGCAAGACTGAAAAGAAAATTTGGATTGAATTCTGAAACTGAAAACATGAGACATCGGCCGGCCGTGGCAGAGGTGCCACGTGGCGAACGGTGACTGGCTGCGGGCGGCGGCTGCGAGCGGATGGCCGGGGCTTAGGGAATTCGGTGGCTAGGGTGGCTAACAGAAGAAAACTGGGAAGGTTTGGTTTGATCTGAACCAAAGAAAACCAAGGTAGAACCGGATACCGATTCGGTTTAGATTGGATCTAATCTAGACGATAGAAAATAGATCGGACGGACGGGGTTGCTGCGGTGGCTTACAGCGGCGGTGGACGACAGAGATGGCGTCGTGTGGCGACGGTGGCGATGCTTCGGTGGTCTTCGGCGTCGGCGGAGTGGACGGGGAGACTCGGCATGATGAGGCAGAGCCGTTGGTGGTGGCCGCGGTGGTCGGCAGGGGCGGGGAAAACCGGGGCAATGCGTTGGAGCTCCGGTGGAACTTGGAAACTCCGGCGAGATCGTGAGGGGAGCGGGGAGGGTCTCAGGAGCTGCGGTTTGTGGAAAAACAAGGTCGGGACCTCGGGTATATATATAGGGTAAAAAACATGGGCGAGGGGTTGATCTACAGATAGATCCTGCGAGAATGCGGCCGGCGTGTCGTGTTCATGGCGGATTCACCCATGGCGTGAGGATGAAGAAGATGGGTGGGGCCCGCATGTCAGTGGGAGAGGGGAGGGAGCGAGGGGGTCGGGCGACCGGTGTGTAGCGCTTGGGTGCTCGCATGGCGCTGGCATGGGCTGTGGGCCGAAATGGCCGGCTGCCGGCCATTTCGGCCCACAGCCCATGCCAGCGCCGTGCGAGCACCGAAGCGCTACACACCGGTCGCCCGACCCCCTCGCTCCCTCCCCTCTCCCACTGACCGGCTGGGCCGGCGGGATCCCTTTTTTTATAAATAGTGACCTTTTCTATTTTCTATTTAGAGAAACACTAAAACACAGAAAATACAAAGTAAACTAAATAGAAAAATTCCAGAAAAATTCACATAAATAATAGGAAATATATAGAGCCGTGTGAACTTTATTCTGGCCTAGATGCAATATTTTTAATAAAACATTTTTGCTATTCTAATAAAATTGGCATTAAAATAATTTGCAAATAAACCCAAATAAATAAACTTTGAATTCAAATTCAATTTCCAATAATCCATTTCTATTTTTAAGAAGTCCTTTTATCTTCTCTCTTTATTTTATTTTATTTTTGAAATAATGGAAATGAATTTGTGAAACCAGTATTGATCCAAATTCCAATTTTGAATTAAAGAATCTTTCGGAATGGATTTAGGGGAACTTCCAACTCTCTCTTTAGTAAATTGAAGAAGTCATATTATCTTCCCTCGAAAGAATCTTTGAGTTGCATAAAGTTCTTTGGATCAAAATTCAAATGAAAAACAAATAAAATGCAAAAATGCATAAATCATGGATGCATATGAATGATCTATATATAAACATCCAAATTGAAAATTGGGATGTTATAGACAATGCCGTATTATGTTAATGCTATTTTAAATTGTATCTCTGAATTTGCCAATATAAAATGGGATGGAATTGCCACACACTGACCATCGTTGCTTATATATTTGTGAAACTTGTTCTTTGTCTCCTTCTTTCTCTTTCAGATTAATATCTCTGACACCAGGCAGAACTTTAGGGAAGATAGTGAGCCAAACCCATTGCTGGTACCTATCACTTATATTGCAGTGAAGAAGGTAAACCATCTTGAAGAGAGCAAGATGACCCTAAGGTTATGTCTTGATGAAGACAGTGAGTTCCAGAGACTTAGCAGCAGCTGTGACACAACCTTGGTTAAGTTGCTGCCTGAATCAGTTCGACTTCTTCAGTCTCAACTTCAAGCTAAAAGACTTGGTGCAGCTCAGGTCCGACTTGAAGTACAATCTCTAACGAAGATCAAAGAGGACACCCGTGTGTGCTTTATAGCTACGCGGCTAGAGCTAGAGGATTTAACGTTCAGACAACTGAGGTCTCATCAGCTTGTTCAGCTGCTTGCGCTGTAGCACCGGGGTAGGACTAACGTTTCTTGAACTGTGTTGAAGTGCTGTTTGTTTTGTCTATTATTTTGTCGGCGCGTTTTTTTGCACTGTTGGCGACCATTGATGCCTAGTGTATGTAATCTGCGATCTGGTTGCCCTTTATTATCATTGGTGGCGAACTTTGATGCCCAGTGGATGTAATATTCCGTAACTTCATTATTGTATAGTCTAGGTTTATTCTTACTCGGTATGCTGTAATTTAGGCTGGTAGCTTCAACGGAGCTCAACGGCCCAATACGTTATCGGTCTGTCAGCGGTATATAAAAAGAAATTACGCTACCCAAATGGGCCGGCCCGTAACTAGTTATATATGGGCCGGAAAGTCGGCCTATAATCATCTCAGGCCATTATTAGGCCTAAACATAAAGTAGTTTTCGGCCTTTAACAGGCCGAGTAAAACGTGGGCCGCAGCCAGAAATTTCCCTGGGCTTTTAACAGGTTGAAAAGGAGATTGGGCCTGAATTGAGCCGACAATTCATGGACCGGAAGCAGGCCGAAACATCTGTAGGCCCATGATTGGCCCAAGTACATACGAGCCGTTAACAGGCCAAAATTTATCATGGGCCTTGGTTGGCCCAATAAAATTATGGGCTGTAAGCAGGCCCAATGCAAAGTAGGCCATAATTTGGCCCAACTATGTCACGGGCCTTTAACAGGCCGTTAGTCATGTTGGACTGAAATTTATCCACGAAGAGTACGGGCCGTTAAGAGGCCGAAAGTCACTTCGGACTAGAAATCAGCCCAGATGCAGCACGGGCCATTAAATGGCCGAAAGTTAAACCGGACCGAAAATGGCCCATATGCAGCAACGGCGGCTAACTGGCCAAAACGAATATCGGGCCAAACTGTTAAACGGGCCTTTAACAGGCCGAGATACAAACCGAGCCTACAATGGGCCCAAAAGCACAATGGCCTGTTAACGGGCCGGATCTGTTATGGGTCGTAATTTGGCCCAAAACATGATCCGATATGGGCCGTAATTTGGCCCAAACCATGGCAGGTTATTAACGGGCCGGTCCACTAGTGTCTGACAAAATCTTGTGGCCCTTTGGCTGGGCCAGCCCATTTAGGTCAAATGGGCCACTGTTGGGCCGTGCCACGTGTCGCCGTATCATAGGCGCGTCTTGTCCATTGGACGAATGACATCTGTAGCAACGCCGAGCTGACACGTGGATCCGCGGGCAAATGGGAAATTTACACGTGGAAAATCACCATTGGTCAGAGCTGCTAACGGGTTATCGGATCCAAACCAGAACCCGATAGTTTAACGGCGACCCGTTACGGTGGATGCCATGTGTCAGTCACCCTTGACGAAAACACTTCCATGATACGACATTTATCGTCGTGGAAGTGGACACTTCCGTGATGATAATTTCAGTATTGTCATGGAACACTTCTACGACAGCACAGGTATGACTATCTTGATTCTGTCATAAAATTGTCACGGATGTACATGCATGACAGAAAACTTGACCTACTGTGACAAAGACGTATCATCACGGAAGTGTTTTTTTTGTAGTGCAAGTTTTGGGTGAGACCACGATGGATGAAGGAATAAGGAGCGGCAAGAGCCTAAGCTTGGGGATGCCCAAGGCACCCCAAGGTAATATTCAAGGAAGACTCAAGTGTCTAAGCTTGGGGATGCCCCGGATGGCATCCCCTCTTTCGTCTACAATCTATTGGTATATCACTTGGAGCTATATTTGTATTCATCACATGATATGTGTTTTACTTGGAGCGTCTTGTGTTATAGTTTGCTTGCTTTTGTTTGACTTTTAGTTTGCCACAATCATCTTTGCTGAACACACCTTTTTGAGAGGGACACACATTATCATGATTTGTTAGAATAGTCTATGTGCTTCACTTATATCTTTTGAGCTAGATAGTTGCTCTAGTGCTTCACTTATCTTTTAGAGCACGGCGGTGGTTATATTTTAAAGAAATAGTTGCACTCTCATGCTTCACTTATATCTTTTTGAGAGTCTAATAAATAGCAATGCTAATATGCACGGGTTATGAATTTGGTCCTAATATGATAGGTATTCAAGAGGGATATAATAAAAACTTTCATGTAGATCACTTAATATGATAAGTTTGATTCCTTGCAATAGTTTTGCGATATTAAGATGGTAATATGTGGGAGGTACTAGTAGATAATTGTGTTTTAGTAAGAATATTGGTGTTAAGGTTTGTGATTCATGAAGCATGCACGTATGGTTTGTCGTTATGCTAAGAAGTTGGAGCATGATTTATTCTTGATTGTCTTCCTTTGCGTGGCGGTCGGGGGCACGCGATGGTTAAATCCTACCAACCTCCCCCCTAGGGGCATGCGTAGTAGTACTTTGCTTCGAGGGCTAATATACTTTCGCAATAAATATGTGAGTTCTTTATTACTAATGTGAGTCCATGGATTATACGCACTCTCACCCTTCCGCAATTTGCTAGCCTCTTCGGTACCGTGCATTGCCCTTTCTCACATCGAGAGTCGGTGCAAACTTCACCGGTGCATCCAAACCCCGTGATATGATACGCTCTATCACACATAAGCCTCCTTATATCTTCCTCAAAATAGCCACCATACCTACCTATTATGGCATTTCCATAGTCATTCCGAGATATATTGCCATGCAACTTCCACCGTTCCATTTATATGACACACATCACCATTGTCATATTGCTTTGCAGGATCATATAGCTGACATAGTATTTGTGGCTCAGCCATCGTTCATCATTTTCATACATGTTACGCTAGTATCATTGCACATCCTGGTACACTGCCAGAGGCATTCATATAGAGTCATATTTGTTCTAGTATCGAGTTGTAATTTTTGAGTTGTAAGTAAATAGAAGTGTGATGATCATCATTATTAGAGCATTGTCCCGGTGAGGAAATAAAAAAAGGCCAAAAAGAGCCCAGCGAAAAAAGAGAGAAAAAGGGAGAAGGGGCAGTGTTACTATCTTTTCCATGCTTATGCTTCAAAGTAGCACCTTGTTTTTCATATAGAGAGTCTCCTATGTTGTCAATTTCATATACTAGTGGGAATTTTTCATTATAGAACTTGGCTTGTATATTCCGATGATGGGCTTCCTCAAATGCCCGAGGTCTTCATGAGCAAGCAAGTTGGATGCACACCCACTTAGTTTTTATTTTGAACTTTCATACACTTATAGCTCTTAGTGCTTCCGTTGCATGGCAATCCCTACTCCTCGCATTGACATCAATTGATGGGCATCTCCATAGCCCGTTGATTAGCCTCGTCGATGTGAGACTATCTTCTCTTTTTGACTTCCCCTTATTAATCTCTATCATCATTTTATTCCACCCATAGTGTTATATCCATGGCTTGCGCTCATGTATTGCGTGGGGGTTGAAAAAGCTGAAGCGCGTTAAAAAGTATGAACCAATGGCTTGATTGTCTTCGGGGTTGTGCATGATATATACTTTATGTTAAGAAGATGGAGCATGACAGGATTATATGATTTTGTAGGGATAACTTTCTTTAGCATTTTTATTTTGAAAGGCATGATTGTTTGTTAGTATGCCTGAGTATTGATGTCTTTATATCAAATTATAGACTATTGCCTTGAATCACTCAGATCTTAATATTCATACCGTAAAAGAGAATTACATGATGATACATTTTAGGTAGCATTCCACATCAAAAATTCTGTTTTTATCATTTACCTACTCGAGGACGAGCAGGAATTAAGCTTGGGATGCTTGATACGTCTCGAACGTATCTATAATTTTTTATTGTTCCATGCTATTATAGTATCAATCTTGGATGTTTTATATGCAATTATATGCTATTTTATATCATTTTTTGGGACTAACCTATTAACCTAGTGCCCAGTGCCAGTTCCTGTTTTCTGCTTGTTTTTTGTTTTACAGGAAATCAGTACCAAATGAAGTCCAAATGCCACGAAACTTTTTGACGATTTTTTTCTGGACAAAAGAGACCCTAGAAGCTTTGGGAGGAGGCTAGAAGCCTCACGAGGAAGCCACAAGGCAACAAGATGCGGCCCCAGGGGGCGCGCCCTGATGCCTTGTGGGTCCCTCGTGGCTCCGTTTGACCTAACTCCACTTCTATAAATTCTCAAATATTGGGAAACCAACAGAGATCCACCCCAAATAACTTTTCCGCTGCCGCAAGCCTCTGTTCTTCCACGATCCCATCTGGAGGCCTTTTTCGGTACTCTGCCGAAGGGGGAATCAATCACGGAGAGGTTCTACATCAACCTTTATGCCCTTCCGATGATGTGTGAGTAGTTTACCACAGACCTACGGGTCCATAGCTAGTAGCTAGATGCCTTCTTCTCTCTCGTTGATCTTCAATACAATGTTCTCTTCAATCTCCTTGGACTTCTATCGGATGTAATCTTCTTTTGCGGTGTGTTTGTTGGGATCCGATGAATTGTGGGTTTATGATCTGATTATTCATGAGAAATATTTGAGTCTTCTCTGAACTCTTTTATGCATGATTGTTATAGCTTTGTATTTCTCTCCGATCTATCCGCTTGGTTTGGCCAACTAGATTGATTTATCTTGCAATGGGAGAGGTGCTTTGTGATGGGTTCAATCTTGCGGTGTTCTATATCCCAGTGACAGAAAGGGACAAGACACATATTTGTATTGTTGCCATTAAGGATAAAAAGATGGGGTTTAATCATATTGCTTGAGTTTACTTTGTCTACATCATGTCATCTTGCTTAAGGCGTTACTCTGCTTTCATTAACTTAATACCCTAGATGCATGCTGGATAGCGGTCGATGGGTGGAGTAATAGTAGTAGATGCAGGCAGGAGTCGGTCTACCTGTCTCAGACGTGATGCCTATATACATGATCATTGCCATGAATCCATCATAACTATGGGCTTTTCTATCAATTGCCCAACAGTAATGTGTTTACTCACCGTATGCTATGTGTTCGAGAGAGAAGCCTCTAGTGAAAACTATGGCCCCCGGGTCTTCTTTTATCATATATTAAAATCCAAAAATACCTTGCTGCAATTTATTTACTTTTATTTTATTTTGCAATTTACTTTTCTATCTATCACTATCAGAATTAATCCTTGCAAGTAACCGCTAAGGGGATTGACAACCCTCTTATTTGCGTTGGGTGCAAGTGTTTGCTTTTGTGTGTGTAGGTGCTGCTAACGAGGTTCTGTGTGGTTCTCCTACTGGATTGATAACCTTGTTTCTTAACTGAGGGAAATACTTATCTCTACTGTACTGCATCATCCTCTCCTCTTCGGGGAAATCCCAACGCAGTTCACAAGTAGCACAGCACCACGGCGATCATCCAGGATCATAGCAGTGAGAAGCCAAGCAACGGCGCGAGCATCCCAGCTAGGAGGATATGGATCAGCTCCGAGACCACGTCCTCCATTGGGGACCTCGTCTCGAGCTCCTGCAACCAGAGGAAGAAGAAGAAGAAGAGGACGAAGGAGAAGAAGTGAGGGTAGAGAAGAAGAGGGAAACCTCGCGGTTATTCTTATAGCTCGAGCTCGGTGCACGATGGGCGAAGTCCACCAGCGCCGCTCGCCGCTCGATCGCCGGTGTTCAGGAGGCGAATCGGCGAGCAGTGCCAACAAGGTGCTGACCCGCGAGGTGAGTGCTCGCTGCTTCAGTAGCAGGCACGCCGCGCACTACCGCAGTACGACCCTAGATGCCCTATGCACTAGATGCCACGAGTGGAGAACGCGCAGGAAAGCACGTGAGAGAGAAGAGAAACGGGAGCCAAAGGTAGAAGAAGAGACTGACAGTGGGCCCTGGGTCCACCTGTCAGCAGGAGATCGCACTATTCATTGAAGTGCAACTAGCAAATTTGGAATTTGAGATTTATACTCTTTCCAAATTTGTCGTGGCCCTGAGTAGCAATTCCTCGGTTGCCCTAGCCATGGAGACAAATCCATAGCACCAGTACCTCAAAGTAGGTACACCAATTATCAGTATCCTCACATCTACTGTGTTTAATCAAATGAGCTAAATATTTAGCTCAATAATATCTCCTCGGAGAGGTGGACATAGTTCTGGTAACCACCCTACAAATCTCGAGGATGAGATTTTCTTAAGGGGTGTAGATTTTGTAACACCCCAAAATATTTTCTTTTGATTATTTAAAATATTTTCTTCTCTTAAAAGAAAATGCTTGGATTTAATTTTGGCCTTTCCAATTCTTTTCTTTTATTTCCTTCTGGTCCATCTTAAAGTTTTTAATTCGTTCTTTAAAAACTTTCTTGTGGTTTCAGAAATGGGATTTCTCATTTAAAAAAATTCTGAAAAGTTTTAAAACTTTTGGGGAATAATTTTCTCTTAAATCAATTGTCAAGTTTGATTTCTTTTGAAACTAGGGTCCCTTAAAACTCAAACTAATTCCAAAAAAATATTCCTCAAGCAGCTCCCCTGCCCTATGGCCGTACCCAACTCAATTTCTTTCACAAAATTTTCTTTTACCAAACTTAAACATTTCCAAAACCAACTAACATCACTTCTTAGCCTCCTTTGAGTTTACAAGGGAACTACCTTCTCCTTAATATTTCTAATCCTACAAAAATTATCTCAGCTATATGTCAGTACCAACACTCCATTTCTCCAAAAACATTCTGTCCTCAGGTTCAAAAATTTCAAACTTCATTTGAATGAAATTTGGACCAGATTCATGTCCCTTGATGAAACCTCAATTTCCACAACTCCAAAAATTCTGAAATTTTGACAGCACCTTTGTCTTACATCATATCATCACCACAAAAAATTCAAATTCAAATAAAATGCCTAGCTAGCATTGGCATTTCATCGAACACCTCAAGTTCACAAATCCGGACTTGGATCAAATCCACGGGAATCAGTTGTCGTGCATTCCACTCCTCCCCATGTTCATTGCCCACCGTCCTGGTGATGCCCTGGCCCACCCGTCAGCCGCTCTACACCGGCCAGCGAGGCACCGAACCGGTGCAATGGCCGCCGCCCACACCATGGTGGCCGATGGATAGCTTCGGCCGCCCCCTACGCATTCACTCCTTTGCCCCGCCTAGCATACCTCCCCTGCAACGTGTCGCTTCTCCGCATTGCCAGGCCACCATCCAAACCCCCCGAGGCCCTGCTGCCAGTCGCCGGAGCTGCACGCCGTGAGCCATGGCTGTACCCAAACTCCACTGTGGGGAGGATGGATAGAGCTCAAATTTTACCCAAACTCCGATCCCACTGACGCCCACCGACCAGGCCTGTCGACCTCAACTACCTCCACCGGCCGCAATCCTTTCGCCGTGATCCATCCGACTCCGGCCATCACTGTCCGCCTATTTAAAGGCCACCCTGAGTCCCGTTCTGAAACCACACCATCTCCACACATCCCTAATCATCACCCAGAGGGGTTGATCGACCTCGGGGAGGTCTTCTTCCCCAACCCTGGCCGCCCGATCCGCCTCTAATCCCGAGAGGGATTCATCGCCGTCTCTCCGGTGAGATCCAACTTCTCACGACGCTATCGTTCGCCGGAGACGACGCCGCCGTCACCACAGTGCACGCCGGCGACCAACTCCACCACCCACCGACGCGGACAAACCCCCTGAGCACGCATGCACCATCGCCACCTCCTGAAACTCCGTCGATCGCCACCAGAAAAATGGAAGGAAGATGATTTTTACAAAGTTGTGGAGTGAATCAACATTTCTACACACCCAAGGCAAGCATCTTGAACACTTGATATGACGACTGCTTGGTTGATTGCTTGTTAGAATTTTGAAACATGTTTATGTTACCTTAAATGAAATTGCATATAGATAATTCTGCATATGTGGTTCCTTGCCAGTATTTCGATCTCAGTTAAACATGAAACTTATGTGGGTATGTCTATTGGCTCGTGCCACACATGCCTATGCTTGTTTTGACTAACCTGCAGAAAAGAGTCTGTCACAAATAAAAGTGACCGTGAAACAGGAATCTCGTTGTGACGAGAATGATCGGTGTTGGCATGTTGGGACATGCCAGGTGGTGACACCGTCTAGTGCCACTAAAGAAATGTATCGTGCTAAACACTGCAGGAAACATACACCTCCCGAGTCGACCGTAGATCGAGTCTTGTTTCGGTAACCCCCAAACTTGAATCGTGCTACCACATGTCCCTGTCACAGGTAGGGTATGGTTCAGTAAGTTGGTAACACCTTTCCTGCACACACCATACAGAGAGGCCGCAATGAGAGTTCTAAGGCCTTGGATTAATGCCAGTCATCGGGTCAGGGGGCATGGGTGTTTCCGGTTGAGACCGAGACGGGTAGCACCCTTTTTTGCGCGCATTATAAATATCATTGTGATCCCATACTATTGGAGGTTGTAACCTTCCCACTTAGAGTTTTACTTAACCGATGCTTTGGGTGATTCCTGGCATCAAGAAAGTTAAGCTGGTGTGTGCTGGTCAGGTGTGTTTACAACCCAGAGACCATAATCGAAATTAGTCAACGTTTCGGGGTTGACTAAAGAAATCCTTTACTTGTGGGTAAAGAGTGCAAACCTCTACAGAGTTTAAAAATCTATTCAAATAGCCGTGTCCACGGTTAAGGGCTACAGTCTGGGAAGGGTCAAGTGTCGGTCTTCGGAGGAAAATAACTAAATCAGAAATTGATTATGATTTATGATGGGTGATTATTATCACTAATGTTGTTATGAACTAACCCATGTGCCCCGGTCGATACTTGTATGTTTTATTTTACTTTGCATTAAAAGCACTTTATGAGGCATCGCTTTAGACATCCGACTGTGGCATTTATTATTAAGACCTTTCGAGGCGTCGCTTCAGACACCTGACTGGCTCGTATATTATCTTCTTTTAGGTTTCACATGACGGTTCTACCTCCTAGAATCCATATTTCCCTTGGTTTTATTTGGATTAAAGCCCTTGGCGTGGCATCTCATAGACGCCCAACTTTGGCATTCTTTTACATTTTGCTCTTGGGTTCTTTCGGGACGATTCTACCTCCTAAAACCCAACTTTAAACTTTTGTGTGACAATATGATCTACTTAGACCTTGCTGATATTGGTTGGCTAACCATTAATTTCTATGCAAGTATAATACTCCACATGATTGCATTAAAATTCTTGTCATGACATTGTAGAATATACTTAAAGATTAACTGCATGCATCCTACCTCCTTTATTATATCTTTTGTTCATGATGTTTGCGAGTACATTCAAATGTACTCACTGGCTTGTCCCTGGCTATTGTCTTGGTCAGATCATGATTCGGTGGAAAGCGCTACGATGACGCCCCCGCAGCATAGGAATCGGAGATAGCAGCCACGTGAGATAGGTATTATCTAGGTCAGTCGTTCCTATCGGAATGGGGCCCCATCAACGTTGGAGATCCACGAGTCGCTTCCGTCATCCGATGTTTAGAAATCATTGTTGTACTCATTAGACCTTTATGGTCTTGTATCCAAATTCTTGTAACTGCTTGGTAATCTATATCAAGGACGTGTCCACCAGCAAACAATGATCTTGGGGCTGGTGATGACACGAGGGTTATTTTCTGGGATTTTGTGTCCCGGAAAACCGGCCCTCACAAAAGCTTCGGTTTGTAAGAGGCTTATACCAAAACTTGTCCCAAATTGGACAATTTTTTTACCACATCATGTTGGTGCCATGTCATGACACCATGCCAAGTTTCATGAATTTCAGGTGAGTTTTTGATTTACAGGAATTTAAAAACCAAGTTTCTCAATGTTTGCGACCGAGCCACGATACCGAGATGTTTTAAATTCATTCCCATTTCTTGCATGGGAACTAAACATGCACCCAAGGACACACATATGATTTTTTAACCCATTTTGGTGCACTGCACCATGTGCCTATAATTCCAATTTGAATTATGCAAATTAAATGCCTAGAAAACTCAGTTAACATATAAAAAAGGTCAAACAAACCCTGAATAATGCCATATTTTAACACGACACTCCTATTGGTCTATGTTGCCTCTGGAAAGAAATCCAAGGTGAGAAGAGGCAGCGAATGTCGTTTCGCCCCCAAAGGAGACACGTTCCCTTTCGGAACCACGAGGCTTCTAGTGAGAAACTCCTGTTTGTACGAAGCTTATACCAAAACTTGTCCCAAATTGGACAATTTTTTTACCATAGCATGTTGGTGCCATGTCATGACACCATGCCAAGTTTCATGAATTTCAGGGGAGTTTTGGATTTACAGGAATTTAAAAACCAAGTTTCTCAATGTTTGCGACCAAGCAATGATGCCGAGATGTTTGAAATTCATTCTCATTTCTTGCATGGGAACTAAACATGCACCCAAGGACACACATATGATTTTTCAACCCAATTTGGTGCACTACACCATGTGTCTGTAGTTCAAATTTCAATTATGCTCATTAAATGCCTAGAAAACTCAGTTAATGTATAAAAAGGCCAAACGAACTCCGAATAATTCTATATTTTAACACGACACTCCTATAGTTGCATGTTCACTGCAGATAAATGTTCTAGCAATTCAAACACCATCCTCTGCCGTTGTAACCCAATTTTGTCTTTCAAATCAAAATGAAAATAAAGTACATCACCCATAGTTTATTAGCACGAATCGTGTGTGATGCAGTATAAAATATCTTGGGGCACCCTCACATATGGCTTACACTGGAAGCTTCGTCGGCTATAGTCCACCGCCACCGCGTCAACCAAACTTGCTCCCCAATCCCATTTTACTGTTCAATCATCGCCGGTCAAAGATGGGGACGTGGATCCGCATCGTGAGGGTAACTTCGGCCGCCCACTCCGGCCCGAGTGTGGCCGCATCCGCCGTGAGCATGCTCATAATCTCCATTAGCGTGGCCGCAATCTTTGACAGGGCGGCAGCGGCAGCCGAAAGGGCAGCTGCTGCAGCTGAGATGGCGGCAGCAACATCTGCGACGGGGATAGCAACCCGCAAGAATGGCGCACCAGCTGTCCGTTCCTCAGCAGCCACCGTAGCCCTGATGGAGGCTGTCCACGCCCATGTCGAGACCGCCCATGCCCAGCTCGTGGCGGTCACCGCACAAATCGCGATGGCCTTGTCCAACACTGGTCGGCAAACCAAACCACGTCTGAAGAGTTGGCAATCACCGAGAGCGCTCGAGCAGCCGTTCGTTTGTCGGTGGCCTCCCTAGCAGAGATGGAGGCCATCCACATCCGAATCACGGCCGCCCACGCCCAGCTCGTGGCTGCCTTTTCCAAAGAGATGGCGGGCATGGATGGCGAGATGCTTGCCGAGTATGTGCCGATGGATGCCATGGAGCCCCTTCCCCATGAGGTCGTCGAGCACGAGCTGGACATGGAGGAGGCGACGGAGATCGACAAGCGCCAGGCGGAGTAGTAGTCTTTGTTTAGAGCACTGGTCTTTTGTTAGAGTAATGTTTAGGTCAGCCAGCTCTGTTTAATTGCTGAACTTGCTCGATTAAGTAAGTGTGGGTTGTGCTATAGGCTCTTTTGTTTACTCAAATTAGCAAGTGATGTTAAATTATGCAATGACATGGATGACTATTGTAACCAGGGAAATTCGGACCAAAATTTTCACGTTCAAACTCATCACACACGGGGTAAGCTATGGGAATCGTTTGTGATGTTTAGATATCGCACACAATGTTGAATAAGGGACTGTGTCCGATGACACTTAGCGCACCAGTTTTTCGCTGCACCGAGGCAAAAAAATTCGGCAACCACAGAAATATCTACCTCCCCCCTCTTCCCGACCACAAGCCACATTTCCCATGTTTCCTCCTTCCTTTCCAAGTTAAAACCTTCACTGCTTGCTTGCAGCGCTGCCTTCTCGCCGGCGACGCTCCATCCTCCTCTTCCCCTCTTCCCCCATCCTTGTCGATCTAATCAGGTAATCCACACCCCACCTCCCCCCCTCTTCCCCCATCCTCCTCTTCCTTCTCCATCCCACATGCCCCGACCGCCGGCGCGACACCATCTACCCAAATTACCGCCCCATCCTCCAAATAATCACCGCCCAAAGCTATGGTGCACACAGTATAGCCAGGAGCTCAAGGAGCATTTGGCAGCGGAGAAGCAAATTGCGGCCGCACACGCGGATGTGGTCGCGATGGCTGCCATGCGTGACGACCCCCGGATCTTGGAGGAGCACCTCTCCGACGAGGCCACCGTCGACGCCTCGCGCGCGGACACCACCACGCGGTTGGCTGCTTTAAACGACAGTTCGTGGTGTTTTCTCGATGCCACCGCCGGTGCGTTCGACGAAGACTACGAGGTGTTTTCTCAGTGTGCCTGTGCTTACCTCAACTCCAGAGCCAGTAGGTTGGTGCCCGGACCGGCTTAGGCGATTCACCACTACGAGGAGGGCACCCACGATGTGGAGGCCTCGCCCTCTTCCAAGTTTAAGGAGTCCATCATCATCGATATCTCCGACGATGAGGAGTAGCTTGTTTTTTTAGCTTACTAAGGACCTATGCTCAGCTAGCTACGTCAGTTAAGCATGTTCAGTTTACCTGTTACATGTGCTACTCCTGCCTTTCCTTTAGAAATTCTAGTGAATTGTCCAATGTAATGTTACTATGCAATTTGATCTTCTAGTATGTTCTATTGTGCAATGTGGTGCTCTCAGTTAACTGTTTGGTTTATTTGTTGAGGTGTTCACATAACTGTTTGGTTCAATTCTGCAATGTGATGTTCAATTGGCATGCGTACAATTTTATATTGTTATGCATGTGAGAAATAAATCGAATTTGGTTGTACTAAATACATGAGAAACATATACAACTGTTATATTTCCTAGTTCTTAAGCATGCTTGGTTTGGATAACTGGCTTTTCCATGTGGCTCGAATTAATCTGTTGGATCTGCAATGTGTTTATTTTTCATTAACATATTTTACTGATAGTATGCCAACTCTCACTTAACCTGATCAATATCTACCTTATATGTGTTGCAGGGAAACAATGGGAGACACTGAGGTTTACCATCGAGGTTTGCACATGCATGGTCCTTTGGCTAATAGCACATTATTGTGCAATTGCAGGAACCATTCTAATATTTAGGATTTTAACAATTTGGTCTTGCACCTGTAGGTCCTGCTGTCAGAGGTTTAGACCCACTGTTCAACCCATTTTGCATATGGGGAAATGGGATGTCCATGAATATTAGTCAAGTCAACAAACTCAAAAAGATTGGTAGGATAAAGAAACTAGCGATGAAAAACAACAAGATCTTTGTCTACACAATGAAGAAGACATCAGCCAACTATAGGATGGTACTAACTCTTTTACCTTGCTTTTTTCCCTTTACGCCATTTCAAAATTTAGAGAACATATTTATACATATCTTTGTTTTCAGTCCTTTCCAAAGCAGTTCACCGATGATTACCTCTCAAAGCACTTGTATGGTCAAGAGGCGAGAAAGGTATTCATACAACACCCACGGTATAATATTGAAGTCTTCCTCAAGAGGACGAAGGATGGGCGGGCAATCATCCACAGGCACTGGCCGAAAGTTGCAAGGACCTTCGACATCATTGAAGGCTCAATATTTGCCTTCCGCTTCAGCAGTTTCCAGATGAGATTCATCTGTCTATTTATCGTCTATGATGCTACTTTCCAAAGGTTTCAGATGTTGCATGTGAAACTTGGTGTTGTTGTGTAATGGGGGACCGGCGTCGGTGTGGCTCACCGGAGATGGCCGAGGCGGCGGAGCTATTGTGTGAGGTTGCGGTCGACATTCTCGTGTGCATTTAGACGAGGGAATGGGTTAGTGAGATGCGCGAGAACAAGGTGAACACGATGGACATGGTGCGCGGCTCGGACGTGAGCTTACCTCACCGGAAACAATGGCGGGGCGACGGTGAGGTTCGGACGTCGACGGACTTGAGGTTGCAGAGGGCCTCGGGCTCGAAGAAGATGTCCAGGGGACTCACCGGTGTGCGGAGAATGCGGTGGTGGCGGCGGTTGGTCGGTAGTGGTCGGGGTTGGACGGAATCGTTGTCGGTGTTTCTAGGTTAGTGCTGCAATGGGGAGCTTGCGGCGGAGCAGCTTGCTGGCATTGGGCTCGATTGTTTGGGGCAAAAGAGAGAGCGAGGGGAGGGGGATTTATAAGACATGGGCATTGGCGCTAGGCGTGGCCGGAAGCGTGCGGGTGGAGATCGTGGGCGAGGTGCATGTGGGTGCGGGCGACGTGGGTGTCGTGCACGCGGGAGGTTGGGGACGGTGCTGACAGGTGGGTCTGGGGTCAGTGAGAGAGAGGAGAGAGAGGCACGGGGCTGGGCTTACTGGCCGGCTGGGCTGGCTAGCTGAGCTGCGGCCTGGCTGACTGGCTTGGCTTGGCCATTTTTTCTGTTCTGTTTTTCTCTTTGTCTATTTATGTTTTCTCTGTAATTTCAAACAGGCTTTGAATTTGAATTTTCTTCAAACTAAATTCATTACTAAATATTCGTGTCTGTGCCAACTTTTTGTTTGGGCATTTTAGACAAATAATTTGTGCACTTATATTTTCTTTTTGAATTTGAGTTTGGTTTCAAAACCAAATGTGTTTCAAATCCAATTTGAAAAATTGGCAGAAGGTCAAACTCATCATTTGGACTTATGAAATTCCTTTTCCTGCCAAATAATTGCATAGACAGGACCTCCAATGAGAGCTAGACATAAATTTTTAGAAAAGGCGTTTGCATCCGGTTTTGATGATAATAATGATGAAGATGTTAAAATGATTGGTATGTCATCCATTGAATATCTATTTACTAATATTAAAATTGATGACGAAGGGATTGGAGATGAGTCAACTTTAATTAAAAGGCGTCCCAATTGTTCGGAGAGTGATGATCATAATGCTAAAAATAATAAAAGTGGGCTTGAAAAGATTAAACTTTAGATAGTGATGTGCCCACTACTTTGGATTGCAAGGACTTTAATTTTAATAGTTGCTCTTTAATTGAATGTATTTCTTTGTTGCAATCCATGATTAATTCACCTAATGCTTATGAACAAAACAGAGCTTTTACTAAACATGTCGTAGAAGCTCTTATTAAAGCTCATGAAGAGAAACTTGAATTAGAAGTCTCTATAACAAGAAATTTGTATGATGAATGGGAACCTACAATTAAAGTTAAAATTAAATATTATGAGTGTAATGCCTTGTGTGATCTAGGAGCTAGTGTTTCTACTATGCCAAAAGCTTTATATGATGTCCTAGGTTTCACTAATATTGATGAATGCTCTCTAAACTTGCACTTAGCGGATTCTACAATTAAAAAGCCTATGGGAAGAATTAATGATGTGCTCATACTAGTTAATAGGAATTATGTACCCATGGACTTCATTGTGCTTGATATTGAGTGTAATATGTCTTGTCCCATAATACTTGGTAGACCCTTTTTGAGAACCATAGGTGTTAGGGCATATTTCTCCCTTAGTGGTTTTGGTGATTGATGACAATGCTTTTGCGGACTAATCGTGTGCATTGAGCATTTCACATGATCTATCATATGGCACAAGATGATTTGTGCCCCTCGGAGATATAGAGTCGAGACGGTTATTTTTCCTGCGTTTCTTTTTCGCTGGACTTGAGTCGTAGGAAAACCGTACTATTAAGAGGGGGTCCGCTTTAGAAAGGTTTGGGTGGAATCATCACGTACACATCTTCCCTATGCACCCACTTTGCCTTCCCGCTTCGTTGGAGTTCTACTTTGTTTTTCTAACAACTTGTCCTAAGGCTACCCAGCGGTTCTATCGCTCTGGCCAGCGGTAGTACCGCTTGTGAGCGGTACTTCCGCCGGTCTAGTAACACGTGTACTACCGCTTATTTTGGGTCTTCTGTTGTCTATTCGCGCTTAGAGGAAGTAGGGCGGTAGTAGTGCGCGGTAGTGCCGCTTGCGGTACTTCCGTCCCTACCACCATTCCACTACCACTGCTCTCGCTGTAGCCCAGAACGCTAAGCGGAAGTAGCGCGGCAGTAGAGCGGTAGTACCGCTTGTGAGCGGTACTGCCGTCCAGCCACTACCGCTGCTACTGCCGCTTATTTTGATGCTTCTGGACTCATTTGTCACTTCGCGGCAGTAGGGCGGTAGTAGTGCGTGGTAGTACCGCTTATGAGCGGTACTGCCACCGTACTCAGCCCTACCACCGCTACTTCATGTGTACTCCAACCCCAGTGGTAGTACCGCTGGGGCGAGCGGTAGTACCGCTCCGGCGGCACTACCGCCTCAGGGTGCTTCACCATTGCACTGTGCTCCGGGAACTACCGCCCGGGTGGTAGTACCGCTCACCAGAGCGGTAGTACCGCTTGTGTGCGGGCTGTGGACAGAAAAACGGTTGGATTTGTTCCCACTATATATAGGGGGTCTTCTTCTCCAAGAAGACCCACCTCTTATCCCCCCCAAGCTCCATTGTTGCTCAAAGCTCCATTTTCGCCCAATCTCTCTCCCTAGCCAACAAAACTTGTTGTTTCTCTAGGGTTTGGTTGAGAGGGGCCCGATCTACACTTCCACCAAGAGATATCTGATTCCCCCCACTAATCCCTAGTGGATCTTGTTACTCTTGGGTGTTTGGGCACCCTACACGGAATAGGTCACCTCGGAGCCACATTCCATTGTGTTGAAGCTCCGTGGTGGTGTTGGGAGCCTCCAATTAAGTTGTGGAGAGAGCCCCAACCATGTTTGTAAAGGTTCGGTTGCTGCCTTCAAGGGCACCACTAGTGGAATCACGGCATCTTGCATTGTGCGAGGGCGTGAGGAGAATACGGTGGCCCTAGTGGCTTCTTGGGGAGCATTGTGCCTCCACACCATTCCAACAGAGACGTACTTCCCTCTAAAGGGAAGGAACTTCGGTAACACATCCTCGTCTTCACCGACTCCACTTGTGGTTACTTCTTACCTTTACTTTGTGCAAGCTATTATTGTGTTGTATCCTTTGCTTGCTTGTGTTGTTGTTGTTGTTGCTAGCATCATATAGGTTGTTCACCTAGTTGCATATCTAGACAACCTATTTGTTGCTAAACCTAATTTGTTAAGAAAAGCTAAAATTTGGTAGTTGCCTATTCACCCCCCCCCCCCTCTCCTCTAGTCAACCATATCGATCCTTTCAATTGGTATAAGATCCTTGCCTCTTTTTAAGGGCTTTACCGCCTAAAGAGTATGGTTGACGACGGGCCAAGGGATGGAGAATTACCCATGGCCGAGGGAGCGACCACGGTCACTCGTGAGGATTTAAATGAGGCTATTGCCTCACTCAAATCTTCCATGGCGACCAAGGTCAAATCCTTGTTTAAAGATTTCCTTGATGGTCTCAAACTTTCCACCGATCCTTTGCAAGTGGCCAAACCCACTTCATCAGATTTGGATGCCAACTCCGGTAAGGAGGGGGCTAGTAGTGACAAACCTATGTTACCTCAAGGAAAGAATGGGTCGGGCATCTATGCCGCGGTTGCCCCTCCCCCGGTCTATGGAGGTCCGGTTCCATCACTGCATATTAATACCCATGGTCCTCCTCCTAAGCTTGATTTGAATAACTTTCATGATTGGGTTTTTCGTATCAAGTCTCATTTGAATCATAGCTCAACATAACTTTGGAGAGTCATTGAGCAAGGCTTCTACCCGCATGATCCAAACAACATGACACCAAGAGAAGAAGTGGACAATCAACTCAACCACTCCGCTTTGTTCATCCTTCAAGCTGCAATGCCGCCGGAAGAACTCTCTCATTTGCGGTCATTCACCCGTGCCAAGGATGCTTGGGAGCACATCATCTCTTTATACAAGGGAAGCTCGAGCATTCAACGATCCAACTTTAAGGTCATACTTGATGAGGCCGATGAGTTCGTGATGAAAGACGATGAAGATCCTCGTGAGCTATACCGGAGATTGACTACTCTCGCAGTCTCACTCCGAGACCATGGGAGCAAGGATACGGATGACACATGGGTCAAGCACAAGTTCCTAAAAGCCATCATGCCATTCAACAAGAGCATGTCCTCCGTGATCCGTCAAAGACCGAACTTCCACACCTTGTCCTCAAGTGAAGTGTTGGATGAATTCATTGCAATGAACATTTTGAACAAGACCGTCGACAATGCTTTAGCTCCTATCCAACGGTCAAAGAAGACCAACCTTGCTTTGAAGGCCAAGGCCATTCCGCAAGAAGAAGAAGAAGAAGAAGAAGAATAAGAAGAAGAAGAGGAAGAAGAGGAGAGTTGCCCCAAAGACACCAAATATGCTTACCACAAGCACATGGCTCTTGCGTCAAGGCAATTTTGGGGTAACAAGAGAAACTTAAGGCCAAATTTCTCCAAGAACAACTCAAGTGGCTCCAAGGGCAAGCAATGTGTGAGAACTTGCTACAATTGTGGCAATGTGAGCCATTTCGTGGTGGATTGCCCCTACGAGAAGAGGGAAGACAATGGTGGCAAGCTCATTCGCAAAGACAAGGCCAAGTCCTTCCCCAACAAGAACAACTTCACGAAGAAGATGCCACAAAAGGGGTTGGTGGCGTAAGAAGAGTACAACTCCGATGATGATGATGATGACGCAAGTGGTGAAGGGTTTGCAACAGCCTCTGTGGCCATTGCCACCTCTTCCCCAACCTCGGTGTCTCCCTTCAACGCCCCCAACGAGAACCTCATCCCCTAGTGCCTCATGGCAAGAGGTATCAACAAGGTAACCTCCAACATTAGAACTTCCTTCACTACTAATACCCCTTACCGAATTGTGTGGATGAGAATGAGGAGGTAAAGGTGGATGAGAATGAGTTCAACAAGTTCTTGGGTAAGCTCTAAGGTGAGACCAAGACGCACTTTGTTGTTCTCTTGGAACAACTTGGTGAGGCCAATGATATCATTGAGTCTCACGAAGAGATTATCACTAACTTGGAAGGTCGTAGTCGTGATTATGCCGATGAAATCACTACTGCAGGAAGGTCCTAATGCGACACATCAATCAGAGACCCCACGACCAAACTGTGTGCAATGTATTAATCGCAAACGGTGTCGTACTAAAACCGTCCCCAATAAGATGAACTGTTTGCGATGCCGGAGACATCAAAAATGATTCAGATTAGAGACGCGTGTGCGATACGTGGCATACAGTTGATCCATACGAACTGTTTGCAATAAGACAGAACAACAAACACGATTCAGATTAGATACGCGTGTGCGATACGTGGCATACAGTTGATCCATACGAACTGTTTGCGATAAGATAGAACAACAAACACGGTCAGCCAAATTGAGGTGTGTGCGATACATGGCATACAGTTCACTCGGATGAACTGTTTGCTATTACCCAACACAACAGAAACGGTCTGGCAGATCAAGGTGTGTGAGATATACGGCATGCGGTTCGCTCGGATGAACTGTTTGCGATTACCCAACACAACAGAAATGGTTAGCCAGATCAAGGAGTCTGCGATATACGGGAACACATTCTAATAAAAAGAATTGTGCGCGATGGTAATAACAAGCGCACACGGTTAATGGAACAAGTTGTGTGCTGACATCGCCGATTGCGGTGCACACGCCACGTACGCATCCGAGAACGCTTGCCCACGTTAATTACACCATCCGGGAATCGTGCCGCACTTCGAAACCGGAACCGTCAAATAATTTTGAGCTTCTTTCCCGTCACATTCCAAATTACTCCGATTCACACCGATATGTAATTGCAAACCTGTTCACACCGATGAAAACCTAAATGTTTTCCCACTTAGCAGCTTATTACTAGGTTATAAATACCACCTACTCGAAAATGACTGCACATTCCTCCTCAATTCCTCATCAACAAACAAACAAGTCTTCGTCCTTCCTTGCGTCTGCCATGGCCCGTGGGAGGAGTTCTTGGTCAAGAAATGACCACGGAGCGGCGAGCGAAGCAGCAGAGATGTCCCGCCTCGCCGTGATATCAGCCGAGAGGTCCCGCCGCACCGCCGAAGCAGCACGGAGGTCCCGCCGCGCCGTCGAAGCAGCATTGAGGTCCCGCCACGCCGCCGAAGCAGCAGATTGGTCCGGCCGCGCCGCGAAAGTGGCACAGATGTCCCGCCGCGCCGCGAAAGCAGCAGAGAGGTCCTGCCATGTCGCGGCGCCCTGGATGGATCTATCGCGGGCACTCGAGGGCTCTCACAGGCGCATGCGCGCTATGCTCAATAAGCTGATGGACGATGACATCCCCCGTTGGGCAAAGCTACAGAACGAGAGCTATGCCGCGTTGGATAAGTCCACCGGCGTCATCCGGGCACTATGGGGTGACAAGGTGAGGCTCCGCACTGAGCGCGACCTGCTGAGGGCGAAGATCGCCGGCAGGGCAAAGCAGCACGAGGAGACAACTGTCGTGTTGGAGAAGACGGCCGTCATGGTCAGGAAACTTATGGACGAGAATGCTAATCTCCGCATCGAGCGTGACATGCTCCTGGAGGAATCCGTGGTTGCTTGCAAGCGATGGATTGAGGACGTGAAGGAGATCAAGGTGGACGAAATGATGAAGATGGCATAGTAGATCGAGGTGAAGTAGAGAGCAGCGACCCAGATCGTTGTCTGTGTCTTCCTTCTTTAGCCCTTGTGTCTCTCGGGCGTTGCCGCATGTGGCATCTTTAATTATCTTCCTAAATATGTAAGACAATTATTATTATCCATTGCCATCGTCTTCATATATATCAGTCTTGCTAAGTCTCAGTCGATGCTAAGTCCGTGAGATCTTACATCAAGATCCGTGCAAAATTTTCTTTTCATATTTTCTTTTCTCTCTCTTAAATCTCAGTCGACTGAGGCCTAGCCATGCCATTAAAACTGGGGCTCGTGTGCCATTAATGGAGAAGTTGGGAGCGAGGTGGATGGACGTCAAAGGGCTCGCCTCTCGGTGAGCCTGCGCAGCAGTCTGCTCCACGCCTCTCGTCTACTCAAATAGCTACCCCGCACGTCGCCTCCTATCCAATAAAAATGGGGACGCGTGGCGGCACGTAAATGGTTAGTACAACGCCCACGGTTTGAATAGCACTTGTGTTTCCGATTGTAACGTGGCAGCTCTTTGTTCCAAAATGACTTTGTTGGTTGTTAATTTGTGCGCCTTCAAAAAATCGGACAATTTTTTTACCACAGCATGGTGCCATGTCAAGGCAACATGCCAAGTTTCAAGATTTTCAGGCAAGTTTTGGATTTAAAGGAATTTAAAAACCAAGTTTGTCAATGTTTTCGGCCGAGCCACGTCGCCCAGATGTTTGAAATTCATTCCCATTTCTTGCATGGGACCTAAACATTCACCCAAGGACACATATATGATTTTTCAACCCATTTTGGTGCACTGGAGCATGTGCCTGTAGTTCAAATTTGAATTATGCACATGAAATGCCTAGAAAACTCAATTAATGTATAAAAAATGCCAAACGAACCCGGAATAATTCCAAATTTTAGCACGACACTCCTATTGGTCTTTGTTGCCTCTGTAAAAAAATCAAGGCAGGAAGAGGCAGCGTATGTCGTTTCGCCCACAAAGGTGACACATCCCCCCCTATCGGAACCATGAGCCTTCTTGAGAGAAGCTCCGGTTTGTAAGAAGCTTATACCAAAACTTGTCCCAAATCGAACAAAAAATTTACCACAGCATGTTCGTGCCATGTCAAGACACCATGCCAAGTTCCATGATTTTTAGGCAATTTTTGGATTTATAGGAATTTAAAAACCAAGTTTCTCAATGTTTTCGGCCGAGCCACGACGCCCAGATGTTTGAAATTAATTCCCATTTCTTGTATGGGATCTAAACATTCACCCAAGGACACATATATGATTTTTCAACCCATTTTGGTGCACTAGAGCATGTGCATGTAGTTCAAATTTGAATTATGCACATTAAATGCCTAGAAACTCAATAAATGTATAAAAAAGGCCAAACGAACCCGGAATAATTCCAAATTTTAGCACGACACTCCTATTGGTCTTTGTTGCCTCTATAAAAAAATCAAGGCAGGAAGAGGCAGCGTATGTCGTTTCGCCCACAAAGGTGACACATCCACTATCGGAACCATGAGCCTTCTTGAGAGAAGCTCCGGTTTGTAAGAAGCTTATACCAAAACTTGTCTCAAATCGAACAAAAAATTTACCACAGCATGTTGGTGCCATGTCAAGACACCATGCCAAGTTCCGTGATTTTTAGGCAATTTTTGGATTTACTGGAATTTAAAAACCAAGTTTCTCAATGTTTTCGGCCGAGCCACGATGCCAAGATGTTTGAAATTCACTCCCATTTCTTGTATGGGACCTAAACATTCAACCATGGACACATATACGATTTTTCAACCCATTTTAGTGCACTGGAGCATGTGCATGTAGTTCAAATTTGAATTATGCACATTAAATGCCTAGAAAACTCAATTAATGTATAAAAAATGCCAAACGAACCCAGAATAATTCCAAATTTTAGCACGACACTCCTATAGTTGCATGTTCACTGTAGATAAATGTTCTAACAATTCAAACCACGACCTTTCCTGCCGTAACCCCATTTTTTCTTTCAAATCAAAATGAAAAAATCAATTACACCACAAACAGTTTGTTAGCAACAATCATGTGCGATGCAGTATAAAATATCTTGGGGCTCCCTCATGTATGGCTTACGCAGGAAGGTTCGCCGGCTACGGTCCACCGGCCGCGCATCAACCACACTTGCGCGCCAGTTTTTCGCTGCACCATTCGTAAATTTTTGGCAACCGCGGAAATATCTAGGTCCCCGCCCCCTTCCCCCCACCAAAAGCCACATTTCCACTGTTTCCTCCTTCCTTTCCAAGTTCAAACCTTCACTGCTTGCTTTGCAGCACCGCCTCCTCGCCGGCGGCGCTCCTTCCTGCTGCGCGGCCTTGTCCATATAGTCAGGTAATCCACACCCCACCCCCATCCTCCTCCTCCTTCTCCATCCCACAATCCTCGACCGCCGGCGCGACATCTTCCACCCAAATCACTGCCCCATCCTCCAATTAAGCACCGCCCATAGCCATGGTTCACGCATTATAGCCAGGAGCTCAAGGAGCATCTGGCACCGGTGAAACAAATCGTGGCCGCACGCGCGGATGAGGTCGCGATGGCTGCCATGCGTACCGACCGCCAGATCTTGTAGGAGCACCTCGCCGTCAAGGCCACCGTCGACCCCTTGTGCGCGGACGCCGCCACGCGGTTGGCTGCTTTAAACGACAGTTCGTGGTGTTTTCTAAAGGCCGCCTCCGGTGCCTTCTAGTGAATTCTCCTCTGTTATGTTAATATGCAATCTGATCTTCTGAAATGTGATGTTCAGTTAACAGTTTGGTTCATTTGTTGTGATGTTCAGTTAACTGTTTGGTTCAATTCTGAAATGTGATTTTCAATTCCTGTGGGTACAAAAAAAAATTTGTTATGCATGTGAGGAATAAAATCGAATTTGGATGTACTCTATACATGAGAAACATACACAAATGCTATATTTCCTAGTAGTTCTTAAGCACGCTAGGCTTGGTTAACTGTATGATCTTCTAGTATATGTTCCATTCTGCAATGTGGTTCTCAGTTAACTGCTTGCTTCATTTGTTGTGGTGTCCAGTTAACTTTTTGGTACAATTCTGCAGTGTGATGTTCATTTGTTGTGGGTACAAGTTTTCATTAATATATTCTATTGATAGTATGCCAACTCTCACTTAAACTGATCAATATTTGCCTTATATGTGTTGCAGGGAAACAATGGGAGGCACTGAGGTTTACCATTGAGGTTTGCACATGCATTGTCCTTTGGTTAATAGCACATTATTGTGCAATTGCAGGAACCATTCTAATATTTAGGATTTTAACAATTTGGTCTTGCACATGTAGGTCCTGCTGTCAGAGGTTTAGACCCACTATTCGATCCATTTTGCATATGGGGAAATGAGATGGACATGAATATCAGTCAAGTCAAGAAACTCAGAAAGATTGTTAGGATAAAGAAACTAGCGTTGAATAACAACAAGATCTTTGTTTGCACAATGAAGAAGACATCAGTCAACTATAGGATGGTACTAACTCTTTTACTTTGTGTTTTTTCCTATGCGCCAAATTTAGAACAGATATTTATGCATATCTTTGTTTTCAGTCCTTTCCAAAGCAGTTCACCGATGATTACCTCTCAAACCACCTCCATGGTCAAGAGGCGAGGAAGGTACTCATTCAACACCCACGGTACAATATTGAAGTCTCCCTCAAGAGGACAAAGGTTGGGCGGGCAATCATCCGCAGCCACTGGCGTAAAGTTGCAAGAACATTCAACATCATTGAAGGCTCAATATTCGCCTTCAGATTCAGCAGTTTTCCAGATGAGATTCATCTCTCTATATACCGTATATGATGCTACTTTCCAAAGGTTTTAGATGTTGCATGTGAAACTTCGTGCTATTGTGTAATTGCGTAGCTACCTATATGCCTATATGGTGTAATTGAGTGCTGAAGCTATGTGATGTTGTACTCTGATGTAATTCAGCTATGAAATCCTGGTTGTTGTAATACGGCTATGAAACATATGGTGTGTTTGATATGAAATGTCAATTTGATTACTAAATGCATTATCAATAATAGGCCAATTAGCCTGCTTATTGGGTTTTTGAATTACAGACGGTTTCTCGGACAACACCGTAGGCGATGACCTCAAACAACGCACACAGTTTCTAGAAAGTAGCCGTGTTGGATCAATGAATAATCACACACGCCTTCCGCCCGACAAATGTTTGCGTTAGGCCACCTTGCACAAACGTTTCCACATAAAAATTGTGTGTGATGTACATATGAATGGAAATGTTTTTCTGAGATTCACTATGTGGGATGAACATACGAACAGAAATGATTGGGCCAGTATAATTGTCAGCGATGGCTCGCCCGATCGCACATGAGCTCCTTTTTCCCCGCATGTGTGACCGGAGGCCCTATCGCCGACGGTTTCTAGGTCATGTGGGAAGGACCCCCCCTATCGCACACACAGGCAAGGCGACGGTTTAAAACTCCGTCACGGAAAGGGGTTAAAAACCGTTTGTATAGCAGCTCGCTGTACCAGTGAATAGCGGATCTTTCTATTGCTCTTGAGGAAGAGCGAGGTCTTCGTTCGGCTCTTGAGGAGTCGCAAAACGTTGACCTTGCTAAATTAAAGAAAGATCATGATCATGCTCAAGTTCTTGCTCGCGTGCTCAATTTCGAGAAGGTTGCACTTGGGGTTGACCATGCTAGACTCAAAGAGGAGTTTGAGCTACTTGACAAGGCTCGCAAGGCTTTGAAGATTGCTCACACCGCTCTTAAGGAGTCTCATGATCAACTCCAACTGAAGCTAACAAAGGAAATAGCCACTTGTCCTCCTTTTGTGTTAATTGATAATACCCATGCTACTAACCCTTGTTGCGATCATGTGCACCTTGTGGAGGAAAATGCCAAGTTGAAAGAGCAACTTGAGAAGGGCCTTGTGAGTTGCAAACAAGGCGAGAAGAACCTCAACAAACTTTTGAGCAATCAAAAGGAAGTTGTCGCAAAGGAGGGATTTGGGTTTGTACCCAAGTCAAAGAAGAAGAAGAAAGGCAAGACCAAGAAACCTCTCCCTCTCAAGGAGGTATTTGTCAAGGAGGGAAAGGGTGCTCCTAAGATGAAGAAGAACAAGGTGATGGGTGGTGATGCCAAGAAGGGCAAAACCACTCACACTAACAAAGCCGGCGACTTTAACCCTTCTTATGTTTTATGCCGTGCTAGTGATGGGCATGTTTATGCCAAATTTGTTGGTTCTTATTATGAGTACATTGAATGGTCTATTTGGATTCCTAAGACCCTTGTTACTAACATCAAAGGACCCATTCAAAAATGGGTACCTAAAACCAAGCATTGATCTTATGTAGGAGTTTGCTTCCAGTGGGGGTTCATGGTTGCTCGATAGTGGAGCAACAAATCATATGACCGGGAGCAAGGACTTGGTGGTGGACGTGCAACCAAGCTCATCTATGCCCACACATGTCCAATTCAGTGATGCTTCAACATCAAAGGTATTGGGTCTTGGCAAGGTTGTGATTTCTCATGATTTGTCTATTGAGAAGGTCATGCTTGTTGAGACCCTTGCATACAACTTACTTTCCATTCTTCAACTTGCACTTGTGGGCTTTGCCACTTTCTTTGATCTTGATACCGTGGCCCTTTTGTGGAGCAAGACTCTTAAAGTAGCCTTTGTTGGGCATGTCGAGAACGGTCTCTATGTGGTTAACTTCTCGGAGCGATCCACTAAGATCGCGACTTGCCTAATGGCTAAAGTTGACGTGGGGTGGCTTTGGCATCGTCGTTTAGCCCACGTCAATATGAGATCTTTGCAAAGTCTCCTCAAAGGGGACCATGTCCATGGACTAACAAACGTTATTTTTGCCAAAGATCGTGCTTGAAGTGCTTGTATTGAAAGAAAGCTACATGTGACGGCTCACCGACCCACGACTATTATCTACTCGAAGAGGCCCTTGGAGCTCCTTCACATGGATCTCTTTGGACCTCCATCATTTGATAGTCTTGGGGGAAGAAAGTATTGCTTGGTGATTGTGGATGATTACTCAAGATACACATGGGTATATTTCTTCAAGAGGAAGAGTGAGACCCAACAAACCGTCATCAACTTTGCAAATGAAGCTCAATGTCAACATGATGCAAAGATATTGATGATTAGAAGCGACAACGGCACCGAGTTCAAGAACTACACCCTAGATGAGTTTCTTAGTGATGAGGGGATCAAGCACCAATACTCCGCACCATATACCCCTCAACAAAATGGTGTAGCGGAGAGGAAGAACCGGACGTTGATGGACGCGGCAAGGACTATGATGGCGGAATTCAAGTCTCCGTACAACTTTTGGGCCGAGGCCATCAACACCGCATGTTATGCATCCAATCGGCTCTACCTCTGCAAAGGCTTGAACAAGACTCCATATGAGATACTTACCGGCAACAAGCCCAACCTCAAGTACTTCCGGGTGTTCGGTTGTAAGTGTTTCATTCTCAAGAAAGGTGTTCGTTTGTCTAAATTTGAACCTAGAGCTCAAGAGGGCATATTAGTTGGTTATCCTACAAACTCTCATGCTTACCGTGTCCTCAACAAGTCCAATGGACTCATTGAGGAGACGTGTAACATGGAGTTTGATGAAAATAATGGCTCCCAAGTGGAGCAAAGTGGTATTTGTAATGTAGGTGATGAAATTCCTCCCCAAGCCATAAGAAGAATGGGGATTGGTCAAATCCTGCCCACTGAGGAACCCCTTGTGGCCGAAGGAGAAGGACAATGTTCTACGCAAGTGGAACCATCACCAACACTTAACCCACACGCTTCCGAAGAACAAAGTGAAGGCCCTCAACCAAGTGAACAAGATCAAGGGCAAGATCAATCTCACGATCATGGTGATGCACCAAGTGATGCCCAAGATCAAGTTCATGACTCTGAGCAAGCTCAAGATGGCGCTCAAGATGATCAAGATGATGCTCCTCAAATTCCTATTGAAGAGCTATTGGAGCGTCGTGCCGCCAAGATTGCTTCCAAACTCAAACATCAAGAACATGTCATGGAGAATGTCCTTGGAAGCTTAAGAAAGGGGGTAACCACTCATAAACAATTGACAAACTTTTGTGAGCATCACGCGTTAGTTTCTTGTATTGAACCCCAAAAGGTACATGAGGCGCTCGAGGACTCGGATTGGCTAGAAGCCATGCATGATGAACTCAACAACTTCGAGTGCAACAAGCTGTGGTAATTGGTGCCAAGGCCAATGGAGAACCATAATGTCATTGGAACCAAATGGATCTTCAAGAACAAGCAAAATGTGAACGGTGTTGTCATTCGAAACAAGGCAAGATTGGTGGCTCAAGGCTACTCCCAAGTCGAGGGTATCGACTATGGTGAAACCTTTGCTCCCGTCGCTCGCCTTGAATCTATTCGCATTTTGCTTGCATATGCATCTCATCGTGATTTTAAGTTGCAACAAATGGATGTGAGGAGTGCATTTCTTAATGGTCCTCTTAATGAGTTGGTATATGGCAAACAACCCCCGGGGTTAGAAGATCCCAAGTTCCCCAATCATGTATACAATCTCGATAAGGCACTCTATGGCCTAAAACAAGCCCCACGTGCGTGGTATGAGCACCTTACCGAGTTGTTGCAAGACCGTGGGTTTGAAATTGGGAAAATTGATCCCACTCTTTTTACTAAGAGGGTCAAAGGGGATTTGTTCATATGCCAACTATATGTTGATGATATTATCTTTGGTTCTCCTAGCAAAGCTTTCAATGAATAATTTGCCGCACTCATGACCAAGAAGTTTGAGATGTCCATGATGGGAGAGTTGAAGTTCTTTCTCGGGTTCAAAGTCAAGAAAAGAAACGATTCAAGTTGGATGCTGTCAAACCGGCCAAGACTCCAATGCCAACCAAATGCCAACTTGACATTGATCCCAATGGTAAAGCGGTGGATCAAAAGGTATATCGCTCCATGATTGGATCCTTGCTTTACCTTTGTGCATCTAGGCCGGATATCATGTTGAGTGTGTGGAATGTGTGCAAGGTTTCAAGCCGCACCTAAGGAAAGCCACTATGTGGCGGTCAAGCGAATCTTTCGATATTTGGCTCATACCCCAAACTTTGGCTTATAGTACCCCAAAGGAGCAAGCTTTGATCTCATGGGATATTCGGACTCGGATTGGGTGGGAGACCGTGTGGATAGGAAGTCAACTTCCGGAGGGTGCCAATTACTTGGTCGCTCTTTGGTGAGTTGGTCTTCGAAGAAGCAAAATTATGTGTCTCTCTCCACCACCGAGGCCGAGTATGTAACCAGTGCAAGTTGTTGTGCACAATTGCTATGGATGAGGAAAACTTTAAAGGATTATGGTGTCACCTGTGACAAAGTGCCTCTTCTGTGTGATAATGAAAGTGCAATCAAGATTTCCTACAACCCCGTGCAACATAGCAAGACGAAGCATATTGAGATTCACCATCACTTCATCCGGGATCACATCAAGCATGGAGATATTGACCTTATGTTTGTAGGTACACAAGAGCAACTTGCGTATGTTGGAAATATGCCCTAGAGGCAATAATAAATTGGTTATTATTATATTTCCTTGTTCATGATAATCGTTTATTATCCATGCTATAATTGTATTGATTGGAAACTCAAATACATGTGTGGGTACATAGACAACACTGTGTCCCTAGTAAGCCTCTAGTTGACTAGCTCGTTGATCAAAGATGGCTAAGGTTTCCTAGCCATTGACATGAGATGTCATTTGATAACGGGATCACATCATTAGGAGAATGATGTGATGGACAAGACCCAAACTAAGAACGTAGCATTTGATCGTGTCAGTTTATTGCTATTGTTTTCTGCATGTCAAGTATCTGTTCCTATGACCATGAGATCATGCAACTCCCTGACATCGGAGGAGTACCTTGTGTGTATCAAACGTCGCAACGTAACTGGGTGACTATAAAGGTGCTCTACAGGTATCTCCGAGGGTGTCTGTTGGGTTGGCATGGATCAAGACTGGGATTTGTTACTCCGTATGACGGAGAGGTATCTCAGGGCCCACTCAGTAATACAACATCACAATGAGCCTTGCAAGCAATGTGACTAAAGTGTTAGCCACGAGATCTTGTATTACGGAACGAGTAAAGAGACTTGCCGGTAACGAGATTGAACTAGGTATAGAGATACCGACGATCGAATCTCGGGCAAGTAACATACCGAAGAACAAAGGGAACAGCATACGGGATTAACTGAATCCTTGACATAGAGGTTCGACCGATAAAAGATCTTCGTAGAATATGTAGGAGCCAATATGGGCATCCAGGTCCCGCTATTGGTTATTGGCCGTAGAGGTGTCTCGGTCATGTCTACATAGTTCTCGAACCCGCAGGGTCTACACACTTAACGTTTGGTGACGATTAGTATAATTGAGTTATTATGTTGGTGACCGAAAGTTGTTCGGAGTCCCGGATAAGATCCCGGACATGACGAGGATCTCCGGAATAGTCCGGAGGTAAAGATTGATATATGTGATAATAGTGTTTTGATCTCCGGAAAAGTTTCGGAGTTCACCGGAAGGGGTTCCGGATGTTTACCGAAGTGTTCGGGTGTAGCAACACTTTATATGGGCCAAGGGATAAAAGCCCACAAGGTATTGGAAAGTGCAAAAGGTAGTTTTGCTGCCGCGTAAGCGGTACTACCGCTTGTGTGAAGCGGTACTACCGCCCGAGCGGTACTACCGCTTGTGTGAAGCGGTACTACCGCCCAAGCGGTACTACCGCTTGTGAGCGGTACTACCGCTTGTGCGCGGTTGTGCACGGTTCGGCAGGGATCCGAGTTGGACTCTTTTCCTGCGGGCCAAACCGACCTTGTGCGGGCAAAACCGACTTGGAAGAGACTTTTACTCCAAGTTTAGACCCCAAGGCTCAACATATAAATAGAGGGGCAGGGCTAGCACACGAGACACATCAAGATTTCCCCAAGCCGTGTGCGGCAACCCTAACCCTCTAGTTCCTCCGTCATAATCTCCGTAGCGCTTGGCGAAGCCCTGCAGAGATTGTTCCTCACCACCATCACCACGCCGTCGTGCTGCTGGAACTCAACCACTACTTCACCATCGCTCGCTGGATCGAGGAGGTGAAGGCGTCATCAAGCCGTACGTGTGTTGAACGCGGAGGTGCCATCCGTTTGGCGCTAGTTCGTGATCGGATCGAGGGACGACTTGCGATTTGGATCACGGAGACGTTCGACTACATCAACCGCGTTTATTAAACGCTTCCACTTAGCGATCTACAAGGGTATGTAGATTCTCTCTCCCTCTCGTAGATGCTCATCACCATGGATAGATCTTGTGTGTGCGTAGGAAAATTTTTGTTTCCCATGCAACGTTCCCCAACAGTGGCATCAGAGCTAGGTCTATGCGTAGATGAGATCTCGAGTAGAACACAAACGAGTTGTGGGCGTGGGTGTATACATATTGCTTGCCGTTACTAGTTGATATTTGATTCGGCGGTATTGTGAGATGAAGCGGCCCGGACCGACATTACGCGTACACTTACGCGAGACAGGTTCCTTCAACTAACATGTAACTTCGTTGCATAAAGATGGCTAGCGGGTGTCTGTCTCTCTCACTTTAGTTGAATCGATTTCAATGAAGAGGGTTCTTTTAGAAGATCAAAAAGCAATCACTACACCACGTTGTGGTTTTGCGTAGGTAAGAACGGTTCTTGCAAACCCGTAGCAGCCACGTAAAATTTGCAACAACAATTAGAGGACGTCTAACTTGTTTTTGCAGGGTATGTTGTGATGTGATATGGCCAATTACATGATGAGATATATGTGATGTATGAGATGATCATGTGTTGTATAGAATATCACGACTTGCATGTCGATGAGTACGGCAACTGGCAGGAGCCATAGAGTTGTCTTTAATTATTGTATGACCTGCGTGTCAATCATTAAGCGCTATGTAATGCTTTACTTTATCGCTAAACGTTAGCAATAGTCGTGGAAGCAACAGTCGGCGCGACAACCTTATGGCGACACGTTGATGGAGATCAAGATGATGGAGATCATGGTGTCATGCCGGTGACGATGGAGATCATGCCGGTGCTTTGGAGATGGAGATCAAAAGCACAAGTTCATGGCCATATCATGTCACTTATGATTTGCATGTGATGTTAATCCTTTTATGCATCTTATTTTGCTTAGGACGACGGTAGCATTATAAGGTGATCCCTCACTTAAATTTCAAGATAAAATTGTGTTCTCCCCAAGTGTGCACCGTTGCGAAAGTTCGTCGTTTCGAGACACGCCGTGATGATCGGGTGTGATAGACTCCACGTTCACATACAACGGGTGCAAGCCATGTTGCACACGCGGAACACTCGGGTTAAACTTGACGAGCCTAGCATGTACAGACATGGCCTCGGAACACAAGAGACCGAAAGGTCGAACATGAGTCATATAGTAGATATGATCAACATGAAGATGTTCACCATTGAAACCACCTCAACTCACGTGATGATCGGACTTGAGTTGGTGGATTTGGATCATGTTACACTCGAATGACCGGAGGGATGTCAATTTGAGTGGGAGTTTTTAAGTAATATGATTAACTAAACTCATTATCTAGAACAATAGTCTAAGTTGTCTTTGCTATATTTATGTTGTAGATCATGGCTCGCGCAGTAGCACCCCTGAATTTTAATGCGTTCCTAGAGAAAGCTAAGTTGAAAGATGATGGAAGTAACTTTGTGGACTGGGCCCGTAATCTAAGGATTATCCTTACGGCTTCCCAGAAGGCTTATGTCCTTGATGCACCGCTTGGTGATCCACCCGCTCCAGTTGAGTCTCTAGACGTTGTGAACGCCTGGCAGGCTCGTTCTGATGATTACTCAATAGTTCAATGTGCAATGTTGTATGGCTTAGAACCGGGACTTCAAAGACGTTTTGAACGTCATGGAGCATATGAGATGTTCCAGGAGTTGAAGTTTATCTTTCAGAAGAATGCCCGGATCGAGAGATATGAGATCTCCGATAAGTTCTATGCTTGCAAGATGGAGGAGAACGGGTCTATCAGTGATCACGTGCTCAGAATGTCTGGGTACTCCACCCGTCTGGCTGAGTTAGGGATGCCCCTTCCGCCAGAGGCTATCACTGACAGAGTTCTTCAATCATTGCCACCTAGCTACAAGAGCTTCGTGTTGAACTATAACATGCACGGGATGAACAAGTCAGTCGCCGAGCTGTTTGCGATGCTGAAAGCCGCTGAGTCTGAAATTCAGAAGGAGCATCAAGTGTTGATGGTCAATAAAACCACTAGTTTCAAGAAAAATGGCAAGGGTAAGAAGGGTAACTCCAAGAAGAGTGGCAAAGCAGTTGCTCCTCTCATGAAGAAACCCAAGGCTGGACCCAAACCAGAAACTGTGTGTTTTCATTGCAAGGGAACTGGACACTGGAAGCGGAACTGCCCTAAGTATTTGGCTGACAAGAAGGCGGCCAACAACAAACAAGGTATATATGATATACATGTTATTGATGTGTACCTTACCAACTCTCGTTGTAGTGCCTGGGTATTTGATACCGGTGCGGTTGCTCATATTTGCAACTCAAAACAGGAACTGCGGAATAAACGGAGGCTGGCAAAGGACGAAGTGACGATGCGCGTGGGAAATGGTTCCAAGGTTGATGTGATCGCCGTCGGCACGCTCGCTCTTCGATTACCATCGGGATTAGTGATGAACCTAAATAAGTGTTATTTGGTGCCTGCGTTAAGCATGAACATTATATCTGGATCTTGTTTATTGCGAGACGGTTACTCATTTAAATCAGAGAATAATGGTTGTTCTATTTATATGAGTAATATCTTTTATGGTCATGCACCCAATGTGAGGGGTTTATTCTTATTGAATCTCGATAGTAATGATACACATGTTCATAACATTGATGCCAAAAGATGTAGAATTGATAATGATAATACCACTTTCTTGTGGCACTGCCGTTTAGGTCATATTGGCGTAAAACGCATGAGGAAGCTCCATGCTGATGGACTTTTGGAGTCACTTGATTTTGAATCACTTGACACATGTGAGCCATGCCTCATAGGCAAGATGACTAAAACGCCGTTCTCTGGAACAATGGAACGGGCAAATGACTTATTGGAAATCATACATACTGATGTGTGTGGTCCGATGAGTATTGAGGCGCGCGGTGGTTATCGTTATTTTCTCACCTTCACTGATGACTTAAGTAGATATGGGTATATTTACTTAATGAAACACAAGTCTGAAACATTTGAAAAGTTCAAACAATTTCAGAGTGAAGTTGAGAATCATCGTAACAAGAAGATTAAATTCCTACGATCTGATCGAGGAGGAGAATATCTGAGTTATGAGTTTGGCAGTCACTTAAGACAGTGTGGAATTGTTTCACAATTAACACCGCCTGGAACACCACAGCGTAATGGTGTGTCCGAACGTCGTAATCGAACCTTATTGGATATGGTGCGATCTATGATGTCTCTTGCCGATTTGCCACTATCGTTTTGGGGTTATGCATTAGAGACAGCTGCATTCACTTTAAATAGGGCACCATCGAAATCCGTTGAGACGACGCCATATGAACTTTGGTTTGGCAAGAAGCCAAAGCTGTCGTTTCTTAAAGTTTGGGGATGTGATGCTTATGTCAAAAAGCTTCAGCCTGAAAAGCTGGAACCCAAAGCGGAGAAATGCGTCTTCATAGGATACCCAAAATAGACAGTTGGGTATACCTTCTACCTCAGATCCGAAGGCAAAGTGTTTGTCGCTAAAAACGGAACATTTCTTGAGAAAGAGTTTCTCTCGAAAGAATTGAGTGGGAGGAAGATAGAACTTGATGAGGTTGTTGAACCTTTACTTCAACCTGAGAGTAGCGCAGCGCAGAAAGTTGTTTCTGTGGAGCCTACATTAGCTGAAGAGGAAGTTAATGATGATGATCATGAAGCTTTGGATCAAGTTGCTATCGAACCTCGTAGGTCGACAAGGACGCGTACTGCTCCCGAGTGGTACGGCAACCCTGTCTTAAAAGTCATGTTGTTAGACAACGATGAACCTACGAGCTATGGAGAAGCGATGATGGGCCCGGATTCCGAGAAGTGGTTAGAGGCCATGAAATCCGAGATGGGATCCATGTATGAAAACAAAGTATGGACTTTGGAAGTATTACCTGAAGGGCGTAAGGCCATTCAGAACAAATGGATCTTTAAGAGGAAGACGGACGCGGACGGTAATGTCACCGTCTATAAAGCTCGACTTGTGGCAAAGGGTTTTTCACAAGTTCAAGGAGTTGACTACGATGAGACCTTCTCACCCGTAGCGATGCTTAAGTCGGTCAGAATCATGTTAGCAATAGCTGCCTTTTTCGATTATGAAATTTGGCAGATGGATGTCAAAACAGCGTTCCTTAACGGTTACCTTAAGGAAGAGTTGTATATGATGCAACCAGAAGGTTTTGTCGATCCAGAGAATGCTGACAAAGTTTGCAAACTCCAGCGATCCATTTATGGACTGGTGCAAGCATCTCGGAGTTGGAATCTTCGTTTTGATGAGGTGATCAAAGCGTTCGAGTTTATACAAGTTTACGGAGAAGCTTGTATTTACAAGAAAGTGAGTGGGAGCTCTATAGCGTTTCTAATATTATATGTGGATGACATATTGCTGATTGGAAACAATATAGAAATGCTGGAAAGCGTAAAGGAATATTTGAACAAGAGTTTTTCAATGAAGGACCTAGGAGAAGCTGCTTTCATATTAGGCATCAAGATCTATAGAGATAGATCAAGACGCTTAATAGGACTTTCACAAAGCACATACCTTGATAAGATTTTGAAGAAGTTCAAAATGGATCAGTCCAAGAAGGGGTTCTTGCCTGTTTTGCAAGGTGTGAAGTTGAGTAAGACTCAATGCCCAGTGACTGCAGAAGATAGAGAAAAGATGAGTGTCATCCCCTATGCTTCAGCCATAGGCTCTATCATGTATGCAATGCTGTGCACAAGACCCGATGTCAGCCTTGCCATAAGTATGGTCGGAAGGTTTCAAGGTGATCCAGGAATGGAACACTGGACGGCGGTCAAGAATATCCTGAAGTACCTGAAAAGGACTAAGGACATGTTTCTCGTTTATGGAGGTGATCAAGAGCTCGTCGTAAAGGGTTACGTCGATGCAAGCTTTGACACTGATCCGGATGACTCTAAGTCGCAAACCGGATACGTATTTATTCTTAATGGGGGTGCGGTTAGCTGGTGCAGTTCCAAGCAAAGCGTGCTAGCAGATTCTACATGCGAAGCGGAGTACATCGCTGCCTCGGAGGCGGCGAAGGAAGGTGTCTGGATGAAGGAGTTCATGACAGATCTTGGAGTAGTGCCTAGTGCACTTAATCCAATGACTCTGTTTTGTGATAATACTGGTGCCATTGCTCTAGCCAAGGAACCAAGATTTCACAAAAGGACCAGACACATAAAGCGACGTTTCAATTCCATCCGCGATTACATCAAGGAGGACGACATAAATATTTGCAAAGTACACACGGATCTGAATGTTGCAGATCCGATGACTAAACCTCTTCCAAGGGCTAAACATGAACAACACCAGAACTGCATGGGTGTTCGATTCATTACAATGTAAATCACATAGTGATGTGAACTAGATTATTGACTCTAGTGCAAGTGGGAGACTGTTGGAAATATGCCCTAGAGGCAATAATAAATTGGTTATTATTATATTTCCTTGTTCATGATAATCGTTTATTATCCATGCTATAATTGTATTGATTGGAAACTCAAATACATGTGTGGGTACATAGACAACACTGTGTCCCTAGTAAGCCTCTAGTTGACTAGCTCGTTGATCAAAGATGGTTAAGGTTTCCTAGCCATTGACATGAGATGTCATTTGATAACGGGATCACATCATTAGGAGAATGATGTGATGGACAAGACCCAAACTAAGAACGTAGCATTTGATCGTGTCAGTTTATTGCTATTGTTTTCTGCATGTCAAGTATCTGTTCCTATGACCATGAGATCATGCAACTCCCTGACATCGGAGGAGTACCTTGTGTGTATCAAACGTCGCAACGTAACTGGGTGACTATAAAGGTGCTCTACAGGTATCTCCGAGGGTGTCTGTTGGGTTGGCATGGATCAAGACTGGGATTTGTTACTCCGTATGACGGAGAGGTATCTCAGGGCCCACTCAGTAATACAACATCACAATGAGCCTTGCAAGCAATGTGACTAAAGTGTTAGCCACGAGATCTTGTATTACGGAACGAGTAAAGAGACTTGCCGGTAACGAGATTGAACTAGGTATAGAGATACCGACGATCGAATCTCGGGCAAGTAACATACCGAAGAACAAAGGGAACGGCATACGGGATTAACTGAATCCTTGAGATAGAGGTTCGACCGATAAAAGATCTTCGTAGAATATGTAGGAGCCAATATGGGCATCCAGGTCCCGCTATTGGTTATTGGCCGTAGAGGTGTCTCGGTCATGTCTACATAGTTCTCGAACCCGCAGGGTCTACACACTTAACGTTTGGTGACGATTAGTATAATTGAGTTATTATGTTGGTGACCGAAAGTTGTTCAGAGTCCCGGATAAGATCCCGGACATGACGAGGATCTCCGGAATAGTCCGGAGGTAAAGATTGATATATGTGATAATAGTGTTTTGATCTCCGGAAAAGTTTCGGAGTTCACCGGAAGGGGTTCCGGATGTTTACCGAAGTGTTCGGGTGCAGCAACACTTTATATGGGCCAAGGGATAAAAGCCCACAAGGTATTGGAAAGTGCAAAAGGTAGTTTTGCTGCCGCGTAAGCGGTACTACCGCTTGTGTGAAGCGGTACTACCGCCCGAGCGGTACTACCGCTTGTGTGAAGCGGTACTACCGCCCAAGCGGTACTACCGCTTGTGAGCGGTACTACCGCTTGTGCGCGGCTGTGCACGGTTCGGCAGGGATCCGAGTTGGACTCTTTTCCTGCGGGCCAAACCGACCTTGTGCGGGCAAAACCGACTTGGAAGAGACTTTTACTCCAAGTTTAGACCCCAAGGCTCAACATATAAATAGAGGGGCAGGGCTAGCACACGAGACACATCAAGATTTCCCCAAGCCGTGTGCGGCAACCCTAACCCTCTAGTTCCTCCGTCATAATCTCCGTAGCGCTTGGCGAAGCCCTGCAGAGATTGTTCCTCACCACCATCACCACGCCGTCGTGCTGCTGGAACTCAACCACTACTTCACCATCGCTCGCTGGATCGAGGAGGTGAAGGCGTCATCAAGCCGTACGTGTGTTGAACGCGGAGGTGCCGTCCGTTCGGCGCTAGTTCGTGATCGGATCGAGGGACGACTTGCGATTTGGATCGCGGAGACGTTCGACTACATCAACCGCATTTATTAAACGCTTCCGCTTAGCGATCTACAAGGGTATGTAGATTCTCTCTCCCTCTCGTAGATGCTCATCACCATGGATAGATCTTGTGTGTGCGTAGGAAAAATTTTGTTTCCCATGCAATGTTCCCCAACAGCGTATATATTCACGGTTAAATTGTGATCCAAATTCTACCGTGTTGGACTAGACGTAGTACAAACGGTATGGGCGTTGCGTTGATGTTGACGCGTACAAGTACAACTTGTTTACTTGTCCTCCAAGGACTCTTATGTATGGCCCTCATATATACCCCATGTAGTCGCACCTAAAGACGGTATGTCATCTCGTGCTTGTAATACTCCTCCATCATAGTGATTGCGCCTTCGTGCGTCCGTGGTTTTCTCCCGCAAGGGTTTCCACGTAAAAATCTATGTCTCTCGTGTCTCGTTTATTCTCGTTTTATCTAACAAGTGGTATACAGAGCCAAGTTCGTATACGAGATTTGAGACAAGGGAAGTTAGGGTTCAGTGCGTTCCGCGGCACGCGACCTGTCGATCCGCCAGTCCGAGCGAGGTTGATTTTCGCTGCAGCCGTAATCCGCTGAGACCGACAAGCGTCGTCCTATAACCCGCCAAGACGTCAATCTCCGCTACGACCGATTCAGTCGGTTTGACTTTGATCTCCCTGAGCCGCTCAATTATCCAAGCCACCTGCTGGAGCCTGCGTGCGGATCGAGGGATTATTTTTGGACAGAGGCCAAGTCTATCTACCGAGTACACTTGAGTACTGTCCACGTGAAGAGATCCATTAGCACAAATTTCGAGATCTAATTAAAAGTGCTATTGTTGTTGCTATTTCACGTGGCGCGAGGCTGTACTAGTTCATCAATGCTAGTTTAGTTTTTGTTCTCTCTCCGATTGCCACGTCTACCCGTGATTTACCAGGTGCTATCTATTTTCAGTTCTTTGCTCCGCAAATTAATTCTGTCAAGGATTATTTTCTTTCGACTTGTACTACTCTGTGCACAGATTTAATCTACTCATGGCATCCATGAAGTATGATCTTCCGTTGCTAGATCATGACACAAGGTTTACCCTATGGCAAGTCAAGATGCGGGCGTTATTGGCAAAAGCCGATTATGATGATGCACTGGATAGTTTTGGAAAGAACAGAATTCGGGACTGGACTGATGAGTAAAAAAGAAGGGATCGTAAGGCTTTGTCACAAATTCAACTCCATTTGCATAATAATATTTTGCAGGAAGTTTTGAGCGAGAAAACTGCCGCCGCTCTATGGTTAAAGCTGGAAGGGATTTGCATGACAAAAGATCTCACCAGTAAGATGCATCTGAAGCAAAAATTATTCCTGCACAGGTTACCTGAAGGAGGTAATGTTTTGAATCATATTTCAGAATTTAAAGAGATCATATCCGATCTAGCTGCGATGGATGTTAAGTATGACGAGGAAGATACGGCTTTAATGTTATTATGTTCACTGCCAAGTTCTTACACCAATTTTAGAGACATCATATTATACAGTCGTGATACTCTCACGCTTAATGAAGTTTATGAAGCTTTGAACTCTAAGGAGAAGATGAAATTAATGGTGCCTCATGATGGTTCAAGTTCATCCCAAGCCGAGGGATTATCTGTTCGTGGCAGGACAAAGGAAAAGAACTCACATAATGGAAACAGAGGCAAAAGTAAGAACGGCTACAGGGGCCGATCGCAATCCAGAGACAAGAAGTGTAACATCCCAAAATTCTAAATTTTGGAATGTTATATTAATTAAATAAATAGGATTGATTGTTTGATTGATTGATTGAAAGTGAGTGAAATTTGAAGCTTTTTGAAAGTTAAATGGGAGGGAATGAAATGGCTTTCCCAAAACTTTCACTTTGCATTTTGATCCTCAGGAATTCAAATTCATTTCATCACAAAACCCTAGAGTGAAGATGATATGACTTCTTCCATTTAGAGAAAATAAAAAGGGATTTGAAAAGATTTGAATTCCATTTGAAAATATTTCAAACTTCATGCCACTCAAGGATTTTCATGAGGGAAGATAATATGACTTATTCAAATATTGGAAATAGAGTGGAAAGTAGGAGGCCAATTTCAAAATGGCATTTGAATTTTCAAGTTTTGCCTTGCCTTCATTTCAAAATTGCATTTGAATTTTATTTCAAAAATTCCTGACAAAATACTTTGATCAAAAAGTAGAGAGGAGGTAACATGACCCTTCAAAAAGTCGGAATAAATAATGCCAAAATATTTGAAAGTCCAATTTGGATTTTATTTGAATTTTCAAAAAAAATGATTTTTATAAATTATTTATTTGCCCCTGAAAAATAGTTCATATTTTAGGAAATCTTTTTCTAAACATTTTGATATATAATATGTCTATATAATATTTTGTATTTATTTTATTTTATCTCTATTCTGTTTCTATTTTATTTAAAAAAAGATGCCCGAGGCCTTTGGCCCAATAGACCAGGCCGCCCCAAGCCCAGCCGCCCCCTCTCATCTTTTTTTTTCCTAGGCGCAGCCCACTTTCCCCTTTCGTTTTTTTCTTTTTCCTTTCCTTTCTTCTTCCTTCCTTTTTTCTTCTCTGTTTCCTTACACAACGTGAACAGAATCCCTCTCTCCCGGGATTTGATCTTCCATTGATTCCTTCCTTCTAAATTCATGTCCTATAAATAGAGCCATTTCCTCTCGACCGATTCCCCTCGAAAAATCTCGCCAATCCCTTCCATATCGTGCTCTAGATCGCCGTTTCCGTCGCCGGCCGCATCGAATCTCCGCGGACACGTCCTTCGACGGTGAGCCTCGCCATCTTTAACCCAACGCCGTCCGGAGCTCCGAGTTCATACCCGCGCTACCACTGCCCCGCGCGCCTCTTCCTCCACCCCGCGCCCCCAGGACAGAAGGAGGACCTCCTCCCTACCCCGCCGACACCAGCGCCGCTGCCGCCCTGCCCTGAGCCCTCTACTCCGCCGGCGCCCCCTCCCTCCAGTGAGCACGCACGCCTCCTCCTCTCTGTTCTTCTCTCTGTACATGTTTTTTTTTTCTAGATCAGTTTTTTTTGTTATGTTGGTTAACCAACCGGTTCACTGTAGATTAAAAAAACTTTGGTTTTAGTCAACTATGCCCCAGATTCCTTAAGTGCCGGCCACCCTTTCTTAGCCACCGAGCAATCAGTTTTTCAGCCAACCAAAGCATGACACGTGTCAGCTCAGTTTTAATCCCGTAATTCAATTTTCAGAAAAATAGCCAATCTTAGAAAATTCATATCTATTAGTCTACTTATCCAAATTGAGTGATTCCAATTTCCCAAGTTTCATAATTTTATGTAGTTTCTGTTAAATCCAAAAGTTTTTATGTTTGGAGTTTTAAAATTTGAATTTGAACAGAGTTGTTTAAATCACTATTTTGCTTATATCTTTTATTTAAAAATAGGTTTTTAGTTGATTCTTTTTGCTAGTTGTCACTAGGACTTTTGTCTATCCAGTAGGGTTTTACAAATTCCTTTTTGATTAATTAAATTTGATTTATTGCAAAACAGTACTGTTTAGTTGTTAATTTGTTTATTTCTTAAACTTTAGGTTTTTATTTGTTTTTAATTGAAACTTTTTGTCACGTTTGACAAATTTGATTTTGTTTCTGTTAATCAACAGTAGGCAATTTTATTTTATTTTTAAAATTTATTTTCTTTTGTTTTGTGTTAAAACTTGCATAGGACATAACTATAGTTTTATTTTAGCCTTTTTATTGTTTCTTTTTGCAAATAAAATTTAGTGTAAAATTCTTTCTGTTAAATTTTAATTAACTTTTATTAACTTATTAGTTTAGTATTTTACTTGCTGTTAAGTTTTAATTAGGATAAAAACTATTTTGTTGTTTGTAGTTAAGTCCTATAGTTCTCTTAGGACTTTTTCTTTGGATTCAATTGAAGTTTTCTTTGGATTTCTATTTGGTTTTTCTTATTGATTTCTTTATTGCTTTTTATTTTTTGGTTGTTGATATGATTGTTAGAATTGCTTGCTAGAGTAAATGATTATGTGAATGCAATGTGTGATTATATAGATTTTTCTCGGAGAGTGACGAATAGTACTATCAGGAATTTCTGAGAGCGATATAATCTTCACCAACTATACCAGGCAAGTTCACTTTGACCATTTTTTACATACCTATGCTTTTATTGCATTTAGTACCACCTTTTCATCTTTCCTCCCGTAGTGATATTGAATCTTGTAGTTGGGTAGAAGCATGAGGTAGGAACCCACACCCCTGTTACCAAGCCTCGGGAACGTTGTTTATTTTATGCTACGCTATCGTAGACGGGGATTGGTATGAGTGCTCGTGAGTGGTGTGAAGTGAAGGATTCTACGTCAATGACGGCAAACTTCAAGATGGCAACTTCAAGGCCTGCATCTACAAGACCTCAAGACTTCAAGACTCAAGACAAGAATTCAATATACCACTGGGTGGAGGATGGTTTAGACGGGTATCGTGGGAAAAACCCAGTGGATGGCCCGGTTCGACGGGCATCGGGGAAAACCCAATGGATACCCCAGGATGCATGGGTAAGCGCCATGACATCTTGCGGAAAGCTTCACCCAGGCTCAAAGAGACAGAAGAATACTTCATGCCCGGAAGCTTACCTGTGCAAGCACAAGTCATTATGGGCTCTAGCTTGGTTGATCTTAGTTGTGACTCTGGCGGGGCAGTTGCTAGCAGATGTAGTCGACGGTAGGATTGGACAGGCACTGTCCGTGGTCAGGGAAACACCTCTGAAAGACCATGTTTCGTTCGTCCTGTTCTCAAACACCCGGCAGTGCGAGGACATAAAAGGAGGGAACGATTCTTGTGGGTAAAGTGCACAACACTCTGCAGAGTTAAAACCTAATCGATTAGCCGTGTCCCCGGTTACGGACAACTTGAGCCTCTGGACTTGGATCTATCTCTGAACTCTCAACACCGGACTGATAACTAATTGTGGGCAACTTATGATACTTATGGGCTATGAGACATCGGTTGGCGGAACCATGTCATAGTAGATAACTCTGTAGTGAAGACTCCTGATATTCCTTTGTTGTAGGGAAAATAAAACCAGCCTTTATGCAAAAACTCAGACACAGAGCCACAAAGCCATATTGCATATAGAATAGAATTTTCATCTACTTGTATTGTGATCTTGCCGGTACATTCAATGTACTGACCTACACGGCTGCAACGTATCATGTTGCAGGTATTTCTATGACGAGTAAGAGTTGCATTGTAGGGTTATGGTCTACACTCAACTTGCCATTGGCGTTGATGGGACTCCACACCCTTAATGATTGTTTTCGCTACGATATATAAGGTATACTCTGGATCTACTTATTTATTGATACATGTGATGTTATGGTATTTCATCGAAGTACTGTGTGTGCCAGCATACTGATCGAGGGATGGCACAGAAAGCACAGAGACTTGACCGTATTGGGTCGGGTCGCTACAAGAAGCAATATTGTAGATATTGCAAGAGAGACGGGCATGACATCTCAGAATGTTTCAAGTTGCAGAACAAGGAAAAGAGGAATGGCACATATAAACCGAAAGGTAACAAACAAGGTGAAAATTCTGCTAATGTTGCTCGTGAGGATAGTTCCGATGATGCTCTTGTTGTTATTGCTGGATGTGCTGAGACCAATGATGAGTGGGTACTTGACACTGCATGTACTTTTCATATGTGCCCGCATAGAGATTGGTTTACTACTTTTGATTCTACTACTGCTGGTGGTTCCGTTTTGGGTTTTGATAATTCACCATGCAAGATTGAAGGCATAGGTTCCGTTCGAATCAAGATGTTTGATGGCACAATCAGAACTTTGACAGATGTTCTGTATATTCCTAAGATGAAGAGAAATCTTATCTCTGTGAGTGCCCTTGATGCAAAGGGGTACAAGTATTCAGGTGGAGACAGCGTTTTGAAAGTCACCAATGGTTCTCTTATTGTGATGAAAGGTGATTTAAGTTCGACCAATGGTCTTTATTACCTTCGGGGTTCTACCGTTTTCGGTAACGCTACTCCAGTTATTTCAAAGAATTCTGATTGTGATGCTGCTAACCTTTGGCATATGCGTCTTGGAGATATGACTGAACTTGGTTTGGCAGAGTTAAATAAGAAAGGTCTTCTTGATGGATACGAAACTGGTAAATTGAAATTTTGTGAGCATTGTATTTTCAGCAAGCACAAGAGGGTGAAGTTCAACACTTCGGTTCATACAACTGAAGTTATTCTTGATTATGTGCATTCTGATTTATGGGGACCGTCTCGCAAAAAGTCACTAGGTGGTGCTAGTTACATGTTGACTATTATTGATGATTACTCGAGAAAAGTTTGGCCGTATTTCTTGAAGAATAAATATCAAGCATTCTCAGCATTTAAGGAGTGGAAGATTATGATTGAGAGGCAAACTGAAAAGAAGGTAAAGATACTTCGCACTGATAATGGTATGGAATTCTGTTCTAAGCAATTTGAGAATTATTGCAAGTCTGAAGGCATTGTCAGACATTACAGCGTTCCTTATACCCCTCAACAAAAGGGTGTTGCTGAGCATATGAACAGGACCATTATTTCCAGAGCCTGTTGCATGTTGTCCAATGCAGGTTTGCATAGACGCTTTTGGGCTGAGGCCGCTTCCACTGCTTGTTATCTCATTAATCGGTCACCATCTATTGCTCTTAATAAGAAAACTCCAATTGAGGTATGATCTGGTTCACCTGCTAATTATTCACAATTGAGAGTTTTTGGTTGCACTGCTTATGCTCATGTTGATAATGGAAAGTTGGAGGCTAGGGATATTAAGTGCATCTTTCTTGGTTATAAATCTAGTGTTAAAGGTTTTAAATTATGGAATCCTGAAACACAAAAGGTTGTTATTAGCAGAAATGTTATCTTTAATGAATCTGATATGTTACATGATGTTCCATCTACTAATGTTCCTGTTGAGAGTGAACAACAGCCTACTGTTCAGGAGCCTACTATTCAGGTGGAGCATGTTATTAATTCCAGTGATATATCCGGTAAGGAAAATGTTGATGCACATGATGAACCCGTCGTTGATGATGAACATGTCACTCCAAATCAGCCTATTGTTCCACCCGGTTGGAATCTCGTACGTGACAGAGTTAGGCGGGGTATTGAAAAACCTAAAAGGTTAATTGAAGAGTGCAATATGGTTTCTTTTGCTTTATCTGTTGCAGAGGAAATTGAAGGTAATGTTGAGCCTTCTTCATATTTCGAGGCTATTATTTCTAGTGATAGTAATAAGTGGATGACTGCTATGCATGATGAGATGGAATCACTTGAAAAGAATGGCACTTGGGATTTAGTAAGATTACCTAGAGAGAAGAAACCTATTCGTTGCAAGTGGGTTTTCAAAAGAAAAGAAGGTGTTTCTCCTAATGATGAGACAAGATATAAAGCAAGGTTAGTTGCTAAAGGTTATAGCCAGATTCCAGGTATTGACTATAATGAAGTCTTTTCTCCTATTGTGAAGCATAGCTCTATTCGCACTTTACTCAGTATTGTTGCCATGCATGATTTTGAGCTTGAACAATTGGATGTTAAAACTGCATTCTTATATGGAGAATTAGAAGAGGATATTTATATGGAACAACCTGAAGGTTTTGTTATTCCTGGAAAAGAAAAGCTTGTCTATAAGTTAAAGAAATCTCTTTATGGATTGAAGCAATCTCCTAGACAGTGGTACAAGAGAGTTGACACCTTTATGCTCTCTCAAGGTTTTAAAAGGTCTAATTATGATAGTTGTCTTTATCTGAAACTGTCAATGATTTAGCTATTTATTTGCTCATTTATGTTGATGATATGTTAATTCTGCAAAGAGTATGTAAGAGATTAATGAACTAAAGAAGCAATTGAGTAATGAATTTGACATGAAGGATTTGGGTGCAGCAAAGAAAATACTTGGCATGGAAATATCCAGAGATAGACCATCTGGAAAAGTATATCTAAGTCAGAAGGGATAAATTGATAAAGTTCTTCGTCGTTTTAATATGCATAATGCCAAGCCAGTAAGTACTCCATTAGCTGCACACTTCAAATTATCATCAGTCTTATGTCCTAAGTCAGATGCAGATATTGAGTACATGTCTAGAGTTCCCTATTCGAGTGCAGTTGGTTCACTTATGTATGCCATGGTTTGTTCTCGTCTTGATTTATCATATGCATTGAGTGTTGTCAGTAGATACATGGCTAATCCTGGAAAAGAGCATTGGAAAGCTGTTCAGTGGATTTTCAGATACCAGCGAGGTACTTCTAATGCTTCTTTACAGCTTTGGGAAAAGTAGAGATGGACTTGTTGGTTTTGTTGATTCTGATTTTGCTGGTGATTTGGATAAGAGAAGATCACTCACAGGTTATGTTTTCACCATTGGTGGTTGTGCTGTGAGTTGGAGAGCAACTTTGCAGTCTATTGTGGCTTGTTCCACTACTGATGCCGAGTATATAGCTATTTTTGAGGCATGCAAAGAAGCTATCTAGTTGAGAGGTTTATACACTGAGCTTTGTGGAGATTCATCTTGCCCTACCACATTTTTTGACAGTCAAAGTGCCATATGTCTTACAAAGAATCCAATGTATCATGAGAGAACAAAGCACATTGATGTTAGATTTCACTATATTCGAGATGTTATCGCTGAAGGCAATTTGAAGGTATGCAAGATAAGTACGCATGATAATCCTGCGGATATGATGACAAAGCCAGTTCCTACCAATAAGTTTGAGCTTTGCTCGGGCTTAGTTGGTATTTCTCACTAGTCCTATGGACTTTGACACATAAGGTGTTTATGCTGATTTGGATGGAGTTATTTGCTTTCACCGACTACTGGAGGGAATTTGGCTCAAGGGGGAGATTGTTAAATTGTGATCCAAATTCTACCGTGTTGGACTAGACGTAGTACAAACGGTGTGGGCATTGCGTTGAGGTGGACGTGTACGAGTACAACTCGTTTACTTGTCCCCCGAGGACTCTTATGTATGGCCCTCATATATACCCCATGTAGTCGCACCTAAAGACGGTATGTCGTCTCGTGCTTGTAATACTCCTCCATCATAGTGATTGCGCCTTCGTGCGTCCGTGGTATTCTCCCGCAAGGGTTTCCACGTAAAAATCTGTGTCTCTCGTGTCTCGTTTATTCTCGTTTTATCTAACATTCACAAAGCCTTTGGATGAAGCAAGATTTCGTGAGTTAAGGCATGACCTAAATATCATTGATTCGAGCAATGTGGCCTGAAACTAGGCACACCCCACCGCATTCATCATGTCATCTTGTTCTAGATGTAGGCATGGACTTAGGGGAGTGTTGTTCTCTCAAAGAACTCTCCCTCCCCCTATTATGCATAAATAAATCAAGTCTTTCACATTAGCCATTTTTTATGGTACTTGTACTTCAAAGATGAGTTTTGGTCATGGGCCCAAGGTTAAAATCTTCGTGGTGCCATACCAATTGACTCAAACATAGGTGGGTTCGGCCACCGCCCACTCCTTGAGAGGTGGTTGTTCGCGTTGGATTTATTTGGTTTTATCTAGTCTTTAGGACTTTGTTGGTGTTTTGAGTCACTCCAAGTTTGCTCTCTTTGTTTGTCTCTTTGAGCTTGGAGTGTCTCTTCCCTTTTGCTGGTCTTTGTGTCTCCAACCCAAGCCTTCTCATCTACAACCCCTCTTCATTGCATAAGCCACCGTCCTTGATCTTTCCCTAGGCAAGTTCTATCCCTGCAGTGGTACTACCGCTGGGCCTAGGGCGATACTATCGCTGCCTACCACGGTACTGCCGCTGGAGCGGTACTACCCGGCCTCCTGCCGCGCAGTAGTACCGGGGCGGTACTACCGATCCTTCAGCGGTACTACCGCTCTGTGGTTTCGTGGGGGCGTTATGAGTCGGGGCAGGGTGACGGTGTCCAGGACTAGGGGGTATTAACCTAGTCGGCCCATATTCTTCAGGCTGGGCTAGTGGGCCCTCATTCTCCATAAGATGTACTCTGGAAGCCTTATGCTAGGGACAAGATCAGGACTACATCTGCCGAAGACTTGACGTATACTCCAAGACTCCTACCACCTCCAGGACAAGTTACCGACCTTGTAACCTTAGATACCCTACCTGGCGTGTATATAAGCCATAGGGTTTAGCCCTTAGAGGGGACTTCAACACAATCTCATTCACCTAGCCCTAGAACTAGATCATATCTTACGATCTCGAGGTAGATCAACTCTGTACTTGATACATCTCCATTGATATAAACAAGAGCAGGACGTAGGGTTTTACCTCCATCAAGAGGGCCCAAACCTGGGTAAACATCGTCTCTTTGTTCCTGTTACCATCTGTCCGAGATCCACAGCTCGGGACCCCCTACCCCGAGGTCTGCCAGTTTTTACACCGACACTGGTGGTTTCATTGAGAGTTCCGATGTGTGATCGCAAAGGATCGATGGCTCATCTGCAGATCAACTGCGGCAGTGGCTGTGGGGACGCCTACGTCCCCGACCAGCTTTTTGTGCTCGGCAGCATGATCTTCTGCGCCGACTCAACAGGCCACCTAGCCACCGTCGAGAACTACGCTCCCGATTAGATCATTACCTTCGGAGGTCTGGAGTACACTGCGGACTCCCGCGGCGAGCTTGTCTTATTAGGCTGGACTCCCGGCCGGATTCCGGGTCTGGGAAACACCAGAGGCTCAACCTCGGAACGGATCTCCTTTGAAGACCATGAATCATGCCCCCCAACACTGCCAGGGGCTACGGAGGAACTCCCCTCCCCCTCCTCGGATAACCCCGTCGCAGTGCCTGACTCCTACATAGATCAGAGCTCAGCCTTGGACACCAAATCGGGCTTAGAACCGATCCCGACGGTGGATCTCGAATCCACCCCGCTTCCTTGTACGGCAGAAAATGCATCAGGCGTGCCACTACGAATCGACCCGGCCTACGGCCAGACCATGAACCCTGAGGAGCTATCTCACCTCAATGAGATGCTTGACCGGATCCAGAGTTTGTCGATCTCAGACGGCAAGACCTCGGTTTATGATAAGATCGGACTTAAAGCCGACGATCGGGAAATTTACATCCCACCCACCTAGTCGCCACTGTCGATGATTTAACCAATATGCTAGACTACGATGAGGCAACCGACATGGATGAAGATGTCGGCAGCCCTATGGACAACACCTTGCCGCCTACTAACACCGGCAGGTGGAAAGCAACATCCACGTACGATGTGTACATGGTCAACACTCCCAACTTCCCTCCAAGGCATAGGCGAAGACACAGAAGGGGTGCTAATGGGGAGCCCAGCGGGAACAACCCTACCGCCGATACGGCAGCCAACGACACGGAAGACCCAGGGAAGGACCCTCAAGCCTCCCCTAAACGCCATGTTGACCCCGAGGGCATCCCCAGGGACTCAGATCCCGACGACCTCTTTGAAGGGGCCGATGACAATTATATGCCAGAATCCAAGGAGGACCTGAGCCTTGGCACCGAGGACTTCATAGTCCCCGAAGACCCTGCTGAGCAAGAACGCTTTCGGTGGCGCCTAGTTGCTACCGCCCGAAGCATGAAACGCAAGCAGCAGCAGCTGCAAGCTAACGAGGATGCACTTAACGACAAGTGGGTCAAAATACTTTCGGCCGAGCAAGACCTCGAAGAACGGCGCCGCAGTGCGCCTAAATCTTATCCACGCAGGCATTTACTGCCTGAATTTGATGATGAATTAACCGCTGAGGCACCTGATCACCCCCATTGAGGAAGCGATAGGCCCGCGCGGGAGGATTTCCACACCCAACCAGCCCCACGCCGTCATGGCAAGGACCCTGTGGATTATTTGGACCCTCAAGACATTTGACGTCGGATAGAGGCAAACCGGGCATCACCCCTATCCATTTATGGATCAAGAGGACGCGCTCTGGTCGGGCCTGACGCCTATGACGCCTGGTTGGACAGGAACGGCCGCGCCTGAGATCAAGCTTATACTCGACTCCCTCCCGACATCCAACATGATACCGCTCGGTTCTGAGGACCAGCCCACCTGATCTGTTTTATAGATAGGGTAATAGAACACCAGTTCCCTGATGGGTTCAAACCCATCAACATAGAATCTTACGATGGCACTACGGACCCAGCTGTATGGATTGAAGATTTTCTTCTCCATATACACATGGCCAATGGAGATGACCTCCACGCCATCAAATACTTGCCGCTCAAGCTAAAGGGGCCGGCGAGGCATTGGCTGAATAGCCTGCCGCCCCACTCCATTGGAAGCTGAGAGGCTCTTGAAGACGCCTTCAGGGAAAAATTCCATGGAACCTGCGTCCGACCTCCGGACGCCGATGACCTCAGCCGTGTCACTCAGCAACCCAGCGAATCAGCTCGAAAATCCTGGAACCGGTTTCTTACTAAAAAGAACCAGATCATAGACTGCTCAGACACTGAGGCCATCGCTGCATTCAAAAACAACATCCAAGATGAGTGGCTCGCCCGCCAGCTCGGCCAGGACAAACTGAGGACCATGGCAGCCCTAACCTCACTCATGACCCACTTTTGCGCGGGAGAGGACAGTTGGCTGGCCCGCAGCACTCACGATGGTGAGGTGGGGACCTCGGAGACTCGCGATGCCAACTGCAAGCCTAAGCGCAACAAAAATAAGCGCAGGCATAGAAACGGCAGAAGCGACACAGAAGATGCAGCAGTCAATGCAGGCTTCACCGGACCTCGATCCGGACAGAAAAAAAAAGCCCTTTAAAGGGAACAAGGATGGACCGAGCCAGCTCGACAAGATCCTGGATCGACCATGCCAAATTCATGGCACTCCAGATAAACCAGCAACCCACACCAACAGGAATTGCTGGGTCTTTAAGCAGGCTGGCAAGGTAGCGACAGAGGGTCAAAGTAAAACCCAAAATCATAGCGAAGACGAGGATGAACCTCGGTGGACAAACAACGGAGGCCAAAAGAAGTTTCCTAATGAGGTAATAGAGGTAAACATGATTTACGTTACCCACATCTCTAAAAGGGAGAGGAAGCGCGTACTTTGGGACATCTACGCGTTAGAGCCTGTGGCCCCGAAGTACAATCCGTGGTCGGCTTACCCGATCACATTCGACAAACACGACCATCTGACAAGCATCAGGCATGGCAGATCGGCTGCACTCATCCTGGACCCAATCGTCGACGGTTTTCATCTGACGCGCGTCCTTATGGACAGAGGAAGTAGCCTCAACTTGATCTACAAGGACACGGTAAGGAAGATGGGGATTGACTCATCTTGGATTAAGCCTAGCAGCACCACCTTTAAAGGTGTAATACCAGGGGTCGAGGCTCGCTGCACCAGAACCGTGTCCCTGGAGGTAGTATTCGGATCACCCGAGAACTTCAGGAGCGAGGAGTTAATCTTCGACATCGTACCTTTTCGCAGCGGATACCATGCGCTCTTAGGGCGCATCGCATTCGCCCGCTTCAATGCAGTCCCGCATTACGCTTATCTCAAGCTCAAAATGCCAGGACCCAATGGTGTTATTACAGTCAATGGTAACACCGAACGCTCTCTCCGGACGGAGGAGCAGACTACGGCTTTCGCGGCCGAGGTGCAGGCATCCGAGGAGGCATCCCGAGGCGGTAAATGCACCCCTAGCTCTTCGAAGCGTGCGTGGGCCACGCCAGTCGACCTCGGACATGCACCTCCCCACCCTAAATAGGGGTACGGGCTCCTCGCGCGCTTCCCTCGGGAGGGGTACTATGTCCCCAGGGTGCACAACTTCGCACTAAAAATTCCCTGGGTCACCGAGGAGCCAAAACAACGGAAACGTCGGGTCGGCTCGACCGAGCAGCGACGAAACCTCGGGCTTACATGTCGGCAGGGTTCTGTCAAAGAGCTAGCCAACACTAGCATGCCCATGTGGCTTTAACCACAAACTAACAGCTACAGACCTCTTCAAAGGGCTCGACCAACGAACGCATCAAGCGCATACTTGGCCAAAGTTGCATGCTATCAATATCAACCCCCGCTATCAACGAGGCCAAGCTGGTCAACAGCATGGAGACGCAGACGTGCGGCAGGAAGCGGCCCGGGCTGATAGACCCAATGACAAGATCCGCCTTGTTTTCTTTTAGTTTCTCCTTCATTATCTTTACTCGCATTGTATCTTGTTCAGTTCCTCTCATCAAAAGTTCGGCATGTAAAGCTTGGCCACATGAAATAAAGAAATCATGCCCATAAAGGTCTTTAACGTATTTTCTTACAAGCACTGCCCACGAACCATGAGAACATCTCTAGGATACAATTGCTAAAGGGCCTTGATTTTATACCCTAAAACCCAAGTCGAAGTACTCGGCGTCTCGGATGTTGCATTATATGCATCAGTTTTGAACCTAGATTTTGGTCAATAGTTGGGTTGCCTGGCTCCTATGTGTACCTCTTACGTTCCCGACAAATTTGGCTAAGGGTGTAACAGGAGAACCACTGCGATAGTGCCGCCAGTTTAACTAGCAGAGCGCCTCAGTCGAGAAAGCCGAAAATTGACTATCTAGGTAAGCGAAAACTGGTCGGCTGTCCGAAGACCGTGTCAAGCGACGTGTTGTTAGAGATCACCCATGTTAAACGAAGGGCTTCTTCCTCGAATTAGCTGAGGTGGGCACGGGCATAGACCTCGGCTGACTAAGCCGACCACTTCACTCACCGGGGGCTCATCATCAGTCCCCACCGTCAAACTCCTATGACTCAGTGAAAGTTATAAAGCCACCACAGTCCAATTGCCTAGCCCCTATGCGCACAGACCCCCTCCGGGAACCGAGACGTCAGCTAAGGGTCATGATCGCCTAAAAAGGGCACCCTTTGTATATTGTACAAGGGGGTTGAAGCCGACGACTGGCCACTTTCAGTTTAACACGGTCAAACAGGAGGAATATTAAAAACAAAGCAGAAACATATGAGAGGAACTTAAGCCGCACTCATTAAATAACTGATAATTTTTATACATCCCATGCACTTCGGCATTCCGAAGTGCTACCTAAAAATACAACTTGTCCTTAGGACACACGGCCTAGGTAACACGAGAGCCCTCCTCTACCTCGGCAAAGAACTGCTCCGCGGTGCACGCCTTCCCTTCAGGGGGGCCGCAACAACAACCTCCGCCTCAACCTTCCGAAAGTGCGTCTTCACGCAGGCATATACCCGCCGTGCCCCTTCCAGACACGCGGATCGCTTCCAGCGGTTGACTTGCGGAACGGCCTCTTGGAGTCGCGCCAGGAGCCCGAAGAAGCTGGCTGGAAACACCTCTCTTGGCCACAAATTGACGCAGAGATCTTGGAGCGCTGGCCTCGCCATCCGGAGAAGTTCCGCTAGCTCCTTCATCCGATGATTGAGCAACTGCGGCTGCGACGACTCCTGGAACAGCTTCCAGAACGCCTTCTCCGCCTCATGGCCCTTCAGTTGGCCAAAATGAAGGCCGGCGTCCACCGCACTCTTTGGGAGATCGGCGAAGACCTCTGCAGATCGCCACAGCTGGGTGAGCTCAACGAATCCTTTGCTGCCAAACGCACACTGAAGTAAATATGGCTTACCCGCGGCTATCTGCTCCACTTGTCGGAGCACCTCGCGGTCAGCTCGGGCCTTGGTCTGTAGCTCGGAGTGCGCAAGACCGAGCTTCTTGAGCTCGTCCTTTGCCTTCTTCTCCTCGGCCTGAAGGGCATCACGTGTTTCGAACACACCCTTCAAGGTCTCCTCGACCTCCACGACCCGCGCCTGGTATTTCCCCTAGAACCTTTTCGGCGGCTAGGTCCTTCTCCGCCTTGGCCGCAACAGCTTTATGTTGCTCGACCTCCTGCCGAGCCTTCAAGAGCTCGGCCTTGAGCCTCTCAAGCTCGGCGACAGCTTCTGTCATTCAAACAGCTCGGCGTCAGCTTCTATTTCGCAAAATATATTTGCTTGAACTCACATTCAAAGATAAAAAGCATCGGCCGCTTACCTTGAGACGGCTCAACCTGCTTGTTCATTAGGTCGAGGTCCTTCTCGGACCTCTCGAGCTTCCGGTTCATCTCTGCAATCTCCTCGGAGATGGAGCCCGGAACCGAGGTTGACACCTGCATAAACACTTTATAATGAGCCTCATGATCAATTCATTGACACTTCGGACATACATCCTATCTTATCAGTCCTGGGGGCTACTCGTTTCTCTGCTCCTATACTTCGACCCCAACACCAGTTTTGCAAAACTGGCCTTGGGCTCGGGGGCTACTCACTGGCTAGGCCGTCCAAACGCCAGGTAACGGATGTCTTCGGACAGTTACAAGGGTTGATAAATTAAATCTAAGCAGAGAAGCCCTTTTTCGCGTAAAGACAGAAAGATTACCTCGAAGCTCGTGATGAGGCCCTTGAAGGCCTCACGCATTCCGGCCTCTGTGGACCGGAATCCCTGCAGCGCCGCGTCAATCAACGCGCGGTGCTCTTCCTTGAGGGAGGAGCCCGTCAAGGCCGCCTCCATTTCTTCAGTCCACCCCGCGCTAACCCGCCCTGGAGCGGGAGGTGGGGGTGGTAAGACCTCAGACCCCAGCACCTGGGTGCTAGGTATGAGGGTCTCTAGCTGCGGCGGTGGAGCCGGAGTAGACTTTGGTTGGGCCATCGATTGGCCCAGCCCTTCCTGGACGACCTCGGGGACCCCGTCCCCTTGGCCTTGTGGGGCCGAGGTATCAGCCTCGGCCATGACGACCAACTCTTCGTCCCCCGCCGTGTCAACCTGAGGGGCCGGAGCCGATGTTGCCTCCCCCAACCCTTCTTGAGCCAAGGTAGCGCGGTCCGGCGTCCTACTAGTGGGCGGCAATCCGTTGGAGGAGTCGCTAAGGCGTGCCCTTGGCAGGCTGTGGAAAAATACTCATGCGAATTTAGTCCTGCTGAAAGGACTTGATGTAAAATCAAACACAAAAGACGATGACAGACCTTCGAGGTGCCGGTTTCTTCCTCCCCATTGTTAGGGGATCATCTCCTGACTCATCAGAGAGTATGGCCTTCCCCGACGTTGTGGCCTTGATGGCGGCCCCGGCCGGGGTCTTCTTCGACCTCTTGGGGCCCTCGGGCCGCATCCCAGCCTCGGCGTCCTCCGACACCGCCCTCTTCCCCTTTGGGGGAGGGATCTCTTCTTCCTCGTCCTCCCCCCATCGCTCTCGTGGGTGGAGGAGGCGTGGGTCTCCTCGGAACGGGTGACCGAGGTCTCCCGCTTCTGAAGACCCGCCCTGCCCTTCTGGGGCTTGGACCCTTTGGGGACCACCACGTGCAGCTCCTCAACTAGGAGCGCCGTAAGCAGGGGGGTCTCTCCTCCTCTGGCAGCGATGCCGGGCACAGCATCTGCTGCATCTTGGCTGCCCAGTTCTGCAAATACGAAATAAGGCGATTCATCAAAATATGTCTCACTTAACAGGAGAAGAATATGAACGTGTATATCCAACACTCACCGGCGGGGCGTCGTAGCCGACCTCGAAGCCGAGGTCCTCCCCCTCCTTAGGGATCTTGTCCTTGGGTAGCTTGAAGAGCCGCGCCCACATGCCGGCCAAGGAGGAGCGGAAGAAGTTGAGCACGGGCCCCGCATCCCCAGATTTATGCTCCCACATCAGGGTGGCCCGGAGTTGGAGCGGGAGGATGCGGCGATGGAGCATGACGTTGACCACTTCGGCTAATTGGAGTTCCCTCTTGGTGGATCACCACTTGATCTTCTGGATCAGGGCTTCCACCTCCTCTGGATTCCCCCAGATGACGCCCTTCTCCCTCCAGGACTTGAGCTTCCTTGGGGGCCCGGCCGAAAAGGCTGGAACTTCAGTTTGGCCGGCGGCAAGCGGCTTGGTGATATAGAACCACTCACGCTGCCACTCCTTGACCGTCTCAATGAAGGTGCCTTTGAACCAGGCGGCACTTTGGTTCTTGCTGACCATGGCCCCTTCGCACTCTGCCAGGTCGGAGCCGTTGGACTTCGGCTTGACGCCGAAGATCTTCAGCCACAGGCCGAAGTGCGGTTCGATGCGAAGGAAGGCCTCGCAGACCGTGATGAAGGAGGCGAGGTGCAGGATGGAGTTCGGGGCCATGTGGTGAAAGTCGAGCCCGTAGTAGAACATTACCCCGCGCACGAACGGGTGCAGCGGGAACCCTAAACCTCTGATGAGGTGAGGGGTGAAGACTACCCGCTCCCCTGGGTTGGGAGCGGGCACCTACTGGTCGGCGTCTGGAGCACGGCGGTGACGTTGGCGGGGATGTACCCCGCGTTACGCAGCTCCAGGATAGTGCTCTCTGTCACGGTGGAACCACCCCAGTGCCTTTGAGGGTGTCGTCCATGGGTGAATGGGGGAGCACGGATGCGCTGAGGTGGGAGAAGGCGAGATCGGATCTGGGCGCTCGAGCTCGAGGAGGCAGAAGGCGGGGGAAATGGGAGCGTGATTACTGGCTCTATTAGCTTTTTTACTCTTATAGGCTGCTGAAAGGCCAAGAGTCCCCTCGCCACACCGGTAAAAATGCCACTCCTCCCCACAAAAGATGTCGTTGTACTCATGGGGAGAAACAAAATCTTGATGATATCCCTGAGAATACGGGCATGATCTCCACCTCGATGGGACGCATCAGTAAAAGGGCAGCCTCGAACCACGATTTGAGGTGGGCAGTAACTGCCTGACCCATCGTGGGTAGCGCCGCTTTGATAAAGTTGTCAGGCTATGAGGTACTGTTCACACCTAGGTGGCTAGCCTTCAAGGTTAAGTAAACTCGCGACCCCGGATAGGGAGGGAACTCGGCTGAACCTCATTTGCAAGACACCGCTCCTTGGAAGGGCGGTTAAGAGATCTTGAATTGTGAAAGGGAACTCGTCTGTCGAGCCAAGGACTTCGGATCCGAAGTTACTTTCGTTGGAGAAATCGTCATCGGCATAGAAGACCAGTTCGGGGGCTACTGACGGTGTCCAGGACTAGGAGGTATTAACCTAGTCGGCCCATATTCTTCGGGCTGGGCTAGTGGGCCCTCATTCTCCGTAAGATGGACTACGGAAGCCGTACGCTAGGGACAAGATCAGGACTACATCTGTCGAAGACTTGACGTATACTCCAAGACTCCTCCTACCACCTCCAGGCCAAGTTACTGACCTTGTAACCTTAGATACCCTACCTAGCGTGTATATAAGCCGTAGGGTTTAGCCCTTAGAGGGGACTTCACCACAATCTCATTCACCTAGCCCTAGAACTAGATCATATCTTACGATCTCGAGGTAGATCAACTCTGTACTTGATACATCTCCATTGATATAAACAAGAGCAGGACGTAGGGTTTTACCTCCATCAAGAGGGCCCGAACCTGGGTAAACATCGTCTTTTTCTTCCTGTTACCATCTGTCCGAGATCCACAGCTTGGGACCCCCTACCCCGAGGTCTGCCAGTTTTTACACCGACACAGGGGGAGTTCTAACTCCCCATACCCATTCATCACTCTCTCTCCCCACGCTCTCCTCTCTCCAAGCGAAGAACTTGCTTCGGCGGCCGCCGCCGGACCGCCGATTCCGGACCGTCTTCCGTGATTCCGACAGGTGGGATCGATCCCCACCCTCTCCTCTTGCCATGGATGCCGGTATTGCCCCTGTTTTCCTCTCCTACGGTTCTCTCTTTTGAATCTAGGTTCTAGGGCAATACATGTTGTATTCATCGATTTTTGGCTAAATCGGGGCATGAGTAGGACATGGAAGACTGCTAGAGTAGGAGAATCGAAGTTTGATTGGAGAAAATTTTAATTTGACACCTCCGGTAGTACTGGATCTTGCCACGGTAGTGTTCGTTCCACCTCGAGCGGTACTACCGCTCCCCTGGAGCAGTACTACCGCTTGTAAGCGGTACCCGCTGCAAGGTAGCGGTACTACCGCTTGAGCTGTCAACTTCTCATCTCCTCTAATCCAACTTCATTCTTTTCATTTATTCCTTTTGGCTTATGCAATATTTTACACCTGCTTTTCCCTCGTGCTGTTTTGTCGGTTCCAGGTGGTAGTGGCTCCGGGCACCAGGCTCGCCGCAAGAATCCGGATCGCCAAGGCGGCTCCAAGCGCTTTCGTACCTCAGATGATGCAGGTGTCGTTTCCAGTGCTCAGCCCAAGCAGAGGACCAAGCAAGTTGCCAACAAGCAGAAGGAGAGAGTCCAGTCCATGAATGAGGTGCCTTCCAAGAAGTTCTATGCTATTCGCCGTCGCAATCCGTATCGCCATGCTCAAGATCATGCGCTTGCCAACCGTCCGTTCTGGAACAAGCAGCAGCACTCAATCTATCTGGATGTGATCAAGGGCAAGAAGAACTTGTTTGTGGATGTTAGGTCTATTGATCTCACTCATTTGGAGAAGGACCGTGCTTATTTTGGGGAGGCTCTGGCACTCTGTGCTCAGTTTAACATTCTCAGGATTATTTCCTTCTACGAAGAATTTGATGAAGAGCTTGCGGCTCAGTTCTATGCCACGGTCCACTTTGGGACTGATGATGAGAGGACCCTCACCTGGATTACCAATGGGAGACTTTTGTCTGCAAAGTGGAAGGATTTCATGGCAAGTTTGGGCTACAATGATGAGGGGCTTGAGAACCCTATTGGGTTGTGCCCTCACAAGGAGGATGCGGCCACGCACAAGTCCGCTCTCTATCGCTACTCCAAGGAAAAGATCTCCACCACCGACAAGAAGACTTATGAGTCTATCCCCTTCCTGGACATTATGCATCGTATCTTCAGGAACACACTTTTCCCTCGTATTGGTAATCTGGATCAGGTTCACTCTTATCTCGTGGACATGTTGCTTATGTGCCAGAAGGAGAAGAACACGCAGCAAGTGTTGGATGTTTCTCATGTCATGTGGTCTGAACTTCACTCTGCCGTGTTTGAGAATAAGTGTCCCATTTATGGCCCTATCTGATGAAGCTCATTGGGGAGACTTGGGCTTCTACTTTCCCTGAGGAGGTGCTCTTGACTGGTGATCTAGTTCCGCATGAGGTTATCTGTCTGAGGCAGAAGGAACATTGGGGTGCCTCTCAGCCCGCTCCTGAGGTGGAGGCTCATGCCTCTAAGTCTGAGGGAGGTGATGAGCCAGACTATGTGCCTTCCTCCGAAGTGCCAACTTGGGCTTCTAAGCTCAAGAAGAAGATGAAGAAACTTTTCTGTCTCCAGGTGCAGGGCCAGTACAAGGCTCACGTGGCAGAGAAGAAGGCTCGTAGTCGTGACAAGGCTATCATGAGGCACCTTGGCCTGGAGGCCCCCAGTAGTTCAGAGGACAAAATCACTTCAGAGGAGGAGTGGGCCTCGAAGCATGGCAAGTGGACGGACTCAGATGATGATCAGCCTGCTGCTGCAAATGAGGAGTCCGAGGGACACGAGGAGGAGGAGCACGGTGATGATATTGACATGGAGTGATGCTACCACCTTGGATCGTTGTAGTGCTCTTTCCCATTTTGGTGTCTAGATGCCAAAGGGGGGGAGAGTTTAGGGACTTGCCGAGTCACGAGCGCGTCTTATTTGCTTTCGTTCTCTTTGCTCGTGAACTCTTTTATCGTTTGCTTTGGTTTGTGTTTGTGAAACCTGGAGACCTTATTCATATGGTGTGAGACATATGCTATCCTACTTATCTATTTATGTCTAGTACTATATTAGCATGTGAGATTATGTTCATCTTGTGCCCTCATCTTTATGCTCACATGATATTCCTTACATCTATGTCTATCTCTCATATTATGTTGTTGCAAGTATTGCCTTGTCTTTATGCTCAGCGGAAGTAGGGCGGTAGTAGTGCGTGGTAGTACCGCTTGCGGTACTTCCGTCCCTACCACCGCTCCACTACCGCTGCTCTCGCTGTAGCCCAGAACGCTAAGCGGAAGTAGCGCAGCAGTAGAGCGGTAGTACTGCTTGTGAGCGGTACTGCCGTCTAGCCACTACCGCTGCTACTGCCGCTTTTTTTGATGCTTCTGGACTCGTTTGCCACTTCGCGGCACTAGGGCGGTAGTAGTGCGCGGTAGTACCACTTGTGAGCGGTACTGCCGCCGTACTCAGCCCTACCACCGCTACTTCCTGTGTACTGCAACCCCAGCGGTAGTATCGCTGGGGCGAGCGGTAGTACCGTTCCGGCGGCACTACCGCCTCGGGGTGCTTCACCATTGCACTGTACTCCGGGAACTACCGCCCGGGCGGTAGTACCGCTTGTGTGCGGGCTGTGGACAGAAAAATGGTTGGATTTGTTCCCACTATATATAGGGGGTCTTCTTCTCCAAGAAGACCCACCTCTTATCCCCCCAAGCTCCATTGTTGCTCAAAGCTCCATTTTCGCCCGATCTCTCTCCCTAGCCAACAAAGCTTGTTGATTCTCTAGGGTTTGGTTGAGAGGGCCCCGATCTACACTTCCACCAAGAGATATTTTATTCCCCCCACTAATCCCTAGCGGATCTTGTTACTCTTGGGTGTTTGGGCACCCTAGACGGAAGAGGTCACCTCGGAGCCACATTCCATTATGGTGAAGCTCCGTGGTGGTGTTGGGAGCCTCCAATTAAGTTGTGGAGAGAGCCTCAACCTTGTTTGTAAAGGTTTGGTTGCCGCCTTCAAGGGCACCACTAGTGGAATCATGGCATCTTGCATTGTGCGAGGGCATGAGGAGAATGCGGTGGCCCTAGTGGCTTCTTGGGGAGCATTGTGCCTCCACACCACTCCAACGGAGACGTACTTCCCCCTAAAGGGAAGGAACTTCGGTAACACATCCTCGTCTTCACCGACTCCACTTGTGGTTACTTCTTACCTTTACTTTGTGCAAGCTATTATTGTGTTGTATCCTTTGCTTGCTTGTGTTGTTGTTGTTGCTAGCATCATATAGGTTGTTCACCTAGTTGCATATCTAGACAACCTATTTGTTGCTAAACCTAATTTGTTAAGAAAAGCAAAAAATTGGTAGTTGCCTATTCACCCCCCCCCCTCTAGTCAACCATATCGATCCCTTCAATAGGTGCGATAATTTACATGAAAGAAGGTAATATAAGGTTCCAATTTCCCTTAAAGAATGGAATGGAACATTTCCCAAGAAAGGGAATTAAGCCTTCTTATGAATCTATAATGAGCCTATTTATTTTGTTGTTGTTGAATAACCTTGTCATATTTATTTATTTTATCTTTTGATTCTTTTGTATGGCATGGTTATTGATTTGGATTCTTTCATTAATGACAGATTGCTCAGAGCGTGATGGGTAGAATTATTAGGAATTATGAGTGTGACGATCTTCATCAAACGTACCAACTAAGTTACACCTTGATCATCCTTCAACCTATTATTTTTCCATGCATGTAGTTCTATATCACATTACCATATTATGCATGTGTAGGATTATTATGGTAGTATGTTATTGCTATTGAGATTCAGTTTAGTATAGCCTTAGGTAGTTCGTGCTAGTTGTATTCTTGCTCAGCTTTGTAGATGGGGATTGGTTTGTGTATGCATCGGGATTACGTGAGGGCTTATTAATGACTTGAGTAGCAACTTAATATATATAATTCACCTCTGGGCGGACAGGGATGCATCCTGGAGTGGTGCACCTTTTCTAAGGGCATGTCCATGGGTATGCTCCCGGACGGTATTGATTGGTGATCGACAGAAGGGGCATTAGTGGTGTTTCTACCCACTACATGCAACCTAAGTGGGTGCCGTCAGGCTCAAAAAGATCAAACAGACTTAGTGACTAGTAGCTTTCATGTACAACCACTGGCTATATGGGCTCTGGATTAGTTGATTAGTTGTGAAAACCTTACCCGGATGTGCTAGCAGATGTAGTTATGGTAGTTGGGATGGGCCTCCGTTGGGACTAGGGGACCACTTCTGAAAGACTTCGTCCCAATCTACGGATTGGGTCCAATGGGTAAAGTGTACAAACATCTGCAGCGTGTAAGAACTAATCATGATTGGTCATGTCCCCGGTTACGGACGAATTTGAGCCGCTACACCATTACAGTTGTTGGATCTTGACAGATGAATCACCTTAATAAAATTTGAGTGAGAACTTTAATGATGGGAATAAGTTGGAATTGGAGTGCCCAATTCAACCATATGTATTAATTATAGCAAGGTAAATAAAATTTGACTATTGTGTTGTTATGAGGATAAAACCAGCTTTTCTGCAAAATAACCACTAGTCTGTTCTTTTGTTATACCTTCATATAAATGTAGGTATGTTATATCAATTCTGTGTGACTTGCCAGCACATTCAACGTACTGACCTACACGGCTGAAACTTATCATATTGTAGGATTTTTATACGACGAGCAAGGGTTACGATGTCTATACTCATCTTTTGCTTTGTGACGTTGATGGACTCATGATCTTATTTCCTTTTTCGTTGTATTTTTGTTGTGAGCTAGTCTTGAGGTATGCAGGTATGTATTATAAAAGTCTGGATCAATGTATTATTTATGACATGTTGTGTCTATACTCAACTTTTGCTTTGTCGTGTTGATGGTCTCATGAAGATCTTATTTGCCTTTTCCGTTCTATTTTTGTTGTGAGCTAGACTTGAGCTATGTAGGTATGTATTATATTAAAATCTTGATCTACGATGTGTTATTTATGACCTGAATGCACTGTATGTGCTAGCTGTTGATGCGAGTACGGAGACTTGAATTTTATCAGGTTCGGTTGTTACAAAAACAAACAGCAAAACGGACATCGGTCTGTTTGCGTCGCTGTCCACGCGGACAGAAAAACGGACGTTGGCGACAGAAACGGGCTAGCGAACGAAATGCATCAGTCCGTTGGAGTTGCCCCAATTCCTCCAAAGTCAGCACAATTGTAGTAACTGAGTGGATAGCTAACATTGTGCTTGCCGCCGACTTAGCGCAAGCAGTTTCTTCCTGTATCCGAAAAAAATAAAAATAAAATAGCTTCTCCCTGTGTCAGTTATATTCATTCGTGTGCTATATGCAAGAACTTCACTACTTAAAACTGTGCACTATCCCATCCTCAAATATTCTTCTACATGGTGTAGAAGTATGCAGAGAGCGGCGTGTGGAATATACTACCTATGCACAAAACTACGTACAACAACAGCTACTCAGAAATTCGCATCACTTGCGATGCCCATTTGCTTCACCAGGTATCTCTTCATCTGTGCCTCTATACTCCATGGCACAATCCTTCTCAATTTCCGACTGAACTCTCTTTGGCTTCCTTAGTCGCACAGTGGTCTGCTTGATGCGGCCTTTACCTGCGGCGGCTGCTAAGGCCAGGCGGGACATAACATAGGACAAAAGCTCTTCCCTGTGTGAAAATGTGAAATCCAAATGAGCATACTCGAATTCATTATAGGAGACTTCGACACCAGCCTTGCGCATCAACTTGTAATGCTTCTTCACCATGGTTGGTGAGATCACTCTGTCTCTTTGCCCAGCAACCAGATCCATGGGGATGTCAATGAGATTGTAGTGAGCTCCCAGGTCCAATGGTTTTGGTGTTCCATACGCTTCCATGTTTGCCGTGGCACTTCCATAGTCATACATTTGGAACCTTTTTGCCCTCTTTATCTGTGCAAGATGGAGTACAACATGAAACGATACACCTGGCATGTCATCCATGTTGTAGTGAGGCAACCCAAGTACTCCCACCCAATTTGAACTGTCACCACCAACAACGTACCCCATAAGGGTTTGGACGAGACCACCCAAAGCTGGATAGTTGTGGAAATCCCTAGCTAATTTGTTCAGAAGCATCCTGAAGAATCGAGTTGGTATGTACAGCCCAGGCACAAGTGGAGCAAGTACTGGACCAACAAACAGGATGATCTTCTCCACCATGCTGAACACCACATTTGAATCCTCGTGAAAACCGGCAGGAGATAACAAGACCAATCTTGACAACCTGTGGGGCTTCTGCGCAATCCTTGATGTCACTACATACATCAACATAACTGCACCACCCAGGCTGTGGCAGACAGCACAGAGCTTATAAGGCTGATTGTCTGTCACGTCTTCCTCTGAAGTCTGTATTTCCGAATTCTTTATGTCATCAGTTTGATCTTCCATTTCCTCCCCAATAAGATTCTGACTGCTGCCAAGTTCTGAAGTTTTAATCTTGTGAATTTCCTCGATTATTGCTGGCATATCTTTGGTTCCATGCTCATTGACAGAATATTTCCAGTACCTAACATGAATCGAGAAAGAGCATCAGACATGAGCAAGCACAGTGACCAAATTGATTTGGAATATGATCTCAACCAATTAAACTAATACAGCCTCTGTTCATTAATATAAGACGTTTTCTAGACTATTAGTCTGAAAAACGTCTTATATTAATGAACTGAGGGAGTAGCACTTACTTGGAGGAAGAAATATTTTTATCCATATGCTCTCTTGAAACCAAACCACGGAGATTTCCAAGAAAAACATCATAACCTACACGGAAACAAAAACGAGGAAAGAACTTCAGCATTTGCGGCCCAGCAGTGGAATACATTAAATCCAACTTTGATTACTGACCTTGATCATAAGCTGCAAATGCAGGTGAGCCAACAACACCATTCGATACCCAACTGCAGGGGAAACAACAGGACAGATTTATATCTATACACTACCATTATCCCCAAAAAATTATGCATTATCTCTCGGCAGCCATTCGGTACTAGAATTATCAACTATAAACAGTACTTTGTACTATAACATTGAAGTTAGTAATTTTCCAGGGAAAAGCACCGGAACTAAATTACTCAACTATAAAAACAATACTATCAAGGGAAGAGTACTGTAACTAGAGATACAATAATATACAGTAACTTAACAACGACCAAGATAGCTCCACGACTGGTAGGAGGCAATTGACAACCTACAGCTTGCGGACAAGCTGTTTTTCGATGAAGGAGAGATGTTATGTGAGCCAGCCCATCAAACATGGAGTCTTATCCCTTAATTGGAGTCCTAGTTCATTAAGCAACTTTGTTAGGAAAGAATCCAGTCAGTTTAGAGATCGTATTAGAGTTTGAACATATTAACCGGTTTGTTGGTCAACTCTTGTCTACTATATTAAGGGGCCAACACCTCTCAATAAAGCAAAGAAGTATCGTTTACTTTTATCTACTTCTCAGTAATTAGGATTATGGCAGTAGTAGATCGTTCCAATTATCACATTATGTTGACGCAAAAGAAAGAAATAGCAATACAGAAGGAATGAACCACAATATAGGATCAAGTGATCAATTAGCATAGCAACCAATAATCACGGATGAACAGCCAAACATCAAAAATCTTCAATAATGTTGTCAAATTTCCAATTATAATTTCATAGACTCACCCCATAGATGAGTCCAGTACTCCATGTTGCAACAACACAACCTTCCGTGAATCACGCCTAAACATGCCGTGTGTCAAGTCCCATTCCACAATATTGGGAAAAGATAAGGGCAAGAAATAGCTATTTTTTTCACCTGGGGATTCTCTCCAGCAGCAGAACATATCCATCTGAAGTAACTACCTTTATAGCCTCAAAAGGATACCTGGAAATAACGGCAGAATGGTTCCATCATTTATGGACAGTAATGTCATCAATACAAAGAGTCAAATCAATTATTGAAAAGGTTGTGCTACTATGTGGATTCGTAAACAGCTTTGCTTATAAGGCGTCCCACCTTGGACGCTTAGGCGGCAAGGGGCCTGGCAGCGCCTTGCAATCATGCCCGCTTTAGGCGCTTAGGCGTCAGGGCGGTTGGTGCTCGCCTTACCGCCTTATAAGCAATTGTGACTACAAACTCAGCACCACACTTGTAAGGCTTTGTACAATGCAAGGTGCTTAGTAAAATAAACCGAGTTTTTCTAAAGCACCAGTGCTTGCCTCTACACGAGAGGTGCTTAATTAAGCGTCTACCCTCTACAAATAAGCACCGGTGCTTCAAGAAAAAATGGTTTATTTCTCTAAGCACCTTCCCTAGGCACCCTCCATTGTACAAGGCCTAAACAGTTCAGACATATGGTCTAACTTTGCCACAACTAAGCATAGGGAAAGTGTGGGTACAAACTCAGCATCACACTTGTGGTCAAAATCCGAGTCTATAACATGTGGGTCATATGAATAGTAAAGTCTGGCCAAGCCACACATGTGACGACCAACCAGACACCCAGCTAAACCATTGTGGCACACCTGACCTTTAGGCATTGCAAGCTTCGGCTGGGAACCAAACAGCTAATAAAGGATTAATAAACATAATCATTCTAGGTGAAGCTTTCAACAAGCCACTCACTTAATTAATTTAAGCTAATCATGCTACAGGAAAAGGCTATATATAATAGACAACACTAGTCTTTTTTAGCACCAATATGATATATGCTGGAAAAATGGAACTGCAAGCAGAACATAGTTGCATCTATACTTCAACATCATTTGGCCCTCGAGAGGACGGAGCCAGCAAACATCTCGTATGTAATACACTAACGGTAACTTGCACACCTTAAAAATGCTTAAATCATCATTCACAAAAACAACTTATCATATCTACAAATATTTTTTATAATCTTGAACTTGCAACTAAGTACCAGAAGTTTTAGCATGTTAACAAACATGGAAGGGTCAGAGGTACTTACCCAAGTTCAGTTATAACATCTTCACATGTCCGAGAATCTGTGTTCAATGCATGACGATATACGGTCTTCCTTTCAGTTGGAACTGGATTATCACTGCCAATGTTAGCTGTTGGCACATCAACAACAGGACTACTGTTACCAGCCCTGTTTCCATGAATCCACCAAAATAACTTCTGACACACCTCAGAAGGAGAAAGAACATAATGTGCTCCTTTATGAACAACGTCAAAAACTGATTCAATGAAAATCTCAACTGCCAGATGGACATCCTAAGAGAAAAGAAAAAAGGAGTGAATACCAAATGGATATACATCCTTTTAAACAATCTCGAGGTTCCAGATTCCTGTCCTGGTATGGTGTAAGTAAATAAATAAATTATTAAAGCTGATTCCGATTTGTTCAAATATACTACCTCAACAACTCCGCGCCTCCTATCAGTCGTTCGTTGTAGGACTTGATCCTTCATGTGAATTGGTTTTTTCGCAGATATGCTCCTCGATAAAGGACTTTCTGGGGTTTTAGCAGATGCCCTTGATATCCGATATTTGACAGCATTGAACAAGACGAGCAGCAAAGAAAGGAAAACTTTCACAGGCCAAATAATCCAGGAAACTGCATATTTGATAGGCCTTCTCAACCGATGGTCACGTCTACCAAAGCTGCTTGTGTGTGACAATCGTGAACTTTGGGACAACGGAGAAGGAGGGCAGACAAACTCTTCATTGTCATCATCCCCAGGGACAGAGCCGGCAATTGATTCAGACTCCGAATCGGCAGAAAGTTCGTGAATGAACTCGTTAAATGAAGAGACCCCACTTTTTTTATCAGAAGTTCAAAACAAACGAGTGAGGTTGCAGAATTCAGAAATAGTTCAATGGTGTTATCAACTTATATCAAGCAAAAGAAGAAGCCATACTTAATCTATATATACTAATAAAAGGCAACATGGCAATGAATACTGATAACATGAGTTATCAGGCTAGAGAAAGAAGTACTCATGCAAGCGAAAACAACCTAGCTCACATATTATGAAAAATTCTATTCAAAACTATCTAGCAACCAAAGAGAAGTACCAAAAATTGAAACTGTGTTCACCTTTCCATCCAGCGAGGAAGACGTGGCCCGCGAAATGCTGGCCTAAGTTCCCAGCCACTGACCCCTTCCAAAATGTTGGCTTTTCCAGGTAACAGTGTCAACAAGAGTGCTGATATTCCATTTATCAATCTCGCAATGTTGTTCAACGTCTCATATGTGAATGTCTTCACAGACCTGCCCAAACAAGTACAAGGAGTTAAATACTCTAAACTATAAGTACAAAAGCTCAAAATAAGAGCAACTCAACTGAAACCTAGATGTTCCCGATCTTGTATCAAGGAAATGAAAACTGAAACTAACAGCAATTAAGCTTTACGCTGCCAGGGTTAGGATATCTCAGAAGAAGCAAGGGGCTAAAGAAATTTGTGCAGAAATCACTAGCAATCAGCTTAGTTTATGCTCCTGGAATCACCCTACAGAGATTGATATAAGAAAAGCCAGGAAACATCTTCCTCTTTTGCAATAAAAAGTTTTGAATTAACAATGCATTTTCATTTAGAAGGTAGAGCAAGTATTTAGCTCTGAGTTAGCATTGTTGATGTCAACTGTCAGAACCAAGTTCATCGGTATATTGTATACATTTCACACTTCATCAACTGTTTCAAAGAGACAGAATAGAACAGAACACCAACATTTTTCACTATAATTATCAAATGGGCATCATCATGGAGATTAAAGTTAACTATGAATTGTGTGTCATTTGCTCGTGATAACTTACTACATAATACATTTTTTTAGTACTTACAACAAATCAATAACATATTTTCAGCTATACCATCTCCTCTTTCATTAACAAATGATTAATTCAAGCAGTAGTAACGATTACTTTTCAAACAAGATTTCATTCACATGATCAGCACTATTGACGTTCTGCATCTAAACGAATGATTTATTAGACCATACCCACAGCCACATTCAGTTGCAAATAAGCGGTATCGCCCGCTTCCTACTTCTCATTTCAATCGTCAGAACTGTTACAAATACACACAAATTGAACATTTCTTTTACTAATCACGTCAGTAAGAAATGTAAAAGATACTGGTATGAAGTACTTTCGGTCATAAATCCACAAAACATAGTTTCCATGTGATAACCCATCTAACTACATACACTACAGAATTTAAAGAAAATCAGTTGCAGTCTTGGGGCTAGAAATCCACTGTCCTTACTAACACAATCAAAGTTTATCCACTATAATCCAACCATACCAGGCTTTTTATGGTATTTCGAGACGTGACTTTTTTGGTGAATAAGGCTATGGATTTATATTAAAAGACTTCCAAAAATACAAGACATCCTAAAAAAAAGGAAATTACAACCAGGTCCTCAGATACCAAACAAACTCTAATCTCCAGCAAGAGAAGAACCATCTCCTAAAAAAAGTTCTGCCAGCTTCGCAGCTGGCGGTGGAGAGAACGCCGCGGCGACAGAGAGAGAGCACGAACCACCAAAGAGCAATATGTCGCATCAGGGAGACACCCAAGGGCAGAAAATAAGACCACAGCCTCCGCGCTTTTGTAAAAACGGCCGGGGGAACATCACCCCGATCACCAGGGGCCGCCACCAACACGACTTTCCTAGCCGGGGGCCATTGACGCTGCTAGCTGCCAGCAACACCACCACCACAAAAGAGCATGAAGAAGGGTGCCATTACCTCGACACCAACACAAAGACATAAATCCAACACCGAGAGCCGAGAAAACAACCAAATAGCTAACCAAGACAACCTAGACTAGTGCGGAACAAGGTCCCGGGATTCCGCTCACTCCCACCGCCGGAGCAGCCAGCGGGGGTGAGGGAGCCCCAGAGTCCGAGGCACACGCTCCCTCTGTTGAATATATGAGCAAATTACTACAATATTTAATCCGAGTAAGCAGAAAATAAATCATGACAGCAAGAGCATAGATTAAACTAATCATGCAGACTAGCATCGTAAACGAGTAGATCGAATCTACGGCACAGACTAGACACATAAATTCTAGCATGATCTCAAACAGAGAAGACAAGATTACGTACGGAGCAGCGGGAGTAGAACCGCCAGTGTTGATGTTGTCGGCCATGTCGTTGAGGAAGAGGCTGCCGAGATCGGGGAAGAAGTCGTCGTCGAGGAAGACGTCGCTGCCAGCAATCGCGCGAGTGCGCTCCCCAAAAACCTGATCGCCCCTCTCCCGTACAGGATCACGAGAGGCGGGGTTCCGGAGGCCTGCTGTCCCTTCTCGCGGTGCACGCCGGAAGGAGGGATGGAGAAGACTTGTATGGCGGCGCAATGCTCTGGAACGGTGCGAAACCATATGTTGTGACGGCGGCTAGGGTTGGCAGGGACCTCGCGTATATATATGCACGGCAGGGTAGAGAGACGTGGACTGGACCCACGTCCGAGTCGGTTACAGCCCACGATCTGACGTCTCAGATCGTGGCGCGTCTGTTAAGGACTCTCCGTTCCTGACCGGCAAAAGTAAGCGCATAGGTATGAGCTCGGCTCGGCTCAATCCCGCAACCCGCGGCGCGTCGTGACGAGGCGAGGCGTGGCGTGGCGAGGCGAGCGAGGAGGAGGAGTGCGCGAGGGCCTCTTCTCTTCTCATTCTCTTACAAGTGCTAGAAGAGCTCACCTTATAAAGAGGTGTAGCTCTCTCTCCACTAGCGGGGTGGGACTAAACTTTAGTTCCACCCACACCACACCAACAGCCAACACAAATGGGCCATGAGAGTTTCAGATTTTTGGATGGGCTTTGGGCCAAAGGCCTGATAGCAAAAATCCAACAATCCCCCACAAAGTCTCATTGGCACATTTCATCATTTCTTAGTTCCAAAACATTGTTTAATATACCGGTCTTGATGGAGACTGTTAAGTTGAACTTCCATTTCGAAATTTATGCTACACTAGATCACGACTTGAATAGTGGACTATGCCTTGAACTACAAGTTTTCTGCGAGTCTAGTTTCACACAAATCCTTGACCGGTACTGGGCTACCGCAAGGCTTCCCCGCGGGTGGAGCGTATACATCATACTCCAAGGCCTTTCATGAATTTATTAGAGAACACCCAATTCTCACAGACTGCGACGTTTACAGTCAAATTCATATAGGTGTGTTCCTCAGGAGATGTTCTGCAGGACAACATATCTGCTTACCCAAATAAGCCACTTGGAACACATTAAGATAGGTATCAACCTGCCATGCAGATTATGAGAGTATTGCATCTTCACGGAGTGGGATAGCAAATATAGGGATACTCTCATTCTAGCTGTCCAACAGCTTGTCTCCCACTTCTACTTCACGGGATCTCCGATCACATAGAGTGGGTTACCACTATGGACAGCCCATATGGTGGGTCTCAAACCCATCTCCATCGATGCATTTTCTATCACATTACGTGATAGACCCTTTGTGAAGGAATCTGCCAAGTTTTTAGACGTTTGGATATAATCCAACGCAATAACTCCGGAGTTCTTCATTTTTCTGACAGATTTCAATCTCCTCTTCACATGCCTTGAGGACTTCATATTATCCTTTGAACTGTTTATCTTTATGATCACAGTTTGATTATCACAGTTCATCAGGATAGCGGGTATTGGTTTTTCAACCATAGGTAAGTCCATCAAGAGCTGACGAAGCCAATCTGCTTCAACAGTGGCTGTGTCTAATGCTGTGAGTTCTGCTTCCATAGTTGACCTCGTTAAGATGGTCTGCTTGCAAGACTTCCAGGAAACAGCGCCACCACCAAGTGTAAAAACATAACCACTTGTGGCTTTAATCTCATCAGCATCAGATATCCAGTTTGAGTCACTATAACCCTCCAGTACCCTTGGGTACCCGGTATAGTGAATCCCATAGCTCGCAGTGCCTTTCAAATAGCGCATGACTCTCTCAAGCGCATGCCAATGATCATCTCTCGGGTTTGATACAAACCGGCTTAGTTTGCTCATAGCAAACGAGATGTCAGGCCTCGTGGCACTAGCCAAGTACATAAGCGAGCCAATAATCTGAGAATACCTCAGTTGATCTCTAGCAATTCGTCGATTCTTTCGAAGCAATACACTAGCGTCATATGGAGTTGGAGAAGGCTTGCAGTCGCTATACCCAAAACGACTCAAGACCTTTTCCACATAGTGAGATTGAAGCAGTGTAATCCCACCATTCTCATCTCTCAGCAGCTTGATGTTCAGAATAACATCAGCTACTCCTAGATCCTTCATCTCAAAACAGCGAGATAAGAAATCCTTAACCTCCTTTATTTGATCAAGGTTGGTTCCAAAGATCAGTATGTCATCGACATACAGACAGAGAATAACTCCTTCGCCCCCACCATGGCGATAGTATACACACTTGTCAGCTTCGTTTACAACAAAGCCTGCAGCAGTTAATGTCCTTTCGAACTTCTCATGCCACTGCTTAGGAGCTTGCTTAAGGCCATATAAAGACTTCAATAACTTGCACACTTTTCCTTCCTGACCAGGTACTATAAAACCATCAGGCTGATCCATGTAAATTTCCTCATCCAACTCTCCATTGAGGAAAGCCGTCTTAACGTCCATTTGATGAACGAGAAGACCATGTGAGGCAGCCAGTGATAGTAGCACCCGAATAGTGGTCAATCTAGCCACAGGTGAGTAAGTATCAAAGAAGTCTTCACCTTCTTTCTGGGTATAACCCTTGGCAACAAGCCGTGCCTTGTACTTTTCAATTGTACCATCAGGTCTAAGCTTTTTCTTGAACACCCACTTACATCCCACGGGTTTGCACCCATAAGGACGATCAGTGACTTCCCAGGTTTCATTAGCTAAGATGGAGTCCATCTCGCTCTGGACAGCTTCCTTCCAGTAGTCAGCATCAGAAGATGCATAGGCTTCTGAAAGAGTCCTGGGTGTGTCGTCCACGAGGTACACAATGAAATCATCACCAAAAGACTTTGCAGTCCTTCGTCTCTTACTCCTTACAGGAGTTTCATTGTCATCCTCCTCAGGATTCTCAACGTGTTCCATCGCAATGGTGGGTTCAGGAATTACAGAAAATTCCTGAGTAGATAGAGTAGGTATCTCATGATTTGATGAGTTAGGCATATCCTTCATAGGAAATATGTCCTCAAAGAAAGTCGCATCATTCGACTCCATAATCGTACCAACATGCATGTCAGGTACCTCAGATTTTATTATCAAAAATCTATAGCCAATGCTATGAAAAGCATAGCCCAGAAGAACACAATCCACGGTTTTTGGTCCAAGCTTACGCTTCTTGGGAATTGGTATATTGACTTTCGCCAAACAACCCCAAGTACGTAGATAAGAGAGTTTCAACCTTTTCCTTTCCCATTCCTCAAATGGAGTAATGGTTTTATGCTTTGTGGGAACTCGGTTTAGGACATGACATGCAGTCATTAGCGCCTCCCCCCACCATGCCTTGGAAAGACCCGATGTATCTAACATGGCGTTAACCAAATCAGTTAGAGTTCGGTTCTTCCTTTCGGCCACCCCGTTTGATTGAGGTGAGTAGGGAGGCGTCCTCTCATGGATTATACCATGTTCCGCACAAAACGAATCAAATTCATTGAAAAAACTCTCCACCACGATCAGACCTAAGCCGTTTAATTTTCCGATCAAGTTGGTTTTCTGCTTCAGCTTTATAGTTTTTGAAGAAGTTTAAAGCCTCATCTTTTGATTTCAGAAGATACACATAACAATATCTAGTGAAGTCATCAATCAACGTCATGAAATATTTCTTTCCACCTTTTGTCAATACGCCATTCATCTCGCAAAGATCAGAATGGATAAGCTCTAGTGGCGCTAAGTCTCTCGCCTCTGCAGTCTTATGAGACTTGCGAGGTTGCTTAGCTTGCACACACACTTGGCACTTGGAGCCCTTGACAGTAGTGAATTTCGGAATTAAACTCATATTGGCTAGCCGCGTCATGCAACCAAAGTTAATATGACAAAGTCGCGAATGCCAAATATTAGACTCATTATCGTGGCAAACATTATTAATAACTTTAGTGCAAATATCTGACAAAGACAGGCGGAACAAGCCTCCGCACTCATAGCCTTTTCCAACAAATTGTCCATACTTAGAAATAACAACTTTATTGGACTCGAAAACCAACTTGAAACCATCTCGACACAAACGGGAACCGCTGACGAGATTTTTATTGATGGAGGGCACATGATGAACGTTCTTCAGACGCACGATCTTCCCCGAAGTAAACTTCAGATCGACCGTACCGACCCCTCGAACAGTGGCATGTGACCCGTTCCCCATCAGCACGGGAGAAGTCCCTGTGACCTGGTAAGAAGAAAACATAGAGGCATCAGCACAGACATGTACATTTGCACCGGTGTCAATCAACCAATCTGGAGAATGACAAACTGAAAGGATGGTAGGAAGAATACCGTACCCAGAATCCTTCATATCAGTATCGCCGATGACAACATTAGCGGACTTGCCGCTCTTCTCATGTTCGCGCTCCTCATAGCGGTTAGGACATCTCGGAGCCCAGTGATTAGGATCACCGCAGACATGGCATAGTCCCTTCCCCTTCTTATGAGAATTCTTCTTGAAGTTGGTAGATTGTGACGGCTTGTTCTTTGCAACAAACTTGCCTTTGCCCTGAGATTTGTTCTTGTTGTTTTGGGGCTTGTTGAGATGGAAGTTCTTCTTCTGCACCACGTGGGCACTAGAAGCTCCCTCAACAGCTCGAGCACGTGTGTCTTTTGCTCTCGCCTTCTCTTCAACATCAAGAGTTCCAATGAGATCTGAAACGGAAAACTCCTGTCTCTTGTGTTTCAGAGAAGTAGCAAAATTGTTCCACGAAGGTGGAAGCTTGGCAATGATGCCTCCGGCCACAAACTTGTCCGGCAACACACACTTGAAGTACTCAAGCTCCTTCGCGAGAGACTGTATCTCATGAGCTTGTTGAACAATAGAGCGCTCATCAGTCATCTTGTAGTCATAGAATTGCTCCATGACGTACAACTCGCTGCCAGCGTCCGAGGCCCCAAACTTGGCCTCGAGCGCAGCCCACATGTCCTTGCCGTTGTTAAACGACATATACGAATCCACAATGGAATCGTCAAGAACACTCAGAAGGGCGCCCTTGAAGAGGGTATCGATCTTCTCAAAAGCTTCCTGCTGTGCAGGATTAAGATCGCCCTCGGGCTTACCCTTGGTGGCGTCATAGCAGTACATGGTCTGAAACCAGTAGACTGCTCTCGTGCGCCACCTCTTATATTGCACCCCCTTGAAGGTGGGCGGCTTCAGATGCGCAGCAAAGCCACTTGGAGTAAATTGCCTATAATCAGGTTTTTTGATTGTTGAATATATGAGCAAATTACTACAATATTTAATCCGAGTAAGCAGAAAATAAATCATGACAGCAAGAGCATAGATTAAACTAATCATGCAGACTAGCATCGTAAACGAGTAGATCGAATCTACGGCACAGACTAGACACATAAATTCTAGCATGATCTCAAACAGAGAAGACAAGATTACGTACGGAGCAGCGGGAGTAGAACCGCCAGTGTTGATGTTGTCGGCCATGTCGTTGAGGAAGAGGCTGCCGAGATCGGGGAAGAAGTCGTCGTCGAGGAAGACGTCGCTGCCAGCAGTCGCGCGAGTGCGCTCCCCAAAAACCTGATCGCCCCTCTCCCGTACAGGATCACGAGAGGCGGGGTTCCGGAGGCCTGCTGTCCCTTCTCGCGGTGCACGCCGGAAGGAGGGATGGAGAAGACTTGTATGGCGGCGCAATGCTCTGGAACGGTGCGAAACCATATGTTGTGACGGCGGCTAGGGTTGGCAGGGACCTCGCGTATATATATGCACGGCAGGGTAGAGAGACGTGGACTGGACCCACGTCCGAGTCGGTTACAGCCCACGATCCGACGTCTCAGATCATGGCGCGTCTGTTAAGGACTCTCCGTTCCTGACCGGCAAAAATAAGCGCATAAGTATGAGCTCGGCTCGGCTCAATCCCGCGGCGCGGCGCGGCGCGGCGCGTCGTGACGAGGCGAGCGAGGAGGAGGAGTGCGCGAGGGCCTCTTCTCTTCTCATTCTCTTACAAGTGCTAGAAGAGCTCACCTTATAAAGAGGTGTAGCTCTCTCTCCACTAGCGGGGTGGGACTAAACTTTAGTTCCACCCACACCACACCAACAGCCAACACAAATGGGCCATGAGAGTTTCAGATTTTTGGATGGGCTTTGGGCCAAAGGCCTGATAGCAAAAATCCAACACCCTCTTCTCGCTAGATCTCTTCCTAAGACGCATCTCTTTTCTAGCTGTAACTTGTAACAAGGCTACAAACTGCAGAATCTCCACCAGATAACTTAAACCAATTCAAAATCCCTAAATTACCCGGATTAATTCGCTGGTTTTGCCAACCCTAGCCAATCATTCCTTCGAAGCGACGCAAACTAAGCGCAAGACAGAGACGAACAAGTACAAAACAGGGGAAGGGGGGATGGTTGCTCACTCTTTGATGACGGCGATGACGTTGTCGACGAACTCCTGCAGCATTATCGGTGAGCGCGGATTAGGGCGCCAGCTTATGCTGGAAACTACGGGGAGGTGCGATGCAAGAACGGAGTCCGGGGGGAGGAGAGGAACGAAGAGGAAAGGCGCTGAGAGAAGAACCAAAACAAGGGTCAGGTGGGACCGGTCGGACAGTAGGGAACCTATTTTAGTAATTCTCAAGAAAAGAAAAAAAAGAACACAAACGCATTACTCAATAAAAATTGGGGAATTATCTGGTCCACATATGCACGGGCGCGAGAAGAGTAGGTTTCATGCTGTTTCGTCACACGACATATGAGACGTGTGCGAAGCTTATGGACCACGTGTCGGGAACTCGTTTGGGAAACATTGGGTGTGTACTGTTTTCTTTCGGCAAGGATTCACTTCGTCAATTTCAAAATGATGTGCTGGCTTATTCTCTTGGAGATGCTTATAGGGTAGGATGTGCTTGCGTGCGTTCATAAGGGTGAGTGTGTGCGCTTGTATGAGTGTTTATGTCTGTGTTAAAAAAAAGATGCTCTCGTGGTGAAGCAACCTTCCGATAAAACCAAAGTTTTGACCGGCTCCTCGAGTAGGAGGAACTTTACTGGGCGCCGCAAAGCAGAATTAATTGGCTTAAATACGGCGACTAGAATACAACATACTTTCATAACTTCGTGACTGCTCGCGGATTGCAAAACCAGATAAAAAAATTATTATTATTATTATACCAAACTATTTGTCATGTCCGTTCGTGCTGGCGGCGCTGGTGTCGTGGCCACGGTGTTGCTCCCCGCATCAATGGCCGCAGAAAGCTGGCATGCATAACTTGGAGCAGAACGCAACGCGGCATCCGATGCAAAACGGAGTCCATCAGGTGCTCGATGGCATCGTCATCGGTGGGGCAGGGCTGTGACGTGGCCGCAGTGGTGCTCCCTGCAGTAGTGGTCGCAGAAGGCGGCGCCATCGCATGTGTTATAGACGCGGTCCTTGGAGGCGGCTTTGGCGAAGGCCGAAGTGATGAGATGGGAGACTAGGAAGAGCACTGCTTGCTGTGAGTCTGCCCCTCGAGGACACGTTCCTCCCATCGTGGCCATAGAAGGCGGCACCTGCCGCCATGGTTGTGCTCCTCAACCTTACCGTTGACGAGGTCCCTCCTCTCACTACCTCCATGCGCACAGCAACATCTCCCCAGTAGCGGTCGCGAGTAGTACGAGGAGGAGGAGATCTAACCTAGCCCATCCTCCTCTCCTGCCTACGTCCCCTCTACCGACGTCGTCGGCCGCCATATTTGTTGAGATCATGGGGACGACGAGCTCCTTCGTCGATGACCGTGCCCACCACCGAGCTCCTCTGTCGCCGTCCACAGGCTATGCACAACCCCGCGCCCGGCGATTTTTCCGTGATTTCCTAGCCGGGAACCAATGCTCCTCTTCCGATGTCGTCTTTGTGCCCTCCAGATCCCCCCCCCCGTGGATCTCCAGCGATTTGCCCCATGATGGCCATCCATGGTGGAGCCGACCACCACCGGTGGCTGCAGCAAACTCCGCAAGCAACCGTTTAACCGATGGCACCTCTGTGCAGTTAGTTCCAATGAACAAAAAACAAAGTTACCTCCATTGTGTATAATAAAGGAGTGTGCCCCGTGCGTTGCTCCAGGAATTTGTTGATGAAAATTTGGGTTAATAACACATGACTTGTTATTATATTTGATTACGTAGAGTTGCAAAATATTTGTTGAATATACGTATAATAATTGAATGGAAAACATTTTCCATGCATGGCCCCATGATGGCCATCCATGGTGGAGCCGACCACCACCGGTGGCTGCAGCAAACTCCGCAAGCAACCGTTTAACCGATGGCACCTCTGTGCAGTTAGTTCCAATGAACAAAAAACAAAGTTACCTCCATTGTGTATAATAAAGGAGTGTGCCCCGCGCGTTGCTCTAGGAATTGGTTGATGAAAATTTGGGTTAATAACATATGACTTGTTATTATATTTGATTACGTAGAGTTGCAAAATATTTGTTGAATATACGTATAATAATTGCATGGAAAACATTTTCCATGCATGGTTGAATGTTGTGGTGAGTCTTTCTTCATGCATGGTTGCATGGTGAGGTGAGTCTTATTTCATTCATAATTGTACGGTGAGGTGGCATGCTTGCATGTTGAGATAAATAAGTTAGCGGGGATCACTCTTTTATGTATATAGGATAAAGGAGTGTGTTAATGGACGACCGTTCCGAATTTTGGGATAGTGTCGAACATTCCTCCTCCATCCCACGTGCACTTCTCCTTCCTTTTAGCACATACCCCCTATGTTCCAAAATACTTGACGTGGTTTTGGTTTCAGTTCAATTTTGAACTAAAACCATGACAAGTACGGAGGGAGTAGTATATATATGCATGCAAAAAAAAAGACAAAAGTGATGATGTTAGCCTAGATTCACTCCAATTTCAAAATGTTTTATAGCTCAAACCATCGTCCTGATTCAAATTTAGTTTTCACCATTAAATCCATTGAGACGGAACCTTCAAAATTAGATACCTGATTCAAATTTAGTTTTCACCATTAAATCCATTGAGACGGAACCTTCGAAATTAGATATCATGCTGGTATGTTTCAACGGTTTTTTTGGGTCCAAAGTTACCAGGCTACGTTAGTTACTAGCCTTGCGGACCCAAAAAAGTTGATTGAAACATACGCAAGGTTTTTATACAAAATTTATGAGGGTATGTTTCAACCAAAAATTTTCCAGGGTCAAAGTTACCAGACACGGGGTACATAAGTTAATAGGTCTATGGTGCGTAAATTATAATGTTATTTACAACAACTTTTTTTCCCAAGGTCAAAGTTACCAGGCCGAGGTACATAAGTTACCAGCCTTGCAGTGCATACCATGCTATTTACACAAAAGTTATCGGGGTATGTTTCAACAACTTTCCCCCGTCAAAGATACTAGGCCCGGGTACGTAGGTTATCTGGTCGACGGTTCGTATAATTACCATGCTATTTACACAGAAATTACCGGGGTGCATTTCAACAAATTTTTTACTCGGGTCAAAGTTTTCTTTACCATGGTGATTGTACTTTGTACGTAAGCTATAAAGTGTGTCATGCGTAAATTACCATGCTATTTACACAGAAATTAACCGGGTATGTTTCAACAACTTTTTTCCTAGGCCAAGTTACCACGGTGTTTTTTCCCTTGCCAAGTTACCACAAAAACTGTAGTTCAAAGCTATCCGCTACATTATCCTTGAATCTTCTGTCGGTTCTCATCAACGTACCCAGCTAACCTGCCGTAAACCGTACAAATAGCAACGAGTATTGTGTTTACGTGCACACAAAAGAAGGGAAATGTTGCTGAACCTTGTTTCTGAGGCCAGGCACCAGGTAAAGGTCATCTGCAGAAAATTAAAATTTGAGATTTTGAGAAGAGGTGTAAACTATTAAGAGGGACGTACCGTGAAGCCACACGTTTTAGTCTACCACCAAGTTTATTTTGTTCATCCCCAAAGAAAAGAACTCTCAATCGATGGCTGCGCAGCGTGAGAACGCAAGAGGATTTTTAGCCCGTCAGAATATATTCATTTAAAATTATTGTTCACTGTTGGACAGACTGTTATTCTTCAGTTGCATTCCCTGTACTTATCTCTAACAAATCTACTGTTCTTCAGTTGCATCCCCTGTACTGATATCAGTGACAATGGTCCGACTCTTGGAGTTTGTAATGCTCATCCAATCCTTCCCATCTATATCTATTTAATAACTTCAAGAGCTCTCCCCAAATCATCATTCAAAAGTTCTTCATCTACTTGTGCTATGTTACATCGATTTTTTTATAGCTTTCAAAGGAAGCATATTCAGGAGTTCCTTGTTGGAAATACTTATGTGTGACTTGCAACATTTTATATATACTACATAGTTCCTGGAATATGTTTACATTCTTATGGAATTTACGGATGCACTTGAATATTGCTTGTAAACCTAAAAGTCATGGTGGTTTAGGCATTCTGGACATCTCCACTCACAACCAAGCACTCCTGATGAAATTCTTGCATAAATTCCTTAATAAAGAGGACATCCCTTGGGTCAAGATCATTTGGGAAGCCTACTATTCTGTAGCAACCCCAGAAGACAAAAGTGTTGGTTCATTCTGGTGGAGAGATCTTATTAAATTGATGCAAAAATTCAAGCAGATCGCAAAATGCAAGGTTGGAATGGGAGACACCATTCTTTTCTGGCAAGACTCATGGCAGGAGCAAAGCATGGAACAAAAATATCCAAAATTATTCTCCTTTTCCCTGATGAAGGATATCACATTCCAACAAATGAAAGAATATCAAAACCTTGAAGAGCACTTTCATAGGCCACTATCCAGTCAAGCATTCAACCAATTTGTGCAATTACATAATGAGATCATCGATTCTCAGATTACAGATCAGCCTGATGAATGGAGTTTGCAGGATAAACCATCAAGATTTTCATCGATGAAATTGTATAAGACCATCATTTGCCCATCTCAGACTCACAACATCTTTGGGCGCCTTTGGTCTTGCTCGGCTAGACTGAGACATAAGATTTTCTTCTGGCTACTACTACATGACAGAGTTAATACAAGAAACCTTCTGAAGAGAAAGAATATGCAGCTCCAATCTTTCAACTCTGCTATGTGTTCTGATAATGTGGAAGAAACTCTCACCCATCTATTCTGGGATTGCCCATTTGCTTTGAATTGCTGGACTCACCTCCTACCAGACAAGAACAGAGGAACATCAACTTATGATGAGATCTGCCTAATAGCTCAACTTCTCCCAACCGAGATTGCACTAGATATCATCCTAACGGGATGTTGGGGTATTTGTTGGTCCATGAGAAATGATAAGATTTTTCGTAGAGCTCCTATTCACATCAATGGATGTATATACGACCTAAGAGAAGGGTTACATATTGCAGAGATCATAGCAAAACCATCAAAGGCACTCAAGTTCAAGTCCTGGATTGAGCAAAACCTTCATTAATTTCCTCATGTTCCACAAAACGGGAATTGCCTAATTGTGTTTCTACGTACTTTTGATTGATTTTGTGTAAATACTTTTTATATATTTAATGAAAATTACCGTAGAACACGTTGTTCTACGGTCTTCGGATCAAAAAAACTTGCTTGGAAAACATGAACGGAATATGGTTCATGGAAGCTGGTACATATATGCTGGAAAATGATACGTCCCGAACGTATCTACTTTTCCAAACACTTTTGCTCTGGTTTTGGACTCTAATTTGCATGATTTGAATGGAACTAACCCGTACTGACGCTGTTTTCAGCAGAATTGCCATGGTGTTGTTTTTGTGCAGAAATAAAAGTTCTCGGATGGACCTGAAAATTTACGGAGAATTATTTCAGAATATATAAAAAAATACTGGCGCAAAGATCCATCAGAGGGGGGGGGGCCACCAGGCGCCACAAGCCTGGGGGGCGCGCCTAGCAGGCTTGTGGGCCCCTGGCAGCTCCGTTTGCCCTAACTCCAACGCTATAAGTACCTATTCGTGGAGAAAAAAATGAGAAAGAAAGAATCATCGCGTTTTACGATACGGAACCGCCGCCACCTCCTGTTCTTCATCGGGAGGGCTGACCTGGAGTCCGTTCGTGGCTCCGGAGAGGGGGATTCGATGCCGTCGTCATCATCAACCATCCTACATCACCAATTTCATGATGCTCACCGCCGTTTGTGAGTAATTTCTTCGTAGGCTTGCTGGACGGTGATGGGTTGGATGAGATTTACCATGTAATCGAGTCAATTTGTTAGGGCTTTGATCCCTAGTATCCACTATGTTCTGAGATTGATGTTGCTATGACTTTGCTATGCTTAATGCTTGTCACTAGGGCCCGAGTGCCATGATTTCAGATCTGAACCCTTTATGTTTTCATGAATATATTTGAGTTCTTATCCTATCTTGCAAGTTATATGCACCTATTACGTGTTATGATCCGCATACCCCAAGGTGACAATAATTGGGATTCTTTCCGGTGATTACCGTAGTTTGAGTAGTTCATGTATTCACTATGCGCTAATGCTTTGTTCGGGTTCTCTATTAAAAGGAGGCCTTAATATCCCTTAGTTTCCTTAAGGACCCCGCTGCCACGGGAGGGTAGGACAAAAGATGTCATGCAAGTTCTTACTATAAGCACGTATGACTATATACGAAATACATCCCTACATTACATTGATGAATTGGAGCTATTGTGTATCGCCCTAGGTTGTGACTGTTACATGATGAATGTCATTCAGCATAATTATCCATCACCGATCCAATGCCTACGCTTTTCGCATATTGATCTTTGCTAAGTTACTTTCGTTGCTGCTGCTGTTACAATCACTACAAAACTGCTACTGTTACTGCCTTGGTTACTATTGTTACTATTACTACTGCTATTGAAACTATCATACTATTGTGCTACTAAACACTTTGTTGCAGATATTTAGTTCTCCAGGTGTGGTTGAATTGACAACTCAACTGCCAATACTCGCAAATATTCTTTGGCTCCCCTTGTGTCGAATCAATAAATCTGGGTGAAATACTACCCACAAAAACTGTTGCGATCCCCTATACCTGTGGGACCTTTTTCTGGCGCCGTTGCCGGGGAGCATAGCTCTATTTGTTGAGTCACTTGGGATTTATATCTGTTGATCACTATGAAGAATCTGAAAGATGCTAAGACTAAGATCGTCCCCTCTATGACTAGAGGAGGTAAGGAACTGCCATCACACTCTGCACTTGATTCACCTTCTGTTTTGAGTAGGCTTGCGACACCACCACCTGCTATTCATTCTGATATGTCGCAAGTTATTGATGATACTACTTCTGCTATGAATGAAACTGTTGATGATGCTAGTACTATGCTTGATAATGCTATGCCACTTGGTGAATTTCTTGATGAACAAATTGCTAAAGCTAAAGGAATTGAAAATGTTGAAACTCTTGAAAATTATGATTCACCTATTATGCCTAGCTCTCCTACTAGAGTTGAAATGCCAGAGACATCTGATGGTTATGTTTTTGATAGGGAGACAGCTAAGGCAATTCTTGCTTGTAATGGTAGAGATGAGGTTAGAAAATTGCTTGCTGAGTTGAAAGAAAAATCTATGAGGGGGAGAATGAAATATGATCCTAAGTTTGCTACCTCTCCCATATTTGTTACTGATAAGGATTATGAATTCTCTGTCAATCCTGAGTTAATTACTTTGGTTGAATCTGATCCTTTTCATGGTTATGAAACTGAAACTGTAGTGGCTCACCTTACTAAGTTGAATGATATTGCCACCCTATTTGCTCATGAGGAAAAGATTCGTTATTACTATATTCTTAAGTTGTTTCCTTTCTCATTAAAGGGTGATGCTAAGAAATGGTTTAATACTCTTGCTCCTGGTTGTGTGCGTAGTCCCCAGGATATGATATATTACTTCTCTGAAAAATATTTTCCTGCTCATAAGAAACAAGTTGCCTTACAGGAAATATTTAACTTTGTGCAAATTGAAGAAGAGAATATCCCTCAAGCTTGGGGGAGGCTTCTCCAACTACTTAATGCTTTGCCTGATCATCCTCTTAAGAAAAATGAAATACTTGATATCTTTTATAATGGACTAACCGATGCTTCTAGGGACTACCTAGATAGTTGTGCTGGTTGTGTTTTCAGGGAACGAACTGTTGGACAGGCAGAAGTACTATTGAATAATATATTGAGAAATGTCGATGATTGGACACTTCCTGAACCACCACCTAAGCCAACTCCGAAGAAGAGAGGTATTCTATTCCTCAGTTCAGAAGATATGCAAGAAGCTAAGAAATCTATGAAGGAAAAAGGTATAAAAGCTGAAGATGTTAAGAATTTACCACCTATTGAAGAAATACATGGGCTCGACATCCCAACACAGGTAGTGGAGGTAAATTCTCTCACTAGATTTGATGAAGGTGATATTCCGTATAATAAATCTGCTAGTCAATGCCTGTATGAATTTGATAATTACATCATTAAACAGGAGCACTTTAATATGTATGTTAGCAATGAACTAAAACGGAATGCCATTATGATTGAATGCTTGAGTGATTTGATGTTTAGAACTGCTAATGATGTTAAATGCTTGAGTAAACATGCTTCTATGGTTCAAACTCAGTTAGAACAAATTGCTAAGTCACAAAATGATTTGCTTGATGAAATGAATAATAAAAAGAATGATCATGCTATTAGAGTTGTTACTAGAGGAGGCAGCATGACTCAGGATCCTCTATATCCTGAAGGTCATCCTAAAAGAATTGAACAAGATTCTCAAAGAAACAATATTGATGTACCTAGTCCATCTAAGAAGAAAAAGAAAAAGAAAAAGAAAAATGATAGGACTTTGCATGCTTCTAGTGAACCTGAGATAGAAAAACTTCCTGAGGATCATAATGATGTTTCTATTTCCGATGCTGAGACACAATCTGGTAATGAACATACACCTAGTGATAATGATAATGATGATGTTCATGTTGATGCTCAACCAGATAATGATGTAGAAATAGAACTTGCTGTTGATCTTGATAACCCACCTCCTAAGAATAAAAGATATGATAAAAGAGATTTTGTTGCTAGAAAACATGGAAAAGAAAGAGAACCATGGGTTCAGAAACCTATGCCTTTTCCCACTAAACCATCTAAAAACAAGGATGAGGAAGACTTTGAGCGCTTTGTTGAAATGCTTAGACCTGTCTTTTTACGTACTCGCTTGATTGATATGTTGAAAATGTCTCCCTATGCTAAATACATGAAAGATATTGTCACAAATAAAAGAAAAATATCTGAAGCTGAAATTTCCACCATGCTTGCTAATTATTCTTTTAAGGGTGGAGTACCTAAGAAATTAGGAGATCCCGGAATACCTACTATACCATGCTCCATTAAAAGAAGTTATGTTAAAACTGCTTTATGTGATTTGGGAGCCGGTGTTAGTGTTATGCCTTTCTCTTTATATAGAAGACTTGATTTGAATAAACTCACACCTACTGAAAATATCTTTGCAAATGGCTGATAAATCAACTGCTATACCTATTGGGATTTGCGAGCATGTTCCCGTTGTAGTTGCAAATGTTACAATCTTAACGGACTTTGTTATACTTGATATGCCTGAGGACGATGACATGTCGATTATCCTTGGAAGACCCTTTTTGAATACTGCAGGTGCTGTTACTGATTGCAACAAAAGCAAGGTCACTTTTCATGTCAATGGTAATGAGCATACTGTTTATTTCCCAAAGAAACAAAGCTCGGTAAATGGTATCAATTGTATTGAAAAGGTTTCGACAATCACTATTGGGGGATTCAAATTCCCTCTTCCTACTGTCAAAAAGAAATATGAAATTCTTATTGTTGGGGAGATGCGTATCCCCATTGAGGTAACTTAGTGTTATACGAAGATTCTTCGGTTTCATGCCATTCGGAAATAGTTTGTTAATAAGACTTGATCAACCTTATTAATGGATTCTTTTTGAGGGGCATGTGGTCGATGAATTTAGTAAGCACAACTTTCTATACCCACCTTTTGCTCTCTGTTATTTGTAGTTTAATAAAATAAAATGCCCTGATTATCCTATTTTATGAATTTTCCGTGCAATAAAAAATGTCCCAAAATAAAAGTCCTCAGAATGCCATGAAAATTTAGTATGCTTTTTTCTAGAATATTTAAGAATTTTTGGTACCGAACACACCCCGGGGGGGTGCACCTATGAGCCACAAGCTCACAGGGCGCGCCCACCCCCTGGGTGCGCACAGCAGGCTTGTGGGTCCTGCTGCTGTGGTGACATGTTTATGAGCTTGCATGTTGAATTTGTATGGTCCAAAGTAGTTTTGATGCATGATATAGCCTCTAGATACTTGTAGGAGTAGTTGCTATCAATTTTGTTGAGTTTCGTTCACTTTTATTTTGAATCACTAAAAATTTCAGAAATTTTTCAGAGAAAAGAAAATGTTTAGGAAGATGTTCCATGGTGGTTCTTCGAGCAAGAGTGCTCCTAGGCCCGCAATACGCGAGCCGGATACCGAACCGCCGCGAGAGGCCGCGGTGCTACCGTGCGAGTGTCCGTCGGATGCCTTCATGATTCGAGCCGGCATCAAGGAAGAGTTTGATATGTACGTGCGCAATGCCGAGCTCACGGAGTTCCTGACAGACAGGTGCCCGCAATACTATGAACTCACTGACTCCTTTGCGCGAAGATTCAAGTATGTATATCAACGCACTTCACATGATGTTATTTTCAACCTATATGAAAATCCGTTTCGCATGTCTGTTGAAGAATTTAGTGAAGTATGCAAAATTCCATTCTAGGGAACTTGCACTGAACCTCGTAAATCTGATTACAATGAATTCCTCATGAACATTACTAAGGGTGAAACCAGAGGCATCACACAAGCTACTATGGGGAGCATTCATTTTCCTGCCATACATTATTTTGCTCTGTTCATTGGTAGATGCATTAATGGTAAACATGATCATAGTCATCTTTGTGCCCCTGATCTGAGCATTCTTAAGAGTGTGGTGCTGGGAGATAGACAATTTAACATGGGGGCTATTGTTGCACGCCATTTACATAATAATGCCTTAGTTGGTGATTTCTTTGGTGGAATTTATGCCACTCGCTTAGCTACCTATCTTGGTGTGCCCATAAAACGTAATGATACCCTGTTGCCACCTAGTTTTCTTGATTATGATGCTATGGAACACCACCAGTTCCTTGAGAGGGGTGCCCCTCCATTCAGATACAGGCTAATCTTTAACAGGCGTCGTGTTTTCCATATTGTTTTGCCCGCTCCTGCCTTCTTTGATTTCCAGGGAAAACATAGACATTTCATACTTGAGGAGGAGGCTGGGGAGTACGAGAGGGCGGCAGAGACCGAGCGCCTTAACGAGGCAGCTCGCCAAGCTGTGGCAGCTACATTTTAGTATAACCCGAACTACCATCATGGGCATTATCCAGGCTAGGACTGGCCATAGACCAACTTAGGCCAAAAGCCTAAGCTTGGGGGAGTACGTATTTCTCACCGACATTACATTCATGTTCACACACTCATTCCAGTTGTCGGTGTTCATCCTTTTTCATTGTATATCCATGTTAGTTTTATTTTCATTTTCTTCTTGTGTGTTTGAAAAACTTTCGAAAATCCAAAAAAAAATTAGTTGTATTTTCTTTCTTGTTTAGTTAATTCGTAGTAGTAAAAGAAAACCCAAAAAGATTTCTCGTTTCTTCTTTTGCTTGTTGGGAGCTTTCTCGTGTAAATAGTTTTTCTCGTTTTTCGTTTTCCTTCGTTAATTTGCTTCCTTCGGAAAAAACTAAAAACTCCAAAAATATTTCAGTGTGTTTCTCTGAATTTCTTCTCTTTTCGTTAAGTCGTCATAAGGAGAAAGACCACGATGAAAATATTGAGTGGCTCCCATATGCTTTATTGTTGATCTAACAAAGAGCCACAATTACTTTGTCTTCTCCTTTGAATAAATGTTTGCAGATTCCAGCTTAGTCCATGGCACACTTGCACCATTCTTATTATTATCACATCATTTGGTCGTGCAAGTGAAAGGCAATAATGACGATATTTGATGAAGTGGTTGCGGTGAAGAAAAGCTGGTATGAACTCTTCTTGTTTTTGTCTTTGTAAATATGTTTAGCTCAGTATTCATGATTCAGCATTATTATGAGTAAACATGTTTGTGATGACAATTAGAGATTATAGTAGCTCATGCCATGCTTAAATAGCTAGGAGTGGATAATGATTTATCTTGAGTGTCAACATGCATTAAAATGGTTGTGATGTAGTATGTTAGCATGGTATCCTCCTCTGAGTAATTCGAGTGGCTTGACTTGGCACATGTTCATACATGTAGTTGAATCAAAACCAACATAGCCTCCATGATATTTATGTTCAGGGTGTTGATATCCTACTCATGCTCGTGTTCAATGTTAATTATTCGTAATGCATGTCTATGACCGTTTTCGCTCTCTAGCTGGTCGCTCCTCAATCTATTTGCTAGCCTTCGCCTGTACTAAGCGGGAATACTGCTTGTGCATCCAAATCCTTAAACCAAAGTTGTTCTAGATGAGTCCACTATATCTACCTATATGCGGTATTACTCTGCCGTTCCAAGTAAATTTGCATGTGCCACCTCTAAATATTCAAACGAACATCTGTTTTGTGTGCCCGTACCGCTCATGGAGCGACAGGGGGCGGTCAGTATCTTCCATGCTAAGTGGGTTATTCTCGAGATGAGTGTTTATTCACTTGTCATTGCACGAGAGAGGCTGGTAATTGGGATGCCCAGTCCTATGCTCAAATCGAAATACATAATGCAAACAAACTCCCCCGAAAATTTGTTGGTATGGAGGGCACCCGTGAATTCGGCTAGCCATGGCTTGTATTGGTACGGTGGAGGGGGGAGTAAACTTTACCTTTCTTCTTGGGAACCGCCTATAATGTGTTTAGCATGGAAGATATTGAAAACTCTCGGTCGTAACGTTGACAGGAAAAGCATACCTCCCAAAATTATTTTAATCTCTGATTTAAGCTTCGAGCTCTGGCACCGCTGCAAATCCATGCTTCCCTCTGCGAAGGGCATATCCATTTACTTTTATGTTATTTTATTTTTATTGTTGAGTCATCACCCTCTCATTTTAAGCACCAGTTGGAGAGCACTATTGTCATTTTTATGCATTGAGTATAGTTAATGTTGGGTGTGACCATGACTGGATATCCTCTACCCTGAATTACAATGTTTAGTCGTTGCTTGAATCTCAGAGGTGCTCTGCATTTATGTTTTGCGGTCTCAGAAAGGGCTAGTGAGATACCATGTTATCATATTATATCATGATTGTTTTGACAAAGTGTTGGCATCCAAGATATCTTATTATTGCTCGCTAGTTGGTTATGTTATTGATATGAGTAAATGTGAGACCTAAGTGTTATCATTCATGTGGTTAGTTCATAATTTTTGCTAAAAACTTGGATGCTAGTTAAGTATATATATAGACAACAAGAACAAAAGAGTTTGTAAAAGTTTTTCTTTGTCACTTTCAGTTTGTCAACTGAATTGCTTGAGGACAAGCAATGAGTTAAGCTTGGGGGAGTTGATACGCCCGAATGTATCTACTTTTCCAAACACTTTTGCTCTGGTTTTGGACTCTAATTTGCATGATTTGAATGGAACTAACCCAGAGTGACGTTGTTTTCAGCAGAATTGCCATGGTGTTGTTTTTGTGTGGAAATAAAAGTTCTCGTATGGGCCTGAAAATTTACAGAGAATTATTTCAGAATATATAAAAAATACTGGCGCAAAGATCCATCAGAGGGGGGCCACCAGGCGCCACAAGCCTGGGGGCGCGCCCACCCCCCAGGGTGCGCCTAACAGGCTTGTGGGCCCCTGGCCGCTCTGTTTGCCCTAACTCCAACTCTATAAGTACCTATTCGTGGAGAAAAAAATGAGAGAGAAAGAATCATCGCGTTTTACGATACGGAGCCGCCGCCACCTCCTGTTCTTCATTGGGAGGGCTAACCTGGAGTCCGTTCGGGGCTCCGGAGAGGGGGATTCGACGCCGTCGTCATCATCAACCATCCTCCATCACCAATTTCATGATGCTCACCGCCGTGTGTGAGTAATTTCTTCATAGGCTTGCTAGACGGTGATGGGTTGGATGAGATTTACCATGTAATCGAGTCAATTTGTTAGGGCTTTGATCCCTAGTATCCACTATGTTCTGAGATTAATGTTGCTATGACTTTGCTATGCTCAATGCTTGTCACTAGGGCCCGAGTGCCATGATTTCAGATCTGAACCCTTTATGTTTTCATGAATATATTTGAGTTCTTGATCCTATCTTGCAAGTTATATGCACCTATTACGTGTTATGATCCGCATACCCCAAGGTGACAATAATTGGGATTCTTTCCGGTGATTACCGTAGTTTGAGGAGTTCATGTATTCACTATGCGCTAATGCTTTGTTCCGGTTCTCTATTAAAAGGATGCCTTAATATCCCTTAGTTTCCTTAAGGACACCGCTGCCACGGGAGGGTAGGACAAAAGATGTCATGCAAGTTATTACTATAAGCACGTATGACTATATACGGAATACATGTCTACATTACATTGATGAATTGGAGCTATTGTGTATCGCCCTAGGTTGTGACTGTTACATGATGAATGTCATTCAGCATAATTATCCATCACCGATCCAATGCCTACGCTTTTCGCATATTGATCTTTGCTAAGTTACTTTCGTTGATGCTGCTGTTACAATCACTACAAAACTGCTACTGTTACTGCCTTGGTTACTATTGTTACTGTTACTACTGCTATTGAAACTATCATACTACTGTGCTACTAAACACTTTGTTGCAGATATTCAGTTCTCCAGGTGTGGTTGAATTGACAACTCAACTGTCAATACTCGCAAATATTCTTTGGCTCCCCTTGTGTTGAATCAATAAATCTGGGTGAAATACTACCCGCGAAAACTGTTGCGATTCCCTATACTTGTGGGTTATCAGAAAACAATATTTATTAATACTGGAATACTTATTATACTGAATGTATATTTGCCCGGGCACAACATATTATGGAAAGCTAGGTTGTTCATGGGATTGGCTCCATGAATTGGTAAAGCCTGTGAATTTGAATTATAATTCAAATTCAGCGTGTGACTCACACGTACATGCTTATGGGGCATATTACGGATGAGACTCCTTGATGGTTACTAATGATCGTGGTTGGTTAAGTTAACCTGGAGTCTTCATTTAAGCAGATTGTATCTGGACGTTTATCTGCAATTTTGTACAGTTTAAAATTAACTGGAATAGCACTATATAAAGGTCCCTAACCCCTATCCTCAAAGATCATTATGAGCGGAACCACCGAAAAGGATCAAGGAATAGGGGTTAGACCGTGAGCGTATATTTCTTACATTGGTATCAGAGCAATAAAAAAACAACAACTCTTTTCACAAAATTGATAAGAGGAACTACAAGTGCCATAATTGTCGTGATACGGGCCACTTCAGGTCAGAATGCACCAAGAAGAGGAAGCCGAACAACAAAAGGAATAATTTTCACAAGGATGACAGCCGCAACGGGGATCAATCCCCTGAAGGTATTACTAATGCTTATGTTTGCACTGAATCCTTATTTCGGAAATAATTTGCTACCCATGGTGGTGCCTACACATGGCCCCAATTTTTATCTCTAGTTATTTTGGTAAACTATTTTGGACCATGAAAAATAACTCTATAACGAAAATATCGTGACTTTGGACTAGCCAGGCAAGCAAAAAGGCACTTGTGCCAACAAAGGCAAGCGAAAAGACTGAGAGAAGTGAGAAAAGGCCCTTTCTACACAATGAAAAGGCACTTGTGTCAAAAAGGTAAAAAAAAGACAACGAGAAGTCAGAAAAAGTCATTTCTATACAACAAAAATACACTTGTGCCAATGCCATAAGAAACCCACCACACCATGTATCAGAAAAAAGGCACTTATGCCAAAGGGTGGGTAGCTACCACCATGCGTGCGTAGCTACCACCATGCATAGAAAATCGCCTCTCATCCTTTTTTACTACTACTTTTCAGAATAGCTGGGTTGTAGATTCCGGTGCAACTTCACACATAGCAAGAGAACCTGGCTCTTTTGCCTCAAAACAATTCCAAGAGGAACAAGACATGTCTATTTAGGAACTCAAGCTAAAGCTGACATACTAGGAATTGGAAACTATGTGCTTAAACTCCCTGTTGGAGGAAACTTGGTGTTGGAGAATGCACTATATTCACCCACTATGAGACGGAATCTAGTTTTAGTGTCCAAATTAGAATCAATTGGATACAAAATTCTCTTTGGTGATGGGAAGGCTAAGATTATTATCTTAAATGGAAGATTAATGCATTCAGGCGATAGACATGATGGTCTCTATTTTCTAAACGACGTCATGGAAAATAATTGTTTGGTAGACGAAGATAACTCCGTTGTGAGGAATATAAATGGACAGAATAATTGTTCCAAATCTTACTTTTGGCATTTGTGACTTGGACATATATCTAAGAACAGGATTAAGAGGCTTATTAGTTTGGGAATTTTGAACTTTAAGTGGGAGGATTATGGTATCCGTGAAGCATGTATTATGGGTAAAATGACTAGGTCGCCTTTTCCCAAAGCGAATAGATCAACAGAACAACTTGCCATCGTTCACTCCGACATTTGTGGGGAATTTTCCACACCCACTCTGGGAGGGTAGAAAATCTACTTTGTCACTTTCATTGATGACTATTCAAGATACAGTTATGTGTATTTGCTTAAACACAAATCAGAAGGATTTGATGCTTTTAAACTATTCAAAGCGAAAGTGGAAAATCAGCTAAGCAAGAAAATTCAAATACTTAGAACTGACCGTGGTGGTGAATACACGTCAGGAATATTAGATGATTTCTGCAAAGAACATGGCATTATTCATCACTATACCTTGCCATATACTCCACAACAGAATGGAGCGGCGGAAAGAAGGAATAGGACTTTAATGGATATGGTTAGGTCTATGATGGCATATTCTGACTTGCCATTGTCATTTTGGGGAGAGGCACTTCACACTGCTGTATATTTATTTTATCACTCACCTTCTAAAGCTGTAATGGTAACACCCTATGAGCTTTGGAAGGGGAGGAAGCCCTCACTGCGCCATTTGGCTGTTTGGGGGTGCAATGCTCAGATAAGGAGACCTAGCCAATTGCGCATCAAACTGCCATCTAAAAGTACCCCAGGAATTTTTATTGGTTATGCATCAGATTCTAATGGTTACCGTTTTTGGGATCCTCAAAGAAAGAAATTAATTGAAAGTGGAGATGCAGTTTTTGTTGATCAGGATCACCTCGTCGTGCTAAACAAGCTAGGGTGGAATTATTAGTAGAACCGGAAGATATCTCTATACCTCAAACTGAACCCCTAGTTCAGGAAAATAGTGGTGCTAGTCAATCTAATAACTCTGTTTCAAACAGCATGGCTAGGAGAAGTGGGAGAAACACACAATCACCTGCATATTTAGATGAGTATTTTGTTTTCCCGGGGGAAGTGCACTCTAAAATTCAGAACTTAGAGGAAGAACCAAAATCATTCAAAGCTGCATTGGCAAGTCCTGAATCAAATCTTTGGAAGGAAGCCATGCAGGAAGAATTAAGCTCTATGAGGAAAAATAATGTTTGGGAATTAGTTGAATTACCAAACAATCAAAAGTCTATTGGTTCTAAATAGATTTTTAAAAGGAAATTGAATGCGACTGGTCAAGTGGATAAATATAAAGCAAGGCTTCTTGCTAAAGAATTTACACAAATGGAAGGAGTTGATTTTGTAGAAACATTTTCTCCCGTTGCTAAATTTACCTCTATACGGATTGTTAGTGCATTAACCGCTTATTATGATCTGGAACTACATCAAATGGATGTTAAAACAACATTCTTAAATGGAATATTGGAAGAAGAAATATACATGAACCAACGTGAAGGTTTTGTGGAAAGGGAGGAATGAAGGGAAGGTCTATAAATTAAATAGGTCCATATATGGTCTTAAACAAGCCTCACGTCAGTGGTATATTCTTTTTGACAATGCAATCACGTCACATAGTTTTTCAATGACGGAAGGTGACCATTGTATCTATTTTAAGATTATGGGAAATAAATTTGTATTGTTATCTCTTTATGTTGATGATATTCTCATTGCTTACTGATGACCCACAAGTATAGGGGATCAATCGTAGTCCTTTCGATAAGTAAGAGTGTCGAACCCAACGAGGAGCAGAAGGAAATGACAAGCTGTTTTCAGCAAGGTATTCTTTGCAGGTACTGAAAGTAGCGGTAATAGATAGTTTTGTAACAAGGCAATTCGTAACAAGTAACAATAGTAACAAGGGTGCAGCAAGGTGGCCCAATCCTTTTTATAGCAAAGGACAAGCCAGAGCGTTCTCTTATAGTAAGCAAAGCGTTCTCGAGGACACATGGGAATTGCCGTCTAGTCACGTTCATCATGTTTAGTTGATTCGCGTTCGCTACTTTGATAATTTGATATGTGGGTGGATCGGTGCTAGGGTGCTGTTCTTACTTGAACAAGCAACCCTCTTATGATTACCCCCTCTCGCAAGCATCTGGAACTACGAAAGAAGAATTAAGATAAATCTAACCATAGCATGAAACATATGGATCCAAATTAGCCCCTTACGGAATAACACATAAACTAGGGTTTAAGCTTCTGTCACTCTCGCAACTCATCATCTACTTATTACTCCCCAATGCATTCTCCTAGGCCCAAATATGGTGAAGTGTCATGTAGTCGACGTTCACGTGACACCACTAGAAGAAATACAACATACACATCATCAAAATATCGAACGAATACCAACTTCACATGATTACTTATAACCGGACTTCTCCCATGTCCTCAAGAACAAAAGTAACTATTCACAAATCATATTCATGTTCAAGATCAAAGGTGTATTGAATATGCTTAAGGATCTGAACATATAATCTTCCACCAAATAAACCAACTAGCATCAACTACAAGATGTAATCAACACTACTAGCAACCCACTGGTACCAATCTGAGGTTTTGGGACAAAGATTGAATACAAGAGATGAACTAGGGTTTGAGATGAGATGGTGCTGGTGAAGATGTTGATGAAGATTGGTCCTCCCACGATGAGAGGATCGTTGGTGATGTCGATGTTTTTGATTTCCCCCTCCCGGAGGGAAGTATCCCCGGCGGAATCACTCCACCGGAGAGCAAAAGTGCTCCTGCCCAGGTTCCGCCTCGAGACGGCGGCGCTTCGTCCCAAAAATCTTCTTCTGATTTTTTCTAGGGCAAATAGCATCTTATAGGAGAAGATGGGCCCTGGACCCTGCTACTTGTAGCTTGCGTTGGTATTTTCCCCGAAGAGGAAGGGATGATGCAACACAGTAGAGTAAGTATTTCCCTCAGTTATGAAACCAAGGTTATCAATCCAGTAGGAGAATCACGCAACACCTCGTTAGCAGCACCTGCACACAAACAACAAATCCTTGCACCCAACGCAATCAAGGGGTTGTCAATCCCTCGGCGGTAAGTGGCAAAATTAAATTGTATGTGATAGATAGATAGATTGAAACAAAAAATACAAAATAAAATAAATAAGATAAAATTGCAGCAAGTATTTTTAGGGTTTAAGTATATGATTTAGATAGACCCGGGGGCCATAGTTTTCACTAGAGGCTTCTCTCAAGAAAATAGCATACGGTGGGTAGAAAAATTACTGTTGGGCAATTGATAGAAAAGCAAACAATCATGACGATATCCAAGGCAATGATCATGTATATAGGCATCACGCCCAATACAAGTAGACCGACTCCTGCCTACATCTACTACTATTACTCCACACATCGACCGCTATCCAGCATGCATCTATTGTATTAAGTCCATAAAAGAACGGAGTAACGCCTTAAGAACGATGACATGATGTAGACAAGATAAAATCACATATGAATAAACCCCATCTTTTTACCCTCAATAGCAACGATACATATGTGTCATGTCCCTTTCTGTCACTGGGATTGAGCACAGCAAGATCGAACCCATTACAAAGCACCTCTTCCCATGGCAAGATAAATCAATCTAGTTGGCCAAACCAAATCAATAGATCGGAGAAGAAATACGAGGCTATAAGAATCATGCATAAAAGAGTGCAGCAAAGACTCAAATATATTCATGGATAATCTGATCATAAACTCACAATTCATCGGATCCCAACAAACACACCGCAAAAAGTGATCACATCGGATAGAACTCCAAGAACATTGAGGAGAACATTGTATTGAAGATCAAAAAGAGAGAAGAAGCCATCTAGCTACTAACTATGGACCCGAAGGTCTATGGTAAACTACTCACGCGTCATCAGAAGGGCAGCAAGGTTGATGTAGAGCCTCTCCGTGATCAATTCCCCCTCTGGCGGAGTGCCGGAAAAGGCCTCCAGATGGGATCTCTCGAGAACAGAAACTTGCGGCGGCGGAAAAAGTATTTCATGGACTCCCCTAAGGGTTTCTAATTTTTTGGGAATTTATAGTGGAGGAATTAGGTCAAACGGAGCTCTGTGGGCCCCACGAGGTACCAGGACGCGCCTGCCCCCCAGGCATGCCCTAGTGCCTCGTGGGCACCCCTTGGGGCTTCTGGCCTCCTCTCGAAGCTTCTAGTGTTGGTATTGTCCAGAAAAAAATCTTCAAAAAGTTTCGTGGCATTTGGACTTCGTTTGGTATTGATATTCTGTAAAACAAAAACAGGGCAAAAAACAGGAACTGGCACTGGGCACTAAGTTAATAGGTTAGTCTCCAAAAATGATATATAATTGCTGTAAATGCATATAAAAACATCCAAGATTGATAATATAATAGCATGGAACAATAAAAAATTATAGATACGTTGGAGACGTATCAACATCCCCAAGCATAATTCCTGCTCGTCCTCGAGTAGGTAAATGATAAAAACAGAATTTTTGATGTGGAATGCTGCCTATCATATTAATCATATATTCTTTTCTTTTGTAGCATGGACATTTGGACTTGAATGATTCAAAGCAATAGTCTATAGTTTGACATGAAGATATAAATACTCAAGCATATTAACAAGCAACCATGTTTTTCAAAATATCAACGCTAAAGAAAGTTATCCCTAGCCCATTATGCTCAATCATTGATCCATTCATGAAACACACTCGAATATTAGCTACATCCAATGCACAAGTATGACAATAGTGCTCTCTAGTTGGTGCTTTATAATAGAAGATGGAGACTCAAGAAAATAAAAAAATTGCATAAAAGTAAATAGATAGGCCCTTCGCAGAGGGAAGCAGAGATTTGTCAAATGTGCCAGAGCTCAAAGCTTAAATTAGGGAGATAAAAAACTATTTTGAGAGGCATGCTTTTCCTGTCAACGAAAACGATCGAGAATTCCCAATATTTTCCATGCTAGACACATCATAGGCGGTTCCCAAACAGAAAGCAAAGTTTATTTCCTTTCCACCATTCATTCACAATCCATGGCTAGCCGTATCCACGGGTGCCCTCCATACCATCACTTTCCAAGAAATTTTGTTGTTATTAATTTTTGATTCATTATGGGACTGGGCATCCCTATTACCAGCCACTCTCTCGTGCAATGACAAGTGAATAAACACTCATCGTGAGAATAACACACCTAGCATGGAAAATATTGGCCACCCCGTGCCGCTTCATGAGCGGTACGGGCACACAAAACAAAAAAATATTTTGAAAATTAGAGTTGGCACACACAAATTTACTTGGAACGGCATTGAAATACCGCATATAGGTAGATATAGTGGACTCATTTGACACAACTTGTGTTTAAGGATTTTGGATGCACAAGCAGTATTTCCGCTTAGTACAAATGAAGGCTAGCAAAAGATTGAGAAGCAACCAACCAAAAAACGAAAATGGTCATAAACATGCATTGAACATAACTAACAGCGAATAATGCACCATAAGTAGGATATAATTTCTTTTCATAACTATTGACTTATCGTGCATGCATAGGGAATCACAAACCTTAACACTAATATTCTTACTAAATCACAATTACTCACTAACATGGCTCACATATTATCATCTCCATATCGCAAAACTATTGCAAGGAATCACACTTATCATATCCAATGATCTATATGAAAGTTTTTATTATATCCCTCTTGAATATTCATCACTTTGGGACCAAGTTCATATCTTGTGCAAATTACCGTTACTATTGTCAACTCTTAAAAAGATATAAGTGAAGCATGAGAGTGCAAATATTTCTTCAAATTTTTAATCTTGTCAACTCTCAAAATAATATAAGTGAAGCATGAGAGTTTATTTCTTCAAAATATAGCCACCGCCGTGCTCAAAAAGATTTAAGTGAAGCACATAGAGTATTCTAACAAATTATAATGAACGTGTGGCTCTCTCAAAATAGGTGTGTTCAGCAAGGATGATTGTGACAAACTAAAAATCAAACAAAGCAAAGACTCATATAATACAAGACGCTCCAAGCAAAACACATATCATGTGACGAATAAAAATATAGCTCCAAGTAAAATTACCGATGGTTGGCAGAAGAAAGAGGGGATGCCTTCCGAGGCATCCCCAAGCTTAGACGCTTGAGTCTTCCTTGAATATTACCTTGGGGTGCCATGGGCATCCCCAAGCTTAGGCTCTTGCCACTCCTTATTCCTTCATCCATCGTGATCTCACCCAAAACTTGAAAACTTCAATCACACAAAACTCAACAAAACCTTCGTGGGATCCGTTAGTATGATAAAATAAATCAGCACTTTAAGTACTGTTGCAAACCCATTCATATTTTATTTTTGCATTATACCTACTGTATTCTAACTTCTCCATGGCTTATACCCCCCGATACAATCCATAGTTTCATCAAAACAAGCAAGCAACACATCAAAAAATAGAATCTGTCAAAAACAGAACAGTCTATAGTAATCTATTTAAAATCCATACTTATGTAACTCCAAAAATTCTGAAAAATTAGTAAAACGTGGGAAATTCATATACCAATACTATGTAAAAATTTCAGATTTTTCTGACGCACCAGTACAGAACCAAAATTCCAGCACTGGACGCAAAACTTTCTGTTTTCCAAACAGCATCAATTATACTATCTTCCAAATCATCCCAAAGGTTTTACTTGGCACAAACACTAATTAAAAACACAAAAACTCAATCATAACAGTAGCATGAAAGTGAAAAAACACAATAACAGAAACAAAAGGTAAAAATTTATTTATTTAAGCGCTATTGTTTATAGCCATTAAGATAGGCTTGGGATTTCAATGATGCTCACATGAAAGATAGTAATTTAAACACGAAGAGAGCACCAAAAAAACATGTGAAAAACACATTTAAGTCTAACATACTTCCTATGCATAGGCATTTTATAGGCAAACAAATTATCTAGACAAGCAAAACCTAGCATATGCAAGGAAGAGGAAAGAAACAATAACAATCTCAACATGAAGAGAGGTAATTTAGTAACATGAAAATTTCCACAACCATATTTTCCTCTCTCATAATAATTACATGTAGGATCATATTCAAATTCAATGATTTAGCTATCATAAACAATATTCCCTTTATGATCCACATGCATAATTTTTTTATAATTTTCCAAAATAGTGGGATTAACATTAACTAAAGTCATGACCTCTTCAAACCCACTTTTGTCAAAAATTTCATAAGATTGATAATTCTCCAAATTAGTGGGATCATTATTACCTAAAGTTGACGCTCTTCCAACCCCACTTTTAATAGTATTGCAAATTTTATTATCAATAACATATTCATCATGAGGCTTAAATAAATTATCAAGATCATAAGAAGTATCATCACCCCAATCATGATCATTACAATAAGTAGTGCACATAACAAAATTTTCATCCCCAAGCTTGTAGCTTTGCATATCATTAGCACAATTGACATTAATAGAATTTATAATAACATCATTGCAATCATGCTTTTCATTTAAGGAACTATCAAGTATGGGTGCTATAGCAATAATTTCGTTTTTAACATAAGGAACTATAGCAAGTTCATCATCATAAGCATAATTAATATTGGCATCGTGGCGATAAGAATAGCAAGCATCACATTCATCAAGAGGGGATATTTCAATCGAATCAACGGAATCACAATCATCTATAGATTTATGCATATCATTATTCTCTTCCAAAGCAGTAGACATTCTCTCAATAAATTCTTTGACATAGGCATTAGGAGCATAGTTTTCATAGCAATATTTAAGTATGTCAAATTTTTCTGATTTGTAGAGAGTAACATCATACTTTTCAATAAAAGAAGCAACTTCATAAGCACCCTTAAAAGCGACAAATTCTTCAATTTGTTCGATATCATAGTAATTATAAACACCCTTGGCATAAGAAGACAAGATTTCATTATCATTAAACTCACATAGGTAGGGAAGGTGTTTTTTAGGGTTCTTAGAGCAACAAGTAAAATCATAAATTTCACATAGATTCCAAGCATAGCATAGCAAACAATTTATTTGATGCCATAAGAGTCTCCCTTTTTCAGACAAACGGTGACGCACAAAATGAGCATGCTCATCTAAAGATTTTCCCTCAACTAAACTAGTTGGGGTTTCGGCACGAGCACGAATGGATAGAAGATGATCCAAGTAGTAAACTTTAAGTGGATCCATATCAATAGATTTTTAGCAAGCGAAGATGCAAGCAAATAGAAGGCACATGGGAACACAAGCAAAGATAGCAAACAAGCAAAAAGGCAAACAATTTTTTTTTTGTAAAAACTTTTTAGAAGTGGGGGAGATGAAAATGAGAGGCAAATAAAATAAATGCAAGGAGATGAGAGTTTATGCGAAGGTACTTGATAGATGTTGATGATGTCTCCCCGGCAACGGCGCCAGAAATTCTTCCTGCTACTTGTAGCTTGCGTTGGTATTTTCCCCGAAGAGGAAGGGATGATGCAGCACAGTAGAGTAAGTATTTCCCTCAGTTATGAAACCAAGGTTATCAATCCAGTAGGAGAATCACGCAACACCTCGTTAGCAGCACCTGCACACAAACAACAAATCCTTGCACCCAACGCAATCAAGGGGTTGTCAATCCCTCAGCGGTAAGTGGCAAAATTAAATTGTATGTGATAGATAGATATATTGAAACAAAAAATACAAAATAAAATAAACAAGATAAAATTGCAGCAAGTATTTTTAGGGTTTTAGTATATGATTTAGAAAGACCCGGGGGGCATAGTTTTCACTAGAGGCTTCTCTCAAGAAAATAGCATACGGTGGGTAGACAAATTACTGTTGGGCAATTGATAGAAAAGCAAATAATCATGACGATATCCAAGGCAATGATCATGTATATAGGCATCACGTCCAATACAAGTAGACCGACACCTGCCTGCATCTACTACTATTACTGCACACATCGACCGCTATCCAGCATGCATCTAGTGTATTAAGTCCATAAAAGAACGGAGTAACGCCTTAAGAACGATGACATGATGTAGACAAGATAAACTCACATATGAATAAACCCCATCTTTTTACCCTTAATAGCAACGATACATATGTGCCATGTCCCTTTCTGTCACTGGGATTGAGCACCGCAAGATCGAACCCATTACAAAGCACCTCTTCCCATGGCAAGATAAATCAATCTAGTTGGCCAAACCAAATCAATAGATCGGAGAAGAAATATGAGGCTATAATAATCATGCATAAAAGAGTGCAGCAAAGACTCAAATATATTCATGGACAATCTGATCATAAACTCACAATTCATCGGATCCCAACAAACACACCGCAAAAAGTGATTACATCGGATAGAACTCCAAGAACATCGAGGAGAACATTGTATTGAAGATCAAAAAGAGAGAAGAAGCCATCTAGCTACTAACTATGGACCCTTAGGTCTGTGGTAAACTACTCATGCATCATCGGAAGGGCAGCAAGGTTGATGTAGAGCCCCTCCGTGATCGATTCCCCCTCTGACGGAGTGCCGGAAAAGGCCTCCAGATGGGATCTCTCGGGAACAGAAACTTGCCGCGGCGGAAAAAGTATTTCGTGGACTCCCCTGAGGGTTTCTGATTTTTTGGGAATTTATAGTGGAGGAATTAGGTCAAACGGAGCTCTGTGGGCCCCACGAGATACCAGGGCGCCCGTGCCCCCAGGCGCGCCCTGGTGCCTCGTGGGCACCCCCTGGGGCTTCTAACCTTCTCCCGAAGCTTCTAGTGTTGGTATTGTCCAGAAAAAAATCTCCAAAAGGTTTCGTGGCATTTGGACTTCGTTTGGTATTGATATTCTGTAAAACAAAAACAGGGCAGAAAACAGGAACTGGCACTGGGCACTAAGTTAATAGGTTAGTCTCCAAAAATGATATATAATTGCTGTAAATGCATATAAAAACATCCAAGATTGATAATATAACAGCATGGAACAATCAAAAATTATTGATACGTTGGAGACGTATCAGACCCCTGCCAGGGGGCCCACAAGCTCACAGGGCGCACCTAGGGGGGTAGGGCGCGCCCCCTGAGCTTGTCGCTCCCTGGTGGGTCCCCCTCTGGTAATTCTTTCGCCAATATTTTTTATATATTCCAAAATAATTCTTCGTAAATTTTTAGATCATTTGGAGTTGTGGAGAATATCTATCTCTTCTGTAGCCTTTTCGGGTCCAGAATTTCAGCTGCCGGCAATCTCCCTCTTCATGTGAAACTTGCAAAATAAGAGAGAAAAGGCATTAGGATTGCATCATAAAGTGAAATAATGATCCAAAACATAATAAATAACAATAAGAAAACATGATGCAAAATGGACGTGTTAACTCCCCCAAGCTTAGACCTCGCTTGTCCTCAAGCGAAAGCCGAAATCGATAACCATGACCACATGTTTAGAGAGAGAGAGAGGCATTGATAAAACAAAATACGTGCATGGAAGCATCATGATCATTATCATAGCAGCAATATATCATCATAAAGCTTCTCATGAACAAGTAACAATTCCTTCACAAGCTAAAGTATGAACCACAAACTTCATTAAAACTAACAAACTATGATCTCAGTCATCAAAACAATTGTAGTTCATCATATTTCCAGAAAGAGTCTATGTAAGAGCTTTGTTTAGCAAGTTCACATACTCAACTATCATTTAGTCTTCCATGATTGCTAACACTCACGGCATATTTATGGAGTAAAAGTTTCAGTCAAACACATAGGAAGATGGGGGCTTACAGTTTTCGCCTCCCAACTGATTTATCTCAAGGATAATGTTAACAATAATAACTGATGATCACCTACATCCAACGAGATATACATGCCTGGATCTTTCCCCACCACATGATGCTTGCCAAGTAGAGAGTAAATAAGAACGGAATAAGGATGAACACTATTGACTCTTGCATAAAAGTAAATACAGAAAAGTAAAAGATAGGCCCTTCGCAGAGGGAAGCAGAGGTTGTCATGCACTTTTTTATTTTAGGATGTGCAAGCTCTTAATGGAAAGGAACATCACTTTATATTGCCCCTTGTCATAGCAAACTTTATTATGCGGTCCGTCCCTTTTATTTCTTCACCATCACAAGTTCGGACAAAGCTTATTTTCCCTTACAATAAAAGATCGTACATATTTAGGAGCAATTTTTATTGCTTTATGCACCGATGACAACTTACTTGAAGGATCTTATTCAATCCATAGGTAGATATTATGGACTCTCATGGCAAGAAACTGGGTTCAAGGGTTTTTGGATGCACAAGTAGTATCTCTACTTAGTGTGAATTTTTAGCTAGCAAAAGATTATGAGCAAGCACCACATGTTAGAGGATCCATGACAATATAACTTCTATGTGAATATAAGTGTCGGGGCCGGATTTTCGGGGTACAATATCCCAGAAATTACCCCTCGTGTCATCACCAGTCCCAGGATTACTGTTACTGGTGGACACGTCCTTGTTACAGATCACCAAGCATTTACAAGAATTGGATACAAGACCATAAAGGTCTAATGATACAACAATGATTTTTGGTGACGGGTGACGGAAGCGAATCGTGGTTCTCCAACGCCGATGGGGCTCCATTCCCACAGGAACAGCTGATCCGGATAATTCCTATCCCGCGTGGCTGCTATCCTAGGCTCCTCATGGACGTCGTTGTAGTACTCGTTGAAATCCTGACCTGGCCAATTAAATAGCCAGGGACAAGCCAGTGAGTACGTTTGAATGTACTCGCAAACATAATGAACAAAAGATATACCGAATGCATATGATCATGATGGGTTAAATTATATGCATATGATGAACGAAATTAAAGCATGGCATGATGAATATTAATACGGTGCTGAAGAATAAATGTGAAATGTTAGTGACAAACAAAGAAAATTAATGGAGAATCGGGCGAGACAGGACCGCCCGAAAATCCAAAAGAAAATATAAAAGTGGAGAATCGGGCGAGACGCGACCACCCGAGAATCCAAAAGAAATGCCAAACGGGTGTCTAAAAGCGACGCCTCAAGAGGTCTTGAAAAGAAATGCCAAACGGGTGTCTAAAAGCGATGCCTCGAGAGGTCTTGAAAATAAATGAATATCTCGGGTAGTCCAGCCATCCCAAGAGATATTCAGAAAGAAACTAAAACTGAGTATCCGGGTAGTCTAGCCAGCCCATGAGATACTCAGAGATGCACATAAAAGAAAAGGTTAGTCCATAATGATATTTATGATAACAATAATATTCATGATATCATCAGCAGTGTCAATAATAATCCTGCAAAAATGGATCACAACCAATTTAATTATTTCCTCCGGAGACCGACACTAAGACCGACACTTGACCAACCCAGACTGTAGTCCTTAACCGCGGACACGGCTATTCGAATAGGTATAACTCTGCAGAGGGTGTAATCTTTACCCACAAGTAAAGGATTTCTTTAGCCAGCACCGAGACGCTGACTAATTCCCATTACGGTCTTTTTGTTGAAAACACACCTAACCCGCACGCACCAGCCTTAATTTTTCCCGGGCCAGGAATCACCCAAAGCAGCGGTAAAGTAAAACTCTAAGTGGGAAGGCCTCATACAACGGCCTCCAATAGCATGAACGTTCAGCTTCGGTCCCAGACCGGCCATTCATGCCCCCGGACCCAAGTGACATGCCTACCAGTGATCAGATGGTATCTTTCACTATGGCCTCTCTGTACGGTGTGTGCAGGAAAGGGGTTAACAACTTACTGAACCGTACCCTACCTGCGGCAGGGACATGTGGTAGCACGGTTCAAGTTTGGGGGTTACCGGAACAAGACTCGATCTACGGTCGACTCAGGAGGCTTATGTATTTCCTGCAGTGGTTAGCACAATAAAGTGTTCTTTCAACAGTAACACCAAAACAGGGCCACAGTCCTTGCATGTCCCAACATGCATAACCAACAAGGCATGATCACGCTCCGACGTGATCACCCTTCTACCGGTAACGGTATTTCTCTTACACCTGCTCCTGCAAGTTAGTCATGACAAGCACACGTTGCACGGTACGAGGAAACATGCCAACACTACATGCATGCAAATTTTATTTGAATTCAACATATGCATGATTCAATTATACTTGCAAACATTTAACCATGCAATCACCATATCAAGTGTTCAGGATGCTTGCCTTGAGCATGCAGAAGTGTTGGGTGCACTCCAAAACTTTGAAAAATTTATCTTCCCTCCATTTCCCTATTTTCAAAATATTCCAATTACCACTCAATTTGAAAACAGTACCAAAAATTTGTTTGGAAATTTTTAAAATAAATACTGAAATAAACTAGATGAAAAGTGAGGAATTTCAGAAAAAGAATCAATTTATTTGGAGTACAGATGATTTTACTAGGGATTTTCTAAGTTGTAATAAATAGAGAAGTGGCCTATTTAATAAATCCTACAGAAATAATGCCTAGGAAAAATGTCCACCTAAGCTGGTTTAATAGAGAATGATTTTAGGAGTATTTAGAAATTTGAAGCATCAGATTTGGATTTGAAATGGCTACTGTAGAATTATTTGAGATATGCTGAAAAAGAAAAGGGAAAAGGCAGAGGTGCGCTCTGAGCGCTGCTTAGCGTCCTGTCGCCACTGGGCCTGGCCCAGCCGCTCGGCCGCGTGGGAGGCTGATGACGTCGAAGGCGCACTCTTGGAAATACGCTATTCAGTGGAGAAAGCGTAGTTCCGTAATTACGCCTTCACTTAAAACCGTGCGGGGTGACCTGAGGGTCACTGACAGTGGGTCCCTTGACCCCACCGGTCAGGTTTGACCGGTCAAGTTGGCACCTTCTCCTCCGGCAGAATGGAGCGGGGGCTCTGGCGACCGGCGCCGGCGAACGGCGGCGCCAATCGAGGAGATGAGCACATGGGCGTGCTCCCCTCACCGAGGCGGACCCAGAGAGCTGCGCCTCGACCACCGCAAGTCACCGAGTCGCCGGCGGAGAGCTATACAGTGGACGGTGGCGTCGGTCAGATTGGGGCTTTTGCCTACGGTGCTTCTCTGGTGAAATTGAGATGCGGAGTGGATGTGAGGTGGCGAGGTGAAGCCATTGGTGAAAGAATTCTTGGTGGGTATGCTGTGGTTGCGATGGAGTCGGTGGAGCGGTTGCGGCGGCCGTGGGCATCGGAGGTGAGGAAGGTGACCTTCTCCGGTCGATTGGATGCACTGGGGAACTTCCAGAGGAGTGAGGAGAGGTGCCGAGGACGAGAGAGAGCTCGGGGAGGGAATTTATAGCGTGGGCAAGGCGGTTCCGTGGCTTCCCGAAGAAGCCACGACGGCGGCAGGTGAGGTTGGTGGCCTGGTCGGCGCTTGTGGATGGGTTTGGGTAGGTGGCAGTTAGGCTAGGGACGAGCTGGTTGGCTCGGGTGCGAGCCAAGTGGCTTGCGAGAGCCGTGTCCGAGACGATAGCGGCGAACGGCGGCGGTGGTCGGTGTTGGCCGGCACTAACGGCCAAGCCTGGGTGTCGGCAGGCTTCTAGGGGGTCGCGGTGATCCAGGGGAAGAGCGGAATGAGCGAGGGGAGCAGCAGAGGGAGCGACAGGAGTTTGATGTCACCGGCTGCAGTACAGGCGCTCTGGCCGCGCACTTGACACGCCGACCAGCTGCTCGATGAAATGCCAGAGGTAGCTACAGTGATCCAATCAGTCTGATTTTTGGCGGGTGGATGCTTACAAGGATGACAAGGCTACTGGACATGCTGGTTTGGCCAGAAGAGCAAGTGCCAAGTGAAACTTTTGATGATTGAAAATTTCTGTCATGCTCACAACCTGTTTGACAAAATGATAGAGCTAGTTAGGGAACTTTGTTGGAAGTGAGACTTGGCAGGATTGGGTCTCTTTGGATGGTAGAGATGCTAGTAGAGTTGGTTTGTGAAAAGAGAAAACTTGCTAATGCAAGTTTGGAGGAACTTCAGTTCTGGACTGAAAATGCAGAGAATTATTTGGTGGATCTAAATGATGCAAATGGGGCTGATATCCTGGAATTAAGGGTTTGGTTGGAAGGACTATAAGTGGGAAAATTTTCAGAATTGTTGGAGCAAGAAAAATTGAGGCTGTAGTTAAAACTCCAGAATGGAACAGATTTGAAAAGAGGATGTTGTACTCAAAATTTTCAAAAGACCAGGATGGGTTTTTGCATAAAAGTGATCTATAGGCATCACATGACTCCTCATAATTTTTGTGGAATTTTTAAAGAATTATTTAAAATAGTTGTGGTGTAACAGAAGCATTTCAAAAATTGAAAATGCTATAAAAATGATTATCTTGGGCAAAATTTTATTATGAAAATAATTCCTACTGTTATTAAAATAAAAATGAAATGATTTGAGAAAACTACCAAGGACACAATATTTTTTTCAAAAATTTCTATATGGAGGGAATAATTTTGGAAAACAGAACAGAAAAGATTCTGAAATAAATAAAAGACCTAATATAATTCGAAATTTTATTTCTGGCCAAATTTTACTTAATAAAATGTGGTTAATTTTTTTTGGGCTGTTACAATAAGCAAACATAACCCATTATGTTGTCTTCCTTGTCCAACGTCAACTATTTGATCAAGCATAGAATATTTAACGGGGCTCACAATCATAACAGATGTCCAAGATAGTATATTTATATGTGAGACCTCTCTTTCGTTATTACTTTTTCATGAATTGTATCAATGACCAATACTATGTTTGTTAACCTCCAACAAATTTCATCAATTATACTTCTTTTATGTGAAGACATCACTCCCCATGGGATTAGCATATCATCTTTTTATTCTTTTCATTGCTTGGATTCGAACAAGAAAGTAAAGCAACCAAACTCAAACTACTCTTTATTATATAACTCTCACACTCAATTACATAGATAGATAGATCACGAAACAAGCACTCGAAACTAGATCATACTAAAACTTTATTATTCTAAATCACAAAATAACTAAGGATCGAACTAAGATAGACAATAATGATAAAAGTGATGATGATACGATACCGGGGCACCTCCCCCAAGCTTGGAACAATCCAAGGGTGGTGCCCATACCCGTGTACTCAAGTGTCTTTCTTCGGTGATGATGGTGATGATGAGGTAGTGGGCTTGTCCCTGAGAATATTCATTAAGATTTCCTTCAAACTTTGGATTTCTCGAAGCACATGTTGAATAATCTCTGCATTCTTTTGAACTTCAGCCATAATGTGCTTATTCTTTGGCCCCCAATCATTCTTTCCTGTATCACTTTCACTTGGATGAGAGATGTCCCAATTGGAAGGTATGTGCATACGGGGAGTATTCTCAACTCCATAATTGTGAACCAAATTATTAAAATTGTTCCGATGTAACCTGTGTAAGGGCCTCCTAGGGGCAGGTCCCTCTTGTACCTCTTGACTTCCTTGGCTCATCGCCGTCCTCATGGCTTGATGGGGGTTTGGAGTAGTGGAGATACCGGCTAGAGTACCTCTCTCCGAAGCCTGAGGGTGGACTTCCAGCGAATCTCCCGCATCTTCTTCCATGGTGACCTCCTCAGCTTCCTCTCTCTCGAGTTCCATCTGCAGCAACCAAGCGTCATATCCCACGTTGTTGGAGGAGGAAGAAGACATGATGCCTGGCCTTGAAAATCTGACAGAAAATAGCCCGAAACAAGAACAGAGGAGAAACTTGCGATATGGTGGTCAAAACATCCAAAAGTATATATAAAGAATTTTTCCCGTGCAAAACAAGTAATATGGAAAGGAAATAGAGTCGGGAAAGTCCACGGGGGAGCCACAAGCTCACACGGCGTGCCCTGGGGGGTAGGGGGTGCCCCCCGAGCTTGTCGCTCCCTCGTGCACTTTCTTGATTGTTTATTATTTTTCTAATTTTTTACATATTCCAAAACGAATAAAAAGTACTTTTATGGAACTTTTGGAGTCGGTTTACTTACCGTATCACATACCTACTCCTTTTCAGGGTTCTGGAGAGTTCCGGAGGGTCTCTTTTATGTGTTCCTGATGACCCACAAGTATAGGGGATCAATCATAGTCCTTTCGATAAGTAAGAGCGTTGAACCCAACGAGGAGTAGAAGGAAATGACAAGCGGTTTTCAGCAAGGTGTTTTCTGCAAGCACTGAAAGTAGCGGTAACTGGTAGTTTTGTAACAAGATAATTCGTAACGAGTAACAAGTAACAATAGTAACAATAGTGCAGCAACGTGGCCCAATCCTTTTTATAGCAAAGGACAAGCCAAAACGGTCTCTTATATAAAGCAAAGCATTCTCGAGGACACACGGGAATTCTCGTCTAGTCACTTTCATCATGTTTATTTGATTCACGTTCGCTACTTTGATAATTTGATATGTGGGTGGACCGGTGCTAGGGTGTTGTTCTTACTTGAACAAGCAACCCTCTTATGATTACCCCCTCTCGCAAGCATCTGCAACTACGAAAGAAGAATTAAGACAAATCTAACCATAGCATGAAACATATGGATCCAAATCAGCCCCTTACGGAATAACGCATAAACTAGGGTTTAAGCTTCTGTCACTCTAGCAACCCATCATCTACTTATTACTCCACAATGCCTTCCCTTAGGCCCAAGTATGGTGAAGTGTCATGTAGTCGACGTTCACATGACACCACTAAAGGAAGCAACAACATACATATCATCACAATATCGAACGAATACCAAATTCACATGATTACTGATACGTCTCCAACGTATCTATAATTTTTGATTGTTCCATGCTATTATAGTATCAATCTTGGATGTTTTATATGCAATTATATGCCATTATATATCATTTTTTGGGACTAACCTATTAACCCAGTGCCCAGTGCCAGTTGCTGTTTTTTTGCTTGTTTTTGCCTTTTCAGAAAATCATTATCAAACGGAGTCCAAATGAAGAAAAAACTTTGGATTAATTTTTTTTGGACCAGAAGGGACCCTCGAAGCTTCGGGAGAAGACCAGACGAGCCACGAGGGAGCGACAAGCTCGGGAGGCGCGCCCTGGGGGGTAGGGCGCGCCCCCCAGGCTTGTGGGCCCCTCGTGACACATCCTGACCTAATTCCAATGCTATAAATTCCCAAATATTCCCAATATACCAGAGAGACAGAAGATAAAACCTTTCCGCCACCGCAAGCCTCTATTCTTTCGCTATCCCATCTGGAGGCCTTTTCCGGTACTCTGCCCGAGGGGGAATCAATCACGGAGGGCTTCTTCATCAACCTTGCCTCCCTTCCGATGTTGTGTGAGTAGTTTACCACAGACCTACGGGTCCATAGCTAGTAGCTAGATGGCTTCTTGTCTCTCTTTGATCTTCAATACCATGTTCTCCTTGATATTCTTGGAGTTCTATCCGATGTAATCTTCTTTTGCGGTGTGTTAATTTGTTGGGATTCGATGAATTGTGAGTTTATGATCAGATTATTCATGAGAAATATTTGAGTCTTCTGAACTCTTTTATGCATGATTATTATAGCTTTGTATTTCTCTCCGATCTATCGATTTGGTTTGGCCAACTAGATTGGTTTATCTTGCAATGGGAGAGGTGCTTTGTGATGGGTTCAATCTTGCGGTGCTCAATCCCAGTGACAGAAAGGGACATGACACGTATTTGTATTGTTGCCATTAAGGATAAAAAGATGGGGTTTAATCATATTGTTTAAGTTTACTTTGTCTACATCATGTCATCTTGCTTAAGGCGTTACTCTGTTTTATTATCTTAATACCCTAGATGCATGCTGGATAGCGGTCGATGGGTGGAGCAATAGTAGTAGATGCAGGCAGGAGTCGGTCTACTTGTCTCGGACGTGATGCCTATATACATGATCATTGCCATGAATCCGTCATAATTATTTGCTTTTCTATCAATTGCCCAACAGTAATTTGTTTACCCACCACATGCTATGTGTTCGAGAGAGAAGCCTCTAGTGAAAACTATGGCCCCCGGGTCTACTTTTATCATATATTAAAATCCAAAAATACCTTGCTGCAATTTATTTACCTTTATTTTATTTAGTATTTTACTTTATCTATCTATCACTATCAGAATTAATCCTTGCAAATAACCGCTAAGAGGATTGACAACCCTCTTATTTGCGTTGGGTGCAAGTGTTTGCTCTTGTGTGTGTGGGTGCTGCTAAAGGGGTTTTGTGTGGTTCTCCTACTGGATTGATAACCTTGGTTCTTAACTGAGGGAAATACTTATCTCTACTATACTGCATCATCCTCTCCTCTTCGGGGAAATACCAGCGCTGTCTACAAGTAGCAGGAAGAATTTCTGGCGCCGTTGCCGGGGAGACATCACCAAAATTTATCAAGTACCTTCGCAGAAACTATAATCCACTTGCATTTATTTTATTTGCCTTTTTATTTGCATTTGCCTCTCGTTTTCATCTCCCCCACTTCTAAAACAATTTTACAAAAACACAAAAATATTTTCGTTTGCTTGTTTGCTTGCTTCGTCGTGATGTCTCAAGAAAATACAAAATTGTGTGATTTTTCCAATACTAATAATAATAATTTTATTTGTACTCCTATTGCTCCTTGTGACGCCCCCGACTCGACCGTGCACTAATCATACACGCAAACATGCACGATCAAGACCAGAGACTCACGGGAAGATATCACAACACAACTCTAGGCACAAATTCAAACATAAGGGAGTTATATTACAAACCAAGGGTCACGAGGACCCGAATACATAAGTCAGCGAAAGCAACAATATCTGAGTACAGACATAACTAAACAAGTTTTCCTTAAGAAGGCTGAGCAAAACAATGACATCTAGATCGAAAAGGCGCAGGCCTCCTGCCTGGGAGCCTCCTAACTACTCCTGGTCGTCGATCTCCACGTAGTAGTAGGCTCCGTCGGTGTAGTAGTAGTCGTTGGCGGGATCAGCTGGCTCCGAGGGTCCGTCATCTGATCACAGCAATCGGGTAGGGGGAAAAAGGTAGCAAAGCAACCGTGAGTACTCATCCAAAGTACTCGCATGACTTACATCAGAACTATGCTAAGTATGCATCGGTATCAAAGGGAAGGGGCTGTATCAGTGGACCAAACTGCAGAATGCCAGAGTAGAGGGGAAGGCCTAGCCTATCAAAGACTAGCATCTTGCAGCATCTTGCAGCATCAGAAGAGAGTAGAGTAACATATCATATAGTAACAAGTATATATTAGCAACGCCTAGAGATCCTTCCTCGTCTACCCCCCGAGGAAGCGATCCCGGAGCCATCATATCAGTTTAGTGTCACAAGTATCCAGTTCTAGTTGTAGTAGATCAGGATACAACTCCGAGCGTCCTATTACTGTGGACACGGCTATTCGAATAGATAACTTCCCTGCAGGGGTGCACCAACTTACCCAACACGCTCGATTAACTCTGGCCGGAAACCTTTCCTGGGTCATGCCCGGCCTCGGCTGATCGACACGCCGTAGTCCTACCTAGGCTCAACAGAGAGGCCAGCACGCCGGTCTAAATCCTAAGCGCGAAGGGGTCATGGGCCAATCGTCCTTTGCACTCCTGCGCATTGCGTACGCGGCCGGGACCAAACCTAGCCCCTGTATACACACACAGGCGTTCCAGTTCACCCGGGCGCGCGCCACTCAACTGCTGACGTCTGAAGAGCTTTTGAAAGAATCGTACGATGCCGAGTGCCCATAACTTATCCCACGTGGTGGTTAGTGCGAAAAGGCCAGAGGCCTACTCAGATCATATATCCAAACCCGTTAGTGTGTTGGGAAATCACGGTGACGATCAGTGCTCCTGTCGCCCCGTCTCACGGTCTTACGACAAGGGCTAGGCCCATCCCTCTCCTGGGGCGGTCTCTGCCTGCCAGGTCGTGCCGCATCATTATCTCACTGGTACCCTTTGGGTCGAACCGACTTATCAAGAGACTGTCGGGAACTCAGGTCCACCTCTACCGGGGTGGTACCGCCTGTCCCTTCAGTCCCGCAGTAACAGTTAACGGGGAGCAATTAAAGGTAACAGTGTGTCCTTACCATCAAGGTGAACTCAGAGGAATCACCCTCGGTAGGTTCACACCTGAGGTAGAATGTCAAGGTGAACTTGGAGGAATCACCCTCGATGGGTTCACGCTTGAGGTGCTGCACGACAGAGTCACCATCGGGAGTGGTGAGCGAGGAATCACCCTCGGTAAATCACACCCGATGTGCTACACTACAAAGATATCATCGGAAGTGGGATACGAGGCATCACCCTCGGCATTCGATAGTAGCTCTGCAGGGTCGTACTACTAAGGGGGGTACTGGTGGTGTGTTCGGTCTCCGTACAACGATCACATTGATCGAGTCATCCGGTAGAAAAGCATGGCAACACGGACAAGGGTGTAGGGCCACTGATGGATCACTAACCAGCCTATACTAAGCATATAGGACAATAGGTAAAGTATCAACAACAGGTTACAAATCAGGCTATGCATCAGAATAGGAGCTATCGAATATAGTAGCAAAATCTAATGCAAGCATGGGAGAGAAAGAATGGGTGATATAAGAATGATCAAGGGGGTTTTGCTTGCTAGGAAGCTCTGCTGCAAGTGGCTGGATGTCTGTGGCGTAGTCGTACTCGGTGGCATCAGCGTTGGTCTCGAGGTCTACCGAAGAAGAAGAGGGGGAAGAAACAATAAATATAAAGCACATAGATAGAGCACAATGCATGACATGGTAGTATGCTATGCTAGGGGTGACCTAATGCAGTGCTGGGTGTTATAGACGGAGCGGGAAAATATCCGGAAATATTTTCCCGGCTCCAGGCATTTATCGGTCAGACGATCCGAAGGGGAAGGTTCCATGTTTGCTGTGTTGGGGGCATGTGACAGGTATGTGGAAGTCATATTCGGATTCGTCTTATTTTTCTGATCATTTTTCATATATAAATTATTTTCATCCGAGTTACGGATTATTTTATATGATTTTCCAAATTTTAATTGATTTTTTGGAATTTATTTATATTTTGAATTTAAATAGTAAAATACTTTTGTCACCTAGTGCTATTCTAGCCACAGTGTATGGCAGTGGGGCTGGGTTGACCCAGTCAACAATTGACTGGTCAACAGATGAATAGTAGATGTGGGGCCTACTTGTCATTGGGTCATCTATTTAACAGATTGTTTTAAACCTTTTAGTTAGCAGCGGGGTCCAACGTCAGTGGGGGTTAGGGGGAATTAACACTAAAGGGGAATTAATCCCCCTAATTAAGTCGGCCGGCCCCACTGGCCAGGGGCACAGCCGGCCAGCCCCAGCGTTGGACACGCACAGGCATAGGGGCGCCGGCGGCCAGACCGGAAGCAAGGCAGCGGCGGGCACGGCCGGTAGCGGGCGAGCAGCTGCTGCAGCAAGCGGCGCAAGAGCAGCAGCAACGGCGAGAAGCAGCAGAAGTACGCAGCAGCACAGGGAGCAGCGGCGGCGGCAGCAGCAACGACAAGAGTAGTAGGGGGCGCGGCCCGGGCGAACGCGCGTGAGGGCACGTCCTAGGGCGGCCAGAGGCGCGGGCGGAGCGCGGTGCGGGGGTGGGCGTGGTCGTGGTCGCGGTGGCCATGGCCATGAGCAGGAACTTGGGTGGCATGGGGCGGCGCAACGGAGCGACGAAGCAGAGGGGGAGACGAGGGGAATGGGGGTGGTGCTCACCGCGGAGGCACACGGGGGCCCGTTGGTGGCTTAGGAGTAGCAATGGCGACGGATCGACGAAGAACAGCAGCGGCGACCGAGGAAGAAGACGAGCTCAATCCATACGCTGTAGGGGCGCCCAGCTCCAACCCGTGGCCGTAGATGACGTAGTGGACGACGGCGAAGCAGGCGGACAAAGTCCTAGGGCACGGGGATGACGGTGGGCGCGACAATGACGACGAGGCAGTGGTCACCGCATCGAGCTCCAAGCTCGATTTTGAGTAGAGGAGGAGGGGGGCGCGATGGGGAAAGGAGGGGAATCGGACGAGGGCTTGCTAGGGTTTCGGTTGGACCAGTTTATAGGCCAAGGGGGGACACGTGGAGGCCATCCATGGCCATGGCGGCTTGGATGCTCGCCATGCCCTACCTCTGCCTCTTCTCTGTACTGAGGAAGGAGAAAGGCCGAGGTGGGCTGGGCCAGGCTGCACTGTGCACTGATGGCCCAAGTGCACAGTGGGTCTTTTCTGTTTTTTCCTTTTCTTTTCTATTTCTTATTTCTCCTCTGTTTTGCATTTAGTTTAGCTAGCAAATGAATTTTGTTTAATTTGAAACTTGGCACATAAATACTAGGTAATATACTAGGGCTGCACAAAAATTTTCAGGGCATTTGCAATTATTTAAATTTATGTTTGAATTTAAATGGCCAACTTAGATGCTGATGATCCACTTTAAATATTGCTGGAGTCAATTATGTAATCCAAATGGGTTTGGTTTCTACATGGAAAATACTTGGGGATTTTATGGAATAATGTCAACCTTTTTGTTTCACTGTTTGAAGAAATAATATTTGACTTTATATTTTGAATTTGAATTTGACTGGGTTTGCATCAAAGTGAAGTTTAGCAAAAATTAATTGTGATGACATGGCACCATTAGGGGGAGATTAGTGTAGCATGATTATTGGGGTGTTACAAATCTCCTCCACTACAAGAAATCTCGTCCCAAGATTTAAGAGGTAGAGTAAGGGGAAAGTTCTGGTTTCGTATTCTAGCGAATCTTCTGGTCTTGGTTGCTATTCTCGAAGAGGTCGATCCATTGCGTTGACGCCTTCATTTCCTCTGCATCAGTGCGTCATGACGAAGTTGTCGTTCTCCCTTCAGGATCTTCATCATACTTACGAAAAGGATAAGGGGTAACTCGACAATGATGGAATTCTACAAGGGGTAATCATCTAGGGTTACCCCATGAATGAACTCATAAGCATCTCTCGGGTTGGAACTCAGGAAATACATCGAGAGAAATGTAATAAGGTGAAAGAAATTTCAAATGGATAGGCAATAATTTAATGCTCAACCCAGGGTGTGAATGGGGTTCAGGGCAATGGGAATACGTATTGCATCTGATACCAGAATAGATCATCTCTAGGAAGGTGGCTCGTGAATTACATATGAAGCCAAGCGTGAGGAATAACTTTGGAAACAGGGATGTATAGGAGAGTCAGGTTTCGATCTTGTGGAACTGTTGATAGAATCGATATGGTTGACTAGAGGGGGGGTGAATAGGCAACTACCAAGTTTTAGCTTTTCTTAACAAATTAGGGTTAGCAACAAAAAGGTTGTCTAGATGTGCAACTAGGTGAGCAACCTATATGATGCTAACAACAACAACACAAGCAAGCAAGTACAAGATACAACACAAGTAAAGCTTGCACAAAGTAAAGGTAAGAAGTAACCACAATTGGAGCCGGTGAAGATGAGGATGTGTTTCCGAAGTTCCTTCCCTTTGAGAGGAAGTACGTCTCCGTTGGAGCGGTGTGGAGGCACAATGCTCCCCAAGAAGCCACTAGGCCCACTGTATTCTCCCCACGCCCTCACACAATGTGAGGTGCCGTGATTCCACTAGTGGTGCCCTTGAAGGCGGCGACCGAACCTTTACAAACAAGGTTGGGGCAATCTCCACAACTTAATTGGAGGCTCCCAACACCACCACGGAGCTTCACCACAATGGAATGTGGCTCCGAGGTGACCTCAACCGTCTAGGGTGCTCAAACACCCAAGAGTAACAAGATCCGTAAGGGATTAGTCGGGGGAATCAAATTTCTCTTGGTGGAAGTGTAGATCTAGGCCTTCTCAACCAATCCCTAAAGAATCAACAAGTTTGATTGGCTAGGGAGAGAGATCGGGCGAAAGTAAGCTTTTGGAGCAACAATGGAGCTTGGGGAGGAAGAGGTGGGTCAACTTGGAAAAGATGACCCCCTTTTATAGTGGGGAAGAAAACCAACCGTTATGCACTCACAGCCCGTGCACAAGCGGTAGTACCGCTCGGGCGAGCGGTACTTCCGCTTGCACAGAAGTTCCTGGCGCTGCGTTCAACTGAGCAGGTCAGGGAGGCGGTAGTGTCGCCAGAGCGGTACTACCGCTCCCACCAGTGGTACTTCCGCTTAGTGCTGAACAACAGCCGGAACCAGCGGTAGTAGAGAAAGACAGGGCGGTAGTGCCGCCTGGGGCGGTACTACCGCTGGAAACTGCCGCTCTACTTCCGCTCGAGAGACAGAACTGTCCAGAAGCAAGATACAAGCGGTACTCGGTGCGGTAGTGAAACAGCGGTAGTTCCGCCGGAGCGGTACTACCGCTCCGCACAAGCGGTACTTCCGCTTAGAAGTTAAAAGCCCAGTATCGTTGCGGTAGTGGGGTGGTAGTCAGGGCCATAGTACCGCCGGAGCGGTACTACCGCGCTGAACTACCGCTCTACTACCGCCCAATTACATAACCTAAAGATAAGCGGATGTGGGGGTAGTACTGATCTGCGGCAGTACCGCTGGAGCGGTACTACCGCTGAGCAAGGCGGTACTACCACTTATGATGCTCTGGAAAGCTCATGCACAAAGGAAGGGTAAACTCCATTGCCGAGAAAGAACGAGGGTGCAAAAAGGACCGTGTACGTGTTGATTCCACCCAAACCTTTCCGAAGCGGACCCCCCGCTTAATAGTACGGTGATCCTACGACTCAAATCCACCGAAAATGAAACGCAAGAAAAACACTGTCTTCATAATAGCATCCGAGGGGCATGAATCGTCTTGTGCCATATGGCCGATTATCTGAAATGCTCAATGCACACGATTAGTCCGCAAAAGTATTGTCATCAATCACCAAAACCACTAAGGGAGAAATATGCCCTAACAATCTCCCCCTTTTTGGTGGATTGATGACAACACAGGATTTGCACAAAGATAATACGCAAACCCAACATCTACAAAATATAGACGGGCTCCCCCTAGATGTGTGCACTAATTAAGTATGCCTTTGGAATGCAAAGTACACACACTAGGATCCACACTCCCCCTATATTTTATAGACTGGCAACACTTGCATCAAATACATAAGAGAGATAAGCATGGATGCAAGGAAGTAGCATGTGAGCAAACATATAGGGCACAAGATAAATAACATCTCACAAACTAATAAGGTACTTGACATAAAGATAAAGATAGGGTAGCATATGTCTCACACCATATGATAGGTACTTAGGGGAAGGTTCCACACACAAACTAAAGAAAATCAAACGAGAAAGAGTTCACGAGAGAACGAAATCAACAACAAAGAAGACACACTCGTGACTCGGCAAATCCCTAAACTCTCTCCCCCTTTGGCATCGAGACACCAAACGGGCAAAGAGCACTAAACAAGTCCAAGGTGATGAAGAACTCCAGAACATCAGAACTCCTCGTGCTCATCCGAGTCCTCGTGCTCCTCAGACTCCTCTGCTGCTGCGTCCTGACGCTCCACCTCTGAGTCTGACCACTTGCAGTGCTGCGAGATCCACTCCTCCTCATCCGTGACACGCTCCTCAGAGCCACTAGTGATCTCCTGACCCAGAGCCCTCATCATGGTCTTATGACGTGTGCGGGCAGCCTTCTCGGCCACATGAGCTCTATACTAACCCTTGGCTTCAATGCAAAAGAGTTTCTTCATCTTTGACTTGAGCTTGGAAGCCCAAGAAGGTACCTTCTGTGGAGAAGGAACAAACTCATAGTCTGGCTCTGGCTCATCATCCGAGTCAGTGGGGGCAATCTCCTCATCGGGGGCAGCAGGTGCAGTCCCCCAGTTCTCCTTTTGGCAGAAGTTCAGAACCCCATGAGAAACCATATGCTCAGTAGGAAGAGCCTCCCCTGGAAACTCAGCAGCCCATGTCTTCTCAATCAACATAAACAGATAAGGGCCATAGATGGGCACCTTCCAGTCAAGCACGGCAGAACGAAGCTCACGCCACATGATGTGGGAGATATCCAAAGTAGATGTCTTGCCCTTCTCCTTGATGCAAAGCAAGAGAAGATCCACCAAATAGGAGTGTACCCGATCCAGGTTCCCAATGCGAGGGCACAGAGTGTTGCGAAAGATACGGTGCATGATGTCCAAGAACGGAATGAGCTCAGTGCGAGTGACCCCCTGGAAGAAGTCACATTCCTGGAGTAACGGATAAGCTTCGACTTGTGTGTAGGAGGTGTATCCTTGTGAGGCCTGAGACCAACGGGGTTGTCTTCCCCCTCATCAACAACGCCCAAACAATCCATGAAGTTCTTCCAATCAACCTTCAATCTCCTCCCACCAGTCATCCATGACATAGATCTCTCATTTGCATGAAAGTGAACAGTGGCATAGAATTGAGCCACAATCTCAGCATCGTAGTCCTTGTTGAATGTGATGAAAGGAATAAGACCCCACTGGTGACACAGAGCAAGAGCTTCTCCAAAGTAAGCTAGGTCCTTCTCCATGTGAGTGATGTCGATAGACTTGACCGCAACAAACAAGTTCTTCTTGGCCTTCAGAATGTCCAAATAGATAAGTGATTTCTCCTTGGTCCAGAAGGGACGACCAACAAGAGCCTCGTCCCGAGGACGGCGATACGGGTTGCGCATACAGAAAGCAGAGAATTCCTTGCCAGTCATCTCATCTGGAGGAGTGCTCTTCTCCTTCTCCGTCTTCTTACTGACAGTCCTCTTCACATTTTGCTTTGGAGGAGCACTGGAATTGGCAGCTGCACCTTCTGAGGTGCGATAGTGCTTGGATCCACCGTGACGATCTGGGTTCATGCGACGAGCCTGATGAGCGGAGCTACCATCACCTGGAACCCACAAACGCAGAGCGAGGGAAAAGCAAGTGTAAAGCCATTGCATAAGCCAAGAGATAAAAAAATTGAGAATAGAAGTAAGTGCAAAAATTCAGAAAAACTATGTCATAGTGGCAGTACCGGGCCCAAGAGCGGTAGTACCGCCGTATGGTAAGCGGTAGTACCGCTGGACACGAGCGGTAGTACCGTCCGCGTCCCAGCGGTAGTACCGCCCACCCGACGGAAATACTTCCGCGACATGGATCCGGTAGTATCGGTGACGTAGATTTGCAAAATTTTGGCAAAGACTACTATACCCCTATCTAGCAGTCATTCCGCATCCTACTCATGCCTAGATTTAGCCAAAAATCTACGAATACCACATGCATTGCCCTAGAACCAAGATTCAAAAAATAGAACCGTAGGAGAGAAATACGAGGGCAATACCGGTATCCATGGCAAGAGGAGAAGGTGGGGATCGATCCCACCGGTCGGAAGCGGAGAAGACGACACGGATTCGGAGGGCCGGAGCCGGCCTCCGGAGCAGTTCTTGGCTGCCTGAGAGAGAGAACACGAGAGGAGGGGAAGTGAATGGGCAAGGGGAAGTTAGAACTCCCCGTGCCCACTTCTTAACCCCCTTGCGGGTCCTCGAAGCGGTAGTACCGCCCCAGTGCTTCGACAGGAGGTCGGCACACTGCACTCAGCGGTAGTACCGTAGGCCTGCGCGGTAGTACCGCTTGCTGCCAGAAGAACTGCTAGGGTCAAATTTGAGAGTGGGGCTTATGCAATTATAAGAGGTTTGAGAGAGAGGGAAGGCTTGGGTTGGCGACAAGGAAACACAGCAAATGGAAAGGAGTACTCCAAGGTCAAAAAGCAACTAAACCACAAGCACACATGGAGTAATCCAACACCCAAAAAGCCTAAGACACGAAAGCACAACTCAAACCAAATGAAGCAAAGCCTCTCAAAGAGAGGGCGGTGACCGAGGTCACCTATGTTTGAGTCAATTGGTATGGCACCGCGAAGATTTTAACCTTGGGCCCATGACCAAAACTCATCTTTGAAGCACAAGTACCATCAAAAATGGCTAATGTGAAAGATTTGATCAATTTATGCATAATGGGGGGAGGGAGAGTTCATTGAGAGAACAACACTCCCCCTATGTCCATGCCTACAACTGGAACAAGATAATCAAGATGAATGTGGTGGGGTGTGATGAGATTCAAGACACGTTGCTCGAATCAATGATATTTAGCTCATGCCTTAACTCGCGGAATCTTGCTTCATCCAATGGCTTCGTGAAAATATCCGCTAGTTGCTCTTGAGTGCCAACATGAATAATATCAATCTCTCCACGCTTGATGTGATCCCGGATGAAATGATGACGAATCTCAATGTGCTTTGTCTTACTATGTTGCACCGGATTGTAGGAGATCTTGATTGCACTTTCATTGTCACAGAAAAGAGGCACTTTGTCACAAGTGACACCGTAATCCTTTAAAGTTTGCCTCATCCATAGCAATTGAGCACAACAACTTGCGGCGGCTACGTACTTAGCCTCGGTGGTGGAGAGAGACACACAATTCTGCTTCTTCGAAGACCAACTCACCAGAGAGCGACCAAGGAATTGGCATCCTCCGGATGTTGACTTCCTATCCACACGGTCTCCCGCCCAATCCGAGTCCGAATATCCCATGAGATCAAAGTTTGCTCCTTTGGGGTACCATAAGCCAAAGTTTGGGGTATGAGCCAAATATCGGAAGATTCACTTGACCGCCACAAAGTGACTTTCCTTAGGCGCGGCTTGAAACCGTGCACACATTCCCACACTCAACATGATATCCGGCCTAGATGCACAAAGGTAAAGCAAGGATCCAATCATGGAACGGTATACCTTTTGATCCACCGCTTTACCATTGGGATCAATGTCGAGTTGGCACTTGGTAGGCATTGGAGTCTTGGCCGGTTTGACATCTTCTAGCTTGAATCTCTTGAGCATGTCTTGGGTATATTTGGCTTGGTTGATGAAGGTTCCTTCTCTTCTTTGCTTGACTTCGAACCCAAGAAAGAACTTCAACTCTCCCATCATAGACATCTCAAACTTCTCGGTCATGAGTGCGGCAAACCCATCATTGAAAGCTTTGTTAGGAGAACCAAAGATAATATCATCAACATATAGTTGGCATATGAACAAATCCCCTTTAACCCTCTTAGTAAAAAGAGTGGGATCGATTTTCCCAATTTCAAACCCATGGTCTTGCAACAACTCGGTAAGGTGCTCATACCACACATGTGGGGCTTGTTTAAGGCCATAGAGTGCCTTATCGAGTTTGTATACATGATTGGGGAACTTGGGATCCTCGAACCCCGGGGGGTTGTTTGACATATACCAACTCATTAAGGGACCATTAAGAAATGCACTCTTCACATCCATCTGTTGCAACTTAAAATCATGATGAGATGCATATGCAAGCAACATACGAATAGATTCAAGACGAGCAACGGCAGCAAAGGTTTCACCGTAGTCGATACCCTCGACTTGGGAGTAGCCTTGTGCCACCAATCTTGCCTTGTTTCGAGTGACAACACCGTTCGTATCTTGCTTGTTCTTAAAGATCCATTTGGTTCCAATGACATTATGATTCTCCGTTGGCCTTGGCACCAATGTCCACACTTTGTTGCGCTCGAAGTTGTTGAGTTCATCATGCATGACTTCAAGCCAATCCGTGTCCTCGAGCGCTTCATGTACCTTTTGGGGTTCAACACAAGAAACAAACGCGTGATGCTCACAAAAGTTTGTTAATTGTCTATGAGTGGTTACCCCCTTTTTCAAGCTCCCATAAACATTATCCATGACATGTTGTTGATGCTTGAGTTTAGAAGCAATCTTGGCGGCACGACGCTCCAATAGCTCCTCCGTAGTCTCTTGGGGAGGATCATCTGGAACATCTTGAGCGTCATCTTGAGCTTGCTCTTGATCATGAGCTTGCCCTTGATCTTGATCTTGCTCGGTGTCATGATCTTGATCTTGGGCATCATTTGGTGCATCACCATCATCTTGAGGTTGATCTTGCCCTTGATCTTGATCACTTGGTTGAGGGCCTTCGGTTTGTTCTTCGGAAGCGTGTGGGTCAATGGTTGGTGATGGCTCCACTTGCGTAGAGCATTGTCCTTCTCCTTCGGCCACAAGGGGTTCCTCAATGGGGAGTATTTGACCAATCCCCATTCTTCTTATGGCTTGGGGAGGAATTTCATCACCTACATCACAAAGACCACTTTGCTCCACTTGGGAGCCATTATTTTCATCAAACTCTACATTACACGTCTCCTCAATAAGTCCATTGGACTTGTTGAGGACACGGTAAGCATGAGAGTTTGTAGCATAACCAACAAATATGCCCTCTTGAGCTCTAGGTTCGAATTTAGACAAACGTGCACCTTTCTTGAGAACGAAACACTTACACCCGAACACCCGGAAGTACTTGAGGTTGGGCTTGTTACCAGTAAGTATCTCATATGGAGTCTTGTTCAAGCCTTTGCGGAGGTAGAGCCGATTGGATGCATGACATGCGGTGTTGATGGTTTCGGCCCAAAAGTTGTACGGAGACTTGAATTCCGCCATCATGGTCCTTGCCGCGTCCATCAACGTCCGGTTCTTCCTCTCCGCTACACCATTTTGTTGAGGGGTATATGGTGCGGAGTATTGATGCTTGATCCCCTCATCACTAAGGAACTCATCCAAGGTGTAGTTCTTGAACTCGGTGCCGTTGTCACTTCTAATCATCAATATCTTTGCCTCATGTTGACGTTGAGCTTCATTGGCAAAGTCGATGACGGTTTGTTGGGTCTCGCTCTTCCTCTTGAAGAAATATACCCAAGTGTATCTTGAATAGTCGTCCACAATCACCAAGCAATACTTTCTTCCCCCAAGACTATCAAAGGATGGAGGTCCAAAGAGATCCAGGTGAAGGAGCTCCAAGGGCCTCTTCGAGTAGATGATAGTCGTGGGTCGATGAGCCATCTCATGTAGCTTTCCTTCGATACAAGCACTGCATGCATGATCTTTGGCAAAACTAACATTTGTTAGTCCACGAACGTGACCCCCTTTGAGGAGACTTTGCAAATATCTCATATTGACATGGGCTAGTCGGCGATGCCAAAGCCACCCCACATCAACTTTAGCCATTAGGCAAGTCACGGTCTTAGTGGGTCGCTCCGAGAAGTTAACCACATAGAGACCGTTTTCGGCATGCCCAACAAAAGCTACTTTAAGAGTCTTGCTCCACAAAAGGGCCACGGTATCAAGGTCAAAGAATGTGGCAAAGCCCATAAGTGCAAGTTGATGAACGGAAAGTAAATTGTATGCAAGGGTCTCAACAAGCATGACTTTCTCAATTGATAAATCATGAGAAATCACAACCTTGCCAAGACCCAATACCTTAGATGTTGAGGCATCACCGAATTGAACATGGGTGGACATAGATGGGCTTGGTTGCACGTCCACCACCAAATGCTTGCTCCCGGTCATATGATTTGTTGCTCCACTATCAAGCAACCATGATCCTCCACCGGAAGCAAACTCCTACAAGAGATCAATGCTTGGTTTTAGGTACCCATTCTTGAATGGGTCCTTTGATGTTAGTAACAAGGGTCTTAGGAACCCAAATAGACCATTCAATGTACTCATAATAAGAACCAACAAATTTGGCATAAACATGCCCATCACTAGCACGGCATAAAACATAAGAAGGGTTAAAGTCGCCGGCTTTGTTCGATGGAGTGGGATTGCCCTTCTTGACATTTCCACCCACCACCTTGTCCTTCTTCTCCTTATGAGCACCCTCTCCCTTCTTGACAAATACCTCTTTGAGAGGGAGAGGTTTCTTGATCTTGTTGTTGTTCTTCTTCTTTGACTTGGGCACAAACCCAAGTCCCTCCTTTGCCACAACTTCCTTTTGATTGCTCAAAAGTTCGTTGAGGTTCTTCTCGCCTTTTATGCAAGTCACAAGGCCTTTCTCTATTTGTTCCTTCAACTTGGCATTCTCCTCCACAAGATGAATATGCTCACAACAAGGGTTAGTATCATGAGCATTATCAATTAGCACAAAAGGAGGGCATGTGGCTATTTCCTTAGTGAGCTTTGCTTGGAGTTGATCATGAGACTCCTTGAGAGTTGCATGTGCACTTTTCAAGGCCTTGTGAGCCTTGTCAAGTAGCTCAAACTCCTCTTTGAGTCTAGCATGGCCAACCCCAAGCTCAACATTCTCGGATTTAAGCACACAAGCAAGAACTTGAGCATGATCAAGATCTTTCTTTAGTTGAGCAAGGTCAACATTTTGCGACTCCTCAAGAGCCGAACGAAGACCTCGCTCTTCCTCAAGAGCGATGGAAAGATCCGCAATCTCATCGGCATAGTCACGACTATCGCCTTCCAAGTTAGTGATGTTCTCCTCATGAGACTCAATGATATCATTAGCCTCACCAAGTTGTTCCAAGAGAGCAACAAAGTGCTTCTTGGTCTCACCTTTGAGCTTACCCAAGAACTTGTCAAACTCATTCTCATCCACCTTTACCATCTCACTATCATCCACACAATCCAACAAAGAAGGTGTAGTAGTGGTAGTGGTTTTGATTTTGGAGGTTACCTTGTTGATACCTTTGGCCATGAGGCACTTGGTAATGAGGTTCTCATTGAGGGCGCCGAAGAGAGACACCTTGGTTGGGGAAGAGGTGGCAATGGCCACGGTTACTGTTGCCATTCCTTCACCACTTGTATCTTCATCATCATCATCAGAGATGTACTCTTCTTATGCCACCAAGCCCTTTTGAGGTATCTTCTTGGTGAAGTTGTTCTTGTTTGGGAAGGACTTGGCCTTGTCTTTGTGGATGAGCTTGCCACCATTGTCCTCCCTCTTTTCATACGGACAATCCACCACAAAGTGACTCACATTGCCACAATTGTAGCAAGTCCTTACTTGTTGCTTGCCCTTTGAGTTGTTCTTGGAGAAGTTGGGCCTTTAGTTTCTCTTGTTGCCCCAAAATTGCCTTGACGCAAGAGCCATGTGCTCATGGTAAGCATATTTGGTGTCTTCGGGGCAACTCTCTTCTTCTTCCTCTTCTTCTTCTTCTTCCGGAATAGCCTTAGCCTTCAAAGCAAGGTTGGGTGAGGCTCTCTTTGACCGTTGAACACGAGCTAAAGCATTGGCGGTGGTCTTGTTCATGATGTTCATGGCAATAAACTCATCCAACACCTCACTTGAATACAAGGTGTGGAAGTCCGGCCTTTGACGGATCATGGAGGACATGGTCTTGTTGAATGGCATGATGGCCTTGAGAAACTTGCGCTTGATCCAATTATCATCCGTATCCTTGCTCCCATGATCTTGAAGAGCGACCGCAAGAGTTGTCAATCTTCGGTAGAGATCACGAGGATCCTCATCTTCATTCATCACAAACTCATCGGCCTCATCAAGAACCACCTCAAAGTTGGACCGTTGTATACTTGAGCTTCCCTTGTACAAAGATATAATATGCTCCCAACAATCCTTTGCATGAGCGAAGGGACGCAAGTGAGCTAGGTCTTCAGGAGGCACCACAGATTGGAGGATGAATAAGGCGGAATGATTGTATTGATTGTCTGCCTCTTCTCTTGGAGTGAGGTTGCTTGGATCATGTGGGTAGAAACCTTGCTCGATGATTCTCCAAAAAATTGTTGAGCTGTGATTCAAATGAGACTTGATACGAAAAACCCAATTAGCAAAATCACCCTTCACAAGCTTAGGAGGAGGGCCAAGGTTGTTAATATGCGGTGTAGGGACCGGTCCTCCATAGACTGGGGGAGGGGGAACCGAGGTGAAGGTTCCCGTCTCATTCTTACCATGAGGGGAAGAGGTTTGAGTACCTTTAGCCGCTTCCTTGCCGGAATTGGCCTCCGACACTGATGCGGTGGGATTAACCACAAGCAAAGGATCGGGAGAAGACTTCAACCCCTCAAGAAGTTCTTTAAGCATGGACTTGACCTCGGCCGTCATAGATATCTTAAGTGAAGCCATAGCTTCATTTAAGTCGTCTCGGGTGACCGAGTTCAACTCCACGGCCTCGGGCACTTCCTCATCCCGATCCCCGTGCTACTTGTAGCTTGCGTTGGTATTATCCCCGAAGAGGAAGGGATGATGCAGCACAGTAGAGATAAGTATTTCCCTCAGTTATGAAACCAAGGTTATCGAACCAGTAGGAGAATCACACAACACCTCGTTAGCAGTACCTGCACACAAACAACAAACCCTTGCACCCAACGCAAACGAGGAGTTGTCAATCCCTCGGCGGTAAATTGCAAGATTAAATTGTATGTGATAGATTGATAGATTGAAACAAAAATAAAAAATAAAATAAATAAAAGAAAATGGCAGCAATATTTTTAGGGTTTTAGTAATATGATTTAGATAGACCCGGGGGCCATAGTTTTCACTAGAGGCTCTCTCAAGAAAATAGCATACGGTGGGTAGACAAATTACTGTTGGGCAATTGATAGAAAAGCAAATAATCACGAGGATATCCAAGGCATTGATCATGTATATAGGCATTATGTCCAATACAAGTAGACCGACTCCTGCCTGCATCTACTACTATTACTCCACACATCGACTGCTATCCAGCATGCATCTAGTGTATTAAGTCCATAAAAGAACAGAGTAACGCCTTAAGAACGATGACATGATGTAGACAATATAAACTCATGTATGAATAAACCCCATCTTTTTACCCTTAATTGCAACGATACATACGTGTCATGTCCCTTTCTGTCACTAGGATTGAGCACCGCAAGATCGAACCCATTACAAAGTACCTCTTCCCATGGCAAGATAAATCAATCTAGTTGGCCAAACCAAATCAATAGATCGGAGAAGAAATACGAGGCTATAATAATCATGCATAAAAGAGTGTAGCAAAGACTCAAATATATTCATGGATAATCTGATCATAAACTCACAATTCATCGAATCCCAACAAACACACCGCAAAAAGTGATTACATCGGATAGAACTCCAAGAACATTGAGGAGAACATTGTATTGAAGATCAAAAAGAGAGAAGAAGCCATCTAGCTACTAACTATGGACCAGAAGGTCTGTGGTAAACTACTCACGCATCATCGGAAGGGCAACAAGGTTGATGTAGAGCCCCTCCGTGATCGATTCCCCCTCCGGCAGATTATCGGAGAAGGACCCCAGATGGGATCTCTCGAGAACAGAAGCTTGCGGCGGCGGAAAAAGTATTTTGTGGACTCCCCTGAGGGTTTCTGATTTTTTCTGAATTTATAGTGGAGGAATTAGGTCAAACGGAGCTCTATGGGCCCCACGAGGTACCACGGCGCGCCTGCCCCCCCCCCCAGGCGTGCCCTGGTGCCTCGTGGGCACCACCTGGGGCTTCTGGCCTCCTCCCGAAGCTTCTAGTGTTTATCTTGGCCAATAAAAAATCTCCAAAAAGTTTCGTGGCATTTGGACTTCGTTTGGTATTGATTTTCTATAAAACAAAAATAGGGCAGAAAACAGCAACTGGCACTGGGGCACTAAGTTAATAGGTTAGTCCAAGATTGATAATATAACAGCATGGAACAATCAAAAATTATAGATACGTTGGAGATGTATCAGCATCCCCAAGCTTAATTTCTGCTCGTCCTCGAGTAGGTAAATGATAAAAACAGATTTTTTGATGTGGAATGCTGCCTATCATATTCATCACATATTCTTTTCTTTAATAGCATGGACATTGGACTTGAATGATTCAAAGCAATAGTCTATAGTTTGACATGAAAATATAGATACTCAAGCATACTAACAAGCAACCATGTCTTTCAAAATATCAACGCTAAAGAAAGTTATCCCTAGCCCATTATGCTTAATCATTGATCCATTCATGAAACACACTCGAATATTAGCTACATCCAATGCACAAGTATGACAATAGTGCTCTCTAGTTGGTGCTTTATAAGAGAAGATGGAGACTCAAATAAAAATAAAAATTGCATAAAAGTAAATAGATAGGCCCTTCGCAGAGGGAAGCAGAGATTTTTCAAATGTGCTAGAGCTCAAAGCTTAAATTGGAGAGAAAAAATATTTTGAGAGGCATGCTTTTCCTATCAACGAAAACGACCGAGAATTCCCAATATCTTCCATGCTAGACACATCATAGGCGGTTCCCAAACAGAAAGTAAAATTTATTTCCTTTCCACCATTTATTTCACAATCCATGGCTAGCCGTATCCACAGGTGCCCTCCATTCCAACACTTTCCAAGGAATTTTGTTGTTATTAATTTTGATTTCATTGTGGGACTGGGCATCCCTATTACACTCTCGTGCAATGACAAGTGAATAAATACTCATCGTGAGAATAACACACCTAGCATGGAAAATATTGGCCACCCCCTGCCGCTTCATGAGCGGTACGGGCACACAAAACAGAAAAATTATTTTGAAAATTAGAGTTGGCACACGCAAATTTACTTGGAACGGCATGGAAATACCGCATATAGGTAGATATAGTGGAATCATTTGGCACAACTTGGGTTTAATGATTTTGGATGCACAAGCAGTATTTCCGCTTAGTACAAATGAAGGCTAGCAAATAGATTGAGAAGCAGCCAACCAAAAAACGAAAACGGTCATAAACATGCATTGAACATAACTAACACTGAGTAATGCACCATAAGTAGGATATAATTTCTTTGCATAACTATTGACTTAACGTGCATGCATAGGGAATCACAAACCTTAACATGAATATTCTTACTTAATCACAATTACTCACTAACATGACTCACATATCATCATCTCCATATCGCAAAACTATTGCAAGGAATCACACTTATCATATCCAATGATCTATATGAAAGTTTTTATTATATCCCTCTTGAATATTCATCACTTTGGGACCAAATTCATATCTTGTGCAAATTATCGTTACTATCATCAACTCTCAAAAAGATTTAAGTGAAGCATGAGAGTGCAAATATTTCTTCAAAATTTTAATCTTGTCAATTCTCAAAATAATATAAGTGAAGCATGAGAATTTATTTCTTCAAATTTTTAATCTTGTCAATTCTCAAAATAATATAAGTGAAGCATGAGAATTTATTTCTTCAAAATTTCAATCAACTCTCAAAATAATATAAGTGAAGCATGAGAGTTTATTTCTTCAAAATTTAGCCACCACCGTGCTCAAAAAGATTTAAGTGAAGCACTAGAGCAACTGCCTAGCTCAAATTTTTTTAGTGAAGCACATAGAGTATTCTAACAAATTATGATGATAAACATGTGGCTCTCTCAAGATGGGTGTGTTCAGCAAAGATGATTGTGACAAACTAAAAAGCAAACAAAGCAAAGACTCATATAATACAAGACGCTCCAAGTAAAACGCATATCATGTGACGAATAAAAATATAGCTCCAAGTAAAATTACCGATGGTTGGTAGAAGAAAGAGGGGATGCCTTCCGGGGCATCCCCAAGCTTAGATGCTTGAGTCTTCCTTGAATATTACCTTGGGGTGCCTCAGGAATCCCCAAGCTTAGGCTTTTGCTACTCCTTATTCCTTCATCAATCGTGATCTCACCCAAAACTTGAAAACTTCAATCACACAAAACTCAACAAAACCTTCGTGAGATCCGTTAGTATAACAAAATAAATCACTACTTTAGGTACTGTTGCAAACCCATTCATATTTTATTTTTGCATTATACCTACTGTATTCTAACTTCTCCATGGCTTATACCCCCCGATACAATCCATAGTTCCATCAAAACAAGCAAGCACCACATCAAAAACAGAATCTGTCAAAAACAGAACAATCTGTAGCAACCTATTTAAAATCCATACTTCTGTAACTCCAAAAATTCTGAAAAACTAGGAAAACGTGGTAAATTCATATACTAATACTGTGTAAAAATTTCAGATTTTTTGACGCTCCAGTACAGAAACAAAATTTGGGCACTGGACGCAAAACTTTCTGTTTTCCAAACAACATCAATTATATTATCTTCCAAATCATCCCAAAGGCTTTACTTGGCACAAACACTAATTAAAAACACAAACATACCAGTAGCATAATTGCGAAAACACACAATAACAGATTTTTTTTACTTTATTCATTGGGTTGCCTCCCAGCAAGCGCTATTGTTTTATGCCCCTAGCTAGGCATAATGCATAATTTCAAGTATTGCCATCTTTCAAGTTGATTCCATAAGTGGCCCTCATAATGGATTCATATGGTGCTTTAATTTTATTCCTAGGGAAATGTTCCGTACCCTTTTTTAATGGAAATTGATATTTTATATTCCCTTCTTTCATGTCAATAACGGCACCTATGGTTCGTAAGAACGGTCTACCAAGTATTATTGGGCAAGAAGAATTGCATTCAATATCAAGAACAATAAAATCAACGGGTACATAGTTCCTGTTTGCAAGAATAAGAACATCATTAATCCTACCCAAAGGCTTTTTAATAGTAGAATCCGCAAGATGTAAATTAAGAGAGCACTCATCTATATTGGTAAAACCTAGCACATCACATAGAGATTTTGGAATTGTGGAAACGCTAGCACCCAAATCACATAAAGCATTGCACTCATAATTTTTAATTTTTAATTTAATGGTGGGTTCCCATTCATCATATAATTTTCTAGGAATTGAAATTTCTAGTTCAAGCTTTTCTTCTAACGCTTTCATCATTGCTTCTACTATATGTTTAGTAAAAGCCTTGTTTTGCTCATAAGCGTTGGGTGAATTTAGCATGGATTGTAACAAAGAAATGCACTCAATCAAAGAACAGTTGTCATAATTAAAATATTTGTAATCCAAAAGAGTGGGCACATCGCTATTTAAAGTTTTTACCTCTCCGAACCCACTTTTATCAATTTTCTTATCAAGATTTTCACCCTCCGAATTATGGGAACGCCTACTAGCTAAAGTTGACTCTTCTTCAGTCCCCTTTTCATCAAGTTTTATATTGTTAAACAAAGAATCAATATATGAAACACCAATCATTTTAATATCCTCATCATTACTACGATAAAAATCAGGAGGAATCACTTTTTCTAAAAATTCTCGTTTAGCTTTTAGCATGGCGGTTCTTTTTTTACTCTCATCCATGGAGACATATAAAGCTTTAATTGATTCATTAATATAAATTTTAGGTGGCAAAATTTTAGTCTTAAGATTTTCCACATCATGAATAATTCTATCAATGCTCCTAGACATGTCATCAAGTTTACTCAATTTTTCTTCTATCATACTGTTGAAAACTTTTTGAGCATTAATAAATTCTTTAATATTACTTTCAAGATCAGAGGGCATCCTATTATTATAAGAATTACCATAAGGATTCCCATAATTATTAGAGGAATTTCCAGGAAACGGTCTAGCGTTGAAATTACCTATATAAGCATTATTATTAAAATTGTTTCGCGAGACAAAATTCACATCTACGGGATCATTATTTTGCTCAATCAATGTTGATAAAGGCGCATCATTAAGATCAATAGGTGCATTTTTGCTAGCAACCAATTTTATAAGCGCATCAACTTTATCATTCAAAGTATTAATTTCTTCAACAGAACTCACTTTTTTACTAGTAGGAACTCTTTCAGTATGCCATTGTGAATAATTTGCCATAATATTATCAAGCAATTTAGTAGCTTCTCCCAAAGTAATTTCCATAAACGTACCTCCTGCGGCAGAATCTAAAAGATTTCTAGAGACAAAATTTAATCCCGCATAAAATTTTTGTATGATCATCCATAAATTTAAGCCATGAGTAGGGCAATTTCTTATCATTAATTTCATCCTTTCCCAAGATTGGGTAACATGTTCATGATCAAGTTGCTTAAAATTCATAATTTGATTTCTTAGTGAAATAATTTTCGCAGGCGGAAAATACTTAGTAATAAAAGCATCTTTACACCTATCCCAAGAATCGATACTATTTCGTCGTAAAGATGAAAACCAAAATTTTGCATGATCCCGTAATGAGAATGGGAATAATTTTAATTTCACAATATCATTATCCACATCTTTTTTCTTTTGCATATCATACAATTCTACGAAAGTGTTAAGATGGGATGCAGCATCTTCATTAGGACTACCAGAAAATTGTTCTTTCATAACAAGATTTAGCAAAGCGGCATTAATATCATAAGTCTCCGCACTAGCGGCGGGAGGAGCAATTGGAGTACTAATAAAATCATTATTATTAGTATTGGAAAAATCACACAATTTTGTATTTTCTTGAGACATCGTGACTACGCAAACAAGATAGCAATCAAGCAAACAAGAAAAAGGCAAAAAGGCAAACGGAAAATATTTTTGTATTTTTGTAAAAACGTTTTAGAAGTGGGGGAGATGAAAACGAGAGGCAAATGGCAAATAAAGTAAATGCAAGGAGATGAGAGTTTATGCAAAGGTACTTGATAGATGTTGATGATGTCTCCCCGGTAACGGCGCCAGAAATTCTTCCTGCTACTTGTAGCTTGCGTTGGTATTATCCCCGAGGAGGAAGGGATGATGCAGTACAGTAGAGATAAGTATTTTCCTCAGTTATGAAATCAAGGTTATCGAACCAGTAGGAGAATCACACAACACCTCGTTAGCAGTACCTGCACACAAACAACAAACCCTTGCACCCAACGCAAACGAGGGGTTGTCAATCCCTCGGCGGTAAATTGCAAGATTAAATTGTATGTGATAGATTGATAGATTGAAACAAAAAATACAAAATAAAATAAATAAAAGAAAATGGGAGCAATTTTTTTAGGGTTTTAGTAATATGATTTAGATAGACCCCGAGGCCATAGTTTTCACTAGAGTCTTCTCTCAAGAAAATAGCATACGGTGGGTAGACAAATTACTGTTGGGCAATTGATAGAAAAGAAAATAATCATGACAATATCCAAGGCAATGATCATGTATATAGGCATCACGTCCAATTGTCGGCGTACGACACCTATGGGATCGCGTGGATCCCTTTTACGGTTCGGCTGGGGGAAAAGATGTACACAAAGAGCGGATCCAACGATCAACGTAGGGATTTTTATCCAGGTTCGGGCCGCTGAGTAGCGTAAAACCCTAATCCTGCTTTAGTTTATTGTGGGTGTTTTTGGCCTCAAGCTCCAGGAGCGCTTGCAATGAACAGTATGTTCATGAAGCAGCTACGCATGCAGAATGGGCCCGAAGGTCCTTTTTTTTGTAGCTTCGCCTTGGGCCTCCTTTTATATGTCCAAGGGGTCACCAACAGTGGCGAACAACACGTACAAGAGGTGTAAAGTTGCTACAGTGTTTACATGCTTATCACTGACGACTTAGGACAAACGCCTTAAATGCTCCGTTTAGGTGTCCCTTACTTTCTTGGGGACGGAAAAAGAGCCCGTCCCATCAGCACCGCTTAACCCCATCCGCCGCTAGTGCCATGACACGCAACCAGGAGGACAAACCCTAAATGACAGGCTGGTCGCTATGCTGGAGCGGTGGCAGGGTGGCAGAATCTTGCCGGGTGCGAGTCTTGCCGGGCCTTCGCGAGCCATCCCGGCAAGTATCTTGCCGGGAATCTTGCCTTCGGCCCTCTGTCTTCTGATCATCGGCTTGAATGCCTTCTTGATAGTCTTGTATTTGTTTCCAGCTGTCTCCCGGCAGGCCTTGCCGCTGGTATGACTACAACCGCCCGTGCACAAGTATGGGGTACTAAAAGACCCAAACTTTAGTACACCGACACCAATACAAGTAGACCGACTCCTGCCTGCATCTACTACTATTTCTCCACACATCGACCGCTATCCAGCATGCATCTAGTGTATTAAGTCCATAAAAGAACGGAGTAACGCCTTAAGAACGATGACATGATGTAGACAAGATAAACTCACGTATGAATAAACCCCATCTTTTTACCCTTAATAGCAATGATACATACGTGTCATGTCCCTTTCTGTCACTGGGATTGAGCACCGCAAGATCGAACCCATTACAAAGCACCTCTTCCCATGGCAAGATAAATCAATCTAGTTGGCCAAACCAAATCAATAGATCAGAGAAGAAATATGAGGCTATAATAATCATGCACAAAAGAGTGCAGCAAAGACTGAAATATATTCATGGATAATCTGATCATAAACTCACAATTCATCGGATCCCAACAAACACACCACAAAAAGTGATTACATCGGATAGAACTCCAAGAACATCGAGGAGAACATTGTATTGAAGATCAAAAAGAGAGAAGAAGCCATCTAGCTACTAACTATGGACCCGAAGGTCTGTGGTAAACTACTCACGCATCATCGGAAGGGCAGCAAGGTTGATGTAGAGCCCCTCCGTGATCGATTCCCCCTCCGGCAGATTACCGGATAAGGACCCCAGATGGGATCTCTCGAGAACAGAAGCTTGCGGCGGCGGAAAAAGTATTTCGTGGACTCCCCTGTGGGTTTCTGATTTTTTCTGAAATTATAGTGGAGGAATTAGGTCAAACAGAGCTCTGTGGGCCCCACGAGGTACCAGGGCGCGCCTGCCCACCCTAGGCGCTCCCTGGTGCCTCGTGGGCACCCCTTGGGGCTTCTGGCCTCCTCCCGAAGCTTCTAGTGTTTATCTTGGCCAATAAAAAATCTCCAAAAAGTTTCGTGGCATTTGGACTTCGTTTGGTATTGATTTTCTGTAAAACAAAAACAGGGCAGAAAACAGCAACTGGCACTGGGCACTAAGTTAATAGGTTAGTCTCCAAAAATGATATATAAGTGCTGTAAATGCATATAAAAACATCCAAGATTGATAATATAACAGCATGGAACAATAAAAAATTATAGATACGTTGGAGACGTATCACCCCGTCGTCAACCATACTCTTCGGGTGGTGAAACCCTTAATAAAGAGACGAGGCTCTGATACCAATTGAAAGGATCGATATGGTTGACTAGAGGGGGGGGGGTGAATAGGCAACTACCATTTTTTAGCTTTTCTTACCAAATTAGGGTTAGCAACAAAAAGGTTGTCTAGATGTGCAACTAGGTGAGCAACCTATATGATGCTAACAATAACAACACAAGCAAGCAAGTACAAGATACAACACAAGTAAAGCTTGCACAAAGTAAAGGTAAGAAGTAACCACAAGTGGAGCCGGCGATGGCGAGGATGTGTTTCCGAAGTTCCTTCCCTTTGAGAGGAAGTACGTCTCCGTTGGAGCGGTGTGGAGGCACAATGCTCCCCAAGAAGCCACTAGGGCCACCGTATTCTCCTCACGCCCTCACACCATGCGAGGTGCCGTGATTCCACTAGTGGTGCCCTTGAAGGAGGTGACCGAACCTTTACAAACAAGGTTGGGGCAATCTCCACAACTTAATTGGAGGCTCCCAACACCACCACGGAGCTTCACCATAATGGAATGTGGCTCCGAGGTGACCTCAACCGTCTAGGGTGCTCAAACACCCAAGAGTAACAAGATCCGTAAGGGATTAGTGGGGGGAATCAAATTTCTCTTTGTAGAAGTGTAGATCTAGTCCTTCTCAACCAATCCCTAAAGAATCAACAAGTTTGATTGGCTAGGGAGAGAGATCGGGCGAAAGTAAGCTTTTGGAGCAACAATGGAGCTTGGGGAGGAAGAGGTGGGTCAACTTGGAGAAGATGACCCCCTTTTATAGTGGGGAAGAAAACCAACCGTTATGCACTCACAGCCCGTGCACAAGCGGTAGTACCGCTCGGGCGAGCGGTACTTCCGCTGGCACGGAAGTTCTTGGCGCTGCGTTTAACTGAGCAGGTCAGAGAGGCGGTAGTGCCGCCAGAGCGGTACTACCGCTCCCACCAGCGGTACTTCCGCTTAGTGCTGAACAACAGCCGGAACCAGCGGTAGTAGAGAAAGACAGGGCGGTAGTGCCGCCTGGGGCGGTACTACCACTGGAAACTGCCACTCTACTTCCGCTCGAGAGACAGAACTGTCCAGAAGCAAGATACAAGCGGTACTCGGTGCGGTAGTGAAACAGCGGTAGTTCCGCCGGAGCGGTACTACCGCTCCGCACGAGCGGTACTTCAGCTTAGAAGTTAAAAGCCCAGTATCGTTGCGGTAGTGGGGTGGTAGTCAGGGCCGTAGTACTGCCGGAGCGGTACTACCATGCTGAACTACCGCTCTACTACCGCCCAATTACAGAACCTAAAGATAAGTGGAAGTGGGGGTAGTACTGATCTGCGGCAGTACCGCTGGAGCGGTACTACCGCTGAGCAGGGCGGTAGTACCGCTTATGATGCTCTGGAAAGCTCATGCACAAAGGAAGGGTAAGCTCCATTGCCGGGAAAGAACGAGCGTGCAAAAAGGACTGTGTACGTGTTGATTCCACCCAAACCTTTCCGAAGCGGACCCCCTCTTAATAGTACGGTGATCCTACGACTCAAATCCACCGAAAATGAAACGCAAGAAAAACACCGTCTTCATAATAGCTCTGAGGGGCACGAATCGTCTTGTGCCATATGGCCAATTATCTGAAATGCTCAATGCACACGATTAGTCCGCAAAAGTATTGTCATCAATCACCTAAACCACTAAGGGAGAAATATGCCCTAACAACTGTGGTTAGTGTGGATTAAGAGTAGGAAGGGTGGTGACATCTTGCTCGATCACGATAGCAAGGCATGTCAGAGGATAGCTTGTCAGCTATGTCGGCAACAACGTCGGTACCAAGGGTGGGGGACGAAGAGAACCATTTTCCTGCTCGTAAGAACAAGGCGGACCAATAGGCAAAGTTCTCGTCCATCGGTGGTTACCGAAATGTTAACAACAATAGTAACGAGGTTTGTCTGACGGGGTTGTACACCAGAGTGTTTACGTAAGCAGGAAATTGTTACTGCTTAGATCACATAATTTATTTGAAAGGTTAAACAGACCAATGGAAAGGAAAATGTGGTTATTGGATTAATCGGACCAGTGGAAAGGAAAATATGTTTACTCACAAGTATTTTGAGCATGTCCTTCCCAAGGATAAAGCAGAGCATGATATACATGACAAGACAGCAAGTACAAAATCATTTAGATAAAGGGGTGAGGAAATTCATGATGTTACCCATACAATGGTGTTTGGATAGTTGATCAAGAAACATTTAGCATTGCGCTTCCAATGTTCTTATTGATATTCGGAGTACCATAGTCATGCTTTGGGGTAGAAATAATATGGTGTTTCAAGTAAGGGTTTGGTCTGAAGATCGCAAGAAATACACAAGGAACAATTTCAGGAATAGCAAGGAACTTCAGGCATAACCAAAACATGACCAAGTCTGTGTTGGAAGGAAGGCAAAGATGTTGTCGATGACAACACCAATTATCGAGGGGCGAGGGTGGTAATTCTCATCCTGAATTCGGTTGACATCTTGGAAGAAGTCAAAATGTTGACGATGATCACGACTGCCGAGAGGTTTCATGAATACATATTTGAGCAGTGACATGACTAAACAGGGTATCGGTGAAGCAGAAGGTTCATGCAAGTACCGACATGATACAAGCTTGGATTCAATCTTGTTGTTCAAGGCGAAACGATATAGCGATGAAGCTTGACATAAGCTTAGCTCATTGTTGGATTTGTGCACCATAGAAGAAGAACTTAGGTAGCACAGTCAAGGTTACCTGATAACGATGTAGCTGATCAGGCTAAGAATGACATGAGTGTGTTTAAATTTCCCATTTACAAAACTTATTAGGGGCATCGAATGGTAGTGTGGATTCAGTTCACTTATCGGTGTTCTCGGTTGACAAACAACCCAGAACCCATGGAATGACTAAATCGGCAAGAAGTATTACTCCAGCAAGAAAAAGAGGTAGTGCAATGGCATGATATCCTCGAGATAACAAAGGGTAATACTCGAAAGTAGAACAGAATAGAAGCCGAACTAGATCGTTGAGGTGCGGAAGGCAAATACATTAACCTTGTCAAAAATAGATGAGGCACATGAATGGATTACTCTTAGATATATCGAAAGAGAACAGCATGGTCGAAACCATAACTGCATGGGACCAAATTAAGGATACTGGAAGAATTGTGCAAATGAATGAATATTTTTATAAGAAGCTTTCGTGATAAGATCGACATCGTGTCCATGGGCATGAACATAAAGTTCAAGGCCGACTCCCACTTCTTCAACGCCTAACCTTTCATTCACTTCTCGCTTTCGAAGAAGTTATAGTGTTGAAAATTTATCTAGTGAAACACCAGAAGAGTATGACCCATAGAAGTTTCTGGGTTCACACAGATGGCAGAAGCATAGATACAACTCATAGGGGCATTTTAGGAATCTATACAATTACAACAGAAGCAAGGGATACAAGTTCGAAAGCAGAGTACCGAAGTCAAAGTAGGTGATACGACTCGACAAAGGCAATTTGTAGCAAGGGAAGAACTCAAGGTTTTAGAATATGCAAGAATGGTCAGATAATAATCCACCAAAGGATCTGGTGGCCGGCAAAGGATCCGATGTGAGTATCGGTACCCAACCAGAAGAAGAAAGAATGCAAAGCAGGCATCGGATTATAGAAACATCTGGATAAATCAAAGTATAATATACAAAGGGATTGCCATTTCTAAATCGGGGGATCAGAAGCAGACGCTCTGATCAAAGAATGAATAAGTTGAAAAGAGTTAGATGGACAATCGATCAAGGCTTGATTGGCCGAGAACCAACTCATATCCGAAATGATGTCTAAGCCGGAAGGATAATTTCTAAAGATCAACTAATGATTGCATGCATTCGCACACATGATGAATTAGTAGGATCAGAATGACAATCATAGAGGATTTTCATGAAGATTGTCGAACACATAGAATTAACCACAAGCGTGAGTAGACGACAAGGAACTTCAACAGTAGTAGGACATATAGGATTCTTGGAAGTCGGAGGGTATTTCGGAGTATCTTGTAATAACAAGAGCAAATGGGAAGAATGTATGAACGACAAGTGTATATAGTTATCCATAAGGATTTATCGGTGGTAGGGAATTGCAAAGGCGGTGGGCACAAGGGTCTCGGGGAAACATCAAAGAGTGTTTCGGAATGTCTTGATATATCAAGGAATGATCGGGAATGGGTGGCTCTCCAGAATGAAGTCGTTACGAGAACCTAGAGTAATAGTTAGCAAAATCTTTAACCCGAAAGGAAGAGAAGTTCAGAACCCAGAGTAACGGAGAGGAATAAAATATCCTAATTCCATCCATTTGTGATGTGGTCCAATAGCCACACAACAATGTTAGTAAAATAGTTTTTCAAAGACTAGACTCAACTTCGGCCAAGTAGTTGGAAAGGGGCTTCCTACAGGCAGTCGGCTCTGATACCAACTTGTGACGCCCCCGACTCGACCGTGCACTAATCATACACGCAAACATGCACGATCAAGACCAGAGACTCACGGGAAGATATCACAACACAACTCTAGACACAAATTCAAACATAAGGGAGTTATATTACAAACCAAGGGTCACGAGGACCCGAATACATAAGTCAGCGAAAGCAACAATATCCGAATACAGACATAACTAAACAAGTTTGCCTTAAGAAGGCTGAGCAAAACAATAGATCGAAAAGGCGCAGGCCTCCTGCCTGGGAGCCTCCAAACTACTCCTGGTCATCGATCTCCACGTAGTAGCAGGCTCCGTCGGTGTAGTAGTAGTCGTTGGCAGGATCAGCTGGCTCCGGGGGTCCGTCATCTGATCGCAGCAATCGGGTAGGGGAAAAAGGTAGCAAAGCAACCGTGAGTACTCATCCAAAGTACTCGCAAGACTTACATCAGAACTATGCTAAGTATGCATCGGTATCAAAGGGAAGGGGCTGTATCAGTGGACCAAACTGTAGAATGCCAGAGTAGAGGGGAAGGCCTAGCCTATCAAAGACTAGCATCTTGCAGCGTCTTGCAGCATCAGAAGAGAGTAGAGTAACATATCATATAGTAACAAGTACACATTAGCAACGCCCAGAGATCCTTCCTCGTCTACCCCCCGAGGAAGCGAACCCGGAGCCATCATATCAGTTTAGTGTCACAAGTATCCAGTTCTAGTTGTAGTAGATCGGGATACAACTCCGAGTGTCCTGTTACCGTGGACACGGCTATTCGAATAGATAACTTCCCTGTAGGGGTGCACCAACTTACCCAACACGCTCGATTAACTCTGGTCGGACACACTTTTCCGGGTCATGCCCGGCCTCGGCTGATCGACACGCCGTCGTCCTACCTAGGCTCAACAGAGAGGCCAACACGCCGGTCTAAATCCTAAGCACGAAGGGGTCATGGGCCAATTGTCCTTTGCACTCCTGCGCGTTGCATACTCGGCCGGGACCAAACCTAGCCCCTGTATACACACGCAGGCGTTCCAGTTCACCCGGGCGTGCGCCGCTCAACTGCTGACGTCTGAAGAGCTTTCGGAAGAATCGTACGACGCCGTGTGCCCATAACTTATCCCGCATGGTGGTTAGTGCGAAAAGGCCAGAGGCCTACTCAAATCATATATCCAAACCCGTTAGTGTATTGGGAGCTCGCGGTGACGATCAGTGCTCCTGTCGCCCCGTCTCGCGATCTTACGACATGGGCCAGGCCCATCCCTCTCCTGGGGCGGTCTCTGCCTGCCCGGTCATGCCGCGTCATTATCTTGCGGGTACCCTTTGGGTCGACCCGACTTATCAAGAGACTGTCGGGAACTCAGGTCCACCTCTACCAGTGTGGTACCGCCTGTCCCTTCAGTCCCGCAGTAACAGTTAATGTGGAACAGTTAAAGGTAACAGTGTGTCCTTACCATCAAGGTGAACTCAGAAGAATCACCCTCGGTAGGTTCACACCCGAGGTAGAATGTCAAGGTGAACTTGGAGGAATCACCCTCGATGGGTTCACGCTTGAGGTGCTGCACGACAGAGTCATCATCGGGAGTGGTGAGCGAGGAATCACCCTCGGTAAACCACACCCGATGTGCTACACTACAGAGATATCATCGGAAGTGGGATATGAGGCATCACCCTCGGCACTCGATAGTAGCTCTTGTAGGATCGAAAGTATGTCTAGAGGGGGGGTGATTAGACTACTTGACCAAAAAAAACTTAACCTTTTCCCAGATTTTAGTTGTAGGCAGATTTTAGCAAATCGTACATGTCAAGCATCACCCTACACATGCAATTCTAAGAGTATAGCAGCGGAAAGTAAGCAATTGCATATGTATGTAGAGAGGGGATAGGAGATTTCAAATGCAATGGAGACACGACAGTTTTTGGCGTGGTTCCGATAGGTGGTGCTATCGTACGTCCACGTTGATGGAGGCTTCAACCCACGAAGGGTAACGGCTGCGCGAGTCCACGGAGGGCTCCACCCACGAAGGGTCCACGAAGAAGCAACCTTGCCTATTCCACCATGGCTTACGTCCATGAAGGACTAGCCTCACTCGGGGTAGATCTTCACGAAGTAGGCGATCTCCTTGCCCTTACAAACTTCTTGGTTCAACTCCACATCTAGTTGGAGGCTCCCAAGCGACACCTAACCAATCTAGGAGACACCACTCTCCAAAAGGTAATAGACGGTGTGTTGTTAATGAACTCCTTGCTCTTGTGCTTCAAATGATAGTCTTCCCAGCACTCAATCACTCCTCACAGATTTGGCTATGGTGGAAGAAGGATTTGAGTGGAAAGCAACTTGGGATAGGCTAGAGATCAAGCTTCAAATGGTAGGAATGGAATATCTTGATCTCAACACATGAGTAGGTGGTTCTCTCTCAGAAAATGAATGGTGGAAGTGTAGGCACGTTCTGATGGCTCTCCTTACTGAGAAGGATGGGGTGGAGGGGTATATATAGCCTCCACACAAAATCCAACCGTTACACACTTTTGACCCAACTCGGTGGCACCGAAACAATCATCTCGGTAGCACCGAACTGTGTAAAAGATATGAATTTTAGGAATCTCAGTGGGACCGATTTGAACAACTCGGATGGACCGAAGTGCAATGGCTTAGGGCAATCCTCATCTCGGTGGCACCGATTGCATCAACTCGGTAGGACCGAAGCGAAGCAATAAGGCAACAGAGACTTGGCAAGCCATCTCGGTGAGACCGATTTGCAAACTCGGTGAGGCCGAAGTAAATGCAAACGATTACAGAGAGTTGGCAAGGCCATCTCGGTGGGACCGAGATCCATTTCGGTGGATCCGATTTGTTAGGGTTTGGCAGTGGCTAAGTCTTGGATGAACTCGGTGGGGCCGGATTGGAAATTTCGGTGGGGCCGAGTTGGACTTTAGGTTTAGGACATATTTGGGTAGAGATAGTGGTTGAGGGTTTAGGAATACTGTCACTAAGCACTTGAGCAAAAAGACCATTAAGCAACACCTCATCCCCTTTTAATAGTATTGGCTTTCCTATGGACTCAATGTGATCTTGGATCACTAAACCAAAAATGTAGAGTCTTGATCCTTGCCAATCCTTGTCCTTAGCATTTTGAGGGGTCCACATCTCTAGTCCATGCCATGCCAATCATTGAACATCCTGAAATCTTAATCTTGAATGGATATTAGTTCAATGAGATATATGTTGTTATGAATTACCAAAACCACCAAGGGAGCAAATGTGCTTTCAGCTCTGCAGGGTCGTACAACTAAGGGGGGGTACTGGTGGTGTGTTCGGTCTCCGTACAACGATCACATTGATTGAGTCATCCAGTAGAAAAGCATGGCAACATGGACAAGGGTGTAGGGCCACTGATGGATCACTAACCAGCGTATACTAAGCATATAGGACAACAGGTAAAGTATCAACAACAGGTTACAAAATCAGGCTATGCATCAGAATAGGATCTATCGAATACAGTAGCAAAATCTAATGCAAGCATGGGAGAGAAAGAATGGGCGATATAGGAATGATCAAGGGGGTTTTGCTTGCCTGGAAGCTCTGCTGCAAGTGGCTGGATGTCTGTGGCATAGTCGTACTCGGTGGCATCAGTGTCGGTCTCGGGGTCTTCCGGAGAAGAATAGGGGGAAGAAACGGTAAATATAAAGCACACAAATGCAGCACGATGCATGACATGGTAGTATGCTATGCTAGGGGTGACCTAATGCAGTGCTGGGTGTTATAGACGGAGCGGGAAAATATCCGGAAATATTTTCCCGGCTCCAGGCATTTATCGGTCAGACGATCCGGAGGGGAAGGTTCCATGTTTGCTGTGTTGGGGGCATGTGATAGGTATGTGGAAGTCATATTCGGATTCGTCTTATTTTTCTGATCATTTTTCATATATAAATTATTTTCATCCGAGTTACGGATTATTTTATATGTTTTTCCAAAGTTTTAATTGATTTTCTGGAATTTATTTAAATTTTGAATTTAAACAGTAAAATACTTTTGTCACCTAGTGCTATTCTAGCCACAGTGTATGACAGTGGGGCCAGCGGGGCTGGGTTGACCCAGTCAACAATTGACTGGTCAACAGATGAATAGTGGATGTGGGGCCTACTTGTCATTGGGTCATCTATTTAACAGATTGTTTTAAACCTTTTAGTTAGCAACGGGGTCCAATGTCAGTGGGGGTTAGGGGGAATTAACACTAAAGGGGAATTAATCGACCTAATTAAGTCGGCCGGCACCACTGGGCAGGGCATAGCCGACCAGCCCCAGCGTTGGACACGCACGGGCACAGGGGCACCGGCGGCCAGACCGGAAGCAAGGCAGCGGCTGGTAGCGGGAGACGGCGGGCGAGCAGCTGCAGCAGCAAGCGGCGCAAGAGCAGTAGCTAGGAGCAGCAATAGAGCAATAGCAATGGCGAGAAGCAGCAGCAGTACGCAACAGCACAGGGAGCAGCGACGGCGGCAGCAGCAACGGCAAGAGCAACAGGGGGCGCGGCCCGGGCGGACGCGTGCGAGGGCGCATCCTGGGTCGGCCAAAGGCGTGGGCGGAGCGCGGTGCGGGGGTGGGCGCGGTCGCGGTGGCCGCGGCCACGAGCCGGAACTTGGGCGGCACGGGGCGACGCAACGGAGCGACGAAGCAGAGGGGGAGACGAGGGGAATAGGGTGGCGCTCACCGCGGAGGCACACGGGGGCCCGTTGGTGGCTTAGGAGCAGCAGTGGCGACGGATCGACGAAGAACAGCGGCGGCGATCAAGGAAGAAGACGAGCTTGATCCACACGCTGCAGGGGTGCCCAGCTCCAACCGGTGGCCGTAGATGACGTAGTGGACGACGGCGAAGCAAGCGGACAAAGTCCTAGGGCACGGGGACGACGGTGGGCGTGACAATGACGATGAGGCAGTGGTCACCGCATCGAGCTCCAAGCTCAATTTTGAGCAGAGGAGGAGGGGGGCGCTATGGGGAAAGGAGGGGAATCGAACGAGGGCTTGCTAGGGTTTCGGTTGGACCGGTTGATAGGCCAAGGGGGGACACGTGGAGGCCATCCATGGCCATGGCGGCTTGGATGCTCGCCACGCCCTGCCTCTGCCTGTTCTCTGTACCGAGGAAGGAGAAAGGCCGAGGTGGGCTGGGCCAGGCTGCACTATGCACTGATGGCCCAAGTGCACAGTGGGTCTTTTCTGTTTTTTCCTTTTCTTTTCTATTTCTTATTTCTCCTCTGTTTTGCATTTAGTTTAGCTAGCAAATGAATTTTGTTTAATTTGAAACTTGGCACATAAATACTAGGTAATATACTAGGACTACAGAAAAGTTTCAGGGCATTTGCAATTATTTAAATTTATGTTTGAATTTAAATGGCCAACTTAGATGCTGATGATCCACTTTAAATATTGCTGCAGTCAATTATGTAATCCAAATGGGTTTGGTTTCTACATGGAAAATACTTGGGGATTTTATGGAATAATGTCAACCTTTTTATTTCATTGTTTGAAGAAATAATATTTGACTTTATATTTTGAATTTGTATTTGACTGGGTTTAGATCAAAGTAAAGTTTAGCAAAAATTAATTGTGATGACATGGCACCATTAGGGGGAAATAACTGTAGCATGATTATTGGGGTGTTACACTCCTCCCGCCACTAGTGCGGAGTCGTGTGACATTAATGTTGCTTTGCTTAATCTTGTTATGAAAGAACAATTTTCTGGTAGTCCTAATGAAGATGTTGCATCCCATCTAAATACTTTCGTTGAACTTTGTGATATGCAAAAGAAGAAAGATGTGGATAATGATATTGTTAAATTGAAATCATTTCCGTTCTCACTATGAGATAGTTTTCATCCTTGCCTAGAAATAGTATTGATTCTTGGGATAAGTGTAAGGATGCTTTTATTGCCAAGTATTTTCCTCCGGCTAAGATTATTTCTTTAAGAAATCAAATTATGAATTTTATGCAAATTGAGCATGAACATGTTGTGCAATCTTGGGAGAGAATGAAATTAATGATAAGAAACTGCCCAATACATGGTTTAAGTTTATGGATGATCAATCAAAAAAATTATGCGGAACTAAACTTTGTTTCTAGAAATTTTCTAGACTCTGCCGCAGGTGGCACTTTTATGGAAATTACATTGGGAGAAGCTACAAAACTCCTAGATAATATTATGACAAATTATTCTCAATGGCACACTGAACGAACTCCGACTGGTAAGAAGGTAAATTCTGTTGAAGAAATTAATACTTTGAGTGATAAGATGGATGCTCTTATGAAATTGGTTGCTAGTAAAAGTGCTCATATTGATCCTAATGATGTGCCATTGTCTACTTTAATTGAGCAAAATAATGATGCTATTGATGTGAATTTTGTCTCTAGAAATAATTTCAACAAGAATGCTTATAGGGGTAATTTCAATCCTAGACCGTTTCCTAGAAATTCCTCTAATAATTTTGGTAATTCCTATGGTAATCCATATAATAATAATAGGATACCCTCTGATCTTGAAAGTAATATTAAAGAATTTATTAATTCACAAAATATTTTCAATGCTATGATAGAAGAAAAATTGAATAGAGTTGATGAAATGTCTAGGAACATGGATAGAATTGCTCATGATGTGGAAAATCTCAAAATTAAAATTTTGCCACCCAAGCATGATATAAATGAGTCTATTAAGGCCATCCATGTTTCCATTAATGAAAGTAAAGAAAGGACCGCTAGGCTGAGAGCTAAGCGAGAATTCCTAGAAAAAGCTATTCCACCCGGTTTTTATCATAGTAATGATGCAGATATTAAAATGATTGGTGTCACCCCTATTGAATCCCTATTTAGTAATATAAAACTTGATTAAAAAAGGACTGAAGATGAGTCAACTTTAGCTAGAAGGCGTCCCAAATTGTTTGGAGGGTGATGATCTTAATGATAAAAATGATAAAAGTGGGTTTGGAGAGGTCAAAACTTTAAATAGTGATGCACCCACTACTTTGGATTACAAGGAATTTAATTATGATAATTGTTCCTTAATTGAGTGTATTTCCTTGTTGCAATCCATGATTAATTCACCTAATGCATATGAACAAAATAAAGCTTTTACTAAACATATTGTAGAAGCTATGATAAAAGCTCATGAAGAAAAACTTGAGTTGGAAGTTTCAATTCCTAGAAAATTACAAGATGAATGGGAACCCACTATTAAACTCAAAATTAAAGATTATGAATGCAATGCTTTATTGATCTTGGTGCTAGCGTCTCCACTATACCAAAATCTTTGTGCGATGTGCTAGGTCTCACCGATATGGATTCTTGTTCCCTTAATCTACATCTTGCGGATTCCACTATTAAAAAACCATTGGGTAGAATAAATGATGTGCTTATTCTTGCTAATAGAAATTATGTGCCCGTGGATTTTATTGTTCTTGATATTGAATGCAATCTGTCTTGTCCTATAATACTTGGTAGGCCTTTCTTACGAACCATAGGTGCTATTATTGATATGAAAGAAGGTAATATAAGATTTCAATTTCCATTAAAGAAAGGGATGTAACACTTCCTTAGAAAGAGAATTAAGCCACCATATGAATCTATTATGAGGGCCACCTATGGAATTAATTTGAAGGATGACAACACTTGAAACTATGTATTATGCCTAGCTAGGGGCATAAAACAATAGCGCTTGTTGGGAGGCAACCCAATGAATAAAATAATTTTTTATTTTACTTTCTATTTTTGTGTGTTTACACAATTGTAGCCTCTGTTATGATTGTGTTTTTATCTTTTAATTAGTGTTTGTGCCAAGTAATGCCTTTGGGATGATAGTGTAATTGATGCTGTTTGAAAACAGAAACTTTTGCGTCCAGTGCTGGAATTTTGATTTTTTTTGGAGCGTCAGAACCTTCTGAATTTTTTACACATTATTTATATATGAATTTCCCACGTTGTCCTAATTTTTCAGAATTTTTGTAGTTACAGAAGTATGACTTTAATTCAGGTCTTCACAGACTGTTCTGTTTTAGACAGATTCTGTTTTTGTTGCATAGTTTGCTTATTTTGATGAATCTATGGATCGTATCGGGGGGTATGAGTCATGGAGAAGTTGGAGTACAGTAGAATTATGCCAGTATTAAATATGAATCAATTTACAATAGTACCTAAAGTTTAAGATTTGTTTGTTATACTAACGGATCTCACGAGGTTTCTGTTGAGTTTTGTGTGCTGAAGTTTTCAAGTTTTGGGTGAGACTACGATGGATAAAGGAATAGTGAGTGGCAAAAGCCTAAGCTTGGGGATTCCCAAGGCACCCCAAGGTAATATTCAAGGAAGACTCAAGCGTCTAAGCTTGGGGATGCCCCGGATGGCATCCCCTCTTTTGTCTACAATCTATCGGTAACTCACTTGGACCTATATTTTTATTCATCACATGATATGTGTTTTACTTGGAGCGTATTGTGCTATAGTTTGTTTGCTTTTGTTTGCTTTTTAGTTTGTCACAATCATCTTTGCTGAACACACCTTTTTGAGAGGGACACACATTATTCGTGATTTGTTAGAATACTCTATGTGCTTCACTTATACCTTTTGAGCTAGGCAGTTGCTCTAGTGCTTCACTTATATCTTTTAGAGCACAGCGGTGATTATATTTTAAAGAAATAGTTGCACTCTCATGCTTCACTTATATCTTTTTGGGAGTCTAATGAATAGCAATGGTAATATGCACGGGTTATGAATTTCGTCCTAATATGATAGGTATTCAAGAGGGATATAATAAAAACTTTCATGTAGATCACTGAATATGATAAGTTTGATTCCTTGCAATAGTTTTGCGATATTAAGATGGTAATATGTGGGAGGTGCTAGTAGATAATTGTGGTTTAGTAAGAATATTGGTGTTAAGGTTTGTGTCGTGGGTACGACCATCTATGGGGCCATCCAGCCCCTTGTGGTTCGGCAGGGGAGATCGACGCGCACAAAGAGCAGAACCAATGAAAGACGCAAGGGATTTACCCAGGTTCGGGACACTGAGAAGCATAAAACCATATTCCCGCTTTTGGTGTATTGGTTGTATGAGAGCACAAGTACAAGGAGCGCTTCTCCCGGCAAGGTGCGGAGAGAGCTGCTACGCGAGATGTGCAGGTGTTTGAAAAAGGGTCCGAATCCCTCTAACTCTTGCCTTGGCCCTCCTTTTATAGCTCAAGGGGTTACCACAGTGGCAAAACAGTAATTACAAGTTGATTAGATAGCGAACAGTGCTATCATACCTAACTCTGCCAGTTTAGGACAAAAGCATTAAATGCATCGTTAGGTGTCATGTGGAGAGGTAGCCCCAGCAAGGTTTCTGCACCGCTTGCCCAGCTACCTCATATTATTCTGACACGCCTCCTGGACGGGTGTCTTTAGAGGCAAATCTTCTCCCTGCGTGCTGACACGTGTCCGACAAACCTTACCAACCAGCCTGCGCGGTCGACACCTCACCGATTAGCGACTAGCTGCCCGGTGAGGTGGAGCGCTGGCGTGCTGGCAGAAGCTTGCCAGTATGGGGCTTGCCGGGTCTTCATCTTGCCGGTTTGGCCTTGCCGGCAAGAAATGTCTTCATCTACAGTATTGGTTGAGTGCTTGTTGGTGCTGTGTCTTGAGCTTCTCTCTAGTAGCTTCTGCAATTGGGCCTTGAATCTTGGTCTTGGTGGTTTCCGGCAAGCTTTGGCCGGCAAGGAGGCTGCTACCGTCTGTGCATAAGTCAGGGTATAAAATACCCATGTTTTATACACCAACAGGAGCCCCCGGGCTTGGGCCATACGCGCGTCCGAAGCGTCGTTGGGCTAGGCCCAAACAATGCACAGACACGCGGTGGGAAAACTGCCGCTGTAATTTTTGTCATGATGGTTATCACCTCTTTTGAGATCTTCTTTGCTTCTTCATTAATCTGGACTTGAGTGTGCTCTTGGTCATTCCCCGGCAATCCCTGCCTTTAAACGGTCTTAAATAGGTGCATGGCAATGCGTGGCAAGGAATAACTGCCATTCATGCCATGATTCCTCCTTTTTTTGTGCCTCCTCCCCCCCATCACGCGCATTTGCATGCATGCAAGGCAGCGGATTGGTGGAGAAGGGCGGCCATTGGAGTGACGCACCAGGCCAGGGACGCAGGGCACAAGATTGGCGAACGTGGGCGGTTGCTGGAGTAATGCGCCCGTCCAGAAGCGCAGGGCGCGGGATTGGCGAATCTGGGCGGCCGCCCGAAGACGATGAAGAGCCGGCTCCCCGCACCCCCCCTATAAAGAGGGGTCGCAGAGTGTGATGCTCATCCATCTCCTTCTGCCTCAATCTTCAGCAACCGTCATCTCTTTCTCTTATCTTCTTCCTCCGTATCTGACGACGGCATGGCAAGGGGAAGAGGGCGCGGTCGTGCCTCCGCCGACGTAGCAAGAGCTTCTCCTCGGCTCCATGCCCACGCTTCGACTGCTGCTGCGGAAGCTGGCTCCAGCGCTCAAGGGAGGGCCGTGGCCCGTGGTCGTGGACGACGCGGTGCCCATGGTCGGGGCGCCCATGGCGGGGCGCTTGCTGCTCCATCTTCGGCCCCTCCTCCGCTGGCAGAAGGTCACACGGAGGATACGGCGCAAGAGTTCGTCTTGGAGCTGCGCGATCGGCCGCGGAGCTGGCTGCGGCTTCCTCGTCCCTTTGCCAGGGAGATGGAAGGCCGCCACCTGCGTGGCTTATGGCTGCGTGTGGACGGTTGCTGCAACAGCCCGGTCTGGGTGACTGTTGAGACCTCCAACAATGGTATTATGTACCTCACGCGCGGGTGGAAATCCTTTGTCCGTGCCCGTTACTTAGGGCAAGGGCACCTCCTTCCTTCACTTCCGGCTGGACGGACCAGACGCGCTTGTCGTGAAGTTCTTCGGGGCTTCGGGCGCTCGTCTGGAGTGCTACGCGGAGAGCTCGAGCGATAGCGATGCCGCTTCCTCCAGCGATGCTGAGGATGACGATGATGACGACGGCTCTCCGGGTGTGAAGATTGAAGACGACAACGACGAGTCTGGCTAATCGCCGGCAGCACCATCATCTGGCCTTCCGGGAATAAGCCGGGCTTCACCTAGGCGCCCCTTTTGCCCTCTTTGCACTCGATGTAAACCCTGGGGAAGGGCCAATAAAATGTAACCGAGTACTTTTTTAATGAATATCTATTGTTGTCGGCTTTAGACGAAGGCATGTCGTTCCCCTTGTTTTATTTTGCCTTTGTATGATTGCGTTCCCTACGGTTGTTTGGAAACTTGCCAGTGCGCACACTTGCCGCGAGCGCTTCAAGGAATGGGTCCTTAGCAGCCTGCTGGAAGTGCCGCTGCCGGTAAGGCAACTTGCCGGGCCAGAATGCAGCTACTAGGCTTGCCGAGCGGACTCGAAGCAAGCTAGAGTGCGAATTGATCGCGACAAGGTTCCTTCGCGTGTAGGTTTCTCATACAGACACAAAATCATTCAAGGGAAATCGCGAATGTAACAAGGAATTTTTTTTCAAAGTTTTTCAACTTAACTTTTCCTTGTGTTGTTTCTCTCGTTGCATGAAACGAGCACTTGAACGTCATTAAAATGGTACCCCATCTCCACTCTCCCCGGGAAACTTGCACGCGAGGGATCCTTCTGTCCTTTTAAAAAAGAAAGAAGAGAAAAGAATGGTTTGGGAACCTTGACGGTCCATCAGCCATTCCACACAAACTAAAGTGTAAATCACAACATCACATGCATCCATATATAAATGAATATGAAAAGTTGCGAAACACTTAGCTTTATTATGCACAGGATCTGCGCCTGGCTTTGTACAAAGGGTTACAAGTCTTGCCGACAAAGCTTGTACAAAAGGGGTTGCCGGGAGGCCCGGCAACTGCGCCTTATGGGTAGAACTTGCAAAGATGCTCAATATTCCAAGAGTTCTGCACTGGGGTGCCATCTTCGGTCTCTAGACGGACTGCGCCAGGTCTGGTGACTCGTATTACCCGGTAAGGGCCTTCCCACTTTGGCGTCAACTTGTTTGATTTCTTGGCGGACTGAACGCGCCAAAGAACAAGGTCGCCTTCCTCAAGGCTTCGGACGTGCACTTTGCGGCTATGATAGTGGCGCACGGCTTGCTGGTAGCATGCAGCTCGCACAGCCGCCCGAAGACGATCCGCCTCAAGGAGCGTTGCGTCGTCTTGCCGCAGCTGGTCTTGTTCAGCTTCATCATAAGTGAGCACTCGAGGTGACCCGTATATGAGTTCTGTGGGGAGCACCGCTTCTGCACCATAGATTAGGGAGAAGGGTGTTTGGCCGGTAGCTCGATTTGGTGTCGTTCTGAGTGACCAAAGAACCGCCGGCAACTCATCAATCCAGCGCCTTCCACATTTGTGCAGCCTGTCAAAGGTTCTTGTTTTGAGGCCACGCAACACTTCAGCGTTCATCCTTTTCGCTTGGCCGTTGCTTCTCGGGTGAGCAACAGATGCAAAACAGATTTTGCTGCCAAGGTCTTGGATATACTGCATGAAGGTGCGGCTCGTGAATTGTGTGCCGTTGTCGGTGATGATTCTGTTAGGAACCCCGAAACGGCAAACTAATCCTTTGAAGAACTTGACGGCTGATTGCGCTGTCACCTTTCTCACCGGCTCCACTTCAGGGCACTTTGTGAACTTGTCGATGGCGACGTACAAGAACTCAAAGCCCCCGGCAGCACGGGGGAAGGGGCCCAAGATATCGAGCCCCCAGACCAAAAAGGGCCAGGAGAGAGGGATTGTTTGGAGAGCTTGAGCTGGCTGATGTATGTTCTTTGAATGGAACTGGCATGCTTCACACTTTGTTACTAGCTCAGTTGCATCATGGAGGGCAATGGGCCAATAGAAGCCTTGCCGGAAAGCTTTGTCGACAAGTGCCCTTGAACCTATGTGAGAGCCACATATGCCTCCATGTATCTCCGCCAACAGCTTCAGTCCGTCTTCCCGGCAAATACACTTCAATTTCACACTGTTTGGTCATTTTCTGTATAGGATGCTATCCACAAACTGATACATACTTGACTGACGGGCTACTTTCTCAGCTTCTTCTTTCTCATCAGGAAGTTCTCCTGTTTGAAGGAAACGAACTATCTGCTGTGCCCATGCCAGAGCCTGTGGCTCGACGACAAGGACTAAAGGCATTTCTTCAGCCGCGAGAGTGCTTGCTTCTACGACAATAACCTGAGGTTCTGCCAACGAATAAAATCGCGGGCAATTTGATTTCGCGGTAGCTTTCCCCAGCCGCTACAGCCGCTATAGCGGGCTATTGCGGCCGCTAAGCCATTTAGCGGGAAGTACTACAGAGCATTTTCAGCAGAAAATACAGTGCATTTTCTGCAGGGATACAAGGGATTTCCATCAGGAAACAAGGGATTTTCAGCCGAAAGACAGTATATATTCACTAGTTCATGAACAAGAGGACTTGCTTGTACCTGTCGGTGACATACTGGGAGTTGCGGAGAGACCCCTCATCGTCGGTCGCAACCTGGTGGCTGCTGCCTGGTCGCAGCCTTGCCGCCTCGCCCCTCACCGCCTCCGGCTTCCAGCGAAGCAGCTGCTGGTCCATCGAGCAGAGCTGTGAAGTACCTTTGAGCTGCCGCCGGCCTGCCGAGCGCAGCTGCGACGAATCGCTGAGGCGCCGCCGCAACCTTTCCAGATTGAGGGAGATAATGGAACGGTGGGATAGACTGCTAGGTTTCGTGAGATAAGGGAATCGGGGGGATAGAGCCGCTGCCGCAACCTTTCCAATCATGGGCCTCTCTGTTTGGGCCTCTCCGTTTGGGCTTCCAGCGAAGTTCCCGCTAGCGCTAAGCTGTTTTGCGCTGTTTCGCTGCACAATCGCGCGTTCGCCGTAGATCGCATAATTTTCTCGATCGCGTCGCGGGGAGGCTCCAGAGCGGCGATTGCGCGGCGATAGCGGCACTTTCGCCCGCGATTTTATTCTTTGGGTTCTGCGCTAAGCCGCTGCTCATCCGACAATTGTGTCGTTCCCGGCAACATCCTTGCCGGCGGCTTCTGGGAGCTCTGCCGGAAAGTACTCGCCGGTATTCAACTTCCTTTTCTTACTGGCCTGCGTTGATGGAGTGACTGTTGGTTGATTCAAATGGAGCACGAAAGTTCCCGGTTCCACAGGAAGCTTTTGAGCGGCACACTTTGACAGGCTATCAGCAATGCTGTTTTCCGCACGAGGAATGTGCTCTGTTTGCAATCCGTCAAAGTGTTCTTCCAATTTCCTCACTTCTTCCACATACGCTTCCATCAATGGGCTCTGGTAATCTTTGTTTACTTGCTTCACAACAAGCTGCGAGTCACCGTGGATGATCAATTTTTTGATTCCAAGGTCCACCGCGATCCTAAGACCGGCAAGGAGTCCTTCGTGCTCAGCAGTGTTGTTTGTAGCTTGCTCCCTGGGAAAGTGCATTTGAACCACATACTTGAGGTGCTCTCCGGTGGGTGCGACAAGCAGCACTCCGACACCGGCGCCTTGCCGCGAGAAGGCACCATCAAAGTACATGATCCATTCTTTGGCTGTTTCTTTGCCGGGGAGAGTTGTTTCTCAAATTTCTTCGTTTTGCGTTGGCGTCCATTCGGCGATGAACTCCGCCAAGGCCCTGCTCAGAATGGTTGAAGTGCTTTCAAACTTGAGTGCAAAGCTTGACAGCTCCAACGCCCACTCCACTATCCTGCCAGTTGCCTCTGGATTCCTCAAGATGCGTTGCAACGGGAAGCGAGTGATGACGGTGATCTCATGTGCTTGGAAGTAGTGACGCAGCTTTCTCGAGGCCATAAGGAGGCCGAAAAGAAATTTCTGCACGCCAGAGTATCTTGATCTAGCCCCCTGCAGAAGAGAACTAACAAAATACATGGGTCGCTGCACCACCTTCTTCTTCGGCACCACTTGCTGATCAGCTTCACTTGCGTGCGCTGTTTCTGACATGTCGACGTCAGACCTCGCCGGAGAAGATTCCGGTTTGTCGCTAGACGGGCTTGCCGCGGCTGCTTCCTCATCATCGACTTCCCTCTGTGCCACTAATGCAGCACTAATCACTTGATTTGTTGCCACTACGTATAGCAGCAACAGCTCTTGTGGTCTTGGCGCAACTAGTGTTGGCGCGGAGGAGAGGTATCTTTTCAAGTCCTGCGGCGCGGCCTCCGCTTCCGGAGTCCATTTCATTGGACCTGCCTTTTTCAAAATCTTGAAAAATGGCAGGGCGCGCTCAGCAGATTACGAAATGAATCTACTTAAGGCAACAACACAGCCGGCAAGACGCCGTACATCTTTGACGCTTTTTGGTGCTTAAATCTGCTCAATTGCTTTGATCTTGTCGGGATTTGCTTCCATTCCGCGCTGAGATACAAAGAATCCAAGAAGCTTGCCGGATGGAATGCCAAACACACACTTCTCGGGATTGAGCTTCAAGTTGATTTTGCGCAAGTTTGCAAATGTTTCTTCCAAGTCTTGAACGAGGGTTGATTTGTCCTTGGTCTTGACCACTATATCATCCATATATGCTTCCACATTCCTGTGCAGCCGGGGCTCAAAACCAATCTGGACTGCTCTTGCGAATGTTGAACCGGCACTCTTTAATCCGAAAGGCATACGCACGAAGCAGTATGTGCCACATGGAGTAATGAATGCGGTCTTCTCTTCATCCTCCTTGGCCATGAATATCTGATGGTATCCAGAATATGCATCAAGGATGGAGAGTAAATCACAGCCAAAAGTAGAGTCTACAATTTGATCAATGCGCGACAAAGGGAAAGGATCCTTCGGACATGCTTTGTTAATATCAGTGTAATCAATACAAAGTCTCCACTTTCCGTTTGCTTAGCGCACCACAACTGGATTTGCCAACCAAGTTGGATGTAGTACACCTCTAACCAAACCTGCTACTTCAAGCTTCTTGATTTCCTCGGCAATGAATTGCTGCCGTTCCAATGCTTGCTTCCGGACTTTTTGCTTGACGGACCAAGCGTGGGGACAGATGGCAAGGTGCTGCTCAATTACCTCCCTGGGAACACCGGGGATGTCGGATGGTCACCATGCAAACACATCGACATTCGCCCGCAGGAAGGCAATGAGCGCGCTTTCCTATTTGCTGTCAAGGGTGGCACTGATGGTGAAGGTACCGTCCGTGCCGTCCTCCCTCGCCGGCACCTTTTTGGTTGCCGGTGAAGCAGCTTTGGATTTCTTACCGGCAGAGCACTCCGGCAAGTCTTCAATAGGCGCACAGCACTCCGAAGAGGTGCGCTTTCCGGAATCCTTGCTAGAGGTCTTGCCGGACTTCTTGCTTTCCTTCTTCTTGGCGGGAGCTAGCGTCTTGGTGGCCTCCACTGCAATCGCATCTCTGTACATCTTGTCGATGCAAATAACTGCATCTTTCTTGTCGGAGTTGATGGAAATGACACCCATCGGCCCTGGCATCTTCAATGTGTTGTAAGCATAGTGAGATGCTGCCATGAATTTCGCCAAGGCTGGGCGGCCAAGAATTCCATTGTACGGCAAGGGGATCTTGACAACGTCAAACACAATCTTTTCTGTTCTGTAATTCAATTCCCCGCCAAACGTCACCGGCAATGTGATCTTTCCCTTGGGCTGGCTTCTTCCCGGGTTTACTCCTTGAAAAGTGCCTGTCTTCTCGAGCTCCTTGTCGGGAATCTGCAGCCTCTTGATTACCTCTGGAGAAATCAAGTTCAGGCCGGCCCCACCGTCAACTAACATTTTCGTGACCTGGAGGTTGCGAATTGTTGGCGAAACCAACAACGGCAAACACCCGACCGCAGTTGTGTGGTCAGGGTGGTCCTCGGCATCGAAAATGATAGGCATGTGTGACCACTTAAGTGGCTTTTGAGAGCCCATTGCCGGTTCTGCCGCATTAACCTCACGTGCCCACTGCTTAAGTTGGCGGTGAGAGGAGTGCAAAGATGCTCCTCCGTCAACGCACATGGCCTCAGTTGCCTTCTGGAATTCGTGTTCACTGGACTCTCCGTCGTCCTCTTCTTCCTCACTTCCATCATCTTCCCCTTTCTTCTCGCGGCCTCTAGCAGGTTTCTCTTTCTGTTGCTTGGCCTTGCCGCGGCGGCCTCCTCGACCACCATGGCCCTTTTTGCTGGATCCACCAGCACCATCTTGACCCTTCTCTTTGTCACGCTTTTCGTACTCAGCCTTCTGTTTCTCAACAAGGTGCTCGACTTGTCGGCACTCTTGGAGATCATGGCCCTTGGTGCGGTGAATCTTGCAGTATGGCCCATTAGACTTGCCGGCCTTCTCATTTACCGCCACCTCCTGGCAAGTGGCGCATACAGCTACCTCCTTGCCGGAGTTCTCAGTCTTGGCTTTCTTGGCGGACTCAGAGTTGCCGGAGCCCTCAATGGCCATTACAGTTTTGCCTTTGCGCTTTCTGTTACACTTTCGGCCCTTCTTCCTCGGGGTGGCAGCATCGTCGTCCTCGGAATCTACCTCGGCACCAGCGTCCTCCCCGGGAAGCCTTCTCCCTTCCTCAGCGCGCGCGCATTTATCTGCCAACGTATAGAGCTCGTTCACGGTTTTGGGTAGCTTGATGTTCATATTCTCCCGCATTCTTCGATTGCGCACGTTCGTATGGAAGGCGGCAATCACGGCTGCGGGGTGCACATCTAGGATATTGAGGTGTACGCGGCTGAATCTCTGAATGTACTTGCGCAAAGTTTCACCAGGTCTTTGCGGGATCACCTGCAGGTCACTGGGTTGTCCAGGAGCCTTATGGCCTCCGGTAAAGGCACCAACAAACTCATTGCAGAGATCTGACCATGAAGAGATGGAGTCCTTCGACAAGTTCATCAGCCAAGATCTCACGTTGGGCTTCAGTACCAACGGAAAGTAGTTGGCTAGGATTTTCTCATCTCTTCCTCCGGCAGCTTGCATGGCAATCGTATAGATGCCCAGAAATTCTGCCGGGTTCAGCTTGCCGTCGTACTTTTCTGGTACTTCCGGCTTGAAGGCCCGGACGGACGGCCATCGGACTTGCCGTAGCTCTCGGGTGAAGGCAGGGTACCCAACCTCGTAAGGCAGATATCCGCCAACCCTTGGCGCAGGCTCATCAACGATCGGGCCGTTACGCGCGTTGGATTGACAGCACGCCTCCCGGCGCCGTTCAATGGTGGTGCGGGCATCCTCTACCCGCCTGTCTCGCAGCACTTGCCGCTGGTCTTGCCGCGCTCGCGGATCCAAAGAGGCCATCGACACCTCGTCGGGCTCGAAAGATCGTTGAGCTTGCTGCGGTTGTCGGCGTTGCTGCTGTTGAGATTGTTGCTGCTGGGGTGATTGCACCGTTAGCGCAACACCGTCAACGCGGCCACCAGCTGGAGCTACTGGCACTGTTTGCGGACGCCGTGAGGGCTCCGCTTACTGTGATTTGCTGGCCTCGGCAAACCCAATCAAGCTTTGAATGGTGGCTCTCCACTCATCCATCTTCTCTGCCGCTGGAGGGAAATTTAGCAGCATCTGGGCTCGCGCCATTGCTTCCGCTGCCGTGGATGGCATGGCTGGAAGCGAAGAGCGCGACGTCGCTCTACTCCTGGCAGAGCCAACAGGAGCGGCATCGTGGCCTTGCTACCGCGACACATGACCAGTAGCGGGTTGCTGTGGCGGAGGCAGTGCCTGAGGATATGGAGTTTGATCAACAGGAGTCTTGCCGTGAGGTCGCCGCTGTCCAGAGTCGTTGGCGCCGCTCGGAGCCGTACCGTGCCCATTGTGCGAGGGGCGCGGCGTCTGTCCCGAAGCAGCATCTCTGGACGCCGCCGCGGTGGGATCTTGGCTCACGCCGGCCCGGGCATTGCCGCTCCGGTGGCTGCGTTCGTTGGCGCGGCAAGGAGGAGGTCGTCTATCCGCTCCGCACGCGCCGTCGCGGCTTCGTTCGCCAGAGGATCGTGGAAGTCGACTGCCTCCAGCGCGCTCGTCTCCTGCGCCGACTGCGGTGGGCATGGTGAACGCGCCGCCTGCGCTGGTCGCACCAACCGCGGTATCCGCACCACTCGCATTGGTTGCGCCGCCTGCGGATACGTGCGGAGTGGCCGTCATCGTGATGCCCTTCTTCTTGGGCGCCATCAACGACGAGGAGGACGATGATGAAGTTGATAAAGATGACGCGCAATCCACTGATTCAGGTTTGCGCAAGCGATCCCCCTACCTGGCGCGCCAAAGATGTTGTGGGTACGACCATCTATGGGGCCATCCAGCCCCTTGTGGTTCGGCAGGGGAGATCGACGTGCACAAAGAGCAGAACCAATGGAAGACGCAAGGGATTTACCCAGGTTCGGGCCGCTGAGAAGCGTAAAACCCTACTCCTACTTTTGGTGTATTGGTTGTATGAGAGCACAAGTACAAGGAGCGCTTCTCCCGGCAAGGTGCAGAGAGAGTTGCTATGCGAGACGTGCAGGTGTTTGAAAAAGGGTCCGAATCCCTCTAACTCTTGCCCTGGCCCTCCTTTTATAGCTCAAGGGGTTACCACAGTGGCAAAACAGTAATTACAAGTTGATTAGATAGCGAACAGTGCTATCATACCTAACTCTACCAGTTTAGGACAAAAGCATTAAATGCATCGTTAGGTGTCATGTGGAGAGGTAGCCCCGGCAAGGTTTCTGCACCGCTTGCCCAGCTACCTCGTATTATTCTGATACGCCTCCTGGACGGGTGTCTTTAGAGGCAAATCTTCTCCCTGCGTGCTGACACATGTCCAACAAACCTTACCAACCAGCTTGCGCGGTCGACACCTCACCGATTAGCGACTAGCTGCCTGGTGAGGTGGAGCGCTGACGTGCTGGCAGAAGCTTGCCGGTATGGGGCTTGCCGGGTCTTCATCTTGCCGGTTTGGCCTTGCCAGCAAGAAATGTCTTCATCTACAGTATTGGTTGAGTGCTTGTTGGTGCTGTGTCTTGAGCTTCTCTCCAGTAGCTTCTGCAATTGGGCCTTGAATCTTGGTCTTGGCGGTTTCCAGCAAGCTTTGGCCGGCAAGGAGGTTGCTACTGTCTGTGCATAAGTCAGGGTATAAAATACCCATGTTTTATACACCGACAGTTTGTGATTCCCGAAGCATGCACGTATGATCTGTCGTTATGCTAAGAAGTTGGAGCATGATTTATTGTTGATCGTCTTCCTTTGTGTGGCGGTCGGGGGCGCGCGATGGTTAGCTCCTACCAACCTCCACCCTAGGGGCATGCGTAGTAGTACTTTGCTTTGAGGGCTAATAAACTTTCGCAATAAGTATGTGAGTTCTTTATGACTAATGTGAGTCCATGGATTATACGCACTCTCACCTTTCCGCAATTTGCTAGCCTCTTCGGTACCGTGCATTGCCCTTTCTCACATCGAGAGTTGGTGCAAACTTCGCCGGTGCATCCAAACCCCGTGATATGATACGCTCTATCACACATAAGCCTCCTTATATCTTCCTCAAAACAGCCACCATACCTACCTATCATGGCATTTCCATATCCATTCCGATATATATTGCCATGCAACTTCCACCGTTCCGTTTTTATGACACACATCGTCATTGTCATATTGCTTTGCATGATCATATAGCTGACATAGTATTTGTGGCTCAACCACCATTCATCATTTTTTATACATGTTACGCTAGTATCATTGCACATCCTGGTACACTGCCAGAGGCATTCATATAGAGTCATATTTTTGTTCTAGTTTCAAGTTGTAATTTTCTTTTGAGTTGTAAGTAAATAGAAGTATGATGATCATCATTATTAGAGCATTGTCCCAGTGAGGAAATAAAAAAAAGAAAAAAGAGAGGACAAAAAGAGCCCATGAAAAAAAAGAAAAAAAGGTAAAAAATGAGAGAAAAAGAGAGAAGGGGCAGTGTTACTATCCTTTTCCATACTTGTGCTTCAAAGTAGCACCATGTTTTTCATATAGAGAGTGTCCTATTTCGTCATTTTCATATACTAGTGGGATTTTTTCATTATAGAACTTGGCTTGTATATTCCGATGATGGGCTTCCTCAAATGCCCGAGGTCTTCATGAGCAAGCAAGTTGGATGCACACCCACTTAGTTTTCATGTTGAACTTTCATACACTTATAGCTCTAAGTGCATCCGTTGCATGGCAATCCCTACTCCTTGCATTGACATCAATTGATGGGCATCTCCATAGCCCGTTGATTAGCCGCGTCGATGTGAGACTATCTTTTTATTTTTGACTTCCCCTTATTAATCTCTACCACCACATTCTATTCCACCCATAGTGCTATATCCATGGCTTGCGCTCATGTATTGCGTGGGGGTTGAAAAAACTGAAGCGCGTTAAAAAGTATGAACCAATTGCTTGGCTAAAACCGGGGTTGTGCGTGATAAATACTTTGTGTTAAGAAGATGGAGCATGACAGGATTATATGATTTTGTAGGGATAACTTTCTTTAGCATTTTTCTTTTGAAAGACATGATTGTTTATTAGTATGCCTGAGTATTGATGTCTTTATGTCAAACTATAGACTATTGCTTTGAATCATTCGGATCTTATTATTCATACCGTAAGAGAGATTACATGATGAAACATGTTAGGTAGCATTCCACATCAAAAATTCTATTTTTACCATTTACCTACTCGAGGACGAGCAGGAATTAAGCTTGGGGATGCTTGATACGTCTCCAACATATCTACAATTTTTGATTGTTCCATGCTATTATAGTATCAATCTTGGATGTTTTATGTGCAATTATATGCCATTATATATCATTTTTTGGGACTAACCTATTAACCCAATGCCCAGTGCCAGTTGCTGTTTTTTGCTTGTTTTTGCCTTTTCAGAAAATCATTATCAAATGGAGTCCAAACGAAGAAAAAACTTTGGATTAATTTTTTCTGGACCAGAAGGGACCCTCGAAGCTTCGGGAGAAGACCAGACAAGCCACGAGGGAGCGACAAGCTCGGGAGGCGCGCGCTGGGGGGTAGGGCACGCCCCCCAGGCTTGTGGGCCCCTCATGGCACATCCTGACCTAAGTCCAACACTATAAATTCCCAAATATTCTCAATATACCAGAGAGACAGAAGAGAAAACCTTTCCGCCGCCGCATGCCTCTGTTCTTCCACGATCCCATCTGGAGGCCTTTTCCGGTACTCTGCCGGAGGGGGAATGAATCACGGAGGGCTTCTTCATCAACCTTGCTGCCCTTCCGATGATGTGTGAGTAGTTTACCACAGACCTACGGGTCCATAGCTAGTAGCTAGATGGCTTCTTCTCTCTCTTTGATCTTCAATACCATGTTCTCCTTGATGTTCTTGGAGTTCTATCCGATGTAATCTTCTTTTGTGGTGTGTTTGTTGGGATCTAATGAATTGTGAGTTTATGATCAGATTATTCATGAGAAATATTTGAGTCTTCTCTGAACTCTTTTATGCATGATTATTATAGCTTTGTATTTCTCTCCGATCTAGTGATTTGGTTTGGTCAACTAGATTGGTTTATCTTGCAATGAGAGAGGTGCTTTGTGACGGGTTCAATCTTGCGGTGCTCAATCCTAGTGACAGAAAGGGACATGACACATATTTGTATTGTTGCCATTAAGGATAAAAAGATGGGGTTTAATCATATTGTTTGAGTTTACTTTGTCTACATCCTGTCATCTTGCTTAAGGCGTTACTCTGTTTTTATTAACTTAATACCCTAGATGCATGCTGGATAGCGGTCGATGGGTGGAGTAATAGTAGTAGATGCAGGCAGGAGTCAGTCTACTTGTCTCGGACGTGATGCCTATATACATGATCATTTCCATGAATCCTTCATAATTATTTGCTTTTCTATCAATTGCCCAACAATAATTTGTTTACCCACCGTATGCTATGCGTTCGAGAGAGAAGCCTCCAGTAAAAACTATGGCCCCCGGGTCTACTTTTATCATATATTAAAATCCAAAAATACCTTGCTGCAATTTATTTACCTTTATTTATTTAGTATTTTACTTTATCTATCTATCACTATCAGAATTAATCCTTGCAAATAACCGCTAAGAGGATTGACAACCCTCTTATTTGCGTTGGGTGCAAGTGTTTGCTTTTGTGTGTGTAGGTGCTGCTAAAGGGGTTTTGTGTGGTTCTCCTACTGGATTGATAACCTTGGTTCTTAATTGAGGGAAATACTTGTCTCTACTATACTGCATCATCCTCTCCTCTTCGGGGAAATACCAACGCAGTCTACAAGTAGCAATTACTTATAACAAGACTTCTCCCATGTCCTCAAGAACAAACGTAACTACTCACAAATCATATTCATGTTCAAGATCAGAGGAGTATTGAATATCATTAAGGATCTGAACATATAATCTTCCACCAAATAAACCAACTAGCATCAACTACAAGATGTAATCAACACTACTAGCAACCCACAGGTACCAATCTGAGGTTTTGAGACAAAGATTGAATACAAGAGATGAACTAGGGTTTTAGATGAGATGGTGCTGGTGAAGATGTTGATGAAGATTGGTCCTCCCATGATAAGAGGATCGTTGGTGATGTCGATGGCTTTGATTTCCCCCTCCCGGAGGGAAGTATCCCCAGCGGAATCGTTCCGCCGGAGGGTAAAAGTGCTCCTACCCAAGTTCCGCCTCAAGACGGCGGCGCTTTGTCCTGAAAGTCCTCTCCTTATTTTTTAGGGCAAATGACCTTATATAGCAGAAGGAGGGGGCCAGAGGCCTGCTGTGGGCCCCACAAGGCATCAGGGTGCCCCGTTGCCTTGTGGGCAACTGGTGGGCCCCCTCTGGTATTTCTTTCTTCCAATATTTTTTATATATTCAATAAAAAAATCTCCGTGAAGTTTTTGGTCATTTGGAGCTCTATAGAATAGGTATCTCTGCTGTAGCTATTTCAGGTCTAGAATTCCAGCTGCCAGTAATCTCCCTCTTCATATAAATATTGCAAATTAAGAGAGAAAAGGCATAAGAATTGCATCATAAAGTGAAATAATGACCAATTATATTATACATATCAATAGGAAAACATGATGCAAATTGGACGTATTAACTCCCCCAAGCTTAGACCTCGCTTGTCCTCAAGCGAAAGCTGATATCGATAATCATGACCACATGTTTAGAGAGAGAGGTGTCGATAAAACAAAATACAAAGAAGAAAGCATCATGATCAATATTGTAGTAGCGATATATTATCAAAAAACTTCTCATGAACAAGTAATAATTCATTACAACATCGAAGTATAAAGCATAAACTTTCTTGAAAACTAACAAACTATGTTCTTAGTCAATGAAACAATCACAATTCATCATATTTTCAGGAAGAGTCTATGTAAGAGCTTTTTGGTTAGCAAGTTCACATATTCAACCATCATTTAGTCTTCTATGATTGCTGACACTCACGGCATATTTATGGGGCGAAACCTTCAGTCAGACACATAGGAAGATGGGGGTTTATAGTTTCACCTCCCAACCAATTCACCTCAAGGGTAAAGTCAACAATAATAACTCATGATTACTTACATCCAACTGGATATATGTGCCTAGATCTTTCCCCACCATGATGTCTACTACACAACTTATTCTTGTAGACTCGTGTTGGGCCTCCAAGCGCAGAGTTTTGTAGGACAGTAGCAATTTTCCCTCAAGTGTATGACCTAAGGTTTATCAATCCGTGGGAGGCATAGGATGAAGATGGTCTCTCTCAAACAACCCTGCAACCAAATACAGGAAATCTCTTGTGTCCCCAACACACCCAATACAATGGTAAATTATATAGGTGCACTAGTTCGGCGAAGAGATGGTGATACAAGTGTAGTATGGATAGTAGATATAGGTTTTTGAAATCTGAAAATATAAAAACAGCAAGGTAGCAAGTGATAAAACGGAGCACAAATGGTATTGCAATGCTTAGAAACAAGGCCTAGTGTGACGCCCCTGCTCGACCGTGCACTAATCATACACGCAAACGTGCACGCTCGAGATCAGAGACTCACGGGAAGATATCACAACACAACTCTAAACTCAAATTTAAACATAAATCCTCATATTACAAACCAGGGGTCGCGAGGACCCGAATACATAAGTCATACAAACCATAATATCTGGGTACAGACATAGTTAGTCAAGTTTGCCTTAAGAAGGCTAGCACAAACAGCGACACTGATCGAAAAGGCGAAGGCCTCCTGCCTAAGGCCTCCGAACTACTCCTGGTCGGCGGGCTCAACCTAGTAGTACGTGCCTCCGGGACTCTCCTGGTAGTAAGCTCCTGCGGTGGCGTCTGGCTCCGGGGCTCCGTCGTCTGATCGCAGCAACCGGGTATGGGGAAAAAGAAGTAGCAAAGCAACCGTGAGTACTCATCCAAAGTACTCGCAAGACTGACATCAGAACTATGCTAATATGCATTGGTATCAAAGGAATGGGGCTATATCTTTGGACTAAACTAAAGAAATGCCGGAACAGAGGGGGAAAGACCTAGCCTATCGAAGACTAGCATCTTGAAGCAATCTTGCAGCATCAGAAGAGAGTAGAGCAAGATAATATATAATCAAACATATTGTAGTATTGCCCTGGGATCCTTCCTCGACTACCCTGTGAGAAAGTGATCCCGAGAGCAGTAGTATCAGTTTAGTATTGTGACAGTATCCATTTGTAGTTGTAGCAGATCAAGATACAACTCTGAGCGTCCTGTTACCGTGGACACGGCTATTTGAATAGATAACTTCCCTGCAGGGGTGCACTACTGTTACCCAACACGCTCGATCACATCTGGCCGGACACACTTGCTGGGTAATGCCCGGCCTCGGGTGATCAACACGATGCAGTCCTACCTAGGCTCAACAGAGAGGTCAACACACCGGTCTAAATCCTAAGTACGAAGGGGTCTTGGGCCATCGCCCTTCGCACTCCTGCACGTTGCGAGACTGGCCGGGGCCCAGGCGCGACACTGTATACACAAGTAACGTAACCAGCCCACCCCAGCAATCAGCCCGCATCTCTGAGCTGTGACATCTGAAGAACTTTTGGCTGATACATACGACGTAGAGGGCCCCATTAAACCATTATCCCACGTGGTGGTAGTGCGTATAGGCACGTAGCCAACTCAGATCAAATACCCAAATCCGTTAAGCATGTTTAGTAACTCGCAGAGACGAACAGGGTTCCTGTCGCTCCGACTTGGTAATACATGACGCGCGGGTGCTCTTGGAGCCGACCCGTCTTTAATATTATTCACTCGCGGGCACCCTTGGGGCCAGCCCGACTTTAACAGTTTAAAGTATTGCAATAAGTAAACATTTCCGTGATCCTCACCCAGAGTGATCACGGCCCGACAACAAGCATGGGAAACGGACAAGGGTGAAGGGCCACAGATGGAACAACAGCATAGCTAACTAAGCATCATGGGATAGCAGGTAATGTATCAGTAACAGGCGACAAAATCAGGCTATGCATGAGAATAGGAGCTATCAGAATACCAACAGAAGCAATACTAATGCAAGCATAAGAGAGAAGGAATGGGCGATATCTGATGATCAAGGGGGTTTTGCTTGCCTGGAAGCTCTGCTGAAGGGGTCTGGTCGTCGACGACGTCGTCGTACACTGCAGTGTCGTCGGTAGTCTCGGGGGCTATCGGGAGAAAAGGAGGGGGAAGAAACAATAAATACACGGCAACAATGCAACAGGGATGCATGACATGTCTAAATGATATGCAGGGGTGATATATTTCCTATCCAAATGTTTTAGTTAATTTAGGAATTTATTTGGATTTATTTTATTAAGGTCATGCACTATTCATTTATTGGAAACAGGCAAAAAATTCCATGTTCAGTATGTTAGAGGGGTGTGGCAGGCATGTGGATAGGTTATTCAGATTCTTCATATTTTTCTGATCGTTTTTCATATATAAATTATTTTCATCCGAGTTACGGTTTATTTTATATGATTTTTCAAGTTTTATTAATTTTCTGGAATTATTTTAATTATTAAATTTGAATTATCCAAAACAGTAGCATGATGACGTCAGCATGACGTCAGTGTGATGTCAGCAGTCAACAGACCAGTTGCCTGGTCAACTTGACAGGTGGGGCCCACCTGTCATAGGCTAGACTAATTAAACAGAAGGTTAAACTAACTAATTTAACTAATTAGATGGTGGGACCCACTGTCAGTGACTGATTAGATTAACTAATTAACTAACCGATTAATTAACGGTTTAATTAACATTTTAATTATTTTTTAAAAAATGTTTAAATTGTGCGGGGCCCGCCTGTCAGTGACCGTAGCCGGTCCAGTCAGCAAGTGGACCGGGTCAACGGGTCAGCGGGGCCCAGTGGCAGCGGCACAACGGTGGGGCCCGCGGCTGCCATGTCGGCGCCGAGTCAGCACCGGCTGCCGGAGCTACTCCGGCGAGCCCGAGCGCGGCGGCAACTCCGGCGAGCTCGGAATCGCTCTGTGGTGCACCAAATCGCATGCAGTCGGTCTCTCTGGAACGTACACTCCAAGCCGCTTCCGATAGTGGGGGTCACGGCGGCTGAGGTGCCCGGAATCGGCGCCGGTGACGACGGCAGGCGGCGCCTTGCTTCGGGCGAACTCGGGATCGGCAAAGCAACGCGCGCGCGAGCGAACAAAACGGCTAGGCGAGGCCTACGCGACGCGGTGAACCTAACGGGCACGAGCCCGTGACCAAATGGTCACCGGAGCCACGCCGGCGATGAGGTCAGGCGGAGGCGGGCTCGGGCATGTCGGGGGATCGGGGCTAGGGGTCGAATCCGACGGCGAGAGGAGAGGGGAGAGGTAGAGATGCTCACGGGGAGCCGGTAGAGGAAGGCAGCGGGCTCGGTGGAGGCTCGAGGTGGCCGGAACGGTGAGGAAGATGGCGGCGCCCGAGTAGGATGAAGGAGTCGCCGACGTCGCCTCGGTGCTCTTCCGGCCGAACGGGTGCGCGGGGACGATGCAGTCGAGCACGGGGAGGCTGCCGGACCACTTGGCACGGCGAGAGGAGGGCGGTAGCTACGGCTATGTCGGCAGCGCGGCCATGGCGCCGTTCGAACGAGCGAGAAAGAAAGGGAGAGAGGGGGAGAGAGTGGTGAGGGAGGAGCCAGGGGGGTGCGGGGCTGCGGCCTTAACCACCAGAAGCGGCGCGGCCGCTGTCGACCAGGGAGAGAGGGGGGGCCAGGCTGCGCGGGCGCACGCACGCGCTGTGCTCGACAGCGGGCGCGAGTGAGCAGTGCGGGGGTAGGGGATGAGGCTAGTCGGGCTGGGCCGCGCGGGTGACTCAGGCCCAGGCGCGGGCGGCCTTTTTCTTTTCTTTCTTTTCTTTTCTGTTTTCTCTTTTTGTTTCTGTTTTGCAAATAGTTAGGCCCCCAATTGACTTTTGTAAAACATGTGAACTAGCCACATAAATATGTTGCAATAATTAGCACTGTCAGAAAAAGGTTTGGTGAATAAATGATTTCATTTGAATTTTGATTAAACAAAATGGGATTAAATGTTGTTGTTCGGTACAGTTTTTGGATGATAGAGTCATCTAACTAATTCAATTAATGTTGATTATATTTTTATAATTGCTTCTGGATTATTTGCAATATTATGAACATTTTAGTTTTCAAATTTGAACAACTTTTATTTTCACTTTATATTTGAATTTAAATCTGAATTGGAATTTGAAATGAGATATGATGCAAATGATGATCAAGCACTGTTAATCCTGTTGACTTGGCATTATCAAAAGGGTGATCACTGTTGTTATTACATGGGGGTGTTACACCTAGGGTTCATACTTTCACTAGTGCAATCTCTCAACAATGCTAACATAATTGGATCATATAATCATCCCTCAACGTGAAATAAAGAATCACTACCAAGTTCCTATTAGCGGAGAACATAAGAGAGAAATTGTTTGTAGGATACGAAACCACCTCAAAGTTATCCTTTCCGATCGATCTATTGAGCTATTCCTATAAGTGTCACAAACAGCCCTAGAGTTCATACTAAAATAACACCATATGATACACATCAACCAACTCTAATGTCACATAGATACTCCAATGTCACCACAAGTATCCGTGAGTTGATTATACGATATGCATCAAACAACTTCATAATCATAATTTTCAATCCACACAAAGAACTCCAAGGAGCACCCCAAAGTTTCTATCGGAGAAAAGATAATGAAAATGTGCATCAACCCCTATGCATAGATTACCCCAATGTCACCACGGGAATCCGTGAGTTGAGTGCCAAAACATATATCAAGTGAATCAATATAATACCCCATTGTCACCACGGGTATTCATATGCAAGACATACATCAAGTGTTCTCAAATCTGAAATATTCAATCCAACAATAACGAAACCTCAAAGGAAAAAGATTTGATTCATCACAACAAGGATAGAGAGGGAAGAAACACCATATGATCCAACTATATTAACAAAGCTCTCGATACATCAAGATCGTGCCAAATCAAGAACACGAGAGAGAGAGAGATCAAACACGTAGCTACTAGTACAAACCCTCAGCCCCGAGGGTGAACTACTACCTCCTCGTCATAGAGACCACCGGGATGATGAAGATGGCCTCCGGATATGATTTCCCCCCTCCGGCTGGGTGCCAGAAAAGGGCTGTAGATGAGATCGTGGAGGTACAGAGGCTTACGGCGGCGTAAAAACTCATCTAGGTTAACTTTCAGGGGTTTCTGAATATATATGATTTTTCAGCGTTGGAATCACGCGAAGAGGGTCCACAGGGGGCCCACGAGGCACCAGGGCGCGCCTGGGAGGGGGGGCAGGCGCGCCCAGGTGGCTCGTGGGGCCCCTGTGGCTGTTCTGCTGCTCCTTCGAAGCTTCCTGGGTCTATTTCCTTCCAGAAAAAATCGTCAAAAAGTTTCGCTGCATTTGGACTTCATTTGATATGGATTTTCTGGAAAACCAAAAACAAGCAGAAAACAACAACTGGCACTGGGCACTAGGTCAATATGTTAGTCCATGAAAATCATACAAAAGCCATATAAAAGTGCACCAAAATCATACAAAACTATAATAAATATGGCATGAATACTTCATAAATTATAGATACGTTGGAGACGTATCAGCATCCCCAAGCTTAATTCCTGCTCGTCCTCGAGTAGGTAAATGATAAAATAAATAATTTATGAAGTGTGAATGCTAGCATAGTGCATAAGTTTGATAATTGATGATTTCAATCACTTTTCCTAGGATTATAACAGCAACTTTTTCTCATAAAACTCATCATGATAAAGTAGCAATCAATTCACATGTTATGGTTCAAACAATGCATTCTCTTGAAACTTAACAACCTATGTTCTTAGTCACCAAACAATTGCAATTCAACTTAATTTCAACAAAGTCTAAGTAAGAGCTCCACATACTCAATTATCATATAGTCTTCTATGATTGCCAGTACTCAAAGCATATTTTTAGAACAAATGGCATCCATCGAACACAGAGAAAGATAGGGGCTTAATGTTTCGCCTCCCAACTTATTTATCATAGAGATAATTGTCAACAATAATAATTCATGATCAAATATTTTTGACTGGCCATATGTGCCTGGATCTTTCCCCACCACATGATGCTTGCCAACTAGAGAATAATTGAGGTTGAAATGCGAATGAATACTTATTGACTCTTCCATAAAAGTAAATTCATAAAAGTAAATACATAAAAGTAAAAGATAGGCCCTTCGTAGAGGGAAGCAGAGGTTGTCATGCGCTTTTTATTTTTGGATGCACAAGCCCTTAATGCAAAGGAACGTCACGTTATATTGCACCTTGTGATAGCAACCTTTATTATGCAGTCCGTCGCTTTTATTTATTTACCATCACAAGTTCGTACAACGCTTATTTTCCCTTGCAATAAAAGATCATACATATTTTAGGAGCAATTTTTATTGCTTTTTGCACCGATGACAACTTACTTGAAGGATCTTATTCAATCCATAGGTAGGTATGGTGGATACTCATGGCAAGAAACTGGGTTTAAGGGTTGTTGGATGCACAAGTAGTATCTCTACTTAGTACGAATTTTTGGCTAGCAAAAGATCCTAAGCAAGCACCACATGTTAGAGGATCCATAACAATATAACTTCTATGCAAATATACCCAAACATAACTCATTACGTTGTCTTCCTTGTCCAACTTCAACTAATTTTCTCAAGTTTGAAAATAATTAATGGGTATTCACAATCATAAAAGATGTCCAAGATAATATATTTATATGTGAAAGTCCTCTTCCTTATACTAATCATTCATGAATTGCTTGTATGACCAATATTGTGATTGTCAAGCTTCAATAGAATTCATTTTCTAACCCAATGTGAAACTACCACTAGACATGATACAAGCATATGAAGCACATATAATTTCAACTTTATGATATTCAATTTATTCAACAATTTACTCATAGGATATAAGTGAAGAACAAGAGTAAATGACAAACTACTCCAAAAAGATATATGTGAAGACCAAATGAGTAGTTAAGTAAATAGGTAGCTTTGTGAGGACTCTATCTAATTTAAAAATTTCATATCTCATGTATTTTATTCAAACAGCAAAGAAAACAAAATAAAAGGACATTCCAAGAATAGCACATATCATGTGAACAAGTGAAAACTTAGGCTAACCGATAGGTGTTGATGAAGAAAGGTGGGATGCCAACCGGGGCATCCCCAAGCTTAGTTGCTTGAGACTTCTTGAAATAATAACTTGGGATGCCTTGGGCATCCCCAAACTTGAGCTCTTGTGTCTCCTTAATTCCTCTTATATCGCGGCTTCTCCTAAATCTTAAAACTTCATCCACACAAAACTCAACAAGAACTCGTGAGATAAGTTAGTATAAATCAACTCAAAACCTCAACATTCTCTACTGTAGCAAATCACAAAAATTATAATTAAACATTGCGTACTAAATGTCTCTTCATATTTAATACTCCTATCCAAAAATAAAAACATTAAACAAGCAACATATGCAAACAATGCAACTATAACCGAAATCTGCCAAAACAGAACAGTCTGTAAAAGGGGAATAAGAATCCATACTTCCCTAACTCCAAAAAATTCTGAAAAATTACCAAGTGACAGAGAACTCATGCATGCTTACTGTGTAAAAATTTCAGATTTTTATCATGTTCTAGCTATTCAGGAATATTCTGGACATAACAGAAAACTTTCTGTTTTCAAACAGCAACACATGAACTTGCAAACTGAGCATGGTAAAGGCTATAATTGGCATTTTATTGAACAAAAAGATACAAAACATAATTATTGAGAGCAGCAAGCAAATCTCAACAAAATAAAATGACGCTCCAAGCAAAACTCATATTATGTGACGAATAAAAATATAGCTCCAAATGAGGTTACCGATAATGTTGAAGACGAAAGAGGGGATGCCTTCTGGGGCATCCCCAAGCTTAGTTGCTTGGATCTTCCTTGAATATTACCTTGGTGTGCCTTGGGAATCCCCAAGCTTAGGGTCTTTCCGCTCCTTATTCTCCTCATATCGATATCTCACCCAAAACTTGAAAACTTCAATCACACAAAACTTAACGGAACTTCGTGAGATAGGTTAGTATGATAAAAATAAATCATCCACTTAGGTACGGTCAAGACAAGATTCATAATTGTTCTCACATAATTCCTACTGTATTCTATCATTTCCACAATTTACATTACTCAATATAAGCTATGGAAACACTAAAACAAGCAAACTATGCACCGAAAACAGAATCTGTCAAAAACAGAACAGCGTGTAGTGAGCGATTTAAAACCTATACTTCTGTACCTCCAAAAATTCTGAAAACTTAGGACAACATAAAAATTTTGTAACCCAATACTGTGTAAAAATTTCAGAATTTTCTCACGCACCAGTACAGAATAGAAATTCCAGCACTGGACGCAAAAGTTTCTGTTTTTGCATAGAATCAAATCAACAAGTATCCACACTATCCCAAAGGCTTTACTTGGCACATTATTGAAAGAAAACATATAAAAAATGATTACTACAGTAGATTAATTATGTGAACACAAAAAAACAGTAGGTATAAATATTGGGTTGTCTCTCAACATGCGCTTTTCTTTAATGCCTTTTTAGCTAGGCATGATGATTTCAATGATGCTCACATAGAAGTAAAGAATTGAAACACAAAGAGAGCATCATGAAGCATATGACTAGCACATTTAAGACTAACCCACTTCCTATGCATAGGGATTTTGTGAGCAAATAGTTTATGGGAGCAAGAATCAACTAGCATAGGAAGGCAAAACAAGCATAACTTCAAAACTTTCAACACATAGAGAGGAAACTTGATATTATTCCAACACCTACAAGCATATGATCCTCTCTCATAATAATTTTCAGTAGCATCATAAATGAATTCAACAATATAACTATCACATAAATCATTCTTTTCATGATCCACAAGCATAGAAATTTTATTACTCTCCACATAAGCAATTTTCTTCTCATTCATAATAGTGGGAGCAAACTCAACAAAATAACTATCATGAGATACTTGATTGGCATAATCCAATTGAACATTAAAATCATGATGACAAGTTTCATGGTTATCATTACTCTTTATAGCATAAATGTCATCATCATAATCATCATAAATAGGAGGCATGCAATCATCATAATAAATTTTCTCATCTAAACTTGGGGGGCTAAAAATATCATCTTCATCAAACATAGCATCCCCAAGCTTATGGCTTTGCATATCATTAGCATCATGGATATTCATAGAATTCATACTAACAACATTGCAATCATGCTCATCATTCAAAGATTTTATGCCAAACATTTTATTGAATTCTTCTTCTATCAATTGAGCACAATTTTCCGATCCATCATTTTCAAGAAAGACATTATAAAGATGAATAATATGAGGCAACCTCAATTCCATATATTTTTGTAGTTTTCCTTTATAAACCAAACTAGTGATAAAACAAGAAACTAAAAGATTTGATTGGAAGATCTAAAGAGATACCTTCAAGCACTCACCTCCCCGGCAACGGCGCCAGAAAAGAGCTTGATGTCTACTACACAACTTATTCTTGTAGACTCATGTTGGGCCTCCAAGCGCAGAGTTTTGTAGGACAGTAGCAATTTTCCCTCAAGTGGATGACCTAAGGTTTATCAATCCGTGGGAGGCGTAGGATGAAGATGGTCTCTCTCAAATAACCCTGCAACCAAATACAAGAAATCTCTTGTGTCCCCAACACACCCAATACAATGGTATATTGTATAGGTGCACTAGTTCGGCGAAGAGATGGTGATACAAGTGTAGTATGGATAGTAGATATAGGTTTTTGAAATCTGAAAATATAAAAACAGCAAGGTAGCAAGTGATAAAACGGAGCACAAATGGTATTGCAATGCTTAGAAACAAGGCCTAGGGTTCATACTTTCACTAGTGCAATCTCTCAACAATTCTAACATAATTGGATCATATAATCATCCCTAAACGTGCAATAAAGAATCACTTCCAAGTTCCTATTAGCGGAGAACATAAGATAGAAATTGTTTGTAGGGTACGAAACTGTTGGAAATATGCCCTAGAGGCAATAATAAATTGGTTATTATTATATTTCCTTGTTTATGATAATCGTTTATTATCCATGCTATAATTGTATTGATTGGAAACTCAAATACATGTGTGGGTACATAGACAACACTGTGTCCCTAGTAAGCCTCTAGTTGACTGGCTCGTTGATCAAAGATGGTTAAGGTTTCCTAGCCATTGACATGAGATGTCATTTGATAACGGGATCACATCATTAGGAGAATGATGTGATGGACAAGACCCAAACTAAGAACGTAGCATTTGATCGTGTCAGTTTATTGCTATTGTTTTCTGCATGTCAAGTATCTGTTCCTATGACCATGAGATCATGCAACTCCCTGACATCGGAGGAGTACGTTGTGTGTATCAAACGTCGCAACGTAACTGGGTGACTATAAAGGTGCTCTACAGGTATCTCCGAGGGTGTCTGTTGGGTTGGCATGGATCAAGACTGGGATTTGTTACTCCGTGTGACGGAGAGGTATCTCAGGGCCCACTCGATAATACAACATCACATTGAGCCTTGCAAGCAAAGTGACTAAAGAGTTAGCCACAGGATCTTGTATTACGGAACGAGTAAAGAGCCTTGCCGGTAACGAGATTGAACTAGGTATAGAGATACCGACGATCGAATCTCGGGCAAGTAACATACCGAAGAACAAAGGGAACAGCATACGGGATTAACTGAATCCTTGACATAGAGGTTCGACCGATAAAAGATCTTCGTAGAATATGTAGGAGCCTATATGGGCATCCAGGTCCCGCTATTGGTTATTGGCCGTAGAGGTGTCTCGGTCATGTCTACATAGTTCTCGAACCCGCAGGGTCTACACACTTAACGTTTGATGACGATTAGTATAGTTGAGTTATGTTGGTGACCGAAGGTTGTTCGGAGTCCCGGATAAGATCCCGGACATGACGAGGATCTCCGGAATAGTCTGGAAGTAAAGATTGATATATGTGATAATAGTGTTTTGATCTCCGGAAGGGTTCCGGAATTCACCGGAAGGGGTTCCGGATGTTTACCGAAGTGTTCGGGTACAGCAACACTTTATATGGGCCAAAGGGATAAAGCCCACGAGGTATTGGAAAGTGCAAAAAGTAGTTTTGCTGCCGCGTAAGCGGTACTACCGTTTTGTGAAGCGGTACTACCGCTTGGTGAAGCGGTACTACCGCTCAAGCGGTACTACCGCTTGTGAGCGGTACTACCGCTTGTGCGCGGCTGTGCACGGTTCGGCAGGGATCCGAGTTGGACTCTTTCCCTGCGGGCCAAACCGACCTTGTGCGGGCAAAACCGACCTGGAGAAGGCTTTTACTCCAAGTTTAGACCCCAAGGCTCAACATATAAATAGAGGGGCAGGGCTAGCACACGGGATACATCAGGATTTCCCAAGCCGTGTGTCGGCAACCCTAGCCCTCTAGTTCCTCCGTCATAATCTCCGTAGCGCTTGGCGAAGCCCTGCAGAGATTGTTCCTCACCACCATCACCACGCCGTCGTGCTGCTGGAACTCAACCACTACTTCACCATCGCTCGCTGGATCGAGGAGGTGAAGGCGTCATCAAGCCGTACGTGTGTTGAACGCGGAGGTGCCGTCCGTTCGGCGCTAGTTCGTGATCGGATCGAGGGACGACTTGCGATTTGGATCGCGGAGACGTTCGACTACATCAACCGCGTTTCTTAAACGCTTCCGCTTAGCGATCTACAAGGGTATGTAGATTCACTCTCCCTCTCGTAGATGCTCATCACCATGGATAGATCTTGTGTGTGCGTAGGAAATTTTTTGTTTCCCATGCATCGTTCCCCAACAGTGGTATCAGAGCTAGGTCTATGCGTAGATGAGATCTCGAGTAGAACACAAACGAGTTGTGGGCGTGGGTGTATACATATTGCTTGCCGTTACTAGTTGATATTTGATTCGGCGGTACTGTGAGATGAAGCGGCCCGGACCGACATTACGCGTACACTTACGCGAGACAGGTTCCTTCAACTGACATGTAACTTCGTTGCATAAAGATGGCTAGCGGGTGTCTGTCTCTCTCACTTTAGTTGAATCGATTTCAATGAAGAGGGTTCTTTTAGAAGATCAAAAAGCAATCACTACACCACGTTGTGGTTTTGCGTAGGTAAGAACGGTTCTTGCAAACCCGTAGCAGCCACGTAAAATTTGCAACAACAATTAGAGGACGTCTAACTTGTTTTTGCAGGGTATGTTGTGATGTGATATGGCCAATTACATGATGAGATATATGTGATGTATGAGATGATAATGTGTTGTATAGAATATCACGACTTGCATGTCGATGAGTACGGCAACTGGCAGGAGCCATAGAGTTGTCTTTAATTATTGTATGACCTGCGTGTCAATCATTAAGCGCTATGTAATGCTTTACTTTATCGCTAAACGTTAGCAATAGTCGTGGAAGCAACAGTCGGCGCGACAACCTTATGGCGACACGTTGATGGAGATCAAGATGATGGAGATCATGGTGTCATGCCGGTGACGATGGAGATCATGCCGGTGCTTTGGAGATGGAGATCAAAAGCACAAGTTCATGGCCATATCATGTCACTTATGATTTGCATGTGATGTTAATCCTTTTATGCATCTTATTTTGCTTAGGACGACGGTAGCATTATAAGGTGATCCCTCACTTAAATTTCAAGATAAATTGTGTTCTCCCCGAGTGTGCACCGTTGCGAAAGTTCGTCGTTTCGAGACACGCCGTGATGATCGGGTGTGATAGACTCCACGTTCACATACAACGGGTGCAAGCCATGTTGCACACGCGGAACACTCGGGTTAAACTTGACGAGCCTAGCATGTACAGACATGGCCTCGGAACACAAGAGACCGAAAGGTCGAACATGAGTCATATAGTAGATATGATCAACATGAAGATGTTCACCATTGAAACCACCTCAACTCACGTGATGATCGGACTTGAGTTGGTAGATTTGGATCATGTTACACTCGAATGACCGGAGGGATGTCAATTTGAGTGGGAGTTTTTAAATAATATGATTAACTAAACTCATTATCTAGAACAATAGTCTAAGTTGTCTTTGCTATATTTATGTTGTAGATCATGGCTCGCGCAGTAGCACCCCTGAATTTTAATGCGTTCCTAGAGAAAGCTAAGTTGAAAGATGATGGAAGTAACTTTGTGGACTGGGCCCGTAATCTAAGGATTATCCTTACGGCTTCCCAGAAGGCTTATGTCCTTGATGCACCGCTTGGTGATCCACCCACTCCAGTTGAGTCTCTAGACGTTGTGAACGCCTGGCAGGCTCGTTCTGATGATTACTCAATAGTTCAATGTGCAATGTTGTATGGCTTAGAACCGGGACTTCAAAGACGTTTTGAACGTCATGGAGCATATGAGATGTTCCAGGAGTTGAAGTTTATCTTTCAGAAGAATGCCCGGATCGAGAGATATGAGATCTCCGATAAGTTCTATGCTTGCAAGATGGAGGAGAACGGGTCTATCAGTGATCACGTGCTCAGAATGTCTGGGTACTCCACCCGTCTGGCTGAATTGGGGATGCCCCTTCCGCCAGAGGCTATCACTGACAGAGTTCTTCAATCATTGCCACCTAGCTACAAGAGCTTCGTGTTGAACTATAACATGCACGGGATGAACAAGTCAGTCGCCGAGCTGTTTGCGATGCTGAAAGCCGCTGAGTCTGAAATTCAGAAGGAGCATCAAGTGTTGATGGTCAATAAAACCACTAGTTTCAAGAAAAATGGCAAGGGTAAGAAGGGTAACTCCAAGAAGAGTGGCAAAGCAGTTGCTCCTCTCGTGAAGAAACCCAAGGCTGGACCCAAACCAGAAACTGTGTGTTTTCATTGCAAGGGAACTGGACACTGGAAGAGGAATTGCCCCAAGTATTTGGCTGACAAGAAGGCGGCCAACAACAAACAAGGTATATATGATATACATGTTATTGATGTGTACCTTACCAACTCTCGTTGTAGTGCCTGGGTATTTGATACCGGTGCGGTTGCTCATATTTGCAACTCAAAACAGGAACTGCAGAATAGACGGAGGCTGGCAAAGGACGAAGTGACGATGCGCGTGGGAAATGGTTCCAAGGTTGATGTGATCGCCGTCGGCACGCTCGCTCTTCGATTACCGTCGGGATTAGTGATGAACCTAAATAAGTGTTATTTGGTGCCTGCGTTAAGCATGAACATTATATCTGGATCTTGTTTATTGCGAGACGGTTACTCATTTAAATCAGAGAATAATGGTTGTTCTATTTATATGAGTAATATCTTTTATGGTCATGCACCCGATGTGAGGGGTTTATTCTTATTGAATCTCGATAGTAATGATACACATGTTCATAACATTGATGCCAAAAGATGTAGAATTGATAATGATAATACCACTTTCTTGTGGCACTGCCGTTTAGGTCATATTGGCGTAAAACGCATGAGGAAGCTCCATGCTGATGGACTTTTGGAGTCACTTGATTTTGAATCACTTGACACATGTGAGCCATGCCTCTTGGGCAAGATGACTAAAACGCCGTTCTCTGGAACAATGGAACGGGCAAGTGACTTATTGGAAATCATACATACTGATGTGTGCGGTCCGATGAGTATTGAAGCACGCGGTGGTTATCGTTACTTACTCACCTTCACTGATGACTTAAGTAGATATGGGTATATTTACTTAATGAAACACAAGTCTGAAACATTTGAAAAGTTCAAACAATTTCAGAGTGAAGTTGAGAATCATCGTAACAAGAAGATTAAATTCCTACGATCTGATCGAGGAGGAGAATATCTGAGTTATGAGTTTGGCAGTCACTTAAGACAATGTGGAATTGTTTCACAACTGACACCGCCTGGAACACCACAGCGTAATGGTGTGTCCGAACGTCGTAATCGAACTTTATTGGATATGGTGCGATCTATGATGTCTCTTGCCGATTTGCCACTATCGTTTTGGGGTTATGCATTAGAGACAGCTGCATTCACTTTAAATAGGGCACCATCAAAATCCGTTGAGACAACGCCATATGAACTTTGGTTTGGCAAGAAGCCAAAGCTGTCGTTTCTTAAAGTTTGTGGATGTGATGCTTATGTCAAAAAGCTTCAGCCTGAAAAGCTGGAACCCAAAGCGGAGAAATGCGTCTTCATAGGATACCCAAAAGAGACAGTTGGGTATACCTTCTATCTCAGATCCGAAGGCAAAGTGTTTGTCGCTAAAAACGGAACATTTCTTGAGAAAGAGTTTCTCTCGAAAGAATTGAGTGGGAGGAAGATAGAACTTGATGAGGTTGTTGAACCTTTACTTCAACCTGAGAGTAGCGCAGTGCAGAAAGTTGTTTCTGTGGAGCCTACATTAGCTGAAGAGGAAGTTAATGATGATGATCATGAAGCTTTGGATCAAGTTGCTATCGAACCTCGTAGGTCGACAAGGACGCGTACTGCTCCCGAGTGGTACGGCAACCCTGTCTTAGAGGTCATGTTGTTAGACAACGATGAACCTATGAGCTATGGAGAAGCGATGATGGGCCCGGATTCCGAGAAGTGGTTAGAGGCCATGAAATCCGAGATGGGATCCATGTATGAAAACAAAGTATGGACTTTGGAAGTATTACCTGAAGGGCGTAAGGCCATTCAGAACAAATGGATCTTTAAGAGGAAGACGGACACGGACGGTAATGTCACCGTCTATAAAGCTCGAATTGTGGCAAAGGGTTTTTCACAAGTTCAAGGAGTTGACTACGATGAGACCTTCTCACCCGTAGCGATGCTTAAGTCCGTCAGAATCATGTTAGCAATAGCTGCCTTTTTCGATTATGAAATTTGGCAGATGGATGTCAAAACAGCATTCCTTAACGGTTTCCTTAAGGAAGAGTTGTATATGATGCAACCAGAAGGTTTTGTCGATCCAGAGAATGCTGACAAAGTTTGCAAACTCCAGCGATCCATTTATGGACTGGTGCAAGCATCTCGGAGTTGGAATCTTCGCTTTGATGAAGTGATCAAAGCGTTCGAGTTTATACAAGTTTACGGAGAAGCTTGTATTTACATGAAAGTGAGTGGGAGCTCTATAGCGTTTCTAATATTATATGTGGATGACATATTGCTGATTGGAAACAATATAGAAATGTTGGAAAGCGTGAAGGAATATTTGAACAAGAGTTTTTCAATGAAGGACCTAGGAGAAGCTGCTTTCATATTAGGCATCAAGATCTATAGAGATAGATCGAGACGTTTGATAGGACTTTCACAAAGCACATACCTTGACAAAGTTTTGAAGAAGTTCAAAATGGATCAGTCCAAGAAGGGGTTCTTGCCTGTTTTGCAAGGTGTAAAGTTGAGTAAGACTCAATGCCCAGTGACTGCAGAAGATAGAGAAAAGATGAGTGTCATCCCCTATGCTTCGGCCATAGGCTCTGTCATGTATGCAATGCTGTGCACAAGACCCGATGTCAGCCTAGCCATAAGTATGGTCGGAAGGTTTCAAAGTGATCCTGGAATGGAACACTGGACGGCGGTCAAGAATATCCTGAAGTACCTGAAAAGGACTAAGGACATGTTTCTCGTTTATGGAGGTGATCAAGAGCTCGTCGTAAAGGGTTACGTCGATGCAAGCTTTGACACTGATCCGGATGACTCTAAGTCTCAAACCGGATACGTATTTATTCTTAATGGGGGTGCGGTTAGCTGGTGCAGTTCCAAGCAAAGCGTGGTAGCTGATTCTACATGCGAAGCGGAGTACATCGCAGCCTCGGAGGCGGCGAAGGAAGGTGTCTGGATGAAGGAGTTCATGACAGATCTTGGAGTAGTGCCTAGTGCGCTTAACCCAATGACTCTGTTTTGTGATAACACTGGTGCCATTGCTCTAGCCAAGGAACCAAGATTTCACAAGAGGACCAGACACATAAAACGACGTTTCAATTCCATCCGCGATTACATCAAGGAGGACGACATAAATATTTGCAAAGTACACACGGATCTAAATGTTGCAGATCCGATGACTAAACCTCTTCCAAGGGCTAAACATGAACAACACCAGAACTGCATGGGTGTTCGATTCATTACAATGTAAATCACATAGTGATGTGAACTAGATTATTGACTCTAGTGCAAGTGGGAGACTGTTGGAAATATGCCCTAGAGGCAATAATAAATTGGTTATTATTATATTTCCTTGTTTATGATAATCGTTTATTATCCATGCTATAATTGTATTGATTGGAAACTCAAATACATGTGTGGGTACATAGACAACACTGTGTCCCTAGTAAGCCTCTAGTTGACTGGCTCGTTTATCAAAGATGGTTAAGGTTTCCTAGCCATTGACATGAGATGTCATTTGATAACGGGATCACATCATTAGGAGAATGATGTGATGGACAAGACCCAAACTAAGAACGTAGCATTTGATCGTGTTAGTTTATTGCTATTGTTTTCTGCATGTCAAGTATCTGTTCCTATGACCATGAGATCATGCAACTCCCTGACATCGGAGGAGTACCTTGTGTTTATCAAACGTCGCAACGTAACTGGGTGACTATAAAGGTGCTCTACAGGTATCTCCGAGGGTGTCTGTTGGGTTGGCATGGATCAAGACTGGGATTTGTTACTCCGTGTGACGGAGAGGTATCTCAGGGCCCACTCGGTAATACAACATCACATTGAGCCTTGCAAGCAAAGTGACTAAAGAGTTAGCCACAGGATCTTGTATTACGGAACGAGTAAAGAGACTTGCCGGTAACGAGATTGAACTAGGTATAGAGATACCGACGATCGAATCTCGGGCAAGTAACATACCGAAGAACAAAGGGAACAGCATACGGGATTAACTGAATCCTTGACATAGAGGTTCGACCGATAAAAGATCTTCGTAGAATATGTAGGAGCCTATATGGGCATCCAGGTCCCGCTATTGGTTATTGGCCGTAGAGGTGTCTCGGTCATGTCTACATAGTTCTCGAACCCGCAGGGTCTACACACTTAACGTTTGGTGACGATTAGTATAGTTGAGTTATGTTGGTGACCGAAGGTTGTTCGGAGTCCCGGATAAGATCCCGGACATGACGAGGATCTCCGGAATAGTCTGGAAGTAAAGATTGATATATGTGATAATAGTGTTTTGATCTCCGGAAGGGTTCCGGAATTCACCGGAAGGGGTTCCGGATGTTTACCGAAGTGTTCGGGTACAGCAACACTTTATATGGGCCAAAGGGATAAAGCCCACGAGGTATTGGAAAGTGCAAAAAGTAGTTTTGCTGCCGCGTAAGCGGTACTACCGTTTTGTGAAGCGGTACTACCGCTTGGTGAAGCGGTACTACCGCTCAAGCGGTACTACCGCTTGTGAGCGGTACTACCGCTTGTGCGCGGCTGTGCACGGTTCGGCAGGGATCCGAGTTGGACTCTTTCCCTGCGGGCCAAACCGACCTTGTGCGGGCAAAACCGACCTGGAGAAGGCTTTTACTCCAAGTTTAGACCCCAAGGCTCAACATATAAATAGAGGGGCAGGGCTAGCACACGGGATACATCAGGATTTCCCAAGCCGTGTGTCGGCAACCCTAGCCCTCTAGTTCTTCCGTCATAATCTCCGTAGCGCTTGGCGAAGCCCTGCAGAGATTGTTCCTCACCACCATCACCACGCCGTCGTGCTGCTGGAACTCAACCACTACTTCACCATCGCTCGCTGGATCGAGGAGGTGAAGGCGTCATCAAGCCGTACGTGTGTTGAACGCGGAGGTGCCGTCCGTTCGGCGCTAGTTCGTGATCGGATCGAGGGACGACTTGCGATTTGGATCGCGGAGACGTTCGACTACATCAACCGCGTTTCTTAAACGCTTCCGCTTAGCGATCTACAAGGGTATGTAGATTCACTCTCCCTCTCGTAGATGCTCATCACCATGGATAGATCTTGTGTGTGCGTAGGAAATTTTTTGTTTCCCATGCATCGTTCCCCAACAGAAACCACCTCAAAGTTATCCTTTCCGATCAATCTATTGAGCTATTCCTATAAGTGTCACAAACAGCCCTAGAGTTCGTACTAAAATAACACCATATGATACACATCAACCAACTCTAATGTCACCTAGATACTCCAATGTCACCACAAGTATCCGTGAGTTGATTATACGATATGCATCAAACAACTTCATAATCATAATATTCAATCCACACAAAGAACTCCAAGGAGCACCCCAAAGTTTCTATCGGAGAAAAGATAATGAAAACGTGCATCAACCCTTATGCATAGATTACCCCAATGTCACCACGGGAATCCGCGAGTTGAGTGCCAAAACATATATCAAGTGAATCAATATAATACCCCATTGTCACCACGGGTATTCATATGCAAGACATACAACAAGTGTTCTCAAATCTGAAATATTCAATCCAACAATAACGAAACCTCAAAGGGAAAAGATTCGATTCATCACAACAAGGATAGAGAGGGAAGAAACACCATATGATCCAACTATATTAACAAAGCTCGCGATACATCAAGATCGTGCCAAATCAAGAACACGAGAGAGAGAGAGAGATCAAACACATAGCTACTGGTACAAACCCTCAGCCCCGAGGGTGAACTACTCCCTCCTCGTCATGCAGACTACCGGGATGATGAAGATGGCCACCGGAGATGATTTCCCCCTCCGGCAGGGTGCCAGAAAAGGGCTGTAGATGAGATCGTGGAGGTACATAGGCTTACGGCGGAGTAAAAACTCATCTAGGTTAACTTTCGGGGGTTTCTGAATATATATGATTTTTCAGCATTGGAATCACGCGAAGAGGGGCCACGGGGGGCCTACGAGGCACCAGGGCGTGCCTGGGGGGGGGGGGGGCAGGCGCGCCCAGGTGGCTCGTGGGGCCCCTGTGGCTGTTCTGCTGCTCCTTCGAAGCTTCCTGGGTCTGTTTCCTTCCAGAATAAATCGTCAAAAAGTTTCGCTGCATTTGGACTTCATTTGATATGGATTTTCTGGAAAACCAAAAACAAGCAGAAAACAGCAACTGGCACTGGGCACTAGGTCAATATGTTAGTCCATGAAAATCATACAAAAGCCATATAAAAGTGCACCAAAATCATACAAAACTGTAATAAACATGGCATGAATACTTCATAAATTATAGATACGTTGGAGACGTATCAGACCACATGATGCTTGCAAAGAGAAAAATAAAAACGGAATAGAGAGGAACACTATTGACTCTTGCATAAAAGTAAATACAGAAAAGTAAAAGATAGACCCTTCACAGAGGGAAGTAGAGGTTGTCATGCGCTTTTTATTTTTGGATGTGCAAACTCTTAATGCAAAGGAATGTCACTTTATATTGCCCCTTGTGATAGCAACCTTTATTACGCAGTCTGTCGCTTTTATTTCTTCACCATCACAAGTTTGTACAAAGCTTATTTTCCCTTACAATAAAAGTTCATACATATTTAGAGGCAATTTTTATTGCTTTATGCACCGATGACAACTTACTTGAAGGATCTTATTCAATCCATAGGTAGGTATAGTGGACTCTCATGACATGAAACTGGGTTCAAGGGTTTTGGATGCACACGTAGTATATCTACTTAGTGTGGATTTTTGGCTAGCAAAAGATAGTGAGAAAGCACCACATGTTAGAGGATCCATGACAATACAACTTCTATGTGAATATAATCAAGCATAACTCATTACGTTGTCTTCCTTGTCCAACGTCAACTCTTTGACATAGAATATTTAATGGGGGCTCACAATCATAAAAGATGTCCAAGATAGTATATTTATATGTGAATCCTCTCTTCCTTTATTATCTTTCATGAATTGCATCAATGACTAATGCTATGTTTGTTAACTTCCAATAAATTTTATCAACTATACTTTTCTTATGTAAAGTCATTACTTCCCCAAGGGATTAGCATATGATCTTTTCATCATTTTTTATTGCTAAGATTGAAACATAAAAGTAAAGAAGCAAAACTCAAACTACTCTTTATTATATAACTCCCACACACGATTACATAGATAGATAGATCACGAAATAAGCACTCGAAACTAGATCATACTAAAACTTTATTCCTAGATCACGAAATAACTAAGGATCGAACTAGGATAGATAATGATAATAAAAAGTGATGGTGATACGATACCGGGGCACCTCCCCCAAGCTTGGTGCCCATACCCATGTACTCAAGTGTCTTTCTTCGGTGATGGTGGTGATGAAGTGGTGGGCTTGTCCTTTAGTTTCAGTAAGTACTCTAGATTGTCATTAATCCTCCGAAGGGCACGATTTTGTTCTTCCAACAAAATAACTTCGTGAGTAAGTGATGTCTTCTGAGTACAAATTGCTTCAAAAACCTTTAATGTATCGATTTCAGATGGGGAGAGATTATGATAAAGAGTTTGCAATATATCTCCCTTTTCTGTTGCCTCTCCTGCGGGCATGGCTTGATCTCCTTCTCCTTGAATCTAGCTTCCCGTGACCTCTCCAACTTCTCCTGTATGCCAGTGTCCTCCTCTCCTGACGACCACTCATAATTGTCCTCGCTGAAAGGACGTTTGCCAGGCAAAGGTTGCATGATCCGGTGCTTGGTGCGGTGCCTTCGGGGAACCATGGGGAGCTAGATCTGTCAGAAAAACAGCCCGAAACAAGAACAGAGAAGAAACTTGCGATACGGTGGTCAAAACATCTGGGAGTATATATAAAGAAATTTTATCTTGCAAAACAAGTATACGAGAGAAAAACAGAGTCGGGAAGGCACACGAGGGGCCCACAAGGCAACCCGGCGCGCCCAGGGGGGTAGTGCGCGCCCTGTTGCCTTGTGACCTCCTCGTGGGCCCCCTCGGCTGTTTCTTATTTTTCTATTTTTTCTAATATTCCAAAACGGATAGAAATAATTTTTATGGAATTTTTGGAGTCGGTTTACTTACCGTATCACATACCTACTCCTTTTAAGGGTTCTGGAGCGTTCCGGAAAGTCTCTTTTATGTGTTCCTCCGGTGTCATAATTTGAATAATATTAGTTTCAACATTAATGGGCGTACCTGAGATATAATGTTTAATTCTTTGACCATTAACCACTCTCGGATTAGTGCCTTTGGAGTTGTTGATTTTGATAGCTCCGGAGCGATAAACTTCTTCGATGACATATGGCCCTTCCCATGTAGAGAGAAGTTTTCCTGCAAAAAATCTGAAATGAGAATTGTATAATAGAACATGCTCACCCACCTTGAATTCCCGTTTTTGAGTTCTTTTGTCATGCCATCTTTTAACCTTTTCTTTGAACAACTTGGCATTTTCATAGGCTTGGGTTCTCCATTCATCTAAGGGGCTAATATCAAATAACCTCTTCTCACCAGCAAGTTTGAAATCATAGTTAAGTTCCTTAATTGCTCAATAAGCTTTATGCTCTAATTCGAGAGGCAAATGACATGCTTTTCCATAAACCATTTTATACGGGGACATGCCCATGGTGTTTTTATAAGCAGTTCTATAAGCCCACAATGCATCATCAAGTTTCTTAGACCAATTTTTTTCTGGATCTATTAACAGTCTTTTGTAAAATTAACTTTATTTCTCTATTGCTTAATTCAACTTGACCACTAGACTGAGGATGATAAGGCGATGCAATTCTATGGTTAACATCATATTTAGCAAGAAATTTACGGAAAGCACCATGAATAAAATGTGAACCACCATCAGTCATCAAGTATCTAGGGACTCCAAACCTTGGGAATATAACTTCTTTAAGCATTTTATTAGAGGTGTTGTGATCAGCACTACTAGTTGTAATAGCTTCTACCCACTTAGTAACATAATCAACAACAACTAGAATATGTGTATACCAGTTGGATTTAGGAAAAGGTCCCATATAATCAAAGCCCCAAACATCAAATGGTTCAATAACGAGTGAATAATTCATAGGCATTTCCTGATGTCTACCAACATTACCAATTCTTTGACATTCATCACAAGTAAGGACAAACTTACGTGCATCTTTGAAAAGAGTAGGCCAATAAAAACCAGACTGTAATACCTTATGCGCAGTTCTATCTCCCGCATGGTGTCCTCCGTATGCCTCGGAGTGACACTTCCGTAGGATTTGTTGTTCATGCTCAGGTACACAACGTCTAATAACACCATCTACTCCTTTATATAAATGTGGGTCATCCCAAAAGTAATGTCTTAAATTAAAGAAAAACTTTTTCTTTTGTTGGTATGTGAAACTAGGTGGGATATATTTAGCAACAATATAATTAGCATAATCTGCATACCAAGGACTATTGCGGGAAGCATTTACCACCGCTAATTGCTCATCAGGAAAATTATCATTAATAGGAAGTGGGTCATCAAGAACATTTTCCATCCTAGACAAATTATCCGCTACTGAATTTTCAGCTCCCTTTCTATCAACAATATGCAAATCAAATTCTAGAAGCAAAAGTACCCACCTAATTAGTCTAGGTTTAGCATCTTTCTTTTCCATAAGGTATTTAATAGCAGCATGATCGGTGTGAATAGTTACTTTAGAATCAACGATATAAGATCTGAACTTATCACATGCAAACACAACTGCTAAAAATTCTTTCTCAGTAGTAGCATAATTTATTTGAGCACTGTCTAGAGTCTTACTAGCATAATGAATAACATTCAATTTCTTATCAACTCTTTGACCTAGAACAGCACCAATAGCATAATCACTAGCATCACACATAATTTCAAAGGGTAGGTTCCAATCAGGTGGTTGAACAATAGGTGCAGATATTAAGGCTTTCTTAAGTATTTCAAAGGCTTCTACGCAATCATCATCAAAAACAAATGGAACATCTTTTTGCAAGAGATTAGTAAGAGGCCTAGAAATTTTTGAAAAGTCTTTTATGAACCTTCTATAGAAACCAGCATGACCTAGGAAACTTCTTATACCTTTGATATCTTTAGGACATGGCATTTTCTCAATTGCATCAACTTTAGCTTTGTCTACTTCAATACCTCTTTCAGAAATTTCATGCCCAAGGACTATACCTTCGTTACCATAAAGTGGCAGTTCTCCCAATTCAAAATAAGATTAGTTTCCTCACATCTCTACAAAACTCTGTCAAGGTTGCTTAAGCAATCATCAAAAGAAGTTTCGTAAACGGAGAAATCATCCATGAATACCTCAACAATCTTTTCACAAAAGTCAGAGAATATAGCAGTCATACATCTTTGAAAGGTAGCAGGTGCATTGCATAAACCAAAAGGCATACGTCTATAAGCATAAGTTCCAAAAGGACAAGTAAAAGTGGTTTTCTCTTGATCTTCTTTTGATATAGGTATCTGAGAGAAACCAGAATATCCATCTAAGAAGCAAAAGTGTGTATGTTTAGATAATCTTTCTAACATTTGATCAATAAAAGGCAAGGGGTAATGATCTTTCCTAGTAGCTTTATTAAATTTCTTGAAATCAATTACCATCCTATAACCAGTTACAATTCTTTGTGGGATAAGTTCATTTTTATCATTAGGAACAACAGTAATCCTCCCTTCTTAGGGACACAATGAACATGACTTACCCATCTACTATCAGCTATAGGATAAATTATACCTACCTCCAAAAGCTTTAATATTTTAATTCTTACCACATCCTTCATTTTAGGATTCAAACATCGTTGATGATCAACAACTGGTTTAGCATCTGGCTCCATATGAATCTTCTGCTGACATAGAGTGGGACTAATGCCCTGAAGATCATCAAGAGTATATCCAATAGCTGCACGGTGCTTCCTCAGAGTTTTAAGTAATCTGTTCTCTTTATGCTCTGAAAGGTTAGCACTAATAATAACAGGATATATTTTCTTTTCATCAAGATAAGCATATTTAAGTGTATCAGGTAATTTCTTTAATTCAAACACATGATCACTCTTAGGTGGGAGAGGATCTCCCAAAGTTTCAACAGGCAAATTATGTTTAAGAATAGGTGCTTGTTTAAAGAATATTTCATCTATTTCATTCGTTTCATTCATATGCATATCCTTTTCATGGTCTCACAAATATTGTTCTAAAGGATCGGTATGGTGCACAACAATAGAAGCAAGACCAATAATTTCATCTTTGTTAGGTAATTCTTTTATCATGTGGTTGTTCACGAAACTTAGAGAAATTAAACTCATGAGATACATTACCAAAATTAATGATAACCGTTTCTTTAGTGCAATCATTCTTAGCATTAACCGTATTCAAGAAAGGTCTACCAAATATAATGGGACAAAAATCATCTTGCGGTGATCCAAGAACCAGAAAATCAGTAGGGTATTTGATCTTACCACACAAGACTTCAACATCTCTAACAATCCCAAGTGGTGTAATAGTATCTCTGTTTGCAAGCTTAATAGTAACATCAATATCTTCAATCTCAACAGTTGCAATATCATTCATGACTTCTTGATAAAGAGAAAATGGAATAGCACTTACACTAGCACCAATATCACATAAACCATGATAGCAATGATCTCCAATTTTAACAGAAATAACAGGCATGCCAATTACATGTTTATTTTTATATTCGGTTTCTGGCTTAGCAATTCTAGTTGCTTCATCACAAAAATATATGACGTGTCCATCCATATTATCAACCAAAAGATCTTTAACCATTACAATATTAGGTTCTACTTTAATTTGCTCAGAGAGTTTAATTGGTTTAATATTACTTTTATTAACCACAGTTGAAGCTTTAGCATGTTCCTTAATCCTAACAGGAAAAGGGGGTTTCTCAATATAAGTAGTAGGCATAACTGGATCAACATTATAAATAATTGTTTCCTCTTTAGCTATAATGGGTTCTTTATACGTCTCCAATGTATCTATAATTTTTGATTGTTCCATGCTATTATAGTATCAATCTTGGATGTTTTTATATGCAATTATGTATCACTTTTTGGGACTAACCTATTAACCTAGTGCCCAGTGCCAGTTGCTGTTTTCTGCTTGTTTTTGGCTTTTCAGAGAATCAGTACCAAACGAAGTCCAAATGCCACAAAAAAAATTGGAGATTTTTTTCTGGATAAAAGAGACCCTGGAGACTTGGAGAGGAGGCCAGAAGGTTCACGAAGCCTCCACAAGGCAACAGGGTGCGGCCCCAGGGGGGCGCGCCCTGATGCCTTGTGGGGCCCTCGTGGCTCCGTTTGACCTAATTCCACTCCTATAAATTCACAAATATTTGAAAACCATCAGAGAGCCAGAAGATAAAACCTTTCCACCACCGCAAGCCTCTATTCTTCCGTGATCCCATCTGGAGGCCTTTTCCGGTACTCTGCCGGAGGGGGGATCGATCACGGACGGCTTCTACATCAACCTTGCTACCCTTCCGATGATGTGTGAGTAGTTTACCACAGACCTACGGGTCCATAGCTAGTAGCTAGATGGCTTCTTCTCTCTCTTTGATCTTCAATACCATGTTCTCCTTGATGTTCTTGGAGTTCTATCCGATGTAATCTTCTTTTGCGGTGTGTTTGTTGGGATCCGATGAATTGTGAGTTTATGATCAGATTATTCATGAGAAATATTTGAGTCTTCTCTAAACCCTTTTATGCATGATTAAATATAGCTTTGTATTTCTCTCTGATCTATCGATTTGGTTTGGCCAACTAGATTGGTTTATCTTGCAATGGGAGAGGTGCTTTGTGATGGGTTCGGTGCTCAATCCCAGTGACAGAAAGGGACATGACACGTATTTGTATTGTTGCCATTAAGGATAGAAAGATGGGGTTTATTCATATTTCTTGAATTTGCTTCTCTACATCATGTCATCTTGCTTAAGGCGTTCCTCTGTTTTTATTAACTTAATACTCTAGATGCATGCTGGATAGCGGTCGATGAGTGGAGTAATAGTAGTAGATGCAGGCAGGAGTCGGTCTACTTGTCTCGGACCTGATGCCTATATACATGATCATTTCCATGAATCCGTCATAATTATTTGCTTTTCTATCAATTGCCCAACAGTAATTTGTTCACCCACCGTATGTTTCTACGCTCAAGAGAGAAGCCTCTAGTGAAAACTATGGCCCTCGGGTCTATCTTTATCATATAAAAAACATAAAAATACCTTGCTGCAATTTATTTACTCTTATTTAGTTTAGTAATTTACTTTATCAATTTATCTCTATCAGACTTAATCCTTACAAGTAACCACTAAGAGGATTGACAACCCTCTTATTCGTGTTGGGTGCAAGTGTTTGCTTTTGTGTGTGTAGGTGCTGTTCACTGGATCTTCCTTGGTCCTCCTACTGGATTGATAACCTTGGTTCTTAATTGAGGGAAATACTTATCTCTACTATACTGCACCATCCTCTCCTCTTCGGGGAAATACCAACGCAGTCTACAAGTAGCAGGAAGAATTTCTGGCGCCGTTGCCGGGGAGACATCATTAAAATCAATCAAGTACCTTCGCACAAACTATCAATCACTTGCATTTATTTTATTTGCCTTTTTATTTGCATTTGCCTCTCATTTTCATCTCCCCCACTTCTATTTTTTTTTACAAAAACACAAAAATATTTTATTTGCTTGTTTGCTAGTTTGCTTGCTTTGTCGTGATGTCTCAAGAAAATACAAAATTATGTGAATTTTCCAATAATAATAATAATGATTTTATTAGTACTCCTATTTCTCCTCTTGCCACTAGGGCGGAGTCGTGTGACATTAATGCTGCCTTGCTTAATATTGTTATGAAAGAACAATTTTCTGGTAGTCCTAATGAAGATGCTGCATCCCATCTAAATACTTTTGTTGAACTTTATGATATGCAAAAGAATAAAGATGTGGATAATGATATTGTCAAATTAAAATTATTTCTGTTCTCACTACGAGACCGTGCTAAAACTTGGTTTTCATCCTTGCCTAGAAATAGTATTGATTCTTGGGATAAGTGTAAGGATGCTTTTATTACCAAGTATTTTCCTCCCGCTAAGATTATTTCTTTAAGAAATCAAATTATGAATTTTAAGCAACTTGAGCATGAACATGTTGCACAATCTTGGGAGAGAATGAAATTAATGATAAGAAATTGCCCAACTCATGGTTTGAATTTGTGAATGATCATACAAAATTTTTATGCGGGACTAAACTTTGTTTCTAGAAATTTGCTAGACTCTGCCGCAGGTGGTACTTTTATGGAAATTACATTAGGAGAAGCTACAAAACTCCTAGATAATATTATGACAAATTATTCTCAATGGCACACCGAAAGAACTCCAACTGGTAAGAAGGTAAATTCCGTTGAAGAAATCAATACTTTGAGTGATAAGATGGATGCTATTATGAAAATGCTTGCTAGTAAGAATGCTCATGTTGATCCTAATGATGTGCCTTTGTCCACTTTTATTGAGCAAAATAATGATGCTATTGATGTGAATTTTATATCTCAAAACAATTTCAACAACAATGCTTATAGGGGTAATTTCAATGCTAGACCGTTTCCCGGAAATTCCTCTAATAATTATGGTAATTCCTATGGTAATAATAATAATAATAATAATAATAATAATAATAATAGGATACCCTCTGATCTTGAAAGTAATATTAAGGAATTTATTAATTCTCAAAAGAATTTCAATGCTATGATAGAAGAAAAAATGAATAGAGTTGATGAAATGTCTAGGAACATGGATAGAATTGCTCACGATGTGGAAAATCTCAATATTAAAATTTTGCCACCTAAAATTGATATAAATGAGTCTATTAAAGCTATCTATGTCTCCATTACTGAAAGTAAAGAAAGGACCGCTAGGTTGAGAGCTAAGCGAGAATTTCTAGAAAAAGCGATTCCACCCGGTTTCTATCATAGTAATGATGAAGATATTAAAATGATTGGTGTAACTCCTATTGAATCATTATTTAGTAACATAAAACTTGATGAAAAAGGGACTGGAGAAGAGTCAACTTTAGATAGAAGGAGTCCCACTTGCTTGGAGGGTGATAATCTTGATCATAAAAATGAAAAAAGTGGGTTTGGAGAGGTCAAAACTTTAAATATTAATGCACCCACTACTTTGGATTACAAGGACTTTAATTATGATAGTTGTTCTTTAATTGAGTGTATTTCCTTGTTGTAATCCATGATTAATTCACCAAATGCATATGAACAAAATAAAGCTTTCACTAAACATATCGTAGAAGCCATGATGAAAGCACATGAAGAAAAGCTTGAGTTGGAAGTATCAATTCCTAGAAAATTACAAGATGAATGGGAACCTACTATTAAAGTAAAAATTAAAGATTATGAATGTAATGCTCTTTGTGATCTTGGTGCTAGCGTTTCCACTATACCAAAGTCTTTGTGTGATGTGCTAGGTCTCACCGACATGGATCCTTGCTCCCTTAATATGCACCTTGCGGATTTCACTATTAAAAAGCCATTGGGTAGAATAAATGATGTGCTTATTCTTGCAAATAGAAATTATGTGCCTGTGGACTTTATTCTTCTTGACATTGAATGCAATCCATCTTGCCCCATAATACTTGGTAGGCCTTTTCTTCGAACAATTGGTGCTATTATTGATATGAAAGAAGGTAATATAAGATTTCAATTTCCACTAAAGAAAGGGATGGAACACTTCCCTAGAAAAATAATTAAAGCACCTTATGAATCCATTATGAGGGCCACTTATGGAATTAACTTGAAGGATGACAACACTTGAAACTATGCATTATGCCTAGCTAGGGGCATAAAAGAATAGCGCTTGTTGGGAGGAAACCCAATGAATAAAATAATTTTTTTGCTTTTACCTTCTGTTTTTGAGTGTTTGCACAATTATAGCTTCTGTTATGATTGTATTTTTATGTTTTAATTAGTTTTTGTGACAAGTAATGCCTTTGGGATGATTTGGAAGATAGTACGATAGATGCTGTTGGAAAACAGAAACTTTTGTGTCCAGTGCTGGAATTTTGGTTTTTTGTTGGAGCATGATAAACTTCTGAATTTTTTACACAGTGTTGATATATGAATTTCCCATGTTTTCCTAATGTTTCAGAATTTTTGTATTTACATAAGTATGAGCATAATTCGGATCTTTATAGACTGTTCTGTTTTAGACAGATTCTGTTTTTGTTGCATAGTTCACTTATTTTGATGAATGTATGGATCGTATCGGGGGGTATGAGTCATGGAGAAGTTGGATTACAGTAGAATTATGCCAATATTAAATATGAATCAATTTACTACAGCACTTAGAGTTAAATATTTATTTGTTATACTAACGGATCTCACGAGGTTTCTGTTGAGTTTTGTGTGCTGAAGTTTTCAAGTTTTGGGTGAGATTACAATGGATAAAGGAATAAGGAGCGGCAAGAGCCTAATATTGGGGATGACCAAGGCACCCCAAGGTAATAATCAAGGAATACTCAAGCGTCTAAGCTTGGGGATGCCCCGGAAGTCATCCCCTCTTTCATCTACAATCTATCGGTAACTCACTTGGAGCTATATTTTTATTCATCACATAATATGTGTTTTACTTGGAGCGTCTTGTGATATAGTTTGTTTGATTTTGTTTGATTTTTAGTTTGTCACAATCATCTTTGCTGAACACACCTTTTTGAGAGGGACACACATTATTCGTGATTTGTTAGAATACTCTATGTGCTTCACTTATATCTTTTGAGCTAGGCAGTTGCTCTAGTGCTTCACTTATATCTTTTAGAGCACGGTGGTGGTTATATTTTAAAGAAATAGTTGCACTCTCATGCTTCACTTATATCTTTTTGAGAGTCTCATGATAGCAATGGTAATATGCACGGGTTATGAATTTGGTCTTGATATGATAGGTATTCAAGAGGGATATAATAAAAACTTTCATGTAGATCACTGAATATGATAAATTTGATTCCTTGCAATAGTTTTGCGATATTAAGATGGTAATATGGGGGAGGTACTAGTAGATGACTGTGGTTTAGTAAGAATAATTGTGTTAAGGTTTGTGATTCCCGAAGCATGCACGTATGATCTGTCATTATGCTAAGAAGTTGGAGCATGATTTATTATTGATTTTTTACCTTATGAGTGGTGGTCGGGGACGAGCGATGGACCTTGTCCTACCAATCTATCCCTCTAGGGGCATGCGTAGTAGTAATTTGCTTCGAGGGCTAATAAACTTTCGCAATAAGTATGTGAGTTCTTTATGACTAATGTGAGTCCATGGATATAAGCACTCTCACCCTTCCGCAATTTGCTAGCCTCTTCGGTACCGTGCATTGCCCTTTCTCACATCGAGAGTTGGTGCAAAGTTTGCCAGTGCATCCAAACCCCGTGATATGATACGCTCTATCACACATAAGCCTCTTTATATCTTCCTCAAAACAGCCACCATACCTACCTATCATGGTATTTCCATAGCCATTCCAAGATATATTGCCATGCAACTTCCACCGTTCCGTTTTCATGACATACATCATCATTGTCATATTGTTTTGCATGATCAAATAGCTGACATAGTATTTGTGGCTCAGCCACCGTTCATCATTTTTATACATGTTACGCTAGCATCATTGCACATCCTGGTACACTGCCAGAGGCATTCATATAGAGTCATATTTTTGTTCTAGTATCGAGTTGTAATGTTGAGTTGTAAGTAAATAGAGGTGTGATGATCATCATTATTAGAGCATTGTCCCAGTGTGGAAAGGATGATGGAGTCCATGATTCCCCCACAAGTCGGGATGAGACTCCGAACGAAAAAAGAAAGAAAAAAAATAGGCGAAAAAGAGCCATGAAAAAAAATGAGAGAAAAAGAGAGAAGGGGCAATGTTACTATCCTTTTCCACACTTGTGCTTCAGAGTAGCACCGTGTTTTTCATATAGAGAGTCTCCTATTTTGTCACTTTCATATACTAGTGGGAATTTTTCAATATAGAACTTGGCTTGTATATTCCGATGACGGGCTTCCTCAAATGCCCGAGGTCTTCATGAGCAAGCAAGTTGGATGCACACCCACTTAGTTTTCATGTTGAGCTTTCATACACTTATAGCTCTTAGTGCATCCGTTGCATGGCAATCCCTACTCCTTGCATTGACATCAATTGATGGGCATCTCCATAGCCCGTTGATTAGCCTCGTCGATGTGAGACTATCTTCTTATTTTTGACTTCTCTTATTTACCTCTACCACCACACTCTATTCCACCCATAGTGCTATATCCATGGCTTGTGCTCATGTATTGAGTGAGAGTTGAAAAAGCTGAAGCGCGTTAAAAAGTATGAACCAATTGCTCAGCTTGTCATCGGGGTAGTTCATGATAAATACTTTGTGTGAAGAAGATGGAGCATGACATGATTATATGATTTTGTAGGGATAACTTTGTTTAGCATCATTATTTTGAAAGGCATGATTGTTTGTGAGTAAGCCTGAGTATTGATGTCTTTATATCAAATTATAGACTATTGCTTTGAATCATTTGGATCTTATTATTCATACCATAAGAGAAAGATTACATGATGAAACATGATAGGTAGCATTTCACATCAAAAATTCTGTTTTTATCATTTACCTACTCGAGGACGAGCAGGAATTAAGCTTGGGGATGCTTGATACGTCTCCAACGTATCTATAATTTTTTATTGTTCCATGCTATTATAGTATCAATCTTGGATAATTTTATATGCAATTACATATCATTTTTTGGGACTAACCTATTAACCTAGTGCCCAGTGCCAGTTGTTGTTTTCTGCTTGTTTTTGGCTTTTCAGAGAATCAGTACCAAATGAAGTCCAAATGCCACGAAACTTTTTGGAGATTTTTTTTCTGGACAAAAGAGACCCTGGAGACTTGGAGAGGAGGCTAGAAGGTTCACGAAGCCTCCACAAGGCAACACGGCGCGACCCCAGGGGGCGCGCCCTGATGCCTTGTGGGGCCCTCGTGGCTCAGTTTGACCTAATTCCACTCCTATAAATTCACAAATATTCAGAAACCATCAGAGAGCCAGAAGAGAAAACCTTTCCGCCGCCGCAAGCCTCTGTTCTTCCGCGATCCCATCTGGAGGCCTTTTTTGGTACTTTGCCAGAGGGGGAATCGATCACGGAGGGCTTCTACATCAACCTTGCTGCCCTTTCGATGATGTGCGAGTAGTTTACCACAGAGCTACGGGTCCATAGCTAGTAGCTAGATGGCTTCTTCTCTCTCTTTGATCTTCAATACCATGTTCTCCTTGATGTTCTTGGAGTTCTATCCGATGTAATCTTCTTTTGCAGTGTGTTTGAGTCTTCTCTGAACTCTTTTATGCATGATTAAATATAGCTTTGTATTTCTCTCCGATCTATCGATTTGGTTTGGCCAACTAGATTGGTTTATCTTGCAATGGGAGAGGTGCTTTGTGATGGGTTCAATCTTGCGGTGCTCAATCCCGGTGACAGAAAGGGACATGACACGTATTTGTATTGTTGCCATTAAGGATAAAAAGATGGGGTTTATTCATATTGCTTTAATTTGCTTCTCTACATCATGTCATCTTGCTTAAGGCGTTACTCTGTTTTTATTAACTTAATACTCTAGATGCATGCTGGATAGCGGTCGATGAGTGGAGTAATAGTAGTAGATGCAGGCAGGAGTCAGTCTACTTGTCTTGGACGTGATGCTTATATACATGATCATTGCCATGAATCCGTCATAATTATTTGCTTTTCTATCAATTGCCAACAGTAATTTGTTCACCCACCGTATGTTTCTGCGCTCAAGAGAGAAGCCTCTAGTGAAAACTATGGCCCCCGGGTCTATCTTTATCATATAAAAACATAAAAATACCTTGCTAAAATTTATTTACTCTTATTTAGTTTAGTAATTTACTTTATCAATTTATCTGTATCAGACTTAATCCTTGCAAGAAACCGCTAAGAGGATTGACAACCCTCTTATTCGCGTTGGGTGCAAGTGTTTGCTTTTGTGTGTGTAGGTGCTGTTCACTGGATCTTGCTTGGTTCTCCTACTGGATTGATAACTGTAACACTCCTATGTAATGAGCTACAGTGATCCTCATGATTATGCTTAATCACTTTGGTTTGCAATGCTTGATCACCTTTGGAATCATATCTCATTTCAAATTCCACCACTGAAATCAATTCAAATTGCAAGTGAAATTTAAAGTTGCACAAAAATGGTTGCAAAATAGTTCATCATTTAGCAAATATTCCATAACAATTATTTGTTCAGGAAAACAGCATCACTTCATTGCTTAAATGAGCCATAGCAATTAAAACAGTGCCAAATCAGCATATTTAAATGCTTTTCCAATTATGAAAAATTCAAACAAATCCAAATCCCTTCCAAACGTTTTGTGGCAGTGCAAAATATTGCAATGTATTTATGTGGACAAGTCCCACATTTTACAAAATCCATTTGGTAGCTCAAAATATTGCAAAACAATTATGTAAAAAGAAAACAGAAAAGGAAAAGAAAGAAAAAGAAGAATGCCACTGTTGACTGGGCCTCAGTGCACAGGAACATGTCCAGCCGGCCCAGCCTGCCTCCCCTCGTCTCCTTCCTCTCTCTCCTCCCCGTGTCGACATGGTCGTGGTTGTGCGCGCGCTCACCGGCCGAATGGCGACGCTACAGGCGCCACGAGGGGATAAGAACGACGTCCCTCGGCCTCGTCATCGTTCCCATCCACTTCTCCCCCTCCTCCATCGCCTCCCTCGCTCGATCCCAAGAACTACCGAGCGCCGTTGTCACCATGGCTCGTCGCAGCCGCGCCCACTGACCTCTCCGCGCCTCCTCTTGGTGTCCACGAGCCTCGCCGTCGTCCTCTACGTCGGCTACGCCAAGCCGTTCGAGCTGAGGAGCACCAGCGCCGATGCCAGCGACGTCTTCTTCCTCGGATCCCCGCCGCCGTTCGTCGTCGATTCCGTCCACACTGAACCTTCCTCGAGCCCACTTTGCTCACCTGCAGGACCGCTGTGAGCTCCTCTTCCTTTCCCCTCTCCTCTCTTCGTGGATCCATGGCCGTAGGCCCCCTCACCATTCGAGCCGAAGCTCATCGCTACCCGAGCTCGTTTCCGACGAGGCTCCGGTGGCCCTTGGGTCACGCAGGCGTGCGCAATCGTTTAGTTGGCTCGCGTAGGTCCCGTAGACGCCTCGCGCGGGTTGAATGGCTCGCTCCTGCTGCTATTCCATCTCCACCCAAACGCTAGCCTACGCCGTTGTGGTCGCCGCCGTCATTTTAGGTCGTCTCCGGCCATGCCACCGCCCCAGTTCAACGCAGCTCGCTCCGCTCGTTCGGACGAGCCCAACCGCGCCCGAAACTGTCGCCCGTAGCCGATTTCCAATGAGGTCCGAAGCCCTCCGCCGCGTTTTCGATCGCCGGCGGCGAAACTCCGGCGCCGCTGACATGGCACCACCTGGGGCCCACCCCTGGGTCACTTCCAGTGGGTCCCGTGGGCCCCGTTGACTTCGTTGACCTGGTCAACGTGCTGACTGGGCTAGCCCCAGTCACTGACATGTAGGCCCCACCGTGGTAATTAACTATTCTGCTAATTAAAACTAATATTTTAATTAATATGTCACTGACATGTGGGTCCCACTAGCTAATTAACTTAATTAGTTAAAATTAACCTCTGTTAATTAGCTCAGTCACTGACATGTGGGGCCCTGCCACTGTTTAAGTGGATAAGACCGGCCCAGTCAGCTGCTGAGTCAGCAGCTGGGCCCACCAGTCAGCCTCTGCTGACTGGGCAGTTGACCCAGTCAACTGGGCCCACTGTCAGCCTCTGTGCTGTATAGCTGGGTACAGTTTTGTGTGCATTTAGCATTTTAGCCTTTATTTTCGAATTAATAGTATTCCAGAAAATCCAGAAATTGTTTAAAACTTTGAAAAATCATATAAAATAATCCGTAACTCGGATGAAAATAATTTATATATGAAAAATGATCAGAAAAATAAGACGAATCCGAATATGCCATCCACATACCTGTCACATGCCTCTAACACTGCAAACATAGAACCTTTCCCTCCGGATCGTCTGTTCGATAATTGCCTAAAGCCGGGAAAATATTCCCAGATATTTTCCCGCCCCGTCTGTAACGTGTAGCACTGCGTTAGATCACCCCTAGCACAACATATTGTCATGACATGCATAGTGATGCATTTGTTTGCTTTGTATTTATTGTTTCTTCCCCCTCTTCTCTCCGGTAGACTCCGAGACGGACGCTGCTCCCGAGTACGACTACGCCCCTAACGTCCAACCCCTTTCAGCAGAGCTTCCAGGCAAGCAAAACCCCCTTGATCATTCCTATATCGCCCATTCTTTCTCTCTGATGCTTGCATTAGATTTTGCTATCATTGTTCGATAGCTCCTATTCTGATGCATAGCCTGATTTTGTAACCTGTTGTTGATACTTTACCTGCTGTCCTATATGCTTAGTATAGGCTGGTTAGTGATCCATCGGTGGCCCCGCACCCTTGTCCGTGTTGCCATGCTTTTCTTCCGGATGCTCGATCTGTGTGATCGACGTGCAGAGACTGTCACATCACCGCACACCCCCTTAGGTGTACGACTCTGTAGAGCTACTATCGAGTGCCGAGGGTGATACCTCCTACCTCACTCCTGATGATATCTCTGTAGCGTAGCTAGTCGGTTGTGGGTTACCGAGGGTGATTCCTCTTTCACCACCTCCGATGATGACTCTGTCATGCAACCCCTCAAGTGTGAACCCATCGAGGGTGATTCCTCCAAGTTCACCTTGACGGATACATTGAGTGGGACTCCATCGAGGGTGATACCTAGGACTTCCCCCTTGATGATAAAACACACTGTTACCTTTAACTGTTGCCCCCTTTTTAACTGTTACTGTGGGACTGAAGGGACAGGCGGTACCACCCCGGTAGAGGTGGACATGGGTTCCCGACAGTCTCTTGCGAAGTCGGGTCGACCCCGAGGGGTACCCACGAGAGTTACTAAAGTCGGGATGACCGTGAGGGTACCCGCGAGATAATTACGCGGCACGGCCGGGCAGGCAGACCACCCTAGAGAGGGATGGGCCTGACCCTTGCCGTAAGTCCGCGAGACGGGGCGACAGGATCACTGATCGTCACCGCGAGCTCCCAACACACTAACGGGTTTGGATATGTGATCTGAGTAGGCCTCTGGCCTTTTTGCACTAACCACCATGCGGGAATAAGTATGGGCACTCGGCGTCGTACGATTCTTCTGAAAACTCTCCATACGTCAGCAGTTGAGCGGCGCGCGCCCTGGTGGACTGCGACAGCCTGCGTGTGTATACAAGGGCTAGGTCTGGTCCCGGCCGCGTACGCAACGCGCAGGAGTGCAAAGGGCGATGGGCCCAAGACCCCTGAGCGCTTAGGATGTAGACCGGCGTGCTGGCCTCTCTGTTGAGCCTAGGTAGGACTACGGCGTGTCGATCAGCCGAGGCCGGGCATGACTCAGAAAAGTGTGTATGGCCAGAGTTAATCAAGCGTGTTGGGTAAGTTGGTGCACCCCTGCAGGGAAGTAGGACGCTCAGAGAGTATCCCGATCTACTACAACTAGAACTGGATAGTTGTGATGCTTAATAATATGTTGGCTCCGGGATCGCTTTCTCGCAGGGAGTCGAGGAAGGATCTCTGGGCGTTGCTACTACTGACTTATTACTATATAATCTGCTAATCTGCACTCTTCTAATGCTGCAAGATGCTGCAAGATGCTAGTCTTCGATAGGCTAGACTTTCCCCTCTATTCTGGCATTTCTGCAGTATAGTCCATAGATACAGCCCCTTCCCTTTGCTACCGATGCATACTTAGCATAGATCTGATGTAAGTCTTGCGAGTACTTTTGATGAGTACTCACGGTTGTTTTGCTACCTTTTTCCCCCTACCCGATTGCTGCGATCAGATGACGGAGCCCCGGAGCCAGCTAACCCCGTCGACGACTATTACTACCACGACGGAGCCTACTACTACATGGAGACCGCCGACCAGGAGTAGTTCGTAGGCTCCCAGGCAGGAGGCCTGCGCCTTTTTGATCTAGTTGTTGTTGTTTTGCTCAGCCTTCTTAAGGAAAACTTGTTTAATTATGTTTGTACTCATATATTGTTACTTCCACTGACTCTTGTATTCGAGCTTATGTATTCGAGCCCTCGAGGCCCCTGGCTTGTAATATAAAGCTTGTATTATTTTATTTTGTGTCGAGAGTTGTGTTGTGATAACTTCCCGTGAGTCTCTGATCTTGATCGTACGCATTTGCGTGTATGATTAGTGCACGATCGAGTCGGGAGCGTCACAATAACCTTGGTTCTTAACTGAGGGAAATACTTATCTCTACTATACTGCACCATCCTCGCCTCTTCGGGGAAATACCAACGTAGTCTACAAGTAGCAGTTCTTCCTTTACTTCAATAGGTGGATGAAACTTAAACCATTTCTCCTTAGGGAGATCAACATGAGCAGCAAATGATTCTCAAAAAGTAGCTACTATCTCAGAGTCAAGTCCATATTTAGTACTAAACTTATGAAAAGCATGAGTTTCCATAAAAGATTTAACACAATCAAACTCAAGATTTATACCCGACTCTTTACCTTTGTCGATTTTTCAATCTTCGGAGTTGCGTTTATTTCTTTCCAGAAGTCCCACTTGAATTCAATAGTTCTCTTTATAAAGGAACCAGTAGAAGAAGTATCGAGCATGGATTGATCATTACGAGAAAGCCGAGCATAAAAGTTTTGTATAATTATCTCTCTTGAGAGCTCATGATTGGGGCATGTGTGCATCATATACTTAAGCCTCCCCCAAGCTTGGGCGATACTTTCTCCTTCATGAGGCCAAAAATTATATATATAATTCCGATCACGATGAACCAAATGCATAGGATAAAATTTCTGGTGAAATTCTAGCTTCAACCGGTTCCAATCCCATGTTCCAGTATCATCCAATAGCCTATACCATGTCAATGCCTTTCCCTCCAAAGATAAAGGGAATACCTTCTTCTTAACTCCATCCTCAGATAAACCTGCAAGCTTAAACAATCCACAAACTTCATCCACATAGATCAAGTGCATATCAGGATGTATTGTTCCATCTCCTGCATAAGGATTAGCTAGCAGATTCTCTAACATACCTGAAGGAATCTCATTATAAATATTTTCAGTAGGTTCAATAGGTTGAGGGGCAACTCTTATTGCTTCCGGTCAAGGTGAAGATACCCCGAACAAACCCCTCAAAGGATTACTTTTCATAGTGACAAGTGACAGTAAATTTCAGCACGTATTAAAAATGTTTCCTTACCAATTTCCACTTACCAAAGGCGCTTCATTCCCCGGCAACGGTGCCAGAAAAGAGTCTTGATGACCCACAAGTATAGGGGATCAATCATAGTCCTTTCGATAAGTAAGAGTGTCAAACCCAACAAGGAGAAGAAGGAAATGACAAGCGGTTTTCAGCAAGGTGTTTTCTGCAAGCACTGAAAGTAGCGGTAACTGATAGTTTTGTAACAAGATAATTCGTAACGAGTAACAAGTAAAAATAGTAACAATAGTGCAGCAAGGTGGCCAATCCTTTTTATAGCAAAGGACAAGCCGAAACGGTCTCTTATATAAAGCAAAGCGTTCTTGAGGACACATGGGTATTCTCGTCTAGTCACTTTCATCAAGTTTATTTGATTCGCGTTCGCTACTTCGATAATTTGATATGTGGGTGGACCGGTGCTAGGGTGCTGTTCTTACTTGAACAAGCAACTCTCTTATGATTACCCTGTCTCGCAAACATCCGCAACTACGAAAGAAGAATTAAGATAAATCTAACCATAGCATGAAACATATGGATCCAAATCAGCCCCTTACGTAATAACGCATAAACTAGGGTTTAAGCTTCTGTTACTCTAGCAACACATCATCTACTTATTACTCCACAATGCCTTCCTTTAGGCCCAAGTATGGTGAAGTGTCATGTAGTCGACGTTCACATGACACCACTAAAGGAAGCAACAACATACATATCATCAAAATATCGAACGAATTCCAAATTCACATGATTACTTATAACAAGACTTCTCCCATGTCCTCAAGAACAAACGTAACTACTCACAAATCATATTCATGTTCAAGATTAGAGGAGTATTGAATATCAGTAAGGAACTGAACATATAATCTTCCACCAAATAAACCAACTAGCATCAACTACAACATGTAATCAACACTACTAGCAATCCACAGGTACCAATCTGAGGTTTTGAGACAAATATTGAATACAAGAGATGAACTAGGGTTTGAGATGAGATGGTGTTGGTGAAGATGTTGATGAAGATTGGTCCTCCCACGATGAGAGGATCGTTGGTGATGTCGATGGCTTCGATTTCCCCCTCCCGGAGGGAAGTATCCCCGGCGGAATCGCTCCGCCGGAGGGCAAAAGTGCTCCTGCCCAAGTCCCACCTTGAGACGGCGGCGCTTCGTCCCGAAAGTATTCTCCTTATTTTTTTAGGGCAAATGACCTTATATAGCAGAAGGAGGGGGCCAGAGGCCTGCTGTGGGCCCCACAAGGCATCAGGGCGCGCCCAGGGGGGTGGCCGCGCCCTGTTGCCTTGTGGGAAACTGGTGGGCCCCCTTTGGTATTTCTTTCTTCCAATATTTTTTATATATTCAATAAAAATCTCCGTGAAGTTTTAGGTCATTTGGAGCTCTGTAGAATAGGTATCTCTGTTGTAGCTATTTCAGGTCCAGAATTCCAGCTGCCAATAATCTCCCTCTTCATTTGAATCTTGCAAATTAAGAGAGAAAAGGCATAAGAATTGCATCATAAAGTGAAATAATGACCAATTATATTATAAATATCAATAAGAAAACATGATGCAAATTGGGATGTATCAGTTCCTCCGGTGTCATAGTTTGGATAATATTTGTTTCCACATTAATGGGCGTACCTGAGATATAATGTTTAATTCTTTGCCCATTAACCACTCTCGGATTAGTGCCTTCGGAGTTGTCGATTTTAATAGCTCCGGAGCGATAGACTTCTTCGACGATATATGGTCCTTCCCATTTGGAGAGAAGTTTTCTTGCAAAAAATCTGAGACGAGAGTTGTACAATAGAACTTGATCACCTATTTAAAATTCCCGTTTTTGGATTCTCTTGTCATGCCATCTTTTAACTTTTTCTTTAAACAACTTAGCATTTTCATAGGCTTGGGTTCTCCATTCATCTAGAGAGCTAATATCAAATAACCTTTTTTCACCGGCAAGTTTAGAATCATAGTTAAGCTCTTTAATTGCCCAATAAGCTTTAAGTTCTAATTCAAGAGGTAAATGACATGCTTTTCCATAGACCATTTTATATGGAGACATACCCATAGGATTTTTATAAGCAGTTCTATAAGCCCATAATGCATCATTTAGTTTCTTGGACCTATTCTTTCTGGATCTATTAACAGTCTTTTGCAAAATTAACTTTATTTCCCTATTGCTCAATTCAACTTGACCACTTGACTGAGGATGATAAGGTGATGCAATTCTATGGTTGACATCATATTTAGCTAGGAGTTTACGAAATGCACAATGAATAAAATTTGAACCACCATCAGTCATTAAATATCTAGGGACTCCAAACCTTGGAAAGATAACTTCTTTAAGCATTTTAATAGATGTGTTGTGATCAGCACTACTAGTTGGAATAGCTTCTACCCACTTAGTGACATAATCAACAACAACTAATGAGTGTATCCATTAGATTTAGGAAAAGGTCCCATATAATCAAAACCCCAAACATCAAATGGTTCAATAACAAGTGAATAATTCATAGGCATTTCCTGACGTCTACCAATATTACCAATTCTTTGACATTCATCACAAGAAAGGACAAACTTACATGCATCCTTGAAGATATTGGCCAATAAAAACCAGACTGTAATACCTTATGTGCAGTTATGTCTCCCGCACGGTGTCCTCCGTATGCTTCGGAATGACACTTTCGTAGGATTTGTTCCTGTTCATGCTCAGGTACACAACATCTAATAATACCATCTACTCCTTCTTTATATAAATGTGGGTCATCCCAAAAGTAATGTCTTAAATCAAAGAAGAACTTTTTCTTTTGTTGATATGAGAAACTAGGTGGTATATATTTTGCAACAATGTAATTAGCATAGTCTGCATACCAAGGATTATTACGAGAAGTAGAAGCATTATAACAGCTAATTGCTCATCAGGAAAATTATCATTAATAGGAAGTGGGTCATCAAGAACATTTTCCATCCTAGACAAATTATCTGCTACAGGATTTTCAGCTCCCTTTCTATCAACAATATGCAAATCGAACTCTTGCAGTAATAAAACCCACCTAATCAATCTAGGTTTAGCATCTTTCTTTTCCATAAGATATTTAATAGCAGCATGATCGGTGTGAATGGTAACTTTTGAATCAACAATATAAGGTCTGAATTTATCACATGCAAACACAACTGCTAAAAATTCTTTCTCAATAGTAGCATAATTTCTTTGAGCACTATCCAAGGTCTTACTAGCATAATGAATAACAGTCAATTTCTTATCAACTCTTTGACCTAGAACAACACCAATAGCGTAATCACTAGCATCACACATAATTTCAAAGGGTAGGTTCCAATCAGGTGGTTGAACAATGGGTGCAGAAATTAAGGCTTTCTTAAGTATTTCAAAGGCTTCTACGCAATCATCATCAAAAACAAATGGAACATCTTTTTGCAAAAGATTAGTAAGAGGCCAAGAAATTTTAGAAAAGTCTTTTATGAACCTTCTTTAGAAACCAGCATGACCTAGGAAACTTCTTATACCTTTGATATCTTTAGGACATGGCATTTTCTCAATTGCATCAATTTTGGCTTTATCTACCTCAATACCTCTTTCGGAAATTTTATGCCCAAGGACTGTACCTTCATTCACCATAAAGTGGCACTTCTCCATATTCAAGACAAGATTAGTCTCTTCACATCTCTGCAAAACTCGGTCAAGGTTGCTTAAGCAATCATTAAAAGAAGTTCCGTAAATGGAAAAATCATCCATGAATAGCTCAACAATCTTTTCACAAAAATCAGAGAATATAATAGTCATACATCATTGAAAGGTAGCAGGTGCATTGCATAAACCAAAATACATACGTCTATAAGCATAAGTTCAAAAAGGACAAGTAAAAGTGGTTTTCTCTTGATCTTCTTTTGATACAGGTATTTGAGAAAAACCGGAATATCCATCTAAGAAGCAAAAGTGTGTATGATTAGATAATCTTTCTAACATTTGATCAATAAAAGGCAAAGGGTAATGATCTTTTCTAGTAGCTTTATTTAATTTCCTGAAATCAATTACCATCCTATAACCAGTTACAATTCTTAGTGGGATAAGTTCATTTTTATCATTAGGAACAACAGTAACGCCTCCTTTCTTAGGAACACAATGAACAGGACTTACCCATCTACTATCAGCTATAGGATAAATTATACCTACCTCCAAAAGCTTTAATATTTCAGTTCTTACCACTTCCTTCATCTTAGGATTCAAACGGCGTTGATGATCAACGACTGGCTTAGCATCACGCTCCATATTAATCTTGTGTTGGCATAAAGTGGGACTAATGCCCTTAAGATCATCAAGAGTATATCCAATAGTAGCACGATGCTTCCTCAGAGTTTTAAGTAATCTCTTTTCTTCATGCTCTGAGAGGTTAGCACTGATAATAACAGGAAATATCTTCTTTTCATCACGATAAGCATATTTTAGTGTATCAGGTAGTTTCTTTAGTTCAAACACTGGATCACTCTTAGGTGGGAGAGGATCTCCCAAAGTGTCAACAGGCAAATTATGTTTAAGGATAGGTGCTTTTCTAAAGAATATTTCATTGATTTCATTTCTTTCATTCATATGCATATCATTTTCATGGTCTAGCAAATATTGTTCTAAAGGATCTGTAGGAGGAACAACAATAGAAGCAAGACCAATAATTTCATCTTTATTAGGCAATTCTTTATCATGTGGTTGTCTACGAAACTTAGAGAAATTAAACTGATGTGATACATCACCAAAATTAACACTGACCGTTTCTCTAGTACAATCAATCTTAGCATTAGCCGTATTCAAGAAAGGTCTACCAAATATAATGGGACAAAAATCATCTTGTGGTGATCCAAGAACAATAAAATCACTAGGGTATTTGATCTTACCACACAAGACTTCAACATCCTAACAATCCCAAGTGGTGAAATAGTATCTCTGTTTGCAAGCTTAATAGTAACATCAATATCTTCAATTTCAACAGGTGCAATGTCATTCATGACTTCTTGATAAAGAGAAAATGGAATAGCATTTACACTAGCACCCATATCACATAAACCATGATAACTATGATCTCCAATTTTAACAGAAACAACAGGCATGCCAACAACAGGTCTATTTTTATCTGTTGTTCCTCGTTTAGCAATCCTAGTTGCTTCCTCACAGAAATATATAACATGTCCATCAATATTATCAACCAAAAGATCTTTAATCATTGCAACATTAGGTTCCACTCTAATTTGTTCAGAGGGTTTAATTGGTTTAATATTACTCTTATTAACCACAGTTGAAGATTTAGCATGTTCCTTAATCCTAACAAGGAAAGGAGGTTTCTCAATATAAGCAGTAGGCACAACTGGATCAACATTATAAATGATTGTTTCATCTTTAGCTATAATAGGTTCTTCTTTTACTTCGATAGGTGGATGAAACTTAAACCATTTCTCCTTAGGGAGATCAACATGAGCAGCAAAAGATTCACAAAAGTGGCTACTATCTCAGAGTCAAGTCCATATTTAGCACTAAACTTATGAAAAGCATCAGTTTCCATAAAAGATTTAACACAATCAAAGTCAAGATTTATACCTGACTCTTTACCTTTGTCGATCTCCCAATCTTTAGACTTACGTTTAATTCTTTCTAGAAGATCCCATTTGAATTAAATAGTCCTCTTCATAAAGGAACCAATAGAAGAAGTATCGAGCATGGATTAATCATTATGAGAAAGCCGAGCATAAAAGTTTTGTATAATAATTTCTCTTGAGAGCTCATGATTGGGGTATGTGTGCATCATGTACTTAATCCTCCCCCAAGCTTGAATGATATTTTCTCCTTCACGAGGCGAAAAATTATATATATAATTCCGATCACGATGAACCAAGTGCATGGGATAAAATTTCTGGTGAAATTCCAGCTTCAACCGGTTCCAATCCCATGTTCCAGTATCATCCAATAGCCTATACCATGTCAATGCCTTTTACCCCCAAAGATAAAGGGAATACTTTCTTCTTAAATCTATCCTCGGATAAACCTGCAAGCTTAAACAATCCACAAATTTTATCTATATAGATCAAGTGCATATCAGGATGTACCGTTCTATCTCCTGCATAAGGATTAGCTAGCAGTTTCTCTAACATACCCGAGGGAATCTCATAATAAATATTTTCAGTAGGTTCAATAGGTTGAGGGGCAACTCTTATTGCTTCCGGTCGAGGTGAAGATACCCAGAACAAAACCCTCAAAGGATTATTTTCCTTAGTGACAAGTGACAAGAAATTTCAACACGTAATAAAAATGTTTCCTTACCAAATTCCACTTACCAAAGGCGCTTCACTCCCCGACAACGGCACCAGAAAAGAGTCTTGATGACCCATAAGTATAGGGGATCAATCGTAGTCCTTTCGATAAGTAAGAGTGTCGAACCCAACGAGGAGCAGAAGGAAATGACAAGCGGTTTTCAACAAGGTATTCTCTGTAAGTATTGAAAGTAGCGGTAACAGATAGTTTTGTAACAAGGCAATTCATAACAAGTAACAATAGTAACAAGGGTGCAACAAGGTGGCCAAATCCTTTTTATAGCAAAGGACAAGCCGGAACGTTCTCTTATAGTAAGCAAAGCGTTCTCGAGGACACATGGGAATTGTCGTCTAGTCACGTTCATCATGTTTACTTGATTCGCGTTCGCTACTTTGATAATTTGATATGTGGGTGGACCGGTGATAGGGTGCTGTTCTTACTTGAACAAGCAACCCTCTTATTATTACCCCCTCTCACAAGCATCCGCAACTACAAAAGAAGAATTAAGATAAATCTAACCATAGCATGAAACATATGGATAAAAATCAGCCCCGTACGGAATAACGCATAAACTAGGGTTTAAGCTTCTGTCACTCTCGCAACCCATCATCTACTTATTACTCCCCAATGAATTCTCCTAGGCCCAAATATGGTGAACTGTCATGTAGTTGACGTTCACATGACACCACTAGAAGAAATACAACATACACATCATCAAAATATCGAACGAATACCAACTTCACATGATTACTTATAACCAGACTTCTCCCATGTCCTCAAGAACAAAAGTAACTACTCACAAATCATATTCATGTTCAAGATCAGAGGTGTATTGAATATGCTTAAGGATCTAAACATATAATCTTCCACCAAATAAACCAACTAGCATCAACTATAAGATGTAATCAACACTACTCGCAACCCACATGTACCAATCTGAGGTTTTGGGACAAAGATTGAATACAAGAGATGAACTAGGGTTTGAGATGAGATGGTGCTAGTGAAGATGTTGATGAAGATTGGTCCTCCCATGATGAGAGGATCGTTGGTGATGTCGATGGCTTCGATTTCCCCCTCCCGGAGGGAAGTATCCCCAGCGGAATCGCTCCACCGGAGAGCAAAAGTGCTCCTGCCCAGGTTCCGCCTCGAGATGGCGACGCTTCGTCGCGAAAGTCTTCTTCTGATTTTTTCGAGGGAAAATAGCGTCTTATAGGAGAAGATGGGCCCCGAACCCCTGCCAGGGGGCCCACAAGCTCACAGGGCGCGCCCAGGGGGGTAGGGCACGCCCCCTGAGCTTGTCGCTCTCTGGTGGGTCCCCATCTGGTAATTATTTCACCAATATTTTTTATATATTCCAAAATAATTCTCCATAATTTTTTAGATCATTTGGAGTTGCGCAGAATATCTATCTCTTCTGTAGCCTTTTTGGGTCCAGAATTCCAGCTGCCGGCAATCTCCCTCTTCACATGAAACTTGCAAAATAAGAGAGAAAATGCATTTGAATTGCATCATAAAGTGAAATAATGATCCAAAACATAATAAATAACAATAGGAAAACATGATGCAAAATGGACGTATCACTTCCAATGATAAATCTACACTGATGGAAGTTAAAACCTGGCTATCCTCTTAATTTTACATGAAGGATATGGGGGAAGCTTCCTATGTTTTGGGAGTGGAAATATGTAGAGATAGAAGGAAGAGAGTGTTGGGTTTGTGATGCAGAGCATCCTACGGTCATCTCCATGGACATGCCATCGTCACCCAAGACACCAAGTGGACTAATGACAAGGGCTCATGCAAGAGCTATTAAAATCGAGGTGAATTCCCTTCTTGTTGAACTTCCCTTCGAATCACGTGAGACATGGATATTACCTCAAAAGGAGACACATTGCATGCTCAGGTACCAAGGAACCAACCATGCATGGAGAATCTAAGGACCAAGGCCAAGCGATGACAGAAGAAGAACTTGGAGAAGAAGAGCAAAACTAGACAAGTCTGCACTTACCCGGACGTTCGGACACCGTCCCGGATGTTTCGGCCTATGCCCGGACGATCCAGAATCCAACCCGGATGGTCCGGCTAGAGCGCCCGAAGACACCTGTAGCCTCTTCGCGAAGCTGGACCATCCGGGACCCTGATCGGATCATCCTGAAGATGTGCGGCATCCGTACAGGGTCCCAGACGTCTGGCTGTCCCAAGCCGCTACAATGGAGCCGGACCATCCGGGTGGCTACCCGGATCATCCAGCCAATTCCCAGATCATCCGGGTACCCACCGGACGTCTGACCTTGCCTGCGTGCAAACCGGCCACGTGGCCTTGTATCTCCCCATCTACCTCTCTATTCCGCCCTAGACTATAAATAGACCTTCCCCTCCTCTTTCTAGGGGTAGCAAAGCATATTTTGAGATCTTGAGAGCCTTGCTCCTATCTACCTCTCCTATTGGAGATCAAGACATCCTCTAGGAGAACATCCCCAAGTGGATATCAAGACCTCCTCCCCTAGGGATTGGAGAAGACCATCATCAAGACCTCAACACCCCTAGAGATTGGGAAGAACCTACTTTTGCTATTTCCTTTTGTTGGATTTGGATATTGAATCTTGTATGTGTATGTGGATTTAGTGGATGTGTGACCTTGCATCTTGTCTTGAGTGTTCCTCTTTGTTGTGATTTAATCTTGTTCTCTCCTCCCCCACCTCCAAGTGTGAAGAAGATCACCACCTAGGGTTTGACCCTACATCATCTTGGATCAGAGCATAGGTTGATTCACATCTTGGAGCCCCCTTTTCCCCACTTCTTGCCTATTTTTGTTGATTTTTGTCCTAATTCAAAAATCCCCACCAAAAATGGCCCTACCAAATGTTTTGCATTTTGTTGGTTCTTGTGAGATTTTGTTGTTTTTGATCCATGAATTTGTTGTTTTGTCACATCCCAGATTTTTCCCAAATCTGGTATGTTGAAAATTTCACACGGAATTAAAAATTTCTAGGAAATACCATGATTGCCTAGGACAACTTGTGTTTGACTTTGATTTGATTGATTGTTTGCCTAGGAGAGATGAAAACCCAAAGCAACTAGTTGAAACCCTAGCTAGCCTCTGGTAGAAACCAAATCATTTTGAAATATTATTTGGGCATATGGCTATCCCTAGTAAGTCCCAAGAAATTGTCGAGACCCCGATCCTAAGTCACACCGGTCTAGCATGTAACACATCATATCACTTTGCGGCCTCACGCACGGTAACCCACGGCTGCCGCCTTTACCTGGGCCGGGACCGTTTGTGCCTTTTGTCTCACGTATATGATTGTGTCGCTAGCATCCATGAGACAGAGAACCCGGGCCGACATGACTAGTCGTAAACCAAGGTGGCACAAACTTATAGGGACAAGCATACATGACCCAGCAATGAACGTGTCGGTCAGCAGCGAGTGTAACCGAGTCATAGCAAGCTACAAGGACTCCAGTAAAACATTGTGCGACATTTCCCCATAGGGACAAACACAGGAGCAAAGAAGGACACATGCCGGTCAATCCAGGTGCTCCGAAAGGAAGCACTAGGAGGCATTTCCCCATAAGGAAGGCAACCAATAATAAACAACTAGGTGTCGGATCCCACACATATCAGTGCATTTCAAACATACACACAATATGCACGATATGTGTAAATACAACATGGCATCACAACATAACTCTATGACTCAAAGTATTTATTTAAGAGGCTCCGAGGAGCCATATGTAACATGATATTACAAACAGGGGTCACATGACCCATCATACATAGCATACAAGCAACGGAAGCATAACATGCCTGGGTACAGACAACTACAAAAGGAAAAGGCTGAGAAGCTTGACTATCTACAAGACCCTACCATGGGTACAAGATAATAGCTGGGAAACAAGCTACTCGTCAAAGTCCACGTGGAACTACTAGTGAGACCGAAGTCTCCTCTGCAAAACATAAATTAAGCAAACGTGAGTACAAAGGTACTCAGCAAGACTTACATCAGATTCTATCATACATGCATTAGTATCAAGAAGGGTACTGTGGGGTTTGGCTACAGCAAGCCAGCTTTGACTCAGTGGCTATCCTGTTCTACGACTACCAGTAATTTCTTTGAGGTGAGGAAGCGCACACGAGTCCACTAATCACCACAACGATACACCACTATGGATTCTCTCCCGTCTTCCTATGAGAAGGCCATCCATAGCACTCACGCTTATCTTGAGCATTTTAGAGTATCCACTTCAGGTTGTCTATGAACCATATAAGTCTTCCAAGTAGTCCATATCCGCGGATGTGGCTATTCCAATAGATCATATTACCCTGCAGGGGTGTACTTCTTCACACACGCTCTCACCACTTACCACCATATACACGTCATGTCTCTCGGCAACCTTCAAGCGGAAGACTAGCGAGGGTGTCGGCCACAACCTGACTAACTACACAAGTCTCTAGTCCAGGTTTATCGCCTATTTGAGTCTGACCCGCAAGGAAGTCCGGCCGAGGTTTCCACTACGGCCCCAAACGATGTGAGCAGGGTTCCCAAGCCTACCATCCGGGTGCCACTTGGTACACCGTGCCACTGTGCCTAGTCTGTCCCAAGCCCACCTGGCCGGGTGCCACTTGGTAGACCAATAACACGTCCTACAAACACCAGAAACTAGTTGCAACTCCTGGACAGAGATCGAGGCGATTAATAAGCCGAGAGGGGCCGAGTTACCGGAACCCAATGTGTGGTAGCAACTGTTTTGGACAACATACATAGGACTCAGTTCCTAAGAACGGTCTCAATGAGACAACCCACCATATAGTCCTACATGGCCTCTCACCGCTACCTTTATCAAAACGTGTTCACACACTTAGCTCTCAGCATCAGAACATAGCATATCATTCTGATCCAATCCCGATGAATCAGACCTGACACAACTCTAAGCAATAGCAAGCATGGCATGGATAGTTCATATCATGGATCAAGCAACTCCTAATCATGCTAGGAGGTTTTAACTATTTTACTGTGACAATGACAGGTCATGCAGAGGAATGGGTTCAACTACTGCAACATGAAGTAGCAGTTGAATCGTTGTTGTCCTAATGCAGTAAAAGAGAGCAGGAGCATGAGAATGGGGTTGTATCGGAATGCTCAAGGGGGGTTGCTTGCCTGGAATATCAACACGGTAGCACTGCTCCTCGGATAGGTAGTCGGTGCCACTCGCAGGAGCAGGACCTATCGAGAAGAACAGTACCGGAGAGGCAATCAATACACATCAAATGCAGCAATATGATGCATGATCATGGCATAAATATATGATGTGGTTTGAGCTAATGCATCTAATATTCAATTTGGATGAAGTCCATTTGAACCAAGATTCAAATGCAACTTCAAAGATAAGCATCTAAAATGCCATTATTTGAATTTGACCTGATCAACAGGTATAAGTTGTTTAAACATTCATGAAAATGGCACAAATGGATTCTTTGGATTTTTCTGATAATTTTTCATATATAAATTATTTCAATCTGAGCTACGGTTGATTTTCTATGAATTTTTGAAGTTTGTACGAATTTCTAGAATTTTCTGAATTATTTTTAATCCAGAAAAGTGTTTATTGCGTCAGCATGATGTCAGTACCGCGTCTGCAGGTCAACGGGGTTGACCCAGGTCAAACCTGACCAGTGACCCAGGGACTAATCCCGGTCAAACCCAGCGCTGACTAGGGTTTGACCCGCGGTAGGGCTCGCTGTCAGTGGCTAAAGGGTGGCTAATCAGTGGGGTTAGCCCCTAATGACCCTGCCACATCGGCAGCTAATGCCGGCGCTAATCCGGCGCGGTGGCGATCGCCGGCCGGCCGTTTCCGGCCACGGCTGGCCGCGCGGCTAGGCGCGTTGGAGAGCCCGTGGTGCGGAGCATCCAACGGTGGTCGTGGGGAAGCCGGAGGCGGCGTGTAGCGGTGACGGCGGAGAGCACATGCGGTGGCTGAGCTCGAGCATCGACGGGAACAAAGGCTAGAGCAGCTAAACAAGCTCGGGAGCAAGGGGAGGGGACGCAGGGGCTCACAGCGAACGCGTAGAGGGGGTCAGCGGGCTCGGGGAGGCACCGGAGTGGCCGTGGCATCGAGGGCGATCTCCGGTGACCCGAGGAGGTAGACGACGGCGGGATGGCGTTGCTGCGCTCCCAGCGTTGCGTGGCTTGATGGAGAGGACGAGGACGTCGAGGCGGAGGCCGTGGACACGAAGAGGGGGTGCGAGGGGCTCTGTGGCCGCGGCTATGGCGAACGGCGGTGATGGGTGCGTACGACCCGTGAGAGAAAGCGAGAGAGGCGAGGCAGGGAGAGAGGAGAGCGGTCGAGGGGGGGGGTCGTGGCGTCTCCGTGGCGTGGTTAGAATGTCCCGGGCGCCACAGGGAAGCAGGAGGTGGCGCGGCGTGTGCCCGCGCGCGTCAACCACGCGCTTGCGTCCTTCTGGCGCGGCGGGGAAGACGACTTTCGAGGCCAGTGGACTGGGCCGCCAGCTGGGCCGCACAGTGCCAGGGCAGGTAAGCCCCTTTCCTTTCTCTTATTTCTTTCTTTTTTTTTCTTTTTTGTAGTCTGTTTCTGATTTAGTAAAAATACCAAATCAAATTTATTTACTTCTGATAATTTTTGTAGGGACTAGGTGGATTATTCCAGAGCCCCTCACAAAATATCAGAATTATTGAAGCAATAAAAATATTTATAGCATTTATTTGCTCCAATTCAAAATAGAATATGAATTAATTCAAAATCCAACATGGCTAGGAAAAATGTGCATCACCTCTGGTTGCTGTTTCCAGCATTTTCCAAAAATGATGAACATTTTTGAAGGCCATTTTGGGTTCACTGAAAATATTTTAGTTGAACCTATTTGAAAACCATTTGATGCTAGGGTTTGAACATCCCCATTTCAAGATTAAAAGAATTTAAACATGATGCACACAAGACTAGCTAGTCTAAGTGCATACCAGACTAGGGATGTGACAACTCGCCCCCACTCAAAAGAATCTCGTCCCGAGATTCAGGAGTCGGCGCAAAGAGAGTGGGGTACTCAAGTCGAAGACGATCTTCTCGTTCCCAAGTATCTTCTCTCTCAGAATGATGAGACCACTGAACCTTGAGAAACCTGATGTTCCGACGTCGAGTGGTACGCTCTGCTTGATCAAGAATACGGACAGGGTACTCTCGATATGTGAGGTTATCTTAGAGATCAAGCATTTCGTGGTCTACTCCGTGGATGGGATCCGAGAAGCAACGCCTGAGTTGAGAGACGTGGAAGACATCATGGACTCGAGAAAGATGTGGGGTAGTTCCAATTGGTAGGCAACCTCTCCTCATTTAGCAAGAATGCGAAAAGGACCAATGTAACGAGGAGCCAATTTTCCCTTGATACCGAAACGATGGGTACCCTTCAAAGGAGTAACCCAAAGGTAAGCCTTGCCATTAACCTCATATGTTACTTCCTTATGACGACGGTCATACTGGCTCTTTTGACGAGACTGGGCTGTTTTCAAATTCTCACGAATGATGTGAACTTGCTCTTCTGCTTCCTGGATCATATCCGGTCCAAAGAATTGTCTTTCCCCAGTTTCTGACCAGTTCAAAGGTGTTCGACATCTTCGACCATAAAGAATCTCGAAAGGTGCTTTCTTAAGACTGGATTGGTGGCTATTGTTATAGGCAAACTCAGTGAAAGGAAGGCACTTCTCCCAATCCATACCGAATGAGATAACGCAAGCTCTAAGCATGTCTCCGAGAATTTGGTTGACCCTTTCCACCTGACCACTTGACTGAGGGTGGAAAGCGGTACTGAAGGATAGATGGGTTCCCATGGCATTCTGGAAACTCTCCCAAAATCGAGAAGTGAAAAGACTTCCACGGTCGGAATTGATCTCTAGTGGGACACCATGGAGTGACACTATTCGAGAAATATATAAGTCAGCTAGCTGACTAGCAGTGATACTCTCTCGAACAGGAAGGAAGTGAGCCACTTTGGAAAGATGATCAGTGACTACGAAAATAGCATTATTCCCTTTCTTGGTCCTGGGAAAACCGGTGATGAAGTCCATACCAACTTTGTCCCATTTCCACTCAGGAATAGCTAAAGGCTGAAGGGTGCCAGCAGGCCTCTGATGCTCTGCCTTAACGCAATGACAAATGTCACAGTTAGCAATATACTGAGCAATTTCTCTCTTCATCCTAGTCCACCAGAACCTTTGGCGTATGTCCTGATACATCTTAGTGCTACCGGGATGAATCGTGAGAGGAGATTCATGAGCCTCCTTAAGGATCAATCCCTGCATTTGCTGACTCTTGGGGACCACCAAGCGGTTCCCAAAGTAAACAACACCTCGATCATCCATAGAAAAACAACCAGCAACTCCCTTGGAAATATTTTTCTTGATCCGAGAGATTACCGTATCATGCTTCTGGGCTTCTATGACCTGATCCTCAAGAGTAGGTTTCGCCACCAAGGTAGAAAGGAATCCTTGAGGAGCAATGTGAATGTTGAGCTTACAGAATTCCTCATGGAGAAGTGGTTGACCTTGTAACAACATAAGATTGTTATAGTAGGACTTACGACTTAACGCATCAGCCATGACATTGGCTTTCCCTGGGGTGTAGGTTATCCCTAAGTCATAATCCGTAATCAACTCTAGCCAACGTCTCTACCTGAGATTCAGATTTAGTTGGGTAAAGATATACTTGAGACTCTCGTGATCGGTGTAAATCTCGCAACGGTTTCCCAGAAGGTAATGTCGCCATGTCTTAAGTGCGTAGACTACGGCTGCAAGCTCTAGATCATGTGTAGGACAATTATCCTCATGTGGATGCAACTGTCGAGATGCATAGGCAATCACATGGCGATCCTGCATAAGGATGCAACCTAGTCCCTGTCGTGAGGCATCGCAATAGATAACAAAGTCCTTAGAGAAGTCCGGTGGCACAAGTACGGGAGCAGAAGTCAGGCGTCTTTTCAGTTCCTGAAAACTGTACTCGCACTGTGGGGACCAGTCAAACTTTTTATCTTTCTTGAGGAGTTCGGTAAGAGGCTTCGCAACTTTAGAGAAGTTCTCAACGAAGCGGCGACAATAACTAGCTAGATCGAGGAAACTCCTAACTTGCTTAACTATTTCAGGTGGAGTCCAATCAAGGATGGCCTGGACTCTCTCGAGATTGACAACAATGCCCTTACCAGAGATCACGTGGCCTAGATAGGTCACTTCTGGCAACCAAAATTCACACTTTGAGAACTTGGCATAAAGGCGGTGCTCTCTGAGTTTTTCTAACACTAATCTGAGATGTTCGGCATGTTCTTCTTTGTTCTTCGAGTAAATAAGAATATCATCGAGGTAAACCACGATGAACTTATCTAAGTACTCCATGAAGATCGAGTTCATCAAGCGAGAGAATGTGGCTGGAGCATTGGTTAGACTGAAGGACATGACGGTGTACTCGTACTGGCCATAACGAGTGACAAAAGCCGTCTTGGGGATGTCCCCGTTTCTAATCTTGATTTGGTGGTAGCCTAACCTCAAATCCATCTTAGAAAAGACTGAGGATCCAGCAAGCTGATCATAAAGATCGTTGATCCTGGGGAGCGGATACTTGTTCTTTATCATGACCAAATTAATGGGATGATAATCTACAACCATCCGATCCGTACCATCCTTCTTCTTGACGAAGAGGACGGGGCAAGCCCAAGGAGAAGAACTAGGACGGATGAAACCCTTTTGCAAGGACTCATCAAGTTGTTTCTTAAGCTCGGCTAGCTCTAAGGGTGCCATCTTATAAGGTCTCCTAGAAATTGGGACAGTTCCTGGGATAAGTTCTATCACAAATTCTACATCCCTGTCAGGTGGAATGCCTGGCAGTTCTTCTGGGAAGACATCCGGGAAGTCTCGGACTACCAGAACATCTTCAAGGTCTGGGAGAGGGCTGGCATTAAGTGAATAGAGTTGACGCTCTGCAACTCTAGAAGAGACAGTGACTATCTTGCCAGATGGGTGTGTAAGCTGAACAGACCTGGTGAAACAATCTATCTTGGCATGATGAGCTGTCATCCAGTCCATACCCAAGATGACGTTGATGTCTGAAGACTTGAGAGCTATCAGTGATGCAAGGAATACAAGTCTGTCAACAAGGATTTCATTACCATGGCTTACACTAGAAGTTTGCCATTTAGATCCAGGAGTTTGAATGACTAGTGGAGAGGACATATCACAAAATGACATGTTGTGCAAGCTAGCATAGCTTTTAGAAATAAATGAATGAGATGCTCTAGTATGGAACAGAACCGATGCTGGATGACAGTTGACAAGGAGCGTACCAAGAACGACATCAGGATCATCATGAGCTTCAATAGCTGAGACGTGGTGCACATGTCCACGTTCAGTGGAAGCTGGCTTGGCACGAATCATCTTGCCCGATGGCTTACCATGGCTAACAGACTTCTTGGACTGGGTTGGAGCATAACTGGCCTGAGGGCAGTCACATGAATAGTGTCCTAGCTCTCCGCATGTGAAGCAAGTTCCAGAAGAAGGACGTGGACCCGCATTGGCAGGCGGTCCACCAATAGGTGTGGGTGGAGCATCCAACTGAATTGAGCGAGGCGCCACATAGGATGGCCTCGGTGCATATCCGGGTGGAAGAGCAGTGTTTCGAACCCAAATCCGGCGCTTCTGAGAACCAGAGCTGGAGGAAGAACCCAAGTCACGGGTGTGTTTATGAGACTCTTCGTAAATGAGCTGAGCTATCTCTGCATTAATGGCCTTGTTCACAAGAGCTTGGAAAGTATCGCAATGGTGTAAGTGAAGATCACGGCGCAACTTAGGGTTGAGACCCTTCCTGAACCTAGCCTGCTTCTTGGAGTCGGTGGACACTTCTTCTGTGGCATAACGGGCGAGGTTCCCAAACTCTCTACTATAAGCATCTACAGCCATCTTACCCTGGGTAAGACTACAGAACTCTTCTCTATTGCGGTCAATGAGACCCTGAGAAATGTGATGCTCGCGAATGGCCTCGGTGAACTATCTCCAAGAGGTGATCTGACCAGCTAGAAGCATAGCCTCATAGTTCTCCCACCAAAGACTAGCAGGACCCTCCAGGTGATATGTAGCATAGGTGACCTTGTCACCTTCAGCCATGTTCGCGGAACGCAGCTTATGAGTGATGCTACGGAGCCAATCATCTGCATCGAGTGGCTCAATGGAGTGATGGAAGGTGGGTGGGTTTAGACCGATGAAGTCATGGATGGTCACTGACTCATTGGGCTGAAAGGCTATGTTCTGCTCAATATGTGCCAACAAGCGGTTAGCTTCACGCTTGTTCCTCTCAACCTCTAACATGAACTCTGCCAGTGAAGGTTGGTCGGAAGGATCCTCCTCATCCCTACCACCTCTGTGGTTTCGGCTACGACCAACTGAACCTCGGTTAACTGGCGACATCCTGAGGAACAAAACCATGGGAAACAAGGGTGGAGTCAGCATCAACACAAGGATGCAGAATGTAATGCAAAAGCATTGGAATCTCTTGAATTCCTAGGACAATTTGGGCAGCATAACGACAGTAAAATGCTCAAAATATGAGACATCCTGCAAATATGGGGTAGAACCACACTCGATATCATAAACTCAAGGTTCTGTGATAGAACTAAACATTACTACACAAGAAGTACTTGAAAACTGGAACACGACTCTGATCAACCATTTCTATGAGTCTACGGAATAGTAACTCGTGATCCTGATAGATAGAAGAGAAAGCTTAATTTCTTAACCCCATAGAAAAGGAGAGGGTGACTCAGAATCAGAAGGACACAGGATAAGGAGTAAAAAGAGCCTTACGTTAACTTCCACAATCAATTCCCCTATATAACTAAAGCATTTCTAGACTCGACTTCGACCAGTTTGGCTTGGTAATCCTACAGTCAGTCAGGCTTTGATACCAACGCTGTCGGGACCCCGATCCTAAGTCACACCGGTCTAGCATGTAACACATCATATGACTTTGCGGCCTCACGCACGGTAACCCACGGCTGCCGCCTTTACCTGGGCCGGGACCGTTTGCACCTTTTGGCTCACGTATATGATTGTGTCGCTAGCATCCATGAGACAGAGAACCCGGGCCGACATGACTAGTCGTAAACCAAGGTGGCACAAACTTACAAGGACAGGCATACATGACCCAGCAATGCACGTGTCGGTCAGCAGCGAGTGTAACCGAGTCGTAGCAAGCTACAAGGACTCCAGTAAAACACCGCGTGACATTTCCCCGTAGGGACAGACACAGGAGCAAACAAGGACACATGCCGGTCAATCCAGGTGCTCCAAATGGAAGCATTATGAGGCATTTCCCCATAAGGAAGGCTACCAGAAATAAACAACTAGGTGTCGGATCCCACACATATCTGTGCATTTCAAACATACACACAATATGCACGATATGTGTAAATACAACATGGCATCACAACATAACTCTATGACTCAAAGTATTTATTTAAGAGGCTCCGAGGAGCCATATGTAACATGATATTACAAACAGGGGTCACATGACCCATCATACAAAGCATACAAGCAATGGAAGCATAACATGTCTGGGTACAGACAACTACAAAAGGAAAAGGCTGAGAAGCCTAACTATCTACAAGACCCTCCCAAGGGTACAAGATCGTAGCTGGGAAACAAGCTACTCGTCGAAGTCCACGTGGAACTACTAGTGAGACCGAAGTCTCCTCTGCAAAACATAAATTAAGCAAACGTGAGTACAAAGGTACTCAGCAAGACTTACATCAGATTCTATCATACATACATTAGTATCAAGAAGGGTACTGTGGGGTTTGGCTACAGCAAGCCAGCTTTGACTCAGTGGGTATCCTGTTCTACGACTACCAGTAATTTCTTTGAGGTGAGGAAGCGCACACGAGTCCACTAATCACCACAACGATACACCACTATGGATTCTCTCTCGTGTTCCTACGAGAAGGCCATCCACAGCACTAACGCTTATCTTGAGCATTTTAGAGTATCCACTTCAGGTTGTCTATGAACCATATAAGTCTTCCAAGTAGTCCATATCCGCGGACGCGGCTATTCGAATAGATCATATTACCCTGCAGGGGTGTACTTCTTCACACACGCTCTCACCACTTACCACCATATACACGTCATGTATCTCGGCAACCTTCAAGCAGAAGCCTGGCGAGGGTGTCGGCCACAACCTAACTAACCACAGAAGTCTCTAGCCCAAGTTTATCGCCTATTTGAGTCCGACCCGCAAGGAAGTCCGGCCGAGGTTTCCACTACGGCCCCAAACGATGTGAGCAGGGTTCCCAACCCCACCATCTGGGTGCCACTTGGTACACCGTGCCACTGTGCCTTGTCTGCCCCAAGCCCACCTGGCCGGGTGCCACTTGGTAGACCAATAACACGTCCTACAAACACCAGAAACTAGTTGCAACTCCTGGACAGAGATCGAGGCAATTAATAAGCCGAGAGGGGCCGAGTTACCGGAACCCAATGTGTGGTAGCAGCTGTCTTGGACAACATACATAGGACTCAGTTCCTAAGAACGGTCTCAATGAGACAACCCACCATGTACTCCTACATGGCCTCTCACCGCTACCTTTACCAAAACGTGTTCACACACTTAGCTCTCAGCATCAGAACATAGCATATCACTCTGATCCAATCCCGATGAATCAGACCTGACACAACTCTAAGCAATAGCAGGCATGGCATGGATAGTTCATATCATGGCCCAAGCAACTCCTAATCATGCTAGGAGGTTTTAACTATTTACTGTGACAATGACAGGTCATGCAGAGGAATGGGTTCAACTACCGCAACATGAAGTAGCAGTTGAATCGTTGTTGTCCTAATGCAGTAAAAGAGAGCATGAGCATGAGAATGGGGTTGTATCGGAATGCTCAAGGGGGTTTGCTTGCCTGGAATATCAACACGGTAGCACTGCTCCTCGGATAGGTAGTCGGTGCCACTCGCAGGAGCAGGACCTATCGAGAAGAACAGTACCGGAGAGGCAATCAATACACATCAAATGCAGCAATATGTTGCATGATCATGGCATAAAGATATGATGTGGTTTGAGCTAATGCATCTAACATTCAATTTGGATGAAGTCCATTTGAACCAAGATTCAAATGCAACTTTAAAGATAAGCATCTAAAATGCCATTATTTGAATTTGACCTGGTCAGCAGGTATAAGTTGTTTAAACATGCATGAAAATGGCACAAATGGATTCTTTGAATTTTTTTGATAATTTTTCATATATAAATTATTTCAATCTGAGCTACGGTTGATTTTCTATGAATCTTTGAAGTTTATACGAATTTCTGGAATTTCCTGAATTATTTTTAATCTAGAAAAGTGTTTATTGTGTCATCATGACGTCAGCATTGTGTCAGCAGGTCAACGGGGTTGACCCAGGTCAAACCTGACCAGTGGGGCCCACTGGTCAGTGACCAAGGGACTAATCCCGGTCAAACCCAGCGCTGACTGGGGTTTGACCCGCGGTTGGGCCCACTGTCAGTGGCTAAAGGGTGGCTAATCAGTGGGGTTAGCCCCTAATGACCCTGCCACATCAGCAGCTAATGTCGGTGCTAATCCGGCGTGGCGGTGATCGCCGGCCGGCCGTTTCCGGCCACGGCTGGCCGCGCGGCTAGGCACGTTGGAGAGCCCGTGGTGCGGAGCATCCAACGGTGGTTGTGGGGAAGCCGGAGGCGGCGTGTAGCAGCGACGGCGGCGAGCACATGCGGTGGTGGAGCTCGGGCATCAACGGGAACGATGGCTAGAGTGGCTAAACGAGCTCGGGAGCGAGGGGAGGGGACGCAGGGGCTCACAGCGAACGCATAGAGGGGGTCAGCGGGCTCGGGGAGGCACTGGAGTGGCCGTGGCGTCGAGGGCGAGCTCCTGTGACTCGAAGAGGTAGACGACGGCGGGACGACGTTACAGCACTCCCGGCGTTGCGCGGCTTGATGGAGAGGACGAGGGCATCGAGGCGGAGGCCGTGGACACGGAGAGGGGGCGCGAGGGGCTCGGTGGCCGCGGCTATGGCGAATGGCGGCGATGGGTGCGTACGGCCCGTGAGAGAAAGTGAGAGAGGCGAGGCAGGGAGAGAAGAGAGCGGTCAAGGCGGGGTCGTGGTGTCTCCGTGGCGTGGTTAGAAGGTCCCGGGCGCCGCGGGGAAGCAGGAGGTGGCGCGGCGTGTGTCCGCGCGCATCGACCACGAGCGCGCGTCATTCTGGCGCGGCGGGGAAGACGACTGGCAATTCATCCTAATGCATGTGTGGTACATGTACTGGAATCTGGCATTTTGCCATCTATCCCCTCTTTGCCGTCTGCCAGCTGACGGCAAAGAGGCTCTGACACCAAGACACGACACCCCGACAACCCGACCCGACACCCTGACACCACGACACCCCGATACCCAGACCCGACACCCCGACACCCCGACCCGACACCCCTTCATATATTTGTGAATTATGAGTTAGGTCATATATTTTCTGATTTTGTTATGAAAAACATCATATATATTTGTGTTGATCGGGTGGATTTAAATGTGCAGTTGTTTTGTCGCTGCAAGGGTCTGGTGTTCGACGACCTCCCCGTGCGTTCGACGAGCTCCGCCCCTGCGTTCATGGGTGAGCACAAATGACATCTCCTCCTCTCCCCTTCATTTGCTCTGTTCCGGTCTTCGTGCCGATGAAACTTGCTAGCTATAGGTGTCTTCAATCATCAGTATGCGTGACCACTATGCGTCTCCCGTTCAAAAGGGTTACATCTATAAATATGCATGCATTTGCATATTTATAACCGTGATTCTTTCGAATTGTCCAACGTTATCCATGGACAGCCCGAGTATGTGTAGATTGGGTTCGTTTTCCCATATGCTCTGCTCCGGATCCGATGTAGAATTTCGTCAGTGCCTCCCTGTTGTTCTCCGGGTACACATCCTCTCTGCTTATTGCCGAGACGTGTATCAGGAGAACAGCGGGGAGGTGCTGCCGAAATTTTGCGTCGGATCCGGAGCAGAGCATGGGAAAACGAACCCAATCTACACATACTCGGGTGGGATTAGGACCTATCTTTACCTATTAGCGTCTAGGTTGCATGGACGTAATAAAACTGACAAACTCCATTAACTGATGAATATGGTTTGCTGAATTATGTATATATTTCTTGTGTGTCCAGTAGCTAGGCAAGATGAGTGATCGTGCGTGGATGTACACCGGTCACACTAGTCAAAAAGACATGACCGATGAATGGTTAACAAAAACCAAGGGGTTTGTAAGAGCCGCATTTGCAAATGGCCAGAGAAAAACCTGGTGCCCCTGTGTCCGGTGCGACAACTATCATAAGAGGACAGAGCTTGAAATGAGTAAACACCTACAGAAGTGGGGTTTTACGCCTGCTTATACGGTCTGGACATTTCATGGTGAGTCTGCCCAACGTGCCAGAGCTGAGGTGGGCCATCGTCGCACCGACGAGCATGGTACCGGGATCGAAGACATGGTGGAAGACTTTGATGATGCTCGGGATTCGGACGATGAGATGGAGGAATCTGCAAAGGCCTTCAATGATATGTTGGAGTCTTCAAAACGTCCTCTCCACGAGCACACTGAGCTTTGTCAGCTGGATGCCATCGCACCAGTAATGGCTCTGAAGGCTCAATTCAACTTGGGCAGAGAATGCTACGACGCGATGATGACACTATTTGGACGCTTTCTACCCAAAGGCCATGTAATGCCTGCAAACCTGTACCAGTCGGACAAAATCCTCCGTGTACTTAAGATGCCCTATGAGAAGATAGATGCCTGTGAGAATGGATGTGCCTTATTTAGGCTTGAGTATGCGGACTTGAACTATTGTCCCATTTGCAAGTCTTCCAGGTATGTTGTGGTAGACAACGGTATGGGTGAGAAGAGTCAGACAAAAATCCCAGTTAATGTTCTTCGGTATATGCCAATCATACCAAGACTTCAACGTCTTTTCATGGTCGAAGAGACGGCTAGACAGATGACATGGCACAAATTGGGCAAAAGAACCGAACTAGATGCAGATGGGAATCAGATGTTGGTACACACATCGGACGCTTTTGCGTGGAAGCACTTCGATGCAATACATCATGATAAAGCGGCAGATCCAAGGCATCCTCGAGTCGCCATCAGCACGGATGGGTTCAATGTGTTTGGTATGATGGCAGCCCAATACAGTTGTTGGCCTGTATTTGTCATTCCACTCAATCTCCCCCCGGACAGATTATGCAAAGAAAGAACATTTTCCTGACGTTGATAATTCCGGGGCCCAACTATCTGGGGAAGAGTATGAATGTGTACATGCAGCCGCTTAAGGATGAATTGCAAGAAGCTTGGGATAATGGGATCAAGACATACGACGCCGCTACAAAAAAAACTTCCTAATGCATGTGTGGTACATGTACTCGATGCATGACTTGCCGGCGTATGCACTATTCGTTGGCTGGTGTGTGCATGGAAGGTTCCCATGCCCCACATGCAAGGCAGCTCTTGAGTTTCGTTGGCTGGATGCGGGTCGCAAGTATTCTTGCTTCGACTTGCATAGACAACTCCTAGATCCTCGCCATAAGTTCAGAAAAGACAAGAAGAAATTCATCAAAGGTAGAGTTGTCAAAAACTCTGCACCACCTGCGTTGACAGGCCAACAGACCCTGGATCAGTTAAACGCTCTCGAGCCGGATCCAGAGCGTCCAGGGTATTTCAAGGGGTATAATTCGGAACACGCTTGGACTCACAAGACATGCTTGTGGGATCTTCCTTACTTCACAGACCTCCTTTGCCCACACAACATCGACGTGATGCACACTGAAAAGAATGTCGCCGAGGCCCTCTTTGGTACATTGTTCGGCATAGAGGGGAAGTCAAAGGATAATCCTAAGGCTAGAGTCGATCAGGAGGCTCTATGTGATAGACCGTTACAAAACATGAGACAACCGAAAGGAAAGCAGAGCTGGACGAAGCCAAAGGCATGGTTCAATCTTGGAAGGCCAGATATGAGGGAAATTATCCTGTGGGTGAAAAAGGAGTTGATGTTCCACGATGGGTATGCAGCGATTCTAAAGAGGGGAGCGAGTCTTGAAAAATTGAAAATATTTGGTCTCAAGAGTCATGATTGGCACATATGGCTTGAGCGGGTAATGCCGGTGATGTTGCATGACTTTATCCCTGAGGATGAATGGCTAGTACTGGCAGAGCTGAGCTATTTCTTCCGTGTTCTTTGTGCGAAAGAACTATCGCCTGGCTTGCTAGATGAAATGGAAGAGTTGGCGCCGGAGTTAATCTGCAACTTAGAGAAGATCTTCCCACCGGGCTTCTTTAATCCAATGCAGCATTTGATTTTGCATCTCCCGACCAAGGCACGATTGGGGGGGGGCGTGCAGAATCGTTGGTGCTACGCAACTGAGAGGATGCAGAAGACGCTTCGAGCAAAATGTAAAAATAAACGTAGAATTGAAGCATCGATGGCCGAGGCATTCATTACTGAGGAGGCGGCAAATTTCGTGACAGCACACTACGAAGCCAAAAATCGTCATTTGCATAATCCGAAGCCTCGGTACAATGCTGGCGACCCTAAAAAGGGTGGATCCAACCTCAGGCTATTCAAAGGGAAGCTCGCACCAGCCGGTGCTTCTAATTCCTTATCGTTGGATGTCGAAGAATGGCGGACCATTTCGTTGTATATCTTCAACAACCTAACAGAAGTGCGGCCGTACATCGAGTAAGTTCTCGGTACATTGTTTCGCAACTTCTAATTCCTTTGAACTACTCTTATTCCCGTATATTTGATACAGTCGATACGTCGCCAAATTCTCGTATGGAGCGGTCATCCAAAAGGATTCCATCGAAGAGTATGAGCTTCTGGCAAAGCATGGAGGCGGCTATCCCGGTTTCATCTCTTGGTTCAAACAAACGGTAATTTCCATTAGAACATTTCATTTCTTCGTCTAAATTGCGGCTAATGCAACAATCCTTTCGTATTAAACTTGTAGGCTAATTCAGAGTCTATGGACGCCGAATTGAGACAAGTCGCTAATGGTTTTGACTATAAGGTCCGTTCATTTGACAAATACGACATCAACGGGTATCGCTTTCGTACCTATGGCAAAGAGCTATCTATGGCCGACCGAAAGTCTACAAATTGTTGTGTCTCTGCTATCGGCGAAGGAGATACCGAGTATTATGGAAGAGTTGAAGCAATTTATAAACTTCTATTCTATGGTGCAAACCCACCGAACGTCGTTGTCTTCAAATGTTTTTGGTTCCAGCCAAAGGAGACTAGAAGGACTCATGAACATATAGGGCTAGTCGAAATAAAACAAAGCACCCATTTGGATGTTCCCGATGTCTATATTACGGCTCAACAGGCAACCCAAGTTTTCTATCTACCGTGGGCCTGTCAAAGTGATCCAAATCTCAATGGTTGGGATGTCGTTTATGAAGTGCCGCCACATGTTAGACCACCTCCCCCCAATGAAGAGGATTATGAACCTCACATTAACCCAGACACATATGAAGGAGAATTCTTCCAAGAAACACGTCTTTCCAAAAAACGTTTCAAGAACCGCTCTACTTCACCCTAGAACATTAAAGTAGACATCGACAGTGAATCCGACTTCACCCCTGAGCCGGAACAAGAAGAGCCGGAACAAGAAGAGGTTACTACTACGGATGACCTGTCAATGCTTGACCGATTACGTAAAGGAGGCCTTCCACATGTTGATGCATTTATTGATGATGATGATGAGCACGTCATTACTGATAGTGATGATGATGATGCATTTATTGACCTCGGAGCATATATAGACGATGAAGATTAATATTAGTTCATGTCAGGTATTCAATTATTATTATGTACATATATATTATTAATTAGTTCATGTTAGGTATTCCATTTTTTATTATGTTCATGATGATGATACACTTAAATTATATACATATTATTATTCATGTCAGGTATTCAATTTTTTTTATGTTGTACTAATTTCGTTTACTCTTTGTCATTGCAGGTGTTGACAGATGGTGGGCGCGGGTCCAGAGCGCTCTGAGGCTCCTTCCTCGGCGCGTGGTGGGAGGGGTGCTTCCATTCCACCCCAGCCCCTCCGGAGAGCGCTGCATCTCAGTATGCTTCCATTCCACCCCAGCCCCAGCCCCTTCGCCCCATGAGACTCCGGTCCACGAGCCTCGGGCCGCCGAGCCTTCGCCCCACGAGACTCCGGTCCCAGAGGCTTCGTCCCACGAGACTCCGGAGCAGAGCACGGATCAGGCTACGTCGCAGTCGACCCGATGGGGGGACTGGCCGCCGGAGGCGAGTGGCCATGCTGATGGTGGCGAGGATCGCTTTTCGGATGATAGCTATAGCGAGGGCGAGCTGGTTGAGGGGGGCAACGTCTACCAGCGTGGTGGTACAAAGCTCCCGCCCGTGCCGGCGACCCGCGAGCAGAGGTGGTTGATTGCGCCTAATGGGGAGAAGTAAGTGCATTTACTCTTTTTTAACCTTTTGCCTTCACGTTTCTTCAAAATCTAATGCGTTGGCCTTGTCATACTGCAGGGGTTGGATACACGGCCCTGGTATCCACAAGCCCAACTTCGTCCTTGGTGTGCTTTGCCGGCAGAACTTCCCGGGGTGGGTCACGTTGCCCGGTGAGGGTCAGGTTCGACAGCTCGGACTGAGCTGGGAGCTATACTTGGCTGCCCCGGCCCCGCCGTAGGAGAGGATCGACGGTGTCTTGTGCCACACGAGGGCCGAGCTGGTGATCCAGATGTTTTGGGTAATTTCTCCTTTACAGAATTAAAAATCAACACTACCGAGTTATTGTACTAATCAGTGTTGTCTTGTTTGATTGCAGACCTTCTACAGGTGTCTTGAGGGAGAGGAGGAGGCCGTGGCTATGGTTATCGAAGCCAAGTGCAGGTGCCTACTTCAGAACTTACGGCACGAGGCTCGGGTGCAGGCTGTTTGAGACTACTACGCCTCGACTGGTATTAAGAGGTCCAAGACGAAGTGCCGCGGCAAGTTTCTGAGTAAGGAGAAGTACATGAAGGTAAATACCTATTCTTAAGGCCTTGTACTTAGTTTCCTTGATTTGATTCGTAGGCGTAGCGCTGAAATTTCTCTTGACTAACTTAGGTGCCCCCGAGATGGTGTGCGGATAGGATGGACTGTTGGGAGGCGTTTGTGGATGAGTGGTGCTCTCCCCAATGGCTAGCCATCCACAACAATGCCAAGGAGCGGCGTGCCAAAATGGTTGGTGTGCCACACCATCAAGGGAGCGCCAACCTATATGAGTACGGGAATAACTGGGTATGTGGTTTGCTTCATGATTCATGCAATTTCATTCTTCATGCTAGCTTGAGCCCTTAACTAATACTTTGTTCCTCTCTTTTAGGCGCGACACAACAAGACGGAGGTGCCAGAGGTGTTCGACCTCTATGCCATGGCCCATACTGCAAAGTACAAGAAGGCCAAGGCATTCTCTGAGTCTGACCTTGATCATCCAGAGAGCTTCGCCAACATCTCCTCCCACAACAAGCTCGTGAGGTACAGAGACGAAGGGAAGGCGAGGAAAGGGGAGGACTTTAACCCGAGCCGGCAACCTCTTGATCCAGAGCTGGTGATGATATCTGGTGGCGGGAGGCCCCATGGCTCGATAGCCATTGGGGATGGACTGATACATTGTCCTAGCACTCTCCCGGAGATCAAGAAGCGCCAGACGAGCTCCGATCCTGAGATAAGGCCTCGTCCGGGGCCAATGGAGCTCCAAATCGAGGTTAGTTATACGGACTCAGATACCTTTCCTCCATTACATTGTGTGTGCGGCCGTCGATGATTACAATGCTCATGAGGAGTGGTGTTGCACGCTGCTCTTGAGAAAGAGAGAGCGAAGACCCAGGAGCTTCTGGCGGAGGCAAAGAGGCAGGCGGCGGAGAGGAAGAGGGAGTTGGAGGAGAGGACTGCTAGGCTGTTGGAGGAGGAGAGGAACCGGAACGACGCGTCTCACCGGGCCTTATACTAGCTCTTCGTGGTAAGTTTCTTCTGCATATTAGCCAAATCATGCACGTAATGTTCGTTTCATTACTAACTAATATGACTGACTCATGAAAACCAAATGTGCAGACCATGTGCCAGAGCAACGGTCAGACCCCTTCGCCGATGCCAGTCATTGCTCCGGCGGGCACGGTGAGTTTCATTTGAATGGTCATTAGTTACTAGTCTTCACATTTGAGTTGTATCATGCTAAAGAGACATTGCAAATGATCTTTGGTGCAGCGAAACTCCCGACAAGCATCGACCGATCCTTCTGCGTCTGCCACTGGCGCGACCGGTCCTTCACCTCCGTGATGACGGTAAGTTTTCCCTAGTGTTTTGCTTAACAAATGCATACTTAGCTTAAGAAATGACCTATTTAGCTCCAAAATGTCAAATAGTTAGCTTATTTTCCTCGAAAATGACATAATAACCTTACTTAGCTCCAAAATGACCTATTTTACCTAGGCTAGCTCAATAATGACCCATACTTAGCTTAATTAGTTCATTTATGACATAATTAGCTTACTTAGGTCAAAAATGGCATAATAACCTTGGTTTAGCTCCAAAATGTCATATACTTAGCTTATTTTCCTCGAAAATGACATAATAACCTTACTTAGCTCCAAAATGACCTATTTTACCTAGGATAGCTCTAAAATGACCTACACTTAGCATTTTTTCCTCCAAAATGACTTAATATGCTTTGTTAGCTCAAAAATGGCATAACTACCTAGGCTAGCTCAAAAATGACCTATACTTAGCTTACTTAGGTCAAAAATGGCATAATAACCTTGGTTTAGCTCCAAAATGTCATATACTTAGCTTATTTTCCTCGAAAATGACATAATAACCTTACTTAGCTCCAAAATGACCTATTTTACCTAGGTTTGCTCTCAAATGACCTATACTTAGCTTAGCTAGTTCATTTATGACATAATTAGCTTACTTAGGTAAAAAATGGCATAATAACCTTGGTTTAGCTCCAAAATATCATATACTTAGCTTATTTTCCTCCAAAATGACATAATAACCTTACTTAGCTCCAAAATGACCTATTTTACCTAGGATAGCTCTAAAATGACCTATACTTAGCATTTTTTCCTCCAAAATGACTTAATATGCTTAGTTAGCTAAAAAATGGCATAACTACCTAAGATAGCTCAATAATGACCTATACTTAGCTTAGCTAGTTCATTTATGACATAATTAGCTTACTTAGGTAAAAAATGGCATAATAACCTTGGTTTAGCTCCAAAATGACCTATTTACCTAGGTTAGCTCTAAAATGACCTACACTTAGCATTTTTTCCTCCAAAATGACTTAATATGCTTAGTTAGCTCAAAAATGGCATAATTACCTAGGTTAGCTCAATAATGACCTATACTTAGCTTATTTAGTTCATTTATGACATACTTAGCATACTTAGGTCAAAAATGGCATAATAACCTTGGTTACCTTCAAAATGTCATATACTTAGCATATTTTCCTCGAAAAATGACATAATAACCTTACTTAGCTCCAAAATGACATATTTACCTAGGTTAGCTCTAAAATGACACAAGTAAGCAATAAGAAGAAGAAAAAGAAGAGGAGAAAAAGAAAGAGAAGAAAAATTCTTCTTCTTCTTCTTCTTCTTCTTTTTCTTCTTCTTCTTCTTCTTCTTCTTCTTCTTCTTCTAGTCTTCTTCTTCTTCTTCTTCTAGTCTTCTTCTTCTAACTTTCTTCTTTCCCATTTTGCAGATTTGCTTCAGATCACGGAAGCTTGCGTTGATGGAGTCTACTCTTCTCCTTGTCCTTCCTTTTTGTTTTGATTTTGTAGGATGAACAATGTGAAACTTGCTACCTATATATGTATGTATGGATGAAACCATTGTATATGGACTTTTTGCTTAATTGTTGGATATGTTGGCTATATATATGTTGGATATGGACTTTTGATTTGGTATATATATATGTTGGATGATCATATCCATATGGCAGGGATATGTATGCGTGTTGAAAGTATTTTCAAATGAATATATATATATATATCTGTGAAATTGATTGAATTTAAGAAACAACAGAATTAACAGGGGCAATACAGGCACTTTGCCGTCTGCCAGCGGATGGCAAAGAGCTTTGCCCTCTGCCAGCAGACGGCAAAGCTGCCACGTGGCAGATACCTGTGCAACCTGGGGGGCACCTGGGCTGGCCTATCTGGGCACTTTGCCATCTGCCAGCAGACGGCAAAGACTGGTGTGCTTTGCCGTCTGCTTGCAGACGGCAAAGGGCATGCATTGGTCCCAGCTGACGCCTGACGTCAGCTGACGTCAGCTGGCAGATGCAAAGAACTTTGCGCCTTTGCCGTCTGCTGGCAGACAGCAAAGTACGCCGTTAGTCACCTAACGGGCCTAACCCTGTCCCTCTGCCGTCCAAGGCATTTGCCGTCTGCTTGCTTAGTATGGCTGACGGCAAACTTCTTTGCCGTCCGCTTTATTTAAGCAGACGGCAAAGCAGCCCTCTGCCGTAGTTCATTCAGCCGGACATGGGGCCGTCTGCTGGCTGACGGCAAAGGGCTTTGCCGTCCGCCAGACATTCCTTTGCCGTCTGCCATGGCAGACGGCAAAGTGCCTGATTCCTGTAGTGATGCTGGAAGGACCCGCCAAAGAAATGGTGGGATAATTATAAAGCCACTCACCCCATTTGGGAATTTACATGGACAACCTTCCAGTCAGATTTTCGTGCACCATGTCCTGTTGAACAGAGACAGACCAAGGTTGGAGGAAGAACAACTTGGTAAAAGCGAGAAGTATTTTGTGGAGAACCTGGAGAATTGCCCATTAGGAAGGAAGAACACCTAAGGAAGGATCACTCCCCAGGAGAGATTTCATATCTCTTATGTAACGGAACTGATCGTTTTTCACCTAGTTGTGAAACCTCTAAAAGGGTAACACCGATGGCACAACTTCAAAAGGAGATAGTAGAGAAGACCCTAATGGAATTTAAGAAACCCGAGGAATGAAAGGGATAACACTGATGTTACTCAGGAAAACCCAAAGCATCAAGTGGACTCATACCCCAATAGGGAAGAGACACTACGTGTCCAGAAGGGAGTAGTCAAGGAAACCTTACCTGAGGAGAAGGATGGTAAGGAGAATAAACCAGCCTTAGCACACGGTAAGTCTGTGTACCTAACCAAGGAAGGCTTGGAGGAAGGAGAAGTGATACCCAATACGAAAGGAGGAGACCTAACCTCAGCTGAAGGGATTGATAAACCAAACCTATAAGGAAGAGACCAACAGATGTGGGAAGGATTTGGATTTAACCTCATAGGAGGAATGACCACCCTGTAATCACAGGCATTGTGGAGAAGGAAGTAAACCAAACCCTCATACGAAGAAGCATAAAGGAATGGATGAAGTGTATGAGGTGGAATATGACCTGGTAGAAATGAAGAAGAACCTCAGGGAGAAGTTGGATAAAGAATTTTTAAGGCTTAGTTGCTTAACATGGGGAGCACCATTACGGTTTGTGATAAAGAAGGATGAAATTTCCGAATATGTGTGGGGATTATAGGGACCTAAATGAGGCTACCCTCAAGAACAAGTATCCTATACCTGTAACACCCCAGCGGTTAGCTATAGTAATTCCACATGATCAATGCCATGTCATCATGATTATTATAATTAAAATGCAGTTAAAGAAATAATCCAACTTCAATTCAAATTTAAAATGTAAGTCAAACAAAAACTTCTTCAAATACTTAAACAAAATAGTTCATGTTGTTGCAAATAATCCCAAAGCAATTATAAAAATAAAATCAACATTATTAAAATTCCCAAATTGACCCTAGCAACTAAAACAGTACCAAAACAGTAGCATTTAATCCATTTTCAATTAAACAAAATTCAAATGAAATTATCTTGCCTCAAAACCTTTTTATGGCAGTGCTAAATATTGCAAAGTATTTATGTGGCATAATTCCATATTTTACAAAAGTCCTTTTGTGACCTAACAATTTGCAAAACAGAAAAAAGAAAAGGGCTAAGCGCTACTATGCTAGTGGGCTTAAGCCACACAGTGCGCAGAGGCCCAGCCCACGCCGGCCTTTCCCTAACCTCTCGACAGAGGCAGGGGTGCCCGAGCATGCACGGCTGTCCAGGGCGCCGGATGCTCGCTGTCGAGCATCCCGTGGCTCCCCCGCATGGATAAGGATGTCGCAGGCCTCCCCTCGCTCCCCGCAAACCCTAGGCGCCCCAGAAACCCCCCCTCGCCCGCTCTCTCCCTCGACCCCTTCGAGCCCGAGCGCAGCCATGGACGGACCTTCGTAGTCCACGCAGCCACTGACCTCCTCTCTCCGTTCCAAGGTGCCCGGAGGCTTCCCTGTCCTCGTCTTCGTCTAGCCCGTGGATTCATTCGACTGGAGCCGTGCCACAACTCCGCCATCGCCCGTCGTCCCCAGCTACGGCCGCCGTGGAGCTCGGCTCAATCCACCTGTCTCCGACCGCCCCCAGCTCCCCTGAGCTCCTCTTCTGCCTCACCGTGTGCCCGCGCCTCTTTTCCCCCTCCTTCTGGCCTCGGCCGCTTCCCCTAGCAGCAGCTCCGTGCAGCGCCGCCGCTGCCGCCGCTCGGTCGTCATCGTAGCCGTCACTCCGGTCACCCACTACCTCGGCCGCTTGCGCCATTAGATGCGCGACGAGTCCCTCGTCCGATCCCTGCCCTCCGCCACTCGAATGGTCGCCGGAGCGCATCTCCGGTGGGCCGCCGCCGTGCCTGTAGCCGCCGGCGGGCACGCGCACGCGCACGCATGCTAACCAGTGGGCCTAACTACTAATTAGGAGCTAACTAACCCCCGCTAATGACACTGACAGCCGGGCCCCACGTTGGCTAATTAACCTAATAAAAATCGGTTTAGTTAAATAATAAACTAACAGGCGGGGCCCACTGTTACTGTTTATCTGGATAAGACCCGCTGAGTCAGCCTGCTGACTAAGCAGAGGGCCCACTAGTCAGCTTCTGCTGACTGGGCTATTGACCCAGTCAACAGGGCCCACTAGTCAGCCCCTGTGCTGGTCAGCTGGGTACACCTACTGGGTACCCGAAGCAATTAGGATTAAATTGATTTTCGAATTAAAATAAATCTGTAATTTCAGAAAATGATTAAAACTTTGAAAAATCATAGAAAATAAACCGTAACTCGGATGAAAATAATTTATATATGAAAAATGATCAGAAAAATATGACGAATCCGAATATCCTACCCACATACCTGCCACACCCCTCTAACATACTGAACATGGAACCGTCCCCTCCGGTTTGGTGTACCGATAATCACCCGGAGCTGGGAGAACACTCCCGGATAATTTCCCGCTCCGACTAACTTGCGTAGTGCTGCATTAGAACACACCTAGCACTGCATGTTGACATGTCATGCATCCCTGTTGCATTGTTTGCCGTGTATTTATTGTTTCTTCCCCGTCCTTCTCTCCCGATAGACCCCGAGACTGCCGACGACACTGCAGAGTACGACTACGTCGCCGACGACCAGACCCCTTCAGCTGAGCTTCCAGGCAAGCAAAACCCCCTTAATCATCAGATATCACCCATTCCTTATCCCTTATGCTTGCATTAGAATCGCTTCTGTTGTTGCTCTGATAGCTCCTATTCTGATGCATAGCCTGATTTCGTCGCCTGTTATTGATACCTTACCTGCTGTCCTATGATGCTTAGTTAGTTATGTTGTTGATCCATCTGTGGCCCTTCACCTTGTCAGTATGCCATGTTGGTTATTGGGCCGTGATCACTCTGGGTGATGATCCCGGAAATGTTTACATATTGCAATACTTTAAACTGTTAAAGTTGGGCCGGCTCCAAGAGTGCCTGCGAGAGAATAATATTAAAGACGGCTCGGCTCCAAGAGCACCCGCGAGTGGTATTGTGGCGGAATGACAGGGCAGGCAGAGACCACCTAGGAGAGAGGTGGGCCTGGTCCTTGATCGTAGTTCGTCTCCGCGAGTTACTAAACACGCTTAATGGATTTGGGTATTTGATCTGAGTTGGCCGCTGGCCATATACGCACTACCACCACATGGGATAATGGTTATGGGACCCTCTACGTCGTATGTATTAGCCGAAAGCTCTTCAGACGTCACAGCTCAGAGATGCGGGCTGATCGTTGGGGTGGGCTGGTTATGTCACTTGTGTATACAGTGTCACGCCTGGGCCCCGACCAGCCACGTAACGTGTAGGACTGCAGAGGGAGATGGGCCCAAGACCCCTTCGCACTTAGGATTTAGACCGGCGTGTTGACCTCTCTGCTGAGTCTAGGTTGGGCTATGGCATGTCGATTACCCGAGGTCGGGCATTACCCAGCAAGTGTGTCCGGCCAGATGTAATCGAGCATGCTGGGTAATAGTAGTGCACCCCTGTAGGGAAGTTATCTATTCGAATAGCCGTGTCCACGGTAACAGGATGCTCGGAGTTGTATCCTGATCTGCTAGAACTACAAATGGATACTGTTACAATGTTAAACTGTTACTACTGCTCTCGGGATCACTTTCTCATAGGGTAGTCAAGGAAGGATCCCAGGGCATTACTAAAATATGATTGATTATATAATTTCTTGTTCTACTCTCTTCTGATGCTGCACGATTGCTTCAAGATTCTAGTCTTCGATAGGCTAGGCCTCTCCCCCTCTGTTCCAGCATTTCTGCAGTTTAGTCCAAAGATATAGCCCCATTCCTTTGATAACGATGCATATCTCGTATAGTTCTGATGTAAGTCTTGCGAGTACTTTGGATGAGTACTCACGGTTGCTTTGCTTCCCCTTTTTCCCCTTACCCGATTGCTGCGATCAGACGACGGAGCCCAGGAGCAGGAGATCCTCGGAGGAGCCTACTACGACGTGGAGATCCCCGACGACCAGGAGTAGTTCGGAGGCCCTAGGCAGGAGGCCTTCGCCTTTTCGATCAGTGTCGCTGTTTGTGCTAGCCTTCTTAAGGCAAACTTGACTAACTATGTCTGTACCCAAATATTATGGTTTGTATGACTCATGTATTCGAGTCCTCGTGACCCCTGGTTTGTAATATGAAGATTTATGTTTGAACTTGAGTTTAGAGTTGTGTTGTGATATCTTCCCGTGAGTCTCTGATCTCGAGCGTGCACGTTTGCATGTATGATTAGTGCACGGTCGAGCAGGGGCGTCACAATACCATGGACTAACGATCTTTACGATTGATTGAAAGGAGCTAGGGTGTTCTCGAAGATCGATCTAAGATCTGGAGAATTTTCCGGATAAAGATTCGAGCCACCGACATACCTAAAATGGATTTTTACCATAAGGTATCGTCCGTGTGAGTACACAGTCATGCCTTTTGGGCTGACGAATGCTCCAACATATTTCATGGATACGATGAAGAAGGTATTCATTGACGATATCCTGATATGGTCCAAGGATGAGGAAGAGCCGGCAGAGCGACTAAGGTCAATCCTGCAGAAGTTGAGGGAGCATTAGCTCTATGCTAAATTTAGCAAGTGTGAATTCTGGCTAAGGGAAATTAGCTTCCTAGGGCATAACATATCAGGAGAAGGATTAGCAGCAGACCACTCTAAAGTGGCAGTTGTTAATGTATGGACATCACCCAAGATTGTCATCGAAGTTCATAGTTTTCTTGGGATGGTTGGTTATTACCGTAAAATTCATCGAGGATCTCTCGAATAAGCCAAACCGAGGATCGACCTTCTAAAGAAGAAGAGGAAGTTTTGTTGGATGGAAACCTATAAAGAGAGTTTCTAGGAGTTGAAGAAGAGACTAGTAACCGCCCAGGTCCTATGTTTGCCGACATCAAGAAACCTTTCAAGCCTATTGTGACTTCTCACACCGAGGACTCGGATGTGTCTTGATACAAGAAGGAAGAGTAGTGACCTATGCCTCGAGGCAATTGAAGAAGCATGAGGTTAACTACCGGCCCATGATTTGGAAGTGGTTTCGATAGTCCATGATTTGGAAGTGGTTTCGGTAGTCCATGATTTGAAGCAATGGAGGCAACACCTATTTGGTATGACTTGTGATGTTTTCACGAATCACAAGAGTTGGAGTACATTTTCACTCCGAAGGAGTTGACATGAGACATAGAAGTTGGTTGGATATTACTCAAGAATTGTACCTTGAATTGCAGTACCACCCTGGAAAGGTAAACGTGGTTGCTGATGCGCTGAGCCGTAGGGCATACGTAAACAGTTTGACCACAGAAAATTTGCCACCAGAGTTGTGTAAGGCATTCGAGGAATTAGGCAACTGGAGAATGGTGCTAAGCGGTGGGCCATAACCCATTGATACGTCTCCATCGTATCTATAATTTTTGATTGTTTCATGCCAATATTCTACAATTTCATATACTTTTGGCAACATTTTATATGATTTTTTGGGACTAACATATTGATCCAGTGCCCAGTGCGAGTTCCTGTTTGTTGCATGTTTTTTGTTTCACAGAAAATCCATATCAAATTAAGTCCAAATGCGATAAAAATTTACGGAGATTTATTTTGGAATATATGTGATTTTTGAGAAGAAGAATCAACGTGAGACGATGACCGAGGGGGCCACAAGCCCAGAGGGCGCGCCCCTTGACCCAGGGCGCGCTTGGCAGGCTTGTGGGTCCCCTGTAGGTTGGTTGGGGTGTCCTTCTTCCAAAAGGAAGCTAATATCCGGATAAAAATCCCCTCGAAATTTCAGCCCAATCGGAGTTACGGATCTCCAGGAATTTAAGAAACGGTTTTTGTCCAGAAAACAAGAACGCGAAACAGAAGAGAACAGAGAGAGAGATCCAATCTCGGAGGGGCCCCTTCCCTCCGGGAGCCATGGCGGCCATGGACCAGAGGGGAAACTCTCCTCCCATCTAGGGGGAGGCTAAGGAAGAACAAGAAGGAGGGGGGCTCTCTCCCCTCTCTCCCGGTGGCGCCGGAATGCCGTCGGGGCAATCATCGTGACGGCGATCTACACCAACAACTTTGCCGCCGTCAACACCAACTCTCTCCCCCTCTATGCAGCGGTGTAACACCTCTTCTCCCCGCTGTAATCTCTACTTAAACATGGTGCTTAATGCTACATATTATTATCCAATGATGTGTTGCCTTCCTATGATGTTTGAGTAGATTCGTTTTGTCCTATGGGTTGATTGATGATCGTGATTGGTTTGAGTTGTATGTTTTATTTTGGTGCTGTCCTATGGTGCCCTCCGTGTCGCGCAAGCATGAGGGACTCCCACTGTAGGGTTTGCAATACGTTCATAATTCTCTTATAGTGGGCGGCTAGAGTGACAGAAGCTTACACCCGAGTAAGGGGGTTGTTGTGTATGGTAGTAAAGAAGACTTGTTACTTAATGCTATGGTTGGGTTTTACCTTAATGATCTTTGGTAGTTGCGAATGTTTGCTAGAGTTCCAATCATAAGTGCATATGATCCAAGTACGGAAAGTATGTTAGCTCATGCCTCTCTCTCATATAAAATTGCAATAATGATTACCGGTCTAGTTATCGATTGCCTAGGGACAAATCCTTCTCTTGTGTTACAAAAGCTTTCTACTAAACAACTAACTTTTATTATCTTGCAATTTACTCCTAGTTTTATTCCTACTAAGTACTTCTAGTTTTATTCTTGCAAACTTATCCTTATACCTACAAGTAGTTTCATTCTTGTTCTAGGTAAAGCGAACGTTAAGTGTGCGTAGAGTTGTATCGGTGGTCGATAGTACTTGAAGGGAATATTGATTCTACCTTTAGCTCCTCGTTGGGTTCGACACTCTTATTTATCGAGAAAGGCTACAACTGATCCCCTGTACTTGTGGATAATCACCCATAGGCACCATGATCAAAAAAGATATGCCTATCATGGAGGTGGTAACACCATGGCTGCAAAGAAAGATTGTGTAAGCCTTGTCTGGATAGGAGGGAGGCAACCTCACTGATTGTAAATGGAAGTTGTCATACCAAAGTTTGAAATGTCAGAGAATCAACATTTTTTCCCAGATAATGCTTTAAGAGTTTTAAAACCTCGAGAGCCGTAAGATAGTTCGATGTTGTTGCTTGTAGAACCAAGGGATTTAGCCGAACTCAGTTCGCGAACAAGAAAGACTTCTGCAATGTTTGTGAGAGCCCGAGTGTCTAGACACGAGATTCACTGGATCGTATGCAAAGTAATGATTTGGGTGCGACATGGATTGGCCACCATGACAACTACTCTTATTATTCGCTTTGTTATACGAGAAAGTAAGTCTGTAGAGAGGGAGCCGATGCTTTGACGAAACCTAATAGGAACACCCTGCAGAAGACACTAGAGAAAACCATTGAATCACCTGTTTACGGTGATGATAGCTAAGAGCCAATTCTTGCAGGAACCCCACGAGGAATTTGGTTGAGCACCATGAGAGTAACGATAGGTATTTTAAAATTTTAGTGCCAGACCTGTCAACCGAAAAGGGATCCATATATCGGAAATCCACTCCCTAATAAGGAATTTAAGACCCAGGGGTGGAAGAAAAGAGACAGTATGGATCCCATGAGTATCTACCCGATGAACACAGACGGTATTAAGGTACCACAGGTGCCATCGACAGAGGATATGACAGTTGGAACATGAGTTTGATAGATGGTACAGACCGAAACTACCATAGATAGGAGGATGGTATATGGTAAGCTCATGTATGGCACAATACAGATGGTAAGACCATAGATGGCACATAAAGGACACTGCCGATGGTAAGACCACAATTGGCACATCGAGGGAAGCATAGATGTATGACACCTACGGAATTGCAAGACCGGTGATGAGCACTGATACGTCTCCGACGTATCTATAGTTTTTGATTGTTTCATCCTATTATGGTGGCGGAGGGGCAGGAGCCCCTCCGAGATTGGATCTCTCTCTCTGTTCTCTTCCGTTTCGCGTTCCTGTTATCTGGCCTTTCACCGTTTCTTAAATTCCCAGAGATCCGTAACTCCGATTGCGCTGAAATTTTAACACATTTTTTTAGGATATTAGCTTCCTTGTAGTCGAAGAAGAGCCCCAATTGACTTACGGCGTGCCCACGAGGTACCACCGTGCGCCAGGGGGGCCCGCGCCATGGTGGCTTGTGGAGGCCGTGGGCCTCTGTCGGAGTCTAGGATCTGCGTCCAAGAAACTTCAAGAACTTAGGATTTGAACTCTGGGGGACTTTGCTTGGCAACCTACGACGCGACGGCAACTACGGCGGGGACACGACGGGCTCGTTGGCTCTCACCGGACACGAAGGGGACGCGCGAGCTACCCATGTTCGGGCCACCGTGCGGTGTAATACCCTACTCCTGCCTGCGTTGGATTGCTCTGTGGTGGAGAGCTCGTGCTCCAGATCTAAGAGGTGTGGGGGAGAATGAGTCGACCACCCTACAAGGAAGCAGCCCTGCCCCTTTTGTAGTGCCTTGGTCCTCTTTCCCGAAAATATGAGCGGGAAGGGGTTGCCACAGGGCGGCAATTCAAAAGGGGGACAAGAGCGCATGCTTATCCTGACTAAAGGCGGTCTCCGCCTGCTAAAGTAGCTCCTTGTGACGCGCTGGTGAGCTTGGCGATGACCTCCGTCCTGGCGCGCTGAACCGTCCTGATCTTCTATCACCAAAGAGGAAAGCCTTTGGGACTTGCTTTGGGGGAGGCAGACGCCGCTGCTCCCTTATCACCAGAATGGAAGCTGGGCTTGGTCGCGCCCCGCTGTCCTTATCCTGACAGCGGGACGTCACCCATGTGCTGGGAGCGGAGAACTGCGGCTGGCGCCGTACGACTTGCCTCGTGAGAAGGCCTCATGAGAGGAGCCTCGCGAGGGAACCTGGTGCTTGGCGGCCTCGTCAGGGCCTGGCCTGGCGGGGAGGGGCCTCGTGATGCTCGCCCCTCGCGAGGCGGCTTCCTCTGGAGTGGCCGAGGCAAGGCCACCCTCATGGGCCGGCCCAAGCATCCTCCTCCGGGCCAGAGGCAGATGGGCCGTGGAACCCTGGTTCCCACTGGGCCGACAGTAGCCCCCGGGCCCGCGACGCGTGCGTCCCCTCCGTTAGGGACGAAACGACGCGGGGCCCATCGAGCTGCCGGGCCCAGAGGTGACGCGTGGCGGCCTCCGTGGGGTGGGTCACCCCCACTCCCCACGACGCCTCAGTAATCGCCGTCTTGCCGATAAAGCCTGCCCGCGTGGGGCGCAGGCGCGTCATTACTCCTCGTCCCCATCTTGCCCTTCGTCTCGCGCGAGTAGCTTCTCTGTTGCTCCTCCCCCAACTTCCAATCTCTCCGCCACCATGGCCCCTGGCAGGAAAGGGAGGAAGAAAACCGCCAAGCCGGGGTCATCGGTCCCGCTGGGGCCGGGGCCCGCGCTGCTGAAATCTGTGATCCTCGACAAGGAGGGCATCGACAAGGTGCGGCCGATGACGGCCAGCGCCCACAACGGGAACGGGGCGACAAAGATCTGGCCGGCGTCGCGCCCCGCAGCGCAGCGAGGGGGTATGACCTTCACATTCTTCCTCCACTCCGTCTTCACCGGGCTGGTGCCTCCCTTCTCCGACTTCTTCAACGCCATGCTCAGCCACTACCAGGTTCATGCGCTGAACCTGCACCCGAGCTCGGTCCTTCTTCTCTCCGCCTTCGCCTACCTCTGCGAGGCCTTTCTGGGGGTGCTGCCATCCGTGGCCTTCCTCCGGAATTTTTTCTGCCTCCGACTGACCGAGGCGGACAATTGCTCAGGCTGCGTGTCATTCCAGATGGTCGCGGGCATTAGCGCGCACATCATCGACATGCGGCTCCCCGAGGAGGTGGAAGGCTTTAGGGAGCGCTGGGTCTATATGGACGCGCGCCAGTACAGCCCCTTGCTCGAAATCCCGGAGGCGCCAGCGATGCCGAGCTACGGTTGGGGGCCCGCTGAGCTGACCGAGGCTGCGCTGGGGCCAGTCATGGCGAGGATGCGAGTGCTCCAAGACGGTGGGCTCACCGCGAGCATGGTCGTCAAGGAGTTCGTGCGCAAGCACATTGCCCCCCTCCAGGGGCGCCCTCGCCCGGTGTGGACCCACTCAGGCCTGGGGGACCCCATGAGGCTGAGCTCCGATCGCCTTGCCCCAGAGGTGGCAGAGGGGCTCATGAACGTTCTCCTCACCGCAGCGACGCCGTTCCTGCCGCCAAGCGCGGCTCCAATTTACTGCTTCGGAAACCGGGAGGACGTGCGGGCCGGCATGCCACTGTTTGATCAGTGGGGGCTCGTGCCCCCGGGTCATGTGGGACCCCGCGACAACCCGATCCAGGTGCTGCCGCTTCCTGGAGGCGAAGACGACACGAAGGCGGTGGCCGCGGCCGACGCCTGGAGTGAGGCGGCGGCTTCCGAGCCGACTCGTCACTAGTCGACGGCAGGAACCGGCAGCGGCGACAGCAGTGACGCCGAGGGGCCCCGAGTCGAACCCCAGTAGTTTGCGCCCCCGACGGAGGAGGCCCATGGCGCGGAGAGCCCCACGGCTGGTGGGGCGACCCCGCCCACTGAAGCCTCGGGAGGGGGCCTAGACGGGCCCCATGGTGTGGCCTCAAGAGGGGGGCCCAAAGAGTCCCGAGGGGGCGAAAGTGGCAGCCGCCCTGGAGGGAAGCTAAGGAAGCTGCGATGGGTCCCCAGAGACGAGTAAGCCCCCCTGCCTCACGCATTCCTTACGCCTACCGCCTCATCTTGCACGGCCCGGCTTGATCCCTAGTTATGCAGTAGGGGCTCCCCGCCGAAGAAGAAGAAGGAGGGTGCCCGGGATGAGGATGCCGGAGAGCCCGCCGGGGCTCGGCGGGAGTTGGGGGTGGTTGGCGCACCGGCGCCCCCAACGATCCCCGCGAAGCGTGACGGAGTTGTGAGGGAGGGGTCTGCGGGATCTGCCCAGCCTCCCGAGAAGGCCTTCCCTCCTGCCGGAGAAAAGATGCCTTCGGAAGGGGCCCACCCCGAGGGGGAGGTAGGCGCCGACATGGCGGCCACCGCAAGCCTCGAGCGATCCCCAGGGTGCCACGAGCCGGAGGCGGCCGTGCCCAGTCCTACCCGCACGGCTGAGCAGCTGGCAGGGGCCGAAGCCGAGGCGGAGGTCGAGGAGGATCCTGGCCGCTCGGAGGGGAATGAGGCCCCCTCAGGCGGAGGACTGGGCGGATCCGACGACGCAGCAGCCCCCGAGCCCCCAGAGCCACGGGGTGCGGAGACAGAAGGGACGGACGCGCCCGGGACCCTGGCCCTGGTGAGCCGCATCATCCTATCACGGATCGGGACTCTCCGCCATGCCCGGTCGGCCCTCAGTTCCCTAGAGGCCCAGCTCGTGGCCGAGGAGGAGAACCTTCACCTGGAGCAGGGGCGCATTGCGGCCCGCGAGGCCTGGCTAGCCTCCCGCGTGGAGGCAGTCACCCGGCGTGAGAGCATGGCGGCGGTCCTGGAGATGGACATGGAGATCCGGGAGCGTGAACTCCTGCGGACCACCATCGAGCAGGAGAGGGAGCGAGAGCGCTTGGAGCACGTGGACCGTATCGTGGCGGCGGCGAGGCCACCTACCAAGAATGCCTCACGAAAGCCAACACCACGCTTGAAGAAAGAGCTGCGAGGTACAGGGCCGAGATCGACAAGCGGGGCAAGGAGGAGGTCGCGCGAAAGGCGAAGGCCCTAGAAGACACTTACTCCAACAACCTGAAGAAGCAGGAGGACCGCTTCACGAAGAGGCGCGGCGAACTCGACACCGAAATTGCCAAGCTCAAGCGGCAGCTTGCGGCGTCGGAAGCCGAGAGGCGGAGCGTGGCGGAGCTCCACGCCATGACTCGCCGTGAGCTGGAAGACCTCCAGGCTCAGGTGGGCGAGGTTAGCGACGAGGCGCAGCGGGCCCGCGACGAGGCCACCCGAGGGCGCGGGGAGCAGCTCCAGCGCTCCAAGATGTTCCGCGAGCTCATGGGGCGCGCTCGCAGCGCCGTGGCTGCTTTCTCGGTCGAGAGGGTGGAGGATCCCCTGGAGACCGACGACACCAGCTACCTGGCCTTCTTCACAAGGCTCGTGGAGCGGCTGGAGGCAAGCTCCACCCGATGGGATGAGATCCGCAACGCTGAGTGCCGCGACCATCTGCGCCAGGCGTCGACCCGCATTTTCAGCAACCTGTTGCGCGTTGATGGCAGCTTCAACTTCGACCAGGTGCTGTCTCCAGTTCCCGAGGAGCTCCAAGGCAAGCTTGCGAGGGCGGTGGAGGACCATGTGGCGAGCCTGCTGGAGCGCTTCGCGCCCGTCGGGGAAGGGTCCAACGACGACGGCAATCCAGTAGTCGACGACGCCGACAGTGGCTCCGCTACCTGAGGCCCTGCGCTCACCTTCATGTAGCAGAGTGGATGCAGCCTCGAGGGGGCGTGAAGACATTTGTACGGCACTTTTTGTTGTTAAGTACTTAACGATCCGCGTGTTTTCGTTTTCCTCCTGAGGCCTTTATTTCCCTTTTACATTGCCTTTGTGCCCTGTGCTGCTGGGACCCAGCCCCCGAGGCAGGCTACACCGTCGCTGGGATGCCCAGAGCGTGTGCTCGGCAAGGCCAGAGGGTGTAGGGCTCTTAGGGCTAGTAGGAGTCCCTGAGGCGCGATGCTCAGGGTCCCCCTTGACGCGCAGGCAGCTCATGCCAAGGAAGTCAGGAGGCCACGAGAGAGAAACGAGAGGGAAAGGACCCGAGAGGTGCTTTAGACTTAGCTCCTTCGAGGCGTGCGGTTTGGGGCGAGTCCTCCGCAGAGCGCGGCTCGTGAGGCGTAGTCCCCGTGAGGCCTTCCGCCCACAGGACGCCGCTCGCGGCGCCTCCCGAGGGGGGCTCCTAGGGCCTTCGTATCCTGCACCAGGAAAACTGCAAAGTTTTTGCAAATAGTGCAGCAGGGCGCGCTCGCGAGGTCGCTAGTGGGTGTTACACGAGGAGACAAGAGCACCAAAGACTTGGTGAGGTGACGTGCATGGGAGCAGGCCCGCGAGCCAGAGCTCAGTCGCTTGGGTTTTTCAGTGCTGCTGGGACTGACCCAAGCACAGACACCGTGCCCAGCCCCCGCTCATGTGACAGGCACGGGCGAGACCATGAGCGCGCGCCCTGCAGCGGCAAGCACACGGGGTTTTGAAGGAAATAAGCTTTACTGATGCATGAAGCAAGTTCATTACATAACAAAAAGATACACGCTGCCGTGTTCGACACGGGTCGGCTTGAGGATGTGATGGCCGAGGGCCCCTTAAGTAAGCCACCAGCGCGGAGCATGGGGCATCCGCCAGCGCTGAGCATGGGGCTTCCACGAGAGTGGGAAGGAGCTCTCACATGCCGAAGGCAGCGTGGGTAGAGAGAGCCCCGGAGCGTGTACAACTCCATGTTGCTCATATCCGTGGGGCACAGATAGAACTTATGGTGATGGTGGGCGTTCCATGTGTTTGGTACTGGAACACCCCCCTCCGTCATGAGTGGGGCCGCGGCGGGCCGGTGGACGAGTGTTAACCACCTTCGTATTCCTTGCGATGTGGGGCTCCAGGCTCATGCGCATCAGACTCGCGAAGGTGGCTGCGGCACCCTCTAGGCCGAACGGCATGCGCGTGAGCCAGGGCGAGCCTGCGGCGATGCGCGGAGGAGGGAAGGGGCCTGCGGGGCAAGCCTCGTTAAGGGCAATGAAGTCGACGCACATGCGCATGCTATCGCGCGGCCTAGCGACGGGGGTGAGGCTGGCGATCCTCCTGGGGTGGGGGGCTTCACGTGCGATTCCAGCATCCTAGGGCTTGCTGACTTCTTGGGTGGCGACTTCCTTCTTCTTGGGCGCTTGACGACATTCCTCACGCTTGACGGGCCGCGCGCTCCGGCACGTGGCTGAGTGGTGCTCGATCACCTCCCTCGGCAAGCTGGGCGCGCCTGATGCTATCCAAGCCACTGCATCAGGGCACGCCCAGAGGAAGGTGACGAGCGCGCCATCCTATTTGGGGGAGGGCCTGCCGCCAGCGGCGAGGGAGGGGTCTGCTTTGCCCCCATCCAGCGACACCTTCTTGGACTCGACCCGCTCTTGAGGGAGCAGGGGCTTCTTCTTCACGGGCGTCTCCTCGGCAGGCCCAGGTGCGTCCTCATCGGCTGGGTACGCGATGGAGGCATTTTTGTAGGAGTGCTTGAGGGTTTGCAGTGCATCCTTCTGGTCGCAGCGGACGGTGAAGGTGCCACGGCAGCCGGGCATTTTGACGAGGCCGTAGGCGTGGTGGGTCGCGGCCATGAACTTGGTGAGCGCCGGGTAGCCCAAGATGGCGTTGTAAGGCAGACCGATGTGAGCCACATTGAAGGCGATGAACTCTGTACGGTAGTTCTTGCGGGTGCCGAAGGTGACGGGAAGGCGCACCTGCCCCAGGGGCACCGTGGAGCCGTCGGTGACGCCCGAGATGGGCTTGGTGGGTATCAGGTGCTCGTAGGGCAGTTGGAGCGTCTCGAAGGTCTCGATGGAGATCACGTTGAGGCCGGCGCCTCCATCGATGAGGGTCTTGGTGAAGGCGACGTTGCTGATGGTGGGGGTGCACAGCAGGGGGACATCACCCACACCCTTCGTGGACTTGGGGTGGTCGCTGGCGTCGAAGGCGATGGGGAACTCGGACCACTTGAGGCGGCCGGTGGAATCGAGCGACGGGAGGGCCGCGTTCACCTCCCGAGAGAACTGCTTGAAGTGGCGGTTGGATGGAGGGGCCTGGGCCCCGCCAAGGATGCTGGCCACCCTGCGGGGCTCTTGGTAGCCCCCAGCAATCTCAGCGGGAGGGGAGTATTTGGCGCGTATTGGGGCGGCATTGGCCTGAGGGTCAGCCTGCCACGGCTGGTTCTGCCAGCCCTGACGGTTGTTGTCGCCAGCGCCGTTGTTGTGGTTATCGCCCCATCGGCCACCTCCGCTGCCGCCACCGCGGCCCTTGCCGCGCTCCTTGCGGCGCTCGGTGCGGCCCTCCCGAAGCAGCTTGAGCTCGTGGCAGTCTTCTGTGTTATGGGAGTTCATGTTGTGGTAGGCGCAGAAAGGGCGGGCGTCCTTCTTGGCCTCGCCGCGGTCGCCGCCGCACTTGCAGTCCGGCTCTACCGCGAGCACGGCTGGGCCCTTGCGCTTGGTGTCCTTGGCCTTGGGCTTCGCCGCGTCAGGCTTAGCGTCAGCATCGTTGTGGAGCAAGAGTCATCCCTCTTCGGCCTTGGCGCAGCGGTCGGCGATGACGAACAACTCTGCCGCGGAGTCTAGCTCATCCCTGACTAAGAGCTTCTCACGCATCTTCACGTCCATGACGCCACTGGTGAAGGCAGAGACGATCGCGGCGTCAGAGGCCTTCGGGATCTTGTGGCGCACCTGGCTGAAGCGCTGGATGAACTTACAAAGGGGCTAGCCAGGGCGCTGACGCATGTTCTGCAGGTCGTTGATCGTGAGGGTGCGGTCGCTCGTGCCCTTGAAGTTGGCGACGAACTGCTTGCACAGGTCCTCCCACGAAGAGATGGACGCCTCAGGGAGGTTCATGAGCCACGAGCGCGCAGTGTCCTTGAGGGCCATGGGGAACTAGTTCGCCATGATCCGATCGTCCCCCCTCGCGGCCTGGATGCTGATGATGTAGAGCAGGAGGAACTCCGTGGGGTTTGTGGTGCCGTCGTAGCGCTGAGGGAGCTCTGGCTTGAACTTGTCGGGCCTCACCACGCGACGTAGCTCGGGGGCGAGGGCCAGGTAGCCCCCGTTGGTGACGGCTCCACCGTTGAGGGCTGCACGGTTCTGGCGCCCAGCCATGGCGACGTCATGCAGCACGCGGTCCTGGCGGTCGCACGCCCTCTCGAGGGCCGCGCGTGCATCCGGGGGCGCGCGGTGGATGATCTGGCAGCTGTCGCCGTCGCCGCCCGGTGCGAGCGAGCCGCGTGACAGCTTCGGGGCGCGTGTGGTGGGGCGGCGTTCGGCCACATCGCGGTCCGGAGGAGGAGGAGGCGTGTCATGCCCGGCCCGGTCCGCATGGGACGGCGGAGCGGACGGGGAGTGGGAGGGCGCCTGGCCATCGCGCGCGGCGTCGATGAGCTCGGTGATGCGCCCAAGCCAGGCGTCGTAGGCGTCCTCGGTAGGGCGGTAGCGCAGCCGCTCCTGCGCCATGAGCAGCACGGCGCGCGGAGCGGGTGGATCGCGACGCGTGAGCGAGGAGGTGGCAGCGGAGGGGCCATGTGCCTGCTCGTTCACCGACGGGTGGGCGGAGGAGGCCACGCGCTCCCCAACAGACTCGGTGTCGGTGCGAGGGCGTCGCCCAGGGGCACCACGGGCGGCGGGCGCCGCGGGGACCCTGACAGCGGTGCGGCGCGCGGCGCGTTCTCGGCGAGCAGCGGCGGCGGCGTCCATGTCGATGCTGATGTCGAGGTCGAAGGCGCGAAGACGGCAAGTCCCCCTACCTGGCACGCCAAATGTCGGAGTCTAGGATCTGCGTCCAAGAAACTTCTCCAAGAACTTAGGATTCGAGCTCTGGGGGATTTTGCTTGGCAACCTCCGACGCGACGGCAACTACGGCGGGGACACGACGGGCTCGCTGGCTCTCACCAGACACGAAGGGGACGCACGAGCTACCCAGGTTCAGGGCACTATGCGGTGTAATACCCTACTCCTGCCTGCGTTGGATTGCTCTGTGGTGGAGAGCTCGTGCTCCAGATACAAGACGTGTGGGGGAGAATGAGTCGATCCCCCTACAAGGAAGCAACCCTGCCTCTTTTGTAGTGCCTTGGTCCTCTTCCCTGAAAATATGAGTGATGGAAATATGCCCTAGAGGCAATAATAAAGTTGTTATTATTTTATATTTCCTTGTTCATGATAAAGGTTTATTATTCATGCTAGAATTGTATTGACCGGAAACTTAAATACATGTGTGAATACATAAACAAATACCGTGTCCCTAGTGAGCCTCTACTAGACTAGCTCATTGATCAAAGATGGTTAAGGTTTCCTAACCATAGACATGAGTTGTCATTTGATAACGGGATCACATCATTAGGAGAATGATGTGATGGACAAGACCCATCCGTTAGCTTAGCATATGATCGTTCTGTTTATTGCTACTACTTTCTTGAAAGTCAAATACATGTTCCTCAAACCATGAGATCATGCAACTCCCGGATACCGGAGGAATACCTTGTGTGCTATCAAACATCACAACGTAACTGGGTGATCATAAAGATGCTCTACAGGTATCTCCGAAGGCGTCCGTTGAGTTGGCATGGATCGAGACTGGGATTTGTCACTCCGTGTTTCGGAGAGGTATCTCTGAGCCCTCTCGGTAATGCACATCATAAGAAGCTTGCAAGCAAAGTGACTAAGGAGTTAGTTACGGGATGATGTATTACGGAATTAGTAAAGAGACTTGCCGGTAACGAGATTGAACTAGGTATGGAGATACTGACGATCGAATCTCGGGCAAGTAACATACCGATGGACAAAGGAATTACGTATGTTGTCATTGCGGTTCGACCGATAAGATCTTCGTGGAATATGTAGGAACCAATATGAGCATCCAGGTTCCACTATTGGTTATTGACCGGAGAGGCGTCTCAGTCATGTCTACATCATTCCCGAACCCGTAGGGTCCGCACGCTTAACGTTCGTTGACGATATAGTGTTGTATGAGTTATGTGAATTGGTAACTGAATGTTGTTCGGAGTCCCGGATGAGATCCCGGACGTCACAAGGAGTCTCGGAATGGTCGAGAGGTAAAGATTTGTATATGGGAAGTCATATTTTGGGTTCCGGAAAAAGGTGCAGTTTTTTCGGTATTGTACCGGGAAGCTTCCAGAAGGTTCCGGAGGATTCCGGAGGATTCCGGAAGTCCACAAGTGGGTCCACCACGTCCCAAGGGCTGGCATGGGCTAAGGGGAGGCGCATTGGCCTTGTTGGGCCAGGCGCACCAAGTCCTCAAAAGCCCACGCAGCTTGGGAAGGAAAAAAGGGAGAGTCCTAGTAGGAATAGGATTGGACTTTGGAGTCCAAGTCCACGTGTGTACTATTCACGGTTACTGTTCGCGTGGCACTATTCCTTCTTCTCCAAGCCCCTACACATATATAAATAGTGGAGAGGGGGCGCCCCAAAGGACACAACATTATCTTAGCCGTGTGCGGCGCCCCCCTCCATAGTTCCGTCCCTCGGTCATATTTTCGTAGTGCTTGGGCGAAGCCCTGCGGAGATAGCATCACCATCACCGTCACCACGCCATCGTGCTACCAGAACTCATCCACTACCTCGCCGTCTTGCTAGATCAAGAAGTCGAGGACGTCACCGAGCTGAACGTGTGCTAAACGCGGAGGTGCCGTACGTTCGGTGCTCGATCGGTTGGATCGTGAAGTTGTTCGACGACATCAACCGCGTTGTTCTAACGCTTCCGCTTACGGTCTACGAGGGTACGTAGACATACTCCCCCTCTCGTAGCTATGCATCTCCATGGATAGATCTTGCGTGTGCGTAGAATTTTTTTTGTTTTCCATGCAACGTTCCCCAACAGTGGCATCATGAGTCAGGTCTATGCGTAGATGATATGCACGAGTAGAACACAAAGAGTTGTGGGCGGTGATCGTCATACTGCTTACCACCAACGTCTTATTTTGATTCGGCGGTACTGTAAGATGAAGCGGCCCGGACCAACCTTACATGTCCACGTACAGGAGACCGGTTCCACCGACAGACATGCAACTTGTTTTGCATAAAGGTGGCTGGCGGGTGTCTGTTTCTCCTACTTTAGTTGAATCGAATTTGACTGCGGCCGGTCCTTGTTGAAGGTTAAAACAGCAAACTTGATAAATCACCATTGTGGTTTTGTGCCGTAGGTAAGAACGGTTCTTGCTAGGAGCCCGTAGCAGCCACGTAAAACTTGCAACAACAAAGTAGAGGACGTCTAACTTGTTTTTGCAGGGTATGCTGTGATGTGATATGGTCAAGACATGATGTGATATACGTTATTGTATGAGATGATCATGTTTTGTAATTTATCGGCAACCGGCAGGAGCCTTATGGTTGTCTCTTTATTGTATGAAATGCAAGCGCCATGTAATTGCTTTACTTTATCGCTATGCATTAGCAATAGTTGTAGAAGCAATAGTTGGCGAGACGACCACGACGCAACGATGGAGATCAAGGTGTCGAGCCGGTGACGATGGAGATCATGACGATGCTTTGGAGATGGAGATCAAAATCACAAGATGATGGCCATATCATGTCACATATTTTGATTGCATGTGATGTTTATCCTTTATGCATCTTATTTTGCTTAAGAACGACGGTAGCATTATAAGATGATCCCTTCACTAAATTTCAAGATAAAAGTGTTCTCCCTGAGTATGCACCGTTGCTAAAGTTCGTCGTTTCGAAGCACCTCGTGATGATCGGGTGTGATAGATTCTACGTTCACATACAACGGGTGTAAGCCAGTTTTACACAAGCAGAATACTTGGGTTAAACTTGACGAGCCTAGCATGTACAGACATGGTCTCGGAACACTGGAGACCGAAAGGTCGAACATGAGTCATATAGTAGATATGATCAACATGGAGATGTTCACCATTGATGACTATCCCATCTCACGTGATAATCGGACATGGGCTAGTTGATTTGGATCATGTATCACTTAGTTAACTTGAGGGATGTTAATTTAAGTGGGAGTTCATTAGTAATTTGATTAATTGAACTTAATTTATCATGAACTTAGTCTTGATAGTTTCTTTGCATATCTATGTTGTAGATAAATGGCCCGTGCTACTGTTTCGTTGAATTTTAATGCGTTCCTAGAGAAAGCTAAGTTGAAAGATGATGGTAGCAACTACACGGACTGGGTCCGTAACTTGAGGATTATCCTCATTGCTGCACAGAAGAATTATGTCCTTGATGCACCGCTAGGTGATGGACTTGCTGCAGGAGCTGCTGCAGACGTTGTGAACGCCTGGCAGGCTCGATCTGATGACTACTCGATAGTTCAGTGTGCCATGCTCTATGGCTTAGAACCGGGACTGCAAAAGCGTTTTGAATGCCACGGAGCATATGAGATGTTCCAAGAGCTGAAATTGATATTTCAAGCTAATGCCCGGGTTGAGAGATATGAAGTCTCCAACAAGTTCTTTAGCTGTAAGATGGAGGAGAACAGTTCTGTCAGTGAACACATACTCAGAATGTCTGGGTACCACAACCACTTGACTCAGCTGGGAATTGATCTTCCGATTGAGAGTGTTATTGACAGAGTTCTTCAGTCACTGCCACCAAGCTATAAAGGCTCCATGATGAACTATAATATGCAAGGGATGGAGAAGACAATTCCCGAGTTCTTCGCGATGCTGAAATCGGCGGAGGTAGAAATCAAGAAGGAGCATCAAGTGTTGATGGTTAACAAAACCACTAGTTTCAAGACAAAGGGCAAGGGAAAGAAGGGGAACTTCAACAAGAACAGCAAGCAAGTTGCCGCTCCCACGAAGAAACCCAAAGCTGGACCCAGGCCTGAAACAGAGTGCTTCTACTGCAAAGGGACTGGTCACCGGAAGCGGAACTACCCCAAGTATTTGGCGGATAAGAAGGATGGAAAAGTGAGCAAAGGTATATTTGATATACATGTTATTGATGTGGTCCTCACTAATGCTCGCAGTAGCGCCTGGGTATTTGATACTGGTTCGGTTGCTCATATTTGTAACTCGAAACAGGAGCTACGGAATAAGCGAAGATTGGCTAAGGACGAGGTGACGATGCGCGTTGGGAATGGTTCCAAGGTTGATGTGATCGCCGTCGGCACGCTACCTCTACATCTACCTTCGGGATTAGTTTTAGACCTCAATAATTGTTATTTGGTGCCAGCGTTGAGCATGAACATTATATCTGGATCTTGTTTATTGCGAGACGGTTATCCATTTAAGTGAGAGAATAATGGTTGTTCTATTTATATGAGTAACATCTTTTATGGTCACGCACCTTTTGTGAATGGTCTATTCTTGTTGAATCTCGATCGTAGTGATACACATATTCATAATATTGATGCCAAAAGATGCAAAGTTGATAATGATAGTGCAACATACTTGTGGCACTGCCGTTTAGGTCATATTGGTGTAAAGCGCATGAAGAAACTCCATGTGGATGGACTTTTGGAATCTCTTGATTATGAATCATTTGATACTTGCGAACCATGCCTCATGGGCAAGATGACTAAAACTCCGTTCTCCGGAACAATGGAGCGAGCTACTGATTTGTTGGAAATAATACATACCGATGTATGCGGTCCGATGAATGTTGAAGCACGCGGCGGGTATCGTTATTTTCTAACCTACACAGATGATTTGAGTAGATATGGGTATATCTACTTGATGAAACACAAGTCTGAAACATTTGAAAAGTTCAAAGAATTTCAGAGTGAAGTAGAGAATCATCGTAACAAGAAAATAAAGTTTCTACGATCTGATCGCGGAGGCGAATATTTGAGTTACGAGTTTGGCCTTCATTTAAGAAAATGTGGAATTATTTCACAACTCACGCCACCTGGAACACCACAGCGTAATGGTGTGTCCGAACGTCGTAACCGTACTTTATTGGATATGGTGCGTTCTATGATGTCTCTTACCGATTTTCCACTATCGTTTTGGGGATATGCATTAGAGACAGCTGCATTCACGTTAAATAGGGCACCGTCTAAATCCGTTGAGACGACACCGTATGAACTATGGTTTGGCAAGAAACCTAAGCTGTCGTTTCTTAAAGTTTGGGGATGCGATGCTTATGTGAAAAAGCTTCAACCTGATAAGCTCGAACCCAAAGCGGAGAAGTGTGTCTTCATAGGATACCCTAAAGAAACAATTGGGTACACCTTCTACCACAGATCCGAAGGCAAGGTCTTTGTTGCCAAGAATGGGTCATTTATAGAGAAGGAGTTTCTCTCGAAAGAAGTGAGTGGGAGGAAAGTAGAACTTGATGAGGTAATTGTACCTTCTCTTGAATTGGAAAGTAGCTCATCAGAGAAAACCGTTCCCGTGATGCCTACACCAATAAGAGAGGAAGATAATGATAAAGATCCTGAAACTTCAGATCAAGTTACTACTGAACTTCGTAGGTCGACCAGAGTACGTTCCGCACCAGAGTGGTACAGTAATCCTGTTCTGGAAGTTATGTTGTTAGACAACAGCGAACCTACGAACTATGAAGAAGCTATGATAAGCCAGGATTCCGACAAATGGCTTGAGGCCATGAAATCTGAGATAGGATCCATGTATGAGAACAAAGTGTGGACTTTGGTGGACTTGCCCGATGATCGGCAAGCCATTGAGAATAAATGGATTTTTAAGAGGAAGATGGATGCTGATGGTAATATCACTGTCTACAAAGCTCGACTTGTCGCGAAAGGTTTTCGACAAGTTCAAGGGGTTGACTACGATGAGACTTTCTCACCCGTAGCGATGCTTAAGTCTGTCCGAATCATGTTAGCAATTGCCGCATTTTATAATTATGAAATCTGGCAAATGGATGTCAAAACTGCATTCCTTAATGGTTTTCTCAAAGAAGAGTTGTATATGATGCAACCAGAAGGTTTTGTCGATCCTAAGGGTGCTAACAAAGTGTGCAAGCTCCAGCGATCCATCTATGGACTGGTGCAAGCATCTCGGAGTTGGAATATATGCATTGATGAGGTGATCAAAGCATATGGTTTTGTACAGACTTACGGTGAAACCTGTATTTACAAGAAAGTGAGTGGGAGCTCTGTAGCATTTCTAATATTATATGTGGATGACATATTGTTGATTGGAAATGATATAGAATTTCTGGATGGCATAAAGGGATACTTGAATAAGAATTTTTCAATGAAAGACCTCGGTGAAGCTGCTTATATATTGGGCATCAAGATCTATAGGGATAGATCAAGACGCTTGATAGGACTTTCACAAAGCACATACCTTGACAAAGTTTTGAAGAAGTTCAAAATGGAACAGTCAAAGAAAGGGTTCTTGCCTGTCTTGCAAGGTGTGAAGTTGAGTCAGACTCAATGCCCGACCACGGCAGAAGATATAGAGAAAATGAAAGTCATTCCCTATGCCTCGGCCATTGGTTCTATTATGTATGCCATGCTGTGTACCAGACCTGATGTGTGCCTTGCCATAAGTTTGGCAGGGAGGTACCAGAGTAATCCAGGAGTGGATCACTGGACAGCGGTCAAGAATATCCTGAAGTACCTGAAAAGGACCAAGGACATGTTTCTCGTTTATGGAGGTGACGAAGAGCTCGTCGTAAAGGGTTACGTCGATGCAAGCTTCGACACTGATCCGGATGACTCTAAGTCACAAACCGGATACGTATTTATATTAAATGGTGGAGCTGTCAGTTGGTGCAGTTCCAAGCAGAGCGTCGTGGCGGGATCTACGTGTGAAGCGGAATACATAGCTGCTTCGGAAGCAGCACATGAAGGAGTCTGGATGAAGGAGTTCATATCCGATCTAGGTGTAATACCTAGTGCATCGGGTCCAATGACAATCTTTTGAGACAACACTGGAGCAATTGCCATAGCCAAGGAGCCCAGGTTTCACAAGAAGACCAGACACATCAAGAGACGCTTCAACTCCATTCATGAATATGTCAAGGATGGAGACATAGAAATTAGCAAAGTACACACGGATCTGAATGTGGCAGACCCGTTGACTAAGCCTCTTCCACGAGCAAAACATGATCAGCACCAAGACTCCATGGGTGTTAGATTCATTACTATGTAATCTAGATTATTGACTCTAGTGAAAGTGGGAGACTGATGGAAATATGCCCTAGAGGCAATAATAAAGTTGTTATTATTTTATATTTCCTTGTTCATGATAAAGGTTTATTATTCATCCTAGAATTGTATTGACCGGAAACTTAAATACATGTGTGAATACATAAACAAATACCGTGTCCCTAGTGAGCCTGTACTAGACTAGCTCGTTGATCAAAGATGGTTAAGGTTTCCTAACCATAGACATGAGTTGTCATTTGATAACGGGATCACATCATTAGGAGAATGATGTGATGGACAAGACCCATCCGTTAGCTTAGCATATGATCGTTCTGTTTATTGCTACTGCTTTCTTGAAAGCCAAATACATGTTTCTCAAACCATGAGATCATGCAACTCCCGGATACCGGAGGAATACCTTGTGTGCTATCAAACGTCACAACGTAACTGGGTGATCATAAAGATGCTCTACAGGTATCTACGAAGGCGTCCGTTGAGTTGGCATGGATCGAGACTGGGATTTGTCACTCCGTGTTTCGGAGAGGTATCTCTGGGCCCTCTCGGTAATGCACATCATAAGAAGCTTGCAAGCAAAGTGACTAAGGATTTAGTTACGGGATGATGTATTACGGAAAGAGTAAAGAGACTTGCCGGTAACGAGATTGAACTAGGTATGGAGATACCGACGATCAAATCTCGGGCAAGTAACATACCGATGGACAAAGGGAATTACGTATGTTGTCATTGCGGTTCGACCGATAAGATCTTCGTGGAATATGTAGGAACCAATATGAGCATCCAGGTTCCACTATTGGTTATTGATCGGAGAGGCGTCTCAGTCATGTCTACATCATTCCCGAACCCGTAGGGTCCGCACGCTTAACGTTCGTTGACGATATAGTGTTGTATGAGTTATGTGAATTGGTAACCGAATGTTGTTCGATGTCCCGGATGAGATCCCGGACGTCACGAGGAGTCTCGGAATGGTCGAAAGGTAAAGATTTATATATGGGAAGTCATATTTTGGGTTCCGGAAAAAGGTGCAGTTTTTTCGGTATTGTACCGGGAAGCTTCCAGAAGGTTCCGGAGGATTCCGGAGGATTCCGGAAGTCCACAAGTGGGTCCACCACGTCCGAAGGGCTGGCATGGGCTAAGGGGAGGCGCCCTGGCCTTATTGGGCCAGGCGCACCAAGTCCTCAAAAGCCCACGCACCTAGGGAAGGAAAAAAGGGAGAGTCCTAGTAGGAATAGGATTGGACTTTGGAGTCCAAGTCCACGTGTGTACTATTCACGGTTACTGTTCACGTGGCACTATTCCTTCTGCTCCAAGCCCCTACACATATATAAATAGTGGAGAGGGGGCGCCCCAAAGGACACAACATTATCTTAGCCGTGTGCGGCGCCCCCCTCCACAGTTCCGTCCCTCGGTCATATTTTCGCAGTGCTTGGGCGAAGCCCTGCGGAGATAGCATCACCATCACCGTCACCACGCCGTCGTGCTACCGGAACTCATCCACTACCTCGCCATCTTGCTGGATCAAGAAGTCGAGGACGTCACCGAGCTGAACGTGTGCTGAACGCGGAGGTGTCGTACGTTCGGTGCTCGGTCGGTTGGATCGTGAAGTTGTTCGACGACATCAACCGCGTTGTTCTAACGCTTCCGCTTACGGTCTACGAGGGTACGTAGACATATTCCCCCTCTCGTAGCTATGCATCTCCATGGATAGATCTTGCGTGTGCGTAGAATTTTTTTTGTTTTCCATGCAACGTTCCCCAACAATGAGCGGGAAAGGGTTGCCACAGGGCGGCAATTCAAAAGGGGGACAAGAGCGCAGGCTTATCCTGACTAAAGGTGGTCTCCGCCTACTAAAGTAGCTCCTTGTGACGCGCTGGTGAGCTTGGCGATGACCTCCTTCCTGGCGCGCTGATCCGTCTTGATCTTCTATCACCAAAGAGGAAAGCCTTTGGGACTTGCTTTGGGGGAGGCAGACGCCGCTGCTCCCTTATCACCAGAATGGAAGCTGGGCTTGGTCATGCCCCGCTGTCCTTATCCTGACAGCGGGACGTCACCCATGTGCTGGGTGTGGAGAATTGCGGCTGGCGTCGTATGACTTGCCTCGTGAGAAGGCCTTGCGAGGAGAGCCTCGCGAGGGAACCTGGTGCTTGGCGGCCTCGGCAGGGCCTGGCCTGGTAGGGAGGTTCCTCGCGAGGCTCGCCCCTCGCGAGGCGGCTTCCTCCGGAGCGGCTGAGGCAAGGCCACCCTCATGGGCCGGCCCAAGCATCCTCCTCTGGGCCAGAAGAAGATGGGCCGTGGTACCCTGGTTCCCACTGGGCCGACAGCCTTCGTTTGCGTTGATTCCACCTCCCAATAATCACATATATTCCAAAATAATTCTCCGTAAAATTTTATTGCATTTGGACTTCGTTTGATATGGATTTTCTAGTGAAACAAAAAACAAGCAGAAAACAGGAACTAGCACTGGGCACTGGATCAATATGTTAGTCCCAAAAATAATATAAAATATTGCCAAAAATATGTGAAAGTTGTAGAATATTGGCATGAAACAATCAAAAATTATAGATACGATGGAGATGTATCACTCGCCCTCTTGTCCATCCTTTGCGCCAAGGTTTCCCCATCGCTGTCAAATCAAGGCAAGGCGAGGCCAGTCAGATTAGCAATAATAAGAAATCAAGGATTGATGGAAGTTGATGGAGATACATACTCTTCTTCCTCCTCCTCGTCGCTAAGGATGGAGAGATCATATAAGCTCTCAGGCCTGGTGCTGGAGGAGGGGGCGTGGTAGAAGCTCTGGCCCGCTTGGGTGCCGTGGGCGCGGCAAGTCGAGAAGACCCGCCCCCTCCGGCAGCCAGTATGGTTGTTTTCCTCATAGAGGTACGCCGCACTCACTGCTGTTGAGGGGCTTGGTGTTGGGATCCTTGCCGTCCGGTGACCTTGCCGGCTGCCTCCTTGTCAGCTGACATCGGCACGGGAGCAGGAGAAGAACACCACGAGGAGGAACGCCTGGAGGTAGATCCAACTGGGACGTCTCGATCAACCGCTACCCCGGCAAGCGGCTCTTCGGCAAGGACCTCCACAAATGAGCCCGTTCGCACTGATGAAGTGCCGGCAACCGAGACCACCGGCAACCAGGCGATGACAACCGAGGTTGTCAGAGAGGAAACTGTTCCCCCTCAACAGTCTCAGTCCGATAAGTCTTCTGCCGTTAAGCATTTTTTCCCCTTTAAATCTTCTTTTTTGTTTTCTCAGACTTGATCTGAATCTTGATTTTCTCTCTTCCCCATTCTTCCAGATCTGCCTCTATATGATGAAATGGACATCGACTCCACCATTGAGGAGATCGCAAGGGACGCCGCCGACGAGGCCAACAACATTGCTGCCGATGAGGCCGTCGGGATGGCTGATGAGTAGGCCGCCAAGGACGCTGTTGAGGAGGGTGGCAACAATAGTGCCGAGGCCACTGGAGACATCTCTGTCCCAGGAGCGCCAAGCACTGACTCGGCCATGAGGGCGATCCTGACCGGCAAGGTGGTCGCGGATGACCACCCTTCGACATCTGAAGAGCCCTTCTCAAACAAGTACCTGAAGGTTGGTGACAACTTGTTCGTCAGCCTCCCTGGGACATCAAGCATCGGGGTGCCCACAGAAGGAGAAGTCTTGGATGATGAGATCATTGCCGTTGTTGGGCTCGAGGTCATCGATGAGCCACATGCCAATACCAACAAGACCAAAGAATAGCAGCTCCTCAAGGGCATGGGCGTGAACTTTCAGAAGCTTCAGGCATGCTACCTCAGCCGTACCGAGAGCTTGGATTCCAGAGCTGCCATCCTTGACAAGGCGGAGGAGGAGTTCAAGAAGCATGTGGAGGAAACGCAGATCTGGTATGTGGAATGCCTCCAGGACCTCCAAGAACAGCACACCCAGCTCGCCAAGTCCAAGGAGCAGTTTGTCTTGGAAAAGGCTGAGGCCGACATGGCACATGAGGAAGCTGCGCAGAGGATAGCGGCAACGGAAGCAGGGCTGAATGAGCGCAGGGTTAGCCTTGACGCTTATGAAGAAGAGCTTGCCGCTCATGAAGCAGAGTTTGCCGCTACACTTCGTGGCAAAGATAATGAGATCCAGGCCCTTATTTCACAGCAGACCCAGGAGCTAGAGCGCAAGCACAAAGAGGCCATCGAGGCTCAAGCTACAGAGCATGCCAGGAAGATCAAGGAGGCCGTCGATGATGCCGAAGCCGCAGAGGCTGCCAAGATTGAGCTAGAAGGCAAGGTGCGAGTGCTCGAGGTAGATATCGCTGCCAACGACAGGGAGATCTTGGCACTCAAAGCAGATGCAGAGAAGGCAACTCCCACCTTGGTGGAGCTGCAAACTTCAGTGTCCGCCAAGAGCCAAGAGCTCACCAAGGCCAATGATACTATCGAGGATCACAAGATGAAATTAACCGCCTTGGAGAAGTCTCTTGATGAAGCCAGAAAGCGTGAGAAGATCTTGATGAAGGACCTCCAAGACGAGAAAGCCTTGGTCGCGAGCACCGCCAACACTTTTAATGAGCTCAAGAATGCCTACAAGCTTTGGACTGATCCTCTTGTGGTTGCCGCGGAGAACCTTTCTGCACAGCTATCTGCCATGGGCTTGCCGAAGTACCACTACTCCATCGCCGAAGGGGACACCGCCAGTGCCCGGCTTACTGTCTTCTTCGAAAGCTTGATCGAGGCGTTTGTCGGGCCATTGGGAACCAGGGTACCATGGCTCGTCTACCTGCGGCCTAGGAAGAGGCGCTTGGCGAAGGCCCAAGACGCGGCCCACCCACGGGTGCCGCGAAGCGGAGACACCTCGTGAGGCGCCAGCCTCATGAGGACCCCTCCTCAAGGAGCAAACCACCAAGACTTAGTCGCAGCAGCGGTAGGAAGCCTCGCGAGGCCCCCTTGTGAGGCGGCCTCCCGAGGAGCCCCCCAAGGCGGCCGCCGAGGCCATCCGAGCCTGACGTCAGCCACGCGGTCCTGTGCCCACCACGTGGGTGAAGCGCTTGGCGACGAATGGCGGAAGAAGCCGCGCCAGCGGGCGCGGACAGAGAGGGTTTCCTCTTTGGTGCTAAAGGGGGAGCACTAGCTGCCCTCCTCCAAAGCAAGTCCCAAGGACTGCCCGTTTGGTGAAAGAAGACCAAGACAGCAAGGCGCGCAGGGCGGAGGTCACCACCGAGCCCACCGGTGCGTCATGGATAGAAACTTTGCAGGCGAAGACCATCTTTTGCCAGGATAGCCTGGGCGCCTATCCCCTTTCAAAACCCGCCAATTGTGGCTACCCTTCCTGCCAAGATTTTCAGGGGAAGAGGACCAAGGCGGCTATAGAAGGGGCAGCGCTACCATTGTAGAGGGGGTCGATTCCTTTGTCTCCTACCTTGTACGTGAGAACTCTCTTGCCCACAGCAATCCCAAACACAAGCAGGAGTAGGGTTTTACACCACAAGGTGGCCCGAACCTGGGTAACCGCTGTGTCCCCTGTCATGCTCTGCGCTCGTGTGCTCTCGCCGTAGCCTCACCGTGGTCGCCCTTGGATTGGTAGGAACGAGCTTGCCCCCAGTGTTTGAACCTTTGGGTCCTCGGAGCCCCGATTCCGACATTTGGTGCGCCAAGTAGGGGGGCAGCTTTGGTTCTTCCCACTCCCGCACCGCCATGCCCGACGCCCGTCGCGAGCGCTACGCGCGCAGAGCTGCCAGGGTGGCCCAGACGGAGCCGATCGCCCGTGAGGACCGTCGACGCCGCGCCGCCGACGCCGCCACCGACCCCGCTGCAAGGGAGCAGCAGGCTTCCTCCCTCCACCCGTCCGTGCAGCCGGATGGCCACACCGCCACGGCCTCCTTGCTCGCCTGCCGTGACGCGCTGCCCCCGCAGGCCGCGCTGCTCATGGCGCGCGAGCTCCTGCGCTACCGCCCCACCGACACCGGCTACGACGCCTGGCTCGCCCGCATCACAGAGCTCGTCAACGCCGCCGGAGATGCCCCGGCGCCCTCTCACTCGCTCCGACCTCCGCCGTCTCGTGCCGGAGATGTGGCGCATGGTATGCCGCCACCGCCTCCTCCGTCCAGCGAGGGTGCCAGGCGCCACCGCGACGCGCGGGCGCGTAAGCCGTCCGGCGGCGCGTCCTCGCCGGACCATGGCGAGCCAAGCTGCCAGATCGTCCGTCATGCGCCGCCCGACGCGCACGTGCTCCTCGAGCGACAGTGCTAATGCCAAGACAGGACCATCCAGGAGGTCGCAGCCGCCGGCCGCCAGAACCATGCCGCCCTCGCTAGTGGCGTTATCTCCAGCTGTGGGGGCTGCCGCGCCTTCACCCGCGAGCTGTGCCGCGTGGTGTGGCCCACCAAGTTCAAGCCAGACCTGCCTCCGCGCTACGACGGCACCCCCAACCCCACTGAGTTCCTGCAACTCTATGCTCTGAGCATCGAGGCAGCGAACGGCGATGACAAGGTCATGGCGAACTGGTTTCCCATGGCCCTCAAGGACGGCCCGCGCTCATGGCTCATGAACCTCCCCGAGGCGTCCATCTCCTCGTGGGCCGAGCTCTGCTGGCAATTTGTTGCCAACTTCAAGGGCACGCACGAGCGCTCCATCACGCTTAACGACTTGCGCGCCGTGCACTAGCGCCCTGACGAGACTCTCCGCAAGTACATCCAGCGCTTCAGTCAGGTGCGCAACAAGATCCCGCGTGCCTCCGAGGCCGCCATCATCTCCGCGTTCTCCAACGGCGTCACGGACGTATGGATGCGCGAGAAGCTCGCCATCAACGATGAGCTTGACTCCGTGCTCGAGCTATTCGACCTTGCCGACAGGTGCGCCAAGGTTGAAGAGGGCCGCCTTTTTGCCCACAACGACCCCGACGCAGCGCCAGACGCCACCAAGGCCAAGAACAAGGACGCCAAGTGCAAGGGCCCTACCGTGCTCGCGGCAGAGCCCGAGCAGAAGCGCGGCCATGAGCGCGACGTGCCCAAGAAGGACAACTGCCCTCTTTGCGCCTACCACAACTCGCACTCCCACAGCACTAAGGACTGCCATGAGCTCAAGTTGCTTCGCGACGAGTGCCTGGGCCGCCGCGGCGACCACAACGATCGCGGGACCGGCCGTGGTGGCAACCGCTGGGGAGACCACAATAGCAACGGCAACTTCCGGCAGGGCTGGCGCGACTAGCCTCACGAGGCCAACCCTCAGGCCAACGCCGCTCTTCCACCGCTGCCGCCGCCACCTCGGAGGAACGACGGCAACCAGCCTGACGAGGATGCTAGGGGCTACCAGGAGCCTCGCAGGGTGGCTTGCATCCTCGACGGGGCCCAGGTTCCCGCGTCCAACCGCCACTTCAAGCTGTTCTCTCGCGAGGTGAACGCTGCCCTCCCGAGGCCTGAGGCCTCTCAGCCCCTCAAGTGGTCGCAGTACGCAATCACTTTTGACTCCAAGGATCACTCCAAGTCTTCAAGCGCCGCGGGCACAATCCCCATCTTGTGCACCCCCACCATTAGCAATGTCGCTGTTACCAAGACACTCATCGACGGAGGTGCCGGCCTCAACGTGATCTCCATCGAGAACTTCGAGCAGCTCCAAGTGCCCTACGAGCAGCTGATGCCGACCAGACCCTTCTTCGGAGTGACTGATGGCTCCACCATCCCTCTGGGGCAAGTGCGCCTTCCCGTCACCTTTGGCACCCGCAAGAACTACCACACCGAGCTCATCGACTTTGACGTGGTGCACATCGGCTTGCCGTACAATGCCATCCTGGGCTACCCGACGCTCTCCAAGTTCATGGTGGTGACCCATCACGCCTACAACGTCCTCAAGATGCCGGGCTGCAGCGGCATCATCACCGTCTGCTGTGACGAGAAGGACGCGGTTCACTCCCTCGAGAGTGCCTACAAGGCTACCGCCACCACCTACCCTGCCGACGAGGACGACGCCGTGCCTCATGAGGCCACACCCACGAAGAAGAAGCAGTTGTTCTCTCAGGACCGCGCCAAGACGAAGAAAGTGTCGGTGGACGGAAGCGGCTCAGGCCCTGCCTTCACCATTGGCACCGTCCTCTCTCCTGCATAGGAAGGCGCGCTCGTTACCTTCCTTTGGGCTAATTCAGATGTGTTTGCCTGGACATCATCTGATTTGTCCAGTGTGCCGAGGGAGGTGATTGAGCACCACTTAGCGGTGTGCCCCCAACGCACGCCCCGTTGTATATAATTGGAAGCGAAATCGCAACTTAAACTGCTGCATGAAGGAAACGTCTGTCGATCGCTCCGCCATGTAAACAGATGAATTTGAATAAATATAAACAGGTAACAGAATGGAAATGTTATGATATCTCTGTTGCATGAGCTTTTATCATCATTTAGCTTCCGACTAGTAGACTTCACCTGGGGCCTTCCGTGACGATGTCGCTTCCATCTTGCTAGCAAAGGTAGCAGGCAAAAAAGAAAGGTCAGTTACGAGAACGATCATAGAAATGTATTTTTTATGTAATTAGAGCATTTTAATAACCTAGTGAGCATAGTGTCTATGTTTAAACATCTATCTGTAACTGCATTATATCTAGCATGTCCTTTGTTAATTGTCCAGTGAGAGGAATACCCTGACAAGCGGAGCATGTGTGACAGTGTGTGGTTTTGAATGTTTAATGAACTTTTGTTAGCATTTCCTTATCACATTCAGAAACTAGAGTGTTATTGAATCATAGCCCAGGCTGGGGGTACCTTGAGTCTGAGCTTGAGCTTGTCGAATTCGGCGTCAGACATTAAGCTCGTACTTAGCATGACCACGCTGCTGTCTTCCCACATGAGCTCCTCTTTGAGGTTGTTGAACTCCTCGTTGGACATGATGGCCTTCTGGTCATAGTAGAATGACTGCACAAGAGTACATGTTGAGGAGCAGCAGAGAGATACATGTCAGACGGACAGAGTAATCGATGGAAACATGAAGAACGTGAATCAGTTGTATGTACCTGCAGGGCTCTGAGGAACTCCTCCTCCCATCTCCCCTATGGTCTTCTTCTTCTTGCCGTCGATGCTACAGTGGGGGAGCACCTTGTCGCCAACCACCTCCTCCTTCCGAGATGGCCTTCAGATCCGGCGCGGGTCAGCGAGGGTCGCGGCTGGGGGGCATGGAAGACGCCGACAGCAGCATGCCCGGCCTTCAGACGCACATGGTTATCTTCGTCTCCTGCCCTTGGAACCGACGTTGTTGCCAACATAGCTGACAAGCTATCCTCTGACATGCCTTGTTATCGTGACCGTGCAAGATGTCACCGCCCTTCCTACTCTTAATCCATACTCACCACAGTTCCACAAGATCGAAACCTGACTCTCATGTACATCCTTGTTTCCAAAGCTATTCCTCGCGCTTTACTTCGGATGTAATTCACGAGCCACCTTCCGAGAGATCATCTATTCTGGTATCAGACGCAATACTTATTCCCGTTGCTCTGTATCCCATTCACACTCTCGGTTGGGCATTAAATGATTGCCTACCCGCTTAAAACTTCTCAAGCCTTCTTTTATTTCTCTCGATGTATTTCCTGAGTTCCAACCCGAGAGATGCTTATGTGTTCATTCATGGGGTAACCCCAGATGGTTACCCCTTATAGCATTCTATCGCGGCTGACTTACCCCTTATCCTTCTCGTAAGTACGATGGAGTTCCCGAAGAAAGGATGATGATTTCATCATCATGACTTGAAGCAGAGAAATGAAGACATCAACGTAAAGGATCAACATATTCGAGAAGAGCAACCAAGATCAAGAAGACTCCTTAAAATTTCATAACCAAACTTTTCTCCCTTTCTCTACCTCTTAAATCTCGGGATGAGATTTCTTGTAGTGGAGGAGATTTCTAACACCCCAGTGTTAAGCCACAGTGATATCCCCCTAATGGTGGTCATGTCATCATGATCACTATGCTAATTGCCACTTGTCCAAAATCAAAGCCCAATTCAAATCCTGTTTGCAAGTCAAATATTTACTTCTTCTATCTTGCCATCAAAATAGTTCATGATTTGGCAAATATTCACTAAGTAATTGTCATGATGAAACCAACATCATTTGGATTCCCAAAATGCCCCTGGAAATTAAATAAGTGATCCAACAGCACTTATTTAGCCCTTTTAAATGCCAACATAATTTAAATGACTTCCAATTGGCCCCAAACTTTTTGTGCAGCTTCACAATGTTGCCAGCTATTTATGTGCCAAGTTTCAAATTTAACAAAAATTGTTTGCTCACTCAATTAAATGCAAAACAGTAGCTATTTAATTTACAGAAAAGAAAAGAGCAGATAACACTATGCACTTAGGCCTAATGCTACAGTACGCAGCCCAAGCCAACCACATGCCTTTCTTCCTTCTCTGTACAGGGAGGAGGCAGAGCCTGGGCATGGCGCACATCCATGGCGCCATGGCCGTGGATGGCCAGCACATAGCCCCCCTCCGCCTATAAGAGCGACCCCCGAAAACCCTAGATTGAACTCTTTCATTCCCCCTTCGCCCCCTTCCTCTCCTGCTCGAATTCGAGCTCGATAAACTTGCGATCACCGCTGCCTCGCCGTCGTTGTCGCGGCCATCGATGTCTTCGGCGTGCGGGAGCACGTCCAGGAGGTCCGCCGCGGCCGGCTTTGCCCGTCCCGAGGACCAGCTCAAGCCGGGACGCCCTCGAGCTGACGTCGTCTTCGTCTTCTTTGTCCGGCCGTCGTTGCGGTCGCTCCGGTCCACCCCGACCCTCCTTGAGCACGCCAAAGGACTCACCGTGAGCTCCTCCCCCATTCCCCCCTGCTTGCCCCCTCGATACATTGCCGTAGCCGCCGTCCCCAAGCTCGTCCGAGCTCCCACGTACGCGTGCGCGTATGTGCGTGCTTGCTGCCACTGCTCTCTGTCTCTGCTGCTGCCTTGCTCCGCTGCTGCTTTGTGTGCTGCTGCTGCTCTTGTGGCTGCTATTGCTATTGTGCCGCTGCGTTGCTTGCTCTGCTGCTTATGCTGCTTGCTGCTCATGCTGCGCTGCCGCTGCCCAAGCTGCGCTGCTGCTGCTGCTCCTGTTCCTGCTTGCTGCTATGCTGCTACTACTAGCGGCTGCTGTTGCTGCTAGCCATGGCGAGCGCCATGGCCGTGCGGCTATGTGTTTGCGTGAGTGTGTGTGAGCGTGAGTGTGTGTGCTGTGTGTGTGCGTGAGAGTGTGTGTGTGTAGCCAACACTATTAGTTTGGACTAATTTACTATTAGTTAGGAGTTAACTAGTGCTAGTTTAGTTAGTGTGTCAATGACATGTGGACCCCAGCGCCTAAAATAACCTTTCACTTAAAATATGTCACTGACATTCGGGTCCCACAGGCACTATTCCCCCTTTTTGACCAGTCAAGTTGACTTGGTCAATTCGGATTAAATAAATACAGAAAATTTTAGAAATCAATAAAACTTTGACAATTCATAGAAATTAAACTGTAGCTCGGATGAAAATGTTTTCTGTATGAAAAATGATCAGAAAAATTTAACGAATCCGAATATGCCATCCACATACCTGCCACACCCCTCTAACATAGTGAGCCTGGACATTTTGCATTAGGATCATCTGACCGAAAATTACCTGGAGCTGGGAAAATATTTCCGAATATTTTCCCTCTTCTTTTAAAATGCTTAGGGTTGCATTAGAGCATGTCACCCACACATCTTGCCGTGCCATTGCATTTGTGTTGCATTTGATTGCTCCATTATTTATTGTTTCCCCTCTGTTACTTTCTTTCTGGTAGAATCCGAGACCGCTATTGATTCGGTGATCGATTACTTCATCGTCGAGGATCCGTTTCTGTCTGCAGAGCAACCAGGCAAGCAAAACCCACCTGATCATTCCTATATCACCCATTCTTTCTCTCTTGTGCTTGCATTAGATTTTGCTACTGTATTCGATAGCTCTTATTCTGATGCATAGCCTGATTTTGTAACCTGCTGTTGATACATTACCTGTTGTCCTAAATGCTTAGTATAGGCTGATTAGTGATCCATTAGTGGCCCCACACCCTTGTCCTTGTTGCCATGCTTTTCTACTGATGATTCGATCAATGTGATCGAAGTACAGAGACGAACACACCACTGGCACCCCCCCTTAGTTGTACGACTCTGCAGAGCTACTATCGAGTGCCGTGGGTGAAGCCTCGTATCCCACTTCCGATGATACCTCTGTAGTGTAGCACATCGGGTGTGGATTACCGAGGGTGATTCCTCGCTCACCACTTATGATGATGACTCTGTCGTGCAGCACCTCAAGCGTGAACCTATCAAGGGTGATTCCTCCAAGTTCACCTTGACATTTTACCTCAGGTGTGAACCTACCGAGGGTGATTCCTCTGAGTTCACCTTGATGGTATGAACACACAACTACTTTAACTGTTCCCCGTTAACTGTTACTGTGGGACTAAAGGGACAGGCGGTACCACCCTGGTAGAGGTGGACCTGAGTTCCGGACAGTCTCTTGAGAAGTCGGGTTGATCGTGAGGGTACCCGCGAGATAATGACGCGGCACGACCGGGTAGGCAGACCGCCCTAGGAGAGGGATGGGCCAGGCCCTTGTCGTAAGTCTGCGAGATGGGGCGACAGGATCACTGATCATCACCGCGAGCTCCCAACACACTAATGGGTTTGGATATGTGATCTAAGTAGGCCTCTGGCCTTTTCGCACTGACCACCACGCGGGAATAAGTATGGGCACTCGGCGTCGTACGATTCTTCTGAAAGCTCACAGACGTCGGCAATGGAGCGGCGGGCGCCCGGTTGGACGGTAACTGCCTGCGCATGTATAAGTAGGTGGGTCTGCTCCAGGCCGTGTTCGCAACGCGCAGGAGTGCTTAGGACGATTGGCCCATGACCCCTTCGCACTTAGGATGTAGACCGGCATGCTGACCTCTCTATTGAGCCTAGGTAGGACTACGGTGTATCGATCAGCTGAGGCCGGGCATGACCGGGCAAAGTGTGTCCGGCCGGAGGTAATCGAGCGTGTTGGGTAAGTTGGTGCACCCCTGTAGGGAAGTTATCTATTCGAATAGCTGTGTCCACGGTAATGGATGCTCGGAGTTGTATCCCGATCTACTACAACTAGAAATAGATACACGTGACACTAAACTGATATGATGGCTCGAGGATCGCTTCCTCGCGGGGTAGACGAGGAAGGATCTCTGGGCGTTACTAATATATATTTGTTACTACATGTTATGTTATTCTACTCTCTTCTGTTGCTGCAAGACGCTGCAAGATGCTAGTCTTCGATAGGCTAGGCCTTCCCCTCTATTCTAGCATTTCTACAGTATAGTCCACAAATACAGCCCCTTCCCTTTGATACCGATGCATACTTAGCATAGTTCTGATGTAAGTCTTGCGAGTACTTTGGATGAGTACTCACGGTTGCTTTGCTACCTTTTTCCCCTCTACCCGGTTGCTGCGATCAGATGACGGAGCCCAGGAGCCAGCTGATCCCGTCGACGACTACTACCCCACTGACAGTGCCTACTACTACGTGGAGACCAACGACCAGGAGTAGTTTGGAGGCTCCCAGGTAGGAGGCCTGCGCCTCTTCGATATAGATGTCGTTGTTTTGCTAGCCTTCTTAAGGCAAACTTGTCTAATTATGTCTGCACTCAGATATTGTTGCTTTCGCTGACTTTTGTATTCGGGTCCTCGTGGCCCTAGTTTGTAATATAAAGCTTTGTGTTTGAATTTGTGTCTAGAGTTGTGTTGTGATATCTTCCCGTGAGTCTCTGGGCTTGATCGTGCATGTTTGCGTGTATGATTAGTGCACGGTCGAGTCGGGGGCATCACAAACAAAAGTGCAGCAAGGTGGCTCAATCCTTTTTGTAGCAAAGGACAAGCCTGAATGAACTCGTATAATAAGCAAAGCATTCTCGAGGACACATGGGAATTTCATCTAGTCACTTTCATCATGTTTGTTCGATTCACGTTCGCTACTTTGATAATTTGATATGTGGGTGGACTGGTGCTTGCGTGATGTTCTTACTTGAACAAGCCTCCCACTTATGATTACCCCCTCTTGAAAGCATCCGCAACTACGAAAGAAGAATTAAGATAAATCTAACCATAGCATGAAACATATGGATCCAAATCAGCCCCTTACGAAATAGCGCATAAACTAGGGTTTAAGCTTCTGTCACTCTAGCAACACATCATCTAATTACTACTCCACGATGCCTTCCCTTAGGCCCAAAGATGGTGAAGTGTCATGTAGTCAACGTTCACCCGACACCACTAAAGGAAGCAACAACATACATATCATCAAAATATCGAATGAATACCAAATTCACATGATTACTTATGACAAGACTTCTCCCATGTCCTCAAGAACAAAAGTAACTATTCACAAATCATATTCATGTTCAAGATCAGAGGGGTATTGAATATCATTAAGGATCTGGACATATAATCTTCTACCAAATAAACCAACTAGCATCAACTACAAGATGTAATCAACACTACTGGCAACCCACAGGTACCAATCTGAGGTTTTGAGACAAAGATTGAATACAAGAAATGAACTAGGGTTTGAGATGAGATGGTGCTGGTGAAGATGTTGATGAAGATTGGTCCTCCCACGATGAGAGGATCATTGATGATGTCGATGGCTTCGATTTCCCCCTCATGGAGGGAAGTATCCCCGGCGGAATCACTCTGCCGGAGAGCAAAATAGCTCCTGCCCAGGTTCCACCTCGAGATGGCGGCGCTTCATCCCGAAAGTCTTCTCTGTAATTTTTTTTAGGGCAAATGAGCCTATATAGCAGAAGGAGGGGGCCGGAGGCCAGCCAGGGGCCCACAAGGTATCAGGGCGTGCCCAGGGGGGCCGCACCCTGTTGCCTTGTGGGCAACTGGTGGGTCTCCTCTGGTATTTCTTTTCTCCAGTATTTTTAATATATTCAATAAAAAATCTCCGTGAAGTTTCAAGTCAATTGGAGCTCTGTAGAATAGGTATCTCTGCTGTAGCTATTTCAGGTCCAGAATTCCAACTACCGGTATTCTCCCTCTTCATGTAAATCTTGCAAATTAAGAGAGAAAAGGCATAAGAATTGCATCATAAAGTGAAATAATGATCAAATACATTATAAATAACAGTAGGAAATCATGATGCAAATTGGATGTATCTATCACCTTCCTCCTCCATAATTAGCGGTCCACTCTCCCGCAACCCACTGTAATCCCCTACTTGAACATGGTGTTTGGTGCAATGAATTATTATCCAATGATTTGTGTCATCGCTATTATGTTTGAGTAGATTATTGTTGTCCTACGGGTTGATTGGTGATCATGATTGGTTTGAGTTGTATGTTTTATTTTGTTGCTGTCCTTTGGTGCCCATCATACGTATATGGATCACATCTTGGGGCTAGTAGTATGTTGAGAGAACTATGCATAGGCTGGACGGAGCAACAGAAATTACCCGAAGCTGAGTGTAGGGATCGATACATATGGGATGAAGGGGGGCCAATTTATCTTAATGCTATGGTTGGGTTTACCTTAATGAACTTGTTAGTAGTTGCGGATGCTTGCTAACAGTTCCTATCATAAGTGCATAAAATTCCGAGTAAGGGATGGCATGCTAGCAGAGGCCTCTCCCACACATAAAACTGCAATGACTACGGTCGGTCTAGTTATCAATTGCCTAGGGACAATTCCGCACATCCTACCACCACTGTTCCACACTCGCTTTATCTACTTTATTGTTCTTTATTTAAACAGCACCTAACTTTTATTTACACGTTCTTTATTATCTTGCAAACCTGTCCCATTACATCTAAAAAGTAGTTTTATTTCTTGTTCTAGGTAAACTAAATGTTAAGTGTGCGTAGAGTTGTATCGGTGGTCGATAGAACTTGAGAGAATATTAATTCTACATTTAGCTCCTCGTTGGGTACAACACTCCTATTTATCAAAAAGGTTACAACTAATACCCTACACTTGTGGTTATCAAGACCTTTTCTGGTGCCGTTGCCGGGGAGCAATAGTATGGGGTGAATATTCTCGTGTGCGCTTGTTGGCTTTATCATTAAGTATATTTTATATCATGCTCTAAGTTGTTCTCTATCTATAGGTATGGATATGGAACATGAAACATCAAAAAACTTAGTTGAACTTGCTACTCATGGAGATGGGGAACCTCCAAAATCCCTCGATGCTGGTTATGCACTACAAAAAAACATTTCCGTAATGATACGTGTTTGTCACAGTATGTCACATTTTCTGTCATGCATGTACATCCATGACGATTTTATGACAGAATTAAGATAGTCATACCTGTGCTGTCGTAGAAGTGTTCCATGACAATACTCAAATTATCATCACGGAAGTGTCCACTTCCATGACGATAATTGTCGCGCCATGGAAGTGATTTCGTCAAGGGCAACCGACACGTGGCTTCCACCGTAATGGGTCGCCGTTAAGCTATCGGGTCTGGTTTTGGATCTGATAACCCGTTAACAGCCAGGACCAATGGCGATTTTCCACGTGTAAATTTCACATTCGCTAGCAGATCCACGTGTCAGCTCGGCGTTGCGACAGATGTCATTCGTCCAATGGACGAGAGGCGCCTATGATACGTCAACACGTGGAACGGCCCAATAGTGGCCCATTTAACCAAAATGGGTCGGCCCAGCCAAAGGCCCACAAGATTTTGTCAGACGCTAGTGGGCCGGCCCGTTAACAGCCTGCCATGGTTTGGGCCAAATTACGGCCCATACCAGATCCGGCCCGTTAATAGCCTGTCGTGTTTTGGGCCAAATTACGGCCCATACCAGATCCGGCCCGTTAACAGGCCGCTGTGCTTTTGGGCCCATTGTAGGCCCGGTTTGTATTTCGGCCTGCTAAAGGCCCATTTAACAGTTTGGCCCAATATTCGTTTTGGCCTGTTAGCGGCCCTTCGTGCATATGGGCCGTTTACGGCCCGGTTTCACTTTCGGCCATTTAACGGCCCGTGATGTCTACTACGCAACTTTTATTCTTATAGACGTTGTTGGGCCTCCAGGTGCAGAGTTTGCAGGACAGTAGCAAATTTCCCTCAAGTGGATGACCAAAGGTTTATCAATCCGTGGGAGGTGTAGGATGAAGATGGTCTCTCTCAAACAACCCTGCAATCAAATACAAGAAATCTCTTGTGTCCCCAACACACCCAATACAATGGTAAATTGTATAGGTGCACTAGTTCGGCGAAGAGATGGTGATACAAGTGTAGTATGGATAGTAGATATAGGTTTTTGTAATCTGAAATAATAAAAACAGCAAGGTAGCAAATAACAAAAGTGAGCACAAACGGTATTGCAATGCTTGAAAACAAGGCCTAGGGTTCATACTTTCACTAGTGCAATCTCTCAACAATGCTAACATAATTGAATCATATAACAATCCCTCAACGTACGATAAAGAATCACTCCAAACTTCCTATTAGCGGAGAACATAAGATGAAATTGTAGGGTACGAAACCACCTTAAAGTTATCCTTTCCGATCAATCTATTGAGCCATCCCTATAAGTGTCACAAACAGCCCTAGAGTTCGTACTAAAATAACACCATATGATACGCATCAACCAACTCTAATGTCACCTAGATACTCCAATGTCACCACAAGTATCCGTGAGTTGATTATTCGATATGCATCAAAACAACTTCAAATTCATAATATTCAATCCACACAAAGAACTTCAAAGAGTACCCCAAAGTTTCTATCGGAGAAAAGAAGATGAAAACGTGCAACCAACCCCTATGCCTAGATTACCCCAATGTCACCACGGGAATCCGCAAGTTGATTACCAAAACATACATCAAGTGACTCAATTGAATACCCCATTGTCACCACGGGTATCCGCATGCAAGACATACATCAAGTGTTCTGAAATCCAAAGTATTCAATCCGACAATAGCAAAACCTCAAAGGGAAAGACTCAATTCATCACAAGAAGATAGAGAGGGAAGAAACACCATATGATCCAACTATATTAACAAAGCTCGCGATACATCAAGATCGTGCCAAATCAAGAACATGAGAGAGAGAGAGAGATCAAACACATAGCTACTGGTACATACCCTCAGCCCCGAGGGTGAACTACTCCCTCGTTGTCGTGGAGACCGTCGGGATGATGAAGATGGCCTCCGGTGATGATTCCCCCTCCGGCAGGGTGCCGAAATAGGGCTCCAGATGGTATTTCTTCGGTAAAGAGGCGTGCGGCGGCGGCGTCGAAGTTCTAGGTTTATTTCTGGGGGTTTCTCTATTTATAAGATTTTTCAACGTTGGAATCACGCGAAAAGGAGCTACGAGGGCCTCACAAGGAAACAGCACACGGCCCCCCCAGGTCGTGCCATGATACCTTGTGGGCTCCTTGTGAGGCTTCTGGTCCTTCCATGAAGCTTCGGGGGTCTCTTTTGGTCCAAAAAAAATCATCGAAAAGTTTCGTCCAATTCTGAGAACTTTTATTTCTGCACAAAAAAAAACACCACGGTAGTTCTGCTGAAAACAGCATCAGTCCGGGTTAGTTCTAATCAAATCATACCAAAACCATATAAAATTGTTATAAACATGGCATGAATACTTCATAAATTATTGATACGTTGGAGATATATCAGCATCTCCAAGCTTAATTCCTGCTCGTCCTCGAGTAGGTAAATGATAATAGAAATAATTTATGAAGTGTGAATGCTAGCATAGGGCACAAGTTTGATCAATGATAATTTGAATCACTTTTCCTAGCATCATAACAGGAACTCTTTCTCATAAAACTCATCATGATAAAGTAGCAATCAATTCACATGTTATGGTTCAAACAATGCATTCTCTTGAAACTTAACAACCTATGTTCTTAGTCACCAAACAATTGCAATTCATCTCATTTTCAGCAAAGTCTAAGTAAGAGCTCCACATACTCAATTATCATACAGTCTTCTATGATTGCTAATACTCAAAGCATATTTTTAGAACAAATAGCATTCATCGAACATAGAGAAAGATAGGGGCTTGATGTTTCGCCTCCCAACTTATTTATCATAGAGATAATTGTCAACAATAATAAATCATGATCAAATATATTTGAATGGCTATATGTGCCTAGATCTATCCCCACCACATGATGCTTGCCAACTAGACAATAGGTTGGAATAAGAAGTTGACTCAACAAAAATAAATAACAAGAAAGTAAATAGCATAAAAGTAAATGAAATGTCCCTTTGCAGAGGGAAGCAGGGATTTGCAGAGGTGCCAGAGCTCATAGCTTAAAACAGAGATGAATACATTTTGAGAGGCATGCCTTTCCTGTCAACGTCGCGACCGAGAGTTCTCAATATCTTCCATGCTAAACACATTATAGGCGGTTCCCAAGCGGAAAGGTAAAGTTTACTCCCCCTTAACCATTCAAACACAAGCCATGGCTAGCCGAATCCTCGGGTGCCCTCCATACAATCAACTTTCCGAGGGAGTTTGTTGCATTATGTAATTTCGATTTTGACCACAGAACTGGGCATCCCAAATACCAGCCTCTCTCATGCAATGAGAAGTGAATAAACACTCATCTGAGAATAACCCGCTTAGCATGGAAGATACTGACCAGCCCCTGCCGCTTCATGAGCGGTACGGGCACACAAAACAGATGCTTATTTGAATTATTCGAGGTCGCACATGCAAATTTACTTGGAACGGCAGAGTGATATCGTATATAGGTAGGTATGGTGGACACTCATGGAAGAAACTTGGCTCAAGGATTTTGGATGCACAAGCGGTATTCCCGCTTTGTACAGAAATTTTGGCTAGCAAAAGATTCTAAACAAGTACCACATGTTGGAGGATCCATAACAATATAACTTCTATGCAATTATACCCAAACATAACTCATTACGTTGTCTTCCTTGTCCAACTTCAACCAATTTGCTCAAGTTTGAAAATAATTAATGGGTATTCACAATCATAAAAGATGTCCAAGATAATATATTTATATGTGAAAGTTCTCTTCCATATACTATCTTTCATGAATTGCTCGTATGACCAATATTGTGATTGTCAAATTTCAATAGATTTTACTTTCCAAACCCAATGTGAAACTACTACTAAGCATATGGAACATGGATAATTTCAGATTTATGATATTCAATTCATTCAACAATTTACTCAAAGGATATAAGTGAAGCACAAGAGTGAATAACAAACTACTCCAAAAGATATAAGTGAAGATCAATGAGTATTCAAACAATTAAGTAGCTATGTGAAGACTCTCTCCAAATAAAGATTTCAGATCTTGATAATTTTATTCAAACAGCAAACAAAATGAAAATAAAAGGACACTCCAAGAATAGCACATATCATGTGAATAAGTAAAAATTTAGGCTAACCGATAGGTGTTGATGAAGAAAGGTGGGATAACCACCGGGGCATCCCCAAGCTTAGTTGCTTGAGACTTCTTGGAATGTTATCTTGGGGTGCCTTGGGCATCCCCAAGCTTGAGCTCTTGTGTCTCCTTAATTCCTCTCATATCATGGCTTCTCCTAAATCTTAAAAACTTCATCCACACAAAACTCAACAAGAACTCGTGAGATAAGTTAGTATAAATCAACTCAAAACCTTAACATTCTCTACTGTAACAAATCAATAAAATTATAATTAAACATTGCATACTAAATGCCTCTGCATATTTAATACTCCTATCCACAAATAGAAACATTAAACAAGCAACATATGCAAACAATGCAACTATAACCGAAATCTGTCTAAACAGAACAGTCTGTAAAGGGTGAATAAGAATTCATACTTCCCTAACTCCAAAAATTCTGAAAAATTACCACGTGACAGAAAACTCATGCATGCTTACTGTAAAAATTTCAGATTTTTATCATGTTCTGACAATTCACAAAAATTCAGGACATAACAGAAAACTTTCTGTTTTCAAACAGCAACACATAAACTTGCAAACTGAGCATGGTAAAGGCTATAATTGGCATTTTATTGAACTAAAAGATACAAAACATGATTAGTGATAACAGCAAGCAAATCTCAACAAAAGAAAATGACGCTCCAAGCAAAACACATATCATGTGACGAATAAAAATATAGCTCCAAGTAAGGTTACCGATAATGTTGAAGATGAAAGAGGGGATGCCTTCCGGGGCATCCCCAAGCTTAGGGTCTTGCCACTCCTTATTCTCCTCATATCGATATCTCACCCAAAACTTGAAAACTTCAATCTCACAAAACTTAACGGAACTTGTGAGATAGGTTAGTATGATAAAAATAAATCATCCACTTAGGTACTGTCAAGACAAGATTCATAATTGTTCTCACATAATCCCTACTGTAGTCTATCATTTCCACAATTTATATCTCATAATATAAGCTATGGAAACACTAAAACAAGCAAACTATGCAATAAAAACAGAATCTGTCAAAAACAGAACATCATGTAGTGAGCGATTTAAAAACCATACTTCTCTACCTCCAAAAATTCTGAAAAATTTGGACAACGTAAAACATTTGTTACCCAATAATCTGTAAAAATTTCAGCATTTTCTCACGCTCCAGTACAGAATAGAAATTCCAGCACTGGATGCAAAAGTTTCTGTTTTTGCACAGAATCAAATCTACAAGCATCCACACTATCCCAAAGGCTTTACTTGGCACATTATTGAAATAAAACATATAAAACATGATTGCTACAGTAGCTTAATCATGTGAACACAAAAAAACAGTAGGGATAAATATTGGGTTGTCTCCCAAGAAGCGCTTTTCTTTAATGCCTTTTAGCTAGGCATGATGATTTCAATGATGCTCACATACAAGTAAAGAATTGAAACACAAAGAGAGCATCATGAAACATATGACAAGCACATTTAAGCCTAACCCACTTCCTATGCATAGGGATTTTGTGAGCAAACAATTTATGGGAGCAAGAATCAACTAGCATAGGAAGGCAAAACAAGCATGACTTCAAAACTTTCAACACGTAGAGAGGAAACTTGATATTATTGAAAAGCCTACAAGCATATGTTCCTCTCTCATAATAATTTCAGTAGCATCATGAATGAATTCAACAATATAACTATCACATAAAGTATTCTTTTCATGACCTACAAGCATAGGATTTTTATTACTCTCCACATAAGCAATTTTCTTCTCATTCATAATAGTGGGAGCAAACTCAACAAAATAACTATCATGAGATACTTGATTGACATAATCCAATTGAAAATTTAAATCATGATGACAAGTTTCATAGTTATCATTATTATTTATAGCATACATGTCATCACAATAATCATCATAGATAGCAACTCTGTTTTCATAATCAATTGAAACCTCTTCCAAAATAGTGGAATCATCATTAAATAAAGTCATGACCTCTCCAAATCCACTTTCATAATTATTGCCATAAGATTCAACACCATCCAAAATAGTGGGATCATTAGTACCTAGAGTTGACACTCTTCCAAACCCACTTTCATCAATATAATCATCATAAATAGGAGGCATGCAATCATCATAATAAATTTGCTCATCAAAACTAGGGGGACTAAAAATATCTTCTTCATCAAACATAGCATCCCCAAGCTTGTGACTTTGCAAATCATTAGCATCATGGATATTCATAGAAAGCATACTAACAACATTGCAATCATGCTCATCATTCAAAGGAATCACATTAAACATTTTATTAAATTATTCCTCTAACAATTGAGCACAATTATGGGAATCCTTATTTTCAAGAAAGACATTATAAAGACGAAGAATTTGAGGCAACCTCAATTCCATTTTTTTTAGTTTTCTTTTATAAAACCAAACTAGTGAATAAACAAGAAACTAAAAGATTTAATTGCAAGATATAAAGATATACCTTCAAGAACTCACCTCCACGGCAACGGCGCCAGAAAAGAGCTTGATGTCTACTACGCAACTTTTATTCTTATAGACGTTGTTGGGCCTCCAAGTGCAGAGTTTTGCAGGACAGTAGCAAATTTCCCTCAAGTGGATGACCAAAGGTTTATCAATCCGTGGGAGGCGTAGGATGAAGATGGTCTCTCTCAAACAACCCTGCAATCAAATACAAGAAATCTCTTGTGTCCCCAACACACCCAATACAATGGTAAATTGTATAGGTGCACTAGTTCGGCGAAGAGATGGTGATACAAGTGTAGTATGGATAGTAGATATAGGTTTTTGTAATCTGAAATAATAAAAACAGCAAGGTAGCAAATAACAAAAGTGAGCACAAACGGTATTGCAATGCTTGAAAACAAGGCCTAGGGTTCATACTTTCACTAGTGCAATCTCTCAACAATGCTAACATAATTGAATCATATAACAATCCCTCAATGTGCGATAAAGAATCACTCCAAACTTCCTATTAGCGGAGAACATAAGATGAAATTGTAGGGTACGAAACCACCTTAAAGTTATCCTTTCCGATCAATCTATTGAGCCATCCCTATAAGTGTCACAAACAGCCCTAGAGTTCGTACTAAAATAACACCATATGATACGCATCAACCAACTCTAATGTCACCTAGATACTCCAATGTCACCACAAGTATCCGTGAGTTGATTATTCGATATGCATCAAAACAACTTCAGATTCATAATATTCAATCCACACAAAGAACTTCAAAGAGTACCCCAAAGTTTCTATCGGAGAAAAGAAGATGAAAACGTGCAACCAACCCCTATGCCTAGATTACCCCAATGTCACCACGGGAATCCGCAAGTTGATTACCAAAACATACATCAAGTGACTCAATTGAATACCCCATTGTCACCACGGGTATCCGCATGCAAGACATACATCAAGTGTTCTCAAATCCAAAGTATTCAATCCAACAATAACAAAACCTCAAAGGGAAAGACTCAATTCATCACAAGAAGATAGAGAGGGAAGAAACACCATATGATCCAACTATATTAACAAAGCTCGCGATACATCAAGATCGTGCCAAATCAAGAACACGAGAGAGAGAGATTAAACACATAGCTACTGGTACATACCCTCAGCCCTGAGGGTGAACTACTCCTTCCTCGTCATGGAGACCGCCGGGATGATGAAGATGGCCTCCGGTGATGATTCCGCCCCTCCGGTAGGGTGCCGGAACAGGGCTCCAGATTTTATTTCTTTGGTACAGAGGCGTGCGGCGGCGGCATCAAAGTTCTAGGTTTATTTCTGGGGGTTTCTCTATTTATAGGATTTTTCAGCGTTGGAATCACGCGAAAAGGAGCTACGAGGGCCCCACAAGGCAACAGCACACGCCCCCCAGGCCACGCCGTGATACCTTGTGGGCTCCTCATGAGGCTTCTGGTCCTTCCACAAAGCTTCGGGGGTCTCTTTTGGTCCCAAAAAAACCGTCAAAAAGTTTCGTCCAATTCCGAGAACTTTTATTTCTGCACAAAAAACAACACCACGGTAGTTCTGCTGAAAACAGCGTCAGTCCGGGTTAGTTCTAATCAAATCATACCAAAACCATATAAAATTATTATTAACATGGCATGAATACTTCATAAATTATAGATACGTTGGAGACGTATCAGCCCGTGCTGCATCTGAGCCTATTTTTGGTCTGAATTGACTTTCGGCCTCCTAACGGCCCGTTTAACAGTTTGGCCCAATATTCGTTTTGGCCTGTTAGCGGCCCTTCGTGCATATGGGCCATTTTCGGCTCCGTTTCACTTTTAGCCATTTAACGGCTCGTGCTGCATCTGGGCCTATTTCTGGTTCGAAGTGACTTTTGGCCTCTTAACGGCCCGTAGTCTTCGTTGCTAAATTTCAGCTCAACCTGACTATCGGCCTGTTAAAGGCCTGTGACATAGTTGGGCCTAATTATAGCCCACTTTGCATCCGGCCTGCTTACAACCATAATTTTATTGGGCCAACCAAGGCCCGAGACAAATTTTGGCATGTTAACGGCTCGTATGTAATTGGGCCAATCATGGGCCTACGTATGTTTCGGCCTGCTGTCGGCCCATGAATTGTTCGGCTCAATTCAGGCCCAATCTACTTTTCAGCCTATTAAAAGCCCATGGTATTTTCTAGCCCAGCTGAGGCCTGTGCTTTACTCGGCCTGTTAAAGGCCCAAAACTACCTTATGTTTAGGCCTAAATTACGGGCCGGCCCGTCTAATTATAGGCCCAGTTTTTGGCCCATATCTAGCGAGTTACAGGTAGGCCCGTTTGGGTAGCGTTATTTCTTTTTATGTACCACTGACAGACCGATAACATACTGGGCTGTTGAGCTCCGTTGAAGCTTTCAGCCTAAATTACAGCATACTGACTAAGAATAAACCTAGACTATACAATAAAGAAATTATGGCATATTACATCCACTGGGCATCAAAGTTCACCACCAGTGATAATAAAGGGCAGCCAGACTGCAGATTACATACACTGGGCATCAAAGGTCGCCACCCGTGCAAAAAAACACGCTGACAAAATAATATACAAAACCGACAGCACTTCAACACAGTTCAAGAAACGTTAGCCCTGCCCTGGTGCTGCAGCGCAAGGAGCTGAACAAGCTGATGAGACCTTAGTTATCTGAACGTTATATCCTCCAGCTCTAGCCACGTACCCATAAAGCACACACGTGTGTCCTCTGTGATCTTCATTAGAGATTGGACTTCAAGTCGGACCTGAGCTGCACCAAGTCTTTCTGCTTGAAGTTGAGACTGAAGAAGTTGAACTGATTCAGGCAGCAACTTCATCGAGGTTGTGTCATAGCTGCTGGTGAGTAGCTTGAACTCACTGTCTTCATCAAGACATGACCTTGGGGTCATCTCGCTCTCTTCAAGATGGTTTGCCTTCTTCGCTGCAATATAAGTGATAGGTACCAGCAATGGGTTTGGCTCACTATCTTCCCTAAAGTTCTGCCTGGTGGCAGAGATATTACTCTAAAAGAGAAACAAGGAGACAGATGATAGGTTTCACAAATATATAAGGAACAATGGTCAGTGTGCTGACAATTCCATCCCATTTTATATTGGCAAATTCAGAGATACAATTTAAAATAGCATTAACATAATATGGCATTGTCCATATCATCGGCAAAATCAGTTAAGACAAAGCAGGAAATGAGATGATGCAGGCATGGGTGGCTTCACCACACCACCAGATTAGAGATCTAGAACACAGGCATACATGCAGGGCTAAAGAAAATCAATGGATTTGTTCTGATTAATGTGGATGGTATGAATAAGGAACATGTTTTTACAACTGCAACTTGAAACTGGCAGTTGTTGCAAACATGCAATCTGAAGCAAACACCAAAGTAAAAGAGCAGTGGAGGAAATGATGCCTATCCAAATCTATACTGGAACAAAGTTTGAAGGCTTGAGAAGGATGGACTTACATTACATGTTAACACGGGCTCGACAAAGCCCTTCTCCATGTCGATGGAAGGATAATTCAAGAAATTCCCCAAAGAAACTTCTTCATAAGCATTGCCTTTATTCTACATTTTGTAAAGAGTAAATATAGATCTAATAATATTGGAAGAAATAGAGGATAATGAAGCTCAGATGCAGAGTGATGATACATAATCAAATAGCTATCAATTAAGTACAGCGTTACAAGGCAAAAGGTACTGACAAGAGGAATGCAGACCTCAACTTGTGCAGTAGCATTGGCTTTATTCAACATTTTGGTAATAGTAAATGTAGATCTAATAATTTGGAGAAAAAGGAGGGCAGGGCAGATAAGATGGAGAGTAATGCCAGACAATCAACTATCTCTCAATGTAAGTACAGTAATACTACTGATACGTCCAATTTGCATCATGATTTCCTATGAATAATTATTATGTTTTTAATCATTATTTTACTTTATGGTACAATTCTTATGCCTTTTCTTTCTTATTTTGCAAGATTTACATGAAGAGGGAGAACGCCGGCAGCTAGAATTCTGGACCTGAAATAGCCACATCAGAGATACCTATTCTACAGAGCTCCAATTGACCTGAAATTTCACGAAGATTTTTTATTGAATATATAAAAAATACTGGAGAAAAGAAATACCAGAGGGGACCCACCAGTTGCCCACAAGGCAACAGGGCGCGCCCCCCCTGGGCACGCCGGCCCCTGGCTGGCGTCTGGCCCCCTCCTTCCACTATATGAAGCCATTTGCCCTAAAAAAATCAAGAGAAGATTTCAGGATGAAGCGCCGCCGTCTCGAGGCGGAACCTGGGCAGGAGCTATTTTGCACTCCGGTGGAGCGATTCCGCCGGGGATACTTCCCTCCGGGAGGGGGAAATCGAAGCCATCGACATCACCAACGATCCTCTCATCGTGGGAGGACCAATCTTCATCAACATCTTCACCAGCACCATCTCATCTCAAACCCTAGTTCATCTCTTGTATGCAATCTTTGTCTCGAAACCTCAGATTGGTACTTGTGGGTTGCTAGTAGTGTTGATTAGATCTTGTAGTTGATGCTAGTTGGTTTATTTGGTGAAAGATTATATGTTCAGATCCTTAATGCTATTCAATACCCCTCTGATCTTGAACATGAATATGATTTGTGAGTAGTTACTTTTGTCCTTGAGGACATGGGAGAAGTCTTGTCATAAGTAATCATGTGAATTTGGTATTCGTTCGATATTTTGATGATATGTATGTTGTTGGTTCCTTTAGTGGTGTCCTGTGAATGTCGACTACATGACACTTCGCCATCTTTGGGCCTAAGGGAAAGCATTGTGTAGTAGTAATTAGATGATGGGTTGCTAGAGTGATAGAAGCTTAAACCCTAGTTTATGCGCTATTCCGTAAGGGGCTGATTTGGATCCATATGTTTCATGCTATGGTTAGAGTTATCTTAATTCTTCTTTCGTAGTTGCGGATGCTTGCGAGAGGGGGTAATCATAAGTGGGAGGCTTGTTCAAGTAAGAACAATACCCAAGCACCGGTCCACCCACATATCAAATTATCAAAGTAGCGAACGTGAATCAAACAAACATGATGAAAGTGACTAGATGAAATTCCCATGTGTCCTCGAGAACGCTTTGCTTATTATACGAGTTCGTTCCGGCTTGTCCTTTGCTACAAAAAGGATTGGGCCACCTTGCTGCACTTTATTATACTTGTTACATGTTACTTGTTATGAATTATCTTGCTACCAAAACATCTGTTACCGCTACTTTCAGTACTTGCAGAGAATACCTTGCTGAAAACCGCTTGTCATTTCCTTCTGCTCCTCGTTGGGTTCGACACTCTTACTTATCGAAAGGACTACGATTGATCCCCTATACTTGTGGGTCATCAAGACTCTTTTCTGGGGCCGTTGCCGGGGACTAAAGCACCTTTGGTGAGTGGAATTTGGTAAGGAAATATTTATATTACGTGTTGAAATTTATTGTCACTTGTCACTATGGAAAGTAATCCTTTGAGGGGCTTGCTCGGGGTATCTTCACCTCGACCGGAAGCAATAAGAGTTGCTCCTCAACCTATTGAACCTACTGAAAATATTTATTATGAAATTCCTTCGGGTATGATAGAGAAACTGCTAGCTAATCCTTATGCAGGAGATGGAACGGTACATCCCGATATGCACTTGATCTATGTGGATGAAATTTGTGAATTGTTTAACCTTGCAGGTTTATCCGGAGATGGAGTTAAGAAGAAAGTATTCCCTTTATCTTTGGAGGGAAAGGCATTGACATGGTATAGGCTATGTGATGATACTGAAACATGGGACTGGAACCGGTTGAAGATGGAATTCCACCAGAAATTTTATCCTATGCATTTGGTTCATCGTGATCGGAATTATATATATAATTTTTGGCCTCGTGAAGGAGAAAGTATCGCTCAAGCTTGGGGGAGGTTTAAGTATATGTTGCACACATGCCCCAATCATGAGCTCTCAAGAGAAATAATTCTTCAAAACTTTTATGCTCGGCTTTCTCATAATGATCGATCCATGCTCGATACTTCTTCTACTGGTTCCTTTATGAAGAGAACTATTAAATCCAGGTGGGATCTTCTAGAAAGAATTAAATGTAACTCTGAAGATTGGGAAATCGACAAAGGTAATGAGTCAGGTATAAATCTTGAGTTTGATTGTGTTAAATCTTTTATGGAAACTGATGCTTTTCGTAAGTTTAGTACTAAATATGGACTTGACTCTGAGATAGTAGCTACCTTTTGTGAATCTTTTGCTGCGCATGTTGATCTCCCTAAGGATAAATGGTTTAAATATTATCCACCTATTGAATTGAATAAAGAACCTGTTAGTGTTAAAGAAGAAACAATTGTTTACCATGTTGATCCAGTTGTGCCTACTGCTTATATTGAGAAACCTCCTTTCCCTGTTAGGTTAAGGAACATGCTAAAGCTTCAACTGTGGTTAATAAGAGTAATATTAGAGCACCTAGAGCTTCTGAACAAATTAAAGTTGAACCTAGTGTTGCAATGGTTAAAGATCTTTTGGTTGATAATATTGATGGACATGTCATATATTTCTATGATGAAGCAACTAGAATTGCTAAGCCAGACACTAAAGATAAAAACAAACTTGTAGTTGGCATGCCTGTTATTTCTGTTAAGATTGGAGATCATTGCTATCATGGTTTATGTGATATTGGTGCTAGTGTGAGTGCTATTCCGTTTACTCTTTATCAAGAAGTCATGAATGATATTGCACCTATTGAGATTGAAGATATTGATGTTACTATTAAGCTTGCAAACAGAGATACTATTTCACCACTTGGGATTGTTAGAGATGTTGAAGTCTTGTGTGGTAAGATCAAATACCCTACTGATTTTCTTGTTCTTGGATCACCACAAGATGATTTTTGTCCCATTATATTTGGTAGACCCTTCTTGAATACTGTTAATGCTAAGATTGATTGCACTAAAGAAATTGTTAGTGTTAATTTTGGTGAGATGTCTCATGAGTTTAATTTCTCTAAATTTTGTAGACAACCTCATGATAAAGAATTGCCTAGTAAGGATGAAATTATTGATCTTGCCTCTATTGCTGTGCCTCCTGCTGATCCTTTAGAACAATATTTGCTTGAGCATGAGAGTGACATGAATATGAATGAAAGAAATGAAATAGATGAGCTGTTCTTTAAACAAGCACCTATCCTTAAACATAATTTGCATGTTGAAACCTTGGGAGATCCTCTACCACCCAAGGGTGATCCTGTGTTTGAATTAAAGCAATTACGTGATACTCTTAAATATGCTTATCTTGATGAAAAGAAGATATATCCTGTTATTATTAGTGCTAACCTTTTAGAGCATGAAGAAAAGAGATTACTTAAAACTCTGAAGAAGCACCGTGCTGCTATTGGATATACTCTTGATGATCTTAAGGGCATTAGTCCCACTTTATGTCAGCATAAAATTCATATGGAACCAGATGCTAAACCCGTTGTTGATCATCAAAGAAGGCTGAATCCTAGAATGAAGGATGTGGTAAGAACTGAAATATTAAAGCTTCTGGAAGCAGGAATAATTTATCCCATAGTTGATAGTAGATGGGTAAGTCCTGTTCATTGTGTTCCTAAGAAAGGAGGTATTACCGTTGTTCCTAATGATAAAAATGAACTTATCCCGCAAAGAATTGTAACTGGTTATAGGATGGTAATTGATTTCAGGAAATTAAATAAAGCTACTAGAACAGATCATTACCCCTTGCCTTTTATTGATCAAATGGTAGAAAGATTGTCTAAGCATACACACTTTTGTTTCCTAGATGGTTATTCTGGTTTTTCTCAAATACCCGTGTCACCTGAAAATTAAGAGAAAACCACCTTTACTTGTCCTTTTGGAACTTATGCTTATCGTCGTATGCCTTTTGGTTTATGTAATGCACCTGCTACCTTTCAAAGATGTATGACTGCTATATTCTCTGACTTTTGTGAAAAGATTGTTGAGGTTTTCATGGATGATTTCTCCGTTTACGGAACTTCTTTTGATGATTGCTTAATCAACCTTGATCGAGTTTTGCAGAGATGTGAAGAAACTAATCTTGTCTTGAATTGGGAGAAGTGTCACTTTATGGTGAATGAAGGTATAGTCCTTGGGCATAAAATTTCTGAAAGAGGTATTGAAGTTGATAAAGCTAAAGTTGATGCTATTGAGAAAATGCCATGTCCTAAAGATATCAAAGGTATAAGAAGTTTCCTTGGTCATGCTGGTTTCTATAGAAGGTTTATAAAAGATTTTTCTAAGATTTCTAGACCTCTTACCAATCTCTTACAAAAAGATGTTCCATTTGTTTTTGATGATGATTGTGTAGAAGCCTTTGAAATACTTAAGAAAGCCTTAATTTCTGCACCTATTGTTCAACCACCTAATTGGAACCTACCCTTTGAAATTATGTGTGATGCTAGTGATTATGCTATTGGTACTGTTCTAGGACAAAGAGTTGATAAGAAATTAAATGTTATCCATTATGCCAGTAAAACTCTAGACAGTGCTCAAAGAAATTATGCTACTACTGAGAAAGAATTTTTAGCAGTTGTGTTTGCATGTGATAAATTTAGATCTTACATTATTGATTCCAAAGTTACTATTCACACTGGTCATGCTGCTATTAAATACCTTATGGAAAAGAAAGATGCTAAACCTAGACTTATTAGGTGGGTTCTTTTGCTACAAGAATTTGATTTGTATATTGTTGATAGAAAGGGAGCTGAGAATCCCGTGGCTGATAATTTGTCTAGAATGGAAAATGTTCTTGATGACCCACGTCCTATTAATGATGATTTCCCTGATGAACAATTAGCTGTGATAAATGCTTCTCATAATACTCCTTGGTATGCAGACTATGCTAACTACATTGTTGCTAAATACATACCACCTAGCTTTACATATCAACAAAAGAAAAAGTTTTTCTTTGATTTAAGACATTACTTTTGGGATGACCCACACTTATATAAAGAAGGAGTAGATGGTATTATTAGACATTGTGTACCTGAGCATGAACAGGAAGAAATCCTACGTAAGTGTCACTCCGAGGCATATGAAGGACACCATGCGGGAGACCGAACTGCACACAAGGTATTACAATCTGGTTTTTATTGGCCTACTCTTTTCAAGGATGCACGTAAGTTTGTCCTTTCTTGTGATGAATTTCAAAGAATTGGTAATGTTGGTAGATGTCAGGAAATGCCTATGAATTATTCACTTGTTATTGAACCATTTGATGTTTGGGGTTTTGATTATATGGGACCTTTTCCTAAATCCAATGGGTATACTCATATTTTAGTTGCTGTTGATTACATTACTAAGTGGGTAGAAGCTATTACAACTAGTAGTGCTGATCATAACACTTCTATTAAAATGCTTAAAGAAGTTATTTTCCCGAGGTTTGGAGTCCCTAGATATTTAATGACTGATGGTGGTTCACATTTTATTCATGGTACTTTCCGTAAGTTGCTTGCTAAATATGATGTTAATCATAGAATTGCATCTCCTTATCATCCTCAGTCTAGTGGTCAAGTTGAGTTAACTAATAGAGAAATAAAATTGATTTTGCAAAAAACCGTTAATAGACCTAGAAAGAATTGGTCTAAGAAACTTGATGATGCATTATGGGCTTACAGAACTGCATATAAAAATCCTATGGGTATGTCTCCGTATAAAATGGTTTATGGAAAAGCATGTCATTTACCTCTTGAGTTAGAACATAAAGCATATTGGGCAATTAAAGAACTTAACTATGATTTTAAACTTGCCGGTGAGAAGAGGTTATTTGATATTAGCTCTCTAGATGAATGGAGAACCCAAGCTTATGAAAATGCCAAGTTGTTTAAAGAAAAAGTTAAAAGATGGCATGACAAAAGAATTCGAAATCGGGAATTCAAAGTAGGTGATCATGTTCTATTATACAATTCTCATTTAAGATTTTTCGCAAGAAAACTTCTCTCTAAATGGGAAGGACCGTATATCATCGAAGAAGTTTATCGCTCCGGAGCCATCAAAATAAACAACTCCGAAGGCAATAATCCGAGAGTGTTGAATGGGCAAAGAATTAAGCATTATATTTTAGGTACTCATATTAATGTTGAAACTAATATTATTGAAACAATTACACCGGAAGAGCACATAGAAGAGTCCTTCCGGAACACTCCAGAACCCTGAAAAGGGGTAGGTATGTGATACGGTAAGTAAACCGACTCAATAAATTCCATAAAAATTATTTCTGTCAGTTTTGGAATATTAGAAAAATTACAAAAATAAGAAACAGCCGAGGGGACCCATGAGTCTCCCACAAGGCAACAAGGCGCGACCCCCTCCCGGGGCGCGCCGTGATGCTTGTGGGCCCCACGTGTGTCTTCCTGACTCCGTTTTCTTCCCGTATGCTTGTTTTGCAAGATAAAAATTCTTTATATATACTCCTGTATGTTTTGACCACTGTATCGCAAGTTTTCCCTCTGTTCTTGTTTTGAGCTATTTTTCTGACAGATCTAGGTTGCCATGACGTCTCCAAGCTCGTCCAAGGACAAGTTCTATGAGAAGGTCATCAATTCGTACCTACCGGAGGTGATGAAGCACCCTCAAGCCATTGAGATGCGTGAGGGGGTGCTCCACATCCGGGACGTTCAAGGACCTAAGAAGACCGAAAGCGAGAAGGCCAGGCTGGAAGCGGTGGAACAGGAGATCTTCAAGTGCCAGGGCATGGTGGAGCGCGGACTCTGTGCTAACCACTCCATGATCACAGAATTCATCTGTGAGCAGAAGGTGGACGGCAAGAATATTGGGGACGTCATCTTCAAGCTCAATGATCGGATTGATTATATTGAGGCCCAAATATATGATCTACAAAACCAAAAATTTGAGTATGAGGCCAAGTTCAAAGGTATGAGTTTAGCTGCAAATTTCAGGACTTCGAAAACACGTTCGTCCTTTTATGATGGAGAGCCTATGCCTTGGAAGACGGAGAACAAGCCCACCACCTCACCATCACCACCATCACCGAAGAAGGAGACTTGAGTACATGGGTATGGGCACTCCCCTTGGCTTGTGCCAAGCTTGGGGGAGGCGCCCCGGTATCGTATCACCATCACTTTTTCATCATCATTATCTATCTTAGTTCGATCCTTAGTTATTTCATGATTTAGAGGAATGAAATTTTAGTATGATTTAGTTTTGACTACTTGCTTTGTGATCTATCTATCTATGTAATCGTGTGTGAAATTTATATAATAAAGAGTAGTTTGAGTTGAGTGTTTTGCTTTTGATGAACCAATCTTAGAAATAAAGAAAGAATAAAAATAAGATCATATGATAATCCCATGGGGAGTGATGACCTCACATAAAAGAAGTATAATTGATAAAACTTGTTGGAAGTTGACAAACATAGCATTGGTCATTGTAGCAATTCATGAAAAAGTAATAAAGGAAGAGAGGTCTCACATATAAATACACTATCTTGGACATCTTTTACGATTGTGAGCCCCCATCAAATATTCTATGTCAATTAGTTGACGTTGGACAAGGAAGACAACATAATGGGTTATGTTTGCTTATATTCACATAGAAGTTATATTGTTTTGGATCCTCTAACATGTGGTGTTTGCCCCCTATCCTTTGCTAGCCAAAATTATGTACTAAGTAGAGATACTACTTGTGCATCCAAAAAACCCATAAACCCAGTTTCATGCCATGAGAGTCCACCATATCTACCTATGGATTGAATAAGATCCTTCAAGTAAGTTGTCATCAGTGCAAAAGCAATAAAAATTGCTCCTAAATATGTATGAACTTTTATTGTAAGGGAAAATAAGCTTTATACGATCTTGTGATGGTGGAGCAATAAAAGCGACAGACTACATAATAAAGGTCGCTATCACAAGGGGCAATATAACGTGACGTTCCTTTACATTAAGAGCTTGCACATCCAAAAACAAAAAGCGCATGACAACCTCTGCTTCCCTCTGCGAAGGGCCTATCTTTTACTTTATGTATTTACTTTCATGGAAGAGTCAATAGTATTCTCCTCTATTCCATTTTTATTTTCTCTTTTGGAAAACATCATGTGGTGGGGATTTATCCATGCATATATATCCAGTTGAATGTAGGTGATCATGAGTTATTATTGTTGACATTACCCTTGAGGTAAATACGTTGGGAGGCGAAATTATAAGCCCCTATCTTTCTATGTGTTCGACTGAAACTTTTGCTCCATAAGTATGACTTGAGTGTCAGCAATCATAGAAGACTAAATGATAGTTGAGTATGTGAACTTGCTAAACAAAGCTTTTACATAGAATCTTTTTGATAATATGATGAATTGCAATTGCTTCAGTGACTGAGATCATAGTTTGTTAGTTTTCAATTTGGTTTATGGTTCATACTTTAACTTGTGAATGAATTGTCACTTTTGCATGAGAAGTTTTATGATGATATATTGCTGTTATGATAAAGATCATGATGATTCATGTCCGTATTTTATTTTTATCGACGTCTCTCTCTCTAAACATGTGGTCATGATTATCGATTTTGACTTTTCGCTTGACGGCAAGCGAGGTCTAGGCTTGGGGGAGTTGATACGTCCAATTTGCATCATGATTTCCTATGAATAATTATTATGTTTTTAATCATTATTTCACTTTATGGTACAATTCTTATGCCTTTTCTCTCTTATTTTGTAAGATTTACATGAAGAGGGAGAATGCCGGCAGCTGGAATTCTGGACCTGAAATAGCCACATCAGAGATACCTATTCTACAAAGCTACAATTGACCTGAAATTTCACAAAGATTTTTTATTGAATATATAAAAAATACTGGAGAAATAAAATACCATAGGGGACCCACCAGTTGCACACAAGGCAACAGGGCGCGGTCCCCTGGGCGCGCCCTGATGCCCTGTGGGGCCCTGGCTGGCGTCTAGCCCCCTCCTTCCACTATATGAAGCCATTTGCCATAGAAAAAAAATCAAGATAAGACTTTCGGGACGAAGCGCCGCCGTCTCAAGGCGGAACTTGGGCAGGAGCTATTTTCCTCTCCAGCGGAGCGATTCCGCCGGGGATACTTCCCTCCGGAATGGGGAAATCGAAGCCATCGACATCACCAACGATCCTCTCATCGTGGGAGGACCAATCTTCATCAACATCTTCACCAGCACCATCTCATCTCAAACCCTAGTTCATCTCTTGTATTCAATCTTTGTCTCGAAACCTCAGATTGGTACCTGTGGGTTGCTAGTAGTGTTGATTACATCTTGTAGTTGATGCTAGTTGGTTTATTTGGTGGAAGATTATATGTTCAAATCCTTAATGCTATTCAATACCCCTCTGATCTTGAACATGAATATGATTTGTGAGTAGTTACTTTTGTTCTTGAGGACATGGGAGAAGTCTTGTCATAAGTAATCATGTGAATTTGGTATTCGTTTGATATTTTGATGATATGTATGTTGTTTCTTCCTTTAGTGGTGTCGTGTGAACGTCGACTACATGACACTGCACCATCTTTGGGCCTAAGGGAAGGCATTTTGGAGTAGTAATTAGATGATGGGTTGCTAGAGTGACAGAAGCTTAAACCCTAGTGTATGCGCTATTCCGTAAGGGGCTGATTTGGATCCATATGTTTCATGCTATGGTTAGAGTTATCTTAATTCTTCTTTCGTAGTTGCGGATGCTTGCGAGAGGGGGTAATCATAAGTGGGAGGCTTGTTCAAGTAAGAACAGCACCCAATCACCGGTCCACCCACATATCAAATTATCAAAGTAGCGAACGCGAATCAAACAAACATGATGAAAGTGACTAGATGAAATTCCCATGTGTCCTCGAGAATGCTTTGCTTATTATACGAGTTCGTTCCAGCTTGTTCTTTGCCACAAAAAGAATTGGGCCACCTTGCTACACTTTATTATACTTGTTACTTGTTACGAATTATCTTGCTACCGAAACTATCTGCTACCGCTACTTTCAGTACTTGCAGAGAATACCTTGCTGAAAACCGCTTGTCATTTCCTTCTGCTCCTTGTTGGGTTCGACACTCTTACTTATCGAAAGGACTGCAATTGATCCCCTATACTTGTGGGTCATCAACTACCTCCGTCTGGAATTACTTGTCGCTGAAATGGATGTATCTAGCACTATTTTAGTTCTAAGTACAGCCAATTGAGTAGCAAGTAATTCGATACGGAGGCAGTACATGACAACAAGTAATTACCATTTGGTTTATTCTACATTTATGTAAGAGTAAATACAGATCTTATAATTTCGAGCAAACGGTGGATAAGGAAGCTAACATGCACAGTGTTGCTACATAATCAAACAGCAATGAGTGTAAGTATGGTGATAAAGGGCAAGAGGTACTGACAAGAGCAATCCAGTGCGCAGTATTGTTGTGAGATCCTATGATCCCTTGAGAATGGATCACTGCCTTTTCCAAATACTTTTTTTGTACTCCTTTAGGATCTGCAATCACCCTCTTCCTTTTGGACATCTATTACAAAAGAACAACATTTGAGTGGAAAAACATGGTATGATGACACATGGAATACGTACAGAAAATGGATATGCATGGCATATTCTCAGATATGATGTGTAAACTAAGCAGATGGTGGTGTAACAAAGAAGAAGTAATGCAAGACATCATATGCATGATACGTGCGACCAATACAACCTTGCCAAGTTAGAGCAAGCACCTTGATGGGTAAATAAGATAGGACATCTGACTCTGACTCATCTAGAGAGCTAAATAGACTTGGATCTCTATCTAGGTCAGAATTGTCTTTAGGATCATATTCTGAAATGGAATCTGTAGATGGGGAGCGTGTGTGTTCCATTGCATCCAGACATGATCTCAATCCCTTGATGCCAAGTTTGTTAGCCAGTGGATTGTTCCGCAATATTCCTCTCATGCGCCCATTCTCATATTCATTATGATCATGTTCAATACCTGACATGCATGAAAACATAAAAATAAGTGAGATTATCTTTGTAATGCATAGGGGATTCTAATCCAATAGTGCCTCCCTATAAACCCCTATGTGCTATCTCTGTACAATTCTTCTGAGAGATGCCATGTGTGTTGTAATTTGGTGTGTGCAATAATATAATGTGGCCTACTACTCAAAATATAGGCTCCCTGTTGAGAGTTGTAGAAGTAATGATACTTCGAAGATGACAGCTTCAAAATATACTAAGGAAGAGCAACTCGACCTGACCTGTCGACCGCAAATGTCTCTGCTCCTCTTCCCAACAAGGAACATACTGTACTTATTAAAGAAAAAGAGAAGAGGATCATGTTAAAGAAGAGCAGAAGAGCAAGAAGATTGTAGATATTACAAGTCTTTCTATACAATGTCTGTTGCCCACCCATGATGAACCAGAGTGCACAGAGAAATATTATTCCTTCATCTCTCTCTCTCTATAAGTGGCTCACATGCATTTTGAAACTAAAGTAGGAACATTTAGCTGACCAATTAAACCTGCTCTGTTTTACTAATATCAGCATCATATCAGATTCGAATTTGTACAACTAAGCTTGTTTAGCTTGATTGGTGGAGCAGTGCTCTTACGACACGAATCACGTAGGCTGGTCGTAGTGATCATAAAAGGGGGAAACCCTAAGCATGATGAGTATAGTGTTTACCGTGGCATGGCAGATCTGAAGCTGCAAACCGCACAAAGACTACTTAGCAATGGATGTTTGCTTTCAACTAACAACTAAGATTTGGTATGGACAAGAAAGTACAGTAAACAAGTGACAAAGAAATGCAATTCCCTGCTGCCTCTCTATATGTTGCCACATGCATTTGGAAACTCAAGTGGGAGCATTAGCTGACCAATTAAATGTGTGTCTGTTAACTAATATCAGTATCATATCACATTCGTATTTGAACAACTAAGCTTTGGAATTATGAGTGGTGAGTTGTTTAGCTTGAAGGGTGGAGTGCTGCTAGTATGACACAAGCACCTACGTAGATGATAGTAGTGTAGATAAAAGGGGAAAACCCTAAGCATCACGAGTAAAATCGGGAAAGTGGAAACAGGCGGAACATATGGGCTTGTATTGCCGATATGGCTAGAAAGGCTTCGGATCCCCTATAGGGGCAGCTCTATTAAACTGAAGGCGCAATACTGTTACTATCAGTCTAGACTCTAAAAGGCGACACAGCTCCCAACATTTCCTGGATATTATGGCAGACCAACTAGAATAGTTAAGAGCATCCATCAGAAGCGACCCAATATACCTGTCGACTGCAAATGTCCCTGCTCCACTTCCCGACAAGGAACATAGTGTACTACTAAATTTATTAAGAAGAACAGAAGAGGAACATGTTAAAGAAGAGCAAGCATATTTTCGATAATACAATGTGTGTTGCCCACCCATGATGAACCAGAGCGCATAAAGAAATACAATTCCCTGTTGTCTCTCTATATGTGGCGCACATGCTTTTCGAAACTAATGTAGGAACATTAGCTGACCAATTAAATGTTCACTATTTTAGTGATATCAGCATCATATCAGATTCGTATTTAAACAACAAAGCTTTGGAATTATGAGCGGCATGTTGTTTCACTTGATGGGTTGAGAAGCAGTGCTAGCATGACACGAAGCACCTAGGATGATGGTAGTGAATATAAAAGGGGAAAACCATAAGCATTGCGAGTATAGTGTTGACCGTGCCATGGCAAATCTGAAGGTGCAAACCAGACAAAGGCTACTTCGCAACCAATGTTTGCTTTCAACTAACAACTAAGATTTGGTATGGACAAGAAAGTACAGTAAACAAGTGACGATCTATTTTCTGGGTGAGATCAATAACTTAAGCAGATATGAAAGAGTACCACCTCTCTTGCGACGCCGTGTAGGCCTCTGCTGATATGTTGAGGGTGCTGCGAGTGCGATGGCTGTCAGCGGCGCGAAAGCAGATCTGAGACAGCAGACGGCGGCATTGGGGGATAAGTCATGTTGCCGTGGACGAGACGGTCATAGGAGCGGCCACGGCAAGGTGGAAGATGGCGCGGATGAAGCTAGAGGACGCGATGCAAGGATCTTGATCCGGCGCGGTGGATGAGAGACGTCGATCTCTTGTAATGGACGACAGTGTTGGGGTGCTGCTCCGGCATGGTGGAGCAGGACGGAGGTGGATGGGGTGGCAGACGGAGGAGGCTGGGTGGATAGGGTGTTTTGGCGCCCACGGAGTACGAATGGAGAAATGGAGCGAGAGAGGAGGGGGGAACCATGTCTTTGGGACGCGCTTGTCTCAAATGCGGGGAAAGTTACAAACTTAGCCCCCGTTTAAAATTTCAGACATCAAAGCGATATTGGTCGGTTGAGGATAGGACGGTAATCTCGCATCTCCCGAATATTTGCCGAGAGGGATTTCGGCCGAGGAGAGGGTGTTTTGGTGCTGTGGTGTATGAATGGGAAATTGAGGGAGAGGGGGGACCACTTTGGGACGTGCTTGTCTAAAATGTGGGAAAGTTACGAACTTTGCCCCCGTTTAAAATTTCGGACATCACGTCGGTTGGGGATAGGACGGTAATCTCGCATCTCCCCAATATTTGCCGAGAGAGATTTTAGGTGAGGAGAGGGTGTTTTGGCGCCCACGGTGTATGAACGAGGCTGACAGGTAGGGCGGTTAGGTCACGTATGAGTGAAAGTTATAAACTTGACCCTACTTAAAATATTTGGCTAGATCGATTTCAGCCAAGGAGAGTTTATTTTTGCCGCCCACCATGTATGAATGGGGAAATGGAGGGGAAGAGAGAGATCTTTGGGACGAGCTTGAATCAAATGTGTTTTGCCGCCCACGTTTGGTGCCCACCGTGTCTGAATGGGGTGAGAGGCGGTCATGTCACATCTGAGTGAAGTTACAAACCTACCCCTATTGAGACCACTGCAAATTGGGCCGATAGGATGTGAGTGTCAAGGGTAGACAGTAATTTCCATCTCGCAAACACTCGTTCGGGCAACCGATGAGGGAGTGGGTGTTTTGCCGAGAGCCGCTTCATTCAAATTTTGGGAGAATAAGCATTCACATTTACCCTGGCAACTAAATTCGAATCCATTTTGTATTCGATTATGAATATTCATACATCATTCTATGTTTTCTTATATATTTTTTCAAAACCACAACAAAGATTTATTCCACCTTTATATATGAATATGATTTAGAAATGCCATGATCCTCGAATTCAGTATGTTGACTCCACTTTGAGTCAAACAGTTATTTCATCCAACAGAATCTGCTCACACGAAAAACAGTTCACCTTATGTGCACTCATACAAGTACTGAGGATTACCTCACCTAAAAAATTCAGATCATTACAAGACATGGACAACAAATAAGGGGTCTTACAACATAATCCATTCACACACATGACACAACATGCAAGTATACTAATCTAATAACAATTTGAACTGGTATCTAAAGAACAACTGGGATTACCCTGGGGTTTAGATAGCAGAAGCAGCAGGACCTGCTCCGTCTCCAAATGCAACTTTCTTACTTCCTCCACTGCTTGGTTTACTTGCATAATGCATGCAGCTAATTGCATAATTTCTAGCCTCAAGATCAGGATTACCTCATTCATGGCAGCCACACCGTCTCTTTCTGCCTCTAGTAGAGCCTCAAGGACTACAATATCTATGCTCTCCAATGGGGTTGCCTCTGAACTACTACCATCTGGTAACATGGATGGCACAATGGGGTGTACATTGTGTCCTAGTGTGAACTACATCCTGAAAGGTTTCCGCTGGACATAAGTAACAGATAGTTATCGCATGATCCAGGCAATAAGCTTACATGGTAAACTACATACAAATTATTGCCGAGCATGGCAAGCTATATTTAAATGGTTCGAAGTTGCATCAGCCGAAAACAAATTAAAATGGTTAGATGAAAGGCAATGTACCACCTCTATATTTAAGTTGCCCATGCATATAAATAGTTGAAATATTCTAAGAAAGCACTTAAACAGTGTGGCCTCACATAAACTAGCAAGACAGTCTTGTGATGGATTTCATAGGAAAAGTTAAGGACTCAAATGAAGTAGGCATGCATTTCTTTACGATAGTATAGCAGGCACTGCTGACACATTGGCCAACTCAGGTATAGCCTAACAAGTAACAAACAAGCATTCTAATCAAGCAATATAGCAAAGCAGGCAACTGAACTATTTGTAATTCTGTAGGATTACAGGTTGAGGGCACAAGCCAAGAAAGCAGCCCAGACGCATGAAATTTCATAGTAACTAAAACACACTGGCTTACCATATGTCGCTGTGAAGGCTCGCTGTTGTTGCAATGTTCTTTGAAGATGTCGTCAGCATCCCGTGCATGCAAATCTAGTCGTTGTAGTTTATTCTTCCTCCTATATTTTGGTAAAACTAATTTTAATCACATGCACTGGTTCAAATTGATCATCAATGATTCATCTAAACTAATGAAAGAAGGGTGTGTGCTTACACGACAATATATGTGCTTCACTCTATTTTTATGCTTGTTCGAGGTGCAAGCACCAAAAGAAAAAGCATTTTGCTTGATGCGGTTGGCAGCTCCATAATGAATAAAAGCAACAAATTAGTCATGCAACTTGGGAAGATCAATAACGCACAAAAAAGTTATGAACAGAGGCTCAGAGCAGTGCGGTAATAGGTAGCATTGAAAAATGTAGGTTAAGACGAACCAAAAGCAGCGGAACTACAAGCTAGTTTGCTTATGTGTAATTTAGCATAGAGAACATAGAAGCAGTCCAGTACAATAATTGTAACCAACAAGTGACATTAGAACAACACCATTATCATAAATATAGCATGCGAGAAGTAAAATAGGAGGCAGTAATATCTAGGAAGTACAGTAATACTTAGGACAAAGAAAAAGCATTGTAACTACAGGTTCACTGATTTGTAATTTAGCACATATAACATGTTCACTACCACACGTTTGGACCTACAGGTGCAAGCAGAATAACGCCTCTCATAAAAAAAATGAATGATGCCCTGAAGAAATTCGAAGGTGCGGTGCTTATGCTAAGAAGGTGCACGCAGGCGCCGGACGTTGGAGAATAGTACCTGATTCACGGCGGCGTATGGGCATCATTGTCATACATGAAAGCTAAGTGTCTTCGACGGTGCTCGTGTTGCGGTTGAGTTGGGCCGACTGTCGCCATTGGTGAAGCGGCTCCGGTGCTTAGGTTGCGGCGCCTGTCAACATCCAAGAAAACTAATATGTGGTAAGTGAACTGTTGTACAATAAAGACGAGAAAACCCAAAGGAGTACTAATTGAAATAACCTGATGAGGCGGCGGCGCCAGTAAAGCTGGGCCGGTGGAGTTGAATATGGCGCCCATGGAGCGGGTCCGGTGCCGTGGACGAAGGCGTCGGTGAAGCACATCCGGCGCGGTGTACAGTGCTTTCGGTGAGGCAGATCAGTTCCGGCAAACGAGGGCTTTTATGAAGGGCCAGCGATGTGGCGGACGAGGGTGTCGGTGAAGGGCCTACATTGTGGTGGACGAGGGCGCTGGTGAAGCAGATCTGGTGCGGTGGACCATGATGGCGGTCAAGGAGATCTAGTGCGGTGGACAAGCCAGTCGCTGAAGCGGCTCCGGTGCAGTGGTGAGTTGGCAGTTGGGGGTTCCAAGGTGCGGAAGGTAGATCTGGCGGGGTGTGAGGTGCATCGCTGTGGCGAAGGACTAGATTCGGCGGCTTGGGTGAGGGGAGGGGAGGCAGGGAGGGAAGGGGTTCTGGGTTAGAATGCTGGGGGCAAAGAGGGGAAAACAATGGAGTTACCAAAGCAGCCGTTTTTCGTAGATGTGGCAGGGGTAAAAGAGGAATATCGCAGGGCTAAACTTTCGGGCGTGAGAAATTTTGATGTGAGCGAGAAGTTTGGAAGCTTTTGGCGACTGAAATTATGTGTTCTGGTCTTGTACAACCGACTATGATATCATGGCCGAGTATTTATTTGTTGTGCACACAAAAAAAAGGTGCAAGTTTTGAAAATCAATGTCTCCAACTCGAAACTTAGATTGTCCATTCAATTCAAATATGGATCATTGAGCTAGTGCAAGCAAATAACATCATATGCTCCAATTCAAATGAAATTTCGAATGTGTTTATCCTAAATATGATGACACAAACAAATATGTATGTGTATGAATAAAGTGGATGATTATAAGGTTTGAACACGACCATATGTGTATATCTCTAGGTTTGATATATGAATTTGAAATCATGCAATCCCGGGTTAAAAAATGAACCCCCATTTAAATGAATTAAAAAAGCTAATAATGCAATCAAATTCAGAATTTTCAATCTTAGGTCAGTAATTCTGGCACTTCAAAGTATACCTGGATGTTCAAAAGTATCGCTATCTCATAGTCCAAAATATGAAACAAATTGATCAAGCATAAGTGCACACACTCTTGACCATATATTTTAATTACGTCTATGTCTCTCAGGCATACACCCCACACTCTTTATCTGAAGCACACCACCCCGGCCCCTCTTCCCCCCCCCCCCCCACACACAAGCCTTTCTGTCCCCCGGACACAAACACGCGCACACGTTATCCCCCCTCTCTCTCTCTTCTAGGTCTGAACCCCAATATAGGTATCTATCTCTTTGTCTCTTGGACATGCACACATCTCTTCCCCCACTCTCTAGGTCTCCCGGCATCTCTCTTTCCCAAGCACACACTCTATAGTCGTGTATCTTTCCCATACACACAAAACACTGCCCCCGACATCTTTCTCCCTAGGTATCTGGCTCTCGCACGCTCTCCACCATCTCTCTATCTCTCTCTCACATTGATACACATCTCACTCACCACCCCCACTACACACAAACACCCTCCCTCTCCTTGTGCACCTCTCTCCTCTTTCCATATCTCTCCCACATGCGGACCCGACCCTCCTTCCCTCTATATGTCGTGACTCTCTCCATAACTCTCTAGCGTATCATCGATCTCAAAACTCACACACTGTTCTCTCCATTATCTATTTAGATCTCCCATGAAGTCTCTCCGACGCACACAATGACTCCCTTTCCTTGTGTCTCCCTACATAGGCCACTTTCAAACACCATCGACCTCGACTCCCTATCTATAGGCCACTTTCGCACACAATCGACCTCTCTCTCTCTCTCTCTCGCACTCTCTCTCTCTCTCTCTCTCGCACCCCTCTCACACACACACTCGATGTCTCTTCCAAATATATAGCACGCACCCACGCCCGCACCCACGCTATCCCGCTACTAGACATGCCTCTGTCTCTCTCTCTTGGACACACATGCCATATCATTCCCCCTTCCCTACTAGGTTTACATCATCAGTGGTCTCTCTTCTCCACATACACACTCTCCCTCTCACACACACACGCGTGCACAAATAGACACAGACACACACACCACCCCATCTATCTGGATCCCTCTTTTAAGACACACACCCCTGTTTATTCTCTCCAGCTCCAGGTATATATATATATATATATATATATATATATATATCCATGTCTCTCTCTAACTCACATGCACACCAAAATTCCCCGTCTCTCTAATTCACACCTCTCTCCCTATGTCCGCATGTGTATCTCACACACTCACTCTGTGACTATGTCTATCTGTCTCCACGTTACTGATACGTCTCCGTCGTATCTATAATTTTTGATTCTTTCATGCCAATATTCTACAACTTTCATATACTTTTGGCAACATTTTATATTATTTTTGGGACTAACATATTGATCCAGTGCCCAGTGCCAGTTCCTGTTTTCTGCTTGTTTTTTGTTCACAAGAAATCCATATCAAACAAGTCCAAACGCGATAAAATTTTATGGAGAATTATTTTGGAATATATGTGATTTTTGGGAGGTGGAATCAATGCAAACGGTGGTCCACAGCTTCCACAAGGCATCTTGGCGCGACCTCCCCCCCCAGCCACGTGGTGTTGCCTTGTGGGCACACCATAAGTTGGTTGGGGCTCTTCTTCAGCCACATGCAAGCTTATATCAAGAAAAAAATTATGTTAAAATTTCAGCCCGATCGGAGTTACGGATCTCCGGATATTTAAGAAACGGTGAAGGGGTCAGAAAACAGGACGCGAAACAGAAGAGAAACAGAGAGAGAGAGATCCAATCTCGGAGGGGCTCCTCCCCTCCGGGAGACATGGCGGCCATGGACTAGAGGGGGAACTCTCCTACCATCTAGGGGGGAGGCCAAGGAAGAATAAAAAGGAGGGGGGCTCTCTCTCCCCCTCTCTCCCGGTGGCGTCGGAACGCCGCCAGGGCAATCATCGTGACGGCGATCTACACCAACAACTTCGCCGCCGTTAACACCAACTCTCTCCCCCTCTATGTAGAGGTGTAACACCTCTTCTCCCCGCTATAATCTCTACTTAAACATGGTGCTTAACGCTATATATTATTATCCAATGATATGTGGCAATCCTATGATGTTTGAGTAGATTCGTTTTGTCCTTCGGGTTGATTGATGATCGTGATTGGTTTGAGTTGTATGTTTTATTTTGGTGTTGTCCTATGGTGCCCTCCGTGTCGCACAAGCGTGAGGGATTCCCGTTGTAGGGTTTGCAATACGTTCATAATTCTCTTATAGTGGGCGGCTAGAGTGACAGAAGCTTACACCCGAGTAAGGGGGTTGTTGCGTATGGGAGTAAAGAGGACTTCCTACTTAATGCTATGGTTCGGTTTTACCTTAATGATCTTTGGTAGTTGCGGATGCTTGCTAGAGTTCCAATCATAAGTGCATATGATCCAAGTACGAAAAGTATGTTAGCTCATGCCTCTCCCTCATATAAAATTGCAATAATGATTACCGGTCTAGTTATCGATTGCCTAGGGACAAATCCTTCTCTTGTGTTACAAAAAGCTCTCTACTAAACAACTAACTTTTATTATCTTGCAAATTACTCGTAGTTTTATTCTCGCAAAGTACTCCTAGTTTTATTCTTGCAAAGTAGTTCTAGCATTACACCTACAAAGTACTTCTAGTTTCATACTTGTTCTAGGTAAAGCAAACGTTAAGTGTGCGTAGAGTTGTATCGGTGGTTGATTGAACTTGAAGCCAATATTGATTCTACCTTTAGCTCCTCATTGGGTTCGACACTCTTATATATCGAGAAAGGCTACAACTGATCCCCTATACTTGTGGGTTATCAAGACCTTTTTCTGGCACCGTTGCCGGGGAGCAATAGCGTGGGGTTTATATTCTCGTGTGTGCTTGTTTGCTTTATCACTAAGTAGCTTTTATTTTCTGTTCTAAGTTGTTCTCTATCTTTAGTTATGGATATGAAACACGAAACACCAAAAAAATTAGTTGTACTTGCTACTCATGGAGATGGGGAACCTCCTAAAATCCTCAACGCTGGTTATGTGAAAAACATTAAATACTACTTTGAAAATCCTGATAAATCTCCATTCAACTTGATAATGGGATATACTTTGGATCAACGGGAATACTTTAGGGATTATCGCTTGTCTCAAAAAGGGAAACTCTTATGGGATCAAATTAATTATTTGCAATGGTATGCTTGGAATTTATGCTCAAGATATGATTATACTTGTTGCTCTAAGATGAAGGCTCCACACCTTCACTTTTCATGTGAATTTAATGATAATAAAACCTTGGCTTCTTATGCTAATGGTATATATGATTATTACGATGTGGAACAAATAGAAGAATTTGTTGCTTTTAAGGGTGCTTACGAAATTGAATCTTTGTTTGAAAAGTATGAAAATTATGATGATGTTGTTTACATATCTGAAAATTATGCTATACTAAAATATTGCTATGAGAATTATGAATGCAATGCTTATTTTGATGAATTTATTGAGAAAGTCTCCGCTGCCCAAGAAGAGACTAATATTTTGCAGGCTCCTATGGAAGAAGAAATTGATGACACTGTGAGCTCATTAGATGAACAAGATGAAGAGGAGAGTGAAGAACAAAGGGAGGAAGAGCGGATTTGCTACCCGTGCCCACCTTCTAATGAGAGTAACTCTTCAACTCATACATTGTTTAATTTCCCTTCGTGCTTACCGAAGGATGAATGCAATGATAATTGCTATGATCCCTTGGATTCGTTTGAAATATCCCTTTTTGATGAAATTGATGCTTGCTATGCTTGTGGCCATGATGCCAATATGAATGATGCTTATGGAGATGAACTTGCTATAGTTCCTTATGTTAAGAATGAAATTGTTGCTATTGCACCCACACATGATAGTCCTATTATCTTTTTGAATTCTCCCAACTACACTATATCGGAGAAGTTTGCACTTATTAAGGATTATATTGATGGGTTGTGTTTTACTATTACACATGATGATTTTGATAAATATAATATGCATGTGCTTGCTGCTCCTACTTGCAATTATTATGAGAGAGGAACTATATCTCCACCTCTCTATGTTTCCAATAAGATAAAATTGCAAGAAACTGTTTATACTATGCATTGGCCTTTACTTGATGTGCATGAATTGTTCTTTTATGACATTCCGATGCATAGGAAGAGAGTTAGACTTTGTCATTGCTTGATATATGTTGCTTTGTGCTCACTACTAAATTATAAATCATTGTAATTAAAATTGGCTTTGATATACCTTGGGATCCGGGTGGATCAATTACTTGAGCACTATATGCCTAGCTTAATGGCTTTAAAGAAAGCGCTGCCTGGGAGACAACCCGGAAGTTTTAGAGAGTCATTTTATTCTGTTGTGTTCTTTTAAAAAGTTTAAAAACAAAAAAAATATAGAGGGGAACCTAAAACTTTTCAAAAAGAAAAGTGAAAGTGAGACAAATGAGCAATGTGGAAGTGGGGGCTAGCCTTGAACTTTGTTCATGCCCATGGAAACTTTGTGAACCTTGATTACAGAAACTTTTCAACAAAAATAAATATCCCCTTGTACAAATCCATTGTATTATAAAAATAATGTGCCAAGTAATGCCTTTCGGATGATTTGGATGATAGTATGGTAAATGCTGTTGGAAAACCGAAACTTTTGCGTCCAGTGCTGGAATTTTGTTTTTTCTCTGGAGTGTCAGAACCTTCTGATTTTTTTACACAGTATTGATATATGAATTGCCCACGTTGTCCTAATTTTTTTAAAAAATAGAGTTACATAAGTATAACTATAATTCAGATCTATACAGACTGTTCTGTTTTAGACAGATTCTGTTTTTGTTGCATAGTTTGCTTATTTTGATGTATCTATGGATCGTATCGGGGGGTATGAGTCATGAAGAAGTTGGAGTACAGTAGCATTATGCCAATATTAAACATGACTCAATTTACAACAGTACTTAGAGTTTAAGATTTAATTGTTATACTAACGGATCTCACGAGGTTTCTGTTGAGTTTTGTGTGCTGAAGTTTTCAAGTTTTGGGTGAGACTACGATGGATAAAGGAATAAGGAGTGGCAAGAGCCTAAGATTGGGGATGCCCAAGGCACCCCAAGGTAATATTCAAGGAAGACTCAAGCGTCTAAGCTTGGGGATGCCCCGGATGGCATCCCCTCTTTCGTCTACAATCTATCGGTATATCACTTGGAGCTATATTTTTATTCATCACATGATATGTGTTTTACTTGGAGCGTCGTGTGCTTTTTATTTTTATTTTAATAATACACCATGCTTGTATGAGATAGTCCTTGGTTTATTTATAGAATGCTCTATGCACTTCACTTATATCTTTTGAGTATGGCTTTATAGAATGCTTCATGTGCTTCACTTATATCATTTGAAGTTTGGATGCCTGTTTCTCAACATATAGAAACCGTTATTTGTAGAATGCTCTTTCGCTTCACTTATATTTATTAGAGCATGGGCAAGTCTTTTGTAGAGAGAATTTAACTCTCATGCTTCACTTATATCTATTTAGAGAGTCAACGGGAATTGGTCATTCACATGGTTAGTTATAAAATTCTACATAAAACTTGTAGATCACTGAATATGATAAGTTTGATTCCTTGCAATAGTTTTGCGATATTAAGATGGTGATATGTGGGAGGTACTAGTGAATGATTGTGGTTTAGTAAGAATATTGGTGTTAAGGTTTGTGATTCCCGAAGCATGCACGTATGGTCTGTCGTTATGCTAAGAAGTTGGAGCATGATTTATTCTTGATTGTCTTCCTTTGCGTGGCGGTCGGGGGCGCGCGATGGTTAACTCCTACCAACCTCCCCCCTAGGGGCATGCGTAGTAGTACTTTGCTTCGAGGGCTAATAAACTTTCGCAATAAGTATGTGAGTTCTTTATGACTAATGTGAGTCCATGGATTATACGCACTCTCACCTTTGTGCAATTTGCTAGCCTCTTCGGTACCGTGCATTGCCCTTTCTCACATCGAGAGTCGGTGCAAACTTCGCCGGTGCATCCAAACCCTATGATATGATATGCTCTATCACACATAAGCTTCCTTATATCTTCCTCAAAACAGCCACCATACCTACCTATTATGGCATTTCCATAGCCATTCCGAGATATATTTCCATGCAACTTCCATCATCATCATATACATGACTTGAGCATTCATTGTCATATTGCTTTGCATGATCGTAAGATAGCTAGCATGATATTTTCATGGCTTGTCTATTTTTTGATATCTTTGCTAGTGTGATGATCATCATTATTAGAGCATTGTCCCAGTGAGGAAAGAATGGTGGAGACTAATGAGTCCTCGAAAAAGTGGGGATGAGGTCCATGAGACTGTTCTAAAAAAAAGAACCCAACAAAAAAAGAGAAAAAAAATGAAAACAAAAAAAATGAGAGAAAAAGAGAGAAGGGGTAATGTTACTATCCTTTTACCACACTTATGCTTCAGAGTAGCACCATGTTCTTCATATAGAGAGTCTACAGAGTTGACACTTTCATATACTGGTGGGAATTTTTCATTATAGAACTTGACTTGTATATTCCGATGATGGGCTTCCTCAAATGCCCGAGGTCTTCATGAGCAAGCAAGTTGGATGCACACCCACTTAGTTTTCAGTTTGAGCTTTCATATACTTATAGCTCTTAGTGCATCCGTTGCATGGCAATCCCTACTCCTCGCATTGATATCGATTGATGGGCATCTCCATAGCCCGTTGATCTGCCTAGTTGATGCGTGACTTTCTCCCTTTTTGACTTCTCCTTATTAATCTCTATCATCATTCTATTCCACTCATAGTGCTATATCCATGGCTTGCGCTCATGTATTGAGTGGGAGTTGAAAAAGCTGAAGCGCGTTAAAAAGTATGAACCAATTGCTCGGCTTGTCATCAGGGTAGTGCATGATAAATACTTTGTGTGAAGAAGATGGAGCATCATTATTTTGAAAGACATGATTGTTTGTTGGTATGCCTGAGTATTGATGTCTTTATATCAAATTATAGACTATTGCTTTGAATCACTTGTGTCTAAATATTCATCCCATGATTAGACTACATGATCAAGATTATGTTAGGTAGCATTCCACATCAAAAATTATCTTTTTATCATTTACCTACTCGAGGACGAGCAGGAATTAAGCTTGGGGATGCTGATATGTCTTCGTCATATCTATAATTTTTTATTGTTTCATGCCAATATTCTACAACTTTCATATACTTTTGGCAACATTTTATATTATTTTTGGGACTAACATATTGATCCAGTGCCCAGTGCCAGTTCCTATTTTCTGCTTGTTTTTTGTTTCACAGGAAATCCATATCAAACGAAGTCCAAACGCAATAAAATTTTATGGAGAATTATTTTGGAATATATGTGATTTTTGGGAGGTGGAATCAATGCAAACGGTGGCCCACAGCCTCCACAGGGCATCTTGGCGCGACCTCCCCCCCCAGCCGCATGGTGTTGCCTTGTGGGCACACCGTAAGTCGGTTGGGGCCCTTCTTCAGCCGCAAGGAAGCTTATATCAAGAAAAAAATCATGTTAAAATTTTAGCCTGATCGGAGTTACGAATCTCCGGATATTTAAGAAACGGTGAAGGGGTCAGAAAACAGGACGCGAAACAGAAGAGAAACAGAGAGAGAGAGAGATCCAATCTCGGAGGGGCTCCTCCCCTTCGGGAGCCATGGCGGCCATGGACCAGAGGGGGAACTCTCCTCCCATCTAGGGGGGAGGCCAAGGAAGAAGAAGAAGGAGGAGGGCTCTCTCCCCCACTCTCCCGGTGGCGCCAGAACGCCGCCGGGGCAATCATCGTGACGGCGATCTACACCAACAACTTCGCCGCCGTCAACACCAACTCTCTCCCCCTCTATGCAGCGGTGTAACACCTCTTCTCCCCGCTGTAATCTCTACTTAAACATGGTGCTTAATGCTATATATTATTATCCAATGATATGTGGCAATCCTATGATGTTTGAGTAGATTCGTTTTGTCCTATGGGTTGATTGATGATCGTGATTGGTTTGAGTTGTATATTTTATTTTGGTGATGTCCTATGGTGCCCTCCGTGTCGCGCAAGCATGAGGGATTCCCTCTGTAGGGTTTGCAATACGTTCATAATTCTCTTATAGTGGGCGGCTAGAGTGACAGAAGCTTACACCCGAGTAAGGGGGTTGTTGTGTATGGGAGTAAAGAGGACTTGTTACTTAATGCTATGGTTGGATTTTACCTTAATGATCTTTGGTAGTTGCGGATGCTTGCTAGAGTTCCAATCATAAGTGCATATGATTCAAGTACGGAAAGTATGTTAGCTCATGCCTCTCCCTCATATAAAATTACAATAATGATTACCGGTCTAGTTATCGATTGCCTAGGGACAAATCCTTCTCTTGTGTTACAAAAAGCTCTCTACTAAACAACTAACTTTTATTATCTTGCAAATTACTCATAGTTTTATTCTCACAATGTACTCCTAGTTTTATTCTTGCAAAGTAGTTCTAGCATTACACCTACAAAGTACTTCTAGTTTCATACTTGTTCTAGGTAAAGCAAACGTTAAGTGTGCGTAGAGTTGTATCGGTGGTCGATAGAACTTGAAGGGAATATTGATTCTACCTTTAGCTCCTCGTTGGGTTCGACACTCTTATTTATCAAGAAAGGCTACAACTGATCCCCTATACTTGTGGGTTATCAGTTACACAACACAAAGCCCCATAGGTCTCTCCCTATCTTCCACACACACACAAACACACAATGACTCTCTTATCTCCGCCTTAATTAGTCTCTCCATATCACACACACGCACGATCTCTCGCTCACACACACGCTCAACCAAGGGTTTCTTGTGAAAAACTTACGATCTATTCATCAACAGTCGTGGCAGTACAACGAACACGAAACGTCAAAAAAACATCTACACGTTTGTAGACCACCTAGCGATGACTACGAGCACTAGAGCGAGCCGAAGGCGCGCTGCAGTCATCCTACTCCTTACCGGAGATGGGAAAACCTTGTTTTAGACAGTCAAGAAGTCATCATGATAAGGCCCCACATGCTCAACCGTTGAATAGAACGTAGATCCAAGTTTATGGAAACAAGTATCAATAATACGTTTGTATTTGCATAGTTTCGAGTTTTCCATCAAGATATTAGTCGCCCATGGGCGATATTTCATTTGAATTACGTACACATACATACTATGTAACTAGCCGTGCTTATTGACTTCCAAAGCTTAACTTTCATGCCTACTTACAATATGTAGAGTATTTAACAAAAAACTACCACTTTCAACCAGCCCTAGCAAGAAACTATTGTACAAAAAATAGCAAAAACATACCAGAAATTTCTCAACCCATGTGAAAAAACTACTACCAAGTGCCGATTAGGCTCGTTTAAACCTGTTTATGACAGGGTGGGCCCACACGTCCGTGCTGACGAGGCACCTTAAGTCAACACCATCTGTTTGACCATAGTGTTGACTGTTACGACAGGTGGGACCCATATGTGAGTATCTATTCTCTTCTTCAAATAGTTTGTATGCATGTTCGTCGCCGGCGCTGGTGATGGGCGAGCTGGCCGCCGGTCCGCCCGACGGGCCGGCTGCCGCGCTGGCCTCCGCACGGGCTGGCTGGCTGGCCCGAGCGTGGCTCACGAGTGAGAAAGCCGCCACGCTGGCCTCCGCCCAAGCCGGATGGCTGTCCTTAGGGCGGCTCGCACGAGCAAGCCGCCACACCGCCGCACCGTCCAGCAGGTTGTGTGCTAGCTTGGCTAGTTAGCAGCCGCGAGCGCCGCGTCGAGCTGGCTTCCGGGCGGCCGCAAGATGGGCTCCGCGCTGCTGGCGCTTTTGACCTCGCCTTCAGCCGGCGGCGGTGGCTGCCTCCCATGGCCGAGGATGACTATGTGGATGGGCCGGAGGTAGGAGGTGACTCGGGGAGAGACAGACATGTAGGTCCCACAAGTCATAATGCCTAACTTGCCGGTCAAATATACAGCGTTGACTTAAGGTGCCACATGGGTTCAAACGAGCCTAATCGGCACTTGGTAGTTTTTTGCGACAGATTAAGAATTTTTTGGTATGTTTTTGCTTATTTTTGTAGAGTGGTGGTTTCTTGGCATGACTGGTTGGAAGTGGTAGTTTTTTGTTATATACTCCAATATGTATAACAAAGAATCTACTAGTAACAAATAGCAATACTTCATTGCATTGTAGTGGTCGCAGGAGTCAAGCTCTCAACGCATGGTTGTGGGTTCAATACGCGCCCAAAGCACGGCGGCCTTTTTTTATATATTTTGTTAACATTGCTGCGACCAACATTGTGTCATCGTGCTCGAAAAAAAAACTCTGTTAATCGTACCGCCTGCGTGAGAGAGTCTGGTTCTATTCCGCCTACTGGAGCACACTTTTAAAAAAAAACAAAGATAATCGTACACGCACATAAAACATTTCATAATATTTTAGTAGAACTCTAGAAACAAACAAGTGAAATTACGTTGCAAATATGGCTCATTTTAGACTGGGCCATAAATTTTGTCCATTAACAAAATCAGTGGTAATCATATTCTTTCATTAGTGATCTAAACGCTCTTATATTTCTTTACGGATGGAGTAATATTCTTTCTTGTGGCATGGTTGAAATATACATATACATGTTAAATTAGTTTGAGTTTTTTAAGAAAACTTTCTTTGTACACTGGTAGTTTGACTTTTGAAAGTCCGATGGACGTGTCGCACCACAACCTGGGTGCACTGGATAGCCAAGCCACTTGCACGGGTTTTCTCTCCCGTATATTTTGCACGCACCATCATCTCGTGGCTCGCATGAGATCAGGCCGGGAGGTGCCGTGTGAGAAGGGAGAGGACTTATTACTACTATATCACAGCAGCGTCTCGCCTGCAAGCCGCCCCTCTCTTGTTGCTTCCTCAGCGCCTCCCAATTAAGCCGGAGGAGCCGGAAAAGCCTGGCGCCGCATTGGGAATAGTGCAATATGGCCCTGGACCTAAAGTATGTAGCTTGTGCCATTGCACGCATGGACTTCACTCCTTATGGTACTGGAGTACATTGCATGCATGGACATCGCTCCTTACATTGGATCGGATCTAAAGTCGCACTACGATCAGCTCTAAACTCTATAAAAAACATCCTCTTTGACGCGATTAGTGTGCACGTCATCGTCGCTGGTGAATAGGCTGCTAGTGTGCGCATGAGAGGAGCGGCTGAGTAGGTCAGCTACACGCATGAATAAAGCAGCAGGCAGGTCTGCAGTACGCATGTGTACTTTCCGTGCATTAATAGTACAGCGATGGTTCTAGAGAACAGTAGTACCGTCCACTAGCAATTGTAGCTCCTTGGTCTTGAGATTCAAAAGTTCAAAACTGCTATGTAGTGGTACTAGTACTAGTACTCCTACTCCCTCCCTTCCGGCAGATGTTCATTGGCTGGGACGAATTAATCTTGTTCAGAAACTGCCCAATTATCGCATAGGTTTTTCTCCACAAAATCATGCTCTACGTGATATTAAATCTCAGTCTGTTGGACTCCCAACGCAATAACTGTAGCGCCTGATATGCTCTGTGCACGGCCGCATGCATGCCCCTCTCTCTCATCTCATGGCGCATGCACAGGTCAGTCATCATTGTTTTATCTCGTTTTAATGGCCACTTCGCTGCATGCATGCAGCTGAGGGAAGGAAATGAGCAAATACTTGGCTTCGTGATTTATTTCTTTCAAGAACAGCAGCCAAGGAATTAAATGCAACGTATCAATCGAAAAGACCACAACGCTTCAATCAAGCCGCATCAAAACAAGCCTTGGATTCGCCAGGCGGTTCTCCTCCTCGAAGGGACGAGGCCCTGCGGTTACACTCTTATCTTCTCCTTGCCAGTTCCCTTCCAAAAGAGACCAAGGCAGTTCGTCGCTGCTGCCATGGATTCGCCAGGCGGTTCTCCTCCTCGTCGGGGCTGGGAGACCTTGGACGACAATCCTCTGGGAGAAATCGCACGCCGCTCCGACTTCCTCACCACCATGAGACTCAGTGATTCCTGCACCAATTATTTTAAGATGGTGCGTAAACAGGCTTGGGAGAAGGCCATGCTTGTTGGTCTTCCATGCATCCACGAGGAGGAGGTTATTCACTGGGACAATCCATTGAATAATCCACCGCAACGTGGCCGTGGTTGCACGTTGATGCCGCTTGAGTTGCCGACGTTGAGAGGCAGTCGGATTTTGTCCGATGAGCAGGTCAGTCAACGAGTTTGATCATGCTAATATATTTATTTATTCCATCCCGTAATTCCTCCGCTGCCCACCGTTGCACAGGTTTGGGTTGGTGCCAACGGAGATTGGCTTGCATACATACAGTCGGATACCAATATCATTTTGCACAACATCCACAGTAGTGCAACCGTTCACGTAGACCCCTTGTCCAGCATTGGGATCGACCTTGCGGACTGGCAGGGCTTGAATACGTATGATGATACCACCATGAAATTGAGGAAGATAGCAATTGTGGATCCGCCGACAAAGTATCGCAGCTACGACGATTACTATCTCATCGCGGTGTTCGACTTAATGATTGCCATCAATAAGGATGGCCCTAACGGCAGAGGCTGGCACATGTTGGCCACGGCAGATTTGTTCCCGTACGAGTTCGAGGACGTCGTGTGCCATGTAGGCCGCATCTTTACGTTGACAGACCAGTGGACTTGTTTCATATGGGTGCCATCCTACGGTACGGGAGATAACAAATGTAATGCACTAACCATCATTTGCATCCCTAACGGTAGTCCATTATTTTGCAGGGTCCATGCATCCCCCGATCAAAATAAGATCACCGATCCTGGATGTGCCTGTGCATTCGTGATTCGGTCTAAGCTGTAACCTTGTAACTGACTTTAGCCAATTGGGATCAACTATCTTAGCAGTCGTTACCCATGGTGCCCTTGATGGGCAACAAGGTGCCACGATCTACCACGATCGGACCCTCACCATGTACCCAGGTATTCCATTCTCTCATTGTCGTGTGCTAGAGTAGTGTATTATCTTATTGTTGTGTGACCTTATAGTAGCAAACATGTTTAGTACTAGTACTTGTTAGTTAGTATTTTCTTTTGTTGACTGGGACTGGAACCACGAGGAGGACATGTTTTGTACTACTAGTACAATTGAATATTAGATTTTTTTTCTCGCCTTCTCTTGCATTGTACTGGTAGTACTACTACTTCGAATCAATAGTACCAGTGTGTCGCAGGGACCGGCGGGAGTAGTACTTTTTACCTAGGAGGACGCGTATAGCTAGGCTCTTGAACCCATTCCCACCATTTTTGTTTTTTCATGTCTTATCTCCTGCATATAGGCATAAGTGGCTATATATAATAAGTCGGTTACTGTACTTCCTCTTATAGTATTATAGTAGTACTACTTGCTGCATAATATTACTGCGTGCCATATTTGAGCACAACATTATTCTGCATGGACCTTGACCATGTACGTCACCATGTGTCCAGATCTAAGATGCCACGTGTACCAGATGAACGGCTCCGAGTTCGACCCCTGTGATGCTATGTGGGAGCCGAGGAACACTCTTGGAGAGTACTCGCTTTTCATTGGGGACAGCTACCCCATTGTGAAACGGATGCCACCTTCCATGCACGGCATCGAAGGCCTGCTATTCATGAAGCATGGTTGTGTTTTCAGTGCGCACCGTCGGATGAACAACATGCCGGGACACGCTGTCCCTGATTTATGCCGCTTCAGCTTGGATGAGTCTCCATCATGTGGAACCACACTAGAAAGCTGCGACAATGATTCCCGTTGCCCACCACTATGGATCGTGCCATCTATGAAGAACACCTGGGACTAGAACCACGAGGACGACATGGAGCCCATATATAACGTGTAAGTGGAGTATGGTAAATTGTGAATGGTTGCGCTGTAAATCTAGGTAGAGTTGTCGTGCACAAATTTATCACATGAAGTGGAGATGAACTTGTGTGGCTTCTTGGCATTTATCCTTTAGAACTTACTAGTAAATGTGTTATGTGTACGTGCAACTTGTTTGGCTGTTGCACGGGCTCCAACACGCTTTGTGAGAAAAAAAAGGTGGTATAGCTTTGGCTAAAGGTGACGTGGCAGCTTCATACAGTAGCAGTTGTTCGCTATAGTACTAGTAGTAGTAGTACGTACTACTAGTAGTACGACTACTCGTACTCCTATAAAACCTTGCGCTTGGCTCTTCGCCTCTTCGAGAAGTCGAACAATGATGGTACTACAGTGTATGCTTCTGGTAATCTGACACCGAATGAACTGCTGCACGTCCACCGCGCGGGCAAGGGCGAGGGCGAGGGAGAGCGTGCAATAGTCAAAAGCTTCTCCTCGTCCTGCGAGCCACCGCGCACGTGGGCGAGGGAGAGGGCGTACTAAGCAAGCTTCTCCTCGTCCTTCGAGCCACCGCGCGCGTAGGCGAGGGACAGGGCGTAGCAAGCAAGCTTCTCCACATTCTGCAAGTTGACGGGACACATCAAAGTAGTACTAGTACTACTAGTCCATATATACTGCCTCCTTTCCGGTTAATATGGCTCAACTTGAAACGAGATAAATACACTGGCAGTCACTGTATTTGAAGCGAAAGCGCAATACGATCACTAGACTTCAGAATACCCTCATTACGGTCACTATATACATTTTGCGGTGATTATACGGTCACTAGCTCACCGTAGAGCACCGTATTGCATTCTGTTGACCGGCCAAATAGTTTACATGGCATTTTGTTATCTGGTTAAATTGGCACATGGTTTATGGGCCCCACCTATCAGTTGGCAACACAGGAATCCAACCCTTGCGCGTGAACCACCCTGGCTGTGTATGTGTGTGCATGCACATGTAGGTTGAGCACTGAGTGTTTGTGTTGCGTCATGTGCTGTGTGCCGCATGGATGCGTGAGCGTCTGTGTTGCATCGTGTGCTGTGTGCCGCATAGATGTGTGAGCGTCTGTGTTGTGTCGTGTGCTGTGTGCCGCATGGATGCGTGAGTGTTACGCATGTGCAAGTGTACGTGTGAGTGTTGCATGCATGCATGAGGGCGTTGCGTGCGTTTTTTTGTGTGTGCATGTGTACGTGTGAGTGTTGCATGCATGCATGCATGAGGGTTCTAGTCCCTCCCATTCACATGTTCATACTATTTCAAGCTTCACTAAAATATTGCATGCAAGAATTAAGAGAAAACTCAGCAATGCATGTAAAAGTTCTGGTCATTTGTCGTTCACGCATGCACGCATGCATTGCAATTAATACGTTGGTAAACAATATTTTCTTGAGGAAAACGAGGCCATTAATTGAGTACTTTTGCAAAGTAGTACTTCAAAAAATTCTTCTGCACTCATCATCACTACCTTTGTTGGTGAATTTTTTGAATTGAGCTGTATATAAACCGGAAGGAGGGAGTAGGTACGTAATTGGCGCCGGGAGCCTTCGCCAATGGTTCTTGTTGTTGGACAGGATGAGAGTTGGGGCATAAATAGATAGGAAGTCTTGGCGATCCATTATTCCCCATCGGTCAGAGAAAACTATTCAACTAGTCTTCACAGTGAAGTGACAATACACGCTGCAGCAGATGGGACACTTGATTAATAAGCTGAGCCAACGTGTTGGTGTTACTAAATCAGCCTTACCCTGTAGTGCCATCATGTCTGCCAGTGAAGCACGCTTCCGCAATTACGCGTACACACCTCTCTTCCGTTAACTGACATATGGGCCCGCTTGAGGTAGACCCACATGTCATCAGCTTAACTATTTACACTCCGAAGGATGGTATATACTAGTACTAGTAACTTGTAGAATTGAGATTTAATGCACCTTCTTCCCCGTCTCTCCCTCTTCTTCCTCCTCTCTTCCCCATCTTCGTCCGCACACCATTTTCCAGCGCTCACTGCTCGCCCGCCCGCGCCATCTTCCTCGGTCGCTCGCACGCACCATCTCCGCTCGCTCACTGCTCGCCCACACACACCATCTTCTTCGCTCGCTCGCCCGCCCACATCCACTTCCCCGCTCGCTCGCACGCACCGAAAACCTCAATCACTCAGCGCCCTAAAAACCCCAATGGCAGAACTGACTGACACGCAGAGCCGCGATTGGAATTCCCTCCCCGATGTTCTCTTGGAGCAGATATGTAATCGTATGGCCTGCTCAGCACCGTGCGTCTAGCCGCATGCTCGGTGTCTATGCACCGTCTACTCGTCGGCAGTCGGCCTGCCCTTTTCAAGACACCCTGCTTGATGATGCCCGATCCTCGCAACTGGCCCAGACACCAACATGATGATCCTACGGAGGTTGCCGTCGTGCCCCTCGACATGCTACCACTCCCCGCCCACCTTCCCTTCATGCGCCGCCACTACTGGGCGGGCATGAAGGCCAAATGGATCGTCCTCATCCACCAATCGGGTAGTCCGTGGCGTCTTGTGGATATCTACACCCAGCGAGAGATTACCCTTCCATCGTTGGATACTGCCGACATCGAGCCTCGCGGCCCGCCGAACACTCCTGCCTACTACGCATGAGAGGTGTCGGGCACTTGGTTGGACCTTCGTTTGCTGAAGGTTGTAATCTGCGAAGTGCCCACACCATCAGAAGACTACATAGATTACAAGCTCATTGCCTTGTTCGACGGGGGATTAGCCTATCTGGAATCCGGTCGCCATACATGGTTATGGCTCATCATCAATCCTGTTTACCCTCCATTGATGTCTGATACTATAGTGCATGATGGCATAGTTTACGCTGTGGACGAAGAAATTGGCTGCATATACTGGTGGAATCTATCCTCGTGTAATTATTATATCTCATCTCATCTTTACCATAAGAATACAACTACTTGTTGATTGTTAGAAATTTAGAATAGATAGTATGAGTATAACCACATCATTGTTATATGTTCCTCTCATTTCCTAGATTTGTATGACCACAACAATTGGCATCTACTGATTGTTAGAATAGATATTTTGAGTATAACCACATGATTGCTATATGTTCCTATTATTTCCAAGATTTTTATAACCACGCGTGTTATTGTTAGAGTTGATATGAGAACAATTGGCATCTAACTGTTATGGTAGAATATGAGTAGGCCCTGGCATAGCTGTTTTCCTCTTCTTCTTACATGATCTTTGAACCATGACATATTGCTAGAATATGAAAGCCATTTGCATTTTTAAAAAATTAGGGTATGTTTATAACCACGGAATTGCAATTCTCTAGCTATGATCTGTGTCACTGTTATAATAATCTTAATTCCTCAGATACTCTGAACATGATTGTATATTTTTGTCCTTTTGATCTCCAATTTGATTTGTTGCAGTAGACAAAAATTCCCTGGCCTTTGTAATTCCAGGACCTGGAAATATACCTGCCAATGGGTGGTGGTTTATCGCTCGTTCAACTGACGGTGGGCATTTGATGCTCATTCGCATGTACCAAAGTTACCCAACTATTTCATCAAACCACATGCAGTACAATGCGTGGGGCGTTCACGACTGTGATGGCTATGGCTACTTCATGTTCGAGAAATATCCCAGCTCCATTGGGCTAGGCGTATTCAATTGGAGGCGGGTTTACAGCCTCAGCAACCACTCCCTGTTCCTCGGGCTCAATTATCCGATCATCCAACCAATCATCGAACATATCACCGGCAATGATTATCGTGCTATGCCAGTTCCATTCGCCAGGGGGAACTGTGTTTACACATCGTACCATGGGTTTCATGAAGCACCATATCCAGAGATTCGTCGACATAGCTTGTTGCCAGATGAACTTCAGTGTGTGAAAGGCATCAAGCTTCCAAGTGATGGATGGCTTTTGCAAACCCGACATGTGGTGATGTGGTTCATGCCAACAGCAAATATGCATAACTTGATTCGTAGTGATATCTAGACTGAGCCATGTATCCTGCTGGTGTCGGATGATCCTGTTTTGTTGGTTATTTTGTAATGTAGTTAGTTTGAAGGATAAATACCTTTCTGGGATCAAGTGCATCCTACATCGCATGCGTAGCATGTTTTTTGATAATGTTGGAGATGCTATGCAGAAGCCATATATAGCAATTAGGCATCAAGTGCGTACTTGTTGGTGAAAGTGTTGTCCAATGGGAATTATATTTTGTATTACTCATGTGGCCTACAAAGTATGTCGCACAGCCTTGTAACTTTGAAAGCACCTGTTTGTAATCTCCTTCTAAACAAGCTTGCATAATTCCCTTAAAACTAAGCCTTTAGCAACACCCCTCTAATATTATTTAAAGCAATATGGAAGCAACCCGAAGATTGGGTGAATGTACTCCATTTCTAAATTTGTAGTACTAGTAGTCCTCTACGGTATTGCACTACTCGTACTAGTAAGTAGTACTTGTACGACTAGTAGTACAAGTACACGTCGGTCAAATTATTCATCATGTCCTCACATTGAATGGCCGTGACAACACGCAGCACGTGAGGTGACACAAGAGTCCCGGCAGCGTGTTCGGTTCACCAAAGTGAGCCTCACCCCTCTGGTAGTGCAGTAGCACTCTCCCATTCTCTCCCGGTCTCCCCGCCTCCCAGCCGCCGCCTTGTTCCGATCCAGTTGGTACGATGGGCGATGAGCTAGTGGAGTTGCTATACTTCATTACAAGTAGTCAAAAGGAGGACGCTGAGAAATATGATCTCAACAAGGAAGCTCTTCAAGCTAGCCGCATGAAGGAAGGAACCAGCGAGGCCCCTCCTATGAGTATTCGTCCCGTCGCCCTGTATTTTGATCTTTATGGGGGTTTTCTAGTCTTTACAGAGTATGCATGTAGTAATGAAGCCGAGACCCCAGTTTGTTCGGGTGTCATGGATTTTAGATTTGGACTAGCACTTATCTGTCGAAATCTTTCATCATTTACTTAAACAGTTGATTGATCATACATTGAGTACCATTTAACTGGAATTAACCGCTGCAAGTCCAAGAAGGATTAGCGGGTGCTGTCGGCTGGCATCAAGTTCGATCCCATGGATCAAGAGCTGATCGAGCACCTTGAGGCCAAAGTGAGTGCTGACACCGCGAGATCTCACCCTCTCATCGATATGTTCATACCGATCATCGACAGTGAGCACGGCATATGCTACACCCATCCTGAGAAACATCCAGGTGAGACACCGATCGACCGTCTACTTGCACAAAATATATTCCTTTCTTTTTGCAAATTTTTGAGGTATTCTACCCGGCCTAGAATTGTACTTCACCAATACTACAGGTATCACACTGAGTGGCCTAAGCAAGCATTTCTTCCAGCACAACTGCAGGGCATTCAAAAGGGGCACGCGGACGCGTCACAAGATACAATCGGAGTACGGCATGCACGTGATGTGGCACAAGACCGGCAATACCATGCCAGTGATTGTCAACGGTCGGCAGACGGGCAGCAAAAAGGTTCTGGTGCTGCACACCAATAAGAACTTCGACCAGCAGAGGACCAACTGGGTGATGCACCAGTACCACCTCGGGGACCTCGAGCAAGAGAAGGAGGGGGAGCTGGTCGTCTGCAAGATCTTCTACCAGACGAACACGAGGGCCGGGACTAAAAAGATTATAAGTTAGTTTGGTACTAGTTCTACCTGGTCGCTGCAAGTTGGTGTTGTTGTTAAGGATCTTTTGGTATGAACTTGGCATTTGTTTCCAACCATCATGTCAAGGGTCGACATGGACATAACGCTGAATCAATTGTTGCGAAACGAATTTTTAGGCACCTGATAAGTAGCAAAACCACCTGCCGTTCGAATTCCTAGTTCTCCAAAAATTTAACATCTTCCAGTATGCAAGCGATCCATCAGGTTTCACAGGCTGACAGTTGGACGCAGCACGTCGGGACTGGGCTGTGGCACGCCAAGCCCAGCTGCAAATTGCACAACTGGTCTTCCCTAAAACCAACTCAATTGTCCCACATCTTATTAACTTACGAAAATAAAATGACATTTTATTTGGTAAATCAATAAGTTCTTACAAAATAGTAATTGTTTATCATTATACTCCCTCCGGTCCTTTTTACTTCGCGTATTAGATTTGTGTCAAGTCAAACTTTACAAAGTTTGACTAAATTTATATTGAAAAATATCAACATCTACAATATCAAATATATATATTATGAAACTACATTTCATAATGAATCTAACAATATGGGCTTGGCATTGTGAATGTTGATACTTTTTTCTATAAGTTTGGTCAAAGTAGAGGTACTTTGACTTTGGACAAAACTTATATACAGACTAAAAAGGACCGGAGGGAGTAAGTTGGCAGGTAAATCATGGTGATTGCGTACAAAAATCATTATAAAATGTGTTAAGATTTTACGGACCAATTTAATAATAGAATTGCAATCATGTCTCAATCTAATAGAATGTTTATTCTCCCGTCGCAACTCACGCGCACATTATCTACCGTTATAATAAAATGCCCAGACCAAGTATATTTTTTAACATTGCACTGTCCAGCCGTGCTGCGCTGCAAATCATTTTTTTTTGAATTGCTGGGCTGCAAATCTTTCAAGACAAGGAGGGATGCATTTCAGCTTGCCCAAAAAATGGGCTGTAATAAGTAATGGGCTGTATATATAAAAAAACACAGCAAACTGGCAATTACCCCTAAAAAAGCAAACTAGCAGTTAGTTTCAAATTTCAGTTTTTTCTTTCGATCTGGAGATTTTAAATATCATTAGATTTTAACCAAATTTAAATTTATTTTAAAATTAGTTTGTTTCTGACTCGATATTTCAAGATTAAAATGGTTCAGACTCCACCGAAATATGTAAAATTACGTTGAACTTTTTCACCGTGGCTGTAATAAATTCCTTAAAAATTAGCAAATGGGCTGTAAATTATTAAAAAAAATAGCAAATGGGATGTATGATGTCTGCCATAGATTTGGAGGTTGACTTGTGGGCCTAGTAAGTTGATGCATACGGAAGGCTTTGTCAACTTAGTCAACAATAACCCTTAAAAACTTAGTCAATAATCGACTCTACCAGTGTGACCGTTCGATGTCTATTCAACGGCCGTCGTGCTTCTTCAATCTCTGATCTTCCTGCTCCAGCCGCCCAAACCAGCACCGGCGGGACCGCCTGCTCCAGCCTCCCGTGGCCGGCTGTGCTGCCGCGCAGGCCTCACCGCCCCACCCTATGTTGGAAATATGCCCTAGAGGCAATTAATAAAGTGTTTATTATTATCATATTTCCCCGTTCATGATAATGGTTTATTATTCATGCTGGAATTGTATTGACCGGAAACTTAATACATGTGTGAATAGATAAACAAATACTGAGTCCCTAGTAAGCCTCTACTAGACTAGCTCGTTGATCAAAAGATGGTCAAGATTTCCTGACCATGGACATGAGTTGTCATTTGATAACGGGATCACATCATTAGGAGAATGATGTGATGGACTTGACCCAACCGTCAGCATAGCATATGATCGTTCAGTTTAATGCTATTGCTTTCACTATGTCAAATACACGTTCCTCTGACCATGAGATCATGCAACTCCCGGATACCGTAGGAATACTTTGGGTGTATCAAACGTCACAACGTAACTGGGTGATTATAAAGGTGCACTACAGGTATCTCCGAAAGTGTTTGTTGAGTTGGCATGGATCAAGATGGGGATTTGTCACTCCGACTATCAGAGAGGTATCTCTGGGCCCTCTCGGTAATACAGCATCACAGAAGCCTTGCAAGCACCGTGACTAAAGAGTTAGTTGCAAGATGATGTATTACGGAACGAGTAAAGAGACTTGCCGGTAACGAGATTGAACTAGGTATTGGATACCGACGATCGAATCTCGGGCAAGTAACATACCGCCAGACAAAGGGAACAACGTATGTTGACATATGAGGTTCACCGATAAAGATCTTTGTGGAATATGTAGGAACCAATATGAGCATCCAGGTTCCGCTGTTGGTTATTGACAGGAGAGTCGTCTCGATCATGTCTACATCATTCCCGAACCCGTAGGGTCCGCACACTTAAGGTTCGATGACGATTTAGTATTATATGAGTTATGTGATTGGTGGCCGAAGTTTGTTCGGAGTCCTGGATGAGATCACGGACATGACGAGGAGTCTCGAAATGGTTGAGAGGTAAAGATTCATATATTGGAAGGCTATATTCGGACGTCGGAAAGGTTCCGAGTGATTCGGGTATTTTTCGGAGTACCGGGGAGTTACGGGAATTCACCGGGAGAAGTAATGGGCCATATTGGGCCATACGGGAAAAGGAGAGGCAGGCCACGTGAGGAGGCGCGCGCCCCCCCTTGCCCAAACCGAATTGGACTAGGGGAGGGGGCGCAGCCCCCTCTTTCCTTTCCCTCTCCCTTCCCCCTTTCGTACTCCGTATGGGAGGTGGAATCCTACTAGGACTAAGGAGTCCTAGTAGGACTCCCCACACTTGGCGCACCCCTAGGGGGCCAGCCTCCTCCCTCTCATCCTTTATATACGGGGGCAAGGGGGCACCCCAAAGTACACAATTGTTCCAAAGCCGTGTGCGGTGCCCCGATCTCCGTTTTCCACCTCGGTCATATTTTCGGAGAGCTTAGGCGAAGCCCTGCCGGAATCACTTCACCGTCACCGTCGCCACGCCGTCGTGCTGACGGAACTCATCTACTACCTCGACATCTTGCTGGATCAAGAAGGCGAGGAACGTCACCGAGCTGCACGTGTGTAGAACTCGGAGGTGCCATACGTTCGGTACTCGATCGGTGGAGTTCGAAGGATTGTTCGACTACATCAACCGCGTTGTGAAACGCTTCCGCTAACGGTCTACGAGGGTACGTAGACACACTCTCCCCTCTCGTAGCGATGCATCTCCATGGATAGATCTTGCGTGAGCGTAGGAAATTTTTTGAAATTCATGCTCCGTTCCCCAACAGTGGCATCCGAGCCAGGTCTATGCATAGATGTGATTTGCACGAGTAGAACACAAACGAGTTGTGGGCGTGGGTGTATACATATTGCTTGCCGTTACTAGTTGATACTTGATTCGGCGGTATTGTGAGATGAAGCGGCCCGGACCGACATTACGCGTATGCTTACGCGAGACAGGTTTCACCGCTACGTGCACTCGTTGCATAAAGGTGACTGGCGGGTGTCTGTCTCTCTCACTTTAGTTGAATCGGTTTCAATGAAGAGGGTTCTTTTAGAAGATCAAAAAGCAATCACTACACCACGTTGTGGTTTTGCATAGGTAAGAACGGTTCTTGCAAACCCGTAGCAGCCACGTAAAACTTGCAACAACAAAGTAGAGGACGTCTAACTTGTTTTTGCATGGTATGCTGGTGATGTGATATGGCCAAGACATGATGTGATATAAGTTGTTGTATGAGATGATCATGTTTTGTAAAGTTATCAGGCAACCGGCAGGAGCCTTATGGTTGTCTCTTTATTGTATGCAATGCCAATGCTATGTAATTGCTTTACTTTACCGCTATGAGTTAGCAGTAGTAGTAGTAGTAGCAATAGTTGGCGAGACGACCACGACGCTATGATGGAGATCAAGGTGTCACGACACTACGATGGAGATCAAGGTGTCACGACGCTATGATGGAGATCAAGGTGTCAACCCGGTGACGATGGAGATCATGACGGTGCTTTGCTGATGGAGATCAAAGGCACAAGACGTTGATGGCCATATCATGTCACATATATTGAATTGCATGTGATGTTAATCCGTTTATGCATCTTATTTTGCTTAGGACGACGGTAGCATTATAAGATGATCCCTTCGCTAAATTTCAAGATAAGTGTTCTCCCCTAGTATGCACCGTTGCGAAGGTTCGACGCTTCTAAGCACCACGTGATGATCGGGTGTGATGGATTCTTTCGTTCGCATACAACGGGTGTAAGCCAGTTTTACACACGCAAAATACTTGGGTTAAACTTGACGAGCCTAGCATGTACAGACATGGCCTCGGAACACAAGAGACCGAAAGGTCGAACATGAGTCATATAGTAGATATGATCAACATGAAAGATGTTCACCATTGATAACTAATCCACCTCACGTGATGATCAGACGTGGTTTAGTTGATGTGGATCATGTTACACTTAGACAACTTGAGGGATGTTAATCTAAGTGGGAGTTCTTAAGTAATTTGATTAATTGAACTTCAATTATCATGAACATAGTCTAAATAATCTTTGCAAATTGTATGTTGTAGATCAATGGCCCGCGCTGTAGTTCCACTGAATTTTAATGCGTTCCTAGAGAAAGCTAAGTTGAAAGATGATGGAAGCAACTATGCGGACTGGGTCCGTAATCTGAGGATCATCCTCATTGCTGCATAGAAGGCTTATGTCCTTGATGCACCGCTGGGTGCCACGCCCCCTGCAGGCTCGACAGTAGATGTTATGAACGTCTGGCAGTCGAGGAAAGATGACTACTCGATAGTTCAGTGTGCCATACTTTACGGCTTAGAACTGGGGCTCCAAAGACGTTTTGAGCACCACGGAGCATATGAGATGTTCCAAGAGCTGAAACTTGTTTTTCAAGCCAATGCCCGGATCGAGAGATATGATGTCTCTGATAAGTTCTTTAGCTGTAAGATGGAGGAGAATAGTTCTGTCAGTGAGCATATACTCAAAATGTCTGGGTTGCATAACCGCTTGACTCAGTTGGGAGTTAATCTTCCAGATGATTCGGTTATTGACAGAATTCTCCAATCACTGCCACCAAGCTATAAGGGCTTCGTGATGAACTATAATATGCAAGGAATGAACAAGACGATTTCCGAGCTCTTCGCTATGCTTAAAGCGGCGGAGGTTGAAGTCAAGAAAGAGCATCAAGTGTTGATGGTCAAGAAAGGCACCAGTTTCAAGAAGGGCAAGGGAAAGAAGGGAAACTTCAAGAAGAACGGCAAATCAGTTGCTGCTCCCGGGAAGAAACCCAAGTCTGGTCCCAAACCCGAGACTGAGTGTTTCCACTGCAAGGGGACTGGTCACTGGAAGCGGAACTGCCCCAAGTACTTGGCAGATAAGAAGGCTGGCAACATCAACAAAGGTATATTTGATATACATGTTATTGATGTGTACCTTACCAATGCTCGTAGTAGCACCTGGGTATTTGATACTGGTTCGGTTGCTCATATTTGTAACTCGAAACAGGAGCTACGGAATAAACGAAGATTGGCTAAGGACGAGGTGACGATGCGCGTCGGTAACGGTTCAAGAGTTGAAGTTATCGCCGTCGGCACGCTACCTCTACATCTACCCTCGGGATTAGTGATGAACTTAAATAATTGTTATTTGGTGCCTGCGTTGAGCATGAACATTATATCTGGATCTTCTTTATTGCGAGACAGTTATTCATTTAAATCAGAGAATAAAGGTTGTTCTATTTTGATGAATAACATCTTTTATGGTCATGCACCGCTTGTGAATGGTTTATTCTTGTTGAATCTCGATCGTGGTGATACACACATCCATAATATTGATGCCAAAAGATGCAAAATTGATAATGATAGTACTACATATTTGTGGCACTGCCGCTTAGGTCATATTGGTGTAAAACGCATGAAGAAACTCCATACAGATGGACTTTTGGAATCACTTGATTATGAATCATTTGAGACGTGCGAACCATGCCTCATAGGCAAGATGACTAAGACTCCGTTCTCCGGAACAATGGAGCGAGCAACAGACTTGTTGGAAATAATACATACCGATGTATGCGGTCCGATGAGTGTTGAGGCGCGCGGTGGATATCGTTATGTTCTCACGTTCACAGATGATTTGAGTAGATATGGCTATGTCTACTTGATGAAGCATAAATCTGAAACATTTGAAAAGTTCAAAGAATTTCAGAGTGAAGTAGAGAACCATCGTAACAAGAAAATAAAGTTCTTACGATCTGATCGTGGAGGAGAATATTTGAGTTACGAATTTGGCAATCACTTAAGACAATGTGGAATTGTTTCACAGCTCACGCCACCTGGAACACCACAGTGTAATGGTGTGTCCGAACGTCGTAATCGTACTCTATTAGATATGGTGCGTTCTATGATGTCTCTTACCGATTTGCCACAATCATTTTGGGGTTATGCATTAGAGACAGCTGCATTCACTTTAAATAGGGCACCGTCTAAATCCGTTGAGACGACACCGTATGAACTGTTGTTTGGAAAGAAACCTAAGCTGTCGTTTCTGAAAGTTTGGGGCTGCGATGCTTATGTCAAAAGGCTTCAGCCTGATAAGCTTGAACCCAAAGCGGATAAGTGCGTCTTCATAGGATACCCAAAAGAAACTGTTGGGTACACCTTCTACCACAGATCCGAAGGCAAAGTTTTCGTTGCTAAGAATGGATCCTTTCTGGAGAAGGAGTTTCTCTCGAAAGAAGTGAGTGGGAGGAAAGTAGAACTTGATGAGGTAATTGTACCTCCTCTGGATAGTAGTACGCCACAGAAAGTAATTTCTGTGACACCAACACAGACCAGAGAAGAAGATAATGATGATGATCATGAAACTTCGGAGCAAGTTGCTACTGAACCTCGAAGGTCAACCAGGACACGTTCCGCACCAGAGTGGTACGGAAATCCAGTCTTGGAGGTTATGTTGTTAGACAACGGTGAACCTTCGAATTATGAAGAAGCTATGGCGAGCCCGGATTCTGAGAAATGGCTTGAGGCCATGAAATCCGAGATAGGATCCATGTATGAGAACAAAGTGTGGACTTTGGTAGACTTGCCCGATGAACGGCGAGCTATTGAAAATAAATGGATCTTTAAGAAGAAGACAGACGCTGATGGTAATATCACCGTCTATAAAGCTCGACTTGTTGCTAAAGGTTATCGACAAGTTCAAGGAGTTGACTACGATGAGACTTTCTCACCCGTAGTGATGCTAAAGTCTGTCAGAATTATGTTAGCAATTGCCGCGTTTTATGATTATGAAATCTAGCAAATGGACGTCAAAACGGCATTCCTTAATGGATTCCTTAAGGAAGAATTGTATATGATGCAGCCGGAAGGTTTTGTCGATCCTAAAGGCGCTAACAAAGTATGCAAGCTCCAGCGATCCATCTATGGACTGGTGCAAGCATCTCGGAGCTGGAATACTCGCTTTGATGAAGTGATCAAAGCGTTTGGGTTTATACAAACTTATGGAGAAGCTTGTATTTACAAGAAAGTGAGTGGGAGCTCTATGGCATTTCTCATATTATATGTAGATGACATATTGTTGATGGGAAATGACATAGAATTTCTGGAAAGCATAAAGGGTTATTTGAACAAAAGTTTTTCGATGAAGGATCTCGGAGAAGCTGCTTACATATTAGGCATCAAGATCTATAGGGATAGATCAAGACGCCTCATTGGACTTTCACAAAGCACATACCTTGACAAGATTTTGAAGAAGTTCAAAATGGATCAGTCAAAGAAATGGTTCTTGCCTGTATTGCATGGTATGAGATTGAGTAAGACTCAATGCCCGACCACGGCAGAAGATAAAGAGAAGATGAGTTTCATCCCCTATGCTTCAGCCATAGGCTCTATTATGTATGCCATGCTGTGTACCAGACCTGATGTGTGCCTCGCTATAAGCTTGGTGGGGAGGTACCAAAGTGATCCAGGAGTAGATCACTGGACAGCGGTCAAGAATATCCTGAAGTACCTGAAAAGGACCAAGGACATGTTTCTCGTTTATGGAGGTGACAAAGAGCTCGTCGTAAAGGGTTACGTCGATGCTAGTTTTGACACAGATCCAGATGACTATAAGTCACAATCTGGATACGTATTTATTCTTAATGGTGGAGCGGTCAGTTGGTGCAGTTCCATGCAGAGCGTCGTGGCGGGATCTACATGTGAGGCGGAATACATAGCTGCTTTCGAAGCAGCACATGAAGGAGTCTGGATGAAGGAGTTCATATCCGATCTAGGTGTCATACCTAGTGCATCGGGTCCAATGACTATCTTATGTGACAACACTGGAGCAATTGCTATAGCAAAGGAGCCCAGGTTTCACAAGAGAACCAAGCATATAAAGCGTCGCTTCAACTCCATTCGGAATTTGATTAAGGATGGAGACATAGAGATTTGCAAAGTACACACGGATCTTAATGTGGCAGACCCGTTGACTAAACCTCTTCCACGAGCAAAACATGATCAGCACCAGAATGCGATGGGTGTTAGATTCATTAAAATGTAATTGACTCTAGTGCAAGTGGGAGACTGTTGGAAATATGCCCTAGAGGCAATTAATAAAGTGTTTATTATTATCATATTTCCCCGTTCATGATAATGGTTTATTATTCATGCTGGAATTGTATTGACCGGAAACTTAATACATGTGTGAATAGATAAACAAATACTGAGTCCCTAGTAAGCCTCTACTAGACTAGCTCGTTGATCAAAAGATGGTCAAGATTTCCTGACCATGGACATGAGTTGTCATTTGATAACGGGATCACATCATTAGGAGAATGATGTGATGGATTTGACCCAACCGTCAGCATAGCATATGATCGTTCAGTTTAATGCTATTGCTTTCACTATGTCAAATACACGTTCCTCTGACCATGAGATCATGCAACTCCCGGATACCGTAGGAATACTTTGGGTGTATCAAACGTCACAACGTAACTGGGTGATTATAAAGGTGCACTACAGGTATCTCCAAAAGTGTTTGTTGAGTTGGCATGGATCAAGATGGGGATTTGTCACTCCGACTATCGGAGAGGTATCTCTGGGCCCTCTCGGTAATACAGCATCACAGATGCCTTGCAAGCACCGTGACTAAAGAGTTAGTTGCAAGATGATGTATTACGGAACGAGTAAAGAGACTTGCCGGTAATGAGATTGAACTAGGTATTGGATACCGACGATCGAATCTCGGGTAAGTAACATACCGCCAGACAAAGGGAACAACGTATGTTGACATATGAGGTTCACCGATAAAGATCTTTGTGGAATATGTAGGAACCAATATGAGCATCCAGGTTCCGCTGTTGGTTATTGACCGGAGAGTCGTCTCGATCATGTCTACATCATTCCCAAACCCGTAGGGTCCGCACACTTAAGGTTCGATGACGATTTAGTATTATATGAGTTATGTGATTGGTGGCCGAAGTTTGTTCGGAGTCCCGGATGAGATCACGGACATGACTAGGAGTCTCGAAATGGTCGAGAGGTAAAGATTCATATATTGGAAGGCTATATTCGGACGTCGGAAAGGTTCCGAGTGATTCGGGTATTTTTCGGAGTACCGGGGAGTTACGGGAATTCACCGGGAGAAGTAATGGGCCTTATTGGGCCATACGGGAAAAGGAGAGGCAGGCCACGTGAGGAGGCGCGCGCCCCCCTTGCCCAAACCGAATTGGACTAGGGGAGGGGGCGCAGCCCCCTCTTTCCTTTCCCTCTCCCTTCCCCCTTTCCTACTCCGTATGGGAGGTGGAATCCTACTAGGACTAAGGAGTCCTAGTAGGACTCCCCACACTTGGCGCACCCCTAGGGGGCCAGCCTCCTCCCTCTCATCCTTTATATACGGGGGCAAGGGGGCACCCCAAAGTACACAATTGTTCCAAAGCCGTGTGCGGTGCCCCGATCTCCGTTTTCCACCTCGGTCATATTTTCGGAGAGCTTAGGCGAAGCCCTGCCGGAATCACTTCACTGTCACCGTCGCCACGCCGTCGTGCTGACGGAACTCATCTACTACCTCGACATCTTGCTGGATCAAGAAGGCAAGGAACGTCACCGAGCTGCACGTGTGTAGAACTCGGAGGTGCCGTACGTTCGGTACTCGATCGGTGGAGTTCGAAGGATTGTTCGACTACATCAACCGCGTTGTGAAACGCTTCCGCTAACGGTCTACGAGGGTACGTAGACACAGTCTCCCCTCTCGTAGCGATGCATCTCCATGGATAGATCTTGCGTGAGCGTAGGAAATTTTTTGAAATTCATGCTCCGTTCCCCAACACCCTACTCCCATCGCTGGCCAGGCCATCCCTTTACTCACACACACCTCCTGTTATTCTCCGGCGACGGCAGCCTCACACCGCAGCCGAACCAGTAAACCCTCATACTCCCCTCTGCGTGGGCATCCACTGCCCAGTCTTCCCCGCCTCCGGGTCGTTCCCTTCCTAGGCCTCGTTGTCATCCACTGCCTTGGTTCACTCAGCACGGCATCGTCAACATGGTCAACGAATGACAGCCATCGGAAGAGGTATGTACGTGGAGAGGCTGACAGTTGGAACCCACGAGGTCCATGGTCGCATGCAAGGAAGTGCCTCCTTATTACGCACAAGAAAAATGATTCATCACCCTTCTAGCTGGAACCCACGAGCTACATCTTCACACGCAAGGAAGTGCCTCCTTATTACGCACAAAAAAATGATTCCTCCCCCTGATAGTTGGGACCCACCAGCTACATCTTCGCACGCAAGGAAGTAAAAAAAAATTGCTTCCTCCTAATGATTTCCTGACATCTGGATCCGACCCCATTGTCAATGTAGTCAATAAACGAGAGAATTGCACGACGAGCGGCTAACGCCAGGGACCTAGCATCTCGCGCAGTTGCTGGGTTGTGTGGGGACTGTGGCCCGTCTAGCCCAGGCTTTTATTTTATGTTTGCCACATGACCAGCCCAGTTTTTTTTCTTTCTGCAAATGGCTAGCCCACTTCTTCTTCTTTTTTGCAGAATACCCAACCGAGGCCTACTTGCTTTTCTTGGCCTTACTAGGCTGCAAATCTTTCAAGAGGAGGAGGGATGCATTCGGCTTACCCAGAAAATGGGCTATAAATTTTTTTTAAACACAGCAAGCCAACAATTAGTTTCAAATTTTGTTTTATCCGGATTTTGAGATTTTAAATTTCATTGGATTTTTTTGCGGTGAACATTTCATTGGATTTTAAATTACTATAAATTTATTTTTCAAATTAGTTTGAATCTGACTCGAAACTTCGGGATTAAAAACACTTTGGACCCCACAGAAATATGCAAAATTTCATTGAAAATTTTAACCCTGGCTAGAATATGGGCTGTAATGCTAACAAAAAGAATATGGGCTGCTAAAAATCCCTTAAGAATGAGCAAATGGGCTATAAATTATTAAAAATAATAGCAAATGGTCTGTATGCTATTTGCCACAGATTTGGAGGCTAACTTGTGGGCCTACTAAGTTGACGCGTACGCAAGGATTTGTTAACTTAGTCAACAAATGATTCTATCATCATTGACCGTTGGATGTTAATCCAACGGCCGTGCTGCTTCTTCAATCTCTGATCTTCTTTCTCCAGCCGGCCAAACCAGCGCCGCCGGGACCGCCTGCTCCCGCCTCCCGTGACCGGCTGTGCTGCCACACAGGCCACACCGCCCCACCCTACTCCCACCGCTGTCTAGGCCATCCCTCTACTCACCCACACCTCCTGTTATTCTTCAGCGATGGCAGCCTCACACCGCAGCCGAACTAGTAAACCCTCGTACTCCCCTCTGCGTGGGCAACCACTGCCAAGTCTTCCCCATCTCTAGGTTGTTCCCTTCCTAGGCCTCGCCGTCTTCCACCGCCATGGTGCTCTCGGCACGGCGTCGTCAACACGGTCAACGAACGACAGCCATCGGAAGAGGACTGTACATGGAGAGGCTGACAGCTAGGACCCACGAGGTCCATGGTCGCATGCAAGGAAGTGCCTCCTTATTACGCGCAAGAAAAATGATTCCTCCCCCTGCTAGCTGGGACCCACCTGATTTGGAGGCTGACTTGTGGGCCTACTAAGTTGACGCGTACGCAGGGCTTTGTCAACTTAGTCAACAAACGATTCTAGCAATAGTGGCCGTTGGATGTTAATCCTACGGCGGTGCTGCTTCTTTAATCTCTGATCTTCTTGCTCCAGCCACCCAAACCAGCGCCGGCGGGACCGCCTGCTCCTGCCTCCCGTGGCCAGCTGTGCTGTCGCGCTGGCCTCACCGCCCCACCTTACTCCCAGCGCTGTCTAGGCCATCCCTCTACTCACCCACACCTCATGTTATTCTCCGGCAATGGCAGCCTCACACCGCAGCCGAACCAGTAAACCCTCGTACTCCCCTCTGCGTGGGCAACAACTGCCGCGTCTTCCCCGGCTTTGGGTCGTTCCCTTCCTAGGCCTCGCCGTCGTCCACCGCCTTGGTGCACTCAGTACGGCGTCGTCAATGCGGTCAACGAACGACAGCCATCGGAAGAGGACTGTACGTGGAGAGGCTGACAGCTAGGACCCACGAGGTCCATGGTCGCACGCAAGGAAGTGCCTCCTTATTACGCCGAAAAAAAATGTTTCCTCCCCCTGACAGCTGTGACCCACCAGCTACACCTTCGCACCCAAGGAAGTGCCTCCTTACGCGGAAAAAAAATGATTCCTCCCCTTGACAACTGGGACCCACCAGCTATATCTTCACAGGCAAGGAAGTGCCTCCCTATCCCCCTGACAGTTGGGACCCACCAGGTCGAAGTGTATGTAGTGTTATCTATCTGGTCGCTAGCGTGTACGTACATACTAGTCGATTGGTCTCTCTGCCACAATGAACCGTGGCCGTGTAATGAGTGGCACATGTCGTAGTACAGCCCCCGACGTACCAGTTCAGGCAGTCCCGTCTAAATCGTGTACACATACGTACAACCACGCTGCACAAAAATACGGCCATGTACGTACATACGGGTGGGGTCTCGAACGTGTACTCGCGCATACATACGACTAGAGCCACGCATACGTACGGCTGCACTGGATGGCAGCAACGGCATCCTGTTCATCGGCAGCCAACCGGCTAGGTCAGAACGGAGGAAACACCGTCGTGTTCATCGAGAGCCAAGCGACTGGGTCGAAATGCGTCATGTTCATCGGGAGCCAACCGGCTTGGACGGAACAGCCGAAACGGGGTCCTGTTCATTGGCTGGGGGTTTGGCGTACCGCAAAATGGGGGAAACGGACTTTTGTTCAATCGCCTACGATCGAAACGGGGTCATGTTCATCGGCTGGGGGTCTGGCGTACCGCAAAACGGAGGAAACGGACTTTTGTTCAACCGCCTACGATCAAAATGGGGTCCTGTTGATTGGGAGGGGTCTAGCGTACCGCAAAACAGAGGAAACAGACTTCTCTTCAAGCGCCTACGGTCGAAACAGGGTCCTGTTCATCGGGAGGGGTGTGGCGTACCGCAAAACGGGACTCCATGGGCTACTGTTCATCCACCGTCGACTTCCTCCAGCCTCCACCGACTACTATTCATCCAGCCTCCATGGGGTCCTGTTCATCTACCCCCAACCGGCTGGGGTGTGGCGGCCTCCTCGGGGTCCTGTTCATCCAGCGGCAACCACCTACTACCACGGGGTCCTGTTCATCCAACCCCCACCGGCTGGAGTAGGGCATACGAGCGGGTGGCAACAACAGGAACTGTTCATCCACAGCCAACCAACCGGCTAGGTCAACTCACCATGTCTCGCGCAAGGGGCTCGATCGATGCAAGTCTCAACTCGTTCTATGTATCACGCGCGCGGTAGCAATGTGCACTGTTCATCGAGAGGCAACCCAACACCGGTTGGCTACGTCTCGCACGAGGGCTCGATCGGCTTCAGTAAGCAGCGAGAAGGATTGATCGGGTTCATTTAGCAGCGAAGGGATCGCTCGGGTTCAATTAGCAGCGAAGGGATCGCTCGGGTTCAGTTAGCAGCGAAGGGATCGATCGGGTTCAGTACGTAGTGTGAGGGATCGATCGCTCGTGTTCAGTATGTACTGCGAGGGTGATCGATCGCTCGGGTTCAGTAAGCGAACGCCTCGATTGCTCGGGTTCAGTTAGTGAACGCCTCACACACATGCGCGTACGAGAGAAATGCGCAAACCACACTGCATCGCTCGGCCCTGACCACCCACCGTAACCGGGAACTCCCCGAAAATTTCCTCGCCCTCACTTCTACCATCATTTTTTACGTCATGGACGGCCCAAAGAATGTCATGCGGGTGCGTCTCCGACCCGCCTAGGACGAAAAGCCCATTTTCTGTCATAAGTTTTTGTCATAGAAGTAGGATCCCACCACATCTATGATGATACGTGTTTTTGTCACAACTATCGTCATAGAACTGTCACAACCATGACAGAAAAAGTTTTCATTCAGGCCATAATGTCACGGATGTGTCTTTTTTTGTAGTGATGTGTGGAACATTGAATATTTCTTTGATAATCCTGATAAATCCCCATTCAACATGGTAATGGGATACACTTTGGATTAACGTGAATACTTTAGGGATTATCGCTTGACTCAAAAAGGGAAACACTTATGGGATCAAATAAAAATGTTACGTTGGTATGCTTGGAATATGTGCTCTATGTATGATTATACTTGTTGCTCTACGATGGAGGCTCCACACCTTCTCTTCCAATGTGAATTTAATGATAATGAAACCTTGGCTTCTTATGCTAATGGTGTATATGATTACTATGATGTGGAGCAAAGATAAGAATTTGTTGCTTTTAAGGGTGCTTATGAAATTGCTTCTTTGCTTGAAAAATATGAAAAGTATGATGATGCTCTTTGCAAATCTGAAAATCTTGCCATACTTCAATATTGCTGTGAAAACTATGAATACAATGCTCATATTAATGAATTTATTGAGAGAAAGTCTGCTGCCCTAGAAGAGACTAATATTTTGCAGGATTCTATGGAAGAAGAAATTGCTGAAACTGTGAGCTCATTAGATGAAAAAGATGAGGAGGAGAGCAAAGAACAAAACGAGGAAGAGCGGACTAGCTACCCGTGCCCACCTTCTAATGAGAGTAACTCTTTAACTCATGCATTGTTTAATTTGCTATAGTTTCTTATGTTAAAAATAAAATTGTTGCTATTACACCCACACATGATACTCCTATTATCCTTTTGAATTCTCCCAACTACACTATGTCGAAGAAGTTTGTGCTTATTAAGGACTATATTGATGGGTTGTGTTTCTCTTATGCACATGATGATTTTAATGAATATAATATGCATGTGCTTGCTGCTCCTACTTGCAATTATTACGAGAGAGGAACCTCATATCCACCTCTACATGTTTCTAATATGATAAAATTGCAAGAAACTACCTACACTATGCATTGGCCTTTACTTTGTGTGCATGAATTGTTCTCTTATGACATGCCAATGCATTGGAAGAGAGTTAGACTTCGTTGTTACATGTTATATGTTACTTTGTGCTCACTGCTAAATTATAAATCATTGTTAATTAAAATCGGCTTTGATATTCCTTGGGATCCCGGTGGATCGATTACTTGAGCACTTTATGCCTAGCTCAATGGCTTTAAAGAAAGCGCTTCCTGGGAGACAACCCGGAAGTTTTAGAGAGTCATTTTCTTATTTTGTGTGCTTATAAAATTTCAAAAACAAAAAAAATAAAGCGGGAACTTAAAACTTTTTCCAAAAGAAAAGTGAAAGTCAGAAAGATGAGCCTCGTTGAAGTGGGGGGCGTCCTTGAACTTTTGTTCATGCCCATGGAAACTTTGTGAATCTTGAATCACAGAAGCTCTTCAACAAAAATAATTATGCCCTTGTACAAATCCATTGTATTATAAAAATAATGTGCCAAGATTTACCTTTAGGGTGTTTAAATTATAAATTTGATATGTGCTGTGCAGAAACATAAACTTTTTCTGTAGTATTTGAATTTTCATATTTTACTGGAACGTGCAAATTTTTGGAAATTTTTACGCAGTACTTTACTGCAATTTTTTTTATTAATACTAATTTTTCAGAATTTTTGGAGTTACAGAAGTATACGTTCATCTGCATCTTTACAGACTGTCCTGTTTTCAAAGATTGCTGTTATAGTTTCTTTATCTGCTTATGTTTGCAATTTTGTTTAGCTCCATTGATGTGAGAGCATTAGAATTGTGATAGCATATAGTAGGTAATGTTTTATTACAATTATACAATATTGTTACAGCAAGACATGATGGGATTTGATGTCATTTGGGCTAACCCATCTAATAAAAGTTCTGTTGAGTTTTGTGTGGATGAAGCTTTTAAAACTGAGGGGAGTCATCGATATGAGAGGAATAAGGAGAAGCAAGAGTTCAAGCTTGGGGATGCCCAAGGCACCCCAAGTAAATATCCAAGGAGACTCAAGCGTCTAAGCTTCAGGATGCCCTGGATGGCATCCCCTCTTTCTTCCTCAACAACTATCGGTATGTCTCGGTTTTTCTTTGTTCACATGATATGCGTAAATTCTTGGAGCATCATTTGCTTTTCTTTTTCTTCTAGCATGCTGGTATGGGATAGTCCTTGGTTCATTTATAGAATGCTCTTTGCACTTCACGCATATCTTTTGAAGTTTGGATGCTCGCTTCTCTACATTTGGAATATTGTTATTTGTAGAATGCTCTTTTGCTTCATCTATATTTGTTAGAGTGTGGCCGAGTCTTTTATAGAAAGGATTAGAAATCTCTTGCTTCATGTATATATTTTTTGGAGAGTCAGATAGGAATTTTTTATTTCCATGGTTAGTCATAGGTATGTACGGGTGGTATATATATAAACTTGCATAAAACTTGTAGATCATTGAACATGATAAGTTTGATTCTTTGCAATAGTTTTACGATATTGAGGTAGAAATATGTGATTGTGTGGGTAAATGGTTAATTTTTAGTATGAATACCGGTGTTAAGGTTTGTGAGGCCATATTCATGAAAGTGGTAGCCGCTAGTATTGGCGAAGAATTCTGAGTGTGTGATGTCTTAGAGTGGCACTCTTGTGTGTATTGATCAGGGGCGTGCGATGGTTAACTCCTACCAACCCCCCCCCTAGGGGTATGAGGGCTGCGCTTGCTTCGAGATGGGCTGCTAGGCTTTCGCAATAAATACTTGAGTCCTTTATGACTAATGTGAGTTTTCGGTCTTTTGTGCACTTCCACCTATCCATATTTTGCTAGCCTCTTCGGTACCGTGCATTGCCCACTCTCACCTCGAGACATGGTGCATACTTCGCCGGTGCATCCAAACCCAGTGGGATGATACGCTCTCTCACAAATAAGGCACATTATATCCTCCTCAAAACAGTCACCATACCTACCTATCGTGGCATTTCCATAGCCATTCCGAGATATATTTCCATGCAACTTCCATTGTTACTATTCATTACATGCATGACTTGAATTCATAGTCATATAGCCTTGCAGGATTGTAAGATAGCTAGCATGATATTTTCATGGCTTGTCCGTTTTTTGATATCTTTGCTACGCTAGATCATTTCTCATACTGGTACAGTGCCAGAGGCATTCATTTGTAGTCATCATTTATATCATGAGTTATGATAAAGTGTGATGATCATCATTCTAGAGTATGCTTCTACCTGTGAGGATAAAAAAAGGAGAGAAAAATGGAGGATGCCAATAATCCCTAAAAAGGGATAAAAAGGGAGGAGGCCCATGATCCCATTGGAAAAAATAAAAAATAGAAAAATTAAAAGAAAAAGGGAGAAAGAGAGAGGGAGCACACTACTATCCTTTACCACACTTGTGCTTCAAAGTAGCACCATGTTTTTTATATGGGGAGTTTTCATATTATTCACTTCATATGCTAATGGGATTTTTACATTATAGAACTTGGCTTGTATAGTTCGATGACAAGCTTCCTCAAAATGCTCGAGGCCTTCATGAGCAAGCAAGTTGGATGCACACACTTAGCTATATTAGGAGAGCTTTCATACACTTATAGCTCTACTGGATCTGTTGCATGGCAATCCCTACTCCTCACATTAACATTGATTGTAAGGCCTCTCCATTGCCTAATGATCAATCCATGTTGATGTGAGACTTTCTTATTATTTTTTGTCTTCTTAAAACCTCCATCATCATTCTACTTGCCATCCAAAGTGCCAAGACCGTAGCTCACGCTCAATTAGTGCGTGGGAATTGAATAGCTAAAGTGAGAAAAGAATGATTTGATTGCTTGGTTGAACACCTGGGTAGTTCATGATTCGATATCTTTATGCTAGGAAGATTGAGCATGCTATGCTATTATGATTAAGTGTGTGTGAAATCGCTTTCTTTAGCATCTTTATTTTGGAAAGGCAATGATTGTTTATTTGCATGCTCACGTATTGTTATTTTAATGTCAAATTGATAGACTATTGCCATGAATCCCTTTTAACCTAAGTTCATATCACAATTAATTATTTAATCAAGATTGTGCAAGATAGCGTGCCACACCAAAAATTATCTTTTTTTAATCATTTACCTACTCGAGGACGAGCAGGGATTAAGCTTTGGGGATGTTGATACGTCTCTGACGTATCTATAATTTTTTATTGTTTTATGATATTATCATACCACTTTTACGTATTTTTGGCAATAATTTATATTATTTATATCTGGACTAAACTACTAACCCAGTGCCAAAGGACAGTTCCTGTTTTCTATTGTTTTGGGGTTTTCAGGTGAAAAATTCACAGAGCCGGAATAACCTAAATTTTTTTGTGAATTTTTTATGGAATATATCTGAATTTATGGTGGAAGAATCAACACAAGGAAGTGCTCGTGGGCTCCACAAGGGTATGGGGCGCGTCCTAGGGCCCACCCGCGCCATGCACCCTTGTGGGCAAACCATAATTCAGATGGAGCTCTCCTTCGAGCGCAAGGAAGCTAATTTTGGGAGGGGGGTCGTGTTAAAATTTCAGCCCGATTAGAGTTACGAATCTCTGGCTATTTAACAAACGGTGCTCGGCCGCAGAAACAGTTTCGGAAAGTCGTGAAACAAAGAGAAAGATCCAATCTCAGAGGAGCTCCCACCCTCCGGGAGCCATGACGGTCAAGGTCCAGAGGGAGAATCCTTTCCCATCTAGGGGAGAGGCCAAGGAAGAAGAAGAAGGAGGGGGGCTCTCTCCCGTCTCTCCTGGTGGCACCGTAGCACCGCTGGGGGAACCATCATCACCGTGACCATCTGCATCAACACCACCATCTTCATCAACACCTCCATCACCTTCCTCCCTCTATAATCAGCGGTCCGCTCTCCCGCAACCCGTTGTAGTCCCCTACCTGAACATGGTTTTTGGTGCTATGAATTATTATCCAATGATTTGTGTCATCGCTATTATGTTTGAGTAGATTACTTTTGTCCTATGGGTTGAATGGTGATCATGATTGGTTTGAATTGCATGTTTTATTTTGTTGCTATCCTTTGGTGCGCATCATATGAGCGCGCACATTTATGGATCGCATCATGGGGCTAGTACTATGTTGAGAGAACTATGCATAGGCTGGCCAGAGCGACGGAAATTACCGAAGCTGGGTGTAGGATCAATACATATGGGATGAAGAGGGACCAATTTATCTTAATGCTATGGTTGGGTTTACCTTAATGAACTTGTTAGTAGTTGCGGATGCTTGCTAACAGTTCCAATCATAAGTGCATAAAATTTCGAGTAAGGGATGGCATGCTAGTAGAGGCCTCTCCCACACATAAAACTGCAATGACGACGATCGGTCCAATTATCAATTGCCTAGCGACAATTCCGCACATCCTACCACCACTTTTCCACACTCGCTTTATTTACTTTATTGTTCTTTATTTAAATAGCATCTAACTTTTATTTACGCGTTCTTTATTATCTTGCAAACATATCCCATTACATCTACAAAGTAGTTTTATTTCTTGTTCTAGGTAAAGCAAACGCTAAGTGTGCGTAGAGTTGTATCGGTGGTCGATAGAACTTGAGAGAATATTAATTCTACCTTTTGCTCCTTGTTGGGTTCGATACTCTTATTTATCAAAAAGGCTACAACTGATCCCCTACATTGTGGGTTATCATGGCCGTCGGCAGGTTGCCCGAGGACTCGCCGACTTCCTCATTCATGTCTTCGACCTCGTCCGAGACGCTTGCGAAGATCTCGGTCAGGTCTTCAATGTTAGCGACAATGTAGGTGGGTCAAAAAATCCGACCTTTCTAGGTGACTCCCAAATCTGATCATAAACTGAGGGCTGATTGTGTGATATTGCGAGCCTCTGAATCCAGTCTAACATCTCGCTCAAGAGAGATTTCTCACGCTCTTCTTGGATCAATCTGACATCGGCGCCAGGGGGAGTTTCCCTAAGATCCGATTGGACATGGATCCAGGTTCTTTGTATGGGACCAGATCCGTTGTTTGGCCCGGGGTGTGTGATGACCGACAAGTATAGGGGATCAATCGTAGTCCTTTCGATAAGTAAGAGTGTTGAAACCAACGGGGAGCAGAAGGAATTGATAGGCGGTTTTCAGCAAGGTATTCTCTGGAAGTGCTATAAGATAGTTTTGACAGATAGTTTGATAGCAAGATAATTGGTAACATGTAACAAGTAACAAAAGTAGCAAGGTGTGACAAGTGGCCCAATCCTTAATTATACTAAGGACAAGCCGGTGATACTTCTTATAGTGATTAAAACGCTCTTGAGGACACACGGGAATATCGTCGAGTTACTTTCACCACGATTCATCGACTTCGCGTTCATTACCTTGATAAGTGTTATGTGGGTGGACCGAAGCTAAGGTACAGTTCTTACTTCAACAAACACCTACTTATGATTATACCCTCCATGCAAGCATCTTCAAATACAAGAGAAGTAATTAAGATAAATCTAACCATAACATTAAACATGTGGATCCAAAACAACCCCTCACGGAACAATTTGTAAACTGGGGTTTAGGCTTCCGTCACTCCCGCAACCCATCATCTACAAACTAATTCCACAATGCCTTCCCCTAGGCCCAAATATGGTGAAGTGTCACGTAGTTGACGTTCACATAACACCACTAGAGGAAGAACAACACAACATAATATGAAAACATTGAACGGTGATCAATTTCACATGATTACTAATAACAAGACTTCTCCCATGTCCTCAAGAACAAATAGAACTACTCACAATTCATCATACTGAGCATGCTCAGTAGGTATAAATATGCAATCAACAATCTGGACATAATGATCTTTCGCCAAGTAAACCAACTAGCATCAACTACAAGATGTAATCAACACTACTAGCACCCCCAGGTACAAATCTGAGGTTTGATACAAAGATTGAACACAAGAGATGAACTAGGGTTCATAGATGTGATGGTGTTGGTGAAGATGATGAAGCCTCCCACGATGAGAGGAGCATTGGTGATGATGATGGCTTCAATTTTCCCCTCCCGGAGGGAAGTTTCCCCGACAGAATCGCTCCGTCGGAGAGCAAAAGTGCTCTGCCGGAGAGCAAAAGTGCTCCGCCTCTGTTTCCTCCTCGAGACAGCGGCGAAAGGTCCCAAAAATCTTCTCTCTATTTTTTATAGGGTAAATGGCTTTATATAGGGGAAGAACGTCGGCAGTGAACCTCTGTGGGCCCCACAAGCCTGGATGGCGCGGCCTGGGGGTGGTCGTGCCCCCTTGTGGGGCCCCTGTTGCACCTCCTTATTACTTCCTTCTTCCAGTATTTTTTTTATATTCCAAAATAAATCTTCGTAAAATTTCACTTCATTTTGAGCTCTGGAGAATTACTATCTTTGCAGTAGCTTGTCCAGGTCAGAATTCCAGCTGCTGGTAACCCCTCTCTTTTGATGTATCTTGCATTTTAAGAGAGAAAGGGCATTAGAATTGCATCATAATATGATATATCACTTCAAAATAACATAAATAATAGTAGGAAATCATGATGCAAAATGGATGTATCAGTGTGTCGTCGGATCCTGATTTATGGTCAGATCCGACAAGCGATTCTCGCACCTGTTCTGGGTCAGATTTGACATCTGCGTCGGAACGAGTGCATCTTGTTGCTCCTCGGTCTGGTCTGACATCCAGCTTGAGAAGACTAGCTCTCCGCAAGAATCCGCGGTGTACTCCAGGTTGCCGAATCTGATGATTCAGCCTAGAGCAAAGGTCTCAACCTCGCCTAGGTGGCCGGTCGAGTCAGCGAAAATGGCAATGCTGCCGAACAAAATGATCCGGCCCGACACGAAGGTCATGCCGGTGTCGATCTGCTCACCGATCTTGATCCCCATCGAATCGCTACGACTATGTAGCGGGACCTGCATGGGCCAACAATGTCGGGGTCGAATCCGACAGATATCAGGTAGGGGGTCCCGAGAGCTAGTAGTCTTGACACGATAGTAACAGGGCACGGGTTTTTACCCAGGTTCGGGCTCTCCTTAGAGATAAAACCCTACATCTTGCTTGTGTTGTATTGAGTTGGGAAGGAGTACAAAGTATAGGTGATCTACCACGAGATCTTTGTCTGTCGTCTACAAGCCCTACCCCTCAGCTTATATAGGTATAGGAGGGGGGTCTAGGGTTACAACCTAGTCGGCTAGGTACATGGAGAACGTGTTTTAGACAACCTCTAATGTCTTGGGAGTATATGTCAAGTTTTCAGGAGCCTTCCTTTTATACGCCATGGGCAACTTCGACTTGGCCCACTGGTGAACCGATATGGGGGGTCCTCGGCCTGGCCGGGAGATGATGTGGTGAGTGACCCCCAATCAGGGACACCGTCAGAGGGGTAAGGTTTTGTGGCATCGCCGACCGGCTTTAAATAGCAGGCATCCTGGCAGGCAGATCAGCGGCTTGAACGCGGGCGCACAGAGTTGGCTCCCATTCGTCACGCGAGTTTGAATATCGGGTAGGTGGACTACCAATCAACCGGTTTGAATGCGGTAGGAAGCAGTCCCATCCGGCCACGTCCGCTCCGAACCGGCATGAATGCGGTACGGAGAACGAGCGGGCACGACGGGAGAGGCGGCTTGAATGCGGGAACTCGGAGTTGGCTTCTCATTCGCCGCGCTGGTGTGAATGCCGCGTAGGCGGACGGTCGGTCAGCCAGCTTCAGTGCGATAGGAAGTCATTCTGCCCTATCACATCCGCTCTGAACGGACCAAATGCGGAGGGAGAGCAAGCGGACGCTACAGGAGAGGGGTTTTTTGGGTGTGTCTATTGTTGATGTATAAAACATGGGTATTTTATACCCTGACTTATGCACAGACAGTAGCAGCCTTCTTGATGGCCAGGCTTGCCAGGGATTACCAAGATCAGGACTCAAGGCTTAGTTGCAACGGCACTAAGGAAGAGATCAAGACGAAGCATCAATAAGTACTTGACTAGTACTGAAGATGGAGGCATTACTCACCGGCAAGATTCAAGCCGACAAGTTGAAGGCCCGGCAAGCTCCGTGTCGGCAAGCTCTCGCTAACTCGTCAGCGCTCCACCTCACCGAGCAGCTAGTCGTTAATCGGTGAGGTGTCGACCGCGCAAGCAGTTTGGTGAGACTTGTCGGGGCACGTGTCAGCCTGCTGGAAGGAGATTTAACTTTAATGACACCCGTCCAGGAGGCGTGTCAAGGTAATATGAGGTAGCTGGGCGAGTAGTGCAGGAACCTTGCCGGGGTTCCTCCTACACATGACACCTAACGGCGCATTTAATGCTTTTGTCCTAAACCGGCATAGATAGGTATGATAGCACTGTTCGCTATCTAATCAACTTGTAATGACTATTTTGCCATTGTGGTTACCCCTTTAGGCTATAAAAGGAGGGCCAGGGCAACCTTTACAAGGATCGATCCTTAGACACTCTAGCTGACTTTGCATGCGTAGCTGCTTCCCTTTGCACCTTGCCGGGACGAAGTGCACCTTGTACTTGAGCTCTCCACATATAATACACCAAAGCAGGAGTAGGGTTTTACACCTCACGATGGCCCGAACCTGGGTAAAAACCTTTGCGTTCTCTGCTGATTCTGTTCTTTGTGCTTGTGCATTCCCCTAGTCGAACCGCAAAGGGGCTAGATGGCCCCATAGATGGTCGTACGCACGACATCTTTGGCGCGCCAGGTAGGGGAATCACTTGCGCGAATCTGAGTCAGTAGTTTGCGCGTCAACTTCGTCTTCATCATCTGTGATGGCGCCCAAGAAGAAGGGCGCGTCTGCAGCCGCTCCATCGACCTCCAAGGTTCCGTCGCATACACCTGCGGGCGGCGGAGAAGATCCGGCCGGCGCAGGTGGAGCGGAGGGCGTCACTGGTGCAGGCGGCGCAGGAGGCGTATGTTGTAGGGCACGGGCCAAAGTGCCCCGATTTGTCCCGATGTTCACGAATTGGAGGTGGCTACTGTGGGATCGAGGAGATAGGTCTAGAGGGGGGTGAATAGAGCCTTAACCAGCCAAATTAGCAGTTTTTAATTTCTCTTGGAACTTAGGCAGATTTTGGCATAAGTTAAGATCACTACAATACTTTCTACACATGCATATCTAGAGGTTGAGCAGCGGAAATAGTAAAGCATGCAAGAATATGGAAAGTAAAGGGGTAAAGTATGGAAGATCAATTGCAATGAAGACACGGTGGTTTTTGGCGTGGTTCCGATAGGTGGTGCTATCGTACGTCCATGTTGATGGAGACTTCAACCCACGAAGGGTAATGGCTGCGCGAGTCCACGGAGGGATCCACCCACGAAGGGTCCACGAAGAAGCAACCTTGTCTATTCCACCATGGCTTACGTCCACGAAGGACTAGCCTCACTCGGGGTAGATCTTCACGAAGTAGGCGATCTCGTTGCCCTTAAAAACTCTTGGTTCAACTCCACATCATGTCGGAGGCTCCCAAGTGACACCTAACCAATCTAGGAGACACCACTCTCCAAAAGGTAATAGACGGTGTGTTGTTGATGAACTCCTTGCTCTTGTGCTTCAAATGATAGTCTTCCCAACACTCAAACAACTCCTCACAGATTTGGCTATGGTGGAAGAAGGATTTGAGTGGAAAGCAACTTGGGAAAGGGTAGAGATCAAGGTTCAAATGGTAGGAATGGAATATCTTGATCTCAACACATGAGTAGGTGGTTCTCTCTCAGAAAATGTATGGTGGAAATGTAGGCACGTTCTGATGGCTCTCCTTACTGAGAAGGAGGTGGTGGAGGGGTATATATAGCCTCCACACAAAATCCAACCGTTACACACTTTTGACCCAACTCGGTGGCACCAAAACAATCATCTCGGTAGCACCGAATTGTGTAAAAGATATGAACGTTAGGAATCTCGGTGCGACCGATACGGACAACTCGGATGGACCGAAGTGCAATGGCTTAGGGCAAACCTCATCTCGGTGGCACCGATTGCATCAACTCGGTTGGACCGAAGTGAAGCAATAAGGCAACAGAGACTTGGCAAGCCATCTCGGTGAGACCGATTTGCAAAACTCGGTGAGACCGAAGTGAATGCAAATGATTACAGAGAGTTGGCAAGGCCATCTCGGTGAGACCGAGATCCATTTCGGTGGATCCGATTTGTTAGGGTTTTGGCAGTGGCTAAGTCCAGATGAACTCGGTGGGGCCGGATAGAGAATTTCGGTGGGGCCGAGTTGGAATGATGGTTTTGGACATATTTGGGTAGAGAGAGTGGTTGAGGGTTTAGGAGTACTGTCACTAAGCACTTGAGCAAAAAGACCATTAAGCAACACCTCATCCCCTTTTAATAGTATTGGCTTTCCTATGGACTCAATGTGATCTTGGATCACTAAACCAAAAATGTAGAGTCTTGATCTTTTGCCAATCCTTGTCCTTAGCATTTTGAAGGGGTTCCACATCCTCTTGTCCATGCCACGCCATTGTTGAACTTGTCTAAAATTCACTAGATAAAAGCATTAGTCCAACAACATGTATGTTGGCATAAATTACCAAAACCACCAAGGGAGAAAATGTGCTTTCAATCTCCCCTTTTTTGGTAATTGATGACAACATACATCAAAGCTTCAAATATAGATATAGTAGAGGTATGTATGAAAGCTTTGAAGGAAACATGTAACATGTATGGACTCCCTAGAACTCCCCCTGAAGAGGTGCATATAATAATGATGATATCTCATGGGAAATATACATGCAACATGTATCTTGGCTATATGCATCAGAGCAAATATATATATATATATCATATAGGGTCCACATGTCCGTGATTGTCTCCTTGCAAACAATATATACTAGCAAGGGGTCAATCATGTACATGAGTGTGATGCATATACTTACCTTGAAGGTCTTGATCAAGTACCTGAAGAAATACACTTGAGAAAACAAGGTTAGATAACACAAGATAACTTCTTCAAGAAAGGATACAAGATCAACAAGAAACCAATATTGGGATGACATGTAGAAAAGAGTATCACTAGGTGAATACTTCTTTGAAGCAGACATGTCCCCAAAAGAAATAGTTGTCTCCCCTGAAAGAACTTCCTCTCCCCCTGAATCTAACATTGGATATTGGGAGCAGGTAGGGTGAGAAAACTAGAACAACTAAAGAACAAACTGATCATGTTTCTCCCCTCTTAGAAACATGTAACATTCTCTCCTCTTGTAAGTTGCATCTCTTTTGTAGTAATAAGCTTTGATGTAATTCCTCTCTCCCCCTTTGACATCAATTTCCAAGAAGGGACTTCAAGGTTATTGAGCAAGCGGGTTTGGTCCTTGAGGAACACAGCTAGCCATTGAATGGCTCTAGATGCAAGTAGAGGGTAAGAATCATTGAGTGGAGCTGGAACAGAAAAACTCAGGAAATATTTGACAAAAAAGTCCTTAGGGCAGCAAAGTCGGTGACACTGAGATGAGACAAATCGGTGGAACCGAGTTTGATGCAATGGAACATTTTGTCAACTCAGCTCACTAGGCAAAGGAATTCTCACAAAGATTTGCAATGAATTAGCTACGAAACAAGCTAAACGAAAAGAAGCAAAGAATCATCTAGATAAAGTTTTTTTTTGAGAACTTCATCTAGATGGGTCGGCGACTAGGTCACCTATGTTAGAGTATATTGACTTAAAAGTCAAGTGAGAACACTTGATCATAGGTCATACTCATCGTTTAAGCTCGAAATGGGGTTGCCATTTTTCCTTTAAGCATTTCAATGTATTCACATCTTGTTGAGTTGCCTTAGCTCATGTATTTGAGTAAAGCTTCTCTAAGATGTGAGAACTTACATTGGGATTTTGTGGTGATGTCCATCATGTAGTTGAACTTGAAGTGGATGCTCATGAGATGAAGTTTGGAGCTATCCTATCATTTGTAGTTCATCTTCCTACATGGGTTAGATTTGCAAGGAACAACATGTATATCCAAAATGACAAGAATGAAGCATAACTCAAATGTTGTCAAAGGATATGTTTAGGTTGTCTTGTTCCTTGTTCCACCATCTATTGTTGATACTTGGGTTATACAAGATAGCTCAAGATAAGAGTGAGACGCAATCTTGTGAGATGAAGCTTGTCCAAGTACCTACAAAAGATTAGATACAATACAAGGGAGCAAAGTGTCCAAGATTTAAGATGATCATGAAGGTATCATGGATTAGTCAAGCATGCTCATGCCCTTGTATGCATCCACATGAACCTCTAGTTCACGTTTGAAGCATCAATGATGTTCAACTCACTTCTCAAGTGACAAAACACTTTCTCATCAAGGGGTTTGGTAAAGATGTCCGCCAATTGTTTGTCGGTACGAACATGTTTAAGGTTAATATCACCTTTCTCAACATGATCTCGAATGAAGTGGTGACGAACCTCAATATGCTTAGTTCGAGAATGTTGCACGGGATTGTGCGCAATCTTAATAGAACTCTCATTGTCACATAGTAATGGTACATGTCTCACATGCACACCATAGTCTTTAAGAGTTTGTGTCATCCATAGTAATTGAGCACAACATGATCCCGCGGCAATGTATTCCGCTTCGGCAGTAGATAGAGATACGGAATTTTGTTTCTTGGAGGACCAAGACACAAGTGATCTACCAAGAAATTGGCATGTACCCGAAGTGGATTTTCTGTCAACCTTGTCTCCGGCATAGTCCGAATCGGAGTAGCCAACAAGATTGAAAGAAGATCCTTTGGGATACCATATGCCAAAGTTTGGTGTATGTAACAAGTATCTCACAATTCTTTTCACAGCCTTTAGGTGACACTCTTTTGGTGCCGCTTGGTATCGTGCACACATGCACACACTTAGCATAATGTCAGGACGGGAGGCACATAGATATAGCAATGAACCAATCATAGATCGATAAACCTTTTGATCAACTGGTTTGCCATCCTTGGTCAAGTCAAGATGTCCACTCGTGGGCATGGGAGTTTTCATACCTTTACTCTCTTGCATGTTGAACTTCTTGAATAAGTCCTTGGTATACTTTGTTTGAGAAACAAAGGTACCCTCCCTAGTTTTCTTGATTTGCAAACCAAGAAAGAATTTGAGTTCACACATCATAGACATCTCGAATTTTTCCGACATCAACCTTCCAAACTTTTCACTAAAAGAGGGGTTAGTAGATCCAAAGATAATATCATCAACATAAATTTGGCATACAAATAGTTCTCCATTAACCCTCTTAGTGAACAAAGTTGAATCAATCTTCCCAATTTCAAAACCTTTGTCAAGAAGGAACTTTGTCAAGCATTTGTACCAAGCTCTGGGGGCTTGTTTAAGACCATAAAGAGCTTTACGAAGTTTGTACACATGATTAGGTTTCTTGGGATTCTCAAAGCCGGGAGGTTGTTTAACATACACTTCCTCCTCAATTTCACCATTTAAGAAAGCACTTTTAATATCCATTTGGTAAAGAGTGATATCATGGTGATTGGCATAAGCAAGTAAAATGCGAATGGACTCAAGTCTTGCAACGGGGGCATAGGTCTCACCATAGTCCATACCTTCGACTTGTGTGTAGCCTTGTGCTACGAGACGAGATTTGTTGCGTACAACTTGTCCATCTTCATCTTGCTTATTCTAGAACACCCATTTGGTTCCAATGATGTTTTGCTCTTCCTTAGGCTTCTCAACCAATGTCCAAACTTGGTTCCTCTCAAAGTTGTGTAGCTCTTCGTGCATTGCATTCACCCAATCGGGGTCCTTGAGAGCATCTTCCACCTTTAAAGGTTCAACACTAGAGATAAATGAGTAATGCTCACAAAAGTTAGCTAAACGAGTTTTAGAGCGAGTGATTCTCCCGGTTTGGATATCTCCAAGTATTTCTTCGACGGGATGATCCTTGTCGATTCTTGCTCTAACTCGAGGTAGCCTTTTCTTGGGTTGTGGTGAGGCTTCCACATCATCATCATCTTCTTCTTCTTCGTTGATGTTGTCGTTGTTCGCTTGTGGAGGTGGAGAAGGAGGTCGAGGTGGATCATCTTGTTACACTTCCTCATTTCCATCGTCTTGACGTGTTCCACTTGTGGACGCCTCCATATCAACTTGTCGGTCACCTTGGTGTGAAGTTGGGGCTTCCACTTGAATGGACGAGGTACTCTCCTTTACTTCCACGGGGCGAATCTTGCCAATGGGCAAGTCTTGGATTGCTTCTGATGGTTCTTGATCTCCTACATCAAGTGGCAATTGCTCGACTTGCGAGCCGTTAGTCTCATCAAAATTCACATCTACCGTCTCTTCAACTTTTCGAGTGAAGTTGTTGTAGACACGGTAAGTGTGAGAGTTCGATCCATAACCAAGTAGAAAACCTTCATGAGATTTAGGAGCAAATTTTGAACTACGATGCTTATCAAGAATGTAACATTTTGAGCCAAATACTCGAAAGTATCCAACTTGTGGTTTGTTACCGGTGAGCAGTTCATATGCCGTTTTACCAAGAAGCTTGTGAAGATAGAGTCGATTTGTTGCATGACAAGCTGTTTCAACCGCTTCCGCCCAAAAATGTCTTGGTGTCTTGTATTCATCAAGCATTGTCCTTGCCATCTCAATAAGTGTCCGGTTCTTCCTCTCAACAACTCCATTTTGTTGAGGTGTGTACGTAGCCGAGAACTCGTGTGAAATACCCTCCTCATCAAGAAAGGTGTCCACATTTGCGTTCTTGAACTCCGTTCCATTGTCACTCCGAACCTTCTTGATCTTCACTTCAAACTGATTTTGAGCTTTTCTTGCGAAGTTCTTGAAGATCTTTTGTACCTGCGATTTGTCATCAAGAAAGAACACCCACGTAAATCTGGAAAAATCATCAACAATGACCAAACCGAAAGAGTTACCACCAAGACTCTTATAGGAGTTGGGACCAAAAAGATCCATATGAAGTAGCTCGAGTGGTCTTCTCGTGGTCATAATGTTCTTCACGGGATGGCTTCCTCCAACTTGTTTTCCTGCTTGGCAAGCACTACAAAGTAGATCTTTGTCAAATATAACATCTTTTACTCCAAGAATGTGATCTCCTTTAACAAGTTTATCAAGGTTACGCATACCAACATGTCCAAGTCTTCTATGCCATAACCAACCTTTAGAAGATTTAGCAATTAAGCATGTACGAGGTTGAGCTCTCTTAGTGAAATCAACAATGTATAGATCACCTCTACGAATGCCGGTAAAGACCATATTATGATTATCTTGACGAAACACTTGGCAATCTACTTTGGTAAATAGAACATTAAAACCAAAATCGGCTAGTCTAGATACGGAAAGAAGATTGTAACCAAGAGATTCAACAAGCATAACATTTTGTATGGAGCTATCATTGGATATGGCCACCTTACCAAAGCCAAGTACCTTACCCTTGGAGTTGTCTCCAAAAGTCACATACTTGCGTGGACCATCATTTTTAGTAAGCTCACGAAACATGTCTCTATCTCCGGTCATGTGATCGGTACATCCACTATCAAGAATCCACTCTTTTCCTCCGGCCATGTAATCTCGAAGATTTGCCATAAGACAGATATTCCTCATGGTCTTCTCAAATTCAATATCAAACTCTTCATCCTCATCATAGTAGCCATGCTCAACATCATCATCATGCGTGTAATCATTACCTAGGGCAATAGATTCATTAGTTTCATGGTCATGACAATGTTCAAGTTTATGAATTCTAATGGCTTCCATGATAATATTACTAATAGTTCTAACATCTCCTTTGGCACGCATAAGGTCACGAAGCTCAAACAAGCAATCATCAAACTTAGGATCATTAGGACTCATCTTGTGAAAAGCAACAGCCTTATGAAGAATCTTATCAAGACTCTTTAAAGAGTAATCGGGATATCATTTTTCCAAGTCAAGCCATAGAGTATAAGCACATTCAAAGTTTTGCATACAACCAAGCACAATTTTAGGTAATCCTCTAATGATAAGATTGACGGTTCTAAGATTACGAAGCATGTCAATTTCCTCTTCATGAGTAGGATGCAAGGGATCAATAGGGGGCACATAAGGATTATGAATATACTTGCTCAAGTTAAATTCATCAAAAATATCAAGCATTTCATCTTTCCAAAAGTTGTAATACTCCCCATTAAGAATAGGCACTCTACGTCTAAGACTCCCCAAAGTAGACACATCCATCTCCCTCCAATGGTGATGAAACCAAAGCAATGGAGACCAAAGCTCTGATACCAATTGTGGGATCGAGGAGATAGGTCTAGAGGGGGGTCAAAAGACCCTTAACCAGCCAAATTAGCAGTTTTTAATTTCTCTTGGAACTTAGGCAGATTTTGGCATAAGTTAAGATCACTACAATACTTTCTACACATGCATATCTAGAGGTTGAGCAGCGGAAATAGTAAAGCATGCAAGAATACGGAAAGTAAAGGGGTAGAGTATGCAAGATCAAATGCAATGAAGACACGGTGGTTTTTGGCGTGGTTCCGATAGGTGGTGCTATCGTACGTCCACGTTGATGGAGACTTCAACCCACGAAGGGTAACGGCTACGCGAGTCCACGGAGGGCTCCACCCACGAAGGGTCCACAAAGAAGCAACCTTGTCTATTCCACCATGGCTTACGTCCACGAAGGACTAGCCTCACTCGGGGTAGATCTTCACGAAGTAGGCGATCTCCTTGCCCTTACAAACTCTTGGTTCAACTCCACATCATGTCGGAGGCTCCCAAGTGACACCTAACCAATCTAGGAGACACCACTCTCCAAAAGGTAATAGACGGTGTGTTGTTGATGAACTCCTTCCTCTTGTGCTTCAAATGATAGTCTTCCCTACACTCAGACAACTCCTCATAGATTTGGCTATGGTGGAAGAAGGATTTGAGTGGAAAGCAACTTGGGAAAGGCTAGAGATCAAGGTTCAAATGGTAGGAATGGAATATCTTGATCTCAACACATGAGTAGGTGGTTCTCTCTCGGAAAATGTATGGTGGAAGTGTAGGCACGTTCTGATGGCTCTCCTTACTGAGAAGGAGGTGGTGGAGGGGTATATATAGCCTCCACACAAAATCCAACCGTTACACACTTTTGACCCAACTCGGTGGCACCAAAACAATCATCTCGGTAGCACCGAACTGTGTAAAAGATATGAACGTTAGGAATCTTGGTGGGACCGATACGGACAACTAGGATGGACCGAAGTGCAATGGCTTAGGGAAAACCTCATCTCGGTGGCACCGATTGCATCAACTCGGTTGGACCGAAGTGAAGCAATAAGGCAACAGAGACTTGGCAAGCCATCTCGGTGAGACCGATTTGCAAAACTCGGTGAGACCGAAGTGAATGCAAACGATTATAGAGAGTTGGCAAGGCCATCTCGGTGAGACCGAGATCCATTTCGGTGGATCCGATTTGTTAGGGTTTTGGCAGTGGCTAAGTCCAGATGAACTCGGTGGGGCCGGATAGAGAATTTCGGTGGGGCCGAGTTGGAATGATGGTTTTGGACATATTTGGGTAGAGAGAGTGGTTGAGGGTTTAGGAGTACTGTCACTAAGCACTTGAGCAAAAAGACCATTAAGCAACACCTCATCCCCTTTTAATAGTATTGGCTTTCCTATGGACTCAATGTGATCTTGGATCACTAAACCAAAAATGTAGTCTTGATCTTTTGCCAATCCTTGTCCTTAGCATTTTGAAGGGGTTCCACATCCTCTTGTCCATGCCACGCCATTGTTGAACTTGTCTGAAATTCACTAGATAAAAGCATTAGTCCAACAACATGTATGTTGGCATAAATTACCAAAATCACCAAGGGAGCAAATGTGCTTTCAGCTACGAAGAGGAACACGTAGAGCACGAAGAATACGAGGGGAAATCACAAGAGAAACACTCAAGAACAAGTCCAATCACACATCCACTAGACTAGCAACACATAAGATCCACAAGGTACAAGAACAACAAAGGGAAAGATACATGGTAAAGTTCATCCCAAATCCAAGAGGAGATGAGGTCTTGATGATCTAGATAGATCCTTCCCACAAGGGGGTCTTGATATCCCTAAGGATCTTCTCCAATGGAGGTCTTGATCTCCATGAGGAGTGATACAAGGAGCAAAGCTCTCTCTAATGTCTCATAATCTTTGCTAACCCTAAATAGAGGAGGAGGAGGAGTATAAAGAGTCCTAGGCAATGAAGGGGTAAGCAGGGGCATAATATGAATTACATGGGCAGAGCCCAACAGCAACACGCAGGAGGCCCCGTGCGCACGGGGTAAGTGGTGCCCGTGCGCACGGGGTATCCAGAGACCTGACACCTTAGCCCGTGCGCACGGGCTTGTACCGTGGGCACGGGGTCCCGTGTGCACGGGGTCCAGGGCCCGTGCGCATGGGGTATCCAGAGGCCTCGCCGTCAGCCTTCTCGTGGACGCCCGTCGACGCATGTGGAACTTCGCCGTCTTCTTGACGGTTCCTTCTCCGCTTCCAAGCTTCCCTCTTGGATGGTGTAGTTGTTCCCTTGCGCTTGCACTTGTCCTCGCTATGTGTGAAGCTCCGATAGAACCTATGCATGCACACGGAAGGATTGTCAAGTAGTATACCATCCTCGAAGGGGTCAAGTGAACACGTGTAAGGGAGATGATTCACCTTTATGTATGGGAAGTAGATGTGGCACGTGTCACTTGGCAAACGGACTCTTGACATGGTGATGTCCGTAGGATGCTCCGCATCATCCCCTCCCCCTTGGGAAAGATCCGTCCTCGGATCAAAAACCAAATCACCATGGGAAAGAGATGGCGTCGCCGTGTACAAGTGGATGATCACCAAGCATGCAACATCTTTAAGCTCGAATTGGGCACTCTCCAATGTCGCACCGTCTTGTGATTCCTTCAAAAGGAGCAATGACAACAAACACTTGGAAAAACAAATGTGGTAAGCGTTAGTGCAAAACCAAACATTCAAGTGGTGATTCACCGAACAAGTGTCGTCATCATGCATAGCATATTGTGTGACAAGGAAGTGTGGCATGTCAAGTAAGCATATGAATTGAGCATGATCAAGGTCATGAGGGAAACTAGCATGCAAATGGGAGGTAGAGATGCAAATATGTGTGACAAGATAACAAGCATCTACCTCAATGTCATAGCAAGCATGCACAAGGTGCTCAACAAAAGGTCTATGGTAAGCATAGGAATCATTCACAACACCAAGGAAAATGATATGTCCAAACACATGGGGCATCAAGTGCATGAAATGTGCAATAGGCAAGCCAAAGTGTAAGACAATCCAAGCATAATGTGCACATGGTGTAGTGAAGATAGTGTGGCACTCAACACAATGGAAAGAGCAATTGTTCAACATGTGTGAGGCAATCAAGTCAATCATGTAGCAATCAATGGGACATGGCATATGTGAAGAAATGACATTGTTGCAATCAAACACATGGGAATAGCATGGGGTAATCATGTTCGATGCAACACACAAGGCATATATATCATGAGGCATGGCAATGGGGCAATGACAAGTCGAAGCAAGATCTCTAGCATGTGTGTAAAGTGTCATGGTGCAAGCAACACATGAAGTATGACCCACAATATTCATGCTCATGCTTTGGGAGTTCTGAAAAGAGAAGGATATCACCTCAAAAGTGTGCTCTTGTGCGTCCTTCACAATGCCGAAGTGGTAGGAAATGTGATGTAGAAGTGCATCGGTCGAAAGTGGCTCGCTCTCAAGAGCTCGAATGGTCAACTCACGGGAAGTGGACGTTGACACGATGTCGAAGGATCCTACACATGCACACAACCAAGCAAAGAACGTATGTGCACGGTAGATAAACACATCATCCATCATGATGGTTCTCTTCTCTTGCACATAACCATTATAAGCAAAAGTGCATGTATAATATGATGCAACAATGGATATATTCATGGCACTAGGCATATGGTGCAAAGAGGTAAAACAAGCATGCTTCACATGAAAGATGGCAAAAGCTCCAAATATATGGGAGAAAGCTATGGGGGCAATCTCATTAGCAAGACTAAAAGTATTGTTGCACTCAATAGATGGCAATTCATCTATCATGAGAGAAGCAACATATGGAGCAATTGGACAATATTCAATAGCAATCATGTGTAAAGCAAGGCAATGGTTGTCATCAACCGCATGAAACGAGCAAGTATGAATCATCGGTGATGCAACAAGGAAAGCAATCATAGTAAGCATGTCGTGCAAACTAGTGGAGCGAAGATGCAACACACTAGAGGTAATCATGGCAATCATGTCATGTGAGCAAATAATAGGCATAACAAATGCGCATGACATATCGGAAGCACGAAAGCGAAACATGATCAAAGTATCATCATAGGCATGGGGTACATAGCAAACATGGCAATAACAAGTGATATCTCCACCAAGCATGCAAACACACATACAAGTAGTAGAATCAAGTGTCATGTGAGATGCCAAACATGGGTCACAAATGCATGGCAAAGGCATAGGAATGAGCATATCATGCAAAGTGAACATGGCAAGATGGGCAAATGATATATAATGGACAATAACCCATAACCATGTGAGGGCCATGTAGAAGAAATGCGCGAAGTCATTGCGCGATGGGAGCGGTGGGAGTGACAATCCGCAGAATCCCAAATCATCATTGCTCTCTTGAGCTCGTTTCGTCAACTCTTGCGATTGCGAGGTCGACGAGGAAGCATGTATACCTACACAACATGGGGACAAACGAAACAACGTGTGTGCGTGGTAAATGTACACATCATCCATCATGATGTGTATGTGCACGTTAGAGTTAGCACAAAACAAGCAATGCTCAAAGAAATTTGAGGCATGGTATAAGAACATGTCATCCATCATGAAAGAATAGTTGTTATGTATAACATGATTAGGATGCAAATTATAGCAAGTGTGAGGCGCATCAAAAGCATTTTCATTCATGGGATGCATATGGTGCACACAATCATTGGGATCATGCAATTCATAGGATGGATCAAAATTGCCTAACATGTATGAGGAAACTATGGGGGTCGCCTCATGAGCAATAGCGAAAGCATAATATGGAGAAGTGGAACAACATGGCAAACAATGCATGTCTGAATCTAGGTGGTCATGGCATGGCATATGACAGAAATGATGCAAAGGAAGCATATCAATAGCATCACAAGAAAAACAAATGCCAATAACCATGGTCTTGTCATCTATGCCATATGTGCAAATTGGGTTCATTTTAATGGCATATGCATAGTCACTACGATGAGATTGCAAATATGACATATGGGAGATCTCATTCATAGCATATGACAAGTCATGAGGGGTTGCAAACATGATGTGACCGATAGAATTAGCACAAGAAATCCTATGCAACATGGCATCACAACTAATAGACTCCACATGGCAATCATCAAACTCATCATAAATGGGTAGATCATCGCATGGGGAAGTCATAGGAGCATCAAGCATGTTAATAGGAGGATCGACATCATGCAAGCAATCAATGTCAAGAATGTCCACTAGTGGGACAAGAGCATCACCGTCACCTATGTTACCTTTCTCATTCCACTCATGTGGTGTAGGTGAGGTGGCAAGGACCAACTCGTGGTCATCGTCATCGTGATGGAACCATGTGGGGGTGTATCATAGTCCACCATGGCCATCGTCTCGTCCAAAGGAAGGACGAAGTCGTCGAAGATCGGGGCGTCGTCGTATATGGGACCTAGCACCAAATGAGAAGACACAATAGAGGTAGAGGGTAAGTCGTTAGAAATCGAAATGGCCTCACATGCCCTATCAACTACCTCACTCTCTCTATGTGGTGGCTCACTCACTCCCTCAAAATAGGTGCACTCAATGTCACATATGGTGGAGTCACTCAAATCACTCAAGTGGTGGTGATGGTGGCTCTCCTCACATGGGAATTGGGTCATCTCATCATATATGGGGCTAGTGGTGAAGTCACTCTCACGCTCAATATGGTGGCATAAGTCGCTCAACTCATCGTCATACGCCTCCTTGGTCGAAGGGAAAATCCCATGCTCAACCGTCTCGTTGTCGCCGTGGATGAAGGTCGAAGATGGCACATCATCACTCTCGCCTCTAAAGATGGAAGGATCATCCTTGCTCGCCACCTTGTCGCTCGCCGCCAAATCTTGATCCTTGAGTTTCTCCGTAGTCGTAGTCATCGCAGCGCCGTCTTCAAAAAGAGTCATGGTAGACTCGGCATCATCAATGCCACAAAGAGGGATGGCGGTGAAGTCGAACTTTGGAGCATCGTCTTGGAGCTCGTCGGACTTGGACAACTCGGTGGTACTAGCCTCATGCTCGCCGTCTGCGAGCGTGTTCGTCGCGAAGTGTGTTTGGGGTCGAGTGGACTTGTAGTTGTTGGTGAAGTCGAAGTAGCCCGTGGAAGTAGTGGGCTTGAGCTCGTGGAGTAGGTGAAGATGACGTACATCCGAAGGCGAAGATGCCTTGAAGTCACTTGGCGAAGATGCCAAAGTAGCTAATGAAGTCGCAGTCTTGGGGTCGCTGTCGCTGTTCTGTATGGACCGTGCGCACGGGGGTGCAGGAGGCCATGTGCACGGGGTCCCGTGTGCACGGGGGTCACAGGCCCATGTGCACGGGGGTGGCAGAGAAGCCAACTCACGTCTAGTAGGTTGCTCTTGATGGCCTGGAGCTTGGTGGTCTTGTCGGTGTCGATGCCGGTGTGTCCTTGCCGAAGATGGTAGCTCGGGAGTCTTTGCACTTGAGCGTCTTCTCAAAGATGATGAAGACCTCTTGTCGGTGTTGATGAGGGCCTTGAGCTCCTCCATGTACTTGTCCATCTTGGCGTCGATGAAGTTCTTCATGGCATCGAACTCGTCGTCGTGGTTGTAGACCGGAGATGATGTGCTTCGCCTATCCATCACAAGACTCGAGCAAAGGTGAGTAGGAAATGAGATAAACAATACCAAGCTACCATTTCCCAAAGTTGAAAATGTATCCCGTTTCACTCAATGTGAAATGAAAGAATAGTGGAATTGGTACCGGACTTGTTCACTCACACCTACAAGGTAAAGCTTATCGAGTGGCTTGGTTAGGACAAGTGGCACAAATTCATGCAAATTGAAGTCCAAGATATGTAAATGTTGAAATCAAGCCAAAAGGACTCAAAATGCAAAGCAAGTGATCACAAATATAGAGGAGGGCAATAAAGAAACACACACGGTGGGATAATGGAGCTTGTGCAACTATAGGGATGAGCAATACAAAATTGCCTAACGAAGACTAAACTCGTGTTGCACAAACACAAGGAGAGACGCTAGCTTGATTGCACGTTTGGGCACGATTCACCACTTGGCACCAACCTATATGTATGCAAGCAAAACATTTCCTATTCCATGTATCCTCATGCACAAGTATCTCTTTTCATGCTCAACACTCTTTTGCTTATAAGCTTATGATCTTTATTTTTCTTGCTTAAAAGCTTTTTTTTATCTTCTCTTCCTTTCCACTATGCTTAATGAGCCTCAACCACAAACATGAGATAAGTATCACAGGGTATGCACGGGAGCAAGCAATTGCACTATATGATATATCAAATGATGCAACAATATGATATCGTACCACTATGGTGCACAAGTTTTCGCGAAGCCCGGCAATACTCGGATAGCTAGTCTCAATAGGTATGAAGGTATTCGCAAAGATGGTGGGGCTATCAAGATGTAATGGCAAGGAAGGAAAAATTTATGACAGAATGGATACCTTCGTCACACTTAACCTTTCACGAAGTCGGGAGTAACCGGCCTTGCTTCCGGTTGAAGATGGTCTTAAAGGATGGATGGTCATCGTCGATGTGGAATGTTGTGGTAGATGTAGTCGATGGCACGATACATGTGTCCAGTGGTGGATGAAGATGTAACCATCCCTAAGTAGCCAAAACACCTTAGGAGACTCAAATCACAACTCAAACAACCACAAATGCAATAGGAACTAAAATGGGTTAGGTTGCGGAAGTTTTGTGTGGTGGTGCGGAAGTTATGGTGGATTGCCTATGCAAAAAATGGAAAAATGCAAAATTTTGATGGAGTCAAATGGTGGTAAAACCAAGATGAGCAGCTCGGGCACGTCGATAGCTTTCCAACGAGCCAAAGAACACCCAAATCAGAGTTCGGAAGTGGGAGATATGGTCAAAACGGTGAAGTGGTGCTGGCTGTTTCTGGGAGGGCCGTGCGCACGGGGTCAAAGGGTCGTGGGCACGGGGTCCCGTGCGCATGGTACAAGGTCGTGGGCACGGGGTGTCCAGGAACTTCGCGGGGGCCCGTGGGCACGGGGGTGGCGGAAATTTCGCGATTTCAACTCCAAATTCGAAGGGGGAAAAGAAAAATAGGCTATGGGGACGCAATAGAAGGTGGATCTACTTGCTAAACACCAGATCCATGGATTGAAACCAACAAAAACGCACTAGGAACAACAAATCATAAAAAATTTGGTATGGCTCTTTTTGATGGGGATTTTCAAATTGGGACGAAATCAAACAAAATTAGGCTAGAAAACGAAGGGGGGAGACTCCAAATTCGTGTCAACCTGGCTCATGATACCAAGAATGTTGTAGGGCACGGGCCAAAGTGCCCCGATTTGTCTCGATGTTCACGAATTGGAGGTATCTACGAAGAGGAACACGTAGAGCACGAAGAATACGAGGGGAAATCACAAGAGAAACACTCAAGAACAAGTCCAATCACACATCCACTAGACTAGCAACACATAAGATCCACAAGGTACAAAAACAACAAAGGGAAAGATACATGGTAAAGTTCATCCCAAATCCAAGAGGAGATGAGGTCTTGATGATCTAGATAGATCCTTCCCATAAGGGGTTCTTGATATCCCTAAGGATCTTCTCCAATGGAGGTCTTGATATCCATGAGGAGTGATACAAGGAGCAAAGCTCTCTCTAATGTCTCATAATCTTTGCTAACCCTAAACAGAGGAGGAGGAGGAGTATATATAGTCCTAGGCAATGAAGGGGTAAGCAGGGGCATAATAGGGATTACATGGGCAGACCCCAACACCAACACGCAGGAGGCCCCGTGCGCACGGGGTAAGTGGTGCCCGTGCGCACGGGGTATCCAGAGACCTGACGCCTTAGCCCATGCGCACGGGCTTGTACCGTGGGCACGGGGTCCCGTGTGCACGGGGACCAGGGCCCGTCAGCCTTCTAGTGGACGCCCGTCGACGCATGGGGAACCTCGCCGTCTTCTTGACAGTTCCTTCTCCGCTTCCAAGCTTCCCTCTTGGATGGTGTAGTTGTTCCCTTGCACTTGCACTTGTCCTCGCTATGTGTGAAGCTCCGATAGAACCTATGCATGCACACGGAAGGATTCTCAAGTAGTATACCATCCTCGAAGGGGTCAAGCGAACATGTGTAAAGGAGATGATTCACCTTTATGTATGGGAAGTAGATGTGGCACGTGTCACTTGCCAAACGGACTCTTGACATGGTGATGTCCGTAGGATGCTCCACATCAGCGTAGCTAGCACCGGTGGCGTAGGCGGAGCGCGCAACACCAACTCTCAGTTTCCTCACCATTCTGGTGATCGAAGCCACGTCAGTGCAGGCGGCGCGGATGGCCCACTCCCGCCTCCTCGGCGCACCGACGAACGAAACCACTGGAGCAACACCGTCCGGTCCAGCGTGAGTCAAGATCCTGGTGCTGCTGCGTCCAAGGATGCTGCGTCGGGACACACACCGCGACCATCGCATGATGGGCGCGACGTGGCTCCGAACGGCGCAGGCGGCTCCGGTCGGTGGCGTCCACATGGCAAGACGCCTGTTGATCAACCTCAAGATCTTCAGGCACCACCTCCGCCACGACAGCCCGCTGCTGAGCATGCGCCGTGGTAGCAAGATCGCAATGGCGCTCCTGCTGGCTCTGCCAGGAGTAGAGCGACGTCGCGTTCTTCGCTCCCAGCCATGCCAGCCACAGCAGCAGAGGCGATGGCGCAAGCCCAGATGTTGTTAAACTTTCCTCCGGCAGTAGACAAGATGGATGAGTGGAGAGCCACCATCCAAAGCCTCATTGGATTTGCCGAAACTAGCAGATCACAGCAGGCAGGACCATTTCACCGTCCACAAACAGCACCAGTAGCTCCAACTGGTGGCCGTGTTGAAGGTGATGCGCCAACGGTGCAATCACCTCCACGGCAACAACGTCAACATCAACAGTAAAAGCAACCGCGGCAAACTCAACGATCCTTCGAGCCCGACGAGATGTCGATGGCCTCTTCGGATCCGCCAGCGCGGCAAGATCAGCGGCGAGTGCTGCAAGATTGGCGGGCGGAGGATGCCCGTACTACCATTGAACGGCGCCGGGAGGCACGCCGTCAGTCAGACGCGCGCAACGGTCCAATCGTAGATGAGCTTGCTCCCGAGGCTGGCGGGTAATTGCCTTACGAGCTCGGGTGCCCTGCCTTTACTCGCAAGCTGCGGCAAGTCCGATGGTCGTCTGTCCGGGCCTTCAAGCCGGAAGTACCTGAGAAGTACGACAGCAAGCTAAACCTGGCAGAATTCTTGGGTATTTACACGATTGTTGTACAAGCTGCCGGGGGAAGAGATGAGAAGATCCTCGCCAACTACTTTCCATTGGTGCTCAAGCCCAATGTGAGGTCTTGGCTAATGAACTTGCTGGAGAACTCCACTTCTTCATGGTCTGATCTTTGCAACGAGTTTGTTGGTGCTTTTACCGGAGGCCACAAGGCTCCTGGTCAGCCCAGTGATCTGCAAGTGATCCCACAAAGAGATGGTGAATCCTTATGCAAATACATTTAGAGGTTCAGCCGCATGCACCGCAATATTCCAGATGTGCACCCCACAGCCGTCATTGTCGCCTTTCACACGAATGTGCGCAATCGAAGGATGCGGGAAAAGATGAACATCAAGCTGCCGAAGACCATCAATGAGCTATATACGTTGGCGGATAAGTGTGCACGCGCTGAAGAAGGGAGGAGGCTCCCTGGGGAAGATGCAGGCACAGAAGTTGACTCAAAAGACAACGACGCCGTCACCCCGAAAAAGAAAGGCCGAAAGCGCAACAGGAAACGCAAAGGCAAAACTGTTATGGCCGTCGAGGGCTCCGGCAACTCTGACGCCGCCAAGAAAGCCAAGACAGAGAACTCCGGCAAGGAGGCTACTGTATGCGCCGCTTGTCAGGAGGCAGCGGCGAACGAGAAGGCCGGCAAGTCTGACGGGCCATATTGCAAGATTCACCGCACTAAGGGTCACGACCTCCAAGAGTGCCGGCAGGTTGAGCAACTTGTCGAAAAGCAAAAAGCTGAATATGAAAAGCACGACAAGGAGAAGGGCCAGGATGGTGCTGGCGGATCTGGCAAGAGAGGTCGTGGTGGTCGAGGAGGCCACCGCGGCAAGGCCAAGCAGCAAAAAGAGAAACCTGCTAGAGGTCGTGAAAAGAAAGAGGATGATGATGGAAGTGATGAGGAGGACGACGAAGAGTCCAGTGAACAGGAATTCCAGAAGGCAACTGAGGCTATGTGTATTGACGGGGGTGCATCTCTGCACTCCTCTCACCGCCAACTCAAGAAGTGGGCGCGAGAGGTCAATGCAGCGGAACTGGCAATGGGTGCGCAAAAGCCACTCAAATGGTCACACACGCCTATCATTTTTTATGCCGAGGATCACTCTGATCACATAACTGCGGTCGGGTGTTTGCCGTTGTTGGTTTCACCAACAATACGCAACCTCCAGGTCACAAAAATGTTAGTTGACGGTGGGGCTGGTCTGAACTTGATTTCACCAGAGGTAATCAAGAGGCTGCAAATTCCCGATGAGGACCTTGAGAAAACTGGTACGTTTCAAGGGGTAAATCCGGGAAGAAGCCAACCCAAAGGAAAGATCACTTTGCCGGTGACGTTTGGCGGGAAACTGAATTGCAGAACAGAGAAAGTTGTTTTTGATGTCGTCAAGATCCCCTTGCCGTATAATGGAATTCTTGGCCGCCCAGCCTTGGCAAAATTTATGGCAGCATCCCATTATGCTTACAACACACTGAAAATGCCAGGGCCGATGGATGTCATAATCATCAATTCCGACAAGAAAGATGCAGTTATCTGCGTCGACAAGATGTACAGAGAGGCAGTTGCAGCATCTACCACCAAAGCACCCACCCCCGCCAACGAGGAAAAGAAAAGCAAGAAGAGCGGCAAGACTTCTGACAAGTCTTCCGGGAAGCGCACTTCTTCGGAGTGCTGCGCACCCGTTGAGGACTTGCCGGAGAGCTCTACCGCCAAGAAGTCCAAAGCTACTCCACCAGCAATGAAGAAGGTGCCGGCAAAGGAGGACGGCACGGGCGGTACTTTCACCGTCAGTGCCTCCCTTGACAGCAAATAGGAAAGCGCACTCGTTGCCTTCCTATGGGCGAATGTCGATGTGTTTGCATGGCAACCATCTGACATCCCCGGCATTCCTAGGGAGGTAATCGAGCACCACCTTGCCGTCTATCCTCATGCTCGGCCCGTCAAGCAGAAGGTTAGTAAGCAAGCTTTGGAACGGCAGCAATTCATCGCCGAAGAGATAAAGAAGCTAGAAGCAGCTGGTCTAGTTAGAGGTGTGCTACATCCAACATGGTTGGCGAATCCAGTTGTAGTACGCAAAGCAAATGGAAAGTGGAGACTTTGTATTGATTATACTGATATCAACAAAGCATGTCCAAAGGATCCCTTCCCTTTGCCGCGCATAGATCAAATTGTTGACTCTAATGCCGGCTACGATTTACTCTCCTTTCTTGATGCATATTCTGGTTATCATCAGATTTTCATGGCCAAGGAGGATGAGGAGAAAACCGCATTCATTACTCCATGTGGTACATACTGCTTCGTGCATATGCCTTTCGGATTAAAGAGTGCTGGTTCAACCTTTGCAAGAGTTGTCCAAATTGGTTTTGAGCCCCAATTGCACAGAAATGTGGAAGCATACATGGATGATATAGTGGTCAAAACCAAGGACAAATCAACCCTTATTCAAGATCTAGAAGAAACATTTGTGAATCTGCGCAAGATCAATCTGAAGCTCAACCCCGAGAAGTGTGTGTTTGGTGTTCCATCCGGTAAGCTTCTCGGGTTCTTTGTATCTCAACGTTGAATAGAAGCCAATCCCGACAAGATCAAAGCCATTGAGCAGATTGAAGCACCCAGGCGCGTCAAGGATGTACGGCGTCTTGCCGGCTGCGTGGCTGCATTGAGTAGGTTCATTTCAAAGTCTGCCGAGCGCGCCTTGCCGTTTTTCAAAATTTTGAAAAAGGCAGGTCCAATGAAATGGACTCCGGAAGCGGAGGCCGCGCTGTAGGATTTGAAAAGATACCTCTCCTCTGCGCCAACACTAGTTGCGCCCAAGCCACAAGAACCGTTGCTGCTATATTTGGCGGCAACAAATCAAGTGGTCAGTGCTGCATTAGTGGCACAGAGGGAAGTTGATGACGAAGAAGCAGCAACAACAAGCCCGTCAAGCGACAAGCCGGAATCTTCTCCGGCAAAGTCTGGTGCCGATAAATCAGAAGCAGCGCAAGCAGATGAAGCAAATCAATAGATGGTGCCCAAAAAGAAGTTGGTGCAGCGCCCAGTTTACTTTGTAAGCTCCCTTTTACAGGGGGCTAGATCAAGGTATTCTGGTGTGCAAAAATTGCTTTTCGGTCTCCTCATGGCCTCGAGAAAGCTGCGCCACTACTTTCAAGCACATGAGATTACCGTCGTCACTCACTTTCCATTGCAGCGCATTTTGAGAAATCTAGATGCAACTGGTAGGATAGTGGAGTGGGCGTTGGAGTTGTCGAGCTTTGCACTAAAGTTTGAGAGCACTTCAACTATTCAAAGCAGAGCTTTGGCGGAGTTCATTGCAGAATGGATGCCAACGCAAGACGAAGAGATTCAAGAATCAGCTCTCCCCGGCAAAGAAACAGCTAAAGAATGGATCATGCACTTTGACGGTGCCTTCTCGCTGCAAGGCACCGGTGCCGGAGTGCTGCTTGTCGCACACACCAGAGAACACCTCAAGTATGTAATCCAAATGCATTTTCCCAGGGAGAAAGCTACAAACAACACTGCTGAGTATGAAGGGCTCCTTGCCGGTCTTAGGATCACAGTGGACCTTGGAATCAGAAAATTGATCATCCGTGGCGACTCGCAGCTTGTTGTGAAGCAAATTAATAAAGATTATCAGAGCCCGTTGATGGAAGTGTATGTAGAGGAAGTGAGGAAATTGGAGGAACACTTTAACGGATTGCAAACAGAGCACATTCCTCGTGCAGAAAATAGCATTGCTGATCACCTGTTGAAGTGTGCTGCTCAAAATCTTCCTGTGGAACCAGGAACTTTTGTGCTCCATTTGAATCAACCATCAATTACTCCATCAAAGCAAGTAAACAAGAGAAGAAAGTTGAACACCGGCAAGTATTTTCCGGCAGAGCTCCCCGAAGCCGCCGGCAAGAAGGTTGCCAGGGGCAATGACACGACTGTCGGTGAGCAGCGGCCTCGCGCAGAGCCTCAGGTTCTTGCCACTGAGGCAAGTGCTCCCACGGCCGAAGAGATGCCTTTAGTCCTTGTCGTCGAGCCGCGGGCTCCAACTTGGGCATAGCAGATAGTTAATTTCCTTCAAACAGGAGAACTTCCCGATGACCAAGAAGAAGCTGAGAAAGTAGCCCGTCAGTCAAGTATGTATCAGTTTGTGGGTAACATTCTGCACAGAAAAAGGCCAAACGGTGTGAAATTGAGGTGTATTTGCCGGGAAGATGGACTAAAGTTGTTGGCAGAGATACATGGAGGTGTATGTGGCTCTCACATAGGTTCAAGAGCACTTGTCGGCAAAGCCTTCCGGCAAGGCTTCTATTGGCCCACTGCCCTCCAGGATGCAACTGAGCTAGTTACCAAGTGTGAAGCATGCCAGTTCCATTCAAAGAACATACATCAGCCAGCTCAAGCTCTCCAAACAATACCTCTCTCCTGGCCCTTCTCGATCTGGGGGCTTGACATTTTAGACCCTTTCCCCGTGCTACCGGGGGTTTTGAGTTCTTGTACGTTGCAATCGACAAGTTTACAAAGTGGCTTGAAGTGGAGCCAATGAGGAAGGTAACAGCACAGTCAGCCGTCAAGTTTTTCAAAGGATTAGTTTGTCGTGTTGGTGTTCCCAACAGGGTCATCACCGACAACGGCATACAATTCACGAGCCGCACCTTCATGTAGTACATCCAAGACCTTGGCAGCAAAATCTGTTTTGCATCTGTTGCTCATCCGAGAAGCAACGGTCAAGCGGAAAGGGCAAATGCTGAAGTGTTGCGAGGCCTCAAGACAAGAACATTTGACAGGCTGCACAAGTGCGGAAGGCACTGGATTGATGAGTTGCCGGCAGTTCTTTGGTCACTCGGGACGACACCAAATCGAGCTACCGGCCAAACACCCTTCTCCCTAGTCTATGGTGCAGAAGCGGTACTCCCCACGGAACTCACATACGGGTCACCTCGAGTGCTCGCCTAGGATGAGGCGGAGCAAGAGCAGCTGCAGCAAGATGATGCCACGCTCCTTGAGGAAGATCGTCTTCGGGCAGCTGTGCGAGCTGCACGCTACCAGCAAGCCTTGTGCCGCTATCACAGCCGCAAGGTACACACCCGAAGCCTTGAGGAAGGCGACCTTGTTCTTCGGCGCATTCAGTCCGCCAAGAATTCAAACAAGTTGACGCTGAAGTGTGAAGGCCCTTATCAGGTAGCACGAGTCACCAAACCTGGCACAGTCCGTCTGGAGACTGAAGATGGCATTCCAGTGCAAAACTCGTGGAATTTTGAGCATCTTCGCAAGTTCTACCCATAAGGCGCAGTTGCCGGGCCTCCCGGCAACCTCTTTTGTACAAGCTTTGTCGCCAAGACTTGTAACCCTTCGTACAAAACCAGGCACAGATCCTGTGCATAAGTGAAATAAAGCTAAGTGTTTCGCAACTCTTTGTACATATTCATTTATGCATGAATGCATGTGATGTTGTGATTACACTTTGATTTGTATGAAATGGTTAATGAACCGTCAAGATTTCCAAACCACTCTTTTCTTTTCTTTCTTTTTCTCAAAGGACAGAAGGATTCCTCGCGTGCAAGTTTCCCGAGGGAAGTGACGATGGGGATACCACTTAATAACGTTCAAGTGATCATTTTGTACAACAAGAAAAATAGTACAAGGAAAAGCTAAGTTGAAAAACTTTGAAACAATTTCCTTGTTACATTTTGCAATTTCCCTTGAACGATTCTGTGTTTGTATGAAAAACCTACACGCGAAGGAACCTTGTCGTGATCAGTTGCGCTCTTACTTTGTTTCGAGTCCGCTCAACAATTTAAGTAGCTACATTTTGAAAAACGTCAAAGGAAAACTTGTCGGCGGCGACACTACCGGCAGGCTGCTAAGGACCCGTTCCTCAAGCGCTCGCGGCAAGTGGACGCACCGGCAAGCTTCTGGTACGCGGAGGGTGTAAATCAAATCATACAAAGACAAAGTGAAACAAGGGCGACAGCATACATTCATTCATCAGCACTAGTTATATTACATCACAAAAGCAGTGCAGATCTAACATAAGATCAAATGTATCTTTGACATGGCAGCACTGTGGCAATACAACGACAAGTTTAATCCCGGCGATCGCCTTGGATCCTGGGAACACGGAGAACCTTGTCGGCAAGAGGAGCAGCAATCTTGTTGGCGGCGGTGACATCAGTGTCCTACGGCAACTTTCTGAAGATCCCGGAGAGGTCGAGGTCAGGATGGCGGTATGCGAGTTTGAGTAGTACCTTGTAAAGGACGTTGCGCGCAAACTTCTGGGATTCATCGGCAAACGAGGCAGACCTGTCATCATGATATGTCTTCAGTGCATCGATGAGGCCGTTGAAGAACTTGGTTAATCTGACGCTGGCAGTCTCATGATCGTTTACAGTAAAGCTCCAGCTCTTCATATCCATGACTGCGAGTTGAGAAGTTATGTGCTCGGCTATGTCAATGAGCCTATTCATCCAAAGGGAGATCACCTCGCGCAACTCCGTGAATTTATTCTCGGCGTCTTCCCGAAGAGTTTCTTCTGCGGCAAGCTTCTCCGTCAAGATTCTTTCCCGCTCCTTGGCGGATTCAAGATCCGTTTCCAGGCCGGCAAGTTTGGATTTCAAATCCTCAGCTACCTTGGTGGCAGTAGCAGGAGCTCTTCTTTTAGCTTGGTCAACTGGGAATCGAGATCCGCCTTGGCGGCGGTAGCAGGAGCAGCTTCATCAGTAACCTCCTTGAGCTTGGTGGCATTTTCCTGAGCCTGAGTCTCGATGAAATCCTTATGTTTCTTCTCCAGCTCTTGCGTCCTTTGCTCAAGGAGTTTCTCGATTTCTTCATCCTTGCCGCGAAGTTTGGCGGCAAGAGATTCCTCTTGTGCGGCAAGATTCTTCTCTCGGGCGTTGAGCTACGCCTCATGCTCTGCCAACTTGCCGTCCAGAGCTGTCGCCTTTTCTTGGGCAGCGACAAGTCTTTCCTCTTGCCTTCTCAGGTTTTGAGACTGGTTATTATACCAAGACCGAATATCTTCAGCCTTCTTCTTCAATTTCTCCTCAATTCCATCCAGAGCTGTGTGTTCATCTTGGAGCTTATCCCATCGCTTACCATAGCGCTCTTGCACATCTCTGAGGCCTACAGCCATGGTTTCCAGGAAGGCAAGATCTGTTGTGCTATCAGCAGCATTGTCGGATTCAAGGGTGCTCTTGGGGATGGAGGCAAGGATGCGAGCAATCTCTGCATCAAAGTCCAGCTCTACAGTGCCTGATGAGTTGGGGGCTTCGGACCCTTGTTGAGGAGTGGCAAGAACAAGTGCATCCATCAAAGATTGGGCAGTTGGCGCAGTTAGCTGAACGGCAGAGTCTGGCTGGCCAGCGGTAACCACCACCATTTCCGTGCTCGTTTGGATGGGAGCAGGTGTGTCGCCGGAGGACTCCCTTATATCCCCGGCAACTTCCCTTACTTCTTCAATAGCAGGATTGGTGGTCTCTTCGACAGCAATCTTGGCGGCTTGATCAGCAGCTTCCTTTGCAATATCTGCCACATCTGTAAGAATCTCCCCTTCTTCAGGAGAGGTGGGAGCTGCAGAATGAAACATAAGCAAAGGATAAAATGGAAATCAGTTAGAAGTCAAGTTCAAGAAAACAAAAAATTCGGGAAGTGCTTAGAGATAAGTGGATTACATGTTGGCGCTTGTTGCGGAAGAACAGATTCTTCCCTGGCAGCCTCGGTTGCCGCCGCACGGTCTCCGGCAGCCTCACTTGCCGGGACTATTTCAGTGCGGGCGGGCTCATTAGTGGAGGCCCTTGTCGGAGAAGTACTTTCCGGGACGGTGGTTGACGGAGGAATCACGGTAGGATCTGCCTCTTGGCGCTCTTCCTCCTGGTGGCCTTCTCCTACCTCCTTGTCGAGACCAGGAGCAGAAGCTTCGGCGTCATTACCGGCGAGCGGGAATTGTGTCGCGGCCTCACGCAGGGGGCTGGGCTGGGAGCTAATGACGATGGTGTCAACAGACACGCCCCCTTGTCTAGTGCTTGTCGCAGGCTCGTCTCCCGCTGCAGCCTTGGCTCGTTTGGCCCGATGCACAAGTGGCTTTGTGTCTCTACAAAAACAGAAAAGAATCAAGTCAAAAATCATGATCAAGATGGAGTCAAGACTTGTTGAATATAAGGCAATTATGCTTACTCCTCGTCTTTTGACTCGCTGAGGATGGATAGGTCATATCTCGCCGGCGGGGGCGATTCCCTGGCCCTTTTTAGTGCCAGGGGAGATAAACTTGCTGGCTGAGAAGACCCGACTTCTCCGACAACCTCTTGCTGGGGAGATGGGTACTGTGCTCGTGGACGCCGGGATGATTGCCGGCGCACTTCTTCTTGACGGCCAGTCTTGGTGGTCGTCTTTTTCACGACAAGACCAACCTTTAGTAAAGAAGCGCACACCGGCTCTTGGCTGGCAGTCTTTTGGAGAATGCGTGCCCTCTTCTTTGGGGCCCGAGGACCTTCTTCTTCTTCGTCTTCGGGTTCCCCGACAGCCTCATCTCCGGCAGGCTCTTCTTGGTGTTCCTCGGCAACCTCTTCTTCGGGATGTTCTTCTTCATCGTCTTCGGTTGCCGCGACCTGAGAACCACCTGCTCCGCTAACTCTGGCAGCTTCTGTGGCCTTGCTGGCGATGTATGCTAGTTCCTCATCCTTGGTGGCCTTAATGAGATCTCTCTCTATCCGAGAGGCTTTCTCCGTCAAGTTTGAGGCCCAGTCCATTTCATTCTCCAAGGTAGGCATTGGCCAGAGGGGTTCAACTCCTTGTGCATTGCACTCTGGCATTATAGCCAAGATGGAGTCCTTGGCGGAATTGATATGCAAGGGGACTATCTGGTCCGGCAAGTGGAAGGTCCCGGTAGATCTGAATAGTTGTTCACAGAGGCAGGCGTGCTCCATGACGGTTAGATTGTTGCCGAGGCCTGGATAAAACCGCATGACGTCGCCTGCATTCTGGTACTCCCAGGTGAATCTTTCCCTCTTCTGCAGCGGCGCGAAGCGTCGCCGGAGGAAATCGGCACCAACCATCTCTATGGTCAGCTTGGCGGCTCTGAGGCGAGCAATGCGGTTCAGTGTCGGGCCAAGTCTCTTGTCGCTGGCACCCAAACTGCTCCAGTCGTCGCCACGTATGACTCGCTCTGTGCGCGGCAAGCAGAAACTGGGGAAATCCTTTTGCTGGATCCAGCACCACTCAGCCTGCCACTCCTCCCATTTCAAGTGCAGCTGCTCGGGAAGGTACTGGTCCTTGGTCTTGGCTCTGGGGATCCATGTGACACTGCCGGAAAGCGCCTTGCCTTCGATTCGAGGGATGAAGAAGTGGCGGAACAAATCAACATTGGGGGCAACTCTGATGAAATTCTCATAGAAATGGGCAAAGACTGACATGCAAGTTATGGCATTTGGGGTAAAATCTAGCAGTCTGAACCCAAAATTGTACATCATTGCGCTGAAGAAATCCGAGAAGGGAGGAACCAGCCCGCAATAAAAGTACGCGTAGAAAAAGGGATATGAATCTGAGGGGGTCTTGCCTCCAGCAGGGAGCACCACTGGAGCCTTGTGATCCTTGGTGTCTCGCCCCCACATATAGGCGTAGCTCTCGATCAGCGTATTCTCATCCAGCGCCGGCGGCGAGAACACCATGTTCTCCCTCCGCCGCTTCTCCAGTTCCTCCAAATCCTTCTTCTTCTTCTCTGCCTTGGGGTCGACAGGCTTGGAGAGCTTCTTCCCCGCTGCGTCGGCCTTCTTGGGTGCCATGAGGGCTCAAGGAGAAAAGAGGGAGTCGAGGTGAGATGCGAAAAGGCGACGGCGGCGGCTGAAGCGGCTCTGGCAAGAGGAAGAAGATGAAGCAGAGGGATGCAGGGGTGAATGAGCAGCGTCCCCTCGCGGTTACCTTTTTATGGGGAAGGCGCGAGAGGGCTGGCTCTTCACTGTTTGCCTCGGCGGCGCCTTTGCAGGTGCACTACCGCGAGATAACCGCTACAGTTCACCACTCCTGCGTCCCGCATTTAATGCGCGGCGTGGGCGTGCTTGGAGGGAAATCATCATTGCAAAGATTACGGCGGTAATTTCCCGCCGCGTGTCTGTGCATCATTTGGGCCTAGCCCAATGACGCTTCAGACACGCATATGGTACAGGCCCGGGGGCTCCTGTCGGTGTATAAAACATGGGTATTTTATACCCTGACTTATGCACAGACAGTAGCAGCCTTCTTGATGGCCAGGCTTGCCGGGGATTACCAAGATCAAGACTGAAGGCTTAGTTGCAAAGGCACTAAGGAAGAGATCAAGATGAAGCATCAATAAGTACTTGACTAGTACTGAAGATGGAGGCATTACTCGCCGGCAAGATTCGAGCCGGCAAGTTGAAGGCCCAGCAAGCTCTGTGCCGGCAAGCTCTCGCTAGCTCGTCAGCGCTCCACCTCACCGAGCAGCTAGTCATTAATCGGTGAGGTGTTGACCGCACAGGCAGTTTGGTGAGACTTGTCGGGGCACGTGTCAGCCTGCTGGAAGGAGATTTAACTTTAATGACACCCGTCCAGGAGGCGTGTCAAGGTAATATGAGGTAGCTGGGTGAGCGGTGCAGGAACCTTGTCGGGGCTCCTCCTACACATGACACCTAACGGCGCATTTAATGCTTTTGTCCTAAACCGGCAGAGTTAGGTATGATAGCACTGTTTTCTATCTAATCAACTTGTAATGACTGTTTTGCCACTGTGGTTACCCCTTTAGGCTATAAAAGGAGGGCCAGGGCAACCTTTACAAGGATCGATCCTTAGACACTCTAGCTCACTTTGCATGCGTAGCTGCTTCCCTTTGCACCTTGCTGGGACGAAGCGCACCTTGTACTTGAGCTCTCCACATATAATACACCAAAGCAGGAGTAGGGTTTTACACCTCATGGTAGCCCGAACCTGGGTAAAAACCTTTGCGTTCTCTACTGATTCTGCTCTTTGTGCTTGTGCATTCCCCTAGTCGAATTGCAAAGGGGCTAGATGGCCCCATAGATGGCCGTACGCACGACATCTGTGTTGTCAGATGCAGTCCTGGCAGATGTCCAGACTCCCCCAAACTATCCTTTAGTTTGGTTCTGATTTGTGTCCGAAAAATCTTGGTGACCTCCGTTGGATGATAAAATTGTTCGGACTGTCTGAACGATGTTTGAATTGCCCTTGCTACAAGACTTTTATTTTGCTAGCTTTCTATTGCAAGTCATGTGTCTCCTATCACAGGGCCAGGCATGGTTTCCAATAGCAGGTGTGTAAGAGGAGATATAGTGGAGGCAGTGATTCGATCTAGTATACTCTCTGAAGTAGTAGCATACAAATCAATTACATGAATTGGGGAATTGTTCTTGCTGGAGGAAGAAGATAACTAAGGAACTAGGTAGCCGCCGCCGAGTCGCCTGATCCTCTGGATGCCCGCTCTGTGGGTGAGGGTTTGCCTTAAGTAGCTCGTGTCGTCGGGGCAGCCCATTCGGGCCCAGTGAGTCAGACGTTGGGCTTGCGTGCATGGCTGGGTCGTGCACGGTCTTGAGCTGGGTGGCCTGTAGGTGGGGCCGCTTTGTCAGGGACGCTGACATCCCTCCCTCGTTGGCATGAGGCTTGCCCCAAGCCTCTGCTCCAGGAAAATGGTCTTGCAACGCTGCTCTGTCTTCCCATGTTGTGCCGATGCCCGTGTCGCCGGACCAGCACACAAGAACCTGTTCCACCATTGATCCACTCTTTTTGCGCCAGCGAGACTGTAGAACTTCCACAGGAACTGCAAACTCATCAGTACGGAAAGGTAACTGAGAATGCACTTGCATACCAGGCAGAAGTGCCTTGCATAATTGGGAAACGTGGAAGACTGGGTGGATCGAAGCCTGATCCGGCAGCTGTAGCTTATAGGCCACATCGTTGATGCACTAAATCACCGGAAATGGCCCAAAATACTTGAATGATAACTTGTGGTTAGCTCGCGGTGCAACAGACGTTTGGATGTATGGCTGCAGTTTGAGGAAGACTTGATCGCCAACTTCGAAGGTACGCACAGATCGCTTCTTGTCCGCTTGCGACTTCATATACTGTTTGGCTCTGTTAAGATGTTGCAGAAGCTGTTGCATCACCTTGCGCTCCTCGAGCCAGGCTTGCAACGAAGGCACCGAGCAGGCGGATGAAGCGGTCAGGCCCCAATGTTTAGGCTCATAGCCAAACATGGCCTTGAAGGGAGACATCCCAATAGCAGAGTGAGTGGCGGAGTTATACCAGAATTGTGCCAGGGGTGTCCAGAAACTCCATCGTTTTGGCTCGGCATGAGTGAAGCAACGAAGATAGGTCTCGATGCACTGATTAATGCATTCTATTTGGCCATCACTCTGTGGATGATTGGCTGTACTCATATGCAGTTCAGTGCCCGCGTACTTGAAAAGCTCTCTCCAAAAGTTGCTTGTGAAGACTGGGTCCCGGTCAGATACAATGGCTCCAGGGAATCCATGGATGTGGTAGATCTGATGCATGTAGACTTGCGCAATCTTGGCAGTTGTATAAGGATGAGCCACAAGGAAGTGAGCAAATTTGGTACGAAGATCTACGATCACCAGCAAGCAATTGGAAGCTCCAGATTGTGGCAACCCATCGATAAAATCCATACTGATTGTATCCCAAGGCTCCTGTGGCACAGGCAAAGGTAGGAGAAGTCCTGGAGATGTTGCCCTATCAGGCTTTGCTTGTTGACAAACTGTGCAACACTGCACATACTGGTGGATGTGTATTTTCATCTTGGGCCATGCAAAGAGGCGTTGAATGCACGCGTAAGTTGCCGGAAATCCTGAGTGGCCCCCTAGAGCACTGTCATGGAATGTTGTGATAATTTTCTATTGCATTTTAGTAGACCCTCCCAACCAGATTCGACCTCTGAAACGTATCACCCCTTGCTGTAACTTGAATCTGCCTTTGGGATCTTCCCTTATAGCCACTGCTCGAGCAATCGCATGGTCTGGGGGTTGCTATTGTAACTTGCCGACAGATCATCCATCCCAGCAGGCTGGCAGGAGGTGACCGTCGTAAGGATATCATCCGGGACTGCATGTGACAGGGCATCCGCTGCGTTATTGTCAATGCCCTTTTTGTAGCGAATCACATACCGCAACCTCAGGAGCTTGGTGAAAGCCTTTTGCTGCCAAGGTGTGGATAGCCGTTGTTCCTCAAGGTGCACCAGGCTACGTTGATCGGTCTGGATTATGAACTCTGAGTGTTGCAGATAGGGTCTCCACTGATCAACAGCAACGATGATGGCGAGATATTCTTTTTCATGTGTTGACAGCCCTTGATAGCGAGGTGACAGCGCCTTGCTAATAAATGCAATTGGGTGGCCTTTTTGTTGCAGAACTGCTCCCACACCTCCGTCACATGCATCTGTCTCCACAATGAACTGACTGTTGAAATCTGGTAAGGCTAGAACAGGGGCTGACGTGAGGTGTTGCTTGAGCACTTGAAAAGCAGTTTCTATTGCCGAAGTCCAGAGAAAAGGCACCACTTTCTTGAGCAAGTTGAACAAGGGTCGAGCAATGACGCCAAAGTTACGGACAAAATGCCTGTAATACCCTGCGAGCCCCAAAAAGCTTCTGACGCCTTTGACATCAGCCGGTGTCTTCCAAGTTGCCACTGCTTTGATCATGTTGGGGTCTGTGGCAACCCCCTCCGCGCTAACGACATGTCCCAAGTACGCAATCTGTTGCTGACCAAACATGCATTTTGAGCTTTTCACTTTCCAATTATCTTTGTGCAACAGCTCCAGCACTTGCCTTACGTGTTCCTTGTGTTCTTCCAGAGTGTGGCTTAAAACAAGGATATCATCGAAAAAGAACAGTACACAGTGGCGCAACAGTGGCTTCAAAGTGATTGACATGGCACCATTGAAGGTTGCTGGCCCACCAGCCAAACCGAATGACATGACTTTAAATTCAAACTGCCCAAAGTGTGTCGTGAATGCTGTCTTGAACTCCTCTCCTTCAGCGAGTCTGATTTGATGATATCCTGAGCGCAGATCGAGTTTGGAGAACCACTTAGCACCGTGGAGTTCATCCAGCCATTCTTCAATGATGGGAATGGGAAACTTGCTGCTGACATAGGTAAGTGCATTAAGCCGCCGATAATCGATGCAAAGACGCCAAGTGTTGTCTTTTTTCTTGACCAATATCACGGGGGAGGAGAATGGACTGGTGCTGGGTTGGATTACACCTGCCTTGAGCATCTCTACGATTTGAGCTTCAATCTCATCTTTGTGGTCTGGCTTGTATCTGTAGGGTCAGACGTTTAGCGGCTGTGCAGCTGGAATCAACGGAATGCGATGATCGCACGCTCGACATGGTGGCAATCCTTCCGGTACACCAAACACATCTAGGAAGGCAGCAACCACCTGCTGGATCTGCTGCGGCACTGGTGTGGATTGTTCCATCTCCTCTGACACTGCACAAAGCTGCACCACATGAGTAATCGCATGTTGCTTGTAGAGGCTTTCAACTGCAGTGAGTTGATCACAAAACAAGTGGTGGACGATGACTCGTGTCCCCGCAAACAAACTGTGCCTTCAGAAGTTGAGAACTCGAGGCACTTGGCACGCCAATCGACTTGCATCGGGCTGTGAGCTTCAAGCCAATCCATCCCTAAAATGGTGTCGTAAGTGCCCAGCATGAGCACTTTCATCTCTGTGGTGAATTCTTGGCCTTGCGAGAACCAGACGCAGTGAGGTATGTACACTGAACAAGTTAGCTCACCACCATCAGCCACGCGGACGCGATGTACGCGTGACAAGGGAAGCACGCCTTGCAACTGCTGCGCTAATGCCTCGTTGACGAACGATGTGGAACTGCCTGAGTCTACCAACATCAAAACTTCTCGGCTCTGAATCCATGCCCTGAGCTGAAATGCTTTTGCTGACACGCCACCAGACAAGGATGACCTTGGAATGGCCATCACAGTGTCCTCGTTCACCCCTGACGGCGAGTCGCTGGTATTGTAGATGGTGTCCACTCCAAATAGTTCCAGTAATTCTTCCACGACGTGCAGTTGGACCGAGGTCGGGCAGACATGCTCATGACCCCATCGTTCGCCGCACTTGAAGCACAGGCCTCGCGCTCGACGGTAGTCACGCAGGGTCTTCAATTTGGCGGTGTCGGCGCGGGCAGCGTCCGTGCCACGATGATCTGTAGCGCCCGTGGTTGATGGCGTCCGCGGAGGTGGTGAAGGCAGAGGTAATGGACTGCCTCCGCGCGGTGGCGCATCCGGCGGCTTCGGTGCTGGGGTCGGAGTAGAAGCACCAAACGCGCCGTCAATGACCTCCTCTTGGAGAAGAGCGAGGGAGCACGCAGTGTCCAAATCCGGCGGCCTCTACACCAGAACCACCGCTCGAATATCCGGATGCAAACCTTCCACAAAATGAGTAAGGTAATAGTACGGGTGAATGGAATCAGAATAGGAACTCAAATGATTGATAATAAGCTCAAATTTCTCAATGTAAGCTGCTACTGTAGAAGTCTAGTGCACTGTGTAAAACTGCCTAATCAAGAGTTGATGTTTATCACTTCCAAAACGAGAACACAATAGATTGCAAAAGGAGTCCCAATCGAATTGATCTAATTTCTTTTGCAGAGACTGCAACCACACCGAGGCTGTGCCTGAGAAGTTCAAGCAAGCCATGGGTACCCAGAACGTGTTATGAATTCCAAACATGGCAAAGTACTGTTCACAGAGCGTTCTCCACCGCCGTGGATTTTTGCCATTGGCCGGGACCGGCAGCGGCGTCATGAAGGACGCCGCCGGCAGTTCCCGGTGGAGAGGTACATCGCCGCGGTCCAAGGACCCTTGGTGAGTTGTCGCCGCGCTGGTCACGACGCTTGGTTGAGCGCCGCGCGTCGCAGGTAGGGGTGGTGGAGGCGCGGTCGACTTGCCGGTGTCGTCGCGTGTCGAGGGCGGCGTGGAACGCTCGAGTTGAAGCGCCGCGACCGCCTCACCCAGATCCGCGACCCTTCGCTCCAGATCAGGGCGCTAGGTCAGCAGGTCGTCGATCTTGGCGTTGGACGCCTGGATCAACGCGGTGTGGGCCGATAGCGTGGTCTCCAGCCGCTACAGAAAGGCCTGGACTGCCGGATCCATGGCTACGAGCTGATCACGCGCCTGCCAAAGACATCTCGTCTCCACGAACTGAGCCAGGATAATGCAGGGAAGGGGGGTGGATTGTCTCTGATACCAGATGTAAGAGGAGATATAGTGGAGGCAGTGATTCGATCTAGTATACTCTCTGAAGTAGTAGCATACAAAATCAATTACATGAATTGGGGAATTGTTCTTGCTGGAGGAAGAAGATAACTAAGGAACTAGGTAGCCGCCGCTGAGTCGCCTGATCCTCTGGATGCCCGCTCTGTGGGTGAGGGTTCGCCTTAATTAGCTCGTGTCGTCGGGGCAGCCCACTCGGGCCCAGTAAGTCGGACGTTGGGCTTGCATGCACAGCGGGGCCATGCACGGTCTTGAGCTGGGTGGCCTGTAGGTGGGGCCGCTTCGTCAGGGATGCTGACAAGGTGTCACCTCAAGATGACGATAACGTGGACAACATACTCATTCATGTATTGCGTCTCGGCAAGGCATGCCTGGATAGCCTGCTTTAAAAAACTTCAAATCCAAGTTCAGTCTCCTTCCCAGACTGACAATCTAGAGAACTGGTTGTGGCACCCCGGCTCAGAGCAATCAGTTTACCTTGCATTGCCAACCCAGAGACCAAGTCTTCTGGCAACACACAACAACTTGGTACAGAAAGTAACCACTTTATTGATCTCTTGCGGATACATAGGTTCGAATATTACAAGATAAGTGAGGCTAAGGCACACACGGTGCGGCTGCACTTATGTACATTATTTAGTAGACATCTCAGGGGCCTCGACGATAAAGGAAACTACTACGCGGCAGCGGAACGACGAAGTAGCGGAAATCCACTCCACAAGGACACTTTTGGGGCACAACCTAGACCGCAACACATCCTTGCATGGCTTCTCCTGCATCTGGCATGATACGCCAGGTGAGTACTTCGAATGTACTCGCAAGCTCAAAGCAAACAAAGCAAATACAACAAACAATAACAAGGCATTTAACAAGTTTAATGCATGAACATGAACATGATACTACCAGTCATGAAGTGTACGTGGATTGTTGCCATGGTCCCTTGGACCAACTTACCATTTCGGGGTTACCTCATAACCACCGTCAACATCTTACCATAGTGATCCTCACATGATCACATCAATACCAATCATAGTGATCCTCACACGATCACCAACTTCTACATGTGCCATCTTGTTGTTCTTAGTGTGCAGGTTTATTATTTTTGTTGACCCACGGTGTGACCTACTACGAACTGTGTCCATATCCGAGGACGCGGCTATCGATAGATTATACACTCTACAGAGGTTAGTACACTGTACCCACACCACGGAATTCATGGCCTCGTGCTCCCATTCGGGTGGACCAACGACATTCCGACAAAACCAATCTATTGCATGACACTCACCCGGCCACTCCGACAAACTCCCCTTTGGGCTATGTCATGGGTGGCCCTGATGACAACTCTTGACATCCTGCCACCTCGTGGCCAAACAAAACAAATGGTCCCAAACGCGGACAATGGTACCATACAACTTGGGCACACAAGGTTATGCCTGCCTACCGGGCCAGGGTAGCACCAGCGCATAACCTGCCCTAGTTGGAGGCACCGGTGAGAGGCATGACAATAGACCGAATTAGGGCCTCCCCATCCAGGCAAGTGTGGTTGCACTGGTGAGCTCGATTCGGTGGCATCATGACTCGATCAATAGTTGTTCAAGTTGGATTAACATCAGGTTTAACTTGAAGGAATATGATTCGAGCCATAGTATGCAATGAGGTGCACGGGTCATGATCATATGAAAATGAGTAACGAATGCATCATGCTACCATGAGCGTATATGGCATGATCTCTACTACACACAATAACAAGAGGACATATTCTCTACTGCATAATAACAATATGACATGTAACAACTATGTAGCAATAGGTTATATATAGCAAATCATTTTAACAGTGAAGCATGTAATGAATTTAATTCAAATAAAACCATTGTCATTGAAATGCCGTCCTTGCATATGAATGTTGTGGCTTGCCTTGGTTCAGAGGAGTGTCACACCACTCATGGTCTTCTTCAACACAACTAGGACCTTCTGAAAATAATTTAAATACAAAAAGAAAATGTCACATAAAGCATTTTATTGCACCAGAAATTCTAGACAGCAAAGAAAATTCTCAAATTTTGCAGGCAGAAAATATGGCTCAAGACAAAACAGTAGCAAAAAGTTTCAACCCATTTGGACTTATAGAATAGGATTTATAGCTGGTCAAAGTTCTGGTCAAAAAATGAATTTATTTGAATTAAACAGAAATTCCAGAGAGGGCCATGTCGAAGGCGTATTTCGCCAGGGCGCCTCCACTAGAAAACGGTTCGGGGAGAGGGAGAGAGGCTGACAGGTGGGGCCCCCTGTCAGGGTTAAAAGAGAGAGAGAGGGAACAGGAGCACGGCGGCTCTGTCGCCGGTGGTTCTCCGGCAAGGAGGCCACGGCTGCCGTCGGCGATTGTCGGGGTGGATCGGGGGCAGCGTGGGGAGCACGCACGTACCCGTGGCTTGATCGGAGGTAGACGGACGGCGACGCGGGCTTCTTCTCCAGAGACAGTGGCGGCGGAGCTCGTCAGAGCGGTCGATTCCGGCGACAATCCGACGAACCAACTGCACCAGGGTACTTAAGAGATCACCACGGACTCAACGGTAGCAGAAGGCAAAGAAGGAGATGACCGGAGCGAGTGGACGGCCGTGGGGGATCCGCGGCCAACTCTGGCGAGGATCGACGGCAGGAGGCCCTCCCTGCCTTGCCGCGCTTGCTGGGGATCGATATGTGGTCAGTGGAGGTGAGGGCGATGGCTAGAATGGCTCGGGGGTGGCGGTATTTATAGATGGCGAGGTGGCCGAGCTCGAGCTCCGCCGAGGATGGGCTGCAGAAGAAAAGGGAGGGGGAGGAGCTCGGGCGCGATACGGAGACGAAGAGGAAGAGGCCAAGGAGCAGTGCGAGCACGCGGGCAAGGCTGCAACGCACTAAGTGGGGCAGGGGCTCACGCGTGCTCACTGTTCCAAACGGTAGCGCCGTGGCCGCGCCCGGCGTGCTGCCTGCCGGCGTCAGGGAGGAGCAGAGAGGTGCTAGGTGGAAGGAGAGGAGCATGCTGAGTGGCGCAGGTAGGCTACTGTGGCGTGCGGAGGACGAACGGGCGGCGGTAGAGGGCCCCGATGCCCAGAGCGCGCGAATGACCTGTCGAACACCTCGCGCCAGCGTGGTCACCGCGTGCACTGGCACATGCAGGGCTTTAGGAAAGTGCAAACCGTGTCTGGTGTGTAGTCCCTTCAAAGTGGTGCCGAAATGTGCGCTAAGATTGCCACCTAGCTCCATGGATGAGACTTGAGCATGCTGCAAAGTTTCTGTACAGAAACTTGGTCAGCAAGCTGGGCTCAAATGGCTTGGTGAAAAAGTCCGAATTTTGGTGGTTAAGCATCTCTTAGGAAGGTAATGAAGTGGTAAAAATTTCAGCTCCAACAGATCAAGGAAAAATATACTTGCTTCACAAAGTGCCATTTCTGACCAGAAGCAAAATCATTTTTCCTAGCTTAAAATTTTACAAAGGACGGTGGTAAATTTTTGCATGGGAAGGTGAGGCATGATCCAAAGGATATTTGGGAATTTTCTGAGCAATAAAAATGAGGGTTGCTTCATAGCATAAAGAGAAAATATTCATTTTCAGAGGGAAAATGAATATAATGCCATAAAAGAAAATTATGGCATGGCAAGATTATGAGAGGGATAAAGTTTTGAGAGGGTTTTAGAGTGATAGGCTTCACTTGGAAGAAAGCCAAAATAATTCCAAGTGATAAGTCCAAAAGAATTGACAGAAAAAACCCATTTACAAAAGTAAATATTCAATAAATCCAAATAAAAGAAAAGGCAAAATCGAGGGTGTTACAAACCTCCCCCCCCCCCCTTAGGATGAATCTCATCCTCGAGATTCGGTTGCTCAGGAAACAAATATGGATACGCAGTCCTTAAATAATCTTCTCTTTCCCAGGTGGCCTCATCCTCGGTGTGATGCTCCCATTGTACCTTGTAAAACCTTATAACTTTGCTCCGGGTAACCCTGTCCATTTCATCCAAGATTCTTAAGGGTTTCTCCTCATGGGTTAAATCTTTAGCGATCTCTAGTTCTGCCATATCTGTCTGTTTTGCGGGCGGTGCGATGCATTTCGTAGCTGAGACACGTGGAAGACATCGTGAACCTCTGATAGCTCTGGAGGTAATTCTAACTGATAAGCCACTTTGCCAACTCTGGTCATTACTGGAAACGGACCGATGTATCTAGGTGCGAGTTTTCCCCGAGTATGAAACCTTTTAACTCCTTTCATGGGGGTGACTCGAAGATATGCATATTCTCCTGGTTCAAAACTGATCTGTCTATGCTTTGGGTCATAGTAGCTCTTTTGACGAGATTTCGCTACTTGCAATCTGTCCCGAATATCTCTAAATTGTTTTTCTGCTTCCATCATTAAATCAGTCCCAAAGATTCGGCTGTCTCCCGTCTGAGACCAGTTCAGCGGGGTGCGGCATTTACGTCCATATAGAGCCTCAAAGGGTGACATCTTGAGACTCGTTTGATAGCCATTGTTGTAGGAAAACTCGGCGTAAGGCAGACTGTCTTCCCGCTTGGGTCCATAAGCAAGAGCGCATGCCCGCAGCATGTCTTCCAAGATTTGATTAACCCGTTCTGTCTATCCATCTGTCTGAGGGTGATAAGTGATGCTATGTTTCAAAGCGGTCCCCAGAGCTTGGTGGAGGCGTAGCCAGAACGCTGAGGTAAACAAAGATCCTCGGCCTGAAGTGATAGTCCTGGGTACTCCATGCAGACTGACAATCCTGGATATGTAAAGTTGAGCGAGTTGGTCTGCACGGTAGGTTGTCCTTATTGGAATAAAGTGAGCCACCTTTGTAAGCATGTCGACCACAACCCATATAGCGTTATTTCCTCGTGGTGTCTTTGGCAATCCCACAATGAAGTCCATACAAATATCATCCCATTTCCACTGTGGAACAGGCAAGGGTTGAAGTAAACCAGCGGGTTTCTGATGCTCAGCCTTCACCTTATTGCATATATCGCAACAGGCGACATGATAGGCTATATCTTTCTTCATACCTTCCCACCAAAATGTCTGCTTCAAATCTTGGTACATTTTAGTGCCTTCGGGATGAATAGAATATGCAGACTCATGAGCTTCCTTTAGAATCTGCTGCTTTAATTCCCCGAGGTCAGGTACACAGACTCGCTTCTGAAATCGGAGGGTGCCTTGATCATCAATGTTGAAATCTTGTGTCTTCCCTTCTCGTACTTGGGCCATTACCTTGAGTAACATTGGGTCACCAGGTTGAGCCTTACGGATTTCGTCTTCTAGAGTAGGGGTGACTTCCAAGGTAACCGAGCATGTTGCATCATGAATGATCATATTGAGCTGAGCTATTTCTTCTCGAAGTGCTGGGTGCAAAGGCTCGATTAATGAGTTTGTTGTGGCTGGTTTGCGACTAAGAGCATCGGCGACCACATTAGCTTTTCCTGGATGGTAGTTGATACCAAGGTCATAGTCTTTGACCAATTCAAGCCATCTTCTTTGTCGGAGATTTAAGTCCGGTTGGGTGAATATATACTTGACACTCTTGTGGTCGGTGAAGATTTGACATCTCTTCCCAATGTAATGTCTCCATATTTTTAAGGCATGCACCACGGCTGCCATTTCCAGGTCATGCGTCGGATAGTTCTCCTCATGCGGCCGTAGCTGTCTAGATGCATAGGCCACGACCTTTCCATCTTGCATAAGCACACACCCAATGCCACGCCTGGATGCGTCGCAATAGATGTCGAAACTCCGGTAGATGTCTGGTAGAGTCAATACTGGAGAGGTGGTTAACCGAGTCTTTAGCTCATTGAAACTGCTCTCGCATGCTTCTGTCCATATGAACTTCTGATTCTTCTTAAGCAATTCCGTCATTGGCTTGGCAATCTTTGAGAAACCTTCAATGAAGCGACGATAATAGCCTGTCAGACCCAAGAAACTTATGATCTCTGACACAGAAACAGGTGTTTTCCAATTCAATACTTCTGTGACTTTGCTTTGGTCCATGGCCACTCCTTGAGCGGAAAGAGTATGCCCAAGGAATCCCACTTCTTTAAGCCAAAATTCACATTTGCTAAACTTGGCGTAGAGTTGATGGGCTCGTAATCGCTCCAATACTGCTCGGAGATGTTGTTTGTGCTCTTCTTCACCTTTGGAATATATAAGGATATCATCAATGAATACCACCACAAACTTGTCCAAAAAGTCCATGAACACCTTGTTCATCATGTGCATGAAGAATGCAGGAGCGTTAGTCAGTCCAAATGACATGACAGTATACTCATACAACCCATATCGGGTAGTGAAGGTTGTCTTGGGGATATCTTCTTTTCTGATTTTCAGCTGGTGATACCCGGTTCGTAAATCAATCTTGGAGAACACTTGAGCTCCACTAAGTTGATCGAACAAATCATCGATCCTGGGAAGCGGGTATTTATTCTTGATTGTGACATCATTGAGAGCGCGGTAGTCAACACACATCCGGAGACTGCCATCCTTCTTGCCCACAAATATGGCGGGTGCACCCCAAGGAAACGAGCTGGGGCGAATATACCCTTTTTGAAGCATCTCATCCAACTGTTTCTGCAATTCCACTAATTCTGATGAAGGCATTCGATAATATTTCTTGTAAATCGGTGTTGTCCCAGGCACAAGCTCAATTGAAAACTCAAGCTCCCGATCGGGTGGCATGCCTGGCAATTCCTCTGGAAACACATCTAGGAATTCACAAACCACTGGGATTAAATTCATATCTGTAGCAATCACTGCATAAACCATCCCCTTCTTTGGCATGGCTCTACCGGCAAAGAACCGAGCTGGCTGGCCCAAGGGATTTATTAACGTGACTTCTCTTGTTGCACAGTTGATGCAGACCTGGTGTTTTGTCAACCAATCCATCCCCAGGATAACATCCAACTTTGGGGATTCAATGGATATCAGTGATGCGGGAAAGATAATTCCATTGATTGATATTTCCAATCCTCGGCATACAATATTTGTCCTGAGCATGGATCCAGGGGATTGTACCACCATAACTTTGTCCAAAAGAGTATAGGAAAGTTGATGCTGGGCAACAAAACTCCGCGAAATAAAAGAATGGGAAGCCCCGGAATCGAATAAAATTGTTGCAGGTATGTTATTAACAGGAAACATACCAATGACCACCTCCGATGCTTCTTGGGCTTCTTCTGTGGAGATATGATGAACTTGCCCTTGAATATATTTCCGGTTGGGGAATTGTCCCACATGATTGACTTGAGGTTTCAGGTTGGTTGACGGCTTTCCGTTCTTGGGACACTGCCTAGCGTAATGCCCAGTTTGTCCACATGAGTAACATGCATTGTTACGCTGACAGTCTTCCTTTACTGGTTTTGTAACCACGGTCTTGAACTGATTTTCAGTCTTGGTGTTCCCCTGCTGCCACGTTGGCTTAAACTCGAACTGTGGCTGTTGCCAAGTACGAATCTTCTGAAAAACTTGTCCTTCCTTCTTGGGTTCAAACTTGCGTTTGCGGTCTTCATATACAGGCTTATGATCATTAACAAGCTTGTGTTCCCTTTCGGCAATGAGTGCCTTGTTCACCAAAGTTTGGAAGTTGGGGAAATCCAGCATACTGAGTGCACATTGGAGGGTATGGTTAAGCCCTCCGAGGAACCGATCTATTTTCCGTTCTTCGGTAGCTACATCATGTGTGGAATAACGAGCCAAGTGATTGAACTTGTTTAAATACTCACTTACAGTCGAGTTCCCTTGAGTAAGGGCGAGGAATTCTCGCTGCTTGACCTTCATGATACCGGCGGGAATATGATACTTGCGGAATTATCTTTAAATTTTTCCCAAGTAATCTCGTCTTCCATAGGCCACATGAGCTTGGTATTATCCCACCATATAGCAGCTGGTCCTTCCAGATAATGAGTGGCAAAAGGTACCTTGTCATCTTCTTCAGTACGGGCAATTTCTAGCTTCTTTTCAATGGTCCTCAACCAGTTATCGGCTTCCATCGGATCTACTGCTTGACTGAAGCTTGGCGGTTTGGTCCTCTGAAAATCTGACAGCTTGGAGTGCGTACCATTATGATTGTTTTGTCCAACCATAGTCTGCATACTTCTCATGAATTCCACCAGATCTTGGTTTCTTTTCTCCTCAAACATTCGCATAATCTGCTCTGTTGTGGGTGCTTGAGGTGGGGGAGGGGGTGACTGATATGGTTCTGGGGAATGTCCTGCTTGCCTGGCGGATCGACGAACTGGGGTATCGTCGCCACCATGACAGCTGCTGCCACACCTTGTCATCCTATATATGTTTCCCAATACGAAGCATCGAGATGAGCAACATCCATAAAGGGAAAAAAATGAGGAGGTGAAGCAACAAACCCCAAAAAGAAAGCAAGGAAAAACCACCGCGAATAAAAGAAGGCAACATAATTATACATAACATCATACATCATACTACATCATGGATAGTACTACATGCACATACATCAGCATCGTAATCGTCTACTCGTGGCTGCAAGCATCACACTGGCAAGCTGAAGGTCTTGCTGGTGTCTCCTCGGACTCTGACTCGGACTCAGAGCTGATAATGTTAACAGAAACCTCCGGGGCAAAGGAAACACGCCGCCGCTGACGGGATGGCTCTCCATCAGGGTCTAGAGCAGGATGGCTCCGCGGCATAGGAGCGGCTGGGGTAGCGAGAAGTAAAGTCCACTCGGCAGGAGACTCGTGAGGAGTTACTGTCGAGGTATCTGAGTTACTCTGAGAGGGTGCTAGAGTCACGGGTGTAGGTGGAGGTAAAGTAACTGGAGGAATGAGAGGTGCATAAGCAAGTGAAGGTGGAGCAAACGCAGATCGAGCGGCAGCTAGCGCGTCTCGAGTGCGGTTCAGCTCCTGGGCTAAGCTGACGATCAGAAGATATCCATCCGTTATGTATCGAGACATGTGGCTGGCAGAACGATCACACTCCGGATCAATAAAAGGGAAACAGATTTGTCCTGTGTCAAACATGGACGGATAGAAGTAGAAACCTGGGTGAGTCTGCATCTGAATCTCGTTGTAGCGCAAGTCAGTGAGAGCCTCGAACGCTGCAAACTGGATCACCTGGTCAGGTGTAGAAGTCATCCCACCCTTGGAGGAGCGGGTGTAGGTGCCCACCAAGGTGCTGTTGTGCATGATGACCTCTGCGTGATACTCGTACACACCGTCTGCAAGCTGCTCTCGATACACCTGGTACACAGGGTCGTCACCGTCGGGGTAGAGTCGGCGCCACACGTTGCGAAGCAGACGCGGAAAGGTGGAAGGTGCCGGCTCAGGCTGATACGGATAGGTAACTGGTGCCATCTACACTCACAATATTAGCTTATCAGCATCAAAAGTAAACTATATGCATGCAATGCAACACCCAAGTGCAGAGGCATACTCAAATCACCACAAAGACTTAAAACTACCGTTTTTCTAACGCGTCGGCTGTCTAGGGCGTCCTACAGTCAGCGCGGCTCTGATACCAAGCGTTGTGGCACCCTGGCTCAGAGCAACCGGTTTACCTTGCATTGCCAGCCCAGAGATCAAGTCTTCTGGCAACACACAACAACTTGGTACAGAATGTAACCGCTTTATTGATCTCTTGCGGATACATAGGTTCAAATATTACAAGATAAGCGAGGCCAAGTGGCACACACGGTGCGGATGCACTTATGTACATTATTTAGTAGACATCTCAGGGGCCTCGACGATAAAGGAAACTACTACGCGGCAGCGGAACTCCACTCCACAAGGACACTGCTGGGGCACGGCCTAGACCGCAACGCATCCTTGCATGGCTTCTCCTGCATCTGGCATGATACGCCAGGTGAGTACTTTGAATGTACTCGCAAGCTCACAGCAAACAAAGCAAATACGACAAACAATAACAAGGCATTTAACAAGTTTAATGCATGAACATGAACATGATACTACCAGTCATGAAGTGTACGTGGATTGTTGCCATGGTCCCTTGGACCAACTTACCATTTCAGGGTTACCTTGTAACCACCGTCAACATCTTACCATAGTGATCCTCACACGATCACATCAATACCAATCATAGTGATCCTCACACGATCACCAACTTCTGCATGTGCCATCTTGTTGTTCTTAGTGTGCAGAGAGGTGCTAGGTGCTAGGTGTCGGGGAGGAGCAGAGAGGTGCTAGGTGGAAGGAGAGGAGCATGCTGAGTGGCGCGGGCAGGCTGCGGTGGCGTGCGGAGGACGAACGGGCAGCGGTAGAGGGCCCCGATGCCTAGAGCGCGCGAATGACCTGTCGAACACCTCACGCCAGCGTGGTCACCGCGTGCACTGGCACACGCGGGACTTTAGGAAAGTGCAAACCGTGTCTGGTGTGTAGTCCCTTCAACGTGGTGCCGAAATGTGCGCTAAGATTGCCACCTAGCTCCATGGATGAGACTTGAGCGTGCTGCAAAGTTTCTGTACAGAAACTTGGTCGGCAAGCTGGGCTCAAATGGCTTGGTGAAAAAGTTTGAATTTTGGTGGTTAAGCATCTCTTAGGAAGGTAATAAAGTGGTAAAAATTTCAGCTCCAACAGATCAAGGAAAAATATACTTGCTTCACAAAGTGCCATTTCTGCCCAGAAGCAAAATCATTTTTGCTAGCTGAAAATTTACAAAGGATAGTGGCAAATTTTTGCATGGGAAGGTGAGGCATGATCCAAAGAATATTTGGGAATTTTCTGAGAATTTTCTGAGCAATAAAAATGAGGGTTGCTTCATAGCATAAAGAGAAAATATTCATTTTCAGAGGGAAAATGAATATAATGCCATAAAAGAAAATTATGGCATGGCAAGATTATGAGAGGGATAAAGTTTTGAGAGGGTTTTAGAGTGATAGGCTTCACTTGGAAGAAAGCCAAAATAATTCCAAGTGATAAGTCTAAAAGAATTGACAGAAAAACCCATTTGCAAAAGTAAATATTTAATAAATCCAAATAAAAGAAAAGGCAAAATCCAGAGTGTTACACTGGTGGCACGAGACGACAAAGAACTTAAGGGTCAGACAGGCTTCGACTCCCTTCTGATCCTAGTCAGTTTGAGCCTCCGAAAATAGCAGAGCACCGGTCTGGCAACGTTCAGTCCTTGTGTTGATCGAACAAATCCTCGAAGAACTAATGAGGTGAAAATGTGCCAGAGTGGCGGGCTTGTACTTCATAGGGAGATTTTAGCCATTACTCCATCCATTCCAGTGAATAAGGCATGCACGCATTTTAAAATTTAACTTTGATCATTAATTTAACCAACAAAACATAAATTATGTGACTTCATCAAAATTATATTAGAGAAGCTGGCCAACAACGTCTGAGATGATTTGGGCATATTCATGGTTTGGGCATATTCAGCGCAGGCCTCCAGAAGTTTCAGTGCATAACAGACGGCTAAAGCGTGCGGATAATGTAGAGAGGGCGGGATAGACCGAATTTGACATGGAAAGAGTGATCTGAAGGATTGGAGTATCATCAAAGAGCTAGCCATGGACAGAGATGCGTGGAAACGCTATCCATGTGCCAGAACCATGAGTTGGTCACGAGATCTTATGCGTTTCACCTCTAGCCTACCCCAACTTGTTTGGGACTAAAGGCTTTGTTGTTGTTGTAGTGAAAATATTTTTCCAAATACGAATTCAAGGGTATAACTTTTGTTACGCATAACCCACATTTGGTTGGTTAAATATTTTTTTGATCAATGTTAAATTTGAAATGTGTGCACGCCATATTCATTCGAAGGGAGTATTATAGGTGGAGGTGATCCCGCTAGTTGCGTTGTTCCTTTGAGCCTTTGAGCGTCCTGTAAATTTGTTTGCTGACTTCTATAAAAAATTATGATGCCAACGGTGTACTCCAAAAAAGATATTTACATGGAATTATATGCATAATGAGCGGATGGACATCAATTAACCTTTTTGCGTACACTTTCTCTTGGACGCCTACAAGTCCAGTACAGCAAATAAGGTAATAACTGGAGTGTTTTGCCAACAATTATGGTTTATGCTGAGCACGGATTGAAGCCCGGGCAACATGATGAGCAGCTGGAGCTTTCTCGTTGATAATAATTTGTTCTGGGAAGTCCACACGAATTGACTTGAACTTATAGCGCTGTTTGACATGGAAGAAAAGAACATGTAAATACTGAACATAACAGGTTATGAAGCTGGTAACATCACCACAAAGTACAACTGACAAAGAACATTACTAAGCCATATTTTCCTTGACTACCTTCATTCGAAAACAGTCAAATTACTAACTTTTACTAGTATTAAAATATGATGTAGATTTAGATTAGTCGAGTGAAAATAGCGTCTTTATATTCATTCAGAAATAGAATTTGTAATGTTTAATATAGATCCATATGAAAAGAACCGTCAATGTTGCATGCTAGAGACCATGTCTATAAGACCCAGAACAGCATGTATTGGTGAAGAGGAAGTACGAACGACCCTCCTGAAGCAAGTAGCGGACAGTAGATTGTCTCCTCCCCCACGTGAGATTCTGAAACAAACTCAGGTGGTTGGGATTTCTCACAATTAGGAATGATCTTTGTAATCTAGCTGCTGCAGGAACACTGGAGCACGTTTCCTGTGCACTACACGCTGAAGCCCTGGCCATGTTGCATGCTATAAATGCTGCTGCAAGAATGGGATGCAGTCAAATCATATTGGAGACAGACTATATGGTGCTGAAGCAGGCGGTTTCAACTCAAGATTGCAATTCAGCTGCACTAGGTTCTCTGTTTCAGGAAATAAAGCTCTTGATGTGGTTAAATTAGGTATTTGCCCAAGATCATGTAATGTTGCTGTGCACAATTGAGCTGCGTATGGAACTGGGTTAGGGAATGGCAACTTAGAAATCTGGGTTGGTCATTTTCCAGACTTTGTAACGAACTCTGTAGCCGGCGACTCTGCCGGCATGTATTAGTTTAATCGAATACTAGTTGTTCCTTCAAAAAACACGAGTAATGAGAAAATAAAACTGACAGTAGTTTAATAAAAGGTTTATGAAGAGTTAACTGGAGGAGGGTGGTATCAAAGGTATACCTGTTCTTTCCAAGATATATCTATGATTTTGTAGTATGGTTCCAGCAGTGCCACTCGATCGCCTTCTTTAATCTATGGCATACAAGGATTACACTAGAATGGTTACATAAAATACAGTATAAGCAAGAGCAGCTTGGGGAACTTCAATATCGACGGGCTTGGTAGCTATTTAAATAGTAATGAATTCTGGGAAAACAAAAACTATTGGCACATGAAGGAGATTGGATCATAGTATGTTTAAAGATTGCTCTTAGTAATCCCAATGGCATGGCACTATAACAGCATAGACACCAGTTTATGTTCCATACATTTGAATCCTGATGTTATTCAGTATACTGACGCTTTAAGCATGCAAGCACAGCTACACCCACTAGGATAAAATCATGATGCAATATCTCAATTTTTCATATAAAAATTATTCAGCAGTGATATGAGATCTTACTGCTTCATTTTGTAGCCCGTAAACTGATAGTATGAAATAAGACTGATCCAAGTCACATGTTAAATAATACCTGAAAGACCATAAAATTGTTGTCTCATTGGAGTGTAGCATATAACTTTACATATGAGATAAAAATAGGAACAAAAGAGATGCAACAATCTTGTACGGACTTTGTAAAGGAACAAAGTTGTATAGATTCACCGACCTAACTCTATTGTGCTTTGACATCATAAAAAGAGTGCTGAATCTTATCGACAAATATTAAAGGGCACACAGTTGTGCAATGGAATTTTTTCAATCTTTCTAGTTGAACAAGGATAATAGCTTCTTTAATCTATTCAGAAATACTATTTGGCTCTGACCATACTATATTATTTCTTCTAATTTGCAATTGGTTGCATAACAACTATTCTGGAATATTTCTGTACCGCATTTGCTACCTTGAGCATACTATCTATTTGTGAATCTGTGTACTGCGCTTCGTAATTCTGTAATTGATACGGATTTTGGCATAGCGATCTGAGATCTTGTTTGTTTGGCCTTGTGCTTCAGCCTTTGGAGCTTCTTGGCCCCTAAAAGCACAAGCCCAAACAAACACACATTGCTTTTTGATGAGCTTGTGAGAAGGATTTCTAAAAATTGCACTAGAAGCAAAAAAAAACACAGATCTCGGTGCTTCGCGGTTCCCGCAATCCCTCCCTCTTCGTGTGCGGCGCCACAGGCCGAAGCTTCATCACATCATGTCTGATTATGACTCCACAAATAGGATAGATGATGATATGATATGGGATGAGCAACATCCGCCCATATCCGTCTATCTAGGTTTGTGGAACTATCCGTATAATTTCATATAGGATATTGAAGTGGAGCTAACTTGCTCAGCAATCCCTTGTGCCTGCCCCTTCGAAGACTCATCCAACCGGCTCATGTACTCGTGCCTTAGGTCATGTGGTACTTCTACATATTTGTCATGAGAACTTGCTTTCAGAATGTGCCCTCTCATTTTATTTGGATTATTTTGTTGGTTGTGTAGCTTAAACTTGGATGTGTTATTTTCTTTTAGCTTGGAACAACTACTTGGTCTTGTAACATTCAACATAGATAATCTTAGCATGTGATTGATGTTAAATTGATGTTTGAATTCTTGTTGTTTTATATGTGCGGTTGTCTATCTATACTTATCATGATTTGTTGTGTGATTTGGTCATGTGCATTTGTTGATTTTATTTTTGTTTTTGGAATGCATGAAACTTAATTAAATAACCATATGTTGCTGATTTTCAAGATGTGCACAATTAATAATGATGATGGGACTGATATGGATAGCTCAAACAAAGAAGATGAGCTCATGCTTATGGCTGCCTATTATGTTATGGATCATAACCCAAATACTTGACGAAAAAGAGTAGAGACCATTATGTACAGCGCAACAGTGGGTCTTTGAAAACCTTAGCGATGCAAAGGATTGTTACACAATGTTCAGAATGTACCAGCCTTGTTTTCATGCATTACATACCGCAACTGGTTGAACACTACGAACTGAAGTCGACGAGGAATGTTTTCATGCATTACACACTATGAACTGGTTGAATATTACATACCACAACTTGTTGACTTCCCGCGTCACACGTGAGAGGGGGTGTTGAAGCTTGTCAAGTGTTATAGTGCTGTGTATAGGGCTGTGTAGTTTCTCCCTTATATAGGGGTTTATTTGCATATGTACCTTGTACTTATCTGGCCTGTTTGGCCCATAGCAAGACAAGGGTTCAGTTCGTAACATGGTTTCAGAGCAGGTTGAGGGCTAGGGTTCCCGCCGCCACTGGCCAGCCGCCGTCCGGCCGCCGGAGTTGCGCCGCCTGGATTGCGCCGCCGTGGCCTCTTGCCTCACCCTTCCCTCCACCGATCCCTCCCTGGACCCCTCCCATCGTCGCCTCGTGGCTCCGTCGAGCCGCCGGTGCACGTCGGCCCCGTGTAGGACGCCGCCGAGGCTGCTGCTCCCAAGCCAGCAGCACCTCCTGCAGTTTCCCTGCCTGCTGCTGCCACTGGACGACGACACCCAGGCGGCTGCCTCACCGGACTGCATCACCTCTGCCTCCCCTGTCTTAGGCCCCCTCTGGCCTGCCAGCGGACACTGCTGTTGCTACTGCACGTCCTGCTGCTCCCAATCTTGCAGCACCTCGTGCAGCTCCCCTGACTGCTCGGCTCCAGATCACCATGGCCAACCATGGTGCGCCCCGTGCAGGCGCGATTGCGATTCCGCGACCGCCGATCATCTTCAATGGCACTAATTTTCGGGAGTATGTGCTGCATATGAAAGTCCATATGGCTGGTCAGCGGCTGTGGGGGTTTCTTTCCGGTGACCGCCCTTGTCCGTCTCGCCCCACCTTGCCGCCAGCTGAGCCTATAATCCCCTCGGCTGCCGATGATGCGGCTAAGGAAGACATCCTTGCGGACTTCCATGCAGAGTTGGAGACCTACCAGACGGACCTAGCTGCCTATGAAAATTGGCTGCTGGATGATGCTCAGGCTAAGGCCATTGTTGTCTCCAGCATGGATGTTGATCTTTCGATGGACATTGTGTCACTTGCTACCTCCAAGCTGATGTGGAATCGTCTTCAGACACAGTACGAGCCTCGCAACGAGGCCATGTTTCTTGCTATTCTCAAGGAGATTCAGTCAATGCAGCAGATGGACGCCACTGTGGATGACTTCTTTCGTCAGATGTCTACGGCATGGCGTCAGCTTGACTCTCAGGGTGCTGATGTGTGTCACCGTTGTCGTTGTTGTGAGCTCCAACGAGCCCAGACTGAGATGATCCGGCTCTATGAGTTCTTGATGCGCCTTCGTCCGGAGTTTGAGGCTGCCCGTTCACAGTTGGTGACGCGTCGCCCTCGGCCGTCACTCTTGGAGGCTTATTCCCGAGCTTCGTGCTGAGGAGACTCGTCACCGGGGGGCGGGAATGGGGACTCAGTTACAGTCCACCTCTGTTCTGGCTGCACGAGTCTCGTCCCCTACGCCGGTGCCTGCCTCGCCCGCACCGGTTGCGGCGGCCACTCCTTCCGGTTTTCTCTGCAACTACTGCAGCAATCCGGGACACACCGCTCATCAGTGCTACAAGAGGAAGCAAGATCTGGCAAACAAGAAGAAACGTGGTCAGCATGGCTCTAGCCATGGTCAGCAGGGCTCTAGCAGCTCTTCTCGGTCAGGTCCTCAGCAAAACTCCCCCACTGAGCAGGAGATTGTTGCGTTGTTTCGTCGGCTGGTTGCCTCTGCCTCGTCCTCGCCACACGGGTCTGCTGCTAGTGCTTCTGGTTCAGCACCACCTCCCCCTGGTATATCATCTCCATGGTTTCTTGACGCTGGTGCTTCTTTTCACATGACACCGGACGACTCCTGTCTCACTGGACTCGGTCCTCCTGATGCACCTCTCCGTGTTCACACAGCGGATGGCACCTCGCTTCCCGTTGTTGGACGCGGCACTCTTTCTACTTCGTCTTTTAGTGTTCCCACTGTGTCTCATGTTCCTAAACTGACTATGCAGCTTATGTCAGCAGGTCAAATTGTTGATCATGGTTGTTGTATTATTCTTGAACCTGACTCTTGTTGTGCTCAGGATCGACGCACAGGGCTTCTGGTGGGGACTGGTCCTAGGCGCCGTGACTCTCGGGGCCTATGGGAACTTGATTGGTTGCGCCTTCCTTCGACTTCCTCGGGCACCAGTCGACCAGCTCCGCCGCCTCTGCTCCAGTCGTTGCCTCCACCACCTCTTTTGTTCAGTGGCATCGTCGGTTAGGCCATCTCTCGGGCTCTAGGCTATCTAGTCTTGTAGGAAGTGGTGTCTTAGGTTCTGTTTCTGGAGACACTGCTCTACATTGTACGGGTTGCAAGCTTGGCAAACAGCTGCAACTCCCCTATCCATCTAGTGATTCTGAGTCACAGCGTCCTTTTGATCTTGTTCACTCTGATGTATGGGGGCGGGCTCCCTTCGTTTCGAAAGGGGGTCATTCCTACTATGTGATATTTATTGATGATTACTCGAGATTTACATGGATTTATCTTATGTCTTCTCGCAGTCAATTTCTCTCCATTTATCAGCAGTTTGCTACTATGGTCCGCACTCAATATGACTCTTCTATTCGTGTTTTTCGTGCTGACTCTGCTGGTGAGTACATTTCGACTGCACATCGTCGTTTTCTGGCTGAGCAAGGTACTCTTCCTCAATTCTCTTGTCCCGGTGCTCATGCTCAGAACGGTGTTGCTGAGCGCAAGCATCGCCATGTGCTTGAGACAGCTCGAGCTCTTATGATTTCATCTCACCTTCCGCCTCATTTTTGGGCTGAGGCTGTCTCCACGGCTGTTTTTCTCATCAACCGACAACCCTCTTCCGTCCTTCAAGGTTGTACCCCTTACGAGCGTCTCTTCGACACACCTCCTGGTTACAGTCATCTCCGGAGTTTTGGTTGTGTCTGTTATGTCCTTCTTCCATCACGAGAGCGCACCAAGCTGACTGCTCAGTCAACTGAGTGTATCTTTCTTGGGTACAGCACCGAGCATAAGGGTTATCGCTGCTATGACCCTGTTGCTCGTCGGATGAGAATCTCTCGGGATGTCACGTTTGATGAGTCTCGCCCTTACTACCCTCGCTCCCCCACTCACAATGGTTCGTCCACTCTTGAGTCGATTTCTTTTCTGACATTTCCTGAGTTTTCTTCCATCACTCCTTCATCGTCCCCACCGTCTTCGTCTCCTCCGGTTCCTTCCTCGGAGGCTCCCATTCTTCCTTCACCACCACCCCAGTCACCTCTGGCTCCTTCACCGAGGAATCCCCTAAGCTCTTTTGAGATTCCACCGTTTCCGTTGCATTATACTCGCCGTCCTCGTGACGATGCTCCTCGCGTGCCACCGCCACAGTCACCTTCGGCTCCTTCACCGAGGGATCCACTCAGCTCTTTTGAGATTCCACCGTTTCCGTTGCATTATACTCGCCGGCCTCGTGACGATGCTCCTTGTGTGCCACCGCCACAGTCACCTTCGGCTCCTTCACTGGGGGATCCACTCAGCTCTTTTGAGATTCCCCCGATTCGGTTGCATTATACTCGCCGTCCTCGCTCTCCCGCTCCTGTTCCTGTTTCTCCTCCTCGGTACGCCCTTCCTGATCAGCATGTTATGCAGCCGATTGACCAGGATGGCTTTGCGTCTGCCGCTCTTCTAGAGCCCGCAACCTACCGAGAGGCAGCCGTCCATCAGGAGTGGCAGCTCGCGATGGCAGAGGAGCTTGCTGCCCTAGAGCGCACTGAGACTTGGGATCTTGTACCTTCACCGCCTGGTGTCACTCCTATCACCTGCAAGTGGGTTTACAAGGTTAAGACTCGCTCTGACGGTTCCCTTGAGCGCTACAAGGCTCGGCTTGTTGCCCGTGGTTTTCAGCAGGAGCACGGTCGTGACTATGATGAGACCTTTGCTCCGGTTGCTCACATGACCACGGTTCGGACCTTACTGGCAGTTGCCTCTGTTCGCCAGTGGCCCATCTCTCAGTTGGATGTGCAGAATGCCTTTCTCAATGGCGAACTGCGTGAAGAGATCTACATGCAGCCGCCTCCAGGATACTCTGTTCCTTCTGGCATGGTCTGCCGTCTGCGGCGTTCTCTTTATGGGCTTAAGCAAGCTCCTCGTGCCTGGTTTGAGTGCTTCTCCTCCGTGGTCACAGATGCTGGTTTCAAAGTCAGCGACCACGACCCTGCTCTCTTTGTTCACACCTCCCCTCGTGGTCGGACGCTTCTTCTTCTATATGTCGATGACATGATCATCACCAGCGATGACTCTCCGTTCATTGATTTTGTGAAGAAGCGTCTTAGTGACAAGTTCTTGATGTCAGATCTGGGTCCTCTTCGATATTTCCTTGGTCTTGAGGTGTCTTCTACGCCCGAGGGCACTCTTCTCTCCCAAGAGAAGTATACTCAGGAGCTTCTTGCTCGTGCTTGTCTTTCTGATCAGCGCACCGTGGACACTCCCATGGAGCTTGGAGTTCACCTTCGGCCCACTGATGGTAAGCCTCTTGAGGACCCCAGCCGATATCGTCACCTTGTTGGGAGCCTTGTCTACCTTGGCATCACACGTCCTGACATCTCTCATGCTGTCCACATTTTGAGCCAGTTTGTTTCTGCTCCTACTCAGCTTCACTACTCCCACCTGCTTCGGGTTCTGCGATATCTTCGTGGAACCTCCTCTCGCTGCCTATTCTTTCCTTGTTCGAGTTCCTTGGAGCTTCAGGCGTATTCTGACGCCACATGGGCTAGTGATCATGATGATCGTCGATCCCTTTCAGCCTACTGTGTTTTTCTTGGTTCCTCTTTGATTGCCTGGAAGACCAAGAAACAGACAGCGGTTTCCCGTTCGAGTGCTGAGGCTGAGTTGAGGTCTATGGCAGCACTGACAGCTGAAGTCACTTGGTTGCGGTGGCTTCTTGATGATTTTGGGGTCTCTACTACTGCACCGACTCCTCTTTCTTCGGACAGCACCGGCGCGATCAGCATTGCTCGTGATCCTGTGAAGCATGAGCTCACGAAACACATTGGTGTGGATGCTTCTTACACGCGATCGCAGGTGCAAGACCAGATTGTGGCTCTCCAGTTCGTGCCCTCCGAGCTCCAACTAGCAGATTTCTTCACGAAGGCACAAACCCGAGCTCAACACAGCTTTTTTTCTTTCCAAACTCAGTGTTGTAGACCCACCCTGAGTTTGAGGGGGGGTGTCAAGTGTTATGGTGCTGTGTATAGGGCTGTGTAGTTTCTCCCTTATATAGGGGTTTATTTGCATATGTACCTTGTACTTATCTGGCCTGTTTGGCCCATAGCAAGACAAGGGTTCAGTTCGTAAGAAAGCTTAACAGACACAAGAAAAGGGCGAGAGGGAGGCCAGCAGGGATGGGTAGGGCGCAACGAGGTGGAGCTTCTGGTGCGAGGGTAAGGCTTGGGGTGGCCTAGGTCGCCTGGGAGACGATCGGCGGCAGAGGACGGCGATTTCCTGTGAGCTCACTCGCGTCAGCTGCGGTGCACGAAAGCAGTGGGCGGTGTTGCTGCACGCAGTAGCTGCAGAGCGACGGCGTCATGGTCGGATCACCTCGAGCTGGCAGCGTCTGGGCTGCCTCGTGTTGGAGTTGGGGAGCAGGTATGAGCGGACAGCGGCGGCAGGAAAGAAAGGGGAAATCCTATCAAGCCTTTTGCAATTTAGCCTGATGTTGGTATGATAAGTTCGAGGGTGTGCAGTAACCGGTTTCGGAGTTTAGGGTTGAGTCTTAAACAAAGCAGTAAGTTGAGGGTTAAAAGGTGGACTTATCTCTTCTAACACAGGTGGCGGCGGTGGAGGAGGCATGGGGAGGTTGTCACAGAAAATAGAAAACCTAGGTGGCAAGGTCCAGTGGTTAGGGTGTGTGGGAAGGCTCCAGCCGAAGTTCCACAAGTGGTGGTGGAATGGGTGTGGGCTCGGTGATAAGTGCGGAGCTCAGAACAGAGCACTATGTACTGCATTGTATACAGCTGCAAACTCCTGTCAGTTTTGAATCTGTACTGCTCTTTTATATGAATTTTAGGGTTACACATTTTGCCAAGAAAGAGTGTAACTGCCTCCTACCGTGGGGATGGCCTTGGGACCATGTGGATTATTGTGCGCGACCAAATAGCATGATGCAGCACAGTGAGTCGCAGTGCATCGACAGTATTGATTTATGCTAGTGCAAATCCTGCTCCTCATCTTTACTATTAAGCAGAAGTTCTTAGTTGTAGTTAATCTCACTTATGAGGTGGAGGATCAGCATATTTGGACACCATCTTCTTCGGGAGACCTAACGACCAAATCAGCGTATCGTCATTTCTAGTCACACTAGTACAAAGAGCTTAAAATCCATACAAACTAGATGATGCATCATAGAGTAATTTTTGTACTCAAGCTGCTAGTACAGCAGACTGTTCAAGCATACATACTAACAATTCTTGTTTTATTTTTTTAGATAATTCCAAATGTTCTGAAACAACGCGGCATGATGATAACAAAAATCAAGTTATAATGGAGCAAGCATAACAAACTTATTGAATTTAAGGACTGAGACAACTTACAGTGGAGCATCATCGTCATGTCTTATCCAAAGAACCACTTTACACACAACAGCAACTGTCTTGTTCAAACCTTCTGATAGGATGCTTATGGTCGCTTTCTTGTGGGATGACTTGACTATGATGGCATAGAGGGAGAAGTTAGACAACAGTAGAACAATTTTAACACGGTATACAACTTCAATGTTCGCAGTGCCAAAAAGAGTATTACAATTGACTTCGTTCAGAGATGACACCAATGATGCTGATCTCTTGGGTCGTAGTCGTCCCTGTGAAAGTGAGTCATAGGTAGAAACTTTTGCACCAACAGACAAAAAATAGTTTTGAAAAAACCACAATAATGGTGTGCTTTAAGTCATTGCATTAGCATCGGAAATAGTTGGGCAAATAAAATTTGAATCATGGAAAGCATGTGTGCCACTTAGGGCCGTTGATGGTTTGGGATCAAACCATGAACCAAACCCAGACTAAACTTCCTTCACAGTTTTCTAGGGCCAAGATCAAGGTCGTGTCAGAACCACTGCACCCATCTCTATCCAGGTGATCAGTCCGCTAATCAGCGGCACCATGGACATTGTCCGCCACGACAGCGGCAGCTACCGATCTCCTCCACCACAGCCTCATGGGATGATTCCTTAGACTGGTGGCTTTGCCATTGCTGCAGTTGCCACTGTAAGATATTGTTCCATTGTCGCATTCGCCACGGTGAGCGCAAAGATGTGTTGCTACCGTCACACCAGAAACAGGTGCTGACCACACCACGGATTGCTGCTGCTCCGTTCAACAACAATCACAAAACGAGTTCAATTAGCTCAACAGTTGATGAGTACGGACAGCAGCCGCCCTCCCTCCCTCTCTGTCTGGCTTTCTATTGCCTGCTTATCAGAAACCATCGACCCATATAAACCACTCTCTATTCAAACCCATCAAAGGCATTCACTTTATGGGCTGGGTTGGTTTTCATCCCAAAACTGATTAAACTGGGGATCACAACAGCAGGCCTATGTGCCACAAATAAGTTATATCCTAAGGAGTTAACTAACACTTAAAAGGTACGAGTTATGAGCAAACTGAAATTATAAACCTGACAAGAGCACTCTGACGCTAAAACTGAGCATGGAATTGATGTTGTAACAAATGTTATCGTATCATTTCATCTAGGTTGTACTGAATCCCATGAAAATTGTTAACTTCTACATATATGCATAACCATTAAGTAGCATCACACGATCCAGATTAAAGCTCAAATGAGACCAACGAGACAATTATGTTAGTTCATGTCCAGCGCTGCAGTTTGCAAGTGCACTTACTATAGTTACAGAAGGTACCTTCGTTGCATTCTCTAACTTATCAAGGAGATTGATGATCTTCTGAACTTCTATGTCAGCCCTGAGAGCAGGATCTTTTAACGCAGCAGCTTCAAATCCACGAAGGGCACTTTCATAGTTCTCTAAGTATTTGTAAGCCTGGAAGGAACCAAAAATATTATGGAAATGGAAAGTATTGGTGGAATTTTTAGCTGACACTGATACCCAGTTAAAGATCTGGCTACTCACTGTGGCACAATTATAGTAGAGGTCTGGATTTAGTTTCATAGTTTCATCCTTCTCCTGAAACAATTTATCGAAACAACATAAATACATGATTTACATTTTGAAAGAATGGAAATCGATATAAAAGAATTCCATCTCATAATTTAAGAAATTACAATTTGCAAAGTAATAAGATGGGCAGAAGTATGAAATGCACAACTTACAGCATTTTGATATGCTTTGATCGAATGATGAAGCCTAGCGTTGTCCCAGGCTCCGCTCGCAAAAAAGCTTGTGAGGTATGCATTACCCAGATTATCTATATACAGAAAAAGGCAAGTGAACAGTTGTTGAAATGGTAATCTTGCTGAAAAAACTGAAATTAAATCTCAGATAGTCACTTAGTCAGTAAAGGTTGTTTCAGCAAGACAATCACTGGTCATCACTTAATGCTAGCCTAAACAAGCGGAGGAAAAAACAGATTTAATGTACTCATAAAGCAAAAGAATAATTTATCTTTTGTTTCTTTCGATACTTCTAGTGACCCTACCCTGTTAGCTCCCTTTTTCTCGAATGACCTGTTAGCTGTTTTCATATATATATAACTTCTAGTAATGCCAGGAACAGAAACCTTTCGCATTTAAATGTGGGTTGAGTACCACTTCGGCTGCGTTTGTCATTGCGGTTAGTTGAAACTATCTTTTGTTTAGAAAGAATTATTCCAGAGCAATATAGTTCAGCAACCACAAACTAAGCCATCATCTAGAAGTGGCGCTTAACTTAAAGAAACTATTCATATGGAATATTCACATATGGCATAATTTCTCCGATGAGGGATGATTGAGAGAAGGAATATTAGTATTAGCATTGGGGGTGTTAACTGTTAAGGAGTATTAGTACTGGTCTATTGAGTCTGTATTAGTCCCTTGTCCCCCATGTCTTGTGTAATATATATATGCCCCTTGGGCTATGCAATTGAGATAAGTTGCATCCATAACAAGATAAGTAGCATCCATAACAACACCTACTACTTCCACAGCCAAAGCACCTTCCACTTCTGCTCCTCCACCACCACCAGCTCAGTTGCCCCCACAGAGGTTCCAAAGACTAGTGGTGCACAATTCTCCTTTACCAGTGCCGCTCTTGCACAGAAAGATCAAGGAGTAGCTACCTTTCCTTCCCGCCGAGAAGTTCTCGAGGGTTGTGGTATCGGACAAGTTTCACTCCATGAACACTCAAGTCAAACCTCATGTCAAGGACGTGAAAGCCATCAAGGCATGGATAGAGTATGATGAAGATGCCATGCAATCTAGCGATGATCATGATCATGATGACAGTGACCTGCACCTAGAGTTTGTTGGTGACCACCACCTCCTTCGGCAACCAGATTTTCTCCGGTGACTACTCACCTCTAGTTCAAAAAGATTCCCCGTCAGCCACCACTGCCAAGATTAAAGCCATGACCTTCCTCCGGACTCCTTCCACGATCATAGACGAGACTGTCGTAAGGGCATCTTCGACTCGATCATCGACAACGAGACGTAAGGGCATCTTCGCCTCCGGATGTTGATCAAGCTTAGTCTAGTGGGACGATAGTCCTCTCACCTTTTGGTGTCTTGATGCCAAAGGGGGAGAGGGTGTAATTCTAGACTAGCTTCGTGCTTTTTTGGAGAGAGCTTTTCAAGGGGGGCAATGTTTAGGAGTTCGTGCTGTTGAGTTACTAGTCTTGCTACTTTAATTGATTCTTATGACTTGTGAACTCTTAAGTTCCATTTTTTGATGTTGTAAGCAACTTTGCACTTGCGCTTTATGCTTATGCTTTAGTGCATCTTTTGAGGTCATTAACACGTGTTTTATCCGTTGTTTGTTGCGTGGTAGAGAGCATATTTACATTCTTGTACACACTATGCACTCCCACGGATTCTATAGTACAGAGAGTTTCTCACATTCCCGAAAGATTGTTGTGCATTTACATTTCAAAAGTAAATTCTAAATAATGCACAAATTTTGGGGGAGCTCCCATATATCATACTCCCTCCGTTATATAATGTAGTGCATATAGATTTTTTGAAAAGTTAAAAAACCTCACAAACTTTGACCAAGTTTGTGGAGAAAAATATTTACATCTAGAATGCCAAACACATATCATTAGATTCATCATAAGATGTAGTTTCATATTTATATTTTTGGTATTGTAGATATAAATAGTTTTCTCTATAAACTTGGTCAAAGTTTACAAAGTTTGACTTTTCAAAAATTCTATACGCACTACATTATGGAACGGAGGGAGTATATATGTATTTAGGCCCTCCACTATGTTACGGGTGCCAAATTGATGAAAAGGGTGCCACATCACCGTCGATCCCAAATGAAAAATTTATGGCACCGGCTTCACAACGGAGGGCACCGCTCGATCTAAAAGTAGACGACCCCACGCAAAAAATTAATCATTCAGCTAACCGTCAAAGTGCCTTGGCCGAGTTCTTCCTCCTCTCCCCCAAAAAAATCCCCTTTGTTTATCCAAACCAAATCAGAAAATTGTATCCTCTCTCCTTCCAGATCCACACGGAACTGCTCATACATGTCCGTCATCCTCCTTGACATCAAGCTTGTGCGGCCAGAAAAGGGCTGAGGAAGTCGATGGGCCGGAGCAGGTGGAGGCCGCGAGCAGGATGACCATGTGGTGAGGAGATCGGACCGGCCTGAGCGGCATGACCTCGCGACGGAGGTTGCCGATGTTGGGCTGGACAGATGTGCCGGCTGGCCGGGCTCGCATCCAACGGCGGAGGTCACGGCCAGAGGGTTGTGGTCGTGGGCAGGGCAAGCTCACGGCCGGAGTTGTCAGCGCCGAGCCACACACAGGTAGTGAGCAGGCTGGCTGAGCTCGCGTCTTGGGGTGGAGGTCATGGCCAGAGGGTGGTGGTCCAGCGTTGGAGGTGAGTAGCGAAGAGCTCACCGGAGACGGTGGACGAAGCGGAGGTAGTCATGGCAGTTGATTCGCGCGAGAAGGACGAGAGATAGGTCGTGGAATCATTTTTTATGGGCTCGGTGAATTTGGCACCGGAGCACCTACTTGCTCCGATGCCTCAAAAAAAAAAATTGTGGCATCGGACGGGCAACGGAGGGCACCGATGCCAAATACTCTAAAAGTAGATTTGGCACCCCTTTTGGCCTACATAGTGGAAGGCCTTATAAGCTTCATACACTTGTTGCATATCTTTTGCAAAACTTTAATAAATGTTGTCATCAATGACCAAAAATGGGGAGACTGAAACTGCATCTATTGCCCCCTAGGGGGTTTTACATTATATGACAACATGATTAAAGGGACTAATGGTTGGTGACCCCCACTTCTTCATGGACAAGTGTTATCAAGGCTAAGGACAAAATTTTAGTTGTTAGTGATCCAAGATCACATTGAGTCCATAGGTATGCTTATACCATCAAAAGGGAATCAAGGATGTGTAGTGATGAGCTTCTTGCTATGTGCTTAAAGATCAAAACCCAAAATCACCCAAACACCTCAACCATTTCCCTAATATTCTCGCTCTTTACACTGTTCAGAGCCACCAAGCCAGATCCATTCAGAGAGATGGTCGTTCCAAAACCCTTGCCCATCAGGAGCCTACATGACAACTCCACTCAAAGACACCAAAGCACTTGTGCAAGCCTCTGTACATCGGTCTGAACCTATGAACCATCCCTATCGGAAATTCCGAATGAGGTCCAGTAACGCGCGCAGGTGTGTCAATGCCAGTCGAAGCCTCTGGATACTTTCTACTCGGACCCTCCGAGCTACACAAAAGTTGCCTCATTGCAGTTCAGTCGGAGCCTCCGAGCTGATCATTCGGTGCCTCTGAGCTATACAGAGAAGTCTGCAACAGTCGGATATTTTAGGTCTAACCTATATATACCCTAACCCTGTCCCACCAAGTTCACTGAAGCGCTTCAACTCAAACATCTACTTCTAAAAGAGAAGTTAAGTGTTGTCTGATGAGGACTTGTCTACTACAGTTATATAATTATATTCACAGCCCCCAGCCACACCTCCTCAAGTAACAGAAAGACAAAGACCGATCATCAGACCTCACGCACGTCAACTTAAATATCAGGTACATTCAATTCTAAGAACTTACACTAATGCTCATGAGAATATGACTCTAACTATATGTTTATATTATTAAGGAATAAAGCACCTAGCATGGACGAGAAGGACAAGCACTGTAGCATGAACAAGCATACGAGGAATGAAGATGGCCCTTCTAGTGAGGATTTCAAGACTTTGCGGCCGCCATAATGACACATGGAAACATGGATGAAATATACAAGACGAGACTTCATAATTTTGTCCATAATCATCCATAGGTGTTGCGTGACCTCGCTTTTAGGCCAGGCCCACCCCTAGGGCATCGTTTAGAATTGGGTTTGGTTTACTCAAAAGCTAGCCAATGTTCCAACTTCATGTAAACTGACATGTCCAACACCGTTAGCAAACCGCATTTGGAACCCCAGTGTAATCAATCCTTCATCCATATTCACAATACTTAGATTGCTATTCTTAGTTCTTGTTTGCTCTCGGTTAAACACAGGGGATTAGACATTCATGGTCAGGCTGGCCGTGCCTAACATCATCGGTAACCTCTAGGATATAAGTCTAGCGGTAAGGTGCGCCGTCTAGTGTCTGGTGTAGTTAGGTAGTCAAGGACCTAAAGGTCGATTTCGACGCAAATCGAATAAGTGCCTCCCACCGAAAGATCAAACACCCTTGTGGCTATCATTGTGCTGAGTTCAAAAAGCATTCTACTCCAACATCCACGTCAAACCTTTGAATATCTTCTCTCCTATTTGCTCCCAAGCCTATCTTTCAAACATCCAAACTCTCCAAATCCAAAGATCTATCCTATGACAGTTTGAGTGTGGAGGAGATTATCTTTTGAAGCATAACCAAGGGATTAATCAAAAGCAACCTTATATTGTTAATTTTTTAGGATGTGCGCCTCCTAGATCGACTAGGTGTGCTTGGGAGCCTTCAAGGTGTGAAGGCACCAAGAAATTTGAGGGCTTGGTGATCATCTACTTCATGAAGATCTATCCCAAGTGAGGCTTGAACTTTGTGGTCTATAAGCTACGGTGGAATAGGTTGGTTTGCGCTTGGTGGGCCGTGGGCCTGTGGGCGACGGAACCAAGACCTACAACATGTCATGCAATCAGATGTTCTGACATGCAAAACTGAAGGTTAGAATTACCATGTTTTAATAATTTCTAGAGAATAAGAAAGAAAAAAACTAAAAGCAATTTATGCCCTAGGAGGCAGAACATGCTCAAGAACATATTCCTGGTCGGAAAATAGGTTAAAGATCTTGAGTGGCCATTTTAGATTTCCGGTTATGCATCCATACAGCTAACTCGAGCTCTAGGTCATACAATGTATTGATAATATGCAAAAATCACATAATCAATGCATCTTCAACTCAAAGATCACCTACTATATTTTATCAACAAATTAACATAATGGAATTAAAACTACAATGCCATCTCTAGCTAGGTAAGAGCACAGAACATATGCAAATATATTTAGAACGAGGGACTCATACACCAGGAATTTCCATCTTTTATGTCCAGCATTACAGCTTCTTTTGCATGATTAATGCTCTCTTCCACTAACAACGCTTGGTCTTCACTAGCTGCAGATGCAAATAGAAAATACATGAGTGCAACGAGATGAAAATTTGCCGACACCAAAAATCAGCTTCCATCAAACTAGGTGCAAAATATTATCTAAGAAAAAAAACTCATGTACAGAAACAATCAACAATAGAGAATCCAACACATCAGAAAATTATGTTGAACTTCCCCAAAATAATTCTAACCAATAATGCCTAGTCCTTTTTGTAAAGCGGACCGGTGGGCAAAAGACTATGCAATAGATGCATTCATAACATCCTATCATGCGCCCAGGTTTCGGAAAAAAAATCAGACAACCGCAACTCGTCCTCTCGATCAACTCCCTCAGTCTCTCGATCTCGTTCTTATCAAACGGATTCCACTCCTCCCTATCGATTCTTTTTTCGGTCCTATGGATGATCTCCTCCTCTCCGGCATGAAGCGTCTGGCCCGTTTTCGTGCTCAATCTCGACCGCTTCTCAGTCTTCCCCTGTTCCCATCATTTTTCGCGGTCCAAGCTTCCAATCGCCATCTCCTTGACTGGATCGGCATCATAGCACATGGATGCTGGAAGCTAGAGTCCCTGGGTCGAAGCCATCTTCTCCCAAGATCGTATCAGGAGCCCCTGGATGATGCCTCCGTTGATAGCGCTAGGATCAAAGTTGCCGAAAATCCAATCGGAGCACATGGAGGCTCCACTCCGGTGCTGGGTCGAAGCAGGAGTCCCCGCCCAATATGTCATGCCTTGGTCGCCACCACTCAGCATTCGCACTTCAGGCCGCCGCCATCCACGAGGACCTCATGCCACCTCTAGCTAGACATGTGTCGTCGTCGCCGTCGTCGACTCCTACCCGAGCTGACGACACTCGGGCTCAACGCCACGTGCGCGCCCCTACTGCACGCTCAAGCGTGTGCCCACTTCCAGACATGTGCCCCCGCTGGTCATACGAGCGATGCCGCTTCCTTTCGAGTCATCGCCAGCGTCTCCCAAATCGACGAGTGCAGCCAGCTTACCGCCTACACACACCAGTCGGGCCCTTCTCCGCCATCCATGTCGCTCCCGCCCTGGTCGACGCCCCACAGATTGTTTATGCCCTTCCGGCCACCGCCACCATTGCTAGGAATCTCCTTTCGAGTTGCCCCTGAAGTTGTGTACGGCTGTGCTAGCTGGGTGTTGCTAGTGCCTGGGCCTGTTACTTGGTCACGTGTGTTCTCCTGATTGCATGTCCATCTGTGTCGAGCGATGTTCCAAGAAAATCAAGAAAAAATGTCATCATGAGGCACTGTCTTTCTCCCTCGACGCCCGGACATTTTTCGACGGTGTTCTTTGCCGACTCCATCTCGCACATGCACCGCCCACTAGTGTTGGGCGCTCGTCGGCTAGTTGCTCTTTTCCGCTGCTCCTCGTCAGCATCTCATCCGCACGGCCTCCTACGTAGCCTCTTTTGCAAACACGATGGCTCATGCATCATTGTCTCATTTGTGCTTCCTAGCTTCTAGCTTTGTTCTATTTTCCATTGTGTCTACCAAGTCTGTTGTGCTTTTTATTTCTCATGCCATGCGAGTCCACCATGTTAAGGAGTATTAGTATTGGTCTAGCAGTCCTTATTAGGCTATGTCTCTTTCCTTGTACCCAAGTCTTGTGTAAAATACATCCTACCACCTGGGGGTAGTTACCCCACATGTCTCATATACTATCATCTATAGTATATATACTACTTTATCATTGTAAGTATGTGCATATACTATATATAAGATACTTCAAGGTGAGTTACATGAAAAAATTACAAGTTGGCCCATGGTTTTTATTATATTTGTGAAATACGTACATATTTGTACGTAAAAAGGAGCATACTCGAAATACGATACATACTACCTAAAAAATGAGATACATACTACCCAAATGTTCTTATATACTACATACTACGCGTACATACTCTCCGATTTGATAGATACTACATACAACATACAAAACGCAAGTGGTGGTAACTACCACCGGGTGGTATATATATATATATATAGTAAGCGTGAGTGTAGAATAGCTTATTCTACACCCCAGTAATGTTACATACAAAATATAGTAATTTTTGTAAAAAATGTAGTAAATTACAAACATGGGTAGTAAAAAATTATTTTTTCGAATTACTAAATTTTTGTACACTGTTTTACTTGATTTTGTATAGAGCGTTACTGGGGGTGTAGAATAAGCTATTCTACACTCACGCTTAGAATAGCGCTTCCCTATATATATATATATATAGGCTATGCAATAGAGAGAGGTTGCATCCATAAAATTAGTGGTTTCTCCAAAAGGCTCGAGAGTTGTGTAAAGGAGTTTCAACAAGTCCCACACAATCTGCAAAGAAAAGATCGCCCGGCACTCGGGGGCTACTAACGAGGTTATAGAGTAAAGAACGCGAGACATGATCCCGAGGGCCTCCCATGGCCCCTCTGGAAGGGCGATCCCGGGACGGATGAAGTCAGAGTACTCAGCCCGGAGAGGGTCGCGAGCCCGAAGTAGGTGCAGACAAGATACAAGACCCGAGATGTGAAGCTGCGTAGGTCTCGAGGCCCTGAACCATCCCGGGTCAAGCTGTGTAACCCTAGCCACGCCAGTATATAAGGTGCGGACTAGGGACCAGCCCGATGCGGCCAAAGAGAGGGAGAAATTAGATCTAGCCTTCTTCACCAGGAAGACAAGGAAGGAACTCACAAAGAGGATCTTGCAATTCAGAAATAGGATCGCGCGCCACCGGCCTTGACTCCTGGCGAGCCGCCACTCAATAAAACACCCACCCAAAGTAGGAGTAGGGTATTACATCCTGCGACCTCTACCATTCCGACTTCCCCCACGCTCGTCCCTCCGAACAAACTCGCCATCCTCTTGACGGTGCTGCCGGAACGAATCTGTATTGGCCTATGTCTCTTTACGTATTTGTATTAATACAGATTTCCTTCCTTGTACCCCAAGTCTATTGTACTAAATATTTGCCCAATGGGCTATGCAATACATCTAAGTTGCTCCTCTAACAACCGGTACCATGGCACAATAACATCAGCACTACAACTAATAGCCAATGCTTCGATACAATACTAAGTCTCGTGATAGTCTTGTTAAAAACTTCTTTACTAATCACCCAAGTAAAGCAATAAGATAAATAGAGCAGAAATGGCAGATTAATTTTATTATCTCAAACAAAAAAGCGCAGAAATTTATCTTGTAGTTGTATACAAAAAACAGATTATGCATGCCTAGCTATTCATCGGTGGAGTTAGGACGGTGGCATAGTTTGCAATAGAACTTTGAAAAACCATCGGCTGAGTGATAGAAGACATCCTTACATTGAGCCATACTCCTTTCAAGCATTGAGAGTTGACATAGTATTTTCTTATCTGCACCCTGCCAAATGAAATTATGCTGGAGAATTAAGAAACATATAAGAACAGAATAAGTAACTACAACCAGATTAATTTACCTTACTTAGTGCTAACAAAAAACAGTTCCTTGCTGATGCCAGATTCCCCTTCTTCCAGATGCAGTTACCCAAACATAGCCATGCATCCACAAGAGATGGATTCAGCTTTACCTATCCAGGAGCAACAGACATATTTAGGATTCTAACCAGGAAAACTCCAGGAGCAAGAGAAGGAATTGTTTAATCTTCTGCTACGTACTGCTTTGGATAAATGCTCTTCAGCCTCCTTACAATAATCTGGGAAGACATCGAGTATTTTCCCCATCAGAAATTCATAAATAACACGCTCTTGTGGGGATTTTCTTTGCTCTGTACGTATGAGAAACTAAAATTAATACAGAAACAGTGCATGGCAGGAACATTTCTACAAGGGTGAACTATTACAAGAAATCTGATGAAGATACATATGCACATATTTTTATGAATAGGCGTAAAAACAGTTCGGATAGTTTCCAACCAATCTGAACTCTTTCTTTAAGAAAACCAGTCAGATAATTAGTTTACTTTTTTTTTTTGAAAGAAAAGGTAGACCATTGTCTACCTTATGCACTCAAAACGAGCCGTAGCCCGGGTGACCAGAGGTCAATTACGTGAGTTTGGTGGAAACAGAGAGCTTCCACGCACAACTTTGAAGATAGTTAGGGGAGGGGGAGGAGGGGTTAGAGAAGTGAAACACAAGGCAGAAAAATTAGTAGCCTAAGCAACAAGAATCAAGTATGAAGCCTTTGAGCCCACGATAAAAGAGATGATCTGTCTGACGCCATGCCAGGTGACTCCATAGTCTGAGTAGCTCAGCAGCGTTAGAGCACAATACCCCTGGCGAACATATTTTATTGCCACGACGACACAACACAAGCAGCAAAAAGCACACACCACACAGGCCCATTGACGACAGATTTGGGTGCAGCTTGTGTGCCCAAAATCCTTGCTCAAACTGAGAAGAGACGTTGCAGGAAGGGTCTCGAGCAAAAGAATAGAGTACGGGGAAAACCAAGTGCAGCCTGCCCAGGGGTGACCATTGATCACGCCAGAAAGAGATGAGCGAGCCATTACCTGTTGGAAGACGCCTACTGGGCCTACGTGACTGAGTCCTTCAGTGTGCCGTTCGGGCGCGCGCACGTCGCACGGGAGGCGTGCATCTGTTACGCACGTCTCCCTCTCTTGCGGGCACTCCCGTTGTAATCTTGTGTATATATGTGTAACCTGTACATCATTGTAATACACGGTGAATATCATCTTAAATCTTGGTAATCAGAGCCTCTCTCTCCCACCTCCGATGGAAACCGACGGCACCTCTTCTTCGGGCAACGCCACGAACCCCACCTCCCCACTTCCCCCTCCGGCTCTCACCACGCTCCCGGCGAACCCCGTCGCCCTGGTCACCACCGCGCCCCCAGCGCCCGCCGTCGCCCCGGTCACCACCGCGCCCCCAGCGACTGCTCCTCCTGTGCTGTCTCTTCCATCCCTTCCCGATGCGCAGGCCTTTTCTTCCACCGCCATCCCCTCCATCCACAGCCTCCACAACATCGGCAGCCTCATCACTTTCAAACTCGACGTTCAGTCTGGCAGCTACTCGAAGTGGCGCGAGCTTTGGCGCTGTGTGCTCGCCATGTACTCCGTCCAACACCATGTCGACCGCTACTCCGACCCCGCCCGGCAAACTCCAGCCTGGCGCCACACTGATCTCACCCCCCTCTTGTTGCTCTACTCCACTATCACCGACGGCCTCTACGAGGTCATCCGCGGCTGACGGGAACACGGCCTTCCTCGCCTGGGACAAGCTCCGCGAGTTTTTCCTCGCCAACCAGCCGGCCCAGGCGGTACATCTCTCCGCCGAGTTTCGCGCCCTCACCCAAGGCGACCTGCGGATGGCGGAGTACTGCGGCCGCCTCAAGGCGCTAGCCGACGCAATGGCGGACGTCGAGGAGCCCGTCACTGACCGGACCCTGACACTGCAGCTGCTGCGAGGTCTCTCCCGACGGCATCAGGTGATCGCCACGGTCTTACCCATGCAAAATCCGTTTCCCACCTTCAACCAGGCCCGTTCGAGGCTTCTGCTCGAGGAGATCCAGCAGGATGCGCGCGACCGCACCGACGGCTCCACCGCCCTCACCATCGGCCTCAGCGGCGGCGGCTCTTCTTCCGGCGCTGGATCCTCATCTGGCGACCGCGGTGACCGCGGCAAGGCACTGGCGGACGCGGGCGCTCCCGCGCGTGGCGGCTCTCCAGCTCGCGGTCGCGGCCAAGGGCGCGGCCGTGGGTGCGGCCAGGGGCGCCACGGCTCAACGGCGGGCACGCGGGGGGCCGAGGCCAGGCCCATCTGGCTCCGGGAGGCCAGACTCCCTGGATGAGATATTTTGCCCCGTGGGGCGCCCCTTTCCCTCCCCAGGGGCGTGCGCCGTGGGTGCCTCCTAACGCCGCCGGCGTGCTCGGGCCCCGCCCCGGCAACCCAGCACACGCCTACCCCATCTACCCCGGCGCGCCCTCGTCCTCGACTCACCCTCCGCCTCCACCGTCGTGGGATCAGGCCGGATTGATCGCGGCCATGCAGAACATGTCCATGCAGCAGCAGCAGCAGTTCGGCGGCGCCGGCGAGTGGTACCTCGACTCAGGCGCCTCCTCGCACGTCACGGGAAACCCAGGTAACCTCGACTCGTTCTGTTCCCCATCTAAGCTTTCCTCTTCAAGCATCATTGTAGGGGACGGGTCTCACCTTCCCATAGTTGCCACCGGCTCAACTAAACTCACCTCACATCCGTTCTACCTACACAATATTCTCTACTCTCCTCGTGTAGTCACCAACCTCATCTCCGTTCGCTGTTTTTGCATTGATAATTCTGTCACAATTGAGTTTTACCCCTTTGGCTTTGTTGTGAAGGATCTAGTCACTCGGACTCCACTCATGAGCTCCAGTAGCTACGGCCAGCTCTACTCCTTCCCTGGCGGCTCCACCACGAACGCGGCTGCGCTCTCCATCAACGTCGGCGGCTTATGGCATCGGCAGCTAGGCCACCCCAGCGCTGCATCCCTTTCCCGATTAGCAAATAATTTCTTGCCAAATTGTAATAAACCGCTTCACCCTCGTGGTGCTTGTGATGCGTGTCAGTTAGGCCATCAGGCTCGTTTGCCCTTTCCCGACTATGTGTCGTTTACTACTTTTCCCTTCCAGTTAGTGCATTGTGACCTTTGGACCTCACCAATTGCAAGTTTTTTGGGTTTCAAATACTATTTACTTATTATGGATGATTTCACGCATTTTTCATGGAGCTTCCCCCTTCATCAGAAGTCTGATGCCGCAGCCGCCCTCGAGCGCTTCTATACCTATGTCCTCACTCAATTCAATGTTTTCATACAGTGCGTTCAATGCGATAACGGAGGCGAGTTCCTCAACGTTCGACTCCGCACATTTCTCTATGACCGTGGTATCGCCCTCCGTCTCTCCTGCCCTCACACCTCCCCGCAAAACGGTAAGGCCGAGCATGCCATTCGTTCTACCAACGATATTCTCCGTACCCTACTTCTACAAGCACACATGCCGCCTCCCTTTTGGGTCGAATCCCTCCACACAGCCACATATTTACTCAACATTCGACCCTCCCGCGCCATACACAACAACACCCCCTACTTCATGCTCCATGGCACCTCTCCCGACTACACCTCGCTGCGCACCTTCGGTTGTTTGTGCTATCCCAACCTCTACGCCACCATGCCGCACAAACTCGCACCTCGCTCCGTCCGTTGCGTCCTCCTCGGCATGCCCCTCGAACACAAAGGTTACAGGTGCCTAGACCTCGCTACCCGACGCGTTACCACGTCTAGACACGTCATTTTTGACGAGAATGCCTTTCCCTATTCCACGCTTCCGGACGCCCACAAAACTGCACGAGAAAACTCCCCTCCAGCCGCAGACAATCCCGCAACAACCCACCCACCTCGCGCTATCCAACCCGGATCGCCCGCCCCGCCAATCGTGCTCCCTCTCCCGCATGCAGTGCCGACCCCACCCGCCCCCTCCTCGGATCACCCACCCGCCCGTGCCGCGCCTAACGCCCCTGGTGCGCCTGCGGCGCACACCATCTCCGCGCCCGGGTCCAGCGAACCTTTCTCCCACCGCGGGCCGTGCCCATCGCTCCACCCAAAAACCTGCACAACATGCGCACCAGGGCCAAATCCGGGTTCCTCCAGCCTAAGAAACTCATGACCATTTCGACCAGTTCTGACTCCCTTTCTCCCTTTCCAGCTAGCTACAAACACGCACTCAAAGACCCGAACTGGTACAACGCAATGCTTGAGGAATTTAACGCTTTGGTGCGCAACAAAACGTGGTCTTTGGTTACTTGTCCTGCAGGTGTGAACTTGGTGTCTGGGAAGTGGATATTTCGTCACAAGCTCAACCCCGACGGCTCTCTCGCTCGGTACAAGGCGCGTTGGGTGCTCCGCGGATTCACGCAGCAGCCTGGCATCGACTACGAGGAGACCTTCAGCCCCGTGGTGAAGCCCGCCACTATTCGCGTCATCCTCAGTGTCGTCGTTAGCAACAAGTGGGCCATCACTCAACTCGACGTCAAGAATGCCTTCCTCCATGGCACTCTCGACGAGATCGTCTACAGTCAACAACCGGCCGGCTTCGTCGACACAACGCACCCCTCGGTCGTGTGCAGGCTCCACAAGTCCTTGTACGGGCTTAAACAGGCTCCTCGGGCGTGGTTTCTACGATTCACAACGTTTCTGCTGACGCTCGGCTTCACGGCGTCCAAGTGTGACTCGTCCCTCTTCATCCTTCGCCGCGGTGCCGCGGTTGCTTACCTTCTACTGTATGTCGACGACATCATCCTTACCGCTAGCACCCACAGTCTTCTCACCTCCATCACTGCTGCTCTCACCTCCGAGTTCTCCATGACAAACCTAGGAGCACTCCACCACTTCCTCGGGATAAACGTTCACCGCGGCCCTGCCGGTTTGTTCCTCTCGCAGCAGCAGTACACACTTGAGATCCTCGACCGAGCCTCCATGCTAAATTGCAAACCCATAGCCACCCCCGCTGACACTAAAGCCAAGCTCTCCGCTACCGCCGGCGACCCCGTTCCTGATCCGTCACTCTTTCGCAGTCTGGCGGGCGCCTTGCAGTACCTTACACTCACGCGCCCAGACATCGCCTACGCCGTACAGCAGGTTTGCCTCGTTATGCACTCGCCTCGCACACCGCATGTCGCGCTGCTCAAACGCATTCTGCGGTACCTACGCGGCACCTCACACCTCGGCCTCCATCTTCGTCCGTCGGCCTCGTCCCAGCTCATCGCGTACACTGATGCCGACTGGGCGGGGTGCCCCGACACTCGCCGGTCAACGTCCGGTTACTATATATACATCGGCGACAACCTGGTGTCCTGGTCTTCGAAGCGGCAAGCCACAGTTTCTCGCTCGAGCGCGGAGGCGGAGTACCGGGCTGTCGCCAAATCGTGTTGGTTACGGCAACTCATGCAGGAGATTGGGCGCCCGCCGAAACACGCCACCGTCGTCTACTGCGACAACGTCTCGGCCACGTACCTCTCCTCCAACCCAATGCAACATCAACGCACCAAGCACGTGGAGATTGATCTCCACTTTGTGCGCAATCGCGTTGCCTTTGGAGATGTCCGCATACTGCACGTTCCGTCGTCATCCCAGTACGCCGACGTGTTCACCAAGGGGCTCCCGACAAGCGTCTTCATCGAGTTCCGGTCCAACCTCAACGTCGTCGAAGACCCTGTTTCGGCTGCGGGGGGCTGTTGGAAGACGCCTACTGGGCCTACGTGACTGGGTCCTTCAGTGTGCCGTTCGGGCGCGCGCACGTCGCACGGGAGGCGTGCGTCTGTTACGCACGTCTCCCTCTCTTGCGGGCACTCCCGTTGTAATCTTGTGTATATATGTGTAACCTGTACATCATTGTAATACACGGTGAATATCATCTTACATCTTTACCTAGCACACAGCAGGAAGATTGCAAAACCAAGGGGATGCAGGATTTTTAAGGTTTTCCAAATAGTAGTGTCACTGCTTGAACTGGTGCTGGGAATCCTTTGTCTATACTTTTGTGCAAACCATTGATAGCAAGGGATGTTGCTAACCTGTAGGATTCTTGCGGCAAATTTACAGATCAATGCTATATTGTGAGCCTTAAGATCCCTAATGCAAGCCCTCCACATTCCCAAGGCATGATCACTTTGTCCCACACAACCAGACAGTGCCCCTCGTGGCCAATTTTTTTGCCTTGCCAGAGAAACGCTCTCAGCAGCCATTCAAGCTTTTCCAGAGACTCTTTAGGCCACAAGAAACATGCCATATAATAGTTAGGAATTGCCGACAGCACTGCATTGATCATGATTAGGCGGCCTCCACAAGAGAGAAGGGTAGCAAGCCATCCAAACAGCCTTTTGTCAACACGTTGGATGACAGGCATCAAAAGCCCATGAGTGATCTTGTGGATGGACAGAGGGAGACCCAGGTAAGTGCAAGAAAAGCTGACAATGGGCAGCCCAATATCTCCGCAATCATTGCTGCAGTCCCTTCATCTACACTGATTGGCACAAGAGTACTCTTGTGAAAGTTGATCTGCAGCCCTGTGAAGTCAGAAAAAATGTTGAGGATCTCTTTGATTACTTTAGCTTGGTCTACATTTCCTTTGAAAAGCAGCAGCGTATCGTCGGCATATTGTAGCACCGGGAAGGAGTCCACATTCAGCGGATGTGATAAATTTCCCTCCTGGTAGGCCTTGCAGCAAAGTCTCTGAAGAACATTTGCTACAAGGATGAAGAGGTGTGGGGATAAAGGGTCGCCCTGCCGTAGGCACCTTCTAGACTGGAATGGCTACCCCACCTCGCCGTTGATAACTACCCAAGAAGAGCTAGTGGTGAGCAAAGTATCAATCCACTTAATCCATCTGGTGTCAAAGCCTCTGGCCTTCAAGATCTCAAACAGTCCAGACCAACTAACACTGTCAAAGGCCTTTCTGAAGTCTAGCTTTAGAGCCATCATTGGTAGTTTTCTCCTATGAGCACACTCCACCAACTCCGCTGCGAGAGCAAAATTTTCCACAATGGACCGCCCAGGCAAGAAACCAGACTGTAATGGGTGGACTAAATCAATAATTTTACACTGCAGCCTGTTGGCCAAGACCTTGGTAACAAGCTTTGGAACTGAGTGCACCAGGGATATTGGCCTGAAATCTGAAACTTCCAGGGGGGTGTCTTTTTTGGGCAGCAAGGTAATAAGAGCAGTGTTAACACCATTGAGCTCAGCATTGTGGTTGTAGAAGTCTGAAAAAGTTCATAATGTCATCTTTGATCAAATGTGCAAATTTCTTGTAGAACTCATTGGTGAAACCATCAGGCCCCGGAATCCTATTATTGGGAGAGCGTTGGATGGCAGTGACAATTTCTCCCCATGAAAAAACAGCAGCTAAATTAGTCATGTCAACTTCCTCATATAACAGGTTGAACTGTAGCACAGGCAGAGAGTGGGACGGCTGACCGAGAAAGGCCTTCAAGTAGTCAGTAGCTATCTGTAGCTTCTTTGGGTTGTCAAAGTGCTCAAAGGCCCTCATGCATAGAGACCTTGACCTTGTTTTTCCAGGCGTGGCAATTAGCTCCAGCATGGAAGAATTTACTGCTTTCGTCACCGAAGACACAAAAATTGATCTTAGCTCCTCCTCCACATTGCTGTTTGCCATAGAATGAGCTGTTCGGCCTTTACAGCAGCAATCTTCCTTAGTGTGGCCTCCAGAGGAGTCAGAAACCTCCTTTCTTCGAAAGCATTCAGGTACTCTGCCACATGTTTGCTGTTGTCAATGAGCAGCAGAAGACCAGGCTTCTTTCTGCTCCATTTACGGATAGCAGATCTAACTCGTCTCATTTTAAAACTGATCAAAGTAGAAGATGCAGCTATAGGCCTGGTCCCTTTACTCCACCCATCAACGATGATCTTCCTAGTCGGCGTCGGATTCTCAAGCGGAGGCGGCACGCAGGGCTAGGCCGGGTGGCGTATGGCATTTCCATCCATCAATGGCGGGACTGCTGGAGCGGGACTGTAGAGGGTTCATACGGCAGCGGGCAGCTTGACGGCCAGAAGGCGAATGGCGGATGGGCAGATTCCGGCAGTGGCAGAGTTCATAAAATTGGAGCGCAATTGGCTGGTAAGCCACAATTCCCCATATAGATGTTCTTGTCTTGCATACCGATCTGGGGGTATCATCCATCGATCGGGGTCACGATCCAACAACCCAGCTCGACCCCAACTCGTCCCTGACCCTCGACCAGGGTCGATCGACCCCGGTTCAGGGTACGCACCCTCGACCCACGAACCCGGCTACTATGGTTGGGCCTCTTCTTGACTTGGGCTCATTTGTTTGACTTGGTCTTCTATTTTCTCCCCTTCTTTTGACTTGTTGACCATGAGGGCTTGCTTGGACTTTTGTTGACCGATTTTGACTTGTGTTGACCGTCTGTGTGAATGCCACTTCGGATTAAGAGGGACCCGTGGTATAATTTAGATATTCCCTCAACAAGATATTTCTTTCTTCAAAGGCTGAAATGTGAGTTATGTTCGTATCTGTTGGTGTATATGAGACTGAAGTAGGAACAAGAACACTCTTATTTCATCAGGGTGAACTACATAGTGTGGATAATTTCTATGTCACACCCCCCCCCCCCCCCTTTATATCCAAGGGAAGACTCTGGCATCCAGCGCTTTTTATCTCTCGTATCAATATCCCATCCCCCTATTTCTCAAATTTCCATGTATCATCTAAATCCTATAGTTCAATTTTTATTATTCAAGAATTAAGATTACGCATTGTGCAAGATAGTTTTGCTGCCGCTAAGCAACCCTATTTTTGTGTTGTTACAGGCCTGTAACTTTCTTAGAATACAGTACCAACAGGACAACCGAGGTTCCACGGTTGTACAATTAATTCTTTAAGTGTGTTCGGCTAGGTCAGAAAATCATCATATACATACCAATGGCATTCAAACTGTCATCTTACCGTGATCATCACTATCTTACCCTAATGCTGGTTTTGTCTGTTTTGTCCATACATTCCCCCCAGTGTATGCCATGCCAGCCACCACGCTTAATAGCTCCCAGACCCCGGCACCACATATCTACAGAAGCTGTTGACACCCATACTAGACTTTTCTTCTAAATTAGGAGTATCAATACACGTGACAGTAACAAAAATAAAAGGGCTGGCTAGAAAACAAGAATATTAACACGAAGATGAACAGTTTGTTTGCCGGTTGGGGGTGGGGATGCGTACCGGGAGGCAGGGAATCGAGGACTCCCAGGGCGGCGTCGGCGCAGGCGCGGAGGGACGCAGACTTCTCGGAGGGGTCTCGGGGAAAGAAGGTGTCGCGGAGACTGTACAGCTCCTCCACTGTATCCGCCACCTTCTCCAGCGGCGTCCACCCCGCCTCCTCCCCTTGGTTCCCCTGCCCCTGCTGCCGCTCTGGCTCGGGCACCGGGGCAGAGCTCACCGACGCGCCGTTGGCCTCGCGGCTCATCGTTTCCCTGGGCGGCGATGCGATCTGTGGAGGCGGAGAGGGCATGCTCGGTAGGATGCCATCTACCCAGATATTTACTTTGCACTTGAGACAATTTGCCACCAGTTAGGCAGCAGCCAGCAGCCGGGTTTGCGGCATGGTTTAAAAAACAGAACCGGAAAAAAGAACCGGTGAGGCTATCAGTTTTTTTACTAGTCAGCCACCTGTGTTCATTTGCGACAAAAAACCAGAATATTTAAGGTAATTTTTCAAAATTTTGACCTCACATCAAATGAATACACGTAATATTGGATTAAACCATTAATAAATCATAAAGTGTTATTAATCTAGTTGGTTACTAGCACAAATGCACGTGCGTTGCGACGGAGACATAATTTATGTGTATTAAAATTTAGTTAGAATTATATGGGCAAAACACAATCATAGTTCATGCGAAATTTAATGCTCAGCAAAATCTATAGACCCACACAATAGCAAGTTATATATTGATTCCAAATGGACTTGAAAATTTTATATACAGCTATAATTCATCATCATATTCTAAGTTAAACCAGAAATGGTTATCTTTGATCCCAGCTTGAAATATATCCCATGAGGATTGTAGAGGTGGTGTCGGCATGTGCTGGGTGGTGGCTGGTGAGCTCCAGTTGTCATCGATATGTGCCGTTGTCAACAATATTAGCAAAATTTAAAAATAATAAAGTGGAGATCTGCCATTTTACACAAACAATTCAAGAAAACAAAAATAGTAGGTAGCAAGCTCTAGAGATCCTAAAAACATGTGTTCCATTTGTGAAAGGATGATACATATGTTATCAACTTTTAAGGAGAAGACGTACCGACTTATCTCTATAAATAAAATTAATATTAATAAAAGCATAAATAATGAGATCATCGGGTTGATTGACATATTAATATTATTTATGGAAGAAGATAATGGATATACCTGGGGCTCATTGACTTTAGTTGACTCAGTACCATGAGATTTGCTTTTATTATTGGGCTTGTTAAGATTGATAGGACAAATTGTTGTTAGCGCCCATACAACCGGTGGCCATCGTTGCAACTGAAGAAACAAAATATTTGTACATTTCTAGAGACCCATTGTTGTTGCTAATTCTTCTTTCCATCACCATTGTCAATGGTGCTCACGCTGGTCCACTTATTCATGACGAACGTGATTAATCCCACAACGATAAGTTTGATCATCATATTGTACCACACCGCTTCGCGAGCCTCCCTTCCCCACCAACTTATAATTTCACAGACTTGTAATGCTCCTAGTATTAATTGACATTTCAAACAGGCAAGGGCAATCATAAATCTAAGCTCTCAAAGAAATAAATGCATTATTAATATACAAATACAACATAAAAAAGGATGTCGATATACGTCCGTATAATAAAGTTGTGTGCACCCTCAATCGTTTAAATATTCAACCCAGAATCAAATCCTTCCATTTTAATTAGTAGCCCCACCCGTTTAAATCCTTCCTTATTAAGGATCACACAATCCTCCTCATCCTAAAAGTTGTGTGCTCAAATCCTACCTTTTTAATTAGTAGCCCCACCCAGTTAAATCCTTCCTTTGAATTAGCCACATCTGTTTAGCCACAATCCTTTCTTTAATTAGCCCGTACGCTGAATTAGTTCTCTTTTTTTCAGGTCTTTTTTTTTAAACGTAATAGACTTTATTCCTCATATGATGGCCATATCGTTTACAAGTTGCGGAAGAATAAAGTCCGGAGCATTGGCATCCCAATGTTCAGACAAATTTGAACTAAAACAGTGTTTAGCTAGACTATCCGCTACTAAATTAACTTCCCTGCAGCAATGAACAAAAGTAACGCTTGAGAAGTCCAGCGCCTGGAGAGAGGTTTCTGTAATCACCGGAACATCTGGGCCCATATACGTTTCCGGATTTGAGATAGCCTCCAAAGCGAGCTTGCTATCAGATTCTATGACCACCTGAGAGCATCCAATATTAGCTGCTAGGATCATTCCATATCGGATAGCTTTTATCTCCGCTGATTCCGCAGTAGATACATGGGGTAACGTCCAGGTTGCCGCTGCGATAAATATTCCGTGTTCATCGCGCGCCACAGCACCATAGGCACCTGACAAATTTTCAGCATGAAATGAAGCGTCGACGTTAATTTTAACAGCCCCATTGCTTGGTTTCTTCCAGACATGATCGGTCTTTCAGGTATGTTTGTTAATTACTACGGTAGCTGGTATATTAACCGGTCAGAGTGTGTTTAAAATCGTGAGGTGGGACTAATCGTCATCGAACATGTTTATCCCAGTTGGTTGTCGTGGCGTAAAGAATTACCGAAGATCCCAAGTTTGATTCTCCATTGTAATGGATTTTTTTTTCTTTCTCTAAAATAAGAAAGCACACTGCGTGCATGCAGCCCATAATGGAAGGCCCGTGTTTTTTTAGGCCAATTAGGGCTCCTTTGATTCAAAGGATTTTCATAAGAAATTTGGAGGATTAGAATCCTTAGGAATTTTTTCTATGTTGGTTGTTTGATTCATAGGATTGAATCTCATAGAAATTTTTCCTAAGGATTTCTTTGTACTACTCCCTATAGGATTTCTAGAATCCACTCAAACCACTTTGAAAGAATCCTTTGTTTTTCCTATAATGCAATCAAACAATCCCAAATCATATAGGATTGAGATGAGCATGACATTCCAATCCTATGTTTTTCCTATTCCCGCGTTTTCAGAATCCTGCGAATCAAAGAGGCCCGGCGAACCGCGCGACACAGCTCGGCGAACTGCACGTCGTTGTAGCACGACCACCAGCGGCGAGGAGCAGAGCACCAGCTCACGGCGGGAACTCATCATCTGGACGCCCGGTGACACCCCCAATCCCCACCCAACTACCTGGATCGACCGGGACGACGCCGGTAAGCAGGAGATCGGGGAACTGCAACCGCACGATGATGTCTACTACACAACTTATTCTTGTAGACTCGTGTTGGACCTCCAAGTGCAGAGTTTTGTAGGACAGTAGCAATTTTCCCTCAAGTGGATGACCTAAGGGTTATCAATCCGTGGGAGGCGTAGGTTGAAGATGGTATCTCTCAAACAACCCTGCAACCAAATACAAGAAATCTCTTGTGTCCCCAACACACCCAATACAATGGTAAATTGTATAGGTGCACTAGTTCGGCGAAGAGATGGTGATAAAAGTGTAGTATGGATAGTAGATATAGGTTTTTGAAATCTGAAAATATAAAAACAGCAAGGTAGCAAGTAACAAAAGTGAGCACAAACGGTATTGCAATGCTTAAGAACAAGGCCTAGGGTTCGTACTTTCACTAGTGCAATCTCTCAACAATGCTAATATAATTGGATCATATAACCATCTCTCAACGTGCGATAAAGAATCACTCCCAAGTTCCTATTAGCGGAGAACATAAGATAGAAATTGTTTGTAGGGTACGAAACCACCTCAAAGTTATCCTTTCCGATCGATCTATTGAGCTATTCCTATAAGTGTCACAAACAGCCCTAGAGTTCGTACTAAAATAACACCATATGATACACATCAACCAACTCTAATGTCACCTAGATACTCCAATGTCACCACAAGTATCCGTGAGTTGATTATACGATATGCATCAAACAACTTCATAATCATAATATTCAATCCACACAAAGAACTTCAAGGAGCACCCCATAGTTTATATCGGAGAAAAGATAATGAAAACGTACATCAACCCCTATGCATAGATTACCCCAATGTCACCTCGGGAATCCGCGAGTTGAGTGCCAAAACATATATCAAGTGAATCAACATAATACCCCATTGTCACCACGGGTATTCATATGCAAGACATACATCAAGTGTTCTCAAATCTGAAATATTCAATCCGACAATAACGAAACCTCAAAGGGAAAAGATTCGATTCATCACAACAAGGATAGAGAGGGAAGAAACACCATATGATCCAACTATATTAGCAAAGCTCGCGATACATCTAGATCGTGCCAAATCAAGAACACGAGAGAGAGAGAGAGAGAGAGATCAAACACATAGCTACTGGTACAAACCCTCAGCCCCGAGGGTGAACTACTCCCTCCTCGTCATGGAGACCGCCGGGATGATGAAGATGGCTTCCGGTGATGATTCCTCCCTCCGGTAGGGTGCTGGAAAAGGGTTGTAGATGAGATCTCTTTGGTACAGAGGCTTGCGGCGGCGTAAAAACTCATCTAGGGTTATTTCTGGGGGTTTCTCTATTTATAGGATTTTTCAGCGTTGGAATCAGGTCAGACGGAGCCATGTGGGCCCCACGAGGTACCAGGGCGCGCCTGGGGGGTGGCGCGCCCTGGTACCTCGTGGGCACTGGATGGCCCCCCTCCAGTGGGTCTTGGTTCCAGTATTTTTTATTTATTCCATAAAAAATCTCCAAAAAGTTTCATCCAATTCCAAGAACTTTTATTTCTGCACAAAAAAACAACACCATGGCAATTCTGCTGAAAACAGCGTCAGTCCGGGTTAGTTCTAATCAAATCATACCAAAACCATATAGAATTGTTATAAACATGGCATGAATACTTCATAAATTATAGATACGTTGAAGACGTATCAGCATCCCCAAGCTTAATTCATGCTCGTCCTCGAGTAGGTAAATGATAAAAGAAATAATTTATGAAGTGTGAATGCTAGCATAGTGCATAAGTTTGATCAATGATAATTTCAATCAATTTTCCTAGCATCATAATAGCAACTTTTTCTCATAAAACTCATCATGATAAAGTAGTAATCAATTCACATGTTGTGGTTCAAACAATGCAATCTCTTGAAACTTAACAACTTATGTTCTTAGTCACCAAACAATTGCAATTCAACTTAATTTCAACAAAGTCTAAGTAAGAGCTCCACATACTCAATTATCATATAGTCTTCTATGATTGCTAGTACTCAAAGCATATTTTTAGAACAAATGGCATCCATCGAACACAGAGAAAGATAGGGGCTTAATGTTTCGCCTCCCAACTTATTTATCATAGAGATAATTGTCAACAATAATAATTCATGATCAAATATATTTGACTGGCCATATGTGCCTGGATCTTTCCCCACCACATGATGCTTTCCAACTAGAGAATAATTAAGGTTGAAATGAGAATGAATACTTATTGAATCTTGCATAAAAGTAAATACATAAAAGTAAATGCATAAAAGTAAAAGATAGGCCCTTCGCAGAGGGAAGCAGAGGTTGTCATGCGCTTTTTATTTTTGGATGCACAAGCTCTTAATGCAAAGGAACGTCACGTTATATTGCCCCTTGTGATAGCAACCTTTATTATGCAGTCCGCCGCTTTTATTTCTTTACCATCACAAGTTCGTACAACGCTTATTTTCCCTTGCAATAAAAGATCATACATATTTAGGAGCAATTTTTATTGCTTTTTGCACCGATGACAACTTACTTGAAGGATCTTCTTCAATCCATAGGTAGGTATGGTGGACACTCGTGGCAAGAAACTGGGTTTAAGGGTTTTTGGATGCACAAGTAGTATCTCTACTTAGTACGAATTTTTGGCTAGCAAAAGATCCTAAGCAAACACCACATGTTGAAGGATCCATAACAATATAACTTCTATGCAAATATACCCAAACATAACTCATTACGTTGTCTTCCTTGTCCAACTTCAACTAATTTGCTCAAGTTTGAAAATAATTAATGGGTATTCACAATCATAAAAGATGTCCAAGATAATATATTTATATGTGAAAGTTCTCTTCCTTATAGTAATCATTCATGAATTGCTTGTATGACCAATATTGTGATTGTCAAGCTTCAATAGATTTCACTTTCTAACCCAAATGTGAAACTACTACTAGACATGATACAAGCATATGAAGCACGTATAATTTCAACTTTATGATATTCAATTCTTTCATAATTTACTCATAGGATATAAGTGAAGCACAAGAGTAAATGACAAACTACTCCAAAAAGATATAAGTGAAGATCAAATGAGTAGTTAAGTAAATAGGTAGCTATGTGAGTACTCTCTCTCATTTAAAAAATTCAGATCTTATTATTTTATTCAAACAACAAGAAAAACAAAATAAAATGACATTCCAAGAATAGCACATATCATGTGAAGAAGCAAAAACTTAGGCTCAACCAAAACTGATCGATAATTGTTGATGAAGAAAGGTGGGATGCCTACCAGGGCATCCCCAAGCTTAGATGCTTGAGACTTCTTGAAATATTAATTTGGGATGCCTTGGGCATCCCCAAGCTTGAGCTTTTGTGTCTCCTTAATTCCTCTCATATCACGGTTTCCCTAAATCTTAAAACTTCATCCACACAAAACTTAACAAGAACTCGTGAGATAAGTTAGTATAAATCAACTCAAAACCCTAACATTATCTACTGTAGCAAATCACTAAAATTATAATTAAACATTGCATACTAAATGCCTCTGCATATTTAATACTCCTATCCACAAATAGAAACATTAAACACGCAAACATATGCAAACAATGCAACTATAACAGCAATCTGCAAAACAGAACAGTCTGTAAAAGGGGAATAAGAATCCATACATCCCTAACTCCAAAAATTCTGAAAAATTACCACGTGACAGAGAACTCATGCATGCTTACTGTGTAAAAATTCAGATTTTTATCATGTTCTGACTATTCAGGAATATTCTGGACATAACAGAAAACTCTTTGTTTTCAAACAACAACACATGAACTTGCAAACTGAGCATGGTAAAGGCTATAATTGGCATTTTATTGAATTAAAAGATACAAAACATGATTATTGATAACAGCAAGCAAATATCAACAAAATAAAATGACGCTCCAAGCAAAATTCATATTATGTGACGAATAAAAATATAGCTCCAAGTGAGGTTACCGATGTTGGGGAACGTTGCATGGAAAACAAAAAAATTCTACGCACACGCAAGATCTATCCATGGAGATGCATAGCTACGAGAGGGGGAGTGTGTCTACGTACCCTCGTAGACCGTAAGCGGAATCATTAGAACAACGCGGTTGATGTCGTCGAACAACTTCACGATCCAACCGACCGAGCACCGAACGTACGACACCTCCGCGTTCAGCACACGTTCAACTCGGTGACGTCCTCGACTTCTTGATCCAGCAAGACGGCGAGGTAGTGGATGAGTTCCGGCAGCACGACGGCGTGGTGACGGTGATGGTGATTCTATCTCCGCAGGGCTTCGCCCAAGTACTGCGAAAATATGACCGAGGGACGGAACTCTGGAGGGGGGCGCCGCACACGGCTAAGACAATGGTGTGGCCTGTTTGGGGCGCCCCCTCTCCTCTATTTATATATGTGTAGGGGCTTGGAGTAGAAGGAATAGCGCCACATGAACAGTACCATGTGAATAGTACCACGTAAACAGTACCACGTGAATAGTACACATGTGGACTTGGACTCCAAAGTCCAATCCTATTCCTACTAGGACTCTCCTTTTTTCCTTCCCTAGCTGCGTGGGCTTTTGAGGACTTGGTGCGCCTAGCCCAATAAGACCAGGGCGCAGCCCATGCCAGCCCTTGGGACGTGGTGGACCCACTTGTGGACTTCCGGACCCCTCCGGAATCCTCCGGAACCTTCTGGAAGCTTCCCGGTACAATACCGAAAAAGCTGCACCTTTTTTCGGAACCCAAAATATGACTTCCCATATATAAATCTTTACCTCTCGACCATTCCGAGACTCCTCGTGACGTCCGGGATCTCATCCGGGACTCCTAACAACATTCGGTTACCAATTCACATAACTCATATAACACTATATCGTCAACGAACGTTAAGCGTGCGGACCCTACGGGTTCGGGAATGATGTAGACATGACCGAGACGCCTCTCTGGTCAATAATCAATAGCGGAACCTGGATGCCCATATTGGTTCCTACATATTCCACGAAGATCTTATCGGTCGAACCGCAATGACAACATACGTAATTCCCTTTGTCCGTCGGTATGTTACTTGCCCGAGATTCGATCGTCGGTATCTCCATACCTAGTTCAATCTCGTTATCGGCAAGTCTCTTTACTCGTTCCATAATACATCATCCCGTAACTAACTCCTTAGTCACTTTGCTTGCAAGCTTCTTATGATGTGCATTACCGAGAGGGCCCAGAGATACCTCTCCGGAACATGGAGTGACAAATCCCAGTCTCGATCCATGCCAACTCAACAGACACCTTCGGAGATACCTGTAGAGCATCTTTATGATCACCCAGTTACGTTGTGACGTTTGATAGCACACAAGGTATTCCTCCGGTATCCGGGAGTTGCATGATCTCATGGTCGGAGGAACATGTATTTGACATTCAAGAAATCAGTAGCAATAAACAGAACGATCATATGCTAAGCTAACAGATGGGTCTTTTCCATCACATCATTCTCCTAATGATGTGATCCCGTTATCAAATGACAACTCATGTCTATGGTTAGGAAACCTTAACCATCTTTGATCAACGAGCTAGTCTAGTAGAGGCTCACTAGGGACACGGTATTTGTTTATGTATTCACACATGTATTTAAGTTTCCGGACAATACAATTCTAGCATGAATAATAAACCTTTATCATGAACAAGGAAATATAAAATAATAACAACTTTATTATTGCCTCTAGGGCATATTTCCATCAGTCTCCCACTTGCACTAGAGTCAATAATCTAGTTCACATCGCCATGTGATTAACACCCAAGAGTTCACTAGAGTCAATAATCCAGTTCACATCACCATGTGATTAACACTCAAAGAGTTCTAAGGTGTGATCATGTTTTGCTCGTGAGAGAGAATTTTAGTCAATGGGTCTGCAATATTCAGACCCATGTGTACTTTGCAAATCCTTATGTCATACTGTAGATGCTGCTATCACGCTTTACTTGGAGCTATTCCAAATGACTGCTCCATTATACGTATCCGGTTTGCTACTCAGAGATATCCAGATTGGTGTCAAAGCTTGCATCGACGTAACCCTTTACGACGAACTCTTTATCACCTCCATAATCGAGAAACATTTCCTTAGTCCTTTAGTTACTAAGGATAATTTTGACCGTTGTCCGGTGATCCACTCCTGGATCACTCTTGTACCCCCTTTGCCAGACACGTGGCAAGGCACACATTAGGTGTGGTACACAGCATGGCATACATTATAGAACCTATGGCTGAGGCATAGGGAATGACTTTTATTCTCTCTCTATCTTTTGCCATGGTCGAGCTTTGAGTCTTACTCAACTTTACACCTTACAATACAGGCAAGAACTCCTTCTTTGACTGATCCATTTTGAACTCCTTCAAAATCTTGTCAAGGTATGTACTCATTGAAAGTCTTATCAAGCGTCTTGATCTATCTCTATAGATCTTGATGCCCAATATATAAGCAGCTTCACCGAGGTCTTTCATTCAAGTATCCTTTTATGCCATCCAGAAATTCTATATCATTTCCAATCAATAATATGTCATCCACATATAATATTAGAAATGCTACAGAGCTCCCACTCACTTTCTTGTAAATACAGGCTTCACCGTAAGTCTGTACAAAACCATATGCTTTGATCACCTCATCAAAGCGTATATTCCAACTCTGAGATGCTTGCACCAGTCCATAGATGGATCGTTGGAGCTTGCACACTTTGTTAGCACCCTTAGGATCGACAAAACCTTCTGGTTGCATCATATACAACTCTTCTTTGAGAAAACCATTAAGGAATGCAGTTTTGACATCCATTTGCCAGATCATAAAATGCGGCAATTGCTAACATGATTTGGACAGACTTAAGCATCGCTACGGGTGAGAAAGTCTCATCGTAGTCAACCCCTTGAACTTGTCGAAAACCTTTCGCGACAAGTCGAGCTTTGTAGACAGTGATATTACCATCAGCGTTTGTCTTCCTCTTAAAAATCCATTTATTCTCAATGGCTTGCCGATCATCGGGCAAGTCCACCAAAGTCCATACTTTGTTCTCATACATGGATCCTATCTCAGATTTCATGGCCTCAAGCCATTTGTCGGAATCTGGGCTCATCATAGCTTCTTCATAGTTCGTAGGTTCGCCGTTGTCTAACAACATGACTTCCAGAACAGGATTACCGTACCACTCTGGTGCGGAACGTACTCTGGTCGACCTACGAGGTTCAGTAGTAACTTGATCTGAAGTTTCATGATCTTCACCATTATCTTCCTCTCTTATTGGTGTAGGCATCACGGGAACGGTTTTCTCTGATGAGCTACTTTCCAATTCGAGAGAAGGTACAATTACCTCATCAAGTTCTACTTTCCTCCCACTCACTTCTTTCGAGAGAAACTCCTTCTCTAGAAAGGACCCATTCTTGGCAACAAAGACCTTGCCTTCGGATCTGTGGTAGAAGGTGTACCCAATTGTTTCTTTAGGGTATCCTATGAATACGCACTTCTCCGCTTTGGGTTCGAGCTTATTAGGTTGAAGCTTTTTCACATAAGCATCACATCTCCAAACTTTAAAAAACGACAGCTTAGGTTTCTTGCCAAACCACAGTTCATACGGTATCGTCTCAACGGATTTAGACGGTGCCCTATTTAACGTGAATGCAGCTGTCTCTAATGCATAACCCCAAAACGATAGTGGCAAATCGGTAAGAGACATCATAGAACGCACCATATCCAATAAAGTACGGTTACGACGTTCAGACACACCATTACGCTGTGGTGTTCCAGGTGGCGTGAGTTGTGAAACAATTCCACATTTTCTTAAATGAAGGCCAAACTCGTAACTCAAATATTCGCCTCCGCGATCGGATCGTAGAAACTTTATTTTCTTGTTACGATGAATCTCTACTTCACTCTGAAATTCTTTGAACTTTTCAAATGTTTCAGACTTGTGTTTCATCAAGTAGATATACCCATACCTACTCAAATCATCTGTGAAGGTTAGAAAATAACGATACCCGACGCGTGCTTCAACATTCATCGGACCGCATACATCGGTATGTATTATTTCCAACAAATCAGTAGCTCGCTCCATTGTTCCGGAGAACGGAGTTTTAGTCATCTTGCCCATGAGGCATGGTTCGCAAGTATCAAATGATTCATAATCAAGAGATTCCAAAAGTCCATCAGCATGGAGTTTCTTCATGCGCTTTACACCAATATGACCTAAACGGCAGTGCCACAAGTATGTTGCACTATCATTATCAACTTTGCATCTTTTGGCATCAATATTATGAATATGTGTATCACTACGATCGAGATTCAACAAGAATAAACCATTCACAAGGGTGCATGATCACGAGGGATATTATTCATGTAAACAGAATAACCATTATTCTCTGACTTAAATGAATAACCGTCTTGCAATAAACAATATCCAGATATAATGTTTTATGCTCAACGCAAGCACCAAATAACCATTATTTAGGTTTAATACTAATCCCGAAGGTATTACGAGTGTGTCGATATTGATCATATCAATCTTGGAGACACTTCCAACACATATCGTCACCTCGCCCTCAGCTAGTCTCCGTTACTTTGCAGCTCCTGCTTCAAGTTACTAATATTAGCAACTGAATCGGTATTAAATACCCAGACGCTGCTACGAGCACTAGTGAGGTACATATCAATAACATGTATATCAAATATACCTTTGTTCACTTTGCCATCCTTCTTATCCGCCAAATACTTGGGGCAGTTCCGCTTCCAGTGACCAGTTCCTTTGCAGTAGAAGCACTCAGTTTCAGGCTTGGGTCCAACTTTGGGTTTCTTCGTGGGAGCGGCAGCTTACTTGCCGTTCTTCTTGAAGTTCCCCTTCTTTCCCTTGCCCTTTTTCTTGAAACTAGTGGTCTTGTTAACCATCAACACTTGATGCTCCTTCTTGATTTCTACCTCCGCCGATTTCAGCATCGCGAAGAGCTCGGGAATTGTTTTCTCCATCCCTTGCATATTATAGTTCATCACGAAGCCTTTATAGCTTGGTGGCAGTGACTGAAGAACTCTGTCAATAACACTCTCAACTGGAAGATCAATTCCCAGCTGAGTCAAGTGGTTGTGGTATCCAGACATTCTGAGTATGTGTTCACTGACAGAACTGTTCTCCTCCATCTTACAGCTGAAGAACTTGTTGGAGACTTCATATCTCTCAACCCGGGCATTAGCTTGAAATATCAATTTTAGCTCCTGGAACATCTCATATGCTCCATGGCGTTCAAAACGCTTTTGTAGTCCCGGTTCTAAGCCGTAGAGCATGGCACACTGAACTATCGAGTAGTCATCAGATCGAGCCTGCCAGGCGTTCACAACGTCTGCAGCAGCTCCTGTAGCAGGTCCATCACCTAGCGGTGCATCAAGGACATAATCCTTCTGTGCAGCAATGAGGATAATCCTCAAGTTACGGACCCAGTCCGTGTAATTGCTACCATCATCTTTCAACTAAGCTTTCTCTAGGAACGTATCAAAAACAGGGGAGCTACAACGCGAGCTATTGATCTACAACATAATTTGCAAAGACTATCAGGACTAAGTTCATGATAAATTAAGTTCAATTAATCAAATTACTAATGAACTCCCACTTAAATTAACATCCCTCAAGTTAACTAAGTGATACATGATCCAAATCAACTAGCCCATGTCCGATCATCACGTGAGATGGGATAGTCATCAATGGTGAACATCTCCATGTTGATCATATCTACTATATGACTCATGTTTGACCTTTCGGTCTCCAGTGTTCCGAGACCATGTCTATACATGCTAGGCTCGTCAAGTTTAACCCAAGTATTCTGCTTGTGTAAAACTGGCTTACACCCGTTGTATGTGAACGTAGAATCTATCACACCCGATCATCACGAGGTGCTTCTAAACGACGAACTTTAGCAACGGTGCATACTCAGGGAGAACACTTTTATCTTGAAATTTAGTGAAGGGATCATCTTATAATGCTACCGTCGTTCTAAGCAAAATAAGATGCATAAAGGATAAACATCACATGCAATCAAAATATGTGACATGATATGGCCATCATCATCTTGTGCTTTTGATCTCCATCTCCAAAGCATCGTCATGATCTCCATCGTCACCGGCTTGACACCTTGATCTCCATCGTTGCGTCGTGGTCGTCTCGCCAACTATTGCTTCTACAACTATTGCTAACGCATAGCGATAAAGTAAAGCAATTACATGGCGCTTGCATTTCATACAATAAAGAGACAACCATAAGGCTCCTGCCGGTTGCCGATAAATTACAAAACATGATCATCTCATACAATAACGTATATCACATCATGTCTTGACCATATCACATCACAGCATACCCTGCAAAAACAAGTTAGACGTCCTCTACTTTGTTGTTGCAAGTTTTACGTGGTTGCTACGGGCTTCTAGCAAGAACCGTTCTTACCTACGGCACAAAACCACAACGGTGATTTATCAAGTTTGCTGTTTTAACCTTCAACAAGGACCGGCCGCAGTCAAATTTGATTCAACTAAAGTAGGAGAAACAGACACCCGCCAGCCACCTTTATGCAAAACAAGTTGCATGTCTGTCGGTGGAACCGATCTCATGTACGTGGACATGTAAGGTTGGTCCGGGCCGCTTCATCTTACAATACCGCCGAATCAAAATAAGACGTTGGTGGTAAGCAGTATGACGATCACCGCCCACAACTCTTTGTGTTCTACTCGTGCATATCATCTACGCATAGACCTGGCTCTGATACCACTGTTGGGGAACGTTGCATGGAAAACAAAAATTTTCTACGCACACGCAAGATCTATCCATGGAGATGCATAGCTACGAGAGGGGGAGTGTGTCTACGTACCCTCGTAGACCATAAGCGGAAGCGTTAGAACAACGCGGTTGATGTCATCGAACAACTTCACGATCCAACCGACTGAGCACCGAACGTACGGCACCTCCGCGTTCAGCACATGTTCAGCTCGGTGACGTCCTCGACTTCTTGATCCAGCAAGACGGCGAGGTAGTGGATGAGTTCCGGCAGCACGACGGCGTGGTGATGGTGATGGTGATGCTATCTCCGCAGGGCTTCGCCCAAGTACTGCGAAAATATGACCGAGGGACGGAACTGTGGAGGGGGGCGCCGCACACGGCTAAGACAATGTTGTGGCCTGTTTGGGGCGCCCCCTCTCCTCTATTTATATATGTGTAGGGGCTTGGAGTAGAAGGAATAGTGCCACGTGAACAGTACCAAGTGAACAGTACCGCGTGAATAGTACACACGTGGACTTGGACTCCAAAGTCCAATCCTATTCCTACTAGGACTCTCCTTTTTTCCTTCCCTAGCTGCGTGGGCTTTTGAGGACTTGGTGCGCCTGGCCCAATAAGACCAGGGCGCAGCCCATGCCAGCCCTTGGGACGTGGTGGACCCACTTGTGGACTTCCGGACCCCTCCGGAATCCTCCGGAACCTTCTAGAAGCTTCCCGGTACAATACCGAAAAAACTGCACCTTTTTCCGGAACCCAAAATATGACTTCCCATATATAAATCTTTACCTCTCGACCATTCCGAGACTCCTCGTGACGTCCGGGATCTCATCCGGGACTCCGAACAACATTCGGTTACCAATTCACATAACTCATATAACACTATATCGTCAACGAACGTTAAGCGTGCGGACCCTACGGGTTCGGGAATGATGTAGACATGACCGAGACGCCTCTCCGGTCAATAATCAATAGCGGAACCTGGATGCCCATATTGGTTCCTACATATTCCACGAAGATCTTATCGGTCGAACCGCAATGACAACATACGTAATTCCCTTTGTCCGTCGGTATGTTACTTGCCCGAGATTCGATCGTCGGTATCTCCATACCTAGTTCAATCTCGTTACCGGCAAGTCTCTTTACTCGTTCCGTAATACATCATCCCGTAACTAACTCCTTAGTCACTTTGCTTGCAAGCTTCTTATGATGTGCATTACCGAGAGGGCCCAGAGATACCTCTCCGAAACACGGAGTGACAAATCCCAGTCTCGATCCATGCCAACTCAACAGACACCTTCGGAGATACCTGTAGAGCATCTTTATGATCACCCAGTTACATTGTGACGTTTGATAGCACACAAGGTATTCCTCCGGTATCCGGGAGTTGCATGATCTCATGGTCGGAGGAACATGTATTTGACATTCAAGAAATAAGTAGCAATAAACAGAACGATCATATGCTAAGCTAACAGATGGGTCTTGTCCATCACATCATTCTCCTAATGATGTGATCCCGTTATCAAATGACAACTCATGTCTATGGTTAGGAAACCTTAACCATCTTTGATCAACGAGCTAGTCTAGTAGAGGCTCACTAGGGACACGGTATTTGTTTATGTATTCACACATGTATTTAAGTTTCCGGTCAATACAATTCTAGCATGAATAATAAACCTTTATCATGAACAAGGAAATATAAAATAATAACAACTTTATTATTGCTTCTAGGGCATATTTCCATCAACCGATAATGTTGAAGACGAAAGAGGGGATGCCTTCCGGGGCATCCCCAAGCCTAGACGCTTGAGTCTTCCTTGAGTATTACCTTGGGGTGCCTTTGGCATCCCCAATCTTAGCGTCTTGCCACTCCTTATTCTCCTCATATCGATATCTCACCCAAAACTTGAAAACTTCAATCACACAAAACTTAACGGAACTTGTGAGATAGGTTAGTATGATAAAAATAAATCATCCACTTAGGTACTGTAAAGACAAGATTCATAATTGTTCTCACATAATTCCTACTGTATTCTATCATTTCCACAATTTATATTACTCAATATAAGCTATGGAAACACTAAAACAAGCAAACTATGCACCGAAAACAGAATGTGTCAAAAACAGAACAACATGTAGTGAGTGATTTAAAAACCATACTTATGTAGCTCCAAAAATTCTGAAAAATTAGGACAACGTAAAAAATTTGTATCCCAATACTGTGTAAAAATTTCAGAATTTTATCACGCTCCATTACAGAATAGAAATTCCAGCACTGGACGCAAAAGTTTCTGTTTTTGCACAGAATCAAATCAACAAGCATCCACACTATCCCAAAGGCTTTACTTGGCACATTATTGAAATAAAACATATAAAACATGATTACTACAGTAGATTAATCATGTGGACACACAAAAATAGTAGGTAAAAATATTGGGTTGTCTCCCAACAAGCGCTTTTCTTTAATGCCTTTTAGCTAGGCATGATGATTTCAATGATGCTCACATAGAAGTAAAGAATTGAAACATAACGGGAGCATCATGAATCATAAGTTCCTCTCTCATAATAATTTTCAGTAGCATCATGAATGGATTCATCAATATATCCATCACACAAATCATTCTTGTCATGATACATAAGCATAGAATTGTTATTACTCTCCACACAAGCAATTTTCTTCTCATTCATAATAGTGGGAGTATCGTATGAAACTCGAATACTATAAATTGTTTCCACATTAAAAGAGTGATGTTCAGTAAAAGGATTTTCATGATTATAACAAGTATTATAATAATAATCATCTCTACTTTTTATAACATAAGTATCATCACAATAATCATCATAAGTAGGAGGCATGCAATCATCATAACAAATTTGATCATTCAAAGTAGGGGGACTAAAAAGATCATCTTCATTAAGCATAGCATCCCCAAGCTTGGGACAAACATTAATTGCAGCAAATAAATTCTCAAACATGTCATTCTCATCAAACATAGCATCCCCAAGCTTGTTGGTTTGCATATCATTAGCATTATCACTATTATCATCAATAGTATGAATAGCACCAATAGTATAATAATTATTATCATATTCTTCCAAGTTGGTGCCATAAAGATTTTCAAGATTATAAGAAGTATCATTATTTTCCCAATCATAATCATCATAATGAGTAATAGGCATAATAAAATCATCCTCAATAGTTCCTTCGGACATTGTACCATAAGACAAAGAAGCAATATTGAGGGAAGCCCAGCCGGGGGCGATGAGGGGTGGCGGCCGCCGGATCAATCTCGTGGCGAGAGCTCTGGAGGTGGGAGGGGTAGCTAGGAGATAGGAGGTGTGGTTTGGTGGGAGTTTTGTGGAGCGGCGGTGCGACGCAGTGAGGAGGTAGATGGATGGGGACGTCGGGGTCGGCGTCGATGGGTGGCCGGTGGCGGCGCCCAACGATGGTGGAGAGGGCGGTGGTTGGTGGGGGTCGAGGGATGGGGGTGGGGAATGAGCCGGGGAGGAAGAAGGTGGGGGAGTTGTTTAGGCGGCCGGCGGCGCGCGGTGAGGCGGTATGGGGCGGGGCCGGGCAGGAGGCGGCCGGCGGCGCGCGGGGCGTGGCAGGAGGTGGGTGGGGCGGGGCGGAGCGCCGCGACGCAGAGTGTGGCTGCATTTTTTCCCCTTCGTACCGGCTTGATTTGGACCGTGGGTTGAATATCTAAAAAAACAGGGACTTTTTTGCTAAAATGCCGCGACGGTGAGCGGGCAGAAGCGATCGGTGCTTTATTATTAGGTAAAGACTAGCACATATGCCTGTGCGTTGCAATGGGAGTGAAAACTATCGTGTCCATGAAAACATCCACCAGCGATGCATGATGATATTCGAACAATGCGAGCTCACAGCTGCAGGTAAGGTGCACATCGATGTCTAGAAGAAATGCATATCAGTTGCACTTTAACCACGAAATAACCTTGCAATGACAATACGTCCGATCTGTAGCAACGTCAGTCATCTTTGCAGGTTCACGTGGTTGGCTTTGCAGCATTTTTCATGCGACTTGTAGCAGCAAAGACCGTCCTTGCAGCGTCCGTGTAGTGATTATGCAACATGGCGGTCCGAATTTCCAATGGAAAAAAGGATACCAACCATTGGTGTTGCATTAACGTGTTTCCGGCTAGACGCACTGGGCACTCGGCCATAAATCGGTGCCGCCCCGCTTGCAGTACCATCAGTCGGGCTTGTAGTGTCGTGTTTCCGTTTAACAAAATGAACTTGATCGAAGTTTCATGTAGATCAAGCAGGTATATTTTTTTCAAAAAAAATTGATAGCAACAAAAATGTTAATAAATAAGAACATTTCCATATGCAACTCGGAATCAAACACTTGCACCTCTAAAAAAAGAAGGAATGGGCTTGCAGCGAGGCCACCCATAAAGGTTGGGTTTTAGATTGGAGGCATTTTATGTACTAATACGCCTCATGCAGCTCCCGGCGACTTCCTTTAGTTATGCAGCTTTTTCATGCCCAGAATTTTTCATTCAATTTACTCCAGCCATAATTCATCTTTAATAATGCTCTTTTTTCCAGCCCATAATTTTTCATCAAATTTACTCCAGCCACAATCCTTACTCTTTAATTATGCACTTTTTTCTAGCCCACAATCATCCCTCGCAGTTTTTTCATGCCCACAATTTTTCATTCAATTTACTCCAGCCATAATCCTTCATGTTTAATAAGCTCTTTTTTCCAGCCCACAAATTTCATCAAATTTACTCCAGCTATAATCCTTACTCTTTAATTACGCACTTTTTTCTAGCCCATAATCATTCCTTCCGTTACATGCACCATGCAAAGTTTAAATACTTTAGGTAGCCCACAAACACCCACGATTTCCTTGCATGTTAGAGATCTCGCTTATAATTAGCTCACGACAGACAACAACGTTTGTAAGTGCATCTAGTGCCACCCCTTGTTGGTTTTGGAGTATTGACGACAAACTTGGTTGAGGGACTAATGTGTTTGTGAGATTCACAGGAGAACACAGATAGAAGTCCCTATTGATTCGGTTTACCCATCAAAGATGACCCCTAAAAATGTATGAAGACATTGAAGACAATGGTGGTTAGTGAAGACTATTCGTGTTGAAGTTAATGGTGCGCGAAGACTTTCGCTTGAAGACAATGGAGCGTGAAGACATAGTCTTTTGGAAGTTTCTTTTTCTTCTTTCTTGAGTCATAGGAACCACCGTACTGTTAAGTGGGGTCGAGGTAAACAAAGTCAGAAACTGACGTGATGCTCAACCTAAAATCCTATGTCTTCGAGCGAAGACAAATGAGAGAAAACCTCTTCCAGAGTTGGTTGAGTCAGCTTTACTTGGAGCTCAAGTAATGCTGTCGCGTGTGTTTGAAAACCGACTATTGAACACGTGTCGGTTCCCCAATGACCCAGGGTCATTTCGGACAAATCATGTCGGGTTGCCCCTGGCTATAAATAGCCACCCCCCTCCACCATAAGTTGGTGGCTGCTCCGAGATTGTGCACGGCTTTTGTCGTTTGAGAGCAACCCACCTCCAAAGCCTTTGTGAGAGAAATCCTGCGAGGACAAACCCAAAACACCTAGAGCCCAAAAGTGATTGAGCATCACTGAAGACATTTTGTTCTGCGTGAACTAAAAACTTATTACACTTGAAGACTGTGATCTTCCAGCCGGTTAGGCGTCGCGTTCTGAGCATCCAAGAGTCATTGTGGATTGCCGGTGAACGAAGTCTGTGAAGGTTTGGAAGTCTACCTTGAAGACTTACCAGAGTGATTGGGCGAGATATGCGGATCTTAGTTCAAGGGGAATAAGGTGAAGACAAGGTCTTCTGAGTTCAATCTTAGCCTCCCTAACCAGACGTACAACTGTCACAGCAGTTGGAACTGGTCAAACAAACCACCTGTCTTCCCCGAGCTACCGGTTTCATCGCTTCTCTCCTTTACTTACTGTTTAGCTTCGTGAACCCTTTGCTTATCTATTCTTTTTGAAGTCATTGTGTGAAGACCATCCCTCTGTATACATCTTTGTCTTCACTCCTATTACTTCATCCGTCCTGTACTATCTTGTTTGCTATCTATCTTCGTTTATCACTTCCATTGTGTTGATATGCAAGCATGTCTAGTATAGTTCATCTTCCGATGTATCCTGTTTAGTTACTGTTTCGCTTCCGCGTCTTTGAAGACATTGCCTATTTCGAATGCAGTCATAAAAATCGCCTATTCACCCCCCCACTAGTCGATAACTAGCACTTTCAATTGGTATGAGAGCAAGGTGCTCCCTTGTTTTGTGTGATTCGGTTTAACCACCTGGAGTTTTAGCTATGTCGACTGCAGGGATAATCAAGGTTTCCGTTGCGTGCCCCGTCTTCGATGGCACTGATTACCCCTACTAGAAGAATAAGATGCGCATGCATCTTGAAGCCATTAACAATGACCTTTGGTATGTCGTCAGGACTGGTGTTCCCAAAATCGGTGAAGGTGTCACCGTTGCTGATGTGAAGAGGTTCGCGCAATTGGACTCAACCGCCAAGAACATCATCTGTGGTCATCTGACCAAAGGGCAGTATGGTCGTGTGAGTGCTCTGGAATCTGCGAAGCTAGTCTGGGACTGGCTCTCCAAGGTCAACGAGGGCATCTCATCGCAACGAGACTCCCGGATCGATGTTCTTTGCAATCTCCTCAACCGCTTTAAGAGGCTCGATAATGAAAATGTTTAGCTCACTTTTGATCATCTCACTGATATCACCAATGAGCTTCATGCTCTCGGCGCCACTGACATCACCAAGCATGAAGTTGTGAAGAAGCTATTGAGATCTCTTGACAGTTTGTTTGACACCTTATCACTGGTGATTCAAGAGCGCACTGACTTCAAGCAATTGGATCCTGCCGATATTCTTGAGATGCTCAGTACTCATGGATTCCAGCTATCCGAGAAGAGAGATATATATGGTCCTAACTATGGACGTGCCCGTGCTTTGAAGACAAAGGCTGTATCTTTGTCTGAAGACTCTGACTGCAGTTCTGGTGGCCCTGAAGACATTGGTAGAGAACTTGCAATGCTCGTGAAGAAGTTCCAGAAGTTCACCAATAAAAACCGCTTTGGAAAGTCTTCAAAGTATGATTCCAAGAAGGCAGAGGCTTCCACTCATGACTACATGAAGAGAACTTGCCACAAATGCAAGAAGCCAGGCCACTACATGGCTGAATGTCCTCAATGGGAAAAGGAATCAAAGAAGAAGATGAAGAGCAAGGATTATGACTCTGATGAGAAGAAGAAGAAGAAATACTCAAAGTCTTCATCAAAGTCTTCATCAAAATCTTCATCGCACAAACGAAGTTCCTCCGGCAAAGTTCGTGCATTCATTGGCAAGGAAATGGATTCTAAGGAGGAGTCTGCTTCTGAGGAGGTGGTGGAGGAGTCAGAGGAGGAGTCTGACTCAGGCGTGGCAAGCCTGGCTCTAGCTTCAGCATTCATCACCAAGTCTATCTTCAACAATGAAGACAATGGCTACGTCACCGACACTGAAGCCGGCGACGACGACGACTCTGCTCCTACCTACTGCTTCAGGGCAAGAGGCGCTAAGGTAACATCTCGCGCTGCCTACTTTGAAACCTCAAGTGAAGATGACTCTGAATGTGAATCCAAACCTAGCTATAAGACACTTGCTAAAATTGCAACTGGGCAACAAACTGCTATGGAAAAGATTCAAAAACTGTTAGACAGAAGCAATGATCTGTTGGACGAGGAAATGAATCGAAGTCAATCCTTAATTGAAGACACAAAAAATCTTCAGGTTAAGTATGATGAACTCTTAAGTCGTCATGATACCCTCTTAGCTGATCGTGAGAAGCTCTCCTATGAGTATCTTCAAAGGAAGCAAGAGCTTGAGAAGTTGAGAGCGTCTCAGGATGATCTTCAAACTGAAAACGATTAACTACTCGCTCAACAGATCAGTACCACTCAGGATGAATTTGTGCCACCTTGCTTGAAATGCCTTGAGTGTGATAATGCCAATTCTTCTGCTGAATGTTCCACTATTTCTGAAACTGCAATATCTTCAACTGTTGATATGGCCACTAACCCCTCATCTGAGGAAGCCACTGCTATTACTGATGAAAATTCTAGGTTGAAGGCATTGCTTGAGATAGGCATGTATAAGAGTCGCAAAGGGCATCAAACTCTTTGTGATGTCCTCAAGAAACAATCCTGAATAGAAACCCTAGGAAAGAGGGCATTGGTTTCGAAAGAAACATGAATGTTGATGGTACATATTGGAAACCTGAGCAGTATCCCAAAACCACTTGGGTTGCCGCAAAGGGAACCCCAATAGACTCATCTACATTATCTGGCTATACCTGTGCTAACCCCATCATCATTAATGAGTCATTTGACTCAAACTATGAACTGTTCAAAAATCAGAATGATGATGTGTTTGCCAGGTTTATAGGAACTAACTGCAAGAATGGTTCTCCTATGAAGAAGATCTGGGTTCCTAAAAGTCATCTTGAAAAGCTTCCCGTGAATGTCATCATGACACCACCTGGGAAGAAGACAAACACCTGAGCAAAAGCTTCCTATGGACCAAAGTCTACATACAGACAAAGGTCTTCCTATGATCGTGCTAACACTCATGTTTCGCAGGGTTACAATGATCGGTCTCATGAATATGAGCATCATTCTTCGAACCATTATGTTCACAAATCGAAGAATTTTTCTGCATATTCATTCGAGTACTCTAACCCCCCTGTTCAGCTATTTGCTAGGGCTTCAAAGCCAAAATTCTCAGATGCTGCACTTAGACTTATTGCTTCTAAGCCACCCCTTCAGATGTGGGTGGTTAACAAGAATTGATTGTTGGGTAACGTTGCATGGGAAACAAAAAATTTCCTACGCACACACAAGATCTATCCATGGTGATGAGCATCTACGAGAGGGAGAGTGAATCTACATACCCTTGTAGATCGCTAAGCGGAAGCGTTAAGAAACGCGGTTGATGTAGTCGAACGTCTCCGCGATCCAAATCGCAAGTCGTCCCTCAAACCGATCACGAACTAGTGCCGAACGGACGGCACCTCCGCGTTCAACACACGTATGGCTTGATGACGCCTTCACCTCCTCGATCCAGCGAGCGATGGTGAAGTAGTAGATGAGTTCCGGCAGCACGACGGCGTGGTGATGGTGGTGAGGAACAATCTCTACAGGGCTTTGCCAAGCGCTACGGAGATTATGACGGAGGAACTAGAGGGTTAGGGTTGCCGGCACACGGCTTGGGGAAATCTTGATGTGTTCCGGGTGCTAGCCCTGCCCCTCTATTTATATGTTAAGCCCTGGGGTCGAAACTTGGAGAAAGAGCCTCCTCAAAGTCGGTTTGGCCCGCAAGGCAAGAGTCCTGCTCGGACTCCAGGACCAGACGCCAGGGTCCTCGGCGTCTGGCCCCAGACGCCAGGGTCCCTGGCGTCTGGCCCCTGGCCTCCGCAAAACTTCCTTTTGCACCTTCCTAAAGCCTCGTGGGCTTTACCCCTTGGCCCAAATAAAGTGTTCTCATACCCGAACATTTCGGGAAACATCCGAAACTCCTTCCGGTGAATTCCGGAACCCTTCCGGAGACCAAACACTATTATCCCATATATCAATCTTTACCTCCGGACTATTCCAGAGCTCCTCGTCATGTCCGGGATCTCATCCGGGACTCCGAACAACTTTCGGTCACCAACATAACAACTCAACTATACTTATATCGTTACCAAACGTTAAGTGTGTAGACCCTGCGGGTTCGAGAACTATGTAGACATGACCGAGACACCTCTACGGTCAATAACCAATAGCGGGACCTGGATGCCCATATTGGCTCCTACATATTCTACGAAGATCTTTATCGGTCGAACCTCTATGTCAAGGATTCAGTTAATCCCGTATGTTGTTCCCTTTGTTCTTCGGTATGTTACTTGCCCGAGATTCGATCGTCGGTATCTCTATACCTAGTTCAATCTCGTTACCGGCAAGTCTCTTTACTCGTTCCGTAATACAAGATCTCGTGGCTAACACTTTAGTCACATTGCTTGCAAGGCTCATTGTGATGTTGTATTACCGAGTGGGCCCTGAGATACCTCTCCGTCACACGGAGTAACAAATCCCAGTCTTGATCCATGCCAACCCAACAGACATCCTCGGAGATACCTGTAGAGCACCTTTATAGTCACCCAGTTACGTTGCGACGTTTGATACACACAAGGTACTCCTCCGATGTCAGGGAGTTGCATGATCTCATGGTCATAGGAACAGATACTTGACATGCAGAAAACAATAGCAATAAACTGACACGATCATATGCTACGTTTACAGTTTGGGTCTTGTCCATCACATCATTCTCCTAATGATGTGATCCCGTTATCAAATGACATCTCATGTCCATGGCTAGGAAACCTTCACCATCTTTTGATCAACGAGCTAGTTAACTAGAGGCATACTAGGGACACAGTGTTGTCTATGTACCCACACATGTATTTGAGTTTCCAATCAATACAATTATAGCATGGATAATAAACGATTATCACGAACAAGGAAATATGATAATAACTAAATTATTATTGCCTCTAGGGCATATTTCCAACAGTCTCCCACTTGCACTAGAGTCAATAATCTAGTTCACATCACCATGTGATTTACATTGTTCTAACACCCAATGAGTTCTGGGGTTCGATCATGCTTTGCATGTGAGAGAGGTCTTTAGTCAACGGGTCTGTGACATTCAGATCCGTGTGTACTTTGCAAATCTCTATGTCATACTGTAGACACTTCTACCACACTCCACTTGGAGCTATTCCAAATGGCTGCTCCACTATCTGTATCCTGACTGCTACTCAGAGTCGTCCGGATAGGTGTCAAAACTTGCATCGACGTAACCCTTTACGACGAACTCTTCATCACCTCCATAATTGAGAAATATTTCCTTAGTCCTCTAGTTACTAAGGATAATCTTGACCGCTGTCCAGTGATCCACTCCTGGATCACTCTTGTACCCCTTGACAGAATCATGGCAAGGCACACATCAGGTGCGGTACACAACATGGCATACTATACAGAGCCTATGGATAAGGCATAGGGGATGACCTTCGTCCTTTCTCTTTCTTCTGCCGTGGTCGAGCTTTGAGTCTCACTCAACTCCACACCTTACAAATCAGGCAAGAACTCTTTCTTTGACTGATCCATTTTGAACTCTTTCAAAATCTTGTCAAGGTATGTACTCATTGAAAGTCTTATCAGACGTCTTGATCTATCTCTATAGATCTTGATGCCCAATATTTAAGTAGCTTCATTCCAGGTCTTCCTTTGAAAAACTCCTTTCAAACGACCCTTTATGCTTTCCAGAAATTCTACATTATTTCCGATCAACAATATGTCAACCACATATACTTATCAGAAATTCTATAGTGCTCCCACTCACTCTATTGTAAATACAAGTTTCTCATAAACTTTGTATAGACATAAAAACTTTGATCACCTCATCAAAGTGTATATTCCAACTCCGAGATGCTTGCTCCAGTCCATAGAAGGATCGCTGGAGTTTGCATACATTTTAGCATCCTTAGGACTGACAAAACCTTCCGGTTGTATCACATACAACCTTTCCTTACGGATACCGTTAAGGAAACGATGTTTTGACATCCATCTGCCAGATTTCATAATTGAAAAATGCAGCAACTGCTAACATGATTCCAACAGACTTTAGCATCGCTACGGTTGAGAAAGTCTCATCGTAGTCAACTCCTTGAACTTGTGAAAAACCCTTTGCCACAAGTCGAGCTTTATAGACGGTGACATTACCGTCCACGTCCGTCTTCCTCTTAAAAAATCCATTTGTTCTGAATGGCCTTACGCCCTTCAGGTAATACTTCCAAAGCCCATACTTTGTTTTCTTACATGGATCCCATCTCGGATTTCATGGCCTCTAACCATTTCTCGGAATCCGGGCCCATCATCGCTTCTCCATAGCTCGTAGGTTCATCGTTGTTCAACAACATGACCTCTAAGACAGGGTTGCTGTACCACTCAGGAGCAGTACGCGTCCTTGTCGACCCACGAGGTTTGATAGTAACTTGATCCTTAGTTTCATGATCATCATCATTAACTTCCTCTTCAACTAACGTAGGCTCCACAGAAACAACTTTCTGCGCTGCGCTACTCTTTGGTTGAAACAAAGGTTCAACAACCTCATCAAGTTCTATCTTCCTCCCACTCAATCTTTCGAAAGAAACTTTTTCTCGAGAAAGGACCCGTTTTAGCAACAAACACTTTGTGCTTGGATCTGAGATAGAAGGTTCACCCAACTGTTACGTTAGGGTATTCTATGAAGATGCATTTGTCCGCTTTGGGTTCGAGCTCATTAGGTGAAAACTCTTTTTCACATAAGCGTCGCAGCCCCAAACATTAAAAAATGACAGCTTAGGTTTCCGCCAAACCAAAATTCATACGGTGTCATCTCAACGGACTTATGGTGCCCCTTTTAAAGTGAATGTGGTTGTCTCTAATGCATAACCCTAAAACGATAGTGGTAAATCGATAAGAGACATCATAGTTCGCACCATATCTAATAGAGCACAACTACGACGTTCGGACACACCATCACACTATGGTGTTCCAGGTGGCGTGAGTTGTGAAACAACTTCCACATTGTCTTAAGTTATATACCAAACTCGTAACTCAGATATTTACCTCCACGATCATATCGTAGACATTTTATCTTCTTGTCACGATGATCTCAAACTTCACTCTGAACTTTTCAAACGATTCAGACTTGTGTTTCATTAAGTAAATATACACTATATCTACTCAAATCATCAGTGAAGGTAAGAAAATAACGATATCCACCGCCCACTACAAAACTCACTGGACCGCATACATCAACATGTATCATTTCCAATAAGTCAATTGCCCGCTCCATCATACCGGAAAACGGGGTTTTAGTCATCTTGCCCATGAGGCATGGTCCGCATGTCTCAACCGATTCGAAATCGAATGAGTCCAAAGATCCATCAGCATGGAGTTTCTTCATGCGTTTTACACCAATATGACATTTAGCGGCAGTGCCACAAGTATGTGGTACTATCATTATTAACTTTGTATCTTTTGGCATCAATATTATGAACATGTGTATCACTACGATCAAGATTCAATAAACCACTCTTATTGGGTGCATGACCATTGAAGGTATTATTCATGTAAATAGAATAACCATTATTCTCTAACTGCAATGAATAACCGTATTGCAATAAACTTGATCTAATCACGTTCATGCTTAACGCAAACACCAAATAACATTTATTTAGGTTCATCACTAATCCCAAAGGTAGAGAGAGCGCGCGATGGTGATCACATCAACCTTGGAAACACTTCCAACACTCATCGTCACCTCACCCTTAGCCTCCGTTTATTCCGTAGCTTTTATTTCGAGTTACCAACACTTAGGAACCGAACCGGTATCTAATACCCAGGTGCTACTAGGAGTACTAGTAAGGTACACATCAATAACACGTATATCAAATATACTTCTATCGACGTTGCCAACCTTCTTATCTACCAAGCATCTAGGGTTGTTCCACTTCAGCAACCGTTCTCCTCATAATAGAAGCACTCAGTCTCGGGTTTGGGTTCAACCTTGGGTTTCTTTACTGGAGCAGCAACTGGCTTGCCATCCATGAAGTATCCCTCCTTGCCCTTGCCCTTCTTGAAACTAGTGGTTTTACTAACCATCAACACTTGATGCTCCTTCTTGATTTCTACCTTCGCGGGGTCAAACATCGCGAATAGCTCAGGGATCATTATTTCCATCTCTGGCCTTTTATAGTTCATCACGAAGCTCTAGTAGCTTAGTGACAGTGACTTGGAGAACTATACCAATCACTATCTTATCTGGAAGATCAACTTCCACTCGATTCAAGCAATTGTAGTACCCAGACAATCTGAGCACATGCTCAACGATTGAGCTATTCTCCATCATCTTGCAGGCAAAGAATCTTGTTGGAGGTCTCATACCTCTCAACACGGGCACGAGCCTGAGATCCCAATTTCAGCTCTTAGAACATCTCGTATGTTCCGTGACGTTCAAAATGTTTTGGAGCCTCAATTCTAAGCCGTAATGCATGACGCACTAAACTATCAAGTAGTTATCAGAACGTGCCTGTCAGATGTTCACAACATCTACAGATGACGCTTGAGGGGGTGGCGCACCGAGCGGTGCATTAAGGACATAAGCCTTCTGTGCAGCATTGAGGACAATCCTCAGATCACGGGCCCAGTCCGCATTATTGCTACCATCATCTTTCAAATCTATTTCTCTAGGAACATATAAAAATTCAAGGGAGCTACAGCGCGAGCTAGTAATCTACAACATAATTTGCAAAGACATTTTGACTATGTTCATGATAATGAGTTTAGTTAATCATATTACTTAAAAACTCCCACTCAAATTGACATCCCTCCGGTCATTCGAGTGTCACATGATCCAAATCCACCAACTCAAGTCCGATCATCACGTGAGTTGAGGTGGTTTCAATGGTGAACATCTTCATGTTGATCATATCTACTATATGACTCATGTTCGACCTTTCGGTCTCTTGTGTTCCGAGGCCATGTCTGTACATGCTAGGCTCGTCAAGTTTAACCCGAGTGTTCCGCACGTGCAACATGGCTTACACCCGTTGTATGTGAACGTAGAGTCTATCACACCCTATCATCACGGCGTGTCTCGAAACGACGAACTTTCGCAACGGTGCACACTCGGGGAGAACACAATTTATCTTGAAATTTAAGTGAGGGATCACCTTATAATGCTACCGTCGTCCTAAGCAAAATAAGATGCATAAAAGGATTAACATCACATGCAAATCATAAGTGACATGATATGGCCATGAACTCGTGCTTTTGATCTCCATCTCCAAAGCACCGGCATGATCTCCATCGTCACCGGCATGACACCATGATCTCCATCATCTTGATCTCCATCAACGTGTTGCCATGAGGTTGTCGCGCCGACTGTTGCTTCCACGACTATTGCTAACGTTTAGCGATAAAGTAAAGCATTACATAGCGCTTAATGATTGACACGCAGGTCATACAATAATTAAAGACAACTCTATGGCTCCTACCAGTTGCCGTACTCATCGACATGCAAGTCGTGATATTCTATACAACACATGATCATCTCATACATCACATATATCTCATCATGTAATTGGCCATATCACATCACAACATACCCTGCAAAAACAAGTTAGACGTCCTCTAATTGTTGTTGCAAATTTTACGTGGCTGCTACGGGTTTGCAAGAACCGTTCTTACCTACGCAAAACCACAACGTGGTGTAGTGATTGCTTTTTGATCTTCTAAAAGAACCCTCTTCATTGAAATTGATTCAACTAAAGTGAGAGAGACAGACACCCGCTAGCCATCTTTATGCAACGAAGTTACATGTCAGTTGAAGGAACCTGTCTCGCGTAAGCGTACGCATAATGTCGGTCCGGGCCGCTTCATCTCACAATACCGCCGAATCAAGTATCAACTAGTAACGGCAAGCAATATGTATACACCCACGCCCACAACTCGTTTGTGTTCTACTCGAGATCTCATCTACGCATAGACCTAGCTCTGATACCATTGTTGGGTAACGTTGCATGGGAAACAAAAATTTTCCTACGCACACACAAGATCTATCCATGGTGATGAGCATCTACGAGAGGGAGAGTGAATCTACATACCCTTGTAGATCGCTAAGCGGAAGCGTTAAGAAACGCGGTTGATGTAGTCGAACGTCTCCGCGATCCAAATCGCAAGTCGTCCCTCGAACCGATCACGAACTAGTGCCGAACGGACGGCACCTCCGCGTTCAACACACGTACGGCTTGATGACGCCTTCACCTCCTCGATCCAGCGAGCGATGGTGAAGTAGTAGATGAGTTCCGGCAGCACGACGGCGTGGTGATGGTGGTGAGGAACAATCTCTGCAGGGCTTCGCCAAGCGCTACGGAGATTATGACGGAGGAACTAGAGGGTTAGGGTTGCCGGCACACGGCTTGGGGAAATCTTGATGTGTTCCGGGTGCTAGCCCTGCCCCTCTATTTATATGTTAAGCCCTGGGGTCGAAACTTGGAGAAAGAGCCTCCTCAAAGTCGGTTTGGCCCGCAAGGCAAGAGTCCTGCTCGGACTCCAGGACCAGACGCCAGGGTCCTCGGCGTCTGGCCCCAGACGCCAGGGTCCCTGGCGTCTGGCCCCTGGCCTCCGCAAAACTTCCTTTTGCACCTTCCTAAAGCCTCGTGGGCTTTACCCCTTGGCCCAAATAAAGTGTTCTCGTACCCGAACATTTCGGGAAACATCCGAAACTCCTTCCGGTGAATTCCGGAACCCTTCCGGAGACCAAACACTATTATCCCATATATCAATATTTACCTCCGGACTATTCCAGAGCTCCTCGTCATGTCCAGGATCTCATCCGGGACTCCGAACAACTTTCGGTCACCAACATAACAACTCAACTATACTTATATCGTCACCAAACGTTAAGTGTGTAGACCCTGCGGGTTCGAGAACTATGTAGACATGACCAAGACACCTCTACGGTCAATAACCAATAGCGGGACCTGGATGCCCATATTGGCTCCTACATATTCTATGAAGATCTTTATCGGTCGAACCTCTATGTCAAGGATTCAGTTAATCCCGTATGCTGTTCCCTTTGTTCTTCGGTATGTTACTTGCCCGAGATTCGATCGTCGGTATCTCTATACCTAGTTCAATCTCGTTACCGGCAAGTCTCTTTACTCGTTCCGTAATACAAGATCTCGTGGCTAACACTTTAGTCACATTGCTTGCAAGGCTCATTGTGATGTTGTATTACCGAGTGGGCCCTGAGATACCTCTCCGTCACACGGAGTAACAAATCCCAGTCTTGATCCATGCCAACCCAACAGACATCCTCGGAGATACCTGTAGAGCACCTTTATAGTCACCCAGTTACGTTGCGACGTTTGATACACACAAGGTACTCCTCCGATGTCAGGGAGTTGCATGATCTCATGGTCATAGGAACAGATACTTGACATGCAGAAAACAATAGCAATAAACTGACACGATCATATGCTACGTTTACAGTTTGGGTCTTGTCCATCACATCATTCTCCTAATGATGTGATCCCGTTATCAAATGACATCTCATGTCCATGGCTAGGAAACCTTCACCATCTTTTGATCAACGAGCTAGTTAACTAGAGGCATACTAGGGACACAGTGTTGTCTATGTACCCACACATGTATTTGAGTTTCCAATCAATACAATTATAGCATGGATAATAAACGATTATCACGAACAAGGAAATATGATAATAACTAAATTATTATTGCCTCTAGGGCATATTTCCAACATTGATCTCTCTTGCAGGGCCAGGTCTCCAGCCGAAATGCATTGGGTTCTGAAGACAATGTTGGGGACCTAAAAAATCTAGTTGGACGCAAGATAAAATGTTCAAATGGTCTTACCATTTATTTCGTCCATGGATTTCTTGATGATCGTCATACCATATCCACCAAGAAACTTACATTCTCTGAAAATCTTCACCGTCAAATGTTTGCTCTTCATAATTGTCTTGGTGAAGCCTATCCTACTAACTGCACTGTAGGGTACACTTCCGAAAGCTACCGAATGGATCCTGGATAGTGGCTGCACTAACCATATGACTGGTGACCGAAGCTTACTCATGGACTCTACACTTCGTCCATCAACACAAAGTCATATCACATTTGCTGATATTGGGAAAAGCAAGGTATTGGGTCTAGGTAGGGTTGCAATCTCAAAGGATCGGCACATGGATAAAGTGATGCTTGTCGAATCCCTTGGATTTAACCTCATGTCAGTCTCAATGCTTTGTGATCTTGATATGATTGTCATCTTTGGCAAATTTCGCTGCCTTGTGTTAATGGCTTCTGACAAAACTCAAGTCTTCGAAGGTTATCAAAGAGGTGACTTGTACATGGTAGATTTCTCCGCGGAACCACAGCTTGCCACATGTCTTCTAGCAAAAGCTTCAGAATGCTGGCTTTGGCATCGACGGCTAGGACATGCAGGCATGAGGAACTTGCACACCCTTGTGAAGAAGAAGCACATCATTGGGATAGAGGGCGTCAAGTAGGATCACTTGTGTGGTGCCTGTGAAGCTGGGAAGATGACTAGGGCGAAACATCCCTTGAAGACAATCATGACGACCACTCGTCCCTTCGAGCTACTACACATGGACTTATTCGGCCCTACTCATTACTCTACTCTTACTACTTCTGCACATCTATATGGCTTTGTGATTGTTGATGATTACTCTCGATATACCTGGGTGCACATAATCCTGTATAAGACTAAAGTGCAGGATGTCTTCAGGCGGTTCGCCAACCGTGCCATGACCAACTATGGCGTCAAGATCAAGCATATCAGGAGTGACAATGGCACCGAGTTCAAGAACATTGGGCTCGACGCCTATCTTGACGTTCTTGGCATCACTCATGAGCTGTTAGCTCCATACACTCCGCAGCAGAATGGCGCCGTGGAGCGCAAGAACAGGACTCTCATTGAGATGGCACGCACTATGCTTGATGAGTACAAGACACCACGCAAGTGGTGGCCTAAAGCTATTGACACTGCATGCCACATCATCAATAGAGTATATCTTCACAAGTTCTTCAAGAAGACATCATATCAATTGATCACTTGTAGGAAGCCAAATGTAAGTTATTTCAAAGTCTTTGGTGCTAGGTGTTGGATAAGGGATCCACATCACACTTCCAAATTTGCACCGAAAGCACATGAGGGTTTTATGCTGGGCTATGGAAAGGATTCGCAAACCTACAAAGTCTTCAACCTCTTTCACAATAAAGTGGTTGAAACTATAGATGTGCGGTTCGATGAAACTAACGGCTCGCAAAGAGAGCACCTGCCACATGTGCTAGATGAACTCCCTCCTAGTGAATCTATCAAGCTAATGGGTACTGGAGATATCATACCCATCGAGGAACAAGCAGATGAAGAAGTAGTGATATCTGCTCCGGTTTAGAGTGAAGACAATGCACATCCCAAAGATAATGCTGAGCCTGAAGACAATACTACTGAAGACAATGCTCAGCAACATCAAAATCTTCGCCCTGTTCATCCTCGTGTGGCAAATGAAGTTCAAAGTGAGAAGATACTTGATAACATCAATGCACTCGGCTCTCTCACCCGCTCAAGGGCCACACATCTAGCCAACTTTTGTGGGTACTTCGCATTTGTCTCCATCACGGAACCCGCAAAAGTAGATGAAGCCTTCATGGAACCGGAATGGATTCAAGCAATGCAAGAAGAGCTTCGGCAATTTGAGCTCAACAATGTGTGGGAACTTGTCAAGCGTCCTGATCCTCGCAAGCACAATATTATTGGCAGGAAGTGGATCTACCATAACAAGCAAGATGAAAATGGTCAAGTTGTCAGAAACAAGGCTCGTCTTGTTGCACAAGGGTATACACAAGTTAATGGCATTGACTTCGAAGAAACATTTGCTTCTGTGGCTAGGCTCGAAGCCATTCGGATATTACTCGCTTATGCCAATCATCATGATATTCTCCTGTATCAAATGGATGTGAAAAGCGCCTTTCTCAACGGCAAAATTGAAGAAGTCTATGAGGCTCAACCACCGGGGTTTGAAGATCCAAAGCACCCTGAAAAGGTTTACCGGCTCAACAAAGCACTGTATGGCCTCAAACAAGCCCCACGAGCCTGGTATGATACACTCAAAGAATTCCTCAAGAGCAAAGGCTTCAAACCCGGTTCACTTGATCCCACTCTCTTCACCAAATCATATGATGGTGAACTGTTTGTCTGCCAAATCTATGTGGATGACATTATCTTCGGCTGCATTGACAAACGATATAGTGATGAGTTCAGTCATATGATGCAAGAACAATATCAAATGTCCATGATGGGAGAGCTGAAATTCTTTCTTGGTCTTCAAATTCGTCAACAACGCAATGGCATCTTCATATCACAAGAGAAGTATCTCAAGGACTGCTTGAAGAAGTTTGGTATGCAAGATTGCAAAGGCTACAAGACGCCAATGCCAACCAATGGTTATCTGAGCTCCGACGAAAATGGTAAAGACTTCAATCAAAAGGTATACCGCTCCGTGATTGGTTCTTTATTGTACTTATGTGCATCTAGGCCAGATATAATGCTTAGCGTTTGCATGTGTGCCTGATTCCAAGTGGCACCAAAGGAATCGCATCATCTCACGGTGAAGCGAATACTTCGATATTTGGCTCACACCCTGATATCTCCTTTTTATTGATCTGGTATTGGAACAAGAAAGGGTATCCCGCACCTATTTCCCCAGAGGTGACCCTGGGTATAGAACCCACGAGAGGAAGACTCCCTTGAAGCAATGGTCTCCAGCAAGCTTTTGCCAAAGTGTCAAATCCAGCTTTTGACCGGATCAACAAGCAAATTGTGATTCAAACACTTATAATAAAAAGAAGGTACGGGGATGAGGTATTAATGCTTAGAACCATGTATTGGTGTTGGGATAAAAAATGATATTAGTTTGTGCTCGGGAAGTCACCCATCAAGAGGTGCTTGCTTTGTATCGGAGTGGGGATGTGTCCAAATAACATCTTGACCGACACGAGTCCTGCATCAAGAATCAGTTGTCCTACAGAAGGCCCTATCCATCTCGTGGGGTTGCCCGGATAATTAAGATAATAATATCAGACAAAAGCATTGGGTTTTTAATGACTACACCTCGTGAATCCCCAAGGATATGATCCATGCTACCCTACTAAACCTTACTATCACCGGTGTTCGGTATAACACTTCATGGTCCCCTTGCTCCTAGCCTCACCGGTGCTCAACCTCCATGATCCTGGGTACCTGCAGGGATGAAGATCGTGGACAAGACAAGAGACACTTCACGAAACAATTTTACTTCACACATATGAGACGTCATGTCAAAGGCTTCCATTGATCCCTTCACCAAATACCTGGGGTTGCAAGGCTCATGCCTCACCCCATACCTTACCGAACTACTCACACATGGAGATCAGATCATGAGAAGAAAACATTGAAGAACACATCTTGGGATTGATTGATTGCAATATGTCTTACAATGGATGGCTTGTGCGATACACGATTACAAGTATGAACTAGATGAGAGAGCACTATGGCGGTGGAGATGGCTATGGAGATGAAAAATGGCGGCGGCTAGGGTTTGTGGATGAAGATGATGATGAAGAGGTTCTGGCTGTGCTCGACGCTATTCTGTTGACATTTCGATGGGGTCCCCTTTATAAAAGTTGTTCAGGTGGACGACCTGCCTCGGTTTCTACGCCAAACAACTGCTCATGCGAGCACGTGCGGTCGCATGGAACGCCGTCTTTGACCCTAGTTGCCTCCTGGCACCTCCTTGTGACTTATTTCTTCTCCATTTTCCTTCCTTTCCTTTCTCCCACGTGATTTCTTCCCTTTTTAGCCCATTTCCCGTAGAGAAATATCAAAGAGAGGATTTGTGGAATCCTTCGCATTCATTAGTCATAAGTGGCAATATCGGAGTGAATATCTCTCTTTTAATGAAATATCTCGGTTTAAAAAAGGTTAAAATGAGGTTAAAAATAGCACTCATCAACTCCCCCAAGCTTAAACTTGATCGTCCTCGAGCAGCATAGAGAGAAATCCGAAGCATAAGGAACTCAGGTGTTTAAACCGAAATAACGAGAAGGTTTTGGTTCACTTACGATCGGTATGCCTAGATAGCCCTCCGCTTCTTGACCTGAAGACTTATCATAGATATAGCGGTGGCATGGTTATAGTGCAAGTGTTAGTGAAGCAAAGATAATCAACACAAAATTTCTGATCTACTAGATAAAACAACTTTGCAACACTTCATTTCATTTAATCTAGACAACACTTGCTTGCCGGGAACGCACAGAAGAGTTTCTTTAGATAGAGCCATGAAAACATAAGTTAGGGAGTAGAAATCATGTAGTAAAATATGATGCTCAGGTGCTCATGAGCACACCCACAATTGTCTCCTCCTCTAGGCTCTTAAACACTTTGTTTCAATCATTGTTTGCTGGAACTTTGATTGTCACGTGAAGGAGATTATGCCAAATAAGTGATCATGCATAGGTTTTCGCTGTGGCTTAATGTTTGGGAACTATGGACCTTTAGCAATAATGTCTCTTTCGAGCTCTTTTGATCAGTCCCCTTTATTTACCACATACATGCCCACTCAAGAGAAAGCCGAATAATATTCGTTTGTAGTATTGCCACTACGTACGGTAACAAACTAATAGCCGAAATCTGAGCTGTCGCTCTTGGTGGATCGTTCATTGGCCAGCGGAGTCCTTAGCATAACATCAAGAAGGGTGACGAAGCCACATTTACACACGTAAACGCGTATATAGTAGCAAAGGCCATCGCACCAGCCAGAGGCTGTAACACCATGTTGAGATATACAACACAGATTTTTGGCATAATCTCACCCACCTTTCAACTAAGTTCCTCTAGACAATTTAATCCACAAGTGCTATCAAGTCTATTAAAATTAACAACATGGGCTTGAGCATGTTAAACATCACTTACACTTCAATTTCTCAACTCCCAAGTCTTGAGAGACTTTCTCTTGTGCAAAGTTATACTTGGTTAATAACATTTCATTCAAAAACTGTCCCACGGCAAGTCTTAGTTGTCTAAACTAAAGAAAACAAAGGCTACAAAATTATTTCAGCTACTAGAGCAAAACCTTTGTATCAACTATCAAGACTTACTCCCATCTACACATATCACACATACAACTACTACATCTACTCTAAGTATCCAAGTGCAAAAGACGGGGGTCGTAGGACATACCTTCATGTTTGCGAATTTACACACTTCTCTTCCTTACTCTTGCATTCCTCGTTGTCCTGGCATAGATCAACTCCTCTGAAAACAAAATGCAAACGAATTCCAAGGGGCTTAATAAAGAACAAGAGCAAAGCACAGCTTATTCTATTTTTTGGTTTTTGGGTTTTTGAAAACTGACTTGCAACCGAAAAATCACAAAGGCAAAAATAAAAAGCAAAAGCAAATAAAAAGCAAAGTGTTGGAACAAACCAACACGAGTGTTTTGAAGCTCCTCGAGCTTAAGTACAAACTCATTACAACTTACTCAAATACCGCCACATCTTGATGTAGAAGTGGTGATAACCTCCCCCAAGCTTAGGCTCTTGCAAGCCCAAACCGGTGAGATCATTGTGGTGGTTGGTCAGGAGCCCACTCCTGCCTCCAGTTGAAGAAGTTCATGTTCATGTTGGCGGCCGTGCCTCTCAGGGACGATGCGAGGTTGCTCATATCATGGATAGAGCCCTGAAGGTTGTTGAGGTCCGTGTAGGTGGTGTAGTCTTGCTGGGGCTGCTCCTCCTCTTCGTCGATGGCGAGTTCTTCTTCATCTACTTGTTCAGGTTCTGGCCCGTCTTGGTCAAAAGCTGCATCTCCTTCCTGTGCAACATAATGCAATTGTCCATTCTCGATGGAGAAGCGGTTAGGCATAGGCGTGGGTAACAAGTACGCCACTCCAGGAATTTTGATACAATGACGGCCATTACGAACTACTACCATACCAGCGCTAGTAAGAACATGACTGTTAATAAGGGTGTTACCGACAATGGGGCGGAGATGATTGTAGTTGAGGCCAAGGGAGTTGGCCAACATGGTGATCACTCCTCCACACATGATATCTCCTTGTGCATGATTTGCTTGATGCGCTAGGTGTAGCAAAAGATTACCCCTAGGTTGGGCGAATAACCGACGTCCAGGTTTGCTGCTTTCCTGAAAACTAGCATGTACTCATAATTCACCTTAGAAACTTCTCCTTGTTCCTGCAATGAGTTAGTGATAACATAGTAGAAATAACGTATAGCAGGACTTTCAATGCAACTGGCTCTTTGCTTAGAGCCATGGTGACTCATCCGATAGAAGGATTGCCTTGGGTGCAGGTCAGTGAAATCATAAACATATCTAATATCATCATCATTGTTGGGGAAGCCAAAGTAGTTACACCACTCAACAAAAGTGATGTTAAAGTCTTGATCAAGGAGACGAAAAGTGATCCTCTCCTCCTCATATGCATTTGGCATTAAACCAACATTGTGCGAGAGAGTACTAAGAAACTCAAGCGTCAATCGTTCATAAGTCTCACATCCCTGATAAACAAAATGATGCAACCCGGGTATTATGACAAAGCAAATTAAAATCATGAGTGATACCTATCTTGGCGAGAGTATTCACACAAGCCCATTTGGTTTCTTTGATCTTCCTTGTAGTGAGCCTCTGGAACTTCTTCCTTGCTCCACGGTCGGTGAAGACGATCCCCTGAGTGAAAACTTGTTGCGGTTGTGCGGTGGATGAACTCAAACCACTGCGTACGCGAGAAGACCTCTGTGTAAACATCTATAAAACAAATTTTTAGTCCAATATAATGAAACAATAATGATCCTACGGTACTCACAACATCATACTCCTCTAAAAACATCAACAAATCCATGCCAAACTCAAGTTTGAATCAAAAATATGCATATCCTAGACATGGCAATGCTAGGCATGTAGAACGTGGATCCGCAAAAAATAAATTGGGGATCGGAGGAGAAGCGTACCGTAGATTGATCGCACGGAAGGATTCAAATTGAAAACGAACGAGTGGAGAGATCGGGCGAAGTTTTGCTAGGGTTTGGAGAGGTTTGGAGGAAGAAGAAGAAGAAAAGAGAGAGATGGGGGCGAAATAGCTCCTTCTTCGGGCTTATTGGAGCTGTCGGCACGCAAAACGACCGCTCATACAGGCGCGAGCGTGAGCGCCCGTATGGAACGCCGTCTTCAACCCGGTTTAACTCACCTTTGCCTGCGTGCAAATGAAACGACCGATGAAATGGACGCCGGTGTCCATTTTGAATGCCGTCGTTCATTCTGTTCTTTTTGTGCTTCTGGTCGAAGATGTCAAACGACCGCTCGAACGGGCGCATGCGCCCATTTGGAACACCGTCAAATGCTCTGGAAGTTTCTTCGTTTTTTTCAAAAGAGCCAAACGACCGCTCGAACGGGCGCTCGTGCCCATTTGAAACACCGTCTTTTCTCCTACTGCTTCTGGTTGTTTTGCACTGGAACCTCCAGCAGGTCATGCGACCGCTCATACGACCGCTGGCGGTCGTTTTGAACGCCGTCTTTTGATCTGTTTCTTTTGAAACTTTTCTTTTTCTTTGCTCTCCTGCGGGGTTAGTTCCAAGACAATACATAGACATATTTCCAGGCATTCAAACATCAATCTAGCTTATAAATCATCTTGCACAAGGCTAGGCCTTCATTAGAACAACTCTTCCAAACTCACTTCATATAGAACTTCAATCCCTCTTTTATTGAAACAAAAGTAAAAACTTACTTGTCTACTTTATTCGCATGGGTTGCCTCCCACGAAGCACTTGTTTTCGGTCGGATAGCTTGACCGTAGTGGTGATCAAGGTGGTGCTAGAACACCAAGACCATAGCTTCTGGCATTCAAAATGATGCCACCTCCTGTGTAGGTCTTCGATTTCTTTTTCCTGGGGAAATGCCTTATAAAGGGATCTTTAGATGGTAAATCAAAACGAACATTTCCCTCAAACACATTTATCACAGCTTTGATGGTCCTTATAAAAGATCTACCGAGAATTGTAGGAGCAATTGGATCTTCAGGCATATCTACTATAACAAGATCAATCATGACATGGTAATCATTAATTTGAACTATAACTCCATGCTTAATGCCTACCGCCTGAGTAAAACTAGAGTTAGTCATATTCAATATAATCTCAGTATTAGCATAAGGACCAAGATTGAGACTATCATAAATAGATTTGGGGATAGTGGAAACACTTGCCCCTAGATCACATAAAGCACTGAACTTATTAAATCCTATCTCAATCTCTATAGTAGGTTCAAAAGTATCTTCTTGCTTAGCTGGTAACTGATACGTCTCCAACATATCTATAATTTATGAAGTATTCATGCCAGGTTTATAACAATTTTATATGGTTTTGGTATGATTTGATTAGAACTAACCCGGACTGACGCTGTTTTCAGCAGAATTGCCATGGTGTTGTTTTTTGTGCAGAAATAAAAGTTCTTGGAATTGGATGAAACTTTTTGGAGATTTTTTATGGAACAAATGAAAAATACTGGAACCAAGACCCACTGGAGGGGGGCCACCCAGTGCCCACGAGGCACCAGGGCGCGCCACCCCCCCAGGCGCGCCCTGGTACCTCGTGGGGCCCACGTGGCTCCGTCTGCCCTGATTCCAACGCTGAAAAATCCTATATAGAGAGAAACCCCCAGAAATAACCCTAGATGAGTTTTTACGCCACCGCAAGCCTCTGTACCTCCATGATCTCATCTACAGCCCTTTTCCGGCACCCTGCCGGAGGGGGGAAGGCATCATCGGAGGCCATCTTCATCATTCCGGCGGTCTCCATGACGAGGAGGGAGTAGTTCACCCTCGGGGCTGAGGGTTTGTACCAGTAGCTATGTGTTTGATCTCTCTCTCTCGTGTTCTTGAGATGGCACGATCTTGATGTATCGCGAGCTTTGTTGATATAGATGAATCATATGGAGTTTTCCCCTCTCTATCTTCTTGTGATTAATTGAGTTTTCCCTTTGAAGTTTTCTTATCGGATTGAGTCTTTAAGCATTTGAGAACACTTGATGTATGTATTGCATATGGATATCTGTGGTGACAATGGGATATTCACTTGAGTCACTTGATGTATGTTTTGGTGATCAACTTACGGGTTCCGTGACCTTGGGGATTTATGCATAAGGGTTGGCACACGTTTTCGTCTTGACTTTTCGGTAGAAACTTTGGGGCACTCTTTGAAGTTCTTTGTGTTGGTTTGAATAGATGAATCTGAGATTGTGTGATGCATATCGTATAATCAAACCCGTGGGTACTCGTGGTGACATTGGAGTGCCTAGGTGACATTAGGGTTTTGGTTGATGTGTATCTTAAGGTGTTATTCTAGTACGAACTCTAGGGCTGTTCGTGACAATTAATGGGGATGGCTCATAAGATTGACCGGGAAGGATAACTTTGAGGTGGTTTCATACCCTACAACAATTTCTTCGTTTGTTCTCCGCTATTTGTGACTTTGGAGTGAACTCTTTGTCGCACATGAGGGATTTACATATGATTCAACTATGTCAACAATGTTGGGAGATCGCACTAGTGAAAGTATGAACCCTAGGCCTTGTTTCTAAGCATTGCAATACCGTTTTTATGCCCGTTTACTTTTTGCTACCTTGCTGTTTTTATATTTTCAGATTACAAAAACCTATATCTACTATCCATACTACACTTTTATCACCATCTCTTCGCCGAACTAGTGCACCTATACAAATTACCATTGTATTGGGTGTGTTGGGGACACAAGAGATTTCTTGTATTTGGTTGCAGGGTTGTTTGAGAGATACCATCTTCAACCTACGCCTCCCACGGATTGATAAACCTTAGGTCATCCACTTGAGGGAAAATTGCTACTGTCCTACAAACCTCTGCGCTTGGAGGCCCAACACGAGTCTACAAGAACAAGTTGTGTAGTAGACATCAGTAACTTACTGAATAACTTTTTTCTTTCATCATCAATTTCACGTACCTTGGCTGCAACTTGTTCAACAAAGACATTATATGCCTCATCGTTAGTTACCTCCGGTAGTGGATACTTCATGGATATCATCTTGACAAAATCTGCAATGGTATAATTTTACTCTGGCACATGGCTTGTGTCAAGTACCTCAGCTTTCTCTTCGTTGCTTCTCACCATTTTAACTTCTTCAACCGGGTTAGACTCCGGTTTACCTGCAAACTTGGCCAAAATCAAGGTTTGGCTCTCTGCTATCTTTGCCACTTGTGCCTCCATATTCTTGGATCTAGCTTCAAGTATTTGCACATCATTTGTTAGTCCAACAACCTTACCGGTCAATTGACCAAGTAAGTTATCATGATTCTTCAAGATATTCTTGAAGTTTTCATTCTACTCAGTCTGGCTAGCAATAAAACTTTTAAGAGTTTCTTCAAGAGTATTTCTATTGCTACCATTAGCTCCATTGAAATTATTGGATGCTCCTCCATTATTAGGATAAGGAAGTTTAGGAGCATAACCATTATTTTTACAATTGGGATTATAGCTATTACGAGCAATAAAATTCACATCACTAGTATCTTGATTAGTGATGGCATTAACATTTACCTCTTCTTTACCTTGCATCAAAGAGATAAGTTATTCTAGCTTGGTTGTCAACTCTGAGCTATTTTCTTCTATGGCATTCACCTTCTTGGTGGTGGTTCTCTCAACATGCCATTGGGCATGGTTCTCTTGCATATCATCTAGTATCTTCTTGATGTCTTCTATGGGCTTTCCCATGATTGTTCCTCCTGCAGGTTGCAGCTGTATCAAGCATAGTTTTTGACATGTGATTCAAGCCATTATAAAACATATGATGGATTAACCACTCCTCCATTCCATGATTGGCGCAGTTTCTTATAGCTTCTTTCATTCTATCCCACGCAAGCGCTAGTGGCTCACGTTCCTCTTGCTTGAAACCTATAATCTGAGAACGTAATTGCATAATTTTTGCAGGTGGACAAAACTTAGATAATAATTTACTACAACAAGCAGCCCAAGAAGTAATACTGCCTTTAGGCAAAGCTAAAAGCCATTCCTTAGCTTTTCCTCTCAAAGAGAAAGGAAATAAGCGAAGTTTAAGAGCATCTGGGTCATAATCCTTTATGCGTGTCATGTTGCACAATTCAGTAAAATTATGTAAATGCATACCCTGCATCTTCAGAAGCAAAGCCTCCAAATTGGTCCTGTTGAACCATGGAAACTAGGTTCGGTTTGATCTCATATTCTGCAGCTGCAACATCAGGTTGTGCTATTGGTTCACTAATACGTCTCCACTGTATCTATAATTTATGAAGAATTCATGCCATGTTTATAACAATTTTATATGGTTTTGGTATGATTTGATTAGAACTAACCCGGACTGACGCTGTTTTCAGCAGAACTACCGTGGTGTTGTTTTTTGTGCAGAAATAAAAGTTCTCGGAATGGGCCCAAAATTTACGGTGATTTTTTATGGACCAAAAGAGACCCACGGAGCACCGGAGCCAGACCAGGAGGTGGCCGAGGGCGCCACAAGCCTGGGGGGCTCGCCCCCCCAGGGCACCCCCCCGAGCTTGTGGGACCCTCGGGCACCCCCCTGACGTGAATCCAACGCTGAAAAATCCTATAAATATAGAAAACCCCGAAACTAAACTAGAACTTCCACGCCACCGCCGCAAGCCTCTGTACCGAAGCGATCACATCCGGAGCCCTGTTTCGGCACTCTACCGGAGGGGGCAATCATCACCGGAGGCCATCTTCATCATCCCGGCGGTCTCCATGACGAGGAGGGAGTAGTTCACCCTCGGGGCTGAGGGTATGTACCAGTAGCTATGTGTTTGATCTTTCTCTCTCTCTCTCTCTCTCTCTCGTGTTCTTGATTTGGCATGATCTTGATGTATCACGAGCTTTGTTAATATAGTTGGATCATATGGTGTTTCTTCCCTCTCTATCTTCTTGTGATGAATTGAGTCTTTCCCTTTGAGGTTTCGTTATTATCGGATTGAATATTTCAGATTTGAGAACACTTGATGTATGTCTTGCATGTGAATACCCGTGGTGACAATGGGGTATTCTATTGAGTTACTTGATGTATGTTTTGGTGATCAACTCGTGGATTCCCGTGACCTTGGGGTAATCTAGGCATAGGGGTTGGTTGCATGTTTTCATCTTCTTTTCTCCGATAGAAACTTTGGGGTACTCTTTGAAGTTCTTTGTGTGGATTGAATATTATGAATCTGAAGTTGTTTTGATGCATATCGAATAATCAACTCACGGATACTTGTGGTGACATTGGTGTATCTAGGTGACATTAGAGTTGGTTGATGCGTATCATATGGTGTTATTTTAGTATGAACTCTAGTGTTGTTTGTGACACTTATAGGGATGGCTCAATAGATTGATCGGAAAGGATAACTTTGAGGTGGTTTCGTACCCTACAACAATTTCATCTTATGTTCTCCACTAATAGGAACTTTGGGGGTGATTCTTTGTTGCACGTTGAGGGATTGTTATATGATTCAATTATATTCGCACTGTTAAGAGATTGCACTAGTGAAAGTATGAACCCTAGGCCTTGTTTCCAAGCATTGCAATACCGTTTGTGCTCTGTTTTATCACTTGCTACCTTGCTGTTTTTATATTTTCAGATTACAAAAACCTATATCTACTATCCATACTACACTTGTATCACCATCTCTTCACCGAACTAGTGCACCTATACAATTTACCATTGTATTGGGTGTGTTGGCGACACAGGAGATTTCTTGTATTTGATTGCAGGATTGTTTGAGAGAGACCATCTTCATCCTATGCCTCCCATGGATTGATAAACCTTAGGTCATCCACTTGAGGGAAATTTGCTACTGTCCTACAAAACTCTGCACTTGGAGGCCCAACAACGTCTACAAGAATAAAAGTTGCGTAGTAGACATCAAGCTCTTTTCTGGCGCCGTTGTCGGGGAGGTGAGTGCTTGAAGGTATATCTTTAGATCTTGCAATTGAATCTTTTAGTTTCTTGTTTTATCACTAGTTTGGTTTATAAAACAAAACTACAAAAAAAATGGAATTGAGGTTGCCTCAAATGCTTTATCTCTATAATGTCTTTCTTGAAAATGATGGATCAGAAAATTGTGCCAAAGTGTTAGAGGAATAATTCAATAAAATGTTTGGCATAAAATCTTTGAATGATGAGCATGATTGCAATGTTGTTAGTATAAATTCTTTGAATATCCATGATGCTAATGATTTGCAAAGCTACAAGCTTGGGGATGCTATGTTTGATGAAGATGATATTTTTAGTCCCCCAAGTTTTGATGAGCAAATTTATTATGATGATAACATGCCTCCTATTTATGATGATTATATTGATGAAAGTGGGTTTGGAAGAGTGTCAACTCTAGGTACTAATGATCCCACTATTTTGGAGGGTGTTGGATCTTTTTACAATATTGATAAAAGTGGATTTGGAGAGGTCATGACTTTATTTAATGATGATTCCACTATTTTGGAAGAGGTTTCAATTGATTATGACAACAAAGTTGCTATCTATGATGATTATTGTGATGACATGTATGCTATAAAGAATAATGATAACTATGAAGCTTGTCATCATGATGTTAACTTTCAATTGGATTATGCCAATCAAGTATCTCATGATAGTTATTTTGTTGAGTTTGCTCCCACTATTATGAATGAGAAGAAAATTGCTTATGTGGAGAGTAATAAAAAAATCTATGCTTGTGAATCAAGAAAAGAATGCTTTATGTGATAGCTATATTGTTGAATTCATTCATGATGCTACTGAAAATTACTATGAGAGAGGATCATATGCTTGTAGGTGTTGCAATAATATCAAGTTTCCTCTCTATGTGTTGAAAGTTTTAAAGTTATGCTTGTTTTGCCTTCCTATGCTAGTTGATTCTTGCTCCCATAAATTGTTTGTTCACAAAATCCCTATGCATAGTAAGTGGGTTAGGCTTAAATATGCTAGTCATATGCTTCATGATGCTCCCGTTATGTTTCAATTCTTTACTTTTATGAGAGCATCGTTGAAATCATCGTGCCTAGCTAAAAGGCATTAAAAAAAGCGCTTGTTGGGAGACAACCCAATATTTATACCTACTATTTTTGTGTGTTCACATGATTAATCTACTGTAGTAATCATGTTTTATATGTTTTGTTTCAATAATGTCCAAGTAAAGCCTTTGGGTTAGTGTGGATGATAGTTGACTTGATTCTGTGCAAAAACAGAAACTTTTGCGTCCAGTGCAGAAATTCCTATAATTTACTGGAGCGTCAAAACCTTCTGAAATTTTTACACATGATTTATATACAAATTTCCTACGTTGTACTAATTTTTCAGAATTTTTGGAGTTTCATAAGTATAGTGTTTATTCAGATCATTATAGACTGTTCTGTTTTTGACAGATTCTATTTTCAATGCATAGTTTGCTTGTTTTAGTGTTTCCATAGCCTATATTGAGTAATATAAATTGTGGAAATGATAGAATACAATAGACATTATGCAAGAACAATTATGAATCTTGTCTTGACAGTACCTAAGTGGATGATTTATTTTTATCATACTAACCTATCTCACGAAGTTCCGTTAAGTTTTGTGTGATTGAAGTTTTCATGTTTTGGGTGAGATAACGATATGAGGAGAATAAGGAGTGGCAAGACCCTAATATTGGGGATTCCCAAGGCACCCTAAGGTAATACTCAAGGAAGACTCAAGCGTCTAAGCTTGGGGATGCCCCGGAAGGCATCTCCTCTTTCGTCTTCAACACTATCGGTAACCTCACTTGAAACTATATTTTTATTCGTCACATAATATGAGTTTTGATTGGAGTGTCATTTTATTTTGTTGAGATTTTCTTTCTGTTATCAATAATCATGTTTTGTATCTTTTAGTTCAATAAAATGCCAATTATAGCCTTTAGCATGCTCAGTTTGCAAGTTCATGTGTTGCTGTTTGAAAACAGAAAGTTTTCTGTTATGTCCAGAATATTCCTGAATAGTCAGGACATGATAAAAATCTGAAATTTTTACATAGTAAGCATGCATGAGTTCTCTATCACGTGGTAAGTTTTCAGAATTTTTGGAGTTAGGGAAGTATGAATTCTTATTCACCCTTTACAGACTATTCTGTTTAGACAAATTTAGATTATAGTTGCATTGTTTGCATATGTTGCTTGTTTAATGTTTCTATTTGTGGATAGGAGTATTAAATATGCAGAGGCATTTAGTATTCAATGTTTAATCATAATTTTAGTGATTTTTTACAGTAGAGAATGTTAAGGTTTTGAGTGGATTTATACTAACTTATATCATGAGTTCTTGTTGAGTTTTGTGTGGATGAAGTTTATAAAGATTTAGGAGAAGCCATGATATGAGAGGAATTAAGGAGACACAAGAGCTCAAGCTTGGGGATGCCCAAGGCACCCCAATATAACATTCCAAGAAGTCTCAAGCAACTAAGCTTGGGGATGCCCCGTTAGGCATCCCACCTTTCTTCATCAACACCTATCGGTTAGCCTAAGTTTTTACTTGTTCACATGATATGTGCTATTCTTGGAGTGTCCCTTTATTTTCGTTTTGTTTGCTGTTTGAATAAAATTATCAAGATCTGAAATCTTGAATGAGAGAGAGTCCTCACATAGCTACCTAATTGTTTGACTACTCATTGATCTTCACTTATATCTTTTGGAGTAGTTTGTCATTTACTCTCGTTCTTCACTTATATCCTAAGAGTAAATTGTTGAATGAATTGAATATCATAAATTTGAAATTATATGTGCTTCATATGCTTGTCTCATGCCTAGTAGTAGTTTCACATTGCATTTATAAAGTAAAATCTATTGAAGTTTGACAATCACAATATTGGTCATACAAGCAATTAATGAATGATTAGTATATGGAAGAGAAATTTCACATACAAATATATTATCTTGGACATCTTTTATGATTATGAATACCCATTAATTATTTTCAAGCTTGAGCAAATTAGTTGAAGTTGGACAAGGAAGACAACGTAATGAGTTATGTTTGGGTATATTTGCATATAAGTTATATTGTTATGGATCCTCTAACATGTGGTGCTTGTTTAGAATCTTTTGCTAGCCTAAATTTCTGTACTAAGCAGGAATATTGCTTGTGCATCCAAAATCCTTGAGCAAAGTTTCTTCCATGAGTGTCCACCATACCTACCTATATACGGTATTACCCTGTCGTTCCAAGTAAATTTGCATGTGCCACCTCTAATCATTCAAATAAGCATCTGTTTTGTGTGCCCATACCGCTCATGAAGCGGCAGGGGGTGGTCAGTATCTTCCATGTCAAGCGAGTTATTCTCATGATGGGTGTTTATTCACTTGTCATTGCACGAGAGAGGGCGGTAATTGGGATGCCCAGTCCCGCAAAACAAAAATATATAATTAAACAAACTCCCCCAGAAAGTTGATTCTATGGAGGGCACCCGAGGATTCAGCTAGCCATGGCTTGTGTTTGAATGGTTGAGGGGGAGTAAACTTTACCTTTCTGCTTGGGAACTGCCTATAATGTGTTTAGCATGGAAGATATTGAGAACTCTCGGTCGTGACGTTGACAGGAAAGGCACACCACTCAAAATGTATTCATCTTTGTTCTAAGCTATGAGCTCTGGCACCTCTACAAATCCCTGCTTCCCTCTGCGAAGGGACATTCCATTTACTTTCATGCTATTTATTTTTTGTTGAGTCAACTTCTTATTCCAACCTATTCTATAGTTGGCAAGCATCATGTGGTGGGGATAGATCCAGACACATATATCCATTCAAATATATTTGATCATGAATTATTATTGTTGACAATTATCTCTATGATAAATGAGTTGGGAGGCGAAACATTAAGCCCCTATCTTTCTCTGTGTTTGATGGATGCTATTTGTTCTAAAAATATGCTTTGAGTATTAGCAATCATAGAAGACTATATGATAATTGAGTATGTGGAGCTCTTACTTAGACTTTGTTGAAGATAAGTTGAATTGCAATTGTTTGGTGACTAAGAACATAGGTTGTTAAGTTTCAAGAGAATGCATTGTTTGAACCATAACATGTGAATTGGTTGCTACTTTATCATGATGAGTTTTATGAGAAAGAGTTGTTGTTTATGATGCTAGAAAAAGTGTTTGGAATTATCATTGATCAAACTTATGCACTATGCTAGCATTCACACTTCATAAATTATTTCTTTTATCATTTACCAACTCGAGGAGAAGCATGAATTAAGCTTGGGGATGCTGATACGTCTCCAACGTATCTATAATTTATGAAGTATTCATGCCATGTTTATAACAATTTTTTATGGTTTTGGTATGATTTGATTACAACTAGCCTGGACTGACGCTGTTTTCAGCAGAACTACCATGGTGTTGTTTTTTATGCAGAAATAAAAGTTCTCGAATGGCCCCAAAATTTACGGTGATTTTTATGGTCCAAAAGAGACCCACGGAGCACCGGAGCTGGACCAGGAGGTGGCCAAGGGTGCCACAAGCCTGGTCCCCCCCTAGGGCGCGCCCCCCCTCCCGAGCTTGTGGGACCCTCGGGCACCCCCTGACGTGAATCCAAAGCTGAAAAATCCTATAAATATAGAAAACCCCGAAACTAAAGCTAGAACTTCCACGTCGCCGCCGCAAGCCTCTGTACCGAAGCGATCTCATCCGGATCCCTGTTCCGACACTCTGCCGGAGGGGGCAATCATCACCGAAGGCCATCTTCATCATCCCGGCGGTCTCCATGATGAGGAGGGAGTAGTTCACCCTGGGGGCTGAGGGTATGTACCAGTAGCTATGTGTTTGATCTCTCTCTCTCTCTCTCTCTCTCGTGTTCTTGATTCCCTTTGAGGTTTCGTTATTATCAGATTGAATATTTCAGATTTGAGAACACTTGATGTATGTCTTGCATGTGAATACCCGTGGTGACAATGGGGTATTCTATTGAGTTACTTGATGTATGTTTTGGTGATCAACTCACGGATTCCCGTGACCTTGGGGTAATCTAGGCATAGGGGTTGGTTGCACGTTTTCATCTTCTTTTCTCCGATAGAAACTTTGGGGTACTCTTTGAAGTTCTTTGTGTGGATTGAATATTATGAATCTGAAGTTGTTTTGATGCATATTGAATAATCAACTCACGGATACTTGTGGTGACATTGGTGTATCTAGGTGACATTAGAGTTGGTTGATGCGTATCATATGGTGTTATTTTCGTATGAACTCTAGGACTGTTTGTGACACTTATAGGGATGGCTCAATAGATTGATCGAAAACGATAACTTTGAGGTGGTTTCGTACCCTACAACAATTTCATCTTATGTTCTTCGCTAATAGGAACTTTGGGGGTGATTCTTTGTTGCACGTTGAGGGATTGTTATATGATTCAATTATGTTAGCACTGTTGAGAGATTGCACTAGTGAAAGTATGAACCCTAGGCCTTGTTTCCAAGCATTGCAATACCGTTTGTGCTCCGTTTTATCACTTGCTACCTTGCTGTTTTTATATTTTCAGATTAAAAAACCTATATCTACTATCCATACTACACTTGTATTACCATCTCTTCGCCGAACTAGTGCACCTATACAATTTACCATTGTATTGGGTGTGCTGGGGACACAAGAGATTTCTTGTATTTGATTGCAGGGTTGTTTGAGAGAGACCATCTTCATCCTACGCCTCCCACGGATTGATAAACCTTAGGTCATCCACTTGAGGGAAATTTGCTACTGTCCTACAAAACTTTGCACTTGGAGGCCCAACAATGTCTACAAGAATAAAAGTTGCGTAGTAGACATCATTCACGCATGAAATTGTTGCTAGGAGTAGCAAAACTCCCAAGATTACAAGCCATAGTAACCTTTTGGTATTTTCAACTAAAAGACTTGAAACAAAATAAAACTTAGACTAAAAACTAAAAAAGTAAAAACAAAAACTGAAAATTAACTTTAACAAAAAACTCTAAACACAAAGACTAGGAATACTAAACTCCTCCCCGGCAACGGCGCCAGAAAAAGGGCTTGATATCTCCTTTTTATTGATCCGGTATTGGAACAAGAAAGGGTATCCCGCACCTATTTCCTCAGAGATGACCCTGGGTATCGAACCCATGAGAGGAAGACTCCCTTGTAGCAATGGTCTCTAGCAAGCTTTTGCCAAAGTGTCAAATCCAGCTTTTGACCGGATCAACAAGCAAATTGTGATTCAAACACTTATAATAAAAAGAAGGTACGGGGATGAGGTCTTAATGCTTAGAACCATGTATTGGTGTTGGGATAAAAAATGATATTAGTTTGTGCTCGGGAAGTCACCCATCAAGAGGTGCTTGCTTCGTATCGGAGTGGGGGATGTGGCCAAATAACATCTTGACCGGCACGAGTCCTGCATCAAGAATCAGTTGTCCTACCGAAGGCCCTATCTGTCTCGCGGGGTTGCCCCGATAATTAAGATAATAATATCAGACAAAAGCATTGGGTGTTTAATGACTACACCTCATGAATCCCCAAGGATATGATCCATGTTACCCTACTAAACCTTACTGTCACCGGTGTTCGGTATAACACTTCACGGTCCCCTTGCTCCTAGCCTCACCGGTGCTCAACCTCCATGATCCTGGGTACCTGCAGGGATGAAGATCGCGGACAAGACAAGAGACACTTCATGAAACAATACCTGGGGTTGCAAGGCTCATGCCTCACCCCATACCTTACTAAACTACTCACACATGGAGATCATATCGCGAGAAGAAAACATTGAAGAACACATCTTGGGATTGATTGATTGCAATATGTCTTACAATGGATGCCTTGTGCGATACACGATTACAAGTATGAACTAGATGAGAGAGCACTATGGTGGTGGAGATGGCTATGGAGATGAAAATGGCGGCGGCTAGGGTTTGTGGATGAAGATGATGATGAAGAGGTTCTCGCTGTGCTCGACACTATTCTGTTGACATTTCAACGGGGTCCCCTTTATAAAAGTTGTTCAGGTGGATGACCTGCCTCGGTTTCCACGCCAAACGACCGCTCATGCGAGCACGTGCGGTCGCATGGAACGCCGTCTTTGAACCTGGTTGCCTCCTGGCGCCTCCTGGTGACTTATTTCTTCTCCATTTTCCCTCCTTTCCTTTCTGCCACGTGATTTCTTCCCTTTTTAGCCCATTTCCTATGGAAAAATATCAAAGAGAGGATTTGTGGAATCCTTTGCATTCATTAGTTATAAGTGGCAATATCGGAGTGAATATCTCTATTTTAATGAAATATCTCTTTTTAAACAAGGTTGAAATGAGTGTAAAAATATCACTCATCACACCCCAACGCTAGGATTATGGGAGCATTGCTATCTCACGCGCGAGCGTCCGCACGCTTGGTTTTCGACAGGATTCCATCTCCCAAAATGGTAAGTGTGCAATGCATTCTTAATTGCCTTAGGATTAGCTGCAGGATTAAATTCGAGCGGGCCCCACCCTCTGAAACTCAGGGGGGCGATTAAGTGTTGAATAGGTGGGCCTCTTACCATAAATAACCAGCATGTTGATTGTGGCATGAACGACGCTTGCGTCCAAGTATTTGGTGTAGGTCTGCTCCGCATGCAAAAGGAAGCAGATCACGCGCATTTAAAGCTACTGCCTGTCGGAATGCTACTACTTGCCTGTGTCTTGGCTCGAGCGTGGGCACGCACGCTCATAAAAGAGTCAATTCGGGATTATAGTACCCAAAGGGCTCAGATTTTGATCTTGTTGGATTCTTCGATGCTGATTATGCGGGTGACAAGGTGGATCGCAAGTCTACATCAAGCACTTGTCACTTTCTTGGCCAATCTCTTGTCAGTTGATCTTCGAAGAGGCAAAACTGCGTATCACTCTCTACTGCTGAAGCTGAATACATTGCTGCTGGATCCTTGTGTCCTCAGCTTCTCTGGATGAAGCAAACCCTCAAGGACTATGGCATCAACAAGAAGAAAGTACCTTTATTCTGCGACAACGAGAGCGCCATCAAGATCACCCACAACTCAGTATAGCACTCCAAGACGAAGCATATCCAAATTCGACATCATTTTCTTCACGATCATGTGCTCAAGGAAGACATTGATATCATTCACGTCAACACTGAAGATCAACTGGCAGATATCTTCATGAAGCCTTTGGATGAGAAGAGGTTTTGCAAGTAGTGGTGTGAGCTAAATATCTTAGAATCCTAAAATGTCCAGTGAATGGACACACATCCTAACGCTTATGCATTGTTGATGACTATGATCTACAACACACGAAGTAACATATGTCTTCAATTCATGAAGATATACACTCTAAGTGTGAAGAACGCGGAATTTGACTTCAGAGCACCACGACAAGTTGTGCGCCGTGTCTGGGTCTAATACTTCCTATACGGTGGGTAACGCCACCGCCAAATTTTTCTTGAAGATTTTTCTTTGGCGTCATATCTTTTGCACTATCTTCATGATTTGGTTTGTCGTCAAGTTGGTATTTATCTTCACTCTTCGTCTTTGTATTTGACTACTATATACATATATATACCTATGTGTTCTGTCCTCAACAACATTCATTTATAGCTATGTCTTCATGATTGCTTTTTTGACCTAAGTGAATGTGATCGGACCCTTACCTCTCTGTGCTCATCTATCCAAATCTCTCTAAATCTTCATACGCATTCTACTTGACACGTGTTGATTGTCTTCACTGTGTCCTTATCAGTCAAAGATTTTGAGACCAATATTTAAAACAATTATTCTATCCTTATCCATTTTGGCTGTTGCCGCAGAAGCCGGAACGACCTCCCGCCAAAACAGCTAAGTAGTGGGCTAAGTGGGGTAAAGGCGTGGCAGTAAAAACTGCGCATGCATGCCACACGTCAAGCACATACAAAGCGCTAGGGGTAAAATAGTAAATTCACCGGACCGAACTCCCTCCTTATAAATACTCCCCCCACGGTCATTAATGGCCTTCACACCTGTCGCTCTCGCCTCCTCAAACCCTAGCGCTGTCGCTTCGATTCATCGTCGTCGGAGAAGAAGCGCTTAACTGCCACGACTTCTTCGACTTCGTTCTCACGCCGGCCGCGGTTATCTTCGCACCGCCGCCGCCGTAGCTGTCTTCCACCACCAAGTTAGGGCATGAGAGATAGAACTGCTCAGCTTCTTCTTCTTCTCGTTGAGCTGTTCATCATCTGTTCATTGTGTGGTAAATAAAATCTAATTTTCACTGCTTGTTTGATCCGACAAATTTTAGCAATATCTTCAAAAGTTGTTTTTCCACTTCCAATATTTCTCTTCAGTCATACCCATCTCATATCTTGCAAAGTTATTACACTTATGCTACATGACTTGTATGATTCCTCACTTGTACTTATTTTCGAATTCGTACAAATCTGGAACCAACCTCTCACACTAAGTGAATGTCTTCGCAGTATGAGGTCATTATCTTCAAAACTGATTTAACTTCAAAATCCTCTGAGAATGCATATGACCTCTCCTACTTCCCTCGCATCTCTAATTCTTTCACAGGTACATGTCCGTGGCCGAGTCGCATGGTTCTCATGGTCTGAATTCATTTGCAGACTTCTTACAGCTTCACCTTGATTCACCTGAAGCTAGTTCTTGTCACATCAGTCGTGTGAAGCTTGTCGGCCTAGTGGGAACCAGGGTACCACGGGCCGTCTGCCTGTGGCCCAGGAAGCAATGCCAGGTGCAGGCCCAAGAGGCGGCCCAACAATGGGTGTCGCGAAGCAAGCCGCCTCGCGAGGCACTGGCCTCACGAGGACCCCCTCCTCGAGGGGCGGACCCACCGAAGACAACCGGCAGTGGCAGGCAGCCTCGCGAGGCTGCCCCCTCGCGAGGCGGCCTCCCGAGGCCACCCACGCGAGGAGCCGCGTGACGCCAGCCGCGCGGCTGCGTGCCCACCATGTGGGTGACGTACCTGCGCAAGACGACAGCGACAGGGGCCGTACCAGCAGGTGCGGCTAGGGAGGATTTCCTCTTTGGTGATACCTCCCACAAAGCAAGTCCCAAAGCTTGCCTGTTTGGTGCAAGAAGACCCAGATGACAAGGCGCACCAGGGCAGATGTCATCTCCGAGCCCATCAGCGCGTCATGGATGGTGCCTTTACAGACGAAGACCGCTTTTGTCAGGATAAGATTGGGTGCCTGTCCCCCTTCAAAACGCAGTTGTGTGGCAACCCTTCCCGCCAATATTTTCGGGGGAAGAGGACCAAGGCAGCTATAAAAGGGGCAGTGCTGCCACCTTAGAGTGGGATCGATTCCACCTTCTTCTACCTTGTATGCGAGAGCACTCTCACCCACCATAATCCCAACGCAAGCAGGAGTAGGGTTTTACACCGCACGATGGCCCGAACCTGGGTAGCTCCTCGTGTCCTTGCCATGCCCTCTGTGTGTGTGCTCCCGTCATGCTCCGCTCGCCATAGCCTCACCGTGGTCACCGTCCGGTCGTTAGGTCATGAGCCAGCCCCTAGTGTTTGAACCAGGGTCCCTGGAGCCCAGCTTCCAACATTTGGCACACCAGGTAGGGGACTGCTTCCACGCCTTCGGCTTCGACATCGACATGGCCGACGCCCGGCGCGAGCGCGCTCTACGCAGGGCCGCCAGGATGGTCCGCACGGAGCCCGTCGCCAACGACAACCGCTGCGGGCGCACCGGTGCCGCCACCGAGCCCGCGGGGGGAGAAGAGCAAGCCTCCTTCCTCCACCCATCCATGCAGCCGCCTGCTCGCACCGCCATGGCGTCCTCGCTCGCTCGTCGTGACCCGCCGGATCCACAGGCCGCGCTGCTCATGGCGTGTGAGCTGCTGCGCTACCTCCCCATCGAGGCCGGCTACGACGCCTGGCTCGCGCGCATCACCGAGCTCGTCAATGCCGCCGGGGACGCTTCGGCGCTCTCCCGCTCTCTCCCACCTCCGCTGCCGCATGGCGCGGAGGCAGAGCACGGCGCACCTCCTCCGCTTCTTCCACTCGATGACGGCGCAGGACACCGCCGTGGCGCGCACGCGGGAGCCATCCCACGGTGCGTCCTCGCCGGACCACCATGACACCAGCTGCCAGATCATCTGGCGCGCGGCGCCGGACACGCGCGTGATCCTCGAGCAGCAGCGTCAGCGCCAAGACCGCACCATCCAAGACGTCTCCATGGCCGGGCGCCAGAACTGCGCCGCCCTCGGGGGTGGCGTGGCCACCTACAGTGGAGGCTGCATTGCCCTCACTCGCGAGCTGCACCGCGTGGTGTGGCCCGTGAAGTTCAAGCCCGAGATGCCTCCTCGCTATGACGGCTCCGCCAACCCCATGGAGTTCCTGCAGCTCTACACCATGGGCATCCAAGCTGTGGGTGGCGACGACAAGGTCATGGCGAACTGGTTCCCCATGGCCCTCAAGGATGCCGCGTGCTCATGGCTGATGAACCTTCCCGAGGCTTCCATCTCCTCGTGGTCTGAACTGTGCAGGCAGTTCGTCGCCAACTTCAAGGGCACGTACGAGCGCCCTCTCACACTCAACGACCTGCTCGCCGTGCGCTAGTGGCCTGACGAGACTCTCCGCAAGTAAATCCAGCGCTTCAGCCAAGTGCGCAACAAGACCACGCGCGCCTTCGACGCTGCGATTATCTCCGCGTTCTCCTCCAGCGTCACCGACGTCCGGATGCACGAGAAGCTCACCATCAACAATGAGCTCGACACCGCGGTCGAGCTGTTCGACCTCGCCGACAGGTGCGCCACGGCTGAAGAGGGCTGCCTCTTCGCCCACAACGACCCAGATGTGGCGCCTGACGCCTGTCGGTTCTAAATCCGGCATATCTCGTAGTAGGGGTCCTAAGCTAGGCGTCTTGGAGCGATGGTAACATGGACACAGGATTTTATCCAGGTTCGGGCTCTCTCGAAGAGATAATACCCTACGTCCTGCTTTTAATTGTATTCATATGGGGTGTAGTACAGAGTACATGTATCTACCACGAGATTGCTCTGATGAATATGAGTTGATCTATTGACTAGCCTGGCCTCGGTTTATATAATACACCAGAGGCCTAGGGTTTAGGAGAGTCCTCGGCTTGGGCGCCAAGTCTTGTGGAGTCTTCCTTGTATATGTCATGGTCTGCCCGAAGTGGCCCATTAGTGAACCGCCATGGGGGTCCTTGGCCCGATCCACCTGGTCGGGACATGACGTGATGAGTACCCCTAGTCCAGGACACCGTCAGTAGCCCCCTGAACCGGTCTTCAAGTTGGGGACGCTCCTCGGTTCTTCCGAACTGTTCTTTGTCTTCGGCCATTGGTCTTGAAAACTGGTTCAACAAATCTTCCCATCTCCGATCTTGAGGATCGCTGAGGTGTATCCGAAGAGTTCATACGTCGAGTATCCGAGGAGTCCTTTAAGTTCTCGGCCTTTATCAATGCCTTGTTATTTTTTACGCCACACCTCGGGTTCGAAGTGTTTCCAGCGCGGCGGCGTCCTCTTGCGTCCGAGCTCCATCGCCGGACTACATCCGAGGTGTCTTTTTGCAGCCGAGGTCCAACGCCGGTCTGCATCCGAGGTGCATTTTAGCAGCCGAGCTCCAACGCCGGTCTGTATCCGAGGTGTTACCTCAGTATTGAAAAAGTTGAAGGAGGTTATCCGAGCTTAACGCAAAAAAAGTTCTCTATGGAGCCAGCCACTCGCAGCCGAGCTTTATGCCGGACTGCTTCCGAGGTGTCTTTTTATATCCGAGCTCCAACGCCGGTCTATATCCGAGGTGTCATAGATTACCTCGGTCTTGAAAAAGTTTGAATGAGTTCAGCCGAGCTTAATGTCGGGATAGTCCTCTAGGGAGCCAGCCAGTTGCATCCGAGCTTGATGCCGGACTGCTTCCAAGGTGGTACACCACCTCGGCCTTGGGCCGATTCTTTAAGGATTTTTTTTGGATTGGTGGAATTTTATTCTCTACCGAGATGTATAGCCAGTAGCCCTCAAGGTGCGGGTCAGTCTAAAACCCGAGATGCACCTGAAGGATGACATAAAACCATTGATCCTAGTAGCCCCTGAGACTCAGGTCGATTCGTGAAATCGGCCTAAGGATCAACTCCTAGCTCGGCAGCATACTTAGGAACAAAAACGCGTGGTGCATAGTCCTCGAGACTCAGGTTGGGTGCGGCTGACCAACCTGAGGATCGTAATCTCCTCGGAAAATGTTGTGCACTTATATTTTCTGCATTGAATCATAAATGCAGTAGCCCCCAAGCCTTAATTTGGACACGGGTGGCCGAATTAAGGATCAATATTCGTTTGACACAAAATTCAATTCTGGCTGCTCGGCTTTCTCAACAAGATTGTGCCCTCGACTTTTTAATAGACGACTTGAAGTAAATTAACTTTGTCCAGTACGTGTAATGATTCTATGTATCAAAGTACTTTACATCATTAATGCTCGGATCCGCATTGTACAAACTTTGTTGACCGACCATCGGCTTCAACCTCCTCGGCTAGTAGCCGAGGAGTGTTTTCCTACTTTATAAAGCCGTTATAAGGGCAAAGATTTATGGAAAACAAGGCAATCCGGCCATACGGTTTTATAAACAAAGGTACGCAGAGATATATGTTATATTACTATTTAACGTAAGAAACATCTTCCAAAGAAAATAGTCCCGCTATCGGTTCCTTTCTTTGTGTTGTCATGCTAAGCATGATTATGTAACTTCACCTCCGATCTAAGTGGGAGAAAATAGTGAAGATTAATTCGGGAAAAATTTCCGAAGTATTTGGCTTTAAAAAACCGAGATTTTCACTTCCGTTGTTGCCGACCAATTATATTCTTGAGATCGCTAGCTTTCGGCTTCACCCAGTCTGAGGTACTAACCCGGATAACCTGGTAGTATCAATCACAGAGGTGCTCCCTTTACCCCCTAGCCGAACAATCGGGAACGTAGGGGGCAAGCACAGAAGCCAGGCAACCCAGCTTGGCCAGATCTCAAGTCAAATTGATGCATATTGTGGCTTTATAACGATTTACGAGAAGGCATCGCTCGTATATTGAATACAAATGTTGAGAATACGTCGGACTCTCCAGGAGTCTCAAAGTAACCGCACTGAGGTGCCTCAAGGAGCCCCTGGTACGGTTTATTGGACTCTTTTATATGTCCGAAGTGTTTTATACCAAAAACTCGAGGTTAGAATTGCACGGTTTTTTCAAAGATGGCCGAACTGCTTTTCTATTAGTGACCTCGGACAAGCCGAACACTTTTATGAAAGCAAGCTGATCGGCCGATTGAATTTGCGAATGTTTGTGGTAGTCAGCTTTTATGCTGTATTTTGCAGCTTTATGCTATATGTTATTTTGACTCCGTTGCGACTGTTTATAATTTGAATGTGGCCCATCGTCGGCTTCCACCCCTTTGTAGATGCTACGCAGGGTGTTTCCGCAATAACAAGACAACCCTTAGCCGACGTCTCGGTGCCCGGAGGCGGTTGTGTTAGCGGAAACGAGGCAATCAGATATGTAGGCTTTATAACTTTCACTTAGTCATAGGAGCTTGACTGTGGGGGCAAGTAACTAGCCCCCGGTGTTTGGAGTGTTCGGGCGTGCCGAGGTGCAGCTCGGCAGGGAAGTTGCCGAACTACGGGTCGGAAAAGATTTCCCGAGCCAAATTATTATGCACGACACCTCGGTCAAGAGGATGTCCCGCCTCCTGGAAAAAAACATACAAATAGGTTTAAAAGCTTCATAGGCTCGGAAAACCAAAAAACTTACACAAAACCTTTACGTCTAGAATAAATCAAGTTTTTTGGTGCCAATCCAAAATTGGTCTTAAAATTAATTTTGTGCTTCTGTCGTGCTTTAACATGATACGTCCGATCTCCAGACTTCAAACGGGTCAGCCTTTGGCTTCAACCTCCCATCCCGAAGGCGGAGTGTTTCTTAGGCCAGTTTAGCAAACTAAACTCGAGCGCCTTTAGAGAGAAACCAGGCTATCCGGCTATTGACCACACACTCGCGTCGGAAAAAGGAGTAGTAGAAAAAGACTTTGCAACGACTTAGAAGAAAACACTTATTATAAAATGGCTCATATAAATTTAAGAGCCCCCAGTTAACATGGGAAAAAGAAGCGATTTTTAACGAATCTCGTTTTTAATAAACAGATTTTAACATAAATATAATGCTTGGTCGAACCGAACAAAAATTAAACATTTTAAAAAAATTGAGCATGAAAGCGACTTAGCTGGTTAATGTGTTCGGCGTTGATGACGCGGTCCGGGCTTGTGGCGGGACGAGGACACGTATCGGTCTCTGACAGATCCGACATGATGCGTAGTTCTCGGCTTGGCCGAGGTTCCCGTCCCCAAACCGGCTTCGAGGTGCCCGAGCGAAGAGCTCGGCTTGATGAAGTGGCGACACAACACGGTTGATGTGGCGAGGCGAAGCCCCCGGTCCAGCTAACGAGACGAAGCTGGTCGGCTGGTGACGCCGAAGTCCCCGGAGTAGGTTGATGAAGAGATGATGAAGCCCCCGGACTAGCCGAAGTGATGAAGCAGGTCAGTAAGGTGATGTTGCAGCCCCCATGCCAGCCGAGGTGTCGAAGCAGGTCGGCGTGGTGGGTATCGTCTTGAAGAAGCAACGGTGCGGCGATGCCGACGCAGGTTGGAACTGGTCAATGCCGGCTTGATGAAGTGACCGCGTGGCGATGCCGGCGCACCCTATCCATGCAATCCGTGGGGCGACGATGTTATATTGACAATTATTTGGCATTCGTGATGCCAGACTCTAGGTCGGCTCGCCGGAGTGATGATCTGATGAGGTTGACCTCGGCTCGATGAAGCAATGAATTATCTAGCGCAGGTCGGCAGCTGTGGAGCAACGTTGTCGGACTGGTTTGACACCAACGCGATGGTGAAGATTACCTTGAAAAAGGCTTTTAAAATTTGCAGGCATGTGCTTGAAAACAAAACACAATACCCTATAAGAAATTCCCTTCAAAAAGGATGTCCGATAATCTGTTCATGAAAAAGATGAACTCGGGTCGGATTCGTTTTCGCGTAGAAAACATATCCGGAAATTGACGCACTCCTCGGGCTGTTCCTGGAGTTTGAACGGTCGGATCGAGCTGAAATTTTGAGGGATGGTAGATATAGGAATTCCGCAGCCGATCAATGGTTGGATCTTCCAAAGGATGTCTGAGCTGGACGCTGGAATCCTCGCCCTAAACTCGTTCAGATTCACGTCTAGATTTGACAGGGCTCCAGTATATCGTAGATCGCCGGAGATTCCTCCATCGGAATACGAGAAAATTTTACGGGGTCATTATAGACTCAATTCCGCACAATTACACCAAAGGATTCGTCAAAACGACGCTCGAGGAGGCGGTGACGGTGAACGCGAACCCGCTATCCAGAAAAACTGCACGGTCGCCCGAGGGCAATGTTGATCTTGAGCCCCCGAGCTCCATGGATGATTCCCCCATGATCTTGATAGAGATCGGAGTTGATGATGATGAAAGTATTCGTCCGATCTTGATGATGCAATGTGGAGCGCAGTCCTCGGTCCAGCCGAGGTGACTAGTCAAGCCGGCGACGAAGATGCCGACATCGACAATAAAGCTCGGTTCCGACGCGTAGATCGCGCCGGAGACGATATGAATTCCCATCGCACCGCGGCGACTGCCAGCAGGCTCTCAATGAAAGCACCAATGTCAGTTCTAAATCTGGCATATCTCGTAGTAGGGGTCCTAAGCTAGGCGTCTTGGAGCGATGGTAACATGGACACAGGATTTTATCCAGGTTCTGGCTCTCTCGAAGAGATAATACCCTACGTCCTGCTTTTAATTGTATTCATATGGGGTGTAGTACAGAGTACATGTATCTACCACGAGATTGCTCTGATGAATATGAGTTGATCTATTGACTAGCCTGGCCTCAGTTTATATAATACACCGGAGGCCTAGGGTTTAGGAGAGTCCTCGGCTTGGGCGCCAAATCTTGTGGAGTCTTCCTTGTATATGTCATGGTCTGCCCGAAGTGGCCCATTAGTGAACCGCCATGGGGGTCCTCGGCCCGATCCACCTGGTCGGGAGATGACGTGATGAGTACACCCTAGTCCAGGACACCGTCAACGCCGCCAAGGCCAGGAGCAAATATGCCAAACGCAAGGGCCCTGCCGTGCTTGCGGCGGACCCTGAGCAGAAGCGCGGCCGCGATCGTGACGAGGCCAAGAAGGATGGGCGCCCCTTCTACGCCTACCACAACATGCACTCCCACATCACTGAAGACTGCCACGAGCTCAAGCTGCTTCGCGACAGCCGCCAGGATGGCGCGGCGGCCGCAACGATCGCGGCGCAGGCCGCGGAGGCGGCCGCAGCGGCAATCGCTGGGGAGACCGCAACAACAACGGCAACAACAACTTCCAGCAGGGCTGGCTCGACCAGCCGCGGCAGGCCAACCCTCAAGCTAACGCTGCCCTGCCGCCGCCGCCTTGCAGGAACAACGACAATCAGCCTGACGAGAACGTTGGGGGCTACCAGGAGCCTCGCGGGGTGGCCTACATCCTCGGCGGGGCCCAGGTCCCCTCATCCAACCGCTACTTCAAGTAGTTCTCTCGTGAGGTGAATGCAGCCCTCCCGGGGCCTGAGGCTACTCAGCCCCTCAAGTGGTCTCAGTACGCGATCTCCTTCGACTCCACGGACCACCCCAAGTCCACGAGGGGTGTGGGAACCATCCCCATGCTGTGCATGCCCACCATCAACAACGTCACCGTCACCAAGACGCTCATCGATGGTGGCGCAGGCCTCAACGTGATCTCCATAGAGACCTTCGAGAAGCTCCAAGTGCCCTACGAGCGCCTGATGCTAACGAGGGCCTTCTCAAGTATGACTGACGGCTCCACCCTGCCTCTGGGCAAGTGCGCCTTCCCGTCACCTTCGGCACCTGCAAGAACTACCGCACCGAGCTCATCGACTTCGACGTGGCGCACATCGACCTACCCTACAACGCCATCTTGGGCTACCCCACGCTCGCCAAGTTCATGGCGGTGACCCACCACGCCTACAACGTCCTCAAGATGCACTACAAAAAAAAGACACATCCGTGACATTATGGCCCGAACGAAAACTTTTTCTGTCATGGTTGTGACACTTCTATGACAAAAATTGTGACAAAAACACGTACCATCATAGATGTGGTGTGTTCCTACTTCTATGACAAAAAATTATGACAGAAAATGGGCTTTTCATCCTGGGCGGGCCGGAGATGCACCCGCATGACATTCTTTGGGCCGTCCACGACGTAAAAAATCATGGTAGAAGTGAGGGCGAGGAAAATTTCGGGGAGTTCCCGGTTACGGTGGGTGGTCGGGGCCGAGCGATGCAGTGTGGTTTGCGCGTTTCTCTCTCGTACGCGCATGTGTGTGCGAGGCATTTGCTAACTAAACCCAACCAAGGCGTTCGCTTACTGAACCCGAGCGACCGATCGATCCCTCGCACTACTACACGTACTGAACCCGAGCGATCGATCCCACTGCGTACTGAAGCCGAGCAATCCCTTCACTGCTAACTGAACCCGAGCGATCCCTTTGCTGCTAACTGAACCCGAGCGATCCCTTCGCTACTAACTGAACCCGATCAATCCTTCTCGCTGCTTACTGAAGCCGATCGAGCCCCCGTGCGAGACGTAGCCAGCTGGTGTTGGGTTGACTCTCGATGAACAGTGCCCGTTGCTGCCGCGCGCGCGATGCACGTAGATACGAGTCGAGACACATCGATCAAGCTGGTTGGTTGGCTGTGGATGAACAGTTCCCGTTGCTATCGCCCGCTCGTACGCCCCACCCCAGCCGGTGGGTTGGCTGTGGATGAACAGTACCCTGGCCGTGTGAAGGTGGTTGGCGCTGGATGAACAGGACCCCGAGGAGGCCAGCCGGTTGAGGGTGGATGGACAGGACCCCCGTGGAGGCTGGATGAACAGTAGCCGGTGGAGGCTGGAGGAAGTTGACGGTGGATGAACAGTAGCTGGTGGAGGCTGGAGGGAGGTCGACCGTGGATGAACAGTAGCCCGTGGAGTCCCGTTTTGTGGTATGCCACACCCCTCCAGATGAACAGGACCCCCGTTTCGACCGTAGGCAATTGGGGAGAAGTTCGTTTCCTCCGTTTTGCGGTATGCCAGAGCCCTCCCAATCAACAGGACCCCATTTCGACCGTAGGCGCTCGAACAGAAGTCCATTTCCTCCATTTTGCGGTACGCCAGACCCCCAGCCGATGAACAGGACCCCGTTTCGACCGTAGGCGATCGAATAGAAGGGTGTTTCCTCCATTTTGCGGTACGCCAGACCCCGAGTCGATGAATAGGACCCCGTTACGGCTATTCCATCCAAGCCGGTTGGCTCCCGATGAACAGGATGTGTTCCGACCCAATTGTTTGGCTCCCAATGAACACGGCGCTGTTTCCTCCATTCCGACCCAGCCGGTTGGCTGACGATGAACAGGAGGCCATTGCTGCCATCCGTTGCCTCTCTCCATGTACATGAGCCCTGGCCGTACGTATGCGCGAGTACGCGTTCGAGACCCCGCCCATATGTACGTATGTGCCCGTATTTTTTGCCGTGTGGCTGTACATACGTGTACACGATTTAGACGGGACTGCCTGAACTGCTACGTCGGGGGCTCTACTACGACACGTGCCCCTCCTTACACGCCCACGGTTCATCGTTGCAGAGAGACCAATCGACCAGTATGTACGTACACGTTCGCGACCAGACAGACAACGCTACGTACGCTTCGACCGGGTGGGTCCCAGCTGTCAGGGAGGATAAGGAGGCACTTCATTGTGTGCGAAGATATAGCTGCTGGGCCCCGGCTGTCAGGAGGGAGGAATCATTTTTTTTGCGCGTAATAAGGAGGCACTTCCTTGCGTGCGAAGATGTAGCTGGTGGGCCCAGCTGTCAGCCTCACCACGTACATTCCTCTTCCGATGGCTATCGTTCATTGACCACGTTGACCACACCGCGCCAAGAGCACCAAGGCGGTGGACGACGGCGAGTCCTAGGAATGGAACTACGCGGAGCCGGGAAAGACGCGGCCGTGGATGCCCATGCGTAGGGGAGTACGAGGGTTGACTGGTTCGACTGCGGTGTGAGGCTGCCGTCGCCGGAGAATAACAGGGGATGTGGGTGAGTAGAGGGAAGACCTAGCCAGCGGTGGGAGTAGGGTGGGGCGGTGAGGCCTGCACGGCAGCACAGCCGACCATGGGAGGCAGGAGCAGGCGGTCCCACCGGAGCTGGTTTGGGTGGCTGGAGCAAGAAGATCAGAGATTGAAGAAGCAGCACGGCGTTGGATTAACATCCAACGGTCGCTGCTGCTAGAATCATTTGCTGACTAAGTTGACAAAGCCCTGCGTATGCGTCAACTTAGTAGGCCCACAAGTCAGCCTACAAATATGATGGGTCCGCGATGTCATGGTGAGGAATCATTTTTTTCGCGTAATAAGGAGGCACTTCCTTCCCTGCGAACATATAGATGATGGGTCCCAGCTGTCAGGGAGAGGAATCATTTTTTTCGCGGAATAAGGAGGCACTTGCTTGCGTGCGAAGATGTAGCTGGCGGGTCCCAGATGTCAGTGGGACGAGTCATTTTTTTTGCGCGTAATAAGGAGGCACTTCCTTGCGTGCAAAGATGTAGCTGGTGGGCCCAAGCTGTCAGGGGGAGGAATCATTTTTCTTGCACGTGATAAGGAGGCACTTCATGGCGCATGACCATGGACCTCGTCGGTCCCAGCTGTTAGCCTCTCCACGTACAGTCCTCTTTCGATGGCTGTCGTTCAATGACCGCGTTGACGACGCCGTCCGAGAGCACCAAGGCGGTGGACGACAACTAGGCTAAGGGTGGGAATGACCCGGAGCCTGCGCGGCAGCACAGCCGGCCACCAGTGAGTACATGTATGACCTGGCCACCGGTGGGAGTAGGGTGGGGCGGCGAGGCCTGCGCGGCAGCACAGCCGGCCACGGGAGGCAGAAGCAGGCACTCCGACCTGCGATGGTTTCGGTCATTTGGTGGCTGGAGCGATCAGAGATTGAAGAAGTAGGATGGCCGTCGGATGTCAATCCAATGGCTACAGTTGTCAGAATAGTTTGTTGACTTTTCTTTTTGACCATTATAAATCGTTTTCTTGACTAAATGGACACGCCTTGCGCAGGCTTCGTCCTCGTGGGCCAACATTCTTTTTTTGAGAATCCTCGGCGTGGGCCAACAAAGTAATCTTCGAAGGCTTTGGCGGACATGCAGCCCATTTATTTAGTTTTTACAGCCCATTTGATTTTGTTTTCCAATACATCTATTTCCTGGTCTGGGTGAAAAAAAATACCTATTTACTATTTCTGAGAATTTATAGCCCATTTGATTATTTGTTCGAATACACCTATTTACTGGCCTGGGTAAAAAAATTACGGACATGCAGTCCATTTATTATATCTGTTAGTTTACAACCCATTTGTTTTTAGTAGAAATAGACCCAATTATTAAAAAAAAGTAGAAATAGACCCATTTTCTGGGATGGGTGAAAAAACAATGTTGGTCTGAACAGAGCATTTCCTATAAAAAAATAATTCTGAGCTAGGAGTTTTATTGAAAAACTTTAAGTTGGGCTTGGCATTCTTGTATAAAAATAGAACTGAGTTGTGCATTTTTTTATAAAAAAAACATAGGCTGGGCTGCGCTTATTTTAGGTTAAAAGAAAACCTGGGCTGGCACGCGTCTTTCGGTCCAGTTGCATTGATGATGTTCAACGAACAAGGCCTGTGTAGTACAGTACAACTTTACGTAGGTACTCCCACATTCAAGGACGCCTGAAATGGCCCAAACAAGTCTTTTGTACATTTTTGTAAAATCACTGAACTCAAATTGTAAGTTAAGAAAAAAGGTAGAGTCCAGTGAAACCTAATTAAAAGCTGTCATGAGCGAAGAAATAATGCAGCGGGTCCCACTTGTTAGCGGGAGAGAGAGAGAAACCGATCGGTCGATGCTCGTGCATACATTTTTAAGCCATATGCATTGCTGATGCTCGGTACAAACTTATATAGTTGACACAATGATATACAACATCATAGCATGTTGAGCTTGCATACAAAAATTTCACGTGGGTGGGACAATAGGGGTGGAAGCAGTGGATCGCTACGGGTAGGGCTATCTTGAAACCAACAAACTCATACATCGCCGTTCATCGTCTTGATCAATGATGTGGAAATATCTTGAACGCAGTGCAAAGAAAACAGACAGACAAATACAATAAGTTTTGCTAGGACATTAAGTTGACATACACCCATTCCGAAAAAAAATCATGTACAAAATTAGAACAGGTCATAATCAAATGTATTGGCACATCAGAGCTTGACACCTATAGCTCGGATATAAGTAGTACTCTATCTGAGAAGATTCAGTTGTTACCTCAAATTAGAGCACATCCAGGCAGCCAGCCTGGCCACTTCTCCCAAAGAAGCAGTGGCCTTCGCCGCGCGATGGAGTAGGCCCTGTGCCATCCATCCTTCCGAGCAACACGGGGAAAGTCTGACATTGACTCCTGTAATGGACGTCGTCGACGGACCCTGCCACCAGCGGTGGCGGCAGGACTTCGATTGAAGGATTGACCACTTCTTCGACATGCACGAAGACTCGATACAGGTACATACGTAACGTGGTCCATGGCGGCCTTGGTGGCGATGAATAGTACAATCCCGGTTCCTGCACCGGTATCTCAACACCAATCACCTTCGGTATGGTGGACGACTTCTTCATCCATGCCATAACCGTCAGAGCCCAGCTGTCTGGAGGAACAAACATACTTAAGAGCTCACCTCCTAGGTCATTGATTAGCTCATTCATGGACTCGATGTTCCAAGCCAGTCGAGGCATGCCGTGGAAGGTAAGCTTTGTTAAAAACTCAAGCTCAGAGGGCACCGAGCCCCATCCTGGGTGCCACCGATCGAAGCTCACCAGCGCGCCATCGCTGAACAAACGCCGGGAAGATTAGAACACACGACTGCAGTCGAAAGTTGTCCGGAACCTGACAAAAAAATCAGCCAGTGGCGGACAGACTTCGACGAGCAAGTCACTTATTTGGATGCCGTGCGCAATGCCAAGACCTTTGACCAGGTTGTCCGGCAAGACGGGAGGCCGGTCGCCGTTGATGGTTACCATCAGCACTTTGCCGGCAAACTAGTCATCAAGCGCCGCCATGCCACTGTTGAGCGACAGCATGTAGCGCCCGAAGGCAGGACAGACCTCAGGATCTCCGGCTGGGAGATCCACGTTGACTGGCGACATGATAGTGCGCTTGAGTACAGGGAGTAGAGGAAGCAGATTTGGGGGAACTGGGGTAGGAATCGAGATTCCAGAGGTGGGGGAGGGGCGGGGGATTCGGGATGAAAAGGTAGCATGAATTTTGAATGCGCGCCAGTACGCTCTTGCCGCACAACTGCACGAAAACACCGGTGGCGCCCACATGTCAGACTAATATTTTTTTTGAGTGCCCGCCATCAGAGTTCATATTTGGCCTGTTTGGCATTGCGTTACTACTCGGCACATATTCAACGACACCTCACATGGCCCAAACAAGTGTACATCACCGAAAAGTCACTGAGCTCAAATTATAACTTGAAAAAAGGATATATATATACACTGAACACTGGAGAATGGTGATGCCCCCATTTAGCACATCAGCAGTTTGAAACAAAAAACAGTTCGAAACAACGATATATACAACATGCAAACACTGACTAGCGTCTACTATTGACGTAAACAGCAAGACATGAAAGTTCACAAGTCTTGCTAAACCACCAAAACGCACCCATCTGAAGCGCTCAGACTCTCGTGATCCACACACAAATCACAAAGTTCTAAATAGAGCGAACTAGTACATAGTAAGAGTGACATAGACAAGGATGACAAAATTACAAGGAGTCTGCATAACAAAAGAGAACATCACCCATCCAGAACAAGCAGCTAATACAACAAGTCATTTGAAGAGGGATGATCCAGCGCCATAATAATTTGTAGCTCCCCTTCAGCCACCAGTGATTCATAGATACCAGGACTTCACCCTTTCGATGCAACTGCCCCATTACCTACCAACCTCAAGGCTTGTACCACATCACTGGCTTTCAGAGTTGAGACATCCAAGGATCAAAGTTAATCCAGATGCCTTTCGCATTCTCACCTTCTTTTGGCTGCATGCTGTATCGTTGATAATTAGGGGCGGCTGATCCCGTAGATCGGTTCACCGTGTACATACAATTTTCCCTAACAAACAGAGCCTCTCTGCCATCAGGATCCTTGAAGGTGATCTCCTGGTTAATCGGATAATTGAGTCCGAGAAATAGAGAGTGTGAACCAAGGCTGTTTACCCGCCTCCAACTCAAAAATCCTGAAGGCCCCAACAAGCTGGTATCCTGCTCATATATGTAACATACATTCTCCGGATACTCACGTATTTCACGCTGCTTGTACACAGTGGGGTTTTTGCAATATAAACTTGCCGGCTGATGCGTGCGAATGGTCATCAGTCTTTCGCCGTCATCTGATCGAGCGAGGAACCAGTTGTGCTTCCCTGTTTTCGGCAAAGGTGGTGTGATTACAAAGGGCAGGAGCCGTATGGACACTGCAACATATCAGAATGGAGACAAAAAAAAACAGACATTGTTAATGTAAGATCAGCAATGTTCAGAGTATGAGCAGGATAATGTAAGAAACAACATTGATCTGTCCCTGTTGGAACTGAGAGGAAAATAGAGGGAAATGTATACTGGGGTCGAAAATATAGTAGTACCATGCATGGTTATGGTTATACTCATGTTATCTCACAGTTGATTCTTCAGAGGAAACTAATATAGCCATGCATGTTATGTAGTCATGTTCTGTTCTCACAAATAAATTCTTCAGAGGAAACTAACACACCATCATTATACTCATGTTCCGATAATTCTAGATGCACGGGCCAACTACGGAGGTTTTACGGGACCTGCTTTATAACTAATCTCATCCCCCCTGATTTTCAGTTGGGGTGGGCCCTTCACCTGATTTCTACCCAATAAGAAAATACCAGCTCAGCCTCTCCGTTGATTCCGTAAAAAGCAGCTCATGTATGTAGCATTTCTCCTCATGTTCTGTGTGCAAATTTTTTGTGAGGATAATATTCTAGCCATTGATTGCTGAAGGGCGAATATAGGCATGTAGACATGGTAAGCATGACAGGATTTCACTACTTCCAAGTATAGAGTTTTCCATATGCACTTTCATTTCCCTACTAATGTATGGTTAGATGAAACCAACAGTGTTATGCATGTTTGTACAGCATGAAAATGAGGAAACTAATATGGCTATTGATACACACTCATATTTAGTAGTATAAAGATTACTATAAAGTTAGGAGAATATCCATATCTTCCTAGCCGTTTGATTATTCAAGGGTACAAATTGGCTGTATAGACATGGTCACAATCACATGATTTAACTACTTCCAAATATAGAGATTACCATTTGGACTTCCAAATCTCCCTATTTTATTTCCTGATTTATGGTGTCTCTAATACATTGCCATAGTTCTACTCAAATTCTGCTGTAACAGGGATATGCCAATCATCACAAAAGTTCAAACAATGTAATGGTGTTATCATTAAAATCAGACGAAAACAACTTACACGAGGCGTCCCAGCAACATGTGGTGCCATCTGCATTATTGATCGCGTAGATGATGCCATTGTGTTCAATAGCATCACAGAACTGTGGATCACCATCGATGCAGCTCTTCGAGGGGAGTAGTGTCCACCTACAGTCGGCACCGCCGCAAAGATAGGCGACTCCACGGTCGAACAAGGCAATTAGCTTAAAGTCTGTGTAATTCCCATATGCCGTAGGCACTTGGCAGATTACAACCTTCAGCAAAACAAGGTCCGTCCAGCTGACTTGGTAACCTACAGGAAGTGGGCCGTGACGGCAAATCCCTATATGATCCAAGGGAGGAAGTATAATCTCATGGGAGGTGTGGACGTTCACGAGCACCCACTTCTTCTGGTATTCTCCGATGGCAGCCATCCAGTGGGAGTTCATGCCGACCCAGTACATACCTGACAAGAAGTTTCGGGTGATGGTGGTTGGATCGAAGTCGAGGGGCATGATGTGCGCCACCATATCATGGTGAGCACAGTGGTGAGCACGCCATCCCGCAACATCAGATAGCAGCAAGCAGGGTGTCTTGAAAATCTCAGGCCTCGCTTCGACGATGGCCGCGTGCAGGTCCCTCGAGCATGCAGCCAGCCGCACAACGCTGTACATATCCATACGCGAACAACAGAGGTGGAGGATGTCCATGGGGAGATCGCTCCACCACGGCTCATACGGATGCTGCGCGGTTCGGGTTCGGCCATGGTGGAGTTTGGAAGGTGTGGTTTTTTGAGGCTTGATTTACGGGGGAGAAGGCTCCCAGTGTTGGAGCGGTTAGCGAGTAGAATAGTGGTACTGGGGGAGGCGAGAGGGTACGCGGGGGCACTGTGAGATGAAGAAGAGTGACCTCGGGATCTCCGGCGAGATGGTCGTGGAGTGGTGCTAGGGGAGAGGGAGACGAGGCGAGGCATGCATGCTATACAGCGGCGGTGACAGTGACTGCATAGGGTGAGGCTGACTTTGGTCCCGAACACGCCGCCTGGACTAGGGTCACCTCGGGCGCAGGGTCTTGTCACTTCACTGTGAGGACCATATGAATAATATTTTGACCAACAAGTACTACACCTGTATTACTACTAGTACTAGTAACATAGGAGTAGTAGGAAAGAGGTTGTGCTAGCATGCCTCTGGGTTCACTTCATCCTCCAGGTAGCATCCATATTGTGAGCAGACCAAAATTCTCGTGCATGCGGAAGCGCGAAGAAGGCCTTTTTCTTTTCTTTTTTGAGTATAACCGCATATTCCTTAACCAGAAAAGGTTACACACATACGTAGCACACACGCAGAATCATCGAGAAACCACCAGAAGAAGGCTTGTGTGGCGCCCCACCTGAATACCACTGTAGCCAGACGGTCGCTACACACACCAGCCCAGGAAATCACTCTGGCATGCACGCTTACAACAAGTATCATGAACACAGGCATTTCTATTAATGGATATATATGTCTTACATGATATTTTACAAGGGTGATGGCAGCGGAAAAGCTCTATCTAAGGCAGCATGGTCTTGGTGCGGCTCCACTCCACAAGGATCTGACTGGGTTACTCTTCTAGCCCGTGAACACTCCGGCTCCTCGCTAGTGGACATCGGATCCTTAGGTGAACCTAGACACATTGAAGGCCGCTGAGTACTTTTGAATGTACTCGCAAGCAAACCAAACCAACATATACACCAAGCAAAGCAATCCATGGCATTCAAGCATGCACTTGTTATTAGAGCAACATTAATTATCAGGGCATAGCCTGCCTATCTATCAATATTGATTATCATGTCATAACAGGATTATCCAGCATGATAACTACTAAAGTAAAGTAAAGCATATCAAGTAAATAATCCACACTCCGAATATTTTCATGATCCAATCCAAATCCGATCCAAATCCAATCCAAGTCTTGTGGTCATCCGACCATTTAGCTCATAGCCATCGCATGACCAACAACTCATATTCTGGGCATCACCCGATGTCCATGCATCTGTGCTGTAAACCTGACAATTCTTACCTTTCTCTGGTTCACTCTTAGCAGTAACATTATGTGGTTTGTTCCTCCAGACTCGACACGGACCAAATAGTGTGACCTAGTACGAATTGTGTCCCATGACCGAGGACGCGGCTATTCGAATAGATTTATGCTCTGCAGAGGTTGCGCACTTTACCCACACTATGGAGCTCCGAGCCTCGTACATCAGTACATGCTCCCATTCGGGTGGACCGGTGCTGCTCCAACAAAACTTGTCTATTGCCTGGCACTCTTACGGTCCCACCGACAACCATACCCCTTCCGGGTCATGTCCTGGGTGGCCCTGGTGTCACTCCTGACACCTGCCACCATCATGGCCAAACTAAACTGTCCTAAACTGTCCCAGAGGGGAGCTAGTAGCGCGGCAGCGTGCGATGGCAGAGGTTCGGCTCCGGCGCGATTTCGGTGACCTGGGGGTCCTCTGAAGCGGTCGAGTGGGTGGGCGGACTCACCGGGGAACGACGCATCCGGGGGAGTGTTCAGACGGAGCCGGGGATGGCCGGACATGGGATTTGGAGGCGGAGACCGAGGCGGCCATGGCGGCCAGAGAGGAAGGATTCGAGCACCGGAGCGTGCTCCTTCGGGCAGGGGCAAGCTTAGGAGGGAGAGGGGGAGCTGTGGGTGCTCGAGGAGGGCTCAGGGAGGGCTATTTATAGCCGGCGAGGTGAGGGGATAGGCATGGCTGCGGCGGTGAGCTGGCCAGCGTCCTAGAGCTTGGAGGCGATGGCTCAGGCGGGTGGCTGGCATCAGGGAGCGGCACGGGCGAGCAGTGGAGGCCAGCTGGTGCTCGGGAAGCCTCGGCTTCATCCGGATATGGCGGCGCATGTGCGGGCACAGTGGCGGAGCAGAGGTGCTCGTCGTGGCGCGGCGAGGAAGAAGACGGAGGGGAAGAGACCAGAGGAGGGGTGCGTGGATGGAGGGGAGCTCATCGGCACAAGATGGCAAGGGTACGGCTGCCGGAGCTGGCCGTCCGACGTGATGCGTCGCGCAGAGCGCCATTTCTGCGTGGCCACCGCGTGGTCACCACGGCCTCCGCGTGTCCTGGGCATTAATTGGACCTAAGGCCTTGTCTACTAGATGTATCAAAGGTCAGTGAGCTGACCTATCGAGGTTTGGATGCAAGTGACAGCAAGAAGTGACAGATGTGAGCTGACTTTGATTTTGCACAGGAACTTGGCTGAATTTTTGTGGAGGAATGGCTAGAGGGATGGAGCTGGTTCTTTGTCACAATGAAATGTGGTAGGAAGGTGTAGATGCTGGAAAAATTTCAAGTCGTTTGGACCAGTTTTGCATGCACTTCCTTCACAATGCATTACTTGGTCCATAAACTAAACTTTGAAGCTGTGCTCAAATGGATAAATGAAATTAGCTGAATTTTGGTGGAGGGAGGTGATTTAGGTGCATGGAGGTACTGGCAAAATTTAAGCTCATTTGGAAAAGCCAAAGTGGTACTTCCTTCACAAAGATTTCTGCTGGACAGAAGCTAGATGGAATTTTTGGGAGAAATTGGCTAAATAAAATGATGTGAATTTTTGCATGCTCACATCATATAGGGAATGTGAGGTCCTGGATTAATTTCAAGAGCTATGGAGCAATCTAAAATATAGTTGCTTCACAACCTGAAAATGAGTCCAGAAACAAGAACTGGATGATGCTCTCAAACTTTGAACTATGGAACTTGGGTTCTTGATGGAAATGGTGAAGATATGGATAGGAGAAGCTCCACAAATTATTTGGGATTTTTCCTGACTACCAAAATGGTAGTTCCTTTGGAAAGTGCCCAAAATGCAAGATTGGCTTTAAATAGGAAAATGCAATTTCCCTTATTTAATTATGGCCAATATTTTTATGAGAGCTCAATATGATCACAAAGAATATCTCCACAAGTTTTCATGAACTTTGGAGATGGATAGATATTTTCCTGGTTTTAATTCCTTTAACTGGCAGAAAAAGGAATTAATTTTAAATGAAAAATATTGCAAATGACTTGGCAATATTTTTGCATATCCAGGGTTTATAGATGTGGGATGATCACTGGGAAAAATTTGGGAGGCAACAAATCAAGGAAAATTGGGGTTCCTTTGTAATGGAAGGAATTAGGGTTTCCCTTCCGGTAGATCGGAGAGTAGGGTTTTGACGGCAAAACCCTGAGAAAGTATTGTTGGTGGCAAGGTTGGATTGGAACGAATCTCTGGTTGGATAGGAAAGGCAAGGCTAAATGACCATCTTCATATACCCAAGAGCGAGAGAAAATCCAATAACACCGAAAAAAGACGGGAGTCAAATCCCGCAAAGGAAAAATTGAGGAGCGAAAACCAGGGTGTTACAGCTTGGGATCTCGAACTCTGTGCCATGTTCTCTGATAACGCACGTGAACTATTTATTGTCCCCCCAAAAAATGTCTCGTGAATTAGAGCGAAGTGTAACGGGAAATGCCAAACCGATACGTGTACGTGGAGTAGAACAACAGTATGGGAAGAAAAAAACTAAAACAAAATGGTTAGCTCTGCGGGTATTCGAACATAGAAGTTGTGTGTCGCAGGCACGCGCCAATATCCATCCGAACCGGCACCTACTTGCATAGGCTTTTCGTTTTGTAGGCCTGTCTACCTAGCCGTCTAATCAACTGCCTGCATGCCACTTCTCCATTAATTCTCCATCGGGAACCGATTTTCTTCGGCTTCTTCACCTCTCCTTCGTTTGCATTCAAACCCCACTGGATTCACACTATTTTAACCTCTTCACCTACCTCCGAAACCCCTTTAAATAATCATCTTCTTCCACTCTGTTTAACCACCATCTTCTTCCACTCTATTTAGCCACCTAATCCTAATACTCCAAACCATAGCCCTCCGGTCTGGTGGTTCCAAATGGGGAAAGAGATCCATATGCAGGTTTTTAGTGTCAAACATGTGATCAGCAAAGGCTCGTTGAGGATAGCCGCCACTGTCACCGACCACACAAGGGTTGTTCGGGAGTGGATCAACAATGTATCCAACTCCCTCGAAAATGTGGAGATGAAGATCGTTGGTCTCGATGTAGAATACACCACGCGTGTCACTGGGGAGATTCAACGCGCCGCTGTCCTTCAGCTGTGCCTCGGAGATGATGTTTTGGTGTATCACATTGTGCACGCGCCCTCCATACCAGGTGAGCTCCACGATTTCTTGTCTCAGGAGGACATATTCTTCTGTGGAGCAGCCATCGAAGGGGACAAAAAAAAGCTGGCGCCGTACAACGTTGATGTGAAAAAGATCGCCGACCTACAATCCAAAATTCCTGTAGAGGGTTGTGACAAACAAACACCATCCTTATTCGACATAGAAAATTATGTACTCGGGACAAAGCTTGACAAGGGTGACGAGGCACTGGAATTAAGGACGTTTGGATGGGAAATTTATCCATTGACCTACAAGCGGATAAAGTATGCAGCCCTCGATGTCCGTGTGAGTTTCGAGATAGCTGCAAGGTCGAAGGAGCTTGTAGCGAAGCCGTCCCCCATAGAAAATGAGAAGAAGAAGAAGAAGAAGCAGGGCACTATAGATGGATGAACTATTTCCTCTCTTGTTCCTAAAAAAAATATTTCCTCTCTGTATATATGGATAGATGAACTATTTTGCTGGTGTGCATGTCTTTCGAACAAATGTAGTAGCGTAGGTCCGCTTGAATATAATGAAGTATTTTTCCGCCTAGTTTTCTTTCCTACTCCTTGCGATGATCAGTATGCAATGCATGTGTTAGACAACATGACAGCTTGTCCATGGATGCTGAACTATGGCGACCATCATGTTTCCACCACTGCCACACACGATTCCCACGACGCCACTTGAACCCATGACACCACGTCCCCTGACGTGCGCCTCACCCCCTCACGGCCCCACCACCCCTCCGCCACGTGCGCCGAGAGCTGCACCCCACCGTGCTCGTCTACCACACCTTTAAATGCTACCTTCATACAAGATTCTGAGCCATTGGATCATGGATCTTGTGGCCAACATCGGTCAGTGCAAGTTTTGCATAAAACTCCCAAACATTTTCGAAATGGCGCTTTAGTCCACATCCTGAGATGCTGTCCGTTGGATCACAGATCTAATGGCCCTGGTGCGTCCATATCACCATAGCATATAAGGTGCGGTAGCACCAGATATTTACCCACTCGTGCCAAACTCAAGATTTGTTTCTTATTTTTTTCTAACATTTTGTAACGTCGCATGGCATCCGGTGCACCTAAGCCTCTGAAAAAATATTGGAGTGCACTCTAAAGATCTTTATATGCTCGAGAGCAACTGTGCATGTGGATAGTATCTTCTATTCCTAAATATCTATACAACGCAATATCTATTTTCTTTCCTAGACATGTAACCATGCCACATAAGCTAGGCATGCATGCAATCCATAAATTGCAATATATTGCGTTACTCTCTAGTATGCAATGCTGCCACATCATCTATTCATGCCTGTTAGTCATAGGTTGTTTTTTGCATTAGTCTTAATCCTTCACATTTTGTTAGAAATGACATTCTTTTTAAGTAGTCGTATGATTAATCCAAATATTCATGTTCCATACAACTAAACTCCAAAGGTCCATCGGAGCCGAGGCAGAGGACGTAGGACGGGCGCACTGGAGGAGTTGTCATAGGAGGAGGAGAGCTCGAAGGATAATCTTGCACGTCGGCCGCCACCTGCATATCGGCGCGGGACTCCTCGAGCGCCCACTGGAGCTCGCGCTCCTCCCTGGCGCGGCGGAGTCACAGGATTTTCCTGAACCGTGATGGCCACCATGAAGTACTCCTCATTGCCAGGGGCGCAGTGCTCGTGTCCGGACTCCTAGGGTACTGTCTGGAGCACGCGCTCATCCACCGCGTGAGCTGCGAGGATGCCATGCTCGCGGTCGTGCTGTTGGAGAACACGCTCGTGCGCCTGAGTGGCGAGGATGCGATGTTCGCGGGCGTGCTACCGGAGCACGCGCTCGTCCACGTCGAGAGCGGCGAGGATGCGATGCTCGTGGGCATGCTGCTGGAGAACGCGCTCGTCCATGATGTCTACTACGCAACTTTTATTCTTGTAGACGTTGTTGGGCCTCCAAGTGCAGAGTTTTGTAGGACAGTAGCAAATTTCCCTCAAGTGGATGACCTAAGGTTTATCAATCTGTGGGAGGTGTAGGATGAAGATGGTCTCTCTCAAACAACCCTGCAATCAAATACAAGAAATCTCTTGTGTCCCCAACACACCCAATACAATGGTAAATTGTATAGGTGCACTAGTTCGGCGAAGAGATGGTGATACAAGTGTAGTATGGATAGTAGATATAGGTTTTTGTAATCTGAAAATATAAAAATAGCAAGGTAGCAAGTGATAAAACCGAACACAAACGGTATTGCAATGCTTGAAAACAAGACCTAGGGTTCATACATTCACTAGTGCAATCTCTCAACAGTGCTAACATAATTGAATCATATAACAATCCCTCAACGTGCGATAAAGAATCACTCCAAAGTTCCTATTAGCAGAGAACATAAGAAAGAAATTGTTGTAGGGTACGAAACCACCTCAAAGTTATCCTTTCCGATCAATCTATTGAGCCATCCCTATAAGTGTCACAAACAACACTAGAGTTCGTACTAAAATAACACCATATGATACACATCAACCAACTCTAATGTCACCTAGATACTCCAATGTCACCACAATTATCCATGAGTTGATTATTCGATATGCATCAAACAACTTCAGATTCATAATATTCAATCCACACAAAGAACTTCAAAGAGTACCCCAAAGTTTCTATCGGAGAAAAGAAGTTGAAAACGTGCTATCAACCCCTATGCCTAGATTACCCCAAGGTCACGGGAATCCGCGAGTTGATCACCAAAACATACATCAAGTGAATCAATAGAATACCCCATTGTCACCACGGGTATCCACATGCAAGACATACATCAAGTGTTCTCAAATCTGAAATATTCAATCCGACAATAACGAAACCTCAAAGGGAAAGACTCAATTCATCACAAGAAGATAGAGAGGGAAGAAACACCATATGATCCAACTATATTAACCAAGCTCGCGATACATCAAGATCGTGCCAAATCAAGAACACGAGAGAGAGATCAAACACATAGCTACTAGTACATACACTCAGCCCCGAGGGTGAACTACTCCCTCCTCGTCATGGAGACCGCTGGGATGATGAAGATGACCTCCAGTGATGATTCCCCCTCCGACAGGGTGCCGGAACAGGGCTCCAAATGGTATTTCTTCGGTACAGAGGCTTGTGGCGGCGTCGTCGAAGTTCTAGGTTTATTTCTGGGGGTTTCTCTATTCATAGGATTTTTCAGCATTGGAATCACGCGAAAAGGAGCTATGAGGGCCCCACAAGGTAACAACACACGACCCCCCCAGGGCGCGCCATGTTGCCTTCCGGGCTCCTCGTGAGGCTTCTGGTCCTTCCATGAAGCTTCGGGGGTCTCTTTTGGTCCAAAAAAATCGTCAAAAAGTTTCGTCCAATTCCGAGAACTTTTATTTCTGCACAACAAACAACACCATGGTAGTTCTGCTGAAAACAGCGTCCGTCCGGGTTAGTTGTAATCAAGTCACACCAAAACCCTATAAAATTGTTATAAACATGGCATGAATACTTCATAAATTATAGATACGTTGGAGACGTATCAGTCGACCTTGTGAGCGGTGAGGACGCGATGCACCTCCTCGTGACCGACCAGGGCGTGCTGCTGGAGCACGCGCTCCCCCTCGTGGCCGACAAGGGCGAGCCGCTGGATCACTTTGTCCTCCACGTGGGCGCGTTGCCAGTGAGAGCGCGCTACTCGCGACCGTCGAGGGCGTGCTCCACCTCGGCGAGGTCAGAGACTCCGTCGTCTTCTCAGGCCGCGGCGCCGTCCACTTCGACAACGGCGGCGTGCTCTGATGGGTGTTGTGTCTGTATGGGAGCTTGGAGCTACAGTACCCATGGGGGCGGGGGTTGACCTTTTCGTGGTTACACTTACACATCGTCTGACCGAGAAAAATAGAATCTAAAGTAGCACAATATGTTGGAACATGTCGAGGGCTGGCTAGTAGGAGTAATACAATAAACATCACATGTTCACGATATTTTGAGAAGGGTTTTGATGTAATTTGTGTGAGTTGGGCCAGCGTGGATGTACGAGTAGTACTACATCCATATCATTGACATGCATGCACGCAACAAACATTTGTGTGGAAGATTTCACCCTATGTTCATATATTATGTTTGAGAGTGGATTCACTTTTTGTAATTGGAGCTCAGTTTTCCAAGAGAGAATCAAGAGAAGTGTGGTCCTTTGCTTGATTCCAATTTAGACTATCCATGTATTATTGCGAGAGATAGCTTTGTGTCACAAAGACCGGGGGGGGGGGTGGTGGCAGCGAGACCTAAAGAGGGAGGGGCATATGCGTGTTCGAAAGACCGTGTGTGTGTTAGAGAGAGAGGAGTGTCCGAAAGGGAGGAAGAGGGTGTGTGCGTGTGCGTGAGTGAAAGAGGGGGGGGCATATGCATGTTCGAAAGACTGATCTGTGTGTGTGTGTTTGCCGGAGAGAGAGGAGTGTCCCAGAGGGGGGAAGAGGGTGTGTGCGTGTGCGTGAGAGAAAGAGAGAGAGGGGGGCATATGCGTGTTTGAAAGACTATGTGTGTGTCACAGAGAGAGGAGTGTCCGAAAGGGAGGAAGTGGGTGCATGTGTGCGTGTGCGTGAGCGAAAGAGAGAGAGGGGGGCATATGCGTGTTCGAAAGACCGTGTGTGCGTGTCGGAGAGAGAGGGGTGTCCGAAAGGGAGGAAGAGGGTGTGTGCGTGTGCGTGAGAGAAAGAGAGAGTGAGGGGGGTGCGTGTAACGTCAACCTGTTATAGGATATAAACATAGAGGGGATCTACAAGGTTACAGGGGCGGGGATATTGGGCGAGCGATAGTGTGCGTGCGATGAAGGACACACAGACATCGTCTGTTTTTGTGTGAGAGAGCTAGATAGAGGTCGTCAACATAGCTCACCGGGGGGGGGGGGGGAGGGGTAAGGTTATGTGTGGGAGAGAAAGAGAGAGAGTAGAGATAGAGAGCATTGCTTGTGTGTCACACGGAGACCTAACTACATAGATAGGGGCCGAGAGAAGGAGAGAATGGTGGTGTGCCTATTTTTTTGATGGGACGGGAGAGAGACCAATAGGCATGGATCGTGTGGAGAGGTGTGTGTGTTCCGAGAGAGAGAGAGAGAGGGAGGCGTGGACCTAGATACTGAGATGGGTGTTCATGTGTATGTTTCAGAGAAGGAATTGTCTAGCTGGTAGCCATGTGATGGCGGCCCAATCCTTCGATGAGAGTGGGCATAACTATTGACTTGGTGGATTTTGACGTTGACGATCCAACTACATCGTACGCGATGATACGAATCGACAATCGCTAATTAAACCAATCTCCCATGGTCACTGATATTGCCGTATGCACGATCAACCTGAATAACGAGATCGAGTTCCAACAAGCAACCGAAGAATCGACAAGAACTAAGATAATGCAATCTAAATTTCTAATATGAATTAATCAAGGATAATGGTGGGGTTCCTAATAGACGATCTGAACAAGGCATTAGTCAGACACATCTTGCAGATGCAAATTGTAGCGAAGCTAAACAATGTCTAAACGAAAACGTGAGTTTTAATATAGAAAAAAGGTAGCTATATATCTATATCTATAAACTATAGTACTAGATTTTTTATTTCTATATCTATATCTATACTACTCCTTCCGTTTTTATTTACTCCGCATATAGCTTTGACTGTAGTCAAACTTTATAAACCTTGACCAAGTTTGTAGAAAACAATGTGAACATTTACAGTAACAAATTTACATGATGTGAAAATATATGCAACGATGAATCAAATGATATATATTTGTTTGTGTATATGTTAATATATTTTTCTACAAACTTGCTGAAAGTATACAAAGTTTGACTTTAGAGAAACTTAATATGCGGTATTATGTATTATATATTATATATTCATTATTTTTATGTAGTCAATGCGTGCATTTGCACGTATACGATATAAACCGTTGATTGATGTTGATCCAATGGTCCAGGTGGCTGGGATTCGGATCTACTATAACCTAATTGTACCCAGACACATTCTTCTCGAACCAGCAGCGCGACAGTGTGATCGATCCACACAAGAAGCTCGCAACAAGACCTCTAGATGTGCCACGTGGCTTCATGGGTGCCCCCCACATCATATTATTCGTAATAGTACATTGACTGAGAAAAGAGAGAAATCACCCGAAACAATATCTTGCCCCAATTTTGTTCCTACGAAGCTATGCCGTGCACGTACCGGAGTACTAGTACAACTTTGTACAGTAGTAGTTGTACAGTGGTACTAGTACAAACTAGTACGGAGTGCTCCTACTCTATCGACATGACTCCCATCAGACACCAAATTTCTTGACGTCCGTGCTACAACGCTCTTCCCCTCCTCGTTTCTTTCTTCCAATTCAAACTCAACCAACGCGCGGCAGGAGGGGTGGGGGTTTGCCGATAGTCGGTTTGCTCAACTGCGGTCCCACATGACAGTGAAAATGCTAGGCAACACGCCTTCCCTAGCTATGCGGCGTGCCGGACCGACCGTGGAGTACTCCCGAGTCCTGACCGTGTGGGCATGTGACTCGAACGTGGCAGGCTTTTCATTTTAAAACTATATAGTACTATGAAAATACATTTCATGGTGCATCTGATCATATTGATTTCACATTGTGAATGTTGATATTTTTTAATATAAGTTAGTCAAACTTTATAAAGCTTGACGTTGACCAAACTTTATATGCAGACTAAAAAGAAACCGATGGAGTATAAATTGTAACATTTTTTTGAAATATAAATTGTAACATTTGGTTCTCCTCCTTGGCGCAATCGATAGATAGAAATGACGATTGAAAACTCTAGGGTGGGGCTTTTCCCGCGCGGTAAGCGGGGGAGTTAGCCAGTTTGGCACATTGTTGGTTTCCTCACATGCGGTCCCACATGTTAGTGATACTATATGCCTAGCCAATGCGCGTTGACCGGCGGGCCGGAATGACAGTGTGGGATGCGACGCGAACGGGATAGGCTTGCTGTACGCGTTCCAGTTTCTCGTTTTGAACTTGCGAACGGGACAGGCGTGAAGCATGAGTAGTTTTGAATTTATGAGTAGTTCGGTAGGTTGGGTCAAGCATCGTACGTAAATTACGAAGTTGGTGCAAAAGGTAAGCACAACGTCCGTCCTCGTATGTTGGTCCCCTTTGTGCCATATTTTAACCATAGATTTAACTAACAAAAAATTAATGCATGTCACCAAAAAATATATCCTTGGATTCGTACTTGAACATAGTTTTCAATGATATTATTTTTGACATGCATTAACATATTGTTAGTTAAATTTAAAGTCAAAATTTGGCACAAACACACGAAGGTGACCAATAAACCAGGACGGAGGTACTACTAGTTACAGTGATGCATATAATTGACGCCAAATGTGAGCAAAGGGATCACACATGTCTTTATCGACTGGAATGAGAATGCGATACAATAAGAATTAAGGCCACAACGACGCGATCGCAGTGGTGGTTACAGGAGGCTAGAAGAAAGATGCATCCATCAACGACCTCCTCCTCCTCGACTCAATGCGCCGGGCCACCGACCGGCGGCTGAGGAGCAGCGACTTTTGTGGCGAGGTTAAGGTGCTTCTGAACAAAGGCGTCCAAGGCTTCTAGCCGGTTGAGGAAGGCCAACGTCGTAGCGTCCTCACTGGCCTTGTAGAGGCCTATGTGCATGACTTGATCGTACACGTGGATGTGTAGGTCAATGAATTCTTGTAGGGCGAGGCACCTCGCGGCGAGTGCGACCTCGAGGTGGACATTCTTCGCCGCGTCGGCGTGCAGTCGCAGGGCCACCAGTGCTTGAAAGAGGTTCTCACCATGGAGGCCGATTTGGGTTGCAGGTAACGAGGAGCCTGGGCACATGGGCTGGAGGAGTACGGCGATGTCGTCCGCGAGCTTCTTGACGACGGTGAACTTGTTGATGGTGTCGACGATCATCTTGTCCAACTGAGAGTCGTAGCTGGCGTCGAAGCGGGCTATTAACCAGCCGGTCCAAAGCACTGGTGTGAGACGATCCACGGTGCCGTGTAGCAGGCCGGCGTCTCGGATCATCTGGCACAGCCGCAGGCCGCTCGCGCGCATCGCCGCCATGGGTCTGGCTTCTGGTCACTTGGTATGGGAATTGGAGGGAGCACTGTTGCACTTAGTGTAGGTGCGTAGGTGCGTATGATCTGGTAGATGCATTGGAGTGGAGGGGCGCCTTTATATGAGTGCAAACTGCGTCGCATTCACGTCGTGCTGCCTCCTTTCTGCTTCTCCCATTAATTACTTCCCTCAACATGCTAATTGAAGGAGGATGCATCATTGGCCATTCAACGTTTAGGGAACCGCTACCCTCTCCCTTGTCTGCATTCAAACCGTATCGGGAACTGTCTAGGTTTACTAGTTTACCCTTCGTTTCTCAAAAAAAAGTACTACTCCCGAGGGCGCCGCCCGCTGCACGCCCGGCTGAACACGCCTCCTCGCCGCATTCAAACGCCTCCATTAAACCCGCGTGGAAGCCTAGAAACCTACTCCAACCACACGAGTGGGCCGGCATTAAATGCAATGCCGGCCGAGCTCCTCACGTCCGCCCTCTATTTTAACTGAGGCCAGACGACGGGCAAGAATCACACCCCTCCGCCGCTCCCCCATCTCCTCCTTCACCATTTTCTCCACTCTTCCGATGGCTTCCGAGGAGCAGTTCTCCAGCATACAAGCCGGCTGGGTGACCCGCTGAGCCCGTCGGATACGAGCAAGGCAGCTCGCTACTCCACCTCCCTCGCCTAGCCCGAAGGAGCCAGTTGCCACCCTAAGCTAGCGCGTGGTTCAGTAACTCGCCACTCCAGGCCAGCTCGATGAGGAGTGGCGAGTTGCTCCACGCCGGCACGGGCGTCGTTGCTCCCGTGTCTGTGACCGCGCCTCCCATGCCTGTGGCCACGCCTCCCGTGCCTGCGGCCGCGCCATGCAGGCGGAGATAGAAGTCGGGTGCACAAAGAGCGACGAGTTGGTGGCCAGCGCGTCCGCATCCGCCGCCATCATCGAGGAGAAGTAGAACACGGGAGGCCGCCGCCGCTTGGGTCCCATGAAGGCCACCGCTGAGGCGACGGCGGCGTTCGCAGCCGGTGTCTTGCTCGGTTCTTCTATTGCGAGGACCTTCGTTGACCCCGCAAGTGTCTTGATCGGGCTGCCGGACATGAGGAAGACAAAGGGATCCGCGGGAGACCATTTAGATTAGGTTTTAATTATACATCCAGAGCCAGACTAGCACTGCTTATTTGATGTAAATGTAATGAAATCCATCATGTTTATATGAAAATCCGGCATTTTTATATGAAATTTGTCATGTTTATATGAAATCCAGCCGTGTTTGCACGAATTTCGTCCGGTTGGTTCGAGTTGTTGTCAAAATGTATGCGGCTAGCGTTGGATGTCATCGTGTTCACGGACGGATGCGGGAGGAAATTTGCTGGTTGCCATTGGAGATGCCCTTATGCTGGAAATTATAGTCACATCAAATCCCTGTTAGTTAATTGCATGTATGATTCTGAAAACAAAAAGTTAATTGCATGTACAGTACATGAACTTGCACGGTGGGTACAGATTCGTACAAAAAGTTAAAAAATGAAACAAATCAATCCTTAAAAAATTAAACTTGTATTCTAAGTACTCTTTGATAAACCCGCTTACGTTGCAAGGTGCCCGCTCTCATTTTATCTGTGGGTTCCACTGTCAGTAAGGTAGAGAAAAGAAGTATATATAAAAACTGTCGGTGTACTAAAGTTCGGGTCCTTTAGTACCCCATACTTGTGCACGGACGGTTGTAGCTGTACCAGCGGCAAGGCCCGCCGGAGAATAGCTGGGAATAGTTGCAAGATTATCGAAGAGGCACTCGAGTCAAAGATCAAAAGGTAGAAGACCGAAGGCTGGGTTCCCGGCAAGATCCTTGCCGGGAAGGCTCGCGAAGGCCCGGCAAGGTCTCGCACCCGGCAAGATATCGCACCCAGCACAGTGCCACCGCTCCAGTGCAGCGACCAGTCTGTCGTTTAGGGCTTGTCTTCCTGGTTGCATGTCATGTCGCTGGCCGCAGAAGGGGTTAGGCGGTGCTGATGGGACGGGTCCTTTTTCCGTTCCCGAGAAAGTAAGGGACACCTAAACGGAGCACTAAATGCGTTTGTCCTAAGACATCAGTGGTAATCATGAAACACTGTAGTAACTTTACACCTCTTGTACTGCTGTTCGCCACTGTTGGAGACCCTTTGAACGTATAAAAGGAGGCCCAAGGCGTAGCTACAGGGGGGAGGACCTTCCGGCCCTTTCTGCATGCGTAGCTGCTTCCCACCACAAGCGCTCCGTGTACTTGAGCCAAGAACATCCACAATAAACAACAGCAGGAGTAGGGTTTTACGCTGATCAGCGGCCCGAACCTGGGTAAAGATCCTCGCGTTGATTGTTGGTTCCGCTCTTTGTGCAAATCTTTTCCCCTTGCCGAACCGTAAAGGGATCCACGCGATCCCATAGGTGTCGTACGCTGACTTCTTTGGCGCGCCAGGTAAGGGGAAGAGGTTGCACGAACCCGATCTAGCGGTCAGCGCGCCAGTCCTTGATCATCTTTCATCACCATGGCTCCCAAGAAGAAGGGCGCTACGGCGGTTGATCCATCTGCGTCCAGCCTCCCCGTACCCGCACAGACGGGTGATGGCGCGGGCGCTGGTGGAGGTGGTGGAGGTCTTGAGCCTCCGGGACGTTCTGGCGATCCGAGCCAGGCGAGCGCCAGGTCTAAGGACGGAGCCGTGCTACCTACGGGTGGCGCAGCGAACTCCAAGGACGGGACAGCGCCTTCCAAGACACCCACGCCGGCGCATGTGCGGCGGCCTTCTCAGGTCGCGCGCGACGTGCAGCGCCGCGACGTTGGTGGTTCCAGGCGTCCCCATGGAAAAAACCCTGCGCATCACTCTCAAGATACGCGGGGCCAAGATCCACGCCAACACGCCGGTGGAAGCCGCGCGCGGCTGCAGAACCGTGACGGTGCTCCTTCTAACCCAGTTAGGAGTCTGAGCACCTCACGCTCTTCGCATCTTTCGCCGCCGCCTACACCAGCAGAAGCGTTGGCGCGAGCTCAGCTGCTCCTAGACTTCCCTCCCGCTGCGGAGAAGCTAGATGAGTGGAGATCTGCCATTCAGAGCCTCATCGGCTTGGCTAACGATGACAGGCCGCAGCAAGCGGAGCCTTCGCGGCGGCAGTCCACTGAGCCGGTGCGTGCTGGTGGCGAGAAGACCGGAGGCGATACGACTACGATGCGTTCCCCTCCACTACGACAAGAGCGGTCGCTAACTCGGCGGATCGACACCCGTGATGATGATTCCACGGCGTCGTCTGATCCGCGGGTTCGCCGCAATCAACGTCTGGTTCTTCGGGAACGGCACAAGGAGGACGCTCGAACCACCATCGAGCGGCGACGGGAAGCGCGCCGTCAATTCGACAGGCGCGCGGGACCCACTGTCGATGAGCCTGCGTCAGGGTATTCTGGTAGCCTACCTTATGAGGTGGGTTGTCCACCTTTTACTCGTGAGCTGCGGCGAGTCCAGTGGCCCAATTCCCGATCCTTCAAGCCGGAGGTGCCGGAGAAATACGACGGAAAGACTCACCCGTCAGAGTTCCTGAGCATCTACACCATTGCGGTGCAGGCTGCCGGGGCTCGAGACGACAAGATACTCGCCAACTACTTCCCGTTGGTGCTTAAGCCCAACGTCAGGTCGTGGTTGGTGCACCTGCCGGAGAATTCCATTTCCTCCTGGGCAGATCTGTGTCATGAGTTTGTTGGCGCCTTTACTGGAGGCCACCAAGCTCCTGGCCAAGAAAGCGATTTACATCTCATTCCCTAGAAAGACGACGAAACCTTGCGCAAGTACATACAGAGATTCAGCCGTATACAGCACAACATCCCAGCCGTTCATCCTGCCGCTGTTAGCAGCGCCTTTCACCAGAATGTGCACAACCGCAAGATGCGGGAAGAGCTGGCGATGAACAAGGTCAGGGATGTCGCCGAGCTCTACGCTCTGGCTGACAGATGTGCTCGGGCCGAAGAAGGAAGGAGACTCCCCGGCGAGGACGCTGGCGCAGGAGTCAATTCTGAAAGCGAAGACCCCGCTGCCCCGGCAAATAAAGGCCGACGGAGGAACAGGAAGCGCAAGGGCAAGGCCGTGCTTGCCGTCGAGGGATCCGGCAACCCCGGCACCGCCAAGAAGGCCAAGACTGATGACCCCGGCAAGGAGGTTGCCGGGTGTGCCGCATGTCAGGCCTTGGCGGCTGCCGACAAGCCGGAGGGCTCCGCCATGCAGTACTGCAAGATCCACCGCACCAAGGGCCACGATCTCCAAAACTGGCGGCAAGTTGAGGAGCTTGTCGAGAAGCAGAAAGCCGAGTATGAAAGGCGAGACAAGGAGAAGGCCTAGGATGGCGCTGGGGGGTCCGGCAAGAAGCGCGGTGGCCGAGGAGGTCGCCGTGGTAAGGCCAAGCAACAAAAGGAGAGGCCCGCTCGAGGCCGCGACAAGGAACAGGGGGGTGATGATGATAATGAAGAGGGCGACGAGTCCAGCGAGCACGAGTTCCAGAAAGCTACAGAAGCCATGTGCGTTGACGGAGGCGCCTCATTGCATTCCTCTCACCGCCGACTCAAACAGTGGGCGCGCGAGATTAATGCAGCAGAGCTATCGGTCAATGCCCGGAAGCCACTGAAGTGGTCCCACACGCCTATCATTTTTGACGCCGAGGATCACCCTGATCGCACAACTGCGGTCGGGTGTTTGCCATTGTTGGTTTCACCAACGATCCGCAACCTCAAGGTGACGAAGATGTTAGTTAACGGTGGGGCCGGTTTGAACTTGATCTCGCCTGATGTGATCAAAAGATTGCAAATTCCTGATGAAGATCTCGAGGAAACGGGCACATTCCAAGGGATCAATCTGGGAAGGAGCCAGCCGAAGGGCAAGATCACCCTGCCAGTGACGTTTGGTAGTGAGTTGAACTACAAAACGGAGAAGATCGTCTTCGACGTCGCCAAGATTCCATTGCCCTATAATGGGATTCTTGGTCGCCCGGCGCTGGCCAAGTTTATGGCGGCATCGCACTACGCCTATAATACACTGAAGATGCCCGGGCCGATGAGTGTCATCACTATCAACTCCGACAAGAAGGATGCGCTTATCTGCACCGACCAACTCTACCGGGAGGCAGTTGCAGCACCTGCCGCCAAGGCACTTGCTCCTGCCGCTGAAGCTCCCAGGGGGAAGAAGAAGACCGGCAAGACCTCTAACACACACTCCGGCAAGCGCACCTCCTCGGAGTGCTGCGCTCCCGTCGAGGAAGTGCCAGAGAGCTCCACCGGCAAGAACAAGAAATCCAAGGCAGCTCCACCAGAAACTAAGAAGGTGCCCGCCAAGGAGGATGGTACGGGAGGAACTTTCACCATAAGTTCCACCCTTGATGACAAATAGGAAAGCACGCTCATTGCCTTCCTGCGGGCGAATGTCGATGTGTTTGCATGGCAACCATCTGATATCCCCGGTGTTCCCAGGGAGGTAATCGAGCACCACCTTGCTGTCTGTCCTCACGCGTGGCCCGTCAAGCAGAAGGTCAGGAAGCAAGCCTTGGAGCGGCAAGAGTTTATCGCCGAAGAAATCAGGAAGCTTGAAGCAGCATGTCTAGTTAGAGGAGTCCTCCATCCAACATGGTTGGCCAATCCAGTTGTAGTGCGCAAGTCGAATGGAAAATGGAAGCTATATATCGACTATACTGATATCAATAAAGCCTGCCCAAAAGATCCTTTTCCCTTGCCGCGCATCGACCAGATTGTGGACTCCACTGCTGGCTGCGATTTGCTGTCATTTCTTGACGCGTATTCAGGCTACCATCAGATTTTCATGTCGAAGAAAGACAGAGAGAAAACCGCATTTATCACCCCGTGTGGCACGTATTGCTTCATACGCATGCCTTTCGGGTTGAAAAGTGCTGGTTCAACGTTTGCAAGAGCGGTCCAGATTGGTTTTGAGCCCCAGCTACATAGAAATATGGAAGCTTATATGGATGACATAGTGGTCAAAACCAAGGACAAGGCAACACTCATACAAGATTTAGAAGAGACATTTGCAAATCTGCGCAGGATCAATCTGAAGCTCAATCCTGAGAAGTGTGTGTTTGGCGTTCCATCTGGCAAGCTTCTCGGTTTCTTTGTATCTCAACGAGGAATCGAAGCAAATCCCGACAAGATCAAGGCAATTGAGCAGATTGAAGCACCGAGACGTGTCAAAGATGTGCGTCGACTTGCCGGCTGCGTTGCTGCTCTGAGCAGGTTCATCTCCAAATCCACTGAGCGCGCCCTGCCCTTTTTCAAAATCTTGAAAAAGGCAGGACCGATGAAATGGACTCCGGAAGCGGAGGCAGCGCTGCAGGACTTGAAGAGGTATCTCTCCTCTCCGCCGACACTGGTCGCGCCTAGGCCACAAGAGCCGTTGCTGCTGTATCTACCGGCAACGAATCAAGTGGTTAGTGCTGCGTTAGTGGCGCAGAGAGAAGTAGACGAAGTGACAGCGGCAGCGGCAAGCCCGTCAAGCAACAAGCTAGGACTATCCCCAACAGAGTCTGGTGCCGACAAGACAGGATCCGCGCAGTCAAATGAAGCAGTGCAGAAGAAGAAGATGGTGCAGCGCCCAGTCTATTTTGTCAGCTCTCTATTGCAGGGGGCCAGGTCAAGATATTCTGGCGTGCAGAAGCTGATCTTCGGCCTCCTTATGGTCTCGAGGAAGCTGCGCCACTATTTCCAGGCACATGAAATCACCGTCGTCACTTGCTTCCCGTTGCAGCGGATTTTACGAAATCCAGATGCGACCGGTAGGATAGTGGAGTGGGCATTGGAACTGTCAAGTTTTGGTCTCAAATTTGAAAGCACTTCAACTATTCGGAGCAGAGCCTTGGCAGAATTCATTGCAGAATGGACACCGACGCCAGACGAAGAAATTCAAGAGACAACTATCCCCGGCAAGGAAACAGATCGAGAATGGATTATGTACTTTGATGGGGCTTTTTCGCTGCAAGGCGCCGGTGCTGGCGTGCTGCTTGTCGCACCCACCGGAGAGCACCTCAAGTATGTGATTCAGATGCACTTTCCTCGGGAGAGATCAACAAACAACACTGCAGAATATGAAGGACTGCTTGCCGGTCTCAGGATCGCGACAGACCTTGGAATTAAGAAGCTCATCGTCAGAGGTGACTCACAGCTTGTCGTCAGGCAAGTTAACAAAGACTATCAGAGCCCGTTGATGGAAGCATATGTAGATGAAGTGAGAAAGTTGGAGGAGCGTTTTGACGGTTTGCAAACAGAGCATGTTCCTCGGGCGGAGAACAACATTGCCGACGACCTGTCAAAGCATGCTGCCCTCAAGTTACCTGTGGAACCAGGAACTTTTGTGCTCCGCTTAACTCAGCCATCCGTAACACCATCGACGAGGCAAGACAAGAGAAGGAAGTTGAGTTCCGGCCAGTACTTTCCGGTAGAGCTTCCAGAAGCCGCTGGCAAGGAAGTTGCCGGGAACGACACGGTTGCCGGTGAGCAGCAGCCTTGCGCAGAACCTCAGGTTCTTGCCGCCGAAGCAAGCGCTCCCGCGGCCGAAGATACGCCTTTAGTCCTTGTTGTCGAGCCACAGGCTCCGACATGGGCACAGCATATCGTCCAATTCCTTCAAACAGGAGAACTCCCTGAAGAACAGGAAGAAGCGGAGAAAGTAGCCCGTCAGTCTAGTATGTACCAGTTCGTGGACAGCATCCTGTACAGAAAGAGATCGAACGGTGTGAAATTGAAGTGCATTCCTCGGGAGGATGGACTAGAGCTGTTGGCAGAGATACATGGAGGCATATGTGGCTCCCACATAGGCTCGAGAGCTCTTGTCGGCAAGGCATTCCGGCAAGGTTTCTTCTGGCCCACTGCTCTCCAGGATGCAACTGCACTAGTAAACAAGTGTGAAGCGTGCCAGTTCCATTCAAAGCAATGGCATCAACCAGCTCAAGCCCTTCAGTAAATCCCTCTTTCCTGGCCATTTTCGGTCTGGGGGCTCAACATATTGGGCCCCTTTCCCCGTGCTGCCGGGGGCTTCGAGTACTTGTACGTTGCTATCGACAAGTTCACGAAGTGGCCGGAAGTGGAAGCAGTGAGAAAGGTGACAGCACAGTCAGCCGTCAAGTTCTTCAAGGGAATAGTGTGCCATTTTGGTGTGCCAAACAGGATCATCACCGACAATGGCACGCAGTTCACGAGCCGCACCTTCATGCAGTACGTCCAAGACCTTGGCGGCAAAATCTGTTTTGCCTCTGTTGCTCACCCGAGAAGCAACGGCCAAGCGGAGAGGGCAAATGCTGAAGTGCTGCGTGGTCTCAGAACCAGAACTTTCGACAAGCTACACAAGTGCGGAAGACGCTGGATTGATGAGCTGCCGGCAGTTCTTTGGTCAATCAGAACGACACCAAATCGAGCTACTGGCCAGCCATGCTTCTCCCTGGTTTACGGGGTAGAAGCAGTTCTCCCCACGGAACTCATATATGGGTCACCTCGAGTGCTCGCTTATGATGAGTTTGAGCAAGAGCAGCTGCGCCAAGATGACGCCATGCTCCTTGAGGAATATCGTCTTCGGGCTGCTGTGCGAGCTGCACGCTACCAGCAAGCTTTGCGCCGCTATCATAGCCGCAAGGTTCATGCCCGAAGTCTTGAGGAAGGCGACCTTGTTCTTCGGCGCGTTCAGTCGGCCAAGAATTCCAACAAGTTGACGCCGAAGTGGGAAGGCCCTTATCGGGTAGTACGAGTCACCAGGCCTGGCGCAGTCCACCTGGAGACCGAAGATGGCGTTCCAGTGAGCAACTCCTGGAATATCGAACACCTTCGTAAGTTCTACCCGTAAGGCGCGGTTGCCGGGTCTCCCGGCAACCACCTTTTGTATGAGTTTTGCCGGCAAGGCATGTGATCCTTTGTACAAAGCCAGGCGCAGACCCTGTGCATAGTTGAATAAAGTTAAGTGTTTTACAATTCTTGTCGATTTTCATGTCATTTTATATGCATGCTTGTCTGAGATATTGTATTGCACTTGCTTCCGGTGAGCACTAATGAACCGCCAAGGTTCCATATCTCTATTTTATCTTCGTTCTTTTTCTCAAAGGACAGAAGGTTCCCTCGCGTACAAGTTTGCCGGGGGGGGGGGGGAATGATGGTATGGATACCGACAGGCGATGTTCAAGTTGACATTTTGCAATAAGGAGTACAACAACGAAAAGCTAAGTTGCAAAACTCTTTAAGCAGATTTTTGTTGTAGAGTTATTTTCCTTGAACGATTTCGGCCTTTGTATGGAAAACCTGCACGCGAAGGAACCTTATTGTAATTGGTTGCGCCCTTACTTTGTTTCGAGTCCGCTCAACAACTTAAGTGGCTGCACTGAAAACGTCAAGGTATCTTGTCGGTAGCGGCACCCCCAGCAGGTAGCTAAGGATCCGTTCCTCAAAGTGCTCGCGGCAGGGTGCGCGCACCGGCAAGATCCCAATAAGCGTAGGGCAAAAACCATACAGAAAGAAATCAGATGAGGGAAATAGCATACATTCATCCAAAATATAGCAAGATATATTACATTGACGGTCTCCGCGATTCTAACTTAAGATAAAACTGTCTTTGGCATGGAATAGTGGCGACAAGATGAAGCGAAGCGGCTAGTCCCTGCGCTGGCCTTCGACCCGCTTGACGTGGCTCACTCTGTCAACGATGGGCGCGACAAGCTCTTCGAGTGCCCTGAGATCTGCATCCTCCGGCAAGCTAGCAAGGACATTGGTGAGGTTGATGCCAGGGTTCTTGTGCACCACTTTGATGAGCACCTTGCGGAGGACGGCCCGGCAGAGTTTGCGAGACTCGTTGGCCAGATGGGTTGCTCGGTTAGCCTGGAGCAGCTTGAGAGCATCAACGACGCCCTCGAAGAACATGGTCAGCTTGGCGCTCGAAGACACCCTCTCGTCAGAAGAGTACTTGAAGTTATCCAAGCCCATGGTGGACAGTTCTGCGGCAAGCCTTTCCGCGATGTCGACGAGGTGCTCAGTCCAGATCGTCACACCTTTCTCGAAGTCATTATAGGTGGCGGCGGCGCTGTTGAGTAGGCTCTTCTCAGCCTGAAGATCCTTGGTTAGAGCCCTCTCACAAGCCTTGCTACTTTCAAGGGACTCCTCCAGTGTTGTCAGCTTCAATGTCAGATCGGCAATGGATTCATTGGCTGAAGAAAGCTCTTTGATCTTGTCGGACATGTCGGCTTGCATCTCCACCAAGCTAAAGAGAGTCTTATCTCTGTCGGCTTTGAGCGTTGAGATCTCCTTGCCGTGGCCCTCAAGATCCTCTTCCAGCCTCTTTACCTTATCGCCTAGCTCGCTCTTGGCGGCCTCTGCAGCTTCGGCGGCATCGGTGGCTTCCTTTAGCTTGCCGGCGTGGTCTACAACCAGAGCTTCGAGTGCTTCCTTGTGCCTCTGCTCCAGCTCCTGGGTTCGCAGCGCGACAAGCTTCTCGATCTCCTCGTCCTTGCTGCGGAGCTTGGCGGCAAGCGCCTCCTCGCGAGCGACAAGGTCTTCTTCATGAGCATCGAGCCCGACGCGGCATTCCGTCAAGCGAGCTTCCTCTGCAGCGGCCTGCTGTGTAGCCTCCTCCTGTGCCTTCTCGACATCGGACTGCTTCATGAGGAGCTCGTTCCAGCTCTGATCCAGCTGCTCCCGACCAGCCGTCAGCTCTTGGAAGGCCTCGGCTAACTAGACTTGCGTCTCCCCGACACGCTTCTGGAAATCTGCCTCCGCTGCTTCAACAACTGCCGCCCTGGAGTCCAACTTCTCCTTTCGGGCGCGGTGAAGCGCCTGGAGCTTCTGAAAGTTATCACTCATGGCGTGGAGGAGCTGCTCTTCCTTGGGTCCGCTGCTGCTAGCGGCGGCAACGACGTCTCCATCAAAATTTTCTCCTTCAACTGGCACCCCAGTGCTTGCCGTCCCTGGTATGCTGACGAACAGGTTGTCGCCAACCTTGAGGTAACTGCTTGACGGGGGCACGTCGGATGTTGATGGTTGATCCTCGACAACCGCCTCACCGGCAGCTGGGGGCTTCGCGATCGGTGTAGCGCCAGGCGCTCCTGCGGCAGGAATGCAGTCAGTGTGGTCGCCGGTCTCCTTGCCAGCCCCCTCAGCAGACCTCTTGGCGGTTTCTTCCTGTGCGGCCTTGGCGGCCTCATCGGCTGCGACCCTATCGGCCTCGGCGGCAGCATCCCTAGCGGTCTCTTCAATGACAATATCAACATCCATTTGTTCCACCAAGGGGAAATCTGAAAACCCAAGAAGGGAAACAAGATGAGACCAAGGTTGAAGCTCAAGAAGACAAAGACAGAGAAAGAATAACAAGTGTGTCAAAGCAAGCGGTTTACCTGTGTCGGGCTGTTGAGAGGTGGCTTCTCCTTTCCCGGCAACATTGGTTGCCGATGTAGGATGGCCAACGCCTGTGCTTGCCGGCTCCTCTTCAATGCGGATGGGCTTGCCAGTGGAACCCCCTGCCGAAGGTTCATCTCTGGGCGGCGTGGTCGACGGAGGCGGCACTTCAGGAACGGCCTCCAATGGCTCTCCTTGTTGCCGTCCTTCTCCTACAAGCCCGGTGATGTCAATAGTGAAGATAATCTCCCCAACGCTCGCCAGCGGAAAATGTGTAGTGGACTCACGCTGGGGGCTGGGTTCGAGACTGCGTTGAGGGCTGGGCTCCGGGTTGATAACGACGGTCTCTGGCGCACCTACAGTGCTTGGCGAAGGCTCATCACCCATAGAAGTCTTCGCCCTCTTCGCCGACCTTTGCGCCAACGTCTCTGTATCTTTGCGGGGACAGGCCAAAGCAAAACAATTAAGTTATACAAAGCCAAGGATTCAGAAATTGAAATATGCGGCAAGGGTCACTTACTCCTCTCTTTCCGGGCTGAAGGAAGAGATGTCAAAGTCGACCTCCGCTCCAGTATCCGTGTAAGGAGGTGGAGAAGGGGCCCTGGGATGTTTGGCTGCGGCAGAAACAGGCGGTTGATGTGATCCTGCCACCCCAGCTGTTGGTGCCGTCGGGCGAGACTCCCCCGCCACATCAGTTGTTGCCGCGGTCGTGCGTGGCGAGCGTCGCACAGGTTGCTGCTGGGCTCCTTGCCGCTGCGCAGCCTTGCCGGTCGCTCCCTTACCAGCCTCACCGCTTGAGGAAGACTCACGTGCTGGGGCACCAGAGCCAGCTTTCCGAAGAACACGCTTTTTCTTCCCTGGAGTTGGGGGCTCCTCGTGCGGCTGCTCCTCGGCTGTGTCCTCGACAGGAGGGCTCCCGGTAGGCATGCCGCTCTGCTCCCGGGCAGCTTCCCCTTTCTCAGCAAGGATCTCCTCTGGCACTGTCTCTTCTTCACTGGTGTCCTCTCCCGTGAAGCCAAAGTTGCCGGCCTCCGCGGTGAGATTTGCCTCTTCCGCCCTGCTGGCAATGTAAGCCACTTCTTCATCGGTGGTGGGGCGGATAAGGTTAGAATCTTCCCGGATGGCCCTCTCCGACAAGCTGTCGAAGAACTCCTGTACACGCTCTGGAGGCGGCTCTACCCAAGTCCCATCAAGGCCGTGGGTGTTGCACACTGGCATCATAGCGATGATGGAGCTCAGGGCAGAGTTGTTGCACAGAGGAATCACACCAGCCGGCAACGTGTACCTCCCGTCAGGCCTGAACAACTTGTGGCAGAGGAACGTGTGCTGCAAGATCGTCAGATTGTTATTCAGACCAGGGCGCAACCTCATGATATCTGCTGCGTTCTTGAAATCCCAGGCTGGCCTTCCTTTGTTATGCAAAGGGGCAATGCGCCGGCGGAGGAAATCTGCACCGACCATCTCAATCGTGAGCCCGGAAGCCTTAAGACGGTGGATCCTGGTAATCGCAATTGTGAGCTTCCCATCTTGAGGATCGAGGTCGCTCCAATTCTCGCCGCGGACTACCTTCTTTTGCCGGGGCAAGCAAAACGGCTGAGGGTCTTTCTCCTGGATCCAGCACCACTCGGATTGCCATTCCTCCCACTTCTTGCGGTAGAGACCCCCTGGGTATATATCCTTGTTCCATGCCCTTGGAATCCAAGTGATAGAACCAGAGAGGGCGTCTCCTGTCTCGATGCGGGGAATGAAATAATGACGGAAGAGGGCTGTGTTGGGGACTACTCCGGCAAAGTTTTCGCAGAGGTGAGAAAAGACTGACATGCATGCTATGGCGTTTGGCGTGAAATCCAAAAGGCGGAACCCGTATGTGTACATGATGTCGACAAAGAAGTCGGAGAATGGAGGACAAAGCCCGCAGTAAAAGTAAGCAGCAAAGAAGGGGAATCTATTCGCGCCGCCCCCGGCGGAAGCTGGAAGCGCGCGGGTGGCGAGGTGGCCATTCGTTTTCTTCCCCCACACGCACCTGTACCGAGCGATCAGGGTGTGCCCGTCGAGCGTCGGGTCGAAGACGGCGTGCTCCTTCCGCATCTTCACCAGATCGACCTCATCCACTCTTGCGGCCGAGCCGGCGGCTTTCACCGCTTTGCCCTTGCCTGCTTTGGGCGGCATGGCGGCTGTGGAAGTGGAGTCCGAAGATGATGAGGGCGTGCGGGTGGCGGGAGAATGAAGGAGGCTCCATTTCAGGCTCGAGGGGGAAGACGCCGGCGGTTACAAGACTGGAAAAGAGGTAAATGAGCAGCGCCCCTGCGGATTCCTTCTTATGGGGAAGGCGCGAGGCTGCCTCTTTACTGGCCCGCTTTTATAGCGGTTATCCCGCGCACGTCCTCCACGTCCCGCATTTTACGTGCGTCGTGGGAGGGCGCGGTAAATAAGGCGATTATGACAGCTAAATTCCCGCCACGCGTGCCCGTGCACTGTTTGGGCCTAGCCCAACAACACCTCGCACCCGTGTATGGCCTAGGCCTGGGGGCTCCTGTTGGTGTACTAAAGTTCGGGTCCTTTAGTACCCCATACTTGTGCACGGACGGTTGTAGCTGTACCAGCGGCAAGGCCCGCCGGAGAATAGCTGGGAATAGTTGCAAGATTATCGAAGAGGCACTCGAGTCAAAGATCAAAAGGTAGAAGACCGAAGGCTGGGTTCCCGGCAAGATCCTTGCCGGGAAGGCTCGCGAAGGCCCGGCAAGGTCTCGCACCCGGCAAGATATCGCACCCAGCACAGTGCCACCGCTCCAGTGCAGCGACCAGTCTGTCGTTTAGGGCTTGTCTTCCTGGTTGCATGTCATGTCGCTGGCCGCAGAAGGGGTTAGGCGGTGCTGATGGGACGGGTCCTTTTTCCGTTCCCGAGAAAGTAAGGGACACCTAAACGGAGCACTAAATGCGTTTGTCCTAAGACGTTAGTGGTAATCATGAAACACTGTAGTAACTTTACACCTCTTGTACTGCTGTTCGCCACTGTTGGAGACCCCTTGAACGTATAAAAGGAGGCCCAAGGCGTAGCTACAGGGGGGAGGACCTTCCGGCCCATTCTGCATGCGTAGCTGCTTTCCCACCACAAGCGCTCCGTGTACTTGAGCCAAGAACATCCACAATAAACAACAGCAGGAGTAGGGTTTTACGCTGATCAGCGGCCCGAACCTGGGTAAAGATCCTCGCGTTGATCGTTGGTTCCGCTCTTTGTGCAAATCTTTTCCCCTTGCCGAACCGTAAAGGGATCCATGCGATCCCATAGGTGTCGTACGCCAACAAAAACATATAAGAAACTAAAGTTTCTGACAGGATTCGAACTCAGGACAACGCGTTTCAAACATCGGGCGCTAACCACTCCACCTGATGTTCTTCCTCGAACAAGCAAGAGATATCTGCCTTTTATATAGTTACTGTGATAATTGGTTTAAAGTGATATATTTTATGTCTGACCCGAAGGATCTCGCATTCATTAATAACAAAGAAAAGAGTTGCCCGATTAATTAATAGAAAACCAGGAGAAAACCATCACATGAGGCCCATAAAAACAAGGCACAATGGGCGAGCTGGCTACACACACAAGAATGCACACATATTGTCGAAGAGAAAAGCATCATCAAGGCTGCAATTCGGCGTCATCGTCATTGCACCTCTGCACGTGCGACTCCGGCCGCACCATCAACGACCATCGAGAAATCTACATATCTAAAGGGGCTACGGAGAGAAAGACGTATCGAGAGTGTGTGTGTGAGGCACAGAGACACAACTAGCTAGAGTGTGTTTGTTTGAGAGAGAAGCCAATAGATAGATTAAGATCAAGATCGAGGTGTCACCCTGCTCCTGTCTTTGTTGGGAGGGGCGGGGGGGGGGGGGGAGAGCGAGAGAAAGGCGTATCGAGAGTGTGCGTGTGCTAGGCATAGAGACACAACTAGCGAGTGTGTGTGTGTGTCTGAGAGAGAAGCCAGTAGATAGATTCAGATCAAGATCGAGGTGTCACCCTGGTCCTGCCAGTGTTGGGAGGGGGGAGGGTGCCAGAGACACTTAGAGAGAGAGAGAGTGAGAGAGAGAGTTTGTGTGTTACAGATCTATATTAGGAGATAGGTAGATAGCATGTGTGCGAGGCATGCCTAAAACATCAGGGAGATAAACTAGCGTGTGTGCATGCAAATGCTCGAAATAAATGAAGAGAGAAACAATGTGTGTGTGTGTGTGTGAGCAAACTCTTCTCGAAATCTCAAAACAAAAGGTGCTCAACTGGAATCCCATTGTATGGATTCATATGGTTCCAGGGACTCGAGTTAACCTTAATTAGGGATATGTGTGCGAGACGTAGTTATACTTTGAGACATGAGTGGCGGTGGGTGGGCAGAATTAAAGGGGTGGGGGTGTTCGACAGAGAGAGAGAGAGTGTGTGTTTTTGTGTGAGAGACTTGTAGGATGAGGTAGAAAGACGATTTCTAACCTTGACGGAGGGAGAGAAATAGACGGAGCGCGCGTGTGTGATTGAGATGCCCACGGAGAAGGGAGATTTGTATGTGTGTGAGAGAGATTGCACAATTCATTCATGTATCACTATCTAACGGTCGAGGACGTGCCTCACTTGAACATAATCAATATCTACTTCGTATCGTGGCCGAAGATACAATATCGATTCAACGCTATAAAGATTGGACAATCACATATCGCATAAGTTATACTTTTTTTTTCAAATAGCCTTTTTCAATCGTGCATGCCAAAGTTATAGTGATATTTCTTCAAACAACCACTGTAGTTATCATGTACATGCACCATTCTTAGTGTTGCATTCAAATTCATTAGTGTTGGATGATTTAAGGTTCTATTATGAAGCAATATACATAATATTCATATATGAATTCAACGGGTACTGCAATTTATGAAATGGATGCCATGTAATCATATGAGGTAACACTTTTAAGTAGCGGATTATAATATCCATTTCTTTTGCGTATCTATATTATCCATTTGTTATTGTACAATATAATTAAAATTAACACATCAATGCATTGTGTTTAAAATAAATAACCAATGGCACAAAATTACATATTTACACGAGAAATACATAGGCTGAGTGTTTGCTCCCTTTTTTATGAATGCGCCTCAATTACACCCGTACGATCGGCCGCGCCCGTGTGATCGTAACAAGTTATCGGTGCATCATCAGGGTTATTGCTGACATGTGCGCCATGTACACAGTCGCGCATCACCGGCTTCCCGCTAGCACTGTCCAAAATTAGTTGAAACTGGATACAAACGATCCCGCGGGCAAGAAAATCTCCCGCCTACTTCTAAAATTTCCGCGACCTAGTCTGGAGCATGCGGAATTCCCCTTTTGTCCTTGGTGCAAGGAGAACAACATGGCCCTCATTTACATAATAGGTCGGGGTTGCTTTGGTAACTTCCGCTCCTCCACCACACGACACCTCCATTTCCTCTCCCCTCCCACAAAAACGACTACTCCACAGCACCAGAGCATCTTACAGCATGCCATCCGTACTTTATCGGTGATTGTACCCCCTTCCCTCTCGAAACCCTAGACTGCTCATCCATCGGCGTACCAGAGCCTATTCACTGCCGGCGTCGTCCACCTCACCGGATCTGCTTCTGAGGCCGCATCTACCCCTCCCACCTTCCCTAGAAACCGTAGACTGCTCATCCACCACTGTACCACAACCCATTCAGTGCCGGCCTTGTCCACCGTGCTGGATCTGCTTCGCCGATGCTTTCATCAATCGCAGCGCATCTACAGCAGCTCCTTCCTACACCGCACCGGAGCCGCTTCGTCCACACCCCCGGAGCCGCCTCACCGACACCCCCGTCGATGGCCTAAGATCCACTTCGTCGACACCGTCCTCAACCCTACCGGAGCCGCTTCGCCGACACCATCCTCAACCCAACCGGAGCCGCTTCACCGACGCCCAAGTCCATGGCCTCAGATCCGCATCGTCCACATGATCGTCCAACCTACCGGAGCAGCTTCCTAACGCCCTTGTCCACGGCCGCAGATCCGCATCATCGACACCATCCTCAACCCTACCACCGGAGCAGCTTCACCGACGCCCTTGTCCACGGCCGCAGATCCGCATCATCGACACCATCCTCAACCCTACCACCAGAGCAGCTTCACCGACGCCCTCGTCCACGGTCCTGGATCTCCTTACTGGACCCCGACAGCCACCGCAACGTCATCACCCTTGATGTTTCTAACCTGGTTCCCACCATCTGGCAAGATGCCAAGCACCCGTCGTGACCTAGGAAGTTGTCACCTTTAAACCCGTCCAGCATCACCTGCCAGATGTACTTCAAATATACTAATAGGTCACTGTTACATGTTATGGAGCTGGCAAGAGCTACAAGGACGATATTTCTTCTGGATCTAACACCTTGGCCAACCAAACTCTTGGACTGAAGCATTGCTATGATCTTGTAAGTGCGTCTCTCTCTTGTATTGTTGTGTGCCTGCCAGCGTGCTTTGCTAGGATTTTCTACCAGTAATCCCATTGTGTAGCCAATGATTACCACTACTGGCTGCTAAATTAGAGATATAGACGTCATACATTACACAATGTCGTAGGTGGCATGAAGGAATGCCAGTGCACTAAATTAGGCTCCCTTAGAGTGCCTGCAAGTCCAGTACACAAAGTCATGGGTAGTTTATGCGACGCACACAATTGTTAATTGGTGGTTTAATTATGTGCAAGGGATATACAATGTATTATCATGTAGAGATGTCTCAAATTAGCTATGTCAACTTGCAAATGGGGCGCAACAATGAGAAAGTACAAGATTTCTTAGTACAAAATGTATGGTGCATTTTCATGGAACATCGCAAAAAAAAATGAGGGGCAGCGGTGATCCTATACAGCATGGTATGGTAAGTCACTCCATTGCAATCATCATGATGTTATTTGTTTGGCATTGCTGTTGGCCAGGGTTCTTAGGGCCAGTTATTTTGAGTTATCCTATGAAAATAAGCTCCTGTGAATATAACTTCGAGATAATAAGCCAACCAGTTCTTTTCATTGCCTGCTTTTTCAGCTTATCTGTTGTATGATCAGTGAAAAGTCTATTGCATTATATTTTGTCATTTTGCTGCCCATATGAAAATAAATTTGACTTGCAAACATCATGAATTGAACCCATCGCAGTAATTAATATGATAGGAAAACATACCATCATTATTTGTTCAAAATGCAAATACAAAGATACATTCTACTTGGCACAATCTACTTTGGTCAATGTCTTCCAAACAGAGGATAATTGCCTAAATTTATATGATTAATCATTATCTATCAAAATTCCATGGTCCAAGTGGATGGTTTTTATCATATAGCAGCACCACCTGAAAGCATCATATAGCAGCAGCAGCTCATAGCAATTCATCATATAGCAGCAACAGTAGCTCATATCAATACATCATATAGCAGCAGCAGCAGCTCATAGCAATTCATCATATAGCAGCAGTAGCTCATAGCAATTCATCATATAGCAGCAGCAGCTCATAGCAATTCATCATATAGCAGCAGTAGCAGCTCATAGCAATTCATCATATAGCAGCAGCAATAGCTCATAGCAATTCATCATATAGCAGCAGCAGCAGCTCACAGCAATTCATCATATAGCAGCAACAACAGCAGCTCATAGCAATTCATCATATAGCAGATCAGAATGAAAATTTGGCAAAAAATCAGAGGAGATCCTCACCTTGTTGGATGAGCTCATCCTACAACAGCACCTCATGGCCACGACCTAGGAGGAGTGGAGGGGGAACGAGGGGCCATCTGCCGGAGTGGGGCGTCGGCTGTAGTTGGGCGGCGGCCGCCGGAGTGGAGCGTTGGACGGACCATAGTGGAGCAGCTGCTAGGGACCAGCAGAGTGTGGGGCAGCGCCAGAGGGAGGAGCAGCCGAGGAGATGGAGCCCTACCCGCAGGCCATCGAGCCTCGCTGGAGAGAGCATCGTCGAGGAGCAGGGCAGATGGGACCGATGGCGGTGGCTCACAGGTGGAACTCTAGCGCTGTAGGCAGGGGAAAGGGGAGTGGAGATGCGGGCGGGCAGGGGAACGAACGCTTGCGTGTTAATTTTTACTTGGGGGCTGGGTGTGACGCCGGCCTGAGCAGTGGCATTTTCAGTGTAATATGGGCAAACAACAGTGTCATTTAGCTATACCCATTGTTTTTAAGGCGTCCCTAAGGCGTCACCTAGGAGACTCTTAGGCGTCAGGGCGCCCTACGAGCTTGAAGCATCCAGCTTGCCTTATGTACCTGCGTAAGGCGTCCGCCTTAAGCTTTAGAGTGTCTGAGGCGTCTGCTTAGGTGTCCAGGTTGTTGCCTTGGTCCATTTTGGATGCCTTAGCTTGCCAGGCAGGCAGGGGAGCTGTTTTAGGCTGGAAACAGAGTTTTGGCGGGAAACAGAAAGGTTGTTGGCTACAACAGGTAAGAGGAGGGGATAGAGAGAGAGAAACAACCCCCAATCCACACATTCCTCCCCCTCCTTCTCTCCAGTGGCTCCTCTCCAGTAGATCTGCTTCCTCCTCTACAGCAGATCCCTTCCGGCAGCTCCTCCCCCTCCTCCTCTCCAATGGCTCCTCCTCCTCTCCAGCAGCTCCTCATTCTCCTCCTGTCCAGCAGCTCCTCCTCCCAGAGAAAGTGCAAAGAGGATGGATGCTATATGGGCTCTACAACCAGCAGCAACTACAAGGTGTGTATGCCAGTATGCCTAGTTGCCTACCAACCAAATTCTACTCTATTATGCTGCTTAGAACTCTCTAAGGCGTCTGCCTTGCCTTATGCCTTATCGCTTAGGCAGTGATGCGCCCCCCAATGCCTTGCCTCGCCTTACTGCCTTAAAAACATTGGCTATACCCCTTCAATTTTAAGTGAGCTTATACGGGAAGCAACCCCCCAAGCTTTTTCTCATTGTGAAGGAATGGGTGGTGGAAATAAGTTCAGGCCAAGCCCATAACTCAAAAACGAGTTCTTTAGAGCTTTTATGGCTTATTTTGACAATAAGCTCTCAAAAGGTGGAAAAGAACTGGTCCTTAACCTGCAATTCAATTGTGCGTGCAATGATGAATCACTCTTGACTGCTATAGAGTAGATTTAGGCATCATACATGGCATAACCTAATACATGTGCATCTCATTATAGAATCTGAAATATGCAATGTTTATGCTAGTTCATAGGTTGCACATGATGTTTAAATGCCTCCTAAATCTGGTCAGTCAAGTGATGGTCTTTAAGCCTCCTTCTATGCTTGTTTTCTTGATATGTAATTCAGGGTTGTGCAAGATTTGCTCACACATGTGTTCAATATCTTGTTTGTATCAACCAACCATACTAGAACTGTTTGCTTTGATTACTTGCTGTTCATGACCTAACGGAGCTTGTCAATGATTTAAACACTAATGGCTGCTGTAGTGGGGGCTTGTATAACTCATAGGTGACATAAAGGTTTGCCTGTACACTAAACTAGGCTCCCCAAGAGTACGTGGAGGTCCAGTTCACGAAGGTATGCCTAGTTTATACATAACGCACACATAGTAAATGCTCATTTGAGTGTGTGCTAGAGATGTGGCATGTTTCATTATGTGGTGTCATTTTGTTATAAACTCATGCTTTGGTGTTGCCCAGAGACTGGAAAGTATGCATATTTATCTTCCATGTAAGGAGACCTGTAACTAGTTTGTGTCACCTTGCAGAGGGGGTGCAACGAAGCAAAGATTCAGGATTTCCAAGTACAAGATGTTAGGAAGGAGCCTTTCAAGAGAAGGAGGAGCAGCACTAAGCCTGTACAACCAGTTATGGTAAGTCACTGTATTACAATTACCAGGACATCTTATTTGTCTGACATTGTACTTGCGTAGGGTTCTTCACCTGTAACCCAGTCATTGGGCCATTGATTAATACTCCCTCTGCTCACTATTATAAGATAAGATGTTCTAACTTTTTCCTAAATCAGATGTATGTAAACACATTTTAATGTGTCTGTTCACTCATTTCAGTATGGATGTAGTCTACATTTAAATATCTAAAACATCTTATATTAGTGAACAGAGTGAGAAACTCCTTCCTGCTATGGTAGAGTTCTCGATATCATAAATGTCATAACCAAACGCATGTTCACATCATTAGCCTCCCTATCATTACTAGGATCTTGAGTACATACTGGTCGAGATACTTCATAGGGGGCAAACAATGTTACATTACTTGTTCCATTATATAGAAGATACATCAGTTGATTCAAATGTAGCGAGGCCAAGGATGTTATTGAGGCGTGCATGTATGCATGCTGCCAACACAACAGTTCAATTGCTTGTTTGCTTCAGGCAAAATTGCTCTTTTCAATTGCTTTTTTTGTCCTCAGTTAATTAGATGCCCAAACAATGCTGCCTCATGTAGGGTACTTGTATAACTATTAGTTGACATAATTAAATGTCTTACCATTTCATTACTCTGGTGAAGTGTGCCTGAAGCATTGAAGTCCATTAACCAACTATTACTGCATCAGGCTCACAATCTAGTTTATACAAGGCTAATGATTGCATAGTTTTGCTTGCTGTAGTAGGTTTGTATGAATTCCTATGCAGTTCATTATGCTCCCTAAGACTCTTTTGAAACATGGCACACAATGTTCTAGCTAGTTAATACAAGCTACACAATGGCTAACTGCTTGCTTACTTATACGCAAGATATATCTAATGTTTAGTAGCTGCGCGTGGTTTAAATTTGTAACCTGTCCGTGTTTTGGATTTGGCCCCAACATAATGCTCCTTTGGTGAGCTAGGAGAGATTTCTGTATGCGTCCTGCACAGACTACCATCTTTATACTTTTTTAAAATATCATCTGCTTATGCTTCATGACGTGTGCATTATTGTTAGTCCTGTTTTGCCATGTACAAGATAGTCTGTCTTGCTCGCTTCACTGTTGTAACTATATTTTTGCTGTAGTCATGTGTACTTACAGAAACATTTCAGGATAAACTGACATCAACACAAAGCTCTCAGAGCAGTGCGGCATGGCCGTTACCAAATGATTATGGATTGGAATTGGAATGTGCTGATGTTCTAGAGCGTCAACTAGAGGCGGCAAGACATCGTGCATACGAGTCTCAAGATTTAATTAACATGTTGAGATTGGAGGTGTAGACAAAAGATGCAACAGTCAAAAAAATGAAACAAGAGACTGAGGAAACCACAAAGAAAGTGGAGATTTTGCAGACTAAAATTTGTGCTATCTGAATCCGGCCAATTCTATATTCTGAAGAGATTATAGTTCAAATGGTAAGTTGTGTTGATGCGCGTCCATGATGTATGAGCTGTATGTGCCCTGTGTATGTAATTTGCTGTTTGTTTACGCTTTATTATCACTGTTGGCGAAATATGATGCCTAGTGGATGTAATCTGCTGTAATTTCTTTATTGTATAGTGTAGGATTATTCTTCGTTTCTATGGCTTAAATCTCTTTATTATATAGTGTAGGTTTTTTTGAGGGGATTGTAGAGTAGGATAGTTCTATGTTGTTATATATCTATCGTAGAAACGACATCCAACAGGCCCAATCTATGTGGCCCCATAATTGCTCGGATGTTCCCATCTACGAGGCCTGTTACAATCATGGGCCGCCGCATGGCAGAAATGGATTTGGGGCTCGAATGTGGGCCCATCGTAATGTGGGCTCTTACCAGGCCGTTAGTAGGCCGAACGCTAGATAGGCCCGCTATAATGGAAACAAGCCCACGGGCCACTAGCAGGCCGAAATGATCATCTGTTGAGTCTTGGCCCATTTCCTTGATGGTCCGTTACCAGGCCGAAAGATACACCAGGCTGGAAGCTGGCCCAAATCGCTAATGGACCGCTAAAAGGCCTAAATACGTACCGCCAGGAATTTGGCCCATGCCTATAATGGGCCTCTAACGGGCCGAAAGACGTACAACCTGGAAATTGGCCCATCTCTATAATGGGCCTCTAACAGGCCGAAAGAACCTCGGCCGACAAATGAGCCCAAAGACATAGCGGGCTGTTAACGGGCTGGAACAGATGATGGACCGCAATGGTCTCAAATCGTTAACGGGCATTGACAGGCCGAATTGGCAGATCTCGTATGGGCCATTTTTTTAAATGGGCCAGCCGAAGTTAGGCCGTAAATAGGCCGGCCCGCTTATTTTGCCTGGGCCGGCCTTTTTAACCTAAATGGGCCACTGTTGGGCCGTGTGTAGGATCAAGGAGATAGGTCTAGAGGGGGGTGAATAGACTCCTAACTAGCCAAATTAGCAGTTTTTGATTTCTCTTGGAACTTAGGCAGATTTTGGCACAAGTTAAGATCACTCCAATACTTTCTACAGATGCATACCTAGAGATTAAGCAGCGGAAATAGTAAAGCATGCAATAGTACGGAAAGTAAAGGGGTAGAGTATGGAAGATCAAACGCAATGAAGACACGGTGGATTTTTGGCGTGGTTCCGATAGGTGGTGCTATCGTACGTCCACGTTGATGGAGGCTTCAACCCACGAAGGGTAACGGCTGCGCGAGTCCACGGAGGGCTCCACCCACGAAGGGTCCACGAAGAAGCAACCTTGCCTATTCCACCATGGCTTACGTCCACGAAGGACTAGCCTCACTCGGGGTAGATCTTCACGAAGTAGGCGATCTCCTTGCCCTTACAAACTTCTTGGTTCAACTCCACATCTGGTTGGAGGCTCCCAAGTGACACCTAACCAATCTAGGAGACACCACTCTCCAAAAGGTAATAGACGGTGTGTTGTTGATGAACTCCTTGCTCTTGTGCTTCAAATGATAGTCTTCCCAGCACTCAATCACTCCTCACAGATTTGGCTATGGTGGAAGAAGGATTTGAGTGGAAAGCAACTTGGGAAAGGCTAGAGATCAAGGTTCAAATGGTAGGAATGGAATATCTTGATCTCAACACATGAGTAGGTGGTTCTCTCTCAGAAAATGTATGGTGGAAGTATAGGCACGTTCTGATGGCTCTCCTTACTGAGAAGGATGGGGTGGAGGGGTATATATAGCCTCCTCACAAAATCCAACCGTTACACACTTTTGACCCAACTCGGTGCCACCGAAACAAACATCTCGGTAGCACCGAACTGTGTAAAAGATATGAACTTTAGGAATCTCGGTGGGACCGATACGAACAACTCGGATGGACCGAAGTGCAATGGCTTAGGGCAATCCTCATCTCGGTGGCACCGATTGCATCAACTCGGTAGGACCGAAGTGAAGCAATAAGGCAACAGAGACTTGGCAAGCCATCTCGGTGAGACCGATTTGCAAACTCGGTGAGACCGAAGTAAATGCAAACGATTACAGAGAGTTGGCAAGGCCATCTCGGTGGGACCGAGATCCATTTCGGTGGATCCGATTTGTTAGGGTTTGGCAGTGGCTAAGTCTTGGATGAACTCGGTGGGGCCGGATTGGAAATTTCGGTGGGGCCGAGTTGGACTTTAGGTTTAGGACATATTTGGGTAGAGTTAGTGGTTGAGGGTTTAGGAATACTGTCACTAAGCACTTGAGCAAAAAGACCATTAAGCAACACCTCATCCCCTTTTAATAGTATTGGCTTTCCTATGGACTCAATGTGATCTTGGATCACTAAACCAAAAATGTAGAGTCTTGATCTTTGCCAATTCTTGTCCTTAGCATTTTGAGGGGGTTCCACGTCCTCTTGTCCACGCCACGCCATTGTTGAACTTGTCTGAAATTCACTGGATAAAAGCATTAGTCCAACAACATGTATGTTGGCATAAATTACCAAAACCACCAAGGGAGCAAATGTGCTTTCAATCTCCCCCTTTTTGGTAATTGATGACAACATACATCAAAGCTTCAAATATAGATATAGTAGAGGTATGTATGAAAGCTTTGAAGGAAACATGTAACATGTATGAGCTCCCTTGAACTCCCCCTGAAGATGTGCATAACATGATGATATCTCATAGAAAAATATACATGCAACATGTATCTTGGCTATATGCATCAGAGCAATATATATATTACATTGGAGTATCCACATGTACAAGATTTTCTCCTTGCAAACAGTATATACTTAGCAAGTGGTCAGCCATGTACATGAGTGTGATGCATATACTTACCTTGAAGTTCTTGATCAAGTACCTGAACAAATACTCTTGAGAAAACAGGGTTAGATAACACAAGATAATTTCTTCAAGAAAAAGACACAAGATCAACAAGAAACCAAGATTGGGATGACATGTAGAAGAGAGTATCACTAGGTGAATACTTCTTTGAAGCAGACATGTCCCCAAAAGAAATAGTTGTCTCCCCTTAAAGAACTTCCTCTCCCCCTGAATCTGACATGGATATTGGGAGTAGGTAGGGTGAGAAAACTAGAACAACCAAAGAACAAACTTATCATGTTTCTCTCTCCCCCTAAAAGAAACATGTAACATTCTCTCCTCTTGTAAGGTGGATCTCTTTTATAGTGATAAGCTTTGATGTGTATTCCTCTCATAAGCTTTGATGTGTATTCCTCTCTCCCCCTTTGACATCAATTTCCAAGAAGGGACTTCAAGGTTATTGATCAAGTGGGTTTGGTCCTCGAGAAACACACTTGGCCATTGAGTGGCTCTAGATGCAAGTAGTGGGTAAGAATCATCGAGTGGAGCTGGAGCAGAAAAACTCAGGGAAAATTTGATAGAAAATTCCTTAGAGCAGTCAAAATTGGTGACACTGAGTTGAGACCATTCGGTGGAACCGAGTTTGATGCAATGGAATATTTTGTCAACTCAGCTCACTAGGCAAGGAAATCTCACAAGGATTTGCAATGAATTAACTGCGAATCAAACGAAAAGAAATGAAACAAAAACAAAGAAACGTCTAGATGAAGTCTTTTTTTAAACTTCATCTAGATGGGCCGGCGACTAGGTCACCTATGTTAGAGTATATTGACTTAGGAGTTAAGTGAGAATACTTGATCATAGGTCATACTCATCGTTAAGCTCAAAATGGGGTTGCCATTTTTCCTTTAAGCTCTTGATGTATTCACATCTTGTTGAGTTGCTTTAGCTCATGTCTTTGAGTAGAGCTTCTCTAAGATGTGAGAACTTACATTGGTATTTGGTGAAGTCCATCATGTAGTTGAACTTGAAGTGGATGCTCATGAATTTAAGTTTGGAGCTATCCTATCATTTGTAGTTCATCTTCCTACATGGGTTAGATTTGCGAGGAACAACATGTGTACCCAAAATGACAAGAATGAAGCATAACTTAAATGTTGTCAAAGGATATGTTTAGGTTGTCTTGTTCCTTGTTACTCCATCAATTGTTGATACTTGGGTTATACAAGAATGCTCTAGATAAGAGTGAGATGCAATCTTGTGACAAGAAGCTTGTCCAAGTACCTACAAGGGTTAGATACCATACAAGGGAGCAAAATGTCCAGGATATAAAATGATCATAAAGGATATCATGGGTTAGTCAAGAATGCTCATGCCCTTGTATGCATCCTCATGAACCTCTAGTTCACGTTTGAAGCATCAATGATGTTCAATTCACTTCTCAAGTGACAAAACACTTTCTCATCAAGTGGTTTGGTAAAGATGTCCGCCAATTGTTTGTCTGTACGAACATGTTTAAGGTCAATATCTCCTTTCTCAACATGATCTCGAATGAAATGGTGACGAACCTCAATATGCTTAGTTCGAGAATGTTGCACGGGATTGTGTGCTATCTTAATAGCACTCTCATTGTCACAAAGTAATGGTACATGTCTCACATGCACACCATAATCTTTAAGAGTCTGTGTCATCCATAGTAATTGAGCACAACATGATCCCGCGGCAATGTATTCCGCTTCGGCAGTAGATAGAGATACGGAATTTTGTTTCTTGGAGGACCAAGACACAAGAGATCTACCAAGAAATTGACATGTACCCGAAGTGGATTTTCTGTCAACCTTGTCTCCGGCATAGTCCGAATCGGAGTAGCCAACAAGATTGAAAGAAGATCCTTTGGGATACCATATGCCAAAGTTTGGTGTATGTATCAAGTATCTCACAATTCTTTTCACCGCCTTAAGGTGACACTCTTTTGGTGCCGCTTGGTATCGTGCACACATGCACACACTTAGCATAATGTCGGGTCGAGAGGCACATAGATATAATAATGAACCAATCATAGATCGATAAACCTTTTGATCAACCGGTTTGCCATCCTTGGTCAACTCAAGATGTCCACTTGTGGGCATGGGAGTTTTCATACCTTTACTCTCTTGCATGTTGAAATTTTTGAATAAGTCCTTAGTATACTTTGTTTGAGAGACAAAGGTACCTTCCCTAGTTTGCTTGATTTGCAAACCAAGAAAGAATTTGAGTTCACTCATCATAGACATCTCAAACTTCTCCGACATCAACCTTCCAAACTTTTCACTAAAAGAGGGGTTAGTAGATCCAAAGATAATATCATCAACATAAATTTGGCATACAAATAATTCTCCATTAACCCTCTTAGTGAACAAAGTTGAATCAATCTTCCCAATTTCAAAACCTTTTTCAAGAAGAAATTTTGTCAAGCATTTGTACCAAGCTCTAGGGGCTTGCTTGAGACCATAAAGAGCTTTACGAAGTTTGTACACATGATTAGGTTTCTTGGGATTCTCAAAGCCGGGAGGTTGTTTAACATACACTTCCTCCTCAATTTCACCATTTAAGAAGGCACTTTTAATATCCATTTGGTAAAGAGTGATATCATGGTGATTGGCTTAAGCAAGTAAAATGCGAATGGATTCAAGTCTTGCAACGGGGGCATAGGTCTCACCATAGTCCATACCTTCGACTTGTGTGTAACCTTGTGCTAAGAGACGAGCCTTGTTGCGTACAACTTGTCCATCTTCATCTTGCTTGTTCCGAAACACCCATTTGGTTCCAATGATGTTTTGCCCTTCCTTAGGCTTCTCAACCAATGTCCAAACTTGGTTCCTCTCAAAGTTGTGTAGCTCCTCGTGCATTGCATTCACCCAATCGGGGTCCTTGAGAGCATCTTCTACCTTTAAGGGTTCAACACTAGAGATAAATGAGTAATGCTCACAAAAGTTAGCTAAACGAGATTTAGAGCGAGTGATTCTCCCGGTTTGGATATCTCCAAGTATTTGTTCGACGGGATGATCCTTGTCGATTCTTGCTCTAACTCGAGGTAGCTTTTTCTTGGGTTGTGGTGAGGCTTCCTCATCATCGTCATCTTCTTCGTCTTCGTTGGTGTTGTCGTTGTCTGTTTGTGGAGGTGGTGATGGAGGTTGAGGTGGATCATCTTGTTGCACTTCCTCATTCCCATCGTCTTGACGTGTTCCACTTGTGGATGCCTCCATATCAACTTGTCGTTCACCTTGATGTGAAGTTGGGGCTTCCACTTGAATAGACGAGGTACTCTCCTTTACTTCCACGGGGCGAATCTTGCCAATGGGCAAGTCTTGGATTGCTTCGGATGGTTCTTTATCTCCTACATCAAGTGGTAATTGCTCGACTTGCGAGCCGTTAGTCTCATCAAACTTCACATCTACCGTCTCTTCAACTTTTCGAGTGAAGTTGTTGTAGACACGGTAAGTGTGAGAGTTCGATCCATAACCAAGTAGGAAACCTTCATGAGATTTAGGAGCAAATTTTGAACGACGATGCTTATCAAGAATGTAACATTTTGAGCCAAATACTCGAAAGTATCCAACTTGTGGTTTGTTTCCGGTGAGCAGTTCATACGCCGTTTTACCAAGAAGCTTGTGAAGATAGAGTCGGTTTGTTGCATGACAAGCTGTTTCAACCGCTTCTGCCCAAAAATGTCTTGGCGTGTTGTATTCATCAAGCATTGTTCTTGCCATCTCAATAAGTGTACGGTTCTTCCTCTCAACAACTCCATTTTGTTGAGGTGTGTACGTAGCCGAGAACTCATGTGAAATACCCTCCTCATCAAGAAAGGTGTCCACATTGGCGTTCTTGAACTCCGTTCCGTTGTCACTCCGAACCTTCTTGATATTAACTTCAAATTGATTTTGAGCTTTTCTTGCGAAGTTTTTGAAGATCTTTTGTACCTGCGATTTGTCATCAAGAAAGAACACCCACGTAAATCTGGAAAAATCATCAACAATGACTAAACCGAAAGAGTTACCACCAAGACTCTTATAGGCGTTGGGACCAAACATATCCATATGAAGTAGCTCAAGTGGTCTCCTCGTGGTCATAATGTTCTTTACGGGATGGCTTCCTCCAACTTGTTTTCCTGCTTGGCAAGCACTACAAAGACGATCTTTGTCAAATATAACATCTTTTACTCCAAGAATGTGATCTGCTTTAACAAGTTTATCTAGGTTATGCATACCAACATGTCCAAGTCTTCTATGCCATAACCAACCTTTAGAAGATTTTGCAATTAAACCTGTACGAGGTTGGGCTATCTTAGTGAAGTCAACAATGTAAAGATCACCTCTACGAATGCCGGTAAAGACTATATTATGATTATCTTGGCGAAACACTTGGCAATCTACTTTGGTAAATAGAACATTAAAGCCAAAATCAGCTAGTCTAGATACAGAAAGAAGATTGTAACCAAGAGATTCAACAAGCATAACATTTTGTATGGAGCTATCATTGGATATGGCCACCTTACCAAGGCCAAGTACCTTACCCTTGGAGTTGTCTCCAAAAGTCATATACTTGCGTGGACCATCATTTTTAGTAAGCTCACGAAACATGTATCTGTCTCCGGTCATGTGATCGGTACATCCACTATCAAGAATCCACTCTTTTACTCCGGCCATATAATCTCGAAGATTTGCCATAAGACTGAGATTCCTCATGGTCTTCTCAAATTCAATATCAAAGTCTTCGTCTTCATCATAATAGCCGCGCTCAACGTCATCATCATGCATGTGATTAACAGATTTATTAGTTTCATGATCATGACAATGTTCAAGTTCATGAATTCTAACAGTTCCATGATAATATTGCTAATAGTTCTAACATCTCCTTTGGCACGCATGAGATCACGAAGCTCAAACAAGCAATCATCAAACTTAGGATCATTGGGACTTATTTTGTGAAAAACAACAGCCTTATGAAGAATCTTATCAAGACTCTTTAGAGAATAATCGGGATATCGCTTTTCTAAATCATGCCATAGAGTATAAGCACATGCAAAGTTTCGCATACAACCAAGCACAATCTTAGGTAATCCTCTAATGATAAGATTGACGGTTCTAAGATTACGAAGCATGTCAATTTGCTCTTCATGAGTAGGATGCAAGGGATCAATAGGGGGCACATAAGGATTATGAATATACTTGCTCAAGTTAAACTCATCAAAGATATGAAGCATTTCATCCCTCCAAAAGTTGTAATACTCCCCATTGAGAATAGGCACTCTACGTCTAATACTCCCGAACGTAGACATATCCATCTCCCTCCAATGGTGATGAAACCAAAGCAATGGATACCAAAGCTCTAATACCAATTGTAGGATCGAGGAGATAGGTCTAGAGGGGGGGGGGGTGAATAGACTCCTAACTAGCCAAATTAGCAGTTTTTGATTTCTCTTGGAACTTAGGCAGATTTTGGCACAAGTTAAGATCACTCCAATACTTTCTACACATGCATACCTAGAGATTAAGCAGCGGAAATAGTAAAGCATGCAATAGTATGGAAAGTAAAGGGGTAGAGTATGGAAGATCAAACACAATGAAGACACGGTGGATTTTTGGCGTGGTTCCGATAGGTGGTGCTATCGTACGTCCACGTTGATGGAGGCTTCAACCCACGAAGGGTAACGGCTGCGCGAGTCCACGGAGGGCTCCACCCACGAAGGGTCCACGAAGAAGCAACCTTGCCTATTCCACCATGGCTTACGTCCACGAAGGACTAGCCTCACTCGGGGTAGATCTTCACGAAGTAGGCGATCTCCTTGCCCTTACAAACTTCTTGGTTCAACTCCACATCTGGTTGGAGGCTCCCAAGTGACACCTAACCAATCTAGGAGACACCACTCTCCAAAAGGTAATAGACGGTGTGTTGTTGATGAACTCCTTGCTCCTGTGCTTCAAATGATAGTCTTCCCAGCACTCAATCACTCCTCACAGATTTGGCTATGGTGGAAGAAGGATTTGAGTGGAAAGCAACTTGGGAAAGGCTAGAGATCAAGGTTCAAATGGTAGGAATGGAATATCTTGATCTCAACACATGAGTAGGTGGTTCTCTCTCAGAAAATGTATGGTGGAAGTATAGGCATGTTCTGATGGCTCTCCTTACTGAGAAGGATGGGGTGGAGGGGTATATATAGCCTCCACACAAAATCCAACCGTTACACACTTTTGACCCAAATCGGTGGCACCGAAACAAACATCTCGGTAGCACCGAACTGTGTAAAAGATATGAACTTTAGGAATCTCGGTGGGACCGATACGAACAACTCGGATGGACCGAAGTGCAATGGCTTAGGGCAATCCTCATCTCGGTGGCACTGATTGCATCAACTCGGTAGGACCGAAGCGAAGCAATAAGGCAACAGAGACTTGGCAAGCCATCTCGGTGAGACCGATTTGCAAACTCGGTGAGACCGAAGTAAATGCAAACGATTACAGAGAGTTGGCAAGGCCATCTCGGTGGGACCGAGATACATTTCGGTGGATCCGATTTGTTAGGGTTTGGCAGTGGCTAAGTCTTGGATGAACTCGGTGGGGCTGGATTGGAAATTTCGGTGGGGCCGAGTTGGACTTTAGGTTTAGGACATATTTGGGTAGAGATAGTGGTTGAGGGTTTAGGAATACTGTCACTAAGCACTTGAGCAAAAAGACCATTAAGCAACACCTCATCCCCTTGTAATAGTATTGGCTTTCCTATGGACTCAATGTGATCTTGGATCACTAAACCAAAAATGTAGAGTCTTGATCTTTGCCAATTCTTGTCCTTAGCATTTTGAGGGGGTTCCTCGTCCTCTTGTCCACGCCACGCCATTGTTGAACTTGTCTGAAATTCACTGGATAAAAGCATTAGTCCAACAACATGTATCTTGGCATAAATTACCAAAACCACCAAGGGAGCAAATGTGCTTTCACGGTGCCATGTGTTGACGTATCATAGGCATCTCCCGTCCAATGAATGGATGACATCTGTCGCAACGCCGAGCTGACACGTGGATCCGCTGGCGAATGAGAAATTTACATGTGGAAAATCGCCATTGGTCAGGGCTGCTTACGGGTTATCGGATCCAAACCCGCACCCGATAGCTTAACGGCGACCCGTTACGGTGGATGCCACGTGTCGGTCACCCTTGACGAAAACACTTCCATGACGCGACATTTATCGTCATGGAAGTGGACACTTCCGTGATGATAATTTCGGTATTGTTATGGAACACTTCTACGACAGCACAGATATGACTATCTTGATTCTATCATAAAATTATCATGGATGTACATGCATGACAGAAAACTTGACCTACTGTGACAAAGACGTATCATCACGGAAGTGTTTTTTTTGTAGTGATGCCAGGCTGCAGCGACACCATCACCATCCGCTGTGACGAGAAGGACGCAGTACGTTCCCTCGAGCGTGCCTACAAGGATGCCGCCACCACTTACCCTGCCGACGAGGAGGACGTCGAGCCTGCTGAGCCCGCACCCGTGAAGAAGAAGCAGCTGTTCTCTCAGGCACGCGCCGAGATGAAGAATGTGTTGGTGGATGGCAGAGGCTTCGGGCCCGCCTTCATCATCGGTAGCAGCGTCGATCCCAAATAGGAAGGTGTGCTCGTCGCCTTCCTCCGGGCAAGTGCTGATGTGTTCGCCTGGACAGCATTAGATTTGTCCGGTGTGTCGAGGGAGGTGATCGAGCACCACTTAGCGGTGTGCCGCAATGCACGCCCCGTGAAGCAAAAGGCACGGCGCCAGGCGCCCGAGAAGCAAGAGTTCATTGTCCAAGAAGTTCAGAAGCTACAAGAGGCAGGAGTTATCCTTGAGGTGCGCCACCCCGAGTGGCTTGCCAATCCCGTCGTCGTCCCCAAGCACAATGGCGAGGGGCGGATGTGCGTCGACTTCAGCAGCCTCAACAAGGCCTACCCCCAAGACCCCTTCCCGCTGCCGTGAATCGACCAGATCATGGACTCCACCACTGGGTGCGAGTTGCTTTGCTTCCTGGATGCTTACTCAGGCTACCACCAGATCAAGATGGCGAGAGAAGACGAAGAGAGAACGGCCTTCATCACCTCCCGCAGGACATACTGTTACATCTGCATGCCCTTCGGCCTGAAGAGCGCGGGAGCCACCTTCGAGAGGCTGATGCGGATCGCCCCCCAGATGGTAAGAAATGAGGAGGCCTACGTCAACGACATCGTCGTGAAGAGCTGCAAGTCATGCTCCCTCATCGTGGACCTCGAAGAAACCTTTTCCAACCTGCGCAAAGTCAACCTCAAGCTCAACCCCGCCAAGTGCGTCTTCGGGGTCCCTTTCGGCAAGCTGCTTGGCTTCCTGGTCTCCCACCGCGGCATCGAAGCCAACCCCGAGAAGATTAAGGCCATCGAGCAGATGCGGCCTTCGCGGAACCTCAAGGAAATGCAGCGCCTCGCGGGATGCATGGCCTCGCTTGGGTGGTTCATCTCCAAGTTTGGCGAAAGTGCCCTGCCGTTCTTCAAGCTCATGAAGAGATCGGGCCCCTTCAAGTGGACTCCTGAAGCCGACGCGGCCTTCGAGGACCTCAAGAGGTATTTGACAAGCCCTCCCGTCATGGTCGCCCCCACGCCCTCGCGAGCCCTTGCTCCTGTACTTGGCGGCCACCCCCCAGACAGCCAGCGCTGCAGGGTAACGCAGCAGAAAACAAAAAATTTCCGACCTACGCACCAGCCCAGGACCACTATGAAGACTGCATACAAGGTTTGATCTTTTCGTTACCAACTTTAAGCGCAGCGGAAGTAGAGTCGATGACGATCGGCGGTGCAGATCCCCGCAGCTAGGATTTACAACATCATCTGCCCCTTGGACAGCCCTCCGGGAGGAGGTCGGACAGTCCCTCGGACGGTGTCGCGGACAGCCCTTCGGGAGGACCCTCGAAACTCGGACGGTCACTCGGACAGCCCTTCGGGAGGACCCTCAAAACTCGGATGGTCACTCGGACAGCCCTTCGGGAGGCACTCTCGAACTAAGACCGAAACTACGATCTCTCTACAGAGTTGCACACATACGGTGTCATCTATGTGGCAGGGCTTAGCCGTCCAGAACTAGTTCCCACCGGAACCCAGACAACCTTTCGGCTCTACGAAACTATTTTGCTGGGAGGGAGAGAGAAGCCAGAAATGTCATGGCATGTGTATGAGAGCAAGGATTGAGTGTGGAGAGCACCCCCTCCACCTCTATTTATAGGAAAACCAAGGGGTAAAGTTGGCATACAAAAATACCAAAGTACCCCCACTTTATGTCACACATAAAGATAAAGAAAGCAACAAGGGATGGCATGTGGAGCTCCAAGGAGCTCCACCCACTATGGCCGGCCACCCCTTGGGGGCCCCCATGAGGGGCTTCCTTGGCCCCCAAGCCCTTCTAGAAGCCTTTTGGGAAATATCCCAACAGGCGCTTTCCAAAAAATATCCATAAAGCACTTTCACTATTCAAGAAGACATTTTTCTGCGTCCGTTAAATCCCAAATTATTTCTATGTGCCTAGAATAATTCCAGTACCCACGAAAACAATTTTGAACGCATTCCGAAACAATTCCGGAACAATGTTTTTCTTCGGCGAAAAGCTACCATTGCGGTTCCGGCTGCTCCGGAACATTTCCGTTTTTTCTCTCCAGAAAAATTCCAGAAGTTACCAGAACAATTCTGGCACCCTCCAAGAATTTCTAGGCGTGTGCCAGAACCAATATGACTTAATGGAATACCCTGAAACAACTTTTCAGTTTCACCGAAACTATTCCGGTGTTCTCTCCTGAACTTTTCCGTTGTCTCCGAAACTTTTCCGATGATTTTCTCTCAGACTCCCTGTCTAGTATTCAGCAGATAGATGACCCTTAAGTGTGTGACCCTATAGGTTCGGTGAAGTATAGACATGACCGGAACTCTTTCTGATCAATGATCAACATCGGAGCCGTGGACACCCATATTGACCCCTATACCCACACGAATGAATATTCGAGTGAACCTCCAGTTGCCGTGTGCTATTCCTGTTGCTTCGCGATATGTTACAAATACCCGAGGTGAGAATCATCGGCATCCCCGTGGATCAACACTTGTCCACAATGCCAGTTACCTCATTACCGGTTTTGTTCTCTTTTCTCGTTTCCGCATTCCGGCATCCCTGTGATCAAATCACAATGTGTCTGGCCAGACGATGGTGGATACCGTAACACTGAGAGGGCCCAGAGATATCTCTCCATCGTCAGAGGAGCAAATCCCAATCTTGAGCTATCAAGTTAGTTGACATACTTTTTCATGAACCCGTAAGCCGCCGTAATAGCCACCCATTTACGGATGACGTTTAACAAACCCCAAAGTTCATGAAGCAAGCATGAAGAAACTCGATACTCTCATGGTCTAAGGAATTATGCAAACGTAAACTATCTCTGTGTTATTAACCATTAACTTGTGATGAATGAATCTCATAGCATAACATCAATTCGGGTCGATTCAACACAAGTGTTCTCCTAACATTGTGCCCTCAAAGTTGCCGGCATAGTCATGCCCATGATCAGGAAAACAGAACCATCATGCAACACTTGAGCTAGTCTTAGAGGCCAGACTAGGAATACTTTTTACCGTTTATTATTCCACACGTGCATATGAGTCTTCCTCCGAGCCTCGTGGTTATTGCAGACTCGAGAACCATAGCAGTTATAGCATGGAACATAAACATAATTATGAACATGGAGATAAATAATAAAACTTATTATTGCCTCTAGGGCATATCTCCTACAGACTCCCACTTGCACTAGAGTCAATAATCTAGTCAATGCTGATGCACTTTACACCTATGGCATATCGGTGTAAAAATGCTTCGCTTGTGGTATAGCCTGATGTCCAACGGATCTGACAACTTCAGTTCCGTGTGTATCTTTGCATATCCTCGCGTTTTCACGCTTTCACAAAATTTATATTTTGTGTGGACTTGGCTTCGTATATATGTGAATCACTGGTTAAACCTTGATTCCTCAGACTGAGCTATGGAGCAACTATCTTCAATAGTGTTCCATTGACCAAAGCCATCTTGGAACCATACTAAGTTCATGAACGAACTGTATGATTCAACATCTTCTATGTCGCTTTGAAAGCGGCAACATACTTAGCCTTAGTTATAGAATTCGCCACAGTAACCTGTTTGGAACGATTTCCAAACACCGTGCCACCATATCGTGTATTGCACAAAACCCTTAACTTAAATCGAAAATCGCATGGAGTATTGATGAAGACTGCATCGATGCAATTTCTTACAACGAGCACTTCATAATCTCTGCTTGCGAGAAAACATGTCATCGGTGCTACTCCAGTACTCAATGACATTTTTCACTGTTGTCCCATGATCAGTACTTTGATCACTTTGGTATCTATACTCGCAACTCCTTCGGAGTACTGGACATATCTGGTTGTTTTACATACCATGGAATACATGATTAATCCAAACACGAAAGTGTGTGGAATCTCCATCATGTATTTTTCTCATCAGTGTTTTGGGACACCGAGTCTTGCAAAAACCCTTTCCATGTGACTTCGGCAAGAATCACTCCTTGGCGTTTTAATGCTAAAATATTTTAGCATCTTGTTAATATGTATTTTTGGCTTTATCCTATTAGGCAATTCTATCTCGTAGATAAATATGCCTAATGTCAAGGCTATTTAGCCCAAGCACTTCATCGAAAACTATTTTCAAGGAAGTCCTAATTTGTGTCAAGAAATTTATATTATTTCCAATCAACAATGTGTCAAGCACACAAGGTTTTTAGAAATATTATTATGCTCCCACTTACTTTCTTGAAACCACAAGCATCTTCGTTATCCATTGATGAAAACAAACTCTTTTGACTATTTCATCAAAAACGAAGATTCCAACTCCATTCCGCTCTCTTCTATCCATTGCTGGAACTCTGAAGTTTGCATACTTACTAGCATCCTCTGGATTGACAAAATACCTTGGACTGTACCACATGCAAGTCCTAGGGTGCATTTCCATCACATGGAAATCCTTTTGGCATCCATGTATCATATCTCAAGATTGAAGTATGTATTAATTGCTAGTTCAACCCGATCTGACTTTAAGCATCGCTACGGTGAGACAACCTCATCGTAGTCAACTCCTTGAACTTGTTATTGCAACAAGTCGAGCTTTATGGATAAAACATTTTATCCACATCAGTTTATAGTTCCATTAATGTTCGTTAGACTCTAAGTCTTCCGAAGGGTTTATCAAGATACAATCTTGAATCATTTATGGAAACTATCTCGGATTATATTGGCATTTTGCCAATTCCGGAGTCAGGGCCCATCAACGCTTCCTTGTGTATCGTAGGTATACTGTTGTCTAACAACAATATCTCGCTTGCGCACCTAAGAGGTTTGCACGAGTTTTGCCTACGTGGTTCAGTTGCAAGTTCGACCGAAGTCCATACATCTTATGTAGAGGCTTCCGTATCAGTCGCAGTAGGAAACTCTGGAATCACTTCCAAGGTTCCTTTCCTTTGATTTGATGACAAAGATACTGTTATCTCGTCGAGTTGCACTGTTCTCCCACTCACCTTTTTTGCAAGAACCATTCTCTTTAAAAGCATACTGTTCTTGGTGGCAAACCTTTTTGCCTCGGTATAGTGGTGGAGGAATTCCCAATTACTTGGGATAACCTACAAAGTAGTACTTTTCTGATTTGGAATAGGTTTGTAAATATTTTACACAAGCCCTATATTCCAAATGTTAAGAAAAGACAAAGCATGGTTCGGCATACCATACCATGGCGTCATTTCAACAGACCTGATGGCGCCCTTTTCAGTGTAAAAGCCATAGTCTCTAAAGCATTACTTTTAAAAGGGATAATGGCAAGTTGATTTATGTCATCTTTGATCTTACCATGTCACAAATGGTTTGAATACATCTTCATGGACATACCACTCACAGTGGAGTTCCGGGAGGTGTAAGTTATGAAACCTTTTTCACAACTCATCAGACATTCGCTAAACTTGTAACTCAAATATTCCTTTCTGCAATCAAATTGCAGAAACATAATTTTCTTGTTACAATAATTTCTACTTCATATTGAAAACCTTTCGAATGATTTCAAAAGATCCAGACTTACGTCTCATCAAGCAAATATCCATATATCTACTTGAGTCATTTCTGAAGATAGACAAATCCACTGCTGGCAACGACATTTATCGGACTACATACATCAAAATGTATGATCACCAATAAGTTCGTTGCTCGTTCCTTATGGCCTGTGAACGGTATTTCAGTCACTTCACTTTTCGGAGGAAAGTTGCAAGTGTCAGATGATTTATAATCAAACGACTTCAAAATCCATCATTATGGAATTTCTCCATGCGGGTTTCTCCAATGTGACCAAATGCAGTGCCACACATGTGTGGTATTCTTTTAGTCTTGCGACATTTAGCGTCAGTGTTATGGATGTATCATATTACCATCAATATTCATAACATACATCCCATCCACGATGGAAGCATGGCCCTTATGTTATTCATAACACTGAACAACAATTGTTCCTTTATGAACAACCCTTTTGCAACAAACATTATGCAATGGGCTAGAGTGTGTAAAAACTCTAAAATGAATTATGAAAGTAAATTCGGAGGTAATATATTATTATCAATATTCATAACATACATCCCATCCATGATGGAAGCATGGCCCTTATGTTATTCATAACACCGAACATCAAAAGTTCTCTTATGAACAACCTTCTTGCAAGATACTTTATGCAATGGGCTAGAGTGTATAAAAACTCTAAAATGAATTATGAAAATAAATACATAGGTAATGTACCGAGTATAGCAACTTTTACTATGTTCCCAGCGCATATCTAAACCTCACTCCGGCAAGTCTTTTAGGCCGTCGTAGTCCTTGCATCGAGTCGCAGCAGAATGCAATCGAGCGGGTATCTTTTGTGATCAACTCACAATACCCAAGAATTAGTGATTAACATGTTTAATCATAATTCCCAAGAACTATTTCTTTGACAAGCCTTCCATACATCTATAACTCGTATGACATTCATACATGAGCTGGATATTCCAGTCTTCACTCTTTTTGCCTTTATACTTCTAACAGTTTAACTTTCTGTATTTCTCCTACTCTCAGAAGAAGCACTTAACTTAAGAGTGGCGTTAGCCCCGGACTTCCTAGGTGTGTAAGTCACACTAACACCCTTTGGACATTTCCTTTCTCTTTAAGTTGTTGTTTTACTCACCTTCATGACATGATAGGCGTTCTTCTGGATCCCTCTGTTATTAGTCAAATGCATAGTAAACACTTTTACTAACAGTTTGCAAAACAAACATTGCTGTGGATATCCCATATCTTTTAGCCTTTGTTTGTGTCTGAAAATGATTTTCAGTTCCATGAATATCACATAGCTATCCCAAAACTTTTGAAGTTCGGGTCTCATGAAAGCAAACATATTGCACTTGACCGTAACGGAATTCTAGCTTTTGGATCGAAGGACGAGAGTCACTTTATCCATTGCATTAGCGGGAGAATACCAAAAGCATGCGATAGGACAAAATCCTTCTCGACACTTTTTGAGGACAATTCTCACATTACGTTACCAACCGTAAAGTTTTAACCAGATATTTAATAGCTTATTCAATTTTAACAGGGAAGGTGGAAACGCGAGCCATTATTCTACAACTATTATGCAAATTTCACTTAGACAAAGTTCATAATTAATTGCACAGATAATTAAACAAGTTAATTCTACAGTGCGCTCCCACTCAAATCAATATCTCTCATAATTGATTGTGAGTGATACAAGACCCGCATTTCAATTCAACGCCATTGATGTGGACATCACTGATGACGAGAATTTTAATCGGTAGGCCAACTTGCCAATCACATCTCTATGTGATTCTTGTTCATCTTTCGATGGGCGTGTTCCGAGCTCAGGATGATCAAGCCAGAACGTCAAGACAACCAAGTGATCTCGTTGCGAGGTCTGACCTCACCCGCCTCACACTTCCCTAATCGTTTGTACTCATGTGGACATGATGCACTCCGAGAAGTTAGGTGCCGTGACAGTGCTACACTTGGGAGAACACTAACTACTTGATATTTTTGTGAGAGATCACCCTAATAAAAGTGACTACCGCGCAATCAAGAAGGGTGCATCATAAGGGATAAACATCTCAGGCAATTCATAATAGCATGATATGGTATATCCCTTTCTGACGGAGAAGTCTTGTATTTCTTCGTCTTCGGCATTCGCGTCGGTGTTCACCTTCGCGAAGTTTGCCACCACCTTGTCGGTGCACCAGATAACATTGCTATCTCTATAGCTAATAAAATAAGTGCATTACTTAAGGTTGACACGCAGGTCATTAAAGTGACAATCATATGGCTCCAGCCATTATGCCGAATCATGACATGCAGGTCATGTTAATTTACATCATATAGTCATCTCATACATAAACAAATTAATATGAGCACTGCTATACCACATCATATGCACATGCAAACCATCCTACAAAACCAAGTTAGATGCCTCTAATCGGTTTATGCATAATTTCATTTTACGTGGCTTCTAAGGTTTCAAAACAAACCGAAGCTACCAACGTCCATCTTCAAGTATGATTATTCAAGTCGCTAGATTAACTTTACGGGGTGTATGAAACACGAGATAATAAAATCTCGAGCCCCATACTGAACTTCGTCATACGCATGACCCCCGTGCAGATCATATCTGCATTGCCCTTTCGTCTGCGAAATTTCATCTTTCTTTTTAACTATGGTGGAATTCAAAGAACTGTTAGCACTTCGTTGATCAATCAGGATCGCGGATTGCCAGAACTTTGAAACTCCACCATGCTGTTATCAAGATCAAAAATATGCAAATTCCAGGGAAGCAACAAGAACATCGGGTAACATATTTCATCTGCTACTCGCACAAATAATTATCAGCAGTAGAACTCATCTACTACAAATTATATTGTGCAATACCCATACATCTCTATGTATTCTAGATCGTAACCTGCATCTACGCATAACACGGCTCATGATGCCACTGCAGGGTAACACAGCAGAAAACAAAAAAATTTCTGACCTACGCACCAGCCCAGGACCACTATGAAGACTGCATACAAGGTTTGATCTTTTCGTTACCGACTCGTAGCGCAGCGGAAGTAGAGTCGATGACGATCGGCGGTGCAGATCCCCGCAGCTAGGATTTACAACCTCCCAACCACGAGGATGTACTCCCTCATCTGCCCCTCGGACAGCCCTCCGGGAGGCGGTCGGACAGTCCCTCGGACGGTGTCGTGGACAACCCTTCGGGAGGACCCTCGAAACTCGGACGGTCACTCGGACAGCCCTTCGGGAGGACCCTCAAAACTCGGACGGTCACTCGGACAGCCCTTCGGGAGGCACTCTCGAACTAAGACCGAAACTACGATCTCTCTACAGAGTTGGACACATACAGTGTCATCTATCTGGCAGGGCTTCGCCGTCCAGAACTAGTTCCGACCGGAACCTAGACAACCTTTCGGCTCTACGAAACTATTTCGCTGGGAGGGAGAGAGAAGCCAGAAATGTCATGGCATGTGTATGAGAGCAAGGATTGAGTGTGGAGAGCACCCTCTCCACCTCTATTTATAGGAAAGCCAAGGGGTAAAGTTGGCATACAAAAATACCAAAGTACCCCCACTTTATGTCACACATAAAGATAAAAAAGCAAAAAGGGATGGCATGTGGAGCTCCAAGGAGCTCCACCCACTATGGCCGGCCACCCCTTGGCTGCCCCCCCATGAGGGGCTTCCTTGGCCCCCAAGCCCTTCTAGAAGCCTTTTGGGAAATATCCCAAAAGGTGCTTTCCAAAAAATATCCATAAAGCACTTTCACTATTCACGAAGACATTTTTCTGCGTCCGTTAAATCCCAAATTATTTCTGTGTGCGTAGAATAATTCCAGTACCCACAAAAACAATTTTGAACGCATTCCGAAACAATTCCGGAACAATGTTTTTCTTCGGCGAAAAGCTACCATTGCGGTTCCGGCTGCTCCGGAACATTTCCGGTTTTTCTCTCCGGAAAAATTCCAGAAGTTACCAGTACAATTCTGGCACCCTCCAAGAACTTCCAGGCATGTGCCGGAACCAATATGACTTAATGGAATACCCTGAAACAACTTTTCAGTTTCACCAAAACTATTCCGGTGTTCTCTCCGGAACTTTTCCGTTGTCTCCGAAACTTTTCCGGTGATTTTCTCTCAGACTCCCTGTCTAGTATTCAGCAGATAGATGACCCTTAAGCATGTGACCCTATAGGTTCGGTGAAGTATAGACATGATCGGAACTCTTTCCGATCAATGATCAACATCGGAGCCGTGGACACCCATATTGACCCCTATACCCACACGAATGAATATTCGAGTGAACCTCCAGTTGCCGTGTGCTATTCCTGTTGCTTCGCGATATGTTACAAATACCCGAGGTGAGAATCATCGGCATCCCCGTGGATCAACACTTGTCCACAATGCCAGTTACCTCGTTACCGGTTTTGTTCTCTTTTCTCGTTTCCGCATTCCGGCATCCCTGTGATCAAATCACAATGTGTCTGGCCAGACGATGGTCGATACCGTAACAACGAGAGGGCCCAGAGATATCTCTCCATCATCGGAGGAGCAAATCCCAATCTTGAGCTATCAAGTTTCTTGACATACTTTTCCATGAACCCGTAAGCCGCCGTAATATCCACCCATTTACGGATGACGTTTAACAAACCCCAAAGTTCATGAAGCAAGCATGAAGAAACTCGATACTCTCATGGTCTAAGGAATTATGCAAACGTAAACTATCTCTGTGTTATTAACCATTAACTTGTGACGAATGAATATCATAGCATAACATCAATTCGGGTCGATTCAACACAAGTGTTCTCCTAACATTGTGCCCTCAAAGTTGCCGGCATAGTCATGCCCATGATCAGGAAAACAGAACTATCATGCAACACTTGAGCTAGTCTTAGAGGCCAGACTAGGAATACTTTTTACCGTTTATTATTCCACATGTGCATATGAGTCTTCCTCTGAGCCTCGTGGTTATTGCAGACTCGAGAACCATAGCAGTTATAGCATGGAACATAAACATAATTATGAACATGGAGATAAATAATAAAACTTATTATTGCCTCTAGGGCATATCTCCTACAAGCGCGGCCCTTATGGCGGAACGAGAAGAGCCTGCTCCTGCCAAGAACAAGCCTACCACGCCTACGCCTGCCGAGGCCGTGCCAGCGCCTCCCGAGGCGGCACCTTCGCCTGTCGGGGGCCCTTCTCAGTAGGCCCCTGGCGAGCCACTTCCCGAGCCTCATGAGGAATCCCCTCTCGAGCCCCCCGAAGAGCAAGCCGCCACTGTCACGATGACGCGTCTCATCGAGCACCCCGTCTACTTCGTCAGCACGGTGCTGCGGGATGCGCGCGAGTGGTACCCCATGCAGCAGAAGCTCCTCCTCGCCTCCAGGAAGCTGCGTCACTACTTACAGGGCCACCCCATCCAGGTGATCACGTCTTATCCCCTGGAGCAAGTCTTGCATAGCCCCAACGCCACTGGCTGCGTCGCCGAATGGAACATTGAGCTGCAGGCCTTCGAGCTAGAATTCCTAACGACGAGGACGATCAAGGGCGTAGGCTTGGCAGATTTCACGGCGGAATGGATGGACCCGCACCAAGAGGAGCCTCGCGAGGACGAGTCCCTCCTGCCTGGGAAGGACACCCCTGGCGACTGGACCATGCACTTCGATGGTGCGTTCTCCCAGCAGGGCGTGGGGGCTAGCGTCATGCTCACCTCGCCGACAGGAGACAAGCTCTACTACACTGTACAACTCTGCTTCATGCACGACGACAAGGTCTCCAACAACATCGCCGAGTACGAGGGCCTCATCGCTGGGCTCAAGGCCGCCTTCGCCCTTGGCATCAAGCGCATCCTCATCAAGGGAGACTCGCAGCTCCTCATCAACTTCTCCAACAAGAGCTACAAGCCCAAGGACGAGCACATGGCCGCCTATCTGGAGGAGGTGCGCAGGCTCGAGAAGCGCTTCCTCGGCATGGAGCTCTAGCACATCCCTCGCAGCAGCAACAAGGAAGCAGACGACATCGCCAAGCAGGCATCTCGCCGCGAGCCTCAAAGCCCTGGCGTCTTCGAGGAAAGGCTCCTGAGGCCATCAGCTGCACCACCCGCCACAAGCGCCATGGAGAATCATGAAGAACTCCCGCCCGCACCACCCACAGGCACGCCAGACAGTGGCCCACCCTCAGGTGCTCGCCTGCTGCTGGCGCTGGAGCCACAAGCTGATAGCTGGGTCAACGAGTTCAAGTCCTATCTGGAGGACGGCACCCTCCCGGAGAAGGACTCAGAGGCCGAGTGCGTGGCCCGCCAGGCCACAGCTTACTTCCTGAGGGATGGCGATCTCTACCACAGGCGCCCCAATGGCATCGCACTGCGGTGCATCTTCGAGGAGCAAGGGCGTGAGCTGCTTGCCGACATACATGGTGGAGACTGCAACCACCACTCCTCACCACGCACTCTCACCGGCAAGGTGTTCCGTAGTGGCTTCTACTGGCCTACCGCGCTTCAAGACGCCACCAAGCTGGTCCAATCCTGCGAAGCCTGTCAGTTCCACGCCAAGCAAATCCACCAGCCAGTGCAAGGCCTCCAGACCATTCCCCTCTCGTGGCCCTTCGCGGTCTGGGGGCTGGATATTCTGGGCCCTTTTTCACGCGTAGTCGGCGGCTATCGCTACCTCTACGTCGCCATCGACAAGTTCACCAAATGGGCAGAAGTGGAGCCTGTCCGCTCCATCCCGGCAGGATCGGCCGTCAAGTTCATCAAGAGCATCGTGTGCCACTTCGGCGTCCCCAACCGCATCATCACTGACAATGGCTCACAATTCACCAACGGCCTCTTCAAGTCGTACTGCACCAGCCTTGGCACATAGTTCTGCTATGCCTCCGTGGCGCACCCGCGAAGCAATGGCCAGGCCGAGCGTGCTAACGCCGAGGTCCTCAAGGGCCTCAAGACACGAAGCTTCAAGAAAAAAGCTCACAGCCTGCGGCAAAGGCTGGCTCGACGAACTCCAGTCCATGCTATGGATGATCCACACAACAGCGACTAAGCCTACCGGCGAAACACCCTTCTTCCTCGTCTACGGGGCAGAAGCGATCCTTCCTACTGAGCTCAAGCACGGGTCCTCGCCTTTGACGAGGCCCACCAGGATGCCTCGCGGGAAGCCGATCTGCTCCTCCTCGAGGAAGCACGCCGCCAGGCCGCCATCTGTGCCGCACGGTATCAGTAGGCACTGCGTCGCTACCACAGCCGCAACATACGCCCCCGCACCCTTGAAGCTGGCAATCTTGTCCTGCAAAGGATCCTCTCCAGAGAAGGACTCCACAAGCTCTCGCCCATGTGGGAAGGCCCGTTCAGGGTAGTGCATGTTTCCCGTCCTGGCGCAGCATGGCTGGAGACGGAGGAGGGTGTTCCGGTACCAAACACATGGAACATCCAACACCTCCGCAAGTTCTACTCGTGACCTCACGGGCACGAACGAAGTGGAGCTGTACACGTTCCGTAGCCTCTCTTTGCGGTGCTTGCTGAGGCCACGAGAGCTCCTGCCCACAACCCAGTGGAAACCCCATGCTCAGACATGGCGGACTGATTACTTGAGGGCGCCGCCTGACCACTACATCCTCAAGCTGCTCCGTGCGCATCACGGCATCCTTATCTTTTTGGTTGTGTAATGAACCTTATTTATGCAGCAGTAAAGTTTTTATTCCCTAAGTATTATGTGTGCTTGGTAAGCAATTTACATCAGGAGGCTATGCATGCTCGCGAAATCCCTCCCGCGTATCATGCGAGTGGGGGTTGGACACAGTGTCTATGCTCGGGTCAAGCCCAGCAGCACCGCTAAACCCAAGTGACTGAGCTCTGGCTCGCGGGCCTGCTCCCGTGCACGTCACCTCACCAAGGTCCTTGGTGCTTTGTCTCCTCGCGTGACACCCATGAGCAAACTAGCATGCGCGCACTGCCCCACTACTTGTGAAACTTGTTGAAATGTGGTTGTCACAGAGACAGGGTGTGCAGAAGGCCTCGCGAGCACTGCCTCATGAGGTGACCCACGATGCGTCGCCTCTTCAAGAAGCCCGCAGGAAGCCTCAGGAGCGCTGCCTCGCGAGGCAGCCTGCGGAGCCCATCTCCACCAAGTGCCAGTGGGAGGCCTCATGAGCGAGCGCCTCACGAGGCGCACCCAGCAAGCCATGACACGCCAAGCCACGCACCTCTCGAAAAAGCTAAGTCTAAACAGCCCGCGACCTTTTCCTTAGCGCTCCTCAAGCTCTCTCTTCCTTGCAGCCTCGCTGTGTGCTGGTGCTTTTTCCTTTATGCAAGCTGCTTGCACGCCAAAGGGGGGCTTCTTGAGCATCGTGCCTCGGGAGCCCTTACCTCCTCGCGGAGCCCTACACCCTCTGGCCTTGTCTAGGCACGCGTCCTAACATACCAGCGACAGTCGTAGCATGCTCGGGGGCTAGGTCCTAACGACGTAGAGCACGTGTCGGGCCCATGGAACCCGGGGTATCCAGGCCCGTCTGCCTTTGGCCCAGGGCGCAACGCCTGGAGTGGGCCCGGCGGGCTGTCGCCACCAAGCATCTCGCCAAGACCCCTCATGGGGCCCTGGCCTCCTGAGGCCCCCTCCTCAGGGAGTAGCAGGCAACGCTCAGCACCACCATCAACGGTCTCGCGAGGTCCCCTCACGAGGCGGCTTCCCGAGTGGCCTCACGAGGCGGCTTCCCGAGTGGCCTCATGAGGCGGCTTCCCGAGGTGGCCTTCCGAGGCCCCCTCCCGCAGGCGTTCGAGAAGAAGGCCGTTCGGCGTGTCGCGCGGTCTGGAGCCCATCACGTGGGTGACGCGCGCAGTGACGAGCAGCAGGAAAGGCCGCGCCAGCAGGCGCAGATGCAGATGGTTTCCTCTTTTGTGTTAGGGAAGCAGGGCCAGCTATCTACTCCCCAAAGCAACCCCAAAGGTTGCCCGATCGGCGAAGGAAGACCAAGACGGCGGGCGCGCAGGGGAGAGGTCATCACCGAGCCCACCGGCGCGTCATGGATCATGCTTTGGCAGGCGAAGACCACCTTTAGTCAGGATAGCTTGAGCACCTGTCCCCTTTCAAACCGCCAAGTGTGGCAACCCTTCCCGCCTGAGTTTCGAGGGGGAAGAGGACCAAGGCGGCATAAAAGGGGCAGTGCAGCCACCATAGCAAGGGAGGGAGAGAGAGAGGGGACGAAAGATCCCATTGTCTTCAACCTTGTACGCGAGAACTCTCTCACCCACAATAATCCCAACTACAAGCAGGAGTAGGGTCTTACACCGCAAGGTGGCCCGAACCTGGGTAAACCGCTGTGTCCTCGCCCGTCCTACGCTAGCGCGCTCTCGCCGTAGTCTCGCCGTAGCATTGCCATGGTAGGGGAAGAAGTAGTAGAACGAGCTCACCCCAGTGTTCGAACCTTTGGGTCCCCGGAGCCCCACTTCTGACATTTGGCGCGCCAGGTAGGGGTGCGCTACTGTTCCTCTGCTCGACCCTCAGCTCCACCAGTCCCATGGCCGACGCACGTCGTGAGCGCGCTGAGCGCAGGGCTGGCCGCGTGGCCCTGACGGAGCCGGTGGCCCGCGGCAATCGCCGCCGCCCCGACACCGAGGCTGCCGCCGCCACCGACCCTGCTGCTCGCGAGCAGCAGGCCTCCTCCCTGCACCCCTCCGTGCGGGCGGATGGCCACACCGCCACGACCTCCTCCCTCGCCAACCGTGGGCCACCGAACCCGCAGGCCGCGCTGCTCATGGCGCGCGAGCTGCTCCGCTACCGTCCTGATGACGCCGGCTACGACGCCTGGCTTGGTCGCATCACCGAGCTCGTCAACATCGCCGGTGACGCTCCGGCGCCCTCTCACTCGCTCCGCCCTCCGCCGTCTCGTGCTTGGGACCTGGCGCACGGCGCTCCCACACCGCCTCCTCTGCGTGACGAGCGCGCCGGGCCCCAGCGCATCGCGGGGGCTCGTGAGCCATCCCACGGCGCGTCTTCTCCGGACCACTGCGAGCCCAGCTGCCAGATCATCCGCCGCGCGCCCCCGATGCGCGAGTGCTCCTCAAGCGCCAGCGCCAGCGCCAAGACCAGGCCGTTCAAGACGTTGCAGCGGCCGGGCGTCAAAACCGTGCCGCCCTCACTGGCGGCGTCCCCTCGAGCGGCGTGGGCTGCCGTGCCTTCACCCGCGAGCTGCGTCGCGTGGTCTGGCCCACGAAGTTCAAGCCTGAGCTGCCTCCGCGCTACGACGGCACCCCCAACCCCACGGAGTTCCTCCAGCTCTACGCGCTGAGCGTCGAGGCGGCGAACGGCGACGACAAGGTCATGGCGAACTGGTTCCCCATGGCCCTCAAGGACGTCCCGCGCTCCTGGCTCATGAACCTCCCCGAGGCTTCCATCTCGTCATGGGCCGAGCTCTGCAGCCAGTTCATCGCCAGCTTCATGGGCACACAGGACCGCTCCCTCACCATCAACGACCTGCGGCGTGTTCGACAACGCTCAGACGAGACCCTCCGCAAGTACATCCAGCGCTTCAGTCAGGTGCGCAACAAGATCCCGCGCGCCTCCGACGCGGCCATCATCTCCGCGTTCTCCACCGGCGTCACGGACATCAAGATGAGCGAGAAGCTCGCCATCAACGGTGAGCTCGACTCCGTGCTCGAGCTGCTCGACCTCGCCGACAAGTGCGCCAAGGCTGAAGAAGGCCGCCTCTTCGTCCACAATGACCCCGATGCGGCGCTCGACGGCACCAAGGCCAAGAGAAAGGACGTCAAGCGCAAGGGCCCTGCCATGCTTGCGGCGGAGCCCGAGCAGAAGCTCGGCCGCGACCTCGACGAGCCCAGGAAGGACAACCGGCCACTCTGCGCCTTTCACAACGTCCGCTCCCACAGCACCGAAGACTGTCATGAGCTCAAGTTGCTCCGTGACGAGCGCCAGAGCCGCCGAGACGACCGCAACGGCCGTGGCGCCGGCTGCGGAGGTGGCCGCAGCGGCAACCGCTGGGACAGCCGCAACAATAACAGCAACTACCGCCAGGGCTGGCGCGATCAGCCTCGTGAGGCCGCCTGGCGCGACAAGCCTCGTGAGGCGAATCCTCAGGCTAGTGCCGCTCTCCCGCCGCTGCCTCCACCACCTCGGAGGAACGACGTCAACCAGCCTGACGAGGGCGCTGGGGGCTACTAGGAGCCTCGCAAGGTCGCCAGCATCCTTGGCGGGTCACAGGCCCCCATGTCCGTCCGCCACTTCAAGCAAATCTCTCGCGAGGTGTACGCCGTCCTCCCGAGGCCTGAGGTCACGCGGCCCCTCAAGTGGTCGCAGTACGCCATCACCTTCGACTCCAAGGACCACCCCAGGTCCACGGCCTCCACAGGCGCGCTCCCCATGCTGTGCACTCCCACCATCAGCAACGTCGCGGTCACCAAGACCCTCATCGACGTGGGTGCCGGCCTCAACGTGCTCTCCATCGAGACCTTCGAGACGCTCTAGGTGCCCTACGACCAGCTGATGCCGACCAGGCCCTTCTCCGGAGTGACCGATGGCTCCACCATTCCGTTGGGGCAGGTGCGCCTTCCCGTCACCTTCGGCACCCGCAAGAAGTACCACACCGAGCTCATCGACTTCGACGTGGCGCACATCGGCCTGCCCTACAATGCCATCTTGGGCTACCCAGCTCTCACCAAGTTCATGGCGGCCACTCATCACGCCTACAACGTCCTCAAGATGCCCGGCTGCAGCGGCATCATCACCATCGCCTGCGACGAAAAGGACGCGGCCAGCACCCTCGAGCGCGCCTACAAGGCTACCGCTGTCGCGCACCCAGCCGACGAGGACGCGACCGAGCCTTCCGAAGTCGCGCCCGTGAAGAAGAAGCAGCTGTTTTCTCAGGACCGCGCCGAGACGAAGAAGGTGTCGGTGGACGGCAGCGGCTCTGGCCCCACCTTCACCATCGGCACAGGCCTCCCTCCTGCATAGGAAAGCGCGCTCGTCACCTTCCTTCGGGCAAACTCGGATGTTTTTGCCTGGAAAGCATCCGACTTGTCCGGTGTGCCGAGGGAGGTGATCGAGCACCACCTAGCGGTGTGCCCCAATGCACGCCTGGTCAAGCAGAAAGCACGGCGCCAGGCGCCAGAGAAGCAAGAGTTCATCGTCAATGAAGTTCAGAAGCTCCAAGAAGCCGGAGTCGTTCGTGAGGTGCGCCATCCCGAATGGCTCGCCAACCCAGTCGTCGTCCCCAAGAAGGGCAGCAAGGAGCGCATGTGCATCGACTTCACCAGCCTCAACAAGTTCTGCCCTCAGGATCCGTTTCCGCTGCCCCGCATCGATCAGATCATGGATTCCACCGCCGGGTGTGATCTGCTATGTTTCCTGGCTGCCTTCTCAGGCTATCATCAGATCAAGATGGCGGCCGAAGACGTGGGGAAGACGGCCTTCATCACCCCCTGCGGCGTATTTTGTTACGTCTGCATGCCCTTCTGTTTAAGGAGCGCGGGCGCCACCTTCCAGCGGCTAATGCGCATCACTCTGGGGCCTCAGATGGGGAGGAACGCGGAGGCCTACGTCGACGACATCGTGGTCAAATCTCGCGAGGTTGGATCCCTCATCGCGGACCTCCAGGAGACATTTGCCAACCTGCGCAAGGTTAACCTCAAGCTCAACCCGGAGAAGTGCGTCTTCGGAGTCCCCTCCGGCAAGCTCCTCGGCTTCCTAGTCTCGCACCGTGGCATCGAGGCCAACCCAGAGAAGATCAAGGCCATCGAGAAAATGCGCCCTCCCCGGACCCTCAAGGAAATGCAGCGCTTGGCGGGGTGTATGGCGTCCTTGGGGCGTTTCATCTCCAAGTTTGGCGAACAAGCCCTGCCCTTCTTCAAGCTCCTGAAGAGGTCCGGCTCCTTCAAGTGGACTCCTGAGGCAGACGCCGCCTTTGAAGCCCTCAAGAAGTACCTCACGAGCCCGCCCATCATGGTCGCGCTGCGCCGCGAGCCCTTGCTCCTGTAATTGGCGGCCACCCCCCAGACGGCCAGCGCGGCGTTGGTGGCGGTACGGGAGGAGCGCGTCTATGCCAAAGAAAAACCCTCGGCGCCCCTACAGACTCACGAGACTGCTGAGTCTCGCGAGCCCCCGGGGCCTCGCTGAAAGCACATTTGCTCCCTTGGTGGTTTTGGTAATTCATAACAACATATATCTCATTGAACTAATATCCATTCAAGATTAAGATTTCAGGATGTTCAATGATTGGGATGGCATGGACTAGAGATGTGGACCCCTCAAAATGCTAAGGACAAGAATTGGCAAAGATCAAGACTCTACATTTTGGTTTAGTGATCCAAGATCACATTGAGTCCATAGGAAAGCCAATACTATTAAAAGGGGATGAGGTGTTGCTTAATGGTCTTTTTGCTCAAGTGCTTAGTGACAGCATTGCTAAACCCTCAACCACTCTCTCAATCCCAAATATGTCCAAAACCCAAAGTCCAACTCGGCCCCACCGAAATTTCCAATCCGGCATCACCGAGTTCATCCAAGACTTAGCCACTGCCAAACCTTAACAAATTGGATCCACCGAAATGGATCTCGGTCCCACCGAGATGGCCTTGCCAACTCTCTGTAATCATTTGCATTCACTTCGGTCTCACCGAGTTTGCAAATCGGTCTCACCGAGATGGCTTGCCAAATCTCTGTTGCCTTATTGCTTCACTTTGGTCCTACCGAGTTGATGCAATCGGTGCCACCGAGATGACGATTGCCCTAAGCCATTGCACTTCGGTCCATCCGAGTTGTTCATATCGGTCCCACCGAGATTCCTAACGTTCATATCTTTTACACAGTTCGGTGCTACCGAGATTATCGTTTCGGTGCCACCGAGTTGGGTCAAAAGTGTGTAACGGTTGGATTTTGTGTGGAGGCTATATATACCCCTCCACCCCATCCTTCTCAGTAAGGAGAGCCATCAGAACGTGCCTACACTTCCACCATTCATTTTCTGAGAGAGAACCACTTACTCATGTGTTGAGATCAAGATATTCCATTCCTACCATTTGAACCTTGATCTCTAGCCTTTCCCAAGTTGCTTTCCACTCAAATCCTTCTTCCACCATAGCCAAATCTGTGAGGAGTGTTTGAGTGCTGGGAAGACTATCATTTGAAGCACAAGAGCAAGGAGTTCATCAACAACACACCGTCTATTACCTTTTGGAGAGTGGTGTCTCCTAGATTGGTTAGGTGTCACTTGGGAGCCTCCAACCAGATGTGGAGTTGAACCAAGAAGTTTGTAAGGGCAAGGAGATCGCCTACTTCGTGAAGATCTACCCCGAGTGAGGCTAGTCCTTCGTGGACGTAAGCCATGGTGGAATAGACAAGGTTGCTTCTTCATGGACCCTTCGTGGGTGGAGCCCTCCGTGGACTCGCGCAGCCGTTACCCTTCATGGGTTGAAGTCTCCATCAACGTGGACGTACGATAACACCACCTATCGGAACCACGCCAAAAACCACCGTGTCTTCATTGTGTTTGAAATCTCCAATCCCTCCTTTACGTACATATGCAATTGCTTATATTCCGCTGCTATACTCTTAGAATTGCATGTGTAGGGTGATGCTTGACATGTACTATTGCTAAAAACTGCCCACAATTAAAATTGGGAAAAGGTTAGGTTTTATTTGGTCAAGTAATCTAATCACCCCCCTCTAGACATACTTTCGATCCTACACTCGCGAGCCTCGTGAGCCTCATGAGGCCGCCGTCCCCCACAAGCCTTCTGAGCCTCGCGAGCCTCGTGAGTCTCCCGAGCCTTCCGAGGCATTCGAGGAGCAAGCCGTCAGGACAGCTACGCACCTCGTCGAGCACCCCGTGTACTTCGTCAGCACTGTGCTAAGGGACGCGCGCGAACGCTACCCCATGCAGCAGAAGCTTCTCCTCGCGCTCCTCGTTGCCTCCAAGAAGCTGCGCCACTACTTTCAGGGTCATCCCATCAAGGTCATTTCCGCTTACCCCTTGGAGCAAGTTCTGCGCAGCCCCAACGCCGCCGGCCGCGTCGTCGAGTGGAACATCGAGCTGCAAGCCTTCCAACTGGAGTTCTCCACCACCAGAGTCATCAAAGGCGCGGCCCTGGCCGACTTCGTGGCAGAATGGACGGAAACGTATGAGGACGAGCCTCGCGAGGACCAGTCCCTCCTGCCAGGGGATGAGGCGCCTGGCGGATGGACCATGCACTTCGACGGCGCCTTCTCCCGACAGGGCGCGGGGGCTGGGGTCATGCTCACCTTGCCAACAAGAGACAAACTCTACTACGCTGTGCAGCTCTGCTTCAGGTACACCGATAAGGTCTCCAACAACATCGCAGAGTATGAGGGCCTCATCGCCGGCCTCAAGGCCGCGCTCACCCTAGGCATCAAGCGTCTGACTATCAAGGGCGATTCGCAACTCCTCGTCAACTTCTCCAACAAAAGCTACAAGCCCAAGGACGAGCACATGGCCGCCTACCTGGAAGAGGTACGTAAACTTGAGAAGCGCTTTCTTGGCCTGGAGCTGCTGCACATCCCCCGCGGCAGCAACAAAGAGGCCGACGACATCGCCAAACGAGCGTCACGTCACGAGCCCCAGATCCCCGGCGTCTTTGAGGAAAGGCTTCTCAAGCCATCCGCCGCACCCCCAGCCGCGAGCACGGCGCTCCTTCGCGAGGAACTACTGCCCGCGCCACCCACGGGCGCGCCAGACTGTGGCCCGGCCTCAGGAGCCCGCCTGCTGCTGGCGCTCGAGCCTCAGGCAGATAGCTGGGCCGCGGAGCTCAAGGCTTACTTGCTTCGCGGCACCTTGCCAGAGGAGGACTCGGAAGCGGAGCGCGTGGCCCGGCAGGCCACCGCCTACTGCATACAAAATGGCGAGCTATACCGTAGGTGCCCCAACGGCGTCTCGCTGCGGTGCATCTCTGAAGAGCAACGGCGCGAGTTGCTAGCTGATATACATGGAGGAGACTGTGGCCACCACTCTTCATCACGCACCCTCGTTGGTAAGGTTTTCCGCAGCGGTTTCTACTGGCCCACCGCTCTACGTGACGCTACCGCACTGGTCCAAGCCTGCGAGGCCTGCCAATTCCACGCCAAGCAGATCCACCAGCCGGCGCAGGGCCTCCAGATGATCCCCCTCTCATGGCCCTTCGCGGTCTGGGGGCTGGACATCTTGGGGCCTTTCCCTCGCGTGGCTGGTGGTTATCGCTACCTCTACGTCGCCATCGACAAGTTCACCAGGTGGGCGGAGGTCGAGCAGGTGCGCACCATCCCGGCAGGCTCCACCGTCAAGTTCATCAAGGGCCTCGTGAGCCGCTTTGGAGTTCCCAATCGCATCATCACCGACAATGGCTCCCAGTTCACGAGCGGCCTCTTCACGTCCTGCTGCGCCAGCCTCGGCACGCAGATCTGCTACGCCTCGGTGGCGCACCCGCGAAGCAATGGTCATGCCGAGGACGCCAATGCCGAGGTCCTCAAGGGCCTCAAGACAAGGAGCTTCAAGAAGAAACTTGAGGCTTGCGGCAAGGGCTGGCTCGACGAGCTGCAGTCCGTGCTATGGTCCATCCGCACGACGGCAAGCAAGCCCCCTGGCGAGATGCCATTCTTCCTCGTCTACGGCGCTGAGGCGGTCCTCCCACTGGAGCTTAAGCACGGCTCCCCGCGAGTCCTTGCCTTTGACGAGGCGCGTCAGGATGGCTCGCGGGAGACCGATCTGCTGGTCCTCGAGGAGGGCCGCCCTCAGGCCGCCCTTCGTGCCGCGAGGTACCAGCAGGCCTTGCGTCGCTACCACAGCCGCCACATCCGCCCTCGCACTCTCGAGGTCGGCGACCTTGTCCTGCGCAAGATCCTCTCCAGAGAGGGACTTCACAAACTCTCACCTATGTGGGAAGGCCCTTTCAGGGTTACTCATGTCTCCAGGCCCGGCTCAGCCCGGCTGGAGACGGAGGACGGAGTTCCTGTGCCTAACGCCTGGAACATCCAACACCTCCGCAAGTTCTACGCGTGACCCTCATGCGTACAAACGAAACGGGGCTGTACACGCCCCGGAGCCTCTCATAGCGTTCGCCTGATGGGCCCGCGAGAGCTCCCGCCCACGTCTCAGTGGAAGCCCCATGCTCCGCGCTGGCGGAACGATCGAACTGCGATCATGCCCACGCCTAGTGGAAGCCCCATGCTCCGCGCTGGCGGAACAATCACTTGAGGGCGCCCAATGGGCTGCACCAACCTCACGCTGATCCGTGCCGAACATGGCAATCATATCTCTTTTTGGTTGTGTAATGAACTTATTACCACGTTTCAGTAAAGCTCTATTTCTTAAGATATCTAATGTATTGCTAAGTTGCTTGCCTCGGGAGCTGTGCACGCTCGCGACCTTCCCTCATGAGCCTCACGCGAGTGGGGGCTGGACACGGTGCCTGTGCTTGGGTCAGTCCCAGCAGCACTGAAAAACCCAAGCAACCGGGCTCTGGCTCGCGGGCCTGCCCCGTGCACGCCGCCCCACCAAGGTCCTTGGTGTCCTGTCTCCTCGCGTAATACCCATGAGCGAATTGATGAGCGCACGCCGTCATTGAGTGCTCTGCGTGCAGCTATCTCAGGAGCAGGTCCCTGGAAGGATCTCGCGAGGTAGCACCCTCAGGACCTCAGGAGGCCAGCAGGCACCGCCTTGGGGACTAACCCTCGACGGCCGTCCCAGCAGGTGACCTCGCGAGCGGAACCATCACAAGACGTACCCTGCGAGAGGCGGCCCACCATACTACCTCCTGGAGGGCTAAGTCTCCCGTCTCATGAGCCACCCTCGCCGTCTTGCGAGCCTTTCCCTCCGACGGCCTCACGAGCGCCCGTGTTCCTCTTGGCGCAAGCCGCTTGTGCGTTAAAGGCGGGCTCCCTGAGCATCGCGCCTCAGGGACCATCACTAGCTCCCGGTGCCCCTCGCCTCCTGGCCTTGTCCAGGCATCGCGACCTGACATAACAGCGACGGCTATGGCCGCTCAAGAGCTGGGCCCTGACAACGTAGAGCATCATGGCAAGCAAAAAGAGAGAGCCTCGCGAGGGCTCGAATGTCCGTTATAGCAAACATATTGTATTTAACACCAGGGCATCATCGTCACGCCCCCACAGGCCGCATCGATCTAGCGCAAGGTAACAAAGGGAAAAAGCACCCTAGGAGCTCGCGCCGCCATCGTCTTCGCTGGCGCCGTCACCGTCGGAGCTCCCGCCACTGCCGCAGGAGTACTTCCCGAGTAACGCGCTCACATGGCCTTCCACCACCCTTGCGAGCCCATCACGAAGCTCCTCGGGGACTGGGGCTATCACCTTGTCAAAGTCGAAGTTGGGGTCGGAGTGGAGGAGGTGGCTGAAGACGCGAGTCGCCGCCAGGGAGAAGAGGCCGCGACACTCCTCCTCCAGGATACCGTCCATCTCCTTGGCTCCGTCCTCAAGCCGTTCCACGAGCTTGGTGGAGAAGTCGATGTAGTCGGCGTCGCGGGACTCGCGGAGGGCCCCAAGCTTTCCCTGGCAGATGGAGTTCAGGGCGTCATGGGCGCAGATCTCGAGGGAGTGAAGTGCCTTGGCACGCTCGCGATGCTCCTGTCCCAGATCGACGGCGCCAGAGCTGGGCTGCGGCGCGGTTCTCCGGCGGGTCTCCACCTCGGCGAGTGCCGCCTTGAGATCAGCGACCTCCATCCGGAGCCGCTCGCGTTCTGACTCGAAGGCGTCAGCGTCCTCTTGGACCTTCTTTTCTTTGGCCTCCAGTCGGGCGTTGGCGTCGGTGACGCACTTCGTGTGAGCCTCCTGGGCATCGGCCAGCTGGCGCCTCAGCGTCTCCAGACGCTCCTTCTCCATGGCCTGCTCGGCCGCCTTCTTCTCGAGGCCCTCCGTGCGTGACTCGAGGTCTGCCTCGCGGGCTGCGGCCTCCTTCTCGCGAGTGGCAAGGGTGTCTTGCCGCGCGAGGAGCAACCGCGCCCGCTCGGCGTGTTTGTGTTGGAGCTCTTTCAGGAGGGTTTCCGCCTCTTCACAGCGCACGGTGGCCGCTTCGGCCTCCTGGAGGGCTCTCGCACGAGCCCCCTCCGCTTCGGCGGTGTCCCTCTCGCGCAATGCGCGAGCACGTTCATCATGACGCCGGGCCGTGTCGACGGCGACGCTGAGCCGGTGCCACCCGTCGGCAAGTTTCAGGCACTCCTCGGCGAGGCACGTCTCCGCGTCCTGGAAGTCCGTGCCGAGCCGAGCGAGTGCGGCCTTGGCGTCACGCAAGGCTTCTGGCCTGAGCAAAGCACGATCACTCGCGAGGACCAGGGGCTAGTCCGGGCCGGGCCCTCTGGCAACCTCCGCTGCGACGGCGAGTGAGCCCTTGGCGCCGCTTGCCTGGGGCGGCGGGCTCGCCAGGCCGCCCCCCTCGTTCAGCCGCGGCGGTGCGCTACGGGGGCTCTCAGTGCCGGTCATGGCACGCCCCGCAACTCCTTCCCCTGCGTCCAAGGAGGCCCCCGGCGGGGGGGCAGACGCTTAGGCCTCCCTCGTCGTCTCTTCCTTGCCCGCAGCAGGGCCAAGGGGGAGGGCGTCTCCGCCTCCTGAGGCTGCCTCCCGAGGCTCCCCCATTTCGGCCTCACAGGATGCACCCGCGCGCGACCCTGGAGGAGCGGCTGTCCCCTCCTCGATTTCCATACACCCCGCTTCGGCGTCGGGACGGCGGGTGGCCTCTCTACGCCCTCCGGCACCAGCGGTGGGCATCGATGCCCCCTGCGGGTTGGGGGTAACCCTCACCTTCGTCGTTGTCTTCTTCTTCTTCTTCTTCTGATCCGCGGCAGATCCCCTGCACGAATGGTGGTTCAGCTCCGAGCCGGGTAAAAGAGCAAGAATTAAAGACGCCGGCAGAAGGCAGAAGGCTTACTCGTCGCTGACGAGCCACTTCCTCTTCTTCTCCCCCGCAGACGGCTGGCTGGCGCTGCCCTCGCCGGGCATCGCCTTGGCGCCGCCGCTTCGGCCCCCGGAGCGTGCCGCGGTAGACCCGGACGCGTCGTCACCCGTCTCCGGGCCCTGGGCGGCTTCAGCCTCATGATGGGCCTCAAGCGCTGGGGGCTCGCCCGCCCCCGCCGCTGCGGGCGGGATGCTCTCGGCGTCATCATCCTCGAGCTCGCAAATGAGCTGACGGCGAGCGCGTGGCGGCACCCGGCTGAGGCCGTCCTCCGTGGCCTGCTCTGAATCTCCGTTGCCGCTGCCGCTTCCCGAATCGACCTCCACCACGAGGGGGTTGTTGCGGGGCCCGATGTGGCCCTCAGGCACGAGGCCCCACTGATCGAAGAGAGGCATCACCTTCACCAGCTCCTCCTTCTCTGGATAGCAAAAAAGCGGGAGCGCCCCCTCCGGCGCTTCTGCGGCAAGGGTATTGAGCAGAATCGCCAGGGCCCCGTCCAGCGCGTCTGACCCCAGGCGGCCCGGCTTCAGCCTCATGGCGTCGTCCGCGCCGGAGTACTCCCACATGGGGCGCGAGTGCTGCTGAAGTGGCGCGATGCACCGCCGCAGGTATTCCCTGACAACCGCCGTCCCCGACAGTGCTGCGGCCCGGTGCGCCGCCATCCGCTCAAGGACGGGCTCCATCCTCGGGTCGGCGAGCTTCTCGTGCCCCCACACGGCGATCTTCTCGGCCGGGTCCGTAGGGATCATCAGGAGCCGGTTGGTCTGGTGCGCGTCCATATAGACCCAGCGCTGCCGGTATCCTTCCACCTTCTTCGCAACCCTCAAGTTGATAATGCCATCCTCCATCCCCTTGACGGCAAGGAACGACGCGCATCCGGAGCGCTGGTCCGCCGCAGTTAGCCGCAAGCAGAAAAAGTGGCGGAAGAGCGCCACAGAGGGCCTCACGCCCACGAAGGCCTCGCAGTAAAAGGCGAACGTGGCCAGGAGAAAAATGGAGTTGGGTTGAAGATGAAGAGCATGAACCTGATAGTGGGCAAGTATGGCATAGAAGAAGTACGAAAATGGCGGCACCAACCCTGCGTACATGCTGTGGAGGAAGAAGGGGTAGGCCGTCGCCCCAAGGTCGCGCCGCGCACGCGACCCCGGCCAGATTTGGGTCGCCTGGTTCTCGTTCTGGCCGCCGGCCACGAACGGAAGCACCCTGTCCAAACCTCCTTCGTCATCGATGGCGGAGCGCTGCAGCGCCGCCCCAAGGACGGGCGAGCTTGGGGAGGGGGTCACCTCCTTCCCCCTCTTGCCGGCGGGAGCCATCTGCGCGACGGAGGGGCGGACCAGGAGCAAGAACAGGCGAAGCTCGAAGGGGGGGATCGCGAGGAGCCGCGCGCAAGAAGGGAAGGCGCAGAGGGGTGGAGCGTGTGATGGAAGGCAATGATGGCCTCGCGCCACCCGCGCCAGGATTTATGACAGCACGGCAGTTCCCAAGGCATCGTGGGGAAGTGGGGGCATCGCCCGTCACATCGTGCGCCACGCGTCGCGCCTGGCCGCAGGCGGTTAGGGCCCGCACCGTTTCGCCCCTCCATAGGCGGGAACGTGCGAGCCGCGGGCCCGGGGGCTACTGTCGGGCCCATGGAACCCGGGGTATCCAGGCCCGTCTGCCTTTGGCCTAGGGCGCAACGCCTGGAGTGGGCCCGGCGGGCCGTCGCCACCAAGCATCTCGCCAAGAGCCCTCATGGGGCCCTGGCCTCCTGAGGCCCCCTCCTCAGGGAGTAGCAGGCAATGCTCAGCACCACCATCAACGGTCTCGCGAGGTCCCCTCACGAGGCGGCTTCCCGAGTGGCCTCACGAGGCGGCTTCCCGAGTGGCCTCACGAGGCGGCTTCCCGAGGTGGCCTTCCGAGGCCCCCTCCCGCAGGCGTTCGAGAAGAAGGCCGTTCGGCGTGTCGCGCGGTCTGGAGCCCATCACGTGGGTGACGCGCGCAGCGATGAGCAGTAGCAAAGGCCGCGCCAGCAGGCGCGGATGCAGATGGTTTCCTCTTTTGTGTTAGGGAAGCAGGGCCAGCTATCTACTCCCCAAAGCAACCCCAAAGGTTGCCTCATCGGCGAAGGAAGACCAAGACGGCGGGCGCGCAGGGCAGAGGTCATCACCGAGCCCACCGGCGCGTCATGGATCATGCTTTGGCAGGCGAAGACCACCTTTAGTCAGGATAGCCTGAGCGCCTGTCCCCTTTCAAACCGCCAAGTGTGGGAACCCTTCCCGCCTGAGTTTCGAGGGGGGAAGAGGACCAAGACGGCATAAAAGGGGCAGTGCAACCACCATAGCAAGGGAGGGAGAGAGAGAGGGGACGAGAGATCCCATCGTCTTCAACCTTGTACGCGAGAACTCTCTCACCCACAATAATCCCAACTACAAGCAGGAGTAGGGTCTTACACCGCAAGGTGGCCCGAACCTAGGTAAACCGCTGTGTCCTCGCCCGTCCTACGCTAGCGCGCTCTCGCCGTAGTCTTGCCGTAGCATTGCCGTGGTAGGGGAAGAAGTAGTAGAACGAGCTCACCCCAGTGTTCGAACCTTTGGGTCCCCGGAGCCCCACTTCCGACAGCACGAAAGCAAGCAAAAAGGTAAAACGGGACTCACGAGAAACATAAATTGCGGCAAAAGCATTAAGTACTTAACTTAATCACAAAAAACATGTCTTCACGCCCCCACGGGGCTCCATCTACTGTGATACAGGATAAAAGGAAAAGAAAGAGGCCTAAGAGGATGGGGCGTTGTCGCCGCCATCGCCTTCGCCGTCACCGTCGCCAGCCTCGCCAGAGCTCTCGCTGCCATGGGAGAACTTCTGGACCAGGGCTTCCACGTGCTCCCACACCTCCTTCTCAAGGCCGTTGCGAAGCTCCGGAGGGACATGGCTCATCACCCTGTCGAAGTCGAAGGAGGCGTCGGCGCAGAAGAGGTGGAAGAAGACCCGCGTCGCCGCCTGGCTCAGGAGGTCACGGCACTCGCCCTCGATGATGCCGTTCATCTTCGCGCCTCCGTCCTCCAGCCTCTGCACGAGCTTGGTGAAGAAGTTGAGGTAGCCGGCATCATCATCTTCAAGGGGGTCCTCGAGCCTCTCGACGGCGAAGCTGGAGAGGGCAGTGCGGGCCCGCTACGTAAGGGCACGGTACATCTTCGCGCGCTCATGCTGTCGCCCCCGTGCCCAAGCCGCCTCGTCCTTGGCCTTCTCGATGACCTCAGAGACGCCGCCTACCTGCGCCTATAGGGATGCCAGCTCCTCCTCGGTATCAGCCTTGGCCTTCAATGCCTGCTGCCGGGCTGCCCCCACCTCCTTCACCTGCCTCTTGAGTTTGATGATCTCCTCTTTGAGCTTGCCCCGCCTCTTGGTGAAGCGATCCTCTTGGAGCTTCAGCTTCTTGCTGTAGTCCTTGGCAAGCGCTTCGCGCTCGTTCTTGGACTTGGCATCAGCGTCTATCTGGATCTTTTTCTCCTTCTCGGCCAGCTGGGCGTTGGCCTTGGTGAGGCATTGATCATAGGAGCCTTGGGCGGCTGCCACCTAGCGGTCGAGCGTCGCCAGGCGCTCGCGCTCCATGTCCTACTCCGTCGCCGCCCTTGTGAGCTCCCGCTCACGGATCTCAGCATCCGCCTCGCAGGCTGCAAGGGCTTCCTCACGCTTGGCGAGCTTGCCCTCGCAGGAGGCAAGCTACCCATCATGGGCTGCGATGGCGTTCTCTCGCGCTTGGAGCTCTAGACCCCTGGCGACGGCCCGCTCCCGGAGCATCTTCTCGTGAGCTTCCGCCTCTTCGCGCCGCCTGTCGGCCTTGTCGGCCTCCCTGACGGTACTCTCGAAGATTTCCTTGGCATCCTGGGCGGCCTTCTCGCACCGTTCTCGCACGGCTTCGTCCTGCTGGTGACCCAGCTTGATGGCCACATCAAGCTGGCGCCACCCTGCCGCGAGGCGCAGGCGCTCGTTGGCAAGGCGCGCCTCCTCCGCTTGGAGGTCCGCCTCGAGGGCGTCAAGCGCTGCCCTGGCGCCCTGCAGGGCACCATGCTTGAGCATGACACTATTGCGGAGGCTGAAGAGCCGATCCCTCCTCCGGAGGCCTTCTCCCGAGGCTCGTCCTCCTTGGCCGGCAGAGGCAAGTCCGTGCGCGGCTCGGGAGGAGCCGCGTGCTGCTCTTCCACCTCCATGCGCCCCGTCTCAGCCTCGGGGCGGCAGGTGGATCCCTCCTGCTCCTCGGCGCCTGCGGTGGATCTCGAGGCCCCCCCCCCCCTCGAGCTTGGGGCTTCCTTCTTTTCTTCTTCGTGGGCTCCCTGCACAACGCCAGGGCTCAGCACGGACCTCAGGAAGCAGAAGACAAGACTCGAGGCAGGGGACAAGGCTCAAAGTAAAAAGCAAAAGGACAAGGCAAGAAAACTCACTCGTCGTTGGGAACCCATCTCCTCTTCTTCAGCTTCAGCGGTGGGCAGCTGCCGCTCCCACGCGGCTCGCTCGAGCTCCCTCTGGAGGGCTCGGTGCGAGGCCTACCAGGGTCCTCCTCCGCTGGGCCGGTGCCGATGCCGGTTTTCTCCGTATGGGGCTCGGCGGTTGCGTCACCGGCGCCGGTCTTCTCCGCGAGGGGCTCGGCGGCCGTCGCCGGTGCTGGTCCTCTCCACGAGGGGTGCGTTGGCCCCCGCGCTGGTGCTTCCTTCACCTCCCGTGCGTGCTGGCCGGGAGGGCATGACCATGAATCGGACATCGTCATCGTCGTCGCTAAGCTCGGCCAACAGCTTGCGGCGGGTTCGCGGGGCGCCCCCGCCATCGCTCTCCTCCTCGGCGCTTGCCGAGGCCTCGGCGTCGTTGCGGCTTCCCGAGCCAGGCACCACCACCAGTGGGTTGTCGTGAGGCCCCTCATGGCCCACAGGGATCAGTCCCCACTGGTCGAACCACGGCATCTCCTCGACCAGCTTGGCCCTGTTCTTGTAGCGGTATAGAGGGAACCCCTCCTTGGGCGGGAGCTCCCTGTCGTCGCCAAGCAGGAGCTACATGACCTCATCCACCACCGGCCCTGTGAGGTTGTCGACGCTCAGCCTCATCGGGTCCTCGGGGCCGATGATGGACCACACCGGGCGTGAGTGCTTCTGGAGGGGAGCGATGCGCCAGCGCAAGAACTCCTTGGCGACCATCGCCCCGTGAGCCCCGCGGCCTTCAGCTCCTCCATCCTCTCCCAGAGGGGCGCTAACCTCTCATCGTTGAGCTTGGCATGCTCCCATCCGGAGCTCTTCACGGCGGGGGCTGTCGGTAGCATCAACAGAGGGCTATACAGGAGCACGTCCATGTAGATCTAGCGCGCCCTAAAGCCCTCCACTTTCTTTGTGATCTTCATGGGGATGATGTCGTCCGCCGTCCCTTCGACGATGCGGAACGAGGCGCACCCCGAGTGCTGGTTCACCGCGGACAGTCACAGGCTGTAGAAGTGGTGGAAGAGGGCCACCGAGGGCATCACACCCAGGTAACCCTCGCAGAGGTAGGCAAAGATGGCGAGGAGAAGGACGGAGTTGGGCTGGAGGTGGAGCATGTGGATCTGATAGTGGGCGAGGATTGCGCAGAAGAAGTCGGAGAAGGGCGCCACCAGGCCGGCGAAGATGGTGTGGATATAGAAGGGGAAGGTCGTCGCCACCAGGTCGCGTGCCGGGCACGAGCCCAGCCAGATCCGTGTGGCCTTCCACTCATTATGGTCACAGGCGGTCATCGGGCGTACCTTATCTAGCCCCTCCTCGTTGACGATGGAGGATCGCGACGGGGCCGGATCCAAGCTCGCCGCCGCCGGGGCCGCAGCCACTGCCTTGCCCTTCTTGCTAGCGTGAGCCATGGACGCAAGGAAAGCTCTGGGAGTGAGAAGAGGAGGAGGTCACAAGGAGCTGTGCATGAGGAAGACGAAGGAGGCGAGGAGTGTGAAGGAAGGCAATGATGACGCTGTGCCCCGCGTGGGTTAGATTTATGGCAGAGCGGGCAGTTCCCCCGGCGTAGTGGGGAAAGTGGGGGCATCCCACGTCTCATCGTGCGCTATGCATCCCTGCCTGGGCCCGGCAGTCCACTTAGGCCCCGTGCCGTTTCATTCCCAATGGCCGGAAGCATGTGCGTCGCTGGCCCGGGGGCTACTGTCGGCCCAGTGGGAACCAGGGTACCACAGGCCGTTTGCCTGCGGCCCAGGAAGCAACGCTAGGCGCAAGCCCAACAATGGGCGCCGCGAAGCAAGCAGCCTCGCGAGGCACTGGCCTCACGAGGACACCCTCCTCGAGGGGCGGACCCACCAAAGACAACCGGCAGCGGCATGTAGCCTCGCGAGGCCGCCACCTCGCGAGGTGGCCTCCCAAGGCCACCCACGCGAGGAGTCGGGTGACGCCAGCCATGTGGCTGCGTGCCCACCATGTGGGTGACATACCTGCGCAAGACGACAGCGACAGGGGCCGTACCAGCAGGTGCGGCCAGGGAGGATTTCCTCTTTGGTGATAAAGGGGCAGCGCTAGCTGCCCTCCCACAAAGCAAGTCCCAAAGCTTGCCTGTTTGGTGCAAGGAGACCTAGATGACAAGGCGCGCCAGGGCAGATGTCATCGCCGAGCCCACCAACGCATCATGGACGGCTCCTTTGTAGACGAAGACCGCTTTTGTCAGGATAAGACTGGGCGCCTGTCCCCCTTCTTACAACCCTAGAATTTATTGTAAATAGTTGCATTAAAGCATCCATGCATCATGTTTAAATTCAAAGGAAATTTGAACTGGGGATGACCAAACCCTAGCACCAAAGTAATTCAAATAGGTTCAACTTAAAATATCTTTCAATGAACCCAAAATGCCCTTAAAAAATGTTCATGATTTAGGGAAAAAGGTGAAAACCCTAACCATAAATAGTCACATTTTTCGAGGATAAAATGGGCTTTGAATTAATGCATATAGTATTTGAATTGGAGCTATTTAAATACTATATATATTTTGGTAGCTCCAAATAAGTTAAAACTTGGAGAGGGCCACTGGAATAATTCAGAGAGTCCCCAAAAAAAAGTTTCAGAATTTATAAAAATGGTTTGGTCTTTGAACTAAATCAAAACAGAATTGCAAAATAGAAAACAAAAGCAAAATAAAAAGTAAAGAGAGCTCACTTGGCCTAACTGCTACAGTGGCCGGCCTGCCAGGCCCAACCCACATCCTTCCATGTTGTCTCCAGCCTCCTGCCAGTGGGCAGGAGGGTGTGTGCCCGACGCGCGCACGCCATATCAAGTTCTTGAAAGCACGCTCAGACACTAGGTTATATCCTCGGTATCAATTGGAATGTGCCTTCCATTTGCCGATTGTTCTATAACCATAGTTTCCATTCCAAACTGAGTACGCCATTCAATCGGATCCTTTCAAATGATCATTTGTGGAATTGCCTGGGCCTGGTATAAAGAGTTTCAATGATCCCTATATCAAAAGTAATTCTTTTTGCCTGACTTAGGGAATAATTCTACGAGTCACCTCCCCTAGGGTGCCCCGTTATGGAATCATGGCAATTTATCTCCTCACTACTTTGAAACCCATGCACCATCTTACTTAAGCGTGGAATTGTTGCCTACCAAAATTGAACCTTCATCATCTGTTTCTTTCCATCCCTCTCGATGTTTGTTTGTGTCTCAGCTCAAGAGATGTTCTCACATCTCACTCCATGAGTTGATCGTGAGTTGCTCGATCTTCGTGAAGATCGATTCTCGTAGAGTTCTCCCTGTCCCTTTTGTCATCATGTTTGGATGAAGATATCGAAAGCAAAGACGTCAAGATCAAGATGATGCAATGGTCAGCATCCTCAAGAAGTGCAAATTCGATTATGAAGACTGTGTCAGTTCCGTGTCCCCTTCCTCATACCTCACGTCCTGAATCTCGGGACGAGATTCTTGTTTAGTGGGGGTGAGCTGTCACAACCATAGAATTGATTGTAAATAGTTGCATTAAAGCATCCATGCATCATGTTTAAATTCAAAGGAAATTTGAACTGGTGATGACCAAACCCTAGCACAAAAGTAATTCAAATAGGTTCAACTTAAAATATCTTTCAATGAACCCAAAATGCCCTTAAAAAATGTTCATGATTTAGGGAAAAAGGTGAAAACCCTAACCATAAATGGTGCACATTTTTCCAGGATAAAATGGGCTTTGAATTAATGCATATAGTATTTGAATTGGAGCTATTTAAATGCTATATATATTTTGGTAGCTCCAAATAATTTGAAACTTGGAGAGGGCCACTGGAATAATTCAGAGAGTGCCCAAAAAAAAGTTTCAGAATTTATAAAAATGGTTTGGTCTTTGAACTAAATCAAAACAGAATTGCAAAATAGAAAACATAAGCAAAATAAAAAGGAAAGAGAGCTCACCTGGCCTATCTGCTACAGTGGCCGGCCTGCCAGGACCAACCCACTTCCTTCCCTGTCGTCTTCCTCCTGTTGCCAGTGGGCAGGAGGGCGTGTGCCCGACGCGTGCACGCCACCTCCTGCTTCCACCGCGACGCCCTGGCCTTCTAGTCGCGCCACGGAGACGCCCACGAACCCCTGGATCCTCTCCACCCCTCCGCGCTCACTTTCCCCTCCTCTACCTCCCCCCTCACTCTCCCCCAAATGCATCCGAGAGCGCCGAGGAGAACCACCACGGCGACCGCACTCCCCACGCCGTGACTCCGTGTCCAGAGCCTCCGCAACCTCGAGCAGCACCTCTCCACCGAGCCATGGAAGCCCGGGAGCCTTGCTTCATCGCCATCGACTTGTCTTCTCTGAGCACGGCCGCCGGACTCCATCGACAGATTCATCGCCGTCATGACTTCCTCGAGCCTGCTGAGCCTGCCCTCGAGTGCGTTGTGAACTCCCGCTCATTTTCCCCCTTGCCCCTCTCCCGCGCTTGCCCTCAAGCCGTCGTCCCCGCGAGCACCGAGCTCCAGCCATCGCCATGGCTGGCGAGTCTCACGCCACCGAGCTCCTCCGCTCGCCCCAGTAGGACCCGCATGCTCGCCGCGTCCCTAGGAAGCGAACGCGCCGTGTTGTTTGGTCTAGTTCGCGCCAGAACCCAGCGCACGACCGAGCCAGAGCTCCGGCCACCACTGGGCTTGTCGCCGCCGTCGTTACACGCCACCCCAGCACTTGGCACGGCCACCACCCGAAGCGCCGCAGCAACCGCTCTCCAACGCACCCAGCCACGCAAGCTCTAGCCGCCGGAAACGGCCGGCCGGAGAGCTCCGCCGCGCCGGATTAGCACCAGCGTTGAACTGCCGACATGGCACCATCATTAGGGGCTAATTACCACATTTAATTAACTAAAGAGGTCACTGACATGTGGGCCAGGCCCTATTAATTTTTAGTCAGGATTTAATTTAACCCGAATTAGTCACTATGCCACTGACGTGTGGACCCCACAGGTCAGGTTTGACTCTGGATGACCCAGTTGACCTGTTGATGTCACCCTAATGCAGTGCTGACGCAATAAACCTATTCTGAATTTATTCTAATTTAGAAATGATTTGGAATTCCAGAAAATAGTCAAAACTTCTAAAAATCACAGATATTAAACCGTAACTCCAATGAAAATAATTTATATATGAAAAATGATCAGAAAAATATGAAGAATCTGTTTATGCCATGTTAATGCATGTTTGAACAACTTAACATCACTGTTTAGGGTAAATCATGATTAGGGCAAATTTGATAAATAGATTTGGAGTTGGAATTTGATATAGGATTGAATTCCACTTCAATTAAAATGACTTACTGCTGCATTAGGTCAATTCTGCACCTTATCATGTCATGTCATTCATTTGGTTGTGCATTGCATTGAATGTTCTTCCCTTGTTGTTTGCCGGTGATTGTTCCTTCTCGGTAGTAGACGTTTCAGACGTAGTAACCGTTGACACTGATGAAGTGTAGTATCATCTTCAGAAGTGCCAGGCAAGCAAACCCCCTTGAGCATTCCGATACAATCCCACTCTCTCGCTCTTGCTCTCTTTTACTGCATTAGGACAACAATGATTCAACTGTTACATGTTGCGGTAGTTGAACCCATTCCTCTGCATGACCTGTCTTTGCCACAGTAAATAGTTAAAACCTTCTAGCATCAGTAGGAATTGCTTGAGCCATGTTGTGACTACTCATCCATGCTTGCTTGTTATGCCTGCTATGCTTAGAGTTGTGCCAGGTCTTATCCATCTGGGCGATGAATTGGAATGGTTGTGTTCATGTCCTACTGTGTGAGAGCTAAGTGTGTGAATACGATTTGGTAAAGGTAGCGATGAGAGGGCATGTAGGAGTACGTGGTGGGTTGTCTCGTTGAGATCGTCCTTAAGAACTGAGCTCTGTGTATGTTATCCAAGAACGGTTACTACCACACATTGGGCCCAAAACCCATGGACCCTCTTGACTTATTAATCGCCTTGATCTCTGTCCAGGAGTTGCAACTAGTTTCTGGTGTTTGTAGGTTGTGTTATTTGTCTACCAAGTGGCACCCGGTATAGGTGGGCTTGGGAAAGACTAGGCACAGTGGCACGGTGTACCAAGTGGCACCCGGATGGTGGGCTTGGGAACCCTTCTCAGATCGTTTGGGGCCGTGATGGAAACTTTGGTCGGACTTCCTTTACGGGTTCAGCCTCGTATAGGCGATAAACCTGGATTAGAGTCTTGCGTGGTTAGTCAGGTTGTGGCCGACACCCTCGCCAGGCTTCCGCTTGAAGGTTGCCGAGATACATGACATGTATATGGTGGTAAGTGGTGAGAGCGTGTGTGAAGAAGTACACCCCTGTAGGGTAAAATGATCTATTCGAATAGCTACTTGGAGACTTATATGGTTCATAGACAACTTAAAGGGATACTCTAAAATGCGCAAGATAAGTGTTAGTGCTATGGATGGCCTTCTCGTAGGGAGACGGGAGAGGATCCATAGTGGTGTATTGATGTGGTGACTATGTGGGCTCGTGTGCACTTTCTCACCTCAAGGAAAATACTGGTAATCGTAGTACAGATTAGCAACTAAGTCAAAGCTGGCTTGCTGCAGTTAAACTCCACAACCTTATTGTTGATACTGATGCATATGTAGTTAGTTCTGATGTAAGTCTTGTTGAGTACCTTTGTACTCGCGTTTGTTTAATTTTCCTTTTTGCAGAGGAGACTTCAGTCTCACTAGTAGTTCCACGTGGGCTTCGACGATTAGCTTGGGAATCCCAGACAAAGGTCTGGTTCCTATGGAGGGTCTTGTAGATAGTCAGGCTTCTCAGCCTTTTTCTTTTGTAGTTGTCTGTACTCAGACATGTTATGCTTCCGTTGCTTGTATGACTTTGTATGTTGGGTCATGAGACCCATGATTGTAATATCATGTTATGTATGGCTCTTCGGAGCCTCTTGAATAAATACTCGAGTCGTAGAGTTATGTTGTGATGCCATGTTGTATCTACACATATCGTGCATATTGTGTGTATGTTTTGAAATGCATTGGTATGTGTGGGATTTGACACCTAGTTATCTGCTTTGGTAGCCTTCCTTATAGGGAAATGCCTGCTAGTGCTTCCACTGAGCCCTGGTAGTTCACTACTGCTCCGGGACACATGGATTGACCGGCATGTATCCTTCTTTGCTCCTGTGTCTGTCCCTACGGGGAAATGTCACGCGGTGTTTTACTATAGTCCTTGTAGCTTGCTACGACTCGGTTGCACACGCTGATGACCGACACGTGCATTGCTGGGTTACGTATGCCTGTCCCTGTACATTTGTGCCACCTTGGTTTATGACTACTCATGTCGACCCGGGTTCTCTGTCATATGGATGCTAGCATCACAATCATATACATGAGCCAAAAGTTGCAAACGGTCCCGGCCAAGGTAAAGGCGGCAGCCGTGGGTTACTGTGCGTGAGGCCGCAAAGTGATATGATGTGTCTTATGCTAGATCGGTGTGACTTAGGATCGGGGTCTCGACAACTTTGGTATCAAAGCCTGACTGCCTGTAGGATTACCAAGCCAAACTGGTCGAAGTCGAGTCTAGAAATGCTTTAGTTATATAAAGGAATTGATTGTGGAAGGGAATGTAAGGCTCTTTTTACTCCTTATCTCGTGTCATTCTAATTCTTAGTCATCCTCTTCTTTTCTATGGGGTTTAAGAACTAGGCTTTCTCATCTATCTATTAGGATGACGAGTTACTATGTTGGAGGCCTATAGGAAAGGTGTTGTCTTCTTGGATCAATGTTTTCCATAGGATTCAGTTGTTGAGTTGTCAGTTGTCTTGCAGGTTCTCTCATTTTCCATGCCTGTACAGTCGTTATGCTGTCCGAGTTATCCAAGGTTTCTAAATAGTCTGATGCATTTGCAAATCATCTCTTCCCGTTTTGATGTTGTTTTGGCCAGACTAGACACACAAATTGTTGTGTTGAGGTATTCCATTACTTTAACATATGTGTTGAAGTTAATAGGAAACCATGTTGTCTTAAGTGAACCACCCAGAGATTCAGCCTTTGTTTTGTACCCCCAGTGTGATAATTCTGGCCATCATTCTCGAAGGCATCTCGTGATGTTATTTAGTTAGTAGGTATTCTATTTCTGGGTTCTTGGACCCAAGATTCGATCTGCTTATTCCTGTTGTTAGTGTTTGCTCGTTCCTTTAGGATATTAGTAACCTTTGTGATAGTCTTCAAGGTTTGTGGTATATCATTCTTCCAATACCATGAACCATCATGGCAGAAGTTCTTTTGAACCAAAAGATCACAACGAGAGTGCTCTTGATGAGTTCTCCATTCTATATTCGTGACTCTGCCAATCCTATCTTTCTGCATGGGTTATCCGGAAGAAATATGTTGAGCCTGGTTCAACATGTTAATCTATGCATCCACAACTCAGAAAATCATGTGTTCCTTTGAGTTGTCCCTCTTCGATTGCATTCTAACCATCGGCTATCAATTGATAGTCAAGGGTATGTGTGCATTCGTGTTCATCGATGCCTATTATTCTTGTGGTTCGTCAAGCCATTCTACTTCAGGATGACTAGGAGAAACAAACTCCAGCACCTCATCCATTTCTTGGATTGGGTCAAAGTACTTGTATTCCGCAGATCAAGAAAGCCAATCTAGCTTCTAGTCTGTTCTACCCTGGATTATTACCCCCTTTATGTCAAGAGTGTCATGAGAATTGCACAACCTCTTATGAATTCTTGATGCAGTGATACTTCTCGCCATCATTATTCATTTCTTGGTCTCCGTGTTGTTGTAACCGGAATGCCGACAAATGAATCATGATGCGGGAAATCAATACTCCTAGCAACCCTGTTGCTTGGTAGTTAATGGACAATAACTTCATTCTTTGTGTGTTGATTATTGAATCACCATACTACGATTGATCATGACACCTAGTCCTTATTCCTGGTGCACTCTTCGATCAATGAGTTAGGATTGTGTCAATCCCTTGCTCTTTTGATCATATCGTCTTGCCCTGAAAGCAAGATTGTTCTCAAGCTTAATAACATATCGGTGGTTCATGATTTTTCGAATATCTTCTTGGAAGTATTACCAGGTTGTCCCCTGACCGTTATGTTGAGTTCATGATCAAGTTGGTTTTCCTCTAAACCACCCCTTCTCCAAGAGTCTGTGTTGGATACCCTAAACTAGTTGGTTAAGCTAAACAACAACTTGGAGAGTTGGAAGATAAAGGCTTCGCCTAACTTAGTTCATTTCGAAGGGATATCTTGTGTGTGGGAGTGTGTTGAAGAGGGATGATATCTTCATCGGTTGATCCTCGTGATCAATTGTTGGATCTATTGTCTTACCCAATATCTGATTTGAGTGTGGGCTATTGTCAAATCAAAATCAGTACCAACGATTTTCATAATGTTGTCTTACTCGTGGATGTTCCTCGAGCATACACCATTATATCTTTTGGTCTGCCAATGCTATCACCTCGTTCGCATAATTATGGAATTCCATCAATATGGGAACCCGGATGAATTGTTGTTGAGCCCATCGGCAACATTTTTATCTCCTCCATGATTTGTGATGAACATTAAGCTAGTGTTGGAAATTTTCGTAAGCATTATCTTCGTGCTAGCTCATGAAGTATATGTCATGGTGAGAGAAGTGACTTCCTCTAACTTCATGTGCATTTGATGCAAGTTGCCACCATGAATTCGAGAAAGTTGTTTTGCCTCTTTTGGAATCGTCCCAAGTCAGTCATGCATGTGCGAAGTATTCTATGGTTTGATAGGCTCGGTACCTCCATTCCATATGTATTCCCTAGCACACCAAGCCACTAATTGATTTGTTCAAGGAAAAGAAGTTCTTAAGTGCTAATCCTTAAGGACCTAAAGGTACATGCACAAGACTTCGTTATCTTCAATGATGGTTCCCAATCCGAACTCGGTAGTGTTTTGTTGTAAGATTCCTATGTGGACACGATTGTCCTGAACATTCTGTTCACATGTGTCTTGCGAATCAGCTCATGTTTTAGAGTTACTGCCGTAGTTCATTTCCCGAGAATCTCGCAACGCCATCTCGTCGATTTGTGTTGCAACTTTCTTTTTCCAGACATGCTGAGTCTGAAGTATTCGGTCACCAACTAGATCTGAATCTTAGGCAGATATGATGATTGGAACATTCCCCAAGAACTATAATATTGGTCTTTCTAAACTGGTAAGTGGATGATGTGGCCAACACACCTAGCCGGAAGATCTATTATTATAGTATCTTGATTCAGCAAGATGGCCATCTTCCCCATGAGGATTTCATATGACTTATCCTTGAAGTTGTTCCTTATGGATTCCTTGTGCTCCCGAAGTCCGACCTTTACTTGATGTTCTAGATACCAAACAGTACCTATAATTGGGTTACGCTAGTACATCAAGGAGAACATTAGAAGCGGAGGGCTAAATGTCTCTCGGTCGATCATCCATATTTCGTTCCCTTGGCATTGCTAAGGTGACATCTGAGAAAGTGTTGTCCTCCTTTGCATCTGCATTCTCCATCATTATTCATCATGGTAGTATGAGGTGTCACCAAGATCTTTGGAATAAATGTTGCTAAAACCCTGATGGATATGGAAATGCTCAAGTTCTTTAAAGCACGCTCAGACACTAGGTTATATCCTCGGTATCAATTGGAATGTGCCTTCCGTTTGCCGATTGTTCTATAACCATAGTTTCCATTCCAAACTGAGTATGCCATTCAATCGGATCCTTTCAAATGATCATTTGTGGAATTGCCTGGGCCTGGTATAAAGAGTTTCAATGATCCCTATATCAAAAGTAATTCTTTTTGCCTAACTTAGGGAATAATTCTATGAGTCACCTCCCCTAGGGTGCCCCGTTATGGAATCATGGCAATTTATCTCCTCACTACTTTGAAACCCATGCACCATCTTACTTAAGCGTGGAATTGTTGCCTACCAAAATTGAACCTTCGTCATCTATTTCTTTCCATCCCTCTCGATGTGTGTTTGTGTCTCAGCTCAAGAGATGTTCTCACGTCTCACTCCATGAGTTGATCATGAGTTGCTCGATCTTCGTGAAGATCGATTCTCGTAGAGTTCTCCCTGTCCCTTTTGTCATCGTGTTTGGATGAAGATCTCGAAAGCAGAGGCGTCAAGATCAAGATGATGCAATGGTCAACATCCTCAAGAAGTGCAAATTCGATTATGAAGACTGTGTCAGTTCCGTGTCCCCTTCCTCATACCTGACGTCCTGAATCTCGAGACGAGATTCTTGTTTAGTGGGGGTGAGTTGTCACAACCCTAGAATTAATTGTAAATAGTTGCATTAAAGCATCCATGCATCATGTTTAAATTCAAAGGAAATTTGAACTGGGGATGACCAAACCCTAGCACCAAAGTAATTCAAATAGGTTCAACTTAAAATATCTTTCAATGAACTCAAAATGCCCTTAAAAATGTTCATGATTTAGGGAAAAAAGGTGAAAATCCTAACCATAAATGGTGCACATTTTTCCAGGATAAAATGGGCTTTGAATTAATGCATATAGTATTTGAATTGGAGCTATTTAAATGCTATATATATTTTGGTAGCTCCAAATAATTTGAAACTTAGAGAGGGCCACTGGAATAATTCAGAGAGTGCCCAAAAAAAGTTTCAGAATTTATAGAAATGGTTTGGTCTTTGAACTAAATCAAAACAGAATTGCAAAATAGAAAACAGAAGCAAAATAAAAAGGAAAGAGAGCTCACCTGGCCTAACTGCTACAGTGAGCGGCCTGCCTGGCCCAACCCACTTCCTTCCCTGTCGTCTTCCACCTCCTGCCAGTGGGCAGGAGGGCGTGTGCCCGACGTGCGCACGCCACCTCCTACTTCCACCGCGACGCCCTGGCCTTCTAGTCGCGCCACGAAGATGCCCACGAACCCCTGGATCCTCTCCACCCCTCTGCGCTCACTTTCCCCTCCTCTGCCTCCCACCTCACTCTCCCCCGAATGCATCCGAGAGCGTCGAGGAGAACCACCACGACCACTGCACTCCCCATGCCCGGAATCCATGTCCAGAGCCTCCGCGACCTCGAGTAGCACCTCTCCACCGAGCCATGGAAGCCCGAGAGCCTTGCTTCGTCGCCATCGACTGGTCTTCTCTGAGCACGGCCGTTGGACTCCATCGACGGATTCATCGCTGTCACGACTTCCTCGAGTCCGCTGAGCCTGCCCTCGAGTGCATTGTGAGCTCCCGCTCATTTTCCCCCTTGCCCCTCTCCCGCGCTTGCCCTCTAGCCGTCGTCTCCGCGAGCACCGAGATCCGGCCATCGCCATGGCCAGCAAGCCCCGTGCCCCCGAGCTCCTCCGCTCGCGCCAGTAGCCCCCGTATGCTCGCCGCATCCCCAGGAAGCGAACGCGTCGTGTTGTTTGGTTTTGTTCACGCCAGAACCCCGCGCATGACCGAGCCAGAGCTCCGACCGCCGTTACATGCCACCCCAGCACTTGGCACGACCACCACCCGAAGCGCCGTAGCAGGCGCTCTCCAACGCACCCAGCCGCGCAAGCTCTAGCTGCTGGAAACGGTCAGATGGAGAGCTCCGCCGTGCCGGATTAGCACCGGTGTTGAACTGCCGACATGGCACCATCATTACGGGCTAATTACCCCACTTAATTAACTAAACAGGTCACTGACATGTGGGCCAGACCCTATTAATTTTTAGTCAGTATTTAATTTAACCTGAATTAGTCACTGTGCCACTGACATGTGGACCCACAGGTCAGGTTTGACTCTGGACGACCCAGTTGACCTGTTGATGTCACCCTGATGCAGTGTTGATGCAATAAACCTATTCTGGATTTATTCTAATTCAGAAATGATTTGGAATTCCAGAAAATAGTTAAAACTTCTAAAAATCACAGATATTAAACCGTAACTCCAATGAAAATAATTTATATATGAAAAATGTTCAGAAAAATATGAAGAATCTGTTTATGCCATGTTAATGCATGTTTGAACAACTTAACATCACTGTTTAGGGTTAATCATGATTAGGGAAAATTTGATAAATAGATATGGAGTTGGAATTTGATATAGGTTTGAATTCCACTTCAATTAAAATGACTTACTGCTGCATTAGGTCAATTCAGCACCTTAACATGTCAGGTCATTCATTTGGTTGTGCATTGCATTGAATGTTCTTCCCTTGTTGTTTGCCGGTGAATGTTCCTTCTCGGTAGCAGACATTTCCGACGTAGTAACCGTTGACACTGATGAAGTGCAGTATCATCTTCAGAAGTGCCAGGCAAGCAAACCCCCTTGAGCATTCCGATACAATCCCACTCTCTCGCTCTTGCTCTCTTTTACTGCATTAGGACAACAACGATTCAACTGTTACATGTTGTGGTAGTTGAACCCATTCCTCTGCATGACCTATCTTTGCCACAGTAAATAGTTAAAACCTTCTAGCATGAGTAGGAATTGCTTGAGCCATGTTGTGACTACTCATCCATGCTTGCTTGTTATGCCTACTATGCTTAGAGTTGTGTTGGGTCTGATCCATCTAGGCGATGAATTGGAATGGTTGTGTTCATGTCCTACTGTGTGAGAGCTAAGTGTGTGAACATGATTTGGTAAAGGTAGCAATGAGAGGCCATGTAGGAGTACATGGTGGGTTGTCTCATTGAGACCGTCCATAAGAACTGAGCTCTGTGTATGTTATCCAAGAATAGTTACTACCACGCATTGGGCCCGAAACCCATGGACCCTCTTGACTTATTAATCGCCTTGATCTCTGTCCAGGAGTTGCAACTAGTTTCTGGTGTTTGTAGCTCGTGTTATTTGTCTACCAAGTGGCACCCGATACAGGTGGGCTTGGGACAGACTAGGCACAGTGGCATGGTGTACCAAGTGGCACCCGGATGGTGGGCTTGGGAACCCTGCTCACATCGTTTGGGGCCGTGATGGAAACTTCGGTCGGACTTCCTTTGCGGGTTCAGCCTCGGATAGGCGATAAACCTGGACTAGAGTCTTGCGTGGTTAGTCAGGTTGTGGCCGACACTCTCGCCAGGCTTCCGCTTGAAGGTTGCCGAGATACATGATGTGTATATGGTGGTAAGTGGTGAGAGCATGTGTGAAGACGTACACCCCTGTAGGGTAAAATGATCTATTCGAATAGCCGGGTCCGCGGATATGGACTACTTGGAGACTTATATGGTTCATAGACAACTTAAAGGGATACTCTAAAATGCGCAAGATAAGTGTGAGTGCTATGGATGGCCTTCTCGTAGGGAGATGGGAGAGGATCCATAGTGGTGTATTGATGTGGTGACTATGTGGACTCGTGTGCGCTTTCTCACCTCAAGGAAAATACTGGTAGTCGTAGTACAGATTAGCCACTGAGTCAAAGCTGGCTTGCTACAGTTAAACTCCACAACCTCATTGTTGATACTGATGTATATGTAGTTAGTTCTGATGTAAGTCTTGCTGAGTACCTTTGTACTCATGTTTGTTTAATTTATGTATTTGCAGAGGAGACTTCAGTCTCACTAGTAGTTCCACGTGGGCTTCGACGATTAGCTTGGGAATCCCAGATAGAGGTCTGGTTCCTATGGAGGGTCTTGTAGATAGTCAGGCTTCTCAGCCTTTTTCTTTTGTAGTTGTCTGTACTCAGACATGTTATGCTTCCGTTGCTTGTATGACTTTGTATGTTGGGTCATGGGACCCATGATTGTAATATCATGTTATGTATGGCTCTTCAGAGCCTCTTGAATAAATACTCGAGTCGTAGAGTTATGTTGTGATGCCATGTTGTATCTACACATATCGTGCATATTATGTGTATGTTTTGAAATGCATTGGTATGTGTGGGATTCGACACCTAGTTATCTGCTTTGGTAGCCTTCCTTACAGGAAAATGCCTCCTAGTGCTTCCACTGAGCCCTGGTAGTTCGCTACTGCTCCGGGACACATGGATTGACTGGCATGTATCCTTCTTTGCTCTTGTGTCTGTCCCTACGGGGAAATGTCATGCGGTGTTTTACTGGAGTCCTTGTAGCTTGCTACAACTCGGTTGTACACGCTGATGACCGACACGTGCATTGCTGGGTTATGTATGCCTGTCGCTGTACGTTTGTGCCACCTTGGTTTATGACTAGTCATGTCGACCCGGGTTCTCTGTCATATGGATGCTAGCATCACAATCATATACGTGAGCCAAAAGATGCAAACGGTCCCGGCCAAGGTAAAGGCGGCAGCCGTGGGTTACCGTGCGTGAGGCCGCAAAGTGATATGATGTGTCTTATGCTAGATCGGTGTGACTTAGGATCGGGGTCCCGACACCCCTTCAAAACACCGTTATGTGGCAACCATTCCCACCAATATTTTTGGGGGAAGAGGACCAAGGCAGCTATAAAAGGGGCAGTGCTGGCACCTTAGAGGGGGATCGATTCCACCTTCTTTTACCTTGTACGCGAGAGCACTCTCACCCACCATAATCCCAACGCAAGCAGGAGTAGGGTTTTACACCGCACTGTGGCCTGAACCTGGGTAGCTCCTCGTGTCCTAGCCATGCCCTGTGTGTGTGCGCTCCCATCATGCTCTGCTCGCCGTAGCCTCACCATGGTCACCGTCCGGTTGTTAGGTTGTGAGCCAGCCCCCAGTGTTCGAACCAGGGTCCTCGGAGCCCAGCTTCCGACAAAGCTAATCAGTCCAGTAAAGGCAATCATCTGTTTGAAACCAATGGCTGACAATAATGCTCCTAGGAAGGATGGAAGACAAAGGCATGCAAATACTGCTCTTGATCTTCCTCCAATGCTCTACGAGAAGTACAAATCTGATCCCGAGGAAACTTATGTGGAGTGCAAGACTCGCACTCAGTGGATTCGCCGATACTGGGCTGAAGAGTGGTTCTTCTATCACTTTGTCACACCTGATTACTCTGCTAAGAACGTCGTCAGGGCCCCATGGGTGGATATAGTATACAGGAAACTAATCCTGAAGACAAAAGTTGATGCCCTTGCCTTAAGCTTCTATCCATGCATGGTCAGATACATCATGCCTCAAGATCCTGACCCATCTAGCATTCGATGGTGTCGCGATGATGATCTGTTTGAAGTCAATTACCAGTTTGCAAGGGCTTCAGCCGAACAAAACAAGAAAGAGTTTGGCATTGACTTCAATCCTGGACCTGCTGAACCAAGGCCCGATGGCACACGAGAAGCTGATCCCAATCTTACTGGACCATGGGATAACCTCAAGGCATACATAGAGCATCTTGACGCTCTTCGTACTGCAGCTGCAGTCGCATGGGGAGAAGTTCAAGCTGATGGCAATGCTCCTGCCTCACCGAAGCCTCAGCGCAAGTCAAAGGGTTCCAAAGCTAAAGGAGCAAAAGCTTCAAAGGCTGCTACTGCACCAAAAGCTTCCAGAGTGAAGCCATTGAGAATTGTACCTCCTGAAACCAGTGTGCACTCTGAAGATGTGTCTCGGAATTCTCCGAAGACAAAGAGACCTGCAGGGCGAGGCCCTAAACCAACAAGCACTTTGTTTGATGATGATGACATCATAGATCTCTCTGATGATGATTTTGATGATGATGCTCTTGAACAACTGATCAAGAACAAGCAGGAAGAGTCTGATATGTTCAAGGACCTGCTCTGTTCGATGCTGACATACTGAACAATGATGAATGGTTTCAAGACCCTTCTCTATCACTTGAAGATCTACAACTGCCCATAGGCATCAGTGTCACATTTCAAGGTTTCATAGCCCAAGAAATGGCTGTTGTTCAGAAAGTCATTGAACAAAAGAACAAGATTGATCACGAGAAGAAGCTTTTCAGAAAGAATGTTGATCAGCTTGAAGCCCAACACATTCGAGGATATAAGTAGATGATGGATGACCTCAAAGAAGAGTTCAAAAGGTGCCGTGATGAGGTTAAAGGCGCCCGCGAACGTTTGAAACAGAATGCAGAGAAGACAGTGCTGACACATAATGAAGCACTGAAGAGGAAAGCTCTTGGGCATCCAGCTATTGACCCCAAGCTTCTCAAGAAGAAAAAGAAGCCAGTGACTCCTGCTGCTGAGGCTTCTAGGCAAGAAATGCCCAAAATTATCTTCCCACCAAACTTTGCTGGCGCAAAGCCATCTGCCTCGTCTGTTGCTCAAGAGAGGCAGAAGACAAAGCTTGCTGAAGCTGAAGCCTGCAAGCGCAAGCAGACTGAAGACACTGCTCCTTCCCCCACTCAGAAACGTCGAAAGACGAAATCTTCAAAAGCTTCGAGAAGGGCCTAGGTGCCTCAAGCTCCTCAGTCCACTGTGCAAGCTGAAGCTATATTTGTTGAACCTATCTCAGTTGCTCCACCTGCCTCTGCTAACACAGAGAGGCATGTCATTATTCATGAACCTGCTCCCACAGAGGTTCCACACAAAGAATCTGAAGATATCCCAGCTGTTGACAACACCGCAGCTCAAGACATTGGTCATGAAGATAATGTGCAACAAGATGATGAAGTCCTTCCTCAGATTGAGCCCGATGTGGTATCATTGCCTGTTCATGAGAACAATGAACAAGTAATTATTGGCGATCCTCCGACGCCAATCATGCAAGATGAGTTTTGGGATGAACAGCATCCAGACCCCCCTCTTCACGAAGTCATACCCGCAACTCCTCCTGCTCCAGTTTCGACTCCAGTGCTTGCATCGCCAGAATCACCCATAGCGTCAATGGAGGTCGATGCTACGTCTTCACAATCATCTCCTTTTTGAAGGCTTTGCAAAGGCCTGAGGCCATCATCCTCCATGTCGAGCATTCCTGAAGAGGATGCGCATGCTGACACCTCTGAAGCTCAGGAGGTGAGAACTGAAGTCATTCCTCCTGTCTCTCAAGAGCTCGAAGCCAAACGAGCTGAAGACAATCTGGCTGCATCAGCCGAAGATACTCAAGCGCATGTGTCTGCACCTGAAGAGACCGCCACTGAGTCCAGTACTGATGAAGCTCATGTTACTAAAGACATTGCTCAGCCCGAAGCCAATGAAGATGGCACTGTCCTGGCCTACAACCATGAGGGTGAGTTGGTTCCTGTCAGATGGCCTCGACTTTCTACCCCAGAGCCGTTTGGCCCACAATATGAGTTTCATATCAATGACAGGCCTCTCACTCAGAAGCCAATGCCAAGGCTTTGCAGTACTCCTTCTACGGACTGCAATTTCAGTGTGAACAGCTTCAGAAAGGACAATACCTTCTTTGATCACTCCAAGAATCCCTACAACCAGCCCCGTATATCTTTAGACAGATTCTGGACTGCTTACCAACGAAGCTATTACATGTGCATCTTGTACAATCAAGATCGGGCTCATCCTCACAAACGGCTGTGCTATGAAGCCATGACAGATCTGCCTTGTTTTGATCAGGCCTTGGAATGCTTCAAGGATGTTGGTTTGTTGCCCTTCGTCACTGACAAGGAATATTGGAATGAGGAGTTGATTCTCTAGTTTTACGCAACTCTCCACATCTCAGGCTATAACAGGATCCCATCACTTGGGTTCTTGAGTGGATGACAGGCGACACCCATCACACTGCTCATGCTCAAGAGCTTCTTGAGCTCACCAACCTGCCCACTCCTGGTGACTTCTATGAACCAGGTTGTGATGCATATGAAAAATAAGTAGAGAGCATCTTTCACAAGCCTGAACCCAATATGACTGAGATGCTCACAATGATGAAGCCTATGCCAGCTGAAGCCGATTGCCCTACATCATTCTTTGTCAATGACCTCGAGTACCTGCCTAGCACCATCTATCACATTCTGCAGCATACTCTTTGGCCACTCACAGGGCACTCACCTTCAACTACACTGGAAGGAGCCATGAAGACAATTGTCTATTATGTCCTCAATGGCATCAGATTCAACTGCCATGATTTCTTCATTCGCCAACTGGCTACATCTGGCATGGACCTTTTTGGCCTCAAGATATATGCACCGTGGATCATGCGTCTCATCAAGTTCCGGTCTACTGTCAACTATCAACCATCCGGCCATAATCATCACATATTTCTGCATGATGTGCCTATGCCTGAAGTCATCTATCCTCAGGCCGATAAGACTCCACTTGTTGAAGAAAATGTTGCACAACAAAGCTTCTCTGGCCATATTGAAGCTGTGCATTGTCGGAAGTGGGGCTCCGGGGACCCAAAGGTTCGAACACTGGGGTGAGATCGTTCTACTACTTCGTCTCCTACCACGGCAACGCTACGGCGGGACTACGGCGAGAGCGTGCTAGCGTAGGACGGACGAGGACACGGCGGTTTACCCAGGTTCGGGCCACCTTGCGGTGTAAGACCCTACTCCTGCTTGTAGTTGGGATTATTGTGGGTGAGAGAGTTCTCGCGTACAAGGTTGAAGATGATGGATCTCTCGTCTCTGTCTGTTCGGTCCTCTCTTCGTCCGTTCCTCTCTCTGGTGGCTGCACTGCCCCTCTTATGCTAGCCTTGGTCCTCTTCCCCCTCGAAACTTAGGCGGGAAGGGTTGCCACACTTGGCAGTTTTGAAAGGGGACAGACGCTCAGGCTATCCTGACTAAAGGTGGTCTTCGCCTGCCAAAGCATGATCCATGACGCGCCGGTGGGCTTGGTGATGACCTCCGCCCTGCGCGCCCGCCGTCTTGGTCTTCCTTCGCCGATCGGGCAACCTTTGGGGTTGCTTTGGGGAGTAGATAGCTGGCCCTGCTTCCCTAACACAAAAGAGGAAACCATTTGCATCCGCGCCTACTGGCACGGCCTCTGCTGCTGCTCGTCGCCGTGCGCGTCACCCACGTGATGGGCTCCAGACCGTGCGACACGCTGAATGGCCTTCTTCTCGGACGCCTGCGGGAGGGGACCTCAGAAGGCCACCTCGGGAAGCCGCCTCGTGAGGCCACTCGGGAAGCCGCCTCGTGAGGCCACTCGGGAAGCCGCCTCGTGAGGGGACCTCGCGAGGCCATGGATGGTGGTGCTGAGCGTTGCCTGCTACTCCCTGAGGAGGGGGCCTCAGGAGGCCAGGGCCCCATGAGGGGTCTTGGTGAGACACTTGGTGGCGACGACCCGCCGGGGCCACTCCAGGCGTTGTGCCCTGGGCCAAAGGCAGACGGGCCTGGATACCCCGGGTTCCATGGGCCCGACAGTAGCCCCCGGGCCCGCGGCGCGCACGTTCCCGCCTACGGAGGGGCGAAACGGCGCGGGCCCTAACCGTCTGCGGCCAGGCGCGACGCGTGGCGCACGATGTGACGGGCGACGCCCCCACTTCCCCACGACACCTCGGGAATTGCCATGCTGACATAAATCCTGGCGTGGGCGGCGCGAGGCCATCGTTGCCTTCCATCACACACTCCACCCCTCTGCGCCTTTCCTTCTTGTGTGCGGCTCCTCGCGATTCCCTCCTTCGAGCTTCGCCTGTTCTTGCTCCCGGTCCGCGCCTACGCCGCGCAGATGGCTCCCGCCGGCAAGAGGGGGAAGGAGGTGACCCCGCCCGCAAGCGCGCCCGTCCTTGGGGCGGCGCTGCAGCGCTCCGCCATCGACGACGAGGAAGGCTTGGACAGGGTGCTTCCGTTCGTGGCCGGCGGCCAGAACGAGAACCAGGCGACCCAAATCTGGCCAGGGTCGCGCGTGCGGCGCGACCTTGGGGTGACGGCCTACCCCTTCTTCCTCCATAGCGTGTATGCAGGGTTGGTGCCGCCATTTTCGGACTTCTTCTATGCCATACTTGCCCACTATCAGGTTCACGCTCTTCATCTTCAACCCAACTCCGTTTTTCTCCTGGCCACGTTCGCCTTTTACTGCGAGGCCTTTGTGGGCGTGAGGCCCTCTGTGGCGCTCTTCCACCACTTCTTCTGCCTGCGGCTAACTGCGGCGGACCAGCGCTCCGGATGCGCGTCGTTCCTTGCCGTCAAGGCAATGGAGGACGGCATTATCAACTTGAGGGTTGCGAAGAAGGTGGAAGGATACCGGCAGCGCTGGGTCTATATGGACCCGCGCCAGACCAACCGGCTCCTGATGATCCCTATGGACCCGGCCGAGAAGATCGCCGTGTGGGGCACGAGAAGCTCGCCGACCCGAGGATGGAGCCCGTCCTTGAGCGGATGGCGGCGCACCGGGCCGCATCACTGTCGGGGACGGCGGTTGTCAGGGAGTACCTGCGGCGGCGCATCGCGCCACTTCAGCAGCACTCGCGCCCCATGTGGGAGTACTCCGGCGCGGACGACGCCATGAGGCTGAGGCCGGGCGGCCTGGGGTCAGACGCGCTGGACGGGGCCCTGGCGATTCTGCTCAATACCCTTGCCGCGGAAGCGCCGGAGGGGGCGCTCCCGCTTTTTCGCTATCCAGAGAAGGAGGAGCTGGTGAAGGTGATGCCCCTCTTCGATCAGTGGGGCCTCGTGCCTGAGGGCCACGTCGGGCCCCGTGACAACCCCCTCGTGGTGGAGGTGGATTCGGGAAGCGGCAGCGGCAACGGAGATTCGGAGGAGGCCACGGAGGACGACCTCAGCCGGGTGCCGCTACGCGTTCGCCGTCAGCTCATCTGCGAGCTCGAGGATGATGACGCCGAGAGCGTCCCGCCCGCGGCGGCGGGGGCGTGCGAGCCCCCAGTGCTTAAGGCCCGTCATGAGGCTGAAGCCGCCCAGGGCCCGAAGACGGGTGACGACGCGTCCGGGTCTACCGCGGCACGCTCCGGGGGCCGAAGCAGCGGCGCCGAGGCGATGCCCGGCGAGGGCAGCGCCAGCCAGCCATCTGCGGGGGAGAAGAAGAGGAAGTGGCTCATCAGCGACGAGTAAGCCTTCTACCTTCTGCCGGCGTCCTTAATTCTTGTTCTTTTACCCGGCTCGGAGCTGAGCCACCATTCGTGCAGGGGATCTGCCGCGGATCAGAAGAAGAAGAAGAAGAAGACAACGACGAAGGCGAGGGTTACCCCCAACCCGCAAGGGGCGTCGATGTCCACCGCTGGTGCCGGAGGGCGTGGAGAGGCCACCCGCCGTCCCGACGCCGGAGCGGGGTGCACGGAAATCGAGGAGGGGACAGCCGCTCCTCCAGGATCACGCGTGGGCGCATCCTGTGAGGCCAAAATGGGGAAGCCTCGGGAGGCAGCCTCAGGAGGCGGAGACACGCTCTCCCTTGGCCCTGCTGCGGGCAAGGAAGCGACAACGAGGGAGGCCGAAGCGTCTGCCCCCCCGCCGGGGGCCTCCTTGGGCGTTGGGGAAGGAGTTGCGGGGCGTGCCATGACCGGCACTGAGAGCCCCCGTAGCGCACCGCCGCAGCTGAACGAGGGGGGCGTCCTGGCGAGCCCGCCGCCCCAGGCAAGCGGCGCCAAGGTCTCCCTCGCCGTCGCAGCGGAGGGTGCCAGAGGGCCCGGCCTGGACTGGCCCCTGGTCCTCGCGAGTGACCGTGCTTTGCTCAGGCCTGAAGCCTTGCCACAAGGTAAACCTAAGCAAACTAGCAACAAGGGTAAAAATTGTTCTACCTCTAGCAGTAACAATAACAATGCTAAATCCAATGTTGTTGCTTCTAGTAGTTCTATTGATTCCACTAATGATTCTCTTAGCCAAGTTACACTTGAGCAAGAAAATATGCTATTTAAAGGAATTATAGAAAAAGGTGTCTACAAGAGTCTTGCCGAGAGTAAACAATTTGAGGAAATTGTACGCAAGCAAGGAAGGCACCGGAAGAACCAAGGTATTGGTTTTGAACAAAAGTTCAGTGCCGATGGAGTTGAGTGGGAAGAAGGTCAATACCCCAAGACGAAGTTTGTTCCTCAACAAGAGAAGTATGATCCCACTTCCTTCAAGGGAACACAAGCTCAAGAAGACCTTCCACCACAAGACCACAAGCTAAAAGGCAAGGACAAGCTTCAAGAAGAGATTGATTCATTTGAAGAAGCTCCTCAAGCCATGGTCAAGTGGGTTCCCAAGACTTTATCAAGTTCTACTTCATCAAGTGCTACTACAACTCCAAGGATTCCCATCAAGTTGATGTGGATCCAAAAGAAGAAGAACTAGAGAGTTCTTGAGGGTGACTCCGCCAACAAACTTCACTCATATTCTTTATGGCAAGAACTTGTGCAACCAACTTCCACATTTTGCACTAGTTCATGGAGTCACAAACCCTCTTGTTGGTAAGGCAAGGGACAAGGTAATCAATGCATTCATGGACATCATCATATGTGTATTTCACTCTATGTCTATGGATATCCTTGTATGTTCCTTGTGTGGGACTAACCCATGTAGGTATTGAAAGCACAAAACTCCAAAGGATTGCTCCCAACTCTTGATGGTCTACATCAACATTGAGCATCCACATCTTCAACATCTACATGAAGTCATCATCCACAAAACCCAAGGTTAGTTCAACCCTCTTAGGGGGGATATCACATCTAGGGGGAGCTTTGCTCTAAGCAATTGAGCTAAAGCAACTCTAATGGTGTGAACACATCAATGCTTTATGTAAAAGTGGTAACCCCACTTGTGCTTAAACGATGAGTAGGACCTATGATCAAATGTTCTCATTTGGCTCCTAAGTCAATATACTCATATATAGATGACCTAGTCATCGCCATTGCTTGATAGATGCTAGAATTGGTTGTGCATGTTTGACACATATTTCATTTGCTATCTTATTGTGTGAGCATGTTGATTTGCATGTTTTCATCATTCGAGGACATCCATTTGTTGTTTTGATTGTCTTGGTTTTTCTGGCCAAGTGGATGTACAAGAATGCCTAAGAACCTTCTCTAGCTATCTATGCTTTCTTGTCTCAAATTCTATTCTTGCTGCATCACAAAAATTGAACAAGTCTTTTTCGGACCCTCCGGGTGAGGAGCACTCGGAGCCACCGATCTGAAAGGGCTGAACCTCCAAAACCTTCTAATTGATTTCGGTCAGACCAACCTACTCAAACTCGGTCGAATCGAAAGCATTTAGATTGATCTAGGTTTTCATCTCGGTGCTACCGATTAGACCAACTCGGTCGGACCGAGTTGCTGTAACTGCAAGCAGTTGCACGTCTCGGTGCTACCGATTTGTTCCACTCGGTGCCACCGACAGCACATGGGTATATATTCCCAGCGAACCGTGTGGTTGAAAATTTCTTCAAACGTCACGTGCCCGCGCCCCATTGCTGCCGCCCCTTTGGTCTCCGGATCGTCGCCTGTGCGCTCTCGCCGCAGGACTCCGTCACCGTCAACGGTAATCTCCACCGCCGTTGCCGCCGTAGAGGAACTCTACCGAGTTAGGGTGAGTTTCGATCCCTTTCGTGCTTCCCTTTTCCGATTCAATGCACAATTGGATTGCCTGTAATCTTGCCATGAATGCAATTCTCTTTCCACCAGATTAGTTCGTTTGAACGAGATTCGAGCAAAAATTTTAGGGTTAGGTTTCCGCCAAATGCATCTCGGACCGACCGAATAGGAATTTTCGGTCCCACCGATTTGGCCCTGGCCATAGCACAAGTATATCTCGGTGCCACCGAGTTGTGCGAATCGGTAAGACCGAAAGTAACGTCTCAGTGAAACCCTAGCATCTCGGAGCCACCGAAACCCATCTCGGTCAGACCGAAATGGCGTGCCATGTCTCTGTAGTGTGCTTCGGTGTCACCGAGATTACCAACTCGGTCCATCCGAACTGCATTCTGTGAAAACCTAGAACTAAAATTTGAACTCATTTTTATGAAAAACAATCTGCTTTTTGTGATGACTCATCTACTCTACCCATACCTATCTATTCACAGGGTCAGCTCAACAAGATGTCTGATGTTAGTGATAGTCAAAACAGGTCAGAGCAGCATGAAGAACAAAGCGAAGGATCAAGTCATAATGAAAGTTTCTATGAGGGAGAGAGAAGCTCTCCAGATCTTCCTAAAGCAGCAACCAGAACACGGAAGAAGAAAACCTCAGACAGTGAGGATGAGGACTTTGTTGCAAGTGAAACTGTACAAAAGAAGAAGAGAGTAGTGCTAGCTAAGGAGTACTGCACAAAGCCTACTTCTGTCAAGGAAAGAACTGCTGTGAGGAAAGTGCCTCAGCAGACTATGCAAGAGCCTAGTGAGGCAGCTGCAGGTGCTAAGAAAAATAGAATAAGAAAAACTACTGCCCGTGTGATTGACAGACCTTCTATGATGATTGAAGAGGAAGAAGAGGAGGAGGAAGAGCCAGCTAATGCACCCCCTGCAAAAGCACAGAAGCTCATGTCTGATGCTATCAAGACTGCTGCACCTCCCAAGTCAATGCCTAAGGCACCAGCACCCAAGAGATCAACCAGGAACATATCTACTGCAGAGAAGAACAAGGCCCCAGTGCGTGAATCAACTGTTGATGAAGAGCCTCTAGTGCTCAGAAAATTGAAGCCCAAGATACCAGAACATGACAACGCACACCCAGTAGCTGAGAACATGATGTTGAGAAAGGACAAAGGACTGTGTCAATGGAGATTGTCAGATCCCTATGCTATCAGAAGGAGGACAGCGTGTGATTACCGCTTTCACACCCGTGAACAACAGGATTTTTACGAGACAGTATTGCTTGACAAGAAGCCCATAGTCAGTGACATGAAGTGGGTGGACTGGGAATACATCGATGAGAATGAGGATTACTTTCCCCATGTCCATGAAAGCTTCAGGATTGTAGGTGTTGATGAGTTTGTTGGAAAGAAGTTGACTAAGTGGAATGATGAGATGATCATGCAATTCTACTCTACAGCACACTTCTATCCAGATGGTCGCATAGTGTGGATGACTGAAGGAATCAGATATCAATCAACTATTTCTGAGTGGGCAAATCTTCTTGGTGCACCCAAGGAAGAGGATGATGATTATGATGTATATGCCAAGCTCAAGTTTGATCACAATTCTATGAAGAACATGTACACTGCTATTCCCCAGGAGGATCTTGAGACTCACAAGCTTGGATCAGTGAAGCATTTGCTACCAGGTCAGGCCACTTCAAATACAATCTTGCGGTACACCTTGTTACCCAAGTCAGGCGATGATAAGATGATTCGTGGCCACTCCATCAACTTGCTGCACTTATTTGATACTCCTTGGAAATTCAAGGTGATGAACCTGATAGTAGAGACTATCAAGAGGACAACAGCAGATCAGAAGAGATCGTGTGGTTATGCTCCACATATTCAGTTGTTGATCAATTCCAAGGTTGGAACCAGCACGTATCTTCTTGATCGAGAGCATTTGCCACTCCGTCCAGATTTTGAGGACAATGTCATAGTGATGGATCCGTCGCATCCCACTTCTGCCCAAGCTCAAGAGGAAATCCACAAAGCACAAGAAGCTAAAGCAGCTCAGGAAGCAGCAGCTCCCAATGCTCCAATTGCGAATCTCAAGACACCAAAAGATCAAATGCAATATCTGCTTGAAGCCACTCTGAGGATTGAGCGAAGTCTGGCCAACCTCACCCAGACCCAGGCTAGTTTTGAGCGGATCATTGAGACCAAATTTCATGATTTGGATGTCAAGGTGACAGAGATTCAGACCACAGTGGAACAGTTGCAAGGAGATGTCGATGCTGTCAAGCAAGCCAGATCAGATGACAATGAAGATGAGAGACCGATTACAGAACAGTTTCAGTCAGTGCCTAGGGCTGCCAGGTCAGCTGCAATACCAGTTGTGGATCCACGGACCACAGTTTCTGCACCAGCCGCCACAGCCACAGTGCCACAGCCGGTCTCAACTCCTCCAGTCCAGCAGTCATCAGCAGAAGCATTCGCGGACGCTCTCATCTCAACGCCGTCTACGCACACCGGAGCAGCCAGCAGAAGGTCGCCTTCAGGAGCTTCGGAGGACCGTGCCTAGAGAGCCGACTAGTGCTATACGATTCGAACTTTTTGGTACTTGTTGCCAAAGGGGGAGAATTTGTATAGATCATAGGCTTCGAGAGAGAGAGAGTTTCTTGCTTTTGATTTGCTTCGAGAGTTTCATTTGCTACTTGTTTGCTCGTTCGTTGATACTCTGTTATGTGTGTGCTTGCTACAGTATTCTATTGTTGATTGATCATATTATGCTTATTGTGATGTTCCATGTTTATCTCTACTATTATCTTGTATGATCAATTACTTATGTTGGTGATGCGTGCCTATTATTCCAATCATATCATTTTGCGCACGCCACCAAGATGTATGTGACATGGAAGAGTAACCCATGAGCCTAATCGATTGTGCATTTGCATTCAAACGCAAACTTTTAATAATGCACAAATTTAGGGGGAGCTCTTGCTTATCACATACTTCTCAAAGCGACGATGTATTTCATTTACTTAATCATCTGTCGAAGCTTTGATCTATATGTTGTCATCAATTACCAAAAAGGGGGAGATTGAAAGCACATTTGCTCCCTTGGTGGTTTTGGTAATTCATAACAACATATATCTCATTGAACTAATATCCATTCAAGATTAAGATTTCAGGATGTTCAATGATTGGCATGGCATGGACTAGAGATGTGGACCCCTCAAAATTCTAAGGACAAGAATTGGCAAAGATCAAGACTCTACATTTTTTGTTTAGTGATCCAAGATCACATTGAGTCCATAGGAAAGCCAATACTATTAAAAGGGGATGAGGTGTTGCTTAATGGTGTTTTTGCTCAAGTGCTTAGTGACAGCATTCCTAAACCCTCAACCACTCTCTCTACCCAAATATGTCCAAAACCCAAAGTCCAACTCGGCCCCACCGAAATTTCCAATCCGGCCTCACCGAGTTCATCCAAGACTTAGCCACTGCCAAACCCTAACAAATCGGATCCACCGAAATGGATCTCGGTCCCACCGAGATGGCGTTGCCAACTCTCTGTAATCGTTTGCATTCACTTCGGTCTCACCGAGTTTGCAAATCGGTCTCACCGAGATGGCTTGCCAAGTCTCTGTTGCCTTATTGCTTCACTTCGGTCCTACCGAGTTGATGCAATCGGTGCCACCGAGATGAGGATTGCCCTAAGCCATTGCACTTCGATCCATCCGAGTTGTTCGTATCGGTCCCACCGAGATTCCTAAAGTTCATATCTTTTACACAGTTCGGTGCTACCGAGATTATCGTTTTGGTGCCACCGAGTTGAGTCAAAAGTGTGTAACGGTTGGATTTTGTGTGGAGGCTATATATACCCCTCCACCCCATCCTTCTCAGCAAGGAGAGCCATCAGAATGTGCCTACACTTCCACCATTCATTTTCTGAGAGAGAACCACCTACTCATGTGTTGAGATCAAGATATTCCATTCCTACCATTTGAACCTTGATCTCTGGCCTTTCCCAAGTTGCTTTCCACTCAAATCCTTCTTTCACCATAGCCAAATCCGTGAGGAGTGTTTGAGTGCTGGGAAGACTATCATTTGAAGCACAAGAGCAAGGAGTTCATCAACAACACACCGTCTATTACCTTTTGGAGAGTGGTGTCTCCTAGATTGGTTAGGTGTCGCTTGGGAGCCTCCAACCAGATGTGGAGTTGAACCAAGAAGTTTGTAAGGGCAAGGAGATCGCCTACTTCGTGAAGATCTACCCCGAGTGAGGCTAGTCCTTCAAGGACGTAAGCCATGGTGGAATAGACAAGGTTGCTTCTTCGTGGACCCTTCGTGGGTGGAGCCCTCCGTGGACTCGCGCAGCCGTTACCCTTCGTGGGTTGAAGTCTCCATCAACGTGGACGTACGATAGCACCACCTATCGGAACCACGCCCAAAACCACCGTGTCTTCATTGCATTTGAAATCTCCAATCCCTCCTTTACATACATATGCAATTGCTTATATTCCGCTGCTATACTCTTAGAATTGCATGTGTAGGGTGATGCTTGACATGTGCTATTGCTAAAAACTGCCCACAACTAAAATCTGGGAAATGGCTAGGTTTTATTTGGTCAAGTAGTCTAATCACCCCCCCCTCTAGACATACTTTCGATCCTACAGAAAGGCCCCAAGATGTCCAGCCCCCAGACCGCGAAGGGCCATGAGAGGGGGATCGTCTGGAGGCCCTGCGCCAGCTGGTGGATCTGCTTGGCGTGGAATTGGCAAGCCTCGTAGGCTTGGACGAGTGCGGTAGCGTCACGTAGAGTAGTGGGCCAGTAGAAACCGCTGCGGAAAACCTTACCAACAAGGGTGCGTGATGAAGAGTGGTGGCCACAGTCTCCTCCATGTATATCAGCCAGCAACTCGCGCCCTTGCTCTTCAGAGATGCACCGCAGCGAGACGCCGTTGGGGCGCCTACGGTATAGCTCGCCATCTTGTATGCAGTAGGCGGTGGCCTGCCGGGCCACGCTCTCCGCTTCCGAATCCTCCTCCGGCAAGGTGCCGCGAAGCAGGTAAGCCTTGAGCTCCGTGGCCCACCTATCGGCCTGAGGCTCGAGCGCCAGCTGTCGTGGGAACGAGTCTGACAGTAGAAGGTAGGGGTATGTAAGGAGAGGGCAGAGTCCTAGCTACGGCGAGGGTGTACACACAGATGTATGAGTTCAGGCCCCTCTCGTGGAGGTAATATCCCTACGTCTCAGGTGCTCGGGAGCTCTATGTCGAGTGTAATAGGAGTATCACTACAGGGGGTGCGAACCAACCCTTCTGCCAGAGGGGAGGGGTGGCTTATATAGAGTGCGCTGCCCCTCATAAGTGTCCAACGTTTAAGGGTCAGATCGTGGCTATAAAGACGTACGTTACTGGTAACGTACAACATAAATGCTATTAATGGTCTTGATGAACGCCCGCCCGTTAGCCTCCCTGGGATGACTTCTGGGCTTCTGTGGTCGACTGTCTTCTGGTCCTTCCGAGTGAAAGGTAAGTGTCGAGTGAAAGGTACCTCCGAGTGTATATTGTCGAGTGACTTGTATGTCTTGGCGATTTCAGTCGGAGACTTCCTTGTAGCTCTTAAGCTTTCTGGGGCAGTGTCCTTAGGTAGGGCATGTAGGTCAGGCCTATGACCCTACCCTAGGTACATATCCCCATCATTAGCCCCCGAATGGATCGGGGTTCGAGTGTAAAAAGTGTCAATGCAGGTTCTGACAAGACACAAAGATTCCGAGTGCATTTTGAGGCTTCTTAGAAATCTGCGTCGATTGGAACCTTTATCGTTCGCCCTGATCGATTCTGTCTTGAAGTATATCCGAGTGAAACTGAGCTCGAAATCAGGTTCGAGTGGTCTGCAGAGCCTTCGGATGTGACGGTTCGCTCCGTCGGGTCACAAATTGGATAAACGCGCGCCGAGCGGGGATGACGCGACCGCAAAGGCAAGTGAGGGCACGACGCCTCGATTACCGCACCGCCAAAATCTCCACGTACCGCGCCTCCTCTGGATTCGGGATACCCAGAGATCTGACGGGCCCGTAGGTCAGTGACCCACACGGGCGGATATAAGGGGCGACGATGCCGGTGCTGGTACAGTATTCTTCCGCCAAATCTGCTCTTCTCCTCCTCTTCCTCTGCTCAGCTCCGCTCCGACGACTGCCGCCGCCATGACGAAGGGCAAGACGGAGAAGCTCGAGCGCGCCAAGAAGGGAGGAGCCAAGGCGAAGAAGCCATCGAGCGCCCGGTTGACGGTGCTGCCGGGGTGGATCCAGGGGGATTTCCTCCAATCGACGGTCACGGCGGAGGATGTGCAAAATCTCGTCGTTGACGGGTTGATAGTTGCGGAGTCCTGGAGATTGCCGAAGGGGGAGACCGAACTAGAGCCACGCGACGGCGAGCGAGTTCTGCTTCTCACTCACATCGAACGAGGTTTCTCCATGCCACCCCACCCATTCATCCGTAGCTTCCTGAACTATTTCGGGGCGCAGCTCCACCATTTTCCTCTGAATGCGATTGCCTATCTTTCCTGTTTCATAACCCTGTGCGAATGCTTCTTGGGCTGTCCTCCGCATTGGGGTTTGTTTAAACACATATTCTCTGTTAGATCTCAATCCGTCAAGAAAGCCAATCCCAGTAATAGCAAAACCAATGTAATCCAACTGTGTGGTGGCTTAGGGATCCAAAAGAGAGGTAGGAGTGCATTTCCCTCTATGATCTTTCCTGATTCTGTCCGGGGTTGGCAGTCGACATGGTTCTATTGCAAGGATGTTGCATCACCAAATATGTCGACTGGACTTCCTCCTTTCACCTTGGATCGACCTACCACTCCCAAACCACTGTACGTGACAAAGGTAGAGAAAATCCAGGTAGGGATCCTAGTGAACGTTGTATCTGATCTCATCCGCGGCGGAGTGACTGGCTTGGATCTCCTTGAAACTTTTCTCAGTTGACGGATCCAGCCTCGCCAAGCCCGGGATCACACCATGTGGCATTACTCGGGCCCTGAGGATACCACTCGGACTCATCCTGAAGAAGTTTCGACGAGACCGTCTCCCAGTGGCTCAGGAGCATCACCGGAGCCAGTGACAATCCCGAGGGAGCGAAGCGAATTCCGCCCTTTTCTACTTTGAACCCACCAAAGAATCTTGTGAGTTATACCTCCGTCGATTGTTTTAATATCTGTCAAGTAACTGGATCTTCAGTCGACTAACTTTGAAGCTTGTATCTTGCAGGAATTTACAAACATGTACTCGCCCGTGCCAAACGGAGAACAGTTTGACGAAGAAGAAGGGAGCGTAGATGACAGCGCAGACGGCGATTATGCCAAAGACAGCGGGAGCAGCGATGACGACCTGGAGGAAGGCGAGGTGGAAGCTCAGGTCCCTCTGCGCGCCGGGCGTCGCACCAAGCAGCAAGAAGACCCAGAGTTTACTCCGAGCAAAACTGTGGCGTCGAGCACAAGGAACCCAAAGAGTGACCGTACCGCAACATCAGGGTCGACTGAAAAAGCTGCGAAACAACTCAAGCCGGACGCGCCAAAACCTCGGAAGGCCCTGCCTCGTATCAAGATTGTTGTGCCTGTTGCCTCAACGTGAGTGTTTATTTTCCCGTAATTGTGATTGTGGCACTTCATGTCCCTGCTGACCGAGTAGAGTTTATCCGCCAGAGCTGCTACCTCTGTGACATCGCCCCAGCGAAATGATGGGGACCATATGGAAGTGGACACTCCTGACGCGGCCACCTCCCAACGAGGTATAGCAAACCCACACTCTACTCTAGGCAGGTATTGCTTCTTTGTTTATACTCTGACAGGCCAGACCTGGTCGAGTGTTTTTGTATCCAGTGGGAGCACGCTGAGTGCACCCACTGGGTGTAGTCCCCGAGACTACTGTCGATCGTTGACGATGGGCAGTAGTCTTAAGAACCATTCTCCAGGTTTCATGGACATCATTTCAGTCGACTGCACTTGTACTTTTCCACTCGGGAGTAGAGAAATATCCATGTCGACCGAACCCCTTCTTTGCTGATTTCAGAAAGCCTGTGGGCTCGGGACCAAGTACGTCGAGCTAGAGAAGGAGAAGAATCGACTTCTGCTAGATCTGGAGCTGACGAACAACAACCTGGACCGTGCACAGACAGAATTGAAGACTTTGGGAGGTAATCCTTGTCAACCAATTGCATTATCATTTTCATCTTCCGTCCTTTGAACCGAGCGAATCCACTCGAACAGACGTACGTGATGAGAACCGTCGTCTCCGAGCGCGACTCAACAATGTTATTTCTTTAGATACCATGAAGAAGGCGTTCGAGGACAAGGACAAATCACTTGCTGATGCTCAGAAGGAAGCGAAGGAGAAAACTAAAGCTGCTGAGAAGAAACTTGCTGCAGCCAGTAAACTGGAAGAAGAGAACGCCAAACTCAAGCAGGAACGATCCGACTGGATCAAAAAACTTGAAGTGCAGACCAAGGGAAAGAGTGCTCTGGAAAAACACTTAGGAGACTTTGCGAAGAAAATGTTCAGCATGCTTGAAGGTGACTTTCTTCTGTCGAATGAATTTCCTTGATTTCCTCAGAACGGCATTGTGATCACCTTTTCCCTTTCTCTTCACGCAGAATTCTGTCAAGACTTTGAGAAGGAAACCGAAGAAATCGAGCCCAATCTGGACCCCACGAAGTCACTCGTCGGAGACGCCGTGGCCATGGATATGTTTCGACTCGAAGCTCATCTTAAGAGTGTCCAAGGATATGTCACTCGGCTGAAGGCTGCATTCGAGAAGGTCGACAAGGAGTTGTGGCCTGAAGATTCTCTCCAGACTGACCTCGAGTCTATGATGACTCGCCTCAACGAAATTCCCAGTCGAGTGCAGGCGTGGAAGAAATCCGCTGCTCGTTGTGGTGCTGATGTGGCACCTTCACTCGTCAGAGTTCATTGCAAGGAGGTCAGGGAGGACAAACTGAAGGCTCTCCGAGTGATCAACACAAAGAAACTACAGTTTGAAGATTTCATGGAGACTTTCATCGAAGCAGCCACTCGGATCGCCGACGGAATTGACCTGGACACCTTTGTCGAGCCCTCAAGCCCTACTGGAGCTTGAACAAGTGCTTTGCTTTCAGTTAAAACTTTATTTGCCTCGGTATGCCGAGTGATGGTGTAACCGATTAAAACTTTGTTCAGGCCTTAAGCCTGAGAACTTCCCTTTGCGCGAACAAGTTTTTGCTGCGCTAGAGATTCTAGTCCTACTCGCATTTTTCTTTCCGACATTTTGCTTGGTTGAATTTAGGACTTAGGCGAAAACTGGTTCGCAGCTAAGTTCCGAGTGTTAGGAATATCTTACACTCGGAAGGATTTTTTAACTTAGGTGAAAACTGGTTCACAGCTAAGCCTCCGAGCAAGAGGGTTGCTCTTTACTCGGAGAAGTTTTCTGTACTTAGGCGAAGACTGGTTCGCGGCTAAGTCTCCGAGTGTATTGAATGTTATACACTCGGAAGGGTTTTTAACTTAGGCGAAACGGGTTCGCAGCTAAGCCCCCGAGCAAGAGGATTGCTCTTCACTTGGAGAAGTTTTTGAACTTAGGCGAAGACTGGTTCGCGGCTAAGTCTCCGAGTGTATTGAATGTTATACACTCGGAAGGGTTTTTCACTTAGGCGAAACGGATTCGCAGCTATGCCCCCGAGAGAGAGAGGGTTGCTCTTCACTCGGAGAAATTTTTGAACTTAGGCGAAGACTGGTTCGCGGCTAAGTCTCCGAGTGTATTGAATGTTATACACTCGGAAGGGTTTTTAACTTAGGCGAAACGGGTTCACGGCTAAGCCCCCGAGAGAGAGGGTTGCTCTTCACTCGGAGAAGTTTTTGAACTTAGGCGAAGACTGGTTCGCGGCTAAGTCTCCGAGTGTATTGAATGTTATACACTCGGAAGGGTTTTTAACTTAGGCGAAACGGGTTCGCAGCTAAGCCCCCGAGAGAGAGGGTTGCTCTTCACTCGGAGAAGTTTTTGAACTTAGGCGAAGACTGGTTCGCGGCTAAGTCTCCGAGTGTATTGAATGTTATACACTCGGAAGGGTTATTCACTTAGGCGAAACGGATTCGCAGCTAAGCCCCCGAGCAAGAGGGTTGCTCTTCACTCGGAGAAGTCTTTGAATGTGAAATTGTGCGATCGGAATCGACAATAGACTACGGAAGTCATAACTTAACAAACCACATCGTCTGGAGCACTCTTATTACATCAAAACAACTCAGTCGTCAAGTATAAAAGCGTCGAAGCAAATCCGTGTTCCAGGCGCGTGGCTCATCAATATTCTTCTTCTAGTTGAAAAGATGGTACGCCCCGTTGTTCAGCACCTTGGTGACGACGAATGGGCCTTCCCACGCTGGGGCCAACTTGTGGGGCCGCTGCTGATCCACTTGGAGCACCAGATCACCTTCGTGGAATGAACGGCTTTTGACGTGTCTCGCATGGAAGCGGCGAAGGTCTTGTTGATAAACAGTCGACCGGATCAGGGCCATCTCTCGTTCTTCCTCTAGGAGATCCACACCATCTTGTCTAGCTTGCTCAGCTTCGTCTTCAGAGTATAGATCCACTCGGGGGGAATTGTGAAGGACGTCACTTGGCAGAACGGCTTCAGCTCCATACACAAGGAAGAAAGGAGTGCGTCCAGTCGACCGGTTAGGAGTCGTCCTCAAGCCCCACAGAACAGACAGCAATTCAGTGACCCAAGCACCAGCAGCATGATCAAGATCTCGCATGAGCCGAGGCTTCAGTCCTTGGAGGATAAGGCCATTCGCTCGCTCAGCTTGACCGTTAGACTGGGGGTGCGCAACGGATGCGTAGTCCACCCGAGTGCCTTGAGAGGAGCAAAAGTATCTGAACTCTTCCGAGTCAAAGTTAGAGCCATTGTCTGTAATGATACTGTGGGGGACTCCATATCTGAAGGTTATTTCTTTCATGAATTTGATAGCAGTGCGGGCGTTCAGCTTCTTGATGGGTTTAGCTTCAATCCACTTAGTGAATTTGTCGACTGCAACCAGTAAGTGAGTGAATCCACTCTAGCCTGTTCTAAGGGGTCCAACCATATCCAAGCCCCATACAGCAAACGGCCAGAGGAGTGGAATAGTCTTCAAGGCAGACGCAGGTTTGTGTGACAGGTTCGAATAAAACTGGCATCCTTCGCAGTGATCGACCATATCTTTAGCCATCTCATTGGCGCGTGGCCAAAAAGAAACCCGCTCGGTAAGCTTTGGCAACAATTGTCCTAGAGGATGCATGATGACCACAAGTTCCCGAGTGAATCTCCTCCAAAATCAGTCGACCTTCTTCAGGAGAAATACACCGCTGACTCACGCCAGTCACACTTTCTCTGTAGAGTTGTCCATCCATAACAGTAAAAGCCTTGGATCTGCGGACTATCTGTCGAGCTTCATCTTCATCATCTGGGAGTTCTCGCCTCAGAATATACGCAATATAAGGAACAGTCCAGTCGGGGATGATCACTAAAACCTCCATAACCAGATCAGTAACTGCTGGGACGTCGACTTCAGTCGAATCTGAGGCGCTCTTTGCTTGCGGGGGCTCTTCAGTGAAAGGATCTTCCTGCACCAAAGGAGAATAAAGGTGCTCGAGAAATACATTGCTGGGGACAGGTTTCCGAGTGGATCCAATCTTTGCCAGCTCATCAGCTGCTTGATTCTTCACTCGGGGAACATGATGGAGTTCCAAGCCTTCGAATTTCTTCTCAAGTTTCCTTACTGCATTGCAGTATCCTGTCATAGCGGGGTTCCTGACATCCCACTCTTTCATCACTTGATTGACCACCAAATCAGAGTAGCCATATACCATCAGGCGCCGGACGCCGAGTGAAATGGCCATACGCAACCCATACAAGAGTGCTTCATATTCAGCTTCATTGTTGGAGGAATCAAAGTGAATCTGCAAGACATAACTGAGTTTGTCGCCTTTTGGGGACACCAGTACTACGCCAGCCCCAGACCCATTCAGCATCTTCGAGCCATCAAAGAACATGGTCCAGTGTGCCGAGTAAACTTGGATCGGTTGCTGTTGTTCAGTCCACTCGGCCAGGAAATCAGCGAGGGCTTGAGACTTGATTGCTTTCTTTTCTTCAAACTTGATATCAAAATAGAGGAGCTCAATAGCCCATTTGGCCACTCGACCAGACGCATCTCGATTGTGGAGAATTTCAGACAATGGAGCATCACTGATGACTGAAATTGAGTGATCTTGAAAATAATGTGCCCTCTTCTTAGCTGACAGATATATATCGTACACGAGCTTCTGGTAATGTGGATATCTTTGCTTTGAAGGAGTCAACACTTCAGAGACGTAATAAACAGGACGCTGGACTTTGTAAGCTTTACCTTCCTCTTCCCTCTCGATAGTGAGAACTGTACTGACGACCTGATTAGTAGCCGCTATGTACAATAGCAATGGCTCCTTACTGTGCGGAGCAGCAAGCACCGGCTGGGTGGAAAGTAGAGCTTTGAGCTCGACAAACGCTGCTTCAGCTTCAGGAGTCCACTCGAATGTATCGGATTTCTTCATCAGTCGGTATAAAGGCAATGCCTTTTCACCGAGACGAGAAATGAATCGACTCAATGCTGCCAAGCAACCTGTGAGCTTCTGGACATCGTGCACACGCTCAAGGCTTTTCATTCGGGTGATGGCACCGATCTTTTCAGGATTAACGTCGATTCCCTTTTCAGAAATGAGAAAACCCAGTAATTTGCCGCCAGGAACACCGAAAGTGCATTTAGTCGGATTTAGCTTGATATCATATCTCCTCAGATTGGCGAATGTTTCAGCGAAGTCAGACAACAGGTCGGAACCTTTGCGAGACTTGACGACAATGTCATCCATGTAGGCTTCAACATTCCGAGGAATCTGATCGAGTAAACATTTTTGAATCATGCGCATGAAAGTAGCGCCGGCATTCTTCAAACCAAAAGGCATGGTGATATAACAGAAACACCCGAAAGGGGTGACGAAGGCTGTCTTTATTTCATCCGGACCAAACAGACGGATCTGATGGTAACCAGAGTAAGCATCTAGAAAAGATAGACGCACACACCCCGCAGTTGAGTCGACAATCTGATCAATGCGGGGGAATGGAAAATGATCTTTCGGGCAGACCCGATTGATATGTTTGAAATCAATACACATGCGGAGTGACTTGTCCTTCTTAGGGACCATAACGACGTTCGATAACCACTCGGAGTGGTAAATCTCACGTATGAACTTAGCCGCCAAGAGACGAGCCACCTCCTCGCCGATTGCTTTTCGCTTCTCCGTTGCCGACCGACGCAAATGCTCCTTCACAGGCTTGGCCTTCAGGTCAACTCTCAACCGGTGCTCAGCCAGTTCCCTGGGTACACCAGGCATGTCAGCAGGCTTCCATGCGAAGATGTCCCAGTTCTCACGGAGGAACTGGATGAGCTCGGCTTCCTATTTGCTGTCGAGTGTAGTCGAGATGTTGGTCGGGGCAGCTATTGGATCTGTCGGGTGAATGTTCACTTTCTTCACTTCTCCTGCCGACTGAAAAGCTGACTCAGAAGCGGGCTTCTTAGCGCGCAACAGGTCGGAAGGATCAGCGTTTTTCTTGTATTCTTCCAATTCGACCATAGCCAACTGATGATCGGCGATCTTGGAGCCCTGCTGAAGGCACTCCTCAGCCCTCTGTCGATTTCTAGTGACTGTGATCACACCTTTGGGTCCGGGCATCTTCAGCTTGAGATACACGTAACATGGACGGGCCGTGAAACGGGCATAAGCCAGACGACCAAGGATGGCGTGGTATGCACTCTGGAAGTCCACCACTTCAAATGTCAATTTTTCCTTGCGAAAATGCTTATTGTCACCAAACACAACATCCAACGCTATTTGACCGAGTGAACGGGCCTTTTTCCCAGGGATGACGCCATGGAACTGCATGTTGCTTTCAGTGAGTCGGGACATCGGAATGCCCATCCCCTTGAGGGTATCTGCATATAGGATGTTCAGACCGCTCCCACCGTCCATCAAAACCTTGCGGAGTCGAGTGTCCCCAACGACTGGGTCCACCACCAGCGCTTGCCGCCCGGGGGTAGCGATATGTGCAGGGTGATCTGACTGATCAAACATGATAGCAGTCTGAGACCACTTGAGATATGTGGGGGTAGAGGGAACCGCCCTGTTAACCTCCCTGTTGATAACTTTCAGTCGACTCTTGCTCTCAACATCAGCAAAAATCAACAGAGTGGCATTGATCTCAGGAAACTCTTCCTTATCTTCTTCATCTCCCTTTTCAGGGTCTTTTTCACTCGACTGGCTCTCTATGAACTGTTCAATCAGCAAACGGCACTGTCGAGTGGTATGCTTTGGCAATATTAAATTGCCCTCTTCATCTTTCCTCGTGTGGATTGCACATGGTAAATCCATAACATCTGTACCCGACTGATTCTTTGACTTCTTGGGGGTGAACTTAGCTTTGGATTTACCTTTATTTTTGGCCTGTGCCGCTAGAGCGGCCGCTTCTGCCGGAGCAGGGGGATCAGCCTTGCGCTTCTGCTTCCGATTGGAATTTCCGCCTGCATCATTGTCGACTATTTTTGCTTTACCGCTTCGGAGGCGGTCCTCTTCTTCACCATTGGCGTACCGAGTGGCAATCTCCATCATCTTGCTCAGAGAAATATCACCAGAGCGGCCAAATTTCAGATAGAGCTCTCTGTATCTAACACCAGCCTTGAAAGCACAAACAGCCTGGTGTTCGGAAACATTCTCCACCGTGTGATGCAGGGTGGACCAGCGCTGAATGTAGTCTCGCAAGGTCTCATTGGGCTTCTGAACACAATGCTGCAAATCAATCAAACCAGCTGGACGTTTACAGGTGCCTTCAAAGGTTCTGATAAACACTCGGGCCAAGTCCTCCCAGCAATAGATGCTAGAGGGAGCCAAACGATTCAACCAAGCTCTGGCCGAACCATCTAACATCAGGGACAAATGCTTCATGGCTATGTTGTCGTTTCCTCCACCAATCTGCACAGCCACTCGGTAATCATCTAACCATGTCTCGGGCTTCGACTCGCCAGAAAACTTGCCAATTCCAGCCGCCAACCTGAAGTTGGGGGGAATCTCTGCAGAGCGAATGGCTCTGCTAAAACACTCGGGACCAGACACAACAGCTCCACTTCCACTCGGATAGTCTCCGTTATAACCATCTCTGTGGGCTCTGCCTCTATCGACCCGTCTTTGAGCGAGGACATCCCTTGCATCAAATCCAGGATTCCGCTCATCACCGAACGGGTGCCTACCATCATTGTGCCGGGGCACATATGAACCACTCCGCGGAGGAGAAAGCACTCGACGGCGGTCATCGCGGTGATAATGGGGAGCAAGCTGATCTCTCCTCTGATCTCTGTGCCGATCTTCACGGTAACCTCCGCCTTTGTGGCGCAGAGGTGACCCAGGGCTGTGGGCCGACTGAACTATCTCCGCCCCGGGCGAATTGCTATGTAATCTGTTCTGTGACTGAGAAACAGCCGCATTCTGCTGTTGCGCTGCCTCGAGCAACGTTCTGATCTGCTGCAAACCTCTACCGGCCTCTGACCGAGACGGCTGGATAGAATCTGCAATCCTAGCAGCAGCTGCAACATTCAAGACTGGAGTACGGAATACCTCGACGTTATTCCGCGATCCACTCGCAAACAACTGTCGCTGATGTCGATTGGGACGCGGTGGACGCTGACGAGCGCGCTCGTCGAGTGCTTCCTGTATCTCTTTGAGTCGAAGGCGAGTAGCCTCCATGGCCTGGGCCTCAGCAGTCGTGCCGACGATGGGAGTATGGAGAACATCCTCATCCCGGCGCTGCTGATCATTCAACGTTCCACCAATCTCGCGCCTGGCGTGGTTGAAGCCAGGTGGCGGACTCTGATAAGAGCCAGCCATAAGAACTTCAGCCGCAGGATCGCAGCTCTCGCACTCGGAGGGAACGCCAGACCTATCTGACGCCGAGTCGAACACGCCGAGAAGTGACTCGGCGGGCTCCATGGCCGCAATCTGCGGGGACGAAGCTTGGCGGGCCGCCGCATGTCGCACCCAACGCTGTAGCCGCGAACGACTAGATCGCTTGCGGCGATGAACAGCATGGAGGGCCGACACGTACGGAGTCGACGGCCGAAGGAGAAGAACACCGCAGGAGCTTGCGCAAAAGTGCGTCGCCCCGCGACTAGGGAGCGCCTCAACGTCCAGAGGCGCCTCCCGGAGCCATGCCGAATCGTCGGCGATGAAGGTGAGCACTCCGAGACGGATCTTGTGGCCCAGGAACAAATCACCGCCGGATGACATGACGAAGGAAAACAAATGCAACCTCGCCGGAAGTCGCTTAGACGCCTGCCCCACGGTGGGCGCCAACTGTCGTGGGAATGAGTCTGATAGTAGAAGGTAGGGGTACGTAAGGAGAGGGCAGAGTCCTAGCTACGGCGAGGGTGTACACACAGATGTATGAGTTCAGGCCCCTCTCGTGGAGGTAATAGCCCTACGTCTCAGGTGCTCGGGAGCTCTTTGTCGAGTGTAATAGGAGTATCGCTACAGGGAGTGCGAACCAACCCTTCTGCCAGAGGGGAGGGGTGGCTTATATAGAGTGCGCTGCCCCTCATAAGTGTCCAGCGTTTAAGGGTCAGATCGTGGCTATAAAGACGTACGTTACTGGTAACGTACAACATAAATGCTATTAATGGTCTCGATGAACGCCCGCCCGTTAGCCTCCCTGGGATGACTTCTGGGCTTCTGTGGTCGACTGTCTTCTGGTCCTTCCGAGTGAAAGGTAAGTGTCGAGTGAAAGGTACCTCTGAGTGTATATTGTCGAGTGACTTGTATGTCTTGGCGATTTCAGTCGGAGACTTCCTTGTAGCTCTTAAGCTTTCTGGGGCAGTGTCCTTAGGTAGGGCATGTAGGTCAGGCCTATGACCCTACCCTAGGTACATATCCCCATCACCAGCAGCAGGCGGGCTCCTGAGGCCGGGCCACAGTCTGGCGCGCCCGTGGGTGGCGCGGGCGGTAGTTCCTCACGATGGAGCGTCGTGCTCACGGCTGGGGGTGCGGCGGATGGCTTGAGGAGCCTTTCCTCAAAGATGCCCGGGCTCTGGGGCTCGCGACGTGACGCTCGTTTGGCGATGTCGTCAGCCTCTTTGTTGCTGCCGCGGGGGATGTGCAGCAGCTCCAAGCCAAGAAAACACTTCTCAAGTTTACGTACCTCTTCTGGGTAGGCGGCCATGTGCTCGTCCTTGGGCTTGTAGCTTTTGTTGGAGAAGTTGACGAGGAGTTGTGAATCGCCCTTGATAGTCAGACGCTTGATGCCTAGGGCGAACGCGGCCTTGAGGCCGGCAATGAGTCCCTCATACTCTGCGATGTTGTTGGAGACCTTGTCGGTGTACCTGAAGCAGAGCTGCATAGCGTAGTAGAGCTTGTCTCCTGTTGGCGAGGTGAGCATGACCCCAGCCCCCGCGCCCAATCGGGAGAAGGCGTCGTCGAAGTGCATGGTCCATCTGCCAGGCGCCTCATCCCCTGGCAGGAGGGACTGGGCCTCGTGAGGCTCGTCCTCGTAGGTGTCCGTCCATTCTGCCACGAAGTTGGCCAGGGCCGCGCCTTTGATGACTTTGGTGGTGGAGAACTCCAGTTGGAAGGCTTGCAGCTCGATGTTCCACTCGGTGACATGGCCGGTGGCGTTGGGGCTGCGCAGAACATGCTCCAAGGGGTAGGAGGAAATGACCTTGATGGGATGACCCTGAAAGTAGTGGCGCAGCTTCCTGGAGGCGACGAGGAGCGCGAGGAGAAGCTTCTGCTGCATGGGGTAGCGTTCGCGCGCGTCCTTTAGCACAGTGCTGACGAAGTACACGGGGTGCTCGACGAGGCGCGTAGCTGTCGTGACGGCTTGCTCCTCGAATGCCTCGGAAGGCTCGGGAGACTCGCGAGGCTCGGGAGGCTCGCGAGGCTCAGGAGGCTTGTGGGGGACGGCGGCCTCATGAGGCTCAGGAGGCTCGCGAGGCCCCGGGGGCTCGCGAGGCTCGGCGGTCCCGTGAGTCTGTAGGGGCGCCGAGGGTTTTCCTTTGGCATAGACGCGCTCCTCCCGTACCGCCACCAGCGCCGCGCTGGCCGTCTGGGGGGTGGCCACCAAGTACAGGAGCAAGGGCTCGCGAGAGCGCGGCGCGACCATGGTGGGTGGGCTCGTGAGGTACCTCTTGAGGGCTTCAAAGGCGGCGTCTGCCTCAGGAGTCCACTTGAAGGAGCCGAACCTCTTCAGGAGCTTGAAGAAGGGCAGGGCTCGTTCGCCAAACTTGGAGATAAAACGCCCCAAGGACGCCATACACCCCGCCAAGCGCTGCATTTCCTTGAGGGTCCGGGGAGGGCGCATTTTCTCGATGGCCTTGATCTTCTCTTGGTTGGCCTCGATGCCACGGTGCGAGACTAGGAAGCCGAGGAGCTTGCCGGAGGGGACTCCGAAGACGCACTTCTCCAGGTTGATCTTGAGGCTAACCTTGCGCAGGTTGGCAAATGTCTCCTGGATGTCCGCGATGAGGGATTCAGCCTCGCGAGATTTGACCACGATGTCGTCGACGTAGGCCTCCGCGTTCCTCCCCATCTGAGGCCCCAGAGTGATGCGCATTAGCCGCTGGAAGGTGGCGCCCGCGCTCCTTAAACCGAAGGGCATGCAGACGTAACAAAATACGCTGCAGGGGGTGATGAAGGCCGTCTTCTCCACGTCCTCGGCCGCCATCTTGATCTGATGATAGCCTGAGAAGGCATCCAGGAAACATAGCAGATCACACCCGGCGGTGGAATCCACGATCTGATCGATGCGGGGCAGCGGAAACGGATCCTGAGGGCAGAACTTGTTGAGGCTGGTGAAGTCGACGCACATGCACTCCTTGCCGCCCTTCTTGGGGACGACGACTGGGTTGGCGAGCCGTTCAGGATGGCACACCTCACAAACGACTCCGGCTTCTTGGAGCTTTTGAACTTCACTGACGATGAACTCTTGCTTCTCTAGCGCCTGGCGCCGCGCTTTCTGCTTGACCGGGCGTGCATTGGGGCACACCGCTAAGTGGTGCTCGATCACCTCCCTCGGCACACCGGACAAGTCAGATGCTTTCCAGGCGAAAACATCCGAGTTTGCCCGAAGGAAGGTGACGAGCGCGCTTTCCTATGTAGGAGGGAGGCCCGTGCCGATGGTGAAGGCGGGGCCGGAGCCGCTGCCGTCCACTGACACCTTCTTCGTCTCGGCGCGGTCCTGAGAGAACAGTTGCTTCTTCTTCGCGGGCGCGGCCTCGGAAGGCTCGGCCGCGTCCTCGTCGGCTGGGTGCGCGACAGCGGCAGCCTTGTAGGCGCGCTGGAGGGTGCTGGCCGCGTCTTTTTCGTCGCAGGCGACGGTGATGATGCCACTGCAGCCGGGCATCTTGAGGACGTTGTAGGCGTGTTGAGTGGCCGCCATGAACTTGGTGAGAGCTGGGTAGCTTAAGATGGCATTGTAGGGCAGGCCGATGTGCACCACGTCGAAGTCGATGAGCTCGGTGTGGTAGTTCTTGCGGGTGCCGAAGGTGACGGGTAGGCGCACCTGCCCCAGCGGAATGGTGGAGCCATTGGTCACTCCGGAGAAGGGCCTGGTCGGCATCAGCTGGTCGTAGGGCACCTGGAGCGTCTCGAAGGTTTCGACGGAGAGCACGTTGAGACCGGCACCCCCGTCGATGAGGGTCTTGGTGACCGCGACGTTGCTGATGGTGGGAGTGCACAGCATGGGGAGCGCGCCTGTGGAGGCCGTGGACTTGGGGTGGTCCTTGGAGTCGAAGGTGATGGCGCACTGCGACCACTTGAGGGGCCGCGTGACCTCAGGCCTTGGGAGGGTGGCATACACCTCGCGAGAGAGTTGCTTGAAGTGGCGGACGGACGCGGGGGCTTGGGACCCACCAAGGATGCAGGCGACCGCGCGAGGCTCCTGGTAGCCCCCAGCGCCCTCGTCAGGCTGGTTGACGTCGTTCCTCCGAGGTGGCGGAGGCAGCGGCGGGAGAGCGGGATTAGCCTGAGGATTCGCCTCACGAGGCTGGTCGCGCCAGGCGGCCTCACGAGGCTGATCGCGCCAGCCCTGGTGGTAGTTGATGTTATTGTTGCGGCTGTCCTAGCGGTTGCCGCTGCGGCCACCTCCACGGCCGGCGCCACGGCCGTTGCGGTCGTCTCGGCGGCTCTGGCGCTCGTCGCGGAGCAGCTTGAGCTGATGACAGTCTTCGGTGCTGTGGGAGCGGATATTGTGAAACTCGCAGAGTGGCCGGTTGTCCTTCCTGGGCTCGTCGAGGTCGCGGCCGCGCTTCTGCTCGGGCTCCGCCGCAAGCACGACAGGGCCCTTGCGCTTGACGCCCTTGCTCTTGGCCTTGGTGCCGTCGAGCGCCGCGTCGGGGTCGTTGTGGACGAAGATGCGGCCTTCTTCAGCCTTGGCGCACTTGTCGGCGAGGTCGAGCAGCTCGAGCACGGAGTTGAGCTCACCGTTGATGGCGAGCTTCTCGCACATCTTGATGTCCGTGACGCCGGTGGAGAACGCGGAGATGACGGCCGCGTCGGAAGCGCGCGGGATCTTGTTGCGCACCTGACTGAAGTGCTGGATGTACTTGCGGAGGCTCTCGTCTGGGCGCTGTCGAACACGCCGCAGGTCGTTGATGGTGAGGGAGCGGTCCTGTGTGCCCTTGAAGTTGGCGATGAACTGGCTGCAGAGCTCGGCCCACGACGAGATGGAAGCCTCGGGGAGGTTCATGAGCCAGGAGCGCGGGCCGTCCTTGAGGGCCATGGGGAACCAGTTCACCATGACCTTGTCGTCGCCGTTCGCCGCCTCGACGCTCAGCGCGTAGAGCTGGAGGAACTCCGTGGGGTTGGGGGTGCCGTCATAGCGCGGAAGCAGCTCAGGCTTGAACTTCGCGGGCCAGACCACGCGACGCAGCTCGCGGGTGAAGGCACGGCAGCCCACGCCGCTCGAGGGGACGCCGCCAGCGAGGGCGGCGCGGTTTTGACGCCCGGCTGCTGCAACGTCTTGAACGGCCTGGTCCTGGCGCTGGCGCTGGCGCTCGAGGAGCACTCGCGCGTTAGGGGGCGCGCAGCGGATGATATGGCAGCTGGGCTCGTAGTGGTCCGGAGAAGACGCGCTGCGGGACGGTTCACGAGCTCGCGCGCTGTGCTGGGGCCCGGCGTGCTCGTCATGCAGAGGAGGCGGTGGGGGAGCGCCGTGCGCCAGGTCCCCAGCACGAGATGGTGGAGGGCGGAGCGAGTGAGAAGGCGCCGGAGCGTCCCCGGCGACGTTGATGAGCTCGGTGATGTGACCAAGCTAGGCGTTGTAGCCGGCGTCATTAGGACGGTAGCGGAGCAGCTCGCGCGCCATGAGCAGCGCGGCCGGCTGGTTCGGCGGCCCACGGTTGGCAAGGGAGGAGGCCATGGCGGTGTAGCCGTCCGCCCGCACGGAGGGGTGCAGGGAGGAGGCCTGCTACTCGCGGGCAGCGGGGTCGGTGGCGGCGGCAGCCTCGGCGTCGGGGCGGCGGCGATTGCCGCGGGCCACCGGCTCCGTCTGGGCCACGTGGCCAGCCCTGCGCTCAGCACGCTCGCGACGTGCGTCCGCCATGGGACTGGTGGAGCTGAGGGTCGAGCAGAAGAACAGTAGCGCACCCCTACCTGGCACGCCAAATGTCGGAAGTGGGGCTCCGGGGACCCAAAGGTTCGAACACTGGGGTGAGCTCATTCTACTACTTCGTCTCCTACCACGGCAACGCTACGGCAGGACTACGGCGAGAGCGCGCTAGCGTAGGACGGGCGAGGACACGGGGTTTACCCAGGTTCGGGCCACCTTGCGGTGTAAGACCCTACTCCTGCTTGTAGTTGGTATTATTGTGGGTGAGAGAGTTCTCGCGTACAAGGTTGAAGATGATGGATCTCTCGTCTCTGTCTGTTCGGTCCTCTCTTCGTCCGTTCCTCTCTCTGGTGGCTGCACTGCCCCTCTTATGCCAGCCTTGGTCCTCTTCCCCCTCGAAACTTAGGCGGGAAGGGTTGCCACACTTGGCGGTTTTGAATGGGGACAGGCGCTCAGGCTATCCTGACTAAAGGTGGTCTTCGCCTGCCAAAGCATGATCCATGACGCGCCGGTGTGCTCGGTGATGACCTCCGCCCTGCGCGCCCGCCGTCTTGGTCTTCCTTTGCCGATCGGGCAACCTTTGGGGTTGCTTTGGGGAGTAGATAGCTGGCCCTGCTTCCCTAACACAAAAGAGGAAACCATCTGCATCCGCGCCTGCTGGCACGGCCTCTGCTGCTGCTCGTCGCCGTGCGCGTCACCCACGTGATGGGCTCCAGACCGCGCGACACGCCGAACGGCCTTCTTCTCGGACGCCTGCGGGAGGGGGCCTCAGAAGGCCACCTCGGGAAGCCGCCTCATGAGGGGACCTCGCAAGGCCGTGGATGGTGGTGCTGAGCGTTGCCTGCTACTCCCTAAGGAGGGGGCCTCAGGAGGCCAGGGCCCCATGAGGGGTCTTGGTGAGACACTTGATGGCGACGGCCCGCCGGGGCCACTCCAAGAGTTACGCCCTGGGCCAAAGGCAGACGGGCCTGGATACCCCGGGTTCCATGGGCCCGACATGCATGCCTCTACTGATGCCAATCTTGCTGGTCAGTTTCGTCTGCCTCGTGAAGCCAATACAGAAGCAACCACTAGTGTTGTTCCTCCAAGGCCTAAACGGCGCTCACGTGCACTAACCGATCGAGAACTTCTGGTTTCGCTTCACCGAAAGCAAGACAAGCATCATGAGTGGTTGAAGCACAAAATGGAGAGCCTTCTGTTTGACGTTAATCATATTCGCAATTTATCCACGAAGAATGCATTTGTGGCGCATGAAGCAAATTGACGTGCTTGGAAGAGTCTCACTTTATTATGCTCTGAAGATGATCTTGCTACAGATGGCTTCAAGAAATCCTTCAAGTTCTACTCCAAGCCACCATCCACTGAGAAGTGGTGTGCGACGCCATCTCCTGAAGACTCAGACTATTCATCTTCAGCACCAACAATTCATGCACGTGTGATCGATGATGAAGATGATGTCACTTCTCCAGCACCAGCTTCACTGCATCACGACTCTGCGTCAGGCCCTGCTGCTCCACCCAACTCCTCCGTCGACCCGGCTGCAACAACTTCGACGCCACCTTCCGGGAGAGCTTAGACATCCTATGTCTTCAAATATTTTTTGGTCATATGATGACAAAAGGGGGAGAAGCATATGGGTTGATAGTCTTCAGGCGGGCATTTTGGGCTGGGCTTGGCTATTTTGTTAAGTTTGCAACTCCCGTTCTTTAACATTTGTCATTTTGGGTTGTAAACTTAAGTCCTGATGGACATCTGCTACATTCGCTGATGTTTCCTTTGTGTGCTACTTAAATTTGATCTTATGCGCATGAAGTCATTCCGCAGATGCCTATTTTCCATTTTGCATTTCATTATCTTCAAAGTTTTCTTTATATGCATTATGGTTTGACTTCTTGATGATGAGGGAGATCTCCACAAAGTGAAACCTGCCATGTGCATCTGCATTCAATGGCAAATTACTTATATATATGCACATCTTCAGGGGGAGCCCCTTCAGTTTAATGAAGCCAAACACCTTGTTCCTTAACTTTCACATATTATTATCCTGTTGAAAACTTCAACCTGTTTGTCATCAATCACCAAAAAGGGGGAGATTGTAAGTGCATCTAGTGCCACCCCTTGTTGGTTTTGGAGTATTGACGACAAACTTGGTTGAGGGACTAATGTGTTTGTGAGATTCACATGAGAACACATGTAGAAGTCCCTATTGATTCGGTTTACCCATCAAAGATGACCCCTAAAAATGTATGAAGACATTGAAGACAATGGTGGTTCGTGAAGACATTCATGTTGAAGTTAATGGTGCGCGAAGACTTTTGCTTGAAGACAATGGAGCGTGAAGACATAGTCTTTTGGAAGTTTCATTTTCTTCTTTCTTGAGTCATAGGAACCACCGTACTATTAAGTGGGGTCGAAGTAAACAAAGTCAGAAATTGAAGTGATGCTCAACCTAAAATCCTATGTCTTCGAGCGAAGACAAATGAGAGAAAACCTCTTCCAGAGTTGGTTGAGTCAGCTTTACTTGGAGCTCAAGTAATACTGCCGCGTGTGTTTGAAAACCGACCATTGGACACGTGTCGGTTCCCCAATGACCCAGGGTCATTTCAGACAAATCATGTCGGGTTGGCCCCTGGCTATAAATAGCCACCCTCTCCACCATAAGTTGGTGGCTGCTCCGATATTGTGCACGGCTTTTGTCGTTTGAGAGCAACCCACCTCCGAAGCCTTTGTGAGAGAAATCCTGCGAGGACAAACCCAAAACACCCAGAGCCCAAAAGTGATTGAGCATCACTGAAGACATTCTGTTCTGCGTGAACTGAAGACTTATTACACTTGAAGACTATGATCTTCCAGCCAGTTAGGTGTCGCGTTCTGAGCATCCAAGAGTCATTGTGGATTGCCGGTGAATGAAGTCTGTGAAGGTTTGGAAGTCTACCTTGAAGACTTAACAGAGTGATTGGGCGAGATCTGCGGATCTTAGCTCAAGGGGAATAAGGTGAAGACAAGGTCTTCTAAGTTCAATCTCAGCCTCCCTAACCAGACGTACAACTGTCACAACAGTTGGAACTGGTCAAACAAACCACCTGTCTTCCTCACTGGTTTCATCGCTTCTCTCCTTTACTTACTATTTAGCTTCGTGAACCCTTTGCTTATCTGTTTTGTTTGATGTCATTGTGTGAAGACCATCCCTCTGTATACATCTTTGTCTTCACTCCTATTACTTCATCCGTCCTGTGCTATCTTGTTTGCTGTCTATCTTCGTTTATCACTTCCATTGTGTTGATATGCAAGCATGTCTAGTATAGTTTATCTTACGCTGTATCCTGTTTAGTTACTGTTTTGCTTCCACGTCTTCGAAGACATTTATAAAAATCACCTATTCACCCCCCCTCTAGTCGATAACTAGCACTTTCAACGTTAAACATATATAAATTGGTAAGAATCAGTTTTGTGGAGCAAGGTGGGGCTATTCAATATGAAATATCTATATTTTCCGTCCGTTCATGATATTTGTACGGGCTGATGAATCTGGCCCAGCCGTTGGAGCACAAGCCAAGGCCCAGTACCACTGTGTGGCCTCTTCTTTTAATATATAAACATAATACAATCTTTGGTAATCACAACTTTACAGTGGCCTAGTTGGTTAATGGAAGTATAACTCGCTCTGAGGTTCCGAGTTCGACTCCCACTTGAGCTTATTTTTTGTTGTTGTTTTATTACCAGCGCGAGGCGACAAGGGACGGCAAAAAGATCTTTTTTTCCTTGGCTGCTGTTGGGCTGTTTGGGCCGAGGCTCATACGGGCGACACCCAGCACCAGACGTATAGATTAGGTTGACGGCGACTAACGAACAATTTTTTCTGACTTATGGTTTTTTGACTTACGGGTGGTAGTGGGGTAAATATTATCAACTTTTGGGACACTTTTAATGATGGTGAATGGGAAGAAGTGATCCGTGCTTTATTATTAGGTAAAGATTGGGGCTTTAGCATGCCCTGCCTCAAGATTAGGTGTTCAATACCTTATTGATGCAACTATTTTTGAAATTCTGAAAAAAAATGCAACTATTTTTGAATACCTTTTTGTTTTTTACTAAAAGACGGTTACACCTTTAAAAACCAGGCAAGGCGCTGGTTCACGATTTTTTCAGTCAGACCGTCAGTCCAGTTTTAAAACTATGGTTTGCGGGTCGAGGGTGCGTTCCCTGAGCCGGTTCGATCGACTCATGTAGTTTGTCATCCCCTCGTATAGTTTGTCAACTTTGTTTTTTTTGGCAAACATAGGCAACCCATCTATTTACTTCTATATAAGGATGTTGGAGTGCCTGTCTTTTGGGAGCCTCCTCACTCGGGAGTGCCCTTCGCGCTGTCTGTTTGGTGTTGGCCTCCCGCGGCCAGTTTTTTGGGGCTCTCTCAGTCGTCCGATCGGCATGGACGCCCCACACCCGGATGGTTTCCCTCGGGAGTCCATGACAGGGAGCGCGGGCGTGGCCAGGACCACCAGCATCGGGTGTTTTCAGCAGCGTGAGCCTTCCTGACCGCTGCCCCGCGCGTGACGGGCGAGCCGGATCCGCCTGTGTCGGTGTATAAAAACATGGGCATTTTTATACCTTGACTTATGCAAAGATAGTAGCAGCTTTCCCGTTGGCCAGGCCTTGCCAGGAGATTGCTGTCATCAAGACGCAAGACTTGGTTAGCAAAACCACGTAGAAGACCTCAAGGAAGGCCATCGAGAGGTACTAAGTTAGTACTAAAGATGAAGTCAACACTTGCCGGCAAGTCACACACCGGCAAGATGAAGACCCGGCAAGCTCCGTGCCGGCAAACTCTCCCTGCCTTGCCACAACTCCACCTCATCGGTCAGCTAGTCACACATTGATGAGGTGTCGAGCGGGCAGGCTGTTTGGTGAGACTGGTCGGGGCACGTGTTAGCACGCTGGGATGAAGATTAACTTTAATGACACCCGTCCAGAAGGCGTGTCATGTTTATAGAAGGTAGCTGGGCGAATGGTACAAGATCCTTGCCGGGAGATGCCCCCAGCTTGACACCTAACAGCACATTTAATGCGTTTGTCCTAGTCCGGCTGAGTTAGGTATGATAGCACTGTTGCTGTCAAGTCGATATGTATTTACCTTTTAGCCACTATGGTGACCCCTTAACCTATAAAAGGAGGGCCAAGGCTACTGGTAGAAGGGTCGACACTTTGCTCAATTGCACGTAGTAGCTGCACTGCCTGCTTAGCTTGCCGGCAAGCTACGCTCCTTGTAATCTGAGTTCATCCACATTTAATCCACCAAAGCAGGAGTAGGGTTTTACGCCTCACGGCGGCCCGAACCTGGGTAAACTTGTGCGTGCTGCTGGTTCTGCTCTTTGTGCACGTTGATCCTCACAGCCAAACTGCAAAGGGATCACATCGATCCCATAGATTGTCTTGGTCGTACCTCGACATCTTTGGCGCGCCAGGCAGGGGGTCGCTTGTGGGAACCTGAATCAGCAGTCCGTGCGCTAGCTTTCTTCATCATCATCTTCGATGGCGCCCAAGAAGAAGGGCGGGGCCGCAGCAGCTCCTTCCACGTCCAAGCTCCTATCCCAGGTGTTCGCGCGTGGTGCCAGCGGCGCAGGCAGAGCGGGCAGCGCAGACGATGGTGGTGGAGCAAGTCAACTTCCCCACCGCGATGGCGATCTGAGCCATCACACTGGAGATGGCGGAGGTCGCCACCATCAGCGATGTTCTGGCGAACACAGTCGCCACATCAACACCGTTCGGAGCAGCGCGAGCAAGGACCTAGTCGACGCGACATCCAAGGACGGAGCGGCGGCATCCAAGAACGCCATGACGGGACACACACCGCGACCATCGCAAGATGGGCGCGATGCACTTCCTGACGGCGCGGATGGCTCCGGACTACCACATGGCAAGACCCCGTTGCAGCACACCCAAGGTGCTCACGGACCACCACCATGCCAGCCCACTGCTGCACATGAGCCACGACAGCAAGCGTGGGACAAAGCTCCTTCTCCATGCCGGCTATAGCAGCAGAGGCCATGGCGCGAGCACAGATGTTGCTGATCTTCCCGTGAGCCCCTAAGAAGATGGATGAGTGGAGGGCCACTATCCAGAGCCTCATCGGTTTTGCCGAGTCATGCAAGACGCAGCTGGCGGGACCATCACAGCGTCCATCTACGGCACCAGTAGCTCCAACTGGTGGCCGTGCTAGAGATGCTGCGCTAACGGTGCAGTCACCTCCACGGCAACAACTACGACAGCAACGGCAAGATCGCCGATCCGATGATCCTGACAAAATGTCGATGGCGTCTTCGGATCCACGAGGCCGCCAAGACCAGTGCCAAGTGCTGCACGACAAACGGGCGGAAGACGCCCGCACTACTATTGAGCGACACCGAGAAGCGCGTCATCAATCTGATGTGCACAATGGCCCAGTCGTTGATGAGCCTGCGCCAGGGGTTGGCAGGTACTTGCCTTACGAGGTTGGGTGTCCGGCCTTCACCCGTGAGCTGTAGCAAGTCCGCTGGCCGTCTTCTCACACCTTCAGGCTAGAGCTGCCAGAGAAGTACGACTGCAAGCTCAACCCGGCAGAGTTCTTGGGCATCTACACAATTGCCGTTCAAGCTGCCGGAGGGCGAGACGAAAGGATCCTCGCAAACTACTTCCCGTTGACGCTCAAGCCCAATGTGTGGTCCTGGTTGATGAACCTACCGGAGGGCTCCATATCTTTGTGGTCTGATTTGTGCAATGAGTTTATTGGTGCGTACAACGAAGGCCACAAGCTTCCCGGTAAGCCCAGTGACTTGCACATAATCCTGCCAAGAGACGGAGAGCCCCTCCGTAAATACATCCAAAGATTCAGCCGTGTGCACCATAACATTCCAAATGTTCATCCAGCAGCTGTCATCGCTGTGTTCCACACCAACGTGCGCAAGCGCAGAATGCAAGCAGAGATGAACATAGAACAAGTCAAGACCATCAATGATATGTATTCCTTGGCGGATAAGTGTGCACGCACTGAAGAGGGGAGGCGACTTCCCTGGGAAGATGCTGGTGCTGAAGTCGACTCTGAGGACGATGAAGCAGATGATGCATCAACCCCGAAGAAGAAAGGCCGGAAGCACAATCGCAAGCGCAAAGGCAAGGAAGTAATGGATATGGAAGGTTCAAGAATGCCCAGCAAGAAGGCCAAGACCGAAGATACTGGCAAGGAGACTGCCGTGTGTACCTGCGGTCACGAGGCTGTGGCTGGTGACAAGACTGATAATACCAAAGGGCCGTACTGCAAGATCCACCACACCAAGGGCCACGATCTACAAGAGTGCCGGCAAGTTGAGCAGCTTGCCGAAAAGCAAAAGCAAGAATATGAAAAGCGCGATGATAACCCACAAGTATAGGCGATCGCAACAGTTTTCGAGGGTAGAGTATTCAACCCAAATTTATTGATTCGACACAAGGGGAGCCAAAGAATATTTGCAAGTATTAGCAGTTAAGTTGTCAATTCAACCACACCTGGAAACTAAATATCTGCAGCAGAGTGATCAGTAGCACAGTAATATGATAGTTTGATAGTAGTAGCAATGATAGTAACAGTAACAGTAACGGTAGCAACAGTAGTAGTAGCAATTGTAACAACAGTAGCAACAGTAGTAACTTAGCAAGAGCAATATGTGAAAAGCTCGTAGGCATTGGATCGGTGATATTCGTTGGATAACATTCATCATGTAACAGTCATAACCTAGGGCGGCACAGAACTAGCTCCAATTCATCAATGTAATGTAGGCATGTATTTCGTATATAGTCATACGTGCTTGCGATAAGAACTTGCATGACATCTTTTGTCCTACCCTCCCTTGGCAGCGGGGTCCATAAGGAAACTAAGGGATATTAAGGCCTCCTTTTAATAGAGAACCGGAACAAATCATTAACACTTAGTGAATACATGAACTCCTCAAACTATGGCAATCACCAGAAAGAATCCCAATTATTGTCACCTTGGGGTATGCGGATCATAACACATAGCAGGTGCGTATAACTTGCAAGATCGGATCAAGAACACAAATATATTCATGAAAACAAAAAAGGGTTCAGATCTGGAATCATGGCACTCGGGCCCTCATGACAAGCATTAAGCATAGCAAAGTCATAGCAACATCAATCTCAGAACATAGTGGATACTAGGGATCACGCCCTAATAAAACTAACTCGATTACATGATAAATCTCATCCAACTCATCACCGTCCCGTAAGCCTACGAAGGAATTACTCACTCCCGGCGGTGAGCATCATGAAATTGGCGATGAAGGATGGTTGATGATGACGATGCCGGAAGATCCCCCTCTCCGGAGCCCTGAACGGACTCCAGATCTGGCCTCCCGATGAAGAACAGGAGGTGGCAGCGGCTCCGTATCGTGAAATGCAATAAAACTTCCTATCCTTTTTTTTCTCTGGAAAAATGAATTTATAGCGTTGGAATTAGGTCAGACGGAGCCATGTGGGCCCCACGAGGTACCAGGGCGTGCCTGGGGGGGGGGGGGTGGCGCGCCCTGGTGCCTCGTGGGCACTGGGTGGCCCCCTCTAGTAGTTCTTGATGCCAATATTTTTTATATATTCCATAAAAAATCTCCAAAAAGTTTCATCCAATTCCAAGAACTTTGATTTTCTGCACAAAGACAACACCATGGCAATTCTGCTGAAAATAGCGTCAGTCCAGGTTAGTTCCATTCAAATCATGCAAATTAGGGGCCAAAACAAGAGCAAAAGTGTTTGGAAAAGTAGATACGACGGAGACTTATCACGTGACAAGGAGAAGGGCCAAGATTAGGGGCCAAAACTCCCCCAAGCTTAACTCATTGCTTGTCCTCAAGCAATTCAGTTAACAAACTGAAAGTGATAAAGAAAAACTTTTACAAACTCTTTTGTTCTTGTATCTATATATATGCTTAAGTAGTGTCCAAGTTTTCAGCAAAGATCATAACTAACCATGCAAATGATAACACTTAGAAATTATATTCACTCATATCAATGGCATAATCAACTAGCGAGCAATAATAAGATATCCCCAATGCCAGCACTTTGTCAAAACAATCATGATATAATATGATAACATGGTATCTCGCTAGCCCTTTCTGAGACCGCAAAACGTAAATGCAGAGCACCTCCAAAGTTCAAGCAATGACTAAACATTGTAATTCATGGTAGAAGAGATCCAGTCATGATGCACACAACATTAACTATTCACAATGCATGAGAATGACTATAGTGCTCTCAGGTCTGGTGCTTATTTGAGAAGGTGATGACTCAACAATAAAAGTAAAATAACATAAAAGTAAATAGATAGGCCCTTCGCAGAGGGAAGCATGGATTTGCATAGGTACCAGAGCTCGAAGCTCAAATCAGAGATAAATAAATTTTGGGAGGTATGCCTTTCCTGTCAACGTCACGACCGAGAGTTTTCAATATCTTCCATGCTAAACACATTAGTGGCGGTTCCCAAGCGGTAAAGTAAAGTTTACTCCCCCTCCACCAACAATCACAAGCCATGGCTAGCCGAATCCTCGGGTGCCCTCCATACCAACAACTTTCCGGGGGAGTTTGTTTTATTATTTTGCATTTTTAATGATGGGACTGGGCATCCCGATTACCAGCCCCTCTCGTGCAAGGACAAGTGAGTAAACACTCATCATGAGAATAACCCGCTTAGCATGGAAGATACTGACCACCCCCTGTCGCTCCATGAGCGGTACGGGCACACAAAACAGATGTTCATTTGAATAGTTAGAGGTGGCACATGCAAATTTACTTAGGACGGCAAAATAATACCGCATATAGGTAGATATAGTGGACTCATTTGGAGTAACTTTGGTTTAAAGGTTTTGATGCACAAGCAGCATTCCCGCTTAGTACAAGCGAAGGCTAGCAAATAGGTGGAGAAGCGACCAGCTAGAGAGCGAAAAACGGTCATACTCATGCATTATGAATAATCAACATTGAATACTAGCATGAGTAGGATATAAACACCATGAACATAAATATCGTGAAGGCTATGTTGGTTTTGAATCAACTACATGCGTGAACATGTGCCAAGTCAAGCCACTTGAAACATTCATAGGAGGATACCATACCATCATACTACATCACAATCATTTTAATGCATGTTGACACTCAAGATAAATCATTATCCACTCCTAGCTATTTAAGCATGGCATGAGCAACTATAATCTCTAATTGTCATCACAAATATGTTTAATCATAATATGCTGAATCATGGATACTGAGTTAAACATATTTACAAAACCAAAGAACAAGTTGAGTTCATACCCGCTTTTCCTTGCCACAGTCACTTCATCAAATCATCGTCATTATTGCCTTTCACTTGCACGACCGAATGATAATAGTGCAAGTGTGCCGTGAACTAAGCTGGAATCTGCAAGCATTTTATTCAAAGGAGAAGACAATATAAAATGGGCTCTTTGTTAAATCAACAATAATGCATATGAAAGCCACTCAACATTTTCATCGTGGTCTTCTCCTTTCAATGACTCAACAAAAGAAAAGAATTTTAGAAAAACACACCAAAATATTTTTGGAGTTTTTATTTTTCTGAAGAAAGCAAATTAAAGAAGAAAACGAAAAACGAGAGAAGAAAACTATTTACACGAGAGAACTCCCAACAAGTAAAAGAAGAAACGGGAAATCTTTTTGGGTTTTCTTTTAATTCTACAACTAATTAACCTAGAAAGAAAAACCGAAAAGAAACAAGAAATAATTTTGGATTTTCTCAAAGTTTTTCAAACAGACAAACAGAAAACAGGAAAATAAAACTAGCATGGATTATACAATGAAAAAGTATGAACACCGACAACTGGAATGAAATGTGTGGACATGAATGTAATGTCGGTGAGAAATACGTACTCCCCCAAGCTTAGGCTTTTGCCTAGCTCGGTCTACGGCCATCCGTAGTAGCCATCCGGTCCCATGTGAAATTCCTGAGGTGGCGGCACCCGAGCGTCCCAATCACGGGCCTCCTGCTCTGCCGCCGCCAAGGTGTTCCGGTAAGAAACGATGTCCAGTGGCATCACGGTATATCCGTTCCTGGCATGAGAATCAAACAAAGAAGGTGCAGGCAACGGAATAATAACACGAGTATCCTCACTAAAAACCAAGTTATAACGAATGTTGTGAGGAGGCTCAGGAGTATCAATAAAGTGGTGGTCCCTCATGGATTGGTGATCTAAGTAAACTCTGGGCAACGGGTAATCATGAGGGCGTATGTTAACATTAAAACGTCTCGCTAAGAGAGTAGCATAAATACCACCATGAATTTTCCCCCTAGTCCTATTGGTGTGAAAGCGACGTGCAACAATAGCTCCAAGGCTATAAGTGTAATCATTATGCAATGCACGGCGTAAAATGGCCCAGTCAAGTGTAGCCAGCGCACTACCCTGCTCCCTAGCAAGCAAGCATTTCCCTAAGAATAAAGCAAAATAATGAACTGAAGGAAACTGCAAGCTAGTGGCTCGGGCTTTCGACACGCCCCTTTCCTCTCCCATAGTCAAAGTGCGGAGGAAACCCTCAAACTCCTCCCGTCGCGGCTCTCTGATTTCCCCCTCAGAGGGAATCAAACATATCTCACAAAATTCAGCTAGAGGTATCTGATAATGTTCATCATATAAATCAAAGCGCACCTCAGGGGGTTCGAGCCTATTCAGAAAATAAAAGTTTTTCACAAAGGAATTTGTAAGGATGTGGTGCTGGTCACACTCATCTGCGAGGAAGTTGGTCAGTCCAGCATTTGCAACGAATTGCGCGAACTCTTGATAGAATCCGTCTCCGTTCATGAAAGCATTGTGTGGCCATTCGCACGGCCGGACCTCCGTCCTACGTGGAATGTTGAGGTCACTATCCGAGGACTCCCCAAGGACTCCCTTGGCATTCCGCTTCAAGGAACTCCTCCGGAAGAAATTCATTTTCCTAAGAACAATTTCTGAAAAAAATTGGGTCACAAAATGATATCAATAAAACTTTACAAGATTTATAGTAACTACTCATATGGATGCCTAGAGGCTATATCAAGCATTCAAACTACTTGGAACTCAAAGAATTCAACATGCAAGCTCATTTTATGTAGCACCAACAGTAGCTAATTATGCAAAATATAATCCACTAAACCAAAAACTAATTGGAGCAATGGGGGAGTCACATACCAAGGAGCAATCCCCCAAAACAGTTTCGGAAACGGAGCTCCGAGCAAAGAGATCAAAAATTTCAATTTTGTGAGCAAGAACACGAGAGAGAGAGAGAGCTACCAGGAATTTTTCCTAGAGGTAAGAGACGAAGTGAGCTAAAGGGATAAGTGAGGGGGTCCCTGTGGGGCCCACGAGGTACCTGGGCATGCTAGGGGGGGGAGGCGCGCCCTGGTGCCTCGTGGGCACCAGGGGCACCCTCCTGTTATAATTTTTGTGCCAAAATATGTTAAATATTAAATAAAAAATCATGTCAAAATTTAATAACATTATGAGCACTTTTATTTCTGGGCACCCCCTTTTTTTTATTACTCGGATAAATCAGAAAACAGGATAAATAAGGCATTTTATTTTATTTAACTAACAATAGCAGAAAATAAAAGGTGGGTGCAGAAGGTTGTGCCTACTGAATTCATCAATCCCATGCCTCTCAAAAAGAATCCATTAATAAGGTTGATCAAGTCTTATTAACAAACCACTTTCGAGTGACATGAAACCGAAGAATTTTCGTATAACACTAAGTTACCTCAACGGGGATATGCATCTCCCCAACAATAAAAGTTTCATATTTCTTTTTAACAGCAGGAAGAGGGATTTGGAAACTTCCGATGGTAATTGTCGGAGTCCTATCAATAATATGAATACCGTTCACTTGAAATTGTTTCTTCGGAAAGTGCACTGTCTGTTCATTACCATTGATATGAAAAGTGACCTTGCTTTTGTTGCAATCAATAACAGCCCCTGCAGTATTCAAAAAGGGTCTACCAAGGATAATCGACATATTGTCATCCTCAGGCATATCAAGTATAACAAAGTCTGTCAGGATAGTAACATTTGCAACTACAACGGGCACATCCTCACAAACATCGATAGGTATGGCAGTTGATTTATCAGCCATTTGCAATGATATTTCAGAGGGAGTGAGTTTATTCAAATCAAGTCTTTTTATATAAAGAGAAAGGCATAACACTAACACCGGCTCCTAAATCACACAAAGCAGTTTTGACATAATTTCTTTTAATGGAGCATGGTATAGTTGGTATTCCTGGCTTTCCTAGTTTCTTAGGCACTCCATCCTTAAAAGAATAATTTGCAAGCATGGTAGAAATTTCAGCTTCAGGTATCTTTCTTTTATTTGTTACAATGTCCTTCATGTATTTAGCATAGAGAGGCATCTTTACAATATCAGTCAAACGAGTGCGCAAAAAGACTGGCCTAAGCATTTCAGCAAAGCGTTCAAATTCCTCCTCATCCTTTTTCTTAGATGGTTTAGGAGGAAAGGGCATTGGTTTTTGAACCCATGGTTCTCTTTCTTTACCATGTTTTCTAGCAACGAAGTCTTTTTTTATCATAACGTTTATTTTTAGGAGGTGGGTTATCAAGATCAACATCAGGTTCAATTTCAACATCATTATCTGGTTCCTTATCGTTATCTGGTTGGGTATCCACATGAGCATCATCATTATTATTATCGTCAGGTGAATGTTCATTACCAGATTGTGTTTCAGCATCGGAAACAGAAACATCATTACTATCCTCTAAAGGTCTTTCTACCTCAGGTTCACTAGAAGTATGCAAAGTCCTATCATTTTTCTTTTTCTTTTTCCTTTTAGATGGACTAAGTGCATCATCATTAATTCTTTGAGAATCTTGTTCAATTCTTTTAGGGTGACCCTCAGGATAAAGTGGCTCCTGAGTCATTCTACCCCCTCTAGTCATTACTCTAACAGCATGATCATTCATATTGTTATTCATTTCATTAAGCAATTCACTCTGAGATTTAGCAACTTGTTCTAATTGAGTTTGAACCATAGATGCATGTTTACTAACACCTTTAACATCATTAGCAATTCTAAATAACAAGTCACTCAAGCGATCTATCATATAGGTATTTCGTTTCAATTGTTTCATAACATTTGCATTGAAATGATCTTGCTTCATCATATAATTGTCAAATTCATACAAGCATTGACTAGGAGGTTTGTTGTAAGGAATATCACTTTCATTAAACTTTATAAGAGAATTTACCTCTACTACCTATGACGGTTTGTCAAGACCATGTATTTCTTCAATAGGCGGTAAATTCTTAACATCTTCAACTTTAATACCTTTTTCTTTCTGGCATTTCTTCACTTCTTGCATATCTTCAGGACTGAGATATAAAATACCCCTCTTCTTCGGAGTGGGTTTAGGCGGTGGTTCAGGAAGTGTCCAATCATTATCATTCTTCAATATATTATTCAATAATTCCTTAGCCTGCTCAATAGTCCGTTCCCTGAAAATGCAACTTGCACAACTATCTAGGTAATCCCTAGAAGCATCGGTTAGTCCATTATAGAAGATATCAAGTATTTCATTTTTCTTGAGAGGATGATCAGGAAAAGCATTAAGTAGTTGGAGAAGCCTCCCCCAAGCTTGTGGGAGACTCTCTTCTTCAAGTTGCACAAAGTTAAATATTTCCTGTAAGGCAGCTTGTTTCTTATGAGCAGGAAAATATTTTTCAGAGAAGTAATAAATCATATCCTGGGGACTACGCACACATCCAGGAGCAAGAGTATTATACCATTCTTTAGCATCACCCTTTAATGATAAAGGAAATAACTTAAGAATATAGTAATAGCGAATTTTTTGCTCATGAGCAAATAGGGTGGCTATATCATTTAATTTAGTAAGATGTGCCACAACGGTTTCAGTTTCATAGCCATGGAAAGGATCAGATTCTACCAACTTAATCAGCTCAGGATCAACAGAGAATTCATAATCCTTATCAGTAACAAATATGGGAGAGGTAGCAAACTTAGGATCATATTTCATTTTCTCCCTCATAGATTTTTCTTTCATATCAGCAAGCAATTTTATAACTTCATCTCTACCATTACAAGCAAGGATGGCTCTAGCGGTCTCCCTATCAAAACATTGTTCCTCAGGTGTTTCAACTCTAGTAGGAGAGCTAGGCATAATAGGTGAATCATAATTCTCAAGAGTTTCAGCATTTTCAATTTCTTTAGCTTTGGCAATTTGTTCAGTAAGAAATTCACCAAGTGGCACAGCATTATCAGGCATAGTACTAGCATCATCATGAGTATCATTCATAGTAGAGGTAATATCATCAATAACTTGCGACATATCAGAATTAATAGCATGTTGTGGTGTTGCAAGTTTACTCAAAACAGAAGGTGAATCAAGTGCAGAGCTAGATGGCAGTTCCTTACCTCTCCTCGTCGTAGAGGGAACGATCTTGGTTCTAGTGTATTTCAGATTCTTCATAGTGATCAACAGATATAAATCCCAAGTGACTTAGCAAATATAGCTATGCTCCCCGGCAACGGCGCCAGAAAAAGGTCTTGATAACCCACAAGTATAGGGGATCGCAACAGTTTTCGAGGGTAGAGTATTCAACCCAAATTTATTGATTCGACACAAGGGGAGCCAAAGAATATTTGCAAGTATTAGCAGTTGAGTTGTCAATTCAACCACACCTGGAAACTAAATATCTGCAGCAGAGTGATCAGTAGCACAGTAATATGATAGTTTGATAGCAGTAGCAATGATAGTAACAGTAACATTAACGGTAGCAGCAGTAGTAGTAGCAATTGTAACAGCAGTAGCAACAGTAATAACTTAGCAAGAGCAATATGTGAAAAGCTCGTTGGCATTGGATCGGTGATATTCGTTTGATAACATTCATCATGTAACAGTCATAACCTAGGGCGACACAGAACTAGCTCCAATTCATCAATGTAATGTAGGCATGTATTCCGTATATAGTCATACGTGCTTGCGATAAGAACTTGCATGACATCTTTTGTCCTACGCTCCCATGACAGCGGGGTCCATAAGGAAACTAAGGGATATTAAGGCCTCCTTTTAATAGAGAACCGGAACAAAGCCTTAACACTTAGTGAATACATGAACTCCTCAAACTATGGCAATCACCGGAAAGAATCCCAATTATTGTCACCTTGGGGGTATGCGGATCATAACACATAGCAGGTGCGTATAACTTGCAAGATCGGATCAAGAACACAAATATATTCATGAAAACATAAAAGGGTTCAGATCTGGAATCATGGCACTCGGGCCCTCGTGACAAGCATTAAGCATAGCAAAGTCATAGCAACATCAATCTCAGAACATAGTGGATACTAGGGATCAAGCCCTACCAAAACTAACTCGATTACATGATAAATCTCATCCAACTCATCACCGTCCAGCAAGCCTACAAAGGAATTACTCACTCCCGACGGTGAGCATCATGAAATTGGCGATGAAGGATGGTTGATGATGACGATGCCGGAAGATCCCCCTCTCCGGAGCCCTGAACGGACTCCAGATCTGGCCTCCCGATGAAGAACAGGAGGTGGCGGCGGCTCCGTATCGTGAAACGCAATAAAACTTGCTCTCCTTTTTTTTCTATGGAAAAATGAATTTATAGCGTTGGAATTAGGTCAGACGGAGCCACCTGGGCCCCACGAGGTACCAGGGCGCGCCTGGGGAGGGGGTGGCGCGCCCTGGTGCCTCGTGGGCACTTGGTGGCCCCCTCCAGTAGTTCTTGATGCCAATATTTTTTATATATTCCATAAAAAATCTCCAAAAAGTTTCATCCAATTCCAAGAACTTTGATTTTCTGCACAAAGACAACAGCATGGCAATTCTGCTGAAAACAGCGTCAGTCCGGGTTAGTTCCATTCAAATCATGCAAATTAGGGGCCAAAACAAGAGCAAAAGTGTTTGGAAAAGTAGATACGACGGAGACGTATCACGTGACAAGGAGAAGGGCCAAGATGGTGCTGGCGGATCGGGAAAGAAGAACCGTGGTGGCCGCGGAGGCTACCACAGTAAAGGAAAGAGAGAGAAACCAGCGAGAGGCCACAACAAGAAAGAAAAAGAAGAGGATGATGATGAGGACGAGGAAGATGACTCCGATGGAAAGGAATTTCAGCAAGCTGTTGACGCCATGTGCATTGATGGAGGCGCATCTTTGCACTCCTCTCACCGGCAGCTCAAGCAATGGGCCCGAGAGGTTAATGCGGCGGAACCAACAGTAGGAGCCACAAAACCCCTCAAATGGTCTCACACGCCTATCATCTTCGACGCCGAAGACCACCCTGATCGCACAACTACGGTCGGGTGCTTGCCATTGTTGGTTTCACAAACAATCCGCAATGTCAAGGTGACGAAGATGTTAGTTGACGGTGGGGCTAGCTTGAACTTGATTTCGCCAGAGGTAATCAAAAGGCTGCAAATCCCCGATGAGGATCTCAAGGAGACATGCGCTTCCCAAGGTGTCAATCCAGGGAGGACCAAGCCGAAGGGCCAAATCACACTGCGAGTAACATTTGGTAGTGAGCTGAACTACCGGGCAGAGAAAATCGTCTTCGACGTCATCAAGATTCCATTGCCTTATAATGGAATTCTTGGTCGCCCAGCCTTGGCAAAATTCATGGCGGCGTCCCACTACGCCTACAACACATTGAAGATGCCAGGGCCGATGAGCGTCATCACCATCCACTCTAACAAGAAGGATGCAATCATCTGCATTGATAAGCTCTACCAAGAGGCAGTGGCAGCGTCTGCTGGCAAGGCTCCTGTTCCTGCCGCCAAAGCTCCTGGGGGAGGGAAGAAGAAGAAGAGCGGCAAGACCTCCGAAAAGTCTTCCGGGAAGTGCATTACAGAGTGCAGCACGCCTGTTGAGGACGAGCTGGAGAGCTCTGCCGGCAAGAAACAGAAGACCAAAGCTGCTACGCCTGCGACAAAACAGGTTTCCGCAAAGGAAGATGGCACGGGAGGCACTTTCACGATAAGTGCCACCGTTAATGATAAATAGGAAAGCGCGCTCGTCACTTTCCTGCGGTCGAATGTTGATGTGTTTGCATGGCAACCATCTAACATTCCCAATGTTCCCAGGGAAGTGATTGAGCACCACCTTGCCGTCTGTCCTAATGCGAGACCCGTCAAGCAGAAGGTCAGGAAGCAAGCTTTGGAACGCCAAGAGTTCATAGCCCAAGAAATCCAAAAACTTGAGGCTGCCGGTCTAGTTAGGGGAGTTCTGCATCCAACTTGGTTGGCAAATCCTATTGTAGTTCGCAAGTCAAATGGAAAATGGAGACTTTGTATTGATTTTACTGATATCAACAAAGCTTGTTCAAAGGATCCTTTTCCTTTGCCGTGGATTGATCAGATTGTAGATTCAACTACTGGCTGTGATTTGCTCTCTTTCCTTGACGCTTACTCTGGTTATCATCAGATCTTCATGGCCAAGGAGGATGAGGAAAAAATGGCATTTATAACACCATGTGGTACATATTGCTTCGTGCGTATGCCTTTCGAGAGCTATGCAGATTGGATTTGGCCCGCAGCTGCACAGAAATGTGGAATCTTATATGGATGATATAGTGGTCAAAACCAAACATGCAGAGACTCCGATTCAAGACTTAGAGGAAACATTTGCAAATCTGCGCAAGATCAACTTGAAGCTCAACCCCGAGAAGTGCGTGTTTGGCATCCCATCCGGCAAGCTTCTCGGGTTCTTTGTATCTCAACGTGGTATTGAAGCTAATCCCGACAAGATTAAAGCCATTGAGCAGATAGAAGCACCCAGGACTGTCAAGGACGTGAGGCGTCTTGCTGGTTGTGTTGCTGCTCTGAGTAGGTCCATGTCCAAGTCAGCTGAGCGCGCCTTGCCATTTTTCAAAATCTTGAAAAAGGCAGGTCCTATGAAATGGACCCAGGAAGCGGAGGCCGTGCTCCAAGACTTAAAGAAATACTTGTCTTCTCTGCCAGTTCTAGTTGCGCCTAAACCACAAGAGCCGTTGCTGCTTTATTTAGCGGCAACCAATCAAGTGGTCAGTGCTGCACTAGTGGCACAGAGGGAAGTTGATGATGAGGAGGCAGCAACCACAGAGCCTGGACCCGACAAGCCAAAATCTTCTCTGGCAAGGTCAGGTGCCGACAAGGCAGATCAAGTGCAGGAAAATAGAACAGAATAGCAAGATGTGCCGAAGAAGAAAGTGGTGCAGTGACTAGTTTATTTTGTCAGCTCTCTCCTGCAAGGAGCTAGGTCAAGATATTCTGGTATGCAAAAATTGCTTTTTGGCCTTCTCATGGCCTCAAGAAAGTTGCGTCACTACTTCCAAGCACATGAGATTACCGTCGTCACTCGCTTTCCACTACAGCGCATCTTGAGAAATCCAGAAGCCACCGGCAGGATAGTGGAGTGGGCGTTGGAACTGTCAAGTTTTGATTTGAAGTTTGAAAGTACTTCAAAAATTTAGAGTAGAGCCTTGGCAGAATTCATTGTTGAATGGATACAAATGAAAGACAAAGAAAAACCAGAGACAAGCCTCCCCAGCAAGGAAACCACAGAAGAATGGATCATGTACTTTGATGGTGCCTTCTTGCTGCAAGGCGCCGGTGCCAGAGTGCTGCTTGTTGCACCTACCGGAGAACATCTCAAGTATGTGATTCAGATGCATTTCCCCAGGGAGCAGGCCACAAACAACACTGCTGAGTATGAAGGATTGCTTGCCGGACTCCGCATTGCAATCGATCTAGATCGTGAAACTGATTATCAGAGGCGACTCGCAGCTTGTTGTGAGGCAAGTGAACAAGGATTACCAGAGCCCTTTGATGGAAGCATATGTTGATAAAGTGAGGAAGTTGGAGGAGCACTTTGACGGTTTGCACCTTGAGCATGTCCCCCATGCTCAAAATGAGGTTGCGGATCACTTGTCGAAGCTTGCCGCTGAAAGGATCCCTATGGAACCAGGAACTTTCATGCTACAACTGACTCAGCCATCCGTTACACCATCAATAAGGCCGGCAAAAAGAAGAAAATCAAATTCTGGTGGTTACTCTTCGGTAGAGCTACCATTAGTCGCCGACAAGGTTGACACCGCCAAGACCTCGCTTGCCGGTGATCAGCAATCTCTGGAGAGCCAAGCTCTTGCCTTCAAGACATGCGCTCCCTGGGAGGGAGAAGAGCCATTACTCCTTGTCGTCGAGCCACAAGCTCTGGTATGGGCGCAGTTGATTGTCGATTACCTTCAAACAGGTGAACTTCCCGACGAGCAAGAAGAAGCTGAAAGAGTAGCACGACAGTCGAGTATGTACCATTTGTTGATAGCATTCTGCACAGAAAGAGGCCAAATGGTGTGAAATTGAAGTGTATTTCCCGGGAAGATGGACAAGCGCTGCTCGCAGAGATACATGGAGGCATGTGTGGTTCCCATATTGGATCATGTGCCCTTGTCAGAAAAGCTTTCCGGCAAGGTTTCTATTGGCCCACTGCTCTCCAGGATGCGACTGCACTAGTAACCAAGTGTGAAGCATGCCAGGTCCATTCCAAGAAGATACATCAACCAGCTCAGGATCTTCAGACGATTCCTCTCTCATGGACATTCGCGGTCTGGGGTCTAGACATTCTCGGCCCTTTCCCCCGTGCGATGGGGGGCTTTGAGTTCTTGAACGTAGCAATCGACAAGTTCACAAAGTGGCCTAAGGTGGAGCCAGTAAGGAAAGTCACAACACAGTCAGCCGTCAAGTTTTTCAAGGGTCTGGTTTGCCGTTTTGGTGTACCCAATAGGATCATTACCGACAACGGCACCCAGTTTACCAGCCGCACCTTCACAGCATACTGCCAAGAACTTGGAAGCAAGATCTGCTATGCCTCCATTGCTCACCCGAGAAGCAATGGACATGCGGAGAGAGCAAATGCTGAAGTGTTGCATGGACTCAAGACAAGAACTTTTGATAGGCTGCACAAGTGTGAAAGATGCTTGGTTGATGAGTTGCCGGTAGTTCTTTGGTCACTCAGGACGACGCCAAATCGAGCTACCGACGAAACACCCTTCTCCCTTGTATATGGTGCAGAAGCGGTGCTCCCCACAGAACTCAAGTATGGATCACCTTGAGTACAAGCTTTTGATGAAGCTGATCAAGAAGAAGCGAGGCATGATGATGCTACGCTCCTTGAGGAGGACCGTTTTCGGGCTGCCATGCATGCCGGTCGATACCAGCAAGCTTTGCGCCGCTACCTTAGCCGCAAGGTGCACCCCCGACAACTTGAGGAAGGTGACCTTGCCCTTAGACGGATCTAGTCCGGCAAGGGTTCGAACAAGTTGACACAGAAGTGGGAAGGCCCTTATCGGGTAGTTCAAGTTACCAGACCTGGCTCAGTCCGTTTGGCGACCCAAGATGGCACTCGTCTGCAAAACTCATGGAATATTGAGCATCTTCACAAGGTCTATCCATAAGGTGCTGTTGCTGGGCCTCCCGGCATTGTCTTTTATACGAGTTAGCCGCCAAGGCATGTAAACGTTTTTACAAAGTCGGGCGCAGATCCCGTGTATAGTTAATAAAGCTAAGTGTTTCACAACTCTTTGTCAAATTACATATTTACTTATGTATTGCATGCAATGTTGTGTTACATTTTTGTCTTGTATAAAATGATTGATGAACCATCAAGGTTCTAGCCTCCTCTTTTCTCTTCTTTTTTTTCTCTCAAAGGAATGAAGTGTTCCTCGCGTGCAAGTTTCCCGGGTGGAGTGACGGTATGGATACCACGAATGACGTTCAAGATATCATTTACGACAAGAAGTACAACAAAGAAAGAAAGTTAAGTTGCAATACTTTAAAACAAATTTCTTTGTTGTAGTTGCTAATTTCCCTTGAATGATTTACGTCTTTTTATGAAAAACCTGCATGCGAAGGAACCTTATCAGGATTGCTCATGCTCTTATTTCTGTTTTGAGTCCACTCAACAGTATAAGTAAGCTGCGTCAAGACTTGTAAGTGCACCTTGTTGGAAAGCGACACCTCCGACAAGCTGCTAAGGATCCGTTCCTCAAGTGCTAGCGGTGGGTTGAGCGCACCGGCAAGTTTTCGGCAAGCGTAGGGTATAAAAAGTACAAGGACAAAATCAAGTAAAGGGAAAAACATACATCCATAAAAAATACGCAAGTCATATTACATCAAATCACAGTACAGATCAAACTTAAGGTTAACTTGTCTTTTACATGATCTGCGCTGATGACAAGAAATGACAGCAAGACTAGTTTGTGAGATGGCCTTCATGCCTGGAGACTTGGATGACACGATCAAGAATTGGGGTGACAAGCTTTATCGATAGCTGTGATGTCAGTGTTCTTCGGCAAGCTCGTGAAGGCCCCAGAGAGATCAATGCCAGGATTGCGATACACCAACTTGACGAGCACCTTGTAAAGGATATCATGGGTAAGCTTCCGGGACTCATTGGCAAAGCTAGCAGCGCGCTCCTCCTGATACGTATCCAGCGCTTCAATCAAGCCCTTGAAGAACTTCGTCAGCCTGACGGTTGTGGCCTCCTTGTCATTAACAGTGAAGCTCCAACTCTTCATATCCATAATGTCAAGTTGCCGGGTCAGGCATTCAGCTGTGTCAACAAGCCCCTCGGCCCAAAGTGCGAGGGAGTTTTTCAATTGGTTGAACTTGGTTTCGGCATCCGTCAGATGGATTTGCGCCTTTTCAAGGTCTTTCACCAAGATTGCCTCCATGGTATTGCCGGATTCCAGATTTTCCTCCAAAGTGGCAAGCTTTGTTTTTAGATCTTCAGCAGCATCGGTGGCCTTGCCGAGTTCTTGGTTTTTGGATGATAGCCATGTTTGCAACTCCCCAAGGGTATGAGTCACCTTCTGCGCTGCATCCTTGAGAGCCGCAACCTCTTTGTGGCTGCCGGCAAGATCTTCTTCCAGTTTGCTCACTTTGGCCTCCAAGTCTGTCTTGGCGGTGGTAGCAGCAGCAACAGCGTTAGCAGATTCCTTAAGTTTGGCGGCGTGCTCTTGGACTTGAGTGGCAAGGATTTCCTTATGGGCCAGCTCTAGCTCTTCAGTGCGTTTGGCAAGCAAGGCCTGAATTTTGTCGTCCTTGGCTTTAAGTTTAGCGGCAAGGGAAGCTTCCCGGGCAACGAGATCCTCTTCATGAGCGTCAAGGTTGACCTTGAGCTCTGTCAAAGCCCGATCAGCTGCTTCGGCCTCCTTGGCGGCTGCCTCTTGCACCATCTCAAATTCTGCCTTTTCCAAGACAAAGGCATTCCTGTCGGCGGCAAGCTCAGCATGCTGGTTCTTGATTTCTTGGAGCTTTTCAGCATACCAAGATTGAGCCTCGTTTGCGCGTTGCAAGAGTTCTTGCCGGCCTCCTTCGACAAGTTGCTTCCGGAGCTGGAGTTTCTCCACCTCCTGCTAAAGCGTTGTTGGATAGCTTTGAAGCCTTCTTCCATATCTAACAGAAAAAGATAATCCTCAGCGTCATCATCCTTGTCGCGCTCCTCTTCGGTCATGTTGGATGGAGGAATGATGAGTTCCTCTTCAACATCTGTGCCTTCTGCTGCTGCGACAGTGGATTAGCTGGGGACATCCTTCCATTGGATACTGGCAAGCCTGCTAGATCTTCTTGACGGAGGTGCCTCTGGTGCAGTAGGAGGAGGGGCAATAATTGTTCTCACCTCCTCACTTGTGCTAGCAATTGGCGCTCCTGAGACCGGAGTGCCAGAAGTGACCTCATTGGTTTCAGTGGTAGTGGCCTTGACGGGTTCCTCCATTGTGATCTTACCGGCCTCTACTGCGCCAACTTTGGTGGCTTCTTCAGCGGCAGCCCTGTCAGTTTCGGCCGCGGCAAGCCTGGTGGTTGTGTCATCAGCGGACTTCACAGCTTCTTCGGCGGCAACCTTGGTGGCATCATCAGCCGCGCTTTTTGCGATCCCCTCAACATCAATGTCAGTGTCCATGTCAACGATAGGAGGTGGATCTGAGAAGCAGAAGGAGCAGAGATAAATCAAGATCAAGTTCAAGAAAATAAAAAAGAGAAAGAGTAATTAATAAGGATAGGAAGTGCTTGAAAAGCAAGTGGATTACCTGTCGGTTTTTGTTGAGAAGAGATGTTCTCTTCTCCGACAACTTCGGTTGTCATCGCCTGGCTACCAGCAGCCTCATTTGCCGGTGTGTCCATAGTGCGGATAAGGTCGTCAGTGGAGGCCCTTGCGGGGGAGCTGCTTTCCGGAATGGTGGTTGACGGAGGCGTTGTAGTAGGATCCGCCTCCGTGCGCTCTTCCTCTTGATGATCCTCCCCCATCTTCTTGTCAGGCTCAGAGGTAGGAGCGTCAGCACTGGAACTTGTGAGAGGGTACTGCATCGCAGCCTCACGCAGGGGGCTTGGCTGGGGGCTAGAAATGACAATATCAGGAGATGCCGTGCCCCGCCCATCACTCGTCGTGGGTTCACTCTCTGCGGTAGCCTTGGCCTGCTTCGTTCTATGAGCGAGTGGCTCCCTGTCTCTGCAAAGTCAAGAAAAGAAAATTCAGATTAAAATAACAAATTTGAAGAAAGCGAGAAGCTGATGAAGACAGTCAAAGATGCGCACTCTTCATCTTTTGGGTCACTAAGGACGGAGATGTCCCATGTGACCGGCGGTGGAGATGCTCTGGGCCGTTTGATTGCCAGGGAAGATGTTGTTGTGGGATGTGAAGCCTCAACCTCACCAGTAGGAGATGCTGTCCGCCATCTTGACGGGGTGCGCCTAGTCGTCTGAGCCTGAGAAGCTTGCCGATGAGCGCCTTGCTGCCGGGCGACTCTGGTGGCTACCTCCTTGTCGGAAGGCTTGTTGTCTTGCGACGTAGGGTGCACTGGCTATTGGCTGGCGGCCTTCTTCAGGATGCGGCACCTCTTTTTGGGGATAGGAACCACTAGGGGCTCCTCTCCCTCCTCTGGTCCTCCGGCGGCTTCAACATGCTCTCCGGCTGGCTCATCTTGGTGCTCTTCGGCTGGGTTTTCATCGGCATGCTCTTCTTCAGTTTCAGCAGCCGCAGACTGGGAACTGCTAGCTCCGGCAAGCCTCTTGAGCTCTTCGGCCTTGTTGGCCATGTACGCCAGCTCCTCGTCGGTAGTATTGCGGATGAGGTCCTTCTCTTCTCGAGTTGGCCTCTCCGTCAAATTGGCGAGCCATGCCATTTCACTTTCAACAGAAGGCTTCTACCAGAGGGCCTTGACTCCTTGGGCGTTGCATTCCGGCATCATCGCCAAGATTGAATCCTTGGTGGAATTTATACACAAGGGAATGACTGATTTCGGCAAGTGAAACTTGCCGGACGCCCGAAAAAGCTGGTGGCAGAGGCTGATGTGCTCCAAGACTGTCAAGTTGTTATCGAGCCTAGTATGCAGCCGTATGATGTCAGCAACATTCTGGTACTCCCAAGTGTATCTTTTCCTCTTCTGCAGTGGTGCAATGCATCGCCAGAGGAAATCTGTCCCTACCATCTCGATGGTTAGGCCAGAAGCTTTGAGACGGATAATGCGGTTCAGGGCCGGAGTGAGCTTGTCGTCACACTTTCCGTAATCACTCCAGTCCTTGCCGCGCACAACCTTCTCCTTCCGGCGCACGCAAAATTTGGGGAAATCCTTTTCTTGGATCCAACACCACTCCACTCGCCATTCCTCCCATTTCAGATGCAGTTGGCCCGTCAGATATGCCTCTTTGGTGCTGCCTCTGGGGATCCAGGTGATGCTGCCGGATAGCGCATCCCCTTCGATACGGGGAATGAAGAAGTGGCGGAAGAGGAAGACGTTGGGGACGACTTCGACAAAGTTTTCATACATATGGGCGAAGACCGACATGCACGTCATGGCGTTCAGGGTGAAATCCAGAAGCCAGAACCCGTACGTGTACATCAGTTCAGAAAAGAAATTAGAAAAGGGAGGGTAGAGCCCGCAATAGAAATATGCGCAGAAGAATGGGAATCTGTTAGCAGAAGGCTTCAAATCGGCAGGCAGCACGACTGGGGCGAGGTAGTCCTTGGTGTCCTTTGCCCACATGTACGCATACCTGTCGATAAGCACGCTCTTGTCCAACGCCGGCAGACGGAAAACGACGTTGGACCACCGCCGCGCGGCTACAGCCTGTTTCCTCTTCTCTGCCTCCGGGCCGACTGGCTTGGCGGCCTTCTTTGCCTCCGCCTCAGCCGGGTTGGTGGCTCTCTTGGGCGCCATGCTTCTCTCAAGAGAGGAATAGGTAGGAGGGCGAAGCAATGGAGCGGCGGCGGCGGATTTCTGTTCTGGCGCAAGGAAGAAGACGATGGGCGGCGGCTAGATTGGGAAGATGGAAGTGAATGAGCAGCGCCCCCTTGCGATTGCCTTTTTTTGGGGAAGGCGCGTGGGGGGCTGGCTCCTTACTGTCCAACGTGGCAATGCTTTTGCAGGCGCACTACCACAAATGGCCGCTTCATCCCACCTCTCCCACGTCTCGCATTAAATGCGCGTCGTGGGCGTGCAGAAGAAACCATCATCACAAAGATTTACCGCAGTAATTTCTTGCCACGTGTGTTTATGCATTTGTTTGGGCCTAGCCCAACGATGTTTCGGACGCGCGTGTGGCCTAGGCCCGGGGGCTCCTGTCGTTGTATAAAAACATGGGCATTTTTATACCCTGACTTATGCACAAACAGTAGCAGCTTTCCCGTTGGCCAGGCCTTGCTGGGAGATTGCTATCATCAAGACGCAAGACTTGGTTAGCAAAACCACGTAGAAGACCTCAAGGAAGGCCATCGAGAGGTACTAAGTTAGTACTAAAGATGAAGTCAACACTTGCCGGCAAGTCACACACCGGCAAGATGAAGACCCGGCAAGCTCTGTGCCGGCAAGCTCTCCCTGCCTTGCCACCGCTCCACCTCATCGGTCAGCTAGTCACACATCGATGAGGTGTCAAGCGGGTAGGCTGTTTGGTGAGACTGGTCGGGGCACGTGTCAGCACGCTGGGATGAAGATTAACTTTAATGACACCCGTCCAGAAGGCGTGTCATGTTTATAGAAGGTATCTGGGCGAACGGTACAAGATCGTTGCCGGGAGACGCCCCTAGCTTGACACCTAATGGCGATTTAATGCATTTGTCCTCTTCTGGCAGAGTTAGGTATGATAACACTGTTGCTGTCAAGTCAATATGTATTTACCTTTTTGCCACTGTGGTGACCCCTTAACCTATAAAAGGAGGGCCAAGGCTACTGGTAGAAGGGTCGACACTTTGCTCAATTGCACGTAGTAGCTGCACTGCCTGCTTAGCTTGCCGGCAAGCCGCGCTCCTTGTAATCTAAGTTCATCCACATTTAATCCACCAAAGCAGGAGTAGGGTTTTATGCCTCACGGCGGCCCGAACCTGGGTAAACTTGTGCGTGCTGCTGGTTCTGCTCTTTGTGCACGTTGATTGTAACACCCCAAAAATTTCACCATATTTTTATTAAATAAAATTTGGCCAGAAATAAAATTTTGAATTATATTAGGTCTTTTATTTATTTCAGAGTTTTTCTGTTTCTGTTTTCCAAAATTCTTCCCTCCATATAGAAAATTTGGGAAAAATATTATGGACTTTGGTAGTTTTCTTAAATCATTTCTTTTATATTTTAATAACAGTAGGAAATATTTTCATAATAAAATTTTGCCCAAGATAATCATTTTAATAGCATTTCAATACTTAAAATGCTTCTGTTGCACTACAACTATTTTAAATAATTCTTTATAAATTCAACAAAAATTATGAGGACTCATGTGATGCCTATAGATCACTTTTATGCAAAAACCCAACTTAGTCTTTTGAAAATTTTGAGCAAAACTTCCACTTTTTAATTCTGCCCCATTCTTAGGTTACAACTACTCACTCTGTTCATTTTGAAACCGAACCGAAAAACCATACCGAAAATAAACCGAACCGAACCAATTTTACAGTTTTTATGGTTTCTGGTTTCGGTATGGTACGAACTTTTCATACCGTTTTGAACTTTGGTTTTTATGGTATATACCGAAAAACCAAACGGTTAACCGAATAAACTGAATTAAAATATATATTTATATTTCTTGAGGCGAACAACGATACAAGTTGTCATTTTTCTTGTACATGAGCCAAATTTCCTACCAAGCACGTACATTTTTCTTGTAACATAGTCATTTTTCTCATAAAAATGCTAAGGACGTCCATAACCATCAAAGTATGAATCCGTGCATGCAAATATACTTATACATATACTTATGTACTATTTATGTAAAATAGTATATGTTTTGAGTCATAAATTTGCAAATTGTTATTACGTCATTTTCAAATTCGAGTCAACTTTGGTTATAATGGTATATACCGAAACCATACCGAAATAATTTGGTATATACCGAAACCGAACCGTATTTTAATTTCATACCATATTTACCGAAGTATTAATACCGTACAAACCAAAAAACCGTATAAACCGAACCATGTAAACCGAATAAACCGAATGCACAGAGTGAACAACTACAACATCAATTTTCCTTGCTCCAAAAATTCTGAGATTATTCCACCTTGTAGTCCTTCCAACCAAACCCTTAAGTCCAGAAGATCAACTCCAATTGCATTCTGGAAGACCTCTAAATTAATCCCCCAAGTTTGGGTCCAGAACTGACTTTCTCCAAAACTTGCACTATCAAGTTTTTCATTTTGTCCATCCAACCACACCATCATCTCTATCATCCAGTGAGACATCATCCTGCCAATTTTCACAGCCAACATAGATCCCTAGATAGCCATAGCATTTCATCAAGCAGGTTGTGGGCATGGCAGAAATTTGGCCTCTTTCTTAACTACATTAGAAACTTGTTCTTATCGACAAAACAACATGTCCAGTAGCCTTGCCATCCTTGTAAGCATCACCCTACCAAAACTCAGCTTGATTGGATCACTGTGGCCCACCCTGGCAATTCATCGAGCACGTTTCGTGCGTGTCCAGAGCGTGGCCAGAGCGCCCGCACTGCGGCCGACGGCGCCCGAGACCTGGCACGCCTCTGTTGCTTCCCTCTCTCGTATTAATCCTCTACCGGATCACCGCGACCCCCTTGAATCCCACCGACACCTCCCCTTGGCCTCTAGCGCCGGCCACCGTCGACCACCGCCGTCCAAATTGCCGCCCAACGAATCCGCCTCCACCACGTCTCTGCCCGCTTAACTGCCAACCACCCGAGCTCATCCACGGGCGGCCACCATCCTCACCGACCCCGCCGACCTCTCCACCGTCCTCACCGGCCACAACTACCTTTTCGGCGCCATTAATGGCCGCCCGTCACCGTGCCTATCTTCGGGCGTCGCGGAACCAACCTTCTCCGGCTATAAAACCACCCCCGATCTCTTCTAGCTCAACAACACTCCTCCTCCTCCCTTTGAGAACCACCCCAAGCAACAGAACGACCGGAGAGGTCGTCTCCCCCAACTCCGGCAAACTTCGGCCACCGCCACTTTTCGGTCGATTATGACGCCACTGGGCTTCCCCTCCTCCACTCACCTCACCATCCACTCTCTCCTAGCCCCACGACTCCATCCCAACCTCCAATTCGTCTTGGGAGCCACCGTAGGCGAAATCCCCCTTTCACCCGACGGCCGCCGTCTGCCGAGGACCTCGCCGCCGGCGACTCCGTCCACCCCAGCCACCATGACGGGTACCGGAAGGACCGCCTCAACCTCCTGAGCACGATGGTGTCCTCAGATCCCCGAACGGCACCGCCGTTTGCCGGTGAGCATCGCCGGAGCTTCCGCTCCGTTCGGCCAGAGGAAAGAGGCGGGGTGGACCGCGGTCAAACCTGACTGGTGGGCCAGGTGGGGCCCTCTGTCAGTGACCGAGCCGCTCGTAAGTGGAGACAGGCTTTCCCAGAAACCGCCTTCGCACGGGGGAAACATATTCGTTGAATACGTGTTCGACGTCATCAGCTTCCCCGCGCGGCCGAACGGCTGGGCCTGGCCCAGTGGCACCGCACGACTATAATGAGCTCAGGGCGCGCTTCTGCCCTTCTCCTTTTTTCTTTTCCAATAGATTTCTAACAATCCTACAACAGTCTTTTCAAACCCAAATTGATGATTTAAATTCCTACATACTCCTAAAATCATGCTCTATTAATCTAGCTATGGTGAACATTTTTCCTAAGCTTAGTTTCTGCTGGATCAATTAAATAGTCCAATTCTTTAATTATTCCAGCTTAGAAATCCCCTAGGAAAATCATATGTTCTCCAAATCATGTGATTCTTTTTCTGAAATTCATTACTCTTCCTCTAGTTTATTTTAGTATTTATTTCAAAATTTTCGAAACAACTTTTTGTTACTAGTTTCAAATTAGGTGATATTTGCAATATTTTGAAAATAGGAAAATGGAGGGAAGTTGAAAATTTTCAAAGTCTTGGAGTGCACCCAATATTTCTGCATGATCAAGGCAAGCATCTTGAACACTTGATATGGTGATTGCATGGTTAAATGTTTGGAAGAATAATTGAATCATCCATATGTTGAATTCAAATAAAATTTGCATGCATGTAGTGTTGGCATGTTTCCTCGTACCGTGCAACGTGTGCTTGTCATGACTAACTTGCAGGAGCAGGTATAAGAGAAATACCGTTACCGGCAGAAGGGTGATCACGTTGGAGCGTGATCATGCCTTGTTGGTTATGCATGTTGGGACATGCAAGGGCTGTGGCCCTGTTTTGGTGTTATTGTTGAAAGAACACTTTATTGTGCTAACCACTGCAGGAAATACATAAGCCTCCTGAGTCGACCGTAGATCGAGTCTTGTTCCGGTAACCCCCATACTTGTTTCGTGCTGCCACTTGTCCCTGCCGCAGGTAGGGTACAGTTCAGTAAGTTGTTAACCCCTTTCCTGCACACACCGTACAGAAAGGCCATAGTGAAAGATACCATCTGATCACTGGTAGGCATGTCACTTGGTCCGGGGGCATGGGTGTCTCCGGTTGTAGCCGGAGAGGGGTAGCACCCCTGTTTGCGCGCCGTTATAAATATTGTGATCCCATGCTATTGGAGGCCGTTGAATGAGGCCTTCCCACTTAGAGTTTTAATCCATCATTGCCTTGGGTGATTCCTGGCTTTGGTAAGTTAAAGCTGGTATGTGCGGGTTAGGTGTGTTTTCAACCCAAAGACCGTAATGGGAATTAGTCAGCGTCTCGGTGCTGACTAAAGAAATCCTTTACTTGTGTGTAAAGAGTGCACCCTCTGCAGAGTTATACCTATTCGAATAGCCGTGTCCGCGGTTAAGGACTACAGTCTGGGTTGGTCAAGTGTCGGTCTTAGTGTCGGTCTCTGGAGGAAATAATTAAATTGATCATGATTCAATTTTGCAGGATAATTATTGCCACTACTAATATTGTCATGAATATTATTGATGATATATTATGGACTAACGCTGTCTTTTTATTTTATTTTTTGAGTGTCTCAGGGGCTGGCTAGACTACCCCGGGCACTCAGTTTTATTTTCTTTTCTGAGTATCTCATGGGCTGGCTAGACTACCCGGGATACTCATATATTTTCAAGACCTCTCGAGGCGTCGCTTTTAGACACCCGTTTGGCATTTCTTTTCAAGACCTCTCGAGGCGTCGCTTTTAGACACCCGTTTGGCATTTCTTTTCAAGACCTCTCGAGGCGTCGCTTTTAGACACCCGTTTGGCATTTCTTTTCAAGACCTCTCGAGGCGTCGCTTTTAGACACCCGTTTGGCATTTCTTTTGGATTCTCGGGCGGTCCTGTCTCGCCCGATTCTCCACGTTATATTTTATTTTCTTTTGGATTCTCGGGCGGTCCTGTCCCGCTCGATTCTCCATTAACTTTCTTTGTTTGTCACTAATATTTTATTTACTCATACTTCTGCACATGCTAATATTTATCATGCCATAATTTAATTTCAGCCAACATATGCATATCATTTAATCCAGCATGAGCATATGCATTCGGTATATCTTTTGTTCATTATGTTTGCGAGTACATTCCAACGTACTCACAGGCTTGTCCGTAGCAATTTAATTGGTCAGGCCAGGAGTTCAACGAGGAGTACTACAAGGACGTCCATGCAGACTAGGGGCCTAAGATAGCGGCCACGCGAGATAGGAGTTATCCCGGTCAGCCATTCCTGTGGGATTGGAGCTTCCACCCGTATTGGAGATCCGCTACCCGCTTCCGCCATACACTGTTAGAAATCATTGTTGTATCATTAGACCTTTATGGTCTTGTATCCAATTCTTGTAATTGCTTGGTAATCTGTAACAAGGACGTGTCCACCAGTAACAGAAATCCTGGGGCTGGTGACGACATGATTGGTTAATTTCTGGGATATTGTGTCCCGGAAATCCGGCCCCGACAGCCTTGGTATCAGAGCCAGGCTGACCATTGGCTAATCCTATCTTAGCCTGGTCATTATCCTTAGGTTTCCACACCATCCAAATCTTTTCCTGTCCGTAGCTAAGCCCATCTCATCCGATAAGCGTACACAATGGCCAGCCAACATCTTTTGACAGTCGGTGCCCAACCTATCGGCCTGTCCATAGGCCGTGTGCCTGTGGCCGACACCTGAGTTGTCCCATCCACAAGCGTGCGATGGAAGACTCTGCCAGCTTATAAAGGAAGTCTTGCCCCAAATCAGCACATCACAGCCTCACTCTCAGTTCGATATCCAACCACCAAGATGCCTGGCCCCATTATTCACAACGAGACCACCGCAGCCGAGCTTGGAGGCTTTGTAGCCATCCTCGCCAATCTCACCCATCGTGCTTTCGGCATCGAAGAGCCGCCTGAGTATGTTGTGTACGAGGAGCACACGAGTGATGCTATCCATCACTTCTGGGCCACGGTGCACATCTACGGGAGGGGTACCACCTGGGAACGCCCCTACCGGTTCATCGGGAGGACGACCTCCGACGAGCCACAAGACATTCAACTTGTAGCCCGAGAGGCTGTAGTTCAACTCCGGCATCTGTCGCCGAGGGTTAACATCCGCCCTTTTTACTAATACCCTAGCCGTGAAGGCTATGGTAGCCCGACCCAAGTCGCCAACGGGGACCATGAGACGGATCCTGCCTTAGTGCATCTGGTGCGCTACCTGAGAGCGCAAGAGGCACTATTCGATCAGGTCACCCTTGACCTGATTGCGACCCGCGGGACGCTCGCTCTCCTGACCCTGGTGAGGAGTGAAGCTACACCCACCACCGACGCCCCAATGGTACTGCTGGGGAGGCCAGTTGAGCCCCCAAGATCCACCCCGGTTATCTTCCCGGGCAATGCCTTCGCTCCTACAGGGGAACTCCGTTGTCTCTTGGAGACCTACTCCAACGGGACGGTGACCTCGACACCCCATGAAGGGCATCGCCGCTATCCCAGCCCTGTAGCTCCCCATCCGACCCCGGTCAGCTCCGACACCGAAGCTCACGAAGAGGCCTCGACATCCACAAGACACGCCCGGCTAGATGTCAACCAGGTGGACTGGGTCCACCAGAATTGTTGTCGAGCCTTGGTGGCCCTGTTGCCTTGTATTTTGTAGTAGCTGTTATATGGCGTAGTAAGTTTATAAATTACTTGTGTGCCGTTGTCTTAGTATGCGTGTCCAAGCGTAATTTGTTTGACGAGTGACTGCAGAGTAAATTTTAGACGTGACTGCCGAACCCCCCTAACCAACACGCACAGTAATACGTCACATTTCTTTGGGAAATGGGGTCTGAGACTTTGACTCAGACAAGCCTACGACGGAACCGATACCCAAGTCGTACCGGCGCCGCCTCATGTTCCCTAACCCAGGCGCTTTATAAGAGGCCCCTTCCATATCCAACACCAGCAACCAGCAGCCGTGAGCACCGCATCCATCACCCTTGTGCACTAACCAACCTCTCCAATGTCTCACCTCGGAGCCTACCTGAGAATCCCGGATGCAAGCCCTGGTAGTTTTGCTAGGGTTTTGTGGGATTTCACCCGCAACACCCTTGGCTCCACCCACCCACCCCAGTATGAGTTGTTCAAGTTGAGGATCACCCCCAGTTCCTCGAAATATTGGGCAGTTGTGCACATTCCACCGGAGGACCCAAACCAAGACCCTTCGTATATCGTCTTCGTCGGGAAATCCATGCCAACTCCAGGCATGGCCATAGAAATTGCTGCATATGAAGCAATTACCCGTCTTTGATTCGCGGTGCCTTGTGCCAGCGAAAGGGGGTATTATTACTTTCCGAGCCGCGCAGCACCCGGAGCAGAATCAACATTCCCCTGCAGACAAATAGAGAGCGATCCAGTACTGGCCAACCTTGTTCAATATGTCATCGCTCAGGAGCGTTTGACTCAACAACTGATGGATTGCCTTCAAATTCTTGCTATTCTAAATCCTCGGATCGCCATTGGCGGACCACCTTTGCCATCCCAGGAAGGACGTGTTCTTCGTTTGCTTCCTCCACTTCCTCCGGAAGAAGAAGAATGTGCTCCAGCACCAGGAACTCTTCCGCAAGAACCTGTTGATCTTACCTTCAAGCCGTAGACGGTCATAAGTAGGGTTGTTGCTGTGTTTAGCACTTATTTTCATGATGCAATTTTTGAGATGTATTTTAGGGCATGTCATAAGTGCATTGCTATGATTGCATTCTGCATATGATCAATTGTTGTGATATGCATTTAATTTTCTGCCTTTAACAAATCTCGAGGACGAGATTTTCTTAAGGGGGGTAGAGTTTGTAACACCCCACAAATTTAACCATATTTTTATTAAATAAAATTTGGCCAGAAATAAAATTTTGAATTATATTAGGTCTTTTATTTATTTCAGAGTTTTTCTGTTTCTGTTTTCCAAAATTCTTCCCTCCATATAGAAAATTTTGGGAAAAATATTATGGACTTTGGTAGTTTTCTTAAATCATTTCTTTTATATTTTAATAACAGTAGGAAATATTTTCATAATAAAATTTTGCCCAAGATAATCATTTTAATAGCATTTTCAATACTTAAAATGCTTCTGTTGCACTACAACTATTTTAAATAATTCTTTATAAATTCCACAAAAATTATGAGGACTCATGTGATGCCTATAGATCACTTTTATGCAAAAACCCAACTTAGTCTTTTGAAAATTTTGAGCAAAACTTCCTCTTTTTAATTATGTCCCATTCTTAGGTTACAACTACAACCTCAATTTTCCTTGCTCCAAAAATTCTGAGATTATTCCACCTTGTAGTCCTTCCAACCAAACCCTTAAGTCCAGAAGATCAACTCCAATTGCATTCTAGAAGACCTCTAAATTAATCCCCCAAGTTTGGGTCCAGAACTGACTTTCTCCAAGACTTGCACTATCAAGTTTTTCATTTTGTCCATCCAACCACACCATCATCTCTATCATCCAGTGAGACATCATCCTGACAATTTTCACAGCCAACATAGATCCCTAGATAGCCATAGCATTTCATCAAGCAGGTTGTGGGCATGGTAGAAATTTGGCCTCTTTCTTAACTACATTAGAAACTTGTTCTTATGGACAAAATAGCATGTCTAGTAGCCTTTCCATCCTTGTAAGCATCACCCTACCAAAACTAAGCTTGATTGGATCACTGTGGCCCACCCTGGCAATTCATCGAGCACGTTTCGTGCGTGTCCAGAGCGTGGCCAGAGCGCCCGCACTACGACCGACGGCGCCCGAGACCTGGCACGCCTCTGCTGCTTCCCTCTCTCGTATTAATCCTCTACTGGATCACCGCGACCCCCTTGAATCCCACCGACACCTCCCCTTGGCCGCTAGCGTTGGCCACCGCCGACCACCGCCGTCCAAATCGCCGCCCGACGAATCCGCCTCCGCCATGTCTCCGCCCGCTTAACTGCCAACCACCCGAGCTCATCCACGGGCGGCCACCGTCCTCACCGACCCCGCCGACCTCTTCACCGTCCTCACCGGCCACAGCTACCTTTTCGGCACCATTAATGGCCGCCCGCCGCCGTGCCTATCTTCGGGCGTCGCGGAACCGACCTTCTCCGGCTATAAAAGCCACCCCCGAGCTCTTCCAGCTCAACACCACTCCTCCTCCTCCTCCCTCTGAGAATCACCCCAAGCAACAGAACGATCGGAGAGGTCATCTCCCCCAACTCCGAAAAACTTCGGCCGCCGCCACTTTTCGCTCTATTCCGACGCCACTGGGGCTTCCCCTCCTCCACTCTCCTCACCATCCACTCTCTCCTAGCCCCACGACTCCATCCCAACCTCCAATTCGTCTCGGGAGCCGCCATAGGCGAAATCCCCCTTTCACCCAACGGCCACCGTCCGCCGAGGACCTCGCCACCGGCGACTCCATCCACCCCAGCCACAATGACGGGTACCGGAAGGACCGCCTCAACCTCCTGAGCACGACGGTGTCCTCAGATCCCCGAACGGCGCCGCCATTCGCCGACGAGCATCGCCGGAGCTTCCGCTCCGTTCGTCCAGAGGAAAGAGGCGGGGTGGACCGCGGTCAAACCTGACTGGCGGGCCAGGTGGGGCCCACTGTCAGTGACCGAGCTGCGCCGAGCCGCTCGTAAGTGGAGACGGGATTTCCCAGAAGCCGCCTTCGCACGGGGGAGACGTATTCGTTGAATACGTCTTCGACGTCATCAGCTTCCCCGCGCGGCCGAATGGCTCGGCCTGGCCCAGTGACACCGCACGGCTATAATGCGCTCAGGGCGCACTTCTGCCCTTCTCCTTTTTTCTTTTCCAATAGATTTCTAACAATCCTACAACAGTCTTTTCAAACCCAAAATTGATGATTTAAATTCCTACATACTCCTAAAATCATGCTCTATTATTCTAGCTATGATGAACATTTTTCCTAAGCTTAGTTTCTGCTGGATCAATTAAATAGTCTAATTCTTTAATTATTCCAGCTTAGAAATCCCCTAGGAAAATCATATGATCTCCAAATCATGTGATTCTTTTTCTGAAATTCATTACTCTTCCTCTAGTTTATTTTAGTATTTATATCAAAATTTTCCAAACAACTTTTTGTTACTACTTTCAAATTAGGTGATATTTGCAATATTTTGAAAATAGGAAAATGGAGGGAAGATGAAAATTTTCAAAGTCTTGGAATGCACCCAATATTTCTGCATGATCAAGGCAAGCATCTTGAACACTTGATATGGTGATTGCATGGTTAAATGTTTGCAAGAATAATTGAATCATGCATATGTTGAATTCGAATAAAATTTGCATGCATGTAGTGTTGGCATGTTTCCTCGTACCGTGCAACCTGTGCTTGTCATGACTAACTTGCAGGAGCAGGTATAAGAGAAATACCGTTACCGGCAGAAGGGTGATCACGTTGGAGCGTGATCATGCCTTAATAGTTATGCATGTTGGGACATGCAAGGGCTGTGGCCCTGTTTTGGTGTTATTGTTGAAAGAACACTTTATTGTGCTAACCACTTCAGGAAATACATAAGCCTCCTGAGTCGACCGTAGATCGAGTCTTGTTCCGGTAACCCCCATACTTGTTTCGTGCTACCACTTGTCCCTGCCGCAGGTAGGGTACAGTTCAGTAAGTTGTTAACCCCTTTCCTGCACACACCGTACAGAGAGGCCATAGTGAAAGATACCATCTGATCACTGGTAGGCATGTCACTTGGTCCGGGGGCATGGGTGTCTCCGGTTGTAGCCGGAGAGGGGTAGCACCCCTGTTTGCGCGCCGTTATAAATATTGTGATCCCATGTTATTGGAGGCCATTGAATGAGGCCTTCCAACTTAGAGTTTTAATCCATCATTGCCTTGGGTGATTCCTGGCTTTGGTAAGTTAAAGCTGGTATGTGCGGGTTAGGTGTGTTTTCAACCCAAAGACCGTAATGGGAATTAGTCAGCGTCTCGGTGCTGATTAAAGAAATCCTTTACTTGTGGGTAAAGAGTACACCCTCTGCAGAGTTATACCTATTCGAATAGCCGTGTCCGCGGTTAAGGACTACAGTCTGGGTTGGTCAAGTGTCGGTCTTAGTGTCGGTCTCCGGAGGAAATAATTAAATTGATCATGATTCAATTTTGCAGGATAATTATTGCCACTACTAATATTGTCATGAATATATTATGGACTAACCCTGTCTTTTTATTTTATTTTCTGAGTGACTCAGGGGTTGCCTAGACTACCCCGGGCACTCAGTTTTATTTTCTTTTCTAAGTATCTCATGGGCTGGCTAGACTACCCGGGATACTCATTTATTTTCAAGACCTCTCGAGGCGTCGCTTTTAGACACCCGTTTGGCATTTCTTTTCAAGACCTCTCGAGGCGTTGCTTTTAGACACCCGTTTGGCATTTCTTTTCAAGACCTCTCGAGGCGTCGCTTTTAGACACCCATTTGGCATTTCTTTTCAAGACCACTCGAGGCATCGCTTTTAGACACCCGTTTGGCATTTCTTTTCAAGACCTCTCGAGGCGTCGCTTTTAGACACCCGTTTTGCATTTCTTTTCAAGACCTCTCGAGGCGTCGCTTTTAGACGCCCGTTTGGCATTTCTTTTGGATTATCGGGCGGTCCTGTCTCGCCCGATTCTCCACGTTATATTTTATTTTCTTTTGGATTCTCGGGCGGTCCTGTCTCGCCCGATTCTCCATTAACATTCTTTGTTTGTCACTAATATTTTATTTACTCATACTTCTGCACATGCTAATATTTATCATGCCATAATTTAATTTTAGCCAACATATGCATATCATTTAATCCAGCATGAGCATATGCATTCGGTATATCTTTTGTTCATTATGTTTGCGAGTACATTCCAACATACTCACATGCTTGTCCCTGGCTATTTAATTGGCCAGGTCAGGAGTTCAACGAGGAGTACTACAACGACGTCCATGCAGACTAGGGGCCTAAGATAGCGGCCACGCGAGATTGGAGTTATCCCGGTCAGCCATTCCTGTGGGATTGGAGCTTCCACTAGTATTGGAGATCCGCTACCCGCTTCCGCCATACACTGTTAGAAATCATTGTTGTATCATTAGACCTTTATGGTCTTGTATCCAATTCTTGTAATTGCTTGGTAATCTGTAACAAGGACGTGTCCACCAGTAACAGAAATCCTGGGGCTGGTGACGACACGAGGGGTTAATTTCTAGGATATTGTGTCCCGGAAATCCGGCCCCGACATTGATCCTCATTGCCGAACTGCAAAGGGATCACATCAATCCCTTAGATTGTCTTGGTCGTACCTCGACAGCCTGTCAGTGTCTTCGAACCCCACCGGACTGATTCGGTCACGCTGGGTAGGGTTTGCATCACATTCGCTTTGATAGAGGCAATGGTGTCCCGATATTTCGATCAGGGATAACTACCATTTTGGGCGGAGTAGACTTTGACGATCCGACTACGAATGTGAGAGGACGTCGCACCTTAATAATCGCTAAACTAACTCCGAGAGGTTGTTGACCACGTCGGAGCACGATCAATCTGACCACGAAGGTCTAATTCCTGCACGCAAACAAAGAACAAGAACTAAGATTTGCAAGATGGACATTACGAAGTAAGATGAAAGTTTTATTAATCAAAGTGGGTTTTCCGAAAATCAGTCTTGGCCTAGTCTTTTGGACACAAATGAAGTACGCGAAGTTGCAGCTATGGCTAAATTTTAACTAAACAAAACCCAAGTCTAAAACGACGCCCTAAGGGCTGTATTTATAAAAAGATAGAGGTTAATTTCATCCACCCTTCGCAAGGTGGGACTAAAATCCATCATATGTCATTTTTCTTACCAATATGGACTCTAAAAACAGCCTATGAAGTGGTATTTTGAAATTATATGGGTCTTGCCCAAAAATAAAGTGGCGCCGTACCTATAGCCAGGATGAAATTTATGAAAGGGAAACTTGTATATTTCATCCAAATCCTTATATGTCATCACAGTGGCTTCAAAGTGCAGAATTCTTCACCAGAAACTTCGTTCTTATTCCCTGCGCATGCCTTTCATCTTCATGCTTGATCATGCTCCAATGTTCATTCCTCTTGTTCATGTTGGGCCCTTCATTTCTAAGCAATACAAAAGTATCCAATTTAGGCAGCATCATATCCTATATACCTTAGAGAGTGATACCCACTAACTTATTTATCTCAACATTCAGGAATATCACACCACCATACAATTATGGACGGGATAACGCCCACCTCAACATGCAACCATGCATGGGAAAAGACCCAACATCACATGCAACCATACATGAGAAAATATTTTGCATTTTATTATTCTACTTATAGTCAATAAATATTTTACAACTATACATAATCAAATATAATAAGTTGTATGTATTTTTATTTGGTTCGTGTGTTATTAATCTAAATATTTATATTCAACACCATTAAATCTCATTGAATTATATTGCAACTGATTCCCGCGGCAACGCATGGGGTATCATCTTGTCCTCGAAAACATTACCAAGAAATGAAAGTACATGATAATTTAATTGACGTGCGCAAGCTCTAGTAAGTGATCCAATATGTGTAATAGCGGGGGTATGGGTGTAACAATGGTATGGATGTCCTCATCATCCTCCCCTTCTTGAATTGAAGTCACCCTCGACGGAAGGTCATTTTCCTCTCTCAAATAAGTCTTCAAATCTGCAATGTTAAACATGGGACTAAACACCAAAATCTATAGGCAGCTCAAGTTTATATGCATTATCATTTATTTTCTCTAACACCTTAAAAGGGCCATCAGCACGTGGCATTAGCTTAGACTTGCGCACAGCAGGAAATGTATGTTTGCGTAAATGTAACCAAACAAGATCTCCAGGTGCAAACACAATATGTTATCTACCCTTATCTCTAACAAGTTTGTATTTAGCATTCATCTATTCAATATTTTCCTTAGTTAACTCATGCATTACTAAGATCAAGTCAACACGTTGTTTAGCATCAAAATTAACCTTCTTCGAATATGAAAGAGGCAACAAACCAATGGGTGCATGAGATAGAAAACCATATACAATTTCAAAATGGCACATCTCAATGGTAGAATGGAGCGAGTGAACGATTATAAGCAAACACAATATGAGGTAAACATACTTCCCAGATTTTCAAGCATAGTAGACAATGTTCTATTTACTACTCCCTCCTTCCCAAAATATAAGGAGCACTTGACTTTGCGCGGTCTTTGATGCGAGACTTTGACCATTAATATATACCAAAATACACGGAATGAACATGTATCAATAGTATCATCGTATTTGTCTTGCAAAACAATTCTATTTCGTATGTCTTTATAGTAATTTTGTAGGCATATAATAAGTGAAAACCATAGTCAAAGTTGTGCGATGAAGACCAAAAAAGTCAATGCACACCTTATATTTTGGGAAGGAGGGAGTACTTCAGTTTGTCCATCAGTTTGGGGGTGACATGAAACACTAAAAAGTAGTTTAGTCCCTAACTTAGCCCATAAACATCTCCAAAAATGGTTAAGAAATTTAGTATCATGATCTGAAACAATAGTATTAGGCACACCATGCAAGCGAATAATTTCACGAAAGAACAAATTAGCAACATTAGCAGCAACATCGCTTTTATGGCATGGTATAAAGTGTGACATTTTCAAAAATCTATGCACGAATACAAATTCTATACCTCCCCTTATTTTTCCAAGGTAGAGTTAGAACAAAGACCATGAATATGTCCTCTCATGGAACACTAGCACTAGTACAGGACCCCCTAATCAGCAGTGTTCGGGATAGCCTAGTAGCAGTGTTTCAGGGCCACGCTGCTACTACGACACTGCTGGTAAAACGATACTAGCAGCGTTCAACCAAAACACTGCTGGTATTGAAGATACTAGCAGCGTTTGAAGGCTGAACTCCGCCGGTAGGTCACGGGCTAGCAGCGTTCGATTCTTCTGAGTGCAAGAGGTAATTCAAAAAGTAGCTATGTTCCAAGCATCCACACGTCGCTACTTTGTCAGCACGTTGGTGATGACCCACAACTATCGGGGATCAATCATAGTCATTTTGATAAGTATGAGTGTCGAACCCAACGAGGAGCAGAAGGAATTGATATGCGGTTTTCAACAAGGTATTCTCTACAAGTGCTGTAAGATAATTTTGATAGATAGTTTGATAGCAAGATAATTGGTAACAAGTAAGAAGTAACAAAAATAGCAAGGTGGCCCAATCCTTAATGTTGCTAAGGACAAGCCGGTGGAACTTCTTATAGTTATAAAAATGCTCTTGAGGACAGATGGAATAACAGCGAGTTACTTTTGCCATGATTCAAAAACTTACGTTCATTGCCTTGATAAGTTATTATGTGGGTGGACCAGAGCTAAGGTATTGTCTTACGTGAACAAACACCCACTTATGATTATACCCTCCATGCAAGCATCTGCAAATACAAGAGAAGTAATTAAGATAAGTCTAACCATAGCATTAAACATGTGGATCCAAAACAGCCCCTCACGGAACAATTCATAAACCGGGAGTTAGGTTTCAGTCACTCCCGCAACCCAACATCTACAAACTAATTCCACAATGCCTTCCCCCTAGGCCCATAGATGATGAAGTTTCATGTAGTCGACGTTCACATAACACCACTAGAGGAAGAATAACACAACATATTATCAGAACATTGAGCGGTGATCAACTTCACATGATTACTGATGGGGAGCATTGCATGAAAATCAAAAAAATTCCTACAAACACCCAAGATCTAATCTAGGAGATGCATAGCAATGAGAGGGGAGTGTGTCTACATACCCTTGTAGACCGAAAGCGGGAGCGTTAATAACGCGGTTGATGTAGTCGTACTCTTCGCGATCCGATCACGATCCAACCGATCTAGCACCGAACGGACGGCACCTCCGAGTTTAGCACACGTGCGGCTTGGTGACGTCTCCTCCTCCTTGATCCATCAAGAGAAGGGGGAGAAGTAGATGGGATCAAAACCAGCACGACGGCGTGGTGGAGATGGTAGTGGTGATGCTCCGGCAGGGCTTCGCCGAGCCGTACCGGGCGGAGATATGGTGGTAGGAAGGGGGGTGTTGTGCCAGGGTTTAGGGTGCAGCTCCCCTCCTCTCCCTCCACTATATATAGGGGTAAGGGCAGGGAGGGGCACAACCCTAGCCCCTCCTCCAAGGAGGGGTGCGGCCAGGGAGGGAGGAGTCCCTCTCCCGTACGATAGATGGGATTTCTCCCTTCCACTTCAGGGACTCTTTCCCCCAAAGCCACATGGACTCTGGGGGGCTGGTGCGCCTGGCCCATCTAGGCCAGGGTGTCACCCCTCACCCCATGGTGGCCCCTGCGGGTGGTGGGACCCACTGGTGGTCCCCCGAAACCCTTCGGTGGCCCCCGGTACACTGCCGGCATACCCACGAACTTTTCCGGTACCCCGAATAAGACTTCCTATATATCAATCTTTACCCCCGGGCCATTCCGGAACTCCTCGTGACGTCCGGGATCTCATCCGGGACTCCGAACAACATTCGGTCACCAACATACATATCCCAAAACTACTCTAGCGTCAATGAACATTAAGCGTGCGACCCTGCTGGTTCGAGAACTATGTAGACATGACCAAGACACCTCTCTGGTCGATAACCAATAGCGGAACCTGGATGCCCATATTGGTTCCTACATATTCCATGAATATCTTTTATCAGTTGAACCACGATGTCAAGGATTCAGTTAATCCCGTATGCAATTCCCTTTGTCCAGCGATATGTTACTTGCCCGAGATTCGATCGTCGGTATCTCCATACCTAGTTCAATCTCGTTACTGGCAAGTCTCTTTACTCGTTCCGTAATACAAGATCCCATGATTAACTCATTAGCCACATTGCTTGCAAGCTCTTTATGATGTTATATTCTCGAGAGGGCCCAGAGATATCTCTCTGTCATACGGAGTGACAAATCCCAGTCTCGATCCATGCCAACCCAACAAACACCTTCGAAGATACCTGTAGAGCACCTTTATGATCACCCAGTTACGAAGTGACGTTTGATAGCGCACAAGGTATTCCTCCGGTGTCCGGGAGTTGCACGATCTCATGGTCTTAGGAATAGATACTTGACATGAAGAAAGCTGTAGCAATAAACTTAAGTGATACGATCATATGCTAGGCTTACGGTTGGATCTAGTCCATCACATCATTCTCCTAATGATGTGATCCCGTTATCAAATGACAACTCATGTCTATGGTTAGGAAACCTTAACCATCTTTGATTAACGAGCTAGTCAAGTAGAGGCTCACTAGGGACATGGTGTTGTTTATGTATCCACACATGTATTTAAGTTTCCGGTCAATACAATTCAAGCATGAATACTAAACATTTATCATGAACAAGGAAATATGATAATAACCAATTTATTATTGCCTCTAGGGCATATTTCCAACAGTCTCCCACTTGCACTAGAGTCAATAATCTAGTTTACATCGTAATGAATCTAACACCCATGGAGTCCTGGTGCTGATCATGTTTTGCTCGTGGAAGAGGTTTAGTCAACAGTCTGCCACATTCAGATCCGTATGTACTTTGCAAAGTTCTATGTCTCCTTCCTTGATGTGATCACGGATGGAGTTGAAGCAGCATTTGATGTGCTTGGTCTTCTTGTGAAACCTGGGCTCCTTTGCAATGGCAATAGCTCCAGTGTTGTCACAAAAGATAGTCATTGGATCCGATACACTAGGTATTACTCCTAGATCGGATATGAACTCCTTCATCCAGACTCCTTCCCGCGCTGCTTCTGAAGCAGCTATATATGCCGCTTCACATGTAGATCCCGCTTCGACGCTTTGCTTGGAACTGCACCAACTGACTACTCCACCATTCAATATAAATACGTATCCGGTTTGAGACTTAGAGTCATCCAGATCTGTGTCGAAGCTAGCATCGACGTAACCCTTTACGACGAGCTCTTTGTCACCTCCATATATGAGAAACATGTCCTTAGTCTTCTTCAGGTACTTAAGGATATTCTTGACCACTGTCCAGTGATCTACACCTGGATCACTTTGGTACCTCCCTGCCAGACTTATGGCAAGGCACACATCAGGTCTGGTACACAGCATGGCATACATTATAGAGCCTATGGCTGAGGCATAGGGGATGACTTTCATCCTTTCTCTTTCTTCTACCATGGTCGGGTTTTGAGTCTTACTCAACTTCACACCTTGTAACACAGGCAAGAACCCCTTCTTTGACTGGTCCATTTTGAACTTCTTCAAAATCTTGTCATGGTATGTGTTTTGTGAAAGTCCTATTAGGCGTCTTGATCTATCTCTATAGATTTTAATGCCCAATATGTAAGAAGCTTCACCCAGGTCTTTTATTGAAAAACTCTTGTTCAAATAACCTTTTATGCTTTCCAGAAATTCTATATCATTTCCAATCAACAATATGTCACCCACATATAAAATTAGAAATGCTACAGAGCTCCCACTCACTTTCTTGTAAATACAAGCTTCTCCGTAAGTTTGTATAACACCAAAAGCTTTGATCACCTCATCAAAGCATATATTCCAACTCCGAGATGCTTGCACCAGTCCATAGATGGATCGCTGGAGCTTGCATACCTTGTTAGCATCCTTAGGGTCGACAAAACCATCCGGCTGCATCATATACAACTATTCCTTAAGAAACCCGTTAAGGAACGCTGTTTTGACGTCCATCTGCCAGATTTCATAATCATAAAATGCGGCAATTGCTAACATAATTCTAACAGACTTAAGCATCGCTACGGGTGAGAAAGTCTCATCGTAGTCAACCCCTTGAACTTGTCGCAAACCCTTTGCGACAAGTTGAGCTTTATAGACGGTGATATTATCATCAGCGTCTGTCTTCTTCTTAAAGATCCATTTATTCTCAATGGCCTGCCAGTCATCGGGCAAGTGCACCAAAGTCCATACTTTGTTCTCATACATGGATCCTATCTCGGATTTCATGGCCTCAAGCCATTTGTCAAAATCCGGGCTCATCATCGCTTCTTCATAGTTCGTAGGTTCGCCGTTGTCTAACAACATGACTTCCAGGACGGGATTACCGTACCACTCTGGTGCGGAACGTACCCTGGTCGACCTACGAAGTTCAGTAGTAACTTGATCCAAAGTTTCATGATCATCATCATTAGCTTCCTCTCCGGCTGGTGTAGACATCATGGGAACTTCTTTCTGTGATGCGCTACTTTCCAATTCAAGAAAAGGTACAATTACCTCATCAAGTTCTACTTTCCTCCCACTCACATCTTTCGAGAGAAACTCCTTCTCTAGAAAGGACCCATTCTTGGCAACAACGATTTTTCCCTCGGATCTGTGATAGAAGGTATACCCAACGGTCTCTTTAGGGTATCCTATGAAGATGCACTTCTCTGCTTTGGGTTCGAGCTTATCAGGCTGAAGCCTCTTGACATAAGTGTCGCATCCCCAAACTTTAAGAAACTACAACTTAGGTTTCTTGCCAAACCATAACTCATACGGTGTCGTCTCAACGGATTTAGATGATGCCCTGTTTAAAGTGAATGCGGTTGTCTCCAATGCATAACGCCAAAATGATAGTGGCAAATCATTAAGAGACATCATAGAATGCACCATATCCAATAGAGTACGATTATGACATTCGGACACACCATTACGCTGTGGTGTTCCAGGTGGCGTGAGCTATGAAACAATTCCACATTGTCTCAAATGCATACCAAACTCGTAACTCAAATATTCACCTCTGCGATCAGATCGTAGAAAATTAATTTTCTTGTTACGATGATTCTCTACTTCACTCTGAAACTCCTTGAACTTTTCAAATGTTTCAGACTTGTGTTTCATTAAATAAATATACCCATATCTACTCAAATCATCTGTGAAGGTAAGAAAATAACGATATCCACCATGTGCTTCTACACTCATTGGACCGCATACATCGGTATGTATTATTTCCAACAAGTCACTTGCCCGCTCCATTGATCTGGAAAATGGGGGTTTTAGTCATCTTGCCCATGAGGCAGGGTTCACATGTCTCAAATGATTCATAATCAAGAGATTCCAAAAGTCCATCAGCATGGAGTTTCTTCATGCGCTTTACACCAATATGACCTAAGCGGCAGTCCCACAAGTATGTGGTACAATCATCATTAACTTTGCATCTTTTGGCATCAATATTATGAACATGTGTATTACTACGATCGAGATTCAACAAGAATAAAACATTAAGCAATGGTGCATGACCATAAAAGATATTATTCATATAAATAGAACAACCATTATTCTCTGACTTAAATGAATAACCGTCTCGCAATAAACAAGATTCAGATATAATGTTCATGCTTAACGCAGGCACCAAATAACAATTATTCAGGTTCAAAACTAATCCCGAAGGTAAATGTAGAGGGAGCGTGCCGACGGCGATCACGTCTACCTTGGAACCATTTCCGACGCGCATCGTCACCTCGTCCTTACCTAGTCTCCGTTTATTCTGCAGCTCCTGTTTCGAGTTACAAATATTAGCAACTGAACTAGTATCAAATACCCACGAGCACTAGTAAGGTACACATCAATAACATGTATATCAATTATCAAATATACATTTGTTGACGTTGCCAGCCTTCTTATCTGCCAAGTACTTGGGGCAGTTCCACGTCCAGTGACCATTCCCCTTGCAATAGAAGCACTCAGTCTCAGGTTTGGGTCCGGCATTGGGTTTCTTCACGGGAGCGGCAACTTGCTTGCCATTCTTCTTGAAGTTCCCTTTCTTTCCCTTGCCTTTCTTGAAACCAGTGGTCTTGTTGACCATCAACACTTGATGCTCCTTCTTGATTTCTACCTCCACGGCCTTAAGCATCGCGAAGAGCTCAGGGATCGTCTTTTCCATCCCTTGCATATTATAGTTCATCACAAAGCTCTTGTAGCTCGGTGGCAGTGACTAGAGAACTCTGTCAATCGCTACTTCATCCAAAAGATTAACTACCAACTAGTTCAAGCGGTTGAAATACCCAGACATCTTGAGTACGTCCTCACTAATGGAGTCGTTCTCCTCCATCTTGCAGCTAAAGAACTTGCCGGAGGTTTCATACCTCTCGACCCGTGCGTGAGCCTGAAATACCAATTTCAGCTCCTCGAACATCTCATATGCTCCGTGGTGATCAAAACGTCTTTGGAGCCCCAGTTCTAAGCCATAAAGCATGGCGCACTAAACTATCGAGTAGTCATTAGAACGTGCTTGCCAGACGTTCATAACATCTGCAGGCGAATCTTGAGGGGGTGCATCACCAAGCAGTGCATCAAGGACATATACTTTCTGTGCAGTAGTGAGGATAATCCTCAAATTACGGACCCAGTCCGCATAGCTACTTCCATCATCTTTCAACTTAGCTTTCTCTAGGAACGCATTAAAATTCAGGGGAGCTACAGCGCGAGCCATTGATCTACAACATTAATTTGCAAAGACATTAAGACTATGTTCATGATAATTGGTTCAATTAATCATATTACTAATGAACTCCCACTTAAATCAACATCCCTCAAGTTGTCTAAGTGTTACATGATCCAAATCAACCAACCCATGTCCGATCATCACGTGAGACGGGGTGGTCATCAATGGTGAACATCTCCATGTCGATCATATCTACTATATGACTCATGTTTGACCTTTTGGTCTCCTATGCTCCGAGGCCATGTCTGTACATGCTAGGCTTGTCAAGTTTAACCCAAGTATTCTACATGTGTAAAACTGGCTTACACCCGTTGTATGCGAACGTAGAGTCTATCACACCCGATCATCACGAGGTGCTTCGAAACGACGAACTTTTGCAATGGTGCATACTTAGGAAGAACATTTTATCTTGAAATTATGTGAAGGGATCATCTTATAATGCTACCGTCGTCCTAAGCAAAATAAGATGCATAAAAGGATAAACATCACATGCAATCAATATGTGACATGATATGGCCATTATCATCTCGTGCTTTTGATCTCCATTTCCAAAGCACCGGCATGATCTCCATCGTAACCGGCATGACACCATGATCTCCATCATTGTGCCGTCATATGGTTGTCTCCACCAACTATTGCTTCTACGACTATTGCTAACGCATAGCCATAAAGTAAAGCAATTACATGGCGGTTAATAGTTGACACGCAGGTCATACAATAAATTAAATACAACCCTATGGCTCCTGCCGGTTGCCGTACTCATCGACGTACAAGTCGTGAACCTATTACAAAACATGATCATCTCATACATCAACATATATCACATCATGTTTTGGCCATACCACATCACAACATGCCCTGCAAAAACAAGTTAGACGTCCTCTACTTTGCTGTTGCAAATTTTACGTAGCTGCTATGGGCAACTAGCAAGAACTGTTCTTACCTACGCAAAGCCACAACGGTGATAGTCAAGTTGCCTTTTAACCATCTACAAGGACATCCCTTGTCAAATCAGATTCAACTAAAGTAGGAGAGACAGACACCCGCCAGCCACCTTATGCAATACAAGGTTGGTCTGAGCCGCTTCATCCCACAATACCGCCGAATCCAAATAAGACAAAGGAAGTAAGCAGTTTGAACATCAACACCCACAACTTCTTTGTGTTCTACTCGTGCAAATACATCTACGCATAGACCTAGCTCATGATGCCACTGATGGGGAACGTTGATGAAAATCAAAAAATTTCCTACGAACACCCAAGATATAATCTAGGAGATGCATAGCAACGAGAGGGGAGTGTGTCTACATACCCTTGTAGACCAAAAGCGGAAGCGTTAATAACGCGGTTGCTGTAGTCGTACTCTTCGCGATCCGATCATGATCCAACCGATCTAGCACCGAACGGATGGCACCCCGAATTTAGCACACGTGTGGCACGGTGACGTCTCCTCCTCCTTGATCTATAAAGATAAGGGGGAGAAGTAGATGGGATCTCAACTAGCACGACGGCGTGGTGGAGATGGTAGTGGTGGTGCTCCGGTAGGGCTTCGCCGAGCCGTACCGGGAGGAGATATGGTGGTAGGAAGGGGGGGGGGGGCTGCGCCAGAGTTTAGGGTGTGGCTCCCCTCCTCTCCCTCCACTATATATAGGGGTAAGGGCAGGGAGGGGCACAGCCCTAGCCCCTCCTCCAAGGAGGGGTGCGGCCAGGGAAGGAGGAGTCCCTCTCCCATACGATAGATGGGATTTGTTCCTTCCACTTCAGGGACTCTTCCCCCAAAGCCACATGGACTCTAGGGGGCTGGTACTCCTGGCTCATCTAGGCCAGGGCATCACCCCTCAGCCCATGGTGGCCCCTGGGGGTGGTGGGACCCACTGGTGGTCCCTCGGAACCCTTCGGTGGCCCCTGGTACACTGCTGACATACCCACAAACTTTTCCGTTACCCCAAATATGACTTCCTATATATCAATATTTACCTCTGGACCACTCCGGAACTCCTCGTGCCATCCGGGATCTCATCCTGGACTCTGAACAACATTCGGTCACCAACATACATATCCCAGTACTACTCTAGCATCAACGAACATTAAGCGTGCAACCCTGCGGGTTCGAGAACTATGTAGACATGACCGAGACACCTCTCCGGTCAATAACCAATAGCGGAACCTGGATGCCTATATTGGTTCCTACATATTCCACAAATATCTTTTATTGGTTGAACCACGATGTCGAGGATTCAGTTAATCCCGTATGCAAATCCCTTTGTCCAGCGATATGTTACTTGCCCGAGATTCGATCGTCGGTATCTCCATACCTAGTTCAATCTCGTTACTTGCAAGTATCTTTACTCGTTCCGTAATACAAGATCCCGTGATTAACTCATTAGCCACATTGCTTGCAAGCTCTTTACGATGTTGTATTACCGAGAGGGGCCAGAGATATCTCTCCGTCATACGGAGTGACAAATCCCAGTCTCGATCCATGCCAACCCAACAAACACCTTCGGAGATACCTGTAGAGCACCTTTATGATCACCCATTTATGAAGTGACATTTGATAGCACACAAGGTATTCCTTCGATATCCGGGAGTTGCATGATGTCATGGTCTTAGGAATAGATACTTGACATGAAGAAAGTTGTAGCAATAAACTTAAGTGATACGATCATATGCTAAGCTTACGGTTGGGTCTTGTCCATCACATCATTCCCTAATGATGTGATCCATTTATCAAATGACAACTCATGTCTATGGTTAGGAAACCTTAACCATCTTTGATCAACGAGCTAGTCTAGTAGAGGCTCACTAGGGACACGGTGTTGTTTATGTATCCACACATGTATTTAAGTTTCCGGTCAATACAATTCTAGCATGAATAATAAACATTTATCATGAACAAGGAAATATGATAATAACCAATTTATTATTGCCTCTAGGGCATATTTCCAACAATTACTAATAACAAGACTTCTCCCATGTCCTCAAGAATAAATAGAACTACTCACAACTCGTAATATTGAACATGTTCACTAGGTATAAATATGCAATCAACAATCTGAACATAATGATCTTCCACGAAGTAAACCAACTAGCATCAACTACAAGATGTAATCAACACTACTAGCACCCCCAGGTACCAATATGAGGTTTGGTACAAAGATTGAGCACAAGAGATGAATTAGGGTTTGGAGATGAGATGGTGCTAGTGAAGACGTTGATGAAGATGAAGCCTCCCACGATGAGAGGAACGTTGGTGATGATGATGGCTTCGATTTCCCCCTCCCGGAGGGAAGTTTCCCCGGCAGAATTGCTCCACTGGAGAACGAAAGTGCTCCGCCTCGAGACGATTGCGGCTGGTCCCGAAAGTCTTCTCTTATTTTTTCTAGGTCAAATGGACTCATATAGGAGAAGGGCGTCAGAAGTAGACCTTCATGGGCCCCACAAGCCTGGGTGTTACACCTTAGGGGGTAGGGCGCGCCCCCTAGCTTGTGGGCCGACCAAGGCTGGCTTTAGCAAAACGTTGGCACCCGACACACTTGGTGACTAAGTCCTTTGCGTCGGCTTTTGCTGTGGGCCAGTTAAACCCTGCTCTGAAAGCTTTGTTTACTAGCATCTGAGGGGCTGCGTTATGGCCAGATGTGCCGGTGTGAATCTCCCGTAGGAGCTTTTGCCCTTCTTCCTGGGATATACAGTGTTGGAATACGCCAGTGACACTACACTTATATAGCTTTCCCTCATGGACAGCGTGAGTGGAAGATCGTCAGACTATCCGACGTGCCTTTGTTTGGTCCCCGAGCAATTCCTTTCTTAACAAATACACCAGAATGGGTTCCGTCCATAGTGTGATGACCGCCATGATTTCATGCGCTGAGGAGGTTACCTCCAATTCCCCCAGCTATCCCATCATCGGGCTCTATGGTCGTTGGGGGGGGGTCAGCTCGGGTGTAGGTGCCTCCGTTTATTTGCCCTGCTCGGGCTCACCCTGCCACTTGACGGACAGTGTAAATAGCTGCTCAAGGAAGTTTTTTTTAGGTATTGGCTGATACTTCTCCGACGTATCTATAATTTTTGATTTTTTCATGCTATTATTATCAATCTTGTATCCTTTATATGCCATTTTATATCATTTTTGGGAACTAACTTATTAACCTAGTGCCTAGTGCCAGTTGTTGTTTTCTGCATGTTTTTGGTTTTACAGAAAATCCCTACCAAACGAAGTCCAAACACGATGAAACTTTTTGACGATTTTTTCTGGACAATGAGTGATGTGAATTGGGGACCCGATCTTTCGATAAGAGAGGATAACTACGATTTTGTGGGACTTGACCCTCATGAGCCGGCTACCAACCGTATAGGGAGAACCATACACGACTGATATCCACGGCAATCGCTGAACCAACTCCACGGTGTTATCGACCGAGCCAACGGCGCAATCGACCTATCCATGATAGATTTTTCCTGCAAGCAAATCTAAGAACATGCCAGAAAATAATAGCCAAGCAATCTAAAATTGCGAATATGCTAGATGGAATAAATCTCACAAGATGGGGTTCCGATAGGATGTCTTGACGGTCGCACTAGCCGCTACAAGCGAAGACAAATAAAAGTATCAATAGCTAAATTTATCTAAACAAAACCCCTGAGTCTAAAACCTAATTTAGGCTAGCTATTTATTAAGGGTGGCGGCGCCCTAACTGTTGGCGCTACGCCTGGACGTGTCCCGTGTGGACTACTTCGAAGAATTAATTCATCAGGAACCGGCCGATGTATTGACCGACTATTGCACGACATTGCTGGAAGTAATTCTTTCTTTAATTGATGAGATGGGTTGGCTACGTCTGGTCCATGAAGCCTAATCTCCTTCTCTTGTCTTGTACTAGGAACAGTGCATGTAGCATACAATATGGATGCAATGTGGCACCCCGGCTTAGAGGAACCGGAACACCCCGTATTCCAGCCGAGAGATCAAGTCTTCTGGAATACGACACTGCTTGGCATAGAACAAATCAGTTCTTTATTACAAATAATATGAGTACAAGGGTCTGAGTATAACAAAAGATTACATCGGCATGGCGACACTACGCCTGCTAAGGTAGCTCTATGCTAGCAGCGGAACAACTCGTAGTAGAATAACTTCTAGCAGCGGAACAACGACGACGGTCATGAACTCCACTCCGCAGGGACTCTTGCTGGGACATGTCCTAGAGCGCAAACTTGGGATCCTCAACAAGCAATTAATCATGGTATTACCTGCAATCTAGCATGACACGCCAGGTGAGTACTTTGAATGTACTCGCAAGCTCACAACAACCAAAGCAATCAAGACAACCAACAACATGGCATGTACAAGTTAATTATCAATGATGATCATGATACTACTAGAATCAACATGAGAGTGAGCATGGCATGTACAAGTTACTCATGATATGAACATGATGATACTAGCACTAGCATGAGAGGGGGGGGGGCGATGTTTAAGGTCCCTTGGACCAACTTAAACTTCTAGGAGGTTATCTCATAACCAGCATATGTCTCAAACTTACCATCATGAACATCACACGATCACCTTAGCATCAACCAAGCTCGGTATCAACTGTACCATCGTGATCATCACATGATCACAAGGAGCTTGATCTTTACCTGTGATCATTGCGCGACCACATAAAGATCAACCAACTTCTTTCCTCAGGGAACCGGGGTCGTTTATTATTCAGGTTAATATTACTGTTGACTCATAGTGTGACCTACTACGAACTCTGTCCATGACCGAGGACACGGCTATCGATAGATTATACACTCTGCAGAGGTTAGTACATTGTACCCACGCCACGGAACTCATGGCCTCATGCTCCCATTCAGGTAGACCAACGACATTCCGACAAAACCAATCTATTGCATGACACTCTCCCGGCCACTCCGACAAACTCCCCTTTGGGCTATGTCATGGGTGGCCCCGATGTTAACTCGTGACATCCGCCACCTTTGTGGCTGCCACCGTCCTGGCCAAAATAAAAACTGTCCCAACCGGGGACTCTGGATCCATACAACTCGGGCACACAAGGCTATGGCCTCCTACCTGATCAGGGTAGCGCGCACACATAACCTTCCCTAGTTGGAGGTACCGGCGAGAGGCATGACAATAGACCGAATTAGGGCCTCCCCATCCAGGCAAGTGTGGTTGCACTGGTGAGCTCAATTCGGTGGCACCATGACTCAGCTAACAGATTTGTCCAAGTTCAATTAATTTCAAGTTTAACTTGATTGGTGATGAGCTGAGCCATAGCAGAATAACATGATGAAATAGTAATGCATAGGAACATGATATCAACATCAGCATGGACGGGTAACATAGTCATTTAGCATATGAATATTAACATCAACAACAATAAATCATTTAGTCTACTAGATGCAAATGAGCATGGCATAGTGATGATCATGAATCTCACAGGTATTACTAAACATAACAATTCACATGAGTATATCATGATTATCACTAGCATTAGGAACAATTACAAGAATAGATAATAATAATAATAATAATAATACCAATGGAAAAGAATCATATATGCACCAGAACATGGCATAAGCATGGACATGGATTCACAAGCATATTTGAAGCATTAACAAAATCATTAAATGAGCAAACAATTATTTAAATATTCAAGTGAAAACCATGGCTACTGCAAGGCCATCATGCAAGTGGCTGTTGTGGCTTGCCTGGTGTTGATGGAATCACCAGGAAGAAGTGCGAGGAGCTCGAGGAAATATTTTGCCGGAAAAGTTTCTCTCCCGGCGGAGCTGATTATAGGGCAAGGGCAAAATGGTCATTTTTAGAATGTTACAACATCTTGAAAATGATACCAACAGAACGGGCTCGACGAATAGAGAACGTGGGCTATTGAATCACCTGATTCGGAGATACGGTTGCGAAAATACGGCCGTTCATTCGTTAGGCAGAAAACAAATAAAAACTGTGTTTTTCTGCTGTTAACGGACGAACGTCCGCAATATAAGGATTTCGTCGCCGGCGGCTGAAAAACAGAAAGCGTATTTCGGGAAATACGCCTTCGCTGCAGGGAAAGCATATTTTTGACCGAAGCGGTACCAGAGTGCGCCTTTGAAAACAGAAAACGTATTCCAGAGGAATACGTTTCCACTTATCCATGTCAGCGGGTGCCTCGTGCGACTGACGGGTGGGACCGCGGGGAGGTGGGGCCTGCCTGGCGGGTCTGTCGTCTTCTTCCTCGCGTGCCCGCACTCGGCCGAGGGGAGGGCTGGTCCCGACGGCGATGGCCGGCGGCACAGGCCACCGTTCGAGGCGCCCGGCCTACCGACGAGCTTAGGAGACCGAGGCGGTCCTGCCTGACCACCTCATGCTCGCCGAGGTGCACCGGAGCGAGCGCGGCATCGGCCGCAGCGGACGGCGGTGTCGAGCGCCGGTAGGCTCACGGCCATGGGGCACCAGAGGAGGAGGTGAAGGGCGGTGGGGCTCCGCCGTGGCCAAGGGGTCTCGCTGGTGAGGTGAGGAGGGAGAGGGGTGGCTCGGCTCGCTCTAATTTGAGCGGAGGCCGGCGGTGGCAATGGCGGCCGTGGGTGAGGAGGAGGGGCTCCGGGGCTCCAATGAGAAGTCGGGGAGGTACCTAGGATGGAGGAGAGGAGGTGTGAGTGCTCGAGGGGTCTCGGGAGGGCTATATGTAGCCGAGGTAAGATGCCCGAGCCGGATGCCGCCGTGGAGGCGAATAGCGATGGCACTGGAGCTCTACGCCATGCGGAGGAAGGGGGGAAGACGTCAGGAGGGTCCATGGGGAGTGGAGAGGCCAGCTGTGGCTTCAGGAAAGCTCGGGGAAGAAGGGGACAACACGAAAACAACGGCGGCCATGGGCGCACAGTGCGGCGTGGCGCACCGGGGAGGAAGGAGGAGGGGGCAGGGGTCCAGAGGGGGCGCGTGGATGCAGGAGAGGTCGGGCAATGCTGTGGACAAGCTGCGATGGCGAGAGCTCGATGGTTGGGAGGTGGCCGAGGGCCCCGATGTCCAGAGCGCATCGAACGGCATGCCAGCCGCATGGTCACCGCGTGAACAGGCGCACGCGGTGCGCTCTGACATGGAAAAAAATGTCTACCGCGTGGACCCTACTTGATGGAGCACCACTATGGGCTTGGTTCGATGAAAGCAACTATGTGCTGATGGGAGGGATCATCTAAAGTTTGCTATAGCAAACTTGGGCATGAAGATGTTGTCAAATGACTTGACCAATGGGCCAAGAAAGATGTCACAGGGGTTTAGGGTAGGAAGGACCATGATCTAGTGTAATTTGAGATGATTTGGACAAAGATTTATCATAGTTGCTTCACAACTGCATATCTGGTCCAGAAACTAGATCTTGAAGCTGCACTCACATAGAGTGTTGGATTGGTCTGAAATTTGGTAGAGAGTGATTATTTGGGTATAGCAAGGCACTGTAAAAATTGCATACCATTTGGATAAATAGAAATGGTACTTCCTTCATGTCACGCCCAATATGCGGTCCTATCCCCAAGGAACTCGGAAGTTTCACTAAGGATAGAAGCGCATATCGAAGACGCTTCGCAAGGTGGATACCATTACAACATACCATGTACTGAATAGATGAGAATACCAGATAAAGGCTTACACTCGCCACAAGCTACCGCATGAATACATGAATACATCAATACATAGCAATCATGATACAGAAGAGCAGGATCCGACTACGGATGAAATCAAACGAAAAAGAAGAACGACATCCACCCTGCTAATCCCAGGCTGCCAACCGGGAACCCATCCTATGATCGACGAACAAGAAGAAGCAGAAGAAGAAGAACTCCAAAAGCAAACATGCATCGCTCTCACGTTAAAGCATCGCTTTACCTGTACCTGCACCTGTTGTTGTAGTAAACTGTGAGCCATGAGGACTCAGCAATCCCATTACCATGGGTATCAAGACTAGCAAAGCTTAATGGGTATGGAGTGGTTAAGTGGTGAGGTTGTAGCAGCACTAAGCATTGTATGGTGGCTAACTTACGAGTACAAGAATAAGAAGAGTAAACTATGCATAAATGGTCGCAATCTAGCATGATCAAGAAGTGATCCTGAACACCTACTTACGAGTCAAACATAACCCCACCGTGTTCTCTTCCCGAACTCCCTCGAAAAGAGACGGTCGCGGTTACGCACGCGGTTGGTGTATTTTAATTAGATTTAGTGTCAAGTTCTCTACAACTAGAGGTTATAAATTTCCAAGTCGCCACATAACAGCGGGCACGGCTCTCGAAAAGATTTAACCCTGCAGGGGTGATCCAAGTAGTCCATTTTAAATTACCACACGCATCCGATGCAACATCCTCACACCATGATAACACGATGCTTACAATAAGGAATCCCGGTGGACAAGCCACTCATGAAAGGTAAAACTAAACCAGCAGGACCTCCCGGCGTGTCGACGATCCTGATAGGATCCGCGTATCTCGTTCTCAGGACACGGCGGATGAGCTAAGGTTACAATGACCAGGTCCACGAGTTGCCCCGGGCGGCGCCACAAGCTGCTCTAGTTTGGACCAACACTCATGAGGAGCACTGGCCCGGGGTTGTTGATTAATTATCCTCGGGTACCGGTAAGTCCCTATGCAAGTTTTAGTTGTTATTAGTCAAATGGTAAAACCAATGTTGGTCCTTGCTGGAGAAGTTTATCATAAAATGAATGATCAGGGGGGTTCCCATATGCCCCACATGTGTTAGAAGCGCTCATCAAGGAACATAACACCGGTATTACGGAAACTAGGGTGGCATGAGTGGAACAAAACACCAGGCAAAAGGCCGAGCCTTCCACACACAACCAAGTATATAGATGCATTAATTAAATAAGAGATATTGTGATATCCCATAATATCCATGTCCCAACATGGAACAACCTGCACCTGCAACTGCACCTACAACTAGCAATGCTATAAGATGGGCTGAGCAAAGCGGTAACATAGCCAAACAATAGTTTGCTGGGATGGTGGAAGGTTAGAGGCTGTATCATGGCAATTTGGGAGGCTGACAAACAAGTGATAGGTAGCAAAACACAGCGATAGCATCAAGACAACTAGCAAGCAAAGATAGTAATCATATCCAAGGTAATGGTCATCTTGCCTGAAATCCCGCTAGGAACAAGACCGAATCCATGAAGTAGTGGAACAATCGTAGTCGAACAAATCCTCACACTTCGCAACGTAACCGGACTATCGAGAAGAAGCACAGCCGGAAAGAAGGAAACAACATGGTAAACACACAAGCATAATCATGACATGATGCACAACCAAGTATGATGCATGTCAAGTTTAAGGATGCATGGCATGGCAAAGTGCAACAATCAATACTACACATTAAGTGAAGCTCAATATACAACGAGTTGCATATTGACGAAACTCCACATTCATATATTTAGTTCACTCCCGTTTATGTACTCAACCATTTTAAATGTTGTTAAAGATGGCAAGAGGTGAAGCATGATTAAACTACCTATCTAGACAATTTAAATGAGGCCGGAGACAACACATTACAATTCCGGAAAATCCCCATATGCATATTTCGAATTTGGTACTGTTCTCCCTAAAACACAAATTTATAGTTGTTAAAAAGGAAAATAAAGTGCACCATGTTAATCTACACATTTTTCTACCCCATGTACATATAAAGTTTATTTAATTCGGAGCTACGGTTATTTAGTTATCAAATAAACCATTTTAGCAAGTTATTTTTGCAAATTAATACAAACAGCAAGTTTAACATTTTTAGCATGGATGAAAGTTGGATATTGTGAAACTACATGAAATTCTCAGCATTTTACATATATGACATGTTTTATTTGCATGCATGGACATTTAGTTATGCACATTTTTAAAACAGTGGCAATCCTGAAAATATGCATACACTGGAAAATAGCTAAAATCCATAGAGAAGAAAAAAAAACATACGCGGGCCGTATTGCAGCACACTGCAATGGCCCAGGAGGATTTGCCCAAGTGCAAAGTGTCTGTGCGTGCAAAAAGGGAAACATGGCAAAAATTGGGGCGCCTGGGACTCGATCCCAGGACCTCTTGGGTCTGGTGGTGAGGCATTTGCCACTGCGCTACTGTTGTGTTTGTGTCAAACCAGGGGCGCCGCAGAATTTGAACAGAGTCAATGGCCAAGCCTTGTCTCCCATGAACGCACGGTGAATCAGCAGGTCTCCGGCGAGCTCTAACGGCCGGATGCAGCAGCAGCTTGCGAGGCAGAGCGGCTGCGAGCGTGCGGGATTTGGAGGTAGTGCGCGAGCGCGAGCGACGGAGCAACGACGTGAGCAAGGGCCCGAGAACAAGCTTGAGCAGGAGCTCATCTCGACCGCGGCAGTGAGGCACGGCGATGTGCTGGCTATGTGCATGAGCGCGTGTGGGAGGAGTCCGCGTGCGTGCGGCCACCCGGGTGTAGGTGCAGCGAAGTGGGGTGCGTGTTGTAGCGTGTGGGTGCTATGCGTGTGCAAGAGCTCAGAGGTCACGGCCATGGCTCAAGATCGAACGAAACGACGGCTATGGAAACAAATGCACAGGAGAGGGGGGCTAGAAGGAGCGGAGCATCACCGTGGGGTTGCTGCTGGAGTCGATCGAGCTCAACGATGACCGGAGACGGTGGGAGGATGCGCTGATCGTGGCGGTGGTGCTCCGACCGTGAAGCAGAGGAAGCAGGGGAAGAAGAGGTTGTCGGGGAAGTCGATCTGGCTCGTGGTTGGAGGAGGAAGACAGCGGCGTCGTGCTGCGGTGAAGCCCGCAGCCGGAGGAAGGAGGGGGCGCCTGGTTCAGCCGACGGTGGTGGAGGTGGCTCCGTCATGGCGACGGCTATGGTGGGTGACCTACCTGGTGGTGGCGGCGAGGAGAGGGAGACATGGACAGAGGAGAGGCTAGGGTAGGGTTTGAGCATGTTTTATAGGCCGCTGGGAGGAGCTCCGGCCGTCAAATCAAGCCGGCTGCCGACGTGGAGGTCTTGGATGCGCTGCCGTACAGAGGAAGAGGATGAACAGAGGAATCGGTGGAGTTGGGCTGAACGAAGAGGCAGGTTGGGCTGCGACGCTGGCCTGGTGGTGGTTTCTCTCTCTCTCCTGCATTTTCCTTTTCCATTTAAAACAAAACAGGAAATGAAAAGAAAAGTACAGGGAGTTTGGAGAAGGTTTTGTCTGAGATGAAAATATATCTGTATATCTGGGAAAAAGCACAATTTGAATAAAATACTTTGGCAATTTTTAGAGACAATAAATTTAGACAAGTTTGGAAGTGATTCAAACTTGTTTAAATTCATAGTCCAACCAAAGCACATCCAAATGGGCTGAAAATTGGAGGAGTTGGTATTGGCATGGTTTAGAAGTTTTAGGAAAGTAGTGAACATTAATCCGAAACAGAAAATGCCACTAGAGCAACAATTGAAAGAAGGGAAGAAAATGGAGAAGTCCTTGTTGGATTTGGAAACTTGGTGAAAACAAGTTGGAAGAGCTTGGGCATGGGGTGTTGGAAGGAACACAAGAGAAGAAGACGAGGAGGAGGAGGAGGCAATGCACATGAACAAGTAAAAGAAAACAAGCACAACAATAATATCGAGATGATGCATGATGCAAAAGTAAAATGAAACAGACATCATATAGCTTGCAAGCATGAACATGGCACAAAATAATGGAGGTATCGGTCTTGGGCTATTACAACACTCCCCCACTTACAAGATATCTCGCCCCGAGATCTAAGCATGAGAAGAGGAAGAGGAAAAAGGAAGAGGTAAAACAAAGTTGCTTCTTGGACAAACAAGTGAAACCAACAAACCTCAAAGGTTGCAAAGAGTTGAAGAATGGCTTGAGGAGCAAGCAAGAATTCTAAACCACTCTGGTTGAAATGAGATAGATAAGTAATGAGAACAAAAAAGAATTCGGATAGCACTCTGGTAGAAAAGAGAAGCAAAGCTTGATAAGATGAAAATAACTTGAAAATAGGACACAACACTCCGGTAAAATGGATAAGCAAGGACAGAACATGATCTTGGCGAAACGAGATAATGGGTCAAAGAGAGCAACATCACAATGCCTCTGGAACGAAAGAATAGAAGCTAGATCATTGGAAATAAAAGAACGTTGAAGAAAATGACAACTTCTACCACAATTGAATTTGAAGGAGCATCCTTATGAGGAATGGTAGAATGGAGTTGTTGAAAGAATCAACAAGCGAAAGATATGTTTCCAATGGCCTTATGGAAAACATAAAAAATTTGAGGTTCAACCTGCCACTAACGGAAACAATTGATTACTTGAGATCTCGAAGAGATGAAAACCTCTTTCGCCGAGAAGAGAAGGAGAAACTTGGATCATTGATAAGCACCACAATAGCAACAATCCTTAGGATAGGCTTTAGGTGAAATCTATACCACGATAACTCTGATGAATAAATTGATGGGTTGAAAAGACCTCTTAAACGAAGAGAAAATGATGGGTTTAAAATATCTCATTCTTGGCAACTATGAATCATGCAACACGAAGACAAATTGTCAAGAAGGACATAATACCACCTCAAATGATAAGGTAGAAAGGATTTGCATTTTGAAATGCAAGTTGAAGAATACTTGACCTCCAACAAGAATCTTGAAGAACACTTCGAGAATGAATTAAATCCTTAACGAACCACCACGAAGAAACTCTCGAAGGACTCCGGATAGATAACAAGATAATCAAAACGAAAGAATAATTGAAAAGAACAAGATGAAGCCTTGCAATGATTTTAGATGGAGCTTCGTGACGAGACAACTGAGAAAAACTTGGAACTCCGGACAAGAACGATGAACAAATTAGAACCGACAATTGGGTGTCACCAACGAACTCCGGAAGAAAGAATTAAATCACCTCGATGAAACACGAATGAGAATTGTGTTATGCTTATCCTCATCAAATTAAATTGACGACAAACAACGGATTGGCATGCCACTTATTCTTGTTGCAACGATTGAAGAGAGACATAGCACAAACTTGGGATGGTCTTCAACGAACCACCGGTAGAATTTGTGGAAAGAACAAATTAATTGAAAGGATAACAAAGGAAGAGGAATCTTGAACGAACCACCGTAAGAAATGGCAATGAACAAAGAAAAGAGAATGAGTCACCATGAAGAATTAGAAGAAATGCACGAAGATACTTGAGTGAATTTAGATACAAGAGAATGAAGAGATCACGAGCTGATTAGAGAATACTTTGAACGATGCACCGGAAGAATTGAGAACAAGAGATGAACATTGAGAATGAAGAATTCTGAAATGATGACCTCCGAAGAATCAAAACGAACACACTCCTGAAATGCTCCGGATGGGTATGAAAAGTATTTCTCACCATCGAAACAATTTGAGAGGATTGCATGAAGCTAGAACCACGAATCTTCAAGAGAACGGAGCAAGATTTAGAGTAAAAACTCTTCTTCGGTCTTCAAATGCTGAGAATGACGACGAAAACCACCATGAAGAATTTGTGAGATACTCCGGACAATGAAGTATAGAAAGGTTGAGTCAAAGATGAAAATAAATTGAAACTGGACTTGGAGAAGGCATATGACCGATGGAGGCCATACTTACGTCACCTTGGAAGAATTTGAGAATAACTCTGGGAAAATTAGAAGAGCTAGGTAAGATCCTGGGAAAAGACCTGTGGGTTATGGGCCCACTCAAAAGAAACACCGTTGGAAATGATCGCTTGAAATAGAGATTTGCATTGGTTAGATTTGAATGGCTTGAATGAAATAGCAACCTTGAAATAGCTAGAACGGATCTTGAGTGGAAACACGAATCTTCTGAGATAATTTCGGCACTCCGGGGAACAATAGAGAGAGGTGAATGATTATGAGGTGCACCGGCATGGGAAAGCATTTGGAACGAGGAAAGGGATATGATCAACACCGTAAGCTTGAATTTAGTCCACCGGAGAAGAAAGCGAGAACGAAGAATGATGAACTTGTAGCTCCTGAGCATCTTCATGAGAATCACCGGTTAAGAACATTGAAGGAAAAGAATGGAAAGACTTCTCAAGAATAAAATGGATACTTGATTTGAGATCTCTGACTCCGCGAAGAAAAAGGGTGGGAGGGTGGGGAAAATAAAGACAACTTGAGATGGGTGAAACGAACGCCGTTGAGAAAACTGGGAATTGATCTTGCAAATGTTGACATGATCGGATTAACTTGAAGAGAAGCACACCGGGTGAAAAGAATTTACTTGACAATCTCGATGAACAAGAAGGATTAGCACTCCCATACAAATATGAGAACGCCGTTTAGGAAAGGTATGGAATCCACACTTGACTTTGAAGCAACTCGAATACCTCAACGAAAATAAAACAAGGGTTTGGCTTGCAGAATAAGCTGGAACAAACATATGAAAGAGATTTCGTCCAAAATTTTCATGGTGGGGCCCACACGGGCTCGATCATACAGTGGCCATCCGTACAAGGTAGTGTACGAGACTACAAAACATCCCCGAATCATAGCGAAGCCACATGGATTCTTTAAGACGCAACAAGCACCGCTGTAAAAACGACCGTGAGTAGGCGGCCACTAGACGTCGAACCCCAATCTCATTGTTGGGGAACGTTGCATGGAAAACAAAAATTTCTACGCACACGCAAGATCTATCCACGGATATGCATAGCTATGAGAGGTGGAGTGTCTCTACGTACCCTCGTAGACCGTAAGCGGAAGCGTTAGAACAACGCGGTTGATGTCGTCGAACAACTTCACGATCCAACCAACCGAGCACCGAACGTACGGCACCTCCGCGTTCAGCACACGTTCAGCTCGGTGACATCCTCGACTTCTTGATCCAGCAAGACAGCGAGGTAGTGGATGAGTTCCGGCAGCACGATGGCGTGGTGACGGTGATGGTGATGCTATCTCCGCAGGGCTTCGCCCAAACACTGTGAAAATATGACCGAGGGACGGAACTGTGGGGGGGGGGGGGGGGGGCGCCGCACACGGCTAAGACAATGTTGTGGCTTGTTTGGGGCGCCCCTCTCCTCTATTTATATATGTGTAGGGGCTTGGAGTAGAAGGAATAGTGCCACGTGAACAGTACCATGTGAATAGTACACACGTGGACTTGGACTCCAAAGTCCAATCCTATTCCTAGTAGGACTCTCCCTTTTTCCTTCCCTAGCTGCGTGGGCTTTTGAGGACTTGGTGCGCCTGGCCCAATAAGGCTAGGGCGCCTCCCCTTAGCCCATGCCAGCCCTTGGGACGTGGTGAACCCACTTGTGGACTTCCGGACCCCTCCGGAATCCTCCGGAACCTTCTGGAAGCTTCCCGGTACAATACCGAAAAAACTGCACCTTTTTCCGGAACCCAAAATATGACTTCCCATATATAAATCTTTACCTCTCGACCATTCCGAGACTCCTCGTGACATCCGGGATCTCATCCGGGACTCCGAACAATATTCGGTTACCAATTCACATAACTAATATAACACTATATCGTCAACGAACGTTAAGCGTGCGGACCCTACGGGTTCGGGAATGATGTAGACATGACTGAGACGCCTCTCTGGTCAATAACCAATAGCGGAACCTAGATGCCCATATTGGTTCCTACATATTCCACGAAGATCTTATCGGTCGAACCGCAATGACAACATACGTAATTCCCTTTGTCCGTCGATATGTTACTTGCCCGAGATTCGATCGTCGGTATCTCCATACCTAGTTCAATCTCCTTACCGGCAAGTCTCTTTACTCGTTCCGTAATACATCATCCCGTAACTAACTCCTTAGTCACTTTGCTTTCAAGCTTCTTATGATGTGCATTACCGAGAGGGCCCAGAGATACCTCTCCGAAACACGGAGTGACAAATCCCAGTCTCGATCCATGCCAACTCAACAGACACCTTCGGAGATACCTGTAGAGCATCTTTATGATCACCCAGTTACGTTGTGACGTTTGATAGCACACAAGGTATTCCTCCGGTATCCGGGAGTTGCATGATCTCATGGTCGGAGGAACATGTATTTGACATTCAAGAAAGCGGTAGCAATAAACAGAACGATCATATGCTAAGCTAACAGATGGGTCTTGTCCATCACATCATTCTCCTAATGATGTGATCCCATTATCAAATGACAACTCATGTCTATGGTTAGGAAACCTTAACCATCTTTGATCAACGGGCTAGTCTAGTAGAGGCTCACTAGGGACACGGTATTTGTTTATGTATTCACACATGTATTTAAGTTTCCGGTCAATACAATTCTAGCATGAATAATAAACCTTTATCATGAACAAGGAAATATAAAATAATAACAACTTTATTATTGCCTCTAGGGCATATTTCCATCAGTCTCCCACTTGCACTAGAGTCAATAATCTAGTTCACATCGCCATGTGATTAACACCCAAGAGTTCACTAGAGTCAATAATCTAGTTCACATCACCATGTGATTAACACTCAAAGAGTTCTAAGGTGTGATCATGTTTTGCTCGTGAGAGAGAATTTTAGTCAATGGGTCTACAATATTCAGACCCATGTGTACTTTGCAAATCCTTATGTCATACTGTAGATGATGCTAAATGACTGCTCCATTATACGTATCCGGTTTGCTACTCAAAGATATCCAGATTGGTGTCAAAGCTTGCATCGACGTAACCCTTTACGATGAACTCTTTATCACCTCCATAATCGAGAAACATTTCCTTAGTCCTTTAGTTACTAAGGATAATTTTGACCGCTGTCCAGTGATCCACTCCTGGATCACTCTTGTACCCCCTTTGCTAGATATGTGGCAAGGCACACATTAGGTGTCGTACACAGCATGGCATACATTATAGAACCTATGGATGAGGCATAGGGAATGACTTTCATTCTCTCTCTATCTTCTGCCGTGGTCGAGCTTTGAGTCTTACTCAACTTTACACCTTACAATACAGGCAAGAACTCCTTCTTTGACTGATCCATTTTGAACTCCTTCAAAATCTTGTCAAGGTATGTACTCATTGAAAGTCTTATCAAGCGTCTTGATCTATTTCTATAGATCTTGATGCCCAATATATAAGCTGCTTCACCGAGGTCTTTCATTCAAGTATCCTTTTATGCCATCCAGAAATTCTATATCATTTCCAATCAACAATATGCCATCCACATATAATATTAGAAATGCTACAGAGCTCCCACTCACTTTCTTGTAAATACAGGCTTCACCGTAAGTCTGTACAAAACCATATGCTTTGATCACCTCATCAAAGCGTATATTCCAACTCCGAGATGTTTGCACCAGTCCATAGATGGATCGCTGGAGCTTGCACACTTTGTTAGCACCCTTAGGATCGACAAAACCTTCTGGTTGCATCATATACAACTCTTCTTTGAGAAAACCATTAAGGAATGCAGTTTTGACATCCATTTGCCAGATCATAAAATGCGGCAATTGCTAACATGATTCGGACAGACTTAAGCATCGCTACGGGTGAGAAAGTCTCATCGTAGTCAACCCCTTGAACTTGTCGAAAACCTTTCGCGACAAGTCGAGCTTTGTAGATAGTGATATTACCATCAGCGTTTGTCTTCCTCTTAAAAATCCATTTATTCTCAATGGCTTGCCGATCATCGGGCAAGTCCACCAAAGTCCATACTTTGTTCTCATACATGGATCCTATCTCAGATTTCATGGCCTCAAGCCATTTGTCGAAATCTGGGCTCAGCATAGCTTCTTCATAGTTCGTAGGTTCGCCGTTGTCTAACAACATGACTTCCAGAACAGGATTACCGTACCACTCTGGTGCGGAACGTACTCTGGTCGACCTACGAGGTTCAGTAGTAACTTGATCTGAAGTTTCATGATCTTCACCATTATCTTCCTCTCTTATTGGTGTAGGCATCACGGGAATGGTTTTCTCTGATGAGCTACTTTCCAATTCGAGAGAAGGTATAATTACCTCATCAAGTTCTACTTTCCTCCACTCACTTCTTTCGAGAGAAACTCCTTCTCTAGAAAGGACCCGTTCTTGGCAACGAAGACCTTGCCTTCGGATCTGTGGTAGAAGGTGTACCCAATTGTTTCTTTAGGGTATCCTATGAAGACGCACTTCTCCGCTTTGGGTTCGAGCTTATCAGGTTGAAGCTTTTTCACATAAGCATCGCATCTCCAAACTTTAAAAAACGACAGCTTAGGTTTCTTGCCAAACCACAGTTCATACGGTGTCGTCTCAACGGATTTAGACGGTGCCCTATTTAATGTGAATGCAGCTGTCTCTAATGCATAACCCCAAAACGATAGTGGCAAATCAGTAAGAGACATCATAGAATGCACCATATCCAATAAAGTATGGTTACGACGTTCAGACACACCATTACGCTGTGGTGTTCCAGGTGGCGTGAGTTGTGAAACAATTCCACATTTTCTTAAATGAAGGCCAAACTCGTAACTCAAATATTCGCCTCCGCGATCGGATCGTAGAAACTTTATTTTCTTGTTACGATGATTCTCTACTTCACTCTGAAATTCTTTGAACTTTTCAAATGTTTCAGACTTGTGTTTCATCAAGTAGATATACTCATACCTACTCAAATCATCTGTGAAGGTTAGAAAATAACGATACCCGCCGCGTGCTTCAACATTCATCGGACCGCATACATCGGTATGTATTATTTCCAACAAATCAGTAGCTCGCTCCATTGTTCCGGAGAACGGAGTTTTAGTCATCTTGCCCATGAGGCATGGTTCGCAAGTATCAAATGATTCATAATCAAGAGATTCCAAAAGTCCATCAGCGTGGAGTTTCTTCATGCGCTTTACACCAATATGACCTAAACGGAAGTGCCACAAGTATGTTGCACTATCATTATCAACTTTGCATCTTTTGGCATCAATATTATGAATATGTGTATCACTACGATCGAGATTCAACAAGAATAGACCATTCACAAAAGGTGCGTGACCATAAAAGATGTTACTCATATAAATAGAACAACCATTATTCTTTGACTTAAATGAATAACCGTCTCGCAATAAACAAGATCCAGATATAATGTTCATGCTCAACGTTGGCACCAAATAACAATTATTGAGGTCTAAAACTAATCCCGAAGGTAGATGTAGAGGTAGCGTGCCGACGGCGATCACATCAACCTTGGAACCATTCCCGACGCGCATCGTCACCTCGTCCTTAGCCAATCTTCGCCTATTCCGTAGCTCCTGTTTCGAGTTACAAATATGAGCAACCGAACCAGTATCAAATACCCAGGCGCTACTGCGAGCATTAGTGAGGAACACATCAATAACATGTATATCAAATATACCTTTGCTCACTTTGCCATCCTTCTTATCCGCCAAATACTTGGGGCAGTTCCGCTTCCAGTGACCAGTCCCTTTGCAGTAGAAGCACTCTGTTTCAGGACTGGGTCCAGCTTTGGGTTTCTTCGTGGGAGCGGCAACTTGCTTGCCGTTCTTCTTGAAGTTCCCCTTCTTTCCCTTGCCCTTTTTCTTGAAACTAGTGGTTTTGTTAACCATCAACACTTGATGCTCCTTCTTGATTTCTACCTCCGCTGATTTCAGCATCGTGAAGAGCTCGGGAATTGTCTTCTCCAGCCCTTGCATATTATAGTTCATCACGAAGCCTTTATAGCTTGGTGGAAGTGGCTGAAGAACTCTGTCAATAACACTCTCAACCGGAAGATCAATTCCCAGCTGAGTCAAGTGGTTGTGGTACCCAGACATTCTGAGTATGTGTTCACTGACAGAACTGTTCTCCTCCATCTTACAGCTAAAGAACTTGTTGGAGACTTCATATCTCTCAACCCGGGCATTAGCTTGAAATATCAATTTCAGCTCTTGGAACATCTCATATGCTCCGTGGCGTTCAAAACGCTTTTGTAGTCCCGGTTCTAAGCCGTAGAGCATGGCACACTGAACTATCGAGTAGTCATCAGATCGAGCCTGCCAGGCGTTCACAATGTCTGTAGCAGCTCCTGCAGCAGGTCCATCACCTAGCGGTGCATCAAGGACATAATTCTTCTGTGCAGCAATGAGGATAATCCTCAAGTTACGGACCCAGTCCGTGTAGTTGCTACCATCATCTTTCAACTTAGCTTTCTCTAGGGAACGCATCAAAAACAGGGGAGCTACAACGCGAGCTATTAATCTACAACATAATTTGCAAAGACTATCAGGACTAAGTTCATGATAAATTAAGTTCAATTAATCAAATTACTAATGAACTCCCACTTAAATTAACATCCCTCAAGTTAACTAAGTGATACATGATCCAAATCAACTAGCCCATGTCCGATCATCACGTGATATGGGATAGTCATCAATGGTGAACATCTCCATGTTGATCATATCTACTATATGATTCATGTTCGACCTTTCAGTCTCCAGTGTTCCGAGACCATGTCTGTACATGCTAGGCTCGTCAAGTTTAACCCAAGTATTCTGCTTGTGTAAAACTGGCTTACACCCGTTGTATGTGAACGTAGAATCTATCACACCCGATCATCACGAGGTGCGTCGAAACGACGAACTTTAGCAACGGTGCATACTCGGGGAGAACACTTTTATCTAGAAATTTAGTGAAGGGATCATCTTATAATGCTACCGTCGTTCTAAGCAAAATAAGATGCATAAAGGATAAACATCACATGCAATCAAAATATGTGACATGATATGGCCATCATCATCTTGTGCTTTTGATATCCATCTCCAAAGCATCATCATGATCTCCATCGTCACCGGCTCGACACCTTGCTCTCCATCGTTGCGTCGTGGTCGTCTCGCCAACTATTGCTTCTACAACTATTGCTAACGCATAGAGATAAAGTAAAGCAATTACATGGCGCTTGCATTTCATACAATAAAGAGACAACCATAAGGCTCCTGCCGGTTGCCGATAAATAACAAAACATGATCATCTCATACAATAACGTATATCACATCATGTCTTGACCATATCACATCACAGCATACCCTGCAAAAACAAGTTAGACGTCCTCTACTTTGTTGTTGCAAGTTTTACGTGGCTGCTACGGGCTTCTAGCAAGATCCGTTCTTACCTACGGCACAAAACCACAATGGTGATTTATCAAATTTGCTGTTTTAACCTTCAACAAGGACCGGCCGCAGTCAAATTTGATTCAACTAAAGTAGGAGAAACAGACACCCGCCAGCCACCTTTATGCAAAACAAGTTGCATGTCTGTCGGTGGAACCGGTCTCATGTACGTGGACATGTAAGGTTGGTCCGGGCCGCTTCATCTTACAATACCGCCGAATCAAAATAAGACGTTGGTGGTAAGCAGTATGACGATCACCGCCCACAACTCTTTGTGTTCTACTCGTGCATATCATCTACGCATAGACCTGGCTCATGATGCCACTATTGGGGAACGTTGCATGGAAAACAAAAAATTTCTACGCACACGCAAGATCTATCCATGGAGATGCATAGCTACGAGAGGGGGAGTGTGTCTACGTACCCTCGTAGACTGTAAGCGGAAGCGTTCGAACAACGCGGTTGATGTCGTCGAACAACTTCACGATCCAACCGACCGAGCATCGAACGTACGGCACCTCCGCGTTCAGCGCACGTTCAGCTCGGTGACGTCCTCGACTTCTTGATCCAGCAAGACAGCGAGGTAGTGGATGAGTTCCGGCAGCACGATGGCGTGGTGACGGTGATGGTGATGCTATCTCCGCAGGGCTTCGCCCAAACACTGTGAAAATATGACCGAGGGACGGAACTGTGGGGGGGGGGGGCGCCGCACACGGCTAAGACAATGTTGTGGCTTGTTTGGGGCGCCCCCTCTCCACTATTTATATATGTGTAGGGGCTTGGAGTAGAAGGAATAGTGCCATGTGAACAGTACCATGTGAATAGTACACACGTGGACTTGGACTCCAAAGTCCAATCCTATTCCTACTAGGACTCTCCCTTTTTCCTTCCCTAGCTGCGTGGGCTTTTGAGGACTTGGTGCGCCTGGCACAATAAGGCCAGGGCGCCTCCCCTTAGCCCATGCCAGCCCTTGGGACGTGGTGGACCCACTTGTGGACTTCCGGACCCCTCCGGAATCCTCCGGAACCTTCTGGAAGCTTCCCGGTACAATACCGAAAAAACTGCACCTTTTTCCGGAACCCAAAATATGACTTCCCATATATAAATCTTTACCTCTCGACCATTCCGAGACTCCTCGTGACGTCCGGGATCTCATCCGGGACTCCGAACAATATTCGGTTACCAATTCACATAACTCATATAACACTATATCGTCAACGAACGTTAAGCGTGCGGACCCTACGGGTTCAGGAATGATGTAGACATGACTGAGACGCCTCTCCGGTCAATAACCAATAGCGGAACCTAGATGCCCATATTGGTTCCTACATATTCGACGAAGATCTTATCGGTCGAACCGCAATGACAACATACGTAATTCCCTTTGTCCGTCGGTATGTTACTTGCCCGAGATTCGATCGTCGGTATCTCCATACCTAGTTCAATCTCGTTATTGGCAAGTCTCTTTACTCGTTCCGTAATACATCATCCCGTAAATAACTCCTTAGTCACTTTGCTTGCAAGCGTCTTATGATGTGCATTACCGAGAGGGCCCAGAGATACCTCTCCGAAACACGGAGTTACAAATCCCAGTCTCGATCCATGCCAACTCAACAGACACCTTCGGAGATACCTGTAGAGCATCTTTATGATCACCCAGTTACGTTGTGACGTTTGTTAGCACACAAGGTATTCCTCCGGTATCCGGGAGTTGCATGATCTCATGGTCGGAGGAACATGTATTTGACATTCAAGAAAGCGGTAGCAATAAACAGAACGATCATATGCTAAGCTAACAGATGGGTCTTGTCCATCACATCATTATCCTAATGATGTGATCCCGTAATCAAATGACAACTCATGTCTATGGTTAGGAAACCTTAACCATCTTTGATCAACGGGCTAGTCTAGTAGAGGCTCACTAGGGACACGGTATTTGTTTATGTATTCACACATGTATTTAAGTTTCCGGTCAATACAATTCTAGCATGAATAATAAACCTTTATCATGAACAAGGAAATATAAAATAATAACAACTTTATTATTGCCTCTAGGATATATTTCCATCACTCATATCATGCATCTGTCGGAAAGATATCCTAGGTAACTACTTGAATTCCCACCTAAGAACTCCCGAAACTGCTTGGTTATGCGATCAGGTTGCGGGTCCAGGAACCTACTCATATCAAACAACAACCTAACCAGCTGCAACTGCATTCACAACCCTTAACACACAACCGAGAAACTTCACAAATTCGTCTACCTCAGACCTTCAAAAAAACATCCGCTATGCTAGCCGTGGCAGTACTCCTGAACTATCTCCCTAGTACTGGGTGACATTGAGGTTATCTCACCACAAACAAGATAGAAGAGTCTTTCGATGTCGGTGTCCTCTGGTATTCAGGAACTGGAACGATAGCAAATGTGACAAGTACACCTTGGAGCTCAACTCTCCGGGTCCAATCCATGCGGTCAGGAGGCACCAGGAACAGAATTCTGTCACACCGATATCGCAATGATTCCGAAAATACCCGCGTGATCCTAAAAAAATTTGAGTGAGAAGAGTAGTAGAATCAAAACACCTACGTCACAATTCCTCACCAGAGCGACGAAGGGGATAAGGAGTAAAAAGAATTCCTACTCTCCGATATATAGCTAGACTCAAAATAGTTTTCCTTATAGACTCGCCAATGGTTCAATCAATCAAGGGGGTTCCTGCGGTCGGTAGAGGCTCTGATACCAACTTGTAACGCCCAATATGCAGTCCTATCCCCAAGGAACTTGGAAGTTCCACTAAGGATAGAAGCGCATATCGAAGATGCTTCGCAAGGTGGATATCATTACAACATACCATGTACTGAATAGATGAGAATACCAGATAAAGGCTTACACTCGCCACAAGTTACAGCATGAATACATGAATACATCAATACAAAGCAATCATCATAAAGAAGAGGAGGATCCGACTAAGGATGAAATCAAACGAAAAAGAAGAACGACATCCACCCTGCTAATCCCAGGCTGCCAACCGGGAACCCATCCTATGATCGACAAAGAAGAAGAAGCAGAAGAAGAACACCAAAAGCAAACATGCATCGCTCTCACGTCAAAGCATCGCTTTACCTGTACCTACACCTGTTGTTGTAGTAAACTGTGAGCCACGAGGACTCAGCAATCCCATTACCATGGGTATCAAGACTAGCAAAGATTAATGGGTATGGAATGGTTAAGTGGTGAGGTTGTAACAGCACTAAGCATTGTATGGTGGCTAACTTACGAGTACAAGAATAAGAAGAGTAAACTACGCATAAACGGTCGCAATCTAGCATGATCAGGAAGTGATCCTGAACACCTACTTACGAGTCAAACATAACCCCACCGTGTTCTCTTCCCGAACTCCCTCAAAAAGAGACGGTCACGGTTACGCACGTGGTTTGTGTATTTTAATTAGATTTAGTGTCAAGTTCTCTACAACCGGAGGTTATAAATTTCCAAGTCGCCACATAACCGCGGGCACGGCTCTCGAAAAGATTTAACCCTGCAGGGGTGCTCCAAGTAGTCCATTATAAATTACCACATGCATCCGATGGAACATCCTCACACCATGATAACACGATGCTTACGATAAGGAATCCCGGTGGACAAGCCACTCGTAAAAGGTAGAACTAAACCAGCAAGACCTCCCGACGTGTTGACGATCCCGATAGGAGCCACGTATCTCGTTCTCAGGACACGGCGGATGAGGTATGGTTACAATGACCAGGTCCACGAGTTGCCCCGGGCGGCGCCGCAAGCTGCTCTAGTTTGGACCAACACTCATGAGGAGCAAGGGCCCGGGGTTGTTGATTAATTATCCTCGGGTACCGGTAAGTCCCTATGCAAGTTTTAGTTGTTATTAGGCAAATGGTAAAACCAATGTTGGGCCTTGCTGGAGAAGTTTATCCTAAAACGAATGATCAGGGGGGTTCCCATATGCCCCGCATGTGTTAGAAGCGCTCATCAAGGAACATAACACCGGTATTACGGAAACTAGGGTGGCATGAGTGGAACAAAACACCAGGCAAAAGGCCGAGCCTTCCACACACAACCAAGTATATAGATGCATTAATTAAATAAGAGATACTATGATATCCCATGATATCCATGTCCCAACATGGAACAACCTGCAACTGCAACTGCACCTGCAACTAGCAACGCTATAAGAGGGGCTGAGCAAAGCGGTAACATAGCCAAACAACGGTTTGCTGGGATGGTGGAAGGTTAGAGGCTGTATCATGCCAATTTGGGCGGCTGACAAACAAGTGGTAGGTAGCGAAACATAGCGATAGCATTGAGACAACTAGCAAGCAAAGATAGTAATGATATCCAAGGTAATGGTCATCTTGCCTGAAATCCCGCAAGGAAGAAGACCGAATCCATGAAGTAGTCGAACAATCGTAGTCGAACAAATCCTCACACTTCGCAACGTAACTGGACTATCGAGAAGAAGCACAGCCGGAAAGAAGCAAACAACATGGTAAACACACAAGCATAATCATGACATGATGCACAACCAAGTATGATGCATGTCAAGTTTAAGGATGCATGGCATGGCAAAGTGCAACAATCAATACTACACATTAAGTGAAACTCAATATACAACGGGTTGCATATTGACAAAACTCCACATTCAAATATTTAGTTCACTCCCGTTTATGTACTCAACCATTTTAAATGTTGGTAGACATGGCAAGAGGTGAAGCATGATTAAACTACCTATATAGACAATTTAAATGAGGCCCGAGACAACACATTACAATTCCGGAAAATCCCCATATGCATATTTCGAATTTGGTACTGTTCTGCCTAAAACACAATTTTATAGTTGTTAAACAGGAAAATAAAGTGCACCATGTTAATCTACACATTTTTCTACCTCATTTACATATAAAGTTTATTTAATTCAGACCTACGGTTATTTAGTTATGAAATAAACTATTTTAGCAAGTTATTTATGAAAATTAATACAAACAACAAGTTTAACATTTTTAGCATGGATGAAAGTTGGATATTGTGAAACTACATGAAATTCTAAGCATTTTACATTTATGACATGTTTTATTTGCATGCATGGACATTTAGTTATGCACATTTTTAAAACAGTGGCAATCCTGAAAATATGCATGCACTGGAAAATAGATAAAATCCATAGAGAAGAAACAAAACATACGCGGGCCGTATTGCAGCACACTGCAGTGGCCTAGTAGGATTTGCCCTAGTGCAAAGTGTGTGTGCGTGCAAAAAGGGAAACATGGCAAAAATTGTGGCGCCTGGGAATCGATCCCAGGACCTCTTGGGTTTGATGGTGAGGCACTTGCCACTGCGCTACTGTTGTGTTTGTGTCAAAACAGGGGCGCCGCAAACTTTGAACAGAGTCAAAGGCTAAGCCTTGTCTCCCATGAACGCACGGTGAATCAGCAGGTCTCTGGCGAGCTCTAACGGCCGGATGCAGCAGTAGCTTGCGAGGCAGAGCGGCTGCGAGCGTGCGGGATTAGGAGGTAGTGCGCATGCGTGAGCAGCGGAGCAACAACATGAGCAAGGGCCTGAGAACGAGCTTGAGCAGGAGCTCGTCTCAGCCACAGCAGCGAGGCACGGCGATGTGCTGGTTGTGTGCATGAGTGCGTGCGTGACGAGTCCACGTGCGTGCGGCCACCCGGGTGTAGGTGCAGCGAAGTGGGGTGCGTGCTGTAGCGTGTGGGTGCTACGCGCATGCAAGAGCTTAGAGGTCACGGCCATGGCTCAAGATCGAATGGAACGACGGCTACGGAAACGAAATGCATAGGAGAGGGGGGCTAGAAGGAGCGGAGCATCATCGTGGGGTTGCTGCTGGAGTCGATCGAGCTCAACGATGACCGGAGATGGCGGGAGGATGAGCTGATCGTGGCTGTGGTGCTCCGACCATGAAGCAGAGGAAGCAGGGGAAGAAGAGGTTGTCGGGGAAGTTGATCCGGCTCATGGTTGGAGGAGGAATACAGCGGCGTCGTGCTGCGGTGAAGCCCGCAGCCGGAGGAAGGAGGGGGCGCCTGGTTCAGCCGACGGTGGTGGAGGTGGCTCGGTCATGGCGACGGCTATGGTGGGCGACCTACCTGGTGGCGGCGGCGAGGAGAGGGAGAAATGGACAGAGGAGAGGCTAGGGTAGGGTTTGAGCATGTTTTATAGGGCGCTGGGAGGAGCTCCGGACGTCAAATCAAGCCGGCTGCCGACGTGGAGGTCTTGGATGCGCTGCCGTACAGAGGAAGAGGATGAACAGAGGAATTGGTGGAGTTGGGCTGAACGAAGAGGCAAGTTGGGCTGCGACGCTGGGCTGGTGGTGGTTCTCTCTCTCTCTCTCTCCTGCATTTTCCTTTTCCATTTAAAACAAAACAGAAAATGAAAGGAAAAGTACAGGGAGTTTGGAGAAGGTTTTGTCTGAGATGAAAATATATCTGTAGATCTGGGAAAAAGCACAATTTGAATAAAATACTTTGGCAATTTTTAGAGACAATAAATTTAGACAAGTTTGGAAGTGATTCAAAGTTGTTTAAATTCACAGTCCAACCAAAGCACATACAAATGGGCTGAAAATTGGAGGATTTGGTATTGGCATGGTTTAGGAGTTTTAGGAAAGTAGTGAACATTAATCTGAAACGGAAAATGCCACTAGAGCAACAATTGAAAGAAGGGAAGAAAATGGAGAAGTGGATTTGGAAACTTGGTGAAAACAAGTTGGAAGAGCTTGGGCATGGGGTGTTGGAAGGAACACAAGAGAAGAAGACGAGGAGGAGGAGGAGGCAATGCACATGAACAAGTAAAAGAAAACAAGCACAACAATAATATCAAGATGATGCATGATGCAAAAGTAAAATGAAACACACATCATATAGCATGCAAGCATGAACATGCCACAAAATAATGGAGGTCTCGGTCTTGGGCTGTTACACTTCACAATGCTTTCCTCTGGATAAAAACTTGGGGGAATTATTGAGAAATATTGGATGAATGAAATAAGCCCAAATTTGGTGGAGGAAGGTTATATAGGTGGGAGAATGTCCTGGTAAAATTTCAGAATTTATGAAGCCATATAAAATGTAGTTGCTTCACAATCTGAAAATATGACCAGAAGAAAAGATTGGATGGTGTGCTCACCATGAGCATGGAATCTTGAATATTTTTACATATCCAAGGTCCATATGGTCCAAAGGAATTTTGAGAATTTTGCAGGAATTTTGGGGATGACAGAAATATAGGTTGCTTCACAACCTATGGCAAACAGGGTTATTCCTTTAATAGAAAAAGGAATATTCCCCAGAAAAAGAATTTGAGTTGGGCTAAGATCGAAATAACATGATCTGGGAAAGATTTGAGAATGACAAGCCACTTGGGAGAGGAAGAAGAGATGATCTTCCCGGGTTTCAAGACCACAGAGCCACAGAAAAGGAACTCCAAATAAAAATTCAATGAAATCCAAAAGAAAAAGAAAGGGCCAAAACTCAGGATGTCACATGCAAGGAGTACTACTTCGCTTGGATTTAAAATATAGTAATCTTCATCTTTAATTGATCCTTCGATCCCTCTATTCCTGGGTACAAATAAATGGAATAATGAGTGTAGCATCATATTCATGTCAATTAAATCATGTGTATGAAGAAACGAAAGTACCTGGTTATTAATTTGTCGTGTAATATTTGTAGACGTTTTTATGAGAGCTATGTCCACATCAAGGAGGGACCCTAGAAGGGGGGAGGTGTAGCATCGAAAGTATGTCTAGAGGGGGGGTGATTAGACTACTTGACCAAATAAAACCTAACCTTTTCCCAGTTTTAATTGTGGGCAGTTTTTAGCAATAGTACATGTCAAGCATCATCCTACACATGCAATTCTAAGAGTATAGCAGCGGAATATAAGCAATTGCATATGTATGTAAAGGAGGGATTGGAGATTTCAAACGCAATGAAGACACGGTGGTTTTTGGCGTGGTTCTGATAGGTGGTGCTATCGTACGTCCACGTTGATGGAGACTTCAACCCACGAAGGGTAACGGCTGCGCGAGTCCACGGAGGGCTCCACCCATGAAGGGTCCACGAAGAAGCAACCTTGTCTATTCCACCATGGCTTACGTCCACGAAGGACTAGCCTCACTCGGGGTAGATCTTCATGAAGTAGGCGATCTCCTTGCCCTTACAAACTTCTTGGTTCAACTCCACATCTGGTTGGAGGCTCCCAAGTGACACCTAACCAATCTAGGAGACACCACTCTCCAAAAGGTAATAGATGGTGTGTTGTTGATGAACTCCTTGTGCTTCAAATGATAGTCTTCCCAGCACTCAAACACTCCTCACAGATTTGGCTATGGTGGAAGAAGGATTTGAGTCGAAAGCAACTTGGGAAAGGCTAGAGATCAAGGTTCAAATGGTAGGAATGGAATATCTTGATCTCAACACATGAGTAGGTGGTTCTCTCTCAGAAAATGTATGGTGGAAGTGTAGGCACATTTTGATGGCTCTCCTTTCTGAGAAGGATGGGGTGGAGGGGTATATATAGCCTTCACACAAAATCCAACCGTTACACACTTTTGACCCAACTCGGTGGCACCGAAACGATAATCTCAGTAGCACCGAACTGTGTAAAAGATATGAATGTTAGGAATCTCGGTGGGACCGATACGAACAACTCGGATGGACCGAAGTGCAATGGCTTAGGGCAATCCTCATCTCGGTGGCACCGATTGCATCAACTCGGTAGGACCAAAGTGAAGCAATAAGGCAACAGAGAGTTGGCAAGCCATCTCGGTGAGACCGATTTGCAAACTCGGTGAGACCGAAGTGAATGCAAATGATTACAAAGAGTTGGCAAGGCCATCTCGGTGGGACCAAGATCCATTTCGGTGGATCCGATTTGTTAGGGTTTGGCAGTGGCTAAGTCTTGGATGAACTCGGTGATGCCGGATTGGAAATTTCGGTGGGGCCGAGTTGGACTTTGGGTTTTGGACATATTTGGGATTGAGAGAGTGGTTGAGGGTTTAGGAATGCTGTCACTAAGCACTTGAGCAAAAAGACCATTAAGCAACACCTCATCCCCTTTTAATAGTATTGGCTTTCCTATGGACTCAATGTGATCTTGGATCACTAAACCAAAAATGTAGAGTCTTGATCTTTGCCAATTCTTGTCCATAGCATTTTGAGGGGTCCACATCTCTAGTCCATGCCATGCCAATCATTGAACATCCTGAAATCTTAATCTTGAATGGATATTAGTTCAATGAGATATATGTTGTTATGAATTACCAAAACCACCAAGGGAGCAAATGTGCTTTCAATCTCCCCCTTTTTGGTAATTGATGACAACATATAGATCAAAGCTTCGACCGATGATTAAGTAAATGAAATACATCATCGCTTTGAGAAGTATTGGATAAGCAAGAGCTCCCCCTAAATTTGTGCATTATTAAAAGTTTGCGTTTGAATGCAAATGCACAATCGATTAGGCTCATGGGTTACTCTTCCATGTCACATACATCTTGGTGGAGCGCGCAAAATGATATGATTTGAATAATAGGCACGCATCACCAAGATAAGTAATTGATCATACAAGATAATAGTAGAGATAAACATGGAATATCACAATGGGCATAATATGATCAATCAACATCGTATCTCACAAGTATAAATGACAGAATACTGTAGCAAGCACACACATAACAAGGTATCAACGAACGAGCAAACAAGTAGCAAAAGAAACTCTCGAAGCAAATAAAAAAAACAATAAACTCTCTCTCTCGAAGCCTATGATCTATACAAATCCTCCCCCTTTGGCAACAAGTACCAAAAAGTTCGAATCGTATAGCACTAGTCGGCTCTCTAGGCACGGTCCTCCGAAGGTGATCTCCTGCTGGCGGCTCCGGTGTGCGTAGACGGCGTTGAGATGAGAGCGTCCGCGAATGCTTCTGCGGACGACTGCTGGACTGGAGGAGTTGAGACCTGTTGTGGCACTGTGGCTGTGGCGGCTGGTGCAGATACTGTGGTCCATGGATCCACAACTGGTATCGCAACTGACCTGGCAGCCCTAGGCACTGACTGAAATTGCTCTATAGTCGGTCTATCATCTCCACTGTCGTCTGATCTGGCAAACTTGACAGCATCGACATCTCCTTGCAGCTGTTCTACTGTGGTCTGAATCTCTGTCACCATGACATCCAAATCATGAAATTTGGTCTCAATGATCCGCTCAAAACTAGCCTGGGTCTGGGTGTGGTTGGCCAGACTTCGCTCAATCCTCAGAGTGGCTTCAAGCAGATATTGCATTTGATCTTTTGGTGTCTTGAGATTCGCAATTGGAGCATTGGGAGCTGCTGCTTCCTGAGCTGCTTTAGCTTCTTGTGCTTTGCGGATTTCCTCTTGAGCTTGGGCAGAAGTGGGATGCGAAGGATCCATCACTATAACGTTGTCCTCCTTCTGATAGCATAGGGATCTGACAATCTCCATTGACGCAGTCCTTTGTCCTTTCTCAACATCAGGTTCTTAGCTACTGGGTGTGCGTTGTCATGTTCTGGTATCTTGGGCTTCAATTTTCTGAGCACTAGAGGCTCTTCATCAATAGTTGATTCAGGCACTGGGGCCTTGTTCTTCTCTGCAGCAGATATGTTCCTGGTTGATCTCTTGGGTGCATGTGCCTTAGGCTTTGACTTGGGAGGTGCAGCAGTCTTGATAGCATCAGACATGAGCTTCTATGCTTTTGCAGGGGGTGCAGCAGCTGGCTCATCCTCCTCCTCTTCTTCCTCATCAATCATCATAGTAGGTCTGCCAATCACTCGGGCAGTAGTTTTCCTTATCCTCTTCTTCTTGGCACCTGCAGCTATCTCACTAGGCTCTTGCACAGTCTGCTGAGGCACTTTCCTCACAGCAGTTCTTTCCTTGACAGAAGTAGGCTTTATGCTGTACTCCTTAGCTAGCACTACTCTCTTCTTCTTTTGTACAGTTTCACTTGCAACAAAGTCCTCATCCTCACTGTCTGAGGTTTTCTTCTTCCGTGTTTTGGTTGCTGCTTCAGGAAGATCTGGAGAGCTTCTCTCTCCCTCATAGTAACTTTCATTATGGCTTGATCCTTCGCTTTGTTCTTCATGCTGCTCTGACCTGTTCTGACTGTCACTGACATCAGACATCTTGTTGAGCTGACCCTGTGAATAGATAGGTATGGGTAGAGTAGATGAGTCATCACAAAAAGCAGATTATTTTCATAAAAATGAGTTCAAACTTTAGTTCTAGGTTTTCACAGAATGCAGTTCGGATGGACCGAGTTGGTAATCTCGGTGACACCGAAGCACACTACAGAGACATGGCACGCCATTTCGGTCTGACCGAGATGGGTTTTGGTAGCTCCGAGATGCTAGGGTTTCACTGAGACGTTACTTTCGGTCTTACCGATTCTCACAACTTGGTGGCACCGAGATGTACTTGTGCTATGGCTAGGGCCAAATCAGTGGGACCGAAAATTCCTATTCGGTCGGTCCGAGATGCATTTGGCGGAAACCTAACCCTAAATTTTTTGCTCGAATCTCGTTCAAACAAACTAATCTGGTGGAAAGAGAGTTGCATTCGTGGCAAGATTACAGGCAATCCAATCGTGCATTGAATCGGAAAAGGGAAGCACGAAAGGGATCGAAACTCACCCTAACTCGGTGGAGTTCCTCTACGGCGGCAACGGCGGTGGAGATTACCGTTGACGGCGACGGAGTCCTGCGGCGAGAGCGCACAGGCGACGATGGCGACGATCCGGAGACCAAAGGGGCGGCAGCAATGGGGCGCGGGCGCGTGACGTTTGAAGAAATTTTCAACCGCACGGTTCGCTGGGAATATATACCCATTCGCTGTCGGTGGCACCGAGTGGAACGAATCGGTAGCACCGAGACGTGCAACTGCTTGCAGTTACAGCAACTCGGTCCGACCGAGTTGGTCTAATTGGTAGCACCGAGATGAAAACCTAGATCAATCTAAATGCTTTTGGTTAGACCGAGTTTGAGTAGGTTGGTCTGACCGAAATCAATTAGAAGGTTTTGGAGGTTCAGCCCTTTCAGATCGGTGGCTCCGAGTGCTCCTCACCCGGAGGGTCCGAAAATGACTTGTTCAATTTTTGTGATGCAGCAAGAATAGAATTTGAGACAAGAAAGCATAGATAACTAGAGAAGGTTCTTAGGCATTCTTGTACATCCACTTGGCCAGAAAAACCAAGACAATCAAAACAACAAATGGATGTCCTCGAATGATGAAAACATGCAAATCAACATGCTCACACAATAAGATAGCAAATGAAATATGTGTCAAACATGCACAACCAATTCTAGCATCTATCAAGCAATGGCAATGACTAGATCATCTCTATATGAGTATATTGACTTAGGAGCCAAATGAGAACATTTGATCATAGGTCATACTCATCGTTTAAGCACAAGTGGGGTTACCACTTTTACATAAAGCATTGATGTGTTCACACCATTAGAGTTGCTTCAGCTCAATTGCTTAGAGCAAAGTTCCCCCTAGATGTGATATCCCCCCTAAGAGGGTTGAACTAACCTTGTGTTTTGTCGATGATGACTTCATGTAGATGTTGAAGATGTGGATGCTCAATGTTGATGTAGACCATCAAGAGTTGGGAGCAATCCTTTGGAGTTTTGTGCTTTCAATACCTACATGGGTTAGTCCCACACAAGGAACATACAAGGATATCCATAGACATAGAGTGAAATACACATATGATGATGTCCATGAATGCATTGATTACCTTGTCCCTTGCCTTACCAACAAGAGGGTTTGTAACTCCATGAACTAGTGCAAAATGTGGAAGTTGGTTGCACAAGTTCTTGCCATAAAGAATATGAGTGAAGTTTGTTGGCGGAGTCACCCTCAAGAACTCTCTAGTTCTTCTTCTTTTGGATCCACATCAACTTGATGGGAATCCTTGGAGTTGTAGTAGCACTTGATGAAGTAGAACTTGATGAAGTCTTGGGAACCCACTTGACCATGGCTTGAGGAGCTTCTTCAAATGAATCAATCTCTTCTTGAAGCTTGTCCTTGCCTTTTAGCTTGTGGTCTTGTGGTGGAAGGTCTTCTTGAGCTTGTGTTCCCTTGAAGGAAGTGGGATCATACTTCTCTTGTTGAGGAACAAACTTTGTCTTGGGGTATTGACCTTCTTCCCACTCAACTCCATCGGCACTGAACTTTCGTTCAAAACCAGCACCTTGGTTCTTCCGGTGCCTTCCTTGCTTGCGTACAATTTCCTCAAATTGTTTACTCCCGGCAAGACTCTTGTAGACACCTTTTTCTATAATTCCTTTCAATAGCATATTTTCTTGCTCAAGTGTAACTTGGCTAAGAGAATCATTAGTGGAATCAATAGAACTACTAGAAGCAACAACATTGGATTTGGCATTGTTATTGTTACTACTAGAGGTAGAACCATTTTTACCCTTGTTGCTAGTTTGCTTAGGTTTACCTTGTGGCATAAAGGTAGACAAGAGTAAACGTTTGGCAAGATATGAAGAACTCTTCTTTCGAAGATCGTCATTGATAGCTTTAAGAAACTCATGCTCTTGCTCTAAATTTAGCTTCTCGAAGCGTAGCTTCTCATGAGTTCTTAGAAGTTCTCTATGATCCTCTTGAGTTGTTTCATGAGCTAACTTAAGAGCATTTAGTTCTTTAGTTAGACGCTCAATCTCCTTCATAGCATTGTCACTCGTTTCCTCTTGACTATCATGATTACTAGCATTTTCATTATAGCTCACATCACTGGCCCTATCAACAAGTAAATCATCATCACCAAACAAATCATCTTCATCACTATTAAAATCAAGATACCCGGGGTGTGATACCTTAGGGCCTTTTGCCATGAAGCATCTTCCAATTCCTTCATTTGGTGAGTCAAATAGATCGTAGGAGTTGGATGACACAAGTGCAAGTCCTGCAACACCTTCATCTTGACTATAGTCGGAGTTGGAGTGATAACTTCTCTCGGATTGGTTGTCGGAGTCGGAGCCGGAAACCCATTCACCAACATGAGCTTGATGTCTTCTTCTTGTGTAGCTCTTGGATGACTTGTCCTTCATCTCCGAATCCTTACTTCTTTGAGAGTGTCTTCGTTCATAATAATCATCTCTACTCCTTCTCTCCTTACGAGGTGATTCATCTCTTCTATGTCTTCCTCTTGGTGATTCGTCTCTTTTCTTGTAGGGAGCCGTACACTCATTGGAGTAGTGTCCGGGCTTTCCACAATTGTAGCAATTACGGTCACGACTTGATGATCTTGTTTCATAGTGTCTTGAGCTAGAGCTTCTTTCTTTTCCTTTGTTCTTATAGAACTTGTTGAACCTTTTCACCATTAGGCTTATCTCTTCATTGGATACTAGCTGGTCATGTGAAGTTGTTGGAGCATCGGTTGAGGCTTTGTAAGCACCACTTGACTTGTTGTGCAGCTCCTCTTTGTCCTTGAGCGACATTTCATGAGCGACAATCCTTCCAATGACTTCCGTGGGCTTGAGATCTTTGTAATTTGGCATCATTTGGATCAATGTGCAGACGGTATCATATTTTCCATCTAAAGCTCTAAGTATCTTTTTGATGATGAATTTGTCGGTCATCTCTTCACTTCCTAAGCCGGCAATCTCATTTGTGATGAGAGCAAGCCTAGAGTACATCTCTGCGACTACTTCACCATCCTTCATCTTGAACTTATCAAGTTGACTTTGGAGCACATCCAACTTAGATTCCTTGACGGTTTCGGTACCCTCATGCATATCAACCAAAGTATCCCAAATTTCCTTTGCATTCTCGAGGCGGCTAATTTTATTGAATTCTTCGGGACATAGACCGTTGAATAGAATGTCACAAGCTTGAGCATTGTATTGCAACATCTTTAGTTCTTCCGGGGTTGCTTCACGATCTGGTTCCTTGCCATCCTCAAAGAAGTCACCTTGCAAGCAAACACGAACAACAACCCAAACGGCAGGGTTATGACCAAGAATATGCATTTTCATCTTATGTTTCCAACTAGCAAAGTTTGTACCATCAAAATATGGACCTCTACAGTGATAGTTACCCTCACTAGACGCCATACTCTCCTAGGTTGTGAAACCAAGGCTTAAGGAGACCAAAGCTCTGATACCACTTGTAGGATCGAAAGTATGTCTAGAGGGGGGGGGTGATTAGACTACTTGACCAAATAAAACCTAACCTTTTCCCAATTTTAATTGTGGGCAGTTTTTAGCAATAGTACATGTCAAGCATCACCCTACACATGCAATTCTAAGAGTATAGCAGTGGAATATAAGCAATTGCATATGTATGTAAAGGAGGGATTGGAGATTTCAAACGCAATGAAGACACGGTGGTTTTTGGCGTGGTTCCGATAGGTGGTGCTATCGTACGTCCACGTTGATGGAGACTTCAACCCACGAAGGGTAACGGCTGCGCGAGTCCATGGAGGGCTCCACCCACGAAGGGTCCACGAAGAAGCAATCTTGTCTATTCCACCATGGCTTATGTCCACGAAGGACTAGCCTCACTCGGGGTAGATCTTCACGAAGTAGGCGATCTCCTTGCCCTTACAAACTTCTTGGTTCAACTCCACATCTGGTTGGAGGCTCCCAAGTGACACCTAACCAATCTAGGAGACACCACTCTCCAAAAGGTAATAGACGGTGTATTGTTGATGAACTCCTTGCTTTTGTGCTTCAAATGATAGTCTTCCCAGCACTCAAACACTCCTGACAGATTTGGCTATGGTGGAAGAAGGATTTGAGTGGAAAGCAACTTGGGAAAGGCTAGAGATCAAGGTTCAAATGGTAGGAATGGAATATCTTGATCTCAACACATGAGTAGGTGGTTCTCTCTCAGAAAATGTATGGTGGAAGTTTAGGCACGTTCTGATGGCTCTCCTTTCTGAGAAGGATGGGGTGGAGGGGTATATATAGCCTCCACACAAAATCCAACCGTTACACACTCTTGACCCAACTCAGTGGCACCGAAACGATAATCTCGGTAGCACCGAACTGTGGAAAAGATATGAACGTTAGGAAACTCAGTGGGCCCGATACGAACAACTCGGATGGACCGAAGTGCAATCGCTTAGGGCAATCCTCATCTCGGTGGCACCGATTGCATCAACTCGGTAGGACCGAAGTGAAGCAATAAGGCAACAGAGAGTTGGCAAGCCATCTCGGTGAGACCGATTTGCAAACTCGGTGAGACCGAAGTGAATGCAAACGATTACAGAGAGTTGGCAAGGCCATCTCGGTGGGACCGAGATCCATTTCGGTGGATCCGATTTGTTAGGGTTTGGTAGTGGCTAAGTCTTGGATGAACTCGGTGATGCCGGATTGGAAATTTCGGTGGGGCCGAGTTGGACTTTGGGTTTTTGACATATTTGGGATTGAGAGAGTGGTTGAGGGTTTAGGAATGCTGTCACTAAGCACTTGAGCAAAAAGACCATTAAGCAACACCTCATCCCCTTTTAATAGTATTGACTTTCCTATGGACTCAATGTGATCTTGGATCACTAAGCCAAAAATATACTGTCATGATCTTTGCCAATTCTTGTCCTTAGCATTTTGAGGGGTCCACATCTCTAGTCCATGCCATGCTAATCATTGAACATCCTGAAATCTTAATCTTGCATGGATATTAGTTCAATGAGATATATGTTGTTATGAATTACCAAAACCACCAAGGGAGAAAATGTGCTTTCAGGAGGACTAGAAGCCAGACGAGGAGATGGCATGGCATTAGGGCGCGCCCTAGTGGGGGCGCGCCCTGATGTCTTGTGGGCCCCTCGTGGCCCCGTCTGACCTAATTCCAGCGCTATAAATTATTCCAGCGCTATAAAGTCCCAAATATTTCAAAACCCCTAGAGCGAGACCTGAAACAATTATTCCACCACCGCAAGCCTCTGTTCTTTCACGATCCCCTCTGGAGGGCTTTTTCGGTAATCTGCCGGAGGGGGAATCGATCATGGAGGCCTTCTACATCAACCTTGGTGCCTCCATGATGATGTGTGAGTAGTTCCCCATAGGATCTAAGGGTCCATAGTAGTATCTAGATGGCTCTTGCTACCTGTGAGCTGCGTTGGGATTTTCCCCAAAGAGGAAGGGTGAAGCAATATAGTAGCGGATAGTATTTCCCTCGGTGAGAACCAAGGTTATCGAACCAATAGGAGAACCAAGCAAATCCTAGTCAAGCAGTACCTACACACATAAGAGCAAATACTTGCACCCAACGCGGGCAAGAGGGTTATCAATCCCCTTGAACTCGTTACTTGCAAGGAATAAATCTGAAAGTGATAGATATATAAATTGAAAAGTAAATAAAAAGTAAAATAATTGCAGGAAGGTAATTTAGGGTTTTCTAATATAATTAAAGTAGACTCAGGGGCCATAGTTTTCACTAGAGGCTTCTCTCTCAAAACATAGCATACGGTGGGTAAACTAATTACTGTTGGGCAATCTATTATATATAAAAAGTGCTTGACGGGTTAATCAGAAAAAAGATAAATAATCTAGGAATTACCACAATAATTAGAAACATCTGACCGTTGATTTGGTGGACCTGTAACTTAAAAGACATAATTAACGGATTAGATCTAAGAGCGCTCCATCTCAAAAGGAGGAAGAAAATACAGCTATCCTAAGCATGTATGTACCTAATTAACAGAAAAAAAAAACTGTAGCTATCCTTAGCCTGTACTTTGATCAGCCTCCCAAGGAATTCCATAAAAAAAACACCAACCAGCCTCCGCGTAAAAAAAGGTCCATCAGCCCCAGCTTCACGTACATGTAAGAAAACGATCAACCTTAAGTCTATTCAAGTTAGCTTCACGTGTATGTAAAAAAATGGATCGACCCCACTCCCTAAAAATTGATCGATCAGGCCTCCCACCCTTTAAAAAAAGATAGATCAACCAGGTAAACAAGGGATCAATCAGCCCGTAGTCCTTTCAAGCTAGCTTCACGTACATGTAAAAAACCACAACTTCACATATTTGCATTTAGCTTCACGTACATGTAAAAAAATAGTTCGACATGTTTGCATCCACCAGAATCCATTCAAGAGCTTGCTTTGGATCCTCCACGCGTCTCGCACGGTCATTGAGCTTCATATTGATGAAAAGAATGACGCTGCGTAATGTAGGCATGTCTTCAAGTCGGCGACCTTGTAGAATATCTGGACGACACTGCGGGCAACTAATGTGCAACAGACTCCCACACAACATGAGATACGGGACAGGATATCTGGTCGTTTAATTGCTAATCCGTAAAATATCATCATACCCTTCCTACAACCGGATTATTGTACAAGGTTTTCAAGCGAGACGTACAGAGAAAATGAAATTCAAGCCTACGGAAGGTTGAACTAATTGAAATATTTGGATGAGGAGCAGATGAGGCAGCCTGTGTGCGGATGGGTGTCCATGTGAATGGTGGCTTCAAGGACAAACTTTTGTAAGAATATTGAACAAAAATATGTGTTTCCCTCCATATGATGAATTGATCGAAGGGAATATTATTGATCTGAGGAAAGTTATTATACGACATATGTGGGCAATTCTTTCAGTTATGACGATCCTAATTTGTCGACATGATTGTCAGGTTGTAGTAGCATAAGCACTACACTGGGAGTTCTCCTCGCATATTATTATTGATGAGTTGCCTTGCCGGGCTGACAATATGGCTACTACATTAAGACGAGATCGGATCGCAACCAGGACATGGAGCATTGTTTCCCGTAGTAGGGAACAAGGATGAAGCGCAAAGTTAAAGAAACTTATGGTTTAATCCAAAGAGAGAGAACGTGATTTTTGAAAAAAAAACACATGTAGCTGTCGTCCCCTATGTCCTTGACGTCACTTAGAAACTGTCGCAATGAGTCTCTACACCACAGCAACCAGATTTGCTTTGTGATCTGTGGTCTCTCCGTCGCCACCTAGATAAAAAAAACTATCAACTCTTGATCTCTTTTTGTAGAAAGAAAAAACTATGTTCAAGGCATCAATTCCCGATTTCCTTCTCCAGGGTCCCTTCCACTATTATCACTCGATGTCCGAGCCTTAGATCCACTAGCTTCATCGATCCTAGCTACCAGGTTTTTGCCTCCGGACGTACAAGCCTGCGATGCACCAACTTCCTCAATCTTGGCTGCAAGGTTATTGTCGCCAAAGTAGGCACATCGGGATGTTTTGAATCCTGCGGCTGTACATATAAATGGAATGAAACAGCGGTTGAAATATTGCGGGAGGGTGGTAGCACGGAGTACGTGCCTTGTAGGCAGGATGCGGATGACATTTGCTTAGGTTACCTGCATTTATTTAGAACAATATACATATATCAACAACTCTAAAGAGTAATAATTGGTTGAAATAGTTTATCGGTTTCAAACAATGAAAAATCAATAGTATGCGATATCTGAGTCCTCACGCTTTTTATATAGTGTGGCCAATAGTAAGAGCATCTGGACATTGTTATATTTTATATGTAGAATGCAATCAAACATGTTTTCTTATTTAGTTATTAAATCTTAACATGTATTTGGGAGTTTGTTGAAAATTAATAGGTGAAGAAGGGCCTAACACTGCCAATGCTGGTCCCAATACAAGAAAAAAGTCAAGGGAATATAAACAAATTAACACTACACTTTTTTAATTGACCTTCATAACTTACTATCATCATTTTGTAACTTGGCCATAAGTCAATCGAGTGAAGATACAAAAACACAAATTGAAAGGTTAGTCACTAACACAAACTACCTTATTAATTTATTAGTTCAATTGTACGATGACAAAAAATATATAAGGGGAAGTGAGACATGCAGATCAAAAAATTAGACGCATCTCTTCCCAAACATGTGTTTACACATGGAGGACTGTACGTAGCATTCCCAAGAATCACAATAAAAGGATGGACTAAGGGTAATATTATATAAATCAATATCTAAAGGCATGAAAGAAAAACTTTTAGTATAGTTCTTCTACAACAAGATGTTGCTACTCACATTTTATTAGACGAGAATAAGTACATGAAAATTTCTATACTACAAACTATCTTCAAAATAATAACTAACATATCAATGCCAACATGTTATGGCAGGATCTATATGGTCTACTTATATGCTTAAGTAATGTAAATGTGCATCGGAATTTGATGGGAACAACTCATTCGTACCTAACATCGATGCTCAATATTGTCTGATATTTGAGGCGCATTCATAGTTGAGAGCTTGAATATGAATAGGGGTACGGGCGCAAGTGCCAATGTCGATCCCAAGAAAGAATAAAGTGGATAGGTATAAATAAATTAATATTTTCACTACCATAATTACATCGGGTTAAGAGTACAAACACGGGAAAGTGATAAGTAGAAGGGGGAAATATAACATGAACATGTAAGGGAAAAAGTTTGCCCTACAGGTAGAAGATGGTATCCGCAATGGAGGATGAAGACGACGTGTCAGTTGGCTTTGATTTTCACTAATATGGATGGTTCTTCTGGAGGATGTACTCAGCCCGGATCCAATCTAGCTATGGGAGATGAGATCCATGCCAACAAGGCGACAACGAGTCATCAACAACACCGATGTTGCTCTTTGCGTAGCGACATCAATCTGGGAGTCAATAGAGAAATGTAGGTAGTATTTGATGTATGAGTTGTTGGACATCAGCTAACAACAGCAACCTGGGAGTCAACGGAGAAAGGAAGGAAAGGAGAAATGGACAAAGGGGATCTAGCAAGACCAGCCTTTGTGTGAACGTGCTGACTGTGGAGTGTGAGAGATGCTTGAACGTTGTCTGCATCTGCGTGAGCCTGTTGGGGTAAAATCCCAACTAATCATTCAAGGGCGAAAAAATTATTTTACTACACACAACACAAATAATCAGCTATAATTTTTTCTAAAAAAATGAGCTATGAATTACGAAAAAACACCTATGATTAATGTACATCATCTTGGGACAAAAGTATAGTGCATCTACGTATTTTTAGCGTAAATTATGTAATTTTTGGTGATGCAAACTTTTTAAAAATAAATCCATGCTAACATAAAATAAGATACTTTAATACACCTCAACGAGATTGTCAAGCAAGCCACACACCATGTACATATCACTGCAGGCGCCTTAGGTAAACCCATGGATTTGAGCACGTAGAACTTAAAAATTTAAGCAACTACATAACCTCCAGATATTTCCTGGAAACATTAAAGCAGTAACACTTATATATCCTTAAAATCGCCAGTTCACGACCCGCTCAAATAACTGGTAAATACTAGCCCGCGCGAAGAGCGGGCCACTTTGCTAGTTGATAGAAAAGCACATAGTTATGATGTTATTCATTTCAATGATCATGTATATAGGCATCATGTCCGTGACAAGTAGACCAACTCCTGCTGACGGTGTAGTGAGAACCAGGGTCCCACAAACCTTCTAGACATGGGGTCGTGCCAGTCTTGGGCTGTTGCGAAGCAGCCCCAGCAAAGAGCTGATGTTACCGGCAAGCAATACATCCGATAAACAAGATCAAGAGCACACTACACTGGAAAGAAACCTCTTCCCACAATGGTGTTCAAGACTCAAGATGCCAGCTAGCTACCTTCCCGGCAAGGAACATTCCATGTTGCCGGCAAAGCCAGAGCCGACAAGTCCAAGCTCCAAGACCGGCAAACCTCAAGCCGGCAAGCTCCCTCCACCGCTTCGCCACACCTACCTGTCAGGCTCTTGCCGACAGGTGGCGAGCACGCATGCTGTTAGGTAGAGCTTGTCAGGGCATGTGGCAGTTCGCTGCTTAAGAAGCACCTTTGTGGACACCCGTCCTAGTGCGTGTCAAGCTGATATTTACCCTCTGTATTTACCATTTTGCCACTGTGGTAACCCCTTCTGTCTATAAAAGGAGGTCCATGGCAATATTTACGGAGGATGGCTCGTCGACACTTTGCAAAACTACACGTAGTAGCTGCACTTCCCACGCACCTTGCCGGCAAGCTGCGCTCTCTGTACTTGTCCTTCCATAGATAATACAATCAAAGCAGGAGTAGGGTCTTACATCTCACGGTGGCCCGAACCTGGGTAAATCTTGATGTGTGTTCTTGCATTATTGAAACTACTCTTTGTGCACGTCGATTCCCACAGCCAAACCACAAAGGGATCATCTTGATCCTGTAGATTGTCGTACGCATGACATCTTTACTGAACCAGGGTCCCACAAACCTTCTAGACATGGGGTCGTGCCAGTCTCGGGCTGTTGTGAAGCAGCCCCGACAAAGAGCTGATCTTACTGGCAAGCAATACATCCGACAAGCAAGATCAAGAGCACACTACACTGGAAAGAAACCTCTTCCCACAATGGTGTTCAAGACTCAAGATGCCGGTAAGCTACCTTCCTGGCAAGGCACATTCCATGTCACCGGCAAAGCCAGAGCCGGCAAGTCCAAGCTCCAAGACCGGCAAACCTCAAGCCGGCAAGCTCCCACCACCGCTTCGCCATACCTACCTGTCAGGCTCTTGCCGACAGGTGGCGAGCACGCATGCTGTTAGGTAGAGCTTGTTGGGGCACGTGGCAGTTCGCCGCTTAAGAAGCACCTTTGTTGACACCTGTCCCAGTGCGTGTCACGCTGATATTTACCCTCTGTATTTACCATTTTGCCACTGTGGTAACCCCTTTGCTACTTGTGAGCTGCGTTGGGATTTCCTCGAAGAGGAGAGGATGATGCAGTACAGTAGAGATAAGTATTTCCCTCAGTTAAGAACCAAGGTTATCAATACAATGGGAGAACCACACAGAACCTCGTTAGCAGCACCTACACACACAAAAGCAATTACTTGCACCCAACGCGAACAAGAGGGTTGTCAATCCCCTTGGCGGTTACTTGGAAGGATTAATTCTGATAGTGATAGATAGATAAATAAATTTCAAAACAAAATAAAGGAAATAAAATTGCAACAAGGTATTTTTGGATTATATATATGATAGATAAATGACCCGGGGGCCATAGTTTTCACTAGAGGCTTCTCTCTCAAACACATAACATACGGTGGGTAAACAAATTACTATTGGGCAATTGATAGAAAAGTGCATAGTTATGACGGATTAATGGCAATGATCATGTAGATATGCATCACGTCCGAGACAAGTAGACCAACTCCTGCCTGCATCTACTACTATTACTCCACCCATCGACCGCTATCCAGCATGCATCTAGGGTATTAAGTTAACAAAAACAGAGTAACACCTTAAGCAAGATGACATGATGTAGACAAAGTAAACTCAAGCAATATGAATAAACCCCATCATTTTATCCTTAATGGCAACAATACAAATACGTGTCTTGTCCCCTACTTTGTCATTGGGATAGAGCACCGCAAGATTGAACCCATCACAAAGCACCTCTCCCATTGCAAGATAAATCAATCTAGCTGGCCAAACCAAACGGATAGATCGGAGATAAATACAAAGCTATAACAATCATGCATAAATAAGTTCAGAAAAGACTCAAATATGTCTCATGAATAATCTGATCATAAACCCACAATTCATCGGATCCCAACAAACACACCACAAAAGAAGATTACATCGGATAGAACTCCAAGAAGATCGAGGGGAACATGGTATTGAAGATCAAAGAGATAGAAGAAGCCATCTAGCTACTAGCTATGGACCCGTAGGTCTGTGGTAAACTACTCACACATCATCGAAAGGGCAGCAAGGTTGATGTAGAAGCCCTCCGTGATCAATTCCCCCTCCGGCAGAGTACCAGAAAAGGCCTCCCGATGGGATCAAGGAAGAACATAAGTTATTTCATGTGGCTCTCTGGAATATTGGGAATATGTGAGAATTTATAGAGGCAGAATTAGGTCAAGAGGTGCCACGAGGGGCCCACAATCCTGGGGGGCGCGCCTACCCCCTGGGCGCACCTCCGGAGCTTGTCGCTCCCTCGTGGCTCGTCTGGTCTTCTCCCTAACCTTGTAGTGTCTCTCTTGGTCCAGAAAAAATTAATCCAAAGTTTTTTCTTCGTTAGGACTCCGTTTGATATTGATTTTCTAAAAAGCCAAAAACAGCAACTGGCATTGGGCACTATGTTAATAGGTTAGTCCCAAAAAATGATATATAATTGCATATAAAACATCCAAGATTGATACTATAATAGCATGGAACAATAAAAAATTATAGATACATTGGAGACGTATCAAGCATCCCCAAGCTTAATTCCTGCTCATCCACGAGTAGGTAAATGATAAAAACAGAATTTTTGACGTGAAATGCTACCGGACATATTTATCATGTAATTCTTCTTTCAAGGTATGAATATTAATATCCGAATGATTCAAGGCAATAGTCTATAATTTGATATAAAGACATTAATACTCAGGCATACTAACAAACAATCATGTCTTTCAAAATAAAAATGCTAAAGAAAGTTATCCCTACAAAATCATATAATCCTGTCATGCTCCATCTTCTTAACATAAAGTATTTATCATGCACAACCCCGGAGACAATCAAGCAATTGGTTCATACTTTTTAACGCGCTTTAGCTTTTTCAACCCCCACGCAATACATGAGCGCGAGCCATGGACATAGCACTATGGGTGGAATAGAATATGATGATAGAGATCAATAAGGGGAAGTCAAAAAGGAAGATAGTCTCACATCGACGCAACTAATCAACGGGCTATGGAGATGCCCATCAATTGATATCAATGCGAGGAGTAGGGATTGCCATGCAACAGATGCACTAAGAGCTATAAGTGTATGAAAGCTCAAACTGAAACTAAGTGGGTGTGCATCCAACTTGCTTGCTCATGAAGACCTCGGGCATTTGAGGATGCCCATCATCGGAATATACAAGCCAAGTTCTATAATGAAAATTTCCCACTAGTATATGAAAGTGACAACATAGGAGACTCTCTATATGAAAAACATGGTGCTACTTTGAAGCACAAGTGTGGAAAAGGATAGTAACATTGCCCCTTCTCTCTTTTTCTCTCATTTTTTTTGGTGGGCTCTTTTTGGCCTTTTTTTATTTCCTCACTGGGACAATGCTCTAATAATGATGATCATCACACTTCTATTTACTTACAACTCAAAATTACAACTCGATACTAGAACAAATATGACTCTATATGAATGCCTCTGGCAGTGTTCCAGGATGTGCAATGATGCTAGCGTAACATGTATGAAAATGATGAACAGTGGCTGAGCCACAAATACTATCTCAGCTATATGATCATGCAAAGCAATATGACAATGATGATGTGTGTCATATAAACGGAATGGTTTAAGTTGCATGGCAATATATCTCGGAATGGCTATGGAAATGCCATAATAGGTAGGTATGGTGGCTGTTTTGAGGAAGATATAAAGAGGCTTATGAGTGATAGAGTGTATCATATCACGGGGTTTGGATGCACTGGCAGAGGCTAGCAAATTGCGGAAAGGTGAGAGTGCGTATAATCCATGGACTCACATTAGTCATAAAGAACTCACATACTTATTGCGAAAGTTTATTAGCCCTCAAAGCAAAGTACTACTACGCATGCCCCTAGGGGGGAGGTTGGTAGGAGTTAACCATCGCGCACCCCCGACCGCCACGCAAAGGAAGACAATCAATAATAAATCATGCTCCGACTTCTTAGCATAACGAAATACAATACGTGCATGCTTCAGGAATCACAAACCTTAACACCAATATTCTTACTAAACCACAATTATCCACTAGTACCTCCCACATATTACCATCTTAATATCGCAAAACTATTGCAAGGAATCAAACTTATCATATTCAGTGATCTACATGAAAGTTTTTATTATACCCCTCTTGAATACCTATCATATTAGGACCAAATTCATAACCCGTGCATATTACCATTACTATTTATTAGACTCTCAAAAAGATATAAGTGAATCATGAGAGTGCAACTATTTCTTTAAAATATAACCACCGCCATGCTCTAAAAGATATAAGTGAAGCACTAGAGCAATTGCCTAGCTCAAAAGATATAAGTGAAGCACATAGAGTATTCTAACAAATCACGATAAATGTGTCTCCCTCTCAGAAAGGCGTGTTCAGCAAAGATGATTGTGGCAAACTAAAAGGCAAACAAAGAAAAGAAAACTAGGGCACAAGACGCTCCAAGTAAAACACATATCATGTGATGAATAAAAATATAGCTCCAAGTGATATACCGATAGATTGTAGACAAAAGAGGGGATGCCATCCGGGGCATCCCCAAGCTTAGACGCTTGGGTCTTCCTTGAATATTACCTTGGGGTGCCTTGGTCATCCCCAAGCTTAGGGTCTCACCGCTCCTTATTCCTTCATCCATCGTGGTCTCACCCAAAACTTGAAAACTTCAGCACATAAAACTCAACAGAAACCTCGTGAGATCCATTAGTATAACAAACAAATCTTAAACTTTAGGTACTGTTATAAATTGATTCATATTTAATATTGGCATAATGCTACTGTACTCCAACTTCTCCATGACTTATACCCCCCGATACAATCCATAGATTCATCGAAATAAGCAAACTATGCAACAAAAACAGAATCTGTCTAAAACAGAATAGTCTGTAAAGTTCTATTTAAACGTATACATATGTAACTCCAAAAATTCTGAAAATTTAGGACAACGTAATCAATTCATATACCAATACTGTGTAAAAAGTTCAGATTTTTATGATGTTGCAGTACAGAACCAAAAATCCAGCACTGGGCACAAAACTTTCTTTTTTCAAACAGCATCAATTATACTATCATCCAAATCATTCTAAAGGCATTACTTGACACAAACACTAATTAAAAGATAAAAACACAATCATAACAGAAGATAAAATTGTGTGACACAAGAAAAATGAAAATTTCAATAAATATAAATATTGGGTTGCCTCCCAACAAGCGCTATTGTTTTATGCCCCTAGGTAGGCATAATGCATAGTTTGAAGTATTATCATCCTTCAAATTAATTCCATATGTGTCCCTCATAATAGATTCATATGGTGTGTTAATTCTCTTTCTAGGTAAGTGTTCCATCCCTTTCTTTAATGGAAATTGGAATCTTATATTACCTTCTTTCATATCATAATAGCACCTATGGTTCGTAGGAAAGGCCTACCAAGTATTATAGGACAATACTGATTGCATTCGATATCAAGTACAATAAAATCCATGGGTACATAATTTCTATGAGCAAGAATAAGCACATCATTTATTCTACCCAACGGTTTCTTAATAGTGGAATCCACTAAATGTAAATTGAGGGAACAAGCATCAATATCGGTGAGACCTAGCACGTCACACAAAGATTTTGGTATAGTAGAGATGCTAGCACCTAGATCACACAAAGCATTACATTCATAATCTTTAATTTTAAGTTTAATAGTAGGTTCCCATTCATCATGTAATTTTCTAGGTATTGAAACTTCCAACTCAAGCTTTTCTTCATGAGCTTTTATCGTAGCTTCTACAATATGTTTAGTAAAAGCTTTATTTTATTCATAAGCATTAGGTGAATTAATCATGGATTGCAACAAGGAAATACATTCAACTAAAGAGCAATTTTCATAATTAAAGTCCTTGTAATCCAAAGTAGTTGGCACATCACTATTTAAAGTTTTGACCTCTCCAAACCCACTTTTATCATTTTTATCATTAAGATCATCACCCTCCGAACAATTGGGACGCCTTCTAACTAAAGTTGACTCATCTTTAGTCCCTTTTTCATCAAGTTTTATATTACTAAATAAAGATTCAATAGGTGAGACACCAATCATTTTAATATCTTCATCATTACTATGAAAAAACCCGGGTGGAATAGCTTTTTCTAAGAATTCTCGCTTAGCTCTCAACCTAGCGGTTCTTTCTTTACTTTCATTAATGGATACATGGATATCTTTAATAGACTCATTTATATCATGTTTGGGTGGCAAGATTTTAATTTTAAGAGTTTCAACATCATGAGCAATTCTATCCATATTCCTAGACATGTCATCAACTTTATTCAAATTTTCTTCTACCATAGCATTGAAAATCTTTTGAGAATTAATAAATTCTTTAATATTGTTCTCAAGATCAGTAGGTATCCTGTTATTATTATTATAAGAATTACCATAATTATTAGAGGGATTTCCGGGAAACGGTCTAGGATTGAAATTCCCTCTAGAAGCATTGTTGTTGAAATTATTTCTAGAGACAAAATTCACATCAATAGCATCATTATTTTGCTCAATCAAAGTAGATAATGGAACATCATTAAGATCAACATGAGCACTTTTACTAGCAACCATTTTCATAAGAGCATCCATCTTATCACTCAAAGTATTAATTTCTTCGACATAATTTACCTTCTTACCAGTTGGAGTTCTTTCAGTGTGCCATTGAGAGTAATTTGTCATAATATTATCAAGGAGTTTTGTAGCTTCTCCCAATGTAATTTCCATAAAAGTACCACCTGCAGCAGAGTCTAGAAGATTTCTAGAAACAAAGTTTAGTCCCGCATAAATTTTTTGTATGATCATCCATAAGCTTAAGCCATGAGTGGGACAATTTCTAATCATTAATTTCATTCTCTCCCAAGATTGTGCAACATGTTCATGCTAAAGTTGCTTAAAATTCATTATTTGATTTCTTAGAGAAATAATCTTAGCGGGAGGAAAATATTTGGCAATAAAAGCATCCTTACACTTATCCCAAGAATCAATACTATTGCGAGGCACGGATGAAAACCAAGTTTTGGCACGATCTCTTAGCGAGAATGGAAATAATTTCAACTTAACAATATCATTATCCACATCTTTTTTCTTTTGCATATCACAAAGTTCAATGAAAGTATTAAGATGGGATGCAACATCTTCATTAGGAGTACCAGAAAAATTGTTCTTTCATAACAAGATTCAGCAAAGCAACATTAATATCACACGACTTTGCACTAGTGGCGGGGGGAGCAATTGGAGTACTAATAAAATCATTATTATTAGTATTGGAAAAGTCACACAATTTGGTGTTTTCTTGAGACATAGTGACAAGCAAGCAAACTAGCAAACGAGCAAATAAAATAATTTTGTGTTTTTGTAATTTTTATGAGAAGTGTAGGAGATGAAAACGAGAGGCAAATGCAAATAAAAAGGCAAATGAAAATAATAGCAAGTATATGATAGTTTATGCGAAGGTACTTGATAGGTTTTGGTGATGTCTCCCCGGCAACGGCGCCAGAAATTCTTCCTGCTACTTGTGAGCTACGTTGGGATTTCCTCGAAGAGGAGAGGATGATGCAATACAGTAGAGATAAGTATTTCCCTCAGTTAAGAACCAAGGTTATCAATCCAGTAGGATAACCACACAGAACCTCGTTAGCAGCACCAACACACACAAAAGCAAATACGTGCACCCAACGCGAACAAGAGGGTTGTCAATCCCCTTGGCGGTTACTTGCAAGGATTAATTCTAATAGTGATAGATAGATAAATAAATTGCAAAACAAAATAAATAAAATAAAATTGCAGCAAGGTATTTTTGGATTTTATATATGATAGATAAATGACCCGGGGGCCATAGTTTTCACTAGGGGCTTCTCTCTCGAACACATAGCATACGGTGGGTAAACAAATTACTATTGGGCAATTGATAGAAAAGCGCATAGTTATGACGGATTCATGGCAATGATCATGTATATAGGAATCTTGTCCGAGACAAGTTCACCGACTCCTACCTGCATCTACTACTATTACTCCACCCATCGACCGTGATCCAGCATGCATCTAGGGTATTAAGTTAACGAAAACAGAGTAACGCCTTAAGCAAGATGACATGATGTAGACAAAGTAAATTCAATATGAATAAACCCCATCGTTTTATCCTTAATGGCAACAATAAAAATACGTGTCTTTTCCCCTACTTTTTCACTGGGATAGAGCACCGCAAGATTGAACCCATCACAAAGCACCTCTCCCATTGCAAGATAAATCAATCTAGCTGGCCAAACCAAACGGATAGATCGGAGAGAAATACAAAGCTATAACAATCATGCATAAATAAGTTCAAAAAAGACTCAAATATTTCTCATGAATAATCTGATCATAAACTCACAATTCATCGTATCCCAACAAACACACCGCAAAAGAAGATTACATCGGATAGAACTCAAAGAAGATCGAGGAGATCATGGTATTGAAGATCAAAGAGAGAGAAGAAGCCATCTAGCTACTAGCTATGGACCCGTAGGTCAGTGGTAAACTACTCACACATCATCGGAAGGGCAGCAAGGTTGATGTAGAAGCCCTCCGTGATCGATTCCCCCTCCGGCAGAGTACCAAAAAAGGCCTCCAGATGGGATCGCGGAAGAACAGAAGCTTGCGGCGGCGAAAAAATTATTTCGTGTGGCTCTCTGGTATATTGGGAGTATTTGAGAATTTATAGAGGCAGAATTAGGTCAAGTGGTTCCACGAGGAGCCAACAAGCCTGGGGCGCGCCTACCGAGCTTGTCGCTCCCTCGTGGCTCGTCTGGTCTTCTCCCGAACCTTTTAGGGTCTCTCTTTGTCCAGAAAAAATTAATCCAAAGTTTTTTCTTCGTTTGAACTCCGTTTGATTCTGATTTTCTGAAAAGCAAAAACAAGCAAATAATAGCAACTGGCATTGGGCACTAGGTTAATAGGTTAGTCCCAAAAAATGATATATAATTGCATATAAAACATCCAAGATTGATACTATAATAGCATGGAACAATAAAAAATTATAGATACGTTGGAGACGTATCACCCTTCTTTCTATAAAAGGAGGTCCATGGCAATAGTTACGGAGGATGGCAGGTCGACACTTTGCACAACTACACGTAGTTGCTGCACTTCCTGCGCACCTTGCCGGCAAGCTGCACTCTCTGTACATGTGCTTCCACAGATAATACAATCAAAGCAGGAGTAAGGTTTTACACCTCACGGTGGCCCAAACCTGGGTAAATCTTGCTGTGTGTTCTTGCATTGTTGAAACTGCTCTTTGTGCACGTCGATTCCCATAGCCGAACCGGAAAGGGATCATCTTGATCACATGGATTGTCGTACGCGCGACACCTACCTGCATCTACTACTATTACTCCACCAATTGACCGCTATCCATCATGCATCTATGGTATTAAGTTCATAACAAACAGAGTAACGCTTTAAGCAAGATGACATGATGTAGACAAAATAAACTCAAGCAATATGAATAAACCCCGTCGTTTTACCCTTAATGGCAACAATACAAATACGTGCCTCGCTACCCCTTCAGTCAATGGGTGAGGACACCACAAGATTGAACCCATCACAAAGCACCTCACCCACTGAAGATAAATCAATCTAGCTGGCCAAACCAAATGGATAGATCGGAGAGAAATACAAAGCTATAACAATCATGCATAATTAAGTTCAGAAAAAACTCAATTACTTTCAATGAATAATTTGATCATAAACCCACAATTCATCGGATCCCAATGAACACACTGCAAAAGAAGATTACGTCGGATAGAACTCCATGGAGATCATGGAGAACTTTGTATTGAAGATCAAAGAGAGAGGACAAGCCATCTAGCTACTAGCTATGGACCCGTAGGTCTATGGTAAACTACTCACACATCATCTAAAGGGCAGCAAGGTTGATGTAGAAGCCCTCCGTGATCAATTCCCCCTCCGGCAGATCACCGGAAAAGGCCTTCAGATGGGATCGCGGAAGAACAGAAGCTTGCAGCGGTGGAAAAGTTATTTCGGGTAGCTCTCTATTGGTTTTGCTATTTATGATAATTTATAGAACTGGAATTAGGTCAAACGGAGCTGCGTGGGGCCCACGAGCTTAGGTGGCGCCCCCTGGGGCGTGCTAGGTGAGCTCGTGGCTCTCCCGTACACTACTGTAGGATGCTGCTAACGCGACACATCAATCAGAGATGCTTCTACCAAACTGTGTGCGATGCATGAATCGCAAACGGTATCGTAATAAAACCGTCACCAATAAGAAGAACTGTGTGCGATGGTGGAGACAGCAAGCATGATTCAGATTAGAGTTGCGTGTGCGATACGTGGCATACAGTTGATCCATATGAACTATTTGCGATGAGCCAAAACAACAGAAACGGTCAGGCAGATCAAGGTGTGTGCAATAGACGACATACAGTTCACTCGGATGAACTATTTGTGATTAGCCAACACAACAGAAACGGTCAGCTAGATCAAGGTGTGTGCGATATATGGCATACAGGTCACTCGGATGAACTGTTTGTGATTAGCCAACACAACATAGACGGTTAGCCAGATCAAGGTGTGTGCGATATACGGCATACAGTTCACTCGGATGAACTGTTTGTGTTGAGAGAAAACAATAGAAACAGTTGAACTTAACAAGATGTGTGTGATACGCGGCAAATAGGTCAGTAATCAAAAATGTGTGGGAAGACGGATAACAACACAGACGATTCCTGCTAATAAGCCGCGTGTGTTGTGGAAAATGCTTGCTGGTATACAATTGTCAGTGATTGATGAAATCATCACTGATGGGTTCCCTATGTTAGCCCGTGGGCGATGTGATTTGCTCTGTCCGCACAACATCTATGCTCTGTCTATAGAACAACAACATATATACTTCTAAGGACATGATTGCATAACCAAATTAAACATCCAATTACATAACTGACTACACACATAACATTTGCACACACCAAAGTAAACAATTACATGCATAATAAACTAGGATAAATGATCATATCTAATCATCATCTACTTCTTCTTGTGATGCTTGCTGCCGTTGCTCTGCTGGTGGCTCGATCCCTCGCCGATTCCAGGAAGGAGGCACTCCCTCATGTCGACGATCCGCCTGTGCATCTCATAGCATGTGTACACGTTCTTGGATACAAACTAGAGGTGAGCTTCATCTAGTCTCCGCACCCAGGCACCGTGCCAGGCTGCAGGATTTTTCTTGGAACCATCCTTCATGTTTTCGTAGTAGAGGTCGATGATGGCCGCGGCGAGTTCAACCAGGGAGTCCTTCTTCGTGCTGCCCTAGACCCTGTAGTGGCCACGGATGTCGACAACCTTCTGGCAGGCCAAGCCCGAAATCATGAGCGCTTTTACATCGTCGGTGGTGTCCACCGTAGCGAACTTGTAGTTGGGGCTGTTGACAAACCTGGCGAAACGCTCACAAGGCCTTGTGGCCAGGCAACAGTGGTAGACGAGGACGTGATGGCTAAGGCACAACTGGCCGATGGCAACCTTCTGATCAACCCCAGGACGACCAACGGTGTACTGGAGGTCGAAGCCGACCACTTTGTACTTGTCATCCTCAGCAAGCAACTGCTCCATGGTGTTGATGGAGTCCTCCACCACGGCCGGGTCGATGGTGTACACCACCGAGAGGTCCTTCCCCCTCACGTGGGTGTCCACACGATGCACGCGGAACTCCATTGGAGCGCTGCTAGATATCCTCTCTCTATGTGTCGTCGTGGGTGTGCTTGTGTTGTGGGGCGCGATCGAAAGGTTGAAGAGACTAAGGTTATAATAGCCACGGGAATAAATGGGGAGGCCGAATGGCCTGGAGTATCGGCACGTCCGGATGGCAGTTGTTGTAGCGCGTAACTACATCATGCCGCACATATTAACTGCATCGTGGCGACGCACGCGGATGCAACCGCATGCATATGGCGCCCAAAACGTGATCGTGCGCCGGCCCCAGCCACTGAAAGAGCACGCACGGAGGGACGCGAGCAGAGCGCGCCGCGGCCACCTCAACGTCGAGCAGAGCGCGTGAAGGGACGCGAGCAGAGCGCGCCCTGCGTATAGCAGTTCTGGTCAACCGTCTAGCACCTGTGGGAGGTGCGACAGCCCATCCATCGGACACGATGATGATGTCTGGACTGTTTGTGATACTGGGCAGACACGTACACATCCGAGAACGCGGGCCCACGTACGCCATTCGGGAAATGTTTCGGGCTTCGAAACCAAGACCATCAATAAATTTTGAGCTTGTTTCCCGTAAAATTCCAAATTACCACGTTATAATTAATTGCAAGTCTGTTCACACCCATGAAACCTAAACGTGTTCCCACTTAGCAGCTGTTTACTAGTAGGCTATATAAACTACCCACTAGAAAATTACTACACATTCCTCTCCTCATCACCAACACGAACAGGTCTTTCTTGTTAGTCATACCTTGCGTCTGCCATGGCCGGTGGGGGGAAATCTGGGTCGACATATAACCATGGAGCAATCACCAAGGCCGCGGAAGCAAAAGAGAGGTCCCGCCGCAACGAGTTAGCTACAACAGAGATGTCCGGTGGCGTCGCGGAGGCCTCGAACGATCTCTCACGGAAAGGCGAGGGCTCTCACAAGCGCATTCGCCATGGAGGCGAACTGGACGAGCGCGCTGAGCTCAATGGGTAGATGGAGGCGAACGCCTGCTTGGTGAAGCTGTTGGAGGACAGCAATGCCTCGGTTGACAAGGCGACCGGCCTCATCCTGCAACTTACGGATCACAATGCGAAGCTCTTCGACGAGCTCAAGAAGCAGAGGGAACGGAGCACCTGCTGGGAGAAGCTGCACAAGAGGAGCAGTGCCTCGGTGCAGGTGCTAAAACCCATCGTCAGTAAACTGCTGGATGACGTGGCGAAGCGTCGCATCGAGCGTTCTTGGGTGGTGGAGGAATCTATGGCTGCTGCCAGGCGTAGTCGTGCGGAAGTGAAGCAGAGCATCGACGCTCTCCAGGAGAAATACGACGCCATGGATGCATTGTGGAAGATGGCGGGGGAGAGGCGAGAGCAGATGAAGGTCATGGAGGCGATGAAGACAGATTTGGTGGAACACCGCGCCCAGCAACCCATCAAGAAGTAGAGAGCATTGACCCAGATCGTTCTCTGCGTCTTCCTTCTTCTGCGTCTTCCTTCTCTTGCCCCTGTGTCTTTCGGGCGTTGCCGCATGTGGCATTTCAAATTATCCTGGATATGTACGTAAGATAATTATTATCCGTTGCCATTGTAAAAAAATTGTCGTATTATTTCGTTCATAGGTACTGTCATGTATACGAGTCGAACACATGCTAAAAGGTGCGTTCTCAGCGAGGCACGAACAAAACAATGCCAACGTTGAGCGGGGCCATAGGATCACAAGCAAACTACTTCCGTCCAGGTGCATTAACCGCATGTTAAACACCAGCTCGGCCGCCATTAATGGAGAACTTGGGAGCAAGGCGGGCGGCGGGGGGAGTCAAAGGGTCGCTTCCTGGTGAGCCTACATGCGTCCCGTCAAGCCTGCGCGGCAGAATGCTCGCACGCGTCCCGTTGAGCCTGCGCGGTGGACTGCTCGCATGCGTCACGTCGACCTACGCGGTGGACTTCTTGCACTCGTCCCGTCTAATCAAACAGCTGCCCCGCACGGCACCTCCATTCCAATAAATAGTGGGACCTGTGGCGGCACGTAAATGGTTGTACGAACGGCCATGGTTCAAATAATATAACCGTTTGCGATAATAACGTGATAGCTATTTGTTCCAAAATGTGTAAGTTGGCTGTTAATGTGTGCACCTTGTCTCAAATTGGACAAAAAATTAACCACCGCATATATGTGCCATCTCATGACATGATGCCAAGTTTCATAAATTTCAGGTGAGTTTTTGATTTACAGGGATTTAATAACCGTTTCTCAATGTTTGCAGCCGAGCCACGACACCGAGATGTTTATAATTCATTCCCGTTTCTTGCATGGGACCTAAACATGCACCCGAGGTCACAAAAATGATTTTTCCACCCATTTTGGTGCATTGGAGCATGTGCTTGTAGTTCAAATTAGAATTATGCACATGAAATGCCTAGAAAACTCAATTAATGTATAAAAAAATCAAAACGGACCCCGAAAAATTCCATATTTCAGCACGACACTCCTATTGGTCTATGTTGCCTCTAGAAAAAATTCCTAGGCGAGAAGAGGCAGCGAATGTCATTTCGCCCACAAGGGTGACACGTTCCCTACTGGAACCATAAGGCTTCTTTGTGAGAAGCTCCGGTTTGTAAGAGGCTTGTACCAAAAATTTCCCCAAATTGGGGAATTTTTTTACCACGACATATATGTGCCATGTCATGACATGATGCCAAGTTTCATGAATTTCAGGCGAGTTTGTGATTTATGGGGATTTGTAAACCAAGTTTTTCAATGTTTGCGGCCGAGCCATGACGCCAAGATGTTTATAATTCAAGCCCATTTCTTGCATGGGACCTAAACATGCACCCGAGGTCACAAAAAAGATTTTTCCACCCATTTTGGTGCATTGGAGCATGTGCTTGTAGTCCAAATTTGAATTATGCACATGAAATGCCTAGAAAACTCAATTAATGTATAAAAAAGTCCAAACAAACCCTGAATAGTTCCATATTTCAGCACAACACTCCTATTGGTCTATGTTGCCTCTAGAAAAAATTCCAAGGCGAGAAGAGGCAGCGAATGTCGTTTCGCCCACAAGGGTGACACGTTCCCTATCGGAACCACGAGGCTTCTTTGTGAGAAGGTCTGGTTTGTAAGAGGCTTGTACCAAAATTTGCCCCAAATTGGCCAAATTTTTTACCATGGCATATATGTGCCATGTCATGACACGATGCAAAGTTTCATGAATTTCAGGCGAGTTTGTGATTTACGGGGATTTAAAAACCAAGTTTTTCAATGTTTGCGGCCAAGCCACGATGCCAAGATGTTTGTAATTCATGCCCATTTCTTGCATGGGACCTAAACATGCACCCGAGGTCACAAAAATGATTTTTCCACCCATTTTGGTGCATTGGAGCATGTGCTTGTAGTTCATATTTGAATTATGCATATGAAATGCCTAGAAAACTCAATTAATGTATAAAAAAGTCCAAACGAACCCCGAATAATTCCATATTTCAGCACGACACTCCTATTGGTCTATGTTGCCTCTAGAAAACATTTGAAGGCGAGAAGAGGCAGTGAATGTTGTTTTGCCCACAAGGGTGAGAAGTTCCCTATCAGAACCACGGGGCTTCTTTGTGAGAAGCTTCGGTTTGTAAGAGGCTTGTACCAAAACTTGCCCCAAATTGGGCAAAAAATTTACCACGGCATATATGTGCCATGTCATGACATGATGCCAAGTTTCATGAATTTTAGGCGAGTTTGTGATTTACGGGGATTTGAAAACCAAGTTTTTCAATGTTTGAGGCCGAGCCAGGACGCCGAGATGTTTGTAATTCAGCCCCATTTCTTGTGTGGGACCTGAACATGCACCCAAGGACACATATATGATTTTTCAACCCATTTTGGTGCACTAGAGCATGTATTTGTAGTTTAAATTTGAATTTTCACATTAAATGCCTAGAAAACTCAATTATAATGTATAATAAAGGCCAAACGAACCCAGAATAATTTAAAACAGTTCTGCTCAACCGTGTGGCACCCGTGGGTAAGCACTATGTGCACGCGTCATGCTAGCTCGCGCTTCCTTCTTTCCTAAGTTTTCCATATTAATGGTGTTATATATCCAAACACGCTACCTTTTCCCGCCACTTCCCCAATCGGTTTACCGCCACTCCTCCCATCGGTTTCCCGCTGCCAGTGTTAGTGGGCATAGAAGGCTAGGCGGCGACACACCGGCCATACCGCAGTATACCATTCCAAGCATGCCAATCCGGCGAAGCGCTGCCGCCATCATCAACCTCCTCGACGAGGAGAATGAGCTGGAGCAGGCCGGAGAGCCAGAATGGCCGTGCGCCACTGAGCAAGAGAGGAAGCGCGCCGCAGAGCAAGAGCGGCAGGGCGTCACTGAGCGTGAGCGGTATCATCGCGCCCTAGTGCTTGAGCGGGCCAATGTCTACACATGTGTTCGTCGCTGCCCATGGAGCGTGAAAGAATCGATATGGTTGACTAGAGGGGGGGTGAATAGGCAACTACAAATTTTTAGCTTTTCTTAACAAATTAGGTTTAACAACAAATAGGTTGTCTAGATATGCAACTAGGTGAGCAACCTATATGATGCTAGCAACAACAACAACAACAACAACACAAGCAAGCAAGCAAATAATACAACACAACAATAGAGTGCACAAAGTAAAGGTAAGAAGTAACCACAAGTGGAGCCGGTGAAGACGAGGATGTGTTCCCGAAGTTCCTTCCCTTTGAGGGGTACGTCTCCGTTGGAGTGGTGTGGAGGCACAATGCTCCCCAAGAAACCACTAGGGCCACCGTATTCTCCTCACGCCCTCTCACAATGCAAGATGCCGTGATTCCACTAGTGGTGCCCTTGAAGACGGCAACCGGACCTTTACAAACAAGGTTGGGGCTCTCTCCACAACTTAATTGGAGGCTCCCAACACCACCACGAACCTTCACCACAATGGAATGTGCACTGGTACAACGAGCTGCTATACAAATGGTTTTTAACCCCTTTCTGCGACACAGTTTTAAACTGTCGCCTTGCCTGTGTGTGCGATAGGGGGTCCTTCCCACATGACCCAGAAACCGTCGGGGATAGGTCCTCCGGTCACACACGCTGGGCAAAATGAGCTCGTGTGCGATCGGGCGAGCCATCGCATACAATTATACAGGCCCAATCATTTCCGTTTGTATGTACATCCCACACAGTGAATCCCAGACAAACGTTTCCATTCGTATGTACAACCCACACAGTGAATCCCAGACAAACGTTTCCGTTCATATGTACATACCACACAGTGAATCCCAGCCAACCGTTTCCGTTCGTATGCACATCCAACATAGTGAATCCCAGACAAACATTTCCGTTCGTATCTACATCACACACAGTTTTCTGTATAGCCTTGTCTGTGATTGGTGTAACGATCACACACGCTCTGCCTCCGTAAACCATTTGCGTTATTCAAGGATATCACACACGCTTTTGCTGCTAGAACCGTTTGTAAAGTTCCATGACCCATTTAGCAGGTTTATTAGTTTACTATTAATAATCCAGTATTAAGCAAAATCACATTCCATATCAAACAGCTGTTTGCCAATTTCATATCAGTCACAAAAATATATTATAACATCACAGTACGATAGTACGTGAAAACAACACAGTACAACATATAGCTATTTCACCTTCATAAGCACAATATTAGAACAATATATTCACTTCCCTAATCGACTGATGCATGATCAGCCAAATTAGTCTTCTCCACCTCTGCTTTCAGTTCAGTAAGAACCTGATTTGCACTAACCAACTGGGAAAGTGCCTCCTCCTTCGCAAACACCATCTTAGCAAAGTCTAATTTAAAAAATCTGAGCTCATTCTCCATCTTCCTCTTTTTTTCCAGTACCTTGAAATATTCTTCAGTGTTGACAACATTTTCTCTAAGCATATCTCTATTCTCTTCCTCACACATGCTCCAGAGCTTTGCTAGGCACATCTTCAAAGACGGTGGCCACTCTTGATCAACCCACTACAGGTAAGAACACTTCCGTTCATCCTATAATATTTAAAACTAAACCAGTCACAGTTGTAGGGAAAATGGGTTTCTAGCAACATAGAAAATCACCACACACATATTTTTAAAAACTGCAGAAACACGTTTATTATGACATATCTTCTCAACAAGTTCAATGTGCAAATGAATGAATTGCTACTAAGACAACAACCAAATTCAGGAACATCGCAAGCTATAATTAAGTTCTTAGTTAGGTACTATAATAACAAATTGACCATCTTATGAGGAAGCTAAATATAACTGCAACAGCACAGCGACAGTGTTTCAATGCCATCAAATTAATACTAACAGGTATGTACATGCAGAAATTTAATAACATAGAACTAATACCAATAAAGGCCCTCCACTGTGTAGGCCAAAACCGGTGTTAAATCAAATGCTGCTACATTTGGCACCGGTATCCTGCACTGCCGAGTCGTTGCCAGAGGAAAAATTCAGGGAACCGGAGCACCTAGTTGCTCCGATGCCCAGTTCCTTCCTGTCGTAAAGTATTAGTATTTTATTGCTTGGCTGCTCGGATGTGTGGAGCAAAGTTGGGTGCACAAACTGCTGAAGCGGTGCCAAATAAATTTCTCAAGGCAGCGCTGATGAGATGGCAACATTTTTAGATACTAGGTAGAAACTTTTACAGTGTCTTAATCACATCCATATTAACATATCATAATGACAGTGTCTGAATCACATCTAACAAATGATTTGCAACAACGAAAGTGGGGCTAACCTTCTCTGCACATGCCAGAAACTTCCTCCCACTGTCCACAGATTCAAAAGGCACTAACTTCACGCATGGAGATTGCTGGTCACAATGCGCAGGTAGATCTTCAGCTACCCCACTCCATTCCTTGCAAGTGATGGTCCTAGGGAGCTACAAGAGGAACAAATGGCTCAAATCGGTCTCCGAGTTAAAATCCTTTATTACAAATCGGAACCCTAAGCCTAGGGGGGCGAGAGAGGAGAGAGGCATACCCAGCTGCTGACATACTCGTCCAAGGAGGAGGAACCGCTGGAGAGGTCAAAGAAGACCATGGCGTCCGCGGCGGTCGGATGTGAGACGGCGAGAGCGAGGAAAGCAAGCGAGGAAGCGGCTATGGCTTGGGAAGGAAGGAAGGAGTAAATAGGGGAAATGTGGCTCGTGGTCGGGGAGAAAAGGGGGTGGGAAGGGGGGGGGGAAGAGTTAGATATTTCGGCGTTAGGCAAAAAAAATCGAAAGGTGGAGGGGGGTAAACTTGGCATGCAGTGTCATCGGACACCTTTCACTTTGAACATATGTGTGCATCACAAACGTTTCTTCTGCTTTACGTGCATGCGATGAGTTTGAGAACTCGAATTTTGGTGGAAATTTCCGTGGGTACAGTGCTCATCCACGTCATTGCATATTTAACATCACTTGCTAATTTGGGGGGGGGCGTACACAAAAGAGCCTACAGCACACGGACCAGACTTACTGAATCGAGCAATTTTAGTAATTAAACAGAGCCAGTTGACCTAAACATTGGTCTAACAAAAGACCAGCGTTATAAACAAAGGCTAAGTACGCATAATTTAAACAAAGCCGCCGACGCGCCGCCGCCCTATGCCTCGCCGATGTAAGATGAGATGTCGATGACTTGTCCTGGCGACATGCCGCCACTAGTGGACTCCGCGTCCCCCAGGCTGAAGTCGACCTCGTCCTTGTCCTCGTCCTCGTCCTCGGCGCCGCCCTCAAGGTTGTAGTTCTCGTAGTAGTGGCGGCGCCAGAGCTCGCGTTGGTACTCCACCGCCAATTCCTCGACGGACAGGCGGCTGTCTACCTCCTCCTTAGCCACGCGCAACTCCTCGTCCCGGCACTCCTCGATCTCCGCCGCCTCTTGCATCTCCAGCTCCCGCTTGGCGATCTCATGAGGAAGCAGTGGCTCCGTGGCCTCAGCCGCCTTTTCGGACGTGGGGTGCTTGCTGGATTCCGAGGAGGCCTGGAATATCTTGGCATGGGCGTCCTCGACCTGGGCGTGGATGGCCTCGACCCGGGCTAGGGCGACCTCTGCGGCACAGACGGCTGCTCGAGCGTTCTTGGCGTTTGCAGCCGCTGTCGCAGCAGTAGCTATAGTCGTCTCGGCTACTGTAGCTGCCCTGTCGGCTGCCGCAGACGCCCTCTCGGTGGATGCGGCCGCACTAAATGCGGAAGTGGCCGCGCTCTCGGCGGAGGCGGAGCCGCTCGGGGAGGACTCGGCGACCATACGGGCCCTCATGAAGCGTCTCCATGGCGTCATTCTTTGCAAGAAGGGGATGGGGAATGGGTATCGGGGTCTCGAGGATTCAAGGGTGAACAGTGCTTGAGCAGACGAATCCGGCGAAGCTTATGGAGGAAGACATAAAATGACCTGCGAATTTTCATCGCAAACAGTTCTTATGACCAACTGTGTGCGATGTAGTCCATTTTTAATTACCCGCGGCAGACTAATTTGGAGTACACTTGCAATGAATGGTGATGGAAATTGTTCAAATTTTTTTGTACCGTTAACATGCACTAATACAACTGTCATGTTAAAATTTGGATTTTTTCAGGGTTCATCTGACCTTTTTAAGACATTAAGTGAGTTCCTAGGCATATAATGGCCGTAATTCAAATTTGAACTGGATGTACATGCAACGGCAAACCATCATGGGTTGGAAAATCATATTTGTCTCCTTGTGTGTGTGTGTTAATGCCCTGTGCAGTAAATTGGAAGGAATTTTCAAACATATTGGTGTCACGGCTTGCACGCAAACAGTGAGAACCATGGCTTTTAAATTCCAAAAAATTCAAAAATGATCAAAAATACATGAAACCTTGCTTGATGTCATGAAATGGTACCAAGATGCAGTGGTAAAAAAATTGGCCAATTTGACGAAAGTTTTGGCACAGACCTCTCACAAATCGGAGCTTCTCATGAGAAGACACGTGGTTCTCAGAGGGAACAATGCATGTTTGATGACGAACCGGAGCTCGCTTCCTCGTATGACCCTGAATTTTTTTTTGCCGTTAACATGCACTAATGCAATGGTCATGTTAAATTTTTGAAATTTTTGATGCTGATTTGACCTTTTTAAGACATTAAGTGAGTTTCTAGCAATATAATGGCCGTAATTCAAATTTGAACTGCATGTACATGCAACGGCAAACCATCATGTGTTGGAAGATCATATTTATGTCCTTGTGTGCGAGTTAATGCCCTGTGCAGTAAATTGGTAGGAATTTTCAAACATATTGGTGTCACGGCTTGGACACAACAGTGAGAACCATGGCTTTTAAATTCCAAAAAAAAATTCAAAAATGATCAAAAATACATGAAACCTTGCTTGATGTCATGAAATGGTACCGAGATGCAGTGGTAAAAGAATTGGCCGATTTGATGAAAGTTTTGGCACAGTCCTCTCACAAATCAGAGCATCTGATGAGAAGACACGTGGTTCCGAGAGGGAACAATGCATGTTTGATGACGAACCGGCGCTCGCTTCCTCATATGACCCTGAATTTTTTTCTACCGTTAACATGCACTAATGCAACGGTCATGTTAATTTTTTTGAAATTTTCGGTGTTGATTTGACCTTTTTAAGACATTAAGTGAGTTTCTAGCCATATAATTGCCGTAATTCAAATTTGAACGGCATGTACATGCAACGGCAAACCATCATGTGTTGGAAAATCATATTTATGTCCTTGTGTGCGAGTTAATGCCCTGTGCAGTAAATTGGAAGGATTTTTCAAACATATTGGTGTCAAGGCTTGGACACATACAGTGAGAACCATGGCTTTTAAATTCCAAAAAATTGAAAAATGATCAAAAATACATGAAACCTTGCCTGATGTCATGAAATGGCACCAAGATGCTGTTGTAAAAGAATTGACCACTTTGATGAAAGTTTTGGCACACACCTCTCACAAATCGGAGCATCTCACGAGAAGACTCGTGGTTCCGAGAGGGAAGAATATGTATGTTTGATGACGAACTGACATTGGCTTCCTCTTATGGCTTTGCATTTTTTTCTACCGTTAACATCCACAAATACAACTTTCATGTTAAAATTTGGAAATTTTCAGGTGTTATTTGACATTTTTAAGACATTAAGTGAGTTTCTAACCTTTTAATGGCCGTAATTCAAATTTGAACTAGATGTACATGCAACAAAATATCATCATGGGTTGGAAAATCATATTTATTTCCTTGTGTGCGAGTTAATGCCCTGTGCAGTAAATTGGAAGGAATTTTCAAACATATTGGTGTCAAGGCTTGGACACAAACAGTGAGAACCATGGCTTTTACATTCCAAAAAATTAAAAAATGATCAAAATTACACGAAACCTTGCTTGATGTCATGAAATGGCACCAAGATGCTGTTGTAAAAGAATTGGCCACTTTGACGTAAGTTTTGGCACACACCTCTCACAAATCGGAGCATCTCACGAGACGGCTCATGGTTCTGAGAGGGAAGAATATGCATGTTTGATGATGAACTGACATTGGCTTCCTCTTATGGCTTGGCATTTTTTTTCTACCATTAACTTCCACTCTTGACGAGGAATGGGGCACAAGGAGAGCAAACGGATTTAATCCATGTTGAGGAATCAAGACGTGCTCAGACAAAACGCGCACACCCCGCCGGTCAGGTCAACATGAGCCATCCGAGAAAAAGAAGAAACTCCTGACAGGATCCAGAACAGTTCTTGATGAACTACTGGATAAACTGTGCCCTATACACTCTATTCTACTCAACACAAACCCAACTCACATCCTTTGAGCTTGCTGGGTGGTCAGGTAAGTTGCCAAGAGCGGCGAAGCCATCCTCGGAGGCTCATACTCAAATAGATGTCTAGCAACACCCCCGGATGACGACGCCGAGATCCTAACGATCTACGAGACTTACTCCTCTAAGAACCAGAGGAAAAGAGCCCTTCGAGAGCTTGGTCAAATTCACCATGTGGCAGCCACGGACTCATGGATAGACACACCTATGACTTTCGACGAAGAAGACCAGCCGAGGTCTCGCCCTATCCGAGCTGCTACCGCCCTTGTCCTGGATCCTATAGTGGACGAATTTCGACTCCAAAAGGTGTTAATGGACAGCGGCACTGGGTTAAACCTCATTTACAAGGACACCTTGGACAAAATGCAGTTCGACAGGTCTCGCATCAAGCAAAGTCACACCACCTTTCGAGGGATCATCCCCAGGAAGGAGGCACGTTGCAGTGGTCGAGTCACTCTCGATTTAGTCTTGGAACTCCCGAGAACTATCGATCCGAGGAATTACTCTTTCACATTGTGCCCTTCCGCAGTGGTTACCACGCCTTATTGGGGCGTGATGCGTTCGCACAATTCCATTATATCCCACATTACGGGTATATGAAACTTAAGATGCCAGGGCCAAACGGTGTGATCACAGTCATAGGTGATCCGGTCAAAGCTCTACGGGCCGAGAACAAAACAGCATCCCTCGCCCTCGAAGCATTATCCGAAGCCCTTGCAGATGAAGAGTTAACCGCGCTCCGTTCAACGGTGGATAAGGATGATGTAATCCTTATCAAAAAACCCAAATCCACATCCTTCAAGCCAGCAGACGAAATCGTCAAATTCCAAGTGCATCCGACGGATCCTAACAAAACCGCATCCATTGGAGCTCAGCTAGACCCCGCGGTTGATGAAGCATTGCGCAATTTTTTGCACGAAAACTGGGACATCTATGCCTGGCACCCGTCGGATATGCCAGGAATCCCACGAAACTTAGCCGAGCATAGCTTGAACATAATTAAAGGCTTCAAGCCAGTTAAACAGGCGTTACGCCGATTTTCTGAACCCAAGCGTCAAGCCATGGGTGAAGAACTGGCGAAATTGCTCGAAGCCGGATTCATCCGAGATATCAAACATCCCGAGTGGCTGGCTAATCTGGTCATGGTACCTAAGAAAGACAAATCCTGGCGGTTGTGTGTTGACTTCAAGGACCTAAATAAGGCCTGCCCCAAGGATCCTTTCCCCCTGCCCCGTATAGATTAGATCATAGACGCCACGGCTGGGCACGACTCACTGTGTTTCCTCGATGCCTACTCCGGATACATCAAATTAAAATGAAGGAGTCTGATCAAGCGGCCACAGCCTTTATCACTCCCTACGGGCCGTTTTGTTACAACACAATGCCCTTCGGGTTAAAAAACGCAGGGGCCACATACCAGCGTATGATCGAAACATGTTTGAAAAAACAGATCGGCAAAATGGTCGAGGCATACGTGGACGACGTGGTTATCAAAACCAAACACGTTAGTCAGCTGGTGGACGATCTCCGTCAAACCTTCGATAGTCTGCGGGCTTACGATATACGGCTCAATCCGGACAAATGTGTCTTCGGAGTGCTTGCGGGCAAGCTGCTCGGATTTATTGTCTCCCATAGAGGAATAAAGGCTAATCCGGCCAAAATCCGAGCCCAGTCCCAGCATGCGGTTCCCACCGAGCTAAAACACGTCCAAAAACTGGCCGGCTGCGTGGCGGCCTTGAGTCGCTTCATTTCGCGCCTCGGAGAAAAGGCCCTACCACTTTATAGGCTACTTAAGCGGACCAAAAACTTCGAATGGACTAGCAAGGCAGCGGCCGCACTAGAGGAAATTAAAGCATTACTGGCTAGCAACCCCATCTTGGCAGGACCCAGCTTTGGCGAGCCAATGCTACTATACATTTCGGCCACAAACCAGGTGGTCTGTGCAGTTCTCGTAGTTGAACGAGAGGCAGAAGGTCACAAGCTCTAGGTGCAAAAGCCAGTCTACTATGTATTCGAAGTGCTAACCCCGTGTAAAACAAGGTACTACCCACACTACCAGAAGATCGCCTACGCAGTTTTTATGGCATCCAGAAAGCTCCGACACTATTTTCAAGACTGCTTGGTCACGGTGGCATCCGAAGTACCCCTGAATGATATAATTAACAACAGGGATACCACGGGCCATATAGCCAAATGGGCCATCGAGCTCCTCCCCTTCGAAATCATATACCGACAGCGCCGAGCTATTAAATCTCAGGTGTTGGCGGATTTTGTGGCAGAATGGACGGAAGCCGAGCTCCCTAGAGAGTTCCGTACGTATTCGCATTGGACGATGTACTTTGACGGCTCAAAAATGCTTGCCGGACTGGGGGCTAGAGTGGTCCTCACATCTCCCACCGGCGACAATATCCAGTACGTACTACAGAATATGTACACCGACTCTAACAACGCAGCCGAATACGAGGCCCTGTTGCATGGACTTCGGATGGCAGTTTCAATGGGTGTACAGCGGCTCGAGGTACGAGGAGACTCGAATCTCGCCATCTCTCAAGTTAACGGCGAATTCGACGCAAAAGACCCAAGAATGATAGCATATCGCAATGTCGTCCTAAAAATATCCGCCCGGTTTGAGGGGCTAGAGTTCCATCATGTCTCTAGAGATAGCAACCAAGCTGCCGATGTCCTTGCTCGAATGGACGCTAAATGCGATCACGTTCGTGAGAACACCTTTCGGGAACGGCTCTTCAAGCCGTCCGTGGTGTGGCAGGATAATGGCAAGGCCGCCGAAACCAAGGACTCGGGAGAGATCATCCCCCCGATTACTGAACCAGGCGAAGGAATTATCAGGGGCTCGACAATCGAAGAAACATCTTCGGCCCATGAAGTCATGGCAGTAATCACGCCATGGACCGAGCCCTTCCTCGCCTATCTCCTCCGCCAAGAGCTACCCGATGACAAGACTGAGGCAAGGCGCATAATTCGGCGATCTAAGGCCTACAAGGTCCACGAGGGTTAACTTTACAAGAAAAGCACCACCGGAGTCCTCCAAAGATGTATATCCGAAGACGAGGGGAGACAACTCTTGGCCGAGATTCACGCTGGCATGGGCGGTCACCACGCAGCAGCTCGGGCCCTGGTCAGCAAGGCTTTCCGAGCTGGGTTATTTTGGCCCACCGCCCGCGCAAACGCCCAAACACTAGTCCAGCATTGTGTTGGATGCCAGCTCTTCGCAAATCAAAGTCACATACCCCCCACGGCTCTTCGGACGATACCGATCACTTGGCCTTTTGCGGTCTGGGGGCTGGACATGGTCGGACCACTTAAAGGGGGGACCAAGAAAAAGAAGTATTTACTGGTTATGGTCGACAAATTCACAAAATGGATTGAAGCAAAACCAGTAGTTCACCGTTACGGTGTCCCCCATAGCATAATAACGGACAATGGATCCAATTTCACTACCCAGGAAGTAAAGGACTGGTGCGCCAACTTAGGCATTAAGCTTGACTGTGCCTCTGTATACCACCCACAGTCCAATGGACAAGTTGAGCGAGCTAATGGACTAATTTTGAGCGGCATTAAGCCCCGTTTGGTCCGGTCCTTAAAGGAATCCGACTGTCACTGGGTGGAGGAGCTCGACTCCGTATTATGGGGCCTGCGCACCACTCCCAATCGATCCACGAGCTATACACCATTTTTCATGGTGTATGGGGCAGAGGTTGTTCTCCCCAACGACCTTATTCATGACGCACCTAGAGTTTGCATGTATGAAGAGAGGGAGGCCGAGTTGGATCGGCAAGATTATCTGGACGCCTTGGAAGAAGAGCGCGATGTAGCTCGGGCTCGTTCTACCTTTTATCAGTAGCAGGCCTGACGCAATCAAAGTAGGGAAGTACGGGCGAAGGAATATAATGTGGGTGACCTCGTCCTACGCCTCCCAGAGAAGCAGAAGCATAAACCGTCATCCAAATGGGAGGAGCCCTTCATCATTGATCAAGTACTTGCAGGGGGAGCGTATCGTCTCCGCGACCCAAAGGACAATCGCCTAGAACCAAACCCATGGAACGCAGCTCGGCTCCGGCGCTTCTACAGCTAGACCAGCACCATCACCCTCTTCGGTCTATCCTTCTCGGATTCATATTTTCTTCTGTCTCATTTGGCTAGTATTTCCCAGGTTGTGTTTGGCCAAGCCGAGCGGCGTTAAGTTTCTCTCGGCAAACATCTTCAAATGTACCACACGTTCTTACCTGGGGGCTTCTTTTACGAAGCCGATAATACATCCTCTGTGCAACCATCAGTTTTTGTCATGTTTGCAACCTTCCAGTATCATTTTAAGCCATCATATGCATCAATTTGACTTAAGATTTGGCCAAGATGGGTTGCCTCGCTCCTGTGCTTACTCCCTACGTTCCCGATTGTTCGGCCAGGGAGTAAAGGGAGCACCTCTGCGATTGTTACATCCGGGTTACCCGAGTGCGTACCTCAGACGGGTGAAGCCGAAAGCTAGCATTCTTAAGAATATAATTGGTCGGCCATGAGGGAAGTGAAAATAATTGGTAGTTATTACCAGATTCCGGGGTTATTTTCCTGAAGTAACCATCACCTGTATATTTCGGGTATTAGGTCATACGTTCATGGTCAACATGACAACCCGAGGAAACGAACCCATGGAGGAACTATTTTCTTCGGAAGATGTTTCTTACGTCAAATAGTAATATAACATAACTCCCTGAGCGCGTTTTGTCTGTTCGCACCAAATGGCTGGATTGCCTGGTTCTCCGAAGTGTTTTTCCGATGTTCTCGGATCACGTAGTAGGAAACACTCCTCGGCCGATGGCTGAGGAGGCGGAAGCCGATGGCCGGTTAAGACAACGTTTAAAGCATGGTTTGGAGAATATTTGATGTAAAGTACATAGATACATAGAATCAAAACACTACTCTCGGTCAAGGCCATCTATTAAGGTCTCCAGGGCACAATCTTCCTGGGAAGTCCGAGCAGCGGGCATCACTTGGTCATATACCAAATGTAGTGGCACTTCCTGCCCATCCGGCCCTACCGGCCCAACCCGAGCCAAATGCTCCGGATTAAGCTTGGTGAAATGGGTTTTAACCATCGCCCAAGCCTCCCGCGCTCCCTCTCGGCAGGCTGACATTTTCCATAGCTCAAAGCGGTGCCGAGCTCCTTTAAATCGGTTAGCAAGCTCGGTCATCCCTTCCGGAGCCGCCTCGCCAAGACACAACGCCTTGAACATGCCCTTCATAGCTTTTTGGGCCCGCTTATGCGCTGCGGATAGCTCCTTCAGCAGGTCCCGTCCAAAAAAGCTGGCCTCCTCTTCGGGGTGTCCGGTAAGAAGAACTAACAAGAGACGTGGCATTGTTCATACAGCAGTATAATACATACAATCTATATATCAAAAAGCTAGGTTGCACTCACCGAACATGCCAGCTTTTAGTCTCTCGTTCTCCTCCTGGGATTGGGCCAGTTGAGTTTTTAAGCTCTCAATTTCTTGGGCCTGTTGTTGATTTTCCACCTTGAGCTTATCCCTTTCTTCATGACTTTGGGTCAGCACACAGTAGCCAGCCTCTTGCTGCAACTCCGCATACCTTTGCGCTTCTTTGGCCGCGTCCAGATCCTTCTGCAGTTGATTTATCGACTCGGCTGCTATGGGCCAATCTTTCATTAGAAAAGGTGTCCCACAAAACTCTTTATTAGATATATCTAGTTTGTCACTTACCATGTGCCTCTCTGGTCCATTTCTTGACCCCATCTAGCTCGGCTTCCACAGATTTCAACTGTGTTCGGGTCAGCCCGAGGTCTTCGGACAACTTTTTGTTCTGTTCCCTCACAGCCTGCATAATAGTACGGCATTATAAACATCACACCCTTAACTCGGCCGACCAGTCCAACTTAAGGCTCGGGGTATACTGGGTTCCGTGCTCAATGAATAAGGGAATCTTGCTTCCCCATGAAAAACTTTTTCGGAAAGGGCTACTGGGTTAGGTTATGTGTCCGGTTATCAAAACCAATGGCGTACGTGCAGACTGGTAGATAGAAGGTTGGCTACTCCCTCGAGCCCCGTTTGGGCAGCTCCGAGGTACGCGTCTACCGAATTAAGAGCGTTAAACTCCTGATCGGAAAACACGGAGTGCCGCAGTGACGCCTTTCACCGCCGGTGATTCATCACGCTTTTGACCTCGGAGTTGGTAACCGAGACGTCCTCTGAGTCCCTTGGATGTTGGTCCTTGGCAGGGACCTCCGAAGTAACGCCGGCCACAATCGGAGTCCTCGGTCTTGGTGCACCCCCCTGCACCTCTTCAACGTTCTCGGACGCAGGAGGTTCTACATATCGCCTGCAGGTCGTAGTAGAGGAAATTATTGATATTCGCAGCGGTTGTCGAAGATAAAAATACCAAAGGTACAATGAATACATTACCTCTTTGGAAGGGGCGCGGTTGACGTAACTCCCACTGCCACCGCACGTTTGGACGCCCTATGTCCACTCACCGCTGGAGCCGCTGGTGCCGCTCTCGCTGATGTCCGGCGCGTTGTGCGGCGGCCCTTGGGAGTAGAAGCCAGCGTAGTCGGAGTGACAGGAGATGAGCGTCTTTTTTGAGACGAGGCCTTTTGGTCACTTACAGCAGAGGAGGGGAGCATCCCGGGGTGATCGGCCAAAAGGGCCACTTTCGAGCCGTCGAGACTCTCCTAGTAGAAGACTCCGTCCTCAAAATCAATCGATATTTCAGGATCATCGTGAAACCCAGGGTCATCGGCGCGAGAATGACTCTCCGGTTGAGGAGCAGGGCAACTCACTGTTTCGATCCGGCGCCTCCAGCTCTATTCGGATAGATTAGATATCCGATTAAGAGAAATTTATGTACCATCCGAAGTATGAAGTGCAGTTAGACTCACCGTTTTGATGGGTTTATAGCTCGAGAAGCCATCCTTGGGCTTTAGTCGAGCAAACTCTTGCTCTTCTCCCTTGAAGAGATCGGCCAGGACGGCTACCATTGCCGCTTGATCGGTAGGTCCTTTCCGTATGTAGCGGGTCAAGTCATTCGCCCCGTTGTAGCACCATAGTGGGTGCACCCTTTGTTGAAGAGGTTGAACGGACCAAATAATGGCTGCAGCCATCACGTCAATAATGGTCAACCCGTTCTGGGCTAGCCACCTCACTTGAGCAGCTAGGCGCGTTACTTTGGCACTTTCCTCTTGGGAGCAGCTCTTCGGTCGCTAGTTGAACCGCTTCTTCGGAGAGGCAAGTGATAATTCAGGCAGCCCCCTCCGAGTTGGATCGAATAGGGGGACATCTTCAATATAGAACCACTCCGAGGTCCACTCCTCGGCATCCTTCTTGGGAGTCCCTATAGGATACCCCGTTTCGGCAATGCGCCACACTTCGGCTCCGCCAACCTCGTAAATTGCCCCTCCTCGGGCGCGAGGGACAAGAAAGAAGTATTTCCTCCACAACTCGAAGTGGGCCTCGCAACCCAGAAACATCTCACAAAGGGCAACGTAGACCGAGATGTGCAGAATTGATCCTGGAGTGAGATGGTGGAGCTGGATCCCGTAAAATTCTAGTAAACCCCCCAGAAAGGGGTGAATGGGGAAGCCTAGACCTCGTAAGAGGAAGGGCACAAAGCAAACCCTTTCCTCCCCGTGTGGGGCGGGGAAGTTCTCCGCAAAAGCTTCACCGTTTGTGGAAGTCAATCCGGGGCGGGTGGACGCGAGATCTGATACAGGTAGATACCCCTGTGTCTCGAGGCTGCTCAATCGAATACGGGAAACTGAGCTGCTCGCCCAGTCACCTTGAAGGGGGCCGTGAGGGCGTGAGGAGGAGCCTAGAGCGCTCGCCATTGTTCAAGGTTTCCTGACTCTGGCCTTTCGGTGATTTGGGAGTGGGGTGCGTTAACCTTCACGCCCTTAGCCTGTTAAATAGGAGTCTTCCCCGGGCCCAAAAGGGGGCATTTCTGTAAAAAACTATTGGACCGTTTGCCTCCCTCCGGCACACGGAAATCGAGGGGTGTCATTAACTCTGAACGAAGAAAACGATGCGGTGGGCCCCGCAATGCCTAATTAAGCCGGGGAATTGTCGGCGGCCGTACTATTATCGACCGGACATAGTTGAGGGAAGGAACTCGCCCCACAAGCCGAAGACTTTGGACACGTGGAACTAACGAAGATTATTGACCTCGGCGTTGGAGGCTAGTTCAGGGGCTACTGAGGGTGTCTTGGACTAAGGGGTCCTCGGGCCGCTGGCCTGTCTTCCGTGGGCCGTATTGATGGGCCGCTCTTAATCTGTCGAAGGAAGGCCGGACTACGGGCGACCCCGGGCTCCAGAAGGAAACCTCCGAAGACTTGGCATCTCCTCCAAGTCAAGCTTAGCGTGGTCAGCATGTTTATCCCCCGGTGGCAACCGACCATATGTAACCCTAGGTACCCCTCACTACTGGAATTAGGGAATTTGCCGTCAGCCAGTTCTTTGCCGTCTGCTAGCAGACGGCAAAGAATGTCTTTGCCGTCCGCTTACATAAAACTGACGGCAAAGAATAGGCTGATGGCAAAGATATAGATTACCGTCAGCCAGTTCTTTGCCGCCGGCCAGCAGACGACAAAGGGCCTAAAGGCAGACGGCAAAGAGACCAGCTGGGCCCCACTGGACCATGGAGATGGTTAGGTCAGACGGACGGGCTGGATGCCGTCCGCTTCATCTTTGCCGTCCGCCTGTTTCCTCTTTGCCGTCCGCTAGCTAACGGCAAAGAACAATACCTAACTAACGGCCGTTCCCCCGGCCCCACCCCTCTTTGACGTCTGCTAGCCGACTTCTTTTGCCATCTACTAGCAGACGGCAAAGAAGTGACCTAACTAAAATACACCGTTCCCCCCCGAACCCACCCCCGTCTCTCTCCCCCTCTCTCTCTCTCCCCCACCTCACCCGCGTGCGCGCCGCCCCCCGGAGCCAGAGCCGCCGCCGGCCAGCCCGCCCACCCCGCCCCCCGGACCCAGGCCGCGGCGGCCGCCCCGCCCCATCGCCGGAGCAAGGCCGCACGGCCCCTGCGCCGCCCCGCCCCGCCGCTGGAGCCGCGCCACCCCGCCCCGCCGTCGGAGCCACCCCGTGCCGCCCCTCCCAGCGGCCTTCCTCCACCGGCCCCCTCCCCGCGGCCATCCTCCACCGGCCGACCTCGCCGGAGCCAAGCAAGGTGAGGTTCATTTTTTTTTCTTTTTTTTCTGTTTTTTCCTGTTTAGGTTTAGGTTTAGTGCTAGGTGTAGGTCAGTAATAGGTTTAGGATTAGGTTTAGGTTTAGATAATTAGAAGAGGAAGAAGAAATATGAAAAAAAGAATAAGTAGAAGAAGAGGAAAAAGGAAAAGAAGAAGAAGAAGAAGAAGAAGGAGAAGAAGAAGGAGAAGAGGAGAAGAAGAAGAGGAAAAAGGAAAAGAAGGAAGAAGAAGAAGAAGAAGAAGAAGAAGAGGAGAAGAAGAAAAGAAGAAGAAGAGGAAAAAGGAAAAGAAGAAAGAAGAAGAAGAAGAAGAAGAAGAAGAAAGAAGAAGAAGAAGAAGAATAAGAAGAAGAAGGAGAAGAAGAAGAAGAAGAAGAAGAAGAAGAAGGAGGAGGAGGAGGAGAAGAAAATTAAAGAAGAAGAAGAAGAAGGAGGAGAAGAAGAAGACGAGAAGTAGAAGGAATAGAGGAGAAAAATAAAAAAAATAGAAAATAGTAGTTATACGAAGTTGTTCTATCGGAATTGAATATTCGTGTTGATCGTGTGGATTTAAATGTGCAGTGTTTCGTCGCTGCGAGGGTCTGGTGTTCGACGACCTCCACGTGCGTGTTTGACGAGCTCCCCTGCGTTCGTGGGTGAGCACAAATGACATCTCCTCCTCCCCCCTTCATTATTTGCTCCGTTCCGGTCTTCGTGCCGATGAAACTTGCTAGCTATAGGTGTCTTCAATCATCAGTATGCGTGACCAGTATGCGTCTCCCGTTCAAAAGGGCGGCATCTATAAATAAGCATGTCTTTGCATATTTATAACCGCCATCCTTTCGAATTGTCCAACGTTATCCATGGACAGCCCGAGTATGTGTAGATTGGGTTCGTTTTCCCATGCTCTGCTCCGGATCCGATGCAGAATTTCGTCAGTGCCTCCCTGTTGTTCTCCGGGTACACATCCTCTCTGTTTATTGCCGAGACATGTATCAGGAGAACAGCGGGGAGGTGCTGCCGAAATTCTGTGTCGGATCCGGAGCAGAGCATGGGAAAACGAACCCAATCTACACATACTCGGGTGGGATTAGGAACTATCTTTACCTATTAGCGTGTAGGTTGCATGGGCGTAATAAAATTGACAAACTTAATTAACTGATGAATATATATGATGAATTATATATATATATTTCTTGTGTGTTTAGTAGGTAGGCAAGATGAGTGATCATGAGTGGATGTACACCAACCACACTACTCAGGAAGACATGAGCACTGAATGGTTAACAAAAACCAAGGCGTTTGTGAAAGACGCATTTGCAAATGGCCAGAGAAAAACCTGGTGCCCCTGTCTTAGGTGCGACCACTTTAAAAAGAGGACATAGAATGAAATGGGTAAACACCTGTAGAAGTGGGGTTTTACGCCTGATTATACGGTGTGGACATTTCATGGCGAGTCTGCCCAACGTACCAGAGCAGAGGTGGTTCGTCGTCGCACCGACGAGCATGGTACCGGGATCGACGATATGGTGCAAGACTTTGATGATGCTCGGGATTCAGACGAGGAGATGGAGGAATCTGCAAAGTCCTTCAATGAAATGTTGGAGTCTTCAAAACGTCCTCTCCACGAGCACACTGAGCTTTGTCAGCTGGATGCCATCGCACAAGTAATGGCGCCGAAGGCTCAATTCAACTTGGGCAGAGAATGCTACGACGCGATGATGACACTATTTGGACGCTTTCTACCCAAAGGCCATGTAATGCCTGCAAACCTATACCAGTCGGACAAAATCCTCCATGCACTTAAGATGCCCTATGAGAAGAGAGATGCCTATGAGAACGGATGTGCCTTATTTAGGCTTGAGTATGTGGGCTTGAACTATTGTCCCATTTGCAAGTCTTCCAGGTATGTTGTGGTAGACAACGGTATGGGTGAGAAGAGGCAGAGCAAAATCCCCGTTAATGTTCTTCGGTATCTGCCAATCATACCAAGACTTCAACGTCTTTTCATGGTCGAAGAGACGGCCAGACAGATGACATGGCACAAATTGGGCAAAAGAACCGAACTAAATGTAGATGGAAATCAGATGATGGTACACATATCGGATGCTTTTGCGTGAAAGAAGTTCGATGAATTACATGGGGATAAAGCGGCAGATCCAAGGCAACCTCGAGTCTGCATCGGCACGGATGGGTTCAATCCATTTGGTATGATGGCAACCCAATACAGTTGTTGGCCTGTATTTGTCATTCCACTCAATCCCCCCCGGACAGATTATGCAAAGAAAGAACATTTTCCTGACGTTGATAATTCCAGGGCCCAACTATCCGGGGAAGAATATGAATGTGTACATGCTGCCGCTTAAGGATGAATTGCAAGAAGCTTGGGATAATGGGTTCAAGACATACGACGCCGCTAGCAAAAAAAACTTCATAATGCGTGTCTGGTACATGTACTCGATGCATGACTTGCCGGCGTATGCACTATTCGTTGGTGTGGCACCCTGGCTCAGAGAGACCGGAACACCCTGTATTCCAGCCCAGAGATCAAGTCTTCTGGAATACGGCACTGCTTGGCGTAGAACAAATCAGCTCTTTATTACAATTAGTACGGGTACAAGGGTCCGATATTATAAAGGTTACAGGGGCAAGGCGACACTTCGCCTGCTAAGGTAGTTCTATGCTAGCAGCGGAACAACTCATAGCGGAATAACTTTTAGCAGCGGAACAACGACGACGGTGATGAACTCCACTCCGCAGGGACTCTGGCTAGGACGTATCCTAGAGCGCAACCTCAGAATCCTCGACAAGCAATCAATCACGGCATCACCTGCAATCTGGCATGACACGCCAGGTGAGTACTTTGAATGTACTCGCAAGCTCACAGCAACCAAAGCAATCAAGACATACAATAGCATGGCATTTACAGGTTAATCATTAATGATATACAACATTAGCATGGCAACAACATGAGCATGGCAACAACATGAGCATGGCATGTACATATAATTCAGGATATGAACATGATGATACTAGCATGCAAGGGGAGGGGTCGACATTTAAGGTCTCATGGACCAACTTACTCTGCTCGGAGGTTATCTCGTAACCACAAACTTACCATCGTGATCATCACACGATCACCTCATGATCAACCATCATCAAGAATACCATCGTGATCATCTCGTGACCACATAAAGATCAACCAACTTCTTTTCTCATCGAACCGGGGTTGTTTATTATTCATATTATTATTACTGTTAACCCATAGTGTGACCTACTACGAACTGTGTCCATGACCGAGGACGCGGCTATCGATAGATTATACACTCTGCAGAGGTTAGTACACTGTACCCACACTATGGAACTCATGGCCTCGTGCTCCCATTCGGGTGGACCAACGACGTTCCGACAAAACCAGTCTATTGCATGACACTCTCCCGGCCACTCCGACAAACTCCCCTTTGGGCTATGTCCTGGGTGACCCTGATGTCAACATGTGACATCCGCCACCTCTGTGGCTGCCACCGTCGTGGCCAAACATAAACATCGTCCCAAACGGGGACCTCGGTACCATCAAAACTCGGGTCCTCAAGGCTATGGTAGCCTACCTGATCAGGGTAGCGCGCACCCATAACCTTCCCTCGTAGGAGGCACCGGCGAGAGGCATGACAATAGACCGCATTAGGGCCTCCCCATCCAGGCAAGTGTGGTTGCACTGGTGAGCTCGATTCGGTGGCACCATGACTCAGCCAATAGATTTGTTCAAGTTCGATTAATGTCCGGTTTAACTTGAATGGTGATAAGCTGAGTCATAATAAAATACATAATAAAATGACAATGCAGATGAGTATGATATCAGTGTAACCATGGATGGGCAACATAACCATTTAACAACATAGCATCAAAAATGATAACTCATTTATTCTACGGGATGCAAATGAGTATGGCATAATGACAATCATGAATATAACAAGTATTTTCATAATAAACCCTAACTATTCAAATGAGCATATCTGTATCACTAGCATCGGAAAATAAATCCTAGAACTAACATGATAAGAATATCATTAGCAATTAATCATATCACTTACTAGATGAAAATGAACATGGCATAAGCATAGACATGGATTCACAAGCATATTCGAAGCATTCACAAAATAATTAAATAAGCAAACAATTGTTAAATATTCAAGTGGAAAACCATGGCTATTGCAATGCCATCATGCAAGTGGCCGTTGTGGCTTGCCTGTGGATGGAGGAACCGTCGGGGAGAGGTGCGATGAACTCGCGGAAAGAATCGCCGGAAAAGTTTCCCTCTCGGTGGAGCTGTTTTAAGGGCAAGGGCAAAATGGTCATTTTCACAGTGTGACAACCTCATGAAAATGGTACCATCGGAAATGTCTCGACGAACTGAGATCGTGGGCTTTGGAATCACCTGAATCGGAGTTACGATTACCGAGTTACGGACGTTCGTTCGTTAGGCAGAAATCGAATAAACTTATTCATTTCTGCTCTTAAACAGTGAACGTTCATAATATAAAGGTTTCGGCCGGCTGAGTTAAACAGAAAGCGCATTCCAGAAAATTACGCTTTCAAAGCAAAGGAGACGCATTTACTCCCGAAGCGCGGCACAGTACGCTTTCTAGAGGGGAAAGCGCATTCCGCGAAATGCGCGCCCACTTAAGTGGCGGGCCCGGCCGCCTGTGTCACCTACAGCCGGGACCCACCACACCTCTCTCTCTTCTCTCGCCTCCTCCTTCCTCCTCTCGACACGCGCCCGCAGGCAGAAGGAGGTCGCCGGCGCCGGCGCCTGTTCCGGCGGCTCCAGCCACCAACGGCGGCGTCCAGCACATGGGCGGGCTCAGGCCGTCGTGTTGCATTCGTCCAGGCAGGGCACGGGCCACGGGGCGGCCGAGCACGAAGGCTCCTTCAAGCGCGGCGGAGACCGGCGATGGGCGAGCTCGGGCTCGGAGGCACGGCCCACCGGAGAAGGAGAGGAGGTTCTGGAGTGGTTCTAGGAGGCTAGGGGAGGTCCTTGGTGGTGGTAGGAAGGAGAGGAGGGCTCGGCATCGGGCAAATTTGAGAGGGGGAGAGCGGCAGCCATGGCGGCCATTGGTGGTCCAGAGAGCACCTCGAGCTCACTCGAGTGGCTAGGGGGGCTTTGGGAGAGGGTTGGAGCTGCTGGTGAGGAGAGGAGAGCCCGGGAGCTGCTTAAATAGCCGAGCGACAGAGCCGTCCCCAGATGGCCGTCCCCCGGGTGTGTACGCGCGCTCTGACGAGGGGCGGTGCACGTTCTGTCAGATGAGGCGAAAGGGAGAGGGGTAGTGGAGGCGCAGGGGAGGGCAGACGCGGGCGGCGCGGTGTTCGGTCGGCCACCGAGACACTGTGCGCACACGGCCGTGGCCATCGTGGCGCGAGGAGGGCGAAGGAGGAGAGGGCGAGGGCTCCAGAGGGGGCGCGTGGCTACGGCGGTGCTCCGGGACAAGCTGTGACGCGCGAGAACGGGCAGGAGGAAGACGCCCGAAGCAAAACGCCAACCAGAGCACGCCCAACGCTGGCAAACAGCGTGGTCACCGCGTGCACAGGCGCACGCGGTGCGCTCTGGCCAATGAAAACATGTCTAGCGCGTAGTCCTTGCTGAGTGGGTCCTCCCTGAAGTGATAGCTCGAAGAAATCTACTGTAGGTTGATGGGAAGGTTTAGCTAAAGTTTGATGTAACAAACTTTGACCAATAGCTGTGGTAAAATGGTTTGGTTAAATGGTCAAATAAGATGTCACACAGGTTTAGGGTAGAAAGGACTACAATACTGTGAATTTTGAGGTCATTTGGACAAGGTTTGAGTGCAGCTGCTTTACAACTGCAAAAATTGGCCAGAATCTAGATCAGGAAGTAGCACTCACATGGATGATTGGATTGAGCTGAAAATTGGCAGAGGATGATGATTTGGGCATATGAAGGTGCCATAAAAATTTCATCCTATTTGGATAAATAAAAATGGTACTTACTTCACAATGCTTCCCACTGGACAGAAATTTGGGGGAATTTTGTGGAGCAAATGGGTTGGCAAAATAATGTGAGTTTTGTCATGCTCGCATTATTTAGGTATATTTAGGTCTTGGATTAATTTCAGAAATTTTGAACTAATATAAAATATAGTTGCTTCACAAACTGAAATTGTGACCAAAAACCAAGATTTGAAGGTGTGCTCATATAGTTAGTTGTATGGAGATGAAATTTTGTTTAGAGTCATGATTTGATCATATAAATGATCTACCAAAATTTCAACTCATTTGGATAATCCTAGCTAGTACTTCCTTCACAAAGCTTCTCTCTGGACAGAAACTTTGGGAATTTTCTGAGGAAGATTTACTGGGCAAATGAAGCTGAATTATGGCATGTGGCAATAATTTGGATATGAGAGAGTGCCCAAAATTTTTGAGGGCAATCAAGAAAAGATAAGTATCACTTCCTTCACAAAGTGCCCTGCTGGACAGAATAGGAAATGAATATTCCTGAATTATTTTTGAACTAGGTAAGGTTGGGTTTTGGCATATTTGTGGAAAATGTGATCCAAAGAATTTATGAGAATTTTGTTGGAATTTTAGGAAAGACAGAAATATAGGTTGCTTCACAACCTAGAGCAAACAGGGTTATTCCTTTAATAGAAAAAGGAATATTCCCAAGAAATAAATATTGGGGTTGGGCTAAGATGGAAATGACATGGCCTTGGGATAGATTTGAGAATGACAAGCCACTAGGAAGTGGCAGGAGAGAAGATCTTCCCAGGTTTCAAGACCACATAGCCACGGAAAAAGAAATCCAAATAAAAAAAATTCGAAGAAATCCAAAAGAAAAAGAAAGGGCCAAAAATCGGGGTGTTACAAACCTACCCCCCTTACGATAAATCTCGTCCTCGAGATTTGGTTGCTCAGGGAACAAGTATGAATATTCTGACTTAAGGAAACTGTTTCCAACTCGGGTATCCCTTTTCCTTCATAAATTGTTCCCACTGAATTGCATCTGACGAACTGCCTTGCTCTGGGGTGGTATGCTTCACTGTATCCCACATTCTGACAGGTCTTCCTTCATATGTTCCCTCTTGCTCTGACTTCAATTCTTTTATGTCTGCTGGCTTGTCTGATATTATCCCGACCGGGATTTCCATAAGTCCGGGAGAAATTTCCCCATTGACGTGTCATTCTTATATCCAGCACTGATAGTATCAATGGAGTCGGGAACAAATTTTTTCGGCGGTCATGAAGCATTTATTCCTTGCATCGGGTTACTCGAGTAGATGCATGTCCTTCGGGTTCAAAACAATGTTGAGAATCATAATCGTTCCCTTGGCAGAATCTGACTGCTTGTAGGTAGTTCTAAATCTTGCTGACTTCTTTGTCTCAGATCCGTACTGACGATTCAACTGTCACCTTGATATGAGGTCCTTACAAATAGAGTAGACCCCTTGGGTGTGTGTTCATGGTGATTAATACAGAATCAGACTGTCTTGGGTATCCGTACCATGTTATTCATGCCACAATTATCATTCCTGTATTGTCGGTCTTGCTTCTTCATGAATGTTCTCTTTTTCTGAATCTTTTGCTTATCCTTATCCTCAGGCAGTGTAGCAACATTTAGCAGGCAAGTTTATCATCTCTCGAGCTTTAACTGTAGGGCAATGATCATCCGAACCTTTGCATGAAATCGGCAAATAAATCAGTAGCCACCGGAACGGTCTTTACAACTCAGATCTGGGACATTACTGAACTAACTCAACCATGGCTCACGACGGCTAAAAAGCAGCTCAGAGCAAGAGTCAGTGTTGATAAGAAGAATGTAGAAGTTCCTTGAGACGGCCAAAGAACAGCTCAGAGCATAGGGTCGCTGCTACAAAAAGAAACTCAACAGCTGCCCAAGACGGCCGAAAATCAGCTCAGAACACGGGCCAGTTGTTGACAAGAGGAATAGAAAATCGGCATCCACCCTGGACGGCCGAACACAGCTCAGAACACAGGCGTGGTGCCGTTACCAGGAAAAAGGTAGGCAAGGGTTCATCATGATCATATACCAGGTTCACAGTTATTTGTATAGAGCTCACTGCTGTGGTCAATCATTCATAACAGTGACAAGGGTTAACGATATCACCTTGTCGAGCGTGAGGAAGCTAGCCTTGATATCCACTGTCAGGTTTGTTGTCCCAACATTGTCTTGCCTCATAGCTTTTCAGACCATGCATCACACTGAGGTGTATATTCTTCCTCTTACATAATTCATGTGGTTGTCGGATTCTCATTATGCTTGCATCATCGTTCGAGTGACTTGAATGACCTTGGCAGCATGCCCACAATATATATGGAGGGGTGTGTAGCTGAGCAGTTGATTCCTGAGGCAGACACTTGGGTCCTGACTGATTCTTGCTTCTGACAAAGCTGTTGCGGATCTGATTCTTGAGAGTTACTGCCATATACTGCCAAATCATTGTGTAACATCTTGTACCCATGACGATGACTGTTTGTAGTGCCGCACTGACGAAGGCTGGATAGCTTGTGTTGGAAGCCATCTGAGGGTAGCGTGCTGAGCAAGACTGAATAGCTTACGTCCGAAGCTTTTGCCAGGATAGCGTGCTGAAGAAGACTGGGTACCGTACCTCAGAAGCTTCTCCTCCTGATTGCTTGCTGAGGAAGATTCGGTGACTTATGCTGTAAGCTTCCTGTGGTGGCTTACCGAAGAAGACTGAGTGTCTTACACTGGAAGTTATCCACATATCGTACTGAGAAAGACTGCGGAACCTTGCGTCGTAAGCTTCCCTGGTAGCGTGCTGTGGAAGATTGGGTTGCTTATACCAGAAGCTTTTCTCTGTAGTGTGCGGACTGAATGCCATATATACATATGCCCTTGATATTCCTCTGACTGGAAATGTACTGTTGTCTTGCACACACATTGTCTTCCAGCTGGTTCATTACAATTGTGATGGTTGCGCACTGAGGTAAACTTGATGCTGATAGTCAATCCAGGATAGCATTTGCATTCAGATCAGATATTTCCAATATAATGCAGTCGGCTGAGAATTTCATAATGTTTAGCTGAGCTTCAGAATATTTGAATTCCTCACTGATTCTTCGAGTCCGGTGTCGGTTGATGAGCAACTTTCATAAGGGGAAATATGGTAACACCGAGGGCCCAATGAAAGAAGTCAAAAGAAACGACTAAAACAAAAGCACACACAGCATTAAGATTACATGCAAGCAACATCACATTTTACAGCTATTCTCCTCACTATGCATGCCTACTTAAGCACACAATTCTCGAGGAAACTCCGGTACTACGGTCTAACATGCTGTGGCGGTGTGCACGAAAGTGAGTCAATGTGTGGATAGGTTGGTGTAAACAGAGCTACACCAAGCGCTGGATCAGCACCGGTTCCATCTGGACAGGCTTGGCGGTGAGGACGGACTCGGTGATCATGTAACGAGACACGGATGTCACGACCACATCATCATCAAGCGTACGGAAGGGGACCGTACTCGTCCAGGGAATGGGTGATGGAGTAGGATAACGGTGAAAAACAGGGTCTGCTGGCATTGCCCTTTCTTTTGGTAACAAAGACGAGTAAGGGTTGCCAAAGCGGCGGTTTGGATGGCGAGATCCGGGGTAGAAACATGTCTACCACCGAAATGATAGGTGTGGCTGAAGAGAAAAAATATTGGTGCGATACCCGTGCATCAATCCTGCAAATGATCGACACCACTAGGTACCTCGGTATCACGCCGCTGGGACAGAGATGACACCCAACACCAAAGAGCAAGTATGCAAAGCTGGAGGGTGTAGGTATTGGACCGAAAATGTAGCCACCTACACTCACAAGATCAACCGTTAGTGACAAGATAATAAATCTATATGCATGCTATGCAGCAAACAAATGCAGCAACCAAATGCAGCAAGCAAGCTAGACCCTGAACTACAGGTTTCTAACGCTCGCACTGACTAGGGCGTCCTACAGCCAGACCTGCTCTGATACCAAGTCTTGTGGCACCCCGGCTCAGAGAGACCGGAACACCTCGTATTCCAGCCTAGAGATCAAGTCTTTCGGAATACGGCACTGCTTGGCATAGAACAAATCAGCTATTTATTACAATTAGTATGGGTACAAGGGTTCGATATTATAAAGGTTACAGGGGCAAGGCGACACTTCGCCTGCTAAGGTAGTTCTATGCTAGCAGCGAAACAACTCATAGCAGAATAACTTCTAGCAGTGGAGCAATGACGACGGTGATGAACTCCACTCCGCAGGGACTCTGGCTGGGACGTATCCTAGAGCGCAACCTCAGAATCCTCGACAAGCAATCAATCACGGCATCACCTGCAATCTGGCATGACACGCCAGGTGAGTACTTTGAATGTACTCGCAAGCTCACAGCAACCAAAGCAATCAAGACATACAACATCATGGCATTTACAAGTTAATCATTAATGATGAACAACATTAGCATGGCAACAACATGAGCATGGCATGTACATATAATTCAGGATATGAACATGATGATACTAGCATGCAACGGGGGGTCGACATTTAAGGTCTCATGGACCAACTTACTCTGCTCGGAGGTTATCTCGTAACCACAAACTTACCATCGTGATCATCACACGATCACCTCATGATCAACCATCATCAAGAATACCTTCGTGATCATCTCGTGACCACATAAAGATCAACCAACTTCTTTTCTCATCGAACCGGGGTTGTTTATTATTCAGATTATTATTACTGTTGACCCATAGTGTGACCTACTATGAACTGAGTCCATGACCGAGGACGCGGCTATTGATAGATTATACACTCTGCAGAGGTTAGTACACTGTACCCACACTACGGAACTCATGGCCTCATGCTCCCATTCGGGTGGACCAACGACGTTCCGACAAAACCAGTCTATTGCATGACACTCTCCCGGCCACTCCGACAAACTCCCCTTTGGGCTATGTCCTGGGTGACCCTGATGTCAACATGTGACATCCGCCACCTCTATGGCTGCCACCGTCGTGGCCAAACATAAACATCGTCCCAAACGGGGACCTCGGTACCATCAAAACTCGGGTCCTCAAGGCTATGGTAGCCTACCTGATCAGGGTAGCGCGCACCCATAACCTTCCCTCGTAGGAGGCACCGGCGAGAGGCATGACAATAGACCGCATTAGGGCCTCCCCATCCAGGCAAGTGTGGTTGCACTGGTGAGCTCGATTCGGTGGCACCATGACTCAGCCAACAGATTTGTTCAAGTTCAATTAATGTCCGGTTTAACTTGAATGGTGATGAGCTGAGTCATAATAAAATACATAATGAAATGACAATGAAGATGAGTATGATATCAGTGTAACCATGGGTGGGAAACATAACCATTTAACAACATAGCATCAAAAATGATAACTCATTTATTCTACGGGATGCAAATGAGTATGTCATAATGACGATCATGAATATAACAAGTATTTTCATAATAAACCCTAACTATTCAAATGAGCATATCATTATCACTAGCATCGGAAAATAAATCCAAGAACTAACATGATAAGAATATCATTAGCAATTAATCATATCACTTACTAGATGAAAATGAACATGGCATAAGCATAGACATGGATTCACAAGCATATTCGAAGCATTCACAAAATAATTAAATAAGCAAACAATTGTTAAATATTCAAGTGGAAAACCATGGCTATTGGAATGCCATCTTGCAAGTGGCTATTGTGGCTTGCCTGTGGATGGAGGAACCGTCGGGGAGAGGTGCAATGAACTCGCGGAAAGAATCGCCGGAAAAGTTTCCATCTCGGCGGAGCTGTTTTAAGGGCAAGGGCAAAATGGTCATTTCCACAGTGTGACAACCTCATGAAAATGGTACCATCGGAACGGGCTCGACGAACTGAGATCGTGGGCTTTGGAATCACCTGAATCGGAGTTACGGTTGCCGAGTTACGGACGTTCGTTCGTTAGGCACAAATTGAATAAACTTATTCATTTCTGCTCTTAAACAGTGAACGTTCATAATATAAAGGTTTCGGCGGGCTGAGTTAAACAGAAAGCGCATTCCAGAAAAATACGCTTTCGAAGCAAAGGAGACGCATTTTCTCCCGAAGCGCGGCAGAGTACGCTTTCTAGAGGGGAAAGCGCATTCCGCGAAATGCGTGCCCATTTAAGTGGCGGGCCCGGCCGCCTGTGTCACCTACAGCCGGGACCCACCACACCTCTCTCTCTCCTCTCGCCTCCTCCTTCCACCTCTCGACGCGCGCCCGCAGGCAGAAGGAGGTCGCCGGTGCCGGCGCCTGTTCCGGCGGTTCCGGTCACCAACGGCGGCGTCCAGCACATGGGCGGGCTTAGGCCGTCGTGCTGCATCCGTCCAGGCAGGGCATGGGCTGCGGGGAGGCCGAGCACGAACGCTCCTTCGAGCGCGGCGGAGACCGGCGACGTGCGAGCTCGGGCTCGGAGGCACGGCCCACCGGAGAAGGAGAGGAGGTTCTGGAGTGGTTCTAGGAGGCTAGGGGAGGTCCTTGGTGGTGGTAGGAAGGAGAGGAGGGCTCGGCATCGGGCAAATTTGAGAGGGGGAGAGCGGCGGCCATGGCGGCCATCGGAGGTCTAGAGAGCACCTCGAGCTCACTCGAGTGGCTAGGGGGGGGCTTTGGGAGAGGGGTGGAGCTGCTAGTGAGGAGAGGAGAGCCCAGGAGCTGCTTAAATAGCCGAGCGACAGAGCCGTCCCCGGATGGCCGTCCCCCAGGTGTGTACGCGCGCTCTGACGAGGGGCGGTGCACGCTCGGTCAGATGAGGCGACGTGAGAGGGGTAGTGGAGGCGCAGGGGAGGGCAGACGCGGGCGGCGCGGTGTTCGGTCGGCCACCGAGACACTGTGCGCACGCGGCCGTGGCCATCGTGGCGTGAGGAGGGCGAAGGAGGAGGGGGCAAGGGCTCCAGAGGGGGCGCGTGGCTACGGCGGTACTCCGGGACAAGCTGTGACGCGCGAGAACGGGCAGGAGGAAGACGCCCGAAGCAAAACGCCAACCAGAGCACTCCCAACGCTGGCAACCAGCGTGGTCACCGCGTGCACAGGCGCACGCGGTGCGCTGTGGCCAATGAAAACATGTCTAGCGCGTTGTCCTTGCTGAGTGGGATCTCCCTGAAGTGATGGCTCGAAGAAATCTACTGTAGGTTGATGGGAAGGCTCAGCTAAAGTTTGATGCAGCAAACTTTGACCAATAGCTGTGGTAAAATGGTTTGGTTAAATGGTCAAATAAGATGTCACACAGGTTTAGGGTAGGAAGGACTACAATACTGTGAATTTTGAGGTCATTTGGACAAGGTTTGAGTGCAGCTCCTTTACAACTACAAAAATTGGCCAGAATCTAGATCAAGAAGTAGCACTCACATGGATGATTGGATTGAGCTAAAAATTGGCGGAGGATGTTGATTTGGGCATATGAAGGTGCCATAAAAATTTCATCCTATTTGGATAAATAAAAATGGTACTTCCTTCACAATGCTTCCCACTGGACAGAAACTTGGGGGAATTTTGTGGAGCTAATGGGTTGGAAAAATAATGTTAGTTTTGGCATGCTCACATTATTTAGGGATATTTAGGTCCTGGATTAATTTCAGAAGTTTTGAACTAATATAAAATATAGTTGCTTCACAAACTGAAATTGTGACCAGAAACCAAGATTTGAAGGCGTGCTCACATAGATAGTTGGATGGAGATGAAATTTTGTGTAGAGTCATGATTTGATCATATAAATGATCTACCAAAATATCAACTTATTTGGATAATCCTAGCTAGTACTTCCTTCACAAAGCTTCTCTCTGGACAGAAACTTTGGGAATTTGCTGAGGAAGATTTACTAGGCAAATGAAGCTGAATTTTGGCATGTGGCAATAATTTGGATATGAGAGAGTGCCCAAAAATTTTGAGGGCAATAAAAAAAAGATAAATATCACTTCCTTCACAAAGTGCCCTGCTGGACAGAATAGGAAATGAATATTCCTGAATTATTTTTGAACTAGGTAAGGATGGGTTTTGGCATATTTGTGGAAAATATGATCCAAAGAATTTATGAGAATTTTGTGGGAATTTTAGGAAAGACAGAAATATAGGTTGCTTCACAACCTAGAGGAAACATGGTTATTCCTTTAATAGAAAAAGGAATATTCCCAAGAAATAAATATTGGGGTTGGGCTAAGATGGAAATTACATGGCCTTGGGATAGATTTGAGAATGACAAGCCACTAGGAAGTGGCAGGGGAGAAGATCTTCCCAGGTTTCAAGACCACATAGCCACGGAAAAAGAAATCCAAATAAAAAAATTCGAAGAAATCCAAAAGAAAAAGAAAGGGCCAAAAATCGGGGTGTTACAGTTGGCTGGTGTGTGCATGGAAGGTTCCCGTGCCCCACATGCAAGGCAGCTCTTCAATTTCATTGGCTGGAGGCGAGTCGCAAGTATTCTTGCTTCGACTTGCATAGACCGTTCCTAGATCCTCAGCATAAGTTCAGAAAAGACAAGAAGAACTTCATCAAAGGTAGAGTTGTCAAAAACTCTGCACCACCTGCGTTGATAAGCTAACAGATCCTGGATCAGTGAAACGCTCTCGAGCCTGATCCAGAGCATCCAGGGTATTTCAAGGGGTATAATTCGGAACACGCCTGGACTCACAATACATGCTTGTGGGATCTGCCTTACTTCAAAGACCTCCTTCTTCCACACAACATCGACATGATGTACACTGAAAAGAATATCGGCGAGACCCTTTTTGGTACATTATTCGGCATAGAGGGGAAGTCAAAGGATAATCCTAAGGCTAGAGTCGATCAGCAGACTCTATGTGATAGACCGTTACAGAACATGCGACAACCGAAAGGAAAGAAGAACTGGACGAAGCCAAAGGCTGGTTCAATCTTGGAAGGCCAACTATGAGGGAAATTATCTTGTGGGTGAAAATGCAGTTGATGTTCCCCGATGGGTATGCAGCGAATCTAAAGAGGGGAGCGAGTCTTGAAAAATTGAAAATATTTGGTCTCAAGAGTCATGATTGGCACATATGGCTTGAGCGGGTAATGCTGGTGATGTTGCGTGGCTTTATCCCTGAGGATGAATGGCTAGTACTGGCAGAGCTGAGCTATTTCTTCCGTGTTCTTTGTGCAAAAGAACTATCGCCTGCGATGATAGATGACATGGAAAAGTTGGCGCCGGAGTTGCTCTGCAAGTTAGAGAAGATCTTTCCACCGGGCTTCTTTAATCCAATGCAGCATTTGATTTTACATCTCCCGACCAAGGCAAGATTGGGGGGGCCCGTGCAAAATCGTTGGTGCTATGCAACTGAGAGGATGCAGAATACGCTTCGAGCAAAATGTAAAAATAAACGTAGAATTGAAGCATTGATGGCCGAGGCATTCATTACTGAGGAGGCGGCAAACTTCGTGACAGCACACTACGAAGCCAAAAATCGTCATTTGCATAATCCGAAGCCTCGGTACAATGCTGGCGACCCTAAAAAAGGTGGATCCAACCTCAGCCTATTCAAAGGGAAGCTCGCGCCAGCCGGTGCTTCGAAACCAATAGAGTTGGATGTCGAAGAATGGTGGACCATTTCGTTGTATATCTTCAACAACCTAACAGAAGTGCGGCCGTACATCGAGTAAGTTGTCGGTACATTGTTTCGCAACTTCTAATTATTCCTTTGAACTGCTCTTATTCCCGGATATTTGATATAGTCGATACGTCGCCAAATTCTCGGATGGAGCGGTGATCCAAAAGGATTCCGTCGAAGAGTATGAGCTTCTGGCAAAGCATGGAGGCGGCTATCCCGGTTTCATCTCTTTGTTCAAACAAACAGTAATTAGCATTAATAGACCATTTCATTTCTTGGTCTAATTTGCGGCTAATGCAACAATTCTTTCGTATTAAACTTGTAGGCTCATTCAGAGTCTATGGACGCCGAATTGAGACAAGCCGCTAATGGCTTTGACTATAAGGTCTGTTCATTTGAGAAATACGACATCAATGGGTATCGCTTTCGTAGCTTTGGCAAAGAGCTATCTATGGCCGACCGAAAATCTACAAATTGTGGTGTCTCTGCTATCGGCGAAGGAGGTACCGAGTATTATGGAAGAGTTGAAGCAATTTATGAACTTCAATTCTATGGTGAAAACCCACCGAACGTTGTAGTCTTCAAATGTTATTGGTTCCAGCCGAAGGAGACTAGAAGGACTCATGAACATATAGGGCTAGTAGAAATCAAACAAAGCACCCATTTAGATGTTCCCGATGTCTATATGACTGCTCAACAAGCGACCCAAGTTTTCTATCTACCGTGGGCATGCCAAAGTAATGCAAATCTGAAGGGTTGGGATGTCATTTATGAAGTGCCGCCACGTGTTAGACCACCTCCCCCCAATGAAGAGGATTATGAACCTCACATTAACCCAGACACATATGATGGAGAATTCTTCCAAGAAACACGTCTTTCCAAAAAACGTTTCAAGAACCGCTCTACTTCACCCCAGAACATGGAAGTAGACAGCGACAGTGAATCCGACAACACCCCTGAGCCAGAACAAGAAGAGTTGGAACAAGAAGAGTTCGAACAAGAAGAGGTTAGTGCTGCGGATGACCTGTCAATGCTTGACCGATTACAGAACGGCCATCCACATGTTGATGCCGCCGAACCCGATGAGCACGTCATTCATGACGACACGCGTGATAGTGATGATGATGATGATGATGATCCCGGAGCATATATAGACGATCCAGACTATTATTAGTTTGTATGCATCCCAACTTAAATTATATACATATTATTATTCATGTCAGTTATTCAATTTTTTTATGTTGTACTAATTATCCTCAAAATGACATAATTAGCTTATTTAGTCCATTTATGACATAATTAGCTTATTCGTTGCAAAAATGGCATAATAACCTTGCTTACCTCATAAATGTCATATACTTAGCTTATTATCCTCCAAAATGACATAATTACCTAAGTTAGCTCTAAAGTGACCTATACTTACCTAATTTAGGTCAAAAATGGCATAATTACCTAGGTTAGCACAAAAATGACCTATACTTGCCTTATTTTCCTAGGTTAGAACAAAAATGGCATACTTACCTAGGTTAGCTCTAAAATGACACAAATAAGGAATAAGATGAAGAAAAACAAGGAAGAGGAGAAAGAAGGAATAGAAGAAGAAGAAGACTCTTCTTCTTCTTCTAGTCTTCTTATTCTTCTTCTTCTTCTTCTTCTTCTTCTAGTCTTCTTCTTCTTCTAGTCTTCTTCTTCTTCTTCTTCTTCTTCTTCTTCTTCTTCTAGTCTTCTTCTTCTTCTTCTTCTTCTTCTTAGCTTATTTTCCCCAAAAAAGACATACTTAGCTAATTATCTTCCAAAATGACACAATTAGCTTATTTAGTCCATTTATGACATAATTAGCTTATTCGTTTCAAAAATGGCGTAATAACCTTGGTAACCTCATAAATGTCATATACTTAGCTTATTTTCCTCCAAAATGACACAATAAGCTTAGTTAGGTCAAAAATGGCATAATTACCTAGGTTAGCTCTAAAATGACACAAACAAGCAATAAGAAGAAGAAAAACAAGAGGAGAAAAAGAAAGAGAAGAAAAACTCTTCTTCTTCTTCTTCTTGTTCTTGTTCTTCTTCTTCTTCTTCTTCTTCTTCTTCTTTTTCTTCTTCTTCTTCTTCTTCTTCTTCTTCTTCTTCTTCTTCTTCTTCTTCTAGTCTTCTTCTTCTAACTTTCTTATTTCCCATTTTGCAGATTTGATTCACTACATGGAAGCTTGCATTGATGGAGTGCTTGTGTTTACTTTCTGTTTTGATTTTGTATCCATGAACAATGTGAAACTTGCTACCTATGGATGAAACTATTGTAATATGGTGAAACTTGCACGTACTGTTTTCCCTGTGAAATATATATATCATATATTTGCTGTGAAAATGCTTGGATATAACAAAAAAACAGAATAAAAAGGGGAAATACAGGCACTTTGCCGTCTGCCAGCGGACGGCAAAGGTCTTTGCCGTCAGCCAGCGGACGGCAAAGGTGCCACGTGGCAGCAACCTGTGCAACATAGGAGTACTGGGTCTGACCCATTTGGTCATTATGCCATCCGCTGGCAGACGGCAAAGGCGAGTCGTTCTTTGCCGTCTGCAAGCAGACGGCAAAGAAAAAGAGCGGCAGACGGCAAAGAGCGTCGAGGAGTGACGTTATGCCACGGGTCTGCTAACGTCAGGAAGCAGACGACAAAGGGGAGAGCACGTTTGCCGTCCGCCGGCAGACGGCAAAGTCTCCCATTAGCCACCTAACGTGGCTAACGTCTATTCTTTGCCGTCCACTTTCTTTGCCGTCTGCTTGGCCAGGAAAGCTGACGGCAAAGGTGTTTGCCGTCCGCTGTACGAATGCAGACAGTAAATAAGCTCATTACCGTAGCTTACAGTGCCGGAAGCGTTTGCCGTCTGCGGCAGACGGCAAAGACCTTTGCCGTCCGCTTTCTGGTCCTTTGCCGTCGGCCAAGGCAGACGGCAAATCAGCTGATTCCTGTAGTGCCTGGTGTCTATATAAACTAGAGGGTTTAGTCCGTAGAGGGCAGAGTCATTGTCATTATACCCACCTAGGGTTTAGTTCATCTAATCTCAAGGTAGATCAACCCTGTAATTGTCATACAAACACATCAATACAACCAAGCAGGACGTAGGGTTTTATCTCCTCGAGAGGGCCCGAACCTGGGTAAACGCTGTCTCTACGTTCCCTGTTACCCATTGACTCCAAGATCCACAGTTCGGAACCACCTACCCGAGATCTGCCGGTTTTAATACTGACAATGAGGATGGTGGTACGGGTTGCGCTGACGGAAGAGAACAAACTCCTTAGCAGACATCTCATTGGGTGGTGTGCTCTTCTCCTTTTGTTTCTTGGCCACTGACTTGGCGGACTGCCTCTGAGTTGAACCCTCTGCAACCTCATCTGTGTCATGCCCAATATGCGGTCCTATCCTCAAGGAACTCGGAAGCTCCACTAAGGATAGAAGCGCATATCGAAGACGCTTCGCAAGGTGGATATCATTACAACATACCATGTACTGAATAGATGAGAATACCAGATAAAGGCTTACACTCGCCACAAGCTATAGCATGAATACATTAATACAACAATACATAGCAATCATCATACAGAAGAACATGATCCGACTACGGATGAAATCAAACAAAAAAGAAGAACAACATCCACCCTGCTAATCCCAGGCTGCCAACTGGGAACCCATCCTATGATCGACGAAGAAGAAAAATCAGAAGAAGAACTCCAAATAGAACAAGCATCGCTCTCACGTCAAATCATCGCTTTACCTATACCTGCAACTGTTGTTGTTGTAATCTGTCAGCCACGAGGACTCAGCAATCCCATTACCATGTGTATCAAGACTAGCAAAGCTTAATGGGTATGGAATGGATAAGTGGTGAGGTTGCAACAAGCACTAAGCATTGTATGGTGGCTAACTTACGAGTACAAGAATAAGAAGAGTAACTATGCATAATGGTCGCAAACTAGTAATGATCAAGAAGTGATCCTGAACACTAACTTACAAGTCAAACATAACCCCACCGTGTTCTCTTCCCGAATTCCCTCGAAAAGAGACGGTCATGGTTATGGATATGGTTGGTGTATTTTAATTAGATTTAGTGTCAAGTTCTCTACAGCCAGAGGTTATAAATTTCCAAGTCGCCACATAACCGCGGGCACGGCTCTCCGAAAGATTTAACCCTGCAGGGGTGCTCCAAGTAGTCCATTATAAATTACCACATGCATCCGACGGAACATCCTCACACCATGATAACACGATGCTTACGATAAGGAATCCCGGTGGACAAGCCACTCGTAAAAGGTAAAACTAAACCAGCAAGACCTCCCGACGTGTCAACGATCCCGATAGGAGTCGCGTATCTCGTTCTCAGGACATGACCGGATGGGACAAGCTACGAGTAAAACCATAACCTTGAGTTTCCTCATGGTGGCCTCGTAGGCCGCCCGGTTCAGACCAACACTCATGAGGAGCACTGGCCTAGGGGTTGTTGATTAATTATCCTCGGGGTCCGGAAAGTCCCTATGCAAATTTTAGTTGTTATTAGGCAAATGGTAAAACCAATGTTGGGCCTTGCTGGAGAAGTTTATCCTAAAACGAATGATCAGGGGGATTCCCATATGCCCCACATGTGTTAGAAGCGCTCATCAAGGAACATAACACCGGTATTACGGAAACTAGGGTGGCATGAGTTGAACAAAACACCAGGCAAAATGCCGAGCCTTCCACACACAACCAAGTATATAGATGCATTAATTAAATAAGAGATATTGTGATATCCCATGATATCCATGTCCCAACATGGAACAACCTGCAACTAGCAACACTATAAGAGGGGCTGAGCAAAGCGGTAACATAGCCAAACAACGGTTTGCTGCGATGGTGGAAGGTTAGGGGCTGTATCATGCCATTTTGGGAGGCTGACAAACAAGTGGTAGGTAGCAAGACATAGCGATAGCATCGAGACAACTAGCAAGCAAAGATAGTAGTGATATCCAAGGTAATGGTCATCTTGCCTGAAATCCCGCTAGGAAGAAGATCGAATCCATGAAGTAGTCGAACGGAATGTAGTCGAACGAATCCTCACACTTCGCAACGTATCCGGACTATCGAGAAGAAGCACAACCGGAAAGAAGCAGACAACATGGTAAACACACAACATTATCATGGCATAATGCACAATCAAGTATGATGAATGTCCGGTTTAATGAGGCATGGCATGGCAAGATGAAACAACCAAATACTACACATTAAGTGAAGCTCAATATGCAACGAGATGCATATTGATGAAACTCCCCAACAATTATTTAGTTGACTCTCGTTTATGTACATGGCAAGCTTAAATGTTGTTAAACATGGCAAGAGGTGAAGCATAATTAATCTACCTATCTAGGCAATTTAAATGAGGCCGGAAACAACGCATAACAATTCCGGAAAATCCTCACATGCAAATTTCGAATTTGGTACTATTCTGCCCTAAACCATATTTTAATGTTGTTAAACAGCAAAATAAAGTGCACCATTTTAATCTACACGTTTTTCTAGACCATTTACATATATAGTTCATTTAATTCGGAGCTACGGTCATTTATTTATGAAATAAATCATTTTAGCACATCAATTATGCAAAACAATGCAAACAGCAAATTTAAACATTTTAAACATGGATGGAAGTTGCATATTATGAATCTACACAAAATTCTAAGCATTTTACATATATAATTCATTTTAATCCGATGCATGGTTTGCAAGTTATTAATGCATGAACATGAGGGTTTTTCTGTAAAACAGCAGCTCCTGGAATAATTAGAGAAATACGTCCAGAGCAGAAAAAATATATATCGGGCCGAAACTGGGTGAGCGCTGGATAGAATAACGTGCCCGAGCATCGGATTGAGGAGGTGAGCTGGGCTGATGCTCACCAGAGGGCCTTGGGCCGTCGGATCTGGTGGTTGGGGCGACTGCAGGGGCGGCTACGGTGGCCCACCAGAGTGGTGGATGGTCGAGGAGGAGGCGCACGGGGCCGAGGTGCTGTGGCGGCGCATCATCAGAGTTGAGGCAGCAACAAGAGGAGGAGGCACGGGCATGCTTGGCCAGGGAGCAGAGGAGGAGCTCCGGGCTTGGGCGCGCGAAGCTGTGGCCTCGATCCAAACTGGATCAAGCACTGGGTCAGGGAGGCGGCTCAGGTGGCGGCGCGGCCAGTGGCTGCGTGCCAAGTGGCAGTGGGGTAGTGGGGAAGAAGGGCTAGGGGCTAGGGTTGCCTGGCTATATATAGCAAGTGAGCTAGCTTAGGGGCTAACTGGAACCTCCGATATAGATCGGACGGTCGAGACAAAATGCTAGGGGAGTCCAATGAAGAAACCAAAGATGTTTGGGGTATTTTGGGATTGATCCGGACCCATCGGTCATGACCGCCCAGTTCTGGTTCGGAGAAGGTTTTGGACAAGGTTGTGAGTAGGTTTGAGAGAGGTCAACGAAGTCAACGGGTCTGAGAAAAAGGTCAACGGAAAACAAGGGCCAACGTTCACCTCTTCGAGAGAAGCGACAGACTACGAACGGCAACGAGGAGAAACAACAACTAGCTTATTCTTTTTCGTTATTGATTTTCCAACAACTCCGTTCAATCCTTCTTTGTAAGGATGCTTTTCAAATTCAATTGTCATAATTTGCTTCTCCCTTCTTTTCTTTCCACTGATTTAGCTTCTATTCTTTTGTTCCGGAGGCGTTGTGATGTTGCTCCCTTCGAACCATTATCTTTTTTTCGCCAAGATCATGTTCTTTCCTTGCTTATCTTTTTACCGGAGTGTTGTGTCCCCCTTTCAAGTTCTTTTCATCTTATCAAGCTTTGCTTCTCTTTTCTACCGGAGTGCTATCCAAATTCTTTTCTTTGTTCTCATTCCTTATCTATCTCGTTTCGACCAGAGTGGTTTTGAATTCTTGCTTGTTCCTCAAGCCATTCTTTAACTCTTTGCAACCTTCGAGGTTTGTTGGTTTCACTTGTTTGTCCAAGAAGCAACTTTGTTTTACCTCTTTCTTTTTCCTCTTCCTATTCTCATGCTTAGATCTCAGGGTGAGATCTCTTGTAAGTGGGAGAGTGTTGTGACAGCCCGAGACCGATGCTCCAAATGCCTTCCATGTTTTTCGTGATAGCCACCATACAATGCTTAGTGCTTGCTGCAACCTCACCACTTATCCATTCCATACCCATTAAGCTTTGCTAGTCTTGATACCCATGGTAATGGGATTGCTGGGTCCTCATGGCTCGCTGATTACTACAACAACAGGCGCAGGTACAGGTAAAGTGATGATTTGACGTTAGAGCGATGCTTGTTCTATTTGGAGTTCTTCTTCTTTTGCTTCTTCTTCTTCGTCGATCATAGGATGGGTTCCCGGTTGGCAGCCTGGGACTAGCAGGGTGGATGTCGTTCTTCTTTTTTGTTTGATTTCATCCATAGTCGGATCCTGCTCTTCTGTATGTTGATTGCTATGTATTGATGTATTGATGTATTCATGCTGTAGCTTGTGGCGAGTGTAAGCCTTTATCTGGTATTCTCATATATTCAGTACATGGTATGTTGTAATGATATCCACCTTGCGAAGCATCTTCGATATGCGCTTCTATCCTTACTGGAACTTTCGAGTTCCTTGGGGATAGGACCGCATATTGGGCGTGACACAAGCCGCCGCTCCAAGCTGGCCCCCGGTGTAGCAACTCGCCGCTCCAAGCCAGCTCGCAGAGGAGTGGCCAGTTGCTCCATGCCGGCATGCGGGGGAGCACGGCGTCTAGTGAACCGTGGGTGGCCGTGCCATCCGCTGCAAACGTTGGCGGAATCACGGCTTGCCGACGGAGGCGGCCAGCACCTTCGCGGCCGCCGCCGACACCGAGGAAAAGTAGACCATGGGAGCCGCCGCTGCTTGGGTCCCACGAAGGCCACCGCCACCGTGTCGCCGGCATAAACACCCGATGTGTTACCCGGTTTAGCGCACAACACCGTGGACCCCCCCGCGTCGTCTTCACGGAAGCGAAGGAGCCACTCTTCCCCTGGGTCATCCCCTTCGGCTGAAGTGCAGCCGGACATAGGGAAGTTATGGCAGAGGCGGAGGCCACGGAGGCGTAAGGCATGGAGGGCCGCCGCGGCCGGTATCGGGGGAATTACCCGCGGCTAGACCCAGCATCCCAAGGCATAACCCGGCAGGACCAAAGGGCCCATAACCGGGTCACATATGGCATTAAACGGGCCGACTCTCTATGGGCTGGACCCTGGAAGGAACCTGGTAAGAGAAGCAAGACCCGGCCTGGGTAGAACCGGCTCAGAGAGAAAACCCAGCCCGGAGAGAAGACCCGACCTGGGTAGATCAGTTCGGAAGAAAAGACCCGGACGAGGATCCGACTTGTAATAGAAAATAGACTATTTGTAGTCCTACTAGGTCTCTAGATGTAAGCCAGCCCCTTCAACTTATATAAGGAGGGGCAAGGCACCCCAAGAGGGAGAAGTGAATTAGAGACAAGTTAAGAGAGACAAACAAATTAGTAGCTCTTGAGATAGAGGTAGCAAAACAACACCCTTGTAATAGAGATCTTCATCATCAATAGCAATCAAGCAGGATGTAGGCTTTTACTTCCACCATGAGGGGCCGAACCTGGGTAAAACTCGCGTCTCTGGATTCTAATCAACCCCGTTGAAGCTACCACCTAGGTGTGATAGCCTCACCACTAAGTCCTTTCATGAGGACATCTTGCCGTGACAAAACCATGACAGTTGGCGCCCACCGTGGGGCCAGCGCACGGTGGTGTTGTGTTCTTGGAGGGAGCTCTTCAGGGATCGAGAAGCTCGCGATTGGTCGGATAAAGAAGAGCCTGCATGACACAATCGTGCAGGATAACCCGGCATTGGACACCGTTGGGCAGAGCAGACAAATTCATTGTTTTGTGATCAGAATCATGATAAACTTTCGAGCTGGCAGCACGAGATTTGAGACGAAAGAGATTAGGGTTATGGTCTGTTCTGCCGCCGCCGTTCCGAAAAGTCACCGAGACCACCGGTAGGATTTCCATCGTCTGTGCGACACCGAGTCTGAGACAAAGTCTGCTGCACGGGAGATTCATCTGCGGCGTTACTACTCCGAGACCGACAGAAGTGTTGTTCGTACACGCACGTGCACGCGCAAATCGCCCAGGCTGCAGTCATCCGCCGAGTTCCCGTTGTCAATCATGAGTCACCTCCATGTTGAACCGAAGGCAGGCAAAGACGCGCTCACATCCATCAAGCCGCAGCCGTCTACTTCAAGTCCCGAGGAGATCAATCACTGTCGTGGTAAAACGACGATCTATGGGATCGAGAGGATCCCTTTGCGGTTCGGCAGTGGGATCAATATACTACAAAGAGCAGAGCTAGTAGATATGAGCACAAGCAAGGATCTATACAGGTTCGGGTCGCTGTGAGTGTAAAACCGTACTCCTGTTCTGGTGGTTTGATTGTATGAGAGCTCAAAGGTTACAAAGAGCGCAGTTTGCCGGCAAGATGCGTGGGAAGTGCAGCTACAACGTGTAGTTGAGCTAGGAGTCGACCGTTCTAAGTGTAGCTATGGGCCTCCTTTTATAGGCCAAGGGGTTACCACAGAGGCTAACATGGTCATTTACAGAGTATGAATAGTAACTTGCACCATCACCACGTCTATTTCCAGACGGGGTGGGACAAGCGCATTAAATGTACCGTTAGGTGCTACGTCGGGGAGGCGAGGCTTCAGGCAAAAGATCTGTACCACCGGTCCTGGCGCCCTCCTATCACCTTGACACATCCCAAGGACAGGTGTCATTAAAGTTAATCCTGGCGTGGCATGCTGACACGTGCTTCAGCCAGCTGCGTTGACTGCCTGCCCGCTCGACACCTTTAATGCATGCTTATCTAGCCGATGATGAGGTGGAGCGGTAACGGGACAGAATGAGCTTGCCGGGCCGTTGCTTGCCGGCAAGGAGCTTGGCGGCAACCAGAATCTTGGTCTTCAGCTTGCCGGTATAGAGCTTGCCGGCAAGGGCAATCTTGATATTCAGTACGAGAATAGTACTTCTCGATGACCTGCCTTGAGGTCTCCTTCACGATCTTGTTTATCTGAGTCTTGGGTCATAGTTATACTCCGGCAAGCCCTTGCCGTCAAGGAGGCTACAACTTCCTGTGCACAAGTCAGGGTACGAGGGCACCCATGCTTTAGTACACCGACAAAAGCCCGTGAGCCTGGGCCACACGCACATGCGAGGCATCGTTGGGCCAGCCCCGAACAGTGCACAGGCACGCGTGGCAGAGGATAACTATCGTAATATTCTCTGTTACCACGCCCCCCCCACAACGCGCATTAAATGCGGGCATGGGAGGGGTGGAATGGAACGGGCGCGGGGAGGTAGTGCGCCTGAAAAAGTGCAGCCACGTAGGACAGTGAAGAGCCAGGCCCTCGCGCCTTCCCCATAAAAAGGAATCCACGAGGGGTGCTGCTCATTTACCCCCCTTTCTCCCAATCTCGCCATTACCATCGTATTCTTCCTTCCTGCTTCCTTGCGCCTGACTCCTCGCATCTCCTTCCTCGATTTCTGCTATTGAAGAAGGCGAAGCGGCAAGGAGAGTGACTCCCTAGGGTGCTATAAAAAAGGGCAGGGGGGTGGAGACCTCCCCCACTCATCTTCTACCCTTGCAGAGCATCCCGAGGTCATCCCCATGGACTCACCTACGTCACCTCAAGTGCCAGAAGGACCGATGACACGAGCACGAGCAAGAGCAATCGAGAACGAGGTGACATCACTCCTGTCACAATTTCCCTTCGATGCACATGAGAATTGGATGCTACCTCAAACGGAGATGTTATGCATACTCAGGTACCACGAGGATCATCTTGGAGAAGCTAACGGCCATGGATGGTCGTAGGAGGAAGAGGAGCGAGAAGGAGAAGAAGCAAGGCAGCCACACAACAGCAGCCCGGATGATTCGGACCCTGGTCCGGACGATCCGCCCTCAGCCCGGACGATCCAGACCGGCGCCCGGATCATCCGGCTACACGGCGCCCCGGCAACAGCAAGCATACCCCCGAAGCCGGATCATCCGGGTCCTCACCCGGATCATCTGGATGATGCCCGGATGTCCGGACCCAGGCCCGGATGTCCAGCCCTCCCGCTGCTGTTTTAACCCACCTGGACGTCCGGGCGCCCGCCCGGATCATCCGGGCTCCCGACAGTCGGATCATCCGGGCCAGCACCCGGATCGTCCAGCCTCCCCGCAGGACGTGTGTGTGTGTGTGAGGTCCGAGGCCCATGTATCTATTCCGTGTACTACACTATAAATACCCCTTACCCTCTATGTTTTAGGGTTAGCAAAGTATTGGACTTAGAGTTTAGAGCTTTGCTCCTCTGTACCTCTCCTCCAGAGATCAAGACCTCCTCGTGGAGAAGATCCACTCCGGATATCAAGACCTCGACTCCTCTCCGGATCGGGATGAACTAGCTACCGTGTATCCTCCCGTGTTAACTTTGTATCATGATTCATCGTATGTGTATGTGGATCTACTGCATGTGTGTTTTTTGATTGTGTCAATTGAGTGTTTGTGTTCTTCATGTTCTTGCCTTTTCCCCCTCCAATTGTGAAAAGATCGACGAACTACGGTTTCACCCCACATCATCTTGGATCAGATCCACGTTGATTCACAAATTGGAGTTCTTCCCCTCCAATTGCTACCCTCAATTTGTGTGTTTGTCCCCAATTTTGAAAATTCCCACAAAAACAACCCCCCAATTTTTTTTGTGATTTGTGAGTTTGATGATGTTTTGTTGTTTTGATCCGTGGATTTTGTGTGTTGCAAGTGGATCTACCTTTCCCCACCTTTTCCCCACCTCAAATCTTCAAAAATTCGAAGAAATCCGAGAATTGGAGCCCCACCCGTGCCTGACCCGTGCCCGGTTGACCTGCCCGGACGATCCGGACCAGGGCCCAGATCATCCGGACGGCGCCCGGATCAGCCGGACGGTGGCCCGGATCATCCGGCTCTGGCTAAATTTTCTGAATTTTTTTTAGGCCACGTTTAGCCACCGCCACCGCTTCCACTTCGATTCCCCGAGCTCCACCATCGCTCCACCACTACCACATACCTACGTAGGCCACCACCACCATCCCGACAACTTCGTTTGCCATTTGCTTTGAGATTTTGAGTTGTGGTTTTCCCGTGTCCTAGTGTGTTTCGGCTATCTAGGCCCGGTTCGACATCGACCACCACCACTCATCATCGCCACGGACTCGACATCGACAATGATCGCTTCATCATCATGACAACACCACCGTAAGCAAGGATGGTAACCTCGACGACAACTTGTTTCTCCCTTTGCCATTGCATGGTAACCCAAAGGCCCTCTTTTGCATCGCTTTCCTACGAGACTAGCCATTTGCGTATTGCCGGGCAACGATAACTTGTGCACTCTAGTGTTACCATCATATCATCTCTTGTGCCAAATTTTGTTCCCGCATATACATCATTGCTACCATCATGAGAGCATATCGCATAACTGGCCAAAAGAAAAAGAGCAAAAGAAAGAAAGATTTTAAGCAAAGAGAAAAGAGCAACAACAAGCTTGTAAGCAATAGCCATAGCATCACCACATTACATATCATTTTTGATCATCTTGGATCATTGTGACAAGTTCACCGGGACTCATACATACAAAGCATATTTGAGATTGACGTTGATCGTTTTGCATCCTATAGGTTGTGCACAAGTGTCGTATCCGCCTATTAAGCAATCGTGCTAGTGGCTCTCTAGAGTTGTGCAACACGAGCGTTTCCGGGTGTTCCACATTTTGTGCTCATTCCTTGGTTGCATGACCTCACTTATCTTTCCGTGTGTGTGTTCCATCTAACTTTGCTTGGTCTACTTGTGTCACTTGAGAACTTGTGAATCTTTCTCAACACTATTGATATCTTGCTTACAATTGCAAATATTTTGTACCACCATCCTAACCAAACTCCTCCAAAAGCTTTCCTTGTGTAGGTGTGAGACTTGACACGATCCGGTACCAATTGCACTATTTCCATAATACCATATCGAGTGATCATTTATCCATCTTCAACATTGGATAAGGTACATTGGTCTAGTTCGTTCCCTTCTTCCACTAACACTTGTTTGAGAATCATGGATAGGTCGGGTAGTTCTTCGAATCCTCTCTTCGATGAGCAAGACGATGCACCGAACGACTACGTCACCAAGGCACACCTCTTTGGCGTCCAATGAGCATTACATCAAGAAAGTGAACCTTTGGGCGAACGCATCAAACAACTCGCCTCCGACTTTTGACACATTCTTGACGACAAGCTATCATCACAAATGGATGAGTTCCATGCCATGTTGGCAAACCACGCTTCTTCCACTTCATCAATCTCAAGATCAAGATGGCGCCACTCAAGACACGACTCTTCGGACACCTCTTCGGATGCAAGTCTTCCACGAGTACGCTCTCATTGCCCTCAAGTACATAAAGAACGGCAAGCTCCAAGAAATCCATTACGTGGCAATGGTTTGCAAGACCGTCCTTGAGAGTGCGAATGCCAAAAACGGCGAGCAAACAATAACATGGAGCAAGATCAAGTCCCACAACGCCAACGACATGTACAACAAGACGACGACACTCTACTACAAGAACAACATCTTCATGAGGAGCAAGCACTTCAAGCTCAACGTGCCCTACGAGACGCAACTCGCAACGTCACCGAACGCAACCGCCATGTGCGAGAACAAGAAGAGGTCCCACGATGCGAGCAACAAGAAGAAGCAATAAGAAATGAGGAGCGCCAAGAGATGAGGAACCATGCAAGAATTCCACGACCTCGCCGTCAAGACAATCAAGATGAGCACGACGAGCAAGAGCTAGAAGACCCTCCTCCAAGACACGAGCGTCATCATCACCGCCAACAAGACAATGAGGAGCACTACGGCAAGCTCAAGTTCACAATGCCTAAATTCTCCGGTGGAAATGATCCCGAAGAATACCTCTCGTGGGCATTGAAGGTCGACAAGATATTTCGCCTTCACAACTACAACGAAGAAAAGAAGATCGCCATGGCATCTCTAGAGTTCCAAGACCATGTTCTCATTTGGTGGGAGCAAGTGATCGCAAGGCGTCAAGAGAAGGGCGAGCCACCCATCGTGACCTGGAATCAAATGAAGGATGTCATGAGTACTTGTTTTGTGCCTACACATTACAACTGTGACCTCTTCAAGAAACTCCAACTCCTCAAGCAAGGCACCAAATCGGTTGAAGAATACTATCAAGACATGGAAGTATCCATGATACAAGCCAATGTCAAGGAAGATGATGAACAAACTATGGCGCGTTTCTTGAACGACCTCAATCTTACCATCAAGAAAATAGCGGACTTCCAGCCGTACTCCAACCTCCTCGAGCTAGTGCACCAAGCAACCAAGGGGGAGCGACAAGTGCAAGAGGACTACAAGTACTCCAAGTACTCTTCCAAGACCTACGGTTCATACACTCAAGCTTCACCGCCTATGACAACTCCTTCCACAACTCGAGCTACCACAAGTATCGCTGACAAGTCAAGCTTCAAGCAACCTTTAACGTCTTCGAGTTGTCTTCCTACTACTACAAGCAACTCCAAGCAAAAACCTTCGTCATCAACAACTCCTACGGACGATGCCAAGACAAGCGCCATCAAGTGTTTCACATGCAAAGCACGAGGACACAAGTCCTTCGAGTGCCCAACATGATGCACTATGATCATGAACGCTGATGGCACCTACGATTCCATGAGTGAAGATGAAATGGAAGCCCTCGAGCAAGTGGCCATGCACCGCCAAGTGAATGAAGATGATGATAATCTAATCTATTGCGATAATGATTCAAGCCCCGCTCTTCTTGTCTCCAAGGTCTTGACACTTCCACAACATCAATATGAAGTGGTGCGGACTAATACTTCACAACATCTTCCTCTAGTGTTGTCTCATCTCTTGCAGGAATACAAGGGCATGTTCCCCGATGAGCTACCTCCCGGACTACCTCCTCTACGCGGAATCGAACACCGCATTGATCTCATCCCCGGTGCACCTCTACTAAACAAGGCACCTTACTGCTTCAACCTCGACGAGACCAAAGAGATCCAAAGGCAAGTGCAACATCTCATGGAGAATGGGTATGTACGTGAAAGCTTGAGCCCGTGTGCCGTTCCGGTAATTCTTGTACCTAAGAAAGATGGTTCATATCGCATGTCTTCCGATTGTCGTCCCATAAATGCTATCACCGTTAGATATCGTCATCCCATTCCATGCCTAGATGACATGCTTGATGAACTTAGTCGAGCCACCATTTTCTCTAAAATTGACCTTAAAAGTGGCTATTATCAAATTCGCATGCAAGAAGGTGATGAATGGAAAACCGCTTTCAAAACTAAATTTGGCTTGTATGAATGGTTAGTTATGCCTATCGGTTTATCACAAGCTCCTAGCACTTTTATGCATGTGATGCATTATGTTCTTCGCAAATATATTGGCATTTGTGTTGTGGTTTACTTTGCTGACATCCTTGTGTGTAGTGAAACTCTTGAGGATCATTCCAAACACCTTACAGACGTATTGCAAGTTCTTAGAGACGGGCGACTTTATGCTAACATGGAAAAATGCACTATTAGTGTTGATAAGCTTGTTTTCGTGGGCTTTATTGTCTCATCTAAGGGTGTTCATGTTGATGAAACTAAAATTGATGCCATTAAAAATTGGCCACAACCAACCAATTTGCTTCAAGTGCATAGCTTCCGTGGCTTAGCCGGATTTTATAGACGCTTTGTGAAGGACTTTAGCACCATTGCATGCATTGAGTAAGAAGAATGCACCTTTTGTTTGGGGTCCATCCCAAGATGCCGCATTTCATGAGTTTAAGAACTTGCTTACACATGCTCCATTACTTGCATTACCCAACTTTGAGAAAACATTCGAAGTGCATTGTGAAGCTAGTGGTAATGGTATTGGTGGTGTGTTAATGCAAGAGAAACGACCTATTGCATATTTTAGTGAAAAACTCTCCGGCGCACAAATTAACTATCATATCTATGACAAAGAGTTATATGCTTTGGTGAGAGTCTTGCATGTGTGGGAACATTATCTCCATCCACGTGAATTTCTCATCCATACGGATCATGAAACGCTTAAGTACTTAATGGGTCAAACTAAATTGAACAAGCGTCATGCTAAGTGGAGTGAGTGCATTGAGTCATTTCCTTATGTTATCAAGTATATCAAAGGTAAGGAAAATGTTGTGGCGGACGCTTTATCTCGCAAATGCATGTTGATTACTAAACTTGAGTTGAATGTTATAGGATTTGAGCACATTATAGACTTATATGAGCATGATCCATCCTTTGCCATTCCTTATGCTAAATGTTCACCGAATCAAACTTGGGAGCAATATTACTTGAAAGATGGTTATCTTATGAAAGCTAACAAACTTTGTATTCCCGAGTCTTCTCCTCGTTTGCTACTTTTGCAAGAAGCTCATGGTGGAGGACTCATGGGACATTTTGGACGTGACAAGACCTTCGCTATGCTCTCAAAGAACTACTTTTGGACTAAGATGTTTCGAGACGTTTCACGCTACACCATCCGGTGTTCTACATGCCGCAAAGCTAAGTCCAAAGCTCAATCTCATGGTCTATATATGACACTTCCTATTCCATATCAACTTGGGGAAGATATTAGTATGGACTTTGTGCTTCGTTTGCCTCGTACTCAAAATAACAAAGACTCGATATTTTTTGTTGTGGACCATTTCTCTAAGATGGCACATTTCATTCCTTGTCACTAGAGCGACGATGCTTCACATGTTGCAAATCTTTTTTGTAGGGAAATCTTGAGATTACATGGAGTGCCGAAGACGATTGTATCGGACTGTGACGTCAAGTTCCTAAGCTACTTTTGGAAGACACTATGCTCCAAGTTCGGAATCAAGCTCCTATTCTCGTCGGCTTATCATCCTCAAACCGATGGCCAAACGGAGGTCACCAACCAGACGCTTTCCACTCTCCTTCACGTGTTGATCAAGAAGAACATAAGGGAGTGGGATGAACGCCTACCCATCGCCGAGTATGCCTACAATCGAGCAAGACATTCGACTACCGGCAAGTCCCCCTTCGAGGTCGTCTACGGCTTCAACCCGTTGTCTTCATTGGACATCCTACCGCTACCACTCCAAGAGCGCACTGACATGGATGCGAGTGCACGAGCGACATATCTCAAAAAGATGCATGAAGATACAAGGTAAGCAATCAAGTGCCAAGTACAATGACTCATGACCAAGATCAACATCGACAAGCACCCCATGGTGTTCAACCCCGGAGATCTTGTGTGGCTACACCTACGCAAAGACTCCTTCCCCAATGAACGCAAGTCAAAGCTACTACCTCGAGCCGACGGACCATTCAAGGTGCTAGCACGGTACAATGACAACGCCTACAAGATCGACATACCACATGACAAGTACAACGTGAGTGATATATTCAACATCAAGGACTTATCCCCCTTCCATGGTGATGTGGATCTTGATCCGAGGACTGATCTTTCCCAAGAGGGGGGGAGATGATGTGGAGCATCCCGAGCTCATCCCCATGGACTCACCTACGTCACCTCAAGTGCCACGAGGACCAATGACACGAGCACGAGCAAGAGCAATCGAGAATGAGGTGACATCACTCCTCTCACAATTTCCCTTCAATGCACATGAGAATTGGATGCTACCTCAAACGGAGATGTTATGCATCCTCAGGTACCACGAGGATCATCTTGGAGAAGCTAACAGCCATGGACGATCGAAGGAGGAAGAGGAGCGAGAAGGATAAGAAGCAAGGCAGCCAGACAGCAGCAGCCCGGACGATCCGGCCTCAACCCGGATGATCCGGACTGGCGCCCGGATCATCCGGCTACACGGCGCCCCAGCAACAGCAAGCATACCCAGAAGCCAGATCATCCGGGTCCTCACTCGGATCATCCGGACGATGCCCTGATGTCTGGACCCAGGCCCGGATGTCCGGCCCTCCCGCTACTGTTTTAACCCGCCCGGACGTTCGGGCACCCGCTGGGATCATCCGGGCTCCCGACAGCCGGATCGTCTGGGCCAGCACCCGGATCATCCGGCCTCCCCGCAGAACGTGTGTGTGTGTGAGGCCCGAGGCCCATGTATCTATTCCGTGTACTAGACTATAAATACCCCTTGCCCTCTATGTTTAGGGTTAGCAAAGTATTGGACTTAGAGTTTAGAGCTTTGCTCCTTCGTACCTCTCCTCCGGAGATCAAGACCTCCTCGTGGAGAAGATCCACTCCGGATATCAAGACCTCGACTCCTCTCCGGATCGGGATGAACTAGCTACCGTGTATCCTCCTGTGTTGACTTTGTATCATGATTCATCGTATGTGCATGTGGATCTAGTGCATGTGTGATTTGTGATTGTGTCAATTGAGTTTTTGTGTTATTCGTGTTCTTCATGTTCTTGCCTTTTCCCCCTCCAATTGTGAAAAGATCAACGAACTAGGGTTTCACTCTACATTATCTTGGATCAGAGCCACATTGATTCACAAATTGGAGTTCTTCCCCTCCACTTGCTACCCTCAATTTGTGTGTTTTTCCCCAATTTCAAAAATTCCCACAAAAATAACCCCCCAATTTTTTTGTGATTTGTGACTTTGATGATGTTTTGTTGTTTTTGATCCGTGGATTTCGTGTGTTGCAAGTAGATCTACCTTTCCCCACCTTTTCCCCACCTCAAATCTTCGAAAATTTGAAGAAATCCGAGAATTGGAGCCCCACCTGTGCCTCACCCGCGCCCGGTTGACCTGCCCAGACGATCTGGACCAGGGCCCGGATCATCCGGACGGCATCCGGATCAGCCGGACGATGGCCCAGATCATCCGGCTCCGGCTGAATTCTCTGAAATATTTTAGGCCACGTTTAGCCACCGCCACCGCTTCTACTTCGATTCGCCGAGCTCCACCATCGCTCCATCACTACCACATACCTACCTAGACCACCACCACCATCCCGACAACTACGTTTGCCATTGGCTTTGAGATTTTGAGTTGTGGTTTTCCCGTGTCCTAGTGTGTTTCGGCTATCTAGGCCCGTTTCGACATCGACCACCGCCACTCATCATCGCCACGGACTTGACATCGACAATGACCGCTTCACCATCGTGACAACACCACCGTAAGAAAGGAAGGTAACCTCGACAACAACTCATTTCTCCCTTTGCCCCAAAGGCCCTCTTTTGCATCGCTTTCCTACGAGACTAGCCATTTGAGTATTGCTGGGCAACGATAACTTGTGCACTCTAGTGTTACCATCATATCATCTCTTGTGCCAAATTTTGTTCCCGCATATACATCATTGCTACCATCATGAGAGCATATCGCATAAGTGGCCAAAAGAAAAAGAACAAAAGAAAGAAAGCTTTTAAGCAAAGAGAAAAGAGCAACAACAAGCTTGTAAGCAATAGCCATAGCATCGACACATTACATATCATATTTGATCATCTTGGATCATCGTGACAAGTTCACGGAGACTCATACATACAAAGCATATTTGAGATTGGCGTTGACCATTTTGCACCTATAGGTTGTGCACAAGTGTCGTATCGGCCTATTAAGCAATCGTGCTAGTGGCTCTCTAGAGTTGTGCAACATGAGCGTTTCTGGGTGTTCCACATTTTGTGCTCATTCCTTGGTTGCACGACCTCACTTATCTTTCCGTGTGTGTGTTCCGTGTAACTTTGCTTGGTATACTTGTTTCACTTGCGAATTTGCGAATCTTTCTCAACATTATTGATATCTTGCTTACAATTGCAAATATTTTGTGCCACCATCCTAACCAAACTCCTCCAAAAGCTTTCCTTGTGTAGGTGTGAGACTTGACACGATCCGGTACCAATTGCACTATTTCCATAATACCATATCGAGTGATCATTGATCCATCTTCAACATTGGATAAGGTACATTGGTCTAGTTCATTCCCTTCTTCCACTAACACTTGTTTGAGAATCATGGATAGGTCGGGCACTTCTTTGAATCCTCTCTTCGATGAGCAAGACGATGCACCGAATGACTACGTCACCAAGGCACACCTATTCGGCGTCCAACGAGCATTACATCAAGAAAGTGAACCTTTGGGTGAACACATCGAACAACTCGCCTCCGACTTTCGACACACTCTTGACGACAAGCTATCATTACAAATGAATGAGTTCCGTGCCATGTTGGCAAACCGCACTTCTTCCACTTCGTCAAGCTCAAGATCAAGACGGCACTACTCAAGACACGACTCTTCGGACACCTCTTCGGATGCGAGTCTTCCACGAGCACGATCTCATTGCCCTCAAGTACACGAAGAACGACAAGCTCCAAGAAATCCATTACGTGGCAATGGTTTCCAAGACCGTCTTCGAGAGCACGAATGCCAAAACCGGCAAGCAAACAATAACATGTAGCAAGATCAAGTCCCACAACGCCAATGACAAGTTCACCAAGACGACGATGCTCCACTACAAGAACAACATCTTCGTGAGGAGCAAGCACTTCAAGCTCAACGTGCCCTACGAGAAGCAACTCCCAACGTCGCCGAATGCAACCGCCATGTGCGAGAACAAGAAGAGGTCCCACGACGCGAGCAACAAGAAGAGGCCGCAAGAAATGAGGAGAGCCAAGAGATGAGGAATCGTGCAAGAATTCCACGACCTCGCCGTCAAGACAATCAAGTGAGCATGACAAGCAAGAGCTAGAAGACCCTCTTCCAAGACACGAGCCTCATCGTCACCGCCAACAGGACAATGAAGAGCGCTACGGCAAGCTCAACTTCACAATGCCTAAATTCTCCGGTGGCAATGATCCCGAAGAATACCTCTTGTGGGCATTGAAGGTCGACAAGATATTTTGCCTTCACAATTACAACGAAGAAAAGAAGATCGCCATGGCATCTCTAGAGTTCCAAGACTATGTTCTCATTTGGTGGGAGCAAGTGAACGCTAGGCGTCTAGAGAAGGGCGAGCCACCCATCGCGACTTGGAATCAAATGAAGGATGTCATGAGAGCTCGTTTTGTGCCTACACATTACAACCGCGATCTCGTCAAGAAACTCCAACTCCTCAAGCAAGGCACCAAGTCGGTTGAAGAATACTTTCAAGAAATGGAAGTATCCATGATACCAGCCAATGTCAAGGAAGATGATGAACAAACTATGGCACATTTCTTGAACGGCCTCAATCTTACCATCAAGAAAATAGTGAACTTCCAACCGTACTCCAACCTCCTCGAGCTAGTGCACCAAGCAACCAAGGCGGAACGACAAGTGGAAGAGAACTACAAGTACTCCAAGTACTCTTCCAAGACCTACAGTTCATACACTCAAGCTTCACCGCCTACGACAACTCCTTCCACAACTGGAGCAACCACAAGTACCGCTGACAAGTCATGCTTCAAGCAACCTTCAACGTCTTCGAGTTGTCTTCCTACTACTACAAGCAACTCCAAGCAAAAACCTTCGTCATCAACAACTCCTACAGACGACGCCAAGACAAGCGCCATCAAGTGTTTCACATGCAAAGGACGAGGCCACATGTCCTTCGAGTGCCCAACACGATGCACCATGATCATGAATGCCGACGGCACCTACGATTCCATGAGTGAAGATGAAATGGAAACCCTCGAGCAAGTGGCCATGCACCGCCAAGTGAATGAAGATGAAGACAATCAAATCTATTGCGATAATGATTCAAGCCCTGCTCTTGTTGTCTCCAAGGTCTTGACGCTTCAACAACATCAAGATGAAGTGGTGCGGACTAATACTTCACAACATCTTCCTCTAGTGTTGTCTCATCTCTTGCAGGAATACAAGGACGTGTTCCCCGATGAGCTACCTCCCGGACTACCTCCTCTACGCGGAATCGAACACCGCATCGATCTCATCCCCGGTGCACCTCTACCGAACAAGGCACCTTACCGCATCAACCCCGACGAGACCAAAGAGATCCAAAGTCAAGTGCAACATCTCATGGAGAATGGGTATGTACGCAAAAGCTTGAGCCCGTGTGCCGTTCCGGTAATTCTTGTACATAAGAAAGATGGTTCATATCGCAAGTCTTCCGATTGTCGTCCCATAAATTCTATCACCGTTAGATATCGTCATCCCATTCCACACCTAGTTGACATGCTTGATGAACTTAGTGGATCCACCATTTTCTCTATAATTGACCTTAAAAGTGGCTATTATCAAATTCGCATGCAAGAAGGTGATGAATCGAAAACCGCTTTGAAAACTAAATTTGGCTTGTATGAATGGTTAGTTAGGCCTATGGGTTTATCGCAAGCTCCTAGCACTTTTATGCATGTGATGCATTATGTTCTTCGCAAATATATTGGCATTTGTGTTGTGGTTTACTTTGATGACATCTTTGTGTGTAGTGAAACTCTTGAGGATCATGTCAAACACCTTAGAGACGTATTGCAAGTTCTTAGAGACGAGCGACTTTATGTTAATATGGAAAAATGCACTTTTCTTATTGATAAGCTTGTTTTCTTGGGCTTTGTTTTCTCATCTAAGGGTGTTCATGTTGATGAAACTAAAATTGATGCTATTAAAAATTGGCCACAACCAACCAATTTGCTTCAAGTGCGTAGCTTCCTTGGCTTAGCCGGATTTTATAGACGCTTTGTGAAGGACTTTAGCACCATTGCACGCATTGAGTAAGAAGAATGCACCTTTTGTTTGGGGTCCATCCCAAGATGCCGCATTTCATGAGCTTAAGAACTTGCTTACACATGCTCCATTACTTGCATTACCCAACTTTGAGAAAACGTTCAAAGTGCATTGTGACGCTAGTGGTAATGGTATTGGTGGTGTGTTAATGCAAGAGAAACGACCTATTGCATATTTTAGTGAAAAACTCTCCGGCGCACAACTTAACTATCCTATCTATGACGAAGAGTTATATGCTTTGGTGAGAGTCTTGCATGTGTGGGAACATTATCTCCATCCACGTGAATTTGTCATCCATACGGATCATGAAACGCTTAAGTACTTAAAGGGTCAAACTAAATTGAACAAGCGTCATGCTAAGTGGAGTGAGTTCATTGAGTCATTTCCTTATGTTATCAAGTATATCAAAGGTAAGGAAAATGTTGTGGTGGACGCGTTCTCTCGCAAATGCATGTTGGTTACTAAACTTGAGTGAAATGTTATAGGATTTGAGCACATTAAAGACCTATATGAGCATGATCCATCCTTTGCCATTCCTTATGCTAAATGTTCACAGAATAAACTTGGGAGCAATATTACTTGAAAGATGGTTATCTTATGAAAGCTAACAAACTTTGTATTCCCGAGTCTTCTCTTCGTTTGCTACTTTTGCAAGAAGCTCATGGTGGAGGACTCATGGGACATTTTGGACGTGACAAGACCTTCACTACGCTCTCAAAGAACTACATTTGGCCTAAGATGTTTGGAGATGTTTCACGCTACACCATCCGGTGTTCTACATGCCGCAAAGCTAAGTCCAAAGCTCAATCTGATGGTATATATATGCCACTTCCTATTCCATATCAACCTTGGGAAGATATTAGTATGGACTTTGTGCTTGGTTTGCCTCGTACTCAAAATGGCAAAGACTCGATATTTATTGTTGTGGACCATTGCTCTAAGATGGCACATTTCATTCCTTGTCTCAAGAGCGACGATGCTTCACATGTTGCAAATCTCTTTTGTAGGGAAATCTTGAGATTACATGGAGTGCCCAAGATGATTGTATCGGACCATGATGTCAAGTTCCTAAGCTACTTTTGGAAGACACTATGCGCCAAGCTCGGAATCAAGCTCCTATTCTCTTCGGCTTATCATCCTCAAACCGACGGCCAAATGGAGGTCACAAACCGGATGCTTTCCACTCTCCTTCACATGTTGATCAAGAAGAACATAAGGGAGTGGGAAGAATGCCTACCCATCGCCGAGTACGCCTACAATCGAGCAAGACATTCGACTACCGGCAAGTCCCCCTTCGAGGACGTCTATGGCTTCAACCCGCTGTCTCCATTGGACATCCTACCGCTACCACTCCAAGAGCGCACCGACATGGATGCGAGTGCACGAGCGACATACCTCAAGAAGATGCATGAAGATACAAGGCAAGCAATCGAGTGCCAAGTACAATGACTCGCGACCAAGATCAATATCAACAAGCACCCCATGTTGTTCTACCCCGGAGATCTTGTGTGGCTACACCTACGCAAATACTGCTTCCCCAACGAACGCAAGTCAAAGCTACTACCTCGAGCCGACGAACCATTCGAGGTGCTAGCATGATACAATGACAAAGCCTACAAGATTGACATACCACATGACAAGTACAACGTGAGTGACATATTCAACGGCAAGGACTTATCCCCCTTCCATGGTGATGTGGATCTCGATCCGAGGACGGATCTTTCCCAGGGGGGGAGATGATGCAGAGCATCCCGAGGTCATCCCCATGGACTCACCTACATCACCTCAAGTGCCACGAGGACCGATGACACGAGCATGAGCAAGAGCAATCGGGAACGAGGTGACATCACTCCTCTCACAATTTCCCTTTGATGCACATGGGAATTGGATGCTAACTCAAACGAAGATGTTATGCATACTCAGGTACCACGAGGATCATCTTGGAGAAGCTAACGGCCATGGATGATCGAAGGAGGAAGAGGAGCGAGAAGGAGAAGAAGCAAGGCAGCCAGACAGCACTAGCCCGGACGATCCGGACCCTGGTCTGGACGATCCGGCCTCATCCCGGACGATCCGCACCGGCGCCTAGATCATCCGGCAACACGGTGCCCCGGCAACAGCAAGCATACCCCCAAAGCCGGATCATACGGGTCCTCACGCGGATCATCCGGAAGATGCCCTGATGTCTTGACCTCCCGCTACTGTTTTAACCCTCCCGGACGTCCGGGCGCCCGCCCGGATCATCCGGGCTCCCGACAGCCGGATCGTCCGGGCCAGCACCCGGATCGTCCGGCCTACCCGCAGAACGTGTGTGTGTGTGAGGCCCGAGGCCCATGTATCTATTCCATGTACTAGACTATAAATACCCCTTCCCCTCTATGTTTTACGGTTAAGCAAAGTATTGGACTTAGAATTTAGAGCTTTGCTCCTCCGTACCTCTCCTCCGGAGATCAAGACCTCCTCGTGGAGAAGAACCACTCCGGATATCAAGACCTCGACTCCTCTCCGGATCGGGATGAACTAGCTACCGTGTATCCTCCCGTGTTGACTTTGTATCATGATTCATCGTATGTGTATGTGGATCTAGTGCATGTGTGATTTGTGATTGTGTCAATTGTGTGTTTGTGTTCTTCGTGCTCTTCGTGTTCTTGCCTTTTTCCCCCTCCAATTGTGAAAAGATCGACGAACTACGGTTTCACCCTACATCATCTTTGCTTTCCCAGAGGTCCACCGCCGCGTTGGCGAGGGGTGGAGACCGGGCCCGCGCTTCTGCTGCTGCCACGAGGGCCCCCCCTCGGGGCCGAACGCATTCCTCAGTGGCTGCCATGGAGGCCAGCACTAGCGCCCGTGGAAGGGTCGCCCCCCGCGGCCGTGGAGGGCGCGGCACTCGTGGTCGAGGCTGGCGTGGCGGAGCGGCCCTTCTTTCCCCTCAGGCGGCCGCCCCTTCCACCTCAGGCGGAGGCCCATAGGGCGGTGGCGGCGCATGAGTTCGTCGTGGGGCTGCACCGTCGGCCCCGCAGTAGGCTCCGGCTCTCGGACTCCTTTACGAGGGCGATGGAGGACTGCAGGCCCTCGGGCCTATGGCTACAGGCGGATGGCTGCTGCAACGGCCCATCCTGGGTGGCGGCTAAATTCTCCACTGCCGGCATCCTATACCTGACGCGGGGGTTGAAATCGTTCGCCCGCTCCCGCGGTATAAGGCGGGGGCAGCTCCTCCAGTTTAGGTACGACGGAGCTACCGCACTCTTCGTGAAGTTCTTCGGGGTCTCCGGCGGCCGTATGGAGTGCTGCGCGGAGAGCGAGAGCAGCAGCGGCACCGACTCCGCTAGCGAGAGCGAAAGCGATGAAAGCTCCTCGCGCATCAAGAGCGAAGGCGATGATTTCGACTAGGCGCAAGTAGCGCCCGAGTCGAATCTTGAAAATGAGCCGCACTCCGCCTAGGCTCCTCTCTTTTGCTCCTATATCAGAACCAATGTAGCCCCGTGGGGGCATGAAAAATGAATTTTGCATTTATGCGCTTAATGGTTGCTGTAATTTGTGTTTTGGATGAATGTATGCATGCTATCTCTTGTTTTATCTTGTCTTTGCATGATTCTTGTACCCTACGCTTGCTGAAAACTTGCCGGTGCGCACACTCTTGCCGCGAGCGCTTGAGGAACGAGTCCTTAGCAGCTTGCCGGAAGTGCCACTGCCGGCAAGGATACACTTGACGATCACGCACTACGACTGGATTGGCTAACCACGTAGGGTGTAGCACTCCTCTAACTAGACCTGCTGCTTCCAACTTCTTGATCTCTTCGGCAATGAACTCTTGCCTCTCCAAGGCTTTCTTCCTGACCTTCTGCTTGACGGGTCTCGCATGAGGGCAGACGGCAAGGTGGTGCTCAATTACGTCCTTAGGAACACCGGGGATGTCAGATGCTTGCCAAGCAAACACATCGACATTCGCCTGTAGGAAGGCAACGAGCTCGCTTTCCTATTTGTCACCGAGAGTGGCACTTATGGAGAAAGTGCCACCCGTCCCATCCTCTCTCATAGAAACTTGCTTGGTCACCAGCGCGGAGGCCTTAGCTTTCTTGCTCTTGCCAGTAGAGCTCTCTGGTATGTCCTCGACGGGCGTGCTGCACTCTAAAGTGCGCTTCCCGGAGTCCGTATTAGGGGTCCTGCCGGACTTCTTCTTCTTCTTTCCTCCCCCGGAAGCTTTGCAGGCAGGAGCAGGTGCCTTGTTGGTAGGCGCTGCAACTGCCTCCCGGTAGAGCTTGTCGGTGTAGATGATTGCGTCCTTATGGTTCGACTTGATGGTGAGGACGCCCATCGGCCCTGGCATCTTGATGAAATTGTAGGCGAAGTGCAACGCGGCCATGAACTTGGCCAGCGCCGAACGGCCCAGAATGCCATTGTAGGGCAGGGGCATCTTGATGACGTCGAAGATGATCTTCTCTGTCTGGTAGTTGAGGTCGCTACCAAATGTGACCAGCAGCATGATCTGGCCCTTCGGCTTGTTCCTCCATGGACTGATCCCCTGCAACATGCCGGTCTCCTCAAGATCCTTGACGGGGATCTGCAACCTCTTGATCACATCGGGGGAGATCAAGTTCAAGCCAGCCCCACCGTCCACCAACATCTTCATCACCCAGAGGTTGCGGATTGTTGGCGAAACCAACAACGGCAAACACCTGACCGCAGTGGTGCGATCAGGGTGATCCTTGGCGTTAAAGACGATGGGCGTGTGCGACCACTTGAGTGGCTTCTGCGCTTCCATCATGGGCTCCGCGGTATTCACCTCGCGCATCCACTGCTTCAGTTGCCGGTGCGAGGAGTGCAAAGATGTGCCTCCGTCAACACACATGGCATCCACTGCGTTCTGGAACTCCTTGTCGGACTCATCTTCGTCCTCATCACCATCATCTTGGCCCTGAGCAGCCTTCTCTTCTGGCTACTTGCCTTGCCGCGGCGGCCACCTCGGCCACCACGGTTCTGGTTGCCGGATCCACCGGCACCATCCTGGCCCTTCTCCTTGTCCCGCATCTCGTACTCTTGCTTCTGCTTCTCGGCAAGCTGCTCCACTTGCCGGCACTCCTGGAGATCGTGGCCCTTGGTATGGTGGATCTTGTAGTAGGGCCCACCGGTCTTGACGCTCTTGTCTCCACCTACAGCCTCCCGGCAGTCAGTGCACCCGACAACCTCCTTGCCAGGGCTTTCTGCCTTGGACTTCTTGGCGGTGTTGGCATCACCGGGGCTCTCGACTGCCATCACTGTCTTGCCTTTGTGCTTCTGATTGCGCTTCCGGCTCTTCTTCTGCAGTGTAGACGCATCATCTACGGGGTTGAAGCATCATCTGCGTCGTCATCTTCGGAGTCGACTTTGGCGCCAGCATCTTCCCCAGGGAGTCGCCTCCCTTCCTCAGCACGTGCACACTTGTCCGCCAAGGCATACAACTCGTTGATGGTTCTGACCTTCACGATATTCATCTTAGACCACATTATGCGGTTGCGCACATTCGTGTGGAATGCGGTGCAAATAACCGCGGGATGAACATCGGGGATGTTGTGGTGCACACGGCTAAACCTCTGTATGTACTTGTGGAGGGTCTTGCCATCTCTCTGGGGGATCACATTCAACTCGCTCTCCTGACCAGCGAGCTTGTGGCCACCCTGGTAGGCACCCATGAATTGATGGCATAGATCCGGCCAAGAGGAAATGGAGCCCTCCGGCAAGTTCATCAACCATGATCTGACGTTGGGCCTGAGCGCCAAAGGAAAGTAGTTGGCCATCAGCTTGTCGTCGTGTCCCCCGGCAGCCTGCAACGCGATGGTGTAGATGCGAAGGAAGTCTACTGGACTGAGCGTGCCGTCGTACTTGTCGGGTAGCTCTGGCTTGAAGGGACGGGCGGACGGCCAGCACACTTGCCGCAGCTCATTGGTAAACATTGGGCAGCCCACCTCGTAAGGTAGGCACCCAGGGTACCCTAGCGTTGGCACGTATGCTACCAGCCCGGCACAGTTGTCTGATAGACGACATTCTTCCAGGCGCCGCTCAATCTTCGTACGGGCGTCTTCGTCGCGCCATTTGTGGAGCACTTGGTGCTGGTCTCGGTGGCCCCGTGGATCTGACGACGCCATGGACATGGTGTCCTGGTCATCCGATCGGCGAGCTTGCCGTCATGGTGGTTGTTTACATGGGGGTGACTGCACCGTTGGTGCGCCGTCCCCGGCATGGCAGCCAGATGGTCCTGCCGGCACTGTGGGTGGTTGTCTGGACGGGCCCACATCCTGCATCTTGCCGGGATCGGCAAAACTGATGAGACTCTGGATAGTGGCCCTCTATTCTTCCATTTTGTCTAGGGCTGGCGGGAAGTTCAAAATCATTTTAACTCGCGCCATAGCCTCTGCCGCCGTGGTTGGCATGGCAGGAAACACGGAACGGGACGACGTTCGACTTCTGGCAGGGCCAGGAGGGAGCTCGTCACGTAACTCCTGCCGCGGCGCATGCCCACCAATGGGCTGGCCTAGTGGTGTAACCTGAGCATCGTGAGGATGATGCTCAAGACCGGCTTGACGCCGTCTAGGACCACCAGCGCCGCGGGGGAGCGTGGCGCGCCCATCTTGCGATGGTCACTGCACACGTCCTGCCGCAGCGTTGTTGGACGTCGCCGCTCCGTCCTTGGATGTCGCAGCGGCGGGGTCCTGGTCTGCACTGGTCCAAATCATAATACTGGGATGAACAGGCTCACCAGTGGGTTGTTGGAGTTGGCCGTCTGCGCCATCTTCAGTGTGCTGACTGCGATCGCCAGCATGGTGGGGATGCTGGACACCCGCATCGCCGGCATCTCCTACCCTGGCTGTCCCAACCGTAGTGCCTGTCCGGATGCCTGGGAAGGCAGCTTGGAGGTGGTGGGATCCATCGTGGCTCTGGTCTTCTTCTTCGGCACCATCGATGAAGGTGATGGAGCTGGTACTCAAACTATGAACGCTGATTCGTAATACAAGAGCCCCTGCCTGGCGCGCCAAAGATGTCGTGGTAAAACGACGATCTATGGGATCAAGAGGATCCCTTTACGGTTCGACAGTGGGATCAATATACTACAAAGAGTAGAGCTAGTACATGTGAGCACAAGCAAGGATCCATCCAGGTTCAGGCCGCTGTGAGCGTAAAACCCTACTCCTGTTCTGGTGGTTTGATTGTATGAGAGCTCAAAGGTTACAAAGAGAGCAGTTTGCTGGCAAGATGCGCGGGAAGTGCAGCTACAACGTGTAGTTGAGCTAGGAGTCGACCATTCTAAGTGTAGCCATTGGCCTCCTTTTATAGGCCAAGGGGTTACCACAGAGGCTAACATGGTCATTTACATAGTATGAATAGTAACTTGCACCGTCACCACGTCTATCTCCAGACGGGGTGGGACAAGCGCATTAAATGCACCGTTAGGTGCTATGTCGGGGAGGCGAGGCTTCGAGCAAAAGATCTGTACCACCGGTCCTGGCATCCTCCTATCACCTTGACACGTTCCAAGGACGGGTGTCATTAAAGTTAATCCTGGCGTGGCATGCTGACACGTGCTTCTGCCTGCTGCATTGATTGCCTGCCCGCTCGACACCTATCATGCGTGCTTATCTAGCTGATGATGAGGTGGAGTGGTAACGGGACAGAACGAGCCTGCTGGCGCGGAGCTTGTTGGGCCATTGCTTGCCGGCAAGGAGCTTGCCGGCAACCAGAATTTTGGTCTTCACCTTGCCTGTACAGAGCTTGCCGGCAAGGGCAATCTTGATCTTCAGTACGAGAATAGTACTTCTCGATGACCTGCCTTGAGCTTCACGATCTTGTTTTTCTGAGTCTTGGGGTCATAGTTATCCTCCGGCAACCCTTGCCGTCAAGGAAGCTACAACTGCCTGTGCACAAGTCAGGGTACGAGGGCACCCATGCTTTAGTCACTACTGCAGGCGACCGCTAACGCGACACATGAATCAGAGACCCCGCGACCAAACTATGTGTGCTGCATGCATCGCAAACGGTGTAGTAATAAAACCGTCCCAAATAAGACAAATTGTTTGCGATGCCGGAGACATCAAAAAAGATTCAGATTAGAGACGCATGTGCGATACATGGCATATCGTTGGTCCATACGAACTATGTGCGATAAGCCAGAACAAAAAACATGGTCAGCCAGTTCGAGGTGTGTGCGATACACAGCATACAGTTTACTCAGATGAACTGTTTGTGATTATCCAACACAACAGAAACGAGCAGCTAGTTCGAGGTGTGTGCGATGCACGGCATGTGGTTCACTCGAATGAACTGTTTGCGATTACCCAACACAACAAAAATGGTTCAACTTAACAAGGTGTGTGTGATACACGGCAAACAGGTTAGTAATCTGAAATGTGTGGGAAAACGGATAACAACACAAACGATTCCTGCTAATAACCCGTGTGTGTTGTGGGCAAACGTTTGCTTGTATACAATTGTTAGCGATTGTTGAAATCATCACCGACGGGTTCCCTAGTTTAGTCCGTCTGTGATGTAATTTGCTCAGTCTATAGAAGAACAACATATATAACCAAATTAAACATCCAATTACATAGGTGACTATACAAAACATTCGCACACACCTCAATAAACAATTACATGCATTCTAAACTAGGAGAAACGATCATCTAATCATCTACTTCTTGTGACACTGCCTCCACTACTCGTGGCTCGATCCCTCATCGTCCATAGGAAGGAGGCACTCCCTCATGTCAACAATCCGCCTGTACATCTCATAGCTTGTGTACGCGTCCTTGGCCGCGTACTTGACCTGTTCTTCATCCAGTCTCCGCACCCAGGCCTCGTGCCAGGCATCCTTGTTCTTTTTGCACTCATCCTTCATGCCTCTGTAGTAGGGATCGATGATGGCCACGGCTAGGTTAACCAGGGAGTCCTTCTCCTTCTTTCTGCCCCAGACCCTGTACTGGTGTTGGATGTCGACAAGATTCTGGCCGGCCAAGCCCATAGTCTCGAGCACCTTTAGATCGTTCACGGTGTCCACCATAGTGAACCTATAGTCGGGGCGGTTGATAAACCTGGCGAAACGCTCGCAAGGCCTTGTGGTCAGGGAGTAGTGGTAGACGAGGACGTGATGGTGCACGCACAACTAGGTGACCGCAACCTTCTGATCATACCCGGTACGACCGCCGGTGAACTCGAGGTCAAAGCCGACCAATTGGTACTCGTCCTCAGCAAGCAACTGCTCCATAATGTGGATGTAGCTCTCCACCGAGACCGGCTCGTTGGTGTACACCACCGAGTGGTCCCTCCCGCTCATGTGGGTGTCCACTACATGAGGCGTGGTGAACTGCCGCCCGTCATCGTCGTTAGCCACTGGGAGCGCCATTGGAGCCGGGAGCGCCATTGGAGCCGCTGGATATCCTCTCTATATGCATCGTCGTGGGTGTGCTTTTTGTGTCGTGGGGCGCGAGAGATGAAGGTAAATCGCCACGGGAAAAAATGAGGGCCGGGCGGTCGGGATTCTTGGCACGTCCGCAAGGCAGTTTTTGCCGCACGTAACTACGTCGTGGCACCGCGTCCGGCATAACCGCATGCATAAGGCACCCCGAACATACGTGATCATGTGCCGGCCCGAAATGCTTGCAGCGCGCGTGGAGGGATGCGGGCAGAGCGCGTGGCGGGACGCGAGCAGAGCGTGCGGCGGGACGCGACTAGAGCGCGCGCGGCATGACGCGACCAGAGCGCACCGCGGCCGCCTCAACCGCGAGCAACCACACGCATAGAGCAGTTGAACACGCAAGGAATGGCCGTCTACAAGCCGGCCGGCAGTTGCGAGCCGGCGGCGTGATGTGAAACTACGTCGCGTTCCACATCACACAGTGGGAGAACAATCGTTCACGATGCTGCGTAGAGAGCGGCCGTGTGCTAGGTAATTAAATCGCAAACATTTTTTTAACCGTTTGTGTACGTGTCATTTCATTCTCCTCTCGCACATCTTGTCACTGCGCTGCCGCAGAAGGCTTAGAGCGCAAGCTTGAGCACCGCACAGGCGTTCTGTTGGCCAAACATTAGCTCGAAGAGGCGCCAATGAATCATCAGTGAGCCCGTTCCCGTGCTACCGCGTAGGTTCCCACGCGGAACCATGCAAGCTTCTCGCCCGACTCGGCGAAATCCCAAAAAACCCCAGTGCTTACCGGCCTGTTATATAAACAGTCACGGCCGGCGAGTCGGCATCGCATTTTCCCCTCCCTCCCCGTATCTTATCTCGTCTACTTCCCACCATCACCAATGGCACTGGTCCGTCATCGTCGCTTAGCCACTCCGCCGTCGTCTGAGGATAGCTCCAGCTGGGAGGCTACAACGCGGCGGCGCCGCAGTCCCCGGCGGCGTGTACTGCCCGTGGCGTCCCTGTTGGGTGTGCGCACAACACCCGCCACACGCTCCGCCACCGCTGCCCGACGGCAGCTGTTGCCGGCCACCACCCCACCGTCGGCCGCTGTGGCCGACACACCACAAAAGCCCGCCAGGGCGATTGACCGCTCTGCCACCGCGGCCCGAAGGTGGGTGGTGGCCGTCGTGGCCGCCAACCCACCGTCGGCCGCCGTGGCCATCACCCGCTCCGCCACCGCGGCCCGAAGGCGTGAGGTGCCCGCCACCCCACCGTCGGCTGCCGTGGCTGCCACCCCACCGTCGACCGCTGGGGTCATCACCCGCTCCGCCACCGTGGCCCGAAGGTGGGATGTGGAGGCCCGCACGAGCATCAGCGACCTTGCCGTGCGCTACATCAAGTTCCTGCGGAAGGACGAGGAGCGCCTGGTCGAGCACGCCAAGCGTCTTACTGCCACCGTGGCCGCAGGAGAAGCCGCTGCAGTGGTGCAGAATGCTGAGATATACGAGGAGTCCCGCCGCTTCGAGAGGGATCTTCTTTAGCGGCAGAGGGTGTTTGAGCTGGGCGTCGCTAAAGGTGCAGCAGCGGCAGGCGCCGGATTCCGCTTCTCCAGCTCGTCGGTAGGCTCCTCCTCCTCGGCCTCTTACTGAGCGCGCTCGGCAGAGGAGAGGCTGCTAGAAGTAGTACAAAGCCCCTCCGTAGTAGTAGTATTTAGGGGCTATTTTGTTCAGTTCATCTGACTATAGATATTGTTGAACTGTACTACGTACTTAAATTTAGCTAGTATATATAGTTGAACTAGCTATTTCAGTACGTGGTTGGCAACAATTGGGTAAAAGTTTGTTCGGTTCAGCTGTCGAGTTGAACTGTTTGTATAAAGAACGACTGCTTAATCTATGAATGAAATCTATGCTTACTAAATTTCATTTGCAAAAATTACAGTACTAGTGATTTTTAGCTGCAAAATTTGACAAATGGCAGTGTTTTTTTTTCTGACGATCACAAATGGCAGTGTTACTAGGTTGACAAATGGCAATGTTACTAGATTGACAAATGGCAATGTTACTAGATTGACAAATGCCAATTTTTCCATTTTGACAAATGGCAAATATACCCAATATGACAGATGCAAATCTTACCACATTGTTTGTACGTTCTTGCACACGGGTCATCATGCAAAATCATTTGCGATGAAGAGATGAACAAAACCTACGTGCCACATTTTCCCTTGGCTTAGCTGCGAAGGAACCCAGCTCTCGCTTTGCATACGGGTGTTCAGTCTGAAATGTTTGCGATGAAGAGATGCACAAAACCAGCGCGCCACATTTTTCCCTTGGCTTAGCTGTGAAGGAACCCAGCTCTCGCTTTGCATACGGGTGTTCAGTCTAAAACGTTTGCGATGAGTGTTTTATTCAAAGAAAGACATTGATGTTTTTTTACTTTGGTAAGTATGTACATTCAGAGAATAAACGCTAATTAAGTTGAGCAAAACCATAGATTTCATTCAGTGACACTGTGGTTTTACATTCATACGATCAGGATACAATATTAAACAAAAAAAACTAATTGCAGCAGCGGCGGCGTGCTGCGCCGGTGTTGTCATCGTCCGGGACGCCATTGTTCAAGTCTTCAAGCCATCCCAGAATGTTATGGACTTCCAAATCCAAGAGCCGTTCATCGCACGATCGACGAGCGGAGCGCGGGGGACGGTGACTCGCAGCGCTGCGAGGTAGCGGTCGACGGTGGTGTCCCATGACGCTGAGGAGGTCGCGGCGGGTGCAGGCGTGCGCCCAAGCACGGGCGTGGCTGGTGCAGGATAGCACACGGGGACCGGCGCCGCGGTGGGTGCTGGGGCGCGCACGAGCACATGCGGGGGCGCTGGTGCTGGTATATAGACAAGCTCGCGTGGGTCTGCGGGGACCTCGCTGACGCCCGCAGCTTCTAGCTCCGCGATGGTGCTCGGCGACCAGCCCGTCAATGCCACGGGGATGGTCGCCGGCGTGGGCGCGGGGATGGGAGCTGGGACGGGCGTAGGGGCAGTATCCGCCGAGGCCAGCTCGTTAAGGGCCATGTCCCTGATGTCCCATTCCTCCTTATTTTCTATCTACTTCGGCTCGGAGTCGACTTCACCAAACCGGAAGACTAGTGGCAGATGATCCTTGTGCGCCATGGAGTAGGTGGAGCTCTGGAAGATAGGATTCAGGCGAGAAGGGAATGGGAGGTGAAGAGAGATCGGTAAGGCCGCCTATTAAACAGCGGCTCGGGTGCCATTAATGGAGAAGTTGAGAGTGAGGCGGGCGGCGATGGAGGTCAAAGGGCTCACTTCCTAGTGAGCCTGCACACCGTACTACTCGCACGCCTCCCGGTGAGCCTGCGTAGAGGAGGACTGGTCACATGCCTCCCGGTCAGCCTGCCCAGCGCAGGACTGGTCCCATGCCTCCTGGTCAGCCTGCGCCGCGGAATTCGCTCGCACGCCTCCCGTCTACTCAAACAGCTACCCAGACGGCACCTCCTTGCCATTAAAAAGTGGGACGCGTGGTGGCACGTAAATGGTCAGTAGAACGCCCACAATTGAAATAATATTGTACAACCGTTTGTGATGATAACATGACAGCTATTTGTTGGCTGTGAATGTGTGCGCCTTCTCTCATATTGGACAAATTTTTTACCACAGCATGTTGGTGCCATTTCATGACACCATGCCAAGTCTCAGGAATTTCAGAGGAGTTTTGGATTTACAGGAATTTAAAAACCAAGTTCTCAAGTTTGCGGCCGAGCCACGAAGAGCCTAGGTGTTTGAAATTCATACCCATTTCTTGCATGGGACCTAAACATGCAACCAAGGACACATATATGATTTTTCAACCCATTTTGGTACACAGGAGCATGTGCATGCAGTTCAAATTTTAATTATGCACATAAAATGCCTAGAAAACTCAGTTAAAGTATAAAAATGTCCAAACGAACCAGGAATAATTCCAAAATTTAACACGACACTCCTATTGGTCTATGTTACCTCTAAAAAAATCAAGGCAAGAAGAGACAACGAATGTCGTTTAGTCCGGAAAGGTGGCACGTTCCCTACCGGAACCATGAGGCTTCTTGTCAAAAGCTCTGGTTTGTAAGAAGCTTATACCAAAACCTGCCCCAAATGGGACAAAAAATTTACCGCAGTTGGTGCCATTCCATGATAGCATGCCAAGTTTCATGAATTTCAGATGAAGTTTTGGATTTACTAGAATTTCAAAAGCAAGTATCTCAGCGTTTGCGGCCGAGCCACGATGCCGAGGTGTTTGAAATTCATTCCCATTTTTGCATGGGACCTAAGCATGCACCCAAGGACACGCATATGATTTTTCAACCCATTTTGGTGCACCGGAGCATGTGCATGTAGTTCAAATTTGAATTATGCACATAAAATGCCTAGAAAACTCAGTTAATGTATAAAAATGTCCAAACAAACCCCGAATAATTCCAAATTTTAACACGACACTCCTGTTGGTCTATGTTGCCTCTAGAAAAAAATGAAGGCAAGAAGAGGCAACGATTGTCGTTTCGTCCACAAAGGTGACACGTTCCCCACCGGAACCATGAGGCTTCTTGTGAGAAGCTCTGGTTTGTGAGAGGCTTATACCAAAACCTGCCACAAATGGGATTTTTTTTACCACAACATATTGGTGCCATTCCATGATAGCATGCCAAGTTTCATGAATTTCTGATAAGTTTTGGATTTACTAGAATTTGAAAACCAAGTATCTCAACGTTTGTGGTGGAGCCACGATGCCGAGCTGTCTAAAATTCATTCCCATTTCTTGCATGGGACCTAAGCCTGCACCCAAGGACACATATATGATTTTTCAACCCATTTTTGTGCACTGGAGTATGTGCCTGTAGTTCAAATTTGAATTGTGCACATAAAATGCCTAGAATACTCAGTTAATGTATAAAAATGTGCAAATGAACCCCGAATAATTCTAAAATTTAACACGACACTCCTATTGGTCTATGTTACCTCTAGAAAAAAAATAAAGGCAAGAAGAGGCAACGAATGTCATTTCGTCCATAAAGGTAACACGTTCCCTACCGGAACCATGAGGCTTCTTGTGAGAAGCTCTGGTTTGTGAGAAGTTTATACCAAAACCTACCTCAAATGGGACAAATTTTTTACCACAGCATGTTGGTGCCATTCCATGATAGCATGCCAAGTTTCAAGAATTTCAGACGAGTTTTGGATTTACTAGAATTTCAAAACCAAGTATCTTAGCGTTTGCGGCCGAGCCACGATGCCGAGGTGTTTGAAATTCATTCCCATTTCTTGCATGGGACCTAAGCATGCACCCAAGGACACACATATGATTTTTCAACCCATTTTGGCACACCGGAGCATGTGCATGTAGTTCAAATTTGAATTATGCACATAAAATGCCTAGAAAACTCAGTTAATGTATAAAAATGTCCAAACGAACCCCGAATAATTCTAAATTTTAACACGACACACGTATAGTTTTATGTTCACTGCGGACAAATGTTCTAGCAATTCAAACACTGTCCTTTGCCGCTGTGACCCCATTCCGTATTTCAAATCAAGACAAAAAATCAAGTACATCACACACAGTTTATTATCACCAACCGTGTGAGATGCAGTACAAAATATCTTGGTGCACCGTCATATATGGCTTACGCGAGAAGGTTCATCGGCTACAGTTCACAGCCGGCGCGTCAAGTAAACTAGCCCCCCCGAATATCATTTCACTGTTCAATCATCGCCGGTCAAAGATGGGGACGAGGACCCGCGTCATGAGGGCAACTTCGGCGGCCCACTCCGGCGAGAGCGCGGCTGCAGCCTCCATGAGCGTGCTCACAACCTGCTTGAGTGCGGCCGCAATCTGCGACCGAGCGGCTGCGGCAGCCGACACGGCCGCTACTGCAGCTGAGATGGCGGCAGCAACATCTGCGACGGGGATAGCAAATGGCGAGAGCAGGACAGCAGCTGTCCGTTCTGCGGCGGCCGCCTTAGCCCTGATGGAGGCCGCCCGCGCCCATGTCGAGGCCGCCCATGCCCAGCTCCTGGCGATCACCGCACAAATCACACAAAGCTTCTCCGACAACGGTCGGCAACCCACGGCCGAAGAGTTGGCAATCGCCGAGAGCGTTCGAGCAGCCGTCTGTTCGTTCGCGGCATACATTGCCGCGATGGAGCCCGTCCAAGCCCAGAGCGCGGTCACCCATGCCCAGCTTGTGGTAGTCTTTTCCAAAGAGATGGTGGACACGGATGGTGAGATGCTTTCCGAGTATGGTGCGATGGATGCCATGGAGCCCCTTCCCCAGGAGATCGTCGGGCGCGAGCTGGACATGGAGGAGGCGCCGGAGATCGATGAGCACCAGGCGGAGTAGTAGTCTTTGTTTAGAGCACCGGTCTTTTGTTAGTGTAATGTTTAGGTCAGCTAGTTCTGTTTAATTAGTGAACTTGCTCGATTAAGAAGTGTGGGTGAGCTGTAGGCTCTTTTGTGTACACAAATTATGCAATGACATGGATGACCACTGTAACTAGGGAAATTCGAACCAAAATTTGCACATTCAAACTCATGACACACGGGGTAAGCCATATGAATCATTTGTGATGTTCAGATATTGTACACAGTGCTAAATAAGGGACCGTGTCTGATGACACTTCGCGCGCCAGTTTTTTCGCTGCACAGAGCAAAAAAAATTGGCATCCGCGGAAATATCTACCTCCCATGGCCCCCTCCTCCTTACCAAAAGCCACATTTCCCCTGTTTCCACCTTTCATTCTAAGATCAAACCTTCACTACTTGCTTGCAGCGCCTCCGCCTCGCCGGCGACGTGCCTTCCTACTGCTCGGCCTCGTCGATCTAGTCAGGTAATCCACACACCGACCCCCATCCTCCACCTCCTTCTACATCCCACATGCCCCGCCCGCCGGCGCGACACCTTCCACCCAAATCACCGACCCATCCTCCAAATAAGCACCGCCCTAAGCCATGGTGCATGCAGTATAGCTAGGAGCTCAAGGAGCATCTGGCAGCGGAGAAGCAAATCACGGCCACACGCGCGGATGAGGTCGCGATGGCTGCCATGCGTGCCGACCCCCAGATCTTGGAGGAGCACCTCACCGTCGAGGCCACCGTCGATGCCTCGCATGCGGATGCCGCCACGTGGTTGGCTGCTTTAAATGACAGTTCGTGGCATTTTCTCGAGGACACCGTCCGTGCCTTCGACAAAGACTACGAGGTGTTTTCTCAGCGTGCCCGTCCTTACCTCAACTCCAGAGCCAGCAGGTTGGTGCCCGGAGCGGCTCAGGCGACTCACCACTACGAGGAGGGCACCCATGATGTGGAGGCCTCGCCCTCTTCCAAGTCTAAGGAGCCCATCCTCATCGATATCTCCGACGATGAGGAGTAGCTTGTTTTTTTAGCTCACTGGAAGGACCTATGTTCAGCTAGCTATCTATGCCGGTTAAGCATGTTCGGTTTACCTGTTGCAGGTGCTGCTCCTGCCTTTCCTTTACAAATTCTAGTGAATTGTCCTATGTACTCTTACTATGCAATCTGATCCTCTAGTATATATGTTCTATATATTGTGCAATGTGGTGCTGAGTTAACTATTTGGTTATTTTTTTGTCATGTTCAGTTAACTGTTTAGTTCAATTCTGCAATGTGATGCTCAATTCTTGTGGGTGCAATTTTGTATTCTCTTGCATGTGAGAAATAATCGAATTTGGCTGTACAAATTACATGAGATACAAATACAATTGCTATATTTCCAAGTTGTTAAGCATACTAGGTTTGGTTAACTGTCTGATCTTGTAGTATGTTCTCTTGTGCAATGTGGTGCTCAGTTAACTATTTGGTTCATTTTGTTGCAGTGCTTAATTAACTGTTTGGTTCAATTCTGCAATGCGATGTTCAATTGTCGTGGGTACAATTTTGTATTGTTATGCATGTGAGAAATAAATCGAGTTCAGCTGTACTAAATACATGAGAAACATATACAATTGCTATATTTCCTAGTTCTAAAGCATGCTTGGTTTGGATAAATGGCTTTTCCATGTGGCTCAAATTAATCTGCTGAATCTGCAATGTGTTTATTGTTCATCAACATATTTTACTGATAGTATGCCAACCCTCACTTAACCTGATCAATAACTACATTATATGTGTTGCAGGGAAACAATGGGAGGCACTGAGGTTTACCATCGAGGTTTGCACATGCATGGTCCTTTGTCTAATAGCACATTATTGTGCAATTGCAAGAACCATTCTAGTATTTAGCTTTTAACAATTTGGTCTTGCACATGTAGGTCCTGCTGTAAGAGGTTTTGACCCACTGTTCGACCCATTTTGCATATGGGGAAATGAGATGTCCATGAATATCAGTCAAGTCAAGAAACTCAGAAAGATTGTGAGGATAAAGAAACTAGTGACGAAAAACAACAAGATCTTTGTCTGCACAATGAAGAAGACATCAGTGAACTACAGGATGGTACTAACTCTTATACTCCCTCCGATCCTTTTTAGTCTGCATATAAGTTTTGTCCGAAGTCAAAGTATCTCTACTTTGACCAAATTTATAGAGAAAAAGCATCAACATTCAAACTGCAAAATCATTATTTTTAGATGCATTATGAAATACAATTTTATAGTTTACATATTTGGTATCATGGATGTTGATATTTTTTAAAATAAATTTGGTGAAACTTTACAAAGTTTGACTTGATACAAATCTAATGCGCAGAGTAAAAAGGACCGAAGGGAGTACCTTGTTTTTTTTCCTTTGCGCCATTTCAAAATTCAGAGAAGATATTTATGCATATCTTTGTTTTCAGGCCTTTTCAAAGCAGTTCATAGATGATTACCTCTCAAACCACCTGTATGGTCAAGAGGCGAGGAAGGTGTTCATACAACACCCACGGTAAAATATTGAAGTCTTCCTCAATAGGACGAAGGATGGGCGGTCAATCATCCACATGCACTGGCCTAAAGTTGCAAGGACCTTCAACATCATTGAAGGCTCAATATTCGCCTTCCGCTTCAGCAGTTTTCCAGATGAGATTCATCTGTCTATCTACCGTCTATGATGCTAAGTTCCAAAGGTTTTAGATGTTGCATGTGAAACTTGGTGTTGTTGTGTAATGGAGTAGCTAGCTATATGCCTATATGGTGTGAGTGAGTGCTTAAGCTATATGATGTTGTACTCTGATGTATTTCAATTATGAAATCCTGGTTTCGTAATACGAAAATGAAATATATTGTGTGTTTATTATGAAATGTAAATTTGATTACTAAATGGATTAATAATAATAGGCCAATTAGCCTTCTTATTGGGTTTTTCTAGTGCAAACGGTTATTGAGACAACACCGTGGGTGATGATGTCAGACAACCCACATAGTTTATAGGAAGTAAACGTGTTGGATCAATGAACAATCACACACGACTTCCTTTGGACAACTGTTTGCATCAGGCCACCTTGCACAAACGTTTTCCACATAAAAAGTGTGTGTGATGGATAGCCTATGGCACACAGTTTCTTCTAGACACCGTGCGTGATGCATTCAATAACACAAATGATAAAATTATTACTATCGTTTGCAATGGCAACGCTATCACAGACGATGTGGTGCGGAAAACTGTGTGCTTTGTATATACGAACGAAAACCTTTGTCTGGGATTCACTGTGTGGGTTGTATATACGAATGGAAACGTTTATCTTGGATTCACTGTGTGGGATGTACATATGAACGGAAACGATTGGGCCAGTATAATTGTCTGCGATGGCTCACCCGATCGCACACGAGCTCTTTTTGCCCCGCGTGTGTGACCAGAGGCCCTATCGTGGACGGTTTCTAGTTCATGTGGAAAGGACCCCCCCTATCGCACACACATGCAAGGTGACGGTTTAAAACTATGTCGCTGAAAGGGGGTAAAAACCGTTTGTATAGCAGCTCGCTATACTAGTGAGTACACCGACAATTACCGATTTGTCTGCTCAAACAAATCTAGTCACCGTGGTGTACTAGTTGAAAGTGCTCTGTTTGCACAAGTCTCCAGATCCCAGTTGAAGTGATACGCTGCTGCTGCATCCACCCAGAGTATACTACTAGGTGCTATTTATTTTATTTTGTTTGATCCGCATATTAAATTCTGTCAAGAATTTTTCTACCGGCTTGTACCACCTTGTGCACAAATTTATCTACTCATGGCATCCATGAAGTACGACCTTCCGCTGTTGGACCGTGACAAAAGGTTTGCCCTACGACAAGTCAAGATGCAGGTGCACAAGCCGACTAGGATGATACATTGGATAATTTTGGACGAACAGAGTTCAGGATTGGATTGAAGAAAAAAAACGAGGCCGCCGCAACCATATGATCTCCTCGCGTGGATCCCCACTGAGCCAAGACATAAAATTATCTGCTCAACCGAGGCCGGGCATCTGCTGTGTGTGTTCCCAAAGGAAAAAAATGCAGATTTATATTCTTTATTAACACTAGAACAGATCTAATCAGAATCAAGACTAGAGGAATCTCCAGCGGCATACGTCAGATTTATCCGGGTTTATTCAAATCTCGCGACTTGGCTGAAAAGAAAATTGGATAGCATTCCAGGGCCATCGCCAGCGACCCGTAGGGATTAAAGCATGGATAGTAGATGGCACAACGCCGTCAATTGTCTCAAAAAAGGGGGGGCCGCCAGAGAGCTGCACATGCATGGACTGCACGCAGCGCTGCAGCAGTCAAGCAAAAACAAAAAAGAACCCCGTACGGAGAGTCACCTACGTCACAAGGGATTCAAAAAGAGAGGGAATTCGGCAAGACCACCATGGATCCGTCAATCCACCACGATTGATCTGAACATATTAGTAGAATTAGTACTAATTGTGGCCCATTTAGCAAGACCTCCAAAGAAGCTCTCACATGGTCACAAGGGATAAGCCATCACATCAAATCAACGTCAATGCTAATACTCAGGTCGACAAGTCACGGTTACTAGGGGACCTCCGCGTCGAGTGTTCCAGTGACCCCGGTGTGCGATCATCGAGCGGCATCCACATCCGCGGGATGTCATCAACAGTGTCAGGGAGCATCAACACTTCGCCGGCCGGCGAACCCGACGCAACATTGGCCAGGCACGACGTCCGTAGGCCCGCAGCGCTACCTTATCATGTGAACGCCTAACGGACGGTCAAAACAAAAAATCAACCAAAGGATGTTCTGGGTTGCACGCTGTTGGGGGGATAACCCTCGGGTAGGGGCATCAACACTTAACCATTTTCAAAACAACATGGCGGCCAGCACCCCTTGACCCAGCCCGCTCACCAGCCGGCCTGGAGGCCCAGGGCCGGCCAGGCATGACGACGAAGCTCGACCCAGCCCGCTCACCAGCCGGCCTGGTGGCCCAGGGCCAACCAGACTCGACGATGAAGCTCAACCCGGCGGCACCGAAGGCGGCTGACACCCAGGCCAGCATCAGCTCTAGCCGGCCAGGTGAGAGGACAACCCCCCACGACGGCGCCAGCATGGCTACAGTGCATGCCGCCCCGAAGACCGGGCGAGTATGGCTACAGTACGCCCAGGAACCATGGCCCGGGGTCGGTGGCGATGACCCGGCGTGTCACTATACCTAAATAGTGCCCGTCGCTCCATGATGCAAGCAAAGACATGCTACAATGCCGGACGGCCGGCGGGGCCCGCAGCCGGTGGGTCCCACTGTCTGGCATGAGGCGAGGACAACTGGGCCCCGTGCCCTACCAGATTACCATTGTAACCCTAGGAAGCCGGCCTATAAGACCCCAGGGAGCCCTCCATGCAGGGGGGCTGTTCCTGAGTTCTTACCCCCCACACGAGACATCCCACCAGTTCATCAGGAGAAGGAGAGAGCTAGTCTTCCTTCCTCCTCCACCCACACTGCTCAAGGAGCGCCATTGTAGCTCGTCTAGTGATTCATCTAGTTGAGCTTGTAGGACTAGGGGTGTTACCTCCCCCGGAGGGCCCCGAACCTGGGTACATCGTTTGTCGCCCACCGCTTGTCCCCATTCTCGCCTCAAGAACCCTCTGACGTCCTCCGGCCCCAACCACGTTCGATAAGCCTACCCATGGAATCTACCGTGAGCACACCATGACAGTTGGTGCCCACCGTGGGGCCGTCCACGGCGTCGGCCGAAGTTTCGTTCCGGACGAGACCCTTCACTCCCACCGGCGACCGCATCGCGCACGGTTTGATCGGCCCGCTCGGCACGGTTGAGCGTGTCGGCCCTGGTGCGACGCATGGCGCCGCCCTCCTCGCTGGAGGCTCCGTCGTCCCCTTCGGCGAGTTGCGCGACGTTGTCGTGCTCTTCCCGGCCGAGTGCCCCAGCGGGATGCTCGCCGTTCCCGACCCGCTGCCATCGGGCGGCGGCGGTAGTTTCCCGTCCCCGGATGGGGACGCTCGCTATCGGTTTCGGTCATCTTTGAGTGCCCGGTGAGGACGCGCGCGCCTTCACCACCCCCGGCGTCGACCTGGCCTTCACCACGGCCGAGCTCGACGCATCACGCAAGTTGTTGCTTGCCAAGGCCACCGAACTCGCGGTCACCCGACATCGGCTCGAGATTGTGCGGCAAGAGTTTGATGCCGTCCGTGCTTCGGCGCTGGCGCCGGATCGGGCGGGTCCTCAGCCTTGCAGTGACTCCCTCCGCTCGGACGCGTCCTACATCATCTTCACCAGTGAGGCGTCCGACAGGCGCAGCCAGGTTAGGCGGTCCCGCGAAGTGAATGCGACTGTTCCTCCCGTTCCCCTGTTCATGCACTGGTCCGAGCAGCCGGTCAATTGGGGCCGGGAGGATCACCCGGCATCGATGCCCCCGCCGGGAGACCATGCCCTCGTCGTCGACTCCACCTTTGCGATCGAGAGGCGCGCCTACCGTTTCTCGCGGGTGCTCATTGACGGCGGCAGCAGCATCAACATCCTCTGCTGCAGCACCATGGCCAGACTGGGCCTGAAGAAGAAGCATCTGCAGCCCAGCCGGACGACCTTCCATGACGCCATTCCAGGGCTCTCCTGCTCTCCCGTCGGCAAGGTCCGGCTGGACGTGCTCTTCGGTGACCCGCGCAACTTCTGCCGCGAGCCGGTCTGGTTCGAGGTGGTCGATCTGAGCGGCCCTTACCATGCACTCTTGGGTCGGCCGGTGCTGGCTAAGTTCATGGTGACGCCCCATCACGACTACCTCAAGCTCAAGATGCCGGGTCCAGAAGGCACCATCACCGTAACCGGCGACTACGAAAAATCCATCAAGTGTGCGGAGGCCACCTCTCGGTTGGGCGAGTCCCAGGTCATGGCGGAGGTGAAGCGCCGGCTCGACCGGCTCGTGGCCTTGACCAATGAGCAGCCGGCCGTGCCGGCCCTCCCCCCGTCCATGAAGCCGGACATTGAGGCATCCTTTCAGCCGTCCAAGGACACCAAGCAGATCCCTCTGGACCCGGCCAATCCGTCCCAGTGCGTCACCATCAGTAGCCGGCTCAGCAGTGAGCAGGAGGGCGAGCTCACCGATTTCCTCCGCGAGAACCGGGACTTCTTCGCGTGGTCCCCCAAGGACATGCCCGGGGTCCCGAGGAAGTTCGCTGAGCACAAGCTGCATGTCCGGCCGGATGCCAAGCCGGCAAACAGCCGCTCCGCCATTTTTCTGTGGAGAAGTGGAAAACCATCGGAGAGGAGATCACCCGGCTGCTGGCGGCTGGCTTCATCATGGAGGTTTTCCATCCGGAGTGGCTGGCAAACCCAGTCCTCGTCCTGAAGAAAAATGGCAAGTGGCGCATGTGCATCGACAACACTAGCCTGAACAAGGCATACCACAAGGACCCCTTCGCCTTGCCCCGGATTGATCAGGTGATCGATTCCACGGCCGGCTACGAACTGCTGTCATTCCTGGATGCCTACTCCGGCTACCACCAGATCAAGGTGGACCCGGCTGACCAACTCAAGACTTCCTTCATCACGCCCATCGGAGCTTACTGCTACATCACCATGTCATTCGGCTTGAAGAGCGCTGGCGCGACCTTCGAGCATTGCATGCAGAAGTGTCTCCTGCCCCAGATCGGCAGGAATGTCCACGTATACATGGATGATATTGTGGTCAAGACCAAGAGACGCCTCACCTTGCTGGCCGACCTCACGGAGACGTTCGCCAACTTGCGAACATACCAGATCAAGCTCAACCCAGAGAAGTGCGTGTTCGGCGTCCTAGCCGGGCAGCTCCTCGGTTTCCTCATTTCCGAATGCGGAATCGAGGCCAACCTGGAGAAGATCAAGGCCATCGAGCACATGCGCAAGCCAGCTCGGCTACGCGACGTGCAAAAGTTCGCCGGCTGCTTGGCATCGCTCAGCCATTTCCTCAGCCGGCTGAGAGAGAGGGCCCTGCCCCTGTACCAGCTGATGAAGAAGACGACCCCGTTCGAATGGAACGACTAGGAAGACGAGGCTTTCCGCGACCCCAAGCGCAAGCTCTCCACCGTGCCCGTTTTGGCCGCGCCAGCTGAGAAGGAGCCGCTCCTGTTATACATCGCAGCCACTACCCGGGTAGTGAGTGTGGTCATGGTGCTAGAGCGGCCGGGGACCGACAAGGCACAACCGGTCTAGCACCCGGTGTACTACCTCAGTGAGGTCCTGTCCGCCTCCAAGCAGAACTACCCTCACTACCAGAAGATGTGCTACTACGTATACTTCGCCGTGAAGAAGCTGAAGCCATACTTCCAGGAGCATCTCATCACCGTGGTAAGCACGGCCCCCCTCTCGGAGATCATCGGCAGCCGGGACGCCACCGGCCGGGTCGCCAAGTGGGCCATAGAGCTAGCCGCGTACACGATCCACTACGAGCCCCGCACCGCCATCAAGTCACAAGCCTTGGCGGATTTCCTCGTCAACTGGGCGGAGGCCCAATAATTGCTGCTGGCTCCTGACTCGATGCATTGGCGCATGCACTTTGACGGGTCGAAGATGCTCACCGGCTTGGGAGCCGGCATCATGCTCTCCTCCCCGAAGAACGACCGGCTGCGCTACGCGCTTCAAATCCACTTCGCCGCCTCCAACAACATCGCCGAGTATGAAGCCCTTGTCCACAGCCTCTGGCTGGCCAAGGAGCTCGGCATCTGGTGCATCCTCTGTTACGGCGATTCCGGCCTGGTGGTCCAGCAGGTCTCAGGCGAATGGGACGCCAGGGATGCCAACATGGCTAGTTACCAGAACCTGGTCCAACAGCTGTCCGGCAGCTTCGACGGCTGCGAGTTCCTCCACGTCCCCCGAGCCGAGAACAAGGCGGCAAACACTCTAGCCAAGATTGGCTCTAGCCGGCAGGCCATCCCGGTCGGCGTCTCCCTCGAGTACCTGCGCAAGCCTTCCATCAGGCCGTCCCTGGTTTCGGAGTCCATCTTCGTCCTGGCCGACCCGGCGGCCCCGGGCTCCGGCTCGGGGACTGCCGTTCCAAGCTCGGGGACTGCCGTCTTCAACCTGGCCCTGGGGGCTGCCGCTTCGCCTCCAGAAGCTGCCGGCTCCAGTTCGCCGCCTCCTCATCTAGCCACCCCCGGGCAGGTTGCTGTCCTCACAGTGGTGGAGGCACCATCCTGGACGCAACCGATTCTCGCCTTCTTGATGAGCGGCGAGCTTCCCAGCGACGAGGTCTCGGCCCAGCAGGTGCAATGCCGGGCCTCCGCCTACTCGATCATCAACAACGAGCTCGTCAAGCGCAGCATGACCGGCGTCTTCCAGTGCTGCGTCGAGCCGGCCAAAGGCCTCGAGATCCTGCGGGACATTCATCAAGGCGAATGCGGGCACCACGCCGCCTCGAGGTCCCTAGTGGCCAAGGCTTTCCACCATGGGTTTTATTGGCCCACAGCTCTGAAGGACGTGGAGCAACTGGTCCTCGAGTGCAAGGGCTGCCAACACTTCAGCAGCCGGAGCCACCAACCAGCTGCGGCTCTCCGAACCATTCCCATCACGTGGCCCTTTGCCGTCTGGGGCCTCGACATGGTGGGACCATTCAAGACTGCCCGAGGCGGTATGACGCATTTGCTGGTGGCGGTTGATAAGTTCACCAAGTGGATCGAGGCGAGGCCGATCAGGAAGCTTGATGGCCCCACGGCCATCAAATTCATCAAAGACATCGTGGTCCGCTACGGCGTCCCCAATAGCATCATCACCGATAACGGCACCAATTTTGCCAAGGGCGCACTGGCACGCTACTGCTCCATCTCCGGCATCCAGCTAGACTTAGCCTCCGTCGCACACCCCCGGTCGAATGGCCAGGCAGAGCAGGCGAATGGCCTCATCCTGGCCGGCATCTAGCCCCGGCTCATTGAGCCACTTGTGCGCTCACCCGGCAGCTAGATCGACGAGCTGCTGGCATTCTTATGGAGCCTGCGCACCACGCCAAACCGGTCCACTGGCTTCACGCCTTTCTTCCTCATCTATGGGGCCGAGGCGGTCATCCCTATGGACATCGAGTTCGACTCACCTCGGGTCACCCTATTCACGGAAGCACATGCAAAGGAGGTGCGCGAGGACACCGTCGATCTACTCGAAGAGGCGCGCCTGCTGGCCTTGAGCTGGTCGGCAATCTACTAGCAGGGCCTGCGCCGCTACCACAGCAAGAAGATAAAGCCTCTCGCGTTCCGCGAGGGCAACTTGGTGCTTCGGCTGATCCAGTGGACAACCGGCCTGCACAAACTATCCTTCCCATGGGAGGGCCCCTTCATCATCAGCAAGGCCCTACACAACAACGCGTACTACCTCATCGACGCGCAGAAGACGAACAAACACAAGAGATATACCTCCGGTGAAGAGACGGAACGCCCCGGGAGTGCGGAGCTCCTCCGCCCATTTTATAGTTAAGCCAGTATATGTATGTACCGCTATCATTTGAAGTTAATGAAATCAGCAGGTCCCCCGAACGACACTCGGGGGCTGCCTTTTGTTTCTGTCAAACTTTCAACCTCTTGCGCATGTTACCGCATTCCTTGACCTCGCCCCGCCGGGTCGGCACGTCCGGCTCGGGGGCTCGAGGGCTCGCCGGCTAACCCACGCCTTGCCTTCCATGGCCAGCAACCTTGCGTGCGCGCCGCCTATGCCCCGTCTTCGCCACTCGCCATAGTCCGGCACCTGGCTGTCCGACCGGCAACAGCCAGTGGCCGAAAGCGCTCTCACACGGAGAAACGGCTAAGTAAGAGCATCCGGCTCAGTCAACCAGGTCCCCACTTACACTTGATGCCGCACCGGCCGGCCGCGTTTCAGCCGGCTCAGTGGGTGGTTCGCTTGCGCTCACGTCCTAAGAACCTAAGTATTGTGCGCCCTCTTTCGAAGCCGACTCCTCGACCCAGCTATAGACCGGCTCCCGGCTGTCCGGCTGGTGGGGAGAGGATCAAAAAGGAAGGGGCACAGGAAGAGGGTCGAAGGAGGAAGCAAGGGCGAGCCGCCGACCAGCAAAAGTTTCGCGTAAGCAGATTGCACTCGCAATTATACACATGTCAAAAGGCCCACGGCTAGGAGTTCATTACATAAATATACACCCCCAGTGGGTGGACTTGCGAAATAACGACGATTGTCCAGGAAAAAGAGAAAACAGATAAAAGCCGCCCCCCTAGGCCTCGGGCTGATCGGATCCGAGTCGAGCTATTGACATGACTGGCTCCAGCCCCGTGGAGTTAGCACCGTCCTCTTCGCTGGCCGACTGCCTCAAGTCATCACCACCATCGCTGGAACCGGTCTCCTCTTCCACATCCTCCTCGCCGTTAAGGGCCAGCCCAAGGGTGTCCTACAGCAGCTCCGTCCCGTCCTCCGCGCAATCCCTGACAAACTCGTCGAGGTCGACGTAGGAGGCGAGGGCGCTGGCGCGGCAAGCGATGGCCTCCGCAGCCGGCGCCAGGTCCGCCTTGGCTCGTTGGGTGGCCAGCTGCGCCATTTCCACGCCGGGATACCACGCCTTGATGAAGCCCAGCGCCATCTGGGCACCAGCCCGGGCGGCGGAGGCTTTCCACGCCTCCAGGCGTTTGGGCGCCGCCTCCAGCCACCGAAGAATCTGAAGGGTGGTCTCAGGCATGACGGCTCCGGGCCAAAGCGCCGCCGCCAACCTTAGACCGGCCCCTCAGGGTCAACTGACATAGCGACTGAGCTGCGGCACCCGGACGTCGGCGGCAAGAATGATTTCCTGCGCATCCCAGGCGGCACCTTCCTCGATGATGTGTCCCTGGCGTCTCCGATATTGGCGATGCTCCTCCACGGCTGCCTCGGCTGCACCCTGCAGGTCCGGGAAGTTCTCTGAAGACAGCACAAGTAGGGATCAGGCGTCTGTCCCAAGCACTACAGTCGGTAAAATGGTTGAGTCGATGGCAAAGCTTACTAGCAAAGAGCCCCTCCAGCCGCCGCCTCTCCCGCTGCAGCTGCTCCTCCTTGGCTGCCCACTCCGCCGTTTGCACCTCTGCCGTAGCCTCCAGGTCACGGCACGTGTCCGCCTGCTTCTGGAGTTCTGTGAGATGCTCGGCCTCTTGTTTTTTCTTCTCAGCCTCTAGCCGAACGCACGCTTGTGTAGCCTGGCGACACTGGACCTCGCTCTCGTGGAACTGCCACTCGGCCTCGTCCAGCCGGTTCTGCAAGGACGTGGTGCGAGCTGCGACAACCCAGAAGCAACTTTCAGAAACCAACGAAAAGGCGAATTTGAGGCTCAAGAAGATACGGCCCGACTGCCCAGCAGCCGGCCCGAATCTCGGGTGCTACACCCAGTGGGTACGCTGGTGCACCCCCACTGAAAGGGAAGCCGAACCGGCTCATACCTCGGGCTTGATGCAGCTCCACCTCCCGGGTTTGGAGGTGGGCTTGATACCTAGTTTGCCCACGAGCTCCTCCGCACGCCGGCAGCATTCGGCGAGCTCCAACACCTTCGAGCCCGCCAGAGGTCCCGTGCCCTCCATGGATGCATCGCCGGCGACCTCTCCGGTATCCGACCGGCCCCGCCGCGGCTGGATGATCGAGTCATCTCCTCCCACGGCTCGGGGTCACGCTCAGGGGTCCGCGAGTCCGGCCCTCGGGGCACCAAGGCTTGGAAGCTCCCCAGCGCGGCCTCCGGGCCGAGTTTCGATTTCCCTCCACCCAGCGCCCGCCGGTCGGCCGCGACCATGGCGTCGGCCATTTTGTCCGCCCCTGCCGACGCCTCGGTCGCGGCGCCCCTCCGCACCTCGGTGTGGACATCCACCTGCGTCCTCCCCATGGCGTCCTCCAGCTCCCTGACGGTGGTGTTCTCCCGCTCCTTAGCAAGGTTTGCCCACTCCGGCGTGCCGCACAGCCGAGGCCTGGTCGGCCGGTCGGTCCTCACCCGTGCCGGACCCGCTTCTTAGCATGGATGGGCTGGCGGCTCTAGCGACATCCCTTGGGGCCCTGCATAATGAACATCGGTCAGAGAGCGCACGAAGATAACGGAAAGACAAAAGATCGGGCCCAGAATCCCAACTTACCCCGAGCTCATGGGGATAGTCGGCTTGCCACGCTGAGCCGGCGGCTTCAGGGCCGTCTCCCGCCCCTCAAACGTCCGGGCGGCCGACCGGACCTTCTTCACTACCGGCCGACCGCTGGCCACTGCTGGCTCCGCGTGTCATTTCTCCCCTGAGCGCGCCGCGGGCCCCGGCTTCACACCCGACCGCTTTTCGTGCGGTCACGCCTCCTCCGACTGATCGCCCACCCGACGAAGCTGTTTTCGGGTTGTCGAAACGAGGGAGGTCGGCATGTGTGGTTGCTCGGCATCATCCTTGCCGGCAGTTTCCTCCGCGTCCCTCTGCGACAGCTCCCCGCCGGACATGCCCATGACTGTAGCGCCCCCATCAATAGCCTCGAGATCTGCCTCCTCCTCCTCGTCGGAGGCCTCATGGTCGGGCACCAAGGCGGCTCGGGAATCTGGTCCCACGACGTCCTGCTGACCCAAGCAGCGCTGCGGCCGGCCTCATACATCAGGTCGGAAAAGGAGAGCGGAACACGCAAAAAATAGGGTCCAAGGACTCACCTCCGGCGCAGGGGCGTCCCGGCTGTATGGCACCTTGCCAAAGCTCCACCCTTCCTCAGCAAGCCCAGCCGCGTAAATGTTGTTGACACGGTGAGCGATCTCGGCCGGTGTCAGCTCTTTCTACGACATCCGGCAAGGATCGCGACGGCCGCTCATATCGCAGATCCGGTGCGGCAGCTCCTGCAGAGGCAGCATCCGAGGGCTGATGAAGGCCGCGATGAAGTCAGAGGGTCAGAGCCCCTCGCCGCCCAGCATCTCCGCCAGCCGGCTAGAGATGTTCGAGATCACCGTGGGCGGCTGCCGGGGATAATGTTTCTAGTTCAGCTGCTTGGTTGGTGGATTGTTGTAAAAAGGCGGAAGATTGACGCGGCCGACCTCCGGGTTGGCGTTCTTTAAGTAGAAGAATGACTTTTGCCACTTCTTGGCTGACTCGACGACCGGCAGCTTGGGTCACGCACCGGACGGGCGGCGGCAGATCACCGCCGCCCTGCAGGTAGACATGACGCCTCTACCCGCCACCTGCGGCTTGAAAAAGAACATCCCGCTCCACAGGTCGATTCCCGGCCAAATGCCGATGCAGCCCTCGCAGCAGGTCATGAACGCAGCCAGCTGGAGGACGGCGTTGGCGCCGAGATGGTGCGGTTGCACGCCGAAGAAATCAAGGAAGCGACAGAAGAACGCGCTTGCCGGGAGGCCGAATCCGTGAGCGAAGTGCGTGAGGAAGACGACGGCCTCGCCGTCACGCGGTGCCGGGACCTCCTCCGGGCCAGGCGCGCGCGCCTCCACCACGTCCGCCGGTGGCAGCCTCCGCGTACGGCGAAGGTACTCGAGTTTGGCTTCGGTAAAGTCAGATCCCTCCCAAGATCCAGCGGGGCGCGCCATCGTCGGGCACGGTGAAGGAATGGGAGCGGCGACGGAGTTGCGATGGGGCTGCGCGCTGTGGTCGGCCTATCGCGTGGAGCGGCGGCAGCGGCGAGCGTGCGGACGCGGGCGCGCAGAGGAAGAACAAGGGAAGAAGAAGCAGCGTGGCAGGGCGAGGGGCGTTTGTGCCTCTGCTCCTCCCCCTCCCCCTCATTTAAACCTCGCAGGGGCGTGGGGGAAGTGGGATCGTTTGCGCCCACGTTTCCCCACCCCTTCCGCGGTGAGTGGGCGCATTAAATGCCTTGGGAAGAGCAAGCATCCAGGGCCACCACAGAAGATCCCATGCGTGCACCGAGCCCGCAGCCCGGTGGGCCCAGCCTGCGGCGACGTCCCGTCGCATGTGTGGCCTGGTAGGCCTCGGCCTGGCCACGGCGCCACGTGGAGAGCTCCCGACAGGCGGCGGGCGTGACTTTTCACACCAGAAGACGGACCAATAGGCCCCCCCGCCTCCGCCAGCCAGGCCGGATCCGTGGCTCATCAGGAAGGTAAGCTGCCGGGGCCCCCAGCCGGCAGCCGGCGGACTCGCCAGCTTCGAGGACTACTGTCGGGGGGATAACCCCTGGGTAGGCGCATCAACACTTAACAATTTTCAAAACAACGGGGCAGCCAGCACCCCTTGACCCAGCCCGCTCACCAGCCGGCCTGGAGGCCCGGGGCCGGCCAGGCATGACGATGAAGCTCGACTCGGCCCGCTCACCAACCGGCCTGAAGGCCCAGGGCCGGCCAGACCCGACGATGAAGCTCGACCCGGTGGCACTGAAGCGGCGGACGCCCAGGCCGGCATCAGCTCTAGCCGGCCAGGTGACAAGACAGCTCCCCACGACGGCGCCAGCATGGCTACAGTGCACGCCGCCCTGAAGACCAGGCGAGTGTGGCTATAGTACGCCAAGGAACCACAGCCCGGGGTCGGTGGCGATGACCCGGCCTGGCACCGTACCTAAGCAGTGCCCGCCGCTCCATGACACAAGCGAAGACATGCTACAGTGCCGGACGGCCGGGGGGCCCGCAGTCGGCAGGTCCCACTATCCGGCATGAGGCGATGACAGCTGGGCCCAGCGCCCTAGCAGATTACCATTGTAATCCTGGGGAGCCGGCCCATAGGACCCCCAGGGAGCCCTCCATGCAGGGGGGCTGTTCCTGAGTTCTTTCCCCCCACACGAGACATCCCACCAGTTCATCAGAAGAAGGAGAGAGCTAGTCTTCGTTCCTTCTCCACCCACACAGCTCAAGGAGCGCCATTGTAGCTCATCTAGTGATTCATCTAGTTGAGCTTGCAGGACTAGGGGTGTTACCTCCCCCGGAGGGCCCCGAACCTGGGTACATCGTGTGTCGCCCACCGCTTGTCCCCATTCTTGCCTCCGGAACCCTCCGACGTCCTCCGGCCCCAACCATGTTCGATAAGCCTACCCATGGCATCTACCGTGAGCACACCACGACACACGCTAACGCACCAAAGGCCGCACCAGCATCTGACCACACGGCACTGCCCCGCGAACACACGCACTAGACGCTGTCCCTGCGGTCCAGTCTACAACGACACCCAGAGGCCGTACCAGTGTCTGCCGCACGAGCTGTCCGTGAACGCGTGCACAGCGAGCCGCCCTATGGTCTGGCCTGCCTAAAAAAAGCCGGCTCCACTGTGGAAATTTTTTTCCTTCAAATGAAGCCGGCTTCACCAACATTGCGACCTTCTCCGACATAGGCGAACGTACACATGGATCATCTGCCGTCTAAATAAATCAGGTGCTATCCATCCAGTTTGTTTTATTAGCATATATTAAATTCTTCAGAGAACAATTACTCTGGCCTATATATTTTAATATGCAGGACAAGTGTTCACTATAAAGGTGATGTTATACCACGAATACGGAGTTCGCGACAACATCATCACGCGCCAGCGTCCGTCTGTGCCGCACTGCCCAACGGACGTGCGCAGGCCGTTGCCCCTACGGTCCGGTCTACATCAACACGCCAGGGCTGTGCCCGCCCGTACGAGCTACCCAATGGACGCGCGCAGGCCGCCGCCCCTGCGGCCCGGTCTACTCCAACAACACTGGAGCAAAAAAATATTATCAGTCTTGCGCGACGTCGCCGGAGCCCGTGTCAGCCTCTACCCATGCGGAGTTGCCCAATGAATAGGCGCATTGGCCTGCCATCCCACGGTCTGGTCTACTTCAGCACATCGAGGAAATAGGAGAGTTGGCCATGGAGGAAACGTCCCTGGGGAAGCTAGGTGAGCCGACCACCGTTGAGTCGGCAATTCAAAAGCCAGCAGCGAAGAAACAGAAAAGAAAATGGCCCTGGAAGAGTCAGGAGAGCCAAACCAAGAGATAATAGCAAGGAATGGGAGGACATATGATGAGCATAACAAAGATCATCAACTCGCCACATTGCCTTCGGTTTCAATAATTTTCAGCTTTCAGCTATCATCTATACGACGGTTTATGCCACAGCCAAGTATAAAGAATCTCAGGCCAGCTCCTCGAGTTGACTTAAGACTTGGGGGCTACACAAACATGACTCAGCAGATTTGACCGGTTTCATCAAATACAGGAACCCCGGCTCATTGCAGGGAAGACAACCCGGTCTCGGGAGCTGCTGCCTTATTGGCGAAAAAATAAAGGTTGCCAAAGAGGACTAGCTGCCAAGATGCACAGTTCAAATATAGGTATCCTGCCTTGTTGGTGAAACAGTAAAGGTTGCCAAAGAGGACTACTTGCCATGATGCGTAGTTCAAACATAGGTATCCAGCCTTGTTGGTGAAATAGTAAAGGTTGCCAAAGAGGACGAGCTGCCACGATGCGCAGTTCAAACATGGGCGCCCTGCCTTATTGGTGAAAAATTAAAGGTTGCCAAAGAGGACTAGCTGCCACGATGCATAGTTCAAACATAGGTATCCTGCCTTACTGTTGAAAGGTAAGGTTACCAAAGAAGAATAGTCGCCATGATGCACGGTCTAAACATGGGTATCCTGCTCAATAATGATCAATGGAATAAAGCCGGCATCTCTGGACCCCAGAGTTTTGTCGTTTCGCCTCCAAAGTTGTGTGTTGAGTCTCTATTCTTTGAGCATTGGTTACTTGGGGGCTTCCAACTCATCGAGTTTAGCTATTAACATTCCTCTTAACCCGGCATATGCCATTATATACTTCGTTATACCTGTCTATTAGCAAGATGCTACTTCGAAAAAGTGACCCAGTGAACACCTGATGAGTTAATCACAGAGGTGACCCTACACTCATCAAAGTAAAAACACTGGCTAAGTCACGTGAGAGCCGGCTTTCATAGAGCTAGGACAAACCAAAAGAGGCCAAAAAGCCTGCTTCACCGAAGCAAATCAGACTCAAGCCTCGAAAGCCGGTCTTTATGTCGTGCCTCGAAAGCCGGTTTTTTATTTTACAGTTTGCATTACTATAATTATCCTATTATATAGTACTTTGCATTTATATTACAATTATTTGTACATATTGCATCTTTTTTGCAGAAACCGGCCTTCTTTTCAGAAAGGCCAGGTCTCATCAATTATGATTTTAATACAACGGCAACATGAATTGCCGGGTTGCATGACAACCAGGGTTTATGGTTTTCTATTCCAATCAAAGCAAGCTCGTGGAGTCAAATACATAGCATAAATTGCCGGGTTGTACTGCAATCACGTTCCAAGGATTTCTTTCATTGCAAAACATCACCAGTTCACAGGCAAAATACTAAGTGCTTGATGGCACTAGCAGACTATGGAGTTTCAGCTCAAAAGCTATTACAAGCCATGACTGGGCTATTTTCTATCAAGTTTTTCAAAGCAAATTTAAACTTGTGGAGTGGTTGATGGCTGAGACACAGTAGTTGGATCTTCCGGGTTGATGTTGGTTTGCTCTCCTCTCGGAGTTTCTTTTCCGACCTCACTTCTTTCTTCAAGTCAGCAATTTGCCACTCGGCTTGATTCAACATATCCTACATAAGATGTTTACAACATTACATACTTTATTGGAAGTCCCAACACTACAAAAAAAGACACATCCATGACATTATGGCCCGAACGATAAGTTTTTCTGTCATGGTTTTGACACTTCTATGACAATAATTGTGAAAAAAACACGTATCATCATAGATGTGGTGGGCTCCTACTTCTATGACAAAAAATTATGACAGAAAATGGGCTTTTCATCCTGGGTGGGCCGGAGACGCACCTGCATGACATTCTTTGGGACGTCCATGACGTAAAAAATCGTGGTAGAAGTGAGGGCGAGGAAATTTTCGGGGAGTTCCCGGTTACGGTGGGTGGTCGGGCCGAGCGATGCAGTGTGGTTTTGCACGTTTCTCTCTCATACGCGCGCGTGTGTGCGAGGCGCTTGCTAACTAAACCCGAGAAGGGCATACGTTCGCTTAGTGAACCCGAGCGATCGATCGCCCTCGCACTACGTACTGAACACGAGCGATCGATCCCTCGCACTACGTACTGAACCCGACTGATCCCTTTGCTGCTAACTAAACCTGAGCGATCCCTTCACTGCTAACTAAACCCGAGCGATTCCTTCGCTGCTAACTGAACCCGATTGATCCTTCTCGCTGCTTACTAAAGCCGATCGAGCCCCTGTGCGAGATGTAGCTAGCCGGTGCTGGGTTACCTCTCGATGAACAATGCCCATTGCTGCCGCACGCGCGATACACGTAGAATGAGTCGAGACTTGCATCGATCGAGCCGGTTGGTTGGCTGTGGATGAACAGTTCTCGTTGCTGCCACTTGTACGCCCCACCCAGCTGGTGGGGGTTTGATGAACAAGACCCCAGTCGTGTAGGCTGTTGATGCTGGATGAACAGGACCCCGAGGAGGCCGTGCCACGGTACGCCATACCCCAGCTGGTTGGGGATGGATGAACAGGACCCCGTGGAGGCTGGATGAATAGTAGCCGATGGAGGCTGGAGGAAGTCGACGGTGGATGAATAGTAGCCCGTGGAGTCCCGTTTTGCGGTACGCCACATCCCTCCCGATGAACAGGACTCCGTTTCGACCGTAGGCAGTTGGGTAGAAGTTCGTTTCCTCTGTTTTGCGGTACGCCAGACCCGTCCCGATCAATAGGACCCTGTTTCGACGGTAGGCGGTGAGAGAGAAGTCCGTTTCCTCCGTTTTGCGGTACACCAGACCCCCAGTCGATGAACAGGACCCCGTTTCGACCATAGGCGGTCGAACAGAAGGCCGTTTCTTCCATTTTGTGGTACGCTAGACCCCGAGTCGATGAACAGGACCCCGGTTCGGCTGTTCCGTCCAAGCCGGTTGGCTCCCGATGAACAGGACTCATTCCGACCGAGTCGGTTGCCTCCCGATGAACACGACACTGTTACCTCTGTTCCAACCCAGCCGGTTGGCTGCCGATGAACAGGAGGCCGTTGCTGTGTACCCCCACCGTCGCCTCTCCATGTGCACGAGCCCTGGCCATATGTATGCGCGAGTACGCGTTCGAGACCCCGCCCGTATGTACGTACGTGCCCGTATTTTTTGCAGCGTGGGTGTACGTACATGTACATGATTTAGATGGGGCTGCCTGAACTGCTACGTCGGGGGCTCTACTACGACACGTGCCGCTCCTTACACGCCCACGGTTCATCATTGCAGTATGTACGTACACGTTCGCGACCAGACAGACAACGCTACGTACGCTTTGACCGGGTGGGTCCCAGCTATCAGGGAGGATAAGGAGACACTTCCTTGCGTGCGAAGATATAGCAGGTGGGTCCCAGCTGTCAAGGGGATAGAATTTTTTTTTCCCGCGTAATAAGGAGGCACTACCTTCGGGGCGAAGATGTAGCTGGTGGGTCCAGCTGTCAGCCTCACCGCGTACAGTCCTATTCCGATGGTTGTCGTTCATTGACCACGTAGACTACGCCACGCCGAGGGTACCAAGGCGGTGGACGACGGTGAGGCCTAGGAAGGGAACTACGCGGAGCCGGGGAAGACGCGGCAGTGGATGCCCATGCGGAGGGGAGTACGAGGGTTGACTGGTTCGGCTGCGGTGTGAATCCGCCATCGCCGGAGAATAACAGGGGATGTGGGTGCGTAGAGGGAAGGCCTGGCCAGTGGTGGGAGTAGGGTGGGGTGGTGAGGCCTATGCGGCAGCACAGCCGGCCATGGGAGGCAGGAGCAGGCGGTCCCGCCGGCACTGGTTTGGGCGGCTGGAGCAAGAAGATCAGAGATTGAAGAAGCAACACGGCCGTTGGATTAACATCCAACGATCACTGCTGCTAGAATAGTTTGTTGACTAAGTTGACAAAGCCCTGCGTATGGATCAACTTAGTAGGCCCACAAGTCAGCTGCCAAATCCAGTGGGTCCCAGTTATCATGGGGAGAAACTTTTTTTACGCATAATAATGAGGCACTTTCTTCCGTGCGAAGCTATAGCTGTTGGGTCCCAGTGGTCAGGGGGAGGAATCATTTTTTCGCGTAATAAAGAGGCACTTGCTTGCGTGTGGCCATGGACCATGGAGGTCCCTACTGTCAGCCTCTCCACGTACATCCCTCTTCCGATGGCTGTCGTTTGTTGACCACGCAGCACCGAGAGCACCAACGCGGTGGACGACGGCGAGGACCAGGAAGGGAATGACCTGGAGCCGGCGAAGCCACAGAAGTGTATGCCCACGATGAGGGGAGTACAAGGGTTGACTGGTTCGACTGCGGTGTGAGGCCTGTGTCGCTGGTGAATACCAGGAGGTGTGGGTGAGTAGAGGGATGGCCTGGCCAGCGGTGGGAGTAGGAGGGGACGGTGAGGCCTGCGTGGCAGCACAGCCGGCCATGGGAGACGGGAGCAGGCAATCCCGCTGGTGCTGGTTTGGGCGGCTAGAGCAAGAAGATCAGAGATTGAAGAAGCAGCACAGCCGTTGGATGTTATCCAACGATCACTACCGTTAGAATCATTTGTTGACTAAGTTCACAAAGCCCTGCGTACGCGTCAACATAGTAGGCCCACAAGTTAGCCTCCAAATCTGTGGCAAATAGCATACAACCCATTTTCCATTATTTTTAATAATTTACAGCCCATTTGCTAATTCTTACGGATTTTTTCGAAGCCCATATTCTTTTTGCTAGCATTACAACCCATATTCTGGCCACGGTTAAAAAATTCAACGAATTTTTGCATATTTCCGTGGGGTCCGAACTGTTTTTAATCCTGAAATTTTGAGTCAGATACAAACTAATTTGAAAAATAAAATTATATTTATTTAAAATCCTATGAAATTTTCACCGCAAAAAAATCAATGAAATTTAAAATATCGAAATCCTAAAAAAAACGTAATTTGAAACTAATTGCCGGTTTGCTGTGTTGTTTTTAAAATTTACAGCCCATTTGTTATTACTTATAGTCCATTTTCTGGGCAAGCCCCGAATACATTCCTCATCGTCTTGAGAGATTTGCAGCCCAGCAGGGCTGAGAAAAGCAAGTAAGCCTCGGTTGGGTATTCTGCAAAAAACAATAGAACTGGGCTAGCCATTTTCAGAAAGAGAAAAAAACAACTGGGCTGGTCATGTGGTAAACAGAAAATAAAAGCCTGGGCTAGACAGGCCGCACAACCCAGTTGATACCCTGCTCCGTCTCAAAAATAAAAAAACAACTGCGCGAGTTGCTGGGTCCCTGGTGTCAGCTGCTCGTTGGGCAATTCTCTCGCTTATTGACTACGTTGACAATGGCATGGGACCCAGATGTCAAACCATTAGGAAGAAGCATTTTTTGGCATGTAATAGGGAGGCACTTGCTTGCGTACTACAATGACCCTCGTGGGTCCCTACTGTCATCCTCTCCATGTACAGTCATCTCCTGATTCCTCTCGGTTGTTGACCATGTTGACAACGCCAGACGGTGGCGCCGCGGCGAGCGAACCATGGCACAGGATGACGGCGAGGCCTCGGACGGGAACGAACAGGAGCCGTGGAAGATGCGGCAGTGTAGTCGCAGACTCGCATGCAGAGGGGAGTATGAGGGTTGACTGGTTCGGGTGTGGGTGTGTGTTGGGGCAACCGTCGCCGGAGAATAACATGGCATGTGGGGGAGTGGAGGGATGGACTGACCAACATTTGAGGGTACGGTGGGGTAGCAATGCGTGAGCGGAGGTGCAGCCAGCCATGGGAGGCGGGACTAGGCGGGGCCGATGGCGTGGTTTCGTTTGGGCATCTGGAGGAAAAAGACAAGAGATAGAAGAAACACGACAGATGTTGGATGTCAATCCAACGGCTGGCAGGCAGAATCATTTGTTGACTAAGTCAACACCACCTTGGATAGGCTTTTTCCTTGTGGGTCCCAAATGTCAGAATCCAAATCTGTCATGGCGATGCATCCTTTCTTATTAGGACTTATAGCCCATTTTGTGTGCTAGCTCAAAATAAGTTTGTGGCTGTTGGCGGGCGCTAAGCACTTGCGTTCTGTAATGCACAATGAGCTCAAGGAGCCGGTGAGAGTGATGTTATTTCCCTTGCTTAGGATTTGTTGCAGTATTTCTCTCTTAATTAAATAAATGACAAGCCATTTGCCTTGTTTCAAAGAAAATATGACAGCCACAGCCGAGTTGAAAAGGGTAACAACATCTAACTCCAGCTTACAAACTGTACAAAAGCATGAGGGTTATATGTTCATCAGGTTTAGACTATAGCCAGATTAAAAAGGGCAACAACATCTAACTACAACAGTGTTTTTAGCAGTCACAATAAAATGGATTAGTCAGATCCATAAAATGAACATCCCAGGTCGTAAAATTTAATGGAATATGACCACAAGATGATGTAAAAAGAAGACTGGCATGTTCAGAAGCCCATTTGTCCACCTGAAACTCCTTTTTTTGCTCTTCGACATATCCATCCATCAAAACTTCGTTGTTAATTAATTTAAGCCTGATGGACAATAATGCCCTCGCATTCAGCAGGAATAATGTGACAAATCTAGTTTTTGCATGGGTGGCTACATATCCTTCCAACGTTATTGTCTTCAAATGAATGTCATGAGAACTGAGAAAATCCCGGTGCTTACGATGCCACCTATTGGTTATACCTTTTTTACCCCATCCTGCTTCCTAAATAGACATGAAGATTGAAAACAGTTAAGGTCTAAAAAAGAGTATGTCGAAAGAGCAACAACTGAACGGTTAATTCTTGTACACTATATATGGGCTTCCAATGTGCGTGAAATCATCACCTTTATATACAACTTCTCCAGACATGGAAAGCATCGCAACAAGCCAATAATCTTGTTCAGATCAAAAGTATTCATACTGATATATATAAGATCTTGATAGAATCCAGCACCACTGATAGGCTATCCATGGACAAACTCTTCATTGAGCATAGAACATAATATTAGTACAAAAAGTGTACTCCAAGATGGTATAAAACTTATGCGCACAAATGAAAAATGCAGCTTATGATTACAAAAGTGTAGATGATAATATACAGTACCTGGATAACTGTGGAGCCAAACACCATCTTGAAATGATCACAAAGATCATGAATTACACCCAAGGTCTCCAGTTTAGGCGCAGAGACGACAGTTATTTGCGAAGGTGAATAACAAGAATCAAGGATCAACCTTTGAAGTGAAGGGGCATCTTCGATGATGAGCTCCCCTACGTCAAAATAAATTCCAATTCTTACAAGGTTAGGCGACTTTATTCGGAGACAACCGATTTTAACTGTCAAAAGAAGCACTAAGCACTCCAGGGCAGTGCAACTGGATTGGATGATGCTGTGCAGTGAGTCCTCCGATATATCAACCACCACAAGTGAAAGTTTTTTGAGAAGTGGGAGTCGAAGCTTTTGTACCAGATTGTCTGGTAGTTTGCACAGGGCGAAGGTGGCGGTGTGGAGAGAGGAGGAAAACCGCGAGATGGACATCAGTGCTGAGGGCACAAGTACATGGCGTTCGGAATGTGGTATGTGATTTATGTGGGAATAGTACAACTCAAGCAGCTGGAGTTTTTCGAATTCAGGGGATTTCAGCCATGCGTCCACCGTGCAGGGCATGCACAAGTAGCAATGCCGTTGAATGGAGCCCTGGTGGGAGGAGATAATGGCTCCGGGGAGTTCAAAATCGTTGAATAGAGATAGGCCATGACAGTTGAGATTAAGAGGCACGGCGCGCCATAGAGGGCGCCACCGAGATGCGAGGACTTGGGTGCGGCAGCAATCCTTAGTGGGGAGAAGCGAGATGATCTCCCCAAGGATGGCATCTGGGAGATCGCTGATGCTGTCCGCCCGAGATTCTTCGGGTTCCTCAGATCCAGGGGGGAGGCTCGCCGCTTCTCCCCGCGCTGGCGGGTGCGGGAACTACGACCGGCGTCGCCGCTGGCAGGAGCCTCATCTTCTTAACGATGGGGCCATGCAACTCCATTTTCCTTGCGGGCGCCACGTTGAGCTCACGAGTTTGAGTAGAGTAGCGAAAGACGAGCCTAGTTAAGGGGGGCTGGGGTTTTCTGTAGGAGTGAGGAAGAAGGCGAGCAGGGGTTTTCTGTCGGAGTGAGGAAGAAGGGGAGCATGGGTTTTCTGTAGGAGTGAGGTGATGAAGAAGGGGAGCGGTGGTTTTTTGTAGGAGCGAGCTGAAGTGAATAGTGAAGTGGGAGCGAGGAGGAAGAAGGGGTTTTTTGGGAGCGCCCCTCTTCGAATAATATGGGCTTTTCCTACAAAAATATGGGCTTAAGATGGATCGACTCTTGTACTGGTTGGTCTTAACACTAGAGACAGCCCATTAGAGACACTCTCCAGCTCTCCAGCTTATGGCCCATTCGCAACAACAAAAAAGACGCACTCCAGCTTATGGCTCCTACAGTCCTGCTCGGTAACCTTTTTCAACTTGAAAAAAACTTATGGCTCCTCCTTGGGCCCGCTTGGCATCCACCAAATTAGAGGGTATGGTAATACATGCAGACACTCACATTGGTCGAAGCGCGGCACAAATGAGGCATCAAATAACAGGCCCACAATATAGATTCGAAATGTTCACACGCTAGTCAACATTCACATTAAACTAAACTTCACAAGATACAGTATGCATACTAGCTAACATTCACAAGCACATATATAAGTTCAGCATGTTTATGCATCTCAATGATTCTGTGGCACCCCGGCTCAGAGGACCGGTTTACCAGTGTTTCCAACCCAGAGATCATGTCTTCAGGAAACACACAACAACTTGGAACAGAACAGAACTAAACTTTATTAAAATATCTCGAGCACAAGCTCATAATTTACATGATAGCGAGGCCAGAAGCACTGCACGTGCTGAGAACAATATCTACATTATTTATGGAACACAGCAGGGCCTCGATACTACTGGGTAGACTACGGTGTAGCGGAACATAGCGCGGGAAACTCCATCCACAGGGACACTTCTGTGGACACGGCCTTGTTAGCGTAGCATGAACCTTCGGGACCTCTGTCCTCGGCTTCTCCTGCATCTGGCATGATACGCCAGGTGAGTACTTGGAATGTACTCGCAAGCTCATGGCAACCAAAACAATGCAGCAAACAATAGCATGGCAATTAACAAGTTAAGTGATTAGGTTTCTCACTTACTGGTACCCAGTACCAACTTACTCTCATCTGGGTTGTCCCACAACCCTCGGAATGCTCACAATCCACAGAGAACTTCCGAACATAAGACAAGTTCTTCCATCATTATTATCATTACGGTTGACCATCCTAGAGAGGCCTAAATGGACTATCCAATACCGTGGACGCGGCTATTCGAATAGGTTTTACACTCTGCAGAGGTTGCGCACTTTACCCACTCCATGGAGTACCTGTCACATACTACTGTTCCACTCACCAGAAATTCTGTGGACAAGGGAAAAATACCAAAATTTACTAGAAAATAGTGGAGCTCAAGACAAACCAGATGTAAAAAGAATCAATTGATTTGGACTTATGGTTTAAAACTTAGGGCTGGTCAAAGATCCTGGTCAACTCTGGAATTAAACAGAAAATAGAAAAACTGCCAGGGGGCCACGTCGAAGGCGTAAAGTGGAGGGGTGCCTCCACTTACCGCTTCAGCGTGTCGCTGACTGGCGGGCCCCAGTCGTCAGATTTAAAAGGAGGGGGAGGGAAACAGAGATGGTGGAGCTCCGGCGATGCTCGCCGGCGATACAGATGGCGGCGAGGTCGGGAGAGAGAGGGAATGGATCGAGCACTCCAAGACCAACACGCACGTACCCGTAGCTGCGCGAGAGACGGCCGGACGACGTCGTCCCCTTCCTCTCCGGTGGCGGCGGCGTTCGGGTGTCGTTGGAGATGGCGATTCCGGCAGTGATTCGCTCGGGCAGGAGGTTGGGCACGACCAGGAGAATGAGCTGAGCTCGATGGAAGAGTCAGTGGAGCTCGGGGAGGAGTAGAATGGCGGGGAGACAGAACTCGTGTGGCGGCGGATCTCCGGCGAGGTTCGAGGCCAGAGGGCCTCTCGGCCGTGGCTCGCTACTGGGAACGATGATTGGGAGAAGGAGGACTGGGGTGAGGAGCTCGAGAGAGGCCGGGGGGACTATTTATAGGAAGAGGCGAGTTCGGGGGAGTTCTCCGGAAACGGCGAGGTCCGGGACATGTCGCCGGCACCAGGACGCCTCACTGGCTGGCCGGGCATGTGCGACGAGACGGGAGAGGGCAGGAGGAGTTAAGGCGGCCAGTGGCGGGTAGTGGAGGAAGAAGACGCGTCGCACGCCACAGTGCAACCACGGGCGGCACAGTGCCCGGGTGCCGTGGCGGCCGCCGAGGCCGATTCCGGCGAGGAGAAGGATCGGGAGAGGGCTACGTGGACGGCAGCGGCTATGTCGGCACCTCAGGCCACGAAATAGTAGCACGAGGGCTCTGGAACGACCGTGGCAGAGGCAGGCGAGGTGTAGAGCACGCTGGCTGGCATGCCATTTTCGTGCTCACCATGGTGTCCGGCATCTAGCGGCCGACCAAGTCCAGCGCACCATGTCTGGGGTCTTCTTCTTTGGTCACTTAGTGCCTCTGCATGCTTGGTTTGGCCAGGTTCACTCTGAATCGAAGGGTAGCTTTAGCTACAGTTTCTGACAGGAAACTTGAGAGAGATCTAGAGAAGACATGAGCTGTAGATGGAGCCAGTGGAGATGTCTGGGATGATCTATGTTGGAAGGACTCCAATCTAACCAAGTTTGAGAGAATTTCATCAAGAATTGAATATAGTTCATGTACAAGGGCTGTACTGAACCAGAAAACAGAGATGAGCTTGATGCACTCATCTGGTTGATCAGCTGGGGCTGTAATTTGGTGTGGAAGGGTTATTTCGTGAGGAGAAGATGTCATAAAAATGTCAGATCAATTGGATGCCTCTAGCTGGTACTTCCTTCACAGAGGTTCTAACTGAACAGAAACTTGGCAGAATATTGGTGATGAAAATTTGTACTGGACCAGATGATATTTTTGGATATTGTGGAAAGATAAGTTCCCTATTATCTCAGGGAATTTTCTGGGAATTAACTGAGTTGGGAAAATATGAGCTCCTTCACAAATGGCCAGTACTGTCCAGAGAGCAAATGGAGTTTTCTGGACAAAACTTTGTACTGGACCATGAAATGTTTTTGAAGATTGTGGGAGTAGGTGATGACAAGAAAGTCTGGGATTAATTTGGGATTTTTCTGATCACCAGAACTATAGGTTGCTTTGTAACCCATAGTGATGACAGGTTTTCCCAAAGGAAGAAAATGAATATTTGGGAAAGATAAAGAATTGGAAATTGATCCAGGTGGTGAGGGACAGGATTTTGGCCAGATGCTGAGGGCTCTGGACCACTGAGAGTAATTAATAAGTCCAAAGTCAACCGAAAAGGTTCAAAATCCAACCAGATTGCAAATAAAGCCAGAAAGATTTCGAAAAGAAAAAGTTGCCAAAAACCAGGGTGTCACAATCCTACCCCCCTTAGAATGAATCTCGTCCTCGAGATTCGGTTGCTCAGGGAACAAGTGTGGATAGGCTGATCTCAGAAAATCCTCTCTTTCCCAGGTAGCCTCTTCCTCAGTATGGTGATCCCACAATACCTTGTAAAACTTAATCGTCTTACTCCTGGTAGTCCTTTCCATCTCATCCAATATTCTGACAGGTCTTTCCTTATAGGTCAAATCCTTGGTCAGCTCTAGCTCACTCATATCTGCCTGTTTGATCGGAGGTGCAATGCACTTTCTCAACTGTGATATGTGGAAAACGTCGTGAACGTCAGACAAGTCTGGTGGTAACTCTAGCTGATATGCCACTCTGCCTCTTCTAGCCGTGACTGGAAAGGGTCCGATATACCTCCGTGCAAGCTTTCCTCGGGTGTGAAACCTTTTTATTCCTTTCATGGGGGTAACTCGGAGATAGGCATATTCTTCGGGCTCAAAAGTAACTTCCCGATGCTTCGGGTCATAGTAGCTCTTTTGACGGGACTTGGCTGCTCGAAGACGCTCCTAGATTTCCTTGACTTGTTTCTCAGCCTCGAGCATCAAGTCTATGCCAAAGATATGGCTGTCTCCTGTCTGAGACCAATTTAAAGGAGTGCGGCATTTCCATCCGTATAGAGCTTCAAACTGTGACATCTTGAGACTTGACTGATAACTGTTATTGTAGGAGAATTCTTCATAGGGTAGACTGCCTCCCATTTGGGTCCATAGGCGAGAGCACAGGACCGAAGCATATCTTCCAATATCTGATTTACACGCTCGGTCTGTCCATCTGTCTGTGGGTGATATGCCGTACTATGCTTTAGCACAGTTCCCAGGGCTTGATGCAGTCGCAGCCAAAATGATGAGGTAAACAGGGAGCCTCTATCTGATGCGATAGGCTTGGGTACTCCATGAAGGCTGACTATCCGGGACATGTAGAGCTGTGCCAGTTGGTGAGCGTTGAAAGTGGTGTTTACCGGAAGGAAGTGAGCCACTTTCATAAGTATATCCACGATGACCCAGATAGCATCATGGCCTCTTGTGGACTTGGGTAGTCCAACAATGAAGTCCATGCATATGTCATCCCATTTCCACTGGGGAACTGGTAAAGGTTGCAGTAACCCAGCGGGTTTCTGATGCTCAGCTTTGACTTTGTTGCAGATCTCATAACATGCGACATAGTATGCTATGTCCCTTCGCATTCCTGGCCACCAAAAGGTTTCTCGCAAGTCCTGGTACATTTTTGTGCCTCCCGGGTGGATAGAATATGCAGATTCATGTGCCTCTCTGAGTATTTGCTGTCTCAAGTTGTCTTGATCAGGCACACAGATTCGGTTCTCAAACCATACGGTGTCCTGGTCATCAATTCGGAAGGACTTGGCCTTTCCTAGCGGAATGCGCTCTCTGATCTCTTGTATTTCTTGGTCTGATTTCTGAGCTGCCTTAATTTCTGCCATCAGTGTTGGAGTAATTTCCATTGTGACTGGGCTAGTTGGGCCGCATAACACCATATTCAGCTTGGCAAACTCTTCCTGCAGCCTCGGATGCATTCCCTCCACTAGTGCATTTAGGGTTCCTTATTTTCTGCTGAGGGCATCGGCGACCACATTGGCTTTCCAGGATGATAATTAATTCCAATGTCATAGTCCTTGACCAATTCAAGCTATCTTCTCTGCCTGAGATTCAGATCAGGTTGGGTGAAAATATACTTGAGACTCTTATGGTCCGTGTATATCTCACATCGCTGCCCAATGAGATAATGCCTCCAAATTTTTAACGCATGAACCATGGCTGCCAATTCCAAATCATGAGTGGGATAATTCTCTTCATGAGGTCGTAGCTGTCTGGATGCATAGGCTACAAACTTTCCTTCTTGCATTAGAACGCAGCAGATTCCACATCTGGAAGCATCGCAGTATATGTCGAAGCTCTTGTGGATGTCTGGAAGAACTAAGATAGGGGCGGTGGTTAGCCTTGTTTTTAGCTCCATGAAACTGCTATCACATTCTTCTGTCCAGGCAAATTTGTGGTTCTTCTTCAGCAATTCTGTCAGTGGCTTGGCTATTTTTGAGAAGCCTTCGATGAAGCGACGGTAGTAGCCTACCAATCCCAGAAAGCTACGGACTTCCGTTACTGTGGCTGGGGTCTTCCAGTTTAATATTGCGGTCACTTTACTGGGGCCGACAGCCACACCTTGTTCTGACAGAATATGTCCCAGAAATCCCACCTCTCTTAGCCAAAATTCGCATTTACTGAATTTGGCATACAAGCGATGGGTCCTTAGTCTTTCCAGGACAGTACGGAGATGTTGCGTGTGCTCCTCTTCATCTCTGGAGTAGATGAGAATATCATCGATGAATACTACCACAAATTTGTCCAGAAAGTCCATGAAGACTTTATTCATCATGCTCATGAAATATGCTGGAGCATTGGTCAGCCCAAATGACATGACTGTGAACTCATACAGACCATATCTGGTAGTAAAGGTTGTCTTGGGGATATCCTCTTTCCTTATTTTTAGCTGATGATACCCCGTTCGAAGGTCAATCTTGGAAAATACCCGGGCTCCGTTCAACTGGTCAAACAGATCATCAATGCGGGGGAGCGGATATTTATTTTTGATGGTGACCTCATTCAGTTGGCGATAGTCTACGCACATTCGTAGGCTGCCATCCTTCTTCTTGACAAATAGCACGGGTGATCCCCACGGTGAAGTGCTTGGCCGAATATACCCTTTCTGTAATAATTCATCCAACTGTTTCTTCAATTCCACCAGCTCTGGGGAAGGCATGCGGTAGTACTTCTTGTAAATTGGAGCAGTTCCGGGAACAACCTCAATAGCAAACTCTAGTTCCCGATCAGGTGGCATTCCCGGTATCTCTTTTGGAAATACGTCCGGAAATTCACTGACTACCGGAATCAGAATTATGTCTGTAGTTGTGGCTTTGAATGCCATTCCTTTCTTTGACATCACTCTGCTAGCAGTGAATTGCACTATTTGCCCTGCCGGGTTAACCAATGTCACCTTCCTGGTGGCACAGTTGATACACACCTGGTGTGGTACCAACCAATCCATTCCCAGTATTATATCCAGTCCCGGGGATTCAATGGCAACGAGAGTGGCTGGAAACTTCACATCGTGTATCAAGATTTCCAGATTCTTGTATATCACATTTGTTCTGAGCATGGAGCCAGGGGATTGCACCACCATGATTTTGTCCAAAAGAGAAGGAGAAAATTTGTGCAAGGTGGCAAAACTCCGCGAAATAAACGAATGAGAAGCCCCAGAGTCAAACAAAATTATTGCGGGTATGTTGTTAACAGAAAACATACCAAGGACCACTTCTGGTGCTTCGCAGGCTTCCTCATCGGAGATATGATGGACTTGGCCACGATAGAAGTTCGGATTGGGGCGGCGTCCAACACTGTTGACTTGTGGCTTGAAGTCGGATGGTGGCTTCCCATTTCTTGCGGGGCATTGCTTAGAATAGTGCCCGCTCTGGCCGCAAGTGAAGCATGTGTTGTTGCGGCGGCAATCCTCCAGCACTGGCTGTTTGCCGAAGGTCTTGTCCTGGCTGACGGGCTTATTGTTGTTGTTACCATTGTTCCAGGCAGGCTTGTATTCAGATGAACTTGGTTGCCAAATACGTGGCTTCTGCACAAACTGCTCACGGTTGTCCTTCTTGGGTTCAAACTTCCGCTTATGATCATTATATCCTGACTTATGCTCTCGTTCGGCTATGAAGGCGTTGTTTACCAGAGTTTGGAAGTCAGGGAAGTCCAGCATTCAAAGCTGACAACGGAGGGTATGATTCAGCCCTCCGAGGAATCGGCCAATCTTCCTTTCTTCGGTGGACACGTCATGGGTGGAGTACAGTGCTAGATTATTGAACTTGTTCAGATACTCACCCACTGACATGTTCCCTTGAGTAAGAGCCAGAAATTCCCTCTGCTTCACCTTCATTATGCTAGTAGGAATATGATACTTGCGGAATACCTCTTTGAATTTCTCCCAAGAAATATCTTCTCCAGAAGGCCATAACATTTTTGTGTTGTCCCACCATATAGCTGCTGGTCCTTCCAGGTAGTGAGTAACAAAAGGAACCTTGTCTGACTCGTCACAGCGGGCTATGTCCAATTTCTTTTCCATAGTCCTTAGCCAGTCATCAGCTTCCATCGGATCCACAGCTTGACCAAAACTGGGTGGCTTGGTCCGCTGAAAATCAGACAGCTTAGAGTGTGTCCCATTGTGGTTGTTCTGACCCACCATAGTCTGCATACTTTTCAGAAATTCCATGAGATCTTGGTTTCTTTTCTCTTCGAACATTCTCATGATCTGATCAGTGGTAGGTGACTGTGGTGGTGGAGGTGGCAAATCTTCTGGTGACTGTCCTGCCTGTCTGGCGGATCGACGAACGGGAGTTCCATCGCCGCCTTGATTACTACACCTCTTCATCCTAAATTTGTTCCCATTCCAAATACCGAATCGATGAGCAACATCCATAAGGGAAAGCAGGGTAGTATGACACCAAAAAAGAAGCCAAATAAAAAGAGCGAATAAAAAAGCAACATAATTATACAAGGCAACCCAACATCATACATGACAAGCTAGTAGGGGGATGATCATGACTAGACTGCTCATACTGCAGTTGACATATGTAGGGATGCTATGATGCATGCACTGAAACTCAAGCCTCCGCTCTAGTGACGCCAGTGGCACAAACACTGGTAGACTGAAGACTCCTCGTCGTCTGACTCTGTGTCAGAATCTGAGCTGATGATGTGAACCTCGGCCTCCGGATCAAAGGAAACACGACGACGCTGACGGGAAGGTTCTCCGTCTGAAGGAGAAGAAGCGCGACGTAGCAGCATCAGAGCAGTTGGAGTAGCTAGGAGTGAGGCCCACTCTGATGGGGTCTCACGTCGGCTACCAGACGAAAAGCCTGGCGGTCCGAACGAGCTAGAAGGAGTGTCGGAAGGTGGAACGGGTGGAGTGTACACGGGTGAAAACGGAGGTGGAGGAGGAGACTGTGCTGCCGCAACAGCCGCAAGTGCCTCGCGGGCAGAAGTCAGCTCCTCAGATAGAGAAGTGATCATACGGTAACTGGCATTTAGATAACGAGATAAAACAACAGTAGCACGATCACTCGCCAGGTCAACGGGTGCGAAAAGGACTCGCCCTATCGTAGGCGACAGGGTGGGGTAATGAAAGAAACCTGGATGAGTCTGCATCTCGACCTCGTGGAAGCGCAAGTCAGTGAGAGCCTCCATCGCAGCAAACTGGATCGCCAGCTCCGGAGTAGAAGCAGTTCCGCCCTTGGAAGAACGGGAGTAGCTGCCAATATCCGAACTCATAGTGAGAAAGGCCTCTGCATCATACTCGAATACTGAACCAGCAATCTTCTCTCGAAACACCTGGTACACTGGGTCTTCGCCGTTGGGATACAGCCGAAGCCAGACGCTACGAAGCAGTACTGGAAAAGTGAACGGTGCCGGCTCATGATTGTAGTGGTACGGAACTGGTGCCATCTACACTCATCAAACCAGCGGTCAGCACAATAAAAGCTATATGCATGCCATGCAATGCAGCAATCAAATGCAACAATCAGACGCAGCAAGCAAGACACATCCCAAGACCCTAAACTACTCATGGTTCTAGCGCAGGGTTAACTAGGGTGTCCTACAGTCAGCGCGGCTCTGATACCAAGCGTTGTGGCACCCCGGCTCAGAGGACCGGTTTACCAGTGTTTCCAACCCAGAGATCATGTCTTCTGGAAACACACAACAACTTGGAAGAGAACAGAACTGAACTTTATTAAAATATCTCGAGTACAAGCTCATAATTTACATGATAGCGAGGCCAGAAGCAGTGCACGTGCTGAGAACAATATCTACATTATTTATGGAACACAGCAGGGCCTCGATACAACTAGGTAGACTACGGTGTAGCGGAACATAGTGCAGGAAACTCCATCCACAGGGACACTGCTGTGGACACGGCCTAGTTAGCGTAGCACGAACCTTCGGGACCTCCGTCCTCGGCTTCTCCTACATCTGGCATGATACGCCAGGTGAGTACTTGGAATGTACTCGCAAGCTCATGGCAACCAAAACAATGCAGCAAACAATAGAATGGCAATTAACAAGTTAAGTGATTAGGTTGCTCACTTACTGGTACCAAGTACCAACTTACTCTCATCTGGGTTGTCCCACAACCCTCGGAATGCTCACAATCCACAGAGCACTTCCGAACATAAGACAAGTTCTTCCATCATTATTATCATTACGGTTGACCATCGTAGAGAGGCCTAAACGGACTGTCCAATACCGTGGACGCGGCTATTCGAATAGGTTTTACACTCTGCAGAGGTTGCGCACTTTACCCACACCGTGGAGTACCTGGCCTCGTGATCCCATTCGGGTGGACCAGTGGTGCTCCAACGAAACCTGCGTGACCCGTGACCCCTCTATCGTACCACCGACAATCATACCCTCCCAGGGTCATGTCCTGGGTGGCCCCTGTGTCACCCCGTGACACCTGCCACCGTCGTGGCCACTAACTGTCCCAAACGGGGACGCCGGCAAAATAACTCAACTGGGCTCACAGGATTATCGTCGTCTACCTGATCAGGGCAGCACGCACGCATAACCCTCCCTAGTTTGGTGGCACCGATAAAAGAGCACAAAGCCAGACCAAGTCAAGGCCGTCCCATACCGGCAAATGTGGCTGCACGGAAAATTCCGGGTAGGTGGCTCTTGATCAACCAACTAAGTTTAGTGTTGTCAAGCATTTAGCCTGTATGGGTATTTATCAGGAATAATTTAATATGGCAGTAGCTAGGCATTTAAATATTTTACTAAGAATTATCACATATTAAAATAATGCATGAAATTCAATTAAATAGCCAACACTATTGAAATGCTTCATGCAATGGATGACATGGCTTGCCTTGCTCTGTTGGGTTGTCCACAAACTCCTGGGCTTCAAATCCAAAAGAATTTCCCTCTAAAAATATTTTTAAAAAGCAATTGAAAATGTCACATACTACTGTTCTGCTCACCAGAAATTCTGTGGACAAGGGAAAAATACCAAAATTTACCAGAAAATAGAGGAGCTCAAGACAAACCAGATGTAAAAAGAGTCAATTGATTTAGACTTATGGTTTAAAAGTTAGGGCTGGTTAAAGATCCTGGTCAACTCTGGAATTAAACAGAAAATAGAAAAACTGCCAGGGGGCCACGTCGAATAGCTCCGGCAACGCTCGCCGGCGATACAGATGGCGGCGAGGTCGGGAGAGAGAGGGAATGGATCGAGCACTCCAAGACACACACGCACGTACCCGTAGCTGCGCGAGAGACGGCCGGACGACGTCGTCCCCTTCCTCTCCGGTGGCAGCGGCGTTCGGGTGTCGTCGGAGACGGCGATTCTGGCAGCGATTCGCTCGGGCAGGAGGTTGGGCGCGACCAGGAGAATGAGCTGAGCTCGATGGAAGAGTCAGTGGAGCTCGGGGAGGAGTAGAATGGCGGGGAGACAGAACTCGGGTGGCGGCAGATCTCCGGCGAGGTTCGAGGCTAGAGGGCCTCTCGGCCGTGGCTCGCTGCTCGGGAGGACGATTGGGAGAAGGAGGAGTGGGGTGAGGAGCTCGAGAGAGGCCGGGGGGGCTATTTATAGGAGGAGGCGAGCTCTGGGGAGTTCTCTGGAAACGGCGAGGTCCGGGACACGTCGCCGGCGCCAGGACGCCTCAGTGGCTGGCCAGGCATGGGCGACGATACGGGAGAGGGCAGGAGGAGTTAAGGCGGCCAGTGGCGGGTAGTGGAGGAAGAAGACGCACCGCACGCCACAGTGCAGCCACGGGCGGCAGAGTGCTCGAGTGCCGTGGCGGCCGCCGAGGCCGATTCCGGCGAGGAGAAGGATCGGGAGAGGGCTACATGGACGGCAGCGGCTATGTTGGCACCTCAGGACACGAAATGGCAGCGCGAGGGCTCTGGAACGACCGTGGCAGAGGCAGGCGAGGTGCAGAGCACGCTGGCTGGCATGCCATTTTCGTGCTCACCACGGTGTCCGGCATCTAGTGGCCGACCAAATCCAGCGCACCATGTCTGGGGTCTTCTTCTTTGGTCACTTAGTGCCTCTGCATGCTTGGTTTGTCCAGGTTCACTCTGAATCGAAGGGTAGCTTCAGCTACAGTATCTGACAGGAAACTTGAGAGAGATCTAGAGAAGACATGAGCTGTAGATGGAGCCAGTGGAGATGTCTGGGATGATCTATGTTGGAAGGACTCCAATCTGACCAAGTTTGAGAGAATTTCATCAAGAATTGAATATAGTTCATGTACAAGGGCTGTACTGAACCAGAAAACAGAGATGAGCTTGATGCACTCATCTGGTTGATCAGTTGGGGCTGAAATTTGGTGTGGAAGGGTTATTTGGTGAGGAGAAGATGTCATAAAAATTTCAGATCAATTGGATGCCTCTAGCTGGTACTTCCTTCACAGAGGTTCTAACTGAACAGAAACTTGGCAGAATATTGGTGATGAAAATTTGTACTGGACCAGATGTTATTTTTGGATATTGTGGAAAGATAAGTTCCCTATTATCTCAGGGAATTTTCTGGGAATTAACTGAGTTGGGAAAATATGAGCTCCTTCACAAATGGCCAGTACTGTCCAGAGAGCAAATGGAGTTTTCTGGACAAAACTTTGTACTGGACCATGAAATGTTTTTGAAGATTGTGGGAGTAGATGATGACAAGAAAGTCTAGGATTAATTTGGGATTTTTCTGATCACCAGAACTATAGGTTGCTTTGTAACCCATAGTGATGACAGATTTTCCCAAAGGAAGAAAATGAATATTTGGGAAAGATAAAGAATTGGAAATTGATCCAGGTGGTGAGGGACAGGATTTTGGCCAGATTCTGAGGGCTCTGGACCACTGAGAGTAATTCATAAGTCCAAAGTCAACCGAAAAGGTTCAAAATCCAACCAGATTGCAAATAAAGCCAGAAAGATTTCGAAAATAAAAAGTTGCCAAAAACCAGGGTGTCACAGATTCATCAGACTATAACCAAGACAAAGCTGTGAGAAGGTGTAGAAATCAAGAAAAAACTATGGATGCTTCTCTGAGCAAAGGGCATCCCTACACATTAATTTCCTGAGCATGCTTCTTTCTTCTCAATGTTTAGTGCACTTTGAGCATGTTGGTAACTCCACAGCTAGCTCGCTGGCTCATCTTGAAATTGACGCTGACACATTGCAGCAAATAGAGGAGGCAATAGAGATCACACAACATCAGACCAGTTTGTGCAGTTCCACTGAAATCATCTTCATTGTCCTGAATGTGAAAAGATAGGAAACAACAGTTGTACTTAAATGGTGTTGCAAAACAGTAGCACATATCAATAGCTCGGCATGACAAAACACGGTCATCTTGACGAAGGGGTACTGTCGGGGCCGGATTTCTGGGACACAATATCCCAGAAATTGACCCCTCGTGTCATCACCAGCCCCAAGATCATTATTACTGGTGGACACGTCCTTGTTACAGATGACCAAGCAATTACATGAATTGGATACAAGACCATGAAGGCCTAATAATACAACAATGATTTCTAACAGCGGATGGCGGAAGCGGGTAGCGGATTTCCATCTCTGGTGGGGGCTCCAATTCCACAGGAACGGCTGACCTGGAGAACTCCTATCTCGCGTGGCTGCTATCTCCGATTCCTAGGTTGCGGGGTGTGCCTTCGTAGTGCTCTTCTCCTAATCGTGATCTGGCCAAGACAATAGCCAGGGACAAGACTGTGAGTATGTTTGAATGTACTCACAAACATCGTGAACAAAAGATATAATAAAAGCAGGTGGCATGCATGCAGTTAACTTTAAACATATTCAACAATATTAGTCCATGATAAGAGTTTAGTGCAATCATGTGGATTAGTATAATTATGCTAGTAAATAAAGGTTAGTCATCCTATATTAGCAAAGGATAAATATTTATGGTGTCACCAAAATTATAAGCCAGGTTCTAGGCGGTAGAACTGTCCGGTGAATTCCAAAAGAAATAAAATGGAACATTGGGTGTTAGACCGCCCGAGGATCCCCAAGAAAATAAAATGGAATATCGGGCATTAGACCGACCGAGAATTCCAAGAAAAATGCCAAACGGGTGTCTGAATGCGACGCCTCGAGAGGTCTTGAAAAGAAATGCCAAACGGGTGTCTGAATGCGACGCCTCGAGAGGTCTTGAAAAGAAATGCCAAACGGGTGTCTGAATGCAATGCCTCGAGAGGTCTTGAAAAGAAATGAGTATCCAGGTGGCACAACCATCCCAAGAGATACTGAAAAGAAATGAGTATCCAGGTGGCACAACCATCCCAAGAGATACTGAAGAGAAATGAGTATCCAGGTGGCACAACCATCCCAAGAGATACTGAAAAGAAATGAGTATCCAGGTGGCACAACCATCTCAAGAGATACTCAGGGTTACACATAAGAGAAAATGGTTAGTCCACAGTAATATTCATGTTAACAATAATATTCATGATAGCATCAGTAGTGACAATAATCATCCTGCAAAAGTGAATCATGCTCAATTTTAATTATTTCCTCCGAAGACCGACACTTGACCAACCCAGACTGTTGTCCTTAACCGGGGACACGGCTATTCGAATAGGTTATAAAACTCTGCAGAGGGTGTACTCTTCACCCACAAGTAAAGGATTTCTTTAGCCAAGATCGAGACACTGACTAATTCCAATCACGGCCTTTGGGTTGAAAACACACCTAACCAGCACACACCAGCTTAACCGTTCTGATGCCCGGAATCACCCAAGGTATCAATCCAGAAAAATTCTAAGACGGGGAGACCACCGTCTCGAATAGCATGGGATCACAATTTAAAATGCGCGCAAATACAAGGGCTGCCCCCCTCTCGGCCCAGCCGGATACACCCATGCCCCCTGACCCGATGACTGGCATTATACCTGGATCCTGGAAACCTTCACCGCGGCCCCTCTGTACGGTGTGTGTAGGAAAGGGGTTAACAACTTACTGAACCGTACCCTACCTGTGGCAGGGAGAAGTGGCAGCACAAAACAAGTATGGGGGTTACCGGAACAAGACTTGATCTACGGTCGACTCAGGAGGTTTAAGTTTTCCTGCAGTGGTTAGTACAATATATTTTCTTGGTAGTACCCAACAGGGTCACCATCTGGCATGTCCCAACATGCCATCCCTGATCATTCTCGTCACAACGAGATTTCAGTCTCACGGTCACTTTTCTCTTGTTACTGATTCATTCCTGCAGGTTAGTTCCAAACCAACATAGACATCTGTGGCAGGTGAGAACAATCACCCTCACTCATATTTCAGGTTTAAGTGAGGATAACAAAGTATCAATGGATCATGCATGCAAAAATAACAACATGCAAATTTCTATTTGAATTATCATAAACATGATCAAATTGTTCTAGCTAGCAAACTACCAAACATTCATCATATCAAGAGTCCAAGATGCTTGCCTTGGGTACTTAGAAGAGTTGGGTATGCCCCACAATTCTTTGAAAAGAAATATATCCCTCCCTTTCCTATTTTCAAAATAATACAATTACCACATAGCTTCAAAACAGTACAAAAAAGTGTTTCATAAATTTTTGAAATAAATACTGAAATAAACTAGATGAAAAATAAAGAATGTTAGAAAAGAATCAATTAAAAAGGAGTTGTGATTTAAAAGTTAGAGGCAGTCAAAGTTTAGTCAAAATTCGATTTTTAAACTATAAAAAGAAAACGTTTCGGTCAGGTTTACGCTTTCTAAATAGGGAAAACATATTTTGAGAAAACCGTCTCCACTTACAGATGAGTCGGCGCGGCTTCGGTCGCTGACACTGGGCCCCACGGCCCCACTGTCAGGTTTGCCCCACTGTCAGGTTTGACTGGGGTCAGCGCGCCTTCTTCTCTCTCTGGCCGCATAGAGGCGGCACTCCGGCACGGCTCGCCGGTGAACGGCGGCGCCGTTCGGGAAGCTGAGGCCACCCACGAGCTCAGGAGACCCTGGTGATTCGTTCGATGTATGGTTTGGTCGGTGGAGGGCACGGGGTCGCTGGCGGCGAGGATTCTCGAAAGACTCCAGCGGAGGTGAAAGAGGGCTTTCATCTACGAGCTTCCTTTCGAGAAATTGAAGAGTGGGATGGACCCACGGTTGCTCAAGGGAGTTACTGGAGAAAATGTTAAAGAGAGGGAGGTTCTGGAGGCGTTGGATTCGTCAGGGAAGTGGTGGTGGCCGTGGCTGCAGGAGGCGAGGAAGACGGCCATTACCGGCCGTGTGGTTGCTTTGGGTGGCCTACAGAAGTGGTGGAAGGATGCCCCTGGCTTTTATAGGGAGGGGGAGGTGGTGTCGCGGGTTCCTGAGAAGGGACGGGTCGGTGGCGGCCATTGATGGCAGAACGGCGGGCGATGGCGAGGCCGGTATGGACGTCGGGGTTGGTGGAGAGTTTGGTGAGGGCAGTGGCAGCGGTCGGGCGAGCTGGGAGGTCAGGAGGGCGCCAGGTGGCTCGGGAGGGCCGTGGCTTCCCGAATCGGGACACGGCGGCGGTCGGCCATTGTTGGCTTCCCGCGGTTGGTGGCGAGGCCGCTGGAGTTGCGGATGGGCTCAAGGGATTGGGGATTAAGGCGAGGGCATGCTGGCTAGCTAGGAGTGGTGCCAGGTGGTCAGGGCGGTGCATGACAGTGACGTGCGGTGGCTCGGGACGGCGGCTGGCCGATGCTGAGGTCAAGGAGTGGGTACGGGGGATGTTGGAGCAGGTGCGAGCGGCTAGCAGGGGCGTCAGGCGAGCCAGGGGAGGCAGTAACTGCGGCGTTGGCGATGAACAAGGTCGGCGGCGCCTCGGGCATGCAATACACGTGCTCTGGGCACGCGGTGCGCGCTCTGGATGCGCAGGCAGGGCGTTCGGCTAAATGCCAACTTGCCCTAGGAGGTTCTGCTGGCCACCAAACTTCACAGGGTTGGGCTACCCTGTATGACAAAGCTGATGGACATACTGGTTGGGCCAGATGCCCAGGTTTCCAGTGCAAGTCAAAAGAGTCGCAAGAATCTGCCATGCACATGAGGTGTTTGGTGAAATGCTAGGGCCACCTAGGGATCTTTTCTGAGATTGGAATTTGGCAGGATGATGTCTCCTTGGATGTTAGAGATGATGGTGTGGTTGGTTCTGTAAAAGGAAAAATTTGCTAGTGCAAATTTGGAAGAATTTCAGTTCTGGACAGAAACTACAGGGAATTATTTGGTGAACTTAAGTTATGCTAATGGAGCTGGTCTTCTGGACTTAAGGGTTTGGTTGGAAGGACAATAAGGTGGAAAAATTTCAGAATTTTTGGAGCAAGGAAAATTGGGGTTGCAGTTGTAACTCAAGAATGGAATAGAATTGAAAAGTGGAAGTTTAGCTCAAGATTTTCAAAGGACCATGTTGGGTTTTTGCAAAAAAGTGATCTATAGGCATCTCTTGACCCTTCATAATTTGTGTGGAATTTTAGGATAATTATTTAAAATAGTTATAGTGCAACAGGAGCATTTCAAAGATTGAAAATGCTATTAAAAGGATTGTTTTGGGGGAAGTTTTATTATGGAAATATTTCCTACTGTTATTTAAAATATAAATGAAATGATTTAAGAAAACTACCAAAGCCCTTAATATTTTTCCAAAATTTTCTATATGGACGGAAGATTTTTTTGTGGAAAACAGAAAACAGAAGAGACTCTGGAATTATTAAAAGACCTAATATAAATCAAAGAATTATTTCTGGCCAAATTTTACTTAATAAAAACATGATTAAATTTTTTGGGGTGTTACAGGTACTGACCTGCGTGAGGAAGATTATGCATAATTTTATAAGTGGTTCGTTGATTTCCACCTTGGGGTCTCATCTCATGCCATGGAGGAAATTCGATCCAATCAATCGGTGCAATTCCTTCCGTCTAGCTGTAGAAAATTTGTCCAACTCACCCCAATATCTTTATTGGGCAGTTCCACTAAAATTGTTGTCGGGGAAACGACACCTATGGGACCGAAGGATCCCTTTACGGTTCGGCAAGGGAGAAAGGACATCACAAAGAGCGGAACTAACGATCAACGCGAGGGGATTTACCCAGGTTCGGGCCGCTCGGAAGCGTAAAACCCTACTCCTGCTTGGTTGTATTACTGCGGATGTTGTTGGCCCAGTTCTGGGAGCTACAGTAGCAGCTACGCATGCAGAATGGGTCGAGTCTGGATCAGGATCTGGCTCCCCCCCTATAGCTACGCCTTGGGCCTTCTTTTATATGTCCAAGGGGTCTCCAACAGTGGCGAAGTACAAGAGGTGTAAAGTATCTACAGTATCTCATGATTACCAGTATCTCATGATTACTACTGATGCCTTAGGACAAACGTCTTAGGACAAACGTCTTAGGACAAGACGCATTCAATGCTCTGAACAGGTGTCCCTGCCTTTCTTGGGGACGGAAAAAGGACTCGTCCCATCAGCACCGCTTAACCCCTTCTGCGGCCAGCGCCGTGACACGCAACCAGGAGGACAAGCCCTAAACGACAGGCTGGTCGCTGCGCTGGAGCGGCGGCACTGTGCGGAAGCGGTGGGATCTTGCCGGGGGGCTGATCTTGCCGGGGGCTCGACGGGCCAGCCCGGCAAGATCTTGCCGGACGCCCAGCCTCCAGTCTTCTGATCTTCAGCTTAAACGCCTTCTTGATATCTTGCATCTGTCTCCAGCCGTCCTCCGGCAGGCCTTGCCGCAGGTACGGCTACAACTGTCCGTGCACAAGTACAGGGTACTAAAGGACCCGATCTTTAGTACACCGACTGGAGCCCCCGGGCCTAGGCCATACACGGGTGCGAGGCGTTGTGGGGCTAGGCCCAAAACAGTGCACGGGCACGCGTGGCAGGAGTTGCTGTCATAATCTTCTCTTTTACTGCGCCCTCCCACGACGCGCATTGAATGCGGGACGTGGGGGACGTGCGCGGAACGACCGCAGCCTCCGCTCCTTCCCCATAAAAAGGAATCCGCAGGGGCGCTGCTCATTTACCTCTCATCTTTTCCAATCTGGACGCTGCCATCATCCTCCTCCTCGAGCCTGAAACGCGCCTCCTCCATTCTTCCGCCACCCGCACGCCCTCGCCACCTTCGGACTCCGCTTCCACTGCCGCCATGCCGCCCAAAGCAGGCAAGGGCAAAGCGGCGAAAGCCGCTGGCTCAGCCGCAGGAGCAGATGAAGGGGATCTGGTGCGGATGCGGAGAGAGCGCGCCATCTTCGACCCGACGCTTGACGGGCACACCTTGATTACTCAGTACAGGTGCGTATGGGGGAAGGAGACAAATGGCCATCCCAAAACTCGCGCGCTTTCGGCTTCTGCCGGGGGCGGCGCGGATAGATACCCTTTCTTCGCTGCTTATTTTTACTGCGGGCTCTGTCCTCCTTTCTCCGACTTCTTCGTCGACATCATGTACGCGTACGGGTTCCGCCTTTTGGATTTCACGCCGTAACGTGCATGTCTGTCTTCGCGCATCTTTGCGAAAATTTTGCCGGAGTGGTCCCCAACACGGCCCTCTTCCGCCACTACTTCATCCCCCGCATCGAGGCAGGAGACGCCCTCTCTGGATCTATTACTTGGATTCCGAGAACATGGAACAAGGATATATACCGAGGGGGTCTCTACCGCAAGAAGTGGGATGAGGGGCGATCCGAGTGGTGCTGGATCCAGGAAAAAGACCCTCAGCCATTCTGCGTGCCCCGGCAAAAGAAGGTGGCCCGTGGTGAGAATTGGAGCGACCTCGACCCTGAAGACAAGAAGCTCACAATTGCAATCAAAAGGATCCACCGCCTGAAGGCTGCCGGGCTCACGATTGAAATGGTTGGCGCAGATTTCCTTTGTCGGCGCATCGCCCCTCTGCACAATAAGGGGAGGCCAGCCTGGGACTTCAAGAACGCAGCAGATATTATGAGGCTGCGCCCTGGCTTGAATCACAACTTCACGGTCTTGCAGCACATGTATCTCTGCCACAAGCTGTTCAGGCCTGACGGGAGGTTCATGTTGCCGCCTGGAGTCGTGCCTCTGTGCTACAACTCTGCCCTGAGCTCAATCATTGCTATGATGCCAGTGTGCAACGCCCACGGCCTTGACGGGACTTGGGTAGAGCCGCCTCCAGAGCAAGTGCAGGAGTTCTTCGACAACTTGTCGGAGAGGGCCATCCGGGAAGATCCCAAACTTATCCGTCCCACCACTGACGAAGAAATAGCTTACATTGCTAGGAGGGCGGAAGAGGCAAACCTTGCCACGGAGGCCGGCGACTTTGGCTTCACGGGAGACGACACCAGTGAAGAAGAGACGGTGCCAGAGGAGACCTCTTCCGAGGAAGAGGAAGTTGCCGGGGAGCAGAGCGGCATGGTTGCCGGGGGCTCTACCGTCGAGGGCGCAACCGAGGAGCAGCCGCACAAGGAGCCCCCAGCTCCAGGGAAGAAAAAGCGCGTTCTTCGGAAAGCCAGCTCTGATGCCCCGTCAAGTCAGCCTCCCTCACGAGATGAGGTTTCCAGCAAGAAGGCGGCCGGCAAGGCTGCGCAGAGGCAAGAGGCCCAACAACCGCCCGTGCGACGTACGACACGTTCGACCGCGGCACAAACTGGTGCGGCGGGAGCGTCCCATACGACGGCACCAGCGGCTGGAGCAGCAGGGTCGCAACAACCTACTGCTTCCGCTGCAGCCAAGCGCGCCAGGTCTCGTTCTCCACCTCCTCGCTCGGGTGCCGAAGCGGAAGTGGTTTTCGACCTCTCTGCCTTGGAATCCGAAGAAGAAGAGTAAGGGCCTTGCCGCACCTTATAATTCCTGCTTTTCTGGCTTCACTTGACTAATTCACTTTGGCATGTCTCCACAGAGATGCAGAAACCTTGGCGCAAAGGATGGCGAAGAGGGCGAAGACCTCAACGGGCGACGAACCGCCGGCAAGCACCTCAGGTGCGCCAGAAACGATCAACATCAGCCCGGAGTCGAGCCCACAACGCAGTCCTCAACGCAGCCCCCGGCGCAGCCCCCAGCGTTAGTCCGTTATGCACTTTCCGCTGGCAAGTGCCGCGGTGCGTATCTTCACTGCTGACATCTCCGGGCGTGCAGGAGCGGAGCGGCAACCAGGAGTACCAATGGGAAACGTCCCTGACGTGCCGCCGCCATCGACTACACCGCCCAGAGATGAGCCTTCGGCAAGAGAGCTTTACCGCGATGAAGAAGAGCCGGTGAGCACTGGTTCCGGCAACCCTCCTCAGCAGCTCGACGTAGGTAAACCGCTCGCCTCAGAGTACTTGCTACTCCTGTTTTTCTCTTTTTTTTTGTCTTCTTGAACTTCAATCTTGGTCTCATCGTGCTTCCCTTCTTGGGCTTCCAGATTTCCTCTTGGCGGAACCCATGGATGTCGAAACTGTCATCGAGGAGACCGCCAGGGATACTGCCGCCGAGGCCGACAGGGTCACAGCGGATGAGGCCGCCAAGGCCGCGCAGGAAGAGACCGCCAAGAAGTCTGCTGAGGGGACCGGCAAGGAGACCGACGATCGCACTGATGACATTCCTGCCGCAGGAGCGCCTGGCGCTACACCGGTCGCGGAGCCCCCAGCTGCCGGTGAAGATCAACCGTCAACACCTGACATGCCCCCGTCAAGCAGTTACCTCAAGGCCGGCGACAACCTGTTCGTCAGCATGCCAGGGACGGCAAGGACTGGGGCGCCGGTGGAAGGAGAAACTCTGGATGGAGACGTCATCACCACCGCCAGCAGCAGTGAACCCAAGGAAGAGCAGCTACTCCAAGCCGTGCACGACAACTATCAGAAGCTCCAGGCACTCTATCGCACCCGGAAGGATAAGCTGGATTCCAGGGCAGCGGTTGTTGATGCAGCAGAGGCGGACTTCCAAAAGCGCGTCGAGGAGACGCAGGCTTGGTATGCTGAGGCCTTCCAAGAGCTGAAGACTGCTCGGGAACAACTGAGCGAGAACTGGAACGACCTCCTCATGAAGCAATCTGATGTCGAGAAGTCACAGGAGCAGGCTGCACAGCAGGCCGCCGCAGCAGAAGCTCGCCTGACGGAGTGCCGCATCGGGCTCGATGCTCACGAAGAGGACCTCACTGCTCGCGAGGAGGCGCTTGCCGCCAAGCTCCGCAGCAAGGACGAGGAGATCGAGAAACTTGTCGCGCAGCGGACCCAGGAGCTAGAGCGGAAACACATGGAGACGCTCAGAGCTCTGACTGAAGATCACGCCGGCAAACTGAAGGAAGCCGTCGATGCTGCCGGAGCTGCAGAGGCCGCCAAGAGCTTGCTGGAGGGGAAGGTGGACAAGCTAGAGGCTGATCTCGAGGATCACGGCAAGAAGGTCTCAACACTCGAAGCCGAAAGAGACAAAGCTCTTCACAGCTTGATGGAGGCCCAGGTTGCCGCATCCGAGAAGACTCAGCACCTCACCTCCGCCAAGGAATCCATCATTGATCTGGAGCAGAAGCTAACCACGCTAAAGGAGACCCTTGAGACCACCAGGGGTCGGGAGAAGACCTTGATCAAAGACCTCCACAATGAACAGGAGCTGCTCAAGAGTGCTGCCGCCACACACAACGACTATGTGGCAGGCGTGCAGATCTGGACTGAGAAGCTCATCGACGTTGCAGAGAAGCTTGCCGCGCAACTGTCCATCATGGGTCTACAAGGCTTCAGGTATTATTCTAACGACAGGGTGTCCACAAGCGCCAGGCTGACCATGTTCTTTGACCGCATGCTCGAAGCCTTGGAGCAGCTTCACTCTGACCGAACATCCCAGCCGGCGAACGAATCCCGCAAGCTCTGCCAGGCCGTCCTCCGCGAGGTGCTGGTCAAAGTTGTGCACAAGAACCCCGGCATCAACCTCTCCAACATCTTCAAACGCTTGCCGAAAGATGTGGACGTCAAGGTACTTGAAGAGCTTGTCGCGCCCATCGTTGACAGGGTGAGCCATGTCAAGAGGGTTGAAGGCGATCACCGGGATTAGCCGTTTCTCTTTATCTTGTCGCCATTGCTCCATGCCAAAGACAATTTATCTTTAGTTAGAAACATGGCAACTATCATGTAATATAACTTGCTGTCTCTGGATTAATGTATGCTATTCCCCTCGTTTGATTTCTTTCTGTATGGTGTATGCCCTACGCTTATACTGTGAACTTGCCGGTGCGCACCCCCGCGAGCGCTGGGTTCGGGACTTCAGCAGCCTGCTGGAGGCGCAGCTACCGGCAAGAAACCTTGACATTTTCAGTGCAGCCGCCTAAACTGTAAGCGGACTCGAAACAGAGTAAGGGCGCGACCGATCATGACAAGGTTCCATCGCGTGCAGGTTTTCCATACAAAAGTCGAAATCGTTCAAGGAGGATAGCCTTACAACAAAAATCTGTTTTAAAGGATTTCTGCAACTTAGCTTTTCATTGCTGTTCTTCTTCCGGCAAGATGTCAACCTTGAACGTCGTCTGTCGGTATCCATACCATCTTCCCCCCCGGCAAACTTGCATGCGAGGGAACCTGCTATCCCTTTGAGAAAAAGAAAGAAGAGAAAATATGGAACCTTGGCGGTTCATTAGCTCTTACCGGAAGCAAGCGTAATACAACATCTCAGATAGGTATGCATATAAAATGACATGAAATCGAAAAGAATTGTAAAACACTTAGCTTAATTAAACTATGCACAGGGTCTTCGCCTGGCTTTGTACAAAGGATTACATGCTGCATTGGCAAGACTTGTACAAAAGGTGGTTGCCGGGAGCGTTTCTGCGGCAAGAACCAAAGGTTCTGCGCGAAACTGTTGCTAACCGGCAACCGCGCCTCACGGGTAGAACTTACGAAGATGTTCGATATTCCAGGAGTTGCTCACTGGCACGCCATCTTCGGTCTCCAGGCGGACAGCGCCAGGCCTGGTGACTCGTACTACCCGATAAGGGTCTTCCCACTTCGGCGTCAACTTGTTGGAATTCTTGGCCGACTGAATGCGCCGAAGAACAAAGTCGCCTTCCTCAAGACTCCGGGCATGAACCTTGCGGCTATGATAGCAGCGCAAAGCTTGCTGGTAGCGTGCAGCACGCATAGCAGCCCGAAGACGATCTTCCTCAAGGAGCACAGCGTCATCTTGCCGCAGCTGCTCTTGCTCGAGCTCATCATAAGCGAGCACTCGAGGTGACCCGTATATGAGTTCCGTGGGGAGAACTGCTTCAGCCCAGTAGACTAGGGCAAAGGGAGTCTGGCCGGTAGCTCGATTTGGTGTCGTTCTGATTGACCAAAGAACCGCCGGCAGCTCATCAATTCGGCGTCTTCCGCACTTGTGCAGCTTGTCGAAAGTTCTGGTCCTGAGACCGCACAACACTTCAGCATTTGCCCTCTCTGCTTGGCCGTTGCTTCTCGGGTGAGCAACGGAGGCAAAACAGATCTTTCCGCCAAGGTCTTGGACGTACTGCATGAAGGTGCGACTCATGAACTGCGTACCGTTGTCGGTGATGATCCTATTTGGCACACCAAACCGGCACACTATTCCCTTGAAGAACTTGACCGCTGACTGTGCTGTCACCTTTCTCACTGCTTCCACTTCCGGCCACTTCATGAACTTGTCGATAGCAATGTACAAGTACTCGAAGCCCCCGGCAGCGCGGGGGAAAGGACCCAGTATGTCGAGTCCCTAGACCGAGAAGGGCCAGGAAAGAGGGATTGTCTGAAGAGCTTGAGCTGGCTGATGAAGTTGCTTTGAATGGAACTGGCACGCTTCACACTTGGTTACTAGTGCAGTTGCATCCTGGAGAGCAGTGGGCCAGAAGAAACCTTGCCGGAATGCCTTGCCGACAAGAGCTCTCGAGCCTATGTGGGAGCCACATATGCCTCCATGAATCTCTGCCAACAGCTCTAGTCCATCCTCCCGGGGAATGCACTTCAATTTCACACCGTTGGGTCTCTTTCTGTATAGGACGTCGTCGACGAACTGGTACATACTAGACTGACGGGCTACTTTCTCCGCTTCTTCCTGTTCCTCAGGGAGTTCTCCTGTCTGAAGGAAATGAACTATGTGATGTGCCCATGTCGGAGCCTGTGGCTCAACGACAAGGACTAAAGGCATCTCTTCGGCCGCGGGAGCGCTTGCTTCAGAGGCAAGAACCTGAGGTTCTGCGCGAAGCCGCTGCTCACCGGCAACCGTGTCGTTCCCGGCAACTTCCTTGTCGGCGGCTTCTAGAAGCTCTGCCGGGAAGTACTTGCTGGTACTTAAATTCCTTCTCTTGTCCGGCCTCGTCGGTGGTGTTATGGATGGCTGAGTCAGGCGGAGCAGAAAAGTTCCTGGTTCCACAGGTAACTTAAGGGCAGCACGCTTCGACAGGTCGTCAGCAATGCAGTTCTCTGCTCGAGGAACATGCTCTGTTTGCAAACCGTCAAAACGCTCCTCCAGCCTTCTCACTTCATCGACATAAGCTTCCATCAACAGGCTCTGGTAATCCTTGTTGACTTGCCTGACGACGAGCTGGGAGTCACCTCTGACGATGAGCTTCTTGATCCCAAGGTCTGCCGCGATCCTGAGACCGGCATGCAGTCCTTCATAGTCTGCAGTGTTGTTTGTTGTTCTCTCCCGGGGAAAGTGCATCTGAATCACATACTTGAGGTGCTCTCCGGTGGGTGCGACAAGCAGCACGCCAGCACCGGCGCCTTGCAGAGAAAAAGCCCCATCAAAGTACATAATCCATTCGCGATCTGTTTCCTTGCCGGGGACAACCGACTCTTGAACTTCTTCGTCTGGCGTCGGTGTCCACTCTGCAATGAACTCTGCCAATGCTCTGCTCTGAATAGTTGAAGTGCTTTCAAACTTGAGGCCAAAGCATGACAGCTCCAACGCCCACTCCACAATCCTGCCAGTTGCTTCTGGATTCCGCAAGATCCGTTGCAGCGGAAAGCGAGTGACGACGGTAATCTCATGTGCTTGGAAGTAATGGCGCAGCTTCCTCGAGGCCATAAGGAGGCCGAAGAGCAGCTTTTGCACACCAGAATATCTTGACCTAGCCCCCTGCAAAAGGGAGCTGACAAAATAGACTGGGCGCTGCACCATCTTCTTCTTCTGCACTGCTTTACTTGGCTGCGCGGGCTCTGCCTTGTCGGCACTAGACTCTGCCGGGGATGGCCCTGGCTTGTCGCTTGACGGGCTTACCGCTGCCGCTGCCTCTTCGTCTGCTTCTCTCTGCGCCACTAGCGCAGCACTAACCACTTGATTCGTTGCCGCTAGATATAGCAGCAACGGCTCTTGTGGCCTAGGTGCGACCAGTGTCGGCGGAGAGAAGAGGTACCTCTTCATGTCCTGCAGCGCTGCCTCTGCTTCCGGAGTCCATTTCATTGGTCCTGCCTTCTTCAAGATTTTGAAAAAGGGCAGGGCGCGCTCAGCGGACTTGGAGATGAACCTGCTCAGAGCAGTAACGCAGCCGGCAAGTCGGCGCACATCTTTGACACGTCTTGGTGCTTCAATGTGCTCAATTGCCGTGATCTTGTCAGGATTGGCTTCAATTCCACGTTGAGACACAAAGAACCCGAGAAGCTTGCCGGATCGAACGCCAAACACGCACTTCTCGGGATTGAGCTTCAGATTGATCCTGCGCAGATTTGCAAACGTCTCTTCTAGATCTTGTATAAGAGTTGCCTTGTCCTTGGTCTTGACCACTATGTCGTCCATATAGGCTTCCATATTTCTATGCAGCTGGGTCTCGAAACCAATCTGGACAGCTCTTGCGAAGGTCGAACCAGCACTTTTCAACCCAAAAGGCATACGTATGAAGCAATACGTGCCACATGGGGTGATAAATGCGGTTTTCTCTTCGTCTTCTTTGGACATGAAAATCTGATGGTAGCCTGAATATGCGTCAAGGAATGACAGCACATCGCAGCCAGCAGTGGAGTCCACAATCTGGTCGATGCGCAGCAAGGGAAAAGGATCTTTTGGACAGGCTCTATTGATATCAGTATAGTCGATACATAGCCTCCATTTTCCATTCGCCTTGCGCACTACAACTGGATTGGCCAACCATGTCGGATGGAGGACTCCTCTAACCAGACCTGCTACTTCAAGCTTTCTGATTTCTTCGGCGATAAACTCTTGCCGCTCCAAGGCTTGCTTCCTGATCTTCTGCTTGACGGGCCGCGCATGAGGGCAGACAGCAAGGTGGTGCTCAATTACCTCCCTGGGAACACCGGGGATATCAGATGGTTGCCATGCAAACACATCGATATTCGCCCACAGGAAGGCAACGAGCGCGCTTTCCTATTTGTCATCAAGGGTGGAACTTATGGTGAAAGTTCCTCCCGTACTATCCTCCTTGGCGGGCACCTTCTTGGTCTCTGGTGGAGCAGCCTTGGGTTTCTTGCTCTTGCCGGCAGAGCTCTCCGGCACGTTCTCAACGGGAGCGCAGCACTCCGAGGAGGTGCGCTTGCCGGAGTGGGTACTAGAGGTCTTGCCGGGCTTCTTCTTCTTCCCGGGAGCCTCAGCGACAGGAGCAGGTGCCTTGGCGGCAGGTGCTGCAACTGCCTCGAGGTAGAGCTTGTCGGTGCAGATAAGCGCATCCTTCTTGTCGGAGTGGATGGTGAGGACGCTCATCGGCCCGGGCATCTTCAGCATGTTATAGGCGTAGTGCGATGCCGCCATGAATTTGGCCAGCGCCGGGCGACCAAGAATCCCATTATAGGGTAATGGAATCTTGGCGACGTCGAAGATGATCTTCTCCGTCCTGAAGTTCAACTCGCTGCCAAACATCACTGGCAGGGTGATCTTGCCCTTCGGCTGGTTCCTTCCGGGATTGACCCCTTGGAATGAGCCTGTTTCCTCGAGATCTTCGTCGGGAATTTGCAATCTCTTGATCACATCGGGCGAGATCAGGTTTAGGCCGGCCCCACCGTCAACTAACATTTTTGTCACCTGGAGGTTGCGGATCGTTGGTGAAACCAACAACGGCAAGCACCCGACCGCAGTTGTGCGATCAGGGTGGTCCTCGGCGTCAAAAATGATAGGCGTGCGGGACCACCTCAGTGGCTTCCGGGCATCAAGCAAGGGCTCAGCTGCATTAATCTCGCGCGCCCACTGCTTGAGCTGGCAGTGAGAGGAATGCAACGAGGCGCCTCCGTCAATGCACATGGCCTCTGTCGCCTTCTGGAACTCGTGTTCGCTGGACTCGTCGCCCTCTGCATCATCATCATCATCCCCCTTCTTCTTGTCACGGCCTCGGGCGGGCCGGTCCTTCTGTTGTTTGACCTTGCCGCGGAGACCTCCTTGACCGCGCTTCTTGCCGGACCCTCCAGCGCCATTCTGGGCCCTCTCCTTGTCTCGCCTTTCGTACTCGGCTCTCTGCTTCTCGACAAGCTCCTCAACTTGCCGGCAGTTTTGGAGATCGTGGCCCTTGGTGCGGTGGATCTTGCAATACTGCTTGGCGGAGCCTTCCGGCTTGTCGGCAGCCGCCAAGGCCTGACATGCGGCACATGCGGCAACCTCCTTTCTGGGGTCGTCAGTCTTGGCCTTCTTGGCGGTGCCGGGGTTGCCGGATCCCTCGACGGCAAGCACGGCCTTGCCCTTGCGCTTCCTGGCCTTCCGTCGGCCCTTCCTTGCCGGGGCAGCAGCGTCTTCACTTTCGGAGTCGACTCCTGCACCAGCGTTCTCGCCGGGGAGTCTCCTTCCTTCTTCTGCCCGAGCACATTCGTCAGCCAGAGCGTAAAGCTTAGCGACATCCCTGACCTTGTTCATCGCAAGCTGTTCCCTCATCTTGCGGTTGCGCACATTCTGATGGAAGGCGCTGATGACAGCGGCAGGATGAACGTCTGGAATGTTGGGCTGGATACGGCAGAACCTCTGGATGTACTTGCGCAAGGTTTCGCCATCCTTCTGGGGAATGATATGCAAGTCGCTTTCCTGGCCAGGAGCTTTGTGGCCGCCAGTAAAGGGGCCAACAAACTCATGACATAGATCTGCCTAGGAGGAAATGGAATTCTCCGGCAGATGCATCAACCACGACCTGACGTTGGGCTTCAACACCAACGGGAAGTAGTTGGCGAGGATCTTGTCGTCTCGAGCCCCGGCAGCCTGCACCGCAATGGTGTAGATGCTCAGGAACTCTGACGGGTGAGTCTTGCTGTCATACTTCTCCGGCACCTCCGGCTTGAAAGAGCGGGAGTTGGGCCACTTGACTCGCCGCAGCTCGCGAGTAAACGCTGGACAGCCCACCTTGTAAGGTAGGTTACCAGGATACCCTGGCGCAGGCTCGTCGACAGTGGGTCCCACGCGCCGGTCGGACTGACGGCGCGCTTCCCGTCGCCGCTCGATGGTGGTTCGAGCGTCCTCCTTCTGCCGTTCCCGAAGAATCAGATGTTGATCGCGGCGAACCCGCGGATCAGACGATGCCGTGGAATCGTCATCACGGGCGTCGACCCGCCGAGTTAGCGACCGCTCTTGACGTGGTGGAGGGGAGCGTATCGTAGATGCACCGCCTCCGGTCTTCTCACCGTCGACCCGCACCGGTCCAGTAGACTGCCGCCGCGAAGGCTCTGCTTGCCGTGGCCTGTCATTGTTGGCTAGACCGATGAGGCTCTGAATGGCAGCTCTCCACTCATCTAGCTTCTCCGCAGCGGGAGGGAAGTCTAGGGGCAGCTGAGCTCGCGCCAACGCTTCTGCCGGTGTAGGCGGCGGCGAAAGATGCGAAGAACGTGAGGTGCTCAAACTCCTAACTGGGTTAGAAGGAGCACCGTCACGGTCCTGCAACCGCGCGCGGCTTCCACCGGCGTGTTGGCGTGGATCTTGGCCCCGCGCATCTTGAGAGTGAAGCGCAGGGGTTTTCCCATGGGGATGGTTGGAACCACCAACGTCACGGTGCTGCACGTCGCGCGCTTCTTGAGAGGGCCGCGGTGCATGCGCCGGCGTGGGTGTCTTGGAAGGCGTCATCCCGTCCTTGGAGATCGCCGCACCACCCGTAGGTAGCGCGGCCTTATCCTTGGACCTGGCGCTCACCTGGCTTGGATCGCCAGAACGTCGCGGAGGCTCAAGACCTCCACCTCCTCCACCAGCGCCCGCGCCATCACCCGTCTGTGCAGGTACGGGGAGGCTGGACGCGGATGGATCAACCGCCGTAGCGCCCTTCTTCTTGGGGGCCATGGCGACGAATATGATCAAGAACCGGCGCGCCGACCGCTAGATCGGGTTCGCGCAACCTTTTCACCCCTACCTGGCGTGCCAATGATGTCGGGGAAACGACACCTATGGGACCGAAGGATCCCTTTACGGTTCGGCAAGGGAGAAAGGACAGCACAAAGAGCGGAACTAACGATCAACGCGAGGGGATTTACCCAGGTTCGGGCCGCTCAGAAGTGTAAAACCCTACTCCTGCTTGGTTGTATTACTGCGGATGTTCTTGGCCCAGTTCTGGGAGCTACAGTAGCAGCTACGCATGCAGAATGGGTCGAGTCTGGATCGGGATCTGGCTCCCCCCTGTAGCTATGCCTTGGGCCTCCTTTTATATGTCCAAGGGGTCTCCAATAGTGGCGAAGTACAAGAGGTGTAAAGTATCTACAGTATCTCATGATTACCAGTATCTCATGATTACTACTGACGCCTTAGGACAAACGTCTTAGGACAAGACGCATTCAATGCTCTGAACAGGTGTCCCTGCCTTTCTTGGGGACGGAAAAAGGACTCGTCCCATCAGCACCGCTTAACCCCTTCTGCGGCCAGCGCCGTGACACGCAACCAGGAGGACAAGCCCTAAACGACAGGCTGGTCGCTGCGCTGGAGCGGCGGCACTGTGCGGAAGCGGTGGGATCTTGCCGGGGGCTCGACGGGCCAGCCCGGCAAGATCTTGCCGGACGCCCAGCCTCCGGTCTTCTGATCTTCAGCTTAAACGCCTTCTTGATATCTTGCATCTGTCTCCAGCCGTCCTCCGACAGGCCTTGCCGCAGGTACGGCTACAACTGTCTGTGCACAAGTACGGGGTACTAAAGGACCCGATCTTTAGTACACCGACAATTGTGCACCGCTGTTTGCACGACCCCTACTCGCCGGCCAGGCCATCTATGACTCGGTGTCTTTTATCTTGCATTGACGGGGCGGCTACACTGCGTATTCGCTCCTCCACACATGACAGGCTCGTTCTACACTGCGATCAGCAAGTAGACGTAACAATAAGCTTATTTCATCTTGCGTTGGTCATTCTACCTAGTTACGAATGTAGGAATACATGTAGCACCATGAGGTTAGCTGACAGCAGGTAGATGCAGCCATCTAATTTTGTGCGGTTCTACTAAAATTGTGGTTTGTGCTTCTGTTTGCACAAATAGAAACCACATGGAGATAGACAACCCTGTTTGCAGAAATATGTGATAGGGTTATTTAAGCAGTGTCATTTTTTGCTGTAGCATATGATTAACAACAGCATCTCATATGTTATCAATGGCATTACATTGACAGTATGAAAAAGTGCCATCACATCAGATCAACAGAGGCAATAGATTAACGGGGGCTTAGATTAACATGCACAATAATTGCATTATAACTATGTGATGATAGTAGCACATGATCAGCAACAAAGGGTGATACGGAAAGGAGAAATTGATCGTCGTGTCAACCAAATGTGCAATTAAATTTCTGCAGTTCCACTGAGATGAAGCTATGTTACCGGCGTGAGATTTAAGTGTAACACCCCAAAGCACTCTTCATTGGAAATAAAGCAAGACAGAAGCATTTCATAAAATGGTGGTGGCATTGCTTTAGTTTATCAATGGCAATAGATTGACAGCAGCATTACTTAAGAGTGACATCACATTTAACAGTGGCATTGTTTCATTTTACCAGATATTAGATTAACAGCTGCAGTAAGGGCATAGGGACAGGTGAGGCACAAGCATGTTTTACCTCCACCGAGGCATAAAGTGGTGAGGCAGAGGTGGTAGCCGAGAGCGGCAAACATGAAGCTGAATGTCTGGATTTGTGCCATTTTTTTTCTCGTGATCTTGTCAGTGACCTTTTGCTGCGTAACCACAGGAAATCTAGCTGTGCTCATTCTCAGTTGCGTTGTCCACCCAGCAACCCCTCACTTTCTTTCCTTTTTCGACCAAGAGACCGGTCAAGCCAGAATCTTAATACTAGTAATTCCCCCACCCTTCGCCCCCACCCCACTTTCTTGCACTTTTCAACAAACAGATCAGTTCGTTAACCAGTCTCTGCTACCCCGCCCACCCCAAAAAAAATCCACATTCAACCAAGCCATCTATTTATCTTCATGCATTACCTTTTTTCCTCTAATAGTTAAAATTTAGGTGCTGTTCAAGTGTTCGACAAGCCGACGCGGCTATCTAGATACATGGTGAGCTTTGGACTGAAGAATATCCACATGCAGGATACAGCGACGTGGGGAGCAAACCAAAATTGATGGGGAAAAAATGGATGCAGCGACGTGGGGAGCTGGCCATTAGAAGAAGGCCGGTTCTAAAAGAAGTTATACCTCCGGTCGGCGGGAATCGGCGAGGTAGGCGGCGGGATCTGCCAACACGACGGCAGCGAGCAAGGGTGCGGAGGACCACCCACGCCGGCACCAGGTCAGAGAAGACGGCGCGCGTCGGCTTCCTCCCTCGCGAACGACGACCGCGTCAACGTTGCACCTCGTAGCCTACCCAGCAGAAGGGATCCAGCTGGATCTATGACCACCAGTGAGAAGAGAGAGAAATAGAGAGAGTGGACACCACCGTCTTGTTTAGATCTAGAGAGGGTGAGAGAGTGAGAAGAAGAGAGCAACCCTCGCAAGCAAGTCCCGAAGCTCCAGCCTACATATATAGTGGAGTAATTTTTTTCCTCTCTGTAGCAATCGTTTTAAATTGAATACGCACGGAACCATCTTTTCATTTAACGTACCAGTAAAAAAACTCGATCAATAACCGTGCCACCGCGTTAAGGTCGCACTTTGTATGGCTCAAATGTGGTCCCAGACCCTACATTAAGTGGACAACTAGATGGGCCAAATTATCATACTGTAGCTGCCTCTTTGTGTGCAAATGCGCTCCACCGTGTACCCGCGCATGTGCGTGAGGGAACGATCGAGTGCATGCGTGCGCTTCTTCTCTTCATGTGTGTGCGTCTGTGTGTGTGTCTCTCTCTCTCTCAGAGACAATGAGACACTGACCTAGACAGGGATGGTGTGTACAAAAAGTCGCGAGCGTGTGTGTGTGTGTGCGCGCGTGTGTGAGAGTGGACACGGATGCGGGAGGACGCCATCCAACCGTAGCCGCATACATTTTGACAACTGTTCGAACCAACAGGACGAAATTCATGCAAACATGGCCGGATTTCATATAAACATGATGGATTTTCATATAAACATGACGGATATCATTACATTTACATCAACTAAGCGGTGCTAGTCCAGCTCTAGAGGTACAATTAATACCTAATCTAAATGGTCGCCGGCGGCTCCTTTTGTCTTCCTCATGTCCGGCAGCCTAATCACCGGACTGCCGGGGAGCCCTGGAGGTATATGCTTCAGCGCAAAGGGCGGCTCGCTTCCCCACCGCTCATCGGAGTGGAACCCCCGGCTAATGCTTCAGCCGGACGGGAAGGGGGTGCCTCCGCTTTCGTGGAGCCCATGCGGGGTCGACAATGGTCTGCGCTGAAGAAAAACCATGCAAGACACCGGTTTTGTACGCCGGCGTTGCCTCGGCGGTGGCCTTCATGGGATACAAGTGCCGGTGGCCTCCCGTGTTCTACTTCTCGTCGATGATGGCGGCGGGCGCGGACGTGTTGGCCGCCACCTCATCGACATCCGCACAGCCGGCTTCTTTCTCTGCCTACATGGCGCGGCTACACACGCGTCGATGGTGGATGGCACGGTCGCAGCCATTGGAGGCGCCATGCGGGTGTGGAGCAACTCGCCAGCCCTCCTCGAGCTAGCCTGGAGTGTCGAGTTGCTGAACCACACGCTGGCTGGGGGTGGCAACTGGCTCCGTCGGGCTAGGTGAGGGAGGTGGAGCAGCAAGCTGCCTCGCTCATAACCGCCGGGCTAGGCGGGCCACCCAGCCGGCTTTTATGTCGGAGAACTGCTCTTCCTGCTCATCGGATGCCATCGAAAGAGTGGAGAAAATGGTGGAAGGAGGAGCTTGGACGGCGTTGCATTTAATGCCGGCCCGCTCCTGAACGGACGTGTGGATGTACTAGGTTTCTCGGCTTCCACGCGGGTTTAATGGAGGCGTTTGAATGGGGTGAGGAGGCGCGTTCAGCTGGGCGTGCAGCGGGCGGCGCCCTCGGCCGGCGCACCGCTTCAATGGCAGACGCGACCTCTCACTCTCACTGCGTCCGCCCTAAGCCGCCTTCAATGTGGAGCAGTGCGCTCTACAGCGGCGTGAATGCGGGCAGCTGGCGTCGGGCGGGAAGCGCGCGCGGGAGGGGGAGGGGTTTTTGGTGGGCCAGGGCGGTCAGAACCTCAGAAGCGGGCTTGTGATCGGTCCGGACTCCTGATTTATGCCGCTTCAGCTAGGATGAATCTCCATCGTGTGGAACCACACTAGGAAAGCTGCGACCATGGTTCCCGTTGCCCGCAGCTATGGATCGTGCCTTCTATGAAGAATGCCTGGGACTGGAACCAGGTGGTGTACATGGAGTCCATCGACAATGTTTAAGTGTAGTAGCCGTGCACAAAATTATGGGAGCACTATTAATCTATGTAGAGTAGTGCACAAATTTTAATACAGGAATGGGATATGAAGTTGTGTGGCTTGTTGGCATATGTCCCTTAGAACTTACTAGTAAATGTGTCGTGCTACTTGTGTGGCTGTTGCACGGGCTCCGACACGCTTTGTGAGATTACTAAAAGGTGGCGCAGCTTTGGCTATAACTAACCTTGCGCTTGGCTCTTCTCCTCTTCCAGAAGTCAAACAATTATGATGGTACTACTAGTACTAGTAGTACTACTGTAGTATGAGTAGTAGGAGTATACAGTTCTGGCAATCTGACACCGAATGAACTGCTGCACATCCACCGCGTAGTAAGCAAAAGCTTCTCCTCGTCCTGTGAGCCACCGAGCGCGCGTGGGCGAGGGAGAGGGCGTAGTAAGCAAGCTTCTCCTCGTTCTGCGAGTTGACGGGACACATCAAAGTAGTACTTCCTCCGCTCCTTTTTAGTCCGCATATAAGATTTGTCCAAAGTTCTGTACTAGTAGTCTCCAAAAAGGGCCGACCATGTCCATGGCTACCATCCCGTGCTCCGTCACTGTACGTGCACGATTCACGTGCCATTGAAGAAGAAAAATTGCGTACATGCCATTGAAGAAAAAAACTTTATTTACAAATAACGCGCCACCGCGTCATGGTCGAACTTTAATTCATTCACGCGTGGTTCTCGACCCTCCACTTAAGTGAACAACTACTACACTGTAGGATCGAAAGTATGTCTAGAGGGGGGTGATTAGACTACTTGACCAAATAAAAACCTAACCTTTTCCCAATTTTAGTTGTAGGCAGATTTTAGCAAGAACACAAGTCAAGCATCACCCTACACATGCAATTCTAAGAGTGTAGCAGCGGAAAGTAAACAATTGCATATGTAAGTAAAGGAGGGGATTGGAGATTTCAAACGCAATGAAGACACGGTGGTTTTTGGCGTGGTTCCAATAGGTGGTGCTATCGTACATCCACGTTGATGGAGACTTCAACCCACGGAGGGTAACGGCTGCGCGAGTCCACAGAGGGCTCCACCCACAAAGGGTCCACGAAGAAGCAACCTTGTCTATTCCACCATGGCTTACGTCCACGAAGGACTAGCCTCACTCAGGTAGATCTTCACGAAGTAGGCGATCTCCTTGCCCTTACAAACTCCTTGGTTCATCTCCACATCATGTCGGAGGCTCCCATGTGACACCTAACCAATCTAGGAGACACCACTCTCCAAACGTAATAGACGGTGTGTTGTTGATGAACTCCTTGCTCTTGTGCTTCAAATGATAGTCTTCCCAACACTCAAACAACTCCTCACAGATTTGTCTATGGTGAAAGAAGGATTTGAGGGGAAAGCAACTTGGGAAAGGCTAGAAATCAAGGTTCAAATGGTTGGATTGGAATGTCTTGATCTCAACACATGAGTAGGTGGTTCTCTCTCAGAAAATGTATGATGGATGTGTAGGCACGTTCTGATGGCTCTCCTTACTGAGAAGGAAGTGGTGGAGGGGTATATCTAGCCTCCACACAAAATCCAACCGTTACACACTTTTGACCCAACTCGGTGGCACCGATACAGAAATCTCGGTGGCACCGAACTGTGTAAAAGATATGAACGTTAGGAATCTCGGTGGGATCGACTGGAACAACTCGGATGGACCGAAGTGCAATGGCTAGGGCAAACCTCGTCTCGGTGGCACCAATTGCATCAACTCGGTAGGACCGAAGTGAAGCAATAAGGCAACAAAGAGTTGGCAAGGCATCTCGGTGTGACCGATTTGCAAAACTCGGTGGGACCGAAGTAAGTGCAAACGATTACAGAGAGTTGGCAAGGCCATCTCGGTGAGACCGAGATCCATATCGGTGGATCCGATTTGTTAGGGTTTTGGCAGTGGCTAGGTCCAGATGAACTCGGTGGTTCCGGATAGGAAATTTCGGTGGGGCCGAGTTAGAATGTAGGTTTTGGACATATTTGGATAGAGAGAGTGATTGAGGGTTTTGGAGTACTGTCACTAAGCACTTGAGCAAAAAGACCATTAAGCAACACCTCATCCCCTTTTAATAGTATTGGCTTTCCTATGGACTCAATGTGATCTTGGATCACTAAACCAAAAATGTAGAGTCTTGATCTTTTGGCAGTCCTTGTCCTTAGCATTTTGAGGGGTCCACATCTCTAGTCCATGCCATGCCAATCATTGAACATCCTAAAATCTTTAACTTGAATGGACATTAGTTCAATGAGATATATGTTGTTATGAATTACCAAAACCACCAAGGGAGCAAATGTGCTTTCAATCTCCCCCTTTTTGGTAATTGATGACAACATATAGATCAAAGCTTCGACAAATGATTAAATGAATGAAATACATCATCGCTTTGAGAAGTATGTGATAAGCAAGAGCTCCCCTTAAATTTGTGCATTATTAAAAATTTGCGTTTGAATGCAAATGCACAATCGATTAGGTTTATGGGTCACTCTTCCATGTCACATACAACTTGGTGGAGCGCGCAAAATGATATGAGTGGAATAGTAAGCACGCATCACCAACACAAGTAAGTGATCGTACAAGATAATGATAAGCATAAGCATCACATAGAGCATAGTATGATCAATCACATGAAGTAGCTCACAATCATAACGATCAAAGTACTCACACACATAGTATCAGGCACACACATCGAAACAAAGTACCATAAAGCAAATGTAGCAAAAAGAACTCAAGAGAAAACCAACGGGCAAAGCAAAGCGAGACTCTCTCTCTCGAAGCTAATATCTATACAAATTCTCCCCCTTTGGCAACAAGTACCAAAAAGATCGAATAGGTATAGGACTAATACGGCACTCTAAGCACGATCCTCGGAAGCTCCTGAAGGCGATCTCCTGCTAGCAGCTCCGGTGTGCGTAGATGGTGTCGAAAGAAGAGCATCCGCGAATGCTTCGGCTGATGTCTGCTGGGCTGGTGGAGTGGAGACCAGAGGTGGCACTATAGCAGCAGCAGCAGGTGCAGAGACTGTGGTCCTCGAATCCACAACTAGCACTGTAGCAGATCTGGCTGCCCTGGGCACTGTCTAAAATCTCTCCGTAGTGGGCCTGTCATCTCCACTATCATCTGAAGCGGCTGTCCTGGCAGCATCGACATCGTCCTTCAGCTTCTCCACTATAGTCGGGACCTTAGTGATCTTAACATCTAGATCATGAATCTTCGTCTCGACTATCCGCTCTAAGCTAGCCTGGTTCTGGGTGAGGTTGGCCAGACTTCGCTCAATCCTCAGGGTGGCTTCTAGCAGATAAGTCATTTGGTCAGACTTAGACTTGAGATTGGCAATTGGAGCATTGGGAGCTGATGCCTCCTTGGCTGCTTTTGCTTCCTTGGCTTGTCGGATCTTCTCTTGAGCTTGAGTAGAGGTGGGATGTGAAGGATCCATCACAATGACATTATCCTCAAACTCTGGACGTAGTGGTAGATGCTTTCGATCAAGAAGATAAGTGCTCGTTCCAACCTTGGAATTGATGAGCATCTGGATGTGTGGAGCATATCCGCAAGATCTCTTCTGATCAGCTGCAGTCCTCTTGATGGTTTCAACAATCGAGCTCATCACCTTAAACTTCTGAGGTGTGTCAAAGAGGTGCAGCAGGTTGATGGAGTGGCCACATATCATTTTATCATCTCCTGACTTGGGCAACAGGGTGTACCACAAGATAGTGTTTGTGGTGGCCAATCCTGGCAGCAGGTGCTTCACTGATCCTAGCTTATGTGTCTCGATGTCCTTCTGTGGTATTGCTGTGTACATGTTGGCCATGGAGTTGTGGTCCATCTTGAGCTTGGCATAGATATCAACATCATCATCTTCTTCTTCTAGAGCACCAAGAAGAGTAGCCCACTCAGAGATGGTCGACTGGTACCTGGTACCCTCTGTCATCCACACAATCCTACCATCAAGATAGAAGTGAGCTGTGGAGTAGAACTGCATGATCATCTCATCATTCCACTTCGTCAACTTCTGTCCAACAAACTCATCAACACCAGCAATCCTACCAGCAATGAACATGGGGGAAATAATCTTCATTGGCATCAATGTATTTCTAATCCACCCATCTCATGTCGCTGACAATTGGCTTCTTATCTAGCAGAACCGTCTCATAGAAGTCTTGCTGCTCTCTGGTCTGGAAGCGGTAGTCACAAGCCGTTTTCCTCCTAGCGGCATAGGGATCTGACAGTCTCCACTAACGCAGTCCCTTGTCTTTCCTTAGCATCATATTCTCTGCAACTGGGTGTGCATCATCATGGTCTGGAATCTTGGGTTTCAATTTCCTGAGCACTAGTGGCTCTTCATCAACATTGGTTTCAGGCACTGGGGCCTTGTTCTTCTCACTAGCAGAAATGTTTCTGGTTGACCTCTTGGGTGCTGGAGCTTTTGGTTTGGACTTTGTGGGGGCAGCAGTCCTGATTGCATCTGTCATGAGCTTCTGAGCTTTTGCAGGGGGTGCAGTAGCTCCTCCTCCTCCTCCTCTGAATCATTCCTCATGGAGGGTTTTCCAAGCACATGAGCAGTTGTTTTCCTAGCTCTCTTCTTCTTTCCTCCTGCAGCTATTTCTGTGTCACTTGGCTCTTCAAGCATGAATTGCATAGTTTGCTTTGGAACTTTCCTCACAGCAGTTCTATCTTTGGCAGAAATGGTCTTGGAGCTATATTCCTTAGCAAGCACCACTCTCTTCTTCTTTGTTGCTGCTTCACTAGCAACAAAATCCTCATCCTCACTGTCTGAGGTTCTCTTCTTCCTGGTTCTAGTTGTTGCCTTTGGAAGATCTGGAGAGCTTCTCTCTCCCTCATAGAAACTTTCTGTAGGGCTAGAGCCTGCGCTGAGGTCTGTGTGCTGCTCTGACATGTTTTGGCTATCGCTGGCATCAGACATCTTGCAAAGCTGACCCTGTGAATAGATGGGTATGGGCAGAGTAGATGAGTCATCACAAAAAGCAGAAGTTTTTCTTAAAAATTGAGTTCAACTCTTAATTTCAAGTTTTCACAGAAGGCATTTCAGATGGACCGAGTTGATCATCTCGGTGATACCGAAGCACTCAACAGAAACTTTATACACCATTTCGGTTAGACCGAGATGGGTTTCGGTGACTCCGAGATGCTAGGGTTTCACAGAGATTTTACTTTTGGTCTCACCGATTCGTACAACTCGGTGGCACCAAGACGTACTAGTGCTATGGCCTGGGGCCAAATCATTGACGCCGAAAATTTCTAATCGGTCGGTCCGAGATGCGTTCGGCGGAAACTTAAACCTAAAATTTTTACTCGACTCTAATCTATGGAGATTGCGGTGTAATAGGATTTCTCAATCCGTGGCAAGAATCATGGCAGTCCAATCGTGCATTGAATCAGAAAATGGAGCACGAAGGGGGTCGAATCTCACACTAACTCGGTGGAGATCCTCTACGGCGGAAACGGCGGAGTAGATTGCCGTTGACGGCGGCGGAATCCGGCGGCGAGGGCGCGCTGGAGACAACGACGAAGTCCGAAGATGAGGGCGATGGCAGCTGTGGGGCACGAGGTCATAGGGGGTCGAGAAATTTCAAACGTTCGGTCTCGCCCGATATATATACCCACGAGCTGTCGGTAGCTTCGAGTTGGACAACTCGGTGGCACCGATATGTGTAACTGCACGCAGATTAGCACATCGGTGGTGCCGAAATGGTTCAACTTGGTGACACCGAGATGAAAACCTAGATCAATCTAAATGATTTTGGTTGGACCGAGTTTGAGTGAATTGGTTCGGCCGAAATCATATAGAAGGTTTTGGAGGTTCAGCCCTTTCAGATCGGTGGCTCTGAGTGCTCCTCACCTGGAGGGTCCGAAAATGACTTGTTCAATTTTTGTGATGTAGCAAGAATAGAATTTGAGACAAGAAAGCATAGATAGCTAGAGAAGGTACTTAGGCATTCTTGTACATCCACTTGGACAGAAAAACCAGGACAATCAAAACAACAAATGGATGTCCTCGAATGATGAAAACATGCAAACCAACATGCTCACACAATAAGATAGCAAATGAAATATGTGTCAAACATGCACAACCAATTCTAGCATCTATCAAGCAATCGCGATGACTAGGTCATCTATATATGAGTATATTGACTTAGGAGCCAAATGAGAACATTTGATCATAGGTCATACTCATCGTTTAAGCACAAGTGGGGTTGCCACTTTTACATAAAGCATTGATGTGTTCACACCATTAGAGTTGCTTTAGCTCAATTGTTTATAGCAAAGCTCCCCCTAGATGTGATATCCCTCCTAAGAGGGATGAACTAACCTTGGGTTTTGTTGATGATGACTTCATGTAGATGTTGAAGATGTGGATGCTCAATGTTGATGTAGACCATCAAGAGTTGGGAGCAATCCTTTGGAGTTTTGTGCTTTCAATACCTACATGGGTTAGTCCCACACAAGGAACATACAAGGATATCCATAGACATAGAGTGAAATACACATATGATGATGTCCATGATGCATTGAATACCTTGTCCCTTGCCTTACTAACAAGAGGGTTTGTGACTCCATGAACTAGTGCAAAATGTGGAAGTTGGTTGCACAAGTTCTTGCCATAATGTATATGAGTGAAGTTTGTTGGCGGAGTCACCCTCAAGAATTTTCTAGTTCTTCTTCTTTTGGACCCACATCAACTTGATGGGAATCCTTGGAGTTGTAGTAGCACTTGATGAAGTAGAACTTGATGAAGTCTTGGGAACCCACTTGACCAAGGCTTGAGGAGCTTCTTCAAATGAATCAATCTCTTCTTGAAGCTTGTCCTCGCCTTTTAGCTTGTCGTCTTGTGGTGGAAGATCTTCTTGAGCTTGTGTTCCCTTGAAGGAAGTAGGATCATACTTCTCTTGTTGAGGAACAAACTTCGTCTTGGGGTATTGATCTTCTTCCCACTCAACTCCATTGGCATTGAACTTTCGTTCAAAACCAACACCTTGGTTCTTCCGGTGCCTTCCTTTCTTGCGTACAATTTCCTCAAATTGCTTACTACCGGCAAGACTCTTGTAGACACATTTTTCTATAATTCCTTTCAATAGCATATTTTCTTGCTCAAGTGTAACTTGGCTAAGAGAATCATTAGTGGAATCAATAGAACTACAAGAAGCAACAACATTGGATTTAGCATTGTTATTATTACTACTAGAGGTAGAACCCTTTTTACCCTTGTTGCTAGTTTGCTTAGGTTTAACTTGTGGCATAAAGGTAGACAAGAGTAAACGCTTGGCAAGATATGAAGAACTCTTCTTTCAAAGATCGTCATTGATAGCTTTAAGAAACTCACGCTCTTGCTCTAAATTTAGCTTCTCGAAGCGTAGCTTCTCATGAGTTCTTAGAAGTTCTCTATGATCCTCTTGAGTCGTTTCATGAGCTAACTTAAGAGCATTTAGTTCTTTAGTTAGACGCTCAATCTCCTTCATAGCATTGTCACTCGTTTCCTCTTGACTATCATGATTACTAGCATTTTCATTATAGCTCACATCACTAGCCTTATCAATAAGTAAATCATCATCACCAAGCAAATCATCTTCATCACTATTGAAATCAAGATACTCGGGGTGTGATACCTTGGGGCCTTTTGCCATGAAGCATCTTCCAATTCCTTCATTTGGTGAGTCAAAATAGATCATGGGAGTTGGATGACACAAGAGCAAGTCCGGCAACACCTTCATCTTGACTATAGTCGGAGTTGGAGTGATAACTTCTCTCGGAGTGGTTGTCGGAGTCGGAGCCGGAAACCCATTCACCAACATGAGCTTGATGTCTTCTTCTTGTGTAGCTCTTGGATGACTTGTCCTTCCTCTCCGAATCCTTGCTTCTTCGAGAGTGTCTTCGTTCATAATGATCATCTCTACTCCTTCTCTCCTTATGAGGTGATTCATCTCTTCTATGTCTTCCTCTTGGTGATTCATCTCTTTTCTTGTAGGGATCCGTACACTCATTGGAATAGTGTCCGGGTTTCCCACAATTGTAGCAAATACGGTCATGACTTGATGATCTTCTCTCATAGTGTCTTGAGCTAGAGCTTCTTTCTTTCATTTTGTTCTTGTAGAGCTTGTTGAATCTTTTCACCATTATGCTTATCTCTTCATTGGATACTAGCTTGTCACTTGGAGTTATTGGAACATCGGTTGAGGCTTTGTAAGCACCACTTGATTTGTTGTGTAGCTCCTCTTTGTCCTTGAGTGACATTTCATGAGCAACAATCCTTCCAATGACTTCCGTGGGCTTGAGATCTTTGTAATTTGGCATCATTTGGATCAATGTGCAAACGGTATCATATTTTCCATCCAAAGCTCTAAGTATCTTCTTGATGATGAATTTGTCGGTCATCTCTTCACTTCCTAAGCCGGCAATCTCATTTGTGATGAGAGCAAGTCTAGAGTACATCTCAGTGACTCCTTCACCATCCTTCATCTTGAACTTGTCAAGTTGACTTTGAAGCACATCCAACTTAGATTCCTTGACGGACTCGGTACCCCCATGCATATCAACCAAAGTATCCCAAATTTCCTTTGCATTCTCGAGGCGGCTAATTTTGTTGAATTCTTCCAGACACAAACCGTTGAAGAGAATGTCACAAGCTTGAGCATTGTATTGCAACATCTTCAATTCTTCCGGGGTTGCTTCACGATTCGGTTCCTTGTCATCCTCAAAGAAATCACCTTGCAAGCCAACACGAACAACAGCCCAAACGGCGGGGTTATGACCAAGAATATGCATTTTCACCTTATGTTTCCAACTAGCAAAGTTTGTACCATCAAAATATGGACCTCTACGGTGATAATTACCCTCACTAGACGCCATACTATCCTAGGTTGTGAAACCAAGGCTATGATCACCAAAGCAATGGAAATCAAGGCTTACGGAGACCAATGCTCTGATACCATTTGTAGGATCGAAAGTATGTCTAGACGGGGGTGATTAAACTACTTGACCAAATAAAAACCTAACCTTTTCCCAATTTTAGTTGTAGGCAGATTTTAGCAAGAACACAAGTCAAGCATCACCCTACACATGCAATTCTAAGAGTGTAGCAGCGGAAAGTAAACAATTGCATATGTAAGTAAAGGAGGGGATTGGAGATTTCAAACGCACTGAAGACATGGTGGTTTTTGGCGTGGTTCCGATAGGTGGTGCTATCGTACGTCCACGTTGATGGAGACTTCAACCCACGGAGGGTAACGGCTGCGCGAGTCCACAGAGGGCTCCACCCACAAAGGGTCCACGAAGAAGCAACCTTGTCTATTCCACCATGGCTTACGTCCACGAAGGACTAACCTCACTCGGGTAGATCTTCACGAAGTAGGCGATCTCCTTGCCCTTACAAACTCCTTGGTTCATCTCCACATCATGTCGGAGGCTCCCAAGTGACATCTAACCAATCTAGGAGACACCACTCTCCGAACGTAATAGACGGTGTGTTGTTGATGAACTCCTTGCTCTTGTGCTTCAAATGATAGTCTTCCCAACACTCAAACAACTCCTCACATATTTGGCTATGGTGAAAGAAGGATTTGAGTGGAAAGCAACTTGGGAAAGGCTAGAAATCAAGGTTCAAATGGTTGGATTGGAATGTCTTGATCTCAACACATGAGTTAGTGGTTCTATCTCAGAAAATGTATGGTGGAAGTGTAGGCACGTTCTGATGGCTCTCCTTACTGAGAAGGAAGTGGTGGAGGGGTATATATAGCCTCCACACAAAATCCAACCGTTACACACTTTTGACCCAACTCGGTGGCACCGATACAGAAATCTCGGCGGCACCGAACTGTGTAAAAGATATGAACGTTAGGAATCTCGGTGGGACCGACTGGAACAACTCGGATGGACCGAAGTGCAATGGCTAGGGCAAACCTCGTCTCGGTGACACCGATTGCATCAACTCGGTAGGACCGAAGTGAAGCAATAAGGCAACAGAGAGTTGGCAAGCCATCTCGGTGAGACCGATTTGCAAAACTCGGTGGGACCGAAGTAAGTGCAAATGATTACAGAGAGTTGGCAAGGCCATCTCGGTGAGACCGAGATCCATATCGGTGGATCCGATTTGTTAGGGTTTTGGCAGTGGCTAGGTCCAGATGAACTCGGTGGCTCCGGATAGGAAATTTCGGTGGGGCCGAGTTGGAATGTAGGTTTTGGACATATTTGGATAGAGAGAGTGATTGAGTGTTTTGGAGTACTGTCACTAAGCACTTGAGCAAAAAGACCATTAAGCAACACCTCATCCCCTTTTAATAGTATTGGCTTTCCTATGGACTCAATGTGATCTTGGATCATTAAACCAAAAATGTAGAGTCTTGATCTTTTGCCAACCCTTGTCCTTAGCATTTTGAGGGGTCCACATGTCTAGTCCATGCCATGCCAATCATTGAACATCTTGAAATCTTTAACTTGAATGGACATTAGTTTAATGAGATATATGTTGTTATGAATTACCAAAACCACCAAGGGAGCAAATGTGCTTTCATACACGTGTCAAATTATCACGTGAGCTGCCTCTTCGTACAGAAATGAGCTCCACCATGTACCCGCACGTGTGTGTTGGGGAAAGAGGCAAAGAGTACGTGCGTCGGTGCGAGCACCTCTTTTCTTCATGCTCGTACTCCTTTTTTTGCGGGTGATTCATGCACATACTCCACCTACGTTGTTGACTATTGGTGAGTCTCACTTACACTACTTATCTCCATATTCTTGCATGACACGTGGACCTGGATGCTGGATGTCCCACGTGTCGGCAAAAGGAAGAAGAACGATTTCCGATGATCGAGAAGGAGCCAGGAACCGTGCGGTGGAGTACTAGACCAGAGGAGTCCGAAACACGGCAGCCCAGTGTAGTAACATCATACATGGCCCACCTCACGCTATCACCATATTCTCAGCCTCCGTGCGACACCTAGCTCCACCAGCCTGTATTGCTTCTAGCTTCTCTTCTCTCTCAAAGTGCGGCGGGTTGTCGATTTTTCCGTCAATTGAGGTCGGTTTGCTCCCACTCCCTCCCACATGTTTTTTTGAAACATCCCTCCCACATGTTAGTGCTATGCCAAGATGAAAGCACATTTGCTCCCTTGGTGGTTTTAGTAATTTATGCCAACATACATGTTGTTGGACTAATGCTTTTATCTAGTGAATTTCAGACAAGTTCAACAATGGCGTGGCATGGACAAGAAGATGTGGAACCCCTTCAAAATGCTAAGGACAAGGATTGGCAAAAGATCAAGACTACATTTTTGGTTTAGTGATCCAAGATCACATTGAGTCCATAGGAAAGCCAATACTATTAAAAGGGGATGAGGTGTTGCTTAATGGTCTTTTTGCTCAAGTGCTTAGTGACAGTACTCCTAAACCCTCAACCACTCTCTCTACCCAAATATGTCCAAAACCATCATTCCAACTCAGCCCCACCGAAATTCTCTATCCGGCCCCACCGAGTTCATCTGGACTTAGCCACTGCCGAAACCCTAACAAATCGGATCCACCGAAATGGATCTTGGTCTCACCGAGATGGCCTTGCCAACTCTCACCGAGTTTTGCAAATCGGTCTCACCGAGATGGCTTGCCAACTCTCTATTGCCTTATTGCTTCACTTCGGTCCTACCGAGTTGATGCAATCGGTGCCACCGAGATGAGGATTGCCCTAAGCCATTGCACTTCGGTCCATCCGAGTTGTTCGTATCGGTCCCACCGAGATTCCTAACGTTCATATCTTTTACACAGTTCGGTGCTACCGAGATTATCATTTCGGTGCCACCGAGTTGGGTCAAAAGTGTGTAACGGTTGGATTTTGTATGGAGGCTATATATACCCCTCCACCCCATCCTTCTCAGTAAGGAGAGCCATCACTTCCACCATTCATTTTCTGAGAGAGAACCACCTACTCATGTGTTGAGATCAAGATATTCCATTCCTACCATTTGAACCTTGATCTCTAGCCTTTCCCAAGTTGCTTTCCACTGAAATCCTTCTTCCACCATAGCCAAATCTGTGAGGAGTGTTTGAGTGCTGGGAAGACTATCATTTGAAGCACAAGAGCAAGGAGTTCATCAACAACACACCGTCTATTACCTTTTGGAGAGTGGTGTCTCCTAGATTGGTTAGGTGTCACTTGGGAGCCTCCAACCAGATGTGGAGTTGAACCAAGAAGTTTGTAAGGGCAAGGAGATCGCCTACTTCGTGAAGATCTACCCCGAGTGAGGCTAGTCCTTCGTGGACGTAAGCCATGGTGCAATAGACAAGGTTGCTTCTTCGTGGACCCTTCGTGGGTGGAGCCCTCCGTGGACTCGCGCAGCCGTTACCCTTCGTGGGTTGAAGTCTCCATCAACGTGGACATACGATAGCACCACCTATCGGAACCACGCCAAAAACCACCGTGTCTTCATTGCGTTTGATCTTCCATACTCTACCCCTTTACTTTCCGTACTATTGCATGCTTTACTATTTCCGCTGCTCAATCTCTAGATATGCATGTGTAGAAAATGTTGGAGTGATCTTAACTTGTGCCAAAATCTGCCTAAATTCCAAGAGAAATTAAAAACTGCTAATTTGGCTGGTTAGGAGTCTATTCACCCCCCTCTAGACCTATCTTCTCGATCCTACAATTGGTATCAGAGCTTTGGTCTCCATTGCTTTGGTTTCATCACCATTGGAGGGAGATGGATATGTCTACATTCGGGAGTATTAGACGTAGAGTGCCTATTCTCAAGTGGGAGTATTACAACTTTTGGAGGGATGAAATGCTTGATATCTTTGATGAGTTTAACTTGAGCAAGTATATTCATAATCCTTATGTTCCCCCTATTGATCCCTTGCGTCCTACTCATGAAGAGGAAATTGACATGCTTCGTAATCTTAGAACCGTCAATCTTATCATTAGAGGATTACCTAAGATTGTGCTTGGTTGTATGCGAAACTTTGCATGTGCTTACACTCTATGGCATGATTTAGAAAAGCGATATCCCAATTATTCTCTAAAGAGTCTTGATAAGATTCTTCATAAGGCTGTTGCTTTACACAAGATGAGTCCTAATGATCCTAAGTTTGATGATTGCTTGTTTGAGCTTCGTGATCTCATGCGTGCCAAAGGAGATGTTAGAACTATTAGCAATATTATCATGGAAACTGTTAGAATTCATAAACTTGAACATTGTCATGATCATGAAACTAATGAATCTGTTAATCACATGCATGATGATGATGTTGAGCACGGCTATTATGATGAAGACGAAGACTTTGATATTGAATTTGAGAAGACCATGAGGAATCTCAGTCTTATGGCAAATCTTCGAGATTATATGGCCGGAGGAAAAGAGTGGATTCTCGATAGTGGATGTACCGATCACATCACCGGAGATAGAGACATGTTTCGTGAGGTTACTAAAAATGATGGTCCACGCAAGTATGTGACTTTTGGAGACAACTCCAAGGGTAAGGTACTTGGCCTTGGTAAGGTGGCCATATCCAATGATAGCTCCATACAAAATGTTATGCTTGTTGAATCTCTTGGTTACAATCTTCTTTCCGTATCTAGAGTAGCCGATTTTGGTTTTAATGTTCTATTTACCAAAGTAGATTGCCAAGTGTTTCGCCAAGATAATCATAATATAGTCTTTACCGGCATTCGTAGAGGTGATCTATACATTGTTGATTTCACTAAGAGAGCCCAACCTCGTACATGTTTAATTGCAAAATCTTCTAAAGGTTGGTTATGGCATAGAAGACTTGGACATGTTGGTATGCGTAACCTTGATAAACTTGTTAAAGGAGATCACATTCTTGGAGTAAAAGATGTTATATTTGACAAAGATCGACTTTGTAGTGCTTGCCAAGCAGGAAAACAAGTTGGAGGAAGCCATCCCGTAAAGAACATTATGACCACGAGGAGACCACTCGAGCTACTTCATATGGATCTGTTTGGTCCCAACGCCTATAAGAGTCTTGGTGGTAACTCTTTCGGTTTAGTCATTGTTGATGATTTTTCCAGATTTACGTGGGTGTTCTTTCTTGATGACAAATCGCAGGTACAAAAGATCTTCAAGAACTTCGCAAGAAAAGCTCAAAATCAATTTGAAGTAAAGATCAAGAAGGTTCGGAGTTACAACGGAACGGAGTTCAAGAACGCCAATGTGGACACCTTTCTTGATGAGGAGGGTATTTCACATGAGTTCTCGGCTACGTACACGCCTCAACAAAATGGAGTTGTTGAGAGGAAGAACCGTACACTTATTGAGATGGCAAGAACAATGCTTGATGAATACAAGACGCCAAGACATTTTTGGGTAGAAGCGGTTGAAACAGCTTATCATGCAACAAACCGACTCTATCTTCACAAGCTTCTTGGTAAAACGGCGTATGAACTGCTCACCGGTAACAAACCACAAGTTGGATACTTTCGAGTATTTGGCTCAAAATGTTACATTCTTGATAAGCATCATCGTTCAAAATTTGCTCCTAAATCTCATGAAGGTTTCCTACTTGGTTATGGATCGAACTCTCATACTTACCGTGTCTACAACAACTTCACTCGAAAAGTTGAAGAGACGGTAGATGTGAAGTTTGATGAGACTAACGGCTCGCAAGTCGTGCAATTGCCACTTGATGTAGGAGATCAAGAACCATCAGAAGCAATCCAAGACTTGCCCATTGGCAAGATTCGCCCCGTGGAAGTAAAGGAGAGTACCTCGTCTATTCAAGTGAAAGCCTCAACTTCACATCAAGGTGAACAACAAGTTGACATGGAGGCATCCACAAGTGGAACACGTCAAGACGACGGGAATGAGGAAGTGCAACAAGATGATCCACCTCAACCTCCTTCTCCACCTCCACAAACAAACAACGACAACACCAACGAAGAAGAAGAAGAAGATGATGATGATGAGGAAGCCTCACCACAACCCAAGAAAAAGCTACCTCGAGTTAGAGCAAGAATCGACAAGGATCATCCCGTCGAACAAATACTTGGAGAAATCCAAACCGGGAGAATTACTCGCTCTAAATCTCGTTTAGCTAAGTTTTGTGAGCATTATTCATTTATCTGTAGTGTTGAACCCTTAAAGGTAGAAGATGCTCTCAAGGACCCCGATTGGGTGAATGCAATGCACGAAGAGCTACACAACTTTAAGAGGAACCAAGTGTGGACATTGGTTGAGAAGCCTAAGGAAGAACAAAACATCATTGGAACCAAATGGGTGTTTCTGAATAAGCAAGATGAAGATGGACAAGTTGTATGCAACAAGGCTCGTCTCGTAGCACAAGGTTACACACAAATCAAAGGTATGGACTATGGTGAGACCTATGCCCCCGTTGCAAGACTTGAATCCATTCGCATTTTACTTGCTTATGCCAATCACCATGATATCACTCTTTACCAAATGGATATTAAAAGTGCCTTCTTAAATGGTGAAATTGAGGAGGAAGTATATGTTAAACAACCTCTCGGCTTTGAGAATCCCAAGAAACCTAATCGTGTGTACAAACTTCGCAAAGCTCTGTATGGTCTCAAGCAAGCCCCTAGAGCTTGGTACAAATGCTTGACAAAGTTTCTTCTTGAAAAAGGTTTTGAAATTGGGAAGATTGATTCAACTTTGTTCACTAAGAGGGTTAATGGAGAATTATTTGTATGCCAAATTTATGTTGATGATATTATCTTTGGATCTACTAACCCCTCTTTCAGTGAAAAGTTTGGAAGGCTGATGTCGGAAAAGTTTGAGATGTCAATGATGAGTGAAGTCAAATTATTTCTTGGTTTGCAAATCAAGCAAACTAGGGAAGGTACCTTTGTCTCTCAAACAAAGTATACCAAGGACTTATTCAAAAATTTCAACATGCTAGAGAGTAAAGGTATGAAAACTCCCATGCCCACGAGTGGACATCTTGACTTGACCAAGGATGGCAAACCGGTTGATCAAAAGGTTTATCGATCTATGATTGGTTCATTATTATATCTATGTGCCTCTAGACCCGACATTATGCTAAGTGTGTGCATGTGTGCACGATACCAAGCGGCACCAAAAGAGTGTCACCTTAAGGCGGTGAAAAGAATCGTGAGATACTTGATACATACACCGAACTTTGGCATATGGTATCCCAAAGGATCTTCTTTCAATCTTGTTGGCTACACCGATTCGGACTATGCCAGAGACAAGATTGACAGAAAATCCACTTCGGGCACATGTCCATTTCTTGGTAGATCTCTTGTGTCTTGGTCCTCCAAGAAACAAAATTCCGTATCTCTATCTACTGCCGAAGCGGAATAGATTGCCGCGGGATCATGTTGTGCTCAATTACTATGGATGACACAAACTCTTAAAGATTATGGTGTGCATGTGAGACATGTACCATTACTTTGTGACAACGAGAGTGCTATTAAGATAGCTCACAATCCCGTGCAACATTCTCGAACTAAGCATATTGAGGTTCGTCACCATTTCATTCGAGATCATGTTGAGAAAGGTGATATTGACCTTAAACATGTTCGTACTGACAAACAATTGGCGGACATCTTTACTAAACCACTTGATGAGAAAGTAATTTGTCACTTGAGAAGTGAATTGAACATCATTGATGCTTCAAACGTGAACTAGAGGTTCATGTGGATGCATACAAGGTCATGAGCATTCTTGACTAATCCATGATATCCTTCATGATCATTTTATATCTTGGACATTTTGCTCCCTTGTATGGTATCTAACCTTTTGTAGGTACTTGGACAAGCTTCATGTCACAAGATTGCATCTCACTCTTATCTTGAGCAATCTTGTATAACCCAAGTATCAACAATTGATGGAGTAACAAGGAACAAGACAACCTAAACATATCCATTGACAACATTTGAGTTATGCTTCATTCTTATCATTTTGGATACACATGTTGTTCCTTGCAAATCTAACCCATGTAGGAAGATGAACTACAAATGATAGGATAGCTCCAAATGTCAATTCACGAGCATCCATTTCAAGTTCAACTACATGATGGACTTCACCAAATACCAATGTAAGTTCTCACATCTTAGAGAAGCTTTACTCAAAGACATGAGCTAAAGCAACTCAACAAGATGTGAATACATCAAAAGCTTAAAGGAAAAATGGCAACCCCATTTTGAGCTTAACGTCGAGTATGACCTACGATCAAGTGTTTTCACTTGACTCCTAAGTCAAAATACTCTAACATAGGTGACCTAGTCGCCGACCCATCTAGATGAAGTTCTCTAGTGTTTCTTCTGCTTGATCTCTTCTTGCTAGAGTGTTTCTTTTCAAAAAAAAACTTCATCTAGACGTTTCTTTGCTTCTTTTCTGTTTATTCTCTTTTAGCTTGATTCGCAGTTAATTCTTTGCAAATCCTTGTGATATTTCCTTGCCTAGTGAGCTGAGTTGACAAAATATTCCATTGCACCAAACTCGGTTCCACCGAATTGTCTCAACTCGGTGTCACCGATTTTGACTGCCCTAAGGAATTTTCTGTCAAATTTTCCCTGAGTTTTTCTGCTCCAGCTCCACTCGATGATTCTTATCCTCTACATGCATCTAACTGTATTTCTCAAGGACCAAACTCACTTAATCAATAACTTTGAAGACCCTTCTTGGAAATTGATGTCAAAGGGGGAGAGAGGAATACATCAAAGCTTAAGCTTATCTATTCAAAACAAAAGATGCACCTTACAAGAGGAGAGAATGTTACATGTTTCTAAGAGGGGAGAAACATGATAAGTTTGTTCTTTGGCTGTTCTAGTTTTCTCACCCTACCTACTCCCAATATCCATGTCAGATTCAGGGGGAGAGGAAGTTCTTTAAGGGGAGACAACTATTTCTTTTGGGGACATGTCTGCTTCAAAGAAGTATTCACCTAGTGATACTCTCTTCTACATGTCATCCCAATCTTGGTTTCTTGTTGATCTTGTATCCTTTTCTTGAAGAAATTATCTTGTGTTATATAACCCTGTTTTCTCAAGTGTATTAATTCAGGTACTTGATCAAGAACTTCAAGGGAAGTATATGCATCACACTCATGTACATGATTGACCTCTTGCTAGTATATATTGTTTGCAAGAAGAAGATCATGGACATGTGGATACCTAAATGCCATATATATTTCTCTGATGCATATAGCCAAGATACATGTTGCATGTATATTTCCCATAAGATATCATCATGTTATGCACATCTTCAGGGGGAGTTCAAGGGAGCTCATACATGTTACATGTTTCCTTCAAAGCTTTCATACATACCTCTGCTAAATCTTTATTTAAAGCTTTGATGTATGTTGTCATCAATTACCAAAAAGGGGGAGATTGAAAGCACATTTGCTCCCTTGGTGGTTTTCGTAATTTATGCCAACATACATGTTGTTGGACTAATGCTTTTATCTAGTGAATTTCAGACAAGTTCAACAATGGCGTGGCAGGGACAAGAGGACGTGGACCCTTCAAAATGCTAAGGACAAGAATTGGCAAAGATCAAGACTCTACATTTTTGGTTTAGTGATCCAAGATCACATTGAGTCCATAGGAAAGCCAATACTATTAAAAGGGGATGAGGTGTTGCTTAATGGTCTTTTTGGTCAAGTGCTTAGTGACAACATTCCTAAACCCTCAACCACTCTCTCAATCCCAAATATGTCCAAAACACAAAGTCCAACTCGGCCCCACCGAAATTTCCAATCCGGCCTCACCGAGTTCATCCAAGACTTAGCCACTGCCAAACCCTAACAAATCGGATCCACCGAAATGGATCTCGGTCCCACCGAGATGGCCTTGCCAACTCTCTGTAATCGTTTGCATTCACTTCGGTCTCACCGAGTTTGCAAATCGGTGTCACCGAGATGGCTTGCCAACTCTCTGTTGCCTTATTGCTTCACTTCGGTCCTACCGAGTTGATGCAATCGGTGCCACCGAGATGAGGATTGCCCTAAGCCATTGCACTTCAGTCCATCCGAGTTGTTTGTATCGGTCCCACCGAGATACCTAACGTTCATATCTTTTACACAGTTCGGTGCTACCGAGATTATCGTTTCGATGCCACCGAGTTGGGTCAAAAGTGTGTAACGGTTGGATTTTGTGTGGAGGCTATATATACCCCTCCACCCCATCCTTCTCAGTAAGGAGAGCCATCAGAACGTGCCTACACTTCCACCATTCATTTTCTGAGAGAGTACCACCTACTCATGTGTTGAGATCAAGATATTCCATTCCTACCATTTGAACCTTGATCTCTAGCCTTTCCCAAGTTGCTTTCCACTCAAATCTTTCTTCCACCATAGCCAAATCTGTGAGGAGTGTTTGAGTGCTGGGAAGACTATCATTTGAAGCACAAGAGCAAGGAGTTCATCAACAACACACCGTCTATTACCTTTTGGAGAGTGGTGTCTCCTAGATTGGTTAGGTGTCACTTGGGAGCCTCCAACCAGATGTGGAGTTGAACCAAGAAGTTTGTAAGGGCAAGGAGATCGCCTACTTCGTGAAGATCTACCCCGAGTGAGGCTAGTCCTTCGTGGACGTAAGCCATGGTGGACTAGACAAGGTTGCTTCTTCGTGGACCCTTCGTGGGTGGAGCCCTCCGTGGACTCGCGCAGCCGTTACCCTTCGTGGGTTGAAGTCTCCATCAACGTGGATGTACGATAGCACCACCTATCGGAACCACGCCAAAAACCACCGTGTCTTCATTGCGTTTGATCTTCCATACTCTACCCCTTTACTTTCCGTACTATTGCATGATTTACTATTTCCGCTGCTCAATCTCTAGATATGCATGTGTAGAAAGTATTGGAGTGATCTTAACTTGTGCCAAAATCTGCCTAAATTCCAAGAGAAATTAAAAACTGCTAATTTGGCTAGTTAGGAGTCTATTCACCCCCCTCTAGACCTATCTCCTCGATCCTGCACAAGAGCATTCTAAAAAAATGATGTGCCAAGAGGAACCACCGATGGACCAAACGCGACAGGTGTGCCGTGAGTGAGTACAGTTTCTCGTTTTGAACTTGTTTGGTGTAGTAGTAACACTTGGTTTTGCACCTTCATAAATTGATGCAAATCCCCGCTAAAAAGGCGCTTTGCTTTCTCACGTCAACCATCCTGCTACAGTATATCACTCACATCTTGTCGGAGCCGGGGCTCCGGGGAACTAGAGGTTCGAACACTGGGGGTGAGCTAGTCCTTTCTGACCACAGGTGACCACGGCGAGGCTATGACGAGAGCGCTACGCGGGGGCACGGGACACGGCGGTTTACCCAGGTTCGGGCCACCTTGCGGTGTAAAACCCTACTCTTGCTTGTATTGGGATTGATGTGGGCAAGAAGATGTTCTCACGTACAAGATAGGAGACCGAGGAATCGATCCCCTCTACAATGGTAAGTCTGTCCCTTTTATAGTCGCCCTGGTCCTCTTCCCCCAAAAACTTCGGCGGGAAGGGTTGCCACACCTTGCGGGTTTTTGAAAGGGGACAGGCACTTAGGCTATCCTGACTAAAGTCGGTCTTCACCTGCGAAAGCATGATCCATGACGCGCCGGTGGGCTCGGTGGTGACCTCCGCCCTACGCGCCTTGCTGTCTTGGTCTTCTTTCACGAAACGGGCAGTCCTTGGGACGTGCTTTCGAGGTGGGCAGCTGGGGCTGCCCCTTCAGCAACAAAGAGGAAAGCCTCTCTGTCCGCGCCCGCTGGCGCGGCCTCTGCTGCCGTTTCATCGCTACGCGCATCACCCACGTGGAGGGTACAGGACCGCGCAACTGACATTAGGCCAGACGGCCTCGAGCGCCTGCCCCACGGTGGGCGCCTTGGGAGGCAGCCTCGCGAGGCTTCCGCCACTCCTGCGGCTAAGTGCTGGTGGTTCGTGCCTTGAGGAGGGGTCCTCGTGAGGCTGCTGCCTCGCGAGATGTCTTCGCTTCACGGTATCCTTAGATGGGCCACGTCTTGGGCCTTCGCCAGGCGTCATTTCCTGGGCCGCAGGCAGACGGGCCGGGGTACCCTGGTTCCCAATGGCCCGATAGTAGCCCCCGGGCCCGTGGCGCGCACATTCCCGCCCGTTGGGAGTGAAACAACGCGGGCCCTGATAGACTGTGGGGCCCAGGTTTGATGCGTGGCGCATGACGGGACGTGGGATGCCCCCACTTCCCCACTATGCCTTGGTAACCGTCCGCGCCTGCCATAAAGCCTTCCCGCGCGGGGCGCAGGCCATCATTGCTTCCTTCTTGCTTTCTCCTCTAGCGCCTGATCTCTCGCGCTTCCTTCCCTGAGCGCTGCTCCTTCCTTCCTCGCTTTCCGAGCTCGCCGCGCAGCGATGGCGCCTGCCGTCAAGAAGGGCAAGGCGGTGGCCGCGGCACCGAGCGTGCTGGCCATGGAGCCGGCCCTGCAGCGCTCCATCATCGTAAACCAAGAGGGCTTGGACAAGGTGCTCTCGATGGTCGCCGGCGACTAGAACGAGAACGGGGCGATGAAGATCTGGCCGGACGCGCGCACGGCGCAATCTGGAGGCGACGACATTGCCCTTCTTCATCCACAGCGTCTACACCGGCCTGGTGCTACCGTTCTCAGACTTCTTCAACGCCATCCTCACCCACTACCAGATCCAAGCTCTCCATCTTCAACCCAACTCCATCTTCCTCCTCTCCATCTTCGCCTTCTACTGCGAGGCCTTCGTGGGCGTGATGCCCTTAGTGGCGCTCTTTGTCAGGACCCCGATCCTAGGTCACACCGATTTAGCATAAGACACATCATATCACTTTGCGGCCTCACGCACGGTATCCCACGGCTGCCGCCTTTACCTTGGCCGGGACCGTTTGCATCTTTTGGCTCACGTATATGATTGTGATGCTAGCATTCATATGACAGAGAACCCGGGTCGACATGACTAGTCATAAACCAAGGTGGCACAAACATACAGGGACAGGCGTAGGTAACCCAGCAATGCACGTGTTGGTCATCAGCGTGTGTACTGGGCTGTAGCAAGCTATCAGGACTCCAGTAACACCGCATGACATTTCCCCGTAGGGACAGACACATGAGCAAAGAAGGATACGTGTCGGTCAATCCATGTGTTCCGGAGCAGTAGCGAACTACCAAGGCTCAGTGGAAGCACTAGGAGGCATTTCCCTGTATGGAAGGCTACCAAAGCAGATAACTAGGTGTCGAATCCCACACATACCAATGCATTTCAAAACATACACACAATATGCACGATATGTGTAGATACAACACGGCATCACAACATAACTCTACGAATCAAAATATTTATTTAAGAGGCTCTGAAGAGCCATATATAGCATGATATTACAAACATGGGTCTCGTGACCCAACATACAAAGTCATACAAGCAACAAGTTGAAGCATAAATCTGTCTGAGTACAGACAGCTGAAAAGAAAGAAGGCTAGAAAGCCTGTCTATCAACAAGACCCTCCAGAGGAGCCAGACCTCTGTCTGGGATTCCCAAGCTAATCGGTCAACATTGAACTTGTTGTTGAAAGCACTAGTGAGACTAACGTCTCCTCTGCAAAAACATAGATAAGCAACCATGAGTATAAAGGTACTCAGCAAGACTTACATCAGAACTATCTACATATGCATCAGTATCAACAATGGGGTTGTGGAGTTTAACTGCAGCAAGCTAGCTTTGACTCAGTGGCTATCCTGTACTACGACTACCAGTATTTTCCTTGAGGTGAGAAAGCGCAGACGAGTCCACATATTCACCATAACAATACACCACTATGGATCCGCTTTCGTCTCCCTACGAGAAGGCCATCCATAGCACTCACGCTTATCTTGCGCATTTTAGAGTATCCATTTCAACTTGTCTATGAACAATGTAAGCTTCCAAGTCGTCCATATCTGTGGACGCGGATATTCGAATAGATCATTAACCTTGCAGGGGTGTACTTCTTCACACATGCTCTCACCACTTATCACCATATACACATCATGTATCTCAGCAACCTTCAAGTGGAAGCCTGGCGAGGGTGTCGGCCACAACCTGACTAACCACCCAAGACTCTAGTCCAGGTTTATCGCCTATTTGAGGTTGTATCCGCAAAGGCAGTCCGGCTGAAGTTTCTATCACGGCCCCAAACGATGAGTGCAGGGTTCCGAAGAGCACCACTCGGGTGTCACTTGGTACACCGTGCCTCGGTGTCTCTACTGCATCATAGCCCACGCCTAGGGTTAGCGCTACGCACGGCCGCCAACACATATCCTACAAACACCAGAAACTAGTTGCGACTCCTGGATAGAGATCAAGGCGATTAATAAGTTGAGAGAGTCAATTAAGGATCCCAATGTGTGGTAGTAACTATCTTGGATCACAAACACAGAACTCAGTTCCTGAGGACGGTCCCAATGAGACAACCCACCATGTTCCTGGCTATTTTAAATTAAACTATTTCCAGAAAATGTATTGTTGCGTTAGCATTACATCACTGTGACATCAGCGGTCAACTGGGGCGGTCCAGGTCAAACCTGACGTGTGGGTCCCACATGTCAGTGTCTCAGGTGCTAATTAGGTTTAAAGTTAAAGTAATCCAGAGATTAACAGGGCTGGCCCCACCTGTTAGTGACTCAGGGGGGGAGTCAAAACCAGTCAACCGGGGTCAAACTCGCGGGAGTTGACCCACGGCTCATCGCCGGCGAGGGCAGAGACGGCGGAGGGCTTCGGGTTTCTGTTTCCGGCGACCAAATAGACGGCCGAGACCACCAGTGTGATGCCCGCGCTCGTGCGCATCCAACGGCATAAACGTCATGGACTGGGGTGGCCGGGAACGGCAACAACGGCGAGTGAGGCGGTGGCCGGAGCTACTGCTTGACGTGGGCGGCTGCTATGGAGCACGGGAAGGCGAGCTAAGGGTTGTGTTCGTTTCCTGAGAGCAACCCGAGCACGATGACACACTCAGGCGCAAGCTACGGTGTCTGTAGCCATGGCGGCGACATGGTCGGCGGCGGTGGGTTCTCGGGCTCGACGGAACCCATGGTTAGAGGGCGCTAGAGATGACGGCGCTAGGGGGAAAGGCTCAGGGGCTCACAGCGAACACGATGAGGTGGTCAGCGAGCTCGGGGAAGGCTTGACGGCGATGGATCGATGATGGCGATCTCAGGCGCCCGAGGTAGAAGACGAGGGTGGTGACGGCATTGCGGGGCGTCCGATGATGCGTGGCTCATCGGAGATGAAGCTGGCGACGAGGCGGAGATCGGGGGCAGGGAGAGGGAGCGAGGGAGTGGCTGTGGCTGCAGTGGTTCACGACGGCGCGGCCATGGCGGCTTCGGCCATGGAGGGGATCGGGTGAGAGAGGGCGAGAGGGGAGGGATCGATCCAGACGGCTCCCGGGAGTATATCCATCCATTCACGCAGGCAAACGAGCAGGAGGTGGCACGGGAGCGTGCTTGCGCGCGGCGAGCACGCGCGCCGCGTCCTTCTGTCGCCAGGAGGACGACGTCTGGCATGGCCAGTGGGCTGGGCCGGCAGGTAAGTGGCCCAGGTAGCCTTTCTCTCTCTCTCTCTTTTATTTATTTCTGTTTTCTAATTTTTTTTTCTGTTTTTGATTTAGTAAAAATACCAAATCATTTTTAAAACTCCTGAAATTAATTGTGGGCACATTTGGAATTATTTCCAACAGCCCTCAACTGTTTTTAGAATTATTTGAGCATTTAAAATATTTATAGCATTTAAATGCCCAAATCCAAATACTTTATGATTTAAATCAAAAATCCAAGATGACCTAGAAAAATGTGAACCATTTTTGGCAGAGGTTTTCACCCATTTCAAAAATGATGAACTTTTCTGAAGGGCATTTTGGGTTCATCAAAATTATTTTCAGTAGATCCTAGTTTTTCAGAGGGGTGCTAGGGTTTGCTGAATCCTCATTTCATATCTCCTTTGAATTTAAACATGATGCATGGATGCTATAATGCAACTATTTACTATCAATTCTAGGGCTGTGACACTCTTCCGCCACTTCTTCAGCCTGCGGATTTCCGCGGCGAACCACCGCTCCGCGTGCGCCTTGTTCCTTGCCGTCAAGGTGATGGAGAAAGACATGATCAGCCTAAAGATCCCGAAGAAGGTGGAAGGCTATCGGCAGCGCTGGATCTACATGGATACGCGTCACCGCAACCAGCTGCTGATGGAGCCGACGGCCCCTGGCGTGAAGAGCTCGGGGTGGGAGCATGAGAAGCTCACCGACCCGAGGCTGGTGCCCATCTGGGAGTGGCTGGCGGACCACAAGGCAATGCGCCTCACGGGGGCGAAGGTCGTCAAGGAGTTCTTGCTGCGGCGCATAGCGCCACTCCAGCTGTGCTCGCGCCCGGTGTGGAAAATCACCGGCACGATGGATCCCATGCGGCTGAGCGTCGCCAGCCTGAAGTCGGAGGTGGTGGACGGAATCATGCAAATCTTGCTTGGCAGCACCGCGGGAGACCGGCCCAAGGACGCGCTCCAGCTGTACCGCTACGAGGGGACTAAGGAGCTGGTCGCGGAGATGTCGCTCTTCGATGAGTGGGGCCTTGTGCTGGAAGGCCATGAAGGGCCTCGCAAGAACCCGTTCGTGGTGGTCCCCGGCTCGGGGGACCTGGACAACGCCGAGGCCTCGGGCAGCGACACGGAGGGGAGCGACGGCGGCCCCGCCACGCGAACCCGCCGCCAACTCATCCGCGACCTCGAGGACGACAATGATGATGACGACGACGCCCGGTTCAGGGTCGAGCCCTCCCATCCTACCGAGGCGGGTGGCGAAGGGAGCTCCAGCGCGACGGCAGGCAAGCCGCGCGTGGAGGAGTTGACGCCAGCGGCAGGGGCACCGAGCCCCCTGTGGAGGACACTGGTGCGGGCGGAGGGGCAACCGAGCCCCCCGCCGAGAAGGACGACGACGAGGACGAGGCCGCCGGGCCTCAGAAGGGCACCTCAGGAGCAGGTCTCAGGAGGAGGCCTCACGAGGGTGACAGCGAGGACCGCCTGCCATCGGCGCTGAAGAAAAGGAAGTGGGTCGCCAATGACGACTAAATGCCTCTCTTATCTTTTTCATTTTGTGTTTGCCCCGCAGCCTGGGGCTGAGCCTCCGCCTCGTGCAGGGCATCCATAAAGAAGAAGAAGAAGAAGACGACGAAGAGGACCCCTATCTTGATGGGGGGGCCGGCGTCTGCCGCGGGCACCGAGGGGCGAGAAGAGGCCACCCGCCGCTCTGATGCCGAAACAGAGTGCATGGAGGTGGAGAAGGAGCAAGCGGTCCCTCCGAAGCCGCAGGTGGACACGGCTCCTGAAGCTGAGGACGCCGAGCCTCGGGAGGCGGCTGCCGTAGGTGGCGCCATGCCTCTCGAGGTGCCCGCCGTGGGAGCAGACCTGGAGATGGGGGAGGCGGAGGTTCCTATTCCTCCGCCGAGCGCCGCAGACGCCGAAGGCGCTTTAGGCAGCCCCCAGCACTTGCCCGCGCACGAGGTTCCCAACACGGGCGCGGCGAGCCCGCGGGGTGTTCCGCCGCGGCAAGAGGAGGAGGAGGACCCGGTGAATCCCCCGCTATTGATCAACGACGCCGGGCCTTCCCAGGTCATGACGGTGGAGGGCGGCGAGGAGTTAGACCCTGCCAAGGCCCTGACGCTCATGCGCAACCGCACCCTACTCCGGCGCGGGATCCGGCGGACCGCAAGGGGAGCTCTGGGCCAGCTCGAGGTGGAGGTCTAGGAGGCTGAGGGGTGCCTCGCCGAGGAGCGCCTGTGCCATGCCTAGGGGTGCCGCTGGCTCGACGTCGCCGTCAAGCTGGGCCGTCGCCAGGACAAGGTCGAGCAGGAGAAGCGCGAGAAGTCAGCCGCCGAGGCGAAGGAGGTCTTCGAGAGTGCCCTCTGGGAGGCAGAGGCGGCCGAGAAGCGCCGCGTGGAGGCTGAGGCTTGAACGAGGGTGCTCAAGGAGCAGCACACCGCGGAGGAGCAGCTATTCCAGGTGCAGGAGAAGGCCGTCGCCTCCCACGAGGAGGAGCTCGCGGCTCAAGAGGAAGACCTTGCAATTCACGAACGGGAGCTCGCGCAGACGATGACTGAGCAGGCCACAGAGCACGAGTGCCTGGAGACGCTGGACCGCCAGGTGGCCGCCACCGAGGACGCCTACACCAAGCGCATGTAGGTAGCCAACGCCAAGCTGGAGGCCAAGGAGAAGAAGGCCCAGGCGGACGCCGAGCGAAGATAGAGAAGAACCGCCTGGCGCTCGTTGCGGATCACAGCAAGAAGCTGAAGTTGCAGGAGGACCGCTTCAAGGAGAAGCGAGAGGAGCTCCAAAGGGAGATTGATGGCCTCAAGGAGGTCCCGCCGGAGGCGGAGAATCGACGGAAGACCGCGCTATAGGCCAAGGCTGACACCGAGGCAGAGCTGGCCTCTCTTTAGAAGCAGGTGGGCGACATCTCCAATATCGTCGAGCAGGCGAGGCTGGAGGCGGACCGGGCACGGGGGCAACAACACAAGCATGCCAAGATGTTCCGCTCCCTCCAGCTTCGAGCCCGCGACGCCTTGGCCACCATCTGCAAGGAGAGGCTCGAGGGCCCCCTCGAGACCCACGACTCTAGCTACCTCGACTTCTTCACCAAACTCATGGAGAGGCTCGAGGCTGGCGCCAAGAGGGTGACCGGCATTATCAAAGACGAATGCCGCGACCTCCTCTTCCAGGCGGCGACGCGCATCTTCAACCATCTCCTTCACGCCGACCCCAACTTCGACTTTGACAGGGTGATAACCCCCGTGCCAAAGGAGCTCTGCGACGGCCTCGGAAAGGTGGTGGAGGACCACGTGGACGCCCTGCTCGCGAAGTTCTCCCACGACAGTAGCGAGGGCTCCAGCGGGGTTGAGGGAGACAACGACGAAGGTGATGACGGCGATGATGATGACGCCACGGCATCCTAGGTCCCCTCCCTTGGTTTACCTATATCAGATTGGCGTGGCCCCGTGGGGGCATAAAAACGATGTCTTTTGTTTTAAGTACTTTATGATTTGTTGTAATGCATGTTTCCTCGTGAGGCTCTCTCGTGAGGCCTATTTCCCTTTCCTTGTTTGCCCTGGTGCTCTACGTCATCAGGACCCAGCCCCCGAGCGGGCTACAGCCATCACTGGTACGTTAGGTCGCGTTGCCTAGACGAGGCCATGAGGTGTAGGGTACTGAGAGGAGGTAAGGACTCCTGAGGCGCGATGCTCAGGAAGTCCCCCTTTGACGTGCAAGCGGCTTGCGTGGAGGAGAGAACATCAGCACTCAGCGAGGTCGCGGGGAGAGGAAACTTGAGAGGGGCTGAGGGCGGCTCGTGAGGTGTTTTTGTACTTAGCTCTTTTGCGAGTGTCGATTGCCGTGTCGTGGCTGCGGGGCGCGTCTTGCGAGGCTCTTGCTCGTGAGGCCTCCCGCTAGTACTTGGCAGAGACGGTCGCCACAGGTTGGCTCACGAGGCGGTGCTCGCGAGGCTCCCTGGGGGTTTCCGAAGGCGTCTTGTCATGAGTCACCTCGCGAGGCAGCAGTCGCGAGGCCTTTGAGTGCCTAGTTCCTGTGGTAACTTTTCATCGATTTCACAAAATGGGGGGAGCGGTGCACGCTTGCTGGCTTGTTCGTGAGTGTCACGTGAGGAGACGAGACCCCAAGGACCTTAGTGAGGTGGCGTGCACGGGAGCAGGCCCGCGAGCCAGAGCTCAATCGCTTGGGTTTTGCAGCGCTGCTGGGACTGATCCGAGCACATGGACCGTGTCCAGCCCCCGCTCGTGAGATGCACAGGAGGAAGGTTGCGAGCATGTAGAGCTCCTGAGGTAGGCAACTTAGCAACACATAAGATATCTTAGGAAATAGAGCTTTACTGAAACATAGTAATAAGTTCATTACACAACCAAAAAGAGATGTGGCTGCCGTGTCCGGCACGGGTCAGCTTGAGGTTGGTGCAACCCGTGGGGCACCCTCAGTTTTCACATCCAAAAGAGTAGGAGCTGCCGTGTCCGGCATGGATCAGCGTGAGGTTGGTGCAGCCCGTGGGGCGCCCTTAGGTGATTGATCTACCAGCGCGGAGCATGGGGCTTCCACTAGGCGTGGGCATGATCGCGGTTCGATCGTTCCACCAGCGCGGAGCATGGGGCTTCCACTGAGACCTGGGTGGGAGCTTTCGTGGGCCCATCAGGTGAACGCAATGAGATGCTCCGGGGCATGTACAGCCCCACTTCATTCGTATCCATGAGGGTCACGGGTAGAACTTGCAGAGGTGTTGGATGTTCCAGGCGTTAGGCACAAGAACTCCATCCTCTGTCTCCAACCAGGCGGCGCCGGGCCTGGAGACATGAGCAACTCTAAATGGGCCTTCCCACATGGGTGAGAGCTTGTGGAGTCCCTCTCTGGAGAGGATCCTTCTCAGGATGAAATCGCCGACTTCGAGGGTGCGTGGGCGTATGTTGCGGCTATGATAGCGACTCAAAGCCTGCTGGTATCTGGCGGTGGGCAGGGCGGCCTGGCGGCATGCTTCTTCAAGGAGCAGCAGGTCGACCTCTCGCGAGCCGTCCTGATGAGCCTCGTCGAAGGCAAGGACTCGTGGAGAGCCGTGCTTGAGCTCAGAAGGGAGGACTGCTTCGGCTCCGTAGATGAGGAAGAAGGGGGTCTTGCCAGTAGGCTTGGTTGCCGTTGTGCGGATGGACCACAACACACACTGCAGCTCGTCAAGCCAGCCCTTGCCACAGGCTTCGAGCTTTTTCTTGAAGCTTCTTGTCTTGAGGCCCTTGTGGACCTCGGCGTTGGCACGCTCGGCCTGGCCATTGCTTCGTGGGTGCGCCACAAAGGCGTAGCAGATCTGCGTGCCGAGGCTGGCGCAGTATGACTTGAAGAGACCGCTTGTGAACTGCGAGCCGTTGTCAGTGATGATGCGGTTGGGGATGCCAAAGCGGCTCACGAGGCCCTTAATGAACTTGATGGCAGAGTCCGCTGGGATGGTGCGCACGGGCTCGACCTCCGCCCACTTGGTGAACTTGTCGATGGCGACGTAGAGGTAGCGGTAGCCGCCTGCTGCGCGAGGGAAGGGTCCCAAGATGTCTAGCCCCCAGACCGCGAAGGGCCACGAGAGGGGAATCGTCTGGAGGCCTTGCACCGGCTGCTGGATTTGCTTGGCATGGAATTGGCAAGCCTCACAGGATTGGACCAGCTCGGTGGCATCGTGGAGCGTGGTGGGCTAGTAGAAGCCACTGCCGAAGACCTTGCCGGCAAGTGTGCGCGATGATGATTGGTGGTCACAGTCCCCTCCAGGGATGTCGGTGATCAGCTCGCGCCCTTGTTCTTTAGAGATGCACCGCAGAAAGACGCCATTGGGGCGCCTGCGGTACAACTCGCCGTCCTGCAAGTAGTAGGCGGTGGCCTGGCGAGCCACGCGCTCTGCCTATGAGTCCTTCTCCGAGAGAATGTCGTGAAGCAAGTAGGCCTTGAACTCCACAGCCCAGCTGTCCACTTGAGGTTCGAGCACCAGCAGCAGGAGAGAGCCTGAGGCTGGGCCGCAATCTGGTGCGCCCATGGGTGGTGCAGATGGGAGCTCCTCGTGAAGCAGTGTGGCGTTCACGGCAGGCGGAGTAGCTGATGGCTTGAGGAGCCTTTCCTCGAAGATGCCAGGGCTCTGAGGCTCGCAGCGAGATGCTCGCTTGGCAATGTCGTCGGCCTCCTTGTTGCCGCCGCGAGGAACGTGCTGCAGCTCCAGGCCAAGGAAATGCTTCTCGAGTTTACGTACCTCTTCTAAGTAGGCGGCCATGTGCTCGTCCTTGGGCTTGTGGCTTTTGTTGGAGAAGTTGACGAGCAGCTACGAGTCGCCCTTGATGGTGAGCCGTTTGATGCCTAGAGCAGAGGCAGCCTTGTGTCCGGCGATGAGGGATTCGTACTCCGCGATGTTGTTGGAGACCTTGTCATCGCGCTTGAAGCAGAGTTGGACGGCGTAGCGGAGCTTGTCTCCTGTTGGCAAAATGAGCATGACGCCAGCTCCTGCGCCCTGCCGGGGAAGGCGCCATCGAAGTGCATAGTCCAGCCACCAGGCGCCTCGTTCCCAGGTAAGAGGGACTCGGCCTCGTGAGGCTCCTCCTGGGGTGGGTCCGTCCATTCCGCCATGAAGTCAGCCAAGGCTGCGCCCTTGATCACCCTTGTGGTGCAAAATTCCAGCTCGAAGGCTTGCAGCTCAATGTTCCACTCGGCGACATGGCCAGTGGCGTTGGGGCTGTGCACGACCTGCTCCAGGGGGTAAGATGAGACCACCTTGATGGGATGGCCATGGAAGTAGTGGCACAGTTTCCTAGAGGCGACGAGGAGCGCGAGGACGAGCTTCTACTGCATGGGGTAGTGCTCGCGCGCATCTCGTAGCACCGTGCTGACGAAGTACATGGGGTGCTCGACAAGGCGGGTAGTGGTTGCAGCAGCTTGGTCTTCAGGGGGCCCGAGGGGCGCATGAGGCTCAGGAGGCTCGGTAGGTGGCTCGCGAGGTGGCTCACTAGACGCCTCCTGAGGAGGGCCCTTGGCAGGTGACGGCGCGGCCTCGGGAGGCGGCGCGCCCAGGGCCCCCTGAGGCGGGGCCTCGGCGGGGCATTGGCGCGGGCTCGGGAGTCGACGGTGCAGCAGGCTTCTTCTGCGCGGGGACGCGCTCTTCTCGAACTGCCACCAGGGCCGCGCTGGCCGTCTGGGGAGTAGCTGCCATGTATAGGAGCAGAGGCTCACGAGAGCGTGGCACGACTATGATGGGCGGGCTCGTGAGGTACCTCTTGAGGTCCTCGAAGGCAGCATCGGCCTCGGGAGTCTACTTGAAGGGACCAGATCTCTTCATGAATTTGAAGAACAACATGGTTCGCTCGCCGAACTTGGAGATGAATCGCCCAAGCGAGGCCATGCATCCCGCCAGGCGCTGCATCTCCTTGAGGCTCTGGGGAGGACGCATCTTCTCGATGGCCTTGATCTTCTTGGGATTGGCCTCGATGCCACGGTGGGAGACTAGGAAGCCGAGCAGCTTGCCGGAGGAAACTCCGAAGATGCACTTGTCTGGGTTGAGCTTGAGGTTGACCTTGCGCAGATTGTCGAATGTCTCCTGGAGGTCCGCGAGGAGGGACCAGGCCTCGCGAGTGTTAACGATGATGTCATTGACGTAGGCCTCGGCATTTCTTCCCATCTGAGGCCCCAAGGCGATGTGCATCAGCCTCTGGAAGGTGGCTCCGGCGCTCTGGAGGCCAAACGGCATGCAGATGTAGCAAAATATACCGTAGAGGGTGATGAAGGCCGTCTTCTCCACGTCTTCGGTTGCCATTTTGATCTGGTGGTAGCCTGAGAAGGCATCTAGGAAGCATAGCAGCTCACACCCGGTGGTGGAGCCCATGATCTGGTCAATGTGAGGCAGCGGGAAGGGGTCTTGAGGGCAGAACTTGTTGAGGCTCGTGAAGTCGATTCACATGCGCTCCTTGCCACACTTCTTGGGCACCACGACTGGGTTGGCGAGCCATTCGGGATGGCACACCTCATGGATGACTCCAGCTTCTTGGAGCTTTTGAACTTCCTTGACGATGAAATATTGCGTCCCTAGCGCCTGGTGCCGTGCCTTCTGTTTCACGGGGCGTGCGTTGGGGCGCACCGCTAAGTGGTGCTCGATCACCTCCCTCGGCACACCGGACAAATCAGATGCCGTCCAGGCGAACACATCTGAATTTGCCCGAAGGAAGGTGACGAGCGCGTCTTCCTATGCAGGGGAGAGGCCTGTGCCGATGGTGAAGGAGGCTCTGAGCCGCTGCCGTCCACCGACACCTTCTTCGTCTTGGAGCGGTCTTGAGAGAATAGCTTCTTCTTCTTCGCGGGAGCGGCCTCATGAGGCTCGGCGGCATCCTCGTCGGCACTGTAGGTGGTGGCGGTGGCCTTGTAGGTGCTCTCGAGGGAACGAACCACATTCTTCTCATCACAGCAGACGGTGATGATGCCGCTGCAGCCCGCCATCTTGAGGACATTGTAGGCGTGGTGGGTCGCCACCATGAACTTGGCGAAAGCTGGATAGCCCAGGATGGCGTTGTACGGCAGGACGATGTGCACCACATCAAAGTTGATCATCTCGGTGTGGTAGTTTTTGCGGGTGCCAAAGGTGATGGGGAGGCGCACTTGGCCCAGAGGAATGGTGGAGCCATCAGTCACTTCGGAGAAGGGCCTGGTCGGCATCAGCTGGTCGTAAGGCACTTGGAGCTGCTTGAAGGTCTCGATGGAGATCACGTTGAGGCCGGCGCCTCCGTCGATGAGTGTCTTGGTGAAGGTGACGTTGCTGATGGTGGGGGTGCACAGCATGGGGACCGTGCCCGCAGCGCTTGTAGATTTGGGGTGATCGTTGGAGTTGAAGGTGATGGCGTACTAGGACCACTTGAGGGGACGAGAAGCCTCAGGCCTCGGGACGGCGACATTCACCTCACGAGAGAACTACTTGAAGTGGCGGTTGGACACGGGAGCTTGGGCCCCGCCGAGGATACAGGCCACTCCGTGAGGCTCCTAGTAGCACCCAGCGCCCTCGTCGGGCTGGTTGCCGTCATTCCTTCGTGGTGGCGGCGGCAGTGGTGGAAGGGCAGCATTGGCCTGAGGGTTGGCCTCACGAGGTTAGTCACGCCAGGCGGCCTCGCGAGGCTGGTCGCGCCAGCCCTGCAGGTTGAGGTCTCCCCAGTGGTTGCCGCTGCGGCCGCCTCCGCAGCCAGCGCTTCAGACGCTGCGGTCGCCTCGGCACCCCAGACGTTCATCGCAAAGCAGCTTGAGCTCATGGAAGTCCTCGGTGCTGTGGGAGTGCAAGTTGTGGTAGGCGCAGAGAGGGCGGCCGTCTCTCTTGGGCTCGTCGCGTTCGCGGCCGTTCTTCTGCTCGGGCTCCGCCGCGAGCAGGGCAGGGCCCTTGCGCTTGACATCCTTGCTCTTAGTCTTGACAGCGTCTGGCGCCGCATCACGGTCTTTGTGGGTGAAAAGGCGCCCCTCTTCGGCCTTGGCGCACCTGTCGGTGAGGTCAAACAGCTCGAGCACGGAGTCGAGCTCATCGTTGATGGCGAGCTTCTCACGCATCCGGATGTCTGTGACGCTGTTAGAGAATGCAGAGACGATGGCGGCCTCGGAGGCACGTGGGATCTTGTTCCGCACTTGGCTGAAGCGTGGGATGTACTTGTGGGGGGTCTTGTCAGGGCTCTGGTGCACGACGTGCAAGTCGTTGAGCGTGAGGGAGCGCTCGTGGGTGCCCTTGCAGTTGGCGACAAACTGCCGGTAGAGCTCGGCCCATGAGTGGATGGATGCCTCAGGGAGGTTCATGAGCCAAGAGCGCGGGCCATCCTTGAGGGCCATGGGGAACCAGTTTGCCATGACCTTGTCATCGCCGTTCGTTGCCTCGATGCTCAGGGCGTACGGCTGCAGGAACTCGGCGGGGTTGGGGGTGCCGTCATAGCACGGAGGCAGGTTCGGCTTGAACTTGGTGGGCCACACCACGCGGCGCAGCTCGAGGGTGAAGGCGCGGCAATCCACGCAGGTGGAGGGGACACCACCAGCAAGAGCGGCACGGTTCTAGCGGCCGGCGGCCGTGACTTCCTGGATGGTCCAGTCGTGGCGCTGGCGCTGCTTCTCGAGGAGGACGCGCGCGTCGGGCGTCGCGCGCTAGACGATCTGGCAGCTGGGCTCGCCATGGTCCGAAGAGGACGCACCGCGGGATGGCTCGTGTGCCCGCGCGTCGTGGCGACGCCGGGCGTCCTCGCTGACCAGAGGAGGCGGAGGGGGCGCACCATGCGCCACGTCCCCGGCGTGAGACGGCGGAGGACTGAGCGAGTGAGAGGGCACCGGGGCGTCACCTGCGGCGTTGACGAGCTCGGTGATACGGCCGAGCCAGGCATCGTAGCCGGCATCGGTGGGGCAGTAGCGCAGCAACTCGTGCGCGATGAGCAGCGCGGCCTGCGGGGCCGGCGCATTGCAGCGAGCGAGCGACTAGGCCGTGGCGGTGTAGCCATCCGCCTGCATGGATGGATGGAGGGAGGACACCTGCTGCACCCTCATAGTAGTGTCGGTAGCGGCGCCGGCGGTGCGGCGTCGACGGTCGTCACGGGCTACGGGCTCCGTCTGGGCCACCCTAGCGGCTCAGCGCGCGTAGCGCTCACGACGAGCTTCGGCCATGGCGGCGAGGAGGTGGAAAGAACTGAAGCGGCCCCCTACCTGGCGTGCCAAATGTCTGGGCCGGGGCTCCGGAGAACTAGAGGTTTGAACACTGGGGGCGAGCTAGTCCTTTCTGACCACGGGTGACCACGGCAAGGCTATGGCAAGAGCGCTACGCAGGGGCACGACATGGGACATGACGGTTTACCCAGGTTCGGGCCACCTTGCGGTGTAAAACCCTACTCCTTCTTGTGTTGGGATTGATGTGGGCAAGAAGATGTTCTCGCGTACAAGATAGGAGGCCGAGGAATCGATCCCCTCTACAATGGCAGTTCTATCCCTTTTATAGCCGCCCTGGTCGTCTTCCCCGAAAAACTTAGGCGGGAAGGGTTGCAACACTTGGCGGGTTTTTGAAAGGGGACAGGCGGTCAGGCTATCCTAACTAAAGTCGGTCTTCGCCTGCAAAAGCATGATCCATGACGCGCCGGTGGGCTTGGTGATGACCTCCGCCCTACGCACCTTGATGTCTCGGTCTTCTTTCACCAAACGGGCAGTCCTTGGGACGTGCTTTGGAGGTGGGCAGCTGGGGCTACCCCTTCAGGACCAAAGAGGAAAGCATCTCTCTCCGCGCCCACTGGTGCGGCCTCTGCTGCCATTTCGTCGGTACACGCATCACCCACGTGGAGGGTACATGACCGCACAACAGACGTCAGGCCGGACGGCCTCGGGCGCCTGCCCCACAGTAGGCGCCTCGGGAGGCAGCCTCGCGAGGCTTCCGCCGCTCCTGCGGCTACGTGCTAGTGGTTCATGCCTTGAGGAGGGTCCTCATGAAGCAGCTGCCTCGCGAGATGTCTTCGCTTCGCGGCATCCTTAGATGGGCCGCGTCTTGGGCCTTCGCCAGGCGTTGTTTCCTGGGCCGCAAGCAGACGGGCCGGGGTACCCTGGTTCCCAATGGCCCGACACATCTGGTTTATAGAGCTTAATCTCCAAATTTTGTATTACTGTACCATTTTTTTAGTCTAAATTTTACTGGTCACTTTCACATGTTTAGCGTTCAAAGCGCATTAAATTGTTGCGTGCAAGGATTAACAGAAAACTAACCAATGCATGTAAATGTTATTGGTCATTGTACTCATCATGCATGCATGCGTTGATACGTACTACTACTCCAAACGCTCACCATCCAGTAGTTCATTGGTTGGTTTTGATTTTTGAATTGAGCCCCTGGTCGTAATGTGGAGTATCATATACTAGTATCATGCATATGATACTAGTGTATGATACTACTTCCGTAATGCATAGTATTATAAGTTAGTATCTTAGGTTGCCTTATTAATTGCCATGCATGACACAAAGTAGTACAACATTTAATATGATACGGTATCATGATATGATACCACATCCTCTCTTTCCTCATTTAATTGTGTGCCACATCATCCAAAAAGTCTAGTTGGCATGCATGATACCGCTTATGATACTCCCATTACAACCAGCCTAAACCCATATTGATGCTGTGCTGCTACCGTCCAATATTCGTGTGTGGTGGTTTCTACTACCTCCATCCTGGTTTATTGGTCCTCTTCGTATTTTGTGTGAAATTTTGACCATAAATTTAACTAACAAAATATTAATGCATGTCATCAAAAATAATATCATCAAAAACTATGTTCAAATACTAATCCAATGATATAATTTTCTGTGACATGCATTAACATTTTATTAGCTAAATCTTTGGTCAAATTTTGGCACAAAATACAATGAGGACCAATAAATCAGGACGGAGGTAGTAGAATAGAAAGGAGGTACTTACTGTGGGAAAGGTGAAATGATGGTTGCTTCGTCCGAGCAACTTACTGTGGGAATATTGGAGTACGAGCGGATTCACCGAATAGTGAAATGATGGTTGCTTCGTCCGAGCAACTTACTGTGGCAAAGGTGGGGCCATGTGATTTGACTACTCAATAGTCATTATTACTGCGGCGCAACGACCGGGGTGAACCCCCTGCGGTTGTGCACTCAATATTGGTGCATGGCACATGGACCAGGATGCTGGATGTCCCACATGTCGGCGAAAGGAAGTTCAATGGTTTCTGGCATTGCTATCAAGCTTTCAAGATTTGTTTATATGTCACATAATTTTCCAGCATAATAAATTATACTGTAATGCTATCAAGCTTTCAACTTTGGTTTCTTGTGTCCCCTTGCCTCCAAGGTTATCTCGTTACAACATTCCATCAAATACAAGGTTGTCTCGTTACAACATTCCATCAAATACAAAAAAAGTAACATGGATGCTAATGCATCACAATGATTCGCAGATCACCCCAATATTTACATCGCAACTGAAAAAAAAGTTGTGAGAAGGTCTACAAATAAAGAAAAATAAAAAATTGATCAATGCTGTCCGTAGGCATGGTTCCATTTCCTGGCCACGGTGTTCATTGGTCGGCGGCTAGTTTCACGCAGCTCTGTCGAACTTAACAAGACATATTAGCCAAGAAAGAAGTCTATGGAGGACATGGACCATCCGATCATTTTGTGCAGTTCCACTAAAATCGAGCTGAGCATCCCTGTTTGCAAAGATATGAATAAGTGTTTTAACAATAATAGTGGCACTAGGTGATGAAACATACACACACAAATAGAAGCCGATCACCTTTGCAATCTCTCGTAAAACTAACTACTTGTTGGAGAAGATTAGGCTCGGAGTTGGATGAGGAGGATAGCACAACAAATCTCCCTTTGTGCAGTCCCACTGAAATGTAGAAACGTTTCCCATTTGACATTTTAGTGGAACTGCACAAAACACTCTTAAGAAAATAGTGATTTGTGCAGTTCACCAAAAGGTCGCAATAGCAACGAGGTGAAATAGATAGCCCTGTTTGCAAAAAGAGGTAGAAAGGAAACAATTACTGGTCAATAACAGTTGATGACACATACGCCGACAAAAAGAAGCATATTCATTGTCTTCAGGGGGAGATAGCAGCAAAGTGGTTTCTCTCAAACGGTGTGAGGACGAGATTGCAAAATGGGAGGTATACCGGCCGAGCTATGTTTTAGGCAAAGAACTAGAGAAGATCCACATGCAGCAACCTGGGAAGTTGGGCAGTGGAGCAAGGCTGGTTCCAGAGGAAGCTGTACCTGAGGGTCGTTGGGATGTAACTAGGAGGGCGGCGGCGGCCGGGGTCTGCTGCGGCAGTGAGCAAGGGGCGAAGGCCCTACCGCGCCGGAGCTTGGTCGGAGAGAACGGCGGGTACCGCAGATCAGGACGCGCCGGCAGTGAGTTTCCTGCCTCGACGGCGGCGACCGGGGCAACACTGCACATCCTCCCTTTCCGCCGGCGGACGGGATCCGGCCGGATCAGTGACCAGCGGTGAGAGAGAGAGATTGGCCCCCGCTGTCTTGTGTGAGAAAGTGTGAAGAGATGAACCCCATCAAGCAAGCATTGAGGCTCCTGCCTATATTTTATACTAGTATAGTAGAGCGGTGTTCTTTTTTCTCTCGATAACAATCGTTTTATATTCTGTACGTGCCATTGAGGAATAAACTTTATTTAAAATTAATGCGCAAATGCGTCAAGTCGCACTTTGTTCCGTTCACGCGTGGTACACGACCCTCCATCAAGTGAACAACCGCTACACGCGTCAAATTATCACGTGGACTGCCTTTTAGTACAAAAATGAGCTCGACCGTGTACCTGCGCAGGTGTGGTTGGGAACGAGATGAGAGTACGTGCATCGTGCGTGCACCTCTTCTCTAGATGCACATACCCCACATACGTGGGTGTGTGTCAGAGAGATACAAACCTAGAGAGAGATGGTGAGTGCGTTCGTGAGTGTTTTTTTTGGGGGGGGGGTGATTTCGTAAGTGTATTTGTGTGCGTGAGAGATGGACAGGGAATATGAGTCGATGATATCTCAAAAAAAATGTAACATGTGCAATGTGTGTGAAATGGAGGCCTAGATATAACATATATAGAGGGGGCGATCCACGAGAAGAGAGGGGAGGGATCATCGGCGTGAGATATATATCGATAGAATCAAAGAGAGGGATGAAAGTGTATGGGTGCGAGATCGATAAAGAGAGCCAGCGAAATTGTGTGTGCGCACATCAAAGATATAGGATGGCTAGCCTACTGGAATGTGAGAGGGGATAGGTGTAGTTTGTGTGTGGCAGGGAGACCTAACTAGAGCGTTCGACTATCAGTGTGTGTGTGGCGGGGGGGGGGGGGCAGAGACCTAAGTAGAGGGGTAGATCTACTAGTATATGTGTGGAGAAGGAGACACCTAGCTATGTATCGAGGGAGATCGATCGGAATCCATACATATGTGTAGGAGAGGAATAAGGTTGGGAGAGAGACGGAGCTAGAGTGCCGGAGGGGTGGTGGTGGAGTTGCTTCTCGGAGATGGTGGGAGAGGCCTACTAGACAAACGGAGGGTACGACTGCAATATCAATAAGAGAGGGGATGTGTGTGTGTGTGTGTGCGCATGCGTGTGAGACACTACTATAGGTGTGTGCGATAGACGGCAAACAGTTCACTTGGATGAACTGTTTCCGCTAAGCAAAAACAACAGAAATGGTCAGCCAGATCAAGGTGTGTGCGATAGACGGTAAACAGTTCACTGGGATGAACTGTTTCCGAAGAGCCAAAACAACAGAAACGGCAGAGCATCTCCAACAGCCTTTATATATTGGATTGGTATAAAAACATGTTATAGCAAGAGGAGAGAGAAGGTTTACAAAGCCAACATGTTTTTTGCTTTGGTATCCTTTGTATATCGGATTGCTATATTTGCACAAAACACACAATGACATGTGGGGACAGTTTGTCATAGACACATAACACGTCTACTAGCACAACTCGTGTACACGTGTGCACACACGTACGCGTACACAGAATCAGCACACACTCGTACATGTACACACACGCATACATGTACACACACGCGTACACATACACACATGCGTACACGTACACACGCACGCATCACACACATACACGCACACACGACGCACATACGCAGCTCTCACATACACATACACATCACACATTGGCCCACTGGTCATTGAGACAAAAATATGAAGGGGACCACTTTTACAAAGCCTTGCCAAAATTTAGCAAGTGCCTTTCGATAATCATCTTCTGAGCCCAGGCTCATCTGCACCCGCGCTGACAAAAAAATCAAAAGAAATACTAGAAAAATGCAAAAAAATCAATTTTTTTGCATGGTCGATGATTTGATGCGTGAGGTCCGCTCCAATTTTCAAATCATTTGGACATCTGAGCAGCTCTCGGCAAAAAAGACAAATTCGGGGTCAGTTAAAAAGTTTACTGTTTATGCACTGTTCTAGCCCGATTTGTCTTTCTTGCCGAGAGTTGCTCAGTTGTCCAAATGATTTGAAAATTGGAGCGGACCTCACGCATCAAAGTTTCTACCATGCAAAAAAGAATTTGGAATTTTCTGATTTTTTTTGAATATTTTGTGAATTTTTTTCTGACCGGGTGCAGATGAGCCTGGGCACCGAATCGCCGCACTTCCCTTTCGTGTTTGCAAATATACAAAGTGGGATGGCAGATTTAGCAAGCTTTGTAAAAAAATTAGGTGGGGGACCACTTATACAAAGGCTGTTGGAGGATGTTATTTTTTAATACAAAGTTAGTCAAACTTTACAAAGCTTGACTTTGACCAAACTTTATATGCAGACTGAAAAGAAACGGAGGGAGTAAGTGAGTGCAAATATAGAAAGGCTGTTGGAGATGCTCTCAGCCAGATCAAGGAGTCTGCGATATATGGGCACCAATAATCCTATACACATGGACCTGTTATGGGCGTTTTACACGATCTTCAACTAACTAATCTTTCTCCCCCCCTGATTTTCAGCCGTGGTGGGCCCCAACCTCCCCTAATATCCAATTCTATTGGTCCACTTCAGCTAACCTGTAAAATCCTTAAGTAAATCTCCGTGCATCTAGCATTACTCATATGGGCACACAGTCTAATTAAAAGAATTGTGCGTGATGGAACAAGTCATGTGCTGACATCGCCGATTGTGGTGGACACACCACGTACGCATCCGAGAACGCTTGCCCACGTTACACCATCCGGGAATCGTGCCGCACTTCAAAACCGGAAGCGTCAATAAATTTTGAGCTTGTTTCCCGTCACATTCCAAATTACCATGCTATTTAGTTGCAAACCTATTCACACCAATCAAAACCTAAATGTTTTCCCACTTAGCAGCTTATTACTAGGTTTTAAATACCACCTACTCGAAAATGACTGCACAATCCACCTCAATTCCTCATCAACAAACAAACAAGTCTTTCTTCGTCCTTCCTTGCGTCTGCCGTGGCCCGTAGGAGTTCTTCATTGAGAATTGACCAGGGAACGGCAAGCATGGAAGCGGAAGCATCAGAGATGTCCCGCCTTGCCGTGATAGCAACCGCGAGGTCCCGCCGCGCTGTCGATGCAGCACAGAGGTCCCGCCGCACCACTAAAGTACCATAAAGGTCCCACCACGCTGCCGAAGCAGTACAGTTGTCCGGCCAAGCCGTGGAAGCCGCAAGGATGACCCGCCGCGCCACGGAATCAGCAGAGAGGTCCTGCCGCGCGGCGGCAGCCTGGGAAGACCTCTTTTGGGAAAGCGAGGGCTCTCGTAGGTGCATGTGCACTGAGCTCAATAAGCTGAAGGATGAGATCTCCGGCTGGGCAAAGCTGCACGAGGAGATCAATGCCTCATTTGATAAGGCGATCGGCGTCATCCGGGGACTAAGGGTTGACAAGGTGAAGCTCCGCACCTAGCACGACGTGCTGAAGGCCAAGATCGCCGGCAGTGCGAAGCAGCACGAGGAGAGCACTGTCGTGATGAAGAAGACGGCCGCCTTGGTTGAGAAAATTATGGACGATAATGCCAACCTCCGCATCGAGCGCGAAAGGCTGGTGCGGGAATCCAAAGCTGCTGTCAAGTGAAGTATTGAGGACATGAAAGAGATCATTGTCGTTCGCCGCGAGAACTCCATCGCCATGGATGCAATGACGAAGATGGCGGAGAAGAGGCGAAAGGAGGTGAAGGTCGTGGAGGCAAGGAAGAAGCAGTTGGAGGAACTCCGTGCCCTGCAGCAACCCATCAAGAAGGAGTAGAGTAGCGGCCCAGATTGTTTTCTGTGTCTTCTTCCTTCTTCTTTTGCCCCTGTGTCTTTCGGGCGTTGCCGCATGTGGCATTTTAAATTGTCTTCCTGAATATGTAAGACAATTACTATCCATTGCCATCATCATCATATATAACAGTCTTGCTAAGTCTTCGTTAAGTTTCAGTCGAGGCTGTGTCCGTGAGTTATCCGTGCAAATTTTGGTTTTCAAATTTTCTTTTTTCTCTATTAAATCTCAGTCGACTGAGACCTATCCAGGCTCCGGCGCCATTAATGGAGAAGTTGGGAGCGAGGTGTGCAGCGGATGAAGGTCAAATGGCTCGCCTCCCGGTAAGCCAGCACAGCGGTCTGCTCCACGCCTCCCATCTACTCAAATAGCTCCCCCGCACAATGCCTCCTAGCCAACAAAAATGGGGACGCGTGGCGGCACGTAAATGGTTTGTACAACGCCCACGGTTTGAATAACACTTGTGTTTCTGATTGTAACGTGGCAGCTCTTAGTTCCAAAATGACTTTGTTTGTTGTTAATGTGTGCGCCTTCAAAAAATCGGACAAATTTTTTACCACAACAGGTTGGTGCCATGTCAAGGCAGCATGCCAAGTTTCATGATTTTCACGCAAGTTTTGGATTTACAGGAATTTAAAAACCAAGATTGTCAATGTTTTCGGCCGAGCCACAACGCCCGGATGTTTGAAATTCATTCCCATTTCTTGCATGGGACCTAAACATTCACCCAAGGACACATGTACGATTTTCAACCCATTTTGGTGCACTGGAGCATGTGCATGTAGTTCAAATTTGAATTATGCACATTAAAATGCCTAGAAAACTCAATAAATGTATAAAAAGGCCAAACTAACCTGGAATAATTCCAAATTATAGTGCGACACTCCTATTGGTCTTTGTTGCCTTTGTAAAAAAAATCAAGGTAGGAAGAGGCAGTGTATGTCGTTTCGCCCACAAAGGTGACACATTCCCTATCGGAACGATGAGCCTTCTTGAGAGAAGCTCCGGTTTGTAAGAAGCTTATACCAAAACTTGTCCCAAATCGAACAAATTTTTTACCATAACATGTTGGTGCCATGTCAAGACACCATGCCAAGTTACGTGATTTTTAGGCAATTTTTGGATTTACAGGAATTTAAAAACCTAGTTTCTCAATGTTTCCGGCCGAGCCACGACGCCCAGATGTTTGAAATTCATTCCCATTTCTTGTATGCGACCTAAAAATTCACCCAAGGACACATATACGATTTTTCAACCCATTTTGGTGCAGTGGATCATGTGCTTGTAGTTCAAATTTGTATTATGCACATTAAATGCCTAAAAAACTCAATTAATGTATAAAAAAGGCCAAACGAACCCGGAATAATTCCAAATTTTAGCACGACACTCCTAACGGTCTATGTTGCCTACGTAAAAAAATCAAGGCAGGAAGAGGTAGCGTATGTCATTTCGCTCACAAAGGTGACACGTTCCGTGTCGGAACCATGAGCCTTCTTGAGAGAAGCTCCGGTTTGTAAGAAGCTTATACCAAAACTTGTCCCAAATTGAACAAAAATTTTACCAAGGCATGTTGGTACCATGTCAAGAGACCATGCCAAGTTCCATGATTTTTAGGCAATTTTTGGATTTACATGAATTTTAAAACCAATTTTATCAAGGACACATGCGTTTGAAATTCCCTCCCATTTCTTGTATGGGACGTAAACATTCACCCAAGGACACATATACGATTTTTCAACCCATTTTGGTGCAATGGAGCATGTGCCTATAGTTCAAACTTGATATCTCTTTGTCTGTTTGTGCTCCGAAAACTCCCTCCTTCTCAACCCGCGCCTTGCTATCCCAAAATTACAGCGCGCGCGAAAACTCCCTCCTCCTGCGAAATCCCGACACGTGAAATCCCCGTTCTACCCCTGGGTAGAAAGAGATGCTAGTTCAAATTGGTGGGGGTACTTTTGTAACTTACCCTACATTTTGGACAAGCGCGTCCCTAAGTCATGGTTCCCCCCTCCCATCCCCTTCTTTTCCCCATTCAAAAACCGAGGCCGCCAAAACCTCTCTCCACCAGCCGCAAAACCCCACCCTCCTCGGTCCACCCCCCACCGCCGCCCCGCCGGAGCCTCCTCCCCGACGACGTCGTCCACCGCAATAGCTCGACGTCCCTCATCCACCACACCTGATGAGGATCCGTCGTTGATCTCGTCGTCCTGCCGGTTCAGCCGCCCCATCCTCCACCTCCAAGGAGCTGCTCCGATGATCGCCTCATCTATCGCGGCTGCTCCATTCCCACAGCGTCGCCTTAACCTGCCCCACCGGAATCGCAGCATCCTCGTCGACTCCTCGGATGAAACCGAGCCTACTTGGCGGCACCAAAGAGGTTGTACACTCATCGCATCTTCTCCTTCACTCGACCTCACGGCGCCGCTGGTGCTCGATCCCGCTCCGACATGGCCCGGCTCCCTCGATGCCGGCGCCGTCGGCGACATCCTCCACAGCGGATCTCCCCCATTGTGAGGCTCCCTCGGCGGCGGCGTCCATACCAGCTGGAGCTGCTGCTGCTGCCCCGGCTCTCACTCCCGCTGCTGCTCTGCTGTTGATCTCGCTCGTGCTGCTTCTCTGCTCTTGCTCTCGCTTGTGCTGCTGATGCTAGTACACGGGCTACTGCAGCTACACGAGTTGCTGCCCTGGCTCTCGTTCGCGCTGCTGCTCCGGCTGCTAGCTGCTAGTGCGTTCCTTGTTGAGCGGCTGTTGATTTAGATCACTACTTCTCTGCTACCAGTGCTCGAGTGGCCTAAACTACCAATGAAGTGATTGTTTGCTACTAGTGCATCCAGTTTCGACAGTAAAATTCAGTTTCGACAGTAACAGTCAGTTTCGACAGTAAAATTCAGTTTTGATAGTTAAGTTCAGAGTCAACAGTTTTTACATCATCTGTTGGAGTTGGTTGTCTTTTGGTGATGTAAATTTTACAGCTAGCACTTTTTGGTGATGTATTTTACATCATCTATTTGAGATGGTATTAGAATCCCACTTCAGATTAACGATGTCCGTCTTGTACTACTTCAGCCTCGACGTCGTATAGCTCGCCGGAGCTGCTCCAACGACGGGACCATCCATCACAACAGAGCAGTACCCTCGATGCCGTCTACAGTCGCTTCAGATCTTCTTCCCCAGCTCCGATAGCCACCTCCGCCGCAACATCTTCAGCGACCGACCCAATGATGCTGAGGTTGACATGGCTACGCCAAAGAGGTTGTACACTTGTCACATCACTTTTTACTCTACATTCATGTCGATCCCTTAGGGCTATTTTGGTTCAAAGGAAAAAGTGAAGGAAAAACATAGCAATAGGAAATTTTCCTATGGTACCCTACTATTCAATTATTCATGCATTTGGTTGAAAGGAATGGAGCAAAACAAAACTGAAGGATTTTTTCCTTTCATGTCTGTTTCAAAGGAAAAACACAGAAATTTTAACATCCACCTGGACCTACTTATCAAAATCCTATGCATGAAAAGAAGACTAAGTGCATTAATGGCATAATAACATTCTAACTAAACACATTTGAAGGTGGTTTGACTTTAATTTGGCTGTGTTTCTTTCCATTCTTTTGCTCTTCCTACAAGCCAAAGGAGCCCTTACAGAATTACTTCATTTACAGATAGGTGTCGAAGAAAACTTTGTGTGGTTTGTCCTGCTCCTGCCGTGCCGTCGTCCACCTCACCTGAGCTACTCCATCTACAGAAGCGTCCACCATACCAGACATCATGACTCCTTACCCGTTGCCTCAGATCTCCTTTCCCGCCGCAGGCAGCCACCGTAACTGCATCACCATCATTGACTCAGCAGATGAACCTGAGGAGTACATGGGTCCACAAGAGAGGTCGCACTCTTTTATTTCTACTTACTTTATGCATTGCTTAATATTACCTGCTAGTTTATCATCCTGTTCATCTCTTAGACTCCAAGTCAGGTCCAAATTAATGTTCAAACTTGAGTTTGAAAATGCTTGTGGGGCACATATCGAGGCAGCAATGAATAGAATATCGATCTACTATCTGTTTCATCTAGGGTATCTACTATGTCGTTCATCTTGGGTGGGAAACAAACAGTAAAGCAGCCATTATCCATCTTTTTATTAAATTAAGCTATCATTTGCCTGTTATCATTATTTTTGGATCTATCCACTGGTTGTTACCATCACTCTAGATTTTTGCATGCTCTCCTTACTTAATCTCACTATATTTTTTTCGTATGCATGTCATTATTGTACACAGTCATGCTGAACATGTAGAGAAAAAGAGAAGAGTCTTGCGCGGCAATACAATGTCATGCAGACATCACTCCATGGTGGGTGCAATGGCAACCCCACCCCCCTCCATGACATTGTAATCCAGAGGAAGATAGCTGTTCATTGGTGGAGTCAGAGGGAGCTGACCACTCCTATTTACCCCCCGAGGTGTTTCCTCTAACTTGGCATGATGATGTTGGTCATATCATGCATATGGTGCCTTGCTTTGCTTACTTTTGGCATCATATATGTCATCTGCTTAGTTTAGACATGTCCTGTAATGCCACCTGTTTAGTTTCTATATCACATATGTGAGTTATGCAATGCCATATTTTTTAGCCAGCCATAATATATGTGAAATATGCAATGCCATCCTGTTTAGCCAGGCATCATATATTTGAATTATATCTTGCCATTCCCTTTTTCCATTATATTTCTATTTGTTGACAATGTTTGTACATTCAACTACTCTTCCTATGCATCAGCCATTTGGGTGGGTGATGAAAAAATCTGGAGTGAAAACAAGTTCTTCAGAGCAGACAGTGCTACCTGTGGAAGCAGATCTCTTGCTGGGTTCAGATAGCTCCTCAGAGGAGGATTCAGAGACATATGACCAGTCCTATTCCCCCCCAAGGTGTATGCTCTAACTTGGCATGGTTATACTGCTCGTATCATGCATATGCTGTCTTGCATTGCATAGTTTAGACATCATATACACAATATTCAACACCATCTGCTTAGTTTAGACATCATATATGCGAATGTCATCTTCTTAGTATATAAATCACATATGTGAATTATATCATGCCATCCTGTTTACTTAGATAACATGTATGAGAATTATGTCATGCGAACCTGTTTACTAAAGACATCATATAATTATCTCATGCCATCCTTTTTGTTAGTCATCATATCTTTGAGTTATGTCATGCTATACTGTTTAGATATACATCATATATGTGAAATTATGTCATGCTATCATGTTTAGTTAAACAACATATATGTGAACTATTTCATGCCCTCTTTTTCCTCACTATCTATTGCATCTGTCTCATACATGGTCTGTACATTCAACTACTTTTCTTGTTTATCAGCCATTTGAATTGGAGGGGGTGATGGCAGTATCTAGCGGAGTAAAAACGCGGTCTTCAAATAAAACAGCGCTACCTGTCGATGGAGATAGCACCCTGGTTGTACTTGCACAAGAACCAGCCCTACCACACATAACCCAGACTATTGCAGATTGTACCGCTATTCCGATGGACAGCGAACCAGCTTCACCCAATCTAACCCCAATCCCAGCAGATAGTTGCGGCGCCCCGCCTGAATACCACTATAGCCAGACGGTCGCCGCACATGCCAGCCCAGGAAAGTCACTCTGGCATGCGCTTTTACAACAAGTATCATGAACACAAGCTTTTCTATTAATGGATATATCAGTCTTACATGATATATTACAGGGGTGATGGCAGCGGAAAAGCTCTATCTAAGGCAGCATGGTCTTGGTGCGGCTCCAATCCACAGGGATCTGACTGGGTTACTCTTCTAGCCCGCGAACACAACGGCTCCTTGCTAGTGGACGTCGGATCCTAAGGTGAACCTGGCCACATTGAAGGCCGCTGAGTACTTTTGAATGTACTCGCAAGCAAACCAAACCAACATATACAGCAAGCAATGCAATCCATGGCATTCAAGCATGTACATGATATCTTAGCAGTATTAACTATTATGTTATGACAGGATTATCTAGCAAGGTTAATCATCTAGCAACATTAATCATCATGTCATAGCAGGATTATCTATCATAATGACTATTGGAGTAAATACAGTAAAGCATATCAAGTAAATAATTCATACTCCGAGTATTCTCACGATCCAAGTCCGATCCAAACTTTGCAGTCATTCAACCGCTCATCTCATAGCCATCACATGGTTAGCAATCATACCTCTGACATCATCTGATGTCCATGCATCTGTACTGCAAGTCTTGACAAATCATACCTTATTCTGGTTCATTATTAACATCATATGGTTTGCTCCTCCAGACTCGACACAGACCAAATAGGGGCCTATACGAACTGTCCATGACCGAGGACGCGGCTATTCGAATAGATTTACACTCTGCAGAGGTTGCGCACTTTACCCACACCATGGAGCGCCTGGCCTCGTACTCCCATTCGGGTGGACCAGTGATGCTCCAACAAAACCTTTTCTATTGCCTGGCACTCTTACGGTCCCTCCGACAATCATACCCTCCCAGGGTCATGTCCTGGGTGGCCCTGTGTCACCCCGCGACACCTGCCACCGTCGTGGCCAAACAAAACTGTCCCAAACGGGGACCTGGATCCATATAACTCAATTGGGCTCATAAGGCTATCGCCGCCTACCGGGCCAGGGTAGCACGCACGCATAACCTTCCCTAGTTGGAGGTACCGACAAGAGGCAGGACAATAGACCAAGCTAGGGCCGTCCCATACCGGCAAATGTGGCTGCACGGATAAGTCCGGATAGGTGGCACTATGACTCGATCCAGCCGACGGAGGAGGTTGTCATTATTAAGTCACATTTCTTATCATTGCAGTAAAAGTAAACATGCATGATGTAACAATTATGAAATCATAACCACCTATCTCCATACAATATCACAGCGAGTCATCAGTGAAACAATATTTAAATGGCAAGTTATCACTTTACAAGTTCTAGTTGTAAGTTACGACCATCTGAACCCTTGCATGAAACCAGCAAATAAACTAGTAGCCACCAGAAAGGTCTTCACAACTCAGATCTGGGGCGTTACCGGAATAACTCAACCCCAGCTGAAGACGGCTGAAAAGCAGCTCAGTGCATGAGACGGTGTTGATAAAAAGTGTAGCCATTCCCTAAGACGGCCGAAAAGCAGCTCAGAGCATAGGGTCACCGCTACAGATAGAAATTCAATAGCTGTCCGAGACGGCCGAAAAGCAGCTCAGAACACGGGCCAGTTGTTGAAAAGAGAACAAAAAGTCGGCATCCACCCCGGACGGCCGAAAGCAGCTCAGAACACAGACGTGGTGCCGTCATTAAAGAAAGGCAAGCAAGGGTTCATCAGCGTCACATACAACTCACCACTACGCATACAAGCATAAGCATACCAATTTAAACACGCAAGAATAACACAGAACAATGCTTTAGGTCATATATCAGATGGTCGGCTTGCCTGGGGGTGAAGGAATACTCCGGAAGAAGTGCGATCACCTCGCGGAAGAAATCGCCGGAAAGGATTCCCTCTCGGGGGGCTGATATAGGGCAGGGGCAAAATGGGTATTTTCAGAAAGTGTCACCATGGTGAAAGTTATGGCATCGGAACGGGCTCGACGAACTGAAGAAGTGGGCTTTGGATTCACCTTGATCGGAGTCACGAGCAAAAAGTTACGGGCGTTCGTTCGTTAAACGGTGAAATGAACAAATAGTGTCCACTTCAGCCGCTAACCAGTGAACATCCACTAAGTAACTTTTTCGGCAGCCGGCTGGAGAGAGAAAGCGCCTTTTAGGAAATACGTTTTCCAGAGGGAAAAACGTACTGCCGCCGGGGCGTCTCCACTTAAATGACGTGGCCGGCCCCCAGTCACCGACAGGTGGGCCCGTACCCCACCTGTCGGGTCCTCTCTCTCCTCCCTCCACCTCCTTCTTCCTCCTCCCTTCTTCTCCTCGACGCAGCCGCAGACGACTCCGGCTCCGGTGGCCGGCGACTCTCCGGTGAGCCTGCTGGGTGGGCGAGGCCATGGGTGGGCACGCCGGCGAGCACCTCATCCAGTGGTGTGTAGCACGGCGGCCGAGGAGAGCTGGTGGAGCGGCGGCGTGCGGGATCAGTAGGTGGCGGCTCCGGTCGATTTGAGGACTCCGGTGACCAAGGAGGTTGGGCGAGGAGGCGGAGATGGACTACGGCAGCCGGGGAGTCCAGCAATGGACTTGGTGGAGGCGGGGAAGGCCAGAGGCGCGCCAATTTAAGAGAAGGAGATGCGGCGGCTCCATTGCCGGAGTGGAGAGAGGAGAGCTTCGGGAGCTCCATCGAGTGGTCCAGTGAGTTGCGGGAGAGGAGGGGAGTGGGTTGCCGTGCTTAGAGTGCTCGGGAAGGGCTCGGGCCAAGGCTATTTATAGCCGGCCGAGCGAACTTCTCGGCGACAACCGAGGCTTCGGGAGCTCGCTGCCTTGGCGGCATTCCGGCGAGGTGGCGCGTGAGGAGAGGTGCCGACCTGACGATGATCAGAGGGAAGGGACGGCTCGGGGAGGAAGGAGCCAACTAGAGGAAGACGACGGAGGAGGTCACGGGGAGACAGTGCGGTGGCGGGACTCACCGCGGCATGGAGAAGAAGAAAGAAGAGGGGAGAAGCTGCGGGAGAGGGGTGCGTGGACGGAGGGGAGTCGCTGGACATGCCCAGACAAGCGGGGACTGGCCGGAGGCGACGGCACGGAGCAGGCAGAACACAGAGCACCGTTTCCGCACGGCCGCTGGGCGGTCACCACGTGCACTACGGGCTCCGGCGCGTACCTGCTTGCCATATCTTGTCCAACAGGTAGTTCACTGGTCAAATAGACTAGATGGATCATTGGATGGACCAGGATTGCTCTAGAGTGATCGAGGGGACCCAGAATAGTTTCTGGATAGAAACTTGGGGAGGAAGCTGTGGTCAGATAGATGTGCCAATGAGCTGGGAAAGTTGTCACAGGGTAATGTGGTAGGAAGGACTAGGTGCTGACAAAATTTGAAGGCATTTGGACCTCATTTGCATATACTTCCTTTGTAATGCAAGTTTTGGTCCAGAAACTGAATCTTGATGCTGCACTCATATGGCTTGGTGAAATGAGCTGAATTTTGGTGTAGGGTGATGATTTGGAGGTATGAAGGTACTGGGAAAATTTCAGCTCAATTGGAAATACCAAAATGGTACTTCCTTCACAGAGCTTGAATCTGGACAGAAAGCAAATGGAATTTTTGGAAGAAATTGGCTAGATAAAATGATGTGAATTTTGGTATACTCACATCATATATGGAATGTGAGGTCCTGGATTAATTTGAGAATTTTTGAAGCAGTATAAAATATAGTTGCTTCACAACCCCAAAATAAATCTAGAAACAAGAATTGGATGATGCTCTCAAAATTTGATCTGTGGAACTTGGGATCTTGATGGAAATGGTGAATATATGGGTAGGAGAAGCTCCACAATTTATTTGGGATTTTTGCTGTCTATCAAAATGGTAACTCCTTTGGAAAGTGCCCAAAATGCAATATTGGCTTTCAATAGGAAAAGGCAATTTTCCTTATTTAATTATGGACAATATTTTTATGGGAGCTCAATATGATCACAAAGAATATCTCCACAAGTTTTCATGAACTTTGGAGATGGATAGATATTTTCCTGGATTTAATTCCTTTAACTGGCAGAAAAAGGAATTAATTTTAAATGAAAAATATTGCAAATGACTTGGCAATATTTTTACATATCCAGGGTTTATAGATATAGGAGAGTCTCTGGAAAAAGTTTGGGAGTCAACAGATCAAAAGAAATTGGGGTTCCTTTGTAACGAAAGGAATTAGGGTTTTCCTTTCGGTGGACCGGAGAGTAGGGTTTCGGTGGCAAAGTCCTGCGAAAATATTTTGGGTGGCAAGGTTGAACTGGAGAGAGTCTCTAGTTGGATAGGAAAGGCAAGGCTAACTGACCATCTTCATATACCCAAGAGCGAGAGAAAATCCCATAACATCGAAAAAAAAGACGGGAGTCAAATCCCGCAAAGGAAAAAAAAACAAGAAGCGAAAACTAGGGTGTCACAATAGTAACCCAGTTCCAGTTGACACAGCACCATCTCCACAACAAATCTCCCAAATAAGAGCAGTTAGTAAGGCAGCTCCAGTGCCCAAAGCTCCAGGACTACGACGGCGAACCCCAACTCCACCAGTTAGTACACCTATTCCTGTGGACGAAGCAGAACCAGTCATCCGTAGTTTAGCGTCTATCGCATTTGATGTTGTTAAATCCTATGTGCGTATCTTCCCATCATGGAAATATTATACTGAAGATGAAGGAAAAAGCCAGTTGCAGGTGTTCCTCCAGGAGTTATGTGTAAGTATTCATGGCAATTACTTTGCTTTGTCCCATACGTTCTACCTCCGTGTTGGTTATAACACAGCAAATGTTCCCATTTTTCTGTGTAGAGAATGATCGATTTGGAAACTCAGGATGAGGTAACCTGTGCTAATACCTATGCTATCTTCAAGAATGCTTTGCGGCAGTATCGGAATTACCTGAAGAAAACATATTTCACTGGCAAGGTAACTCATCAAATTCCCTTACTTTCTCTGGAGACACATTTACGGGACGATGACTGGGAACGCCTTGTTCTGTATTGGTCTAGACCCATGAATCTGGTAGGGTCTATGAGATCATATTTCATTTTGAAGTACTATATGGCTATGTCTTACTATACTCTCTTCTTGTAGAACAAGTGCTTAAACCTGAAGAACAACTGTTCTCAGGTAAGATTCCATAGCTATGGTGCATACTGCTTTGCTCTTGTATCACTGTATTTACTCCAACTAATTTTTAAGTAGAAGGATCCAATCAAAACTCCAATGGCACAACACGTATGTTTAAACATGTTTCTTTAACTGGGTTGCTCTTCTAAATTGATCTATGTTGATTTCAATTTCAATTGTGTAGACATTTGTCTTCTCATATCATGCACATTACTAGCATCAAAACAGAGTCAATAGTGTTGTTAGTTGTACATGTATACCCGTGGTACCCATCTGAAATCTTGTGGTGTCGTGTAGTTTCCCACACTTATATTCTTTCAATGCTATGTTGTCTTGAACTGATATAATTTGAACTGTGCCTCTATTTTGATTTGGCAAGACAATGCAGTGACAGTAACACATAGATATATGTTTGTTTGATGCTTTTATAATGTACTACTTTGCAATAGAAGACTTGATAGTTTAATTCTGTCCACCTTCCTACTAAACTGGTTCACCAAAATGAGTTTCATATACTACATGCTAAACCTGTTATGTGTCTGCTTGTTTCTTCTTTTAGAATGCTGACAGAATATTGGAGAAGAGTACCACATTAAGCAATGGTAAAGGAAGTAATGCAGATAAGGTTGAAGATAGTGAGACAACCTTGCTGGTCTCCAACAAAGCTGAAAAACAGATAAGGAAAACTATCTTGAAGACAGTGAGACAACCCCAAAGTCCTGTCTTGATGTAGTGTTTGAGTTACTGGCCACTACCGCTTGCACAAGCTCTTCAAACTCGCTGTCTGAATCAGTTCGGTTTCTGGAGTCTCAACTACAAGCTGAAAGACATCGATCAGTTGTGCTGCGACAAGAAGCTGAAGGACCGAGGAAGTCCTTGGAGAATTCAGATGCATACTTTCTGGTGCAACAGCAAGAGTTGGAGGATTTTAGCGCCAAACAAGAGAAAGCTAATAAGCTTGCTAAGCTTATTGCCAGCATGGTGGATACCCAGGATAACATTTCTTGAGCTCTTCTGAAGTTGTTTCAGTTCTGGACTTGCTTTGCTGCCGTGTTTATTTGCACTGTTGGCCAATTTAGACGCCCAGTGTATGTAATATGGTGCTTTGTTGTTCCCTTTTTTTGCAATGGTGGCGAACTTTGATGCCCAGTAGATGTAATGTCTGTAATAGCCGTAATAGCCTAGCGTTAGTTGCTTGCTTATTTATTTGTTTTCTTGTAGTCACTGCAGTTCTTTTTCCTCGGTTTTCTAGTGGCCGCAATAACCATGAGCCACATATGGGCCGTAGGGATCCATGGCCCTCCTACGGGCCATAATTTCCATGGGCCTCGTACTTGCCGTAGGATCCATGGGATGTACTGTTCGTGGGCAAAAACCGGACCGCAATATCAACCGTAAACGGGCCTATATCGGAACCGTCCATTTATGGGCCCAGACCATAATGGGCCGTTAACAGGCCGGAAGGAAGCACAAGCTTAATTCTATCAACAGGCATGACGGGTCGTTAATGGGCCAGATTATAGGATAGGATGAAAACGGCCCAACGTGCAAATGGGCCACAAATGGACCGATTGTCACCACGGGCTGAATTTGGCCCATTAGCATAATAGGCCAGTAATGGACCGTAAGTAATCGAGGGCCGGAAATGAGCCCAAGAATTTATGGGCCCTTAGAAGGCCAAAAGAAAACACGGGATGCAAACGGCCCAACTGAATCATGGGCCGTTAATGGGCTCAAAGCAGTTTTCTGAATCATGGGCCGTTAATGGGCTCAAAGCAGTTTTCGGTTCAAGCTGTCAATTTTGAAGCGAGCCGGGTCTCATTTATTTGGTGGAGGCTTGCAAAGTTCATCTCCTCCAAGTTATTCATAGAAGTCTGAGAAGCATTGAAGGCCGGCTCAACATCAGATGGATTTCTTATTTCCCAATATTTCTATCAAGACGAAGCGCTGGAAACTGACTCAACATCAGATGGATTTCTTATTTCCCAATATTTATATCAAGACGAAGCACTGGAAACCGACTCAACGTCAGATGGGTTATTTTTCTCAATATTTTTCCGCGAGGACCTAGTGTCAGCAAGTTGATTGCAAAGCCAGAATGTTGATATGATAAAGAAAACCAGATTTTTCCAGGAGCTGGTTCATTGAATAAATCGGCCATTTGAGCAAGCCGGTCCTTTAACGTATTAATTATTCTTATTTCAGGAGGTTAGCATGAATAAATTCAAGCTAACCTGGGGGCTAATATCGGGGGAATTACCCGCGGCTAGACCCGGTATCCCAAGTTATAACCCGGCAGGACCAAAGGGCCCATAATCGGGTCACACATGGCATTAAACGGGCCGGCTCTCTATGGGCTGGACCCTGGAAGGAACCTGGTAAGAGAAGCAAGACCCGACCTGGGTAGACCCGGCTTGGAGAGAAGACCCGGCCCAGAGAGAAGACCCGGCCTGGGTAGATCAGTTCGGAAGAATAGACCTGGACTAGCATCCGACTTGTAATAATAGACTAGTTGTAGTCCTACTAGGACTCTAGATGTAAGCCGGCCCCTTAAACATATATAAGGAGGGGCAAGGCACCCCAAGAGGGAGAAGTGAATTAGAGACAAGTTAAGAGAGACACACAAATTAGTAGCTCTTGAGATAGAGATAGCGAAACAGCACCCTTGTAATTGAGATCATCATCATCAATAGCAATCAAGCAGGATGTAGGCTTTTACCTCCACCGTGAGGGGCCGAACCTTGGTAAAACTCACGTCTCTCGATTCCGATCAACCCCGTTCAAGCTACCACCTAGGTGCAATGGCCTCACCACTAAGTCCTTTCATGAGGACATCTTGCCATGACAAAACCATGATAGCCGGCATTAGATTATACCTATCTCCAGAAGCTATTCGCGTTTAGTTAAAAAATGTCCGAAATTGTAACACCCCGATTTTTGGCCCTTTTCTTTGTCTTTGGATTTTGCTCTGGTTTTCCTTTTGAAGCAGTTCTGTGGACTTGAAACCTGGGAGATCATCATTTCTTATTCTCCCAAGTAGTATTTCATCCTTGTATCTTTCCCAAGATCATGGCATCTCTATTCTAGCCCAACCCCAAAATTCTTTTCTTAGGGAATATTCCTTTTTCTTATTAAAGGAATAACCCTATTTGACCTAGGTTGTGAAGCAACCTATATTTCTGTCATTCCAAAAATTCCCAAATAATTCTCATAAATTCTTTGGATCATATATCCAAACTCGTCCCTGCCTAGTTCAAAATTAATTCAGAAATATTCAGTTTCCATTCTGTTCAGAATGGCACTTTGTGAAGGAAGTGCTATTTATATTTTTCAGATTGCCCTAAAAAATTTTGGGCACTCTCTCCTATCCACATAATTACCACATGACAAAATTTAACTCCATTTGCCTAGTAAATCTTTCTCAGCAAAATTCCAAAGTTTCTGTCCTAAGAGAAGCTTTGTGAAGGAAGTACTAGCTAGGAGTATCCATTTGAGTTGAAATTTTGCCAGGCCCTCTATGTGCTTAAATAATTCCCCTACACCAAATTTGAGCTCCATCCAACCAATTATATGGGCACACCTTCAAATCTTTGGTTCTGGTCAAATTTTTAGAGTGTGAAGCAACTGCATTTTCTATTGCTTCATAAATTCTGAAATTAATCCAGGACCTAAATACCCCTATATCCTTTGAGCATGCCAAATTTCACATTAGTTTTCCAATCCATTTGCTCTACAATATTCTCCCAAGATTCTGTTCAGAGAGGACCTTTGTGAAGGAAGTACCATGTAGGTATTTCCAAATGGCATGAAATTTTTCCAGTGCCTACCTGGTCCTAAATAATAACTCTCCACCAAATTGTAGCTCAATCCAGTACCCCATGTGAGTGCAACTTCCAAATCCAGTTTCTGTGCTATTTTGGCAGTTGTACAGCAACTATCTCCAAATCTTGTCCAATTCATCTCAAAATTCACAGGACTGTAGTCCTTCCTACCCTAAACCCTTGTGGCATCCTCTATGGCCCATTGGTCAAGTAACTTGACTACAACTTCTAACCCAAGTTGGCTACAACAACATTCATATGATGCCTCCCATCAATCCATAGTCCCTTTGATCGATCCATCACTTCAGTGAGGCTGTAGGATGGATGGACAACACTATGGACATCTTTTGCTAGGCCGATGTGCCCTCTCCGTGGCAATGCACGTAGTGACCGCACTGTTGGCATGCCTGTGCGCGTGCTCTGCGTGCGGTGGGCGCGCTCTGGATGTTGCCATGCTGCGTGCTTCTTCCTCTCGACCGTGTTCGCGCGTCACTGGTGCCTCCCTCCCTCTCCGTTGCCCACCTGGCCGTCTAACCCCGTCCCCCCTCCTTCTTTCCCTCTCCTCGCGCCATGGCAGCTTTGCTCTCGCTGCACGCGTGCGTACATTGGCTTAGTGGCCGACCGGGCATGCCTTGCCCATGTGTGCTCCTCTGGCGCTCCACTAGCCTTCTCACGTCGCCGTCCGAGCTCTCCCGTACGCCCACGCGTCCGCGGTTCGCCAGAACCCCGGCCATCTTGCTCGTGGCGGCGGCCGAGCTCGGGCATCTCCGTCCGCCTATTTAAGCCATCCCCGAGCTCGTCTCCCTGCACCACTCAACCCTCCCCTCTCTTAATCGTCGCCCTGAGCCACCCATCCGAGCCCCGGAGCCCTTCTTCTTCCTCTCCGGCCAGAGCTCCGCCGCTCGGCCTCTTCCTTGGTCAGCTTGCTCCATTGCATCCCCGGACAAGCCAAGGCCACCATCGAGCTCCCCTCGTTCCTCTAGTCCTCCTCCACCTCTTCCCCGGGGCAATGGTCGCTGGAATCGCCCATTCCGTCGACACCCGACGTCGCCAGTAGCTCGCCGCCGCCGCCGAGGAAGATTGCGACGCTGTCAGGCTACCTCCCGAGGTGTTGCGGGTACGGGCGTGTTCGCCGCGGAGTACCCGATTCATCCCACCCCTCGCTCATCCTCGTCGTGGTCTCCTCGCCGCCGTCCAACGCCAGTGAGTGCCGCCGCCCTCTGTTTCCCCTCCCTCCCTTTAAATCTGATGGGGTGGCCCCACCCGTCAGCCTCTCCCCTCCCCGCTGAAGCGTTTTCAAGTGGAAGCGTTAACCCACTTTACACTTTCGACGTCAGCCCCCTGGAGGTTTTCTGAAATTTAGTTTAAATCCATTTTAAATCCAGATTTGACCAAACTTTGACCATGAATAACTCCTAAACTACAAATCCAAATGAACTGATTCTTTTTGCATTATTTTTCTTTTGATCTCCTTTATTTTCTGATAGAATTTGGTATTTTTCTATTCTTCCTATAATTTCTGGACAGAAGTATTTGCTTTATGTGATATTTCGAAATGCTTGCAAAAATATTTTCAGAGTGTTTGTTGTGTGTTGGTGAAGACCAGGAGTTCTCCCTCTCTCCTTTGGAGCAAGGCAAGCCACACCCTCCATTTGCATGATTGCAATGCAATACCATGAATTAGTTAATAATTTGCTTGATATATTCATTAGTTAAATATGATTTATTCATGGTATTTCTTGGAGTTACATTTGATCTTGGTACTGCCATGTTGATGCTTGGATTTCTAGGACTAATGCTTTGCAGATTGAGGGTGACATATTGCTTCAGGATTGCTAGTAGCAGTAGGCATGCTCTCGCCATGATCATATTAAATTTTATATTATTGGGGTTCATAATAATGATATGGATATATTATTCTTTGGATTATTGGATGGATATTGCTATGACTTGAATCACAGGTGGATATGTAATATTGGAGTAACAGTTCTATCACAGAAATATCTTGGGGATCAATTCCGTCATTTCGTTGGTCAGGTGCCACCAAATCGAGCTCACCAGTGCAGCCACACTTGCCTGGATGGGGAGGCCCTAATTCGGTCTATTGACATGCCTCTCGCCGGTGCCTCCAAATAGGGAAGGTTTTGGGCTCGCGCTGCCCTGGCCCGGTAGGCGGCCGTACCGTTGTATGCCCGAGTTGTGTTGTACCCGGGTGTCCCTGGTTGGGATGAATTTGTTTTGTTTGGCCTCGATGGTGGTACCACAGAGGTGGCGGATGTCACGAGTTGACATCGGGGCCACCCAGGACACAGCCCAAAGGGGAGTTTGTCGCAGTGGCCGGGAGAGTGTCATGCAATAGATTGGTTTTTTCGGAATATTGTTGGTCCACCCGAATGGGAGCATGAGGCCATGAGTTCCGTAGTGTGGGTACAGTGTACTAATCTCTGCAGAGTGTATAAACTATCGATAGCCGCGTCCTCGGTTATGGACACAGTTCGTTGTAGGTCACACCGTTCGATCAACACTTACGATGACGGAATGACTTATAAAATAACTTATAGAATGGCTTATTTTTGTAAGTGGGTAAGTAACAGTTTGGCAGGATGCCGATGATAACACTGGAATGATCTTGAGGATGATCATCGGATTGTGATGTGATCACGAGGATTTACTGATCACGAGGTGATCGAGATGGTGCATTGCTTGGCCAGATAGCCAAGGGTGAGATGGTCCCTGTGACCCAAGATATTGGTTATTCTGTAATTCTAGCTTTATCATATCATGCTTAATATTTGCTTCCACATCATGGTAATTGATATTAACTTAACCTGTTAATGCTATGTTATTGTCTTGCCTTGATGCTTTTGGTTGTTGTGAGCTTGCGAGTACATTCAAAGTACTCACCTGGCGTGTCATGCCAGTTTGCAGGTGATGCCGTGATTTATTGCTTGTCGTGGATTCCGATCGTGCGAGCTAGACCGTGTCCCAGCCGGAGTCCCTGTGGAGTGGATTTCATCACCGCCATCACTGTCCCGCTGCTTAGAGTTGTTCTGCAGCTAGCATAGAACTACCTTAGCAGGCGTAGTGTCGCCATGCCATTGTAATCTTTGTAATAGCAGACCCTTGTACCCTTATCATTTGTAATGAGAGCTGATTTGTTCTATGCCAAGCAGTGTCGTATTCCAGAAGATTTGATCTCTGGGCTGGAATACGGGGCGTTCCGGTCCCTCTGAGCCGAGGTGCCACAGAAATGTAATTAATTTCGTACAGTCTAGTTTATTGTGCTCGCACTGATATGTTTCTTGCTCTTGGCAACCAGCTCTGCCTCACCAATTTATTGCCTCTGTGGAGGTACTCTACATGGTGTTGGCGCGCCCAATATCGCCATGCCCTTATATTCCCATTGTTTTATTACTGTCAATCCAATGCCACTTGTAAAATGATGTAATGTCACAATGGGAATAATATGCTGCTGTCAAATATGCTGTTGTCAATCTAGTGCCATCGATAAATCCAATGGCGCTTGTAAAATGACGCAATGCCATCGATAACCCTTTTACATATTTTTGCAAACACGGATGTCAATCTCCATCTCAGGCATGTTTGTGCAAACAGAAGCAGATACCTCAATTTTAGTGGAACTCAACAAAATTATACAGGAGTCCCACCTCCACCATTGGTAGAAAATGCACCATTTTCATCAATGCTCTTAGAAGGAATTTGTGTTTTGGCTGTGAACTAAATGTTGTTTTGGAGAAGCATTGATGTTGGTAGTAAGAACTATAGATTTTTCTTTATTTCTAATTCTCATCACATTTTTTTTAGCTTTGAAGTGAATCATTGAGATGCATAAAGTATTTCAACTATGGCTATTAGTTGGTTGTGGACATTATCTATAAATGTGAAGATATATGTGTGAACATGAGTTTGACGTGAAAGTTGAACGAGGAATGTTGGGCTTGCATGTGAACTATACCATGTCCAATGGTTTGTCTGTTATTGTTCCGAAAATAGTGTAAGTTATTACATGACCCAGGAAAATATATATTTTGTGCCACATCTCGGCATCAAACTTAAATACATCTCAGTCGATGCACGCACATCACAATATGCATGTTGACTGGATCAACATTTGAACCTAGCTATTACGAATGAAAATTCGGATTGACATCAGTTTTAAATAGCAGGAGACACTTAGCCTGCTCTGCCTCTGCTAGCTTCTTTCTGGCTTCTTCCATCTCTTGTTTGGCTTGGGTGAAGAGAGCATCTGATTGCTGTTTTCGCAGCTTTAGGACCTCAGCAACATTCTCAAGGGCTGCTGCATGCTTTCTTTCAGGATTTACTAGAGCCGCGAGGACATGAACACTTGATGACTCCACCTGGCTAGTGTATAATCCAGCACCATTTAGGAATTGGCACCTTGTGTCTAATAAGGCATCATTAGGGAAATGGCACCTTGTGTGTAATCCAGCATCATTTGGGCACTGACACATAGGACTAGCCTCAAAACCTGATCTTGAGGTTGACCATGCTTCCCTTCTCGCATGGACTGCATCCTGACATGAAGAAGTTACTTCTTTTTAGATCAGTAGTGAGAGCTCCTCTGATCCATTCAGTAGAAGCCCCATAAACAGGACTAGTAGAAGTGAGTTCAAAAGGAGAAATATAAAAAAAGACTCGTAGAGTGAGAACGCCCACTTCCTACATCAAGCTAAAAAGGAAAGCATTAGGACGATTAAGGATGTGCTTATTACATATCGAGCAGAGCTACTTTACAAAAACTACAATATCTACATCAAAGAACACAAGGCTAAGCCAAATAGGAAAACAAGCAGAGGGGTTCACTAAGCCAAGGGTAGCTGCAGCAAAACAACCGGCACCCAGATGATCTCCAGGGCCTTTGTAGCCGCGTTTGACTGACTAGTTTTTCATACTACGACATGGTGGGGCCAGTGAATAAATTGAGATCCTACAAATGATAGAGAGCCTAATCAAGTGTAGAGGCAATTGTTTGTCCCGCCTATTACTGTTTAATAATTTGTCACGCTGCTGGATTGCATGGCAAGAACCCTAGCCAAGCACACAAATTGTTTGACACTGTTTTCGGCTCGGGGATTGCCCAGGGCTTGGCCTGGTCCTGTCTACAATACTGCTGCCAGACACATACCATGTCAAAGTAATTAAAAGGTTGTTACTTCCCAAAGCTCGTTTTATAGGTTCGGTGCAGCTCGTCTTTATCTTGAGACGTTCCTTGAAGATGTCCCCAACATCTCGTATTTGATCTTCATTTCCCCTCTGCATGTTGGCATTAGTAGTTTTGTAAAATCTCAACATGGCAAGAAAAATATAGTAATAATCACACATCTTGTAGGCAACATAACTCATCTGCAATGTTGACACGAGTAATTTTTAATATCTTACTTTGTGGTTATTCAACTTTGCTAGAACTACGTTGTGGTTTCATTCTGAGTCAATAGAACTAGGGGGTCACCTCCTTGCTATTCTCAAAAACTTTTAACCATCTGCCACACTACTGGTTAGAGATGAAGAACCTACGCAAGCACACCACAATACAGAAGCGACGCCCAATTACAAGATAATATTCTGTTGGATAATGCAAGCTATAACCAATTACTTTTACTGGAACAATAGCAGCCATGAAAGGGGAACAATAGTAGCACAGAAATTTGTAGGGTAGGTATGAACAGAATCAGAACTGCACACATACAGCTAAGAGAATCAATGTACACATTACCAATCGCAGAGGAGCACGAATGTCGCGGCGACGTCTGTGCATCATGGGCGACAACGGGAGTCAGTTCATTGTCGCCGATGGTGCTGCTTCTGTGCTTGCCGTCGGCTACCGGGAAGCAGATCCGATACCGTGGACGATAGCGCCGGGAAAGCGGCTCCTACACGGTGTACGACGGCAATGGTGGACCGGCTCCAGTGCAGCGTACGACATCGTCGATGAGGCAGACGCGCTGCAGTGGACGCGTGCACCGATGTAGAAGGGGAGGGGCAGGAAGGCCGGCTAACCGCAGCCGGCTTGTTGTGGGGTGCTGCGGTGCCGTGGAGAAGTGTATTTTGCGGTGGGGATAGAAAATGGGGATTATTGAGGTGTCCTCTGGGTGCGGGGGTGGGGTGGCTGGGCGGGGTGAACGTGAAGTTACCAAAGCAACCCCCAACCCAACACCGTCCTTCGGCCTGAAAATTTGTAACACTATACTCCCCGTCCGGCGTGTTGGATGATTGGGCTAAGCAACTTGGAATACTAGTACACATCTGTTTTCTTAGTTTACTGTCATGGCATTAATTATTTGTTGTAGTTGTCAAATAAATATATTGAGCTATTGACTTCGAATATAATGGTTTATACAATTCAATAGTTAGAATCATTGTTAAATTCCAAGATGAATACCAAGTCTATGGTACTTCACAATATACTCAAACTCACATAATCCAACTCGAATGAAAATCTAAATGCATTTCTTAATTTTTAGTTAGTTGGATGCAACAAAACCATCAATAACTCTACATGATCCAGTCCAAAACAATATTTGAACACATCCCGATGTGTGAATTCCTGCGTGTATGAATGAAGCGTAGAGAGAGAGTGTGTGACGATGGAGCAATGGTGGGAGAGACATGTGCGCGCGCAACACACAAGATATACAGCCCATGGAAGAGAGAGACAGAGGGTGGGAATGATTGTATAAATGTGGGCAAGAGAGTAGGAGAGAAACCTCACGAGAGAGAGAGAGAGAGAGAGAGATAGGAAGTGTGCGAGAGAGGGACATTTGTATAGGGAGGAAGAAGTTAGGTCTGTGAGAAAGATGGAGACATGTATATATACGGAGTGAGATGCGTGCGTGCGATCGAGATTTTGTACATGTGGAAGGAGAAGAGACAAAAGGTTTGATGAGAGAGCTAAAAAACATGGACAAGAGGGGCGAGCTTGTGTGTGTGCTTGTGGCCTTGTGGGTTGAGGGATTGTTTTTTTTGTGCGGGAGAGAGAGAGAGAGAGAGAGAGAGAGAGAGGGAGAGAGAGAGATCAAAGGAGTCAGTCAGCCACTTTTACGTCAGCCTGCTTCCAAATGGCCCCACATTCTCTAGTGCGGTCTGGTCGGCGTCTTCATTCTTCCCGATGCCCTCCTTGAAGATCGAGGTGGTGTGCATGCCAGGGTGCAGAGAAGCACAAGCGATAGTGGTCGCTGTATAACCTTGGATGGGGATGGATAGTGTGCGAGGTGGGAGGAGTGTGTGTGTGAAATATTGAGAGAAATCAAACCTAGGGAGAGAATGTGTGTGCAGAGTGTCCAGCCGAGAGAGGCTAATGGTGTGAGATGGATACATCACGTGCGTGAGTGTTTAAGCAATATAGAGAGATCGCGTGCGGGGTACAAAGAGAGGACTATAGGGAGTGTGTTTGTGAGGCAGAGAGACATAGCGAGAGATAAATGTGTGTGCGTGGTATAGGGTGTATGTGATGGAGAGGTACATGCTAAATAGGGTTTTTGAGAAGAGATTGTGTGTGCGAGAGAGAGAGCAAGAGAGAGAGAGAGAGAGAGAGAGAGAGATAGGGGCCTTGAGGCGGGCAGGGGCTGGGTGAGGGTGTGAAAATGTGTGCGTTGATGCATGTGTTACATGCGAGTGTGCGAGGGAGAGTCGAATCGAGAGAGATGGTTGTTGTGTTACGGATGCCTTTCTCTCTCTCTCTCACACACACACACACAAACACAAATACTAGACTGTTCTCTCATGCATACACCATATCTCAGCATCTCTCTATGTCTCACTCATACGCGACCATTTACACATTCACAGCTCTCTATCACACACACACCGTCTCCACATTGCCCTTTTGCCACAACACACATATAGACACATAAACACGTTCTTTCTCCATCACACCCACAGAATCTCTCTCAAAAAAATTTATTAGGGTGCACCTAAAATGTCCAAATCCAAATAAGCACGAACTAAAGCTAAATTCAAATATATGAAAATATTGTAGCGTGAGGAACTTTTCCAGCAAAAAAAATGTAGCGTGATATTCGGGGATTGTTTTCACACACACGCAAAGGTTCGGTGGATGTCCTTCGAGCGCGACACCGTGACGCACCGTTCGATCGACCGCGCGGCTGTGGTGCATGCGCTTGCAGAGGATTCCGTATCGATGTTGTGCTAATTAATGTGGTACTACTCCGGCCGACCATTTCTCGCCCATCACCGCCGTGTCCCCGCCATCCCTATGCCATGAAGTCGTAGGCTCGCCCGCTCACGTCGTGTGCAGTCCCTTCAGGCGATGCCGCTGTGCTGCCAAGGACGCGAGCCATTGGAGCCGTGTCTATGCCCGCAGCGTATGAAGAGGAGGAGGACGAGCGCGTGCTCCAGCATGCCGGCGAGGAGGAGGAGCTAGCGGGTCATTGTGGTCTCCACCCGCGAGGAGGAGGCCCGCATGGTGGCTGTCGCGGCGGAGGCCGGTCGCGCCTGCGCCGAGGTCGCAAACCGGGTGCGGATGTGGAATCTACCCTCAAGACCTTGAATGCCACATGGATCATCCAATCGGAAGGAACAATTTGGGTCAGTCGACTCTTGTGAGTCATTGGATGCAACATGGACGGCCAGAAGGGCTTCTTCAACCTCCGAAAATGATGCACTCTTCATCTTCTCTCTCAAACATCGATCCGCCACAGGCCTAACCGCCTGCAGCCGCCGCCCTGCCCTCCCCTCAACCGCCTCCCACCGCCTTGCTGCCCCCCTGCCATCCCTCTAACCCCAGGCATGATCCATTTTTTTCCGGCGAACTGCATCCCACACCCAACACTCATAAGATAGATCATGGGCACCCTGCCACCATAATATGGATACTGGGGTAGCATCTCTGCCGTCTTCTTCCTTCCCTCCGGCAAACTTCTTCTTTCACAAATTGACTGACCCAAATTGCTATAGCTATTGTGTAAGAAATGAGTAGTACAGACGAATAGTACCAACTAGTTAGACGGATGGAAATAATACTACTAGTACTTATTAAGTACAGTAGGAACGTGAAGAAACGAGTAGTAGTACCATCTACAAGATGAACTGTAAGAAATACTAGTACGTACTAAAGAGTTTAAGTAATGAGAAAGAACATACTAACATAGTTCTACTGGGGGCTCAGCACAACACACCCCTGAAATAAAACTAAGCACCCTAAAATAAAATTAAGCAACTAATCCGGTTGACACTGCATTAGAACCAGCATGAGCAACGACACTGCCACCTTACTCGAAGTCCTCGTCCACATCCTCGACTTCATCCTTGTCCCTCTTCCTCTACGCTGATACTTCTTTGCTTGAACCGAACACTAGGCTCTGCCTCTTCATCAAACCCTTGTAGATATTTAAACAAAGGTACGCATCCAGTGCTGCGTACTCGATGTGAGCTTCATCTATTTTCTTCCACTCCCATGAATAATGAAACGTATAGTCAGGTTTCTTCTGTTTACTGTATGAAGGATCAATCATGGCTCCTGTCAGGGTCAGCATTGAAGGTTGAGAGAAGGACACCAGGCCTTTCTTCTAGAGGTCGAAGGGCTCGTGTACAACGAGGCCTATCCGACTCAGGACTTCCTTGTTGTTCTTAAAGTCTACAGTAACGAATTTGACTCTTTCGTCCTTGAGGAAGTCTTCAAAATTCTGGCACCTAACGTCGGCATGGCATATGTGGTACACCAAGCACAAGTTATGTACGCAAACCTGGATCACGGCGGGCTTCTTCTTCTCTTCCTCCTTTAGAAACCGCTCTTTTCCCAAGACTGTGGTGTACTCAACATCTAGCCCAGTGACCCACTCATCATTTGAATTTGTGAACATGCGTTGGAAGTGACCAAGGCATCCTTGCACCGTCACGGTAGAACAGGTGTAGATGACGTCGAACTCATCGCCGGTGATGGTTTTTGTCAGAATAGGGGCTCCGGGGACCCTGGTTCGAACACTAGGGGCACACTCGTTCCTACCCGCTAGACGGTAACCATGGCGAGAGCACGCTATGCACAGGGCACGACAGGGGATATAGCAGCTACCTAGGTTCGGGCCACCTTGCGGTGTAAAACCCTACTACTGCTTGTGTTTTGGATTGCTCTGGTGAGTACAAGGGTACAAGGTAGATGAAGGTGGAATCGACCCCCCTCTACGATGACAGCACTGCCCCTTTTATAGCCGCCTTGGTCCTCTTCCCCCGAAAACGTTGGTGGGAAGGGTAGCTGTCGGGCCCATGGAACCCGGGGTATCCAGGCCCGTCTGCCTTTGGCCCAGGGCGCAACGCCTGGAGTGGGCCCGGCGGGCCGTCGCCACCAGGTGTCTCGCCAAGACCCCTCATGGGGCCCTGGCCTCCTGAGGCCCCCTCCTCATGGAGTAGAAGGCAACGCTCAACACCACCATCAACGGCCTCGCGAGGTCCCCTCACGAGGCGGCTTCCCGAGTGGCCTCACGAGGTGGATTCCCGAGTGGCCTCACGAGGCGGCTCCCCGAGTGACCTCAAGAGGCGGCTCCCCGAGTGGCCTCTCGAGGTGGATTCCCGAGGTGGCCTTCCGAGTCCCCCTCTCGCAGGCGTTCGAGAAGAAGGCCGTTCGGCGTGTCGCGCGGTCTGGGCCCATCACATGGGTGACGCGCGCGGCGATGAGCAGCAGCAGAGGCCGCGCCAGCAGGCGCGGATGCAGATTGTTTCCTCTTTTGTGCTAGGGAAGCAGGGCCAGCTGTCTACTCCCCAAAGCAACCCCAAAGGTTTCCTGATCGGCGAAGGAAGACTAAGACGGCGGGCGCGGAGGGCGGAGGTCATCACCGAGCCCACCGGCGCGTCATGGATCATGATAGCCTTTAGTCAGGATAGCCTGAGCGCCTATCCCCTTTCAAAACCGCGAAGTGTGGCAACCCTTCCCGCCTAAGTTTCGAGGGGGAAGAGGACCAAGGCTGGCATAAGAGGGGCAGTCCAGCCACCAGAGAGAGGAACAGACGAAGAGAGGACCGAACAGACAGAGACGAGAGATCCATCATCTTCAACCTTGTACGCAAGAACTCTCTCACCCACAATAATCCCAACTACAAGCAGGAGTAGGGTCTTGCACCGCAAGGTGGCCCGATCCTGGGTAATCCGCCGTGTCCTCGCCCGTCCTACGCTAGCGTGCCCTCGCCGTAGTCTCGTCGTAGCGTTGCCGTGGTAGGAGGCGAAGTAGTAGAACAATCTCACCCCAGCGTTCGAACCTTTGGGTCCGCGGAGCCCCACTTCCGACATTTGGCCCGCGGCAATCGCCGCCGCCCCGACGCCGAGGCTGCAGCTGCCACCGACCCCGCTGCCCGTGAGCAGCAGGCCTCCTCCCAGCACCCCTCCGTGCGGGCGGACGGCCACACTGCCACGGCCTCCTCCCTCGCCAACCGTTGTCCGCCAAACCCGCAGGCCGCGCTGCTCATGGCGTGCGAGCTGCTCCGCTACCGTCCTGATGACGCCGGCTACGACGCCTGGCTTGGTCGCATCACCGAGCTCGTCAACATCGCCGGGGACGCTCCGGCACCTTCTCACTCTCTCCGCCCTCCACCGTCTCGTGCTGGGGACCCGGCGTACGGCGCTCCCCCGCTGCCTCCTCTGCGTGACGAGCACGCCGGGCCCCAGCGCAGCGCGCGGGCTCGTGAGCTGTCCCACGGCGCGTCTTCTCCGGACCACTGCGAGCCAAGCTGCCAGATCATCCGCCGCGCGAGTGCTCCTCGAGCGCCAGCGCCAGGACCAGGCCGTTCAAGACGTTGCAGCGGCCAGGGGTCAAAACCGTGCCGCCCTCGCTGACGGCGTCCCCTCGAGCGGCGTGGGCTACCGTGCCTTCACCCGCGAGCTACGTCGCGTGGTCTGGCCCGCGAAGTTCAAGCCTGAGCTGCCTCCGCGCTACGACGGCACCCCCAACCCCACGGAGTTCCTCCAGCTCTACGCGCTGAGCGTCGAGGCGGCGAACGGCGATGACAAGGTCATGGCGAACTGGTTCCCCATGGCCCTCAAGGAAGGCCCGCGCTCCTGGCTCATGAACCTCCCCGAGGCTTCCATCTCGTCGTGGGCCGAGCTCTGCAACCAGTTCATCGCCAACTTCAAGGGCACACAGGACCGCTCCCTCACCATCAATGACCTGCGGCGTGTTCGACAGCTCCCAGACGAGACCCTCCACAAGTACATCCAGCGCTTCAGTCAGGTCCGCAACAAGATCCCGCGCGCTTCCGACGCGGCCGTCATCTCCGCGTTCTCCACCGGCGTCACGGACATCAAGATGCGCGAGAAGCTCGCCATCAACGGTGAGCTCGACTCTGTGCTCGAGCTGCTCGACCTCGCTGACAAGTGCGCCAAGGCTGAAGAAGCCGCCTCTTCGTCCACAACGACCCCGACGCGGCGCTCGACGGCACCAAGGCCAAGAGCAAGGACGTCAAGCGCAAGGGCCCTGCCGTGCTTGCGGCGGAGCCCGAGCAGAAGCGCGGCCGCGACCTCGACGAGCCCAGGAAGGACGACCGGCCACTCTGCGCCTTTCACAATGTCCGCTCCCACAGCACCGAAGACTGTCATGAGCTCAAGCTGCTTCGCGACAAGCGCCAGAGCCGCCGAGACGAACGCAACGGCCGTGGCGCCGGCCGTGGAGGTGGCTGCAGCGGCAACTGTTGGGACAGCCACAACAATAACAGCAACTACCGCCAGGGCTGGCGCGATCAGCCTCGTGAGGCCGCCTGGCGCGACCAGCCTCGTGAGGCGAATCCTCAGGCTAATGCCGCTCTCCCGCCGCTGCCTTCGCCACCTCGGAGGAACGACGTCAACCAGCCTGACGAGGGCGCTGGGGGCTACCAGGAGCCTCGCGCGGTTGCCTTCATCCTTGGCGGGTCCCAAGCCCCCGCGTCCGTCCGCCACTTCAAGCAACTCTCTCGCGAGGTGTACGCCGCCCTCCCGAGGCCTGAGGTCACGCGGCCCCTCAAGTGGTCGCAGTACGCCATCACCTTCGACTCCAAGGACCACCCCAAGTCCACGGCCTCCACAGGCGCGCTCCCCATGCTGTGCACTCCCACCATCAGCAACATCGCGGTCACCAAGACCCTCATCGACGGGGGTGCCGGCCTCAACGTGCTTTCCATCGAAACCTTCGAGACGCTCCAGGTGCCCTACGACCAGCTGATGCCGACCAGGCCCTTCTCCGGAGTGACCGATGGCTCCACCATTCCACTGGGGCAGGTGCGCCTCCCCGTCACCTTTGGCACCCGCAAGAACTACCACACCGAGCTCATCGACTTTGACGTGGCGCACATCGGCCTGCCCTACAATGCCATCTTGGGCTACCCAGCTCTCACCAAGTTCATTGCGGCCACTCATCACGCCTACAACGTCCTCAAGATGCCCGGCTGCAGCGGCATCATCACCGTCGCCTGCGACGAAAAAGACGCGGCCAGCACCCTCGAGCGCGCCTACAAGGCTGCCGCTGTCGCGCACCCAGCCGACGAGGACGTGGCCGAGCCTTCCGAGGCCGCGCCCGCGAAGAAGAAGCAGCTGTTCTCTCAGGACTGCGCCGAGACGAAGAAGGTCTCAGTGGACGGCAGCGGCTCCGGCCCCGCCTTCACCATCGGCACGGGCCTCCCTCCTGCATAGGAAAGCGCGCTTGTCACCTTCCTTCGGGCAAACTCGGATGTTTTCGCCTGGAAAGCATCCGACTTGTCTGGTGTGCCAAGGGAGGTGATTGAGCACCACTTAGCGGTGTGCCCCAATGCACGCCCGGTCAAGCAGAAAGCGCGGCGCCAGGCGCCAGAGAAGCAAGAGTTCATCGTCAGTGAAGTTCAGAAGCTCCAAGAAGCCGGAGTCGTTCGTCAGGTGCGCCATCCTGAATGGCTCGCCAACCCAGTCGTCATCCCCAAGAAGGGCGGCAAGGAGCGCATGTGCGTCGACTTCACCAGCCTCAACTAGCCCTGCCCTCGTGACCCCTTCCAGCTGCCGCGAGGCGGCCAAGACGTTGCCCCACCATCGGCGCCACGTGCATGCCCTTCGGGCTGAGGAACGCCTGCGCTTCTTTCCAGAGGCTGGCACCCTTCGCGCCAGGGCCTCGTGAGCCTCCTGCTCCTCGCGAGCTCCCAGCGCCTCACGAGCCCCCTGGCTCCGAAGGAGTAGACTCCCTTGGCGCGCCTCGCCGAGTGGTCTGACGTCACTGCAGTGCGGTCCTGCCGGGTGCACCAGCGCGTCGCCCCGCGTGACCCTCACTCCTTCCCGCCCCGCCTCTCGAACTTCGCTCCCGGAACCTTATCCTTTTGGCCGTGTAATGGATTTTACTGATTTTTACTTTGATGAATTATATTAGCTACTCAATTGCCTGCTAATTTCTATGATAAATTCAATGCCGCCCGAGAGCGCCTCACGCTCGCTACCCCTCCCCTAACCAATTCCGTGAGCGGGGGCTAGGCACGGTGCCTGTTTTCACGCCCCCGCGGGGCTACATCGGTTCAATGCAGGAAAAGAAAGAAAAGCCTAGGCGAGTGCGGCCCCGTCACCGTGCGCACGGTGCACTGGCTCCGGGGACGTCGTCACGCGCGCCTAGTCGGAGTCCTTGTCTTCGCTCTTGACGCGGGGGGAGCCGCCGTCGCCTCCGCCCCCGCCGGAGGGGGCGACACCATTGGAGGAGTCGTCCTCGCTAGAGGAGCCGCTCTAGCTATCCTCAATCTCCGCGCAGCACGCCAGGCGGCTACCGGAGAGCCCGAAGATCTTCACGAAGAGCGTGGCGGCCCTGTCGTACTTGAACTGGAGGACGTGCTACCGCTTCAGGTCGCGGGCGAGGGCGAACGATTTCCACCCCTGCCTCAGGAACATGAAGCCCGAGGCGGCGAGCTCCGTCGCCACCCAGGAGGGGCCGTTGCAGCAACCGTCGGCCTGCACCCACAGGAGGAGTCCGGGAGACGGAGCCAGGTGCAGGGGCTGCGGTGCATGTTCACGATGAACTCGCGTGCCGCCTCCGCCGTGTGGCTCCCCGCCTGGGGCGAACGCGCAGCCGCTCCGACGTGGCCGCCTCGGCCTTGCGCGCCTCGCCCGCCGCGCCCCATCCACGACTGCTGGGCCCGGCGCCGGCGGCCATCAAGGATCGACCATGCCCCCGGGGCGGGACTTGCGATGCGGCGGCGGAAGCACGGCCGCGCCCTCGTCCTCTCGCCATCTCTTTGGCAGTTCTAGCAAGGAGACAAGGAAGCTGGAGGAAGAAGAAGATGAGTGGGGGCTCCGGCTCTCCCTTCCCCCCTTTTTTATCTCAGCGCGGGACTCCCCTCGTCGCTCCGCCTTCTCCGGTGCCAAGATTTATGTCGTCATGGCAGTTTCCTTAGGCGTCGTGGGGAAGTGGGGGCGCCGCCCATCACATCGTGCGCCACGCGTCGCGCCTGGCCGCAGGCGGTTAGAGCCCGCGCCATTTCGCCCCTCCGTAGGCGGGAACGTGCGCGCCGCGGGCCCGGGGGCTACTATCGGGCCCATGGAACCAGGGGTATCCAGGCCCGTCTGCCTTTGGCCCAGGGCGCAATGCCTGGAGTGGGCCCGGCGGGCCGTCGCCACCAGGTGTGTCGCCAAGAACCCTCATGGGGCCCTGGCTTCCTGAGGCCCCCTCCTCAGGGAGTAGCAGGCAACGCTCAGCACCACCATCAACGGTCTCGCGAGGTCCCCTCACGAGGCGGCTTCCCGAGTGGTCTCACGAGGCGGCTTCCCGAGTGGCCTCACGAGGCGGCTGCCCGAGTGGCCTCACGAGGTGGCTTCCCGAGGTGGCCTTCCGAGTCCCCCTCCCACAGGCGTTCGAGAAGAAGGCTGTTCGGCGTGTCGCGCGGTCTGGGCCCATCACGTGGGTGACACGCGCGGCGACGAGCAGCAGCAGAGGCCGCGCCAGCAGGCGCGGATGCAGATGGCTTCCTCTTTTGTGCTAGGGAAGCAGGGCCAGCTGTCTACTCCCCAAAGCAACCCCAAAGGTTGCCCGATCGGCGAAGGAAGACCAAGACGGTGGGCGCGGAGGGCAGAGGTCATCACCGAGCCCACCGGCGCGTCATGGATCATGCTTTGGCAGGCGAAGACCACCTTTAGTCAGGATAGCCTGAGTGCCTGTCCCCTTTCAAAACCGCCAAGTGTGGCAACCCTTCCCGCCTAGGTTTCGAGGGGGAAGAGGACCAAGGCTGGCATAAGAGGGGCAGTGCAGCCACCAGAGACAGGATCGGACGAAGAGAGGACCGAACAGACAGAGACGAGAGATCCATCATCTTCAACCTTGTACGCGAGAACTCTCTCACCCACAATAATCCCAACTACAAGGAGGAGTAGGGTCTTACACCGCAAGGTGGCCCGAACCTGGGTAATCCGCTGTGTCCTCGCCCGTCCTACGCAAGCGCGCCCTCGCCGTAGTCTCGCCGTAGCGTTGCCGTGGTAGGAGGCGAAGTAGTAGAACAAGCTCACCCCAGTGTTCGAACCTTTGGGTCCCCGGAGCCCCACTTCCGATAGTAGCCAAACACAACGGCAATTTGAAAGGGGACATGCACTCGGGCTTATCCTGACAAAAGGTGGTCTTCGCCTGCAAAGGTGTTATCCATGACGTGCCAGTTGGATCGGTGATGACCTCCGCCCTGCACGCCTTATCGTCCTGGTCTTCATACACCAAACGAGCAGGCTTTGGGACTTGCTTTGGGGGTGGGCAGCTGGTGCTACCCTCTTAGCACCAAAGAGGAAATCCTCTCTGTCTGCGCCTGCTGGTACGGCTCCTGTCGCTGTTCGTCGCCAAGTGCGTCACCCACGTGGTGGACACAGGATTGCGTGGCGGATGCCAGGCTCGGGTGGCTTCGGGAGGCCGCCTCGCGAGGCTTCCTGCTGCAAATGCTAAGTCTTGGTGGTTTGCTCCTTGAGGAGGGGTCCTCGTGAGGCCGGCACCTCACGAGGCGTCTTGTTTCATGGCACCCACTGCTGGGCCACCTCTTGGGCCTTCGCCAGGCATTGCTTCCTGGGTCGCAGGCAGACGGGCCGTGGTACCTGGGTTCCCACTGGCCCGACAGCAGCCCCCCTGGCCCGTGGCGCGCACGTTCCCGCCTGTTGGGAGCGAAACGGCGCGGGCCCTAACCGATTGCGGGGCCCAGGTAGCGGCGCCTCCTAGTGCCCAACTCCTTGCATCCTCTTCCTCCTCTCACCTCCAAAGCTTCTCCGCATAGTAATGGCGCCTGCGGGCAAGAAGGGCAAGTCGGCGGCCGCGGTCCCGACTGCGCCGGCCTTGGAGCCTGCCCTGGCGCGCTCCATCATCGCTAATTGGGAAGGGCTGGAAAAGGTGATTCCGATGACCGCCACCGCCACCAACAAGTGGAAGGCGACGGAGATCTGGCCGGGCTCGCATCCTCCACACGAGCTGGCGGCGATGACCTTCCCCCTCTTCGTCCACATCGTCTACGCTAGCCTGGTGCCGCCATCGTGGCGCTCTTCCACCACTTCTTCAGCCTGCGGCTAACCGCAGTGACTCAGCGCTCCGCGTGCGCTTCGTTCCTCAGCGTCAAGGGGATGGAGGACAACACCATCAACCTGAGGATCTCCAGGAAGGTGGAGGGCTATAGGCAGTGCTGGGTCTACATGGACGCGCGCCAGCCTAGCCCTCTGCTGATGATCCCGATGGACCCCGCCGTGAAGAGCTCCGGTTGGGAGCACGAGAAGCTCAACGACCCGAGGTTGGCGCCCCTGTGGGAGCGGATGGCCGAGATGAGGGATGTAGGGATCACGGGGGCAATGGTCGTGAAGGAGTTCTTGCGGCGGCGCATCGCGCCTCTCCAGTGGCGCTCGCATCCAGTGTGTGATATCATCGGCTTGAAGGACCCCATGAGACTGAGCGTCGACAATCTGCCGTCGGAGGTGCTGGAGGAGACCATGCTGATCTTGGTTGGCAGTGACACGAAGGATCCGCCCCAGGACGCGCTCCCGCTTTACCGCTACAAGGAAAAGGAGGAGCTGGTCGTGGAGATGCCGACCTCCGACCAGTGGGGCCTGGTGCCACAGGGCTTCGAGGGGCCTCACGAGAATCCGTTCGTGGTGCTCCCCAGCTCAGGATACCGCGGTGACGCCGAGGCCTCGGCAAGTGCCACAGAAGGGAGCGACGGCTGGCCTACCCCGTGAAGCCGCTGCTAGCTCATCTACGACCTTGAGGAGGAGGACGACGACGAGGAGGAAGCCCCGTTCAGGGTCGTGCCCTCCCGGTCGGCTAACGCGGGAGGCGAGGGGAGCACTAGCACGACGGTTGACGAGCCACGCGCGGAGGAGACCGGCACCGGCAGCGGGGTCGCCGAGCACCCTGCGACGAAGATCGGCTCGGACGGCAGGGCCACTGAGCCCCCCGCCGAGAAGTACGGCGCCAAGCTCGGGGCCACCGATCCTCCCGCCACACCCTCCGGGGGCGACGCGAGAAGGCCTCGTGAGAGTGGCAGCGGCAGCCGCCCGCTGCCGACACTGAAGAAGAGGAAATGGGTCCCCAACGATGAGTAATTCACCGCACCTGCTTCCTTTTCCTTTGTGATTCTTCTCCTTCCTCCCGTGGTCTGGGGCTGAACCCTCACTCACGTAGGGGGGCCGTGAAGAAGAAGTCGAGGACCCCTAGCTCGAAGGGGGCTCCGATGCCTACCGCAGGCGCCGACGGGCGTGCAGATGCCACCTGCCACCCCGAAGTTAAAACGGGGCATGCGGAGGTGGAGGAGGAGCAGGAGGCTCCTCTGAAGCTGTGTGTGGACGCGGCTCCTAAGGCCAAGGAAGACGGGCCTCGGGATGCGGCCTTCGGAGGAGGGGTCGCGCCTTCCGAGGCGACCGCTGCGGGAGAAGACGCCGCGATGGGGGAGGCTGAGGCGCCCACTCCCCCACCGAGCTCCACCCCTGCCAAGGAGACTGCAACTGCCGAGGGCGCCTCGGCAAGCCCCCGGCGCTCACCGATGCGTGAGGCTCCCACCACGGGTGCGACAAGCCCGCGGAGTGTGCCGCCGCGGCAAGAGGAGAAGGAGATCCCGACGAGCCGCCCGCTCCTGACGAACGACGCGGCTCCTGAAGGAAGCGCGGAGGCAGAGGCCCAGAGGGGACCCGACGCCGGGCCCTCCCAGGCTGTGACGGCAGAGGCGGCGAGGAGCTGGACCCGAACTGGGCCCTGGCGCTCGTGAACAGCCGCACCCTGCTCAAGCACGGGGTTCTGCGGAGCGCTAGGGTGGCTCTGGGACAGCTCAAGGCGGAACTCCAGGCGGAGGAGATGCGCCTCGCCGGGGAGCGCCAGCGCCTCGCGGAGGGGTGGTGACAACTCGACATCGCCGTCAAGCTGTGCCGGCGCAAAGATGAAGCCGCGCGGGAGAAGCGTGAGAAGGCCGCCTTCGAGGCGAAGGAGATCTTCGAGAGTGGCGCCCGGAAGGCCGACGTGGCCGACAAGCGCCACGAGGAGGCGGAGGCTCACACGAAGGTGCTCGAGGAGCAGCACGCCGCCCAGGTGTAGCTGCTCCAGGCGTGGGAGGGCGAGCTTGACAAGCGCGCCTAAGGCCTTGCCGGCCGCGAGGCGGATCTCGGAATCCGCGAGCGGGAGCTCGCGAGGACGACAGCCGAGAAGGCCGCGGAGCGCGAGCACCTGGAGACGCTGGATCGCCATGTGGCTGCCGCCCAGGCCTCTTATGACGGGCGCATGGCCAGGGCCAACGCCCAGATGGAGGCCAAGGAAAAGAAGATCCAGCCAGACGCTGACGTGAAGACCGAGAGGATTCGCCAGGCGCTTACCGCGGATCACAGCAAGAAGCTGAAGGCCCAGGAGGACCGCATCAAGAAGAAGCGTGAGGAGCTCCAGTAGGAGATCAGGGGCCTCAAGGAGGTGCTAACGGAGGCGGAGGCGGAGGGAGGCTACGCTCAAGGCCAAGGCCGGCGTGGAGGGGGAGCTGGCCTCCCTCCGGTAGCAGGTGGGCAGCGTATCCAAGGTCGTCGAGCAGGCCAGGGACGAGGCAGACCAGCCGCGGGGGCGGCAGCATGAGCGCGCCAAGATGTTCCACTCTCTCCAGCTCCAAGCCCGCGGTGCCCTAACCACCATCTGCCAGGAGAGGCTTGGGGGGCCCCTTCAGACTCACGACGCCAGTGTCGGAATCGGGGCTCCAGGGACCCTGGTTCGAACTCAGGGGCGTGCTCGTTTCGACTGACCCGACGGTGACCACGGCGAGACTACGGCGGGAGCGCACGGAGCACAGGGCACAACAGGGGACACGACAGCTACACAGGTTCGGGCCACCTCGCGGTGTAAAACCCTACTCCTGCTTTGTGTTTTGGATTATGGTGGGCAAGAAGGTTCTCGCATACAAGGTTGAAGATGAAGGAATCGATCCCCCTCTATGGTGGCAGCACTGCCCCTTTTATAGCCGCCTTAGTCCTCTTCCCCAGAAAATGTTGGCGGGAAGGGTTGCCACACACAACGGCAATTTGAAAGGGGACAGGCGCCTAGGCATATCCTGACTAAAGTTGGTCATCGCCTGCAAAAGCATTATCTATGACGCGCCAGTGGGCTTGGGGATGACCTCCGCCCTATGCGCCTTGCTGTCTTGGTCTTCTTTCACCAAACGGACAGTCCTTCGGACTTGCTTTGGGGGAGGGTAGCTGGTGCTGCCCCTTTAGCACCAAAGAGGAAACCCTCTCTGTCCACGCCTGCTGGCACAGTTCCTGCCACGGCTTGTCTCCAAGTGCGTCACCCACGTGGTGGACACTGGACCGCGCGACCGGCGCCGGGCGACGCCTGGCTTGGGTGGCCTCGGGAGGCCACCTCACCAGGGCGCCTCGCGAGGCCTCCTGCTATTGTTGTTGCTGCTGCTAAGTCTTGGTGGGTTGCTCCACGCGGAGGGGTCCTCGTGAGGGAGGCGCCTCGTGAGGTGTCTTGCTTTGTGACGACTGTGACTGGGCCGCCTCTTGGGCCTTCGCCAGGTGTCGCTTCCTAGGCCACGGGCAGACGGGCCATGGTACCCCGATTCCCACTGGCCTGACAGTAGCCCCCGGGCCCGTGGCACGCACGTTCCAGCCCGTTGGGGGCGAAATGGTGCGGGCCCTCATAGACTGCGGGGCCCAGGTTCGACGCGTGGCGCACGACGGGATGGGACGCCCCCACTTCCCCCACTACACCTCAGTAACCGCCTGCGCTGCAATAAAGCAGACCCGCCTGCGGCGCAGAGCGTCATTGCCTTCCTTCGTACTGTCGCCTCTAGCGCTTGACTCCTCGCATCTCCTTCCTCGATTCCCGTAGGGTGTGATAAGAGGAGTGGGGGGCAGGAACCTCTCGCACTCATCTTCTACCTCTGCCTCTCCCTTTCTTCAACCTTTCACCCTTCCTTGCATTCCTCGAAGACCACCGCTGCGAAGGCGAGTGGTAGGGGTCGAGGCCGTGCATCCGCCGCCGCCACGAGGGTTCCCCCTCGGGGCCGAGCGCGATCCTCGACGGCCGCCGTGTGCAGCCCTAGCGTCCGCGGAAGGGTCGCCGCCCATGGTCGTGGGGGGCGCGGCGGGGCGGCTGCCCTTCCTCCTCAGGCGGGGGCCCACACGGTAGAGGCGGCGCATGAGTTCATCATGGGGCTGCTCCGTCGGCTCCCGGATTCCTTTGCGAGAACGATGGAGGATAGCGGGCCCTTGGGCCTGTGGCTGCAGGCGGACGGCTGCTGCAACGGCCCCTCCTGTGTGGCGACTGAGTTCTCCCCGGCCGGCTTCATGTTCCTGAAGCGGGGGAAGAAGTCGTTCGCCCGTGCCCACGGCCTAAGGCGGGGTCATATCCTCTAGTTCAAGTATGACAGAGCCGCCACACTCTTCGTGAAGTTCTTCAGGGTCTCTGTCAGCCGCATGGAGTGCTGCGTGGAGAGTGAGAGCGGCAGCGGCGCCGACTCCTCCAGCGAGGATGACAGCGACGGCGGCACCGACTCTGCCAGCGGGGGCGAGAGCGACGAAAGCTCCCTGCGCATCAAGAGTGAAGATGAAGACTCCTACGAGGCGTAGGTAGCGCCCGGGTCGGAGCTTGAAGATGTGTCGCGCTCTGCCTAGGCCCCTTTCTTTTGCTCATGTGTCAGAACCAGTGTAGCCCTATGGGGGCGTGAAAACATGATTTGCGTTTAAGTACTCGGTGATTTGCTGTACATTGTGTTGTGTGCTCCTTGTGAGGCCCTCTCGTGAGGCCTATTTTACTTTCTTTGCTTGCCTTGATGCTCTACGTCATCAGGACCCAGCCCCCGAGTGGGCTACAGCCGTCGCTGGTATGTTAGGTCGCGTGCCTGGACAAGGCCAGGAGGTGTAGGGCACTGAGAGACGGTAAGGGCTCCTAAGGCGCGATGCTCAGGAAGCCTCCTTTGACATGCAAGCAGCTCGCACGGAGGAGGAAACATTAGCACTTAGCGAGGTGACGGGGAGGGGAGAGCTTGAGAGGCGCCGAGAGCGGCTCGTGAGGTGTTTTTGTACTTAGCTTTTTCACGAGTGTCGCCTGCCGTGTCGTGGCCGCGGAGTGTGCCTTGTGAGGCCCTTGCTGGGTATGCCCCGTGAAGCCCTTGCTCGTGAGGCCTCCTGTTGGCACTTGGTGAGGATGGCCGCCGTGGGACACCTCGCGAGGCAGCGCTCGCGAGGCCTCCTGCAGGCTTCGTCAAGAGACGGTTCGACGTGGGTTACCTCGCAAGGCAGTGCTTGCGAGGCCTTCCGTGTGCCTTGTTCCTGTGACAACTGCATATCGATAGGTTTCACAAAAGGGGGAGCAGTGCATGCTTGCTAGCTTGCTCATGAACGTCACGCGAGGAGACAAGGCACCAAGGAACTTGGTGAGGTGTCATGCACGGGAGCAGGCCCGCGAGCCTGAGCTCAGTCACTTGGGTTTTGCGGCGCTGCTGGGACTAACCCAAGAACAGGCTCACCGCGTCCAGCCCCCGCTCGCATGATGCGCAGGAGAAAGGTCGCGAGCACGCATGGCTCCTGAGGCAGACAACCTACAAAACACATATAATATCTTAGGAAATAAAGCTTTACTACAACATAGTAATAAGGTTCATTACACAACCAAAAAAGATGCGGCTGCCGTGTCTGGCACGGGTCAGCTTGAGGTTGGTGCAGTCACGTGGCGCCCTCAGTTTCACATCCAAAAGAGAAGAGGCTTCCGTGACGGACACGAGACAACATGAGGATGGTGTAGCCAGGCGGCGCCCCCAGTTCGATCGATCCGCTAGTGCTGAGCATGGGGCTTCCACTTGGTTGTGGGAGAGAGCTCTCGCGGGCCCATTAGGCTGACGCAAGGAGAGCTCCGAACGTGTACAACTCCATTTCGTTCGTACGTGTGAGGTCACGGGTAGAACTTGCGGAGGTGTTGGATGTTCCATGTGTTGGGCACAGGAACACCCTCCTCCATCTCCATCCAAGCCGCGCCAGGCCGAGAGACATGAGCAACCCTGAATGGGCCTTCCCACATGGGTGAGAGCTTGTGGAGTCCCTCTCATGATAGGATCCTTCTCAGGACGAGATCACCATCTTCTAGTGTACAGGGGCGTATGTTGTGGCTGTGATAGTGATGCAGAGCCTGTTGGTATTGGGCAGCGCGAAAAGCGGCCTGGTGACGAGCTTCCTCGAGGAGCAGCAGGTCGGCCTCTCGTGAGGCATCCTGATGAGCCTCGTTGAAGGCGAGGACTTGCGGAGAGCCATGCTTGAGCTCGGAAGGGAGGACTGCTTCAGTTCCGTAGACGAGGAAGAAGGGAGTATCGCTGGTAGGCTTGGTGGCCATCATGCAAATGTACCAGAGCACAGACTAGAGCTCGTCAAGCCAGCCTTTGCCACAGGCGTCAAGCTTTTTCTTGAAGCTTCGTGTCTTGAGGCCCTTGAGGACTTCAGCATTGGCCTGCTCGGCCTGGCTGTTGCTTCGCGGGTGTGCCACAGAGGCGTAGAAGATCTACGTGCCGAGGCTCGCGCAGTATAACTTGAAGAGGCCGCTGGTGAACTGCGAGCCATTGTTAGTGATGACGCGGTTGGGGACACCAAAGTGGCTCACGAGGCCCTTGATGAACTTGACGGCTGAGGCTGCCGGGATGGTGCGGACTGGCTCGACCTCCGTGCACTTGGTGAACTTGTTGATGGCGACATACAGGTAGCGGTAGCCGCCTGCCACGCGAGGGAAGGGGCCCAAGATGTCCAGCCCGCAGACCACGAAGGGCCACGAGAGTGGGATCATCTGGAGGCCTTGCGCCGGCAGGTGGATTTGCTTGGCGTGGTATTGGGAGGCTTCACAGGATTGGATCACGTTGGTGGCGTCTTGAAGCGCGGTGGGCCAGTAGAAGCCACTGCGGAACACCTTGCCAGCGAGGGTGCGCGACGAGGAGTGGTGGCCGCAGTCTCCACCGTGGATGTCCGCGAGTAGCTCACGACCTTGTTCTTTGGAGATGCACCGTAGCACGACGCCATTGGGGCACCTGCGGTAGAGCTCGCCGTCTTGCAAGCAGTTGGCGATTGCCTGGCGCGCTACGCGCTCTGCCTCTGAGTCCTTCTTCGGGAGGGTGCCGCTCTGCAAGTAGGCCTTGAACTCTTCGACCCAGCTATTCGCCTAAGGCTCCAACGCGAGCAGCAAGCGAGCGACAGAAGATGGGCCGCAATCAAGTGCGCCTGTGGGTGGTGCGGGAGGGAGTTCCTCGTGAGGCGCCGTGGCGCTCGCGGTAGGTGGTGCGGCTGATGGCCTCAGGAGCCTTTCTTCGAAGACGCCAGGGTTCTGCAGCTCGCGGCGAGATGCCCGCTTGGCGATGTCATCTGCCTCTTTGTTGCTGCCGCGAGGGACGTGCTGGAGCTCCAGGCCAAGGAAGCGCTTCTCGAGCTTGCGAACCTCCTCCAAGTAGGCGGCCATGTGCTCGTCCTTGGGCTTGTAGCTTTTTTGGAGAAGTTGACGAGGAGCTGAGAGTCGCCCTTGATGATGATGTGCTTGATACCAGGGCAAAGGCAGCTTTGAGCCCAGCAATGAGGCCTTCATACTCTGCGATGTTGTTGGAGACCTTGTCGTCATGCTTGAAGCAGAGTTGGACGGTGTAGCGGAGCTTGTCTCCAGTTGGCGAGATGAGCACAACGCCAGCCCCCGCGCCCTGCCGCGAGAACGCGCCGTCAAAGTGTATGGTCGAGCCGCCAGGTGCCTTATCTCCAGGCAGGAGGGATTGGTCCTCACGAGGCTCCTCTTGGCGCTTGTCGGTCCATTCCGCTATGAAGTCCGCCAAGACTGCGCCCTTGATCACGCACGTGGTGCAGAATTCCAGCTCAAAGGCTTGCAGCTCGATGTTCCACTCGGCGACGCGGCCCGCGGCATTGGGGCTGCGCAAGATTTGCTCCAGTGGGTAGGATGTGATCACCTTGATAAGATGGCCCTGGAAGTACTGGCGCAGCTTCCTGGAGGTGACAAGGAGCGTGAGGAGGAGCTTCTGCTACATGGGGTAGGGCTCGCGTGCATCCCGCAGCACCGTGCTGAGGAAGTACATGGGGTTCTCGATGAGGCGCGTGGTCGTGGTAGCATCTTGCTATCCGGAGGGCCCTGGAGGCTCATGAGGTTTGGGGGGCTCAGGAGGCGTCTCCTGAGGCGGCTAGACAGGAGTTGTCGGAACCGGGGCTCCGGGGATTTAGAGGTTCGAACACTGGGGGCGAGCTAGTTCCTACCAACCAAGGGTGACCACGGCGAGGCTACGGCGAGAGCACTTGCACGGAGCACGACAGGGGACACGACGGTTACCCAGGTTTGGGCCACCTTGCTGTGTAAAACCCTACTCCTGCTTGTGTTAGGATTGTTGTGGGCAAGAAGATGTTCTCGCGTACAAGGTAGGAGATGAAGGAATCGATCCCCTCTACAATGGCAGCTCTGTCCCTTTTGTAGCCACCTTGGTCCTCTTCCCTTGAAAACTTAGGCGGGAAGGGTTGCCACACTTGGCAGGTTTTTGAAAGGGGACAGGTGCTCAGGCTATCCTGACTAAAGTCGGTCTTCGCCTGCAAAAGCATGATCCATGACACACCGGTGGGCTCGGTGGTGACCTCCACCCTACATGCCTTGCTGTCTCGGTCTTCTTTCACCAAACGGGTAGTCATTGGGACTTGCTTTGGAGGTGGGCAGCTGGGGCTGCCCCTTTAACACCAATGAGGAAAGCCTCTCTGTCCGCGCCCGCTGGCGCGGCCCCATCCGCCGTTTGTCGTTACGCGTGTCACCCACGTGATGGGCACGGGACCACGCAACTGACATCAGGCCGGATGGCCTCGGGGGGGCGCCTCGGGAGGAAGCCTCGCGAGGCTTCCACCGCTCCTGCGGCTAAGTGCTGGTGTCTCGCGAGGTGTCTTGGTTTCGCGGCGCCCTTAAATGGGCCGCGTCTTGGGCCTCTGCTAGGCGTCATTTCCTGGGCCACAGGCAGACGGGCCGAGGTACCCTGGTTCCCAATGGCCCGACAGTAGTCCCCGGGCCCATGGCGGGCACGTTCCCCCCTGTTGGGAGCGAAACGGCATGGGCCTTGAAAGCCTGCGGGGCCCAGGCTCAACACGTGGTGCACGACGGGACATGGGACGCCCCCACTTCCCCACTACGCCTTGGTAACTGCTCGCGCCTGCCATAAAGCCTGCCCGTGCGGGGCGCATGCCATCATTGCTTCCCTTCTGCTTTCTTCTCCAGCGCCTGATCTCTCGCACTTCCTTCCCTGAGCGCTGCTCCGTCCTCCCTCGCTTTCCAAGCTTCGCCGCGTAGCAATGGTGCTCGCCGGCAAGAAGGGCAAGGCGGTGGCCGTGGCGCCGAGCGCGCCGGCTCTGTAGCGCTCCATCATCGCCAACCGAGAGGGCCAGGACAAGGTGCTCTCGATAGTCGCCGGCGACCAGAACGAGAATGGGGCGATGAAGATCTGGCCGGGCGCGCGCGCGCGGCATGACTTGGAGGCGACGACCTTCCCCTTCTTCATCCATAGCGTCTATGCCGGCCTAGTGCCGCCATTCTTGGATTTCTTCAACACCATCCTCTCCCATTACCAGATCCAGGCTCTCCACCTCCAACCCAACTCCATCTTCCTCCTCGCCATCTGCTCCTTCTACTTTGAGGCTTTCATGCGTGTGATGCCCTCCGTGGCGCTCTTTCGCCACTTATTCAGCCTACGGATATCCGCGGCGAACCATCGCTCCGCGTGCGCCTCGTTCCTCGCCGTCAAGGCGATGGAGAACGACGTCATCAGCCTGAAGATCCCAAAGAAGGTGGAGGGCTACCGGCAGTGCTGGATCTACATGGATGCACGCCACCGCAACCAGCTGTTGATGGAGCCGACGACCCCTACCACGAAGAGCTCAGGGTGGGAGCACGAGAAGCTCACCGAACCGAGGCTGGCGCCCGTCTGGGAGCGGCTGGCAGACCACAAGGCGGCGCGCCTCACGGGGGCAATGGTCGTCAAGGAGGTCCTGCAGCGGCGCATAGCACCACTCCAATGGCGCTCACACCCGGTGTGGAAGATCACCGGCACGAAGGACCCCATGCGGCTGAGCGTTGCCAGCCTAAAGTCGGAGGTGGTGGATGGAATCATGCAGATCTTGCTCGGCAGCACCGCGGAGGACCCGCCCGAGGACGCGCTCCCGCTATACCGCTATGAGGGGACCGGGGGGCTGGTCGCTGAGATGCCGGTCTTCGATGAGTGGGGCCTTGTGTCGGAAGGCCATGAGGGGCCGCGCGAGAACCTGTTCATGGTGGTTCCCACTGGGGGACCTGGACGACGCAGAGGCCTCGGGGGGGGGGGGGGGACGCGGAGGGGAGCGACGGCGGCCCCACCACGCAGATCCACCGCCAACTCATCCGCGACCTCGAGGACGATGATGATGATGACGACGACACCCGGTTCAGGGTTGAGCCCTCCCATCCTGCCGACTAGGGGGGTGAAGGAAGCTCCGGCGTGGCGGCAGGCGAGCCACACGTGGAGGAGATTGAAGCCGGCGGTGGGGGCACCGAGCCCCCCGCGGGAGACGTTGGTGCGGGCGGAGGGGCTACCAAGCCCCCCGCCGAGAAGGGCGACGCCAAGGGCGAGGCCGCTGAGCCTCGGAAGGACACCTCGGGAGAAGGCCTCGGGAGGAGGCCTTGTGAGGGCGACAGTGAGGACCGCCCGCCATCTGCTTTGAAGAAGAGGAAGTGGGTTGCCAACGACAAGTAAGTGCTTACCTTACCCTTTTCCCTTCGCGTTTGTTTCACGGCCTGGGGCTGAGCTCCCGCCTCGCGCAGGGCATCCATGAAGAAGGAGAAGAAGAAGAAGAAGATGACGAAGAGGACCCCCGGCTCGAAGGGGGCCCCAGCGCCTGCCATGGGCGCCGAAGGGCGTGAAGAGGCCGTCGGCCGCCCTGACGCTGAGGCGGAGCGCGTGGAGGTGGAGAAGGAGCAAGCCGTCCTTCCATAGCCGCAGGTGGACACGGCTCCTGAGGCGGCTCGATAGGAGTTGTCGGAACCGGGGCTCCGGGGATTTAGAGGTTCGAACACTAGGGGCGAGCTAGTTTCTACCAACCAATGGTGACCACGGCGAAGCTACGGCGAGAGCACTTGCACGGAGCACGATAGGGGACACGACGGTTACCCAGGTTCGGGCCACCTTGCTGTGTAAAACCCTACTCCTGCTTGTGTTGGGATTGCTGTGGGCAAGAAGATGTTCTCGCGTACAAGGTAGGAGATGAAGGAATTGATCCCCTCTACAATGGCAGCTCTGTCCCTTTTATAGCCGCCTTGGTACTCTTCCCCTGAAAACTTAGGCGGGAAGGGTTGCCACACTTGGCAGGTTTTTGAAACGGGACAGGCGCTCAGGCTATCCTGACTAAAGTCGGTCTTCACCTGCAAAAGCATGATCCATGACACACCGGTGGGCTCGGTGGTGACCTCCACCCTACGTGCCTTGCTGTCTCGGTCTTCTTTCACCGAATGGGTAGTCGTTGGGACTTGCTTTGGAGGTGGGCAGCTGGGGCTGCCCCTTTAACACCAATGAGGAAAGCCTCTCTGTCCGCGCCCGCTGGCGCGGCCCCATCCGCCATTCGTCGTTACGCGCGTCACCCACGTGATGGGCACGGGACCAAGTAACTGACATCAGGCCGGATGGCCTCGAGGGAGGGGCACCTCGGGAGGCAGCCTCGCGAGGCTTCCACCGCTCCTGCGGCTAAGTGCTGGTGTCTCGCGAGGTTTCTTGGTTTCGCGGCGCCAATAAATGGGCCGCATCTTGGGCCTCTGCTAGGCGTCGTTTCCTAGGCCACAGGCAGACGGGCCGAGGTACCCTGGTTCCCAATGGCCCGCCAGTAGCCCCCGCGCCCATGGCGCGCATGTTCCCCCCTGTTGGGAGCGAAACGCCATGGGCCCTGAAAGCCTGCGGGGCCCAGGCTCAACACGTGGCGCACGACGGGACATGGGACGCCCCCACTTCCCCACTACGCCTTGGTAACTGCTCGCGCCTGCCATAAAGCCTGCCCGTGCGGAGCGCAGGCCATCATTGCTTCCCTTCTGCTTTCTTCTCCAACGCCTGATCTCTCGCACTTCCTTCCCTAAGCGCTGCTCCGTCCTCCCTCACTTTCCAAGCTTCGCCGCGTAGCAATGGTGCTCGCCGGCAAGAAGGGCAAGGCGGCGGCCGCGGCGCCGAGCGTGCCGGCTCTGTAGCGCTCCATCATCGCCAACCGAGAGGGCAAGGACAAGGTGCTCTCGATAGTCGCCGGCGACCAGTACGAGAATGGGGCGACGAAGATCTGGCCGGGGGCGCGCGCGCGGCATGACTTGGAGGCAACGACCTTCCCCTTCTTCATCCATAGCGTCTATGCCAGCCTAGTGCCGCCATTCTCGGATTTCTTCAACACCATCCTCTCCCATTACCAGATCCATGCTCTCCACCTCCAACCCAACTCCATCTTCCTCCTCGCCATCTGCGCCTTCTACTTTGAGGCTTTCATGCGTGTGATGCCCTCGGTGGCGCTCTTTCGCCACTTCTTCAGCCTGCGGATATCCGCGGCGAACCATCGCTCCGCGTGCGCCTCGTTCCTCACCGTCAAGGCGACGGAGAATGACATCATCAGCCTGAAGATCCCAAAGAAGGTGGAGGGCTACCGGCAGTGCTGGATCTACATGGATGCACGCCACCGCAACCAGCTGTTGATGGAGCCGACGACCCCTACCACGAAGAGCTCAGGGTGGGAGCATGAGAAGCTCACCGAACCGAGGCTGGCGCCCGTCTGGGAGCGGCTGGCAGACCACAAGGCGGCGCGCCTCACGGGGGCAATGGTCGTCAAGGAGGTCCTGTAGCAGCGCATAGCACCACTCCAATGGCGCTCACACCCGGTGTGGAAGATCACCGGCACGAAGGACCCCATGGGCGCCGAAGGGCGTGAAGAGGCCGTCGGCCGCCCTGACTCTGAGGCGGAGCGCGTGGAGGTGGAGAAGGAGCAAGCCGTCCTTCCGTAGCCACAGGTGGACACGGCTCCTGAAGCCAGGGACGTCGAGCCTCGGGAGGCGGCCTCTAGAGGCGACGCAGCAGCTCCCGAGGTGCCCGCTGCGGAAGCGGACCTGGAGATGGAGGAGGCGGAGGTGCCAACTCCACCGCCGAGCGCCGCCGACGCCAGAGGCGCTTCAGGAAGCCCCTAGCACTCGCCAGCGTGCTAGGTTCCCGCCACGAGCACGGGGAGCCCGCGGGTTGTTTCGCCGCGGCAAGAGGAGGAGGCCCCGGCGAATCCCCCGTTGCTGACGAACGACGCCGGGCCTTCCCAGGTCATGACGGCGGTGGGCGGTGAGGAGTCAGACCCTGCCTGGGCCCTGACGCTCATGCGCAATTGCACCCTGCTTAGGCGCAGGGCCCTGCGGACTTCAAGGGGAGCTCTGGGCCAGCTCGAGGCGGAGTTCCAGGAGGCTAAGGGGCGCCTTGCCGAGGAGCGCCTTCGCGTTGCTGTGGGGTGGCGCCGGCTCGACGTCGCCATCAAGCTGGGCCGTCGCCAGGACAAGATCACGCAGGAGAAGCGTGAAAAGTCCACCACCAATGCGAAGGAGGTCTTCAAGAGTGCACTCCGGCAGGCAGACGTGGCTGAGAAGCGCCATGAGGAGGCTGAGGCCCGCACGAGGGTGCTCGAGGAGCGGCACGCCGCGGAGGAGCGGGAGCTCGCGCGGACGACGATCGAGCAGGCCAGGGCGCTAGAGCGCCTGGAGACGCTGGAAAGCCAGGTGGCCGCCGCCCAAGACGCCTACAACTAGCGGATGGAGAGGGCCAACGCCCAGCTGGAGGCTTAGGAGAAGAAGGCCCAGGAGGACGCCCACGCAAAAATAGAGAAGAACCATCTGGCGCTCGTCACGGAGCACAGCAAGAAGCTAAAGGCTCAGGAGGATCGCTTCCAGAAGAAACGTGATGAGCTCCAGAAGGAGATTGATGGCCTCAAGGAGGTCTTGACAGAGGCGGAGAACCGACAGAAGACTGCGCTGCAGGCCAAGGCCGACAACGAGGCGGAGCTAGCCTCCCTCCAGAAGCAGGTGGGCGATGTCTCCAATGTCGTCGAGCAGGCGAGGCTGGAGGCAGACCGGGCGCGGGGGCGATAAGACAAGCGTGCCAACATGTTCCGCTCCCTCCAGCTTCGGGCCCGCGGCACCTTGGCCACCATCTACAAGGAGAGGCTCAAGGGCCCCCTCGAGACCCACGACGCTAGCTACCTCGACTTCTTCACCAAGCTCGTGGAGAGGCTTGAGGCTAGTGCCAAGAGGGTGAACGGCATCATTGAGGACGAATGCCATGACCTCCTCTTCTAGGCGGCGACGCGCATCTTCAGCCATCTCCTTCGCGCCGACCACAACTTTGACTTCGATAGGGTGATAGCCCCAGTGCCAGAGGAGCTCCCGCGACAGCCTCGGGAAGGCGGTGGACGACCACGTGGACGCCCTGCTCGTGAAGTTCTCCCATGACAGCAGTGAGAGCTCCAGCAGGGTCATGGGAGGCAACGACGAAGGTGATGACGGCGATGATGAAGATGCCGCAGCTTCCTAGGTCCTTTTCCTTGGTTTACCTGTATCAGATTGGCGTGGCCCCGTGGGGGCGTAAAAACAATGTCTTTTGTTTTAAGTACTTTATGATTGTTGCAATGTGTGCTTCCTCGTGAGGCTCTCTAGTGAGGCCTATTTCCCTCTCTTTGCTTGCCCTGGTGCTCTACGTCATCAGGACCCAGCCCCCAAGCGGGCTACAGCCGTCGCTGGTATGTCAGTTCACGTTGCCTGGACAAGGCCAGGAGGTGTAGGGCACTGAGAGGCAGTAAGGACTCTGTAACACCCCAAAAATTTAATCCATGTTTTTACTAAATATAATTTTGATAGAAATAAAATTTGGAATTATATTAGGTCTTTTATTAATTTCAGAATCTTTTCTGTTTTCTACTTTCCAAAATTCTTCCCTCCATATAGAAACTTTTGCAAAAATATTGTGGGTTTGAAAGTTTCTCTTAACCATTTCATTTACCTTTTAAAATTTCAGTAGGAAATATTTTCATAATAAAAATTTGCCACAAAATAATTCTTTTAATGGTATTTTCAAAATCTAGAATGTTTCTGTTGCACAAAAACTATTTCAAATAAATTTTTGTTTAATGCCACAAGATTTTGGGAGAGCCTCTTAGTCCTATAATTCACTTTTGTGCAAAAACCCAACCTGGTCTTTTGAAAATTTTGAGCAAAACATCCTCTTTTCATTTTTGTCCCATCCTAAAGTTATAACTACAACCCCATTTTTCCATGCTCAAATAAGTCTGAAATTTTTCCATCTCATAGTCCTTCGAACCAAAGCCTTACGTCCAGAAGATCAACTGTGGCACCTCGGCTCAGAGGACCGGTTTACCCTGTGTTCCCAACCCAGAGATCATGTCTTCTGGAAACACACAACAACTTGGAATAGAACAGAACTAATCTTTATTGATATTGTACAGGTACAACATCGGATATTACATAGGATAGTGAGGCCAGGAGCACTACTCGTGCTTGGACAGTATTTACATTATTTATGGAACATCTCAAGGGCCTCAGTACTAGTGGAAAACTACAGCGTAGCGGAACATCGTGCGGGACACTCCATCGCATAGGGACACTCCTGGAACACGACCTAGTTAGCGTAGCACGAACCATCGGGATCTCCATCTCTGGCTTCTCCTGCATCTGGCATGATACGCCAGGTGAGTACTTGGAATGTACTCACAAGCTCACAGCAACCAAAACAGTGCAGCAAACAACAGCATGGCAATGAATGTGTTAAATGCTTCAAGATGATCACTTACTGTTACCAACTTACTCTCTTCCGGGTTCACACATGACCCCCGGAGTACTCGTGACCCATCAGTCACAACTGAGCATGAGACAAGTTCTTCCATCATTATTATTACGGTTGACCACACAGTGTGACCTAGTGCGGACTGTGTCCATTACTGTGGACGCGGCTTTTCGAATAGATTCTTACACTCTGCAGAGGTTCCGCACGTTACCCACACCATGGACATTCGTCCAACAAATTTGTCTAACCCGTAACTCCTCTATCATACCACCAACAATCATTCCCCTTCTGGGGCTTGCCCTGGGTGGCCCCTGTGTCACTCCTGATACCTGCCACCGTCGTGGCCAACTAAACTGTCCCAAATGGGGACGCCGACAAATAACTCAACTTGGGCTCATGAGGTTATCGTCGTCTACCTCATCAGGGCAGCACGCACGCATAACCTCCCCTCTTTGGTGGTACCGGTAAAAGAGCACGCGGTCAGACCAAGTCAAGGCCGTCCCATTCCGGCAGATGTGGCTGCACGGGTAAGTCCGGGTCGGTGGCACTTGATCAACCATCAAGTATTATTCAACAAGTAAAGTTACTGGTTATATTAGCTATGTTGGACAAATGAGCTAACATGGCAGGGTTATTGCAATATATCAAACTATATGGAATATGGCATATTTAAATTGAATTAAATGCAAAATGATCCATTATAAAGCCAACACTATTGTAATGCCTTATGCAATGGATGATGTTGCTTGCCTTGCTCAAGTGGGTTGTCAACAAACTCCTGGTCTTCAAATCCACAGCAATTTCCTTCTAAAAGTATTTTTAAATAGCAAAAGAAAATGTCACATAGAGCCTTTATGTTGACCAAAAATTCTGTGCACAAGGGAAAAATACCAAATTTGGCCAGAAAATAGAGGGGCTCAATACAAAACTGTTGCAAAAAGAATCAATTCAATTGGACTTGTGGTTTAAAAGTTAGAGCTGGTCAAAGTCAGGTCAATTTTCTGGATTAAAATTGAATTTAAACAAAAACATAAAAACCCACAGCGGGCCACGTCGAAGACGTAAAGTGGAGGGGCGCCTCCACTTATACCGCTTCAGGCGCGGGCGTGGGCCGCTGACAGGTGGGGCCGGCCGGGCTGGGTTTAAACAGAGATGGAGAGAGAGAACAGAGGCGGGCGGCTCACCGACGGCGATCACCGGCGATAGCGACGACCACGAGCTCGGCAGATGGCGGGGATGGATCGATAGGACGATGGCGACTCTCCCCGTACCCACAGCTTCTCCGGAGACGGCCTAACGTCGTCGCCCCCTTCATCTCCGGCGGTGGCTGGTCTCAGGTGTCGTCGGAGATGGCAACTCCGGCAGCACCTCGGCCAGGAAAGAGGTCAGGCGTGGTCAGGGGAATGCCCTGAGCTCGACCGTGGGCTTGGGTGAAGTTGGGGTGGTCTGGAATAGAAGGGAGGCGAGGCTAGCTTGGCGGTGGAGCTCCGGTGAGATACAAAGATAGAGGGCCTCTCGGCCTGGGCTCGGCGAGCTGGGGCTCGATTGGGAGGTGGTGGAGTGCGGTGAGGAGCGGAGCGAGCCGGGCGGGGCTTTATATAGGCGAGGGCGGTTCGACAGTAGCGGGAGCCAGGATGGCGAGCTGGCCATCGCGAGGTGGGGTGAGGTGACGGGTGAGGTCAGGAGAGTTAATGCACGAGACGACGGCTCACGGAGAAGAAGACAGCCAGCGCGGCTGCCGTACTGCCACTGTGCCGCCCGTGGTGCACGGTGGTCATATCCGGCGAGGGAGAAGGCTCTGGAGTGGCTACGTGGATGGTGGAGAGGTCGTCGGCGCGAGCGGACAACGTACGGCGACGTGGTCGTCGGCCTCCGACGAGACCCGAGCCTGGCGACACCTAGAGCGCTCGTTTGGCAGTGCTAGATGCGTGGTCACCGCGTGCCTCGGTGCACACGGCGCGAGCTGGCCTGCCAGACCATGTCTAGTACATCGACCCTGGGTCTGGTAGCCTCCCCGTGCCACTGGTTCGACCAGGTTCACTCTGAACTGAAGGGTAGCATCAGCAACAGTTTCTAAGCAGAAACTTGAGAGGGATCCAAAAGAGAGATGAGTTGTGAAAGGAGCTAATGGAGTTGCCTGGTGTGTTCTAGGTAGGAAAGACTACATGCTGGGAAAATTTGAGCAACTTTTGCAAAGTTTTGAACATAGTTTCTGTGTAAACCACATTCTGGTCAGAAACTTGCTGAGGAAGATGTACTCACATGGATGCTCTGCTGAGTCTAAAATTCGGTATTGGGAGGTTATTTGGTAGTGGGAATGTGCCTTAAAAATTTCAGACCAAATGGATTCTCCTAGATGGCACTTCCTTCACAAAGGTTGGAAATGACCAGAGGCTTGTCAGAATATTCTTGCTGAAAAATTGCACTGGACTAGGAGATGTTTTTAGATATTGTGGAAAGATATGACTCCTAGTATCTCAGGGATTTATTTGGGAATTTTCTGAGTCATGGAAATATATGTTGCTTCACAAAGGGTCAATTCTGTCCAGAAGGTAAAAGGAATATTCTGGACAAAATTTTATATTGGACAATGAAATACTTTTGGAGATTGGGGGAGTAGATGTTGTCAAGAGGATGTGGTATTAATTTGGGATTTTTTTGATCAACAGAACTATAGGTTGCTTCACAACCCATAGTGAAGATGAGCATATACAAAGGAGTAAATGGATTATCTTGGGAGAATAAAAATTAGGGTTTGATCCAACAGGATTTTAGCGGGATTATGAAAGCCTTGGCACACTTGGGAAAAGAAATGGAAGTGTGCTCAAGTCCAAAGTCCAAAGAATTGACTCCAAAAACCAACAAATGGCAAATAAAACCAGAAAAGTTTTGAAAAGAAAAAGTTTGAAAAACCAGGGAGTCACAAACCTACCCCCCTTAGCATGAATCTCGTCCTCGAGATTCGGTTGCTCAGGGAACAAATGCAGATATGCTGATCTCAGAAATTCTTTTCTCTCCCAAGTAGCTTCTTCCTCAGTATGGTGATCCCACGGTACCTTGTAAAACCTGATCACTTTGCTCCTAGTGGTTCTTTCCATCTCATCCAAAATTCTGACAGGCTTTTCCTCATATGTAAAATCCTTGGTCAACTCTAGTTCACTCATGTTTGCCTATTTAATTGGGGGTGCAATGCAATTTCTCAGCTATGATATGTGAAAGACATCATGAACCTCGGACAGTTCCGGCAGTAGCTCCAACTGATATGCTACTCTGCCTCTTCTAGCAATCACCGGAAAAGGTCTGATATATCTGGGTGCATGTTTTCCTCGAGTATGAAACCTCTTTACCCCTTTCATGGGTGTTACACGGAGGTAAGCATACTCTCCGGGTTCAAAAGTTACTTCACGATGTTTTGGGTCGTAGTAACTCTTTTGACGGGATTTAGCTGCTCGAAGACGTTCTTGAATTTTCTTGACTTGCTTCTCAGCCTCGAGCATCAAATCCATGCCAAAGATACGGCTGTCTCCTGTTTGTGACCAATTTAAGGGAGTGCGGCATTTACGCCCATACAGTGCTTCAAATGGTGACATCTTGAGACTTGCCTGATAACTGTTGTTGTAGGAAAAATCCGCATAAGGTAGACTGTCCTCCCACTTGGGTCCATAAGTGAGAGCACAAGACCGAAGCATATCTTCCAATATTTGATTCACTTGTTCGGTATGCCCGTCCGTCTGTGGGTGATATGCTGTGCTATGCTTCAATGCTATTCCCAGGGCCTGATGCAAACGTAACCAGAATGCAGACGTGAACAGGGATCCTCTATCCGATGTGATGGACTTGGGTACTCCATGAAGGTTGACAATCCGGGACATATAGAGCTGTGCAAATTGGTCAGCCCTGAAAGTGGTCTTCACTGGGATAAAATGAGCCACTTTTGTAAGTATATCCACGATAACCCAGATGGCATCGTGACCTCTTGTTGACTTGGGTAGCCCAACAATAAAGTCCATACATATGTCATTCCATTTCCACTGGGGAACTTGTAAGGACTGTAATAGTCCAGCTGGTTTCTGGTGCTCAGCCTTAACCTTATTGCATATATCGCAACATGCAACATAATAGGCAATATCTTTTCGCATTCCTGGCAACCAAAAAGTTTCTCTTAGGTCCTGGTACATTTTTGTTCCTCCCGGGTGAATGGAATATGCAGATTCATGTGCTTCTCGGAGTATTTGCTGTCCCAGATTTTCTTCATCAGGCACACATATTTGGTTGTCAAACCATACTGTCTCCTGACCGTCAATACGGAAGGACTTGGCCTTTCCTTGTTGTATGTTCTTCTTAGTCTCTTGTATGCCCTTATCTATTTTCTGAGCTTCCTTAATTTCTTCCATAAGTGTTGGAGTGATTTCCAACGTATCCGGGCTAATTGGGCCACAAAGTATTAAGTTGAGCTTGGCAAACTCTTCTTGTAACCTTGGATGGATACCTTCCACTATTGCATTCACAGTGCCTGGTTTCCTGCTGAGGGCATCTGCGACTACATTGGCTTTTCCTGGATGGTAATTGATCCCAAGGTCATAGTCCTTGACCAGTTCAAGCCATCTTCTCTGCCTGAGATTAAGATCGGGTTGTGTGAAAATATACTTGAGACTCTTATGGTCGTGTATATCTCACATCGCTGCCCAATGAGATAATGCCTCCAAATCTTTAGGGCGTGAACCACGGCTGCCAATTCTAAGTCGTGAGTGGGGTAGGTCTCTTCATGGGGTCGTAGTTGTCTGGATGCATATGCTACAACCTTTCCTTCTTGCATTAACACGCAGCCGATTCCACGTCTGGAAGCATCACAGTATATGTCAAAGCTCTTGTGAATGTCCGGAAGGATTAAGACCGGGGCCGTAGTTAGCCTTGTCTTTAGCTCCATAAAGCTGCTATCACATTCCTCCGTCCAGTCAAATTTGTGATTCTTCTTCAACAATTCTGTCAGTGGCTTGGCAATTTTAGAGAAACCTTCAATCAAATGACGGTAGCAGCCTGCCAATCCCAGAAAACTGCGGACTTCAGTTACTGTGGCTGGTGTCTTCCAGTTTAATACAGCAGGCACCTTGCTGGGGTCGACGGCCACACCTTGTTCTGACAGAATATGCCCCAGAAATCCCACCTCTCTTAGCCAAAATTCAAACTTGCTGAACTTGGCATACAAGTGATGGTGCCTTAGCCTTTCCAGGGCAGCACAGAGGTGTTGTTTGTGCTCCTGTTCATCCTTGGAGTATATAAGGATATCATCGATGAACATCACTACAAACTTGTCCATAAAGTCCATAAAGACTTTGTTCATCATGCTCATGAAGTAAGCTGGAGCATTGGTCAGCCCAAACGACATGACCGTAAATTCATACAGACCATACCGGGTGGTAAAGGCTGTCTTGGGGATATCTTCTTTTCTGATTTTTAGTTGATGATATCCATCTCGGAGGTCAATCTTGGAAAATACTCGGGCTCCACTCAACTGGTCGAACAAGTCATCAATGCGAGGGAGCGGGTACTTGTTTTCAATAGTGACCTCATTTAGCGGGCGATAGTCCACGCACATTTGTAGACTGCCATCCTTCTTTTTGACAAATAGTACGGGTGATCCCCATGGTGAGATGCTTGGGCGGATGTACCCTTTCTGTAGCAATTCATCTAGCAGTTTCTTCAATTCCACCAGCTCTATTGATGGCATCCGGTAGTATTTCTTGTATATTGGGGCGGTTCCGGGAATAACATCAATAGCAAACTCCAGTTCCCGGTCGGGTGGCATTCCTGGTAGTTCCTCCGGGAACACGTCCGGAAATTCACTGACTACCGGAATCAGGTTCATATCTGTAACAGTGGTCTTGAATGCCATTCCTTTCTTTGACATCATTCTGCTAGTGGTAAACTGAACTGTTTGTCCTGCCGGGTTAACCAATGTCACTGTTCTGGTGGCGCAGTTGATGCAGACCTGATGCGGTGTCAACCAATCCATCCCCAGTATTATGTCTAGTCCAGGGGATTCAATGGCGACAAGGGTGGCTGGAAACTTAACTCCATGTATCAAGATTTCCAGGTCCTTATATATAACATTTGTTCTGAGCATGGAGCCAGGGGATTGTACCACCATGATTTTGTCCAAAAGAGAAGGATAAAATTTGTGTATGGTGGCAAAACTCTGCGAAATAAACGAATGGGAAGCTCCGGAATCAAATAAAATTATTGCGGGTTTGTCGTTAATAGAAAACATACCAAGGACCACATCTGGTGCTTCGCGGGCTTCCTCAGTGGAGACCTGGGGCGGCGTCCAATGTTGTTGACTTGCGGCTTGAAGTCGGACTGTGGCTTCCCAGCTCTTGTAGGGCACTGCTTGGAATAATGCCCGCTCTGACCACAAGTGAAACAAGTGTTGTTGCGGCGGCAATCTTCCAGTACTGGCTACTTGCCATAGGGTTTGTCCTGGTTACCTGGCTTGTTGTTATTACTACCATTGTTCCAGGTAGGCTTGTACTCATGTTGGACCAGTTGCTAGATACGCGACTTCTGCACAGACTGCTCGCGGTTGTCCTTTTTGGGTTCAAACTTACACTTGCGATCATCATACCCAGACTTATGCTCCCGCTCAGCTATGAAAGCTTTGTTTACTAGGGTCTGAAAGTCCAGAAAATCCAGCATGCAGAGCTGACAACACAGGGCATGGTTGAGTCCCCCTAGGAATCGATCTATCTTCCTTTCCTCCGTGGACACATCATGGGTAGAGTACCGTGCCAAATTATTAAATTTGTTCTAGTACTCACCAACAGAGATGTTTCCTTGAGTAAGAGCAAGGAATTCCCTCTGCTTCACCTTCATGATGCTGGTGGGAATATGGTACCTTCGGAACACTTCCTTAAATTTCTCCCGGGAAATGTTTTCCCCCGGAGGCCATGCCATTTTTGCATTGTCCCACCAGATGGCTGTCGGCTCTTCCAGGTAGTGAGTAACAAAAGGAACCTTGTCTGACTCGTCACAACGAGCTATTTCTAGCTTCTTTTCCATGGTTCCCAGGCAATCATCAGCTTCAATAGGATCAACAGCTTGACCAAAATTGGGTGGCTTAATGCGCTGAAAATCAGACAGCTTGGAATGTGTCCCATTGTTCTGATTCTGTCCTACCATAGTCTGCATACTCTTCAGAAACTCCATAAGATCCTGGTTTCTCTTCTCCTCAAACAACCTCATAATCTAATCAGTGGTCGATGGTTGTGGTGGTGGAGGTGGCAAATCTTCTGGTGGTTGTCCTGCCTCTCTGGCGGATCGACGGACCGGAGTTCCATCGCCGCCTTGATTGCTACACCTCTTCATCCTATAACCGTTCCCATTGCAAAACACCAAATAGATGAGCAACATCCATAGGGGAAATACGACCATGTGACACCAAGAAAACAAAATCCGAGAAAACAACATAATTATACAAGGCATTCCAACATCATACATGGCAAACTAGTAGGGGGTTATCATGACTGGTACTGCTCATACGGCAGTTGACATATGCAAAGATGCTATGATGCATACACATGCTGAAACTCAAGCATCCACTCTAGTAGCGCGGGTGACACGAACACTGACAGACTGAAGACTCCTCGTCGTCTGACTCTGCCTCGGAATTGGAACTGATGATGTGGATCACGTCCTCCGGATCAAAGGAAATAGGACGACGCTGACAGGAAGGTTCTCCCTCTGAGGAAGAAGAAGCACGATGCCTCAGCATCAGAGCAGCTGGAGTGGCTAGCAGCGAGGCCCACTCAGCTGGGGTCTCACGTCGGATACCAGACGATGTGCCTGGCTGTCCGAGCGAGCTAGAAGGAGTCTCAGGCATACGTGGAGGTGGAACAGGCGGTGTATACATAGGTGAAAACACAGGAGGAGGATGAGACTGTGCTGTAGTAGCAGCTGCAAGTGCCTCTTGGGCATGGGACAGTTCCTCAGCCAAGGAGATGATCATACGATAACTGGCGTTCAGATAACGGGATAAAACACCAGTCGCACGATCACTCGCCGGATCAACAGGTGCAAAAATGGCTCGCCCTGTCGTGGGTGACAGGGTGGGGTAGTGAAAGAAACCTGGGTGCGTCTGCATCTCGACCTCATGGAAGCGCAAGTCACTAAGAGCCTCCATCGCAGCAAACTGGATCGCCAGATCGGGAGTAGAAGCACTTCCGCCCTTGGAAGAGCGGGAGTAGCTGTCGATCTCCGAACTCGTAGTAAGGAAAGCCTCAGCGTGATACTCATACACTAAATCTGCAAGCTGCTCTCGGAACACCTGATACACCGGGTCTTCACCATTGGGATAAAGCAGAAGCCAGACGCTGCGTAGTAGTACCGGAAAGGTGAACGGTGCCGGCTCATGGTTGTAGTGGTACGGAACTGGTGCCATCTACACTCATCAGACCAGCGGTTAGTAAAAAAAATGAATCAAGATGCATGCTATGCAACAAGCAAATGCGGCAAGCAAGGCACACTCCAAAACTCTAAACTAGTCGGGGCTCTAATGCGGGGTTAACTAGGGTGTCCTACAGTCAGCATGGCTCTGATACCAAGCGTTGTGGTACCCCGGCTCAGAGGACCGGTTTACCCAGTGTTCCCAACCCAGAGATCATGTCTTCTGGAAACACACAACAACTTGGAACAGAACAAAACTGATCTTTATTGATATTGTACAGGTACAAGCTCGGATATTACATAGGATAGTGAGGCCAAGAGCACTACTCGTGCTTGGACAGTATCTACATTATTTATGGAACATCTCAAGGGCCTCAGTACTAGTGGAAAACTATAGTGTAGCGGAACATCGTGCGGGACACTACATTCCATAGGGACACTGCTGGGACACGACCTAGTTAGCGTAGCACGAACCATCAGGATCTCCATCTCCGGTTTCTCCTGCATCTGGCATGATACGCCGGGTGAGTACTTGGAATGTACTCGCAAGCTCATAGCAACCAAAACAGTGCAACAAACAACAGCATGGCAATGAATGTGTTAAATGCTTTAAGAAGATCACTTACTTTTACCAACTTACTCTCTTCCGGGTTCACACATGACCCCCGGAGTACTCGTGACCCATCGGTCACTACTGAGCATGAGACAAGTTCTTCCATCATTATTATTATGGTTGACCACACAGTGTGACCTAGTGCAGACTGTGTCCATTACCGTGGACGCGGCTATTCGAATAGATTCTTACACTCTACAGAGGTTGCACACATTACCCACACCATGGACATTCGTCCAACAAAACTTGTCTAACCCGTAACTCCTCTATCGTACCACCGACAATCATTCCCCTTCTGGAGCTTGCCCTGGGTGGCCCCTGTGTCACTCCTGACACCTGCCACCGTCGTGGCCAACTAAACTGTCCCAAACGGGGACGCCGGCAAATAACTCAACTTGGGCTCACGAGGTTATCGTCGTGTACCTGATCAGGGCAGCACGCAGGCATAACCTCCCCTCTTTGGTGGTACCGGTAAAAGAGCACACGGTCAGACCAAGTCAAGGCCGTCCCATTCCGGCAGATGTGGCTACACGGGTAAGTCCGGGTCGGTGGCACTTGATCAACCATCAAGTATTATTCAACAAGTAAAGTTACTGGTTATATTAGCTATGTTGGACAAATGAGCTAGCATGCCAGGGTTATTGCAATATATCAAACTATGTGGAATATGGCATATTTAAATTGAATTAAATGCAAAATGATCCATTATAAAGCCAACACTATTGTAATGCCTTATGCAATGGATGATGTGGCTTGCCTTGCTCAAGTGGGTTGTCAACAAACTCCTGGTCTTCAAATCCACAGCAATTTCCTTCTTAAAGTATTTTTAAATAGCAAAATAAAATGTCACATAGAGCCTTTATGTTGACCAAAAATTCTGTGCACAAGGGAAAAATACCAAATTTGGCCAGAAAATAGAGGGGCTCAATACAAAACTGTTGCAAAAAGAAACAATTCAATTGGACTTGTGGTTTAAAAGTTAGAGCTGGTCAAAGTCTGGTCAAATTTCTGGATTAAAATTGAATTTAAACAAAAACAGAAAAACTTACAGCGGGCCACGTCGAAGACGTAAAGTGGAGGGGCGCCTCCACTAATACCGCTTCGGGCGCGGGCATGGGCCGCTGACAGGTGGGGCCGGGCTTGGTTTAAATAGAGAGGGAGAGAGAGAACAGAGGCGGGCGGCTCATCGACGGCGATCACCGGCGATAGCGACGATGGCGAGCTCGGGAGACGGCGGGGATGGATCGAGCGGACGACGGCGACTCACCCCGTACCCGAAGCTTCTCCGGAGACGGCCTACCGGCGTCGCCCCTTCCTCTCCGGTGGCGGCTGGTCTCGGGTGTCGTCGGAGATGGCAATTCCGGCAGCACCTCGGCCAGGGAAGAGGTCAGGCGGGGTTAGGGGAGTGCCCTGAGCTCGACCGTGGGCTTGGGTGAGGCTGGGGTGGTCTGGAAGAGAAGGGAGGCGAGGCTAGCTTGGCGGCGGAGCTCCGGCGAGATACGAGGCCAGAGGGCCTCTCGGCCTTGGCTCGGCGAGCTGGGGCTCGAGTGGGAGGTGGTGGAGTGCGGTGAGGAGCGGAGCGAGATGGGCGGTGCTTTATATAGGCGAGGGCGGTTGGATAGTAGCCGCAAGCCGCCGTGGACACGTCGCCAGAGCCAGGACGGTGAGCTGGCCGTCGCGAGGTGGGGTTTGGTGACGGGTGAGGTCAGGAGAGTTAATGCGCGAGACGACGGCTCGCGGAGATGAAGACAGCCAGCGTGGCTGCCGTACTACCACTGTGCCGCCCGTGGCGCACAGTGGCCGTATCCGGCGAGCTCGCTGCCGGCAAGGGAGAAGGCTCTGGAGTGGCTACGTGGACGGTGGAGAGGTCGTCGGCGCGAGCGGACAACGTACGGCGACGCGGTCATCGGCCTCCGACGAGACCCAAGCCTGGCGATGCCCAAAGCACGCGTTTGGCAGCGCCAGACGCGTGGTCACCGCGTGCCTTGGTGCACACGGCATGAGCTGGCCTGCCAGACCATGTCTGGTACGTCGACCCTGGGTCTGGTAGCCTCTCCATGCCACTAGTTCGACCAGGTTCACTCTGAACTGAAGGGTAGCAGTCGGAAGTGGGGCTCCGGGGAACCAAAGGTTCGAACACTGGGGTGATCTTGTTCTACTACTTTGCCTCCTACCACGGCAACGCTACAGCGAGACTACCGCGAGGGCGCGCTAGCGTAGGATGGGCGAGGACACAGTGGATTTCCCAGGTTCGGGCCACCTTGCGGTGTAAGACCCTACTCCTGCTTGTAGTTGGGATTATTGTGGGTGAGAGAGTTCTCGCGTACAAGGTTGAAGATGATGGATCTCTCCTCTCTGTCTGTTCGGTCCTCTCCCTGCTATGGTGGCTGCCCTGCCCCTTTTATGCCGCCTTGGTCCTCTTCCCCCTCGAAACTTAGGCGGGAAGGGTTGCCACACTTGGCGGTTTTGAAAGGGGACAGGCGCTCAGGCTATCCTGACTAAAGGTGGTCTTCGCCTGCCAAAGCATGATCCATGATGCGCCGGTGGGCTCGGTGATGACCTCCGCCCTGCGCGCTCGCCGTCTTGGTCTTCCTTTGCCGATCGGGAAACCTTTGGGGTTGCTTTGGGGAGTAGATAGCTGGCCCTGCTTCCCTAACACAAAAGAGGAAACCATCTGCATCCGCGCCTGCTGGCACGGCCTCTGCTGCTGCTCGTCGCCGTGCGCGTCACCCACGTGATGTGCTCCAGACCGCGCGACACGCCGAATGGCCTTCTTCTCAAACGCCTCCGGGAGGGGGCCTCGGAAGGCCACCTCGGGAAGCCGCCTCGTGAGACCACTCGGGAAGCCTCCTCGTGAGGGCACTCGGGAAGCCGCCTCGTGAGGCGACCTCGCAAGGCCGTTGATGGTGGTGTTGAGCGTTGCCTGCTACTCCCTGAGGAGGGGGCCTCAGGAGGCCAGGGCCCCATGAGGGGTCTTGGCGAGACACTTGGTGGTGACGGCCCGCCGGGCCCACTCCAGGCGTTGCGCCCTGGGCCAAAGGCAGACGGGCCTGGATACCCCGGGTTCCATGGGCCCGACAGTAGCCCCCGGGCCCACGGCGCGCACGTTCCAGTCTACAGAGGGGCGAAACGGCGCGGGCCCTAACCGCCTGCGGCCAGGCGCGACGCGTGGTGCACGATGTGATGGGCGACGCCCCCACTTCCCCACGACACGTCGGGAACTGCCGTGCTGACATAAATCTGCCGCGGGCGGCGCGAGACCATCATTGCCTTCCTTCGCACATTCCGCCTCCCTGCGCCTTCCTTCCTACGCGCGGCTTCTTCTACTTCTCCCAAGCTCCGCCACCCTAACCCATTGCTGTGCCGCCATGGCACCCGCCGGCAGGGAGGAAGAAGCGGCATTCTCGGCGGTCTCGGAAGTGGTGCCGGAGCCCACTCTGGGGAGGCCCACAATCATCAACGCCAAGGGGCTCGAAAAGGTGCTCCCAAGGACCGCGGCTGCTTCCAACGAGTGGGGGGCCACTCGCATCTGGCCGGCTTCGCGCCCAACCGCTGACCTCGACACTACCTCCGCCGTCCTCTTCCTTCCTGCGCTCTTTGCGGGCCTGCTGCCTCCATTCTCCGATTTCTTCAACGCCATTCTTTCCCACTACCAGATCCATGCGCTGCATCTCGAGCCGAATTCCGTCCTCCTTCTTTCCGCCTTTGCCTTCTTATGCGAGGCCTTCCTGGGCGTGACGCCTTCTGTGGCGCTCTTCTGTCACTTCTTCAGTCTGCGGCTGACCGCAGTGAACCATTGCTCCAGGTGCGTCTCATTTCGCATCGCAGGCGATGCGGCAGGCGACGGTATTGACATGAGGCATACCAAAGAGGTCGAGGGCTTAAGATGGCAATTGGTGTACGTGGACGCGGGCCAATTTAGCCCCCTGTTGCAGCTGCCGACATCCCCGGCCGTGAGAAGCTCCGGGTGGGGGCACGAAAGGCTCGCCGACCCGCGGCTGGCGCGGGTATGGAAGAAGTTGGCCGAGCTGAGGGCTGCGAAAGTAACGGTGGTCATGATCGTGCGGGAGTTCCTCTGGCGCCGCATAGCCCCCTTGCAGCGACACTCCCGCCCGATGTGGGCCTTCACCGGCACACAGGATCCAATGCGATTGAGCATGGATAGCTTGCTGCCGGAGGTGCTGAACGGGATGCTCCATACCTTGACCGGCGAAGAAGCGAGTGAGCCACCCAGGGACGGGCTTCCCTTATATCGCTACAAGAACAAGGAGGCGCTGGCGGGCTCAATGCCGCGTTTCGACCAGTGGGGACCGCTCCCAAAGGGCCTCGAAGGAACCCGTGACAACCCTTTTCTGGCGGTCCCTGGCTCAGGCGAGCACGGTAGCACCGCGGCTTCGGCGGGCGGAGCGGGGGGGCGGAGGCCACCTGGTTTGTCCGGCCCGCCGCCAACTCGTCCGCGAGCTCGAAAATGATGATGATACCACCCCGCCTACGGCCTTGCCTGCCGCGCCCGTCCGGGCAGAGGGCGCGGGAAGCCCCCGCGCGGCAGCCGCAAAGCCGCGGGGCCCCGGAGGCGGTGGCGGAGGCGGGTCCCGCGGCCCTCCCGAAAGGGGGATCGATCGCGAAGGAGAGCCCGGCGAAGGCGGCGGCAGCAACGTGCCTCCATGGCCGCTGAAGAAGAGGAGGTGCTTTGCCAGGGACCAGTAAGTGCTTGCTTTCCTTTCTCTTGCGCCCTGTGTGTTGTGCGCATCTGAGTCCTTGTCTTTCTTTCCATCTCCAGGACTTCCTCAAGCAAGAAGAAGAAGAAGGAGGAGAGGCCCCCCGTCCTGGCGGGACCTTCACCGCCGATTGCGAGGACCGGGGGGGCGCGCGGAGGGCACCAGCAGCTTCTCCGCCAGGGCTGACCTCGCGGGGGCCGAAGAGGAGGCGGTGCATCCTGACCCGCAGGAGGACGCGGCTCGGGGGACCCGAGCCAGCGAGCCACGGGAGGCGTCGTCGAGGGACGGGGGCGGAGGAGCCGGCTTCCACCCCCCGGAACGCCGTCGACGGCGGTGTCGTGGGAGGTCAACCGGGCTCGACAGCGTGCGGGACCCCACAGGCCGGAGGGTCGCTAAGCCCCCGGGGCGCGTCGCCTCATCGGAACGAAGAGGGGACCCCTGCGAGCCCTTCACTCCCGACCGACAGCGGCGGGCCCTCGCGAGAGGGCAGCGCTCGAGCGCACACCGGTTTTGGCCCTGCAGCTCGTGAGCGGCAGCGCCGTGCTCAAGCGCGGGGCCCTGCAAGGCGCCAGGGCTGCCCTTGACCAGCTAGAAACAGACCTTCGGGAGCACCAGCGCCTCGCGGAGAGATGGCACCAGCTTGATGTGGCCATCAAACTGAGTCGCCGCCAAGATGACACCGCGCGAGAGAAGCGCGAGAAGGCCGCCCAGGACGCGAAGGAGATCTTCGAAAACGCTGTCCGGGAGGCCAGCGAGGCCGACAGGCGGCGCGAGGCGGCGGATGCCCGCGAAAAGGAGCTCCAGGACCAGAATGCCTCGCTGGAGCGACAACTCCAGGCACGAAGGGACGCCATCTCCGCCCTTGAAGAGGGGCTGGCGGCCCGCGAGGTGGACCTTGACATCCGTGAGCGGGAGCTCGCACGGTCGGCATCCGCGCAGGACTTGGAGCGTGAGCGGCTGGAGACGCTGGAGCGAGAGGTGTTCGCTGCCCAAAACTCCTACGCCGAGCGCCTAGACAAGGCCAATGCCAAATTGGCGGCCATGGTGGGGAAGATCCAGGAGGACACCGACAGGAGGGTCGCGGAGAGCTGCGAAGCGTTTGCGAACGAGAAGAGCAAGAAGTTGAAATGGCAGGAGGACCGCTTCAAGGCCAACGCGAGGAGCTCCAGCATGAGATCGCGGGCCTTAAGGAAATGCTAGCCGAAGCTGAAAGGCGGCGGAAAACCGCTCTGAAGGCCCAGGCCGACGCCGAGGCCGAGTTATCCTCCCTCCGGCAGCAGGTGGGGGGTGTCACTACGGTCGTGGAGCAGGCGCAGGACGAGGCGGCCCGCGCGCAGGGGCGGCAACTCCAGCGGTCTAAGATGTTCCACGCCCTCGAGCTCCGGGCCCGCCGCGCCTTGGGCTCCATTTGCAAGGAGGACGTCAGCAGCCCCCTCGAGACCCACGACGGCAGCTACCTTGATTTCTTCACCAAGCTCGTGGAGCGGCTCGAGGTGGGTGCCAAGAAGGTAGGCGGAATCGTCGAGGAGGAGAGCCGTGACCTCCTCACCCAGACTGCGACGCGCGTCTTCAGCCATCTTCTGAACGCCGACCCCAACTTTGACTTCGGCAAGGTGATAGCCCCCGTCCCTGAGGAGATCCGTTACACCCTTGGGAAGGCGGTGGAGGACCATGTGGACGCCCTGCACGAGCACTTCGCTCCTGGCGAGGGCTCGAGCGGAGCCGAGGGGGGTGACGATGACGATGGCAGCGGCAGCGATGGTGACGTGTCTTTTTAGGTCCCTCCCCATATCCTGCATATAGCTGATCGTGACCCCGTGGGGGCGCGAGGATAGTGCTTTTGTATTTTGAGTACTTTGTTCTTGACTGCATCGAACGCCCGCGCCCTTGTAGCTCGTTTTGTTCTTTCTGCTCGCCACGGCGCTCTGCGCTGTTAGGACCTAGCCCCCGAGCGGGCCATAATAGCTGCCGGTATGACGAGTCGTGAGGGCTCCGTTCGCGCGATCTCCCGAGGCGGGGCCTGTAGGCATCCTGGGGGCCCGGCGGGGCTACCTCGCGAGGCCCCTCCATGAACCTGTTCCTGCGATAGCTGCATGTAGCATACTCAACGACAGGGGAGTGGTGCATGCTTGTCGATTCGCTCATGGGCATCACGCGAGGAGATAAGACGCCAAGAACCTTGGCGAGGTGGCATGCGTGGGGAGCAGACCCATGAGCCAGAGCCTAGCCGGAGCCTGCTGCTTGGGCTTTTCAGCACTGCCGGGACTGATCCGGGCACAGACACCGTGTCCAGCCCCCGCTCGCGTGAGGCTCATGAGGGACGTCGTGAGCGTGCGGAGCTCGTGAGGCAAGAACAAGGCGGAATGCCATGCAAGAAAATGAGCTTGCTGAAGCAAGATAGCGACCCGTTACATAACTACAACGAGATGCGGCTGCCATGTCCGGCACGGGTCAACTTGAGGTTGGTGCGGCCCGTGGGGCGCCCTCAGTTGGTTGTTCCGCCAGCGCGGAGCATGGGGCTTCCACAGGGGTGTGGGAATGATCGCGGGTCGATCGGTCCGCCAGCGCGGAGCATGGGGCTTCCACAGGGGTGTGGGAATGATCGCGGGTCGATCGGTCCGCCAGCGCGAAGCATGGGGCTTGAACGGGGGTGTGGGTATGATCGCGGGTCGATCGGTCCGCCAGCGCGGAGCATCGGGCCTCCACGGGGGTGTTTGTATGATCGCGGGTCGATCGGTCCGCCAGCGCGGAGCATGGGGCTTCCACTAGGACCTGGGCGGGAGCTCTCGCGGGCCCATCAGGCGAACGCAATGAGAGGCTCCGGGGCATGTACAGCCCCGTTTCGTTCTTACGCGTGGGGGTCACGGGTAGAACTTGCGGAGGTGTTGGATGTTCCAGGCGTTAGGCACAGGAACTCCGTCCTCCATCTCCAGCCGGGCTGAGCCGGGCCTGGAGACATGAGTAACCCGGGGTGGTCCTTCCCATATGGGTGGCAGTTTATGGGGTCCCTCTTTGGATAGGATTCTGCGTAGGGCGGGGTCGCGGACCTCGAGAGTGCGAGGGCGGACGCCGCGGGTGTAATGGGGGTGCGAGGCCGGTTTGGTGGCGGCCCTCCTCAAGGGGTGGCAGGTCGGCCTCCCGCGAACCGTCCTGACGCGCCTTGTTGAAGGCAAGGGCTCACGGGGGACCGTGCTTAACTTCGGAGGGGAACCGTGCCAATGCCGTAGACGAGGAAGACGGGGGTCTCGCCGGTGAGCTCTCTTGTCGCCGCGCGGATGGACAGGGCACGAACCGCCCCTCGCCGAGCCAACCCTTGCCGCTCCCGAGCTACGCCCACGAGGCGTGCTCGCGAGACGCACGCACAAGGCTCGGCGTTCGAAGTGCTTTCGCCTCGCGAAGCCGGCTCGTGAGAGGCTGCCCGCGAGGTCCTCGCGCAGCTCGCCACCTGAGGGACTGCATGTTAACAGATTCACGATGGGGGAGCGGCACGCGCTTGCTATCTCGCCCGTGGCCATTGCGTGAGGGGATAAGGCACCAAGGACCTTGGTGAGGTGACGTGCGCGGGTGCAGGCCCACGAGCCAAAGCTCAGTCGCATGGATTTGGCGGCGCTGCAGGGACGGACCCGAGCACAGGCACCGTGCCTAGCCCCCTGTCACGGAATTTGTCAGGGGAGGGGTCGCGAGCGTGAGGCGCTCTCAGGCGGCGCCGAATTTATCATAGAAATTAGCAGGCAATTGAGTAGGTAATATAATTCATCAAAGTAAAAATCAGTAAAATCCATTACACGGCCAAAAGGATAAGGTTCCGGGAGCGAAGCTCGAGAGGGGCGGCGGGAAGGAGTGAGGGTCGCGTGGGGCGACGCGCTGGGCGCACCCGGCGAGGCGCGCCAAGGGAGACTGCTCCTTCGGAGCCAGGGGGCTCGCGAGGCGCTGGGAGCTCGCGAGGAGCGGGAGGCTCACAAGGCCCTGGCGCGAAGGGCGCCAGCCTCTGGAAAGAGGCACCGGCGTTTCTCAGCCCAAAGGGCATGCACGTGCCGCCGACGGTGGGGCCAACGCCCTGGCCGCCTCGCGGCAGCCGGAAAGGGTCACGAGGGCAGGGCTGGTTGAGGCTGGTGAAGTCGACGCACATGCGCTCCTTGCCGCCCTTCTTGGGTACGACGACTGGGTTGGCGAGCCATTCAGGATGGCGCACCTCACGAACGACTCCGGCTTCTTGGAGCTTTTGAACTTCACTAACGATGAACTCTTGCTTCTCTGGCGCCTGGCGCCGCGCTTTCTGCTTGACCGGGCATGCATTGGGGCACACCGCTAAGTAGTGCTCGATCACCTCCCTCGGCACACCGGACAAGTCAGATGCTTTCCAGGCGAAAACATCCGAGTTTGCCCGAAGGAAGGTGACGAGCGCGCTTTCCTATGCAGGAGGGAGGCCCGTGCCGATGGTGAAGGCGGGGCCGGAGCCGTTGTAGTCCACCGACACCTTCTTCGTCTCGGCACGGTCCTGATAGAACAGCTGGTTCTTCTTCGCGGGCGCGGCCTCGGAAGGCTCGGCCGCGTCCTCATCGGCTGGGTGCGCGACAGCGGCAGGCTTGTAGGCGCGCTCGAGGGTGCTGGCCGCGTCTTTTTCGTCGCAGGCGACGGTGATGATGCCGCTGCAGCCTGGCATCTTGAGGACGTTGTATGCGTGATGAGTGGCCGCCATGAACTTGGTGAGAGCTGGGTAGCCCAAGATGGTATTGTAGGGCAGGCCGATGTGCGCCATGTCGAAGTCGATGAGCTCGGTGTGGTAGTTCTTGCGGGTGCCAAAGGTGACGGGGAGGTGCACCTGCCCCAGCGGAATGGTGGAGCCATCGGTCACTCCGAAGAAGGGCCTGGTCGGCACCAGCTGGTCGTAGGGCACCTGGAGCGTCTCGAAGGTTTCGATGGAGAGCACGTTGAGACCGGCACCCCCGTCGATGAGGGTCTTGGTGACCACGACGTTGCTGATGGTGGGAGTGCACAGCATGGGGAGCGCGCCTGTGGAGGCCGTGGACCTGGGGTGGTCCTTGGAGTCGAAGGTGATGGCATACTGTGACCACTTGTGGGGCCGCGTGAGCTCAGGCCTCGCGAGGGTGGCGTACACCTCGCGAGAGAGTTGCTTGAAGTGGCGGACGGACGCGGGGGCTTGGGACCCGCCAAGGATGCAGGCAACCGCGCGAGGCTCCTAGTAGCCCCCAGTGACCTCGTCAGGCTGGTTGACGTCGTTCCTCCGAGGTGGCGGAGGCAGCGGCAGGAGAGCGGCATTAGCCTGAGGATTTGCCTCACGAGGCTGGTCGCGCCAGGCGGCCTCACAAGGCTGATCGCGCCAGCCCTGGCGGTAGTTGCTGTTATTGTTGCGGCTATCCCAGCGGTTGCCGCTGCGGCCACCTCCGCGGCCGGCGCCATGGCCGTTGCGGTCGTCTCGGCGGCTCTGGCGCTCGTCGCGGAGCAGCTTGAGCTCATGACAGTCTTCGGTGCTATGGGAGCGGACATTGTGAAAGGCGTAGAGTGGCCGGTTGTCCTTCCTGGGCTCGTCGAGGTCGCGGCCGCGCTTCTGCTCGGGCTCCGCCGCAAGTACGGCAGGGCCCTTGCACTTGACGTCCTTGCTCTTGGCCTTGGCGCCGTCGAGCGCCGCGTCGGGGTCGTTGTGGACGAAGAGGCGGCCTTCTTCAGCCTTGGCGCACTTGTCGGCTAGGTCGAGCAGCTCGAGCACGGAGTCGTGCTCACCGTTGATGGCGAGCTTCTCGCGCATCTTGATGTCCGTGACGCCGGTGGAGAACGCGGAGATGACGGCCGCGTCGGAAGCGCGCGGGATCTTGTTGCGCACCTGACTGAAGTGCTGGATGTACTTGCGGAGGGTCTCGTCTGGGCGCTGTCGAACGCGCTGCAGGTCGTTGATGGTGAGGGAGCGGTCCTGTGTGCCCTTGAAGTTGGCGATGAACTGGCTACAGAGCTGGGCCCACGACGAGATGGAAGCCTCGGGGAGGTTCATGAGCCAGGAGCGCGGGCCGTCCTTGAGGGGCATGGGGAAACAGTTCGCCATGACCTTGTCGTCGCCGTTCGCCGCATCGACGCTCAGCGCGTTGAGCTGGAGGAACTCCGTGGGGTTGGGGGTGCCGTCGTAGCGCGGAGGCAGCTCAGGCTTGAACTTCGCGGGCCAGACCACGCGACGCAGCTCGCGGGTGAAGGCACAGCAGCCCACGCCGCTCGAGGGGATGCTGCCAGCGAGGGTGGCGCGGTTTTGACGCCCAGCCGCTGCAACGTCTTGAACGGCCTGGTCCTGGCACTGGCGCTGGCGCTCGAGGAGCACTCGCGCGTCGGGGGGCACGCGGCGGATGATCTGGCAGCTGGGCTCGCAGTGGTCCGGAGAAGACGCGCCGCGGGATGGCTCACGAGCCCGCGTGCTGCGCTGGGGCCCGGCGTGCTCGTCACGCAGAGGAGGCGGCGGGGGGCGCGGTACGCCGGGTCTCCAGCATGAGACGGTGGAGGGCGGAGCGAGTGAGAAGGCGCCGGAGCGTCCCCGGCGACATTGACGAGCTCGGTGATGCGACCAAGCCAGGCGTCGTAGCCGGCGTCATCAGGACGGTAGCGGAGCAGCTCGCGCGCCATAAGCAATGCGGCCTACGGGTTCGGCGGCCCACGGTTGGCGAGGGAGGAGGCCGTGGCGGTGTGGCCATCCACCCGCACGGAGGGGTGCAGGGAGGAGGCCTGCTGCTCGCGGGCAGCGGGGTTGGTGGCGGCGGCAGCCTCGGCGTCGGGGTGGCGGCGATTGCCGCGGGCCACCGGCTCCCTCTGGGCCATGCGGCTAGCCCTGCGCTCAGCGCGCTCGCGACGTGCGTCCGCCATGGGACTGGTGGAGCTGAGGGTCGAGCAGAGGAACAGTAGCGCACACCTACCTGGCGCGCCAAATGTCGGAAGTCGGGCTCCGGGGACCCAAAGGTTCGAACACTGGGGTGAGCTTGTTCTACTACTTCGCCTCCTACCACGGCAACGCTACGGCGAGACTACGGCGAGGGCGCGCTAGCGTAGGACGGGCGAGGACACACCGGATTACCCAGGTTCGGGCCACCTTGCGGTGTAAGACCCTACTCCTGCTTGTAGTTGGGATTATTGTGGGTGAGAGAGTTCTCGCGTACAAGGTTGAAGATGTTGGATCTCTCCTCTCTGTCTGTTCGGTCCTCTCCCTGCTATGGTGGCTACCCTGCCCCTTTTATGCTGCCTTGGTCCTCTTCCCCCTCGAAACTTAGGCGGGAAGGGTTGCCACACTTGGCGGTTTTGAAAGGGGACAGGCACTCACGCTATCCTGACTAAAGGTGGTCTTCGCCTGAAAAAGCACGATCCATGACGCGCCGGTGGGCTCGGTGATGACCTCCGCCATGCGCGCCCGCCGTCTTGGTCTTCCTTCGCCGATCGGGCAACCTTTGGGGTTGCTTTCGGGAGTAGATAGCTGGCCCTGCTTCCCTAACACAAAAGAGGAAACCATCTGCATCCGTGCCTGCTAGCACGGCCTCTGCTGCTGCTCGTCGCCGTGCGCGTCACCCACGTGATGGGCTCCAGACCTTGCGACACGCCGAACAGCCTTCTTCTCGAACGCCTGCGGGAGGGGGCCTCGGAAGGCCACCTCGGGAAGCCGCCTCGTGAGACCACTCGGGAAGCCGCCTCGTGAGGGCACTCGGGAAGCTGCCTCGTGAGGCCACTTAGGAAGCCGCCTCGTGAGGCGACCTCGCGAGGCCGTTGATGGTTGTGCTGAGCGTTGCCTGCTACTCCCTGAGGAGGGGGCCTCAGGAGGCCAGGGCCCCATGAGGAGTCTTGGCGAGACACTTGGTGGAGATGGCCCGCCGGGCCCACTCCAGGCATTGCGCCCTGGGCCAAAGGCAGACGGGCCTGGATACCCCGGGTTCCATGGGCCCGATAGTAGCATCAGCAACAGTTTCTAAGCAGAAACATGAGAGGGATCCAGAAGAGAGATGAGTTGTGCAAGGAGCCAATGGAGTTGTCTGGTGTGTTCTAGGTAGGAAAGACTACATGCTGGGAAAATTTGAGCAACTTTTGCAAAGTTTTGAACATAGTTCCTGTGTTAACCACATTTTGGTCCAGAAACTTGCTGAGGAAGATGCACTCACATGGATGCTCTGCTGAGTCTAAAATTTGGTATTCGGAGGTTATTCGGTAGTGAGAATATGCCATAAAAATTTCAGACCAAATGGATTATCCTAGATGGCACTTCCTTCACAAAGGTTGGAAATGACCAGAGGCTTGTCTGAATATTCTTGCTGAAAAATTGCACTGGAGTAGGAGATATTTTTAGATATTGTGGAAAGATATGACTCCTAGTATCTCAGGGATTTATTTGGGAATTTTTTGAGTAATGGAAGTATATGTTGCTTCACAAAGGGTCAATTCTGTCCAGAAGGTAAAAGGAATATTCTGGACAAAATTTTGTATTGGACAATGAAATATTTTTGGAGATTGGGGGAGTAGATGTTGTCAAGAGGATGTGGTATTAATTTGGGATTTTTCTGATTAACAGAACTATAGGTTGCTTCACAACCCATAGTATTAATTTGGGATTATCTTGGGAGAATAAAAATTAGGGTTTGATCCAACAGGATTTTAGAGAGATTATGAAAGCCTTGGCACACTTGGGAAAAGAAATGGAAGTGTGCTCAAGTCCAAAGTCCTAAGAATTGACTTCAAAAACCAACAAATGGCAAATAAAACCAGAAAAGTTTTGAAAAGAAAAAGTTTGAAAAACCAGGGTGTCACAAACCTACCCCCCTTAGGATGAATCTCGTCCTCGAGATTTGGTTGCTCAGGGAACAAATGCAGATATGCTGATCTTAGAAATTCTTCTCTCTCCCAAGTAGCTTCTTCCTCAGTATGGTGATCCCACAGTACCTTGTAAAACCTGATCACTTTGCTCCTAGTGGTTCTTTCCATCTCATCCAAAATTCCGACAGGCTTTTCCTCATATGCCACTTGTCCCTGCCACAGGTAGGGTATGGTTTAGTAAGTTGTTAACCCCTTTCCTTGCACACACCGTACAGAGAGGCCATAGTGGAAGCTACTAGTGGCCACTGGTAGGCATGCCACTTGGTCAGGGGGCATGGGTGTGTCCGGCTGGGCCGAGAGGGGGGCATGCACCCCTTGTTATTGCGCACGTTATAAATTTTGTGATCCCATGCTATTCGAGGTGTTGGCCTCCCTGTCTTAGAGTTTTTCTTGGATGATGCCTTGGGTGATTCCAAGCATCGTGAAAGTTAAGATGGTGTGTGCTGGTTAGGTGTGTTTTCAACCCAAAGACCATAATCGGAATTAGGCAACGTCTCGGAGTTGACTAAAGAAATCCTTTACTTGTGGGTAAAGAGTACAACCTCTGCAGAGTTTTGTAACCTATTCGAATAGCCGTGTCCGCGGATAAGGACTATAGTCTGGGTTGGTCAAGTGTCGGTCTTCGGAGGAAAATAACTAAAGCAGAATTTGATCATGAATTATAATGTATGAATTTATATCACTAATGCTGTTATGAACTAACACCCTGTGCTTTGGTCAATACTTGTATGCTATTTCACTGCTCTTTAAAAGCCCTTTATGAGGTGTCGCTCAGACGGCCGACTGCCGCATTCATTTTCAAGACCTTTCAAGGCGTCGGATTCAGACACCCGATTGGCTTTTCTTATCAAGACCTTTCGAGGCATCGCATTCTGACACCCGGTTGGCATTTCTTTTCAAGACCTTTTGAGGCATCGCTTTCAGACACCCGATTGGCATTTCTCTTCAAGACCTTTCGAGGCGTCACATTTAGACACCCGATTAGCATTTATTTTCAAGACCTTTTGACACCCGATTGGCATTTCTCTTCAAGACCTTTTGAGGCGCCGCTTCAGACACCTGACTGGCTTTCTATTTTTCTTAGAATCCTCGGGCGGTCTAACGCCCGATGTTCCATTTTAGTTTTCATGGAATCCTCGGGCGGTCTAACTCCCGATGTTCCATTTTATTTTTCCTGGAATCCTCAGGCGTTCTAACGCGCGATGTTCCGTTGCCTTTGATTTCATATGGAATAAAGCCCTTTGCGTGGCATCGCGAAGACACCCAACTGTGGCATCCTTTTAAAGTTCTTCCCTTGGGTTCTTTCAGGACGGTTCTACCACCTAGAACCCGGCATTATAATTTTGGTGACACCATGAATATTTATCCTTTGCTAATATCGGATGACTAAACTTTAGTTACCAGCATAATTATACTACTCCACATGATTGCATTAAACTCTTATCATATTGTGGAATATGTTTAAAGTTAATTGCATGCATTCCACCTGCTTTTATTATATCTGTTATTCATAATGTTTGCCAGTACATTCAAACGTACTCACTGGCTTATCTCGGAGGAGAGAGCTATGAAGACACCCCCGCAACCTAGGAATCGGGGATAGCAGCCACGCAAGATTGGAGTTATCCAGGTCAGCTGTTCCTGTGGGAATGGAGCCCCATCGACGTTGGAGATCCATGAGTCGCTTTCGTCATCCGCCACTAGAAATCAGTGTGCTACTCAATGGACCTTTATGGTCTTGTACTCAAATTCTTGTAACTACATGGAATTCTGTATCAAGGTAGTGTCCACCAGCGAACGGTAATCCTGGGGCTGGTGATGACACGAGGGTCACTTGCTGGGATTTTATGTCCTAGAAAACCAGCCCTGACAACCTTGGTATCAGAGCCAGGCTGACCATTGGCTAATCCTAGCTTAGCCAGGTCGCTATCCCTAGGTTTCCACACCGTCCAAAACTTTTCCTGTCCATAGACAAGCCCATCCTATCTGATAGTCAGTACAGTGGCTAGCCAACATCTTTTTGACAGTCGGTGCCCAAACTATCAACCCAGCCCATAGGTCGTGTGCCTGTGGCCGACACCTGAGTTGTCCCATCCACAAGCGTGCGATGGAAGGCTCAGTTAGCCTATAAAGAAAGCGTTGCTCCAACTCAGCACATCACATCCCTCACTCTCACTTTGATATCCAACCACCAAGATGCCTGGCCCCATCGTTCGCAATGAGACCACCGCAGCCGAGCTTGGAGACTTTGTAGCCATCCTCGCCAATCTCACTCGTCGTGCATTTGGCATAGAAGACCCCCCAGAGTATGTTGTGTACCAGGAGCATGTGAGTGACGCCATCCATCACTTCTGGGCCACGGTGCACATCTATGGGAGAGGTACCACATCAGAACGCACCTACCGGTTCCCCAAGCCATCCAGCTTGCAGCCCGAGAGGCTGTAGTTCTACTCCGGCATCTGTCGCCGAGGGTTAACATCCTTCCTTTCTTCTACTACCCTAGTCATGAAGGCTATGGTAGCCCGACCCAAGTCGCCAACGGAGACCATGAGTCGAATCCTGCTCTAGTGCATCTAGTGCGCTACCTGAAAGCGCAAGAGGCACTCTTCGATCAGGTCACCAACGATCTGATTGCGGCTAGCAGGATGCTTACTCTCCTGACCCCGGTGAGGAGTGAAGCTGCACCCGCCATCAACACCCCGATAGTGCTGTCCGGGAGACCAGTCGATCCCCCGAGGTATGCCCCTGTTATCCAACCAGGCCACGCATTCGTCAACCCAGAGGAACTCCGCCGCCTCTTGGAGACCTACTCCAATGGGACTATGGCAACGACATCTTGTGAGAGACACAGTCGTTACCGCAACCCTGTAATCCCTCATCCTACCCCAACCAGCTCCGAAGCTGAAGCACACGGAGAAGCCTCGACATTTGCGGAACGCACCCGGCTAGATGTCAATGAAGTGGACTGAGTCCACCAGAGTAGTTGTCGAATCCATAGTAACCCTGTTGCCCTGTAGATCCCACCTTCGTGCCATAGATGACCATGAGTATGTTTGTTGCAGTAGCTAGCGCTAGTTTCCATGATGCAACCTTTGTGTTGTATTTTAGGGCGTATGTCACGAACGCATTGCTATGACTGCAGTTTGCATATGATTGTTTGTTTGTTGTGATCTGCATTTAGTTATTCCGCCCTTAACAAATCTCGAGGACGAGATTTTCTTAAGGGGGGTAGATTTTGTAACACCCCAAAAATTTAATCCATGTTTTTATTAAATAAAATTTTGATAGAAATAAAATTTGGAATTATATTAGGTCTTCTATTAATTTCAGAATCTTTTCTGTTTTCTACTTTCCAAAATTCTTCCCTCCATATAGAAACTTTTTGCAAAAATATTGTGGGTTTGAAAGGTTCTCTTAACCATTTCATTTACCTTTTAAAATTTCAGTAGGAAATATTTTTATAATAAATATTTGCCACAAAATAATTCTTTTAATGGTATTTTCAAAAGCTAAAATGTTTCTGTTGCACGAAAACTATTTCAAATAAATTTTTGTTTAATGCCACAAAATTTTGGGAGAGCCTCTTTGTCCTATAATTCACTTGTGTGCAAAAACCCAACCTGGCCTTTTGAAAATTTTGAGCAAAACATCCACTTTTCATTTCTGTCCCATCCTTAAGTTATAACTACAACCCCATTTTTCCTTGCTCAAATAAGTCTGAAATTTTTCCATCTCATAGTCCTTCCAACCAAACCCTTACATCCAGAAGATCAACTTCATTTGCATCTTGGAAGTTTTCCTAATAATCCACTGTAGTTTTGCTAAAGAACTGTATTTCACCAGAACTTGCACTTAAAAGTTTTTCTTTTTGCCAAACCAACTCCACCATCATCTCTAACATCCAATGAGACATCATCCTGTCTATTTTCACAGTCAAAAATGTTGCCTAGCCGTCCCTAGCAATTCATTAAACAACTGGTGTGCACCGCAGATTCTTGCCAAATCTTGAACTGCATGTGACTCTAACTTCTCTGGCCAAACCAACCTGTCCATCATCCTTGTCATCCAAAGAAGTGCCACCCTGGGCAATTTCAACCCATTTGGATCAGCCTAGGACACCCTGGCAATTGGTCGAGTACCTTGCGGGCACTGTCCAGAGCACGAGCAAAGCACGCGTACTGCAGGCCTTGGCATCGAGCTGCTGCCGCCCTCCTGCTGCTTCCCTCGCTCGTCCTGACCTTCTCCTAGATCACCAGGCCGTCCCCGAACCTTGCCGACACCTCCTCTTGGCCGCTAGCGCCGGCCAGCCCCGGCCGCCACCGTCCAGCACGCCGCCGTCTCGGGCACCCCATCACCCACGACGCGTGGCTCAATTCCGAGCCAACCAACGCGCCTCACCTTAACTGCGGGCCGCCACCGTCCTCACCAAACCCCTCCGTCCACCACCGACCTCGCAACGACCTCAACCACTGCCATAATGGCCGCCGCCATAGTCTGCTCATGGACGGCACCGACCGGGCCACCTGGAGCTCCCCCGAGCCAACCATCTCACCTGGAACCTAAATGCGACGCACCGACCACCCCACCGGCCACGCCTACCTCGCCACCGGCCTTGAAACACCATCAATGGTCGTCGCCGTAAACCGCCTTCGGGAGCCATGGGAACCGACCCATCCGCGGCTATAAAAAGCCACCCAGGCTTCTCTCAACCCTCACCACTCCTCTTCACTCTCCTGCAAGCCTCCTTGAGCATCAAAACAACCGGAGGTGATCATCTCCCTCGTCTCCGCAACAAATGGCCGCCGCCACTCCTCTGTTAAATTCAACGTCCCCATGGCCCCAGCCCTAGTAAAATCCTTCCAGTAACCCATCCTTACCATCGCAAGCTCGCCTCGGTCAACAATTCCGCTAGGGGAAGCCCGTAGGACAAGATCCCAAGTTTGACTCGTCAGAGCACCGCGGGGGACCTTGCCGCCGACAACTCCGTCCACCTCCTTGTCCGTGCCGAGCACCAGGAGGACCGCTAGTACCTCCTGGACTCGATCCCGTGCTTAGACATCCAAGATTCGCCGCCGTTTGCCAGTGAGGAGCGCCGGAGCTCCGCCATATTCTGCCGCGCGAGAGGAATCCGACGTGGACCGGTCAAACCTGACCAGTGGGCCAGCTGGGACCCGCTGTCGGCGACGCATAGTCCATGCCAGTGCTGTTAAGTGAAAGCGTATTCGTGAAATTACGTTTCCTCCAGCAGGTAATGTATTTTCACCCGAAACATTTTCTTTTTAGGTTTATATTAAAAATCAGATTTTTGACTAAACTTTGACTGCCTCTAGTTTTTAAACCATAAGTCCAAATAACTTGATACTTTTTCTGAAATTCCTAATTTTTCATCTAGTTTATTTTAGTATTTATTTCAAGAATTTCTAAACAAATTTTTTGTACTGATTTGTAGTTATGTGATATTTGCAATATTTTGAAAATAGGAAAAATGGAGGGAAGATGATTTTTACAAAATTTGTGGAGTGAACCAACACCACTACATACCCAAGGCAAGCATCTTGAACACTTGATATGGTGAATGTTTGGTTGTTTGGTTGCTAGTATAATATGATCATGATTATGATAATTCAAATAAAATTTGCAAATTGCTAGTTATACATGCATGATCCTTGGATAATGTTTTACCCTCACTTAAACATGAAGTATGAGTGAGTGTGGTTCTTTTCACATGTCACATATGCCTATGTTGGTCTGGACTAATCTGTAGGAAAGAATCAGTCACTAGAAAAGTGGCCGTGAGACTAAAATCTTGTTGTGACAAGAATGATCAGTGAGGGCATGTTGGGACATGCCAGGTGGTGACCCTGTTGGGTATTACCAAGGAAATATATTGTGCTAACCACTGCAGGAAAACTTAAACCTCCTGAGTCGACCGTAGATCGAGTCTTGTTCCGGTAACCCCCATACTTGATTCGTGCTGCCACTTGTCCCTGCCACAGGCAGGGTATGGTTTAGTAAGTTGTTAACCGCTTTCCTTGCACACACCGTACAGAGAGGCCATAGTGGAAGATACCAGTGGCCACTGGTAGGTATGCCACTTGGTCAGGGGTCATGGGTGTTTCCGGCTGGGCCGAGAGGGGGGCATCCACCCCTTGTTATTGCGGGCATTATAAATTTTGTGATCCCATGATATTCGAGGTGTTGGCCTCCCCGTCTTAGAGTTTTTCTTGGATGATGCCTTGGGTGATTCCGAGCATCGTGAAAGTTAAGATGGTGTGTGCTGGTTAGGTGTGTTTTCAACCCAAAGGCCATAATCGGAATTAGGCAACGTCTCGGAGTTGACTAAAGAAATCCTTTACTTGTGGGTAAAGAGTACAACCTCTGTAGAGTTTTATAACCTATTCGAATAGCCGTGTCCGTAGATGAGGACTATATTCTGGGTTGGTCAAGTGTCAATCTTAGTGTCCTTCTTCGGAGGAAAATAACTAAAGCAGAATTTGATAATGAATTATGATGTATGAATTTTAACACTAATGTTGTTATGAACTAACCCCCTGTGCTTTGGTCAATACTTGTATCCTATTTCACTACTCTTTAAAAGCCCTTTATGAGGTGTCACTCAGACGCCCGACTGCGGCATTCATTTTCAAGACCTTTCGAGGCATCGCATTCAGACACCCGATTGGCATTTCTTTTCAAGACCTTTCGAGGCATCGCATTGAGACACCCAGTTGGCATTTCTTTTCTAGACCTTTCAAGGCGTCGCTTTCAGACACACGATTGGCATTTCTCTTCAAGACCTCTCGAGGCGTCACATTCAGATACCCGATTGGCATTTATTTTCAAGACCTTTAGAGGCATCGCTTTCAGACACCCGATTGGCATTTCTCTTCAAGACCTTTCGAGGCATCGCTTCAGACACTCGACTGGCATTTTATTTTTCTTAGAATCCTCGGGCGGTCTAATGCCCGATCTTCCATTTTATTTTCCTTGGAATCCTCGGGCGGTCTAACGCCCGATGTTCCATTTTATTTTTCCTGGAATCCTTGGGCGGTCTAACGCCCGATGTTCCCTTGCCTTTGATTTCATATGGAATAAAGCCCTTTGCATGGCATCGCAAAGACACCCAACTGTGGCATCCTTTTCTAATTCTTCCCTTGGGTTCTTTCAGGACGGTTCTACCGCCTAGAACCCGGCTTTATAATTTTGGTGACACCATGAATATTCATCCTTTGCTAATATCGGATGACTAAACTTTAGTTACCAGCATAATTATACTACTCCACATGATTTCATTAGAGTCTTATCATATTGTGGAATATGTTTAAAGTTAATTGCATGCATTCCACCTTCTTTTATTATATCTGTTGTTCATAATGTTTGCGAGTACATTCAAACATACTCACTGGCTTGTCCCTGACTATTGTCTTGGCCAGATCATGATTCGGAGGAGAGAGCTATGAAGACACCTGTATGATCGAGGAGATAGGTCTAGAGGGGGGTGAATAGACTCCTAACTAGCCAAATTAGCAGTTTTTAATTTCTCTTGGAACTTAGGCAGATTTTGGCACAAGTTAAGATCACTCCAATACTTTCTACACATGCATACCTAGATATTAAGCAGCGGAAATAGTAAAGCATGCAATAGTATGGAAAGTAAAGGGGTAAAGTATGGAAGATCAAACGCAATGAAGACACAGTGGATTTTTGGCGTGGTTCCGATAGGTGGTGCTATCGTACATCCACGTTGATGGAGGCTTCAACCCACGAAGGGTAACGGCTGCGCGAGTCCACGGAGGGCTCCACCCACGAAGGGTCCACGAAGAAGCAACCTTGCCTATTCCACCATGGCTTACGTCCACGAAGGACTAGCCTCACTCGGGGTAGATCTTCACGAAGTAGGCGATCTCCTTGCCCTTACAAACTTCTTGGTTCAACTCCACATCTGGTTGGAGGCTCCCAAGTGACACCTAACCAATCAAGGAGACACCACTCTCCAAAAGGTAATAGATGGTGTGTTGTTGATGAACTCCTTGCTCTTGTGCTTCAAATGATTGTCTTCCCAGCACTCAATCACTCCTCACAGATTTGGCTATGGTGGAAGAAGGATTTGAGTGGAAAGCAACTTGGGAAAGGCTAGAGATCAAGGTTCAAATGGTAGGAATGGAATATCTTGATCTCAACACATGAGTAGGTGGTTCTCTCTCAGAAAATGTATGGTGGAAGTGTAGGCACGTTCTGATGGCTCTCCTTACTGAGAAGGATGGGGTGGAGGGGTATCTATAGCCTCCACACAAAATCCAACCATTACACACTTTTGACCCAACTCGGTGGCACCGAAACAATCATCTCGGTAGCACCGAACTGTGTAAAAGATATGAACTTTAGGAATCTCGGTGGGACCGATATGAACAACTCGGATGGACCAAAGTGCAATGGCTTAGGGAAATCCTCATCTCGGTGGCACCGATTGCATCAACTCGGTAGGGCCGAAGCGAAGCAATAAGGCAACAGAGACTTGGCAAGCCATCTCGGTGAGACCGATTTGCAAACTCGGTGAGACCGAAGTAAATGCAAACGATTACAGAGAGTTGGCAAGGCCATCTCGGTGGGACCGAGATCCATTTCGGTGGATCCGTATTGTTAGGGTTTGGCAGTGGCTAAGTCTTGGATGAACTCGGTGGGACCGGATTGGAAATTTCGGTGGGGCCGAGTTGGACTTTAGGTTTAGGACATATTTGGGTAGAGATAGTGGTTGAGGGTTTAGGAATACTGTCACTAAGCACTTGAGCAAAAAGACCATTAAGCAACACCTCATCCCCTTTTAATAGTATTGGCTTTCCTATGGACTCAATGTGATCTTGGATCACTAAACCAAAAATGTAGAGTCTTGATCTTTGCCAATTCTTGTCCATAGCATTTTGAGGGGGTTCCACGTCCTCTTATCCACGCCACGCCATTGTTGAACTTGTCTGAAATTCACTGGATAAAAGCATTAGTCCAACAACATGTAGGGTGGCATAAAATACCAAAACCACCAAGGGAGCAAATGTGCTTTCAACACCCCCGCAGCCTAGGAATCAGAGATAGCAGCCACGCGAGATAGGAGTTATCTAGGTCAGCTGTTCCTGTGGGAATGGAGCCCCATCGATGTTGGAGATCCACGAGTCGCGTTCGTCATACGCAACTAGAAATCATTGTGGTACTCAATCGACCTTTATGGTCTTGTACTCAAATTCTTGTAACTGCTTGGAATTTGGTATCAAGGTAGTGTCTACCAGCGAACAGTTATCCTGGGGCTGGTGATGACACAAGGGTCATTTGCTGGGATTTTATGTCCCAGAAAACCGGCCCTGACAACCTTGGTATCAGAGCCAGGCTGACCATTGGCTAATCCTATCTTAGCCTGGTCGCTATCCCTAGGTTTCCACACCGTCCAAATCTTTTCTTGTCCATAGACAAGCCCATCCTATCTGATAGTCTGTACAGTGGCTAGTCGACATCTTTTTGACAGTCGGTGCCCAACCTATCAACCCAGCCCATAGGTCGTGTGCCTGTGGCTGACACCTGAGTTGTCCCATCCACAAGCGTGCGATGGAACACTGAGTAAGCCTATAAAGAAAGCCTTGCCCCAACTCAGCACATCACATCCCTCACTCTCACTTTGATATCCAGCCACCAAGATGCCTGGTCCCATCGTTTGCAACGAGACCACCGCAGTCGAGCTTGGAGGCTTTGTAGCCGTCCTCGCCAATCTCACTCGTCGTGCATTTGGCATAGAAGAGCCCCCGGAGTATGTTGTGTACCAGGAGCACGTGAGTGATGCCATCCATCACTTTTGGGCCACGGTGCACATCTACGGGAGAGGTGCCACATCAGAACACCCCTACCGGTTCACCGGAAGGACGACCTCCGACGAGCCCCAAGCCATCCAGCTTGCAGCCCGAGAGGCTGTAGTTCAACTCCGACATCTGTCGCTGAGGGTTAACATCCGTCCTTTCTTCTACTACCCTAGTCATGAAGGCTATGGTAGCCCGACCCAAGTCGCCAATGGAGACCATGAGTCGAACCCTGCTCTAGTGCATCTAGTGCGCTACCTGAAAGCACAAGAGGCACTCTTCGATCAGGTCACCAATGATCTGATTGCGGCCCGCGGGATGATTACTCTCCTGACCCCGATGAGGAGTGAAGCTGCACCCGCCACCAACACCCCGACAGTGCTGTTCAGGAGACCAGTCAAGCCCCCGAGGTCTGCCCCTGTTATACAACCAGGCCACACATTCGTCAACCCGGAGGAACTCCGCCGCCTCTTGGAGACCTACTCCAATGGGACTATGGCAACGACATCTCGTGAGAGACACAGTCGTTACCGCAGCCCTGTAATCCCTCAACCTACCCCGACCAGCTCCAAGCTAAAACACACAGAGAAGCCTCGACATCTGCGGAACACGCCCGGCTAGATGTCAACGAAGTGGACTAAGTCCACCAGAGTAGTTGTCGAATCCATAGTAACACTGTTGCCCTGTAGATCCCACCTTCGTGCCATAGACAACCATGAGTATGTTTGTCGCAGTAGCTAGCGCTAGTTTGCATGATGCAACCTTTGTGTTGTATTTTAGGGCGTATGTCACGAATACATTGCTATGATTGCAGTTTGCATATGATTGTTTGTTTGTTGTGATCTGCATTTAGTTCTTCCGCCCTTAACAAATCTCGAGGATGAGATTTTCTTAAGGGGGGTAGAATTTGCAACACCCCAAAAATTTAAGCCATGTTTTTACTAAATAAGATTTTGATAGAAATAAAATTTGGAATTATATTAGGTCTTTTATTAATTTCAGAATATTTTCTGTTTTCTACTTTCCAAAATTCTTCCCTCCATATAGAAACTTTTGCAAAAATATTGTGGGTTTGAAAGTTTCTCTTAACCATTTCATTTACCTTTTAAAATTTCAGTAGGAAATATTTTTATAATAAAAATTTGCCACAAAATAATTCTTTTAATGGTATTTTCAAAATCTAGAATGTTTCTGTTGCACTAAAATTATTTCAAATAATTTTTTGTTTAATGCCACAAAATTTGGGGAGAGCCTCTTAGTCCTATAATTCACTTTTGTGCAGAAACCCAACCTGGTCTTTTGAAAATTTTGAGCAAAACATCCTCTTTTCATTTCTGTACCATCCTTAAGTTATAACTACAACCCCATTTTTCCTTGCTCAAATAAGTCTGTAATCTTTCCATCTCATAGTCCTTCCAACCAAACCCTTACGTCCAAAAGATCAACTTCATTTGCATCTTGGAAGTTTTCCTAATAATCCACTGTACTTTTGCTACAGAACTGTATTTCACCAAAACTTGCACTTACAAGTTTTTATTTTTGCCAAACCAACTCCACCATCATCTCTAACATCCAATGAGACATCATCCTGTCTTTTTTCACATTCAAAAATATTGCCTAGCCGTCCCTAGCAATTCATCAAACAGCTAGTGTGCACCGCAGATTCTTGCCAAATCTTGAACTGCATGTGACTCTAACTTCTCTGGCCAAACCAACCTGTCAATCATCCTTGTCATCCAAAGAAGTGCCACCCTGGGAAATTTCAACCTATTTGGATCAGCCTAGGACACCCTGGCAATTGGTCGAGTACCTTGTAGGCACTGTCCAGAGCATGAGCAGAGCACGCGTAGTGCAGGCCTTGGCATCGAGCTGCTGCCGCCCTCCTGCTGCTTCCCTCGCTCATCCTGATCTTCTCCTAGATCACTAGGCCATCCCCGAACCTTGCCGACACCTCCTCTTGGCCGCTAGCACCGGCCAGCACTGGCTGCCACCGTCCAGCACGCCGCTGTCTCGGGCACCCCACCACCCACGATGCGTGGCTCAATTCCGAGCCAACCAACGCGCCTCACCTTAACTGCGGGCCGCCACCGTCCTCACCGAACCCCGCCGTCCACCACCGACCTCGCAACGACCTCAACCACCGCCGTAATGGTTGCCGCCGCAGTCGGCTCATGGACGGCACCGACCGGACCACCTGGAGCTCCCCCGAGCCAACCATCTCACCTAGAACCTAAATGCGACGCACTGACCACCCCACCGGACACGCCTACCTCGCCACCGGCCTCGAAACACCATCAATGGTCATCGCCGTAAACCGCCATCGGGAGCCACGGGAACCGACCCGTCCGCGGCTATAAAAAGCCACCCAGGCTTCTCTCGAACCTCACCACTCCTCTTCACTCTCCTGCAAACCTCCTTGAGCATCAAAACAACCGGAGGTGATCATCTCCCTCGTCTCCGGCAACAATGGCCGCCGCCACTCCTTTGTTAAATTCAATGTCCCCATGGCCCCATCCCTAGAAAAATCCTTCTAGTAACCCATCCTTACCATCGCAAGCTCACTTCGGTCATCAATTCCGCCAGGGGAAGCCCGTAGGAGAAGATCCCAAGTTCGACTCGCCGGAGCACCGCGGGGGACCTTGCCGCCGACAACTCCGTCCACCTCTTCGTCCCTGCCGAGCACCAGGAGGACCGCTAGTACCTCCTGGACTCGATCCCGTGCTCAGACGTCCAAGATTCGCCGTCATTCGCCGGCGAGGAGCGCCGGAGCTCCGCCCTGTTCTGTCGCGCGAGAGGAAGCCGACATGGACCGGTCAAACCTGACCAGTGGGCCAGGTGGGACCCGCTGTCGGTGACTCATAGTCCATGCCAGCGCTGTTAAGTGAAAGTGTATTCGTGAAATTACGTTTCCTCCAGAAGGTAACGTATTTTCACCCAAAACGTTTTCTTTTTAGGTTTATATTAAAAATCAGATTTTTGACTAAACTTTGACTGCCTCTAGTTTTTAAACCATAAGTCCAAATAACTTGAGTCTTTTTCTGAAATTCCTAATTTTTCATCTAGATTATTTTAGTATTTATTTCAAGAATTTCTAAACAACTTTTTTGTACTGATTTGTAGTTATGTGATATTTGCAATATTTTGAAAATAGGAAAAATGGAGGGAAGATGATTTTTACAAAATTTGTGGAGTGAACCAACGCTACTACATACCCAAGGCAGGCATCTTGAACACTTGATATGGTGAATGTTTGTTTGTTTTCTTGCTAGTATAATATGATCATGATTATGATAATTCAAATAAAATTTTCATATTGCTAGTTATACATGGATGATCCTTGGATAATGTTTTACCCTCACTTAAACATGAAGTATGAGTGAGTGTGGTTCTTTTCACATGTCACATATGCCTATGTTGGTCTGGACTAATCTGCAGGAAAGAATCAGTCACGAGAAAAGTGGACGTGACACTGAAATCTCATTGTGACGAGAATAATAAGTGAGGGCATGTTGGGACATTCCAGGTGGTGACCCTATTGGGTATTACCAAGGAAATATATTGTGCTAACCACTGCAGGAAAACTTGAACCTCCTGAGTCGACCGTTGATCGAGTCTTGTTCCGGTAACCCCCATACTTGATTCGTGCTGCCACTTGTCCCTGCCACAAGTAGGGTATGGTTTAGTAAGTTGTTAACCCCTTTCCTTGCGCACACCATACAGAGAGGGCATAGTGGAAGATACCAATGGCCACTGGTAGGTATGCCACTTGGTCAGGGGGCATGGGTGTTTCCGGCTGGGCCGAGAGGGGGGCATGCACCCCTTGTTATTGTGCGCGTTATAAATTTTGTGATCCCATGCTATTCGAGGTGTTGGCCTCCCCGTCTTAGAGTTTTTCTTGGATGATGCCTTGGGTGATTCTGAGCATCGTGAAAGTTAAGCTGGTGTGTGCTGGTTAAGTGTGTTTTCAACTCAAAGGCCATAATCGGAATTAGGCAACGTCTCGGAGTTGACTAAAGAAATGCTTTACTTGTGGGTAAAGAGTACAACCTCTGCAGAGTTTTATAACCTATTCGAATAGCCGTGTCCGCAGATAAGGACTACAGTCTGGGTTGGTCAAGTGTCGGTCTTCGAAGGAAAATAACTAAAGTAGAATTTGATCATGAATTCTGATGTATGAATTTTTATCACTAATGCTATTATGGACTAACCCCCTGTGGTTTGGTCAATACTTGTATGCTATTTCACTGCTCTTTAAAAGCCCTTTATGAGGTCTCGCTCAGACACCCGACTGCGGCATTCATTTTCAAGACCTTTCGAGGTGTCGCATTCAAACACCCGATTGGCATTTCTTTTCAAGACCATTCGAGGCATCGCATTCAGCCACCCGATTGGCATTTCTTTTCAAGACCTTTTGAGGCGTCGCTTTCAGACACCCAATTGGCATTTCTCTTCAAGACCTTTCGAGGTGTCGCATTCAGACACCCGATTGGCATTTATTTTCAAGACCTTTCGAGGCGTCGCTTACAGACACCCGATTGGCATTTCTGTGCAAGACCTTTCGAGGTGTCGCTTCAGACACCCGACTGGCATTTTATTTTTCTTAGAATCCTCGGGTGGTCTAGCGCCCGATCTTCCATTTTATTTTTCTTGGAATCCTCGGGCGGTCTAACGCCCGATGTTCCATTTTATTTTTCCTGGAATCCTCGGGCGGTCTAACGCCTGATGTTCCCTTGCCTTTGATTTCATATGGAATAAAACCCTTTGCATGGCGTCGCGAAGACACCCAACTGTGGCATCCTTTTATAATTCTTCCCTTGGGTTCTTTCAGGACGGTTCTATCGCCTAGAACCCGGCTTTATAATTTTGTTGACACCATGAATATTTATCCTTTGCGAATATCGGATGACTAAACTTTAGTTACCAGCATAATTAAACTCTTATCATATTGTGGAATATGTTTAAAGTTAATTGCATGCATTCCACCTGCTTTTATTATATCTGTTGTTCATAATGTTTGCGAGTACATTCAAACGTACTCACTAGCTTGTCCCTGGCTATTGTCTTGACCAGATCATGATTCGAAGGAGAGAGCTATGAAGACACCCCTGCAGCCCAGGAATCGGAGATAGCAGCCACGCGAAATAGGAGTTATCCAGGTCAGCTGTTCCTATGGGAATAGAGCCCCATCGACGTTGGAGATCCACAAGTCGCTTTCGTCATCCGCCACTAGAAATCATTGTGGTACTCAATGGACCTTTATGGTCTTGTACTCAAATTCTTGTAACTGCTTGGAATTCTGTATCAAGGTCGTGTCCACCAGAGAACAGTAATCCTTGGGCTGGTGATGACACGAGGGTCATTTGCTGGGATTTTATGTCCCAGAAAACCAGCCCTGACAGACTCCTGAGACGCGATGCTCAGGAAGTCCCCCCTTGACATGCAAGCGGCTTGCGCGGAGGAGAGAACATCAGCACTCGGTGAGGTTGCCGAGAGAGGGAACTTGAGAGGTGCCGAGAGCGGCTCGTGAGCTGTTTTTGTACTTAGCTCATTTGCGAGTGTCGCTTGCCGTGTCATGGTTGCAGAGTGTGCCTCGCGAGGCTTTTGCTCATGAGGCCTTCCGCTAGCACTTGGCGGAGACGGTCGCCGCAGGTTGGCTCGCGAGGCCGTGCTCGCGAGGCTCCTTGGGGGTTTACAGAGGCATCTTGTCATGAGTCGCCTTGCGAGGCAGCGCTCGCGAGGCCTTTGAGTGCCTTGTTCCTATGACAACTTCACATCGACTTCACAGGAAAAGGGGGGAGGGTTGCGCTCTTGCTAGCTTGCTCATGGGCATCACGTGAGGAGACGAGACACCAAGGACCTTGGTGAGGTGGCGTGCATGGGAGCAGGCCCGCGAGCCAGAGCTCAATCGCTTGGGTTTTCCATTACTGCTGGGACTGACCCGAGCACAGGCACCGTGTCCAGCCCCTGCTCACAAGATGTGTAGGTGGAAGGTCGCAAGTATACATAGCTCCTGAGGCAAGCAACTTAGCAACACATAAGATATCTTAGGAAATAGAGCTTTACTACAGCATAGTAATAAGTTCATTAAACAACCAAAAAGAGATGCGGCTGCCGTGTCCGGCACGTGTCAGCTTGAGGTTGGTGCAGCCCGTGGGGCGCCCTCAGTTTGACATCCAAAAAGAGAAGAGGGTGCCGTGTCTGGCACGGATCAGCGTGAGGTTGGTGCAGCCCGTGGGGTGCCCTCAGGTGATTGTACCGCCAGCGCAGAGAATGGGGCTTCCACTAGGCGTGGGAATGTTCCGCCAGCGCAGAGCATGGGGCTTCCACTAAGATGTGGGCGGGAGCTCTCGAGGGCCCATCAGGCGAACGCAATGAGAGGCTCCGAGGCGTGTATAGCCCCACTTCGTTCGTACGCGTGAGGGTCACGGGTAGAACTTGCGGAGGTGTTGGATGTTCCGTGTGTTGGGCACAGGAACTCCGTCCTCCGTCTCCAGCCGGACAGCGCCGGGCCTGGAGACATGAGCAACCCTGAAAGGGCCTTCCCACATGGGTGAGAGCTTGTGGAGTCCCTCTCTGGAGAGGATCCTTCTCAGGACAAGATCACCAACTTCGAGGGTGCGTGGGCATATGTTGCGGCTATGATAGCGACGCAAAGCCTGCAGGTATCTGGCGGCGCACAGGGCGGCCTGGCAACGGGCTTCCTCGAGGAGCAGCAGGGCGGCCTGTCATGAACCGTCTTGACGAGCCTCATTGAAGGCGAGGACTCGCGGAGATCCGTGCTTGAGCTCAGAAGGGAGGACTGCCTCAACGCCGTAGACGAGGAAGAAGGGAGTCTCGCCGGTAGGCTTGGTTGCCGTCGTGCAGATGGACCACAACACAGACTGTAGCTCATCGAGCCAGCCTTTGCCACAAGCTTCGAGCTTTTTCTTGAAGCTTCTTGTCTTGAGGCCCTTGAGGACCTCGGCGTTGGCACGCTCGGCCTGGCCATTGCTTCGTGGGTGCGCCACAGAGGCATAGCAGATCTGAGTGCCGAGACTGGTGCATTATGACTTGAAGAGGCCGCTTGTGAACTAGGAGCCGCTGTCAATGATGATGTGGTAGGGGATGCCAAAGCGGCTCACGAGGCCCTTGATGAACTTGACGGCAGAGCCTGCTGGGATGGTGCGCATGGGCTCGACCTCTGCCCACTTGGTGAACTTGTCGGTGGCGACGTTGAGCTAGCAGTAACCGCCAGCTGCACGAGGGAAGGGTCCCAAGATATCCAGCCCCCAGACCGCGAAGGGCCACGAGAGGGGAATCGTCTAAAGGCCTGGCGCTGGCTGGTGGATTTGCTTGGCATAGAACTGACAAGCTTCGCAGGATTGGACCCGCTCGGTGGTGTCGTGAAGTGCAGTGGGCCAGTAGAAGCCGCTGCGGAAGACCTTGCCGATGAGGGTACGTGATGATGTGTGGTGTCCGCAGTCTCCTCCATGGATATCCGTGAGCAGCTCGCACCCTAGTTCTTCAGAGATGCACCGCAGCGAGACACCATTGGGGTGCGTGCGGTACCACTCGCCATCCTATAGACAGTAGGCGGTGGCCTGGCGAGCCACGCGCTCTACCTCTGAGTCCTTCTCCGGGAGAGTGCCGTGAAGCAAGTAGGCCTTGAACTCCGCGGCCCAGCTGTCCGATTGAGGTTTGAGCACCAGCAGCAGGCGAGCTCCTGAGGCTGGGCCGCAAGGTGGCCCGAACCTAGGTAAAACCGCTGAGTCCTCGCTCCATCCCTCGCTAGCGCGCTCTCGCCGTAGCCTCGCCGTCGCATAGCCGTGGTAGGAGACGAAGTGGTAGAACGAGCTCACCCCAGTGTTCGAACCTTTGGGTCCCCAGAGCCTGACTTCCAACATTTGGCGCGCCAGGTAGGGGGGCGCTGCTGTTCTTCTACACCGCCCTCAGCTCCACCAACCCCATGGCCGACGCACGTCACGAGCGCGCCGAGCGCAGGGCTGGCCGCGTGGATCAGACGGAGCCGGCGGCCCGCGGCAATCGCCGCCGTCCCGAAGCCGAGGCTGCTGCAGCCACCGACCCCGCTGCCCACGAGCAACAGGACTCCTCCCTGCACCCCTCCGTGCAGGCGAACGGCCACACCGCCACGGCCGCCTCCCTCGCCCACTGTGGGCCGCCGAACCCGCAGGCCACGCTGCTCATGGCGCGTGAGCTGCTCCGCTACCGTCCGGCTAACGCCGCCTACGACGCCTGGCTCGGTCGCATCACCGAGCTCGTCAACGTCGCCGGGGACGCTCCGGAGCCTTCTCACTCGCTCCGCCCTCCGCCGTCTCGTGCTGGGGACCTGGCGCATGGCGCTCCCCCGCCGCCTCCTCTACACGACGAGCGCGGCGGGCCCTAGCGCAGCGCACGGACTCGTGAGCCATCCCGTGGCGCATCCTCGCCAGACCGAGATGAGGCCAGCTACCAGATCATCTGCCGCGCGCCCCCCCGACGCGCGAGTGCTCCTCGAGCGGCAGCGCCAGCGCCAGGACCAGGCCGTTCAGGACGTTGCAGCGGCCGGGTGCCAAAACTGCGCCGCCCTCGCTGGCGGCGTTCCCTCGCGCGGCGTGGGCTGCCGTGCCTTCACCCGCGAGCTGTGTCGCGTGGTCTGGCCCACGAAGTTCAAGCCTGAGCTGCCTCCACGCTACGACGGCACCCCCAACCCCATGGTGTTCCTCCAGCTCTACGCGCTGAGCGTCGAGGCGGCGAATGGCGACGACAAGGTCATGGCGAACTGGTTCCCCATGGCCCTCAAGGACGGTCCGCGCTCCTGGCTAATGAACCTCCCCGAGGCTTCCATCTCGTCGTGGGCCGAGCTCTTAGGCCAGTTCATCGCCAACTTCAAGGGCACACAGGACCGCTCCCTCACCATCAATGACCTGCGGCGTGTTCGGCAGCGCCCAGACGAGACCTTCCGCAAGTACATCCAGCGCTTCAGTCAGGTGCGCAACAAGATCCCGCGCGCCTCCGACGCGGCCGTCATCTCTACGTTCTCCACCGGCGTCACGGACGTCAAGATGCGCGAGAAGCTCGCCATCAACGGTGAGCTCGACTCCGTGCTCGAGCTGCTCGACCTCGCTGACAAGTGCACCAAGGCTGAAGAAGCCCGCCTCTTCGTCCACAACGACCTCGACGCGGCGCTCGACGCCGCCAAGGCCAAGGGCAAGGACGTCAAGCGCAAGGGCCCTAACGTGCTTGCGGCGGAGCCCGAGCAGAAGCGCGGCCGCGACCACGACAAGCCCAGGAAGGACAACCGGTCACTCTGCGCTTTTCACAACGTCCGCTCCCACAGCACCGAAGACTGTCAGGAGCTCAAGCTGCTCCGCGACGAGCGCCAGGGCTGCCGGGACGACCGCAATGGCCGCGGCGCCGGCCACGGAGGCGGCCGCAGCGGCAACCACTGGGACAGGTGCAACGGTAATGGCAACTACCGCCAGGGCTGGCGCGACCAGCCTCGTGAGGCCGTCTGGCGTGACCAGCCTCATGAGGCGAATCCTCAGGCCAATGCCGCTCTGCCGCCGCTGCCGTCGCCACCCCGTAGGAACGACGTCAACCAACCTGACGAGGGCGCTAGGGGCTACCAGGAGCCTCGCGTGGTCGCCTGCATCCTTGGCGGGTCCCAAGCCCCCGCGTCCATCCGCCACTTGAAGCAACTCTCTCGCGAGGTGTATGCCGCCCTCCCGAGGCCAGAGGCTTCGCGGCCCCTCAAGTGGTCGCAGTACGCCATCACCTTCGACTCCAAGGCCCACCCCAAGTCCACGGCCTCCACAGGCGCGCTCCCCATGCTGTGCACTCCAACCATCAGCAACGTCGCGGTCACCAAGACACTCATCGACGGGGGTGCCGGCCTCAACGTGCTCTCCATCGAGACCTTCGAGACACTCCAGGTACCCTACGACCAGCTGATGCCGACCAGGCCCTTCTCCGGAGTGACCGATGGCTCCACCATCCCGCTGGGGCAAGTGTGCCTCCCCGTCACCTTCGGCACCCGCAAGAACTACCACACCGAGCTCATCGACTTCGACGTGGCACACATCGTCCTGCCTTACAACACCATCTTGGGCTACCCAGCTCTCACCAAGTTCATGGCGGCCACCCATCACGCCTACAACGTCCTCAAGATGCCCGGCTGCAATGGCATCATCACCGTCGCCTGTGACGAGAAGGACGCGGCCAGCACCCTCGAGCACGCCTACAAGGGTACCGCTGTCGCACACCCGACCGACGCGCGCAAAGAAGAAGCAGCTATTCTCTTAGGACCGTGCCGAGACGAAGAAGGTGTCGGTGGACGGCAGCGGCTCCGGCCCTGCCTTCACCATCGGCACAGGCCTCCCTCCTGCATAGGAAAGCGTGCTCATCACCTTCCTTCGGGCAAACTCGGATGTTTTCGCCTGGAAAGCATCTGACTTGTCCGGTGTGCCGAGGGAGGTGATCGAGCACAACTTAGCGGTGTGCCCCAATGCACGCCCCGTCAAGCAGAAAGCACGGCGCCAGGCGCCAGAGAAGCAAGATTTCATCGTCAACGAAGTTCAGAAGCTCCAAGAAGCCGGAGTCGTTCGTGAGGTGCGCCATCCCGAATGGCTCGCCGACCCAGTCGTCGTCCCCAAGAAGGGCAGCAAATAGCGCATGTGCGTCGACTTCACCAGCCTCAACAAGTTCTGCCCTCATGATCCATTCCCACTGCCCCGCATTGATCAGATCGTGGATTCCACCGACGGGTGCGACTTGCTATGCTTCCTGGATGCCTTCTCAGGCTATCCTCAGATCAAGATGGCTGCCCAAGACGTGGAGAAGACGGCCTTCATCACCCCCTGCGGCGTATATTGTTACGTCTGCATGCCCTTCGGTCTAAGGAGCGTGGGCGCCACCTTCCAGTGGCTAATGCGCATCACTCTGGGGCCTCAGATGGGGAGGAACGCGGAAGCCTACGTCGATGACATCGTGGTCAAATCTCATGAGGCTAGATCCCTCATCGTGGACCTCCAGGAAACATTTGCCAACCTGCGCAAGGTCAACCTCAAGCTCAACCCGGAGAAGTGCGTCTTCGGAGTCCCCTCCGGCAAGGTCCTCGGCTTCCTAGTCTCGTACCATGGCATCGAGGCCAACCCAGAGAAGATCAAGGCCATCGAGAAAATGCGTCCTCCCCGGACCCTCAAGGAAATGCAGCGCTTGGCAGGGTGTATGGCCTCCCTAGGGCGTTTCATCTCCAAGTTTGGCGAGCGAGCCCTGCCCTTCTTCAAGCTCCTAAAGAGGTCCGGCTCCTTCAAGTGGACTCCTGAGGCAGACGCCGCCTTTGAAGCCCTCAAGAGGTACCTCACGAGCCCGCCCATGATGGTCGCGCCGCGCTCTCGCGAGCCCTTGCTCCTGTACTTGGCGGCCACCCCCCAGACGGCCAGCGCGGTGCTGGTGGCGGTGCGGGAGGAGCGCATATGTGCCAAGGAAAACCCTCGGCGCCCCTTCAGGCTCACGAGCCCGCTGAGCCTCGCGAGCCCCCCAGGCCTCACGAGCCTCCTGAGCCTCGTGAGGCCACCGTCCCCCGTGGGCCTTCCGAGCCTCGCGAGCCTCCTGAGCCTCGTGAGGTAACCGAGCCTTCCGAGCCCCGCAAGGCGTCTGAAGAGCAAGCTGTCGCAACAACTACGCGCCTCGTCGAACACCCCGTGTACTTCGTCAGCACCGTGCTAAGGGACGCGCGCGAGCACTACCCCATGCAGCAGAAGCTCCTCCTCGCGCTCCTCGTCGCCTCCAGGAAGCTGCGCCACTACTTTCAGGGTCATCCCATCAAGGTCATTTCCTCCTACCCCTTGGAGCAAGTTCTGCGCAGCCCCAACGCAGTCGGCCGCATCGCCGAATGGAACATCGAGCTGCAAGCCTTCCAGCTGGAGTTTTCCACCACCAGAGTCATCAAAGGCGCGGCTCTGGCCGACTTCGTGGCAGAATGGACGGACACGTACGAGGACGAGCCTCGCGAGGCCCAGCCCCTCCTGCCAGGGGATGAGGCGCCTGGCGGATGGACCATGCACTTCGACGGTGCCTTCTCCCGACAAGGTGCGGGGGCTGGGGTCATGCTCACCTCGCCAACAGGAGACAGGCTCTACTACGCTGTACAGCTCTGCTTCAGGCACACTGACAAGGTCTCCAACAACATCGTAGAGTATGAGGGCCTCATCGCCGGCCTCAAGGCCGCGGTCGCACTAGGCATCAAGCGTCTGACTATCAAGGGCGATTCGCAACTCCTCGTCAACTTCTCCAACAAAAGCTACAAGCCCAAGGACGAGCACATGGCCACCTACCTAGAAGAGGTACGAAAACTTGAGAAGCGCTTTCTTGGCCTGGAGCTGCAGGACATCCCCCGCGGCGGCAACAAAGAAGCCGACGACATCGCCAAACGAGCATCAGGCCGCGAGCCCCAGAGCCCCAGTGACTTCGAGGAAAGGCTCCTCAAGCCATCTGCCGCACCCCCAGCCGCGAACACGGCGCTCCTTCGCGAGGAACTCCTGCCCGCACCACCCATGGGCTCACCAGACTGTGGCCCGGCCTCAGGAGCTCGCCTGCTGCTGGAGCTCGAGCCTCAGGCGGATAGCTGGGCCGCGGAGTTCAAGGCTTATTTGCTTCGCGGCACCCTCCCGGAGAAAGACTCGGAAGCAGAATGCGTGGCTCGGCAGACCACCACCTACTGCCTACAGGATGGCGAGCTGTACCGTAGGCGCCCCAATGGCGTCTCGCTACGGTGCATCTCTGAAGAGCAAGGGCGCGAGTTGCTCGCTAATATCCACGGAGGAGACTGCGGTCACCACTCCTCGTCGCGCACCCTCATCGGCAAGGTGTTCCGCAGCGGTTTCTACTGGCCCGCTACGCTACGTGACGCTACTGCACTGGTCCAAGCCTGCGAGGCCTATCAATTCCACGCCAAGCAGATCCACCAGCCGGCGCAGCGCCTCCAGATGATCCCCCTCTCATGGGCTTTCGCGGTCTGGGGGCTGGATATCCTAGGGCCCTTCCCACGCGCGGCTGGCGGTTACCGCTATCTCTATGTCGCCATCGACAAGTTCACCAAGTGGGCAGAGGTCGAGCCGATGCGCACCATTCCGGTCGGCTCCGCCGTCAAGTTCATCAAGGGCCTCGTGAGCCGCTTTGGAGTTCCCAACCGCATCATCACTGACAACGGTTCCCAGTTCACAAGTGGCCTCTTCAAGTCCTACTGCACCAGCCTCAGCACGCAGATCTGCTACGCCTCGGTGGCGCACCCGCGAAGCAATGGCTAGGCCGAGAACGCCAATGCCGAGGTCCTCAAGGGCCTCAAAACAAGGAGCTTCAAGAAGAAACTCGAGGCTTGCGGCAAGGGCTGGCTCGACGAGCTGCAGTCCGTGCTGTGGTCCATCCGCACGACGGCAAGCAGGCCTACTGATGAGACGCCCTTCTTCCTCGTCTACGGCGCTGAAGCGGTCCTCCCATTGGAGCTTAAGCATGGTTCCCCGTGAGTCCTTGCTTTCGACGAGGCGCGTCAGGAGGGCTCGCAAGAGATCGATCTGCTGCTCCTCGAGGAGGGCCGCCGTCAGGCTGCCCTTCGTGCCGCGAGGTACCAGTAGGCCTTGCGTCATTACCACAGCCGCAGCATCCGCCCTCATACTCTCGAGGTCGGCGACCTCGTCCTGCGCAGGATCCTCTCCCGAGAGGGACTTCACAAAATCTCACCCATGTGGGAAGGACCTTTCTGGGTTACTCATGTCTCCAGGCCCGGCTCAGCCCTGCTGGAGACGGAGGACGGAGTTCCTGTGCCTAACGCCTGGAACATCCAACACCTCCGCAAGTTCTACCCGTGACCCTCACGCGTACGAACGAAACGGGGCTGTACACGCCCCGGAGCCTCTCATTTCGTTCGCCTAATGGGCCCGCGAGAGCTCCCGCCCACGCCCAAGTGGAAGCCCCATGCTCCGCGCTAGCGGAACGATCGATCCGCGATCATACCCACACCCTTGTGGAAACCCCATGCTACGCGCTAGGGGAACAATCAACTGAGGGCGGCCCACGGGCTGCACCAACCTCAAGCTGACCCATGCCGGACACGGCAGCACCCTTTTTCTCATTTTGATGTGTAATTGAGGGAGCCCCACGGGTTGCACCAACCTCAAGCTGACCCGTGGCGGACACGGCAGCCGCATCTTTATTTGGTTATGTAATGGGTTGCTATCTTACTTCAGCAAAGCTTCCATTTCCTTATATGGCGTTTCATTTTTCCCTTGCCTCACGAGCCTCGCGCGCTCACGACTTCCCTCATGAGCCTCACGCGAGTGGAGGCTGGACACGGTGCCTGCGCTCGGGTCAGTCCCAGCAGCACTGAAAAACCCAAGCAACCGGGCTCTGGCTTGCGGGCCTGCTCCCGTGCTCGCCACCCCACCAAGGTCCTTGGTGTCCTGTCTCCTCACGTAATACCCATGAGCGAATCGACGAGCGCGCGCTGTCGTTAAGTACTCTGCGTGCAGTTATCTCAGGAGCAGGTCCCCTGAAAGATCTCGCGAGGTAGCTCCCTCAGGACATCAGGAGGCAAGCAGGCCCCGCCTCGGGAACTGACCCTCGGCGGCCGTCCTAGCAGGAGATCTCGCGAGCGGAACCCTCACAAGGCGCACCCTACAAGAGATGGCCGCCATACTACCTCGTACAGAGATAAGTCTCCCGTCTCGCGAGCCACCCTCGCCGTCTCCCGAGCCTTCCCCTCCGACGGCCTCACGAGCGCCATTGTTTCTCTGGGCGCAAGCCGCTTGTGTGTTAAAGGGGGGCTCCCTGAGCATCGCGCCTCAGGAACCCTCACTAGCTCCCGGTGCCCCTCACCTCCAGGCCTTGTTTAGGCATCGCGACCTGACATACCAGCGACAGCTATGGCCGCTCGGGGGCTGGGTCCTGACAACGTAGAGCATCATGGCAAACAAAAAGAGAAAAACAGGCCTTAAGAGAGAGCCTCGCGAGGGCACGGGTGTTCATTACAGCAAATCATAAAGTATTTAAACACCAAGGCATCGTCTTCACGCCCCCACCGGCCACATCGATCTAGAGCAGGGTGACGAAAGGAAAAGGACCCTAGGAGCTTGCGCCATCGTCGTCTTCGCCGGCGCCGTCGTCGCCGCTGGAGCTCTCGCCGCTGCCGCAGGAGTACTTCCTGAGTAACGCGCCCACATGGCCTTCCACCGCCCTCGCGAGCCCATCGCGAAGCTCCTAGGGGACTAGGGCTATCACCTTGTCGAAGCCGAAGTTGGGATCGGTGTGAAAGAGGTGGCTGAAGACGCGAGTCGCCGCCAGGGAGAAGAGGCTGCGGCACTCGTCCTCCAAGATACCGTCCACCTCCTTGGCTCTGTCCTCAAGCTATTCCATGAGCTTGGTGGAGAAGCCGACGTAGTCGGCGTCACGGGACTCGCGGAGGGCCCCAAGCCTTCCCTGACAGATGGAATTCAGGGCGTTGTGGGCGCGGATCTCGAGGGAGTGAAGAGACTTGACGCGTTTGCGTTGCTCCTGTTCCTGATCGGCGGCGCCAGAGCCGGGCTGCGGCGCGGCACCCCAGCGGGTCTCCTCCTCGGCGAGTGCCGCCTTGAGATCAGTGACCTCCTGCCGGAACCGCTCACGCTCTGACTCGAAGGCGTCCCTCTGCTGCGACAATGCCTTATCGTGCTCCTCGGCAAGCGCCAGGTGCGCTTCCGCTACCTTTGCGTCAGCATCCTCTTGGACCTTCTTCTCGTAGGCCTCCAGTTAGGCGTTGGCCTCGGTGACACGCTTCGTGTGAGCCTCCTGGGCATCGGCCAGCAGGCACCCCAGCGTCTCCAGACGCTCCTTCTCCGTGGCCTCCTCGGTCGCCATCTTCTCGAGGCCCTCCGTGCGAGTCTCGAGGTCCGCTTCGCGGGCTGCGGCCTCCTTCTCGCGAGTAGCGAGGTCGCCTTCCCGCACGAGGAGCGACTGCGCCTGCTCGACGTGTTGGTCCTGGAACTCTTTCAGGAGGGCCTCCGCTTCTTCGCGGCGCGCGATGGCTACTTCGGCCTCCGGGAGGGCTCTCACGCGAGCCCCCTCCACTTCGGCGGTGTCCTTCTCGCACTGTGCGCGAGCACGTTCATCACGGCGCCGGGCCGTATCGATGGCGGCGCTGAGCCGGCGCCACCCGTCGGCAAGCTTCAGGCGGTCCTCGGAGAGGCGTGTCTCCGCATCCTAGAAGTCTGTGCCGAGCCGAGCAAGCGCGGCCTTGGCGTCGCGCAAGGCTTCAGGCCTGAGCAAAGTGCGGTCACTCACAAGGACCAGGGGCCAGTCTGGATCGGGCCCTCTGGCACTCTCCACCGCAGCGGCGAGGGAACACACGGCGCCACTTGCCTGGGGCGGCGGGCTCTCCAGGCCGCCCCCCTCCTTCGGACACGGCGGTACGCTACAGGGGCTCTCTGTGCCGGTCGTGGCACGCCCCACAACTCCTTTCCCCGCGCCCAAGGAGGCTCTCGGCGGGGGGGTAGGCGCTTCGGCCTCCCTCGTCACCGCTTCCTTGCTCGCAGCAGGGTCAGGGGGGAGGGCGTCCCCGCCTCCTGAGACTGCCTCCCGAGGCTCCTCCGCCTCGGCCTCACGGGATGCACCCTCGTGCGACCCCGGAGGAGCGACTACCCCCTCCTCGGTTTCCATACGCCCCGCTTCGGCGTCGGGACGGCGGGTAGCCTCTCCACGCCTCCTGGCGCCGGGGGCATGCGTCGACACCCCCCGTAGGCTGGGGGTAACCCTCGCCTTCGTCGTCGTCTTGTTCTTCTTCTTCTAATGATCCGCAGCAGACCTCCTGCGCGAATGGTGGCTCAGCTCCGAGCCCAGATAGAGGAGCAAGAATTAAGAGCGCCGGGAGGAGGTAGAAAGCTTACTCATCACTGACGTGCCACTTCCTCTTCTTCTCCCCCGTGGACAGCCGGCCGATGCTACCCCTGCCGAGAATCGCCTCGGCGCCGCCGCTCGGGCCCCCAGGGCGTGCCGCGGTAGACCCGGACGCGTCGTCGCCCGCCTCGGGGCCCTGGGGGGCTTTAGCCTCATGACGGGCCTCAGGTGCTGGGGGCTCGCCCGCCCCCGGGCCGGGAGCCCCCTCCGTTGCGGGCGGGTTGCTCTCGGCGTCGTCGTCCTCGAGCTCGCAGATGAGCAGACGGTGGGTGTGCAGTGGCGCCCGGCTGGCGTCCTCCTCCGTAGCCTCCTCCGAATCTCCGCTGCCGCTGCTACCTCCCGAGTCCACCTCCACCACGAGGGGGTTGTCACGGGGCCCGACGTGGCCCTCTGGCATGAGGCCCCACTGGTTGAAAAGGGGCATTTCCTTCACCAGCTCCGCCTTCTCCGGGTAGCGGAAAAGCGGGAGCGCCCCCTCCGGCGTTTCCGCGACAGGGGTGCTGAGCAGAATCGCTAGGGCCCCGTCCAGCACGTCTGGCCCCAGGTTGCCCGGCCTCAGCCTCATGGCGTCGCCTGCGCCAGTGTACACCCACATGGGGCACGAGTGCTGCAGAAGTGGCTCGATGCGCCACCGCAGGTATTCCCTGACAACCGCTGTCCCCGACAGTTTTGCAGCCCGGTGTGCCACCATCCACTCCAAGACGGGCTCCATCATCGCGTCGGCGAGCTTCTCGTGCCCCCACACGGAGATCTTCTCGGCCGGGTCCGTTAGGTTCATCAGGAGCCGGTTGGTCCGGCGCGCGTCTATATAGACCCAACGCTGTCGGTAGCCTTCCACCTTCTTCGCGACCCTCAAGTTGATACTGCGATCCTCCATCCCCTTGACGGCAAGGAACGACGCGCATCCGGAGCGCTGGTCCGCCGTAGTTAGCCGCAGGCAAAAGAAGTGGCGGAAGAGCGCCACAGAGGGCATCACGCCCACGAAAGCCTCGCAGTAAAAGGCAAACGTGGCCAGGAGGAAAATGGAGTTGGGTTGAAGATGAAGAGCGTGAACCTGATAGTGGGTGAGTACGGCATAGAAGAAGTTCGAAAATGGTGGCACCAACCCGGCATATACGCTATGGAAGAAGAAGGGGTAGGTCGTGGCCCCCAGGTCGCGCCGCGCGCGCGACCCCGGCCAGATTTGGGTCGCCTGGTTCTCGTTCTGGCTGCCGGCCACGAACGAAAGCACCCTGTCCAAGCCCTCTTCGTCGGCGATGGTGGAGCGCTGCAGCGCCGCCCCAAGAACGGGCGCGCTTGGGGACGGGGCCGCCTCCTTCCCCCTCTTGCCGGCGGGCTCCATCTGCACGACGGAGGCATGGATCGGGAGCGAGAAGAGGCGGAGTTCGAAGGGGGGAGTCACGAGGAACCGCGCGCGAGAAGGAAGGCAATGATGGCCTCGCACCGCCCGCGCCAGGATTTATGTCAGCGCGGCAGTTACCGAGGCGTCATAGGGAAGTGGGGGCGCCCCCCGTCACATCGCGCGCCACGCGTCGCGCCTGGCCACAGGCGGTTAGGGCCCGCGCCATTTCGCCCTTCTGTAGGCGGGAACATGCGTGCCGCGGGCCCGGGGGCTACTGTCGAGCCCATGGAACCCGGGGTATCCAGGCCCGTCTGCCTTTGGCCCAGGGCGCAACGCCTGGCGTGGACCCAGCGGGCCGTCTCCACTAAGCATCTCACCAAGACCCCTCATGAGGCCCTGGCCTCCTGAGGACCCCTCCTCAGGAAGTGGCGAGCAAGGCTCAGCACCACCACCAACGGCCTCGCGAGGTCCTCTCACGAGGCGTCTTTCCAGGGTGGCCTCCCGAGGCCCCCTCCCGCAGGCAGTCGAGACGAAGACCGTTCGGCGTGCCGCGCAGTCTGGAGCCCATCACGTGGGTGACGCACGCGGCGACGAGCGGCAACAGAGGCCGCGCCAGCAGGCGCGGATGAAGATGGTTTCCTCTTTTGTGTTAGGGGAGCAGGGCCAGCTATCTACCCTCCAAAGCAACCCCAAAGGTTGCCCGATCGGCGAAGGAAGACCAAGATGATGGGCGCGCAGGGCCGAGGTCATCACCGAGCCCACCGGCGCGTCATGGATCATTCTTTGGTAGGAGAAGACCGCCTTTAGTCAGGATAGCCTAAGCGCCTGTCCCCTTTCAAAACCACCAAGTGTGTCAACCCTTCCCGCCTGAGTTTTCGAGGGGGAAGAGGACGAAGGCGGGTATAAAGGGTGGTGCTACCATTGTAGAGGGGATCGATTCCTTCATCTCCTACCTTGTACGCAAGAACTCTCTTGCCCCTTGCTATCCCAACCACAAGCAGGAGTAGGGTCTTACACCGCAAGGTGGCCCGAACCTGGGTAAAACCGCTGAGTCCTCGCTCCGTTCCTCGCTAGCGCGCTCTCGCCGTAGCCTCGCCGTCGCTTAGCCATGGTAGGAGACGAAGTGGTAGAACCAGCTCACCCCAGTGTTCGAACCTTTGGGTCCCCGGAGCCCGACTTCCGACAGAGAAGAAGAAGGAAAAGAAGAGGGAGGCCAGAGAAGGCCTCCGTTCCCGAGGACCCCTGGACACTAGATCCGGGGACAGCCATGCTCCGTCCACACAAGAGGAGGAGAAGGAGCGGGGAGAGGATGGGGAGGAAAGTGATTCCTCCCGAACAAGGAAGAGGGCGGTGTCTAAGGACGCCGAGGAGGAGCAGCCTCATCCCGCCCCCAAAAGACCATCCAGGGCCAAGGTGGCCCTGTCCAACAACAGCTCGGCTTCTGCCGAGGACTCCGAGGCCTCCGAAGAGGTTCCTCGAAGGACCCCCAGGGTCAAACCGCTAGCCCAAAGGTACGTATCCTAAGATTCGCCTATGCATTTTCAGCCGAACTAAGTCTGCTATTGATCGCGCTTCCGCTTCTAACATTGCAGCCCGCTGCACGACCTCCCTACCGATCGAGTCTCGGAGGGGGATTCTCCACCGGCCGCACTAGCGGAGAGCGGGACCGAGTCGCGTGCCTCGCCTCCTCCGATCATCGAGGAGGTCGAGGAGGTTCTGTCAAGGAGGACCCCTCCCGTGCGGCACACAGGGGGAGGGGGCGACACCGTTATGGCCGAGGTGCATACCTCGGCCACCGAGGACCAGGAGGGGAGAGCCCCTCTGGTGAACGAAGAGGGGGAGCCCGGACAATCCGAGCTCTCCCCGAGAGTGGCTCCGGAGCCATCAAGGCATCCGGAGCCAACCATTTCGGTCTCCACAGAAGGAGGAGCCGAGGTGGCCCCGCAACCCCCGCCCGCTCTAGAGCGGGCTTCAACTGGGTGGCCGGACGAGATGGAGGACACTTTAACTAGCTCCTCTATCACCGAAGCGCACCATGCCCTTATGGGCGCGGTGTTGCAGAGTCTTCGGTCCGTGGATAACGGACTGAAGGAGGCCTTCAGCGGCCTTCCCATGGGCTTCAAGGTATGCCAAGTAATGTTTTTTCCTTAGAAAATTTCTTTTATATGAATATGCAATCTCATACACAGTAGCCCCCGAGCCCTGGATGAGTTTGAAAAACTTAGGCGGGGGTCGACTAGATTTGATGTATAGATGATAGTAGAGTGAGCAGTAGCCCCCGAGACTCTGGCTGGATTGAAAAAAGCCGGTCAAAGGATCAAAAATGGATAAGTCGGGAGTCTAATGTGCTGAATCTAATGTGCAGGCCGCCAATGCTGAGGAGTTGGCCGAGCTGAATCGGAAGCTCAAGAGCTCCGAGGACGACCTCGGTCTGCTGAATAAGCGGTTTGACGAGGCGCAAGGCAAGTCCGAACTACACTATTTACTACAGCAGTTTTTAAGTAAGGTTTAAGTAGTTAACCTAAACGGGGTGCAACTCATATTATTGCAGCTGCTGCCGCGGAGGTCGAGAACCTCAAGGCCGAGCTAAGGAAGGCTCAGCTGGAGGCTGCGGAGCAGAAGGCTGCGGCTGAAAAGGCCGCTGCCGAACTGGCTACGGTAAGAACCATTGGCCAGAAGCACGAGGCCAGAGTGTCTGAAGTGCAGCAAGAGATCAAGGATGCCATCACAAAATGTGAGGTCCTTGAGCAGAAGAATAAGGATCAGGCCGCCGAGCTAACCTCACTGGGATCGGCGGCTAAGGAGGCACGGACAGAGGCGCGAGGCTACCAAGAGGAACTCCACCAAGTCAAACTTATTGCGGATGGTAAGCCATACTTACTGCAAAGTGTCTTTGGTGGTAACAGGTTCGCTATGCTCACGTGAGTGTGGCATTCCCCAGGCGCCTTTGCGGACCTCCCGAGGAGTGCATCGGATGCGGCTAGGTTCTTTGCAACCCAGGAGGGCCGTGCCGAGCAGAGGCTGTTTTGGGCGCAGAGTCAGGCGCCTGAACACCCTCCCCTCCTCAACAACCAGATGAAGCAGCTGATGGAGTTGCATCGGATGGCGGAGCCAGCGATGAAGGACATCTACGTCAAGTTGTGGCCTTCGGAGCCGCTGCCGAGCAGCTATTTCGGCTTGGTGCAGAAGCTGTACGACGCCACGCCCCGGGTGGATGCCTGGAAGCGCTACGTATGCATTGAGGGAGCTCGGATGGCCTTCGGCAAGACCATGGTGCACTGGCCGAAGATCAAGCCAGTCGAGATGGCCACCGGACCTCCGCCCCCTGGGAAGGAGCACAGGCGCCCCGAGCAGTACTCTCCCATCGTGATGGATGGTGCTCGGGCAATAGAGGCCCAGTGCTCGAAAGATGTAATTTATGTGTAGATTTATTTTCCTTGTATCCGAGGAGTTGAAACTTTTGTGCTGTTGGAATGCAAATGGTTGGCTGTAAATATAATGCCTTATATGTTTAGTTTGACTCCTGTGCGGTCGTTTTTAAACTGAAAGTTAGCAGTCGTCGGCTTCAGCCCCCTTGCAGATACTGCATGGGGTGTTTTTTCTCAACACCTTAACCCTTAGCCGACGTCTCGGTGCCCGGAGGCGGTTGTGTGTAAGGAAAACGAGGCAATCGGACTATGCGTCTTTAATGCTTTCACTTAGCCATAGGAGCTTGACTGTGGGGGTTGGTGACTAGCCCCCAGTATATGTGATATCCGAGCGTACCGAGGTTGATACCATTATCACTTGGTTCCTGTAACAGCAAACCCTTCGTTTGACACGGATTAACCTCCAATGATTTTTAGTTTTACACTTGTCATCAGATTGACGACCAGTTCTTGCTTATTATGACAGTCGGTTTTCGGCTTTCTCCACTGAGGTACTTAACCAGGCTAGCTAGAAGTACAATCGCAGTGGTTCTCCCTTTACCCTCCTAGCCGATCAATGTGGAACGTAAGAGGGCAAACACAGGAGCCGGGCAACCTAACCATTAACCAAAGACATAATTCGGAACTGATACATATAATGCAATATCCTTGACGCCGAGCACATGTAATAAAATTGGTGCCGGAATGATGTTTGGGGCAAGATTTATGTTCGAGCCCCCGGTCTATTAGCTGATCACATCCGAAAAGGAACGTATCATAATAGTTTACTTCAGCCAAAAAGCGGAAAGGAAAGCACAACATAATTGACTGCAATATGATCGGAGAAAAAAAATGGTCATTATTTCCTTTGAATTTGTGTGACGTCAATCCATGCAATCCGGACTGCCTAAGTAACTTTTATAGATACTTTAAGAAATAAATACATTAGAGAAAAGGTTTACACAGGGCCTTCATGAGTGGTTTGACGTCCCTACTGCGCCCTGCCGCACGTCTGCGCCATTGCTCTTTATGAAGCTTCCTTGTGATTGGAGTTGTCGACTGTATGCTTGGCAGAAGTAATAATGTTCGGCGGACGAGCCCTTGGGAAATTGTTTTGAGAAGTCGCCGCAGTGTATCAGCTTAACGCTGATCAGGCCCTGGATGGTGCCTGTTATGTAGTAGTGTTCCGAGAACGTCTTTGGCCGTGGCTTGGTCGAACCGAGCTCTCGGCCTTTGAGTCGTTTGCCCCCAGAGCTGCCCATGGAATCTTGAGCGCTAAGTTGTGCACTCAAGGTACGTATTTCGTGGCTAGGTAGGCCGTGCTGTGGGGCGCGTATCCCTATTTAGGGTGAGGACGGGAGTGCTCCAGGACCGAGGTCGTAGCTCGGGCGCGTTTGCGTGCGTCTAGTGTCTTGATGGTAGACTGGGCCTGCGACGCTTCTTCGGCGGCCTGGACTTCGGCGGCTAAAGCCGCTGTGTGTTCCTCTGTTCGGAGCGAGCACTCGGTGTTATCATTTATGGTAATAACACCTTTCGGTCCTGGCATCTTGAGCTTCAGATATGCGTAGTGTGGGATGGCGTTAAAGCGGGCGAACGCTGTCCGGCCGAGTAGTGCATGGTAACCGCTACGGAAGGGAACAATGTCAAAGATTAAGTCTTCGTTGCGGAAGTTGTCAGGCGAACCGAAGACTACTCCCAATGTCACGGATCCTGAGTAGCATGCCTCGATGCCTGGGATTACACCTTTAAAGGTGGTGTTACTGGGTTTGATCCTTGACAGGTCGATTCCCATCTTCCTCACTGTATCTGAGTAAATCAGGTTGACGCTGCTGCCTCTGTCCATAAGGACTCTGGTGAGGTGATATCCATCCATGATGGGGTCGAGCACCAGAGCCGCCGTTCCTCGTTGACGGATACTGGTCGGATGGTCTCGACGGTCGAAAGTGATCGGGCAAGCCGACCATGGGTTATATTTTGGGGCCACCAGCTCTAGAGCGTAGACATCCCGAAGTGCTCATTTCCGCTCCTTCTTGGGTATATGCGTGACATAAATCATGTTCACGGTTTTTACCTCGGGAGGGAACTGTTGGAAATATGCCCTAGAGGCAATTAATAAAGTGTTTATTATTATCATATTTCTCCGTTCATGATAATGGTTTATTATTCATGCTAGAATTGTATTGACCGGAAACTAAATACATGTGTGGATAATAGACAAATACTATGTCCCTAGTATGCCTCTACTAGACTAGCTCGTTGATCAAAAGATGGTCAAGGTTTCCTGACCATGGACATGAGTTGTCATTTGATAACGGGATCACATCATTAGGAGAATGATGTGATGGACATGACCCAACCGTTAGTATAGCAAATGATCGTTCAGTTTATTGCTATTGCTTTCACTATGTCAAATACACGTTCCTCTGACCATGAGATCATGCAACTCCCGGATACCGTAAGAATACTTTGGGTGTATCAAACGTCACAACGTTACTGGGTGATTATAAAGGTGCACTACAGGTATCTCCGAAAGTGTTTGTTGAGTTGGCATGGATCGAGATTGGGATTTGTCACTCCGACTATCGGAGAGGTATCTCTGGGCCCTCTCGGTAATACAGCATTACAGAAGCCTTGCAAGCACAGTGACTAAAGAGTTAGTTGCAAGATGATGTATTACCGAACGAGTAAAGCGACTTGCCGGTAACGAGATTGAACTAGGTAATGGATACCGACAATCGAATCTCGGGCAAGTAACATACCGCCGGACAAAGGGAACAACGTATGTTGACATCTGAGGTTCATCGATAAAGATCTTCGTGGAATGTGTAGGAACCAATATGAGCATCCAGGTCCCGCTGTTGGTTATTGACCGGAGAGTCGTCTCGGTCATGTCTACATCATTCCCGAACCCGTAGGGTCCGCACACTTAAGGTTCGATGACGATATAGTATTATATGAGTTATGTGATTGGTGACCGAATGTTGTTCGGAGTCCCGGATGAGATCACGGACATGACGAGGAGTCTCGGAATGTCCGAGGGATAAACATTCATATATTGGAAGGTGGCATTCGGACACCGGAAAGGTTCCGGATATTTTATCGGTGTACCGGGGGGTTACCGGAACCCCCCGGGGGGCCACATGGGCCACATGGGCCATGTAGGGGAGGAGCAACAGCCCACAAGGGGCTGGTGCACCCCCCCCTAGGGGGCCAAACCGAATTGGGCTAGGGTTGGGGGCCGGCCCCCCTTCCTTCTCCCTCCCCCCCCTTTCCAAGTAGGAATCCTACTTGGAGTAGGATTGGGGGGGGCGCCGGCCAATGGGAGGAATCCCTAGTGGGATTCGGCCTCCCTATGGGGGCGTAGCCCCTTGGCTGCCTCCTCCCCCCTCCCTCCTTTATATACGGAGGAGGGGTACCCCTTGAAGACATACAATTGTCCCATAGCCGTGTGCGGTGCCCCGATCTCCGTTTTCCACCTCAGTCATATTTTCGGAGAGCTTAGGCGAAGCCCTGCCGGAATCACTTCACCGTCACCGTCGCCACGCCGGCATGCTGACGGAACTCATCTACTACCTCGACGTCTTGCTGGATCAAGAAGGCGAGGAACGTCACCGAGCTGCACGTGTGTAGAACTCGGAGGTGCCGTACGTTCGGTACTCGATCGGTGGAGCTCGAAGGATTGTTCGACTACATCAACCGCGTTGTGAGACGCTTCCGCTTAACGGTCTACGAGGGTATGTAGACACACTCTCCCCTCTCGTAGCGATGCATCTCCATGGATAGATCTTGCGTGAGCGTAGGAAATTTTTGAAATTCATGCTCTGTTCCCCAAGAGTGGCATCCGAGCCAGGTCTATGCGTAGATGTGATTTGCACGAGTAGAACACAAGTGAGTTGTGGGCGTGGGTGTATACATATTGCTTGCTGTTACTAGTTGTTACATGATTCGGCGGTATTGTGAGATGAAGCGGCCCGGACCGACATTGCGCGTACGCTTACGCGAGACAGGTTTCACCGCTAAGTGCACTCGTTGCATAAAGGTGACTGGCGGGTGTCTGTCTCTCTCACTTTAGTTGAATCAGTTTCAATGAAGAGGGTTCTTTTAGAAGATCAAAAAGCAATCACTACACCACGTTGTGGTTTTGCGTAGGTAAGAACGGTTCTTGCAAACCCGTAGCAGCCACGTAAAACTTGCAACAACAAAGTAGAGGACGTCTAACTTGTTTTTGCAGGGTATGCTGGTGATGTGATGTGGTCAAGACATGATGTGATATAAGTTGTTGTATGAGATGATCATGTTTTGTAAGTTATAAGGCAACCGGAAGGAGCCTTATGGTTGTCTCTTTATTGTATGCAATGCCAACGCTATGTAATTGCTTTTCTTTACCGCTATGAGTTAGCAGTAGTAGTAGTAGCAATAGCCGGCGAGACAACCACAACGCTGTGATGGAGATCAAGGTGTCACGATGCTACGATGGAGATCATGGTGTCAATCTGGTGACGATGGAGATCATGACGGTGCTTGGCTGATGGAGATCAAAAGCACAAGACGATGATGGCCATATCATGTCACATATATTGAATTGCATGTGATGTTAATCCTTTTATGCATCTTATTTTGCTTAGGACGACGGTAGCATTATAAGATGATCCCTTCACTAAATTTCAAGATAAGTGTTCTCCCCTAGTATGCACCGTTGCGAAGGTTCGACGCTTCTAAGCACCACGTGATGATCGGGTGTGATGGATTCTTTCGTTCGCATACAACGGGTGTAAGCCAGTTTTACACACGCAGAATACTTGGGTTAAACTTGACGAGCCTAGCATATACAGATATGGCCTCGGAACACAAGAGACCGAAAGGTCGAACATGAGTCATATAGTAGATATGTTCAACATGAAAGATGTTCACCATTGATAACTAATCCACCTCACGTGATGATCGGACGTGGTTTAGTTGATGTGGATCATGTTACACTTAGACAACTTGAGGGATGTTAATCTAAGTGGGAGTTCTTAAGTAATTTGATTAATTGAACTTCAATTATCATGAACATAGTCTAAATAATCTTTGCAACTGTATGTTGTAGATCAATGGCCCGCGCTGTAGTTCCACTGAATTTTAATGCGTTCCTAGAGAAAGCTAAGTTGAAAGATGATGGAAGCAACTATGCGGACTGGGTCCGTAATCTGAGGATCATCCTCATTGCTGCACAGAAGGCTTATGTCCTTGATGCACCGCTGGGTGCCACGCCCCCTGCAGGATCGACAGCAGATGTTATGAACGTCTGGCAGTCGAGGAAATATGACTACTCGATAGTTCAGTGTGCCATACTTTACGGCTTAGAACCGGGGCTCCAAAGACGTTTTGAGCACCACGGAGCATATGAGATGTTCCAAGAGCTGAAACTTGTTTTTCAAGCCAATGCTCGGATCGAGAGATATGATGTCTCCGATAAGTTCTTTAGCTGTAAGATGATGGAGAATAGTTCTGTCAGTGAGCATATACTCAAAATGTCTGGGTTGCATAACCGCTTGACTCAGTTGGGAGTTAATCTTCCAGAAGATTCGGTTATTGACAGAATTCTCCAATCACTGCCACCAAGCTATAAGGGCTTTGTGATGAACTATAATATGCAAGGAATGAACAAGACGATTTCCGAGTTATTCGCTATGCTTAAGGCTGCGGAGGTTGAAGTCAAGAAAGAACATCAAGTGTTGATGGTAAAGAAGGGCACCAGTTTCAAGAAGGGCAAGGGAAAGAAGGGGAACTTCAAGAAGAACGGCAAATCAGTTGCTGCTCCCACGAAGAAACCCAAGTCTGTACCCAAACCCGAGACTGAGTGTTTCTACTGCAAGGGGACTGGTCACTGGAAGCGGAACTGCCCCAAGTACCTGGCAGATAAGAAGGCTCGCAACCTCAACAAAGGTATATTTGATATACATGTTATTTATGTGTACCTTACCAATGCTCGTAGTAGCACCTGGGTATTTGATACTGGTTCGGTTGCTCATATTTGTAACTCGAAACAGGAGCTACGGAATAAACGAAGGTTGGCTAAGGACGAGGTGACGATGCGCGTCGGGAACGGTTCAAGAGTTGAAGTTATCGCTGTCGGCACGCTACCTCTACATCTACCCTCGGGATTAGTGATGAACCTAAATAATTGTTATTTGGTGCCTGTGTTGAGCATGAACATTATATCTGGATCTTGTTTATTGCGAGACAGTTATTCATTTAAATCAGAGAATAAAGGTTGTTCTATTTTGATGAATAATATCTTTTATGGTCATGCACCGCTTGTGAATGGTTTATTCTTGTTGAATCTCGATCGTGGTGATACACACATCCATAATATTGATGCCAAAAGATGCAAAATTGATAATGATAGTACCACATATTTGTGGCACTGCCGCTTAGGTCATATTGGTGTAAAACACATGAAGAAACTCCATACAGATGGACTTTTAGAATCACTTGATTATGAATCATTTGAGACGTGCGAACCATGCCTCATGGGCAAGATGACTAAGACTTCATTCTCCGGAACAATGGAGTAAGCAACAAACTTGTTGGAAATAATACATACCGATGTATGCGGTCCGATGAGTGTTGAGGCGCGCGGTGGATATCGTTATGTTCTCACGTTCACAGATGATTTGTGTAGATATGGCTATGTCTACTTGATGAAGCATAAATCTGAAACATTTGAAAAGTTCAAAGAATTTCAGAGTGAAGTAGAGAACCATCGTAACAAGAAAATAAAGTTCTTACGATCTGATCGTGGAGGAGAATATTTGAGTTACGAGTTTGGCAATCACTTAAAACAATGTGGAATTGTTTCACAGCTCACGCCACCTGGAACACCACAGCGTAATGGTGTGTCCGAACGTCGTAATCGTACTCTATTAGATATGGTGCGTTCTATGATGTCTCTTACCGATTTGCCACTATCATTTTGGGGTTATGCATTAGAGACAGCTGCATTCACTGTAAACAGGGCATCGTCTAAATCCGTTGAGACGACACCGTATGAACTGTGGTTTGGTAAGAAACCTAAGCTGTCGTTTCTAAAAGTTTGGGGATGCGATGCTTATGTCAAAAGGCTTCAGCCAGATAAGCTCGAACCCAAAGCGGATAAGGGTGTCTTCATAGGATACCCAAAGGAGACCGTTGGGTACACCTTCTACCACAGATCCGAAGGCAAAGTATTTGTTGCTAAGAATGGATCCTTTCTAGAGAAGGAGTTTCTCTCGAAAGAAGTGAGTGGGAGGAAAGTAGAACTTGATGAGGTAATTGTACCTCCTATGGATAGTAGTACGCCACAGAAAGAAATTTCTGTGAGACCAACACAGACCAGAGAAGAAGTTGATGATGATGATCATGAGGCTTCGGATCAAGTTGCTACAGAACTTCGAAGGTCAACCAGCACACGTTCCGCACCAGAGTGGTACGGAAATCCAGTCTTGGAGGTTATGTTGTTAGACAACGGTGAACCTTCGAACTATGAAGAAGCGATGGCAGGCCTGGATTCCGACAAATGGCTTGAGGCCATGAAATCCGAGATTGGATCCATGTATGAGAACAAAGTGTGGACTTTGGTAGACTTGCCCGATGAACGGCGAGCTATTGAAAATAAATGGATCTTTAAGAAGATGACAGACGCTGATGGTAATGTCACCGTCTATAAAGCACGACTTGTTGCTAAAGGTTATCGACAAGTTCAAGGAGTTGACTACGATGAGACTTTCTCACCCGTAGCGATGCTAAAGTCTGTCAGAATTATGTTAGCAATTGCCGCGTTTTATGATTATGAAATCTGGCAAATGGACGTCAAAACGGCATTCCTTAATGGATTCCTTAAGGAAGAATTGTATATGATACAACCGGAAGGTTTTGTCGATCCTAAAGGCGCTAACAAAGTATGCAAGCTCCAGCGATCCATCTATGGACTGGTGCAAGCATCTCGGAGCTGGAATACTCGCTTTGATGAAGTGATCAAAGCGTTTGGGTTTATACAAACTTATGGAGAAGCTTGTATTTACAAGAAAGTGAGTGGGAGCTCTGTGGCATGTCTCATATTATATGTGGATGACATATTGTTGATGGGAAATGACATAGAATTTCTGGAAAGCATAAAGGGTTATTTGAACAAAAGTTTTTCAATGAAGGATCTCGGAGAAGCTGCTTACATATTAGGCATCAAGATCTATAGAGATAGATCAAGACGCCTCATTGGACTTTCACAAAGCACATACCTTGACAAGATTTTGAAGAAGTTCAAAATGGATCAGTCAAAGAAAGGGTTCTTGCCTGTATTGCAAGGTGTGAGATTGAGTAAGACTCAAAGCCCGACCACGGCAGAAGACAAAGAGAAGATGAGTGTCATCCCCTATGCCTCAGCCATAGGCTCTATTATGTATGCCATGCTGTGTACTAGACCTGATGTGTGCCTCGCTATTAGCTTGGTGGGAAGGTACCAAAGTGATCCAGGAGTAGATCACTGGATAGCGGTCAAGAATATCCTGAAGTACCTAAAAAGGACCAAGGAGATGTTTCTCGTTTATGGAGGTGACAAAGAGCTCGTCGTAAAGGGTTACGTTGATGCTAGCTTTGACACAGATCCAGATGACTCTAAGTCACAATATGGATACATATTTATTCTTAATGGTGGAGCGGTCAGTTGGTGCAGTTCCAAGCAGAGCGTCGTGGCGGGATCTACATGTGAGGCGGAATACATAGCTGCTTCCGAAGCAGCACATGAAGGAGTCTGGATGAAGGAGTTCATATCCGATCTAGGTGTCATACCTAGTGCATGGGGTCCAATGACTATCTTATGTGACAACACTAGAGCAATTGCTATAGCAAAGGAGCCCAGGTTTCACAAGAGAACCAAGCATATAAAGCGTCGCTTCAACTCCATTCGGAATTTGATTAAGGATGGAGACATAGAGATTTTCAAAGTACACACGGATCTGAATGTGGCAGACCCGTTGACTAAACCTCTTCCACGAGCAAAACATGATCAGCACCAGAATGCGATGGGTGTTAGATTCATTACAATGTAATTGACTCTAGTGCAAGTGGGAGACTGTTGGAAATATGCCCTAGAGGCAATTAATAAAGTGTTTATTATTATCATATTTCTCCGTTCATGATAATGGTTTATTATTCATGCTAGAATTGTATTAACCGGAAACTAAATACATGTGTGGATAATAGACAAATACTATGTCCCTAGTATCCCTCTACTAGACTAGCTCGTTGATCAAAAGATGCTCAAGGTTTCCTGACCATGGAAATGAGTTGTCATTTGATAACGGGATCACATCATTAGGAGAATGATGTGATGGACATGACCCAACCGTTAGCATAGCAAATGATCGTTCAGTTTATTGCTATTGCTTTCACTATGTCAAATACACGTTCCTCTGACCATGAGATCATGCAACTCCCGGATACCGTAGGAATACTTTGGGTGTATCAAACGTCACAACGTTACTGGGTGATTATAAAGGTGCACTACAGGTATCTCCGAAAGTGCTTGTTGAGTTGGCATGGATCGAGATTGGGATTTGTCACTCCGACTATCGGAGAGGTATCTCTGGGCCCTCTCGGTAATATAGCATCACAGAAGCCTTGCAAGCACAGTGACTAAAGAGTTAGTTGCAAGATGATGTATTACGGAACGAGTAAAGAGACTTGCCGGTAACAAGATTGAACTAGGTATTGGATACCGACGATCGAATCTCGGCCAAGTAACATACCGCCGGACAAAGGGAACAACGTATGTTGACATATGAGGTTCACCGATAAGGATCTTCGTGGAATGTGTAGGAACCAATATGAGCATCTAGGTCCCGCTGTTGGTTATTGACCGGAGTGTCGTCTCGGTCATGTCTACATCATTCCCGAACCCGTAGGGTCCGTACACTTAAGGTTCGATGACGATATAGTATTATATGAGTTATGTGATTGGTGACCGAATGTTGTTCGGAGTCCCGGATGAGATCACGGACATGACGAGGAGTCTCCGAATGTCCGAGAGATAAAGATTCATATATTGGAAGGTGGTATTTGGACACCGGAAAGGTTCCGGAAGGTTCCGGATATTTTATCGGTGTACCGGGGGGTTACCGGAACCCCCCGGGGGGCCACATGGGCCACATGGGCCATGTAGGGGAGGAGCAACAGCCCACAAGGGGCTGGTGTGCCCCCCCCCTAGGGGGCCAAACCAAATTGGGCTAGGGTTCGGGGCCGGCCCCCCTTCCTTCTCCCTCTCCCCCCTTTCCAAGTAGGAATCCTACTTGGAGTAGGATTGGGGGGGGCGCCGGCCAATGGGAGGAATCCCTAGTATGATTCGGCCTCCCTATGGGGGTGCAGCCCCTTGGCTGCCTCCTCCCCCCTCCCTCCTTTATATATGGAGGAGGGGCACCCCTTGGAGACATACAATTGTCCCATAGCCGTGTGCGGTGCCCCGATCTCCGTTTTTCACCTCAGTCATATTTTCGGAGAGCTTAGGCGAAGCCCTGCCGGAATCACTTCACCGTCACCGTCGCCACGCCATCATGCTGACTGAACTCATCTACTACCTCGACGTCTTGCTGGATCAAGAAGGCGAGGAACGTCACCGAGCTGCACGTGTGTAGAACTCGGAGGTGCCGTACGTTCGGTACTCGATCGGTGGAGCTTGAAGGATTGTTCGACTACATCAACCGCGTTGTGAGACGCTTCCACTTAACGGTCTACGAGGGTACGTAGACACACTCTCCCCTTTCATAGCGATGCATCTCCATGGATAGATCTTGCGTGAGCGTAGGAAATTTTTGAAATTCATGCTCCGTTCCCCAACAGGAACTGCTTTTGGCCTCCATTGTTCGGCCCGCGAGGTTCGTCGTCATCCTCGCTGCGGGGACCCTTGCTCTGTTCCTCAATTGTGAGCTTGCCGGCCTATTTGATTACCCACCAGTTACGGTTGGTGTGGTTGGCAGGCTTGTCCGGGGTACCGTGGATCTGGCAGGGCCTATCCAGGATTCTGTCCAATGCAGTCGGGCCATCCCGGTTCCCTTTAGAGGGCTTCATCCGCGGTCCAGATTTTGAGCCGCTGAACCCGGCGTTTACTGCCGCGTCATCGGCTTCACTGCCATTGTTTGTGTGTCGGTGCTTATTTTTCTTGTTACGCCGGGGTTTCCTGTTCCCGTCCCGGGCCTCTGAATTACCGGGGTCTTCGGGGTGGTTGCTTCTACGAGCTAACCAACTATCCTCACCCGCGCAAAAGCGGGTCATTAGGGAGGTGAGGGCCGACATTGTTATCGGCTTATCTTGGCCGAGCTGGCGAGCGAGCCATTCGTCCCGAATACTATGCTTCAATGCGGCGATTGCTTCGGCATCCAGACAGTCGATGATCTGGTTCTTCTTAGTCAAGAACCGATTCTAGAATTGCCGATCTGACTCCCCGGGCTACTGAACGACGTGGCTCAGGTCATCGGCATCCGGCGGCCGAACATAGGTGCCTTGAAAGTTGGCTCGGAATGCATCCTCGAGCTCCTCCCAGCTCCCGATGGAGTTTTCGGGTAGGTTGTTCAACCAGTGCCTTGCCGGTCCTTTAAGTTTTAATGGCAGATATTTGATGGCGTGGAGGTCATCTCCTCAGGCCATATGAATGTGGAGAAGAAAATCTTCGATCCACACGGCTGGGTCAGTTGTCCCATCGTACTGTTCTATGTTCACGGGTTTAAACCCTTCGGGGAACTGATGCTGCATCACCTCGTCTATAAAACACATTGGGTGAGCGGCGCCCCTGACCCGGGCCACGTCGTGCCAGAGATCGGTTGTCATCCGGGCATGGTGCTGCTCCCGAGCTCTATCGTTCCTATCGCGCCAGGCTTTGTATCCATCCCGTCCAGCGGGCGTGTATCCTCTGGATCCATAGATGGATGTTGACTGTATCCCTCTGGCGTTTAGGTCATGCCGCAGATCATATGGGTCATCCGGTTGAACCGGGTCCTTGCCTGCCCGGCGAGGGGGCGCGGGTGGGTATTCGGTTTCTCCAGCCGTCCTGTCCCGTCCTCGAGGGGGGCGGTCGGGCTGGCTTGTCTGAGTTCGTCTGGGAGGTATGGGCTCAAGGGGCTCGTCCTCAAATGACGGAAGCAAGCGCCGTCGTGGGTAACTTTTGTATTGATCCTGGCGCTGATTGTCGAAGCCCTCTTCGGCTGCTAAGACCATCGTCCATCTATCGTTAAGGGTATCTTGTTCGGCCTTTAGCTGCTGCTGCTTCTTCTTCAAGCTTCGGGCAGTGGCTATGAGCTGTTGCTTGAATCTTTCCTGGTCCAGGGGTCCTCGCGGACGACTAAGTCCTCGAGTCCGAGGCTATCCTCCTCTTCGGAAGGACGGAGGTAGTTGCTATCCTCAGAATCCTCGGGGTCCTCAGGGTTACCCTGGTCCTCGTGCCCTTCAGGGGCGTCATGGTGTTGTTCGGGGGTGGTGTTGTCGCCGAGCTCCCCCATGTTGTCCAGAGTGTCATTATCTCCGGTGCCGTTCGTGTCTGTGTTGTTTTCCTTGCCCTTTCCTCGCCCTCTGGGTCACCTTCGTCGGCGTTTGGGTGGTTCCTCGGTGGGGCCGTTGCCATCATTCTTGGTCGTGTCGCCATCCTTCTTGGGGGTGTCGACCATGTAAACATCGTAGGTGGAGGTGGCCGTCCACTTTACGGTGTTGGAAGTGGCAAGGGAGGGAGCCATATAAGGCAGGACGTCGATATCCTAGCCCATGTCATCAGCCTCCTCGGAGGCGTAGTCCAACATATCGGTTACATCTTCGACAGTGGCTACTAAGTGGGTGGTGGGTGGGACGTAAAATTCCCCGCGGTTGGCCTCAAGTTCAATCTGTTCATGGACCGAGGACGGGCCATCCGCGATACTCATCTTCTATATCCGATCTAACATCTCGCTCAAAAGCGAGAGGTCCACCAGATTCGTCCTTGGGCATCCTTCGGAGTCAAACTCCGGTGTGCTTGCACCGGGAGTGTGTTCGGCCAAGGGCGACCCTTGGTTCTCTGGCGCCGGGATCGGATCCGAACTCGAGGCCAGATCCAAGCTGAGGACCGGCCCGGAGATGGGGCCAAGGAGAAGATCCGAAGTTAAGGCCTCGGGATTACCAGGCTCCTCAGGTAAAGCTGAGAACCAAGTAAAGATCAGATCGCCCCGAGAGTCGGCGACGTACTCTAGGTTGCCGAACCTGATCTCCTGCTCAGGGGCGAAGCTGTCGACCTGGTCAAAGTGACCAGTTGGGTTGGCGTGCTGCACGACGATGCCGAACGCGAAAAGCTGGCCAGGGACGAAGATGTCCCCGCTGCGGATGCTGTCGCTGATGACTAGGCAAGCCAGTGATCCTTGATGACCCAACAGCGGAGCTCTCAATGAAAGCACCAATGTCGGTACCAAAACTGGCAGATCTTGGGTAGGTGGTCTGAACTGTGGATCTTGGAGTCAATGGATAACAAGGAACGCAAAGACAACGATTACCCAGGTTTGGGCCCTCTCGAAGAGGTAAAACCCTATGTCCTGCTTGACTGTATTGATGTGATTGTGCGACGATTACAGAGTTGATCTACCTTGAGATCGGATGGGCTAAACCCTAGGTGGGTATGATGATAATGATTCTTCTGCCTCTACGGACTAAACCCTCTAGTTTATATAGACACCAGAGGGACCTAGGGTTACATATTGTCGGTTACCATCAGGGGATAGACATGCCGGTTACGCTAAATATTTCTTGGAGGAGACGTCAAGTCTTCGGAGGTTTCCTTCTGGTGCATGGGGTCGCCCGCAATCCGGCCTTCCTTTGATGAGTAAAGAGCGGCCCATTAGTCCAGCCTATGAGAGATATGCTGGCAGTCTTAGTACCCCCTGGTCCGGGACACCCTCATCGGGGCCAAGAGGGTGAACGGCATAATCAAAGACGAGTGCCGCGACCACCTTAGCCAGGCGGCGACGCGCATCTTCAGCAATCTCCTTCGCGCTGACGCCCACTTTGATTTTGATAGGGTGATGGCCCCCGTCCATAAAGAACTCCGCGACAGCCTCGGGAAGGCGGTGGAGGACCACGTGGATGCCCTGCTCGAGATGTTCTACCAAAACAGCGAGAGCTCCAGCGGGGTTGAAGACGGCGAAGGCGATGGCGACGAAGGCGATGGCGACGAAGATGGCGGCGACGCGTCCTCTTATGCCCTTTCTCTCCCATTTATCCTGTATCAAAATTGATATAGCCCCGTGGGGACGTGAAAACGTGACTTTTACGCTTAAGTTAAGTACTTATTGATTTGCTGTAACTCATGTTCCTCATGAGGCCCTCTCGTGAGGCTTGTTTTCCACTTCTTGCATGCCTTGGTGCTCTACGTCATCAGGACCCAGCCCCCGAGCTGGCTACGGCCGTCGCTGGTATGTTAGGACGTGTGCCTAGACAAGGCCAGAGGGTGTAGGGTTCTGAGGGGTGGTAAGGGCTCCTGAGGCGCGATGCTCAGGAAGCCCCCCTTTGACATGCAAGCGGCTTGCGCAAAGGAGAAAGCATCGGCACCCAGCGAGGTTGCAGGGAGAGGAGAGCTTGAGGGGCGCTGAGAGCAGCTTACGAGGCATTTTTGGACTTAGCTTTTTTGCGGAGTGTGCGCTTGTCGCGCCGTGGCTGCGGAGTGCGCCTCGTGAGGCTCTTGTTCGTGAGGCCTCCTGTTGGCACTTGGTGAAGATGGCACGATAGGTCGCCTCACAAGGCAGCGCTCATGAGGCTTCCTGCGGGTTGTAGAGGCGACGAGTCGCGATCGCCTTGCGAGGTAGCACTCACGAGGCCTTCTGAGTGCCCTGCGTTAATGACAAACAGATTCAGGCCGGTTTCACAAGAGGAGCAGTGCACGCTTGCTATTCCGCTCGTGGGCATCACGTGAGGAGACAAGGCACCAAGGACCTTATTGAGGTGACGTGCACGGGAGTAGGCCCACGAGCCAGGGCTTGGTCACTTGGGTTTTGCGACGTTGCTAGGACTGACCCGAGCATAGGCACCGTGTCTAGCCCCCGCTCGCGTGACGCGCCGGACGGAGATCGCGAGCATGCATGACTCCTGAAAGAGGTAACTTACCAGGCACACATGATACTTAGGAAATAACACTTTACTGCAACATAATAATATGGTTCATTACACAACCAAAAAGATGAGGCTGCGGTGTCCGGCATGGGTCAGCTTGAGGATGGTGCAGCCATGTGGCGCCCTCAGTTTCACATCCAAAAAGAAGAGGCTGCCGTGTCCGGCATGGGTCATCATGAGGATGGTGCAGCCAGGCGGCGCCCTCAGTTTGATCATTCCGCCAGTGCTGAGCATGGGGCTTCCACTCGGTTGTGGGAGGGAGCTCTCGCGGGCCCATCAGGAAAGCGCAAAGAGAGGCTCCGAAGGGTGTACAGCTCCATTTCGTTCGTACGCGTGAGGTCACGGGTAGAACTTGCGGAGGTGTTGGATGTTCCATGTGTTGCGCACTGGAACACCCTCCTCCGTCTCCAGCCGAGTGGCGCTAGGCCGGGAGACATCGACAACTCTGAATGGGCCTTCCCACATGGGTGAGAGCTTGTGGAGTCCTTCTCTGGAGAGGATCCTTCATAGGACAAGGTCGCCAGCTTCGACGGTGCGTGGACGTATGTTGCGGCTGTGATAGCGACGCAAAGCCTACTGGTATCGGGTAGCGTGTAGGGTGGTCTGGCGATGGGCCTCCTCGAGGAGCAGCAGGTCGGCCTCTCGCGAGCCATCCTGATGAGCCTCGTTGAAAGCGAGGACTCGCGGAGACCGTGCTTTAGCTCAGAAGGAAGGACCGCTTCCGCTCCGTAGACGAGGAAGAAGGGAGTTTTGCCAGTTGGCTTGGTTGCTGTTGTGCAGATTGACCATAGCACGGATTGGTGCTCGTCAAGCCAGCCTTTGCCGCAGGCGTCAAGCTTTTTCTTGAAGCTTCGTGTCTTGAGGTTCTTGAGGACCTCTGCGTTGGTGCGTTCGGCCTGGTCGTTGCTTCACGGGTGCGTCATAGAGGCGTAGCAGATCTGCGTGCCAAGGCTGGCATAGTATGACTTGAAGAGGCCGCTGGTGAACTGCGAGCCGTTGTCAGTGCTGATGCGATTGGGGACGCCAAAGCGGCTCACGAGGCCCTTGATGAACTTGACGGCTGATCCTGCCGGGATGGTGCGGACATGCTCCACTTCCGCCCACTTGGTGAACCTGTCGATGGCGACCTAGAGATAGCGGTAGCTGCCTGCCGCGTGAGGGAAGGGGCCCAAGATGTCCAGCCCCCATACCATGAAGGGCCATGAGAGTGGGACCGTTTGGAGGCCCTGCGCCGGCTGGTAGATTTGCTTGGCGTGGAATTGGCAGGCTTCACAGGATTGGACCAGCTCGGTGCCGTCTTGAAGCGCTATGGGCCAGTAGAAGCCACTGCGGAACACCTTGCCGACGAGGGTTCGCGACGAAGAGTGGTGGCCGTAGTCTCCGCCATGGATGTCGGCAAGCAGCTCGCCTCCTTGCTCTTCGGAGATGCACTGTAACTCGATGCCATTGGGGCGCCTGCGGTAGAGCTCGCCATCCTTCTGGCAGTAATCGGTGGCCTGGCGAGCCACACGCTCTGCCTCTGAGTCCTTGTCCGAGAGGGTGCCACTTTGCAAGTAGGTCTTGAACTCCGCGGCCTAGCTATCCGCTTGAGGCTGCAGCGCCAGTAGTAGACGAGCGCCTGAAGATGGGGTGCAGTCAGGTGCGCCCGTGGGCGGTGCGGGTGGGAGGTCCTCAAGAGGCGCCGTGGTGCCTGCGGCAGGTGGCGCAGCTGATGGCTTCAGGAGCCTTTCCTCGAAGACGCCGGGGCGTTGAGGCTCGCGGCGAGATGCTCGCTTGGCGATGTCGTCTGCTTCTTTGTTGCTGCCTCAAGGGACGTGCTGGAGCTCCATGCCAAGGAAACGCTTCTCAAGCTTGCGCACCTCTTCCAGATAGGTGGCCATGTGCTCATCCTTAGGCTTGTAGCTTTTGTTGGAGAAGCTGACGAGGAGCTGGGAGTCGGCCTTGATGACGACGCGCTTGATGCCCAGAGTAGAGGCAGCCTTGAGGCTGGTGATGAGGCCCTCATACTCCACGATGTTGTTGGAGACCTTGTCATCATGCCTGAAGTAGAGTTGGACTACGTAGTAGAGCTTGTCTCCTGTCGGCGAGGTGAGCATGGCGCCAGCCCCCACGCCCTGCCGGGAGAACGCGCCATCGAAATGCATGGTCCAGCCACCAGGTGCTTCGTCCCCAGGCAGGAGGGATTTGACCTCGCGAGGCTCTTCTTGGTGCGGGTCCGTCCATTCCACCACGAAGTCTGCCAAAGCTACACCCTTGACCGTCCTTGTGGTGCAGAATTCTAGCTCGAAGGCCTGCAGCTCGATGTTCCACTCGGCGACGCGGCCTGCGGCATTGGGGCTGCGCAAAACTTGCTCCAGTGGGTAGGATGTGATCACCTTGATGGGATGGCCCTGGAAGTACTGGCGCAGCTTCCTGGAGGCGATGAGGAGTGCGAGGAGGAGCTTCTGCTACATGGGGTAGCGCTCGCACGCATCCCACGGCACCGTGCTGACGGAGTACACAGGGTGCTCGATAAGGCGTGTAGTTGTGGTAGCATCTTGCTCTCCGGAGGGCCCAAGAGGCTCATGAGGCTCAGAGGGCTTGGGAGGCGGCTCGTTTGGCGGCTCGTCAGGGGCCTCCTAAGGAGGGCCCCCGACAGGTCAAGGCGCGACCTCGGCAGGCGAATGCGCGACCTCAGCAAGCTTCTTCTGGATGAAGGAGCACTCCTCCCGTACCTCCACCAAGGCCGCACTAGCCGTCTGGGGTGTGGATGCCAAGTACAGGAGCAGGACCTCGCGAGAGCGTGGCGCGACCATGATGGGTGGGCTCGTCTGGTACCTCTTGAGGTCCTCGAAGGCAGCATCAGCCTTAGGAGTCCACTTGAAGGGGCCGGATCTCTTCATGAGCTTGAAGAACGGCAGGGCTCGCTCGCCGAACTTGGAGATGAAGCGCCCAAACGAGGCCATGCATCCCGCCAGGCTCTGCATTTCTTTGAGGTTCCGGGGAGGATGCATCTTCTCGATGGCCTTGATCTTCTCGGGGTTTGCCTCGATGCCGTGGTGGGAGACCAAGAAGCCAAGCAGCATCCTTCTTGGGCACGTCGCGATCGCGGCCGTGCTTCTGCTCAGGCTCCGCCACAAGCACGGCAGGGCCCTTACGCTTGGCATCTTTGCTCTCGGCCTTGGCGGCATCGGGCGCAACATCTGAGTCATTGTGGATGAAGAGGCGGCCCTCCTCAGCCTTGGCGCACCTGTCGGCGAGGTCGAACAGCTCAACCACGGTGTCAAACTCGTCGTTGATGGCGAGCTTTTCACGTATCCGGACGTCCGTGACGTCGGAGGAGAACGCGGAGACGATGGCGGCATCGGAGGCGCGCGGAATCTTGTTGCGCACTTGGCTGAAGCGCTGGATGTACTTGCGGAGAGTCTCGTCAGGGCACTGGCGCGCGGTGCGCAAGTCGTTGAGCATGAGGGGGCGCTCGTGCGAGCCCTTGAAGTTGGCGACGAACTGCCGACACAGCTCGGCCCACGAAGAGGTCGACGCCTCAAGAAGGTTCATGAGCCAAGAGCGCGGAGCTTCCTTGAGGGCCTTGGGGAACCAGTTCGCCATGACCTTGTCGTCACCGTTTGCCGCCTCGATGCTCAGAGTGTAGAGCTGCAGGAACTCCGTGGGGTTGGGGGTGCCGTCGTAGCGAGGAGGCAGGTCCGGCTTGAACTTCGTAAGCCACACCACGCGGCGCAGCTCACGGGTGAAGGAGCGGCAGCCCCCGATGCTGGAGGTGACACCGCCAGCAAGGGCAGCTCAGTTCTGGTGACCAGCCACCGCGACCTCCTAGATGGTGCGGTCCTGGCGCTGGCGCTGCTGCTCGAGGAGCACGCACGCATCGGGTGGTGCGCGCCTGACGTTCTAGCAGCTCTCGTTGACGGGGTCTGGTGAAGATGCGTTCCGGGACGGCTCTCGCGCCCGCGCGCCGCGGTGGCGCCCGGCGCCCTCGTTGGACGGAGGAAGAGACGATGGAGGCGCGCCATGCTCCACCTCCCCAGCGCGCAGCAACGAAGGGTGGAGCGAGTGAGAAGGCATAGGGACGTCCCCGGTGACGTTGACAAGCTCGGTGATGCGGCCTAGCCAGGCATCATAGCCGGCCTCAGTGGGGCGGTAGCGCAGCAGCTCACACGCCATGAGCAGCGCGGCCTGCGGGCCTGGCGGCTCGCGGCGGGCGATCGAGGAGGCGGTGGCGGTGTGTCCCGCCGGCTGCACGGACGGATGGAGGGAAGAAGCCTGCTGCTCCGTACCAGGGGGGTCGGTGGCGGCTCCTGCGCAGCGACGACGGTTGTCACGGGTGACCGGCTCCGTCTGGGTCACCCTGACCAACCTGCCCTCCGCGTGCTCGCGTCGAGCGTCGGCCATGGCGATGTCGAGGCGGAAGGAGTGGAAGCGTCCCCCTACCTGGTGCGTCAAATGTCAGAATCGGAGCTCCGGGAACCCTGGTTCGAACACTGGGGGCACACTCATTCCTACCCGCTAGACGGTGACCACGGCGAGAGCACGCTATGCACAGGGCACGACAGGGGACACAGCAGCTACCCAGGTTCCACCTTGCGGTGTAAAACCCTACTCCTGCTTGTGTTTTGGATTGCTCTGGTGAGTACAAGGGTACAAGGTCGGAGAAGGTGGAATCAATCCCCCTCTACGATGGCAGCACTGCCCCTTTTATAGCCACCTTGGTTGTCTTCCCCCGAAAACGTTGGCGGGAAGGGTAGCCACACACAACGGCAATTTGAAAGGGGACAGGCGCCCAGGCTTGTCCTGACAAAAGGCGGTCTTCGCCTGTAAAGGTGTTATCCATGACGCGCCGGTGGGCTCGGTGATGACCTCCGCCCTGCACGCCTTATCATCCTGGTCTTCATACACCAAACGGGCAGGCTTTGGGACTTGCTTTGGGGGTGGGCAGCTGGCGCTGCCCCCTTAGCACCAAAGAGGAAATCCTCTCTGTCCGCGCCTGCTGGTACGGTCCTGTCGCTGTTCGTCGCCAAGCGCGTCACCCACGTGGTGGACACAGGACTGCGCGGCTGACGCTAGGCTCGGGTGGCTTCAGCAGGCCGCCTCGGGAGGCTGCCTCACGAGGCTTCCTGCTGCAACTGCTAAGTCTTGATGGTTCGCTCCTTGCGGAGGGGTCCTCATGAGGTCGGCTCCTCGCGAGGTGTCTTGCTTCATGGCGCCCACTGATGGGCCGCCTCTTGGGCCTTCGCTAGGCGTTGCTTCCTGGGCCACAGGCAGACGGGCCATGGTACCCTGGTTCCCTCTGGCCAGATAGTTTTAACCTTGTACTCACCGCCGATCATGGAGATTTGGGAGGCCATGGAGTTTGGAGGAGGGCTAGGAGAAGTGGAATTGCTGTAATGTGAAAGGACATGATGAGTGGGAGCGAACTGCTATAATGTTAAAGGACGGGGACGAGTAGGAGCGAACTGCTAGTGGTTTTCCGATTTTAAAAATGCTGAGTAGGGCATGCGAACGGCGTGGGGTAGTGGCTTGCCTGGTGGATAAATGGCTGCATGCCCCCAAAGAGTTCTCTAGTACTATGGGAGACCCACTAGATGTCATGTCTACTAGACCCACTTCGTAGGGCTGACAGTATAGGATCTGCGTGTTCGCACGCCATGCCGGTGTGTGCATGCAACTTTGACTTAATTCCGTCAAGCGTTGCGCCTCCCACGACCGTCACCTCGCTCACGCTGTCGCGCCCTTTCAGACTTCGGATGGCTATAAATGAGCATTTTTTTCCGATTTACCCTATCTCTAAGGCCCGTTTCCTAATAACTCCTCATGCTAGTTACTCTCTACCGGTCCTTTCTCCTTTTTTCCATTGGTGGAAACAACTAGCATGCCAGTGGGTGGGAATTCCATTGGTCTTCATGAGGGGGCTGCATTAACCGCACCGTGAGAATACAATTGCATGTATGCATATCGTGGGAAACCAACTCTATTTAATTAACTAAACAGGATCTTGATTGGAGTAGCCAGTAGTCATCCACCTTGGTCACGATGCGATTCCTAGTGAGCCTTACACCAGACCAGAGGGAGTACTTCGCATGCATGATACTTCTTCCTCCGTCCAGGTGCGTTAGGCTATATGATGTTGCCATGTCATATATAGTCATCACTGATAGTCACTCATACAACAAGGTTAGCTATAAGGTTGGCTATAAGAGTACTGTTTTTTACCTTCTCTCTATCTTGTTCTTCATATTTCTTGCATTTGCCAAGGAGTACGCATATAGCTAGGCCCTTGCATGAGAGCCCAGTCCCACCATTTTTCCATTTCTCTCTACTCCACATAGGCAAAACTGCCATGTAAGCGGGCTATAAGCTCATTATTGTACTTACTCTTCAGAAAATCATAAAGTATTAGCTGCGATGTATAGTAGTAATTAAACTGTGCCTCGTTTAACTCAACCGCCTCATGCACCCACCTCCCTCTTGATTCATTTTTCTCATTCGCCCTACCAGGGAACCCGTTCGCCTACAAATCTTTTCCTCTCCATGTGTGAAAACAATCTGTTGCATGACTCTCCTTCTCCCCCCCCGTAGTCCCACCTGTCCTCCCCGTCTGAAAACAATCTGCATGCATGACTCTCCCTCCTGTGCTCGTCCAATCTCCTCCTACCTAATAAATCGTAGATCACCTAAACCCTAAACCATTGTGACCAGCAATAACTCCACCTCTCCCCCTGGATTCAGCTCGGTGCCCCCTCCCTCTTAATTTCCTCCAACAAAATAATGCCCACCTAGCTATTATGTTAATCATGCAACCTACTCCCTAGCCCTAGGCATAGGTGTACCATTGCTCGCTATAAATACTGCGCCTCCCACGGCATTCCGAAGAACGCTCACATTCATCTCCTTTATCTCCTCGCCCTCCCTCTCAATTACGGACCCATCGACCACCATGGCATTGCCCCTCCCTATCCCTAGGCACCCCTCGCTACCCCGCGCGAAGGGTCATGCGTCAGCATTTCGTTCTTCGCCACCACAATTCGAGGAGGACGCATCGGTGTTCCGCTCCTCACTGCCACGAGTCGAGGATGACGCGTCCGCGTTCTGCTCCTCGCCATCACCACGACGCATTGAGGTGGACGTGTCGGCGTTCCCAGTCTCGCCACCACGCATATCGAAGGACGCGTCAGCGCCCCACTACGAGGAAGACGTCGTGCCGGCCCCCAAGCCCCCCCCAGCTTGGAGGAGATATGGAAAGAAATGGAAGTCGCCTTGTGGGAGGCTTTGCCTCCGATGGAGCGCGCCAAAAGAGAGGAGGAGAAGAAGGCCGAGGAAGAGAAGCGTGCCATGAGGGATGCTGCTTGGCAGGCCTATGTCACCTCTGAGAGAGTCAGGCAATTCGCTCTTTGGCAGAAGGCTCATGCGAGGGCCGTGTGGGAGGCGGACGACGCCCGTGCCAAAGCCCTGAGTGCAGTCGGGTCCAAGCGCCTCATCTACGCTTGGCGGTACATCGATTGGGTGCACGCTTCCAGAGAGGAGGAGGACCTGTTGGCGCCGGATCACCAGACCGGTGAGATCGCGCTCGCCCGCCGGCAAGCCGCTAATCAGCTCCTCGCGACTTGCGAGACCGAGGAAGAGGCGTTATCTCGCCGCGCTGCGAAACGGCCGCGCACCAGGGCACTCGTGGCATGCCGCAAGCGGTCCTGCGAGCATCGTGGCTTTTATTAGGAATAATTTAGTGTCATAAGGTGATCCCATTGGTAGGTAGGAGTACTCATAGTTTTCTATGGTATTGGGACGGAAATGATAAATCCCAAACGCTCGGGACTTATTAGCGTCCTTAATTAATTATGTATAAAAGGAACAAGTTTGAAAACCTTTTGTATCCGTACGCTTGTTACTTTTTGTAAGTAGAGTATGTACATATATAGCACGAAGTTGAACACTATATATCACAGTACACGTCTCTCTCTAGTACACGTCTCTCTATATATCTAGGCTTATTGACTAGGACAACTAGTATGTATACACACGTGCGAATGCACGTTCGAACATTACGATGTGGTTTTGGTAAAAGTAGTAAAATAGTAGACAACCTTGTTTTCTGATGAGCAATAAATGGTGGGACTCATTCTCATTTGATTGTCTACTTCCTTCTCTCTGTAGATTTTTCTCTATCGTAGTAGTACTATAGTATCTCACTGGTCGGGAGGCATGCAAATTTTTCGAACAAGTGCCCTTGTGATTGTTCCAGAACAGTACGGATGCAGCAGCTAGCTACTGTTCTAGCGAATCCCGCAGATCAGCTATTCGATCTGTGCCCTATGCACCGGGGAGGGAGTAGTGGCCTTTGGCGGCACACCGTACGTACTAGCACGTACTCCTACGAGTGACTCCTACTACCCTCCGTTGCATAATGTAGTGCATATAGACTTTTTGAAAAGCCAAACTTCACTAAATTTGACCCAGTTTTTGGAGAAAAATATTTGTATCTAGAATGCAAAACATATATCATTAGATTCATCACAACACATAGTTTCATAATTTATATATTCACTATTATAGATATAAGTAGTTTTCTATATAAACTTGGTCAAAGTTTGTAAAGTTTGACTTTTCAAAAAATCTATATGCACTACATTTCTTTTGCAAGTACTACTACTACTCCCAAACCGCTTCGTACACCCTCGGTCGTATTTTTTCCTACGAAGTTGTGCCGTGCAATTGGAATTCCAACTTGAGTAGTAGTAGTAGATAGGGATCGAGCGTGCTGCTTTAGGATCGACCGTAAATGTGGAGAGATGAACCGGACTGCAGAGAGAGGAAATGCAATAAAGATAGGAGTGATATGATGGTTGCTTGTCCGTTCATTTTACCAGGCCAGTTACTACTGGGAGTGGTGGGGTTTTGTGATATGACGGCTTTACTGCCGCGCCACGAGCGGGGTGAGACTCCCCTGCAGTGCCGCCCTCTACTCTAGTACTACTCCTACTTCTGTCCCGGTTTACTAGCACCACTCGTATTTCGACTTTTCGACCTATATGTTTTACTATAAATTTAACTAGTACTAGTAGGGAAATAGTACTCCAGTATAAGTTCGACGTCGGAATCACGTGACACATGTGGTAAGCAATCCAAACAATTCAAATAAAAATAAATTTGACGTTGGATTCGGGTTAAAAAATAGTGTATGTTATATGCCCTGGCAAAAATAATATTATTGGAAAGTGCATTCAAATGCAAATTATGATGGTTGTGAGTTGAGAAACCGGTTCCGACGAACGAAGATAAAGCAGCACGAATCACACTCGAGGGAGCTGGCCCTCACGGGCTGCAGGACGGAGGCTAAGGGCAGACGTACGGATCTTGGTAATGAAATCGGTGAGAGCGTCGGTGTCCACATGCTTAGACAGCTGCTTCCACTGAGCGAAGACTAATGATGAACAGTTAACTTGGTAATGCATATGCCCAAGTGAACCTCCTTGGAGTCCCCGTGCAGCATGTTGGGCTTGACATGCGCATGAAGCCATCCCTGTTCCATGTCCACCTTGCCGGGAACGGAGCAGCTCGCCATAGTCTCATTCAGCCTGAGGGAGCCGCCGAGGTCGCCCTCGTACGCCAGAGGGGCATCAACAGTAAGCACGCACCTGTACAGCGGCTTCGTTTCGGCGTCGGCAGCGTTACCCCTGATGCACACGATAGAGACGGGGCGGCGGCCTGCGCGGGCCCTGCCGGTGCCCACGGCCAAGAGGAAGACGCTGCCGTCCTCCTCCGTGACAAGAAGGCGGCGGTGATCCTCCAGCGACTCTGGCACGGGGAACAGGTAGCACGTCTCGTACTTGATGTTCGCCACGGGCCAGTAGTGTTTGCCAGACGGTGCCGTGAGGTGATGCACGAGGCTCGCCAGTGAGCCCTCAAACGGTGGCATGCACTCATAGCAGTAGCAGGGCGCGTGCGCGCATCTAGACCTATGGTCCGCCACCGAGTGGTAGGCGACGGACCTCTCGCAGCCAAAACTCTTGTACACACAGGGCACCTTGCAGGCATCGACTAGGCCATCCATGAAATGGGAGTGGCTGTAGAGGACGTCGCGCCCGCTGCATTGAGCGCAGGAGTAGCACACGAAGCGGTAGATCGTACATAGTACTCCCCCTGTTTCTTTTTAGTTTGCAAATAACTCCAAACACCACGTAGACACGCTCGCTGACCAGAAACACGGAGTACGTAGTACCATTTTACAACTATTAGTATCAATGTTAGTGGTCAGCCGGTGCAAGTTCTAGCGCTTGGTGTTTTAACCTTTTTTTTAGTAATGATATCTGGCGAACGTTCGCCATGAGCCCAATCCTGGCGAATGCCCACATAACCGCCAGATTTCCATCCGACGATGGCCTTTTTTTAAGCCCATGGTATTTGACAAAACTGCCACCCTTACACATGTAACTACGACGCGGGCGTTTGCAACTGCCATGTCTCCCAGCGAACGTTTTATGGGGATTGGCATTAGCACCGATGGTGGTTTGTAGTCGTTCCACACTCAGGCATTGAATTTGTACTATTTACTATACTACTCCGGTAGAGTAGAGTCCTACTCTGTCAGGCTAGTGGGAACTGGGGAACCATGGCCCGTCTGCCTACGGCCCAGGAAGCAACGCCTGGCGAAGGCCCAAGAGGCGGCCCAGCTACGGGCACCGCAAGACAAGACACCTCTCGAGGACCCCCCTCCACCAGGGGCGGACCCACCAAAGACTTAGCAGGAAGCCTCGCGAGGCCCCCTCGCGAGGCGGCCTCCCGAGGCAGCCTCCCGACGCCACCCGAGCAGGGCGTTGCCTGGCACCAGCCTCACGGTCACCTGCCCGCCACGTGGGTGACGCACCCTCGCAAGACGACGACAGCGGTAGGGCCGTACTAGCACGCGTGGCCAGGGAGGATTTCCTCTTTGGTGATAAAGGAGCAGCACCAGCGGCTCACTAGCAAAGCAAGTCCCAAAGCTTGCCCGTTTGGTGTATGAAGACCAGGACGATGAGGCGTGCAGGGCAGATGTCATCACCGAGCCACCGACGCATCATGGATAGCGCCTTTGCAGGCAGAGACCACCTTTTGTCAGGATAAGACTGTGCACCTACCCCCCTTTGAATTGACGTTGTGTGGCAACCCTTCCCACCAATATTTTTGGGAAAGAGGACCAACGCAGCTATATAAGAGGGCAGGGTGCACCCTTAGAGCAGGTCAGCCATTTCCCCACCTTCTCCTACATTGTACGCTTGTACACACAATCTCACCAGAACAATCCCAACCAAGCAGGAGTAGGGTTTTACACCGCACGGTGGCCCGAACCTGGGTAGCTGCTGTGTCCCCTATCGTGCCCTGTGTGTGAGGGTGCTCTCGCCGTAGTCTCGCCGTGGTCACCGTCTAGCCGGTAGGAACGAGCTTGCCCCCAGTGTTCGAACCAGGGTGCCCGGAGCCCAGCTTCCGACACATAGCGCGCCAGGTATGGGCAAGGATTTTGTCCCTTCCGCCTCGACTACGACATGGACGACGCTCGACGCGAGCGTGCCGCGCGCCGGGGCGCCAGGGTGGCCCAGACAGAGCCGGCCACCAACGACGCCCATCGTCGCTGCGCCGGCGCCGCCACTGACCCCGCTGCGTGGGAGCAGCAGGCCACCTCCCTCCATCCGTCCATGCAGCCGCCCGGCCACACCGCCACGGCATTCTCGCTCGCCCGCCGTGACCCACCAGCCTCGCAGGCCGCGCTGCTCATGGCGCGTGTGCTGCTGCACTACCGCCCCACCGAGGCCGGCTACGACACCTGGCTCGCCTGCATCACCGAGCTCGTCAACGCCGCCAGAGACGCCCCTGTGCCCTATCACTCACTCCACCCTCCGTCGCCGCGCGCCGAGGAGGTGGCGCATGGTGCGCCTCCACCGCCTCCCCCGTCCAACGAGGACGCCGGGCGCCACTGCGGCCCGCGGGCGCGAGAGCCGTCCCGCGGCACGTCCTCACCGGACCACGACGATGCCAGCTGCCAGATCGTCCAGCGCGCGCCGCCCGACGCGTGCGTCATTCTCGAACGGCAGCGCCAGCGCCAAGACCGCACCATCCAGGAGGTGGCCGCAGTGGGGCGCCAAAACTGCACCGCGCTCACCGGAGGTGTCGCCTCCAGCAGCGGGGGCTTCCGTGCCTTCACACGCGAGCTCCGCCGTGTGGTGTGGCCCACGAAGTTCAAGTCGGAGCTGCCTCAGCACTACTGTCACGCCCAATATGCGATCCTATTCTCGAGGAACTCAGAGGTCTCACCAAGAGTAGAAGCGCATATTGAAGATGCTTGTAAGGTACTTGAAAAATCCCGGAGACGGTACTTGACGATACCAAGTGGCACAAGGCGAGTTACACGACCACGGTAGTCTTCGGAATTGGGGCTCCGCGTAGACGAATTAGACGGGTCAGGGACTCTGTTGGCGGCGAAGCAAGGCTAACCAGTGAGTCGGAACAGGGACCAGCGAGGCGTGGGGATGACAGGAGGAGGCTCGCGAGGCCATGGAGACGGCCGGCAGCCGAACTGCTGGTGGACGCAGGCAACAGCGATTCAGGAACTTGTCGTCCTCCAGTGGTGGCCTTGGCCAAACTTGAGGAAGAGGAGGCAGCGGGGTCGGCCATGGGGAAGACCTTGGCGCGAGAGGCACAGGGGCTGGGCTTGGGCCTGGAGCAGAGGAGACGCGACGAGGCACAAGACGGCGTGGCTCGCGAGCAGAGGCCGTACGGGGTCAGCGGGCGCTCGGGTGACCTGCAAAAATGGCAGCAATGGCGACGCGGCAGCTCTCCGGTAGCTGCCCACTGTCGGAAGGGTGGCAGGGACAGCGAGCAGCCATGGACCCGATGGAGCTCGTGTCGGGCGCGGCGAAGGAGAGGCATCGGGCCCGAGCGGAGGAAGGAGAGGCGCCATGGCGTGGCCGTGGCTGGGAGACGAAGGGGCGCGTGAGGAGGCCGGCGGCTTGCTGCAGCAAGGGAGGCGAGGCGGCGGAGCTTGATGGCGAGGTGGCGGAGCTTGATGGCGAGGCGGCGGAGTTGATGGTGGTGGCGGCCATGGGAAAGAACCCGGAGCTCGGGGCGCGAGTGCAGGAGGCGCAGGCGGAGAGGAGAGACAGGGCGCGGGTCGAGGGAGGTCGTCGGCGGCGGCGGAGCCTCGCTGGGGCGGCGGCGGAAGGCGGCGCTGGGGTACCTCCAGGCGAGGGGACCAGGCGGCTCTCCTGTGTCGTGTGTGTCGTGTGTGTGGAGGCGGCTGGGCCTTGGGCCGGCCTGGGAGAAGGAAGGAGAGGCCGGCCCGGCTGGGAGGCAGAGGCCTGGGGGTTTGTGGGTTGGTTCGGTGGAGAGGGGAAGGCCAGGCTCACCGGACTGCTCTCTTCCTTCCTTCTCTTTTCATTCACAGAGAATAGACAGAACGAAAAAGAGAGAAGCGAAAGGTTAGAGAAAGATTTTTGGGCATGGGGTAATTTGCCTGGACTCGCCAAATGAGTTGAACCCAAGGAAAATGGAAATGATCATGTGGGTGTAGTTTGAATTCAAACTCATTTGAATTTAATTCAAAATGGGTTTGAATAGGAAGTGGGTGTTTGGAAGGTCCAAAAATGTTCAGATTTTTGGTGGGGCTTGGATAAATGGAGAAAGAATTATAGACAAGGTTTGGAGGTCAAACTTGAAGCAGAAAAAGGCATGGGATTTTAATTGTAAGTGTGTTGTGGTTAATTCCAAATAAATGGAATATTTTACTATAGCTCCCTATAAATATTGGGAGGATAAGTATATGTTCTAAAGAGAAAACACCATGTGCAATCCCTCAATTTAAATAGATCAAAGATCTATGCAATTTATTTATGAGAAAACATATGGGTTGCAAAAAATTGATGGCATGATGACATGATGCAATGCAAAAATAAAATAAAATAGCTCAAACAATAGAATAATAATAATTACGGAAGGCATCGGTCTCGGGCTGTTACAACTCTCCCCCACTTACAAGAGATCTCGCCCCGATATCTAAGCATGAGAATAGGAAGAGGAAAAAGAAGAGGTAAAACAAAGTTGCTTCTTTGACAAACGAGTGAAAACGAACAAACCTTGAAAATTGCACAAGACAACGGATGGCACGAAGAACAAGAACGAATTCAGGCAGCACTCCGGTTGAAGAGAGAATCGAAAACTTGATTAGATTAAAAGAACTTGAAAAGAGGACACAACACTTCGGTAAAATTGATAAGCAAGGAAAGAACATGATCTTGGCGAATTGAGATAATGGTTCGAAGAGAGAAGCATCGCAAAGCCTCCGGAACGAAGGAATAGAAGATAAATCGTTGGAAAGAATAGAACGGAGAAGAAAATGACAACTTCTCTCACCATTGAATTTGAAAAACATCCTTACAAAGAAGATTGAATGGAGTTGTTGGAAAATCAACAACGAAAAGAATAAGCTTGTTGTGGGCTTATGGAAAACATCTCAAAATTATAAGGTGACAACCGGCCACTAACGGAAACAACTGATTGCTTGAGACCTTGAAGAGATGAAAACCTCTTTCACCGAGAAGAGAAGGAGAAACTCGGATCATTGATAAACACCGCAATAGCAACAATCCTTAGGATAGGCATTATGTGAAATCTTTACCACGATAACTCCGACGAAGAGATTGATGGGTTGAAAAGATCTCCTGGGCGAAGTGAAAATGATGGGTTTAACATATCTCATTTCTGACAACTTGTGAATCATGAACCATGAAGGGAAATTGTCAAAAACAACATAGCAGCACCTCAAAAGACAAGGTAGAAAGAATTTGCACATCGGAATGGAAGATAAAACATGCTTGAGCTCCTCAAAACAAAACATGTGTTGAACATCATGTTTATTTCAGAGTATAGCTTGGAGGATCTTAGCTTCGAGAAAGAATCTTGAAGAACACTTCGAGAATGAATTAAATCCTTAACGAACCACCATGAAGAAGCTCTCGAAGGACTCCGGATAGATAGCCAAATGATCGAAATGAAAGAAAAGTTGAAAAGAACAAGGTGAAGACTTGCAACGATTTCCTTGGAACACCTTGATAACAAAGAAATGAAGCTTCGAAATGAGATAACCGATAATACTTGGAACTCGGGAAGAAAAGATGAAGCGAAGGAACCGAGATTTCCTTCATCATGAACAAAACAGAATAACATCAAGCTTGAATCATGAATCTTCAAAAGAACGGACAAGGATTTAAGAGAAACTCTTCTTCGGTCTTCAAAATTGAGAATGACAACAAGAACCACCATGAAGAATTTGTGAGATACTCCGAATAATGAAGAATACAAAGGTTAAGCCAAAGATGAAAAGAATTTGAAAGTGATCTTGGAGAGGCATATGACTGATGGAATCCATTCTTACGTCAAACTTTGAAAAAAATTGAGAATAGCACCGGAAAAATTAGAAGAGTCAGGTAAGATCCTGGGAAAAGACCTGTGGGTTATGGGCCCACTCAAAAGAAACACCGTTGGAATTGATCACTTGAAGAGATTGCACCGGTTGATTTGGAAGACTTGAATGAGGTAACAATCGCAAAATAGCTCGAACGGATCTTGAATGGAAACATGAATCTTCTGAGATAATTTCGGCACTCCGGGGAAGAATAGAGAGAGGTGAATATCCACTAGATTCTTGGATAAGAACTTCCAACACAGGAAAATATTTGAATCAATGAAAGGGAAATGATCAACACCGAAAGCTTGAATTAAATCCACCGGAAAAGAAAACGAGAACGAAGAATGATGAACTTGTAGCTCCTGAGCATCTTCACGAGAAATCACCGGCTAAGAACATTGAAGGAAAGGAATGAAGAGACTTCTCATGAATAAAATGGATACTTGATTGAGGTCTCTGGCTCCGTGAAGAAAAGGGTGGGAGGGTGGGAAAAAATAAAGACAACTTCGGATGGATGAAACGAACACCATTGAGAAAACTGAGAATTGATCTTGCAAATGTTGAAAGGATCGAATTAACTCAAGGAGAAGCACGTCGGTTGAAAAAAAATTTACATGACAATCTGGATGATCAAGAAGGATTAGCGCTCCCATTGAAATATGAGAACACCGCTTAGGAAAGGTATGGAATCAACACTTGACTCCGAAGCAACTCAAATACCGCAACTCAAAACAAAACAAAGGATTTGGCTTGCAGAATAAGCCGGAACAAACATAAGATAGAGATTTCGTCCGAGATTTTCATGATGGGGCCCACACGGGCTCGATCGTACAGCAACCATCAAGTACATTGCTGCCCTTGACATACGAAGCATCCCCGAGCCGTAGCAAAGCTACAGGGGCTCTTTAAGACACCACGAGATCACTGTAAAAACGACCGTGAGCAGGCGGACCACTAGACGTTAAACCCCAATCTCATATCATGCATCTGTCAGAAAGATATCCTGGGTAACTACTTGAATTCCCACCTAAGAACTCCCGAAACTTCTTGGTTATGCGATCAGGTTACGGGTCCAGGAACCTACTCTGCAATCAACAACCTAATCAGCTGCAACTGCATCCGCAACCCTTAACACACAACCGAGAAACTTCGCAAATTCGTCTACCTCAGACCTTCGAAAACACAGCGATACTAGTCACGGTGCATCATCCGAGCTATCTCCTCCAGTACTGGGGAAAAGTCACGGCACTATTTGCCACCACAAAAAGTATAGAAGCGTTTCGATGTCGGCGTCCTCTGGTATTCAGGAACTGGAACGATAGCGAATGTGACAAGAACCCCTTGGAGCTCAACTCCTCGGGTCCAATCCATACGGTCAGGAGGCACCAAGACAGAATTCCCGTCACAACGATATCATAACGATTCCAAAATACCCGCGTGATCCTAAAAAAAAATTTGAGTGAGAAGAGTAGTAGAATCAAAACACCTACGTCACAATTCCTCACCAGAGCGATGAAGGGGATAAGGAGTAAAAAGAATTCCTACTCTCCGACATATAACTAGACTCAAAATAGTTTTCCTTCTATACTCCCCAATGGTTCGATCAATCAAGGGGCTCCTATGGCCGGTCGAGGCTCTGATAGCAACTTGTCACGCCCAATATGCGATCCTATTCTCGAGGAACTCGGAGGTCCCACCAAGAGTAGAAGCGCTTATAGAAGACGCTTGGAAGGTACTTGGTGAAAAATCCCGGAGAAGGTACTTGACGATCCCAAGTGGCAAAAGGCGAGTTACACGACCACGGTAGTCTTCGGACTTGGGGCTCCCCGTAGATGAATTAGATGGGTCAGGGACTCTGTTGGCGGCGAAGCAAGGCTGACCAGTGAGTCGGAACAGGGACCAGCGAGGCGTGGGCATGACAGGAGGAGGCTCGCGAGGCCATGGAGACGGTCGGCAGCCGAACTACTGGTGGAGGCAGGCAACAGCGATTTAGGAACTTGTCGTCCTCCGGTGGTGGCCTTGGCCAAACTTGAGGAAGAGGAGGCAGCGGGGTCGGCCAAGGGGAAGACCTTGGCGCGAGAGGCACAGGGGCTGGCCTTGGGCCTGGAGTAGAGGAGACGCGACGAGGCACAAGATGGCGTGGCTCGCGAGCAGAGGCCGAACGGGGTCAACGGGCGCTCAGGTGAACTGCAGAAATGGCAGCAATGGCGACGCGACAGCTCTCCGGTTGCTGCCCACTGTCGGAAGGGTGGCAGGGACAGCGAGCAGCCATGGACCCGATGGAGCTCGTGTCGGGCACGGCGAAGGAGAGGCATCGGGTGCGAGCGGAGGAAGGAGGGGCGCCATGGCACGGCCGTGGTAGGGAGGCGAAGGGGCGCGCGAGGAAGACGGCGGCTTGCTGCAGCAAGGGAGGCGAGGCGGCGGAGCTTGATGGCGAGGCGGCGGAGCTGATGGTGGTGGCAGCCTTGGGAAGGAGCCCGGAGCTCGGGGCGCGAGTGTAGGAGGCGCGGGCGGAGAGGAGAGACAGGGCGCGGGTCGAGGGAGGTCGTCGTCGGTGGCGGAGCCTCACTGGGGCGGCGGCGCAAGGCGGCACTGGGGTACCTCTAGGCGAGGGGACCGGGCGGCGCTCCTGTGTCGTGTGTGTCGTGCGTGTGGAGGCGGCGCTGGGAGAAGGGGATCGAGGGAGTGAGGGCTGTGCGTGGGGGTCGGGCTATGGTTAGATGGTGGCGGCTGGGCCTTGGGCCGGCCTGGGAGAAGGAAGGAGAGGCCGGCCCGGCTGGGAGGCAGAGGCCTGGGGGTTTGTGGGTTGGTTCGGTGGAGAGGGAAAGGCCAGGAGGCCTGCTCACCGGACTGCTCTCTTCCTTCCTTCTCTTTTCATTCACACAGAATAGACAGAACAAAAAAGAGAGAAGAGAAAGGTTAGAGAAGGATTTTTGGGCATGGGGTAATTTCCCTGGACTCGCCAAATGAGTTGAACCCAAGGAAAATGGAAATGATCATGTGGGTGTAGTTTGAATTCAAACTCATTTGAATTTAATTCAAAATGGGTTTAAATAGGAAGTGGGTGTTTGGAAGGTCCAAAAATGTTCAGATTTTTGGTGGGGCTTGGATAAATGGAGAAAGAATTATAGACATGGTTTGCAGGTCAAACTTGAAGCAGAAAAAGGCATGGGATTTTAATTGTAAGTGTGTTGTGGTTAATTCCAAATAAATGGAATATTTTATTATAGCTCCCTATAAATATTGGGAGGATAAGTATATGTTCTAAAGAGAAAACACCATGTGCAATCCCTCAATTTAAATAGATCAAAGATCTCTGCAATTTATTTATGAGAAAACATTTGGGTTGCAAAAAATTGATGGCATGATGACATGATGCAATGCAAAAATAAAATAAAATAGCTCAAACAATCGAATAATAATAATTACAGAAGGCATCGGTCTCGGGCTGTTACAGCTACGACGGCACCCCCGACCCTATGGAATTTCTGTAGCTCTACACTTTGGGCATCGAGGCCGTGGGCGGCGATGACAAGGTCATGGCAAACTGGCTCCCCATGGCGCTTAAGGATGCCGCGCGCTCGTGGCTCATGAACCTCCCTGAGGCCTCTGTCTCTTCGTGGTCCGAACTGTGCCAGCAGTTCGTCGCCAACTTCAAGGGCACGTACGAGCGCCCTCCGACGCTCAACGACCTACGCGCCGTACGCCAGTGGCCCGACGAGACCCTCCGCAAGTACATCCAGTGCTTCAGCCAGGTGCGCAACAAGGTCCCATGCGCCTCCGACACCGCCATCTTCTCCGCATTCTCCTCTGGCATCACGGACATCAGGATGCTTGAGAAGCTCGCCATCAATGACGAGCTCGACACCGTCGTCGCCCTGTTTGACCTTGCCGACTGGTGCAGCAAGGCTGAGGAGGGCCGTCTCTTTACCCACAATGACCCCGACGCGGCACCAGACGCCGCCAAGGCCAGGAGCAAAGACGCCAAGCGCAAGGGCCCCGCCGTGCTTGCGGCAGAGCCTGAGCAGAAGCGCGGCCGTCAGCACGACCTGCCCAAGAAGGACAGCCGCCCTCTCTCTGCCTACCACAGCATGCATTCCCACAGCATCGAGGACTGCCATGAGCTCAAGCTGCTTCGCGACGAGCGGCTGGGCCGCCCCGGCGACCGCAACGATCGCGGTGCTGGCTGTGGAGGCGGCTGCAACAGCAACCTCTGGGGAGACCACAACAACAACGACAACAACAACTTCTGGCAGGGCTGGCATGACCAGTCGCGGCAGGCCAACCCCCAAGCCAACGCCGCTTTGCCGCCGCCACCTCGAAGGAACAACGGCAACCAGCCTGACAAGGGCGCTGGGGGCTACCAGGAGCCTCGCGAAGTGGCTTGCATCCTCGGCGGGGTCCAGGCCCCTGCATCCAACCGCCACTTCAAGCAGTTCTCTCGCGAGGTGAACGCAGCCCTCCCGAGGCCTGAGGCTTCTCAGCCCCTCAAGTGGTCATAGTACGCAATCTCCTTCAACTCCAAGGACCACCCCAAGTCCACAAGTGTTGTGGGCACGATCCCCATGCTGTGCACTCCCACCATCAGCAACGTCGCCGTCACCAAGACGCTTGTCGACGGAGGCGCAGGCCTCAACGTGATCTCCATCGAGACCTTTGAAAAGTTCCAAGTGCCCTACGAGCAACTGATGCCGACAAGGCTCTTCTCAGGCGTGACTGATGGCTCGACCTTGCCCCTGGGGTAGGTGCGCCTCCCCGTCACCTTCGGCACCCGCAAGAGCTACCACACCGAGCTCATCAACTTCGATGTGGCACACATTGGCCTGCCCTACAATGCCATCCTGCGCTACCCCGCGCTCGCCAAGTTCATGGCAGTGACCAATCACGCCTACAACATCCTCAAGATGCCGGGCTGCAGCAACATCATCACCGTCCACTGCGACAAGAAGGAAGCAGTCCGCTCCCTCGAGCGCGCTTACAAGGCTGCTGCCACCGCCTACCCCGCTAATGAGGATGATGTCGAGCCTGCCGAGGCTGCACCCGCGAAGAAGAAGCATCTGTTCTCTCAGGCACGCGCTGAGATGAAGAAAGTGTCGGTGGACGGCAGCAACTCAGGGCCTGCCTTCTCCATCGGCACCGGCCTCTCTCCTGCATAGGAAGGCGCGCTCGTCGGCTTCCTTCGGGCAAACGTGGATGTATTTGCTTGGCCAGCATCTGATTTGTCCGGTGTGCCGAGAGGGGTGATCGAGCACCACTTAGCGGTGTGCCCCAACGCACACCCTGTGAAACAAAAGGCATGGCGCCAAGCGATAGAGAAGAAAGAGTTCATCGTCCAAGAAGTTCAGAAACTGCAAGAGGCAGGAGTCATCCGTGAGGTTCGCCATCCCGAATGGCTCGCTAACCCAGTCGTAGTACCCAAGAAAGGCGGGAAGGAGCGAATGTGCGTCGACTTCACGAGCCTCAACAAAGCCTGCCCTCAAGATCCCTTCTCGTTGCCTCACATCGACCAGATCATGGACTCCACCGCCGGGTGTGAGTTGCTGTGCTTCCTAGACACCTTCTCAGGCTACCACCAGATCAAGATGGCAACGGAAGACGTGGAGAGAAAGGCCTTCATCACCCCCTGCGGAATATACTGCTACATCTGCATGCCCTTTGGCCTGAGGAGTGCTGGAGCCACCTTCCAGAGGCTGATGCGCATTGCCCTGGCGCCCCATATGGGAAGAAACGCGGAGGCCTACATCGACGACATTGTTGTCAAGACGCGCGAGGCCTAGTCCCTCATTGCGGACCTCGAAGAAACATTTGCCAACCTGCTCAAGGTCAACCTCAAGCTCAACCCCGACAAGTGCATCTTCGGGGACCCTTCCGGCAAGCTGCTTGGCTTCTTGGTCTCCCACCGCAGCATCAAAGCCAACCCCGAGAAGATCAAGGCCATCGAGAGGATGCACCCTCCCCAGAACCTCAAGGAAATGCAGTGCCTGGCAGGATGCATGGCCTCGCTTGGGCGCTTCATCTCCAAATACGGGGAGTGAGCCCTGCCGTTCTTCAAGCTTATGAAGAGATCCGGCCCCTTCAAGTGGACTCTTGAGGCTAACACGGCATTTGAGGACCTCAAGCGGTACCTGACAAGCCCGCCCATCATGGTCGCGCCACGCTCCCGCGAGCCCCTGCTCCTGTACTTGGCAGCCACCCCCCAGATGGCCAGCGCGGCCTTGGTGGTGGTGCGGGAGGAACGCACTTGCATCCAAAAGAAGCCTACTGAGGTCGCATCGGCGCCTGCCGAGGCCACTCCATCGCCTGCCGAGGGCCCCCGCAGGAGCCTCCTGAGCCCCCCGAGCCTCATGAGCCTCCTGAGCCCTCCGGAGAACAAGCTACCGTTACAGCTACGCGCCTCGTCGTGCACCCCGTGTACTTCGTCAGCACGGTGTTGCGGGATGCGCGCGAGTGCTACCCCATGCAGCAGAAGCTCCTCTTCGCACTTATCATCGCCTCCAGGAAGCTGCGCCACTACTTCCAGGGCCACCCCATCAAGTTGGTCATGTCCTACCCACTAGAACAAGTCATGTGCAGCCCCAACGCCGCCGGCCGCGTTGGCGAGTGGAACATCGAGCTTCAGGCCTTCAAGCTAGAATTTTGCACCACAAGGACGATCAAGGGCGCAGCCTTGGCGGACTTCGTGGCAGAATGGGCAAATCCACATCAAGAGGAGCCTCGCAAGGACAAATCCCTCCTGCCTGGGGACGAAGCCCCTGGCGGCTAGACCCTGCGCTTCGATGGCGCGTTCTCCCGGCAGGGCGCGGGGGCTGGCGTCGTGCTCACCTCGTCGGCAGGAGACAAGCTCTACTATGTCGTCCAACGTTGCTTCAAGCATGACGACAAGGTCTCCAACAACATCATGGAGTACGAAGGCCTCATCACCGGCCTCAAGGCTGCCTTCGCTCTCGGCATCAAGTGCCTCCTCATCAAGGGAGACTCGCAGCTCCTTGTCAACTTCTCCAACAAAAGCTACAAGCCCAAGGACGAACACATGGCCGCCTACTTGGAGGAAGTGCGCAAGCTCGAGAAGCGCTTCCTTGGCCTGTAGCTCCAGCATGTACCTCGTGGCAGCAACAAAGAAGCAGACGACATCGCCAAGCGAGCATCTCGACGCGAGCCTCAACTCCCTGGCGTCTTCGGGGAGAGGCTGCTGAAGCCATCAGCTGTACCGCCTACCGCAAGTGCCACGGCGCCTCATGAGGAGCTCCCGCCCGCCCTGCCCACAGGTGCACCCGACTGCGACCGCCTTTAGGCGCTCGTCTGTTGTTGGCGCTGGAGCCTCAAGTGGGTGGCTGGGCCACGGAGTTCAAGACCTACTTGCAGAGCGGCATCCTCCCGGAGAAGGACTCAGAGGCAGAGCGTGTGGCTCGCCAAGCCATAGCTTACTGCTTGAGAGATAGCGATCTCTACCGCAGGCGCCCCAATGGCATCATGTTGCGGTGCATCTGCGAAGAGCAGGGACACGAGCTGCTTGCCGACATCCATGGTGGAGACTGCGGCCACCACTCTTCGTCGCGAACCCTCGTCGGCAAGGTGTTCCGCAGCGGCTTCTACTGGCCCATAGCACTTCAAGACGCCACCGAGCTGGTCCAATCCTGTGAAGCCTGTCAATTCCACACCAAGCAAATCCACCAGCCGGCGCAAGGCCTCCAGACCATCCCCCTCTCGTGGCCCTTCACGGTCTGGGGGCTTGACATCTTGGGTCCCTTCCCTCGCGTGGCTGGCGGCTACCGCTATCTCTACGTCGCCATCGACAAGTTCACCAAATGGGCGGAAGTGGAGCCTGTCCGCACCATCCCGGCAGGATCAGCCGTCAAGTTCATCAAGGGCCTCGTGACCCGCTTTGGCATCCCTAACCGCATCATCACTGACAACGGCTTGTAGTTCACCAGTGGCCTCTTCAAGTCATACTGCGCCAGCCTTGGCACGCAGATCTGCTACGCCTCGGTGGCGCACCCTCAAAGCAACGGCCAGGCCGAACGCGCCAACGCTGAGGTCCTCAAGATTCGAAGCTTCAACAAGAAGCTCACAGCCTGCGGCAAAGGCTAGCTCGATGAGCTCTAGTCTGTGCTATGGTCGATCCACACAACAGCGACCAAACCTACCGGTGAAACACCCTTCTTCCTCGTTTAGGGGCAGGAGCGGTCCTCCCTTCTGAGCTCAAGCACGGGTCCTCGCGAGTTCTCGCCTTCAATGAAGCTCATCAGGACGGCTCGCGGGAAGCTGATTCGCTCCTCCTCGAGGAAGCACGTCACCGGGCCGCCATCCGCGTAGCCCGGTATCCGCAGGCGCTGCGTCGCTACCACAGCCGCCACATACGCCCCCGCACACTTGAAGCTAGCGATCTTGTCCTGCGAAGGATCCTCTCCAGAGGACGCCACAAGCTCTCGCCCATGTGGAAAGGCCCCTTCAGGGTCGTGCATGTTTCCCGGCCTGGTGCAGCACGGCTATAGATGGAGGAGGGTGTTCCGGTACAAAACACATGGAACATCCAACACCTCCGCAAGTTCCACCCGTGACCTCACGCGTATGAACGAAATGGAGCTGTACATGCTCCAGAGCCTCTCCTTGCGCTGCTTGATGGGCCCGCAAGAGCTCCCTCCCACAACCCAGTGGAAGCCCCATGCTCAACGTTGGCGGAACGATTGAACTGAGGGCGCCGCCTGGCTGCAACATCCTCAAGCTGTCTCGTGTCCATCACGGCAGCCTCTTCTTTTTGGATGTGAAACTGAGAGCGCCGCCTGGCTGCACCATCCTCAAGCTGACCCGTGTCGAACACGACAACCTCATCTTTTTGGTTGTGTAATGAACCTATTTTTATGCAGCAGTAAAGCTTTATTTCCTAGTATCCTGTGTGTTTGGTAAGTTATTTACTTCAGGAGTCGCGCGCGCTCGCGATCTCCCTCTTGATCCTCACGCGAGTGGGGGCTGGACACGGTGCTTGCACTCAGGCCAGGCCCAGCAGCGCTGTCAAACCCAAGTGACTGAGCTCTGGCTCGCGGGCCTGCTCCCATGCACGTCACCTCAACAAGGTCCTTGGTACCTTGTCTCCTCGCGTGATGCCCATGAGCAAGCCAGCAAGCGTGCGCTGCTCCTCCATTTGTGAAACTTTTCAAAGCATGTTTGTCGCAGAGAGAAGGCGCACAGAAGGCCTCGCAAACGCTGCTTCGCGAGGCAATCATGACTCATCACTCCTACAAGCCAATAGGAAGCCTCACGAGCGTTGCTTCACGAGGCGACCTGCGGCACCCATCCCCACCAAGTACCAGCGGGAGGCCTCAGGAGCGAGAGCCTCATGAGGCGCACTCCGCAATCCACGGCACGGCAAGCGCCACACTCTGCAAAAGCTAAGTCTAAAAACACCTCGTGAGCCACTCTCAGTGCCTCTCAAACTCCTCTCTCCTCGCAGACTTGTTGAGCGCTGATGTTTTCTCCTTCGTGCAAGCTGCTTGCACGCCAAAGGAGGGCTTCCTAAGCATTGCGCCTCGGGAGCCCTTACCGCCTCGTAGAGCCCTACACCCTTCGGCCTTGTCTAGGCATGCGTCCTAACATACCAGAGATCGTCGTAGCTTGCTCGGGGGCTGGGTCCTGACGATGTAGAGCAACAAGGCAAGCGAGAAGAGAAAAATAGGCCTCACGGGGGTGCCTCATGAGAAACACGAATTAGTGCAAAACGACAAGTGATTAGCTTAAACATACAGACCATGTCTTTACTCCCCCACGGGGCTACATCTATCTTGATACAGAACAAGGAGGAAAGAAAGATCTAAGAAGACGGGGCATCGTCGCCCCCATCACCGTCGTCCTCTTTGCCCTCGCCATCACCGTCGCCGACCTCACTGGAACTCTCACCGCTGTGGGAGAACTTCGCGAACAGGGCGGCGATGTGGTCCTCCACCTCCCTTCCGAGCCCGTCGCGACGCTCCGGAGGGACCGGGGCCATCACCCTCTCGAAGTCGAAGTTGGCGTCGGCGCGGAAGATGTTGCTGAAGACCCGCATCGCCGCCTGGCTAAGGAGGTCGTGGCATTCATCCTCGATGATACCGTTCACCCGCTTGGCCCCTTCCTCCAGCCTCTCCACAAGCTTGGTGAAGAAGTCCAAGTAGCTGGCGTCGTTGTCTTCGAGGGGGCCGCTGAGCCTCTCCTAGCAGATGGTGGTCAGGGTGCCGTGGGCTTGGATGGAGAGGGCGTGGAACATCTTGGCGCGCTCGTGCTGACGCCCCCGCGCCCGAGCCGCCTCGTCCCTGGCCTGCTTGACAACGTTGGAGACGCTACCCACCTGCTGCTAGAGGAAGGCCAGCTCCCCCTCCGCATCAGCCTTAGCCTTCAGCGCGCGCTTCCGGCTACCCTCTGCCTCTGCTAGCAGCTCCTTGAGGCCAGCAATCTCCGCCTTGAGCTCCTCGCGCTTCGTGGTGAAGCGGTCCTCTTGAAGCTTTAGCTTCTTGGCGTAATCTGTGGTCTGTGCCTGGCGATTCCTCTCGGTTTTCGCATCAGCGTCCGCCTGGATCTTCTTCTCCTTGGCCTCCAGCTGGGCATTGGCCCTAGCCATGCGCTAGTCATAGGAGGCCTGGGCGGCAGCCACCTGGCGATCCAGCGTCTCCAGGCGCTCACACTCCGTGGCCTGCTCGGTTGCCGTCCTCGCGAGCTCTCGCTCGCGGATCGCGCCATCCGCCTCACGACCCGCAAGAGCCTCAGCACGCTTGTCAAGATCGCCCTCGCAGGAGTCGAGCTCCTCCTTGCGAGTTGTGATGGCGTTCTCCCATGCCTGCAGCGGAACTGACTGGGCGGCAGACTGCTCCCGCAACACCTTCGCCTGGGCCTCCGTTGCCTTGTGGTGCCTGTCGGCCGCGTCGGCCTCCCGGACGGCGTTCTCAAAAATCTCTTTGGCATCAAAGGCGGCCTTCTCGCGCTTCTCCTGCGCGGCCTACTCTTGGTGGCAGACCAACTTGATGGCGGCATCTAGTTGCCGCCACCCCTCCGCGAGGCGCAGGCGCTCATCGGTGAGGCGTGCCTCCCCCACCTGAAGATCCGCCTCCAGGGCATCGAGCGCTGCCTTGGCGCCCTGCAGGGCCCCGCGCTTGAGCACGTTGCTGCTGCTCACTAGCTACAGGGCCCAGCCGCTGCGCTCGTCGGCGCCGCCCTCCGCCGTCATGACCTGGGAGGGGACGACGCCGGATCCCCTCTGGGCCTCTATGTCCACGTTCCCCTCGGGAGCTGCGTCGCTTGTCAATAGCGGGGGCCTCGCCGGAGTCTCCTCCTCCTCTTGCTGCGGCGGTGCACTCTGCGGGCTCGTCGTGCCCGCATCAGGAGCTTCGCACGCCGGCGACCATGCACGGCCTGCCGAGGCGCCTTCGGCAGATGTAGTCTCCTTGGCGGGGGTGGAGCTCGGCGGGGGAGTTGGCGCCTCAGCATCCTCCATCGCTGCGTCGCCTCCCGCAGCGGGTGCCTCGGGAGGCGTGGCCCCTCCTCCGGAGGCCACCTCCCGAGGCTCGTCCTCCTCAGCCTCAGGAGCCGCGTCCACCCGTGGCTCGGGAGGGGCCACTTGCTCCTCCTCTGCCTCCACGCGCACCGCTCTAGCTCTGGGGCGGCGAGTGGTCTCTACATGTACCACGGCGCCTGCTGTAGGCGCCGGGGCCCCCTCCGAGCTGGGGGTCTTCTTCTTCTTCTTCATCGTGGGCTCCCTGCATGGACCAAGGGCTCAGGCCCGGACTTCGGGAGGCAGAAAACAAGACTGGAGAGAAAGAGAGCAAGGTGCAATGACTTACTTGTCATTAGGAACCCACTTCCTCTTCTTCAATTGTGGCAGCGGGCGGCTGGCGCTGCCGCCCTCGCGTGGCTTGCTCGAGCACGCTCCGGAGGGCTCGGCGTGGGACTTGCCGTGGTCCTTCTCCCTCGGGTTGGTGCCGGCCTCCTTCACGGGGGGCGCGGTGGCCTCGACGCCGGTGCCAGTCTCTTCAAGAGGGGGCGCGGCGGCTGCGTTATTGGCGCCAGTCCTCTCCATGAGGGGCGCATCAGCCTCTGCGCCGGCGCTTCCTTCACCTCCCGCGCGCGGGCCGGGAGGGCACGATCACAAGTCGCTCATCGTCGTCGTCGTCATCGCCAAGCTCTTCCAGCTGCTGGTGGCGGGTCCGCGGGGGCGCCGCGGCGTCGCTCTCCTCCGTGGCGCTTGCCGAGGCCTCGGCCTCGTCCTGGCCTCCCGAGTCGGGCAGCACCAAGAGGGGGTTGTCACGAGGCCCCTCGTGGCCCTCCGGGATCAAGCCCCACTGGTCGAAGTGCGGCATCTCCTCGACCAGCTCATCCCTATTCTTGTAGCGATGCAAGGGGAGCCCATCTTGGGGTGGGTCTTCTGCCTCCTCACCCATCAGGAGATGCATCACCTCATCCTCCACCTCTGGCTTCAAGTTGTCGACGCTCAGCCGCATCGGGTCCTTGGAGCCGATAATGGCCCACACCGGGCGGGAGCGCTTCTGGAGGTGGGCGATGCGCTTGCGCAGGAACTCCCTGATGACCATTGCTCCCGTCACCTTCGCGGCCTTCAGCTCGTCCATCCTCCCCCATAGCGGCGCCAGCTTGGGGTCGGTGAGCTTGGCGTGCTCCCATCCGGAGCTCTTCACGGCAGGGTCCGTCAGGATCATCAGTAGAGGGCTATGTTGGCGCGCGTCCATGTAGACCCAACGCTGCCTATAGCCCTACACCTTCTTCGAGATCTTCAAGTTGATGGTGTCGTCCTTCGTCCCCTTGACGCTGAGGAACGAAGCGCACGCTGAGCACTGGCCGGCCGCGGTCAGCCGCAAGCTAAAGAAGTGGCGGAAGAGTGCCACAGAGGGCATCACGCCCATGAAGGCCTCGCAGAAATAGGCAAAGATGGAGAGGAGGAGGATGGAGTTCGGCTGGAGGTGGAGCGCGTGAATTTGGTAGTGCGAAAGGATGGCGTTGAAGAAGTCAGAGAAGGGCGGCAACAGGCCGGCGAAGACGGTGTGGAGGAAGAAAGGGGAAGGTCGTCGCCTCCAGGTCGCACGGCGTGCACGACCCCGGCCAGATCCGTGTCGCTTTCCACTAGTTGTGGTCGTCGGCGGTCATCGGCAGCACCTTATCCAACCCCTCCCGGTTGCAGATGAGTGAGTGCCGTAGGGCCGGCTCCAAGGCCGCCACGGTCTTGCCAACGAGCGCCATTGATGCGCGAAGGAGCTTTGGAGGCGAGAGGAGGAAGAGGATGCAAGGAGTCGGGCGCTAGGAGGCAGGGAGGAGCGAAGGAAGGCAATGATGGCCCTGCACCCCGCGCGGGTCAGTTTTTATGGCATCGCGGGTGGTTTCCAAGGCGTAGTGGGGAAGCGGGGGCGTCCCCCGTCCCATCGTGCGCCACACGTTCCGACCTGGGCCCCGCAGTCCATTAGGCCCCGCACAGTTTCGCTCCCAACGGGCGGGAACGTGCGCGCCGCGGGCCCGGGGGCTACTGTCGGGCCAATGGGAACCGGGGTACCACGACCCGTCTGCCTACGGCCCAGGAAGCAACGCCTGGTGAAGGCCTAACAGGTGGCCCAGCTACAGCGAGGTAAGACACCTCACCAGGCACCGGCCTCTTGAGGACCCCCCTCCACCAGGAACGGACCCACCGAAGACTTAGCAGGAAGCCTCGCGAGGCCCCCTCGCGTGGTGGCCTCCCGACGCCACCCGATCAGGGCGTCACCTAGCGCCAGCCTCGTGGTCACCTGCCCGCCACGTGGGTGACGCACCCCCGCAAGACGATGACAACAGCAGGGCCGTACCAGCAGGCGCGGCCAGGGAGGATTTCTTCTTTGCTGATAAAGGAGCAGCACCAGCTGCCCACCAGCAAAGCAAGTCTCAAAGCTTGCCCGTTTGGTGTATGAAGACCAGGACGATGAGGCGTGCAGGGTAGATGTCATCACCGAGCCCATCAGCACGTCATGGATAGCGCCTTTCCAGGCGGAGACCACCTTTGGTCAGGATAAGACTGTGCACCTGTCCCCCTTTGAATTGCAGTTGTGTGGCAACCCTTCCCGCCAATATTTTCAGGGAAGAGGGCCAAGGCAGCTATAAAAGAGGGCACGGTGCACCCTTAGAGGAGGTTGGCCATTTCCCCACCTTCTCCTACCTTGTACGCTTGTACGCACAATCTCACCAGAGCAATCCCAACCAAGCAGGAGTAGGGTTTTACACCGCACGGTGGCCCAAACCTTGGTAGCTGTTGTGTCCCCTGTCATGCCATGTGTGTGAGCGTGCTCTTGCCGTAGCCTCGCCGTGGTCACTATCTAGCTGGTAGGAATGAGCTTGCCCCCAGTGTTCGAACCAGGGTCCCCGGAGCCCGGCTTCCGACATACTCCACTATAGTAGGTACTGTAGTTTATAGGAGTATATTTTAGTAGTACTGTAATCAGTCAAGTTGTCTCGCATCGATATGACCCAATGCTGCTGGGATGTGTCTCGTAAGTTCAGCAGCGTGTTGCTGTTACATTGTCATCATCACCTGTCCACTTCCCTCAGCACATATTCGCTTCTCCATCCTCGCCAGCACATAATCGTCCAATCTTCCATCCCCGCTAGGCGCCTCCCCCCTCTTCCGAAACCCAAGCACTACCAATGGCAGAACCGAGCAGCGTCCGCAAAAAGAGTGGCTGGAATTCGCCCCCCCCCACAGAGGTAATGAAACTCATTGTTTCGTGTGTGGACAATCTCAGTACCATGTCGCTCGCCGTGTGCTCGTCGGGGCTATACCATTTACTCAAAGCCCTCAGGCCGGAGCTTTTTAAGCCAGCTCCCTGCTTGCTGATGCCACCTGATATTCAGAAATGGCATGTCACGCAGCATAAGGATCCTAGGCTGGTGAGCATCAACCCCCTCGACTACGATCCGATCCCAGTCACCCTCAACTACATTGACGGTATGTACTGGGTCGGCATGAACACATCTTGGATGGTTCTCGTCGACGGACGCGGCAGGTGGATGCTCGTGGAGGTCTATACCCGGCGATTGATACCCCTTCCTTTGATTAACACTGCACTGCTTTGGCACCGCGGCCCAGAATACTCGGAATCTTACAGTAGCCAACACGATACCAAGTTTGATTTTCTCAAGGTTGTAATCTGCCAGGTGCCCACAAGATCTGCAAATTCTAAAGACTTCAGGCTAATTGCATTCTTCAACCGCGGTCTCGCCTATCTGACAGGTCACTGCGGTAAGTGGATAAATCTCCACATCCATCGTAGGATCATACATCCTCCATGGCTCTCTGATGCCATTGAACACAAGGGCTTCATTTACGCCGTGGACTCCTTCTATGGCTGGACATATTGCTGGCCTACTCCAGTCATCGCTACAAATGGCTGTTACAGTAGTATGTTACTCCTAATTTCCTATGATATCATGATGGCTTGCTTCCTATTGTCAGAGTATAGTTTGAGAAGAGTTAGAATCATGACATTTTTATTTGAAATTAACACCATGCTGTCAAATACACCCTCTGTTCAGTAATGTAGGAAGTTTTGATAGTTTAATTTGAACTACCAAAACGTCCCACATTGGTCATCAGATGTAGTAGAATTTGGGTGAAATCAAATCATCCTTCCCATGCTTATATTACTATCAACATTTACTGAAAAAATATTCATGCTCTGAACATGCTATTCTTAGATTTACAGTACCAACCCATTTTTATTTGACTCCAACTTGATATGATGTTGTAGGCCGCCTGGTGTCCCTACCCTTCCTAATCCCAGAATCTTTGAAAGAAAAGCGGCATGCCCCTGGCTCGATCAGATGACGGCGAACGATTGATGATCATTCGCACGTACTGAACTTGTTGTTTCACGGAATACAATCACAGTCACTGCATGGTCTTTGAGCAGGATCCCAGCTTCTTTGGGCCTTCAGGAATTTTTTGACTCAAGGCTGGTAAGTAGCCTCGGCACATGCTCTCTGTTTCTTGGACTGAATTTTTGATTAACCAGGAGATCACCAGTGTTAAGGTTCCTGATGGCAGCGCGGTTCCGTTCATTAGGCAAAACTGTCTGTACACAGCGTACCATGCATCTCTCCATGCACCATACCCTGATATGTGCCGCCACTCTCTGCAGTCCAAAGTAGGAGAGAGGGTCGCAAGTATCAGACTTCGACCTACTGGCTGGAATTTCCCCCGTCAGGCACCCATCTGGTTCAAGCCTTCAGCCAATCTCCACATCTTAATAAATAGTAACGTCTAACTAAGCCAGATAGTTAGATGCGTACACTTGGTGTAGTAGGATCTTTATTAAGTTTGATGCATACACTTGGTTTTTTTGGTAGCCCTTCTGTAATGTTGGCTGATGTTTGGTTGGAAGAGAGAGCTGCATCTTTACTCTTCTGGCCTGCTTACTACTTCTGTTGCACCCCCACCCCTAGTGGTATCTTCAATCCCAAGGCTCCTTTGTAGGGCTCTAGATTGCTGTGAACCTCTAGTGGTTTCTATTAATGGAAAATTGGCAGCAAACCCCTTTTACTAAAACAATATATTTTGTCTGTCAGTTGAATAAATACTGATGTTAGAATGATAAAAACAATGTTTTAGAACTCGTTGCACGCTCTGATCCTTTCGTGCCCCGTAGTAGCACATACAATTTGAAGCCGATGCAAATCGTAGTCAACGTGGTCAACATCTAACAATTATTAGCGGCAAGTTGTAATAAATATAACTAATTTTTTTCTATTGCATTTGTATGTTTTATGGATTGTGCTACCCAGGTCTCCCATTCGAATCCCTAGTACCACAAGTTTTTGACTAGCCGAGTTTTTTTTATGATAAAAAGTTCCAGCCCAACATTATTTTTCGATAAGAATGCCCAGCCCAGCTCAACACATGTGGCGACACCACTTTATCCCAGGGCTTCTGAATGTGCTCGGCTTCACACCTAAAGAAAAAAAGTGCTCGGCTTCATTTTACAATAAGTTGTAGCCATATAAAATTAATTCTTATAATCCAGCATGCTAAGTTTTTCGGTCTGACCGATCCAGGCGCCAAAACCAAACCAGCGCCAGCGGGATGGCATGTTCCCGCCTTCCACGGCTGGTTGCGGTGCCGTGCCCGGATCGCCGCCCTATCGTAACATGAAATGCTGGCCAGGCCATCCCTCTACTCCCACACACATCCTATTTTTCTCCGGCGATGGCAACCAACCCCGCACCAGAACCAGTCAACCCTCGTACTCCCCGCCGCCTACGACCACACTGCCGAATCTTCCCCGGTTCTTGTTCATTCCCATCCAAGGCCTTGCCGTCGTCCTCCCCCTTCGTGCGCTCGCCGCGGCACCGCCGTCCGGCCTTGTCAACATGGTCAACATGGTGAATCGGGGGAGGATTGTACTTGAGAGTATGACAGTAGGGACCCACCAGGTCCACTGCCAAACACAAGCAAGTGCCTCCTTACTAGTCAGATCCACCCCTCAATATTTTTGTTTTTACTCAGATCCACCTTGCTAATATCTGGTACCCACATCATTGTCGATGTATAGTCAATTAATGACAGAATTGGACAAGGAGCGGCTAAGACCTGGGATCCAACAGCTCGAGCAGGTTTTTTTGGTTGTTCAGACGGAGCAGCGTATAAACTGGGTTGTGCGGTGTCTGTGGCCCGTCTAACAACATGACCAAGCCAGCTGTTTTTCCTTTGGGAAAATGTGTAGCCCACCATTTTTTTAAGAATACCCAACCTAGGCCTACTTTTTTTCTCTGACTTGCTGGGCTGCAAATCTTTCAAGACGAGGAGGGATGCATTCGGCCTGGCCAGAAAATGGGTAGTAAATCATAAAATAATATGAAATGTGTGGCACCCCGGCTCAGAGCAACCGGTTTACCTTGCATTGCCAGCCCAGAGATCAAGTCTTCTGGCAATACACAATAACTTGGTACAGAAAACGACCGCTTTATTGATCTCTAGCGGATACATAGGTTCCAATATTACATGATAAGCGACGCCAAGCGGCACACATGGTGCGGCTGCACTTATGTACATTATTTAGTAGACATCTCAGGGGCCGAGATGATAAGGGAACTACTACGCGGCAGCGGAACGACGATGTAGAGAAACTCCACTCCATAGGGACACTGTTGGGACACGGCCTAGAGCGCGACATACTGCTCGACATCCACACCATGCACGGCTTCTCCTGCATCTGGCATGATAAGCCCGGTGAGTACTTTGAATGTACTCGCAAGCTCACAGCAAACAAAACAAGTACGACAAACAACAACAAGGCATTTAACAAGTTGAATACATGAGCATAATTCTATCCAGCATGAGGTGTGCGTGAAAAGTTGCCATGGTCCTTGGGACCAACTTACCATTTCGGGGTTACCACGTAACCACCGTTCATAACTTACCAACGTGATCCTCACTTGACCACATCCATACCTTTCATAGTGATCCTCACCCGATCACCAATTCTGCATATGCCATCGTGTGAATCTTAGTGTGCAAGTTAATTATATCTGTTGACCCATGGCGTGACCTACTACGAACTATGTGCATATCCGAGGACGCGGCTATCGATAGGTTATACACTCTACAGAGGTTAGTACACTGTAACCACACTACGGAACTCATGGCCTCGTGCTCCCATTCGGGTGGACCAACGATATTCCAACAAAACCAATCTATTTCATGACACTCTCCCGGCCACTCCGACAAACTCCCCTTTGGGCTATGTCATGGGTGGCCCCGATGTCAACTCATCCGCCACCTCTATGGCTGCCACTGTCGTGGCCAAACAAAAACATCATCCCAAACGGGGACCTCGGTACCGTAAAACATGGGCACACAAGGTTATGACTGCCTATCGGGCCAGGGTAGCGCCAGTGCACAACCTTCCCTCGTAGGAGGCACCGGCGAGAGGCATGACAATAGACCGCATTAGGGCCTCCCCATCCAGGCAAGTGTGGTTGCACTGGTGAGCTCCATTCGGTGGCACCGTGACTCGATCAACAGCATGTTCAAGTTCAATTAACATCAAATTTAACTTGAAATAAAATGATTAAAGCCATAGTGTGAATGGAATCACGGGTCATGTTCATGAGTGATGAATGCATCTTGCTACCACGAGAGCATATGACATATCTCTACTGCACACTTTAGCAAGAAAACATATACCCTACTGCATACTATCAAAATGACATGGAACAAATTCTATGCAATAAGTTCTATATAGCAATTCATTTTAATAGTTGGTTAAATGATGAATTTAATTCAAATAAACCAATGTCATTGCAATGCCATCCTTGCATATGAATGTTGTGGCTTGCCTTGGTTCAGAGGAGTGTCACAATACTCCTGGTCTTCTCCAACACAATTAGGAGCTTCTGAAAATATTTTAAATGAAAAAAGAAAATGTCACATAAAGCATTTTATTTCATCATAAATTCTCAACAGCAAGAAAAATTCTGAAATTTGGCATGCATAAACTTTGGCTCAATACAAACCAGTAGCAAAAAGAATCAACTCAATTGGACTTATAGAATAAAAGTTATAGCTGGTCAAAGTTGGGGTCAGAAGCTGGTCAAACTATTTATTTAAATGATTTTAAACGAATTTCCAGAACGGCCACGTCAAAGGCGTATTTCTGGATTATGCCTCCACTTATACCGCTTCGGGAGAGAGAGTGAGAGGCTGACAGTGGGGTCCCACAGTCATGATTAAGAGAGAGAGAGAGAGGGAACAGTAGAGGCGGCGCTATCGCCGGTGGTTCTCCGAATAGGAGGCCACGGCGGTCGCCAGAGTTGGGCGGGATGGACTCAGTGCAGCACGGTGAGCACGCACGTACCCGAGGCGATGGCTGGGGTGGACGGACGGCGACGGGAGGTTCTTCTCTAGAGACGGGGGCGGCGGAGCTTGTCGGATTCGGCGATTCCGGCGACGATCCAGTGAGCTAGTGGCACCGTTGAGCTCAGGAGGTCACCACGGTCTCGATGGGAGCAGTGGACGGAGCTGGGAGTGGCTAGGATGAGTGCACGTTCGAGGGGGATCTGCGGCAGATTCCGGTGATGAACGGCGGCAGGAGGCCCTCCCGGCCTTGCCGTGTTCGTTGGGGAGTGATTTGTGGCCAAGTGGAGTGAGAGGGATGGTTAGAATGAGTCGGGGATGCCTCTATTTATAGATGGAGGATGGCCGTGCTCGGGACTCCACCGGCGACGAGCTGTAGAAGAGAGGAGGGGAAGATAAGCTCGGGCACGGCGTGTGGGAGGAGCAGTGGTGCACAGGCTACGTGGTGCACGCGTGCAAGCACAGTGCGGCGCACTACGCGGAGAAACCGGAGAATGCGCGCCCACTGTTCCGCCACGTAGCATTTGGCCGCTTCCGGCGAGCGGCTTGCCGGCATTGGGGAGGAGCAGGGCGAGGTTAGGTGGCACGCTGGGTGCTGCTGGTGAGCTGGGACACGTTGCGGTGCCGAATCGAGAGGGAATGGACGGCGGCAGAGGGACCCGGTGCACAGAGCGCGGCGAGCGCATGCAATGCACCGTGCTCTCACGCGGTCTCCACGTGCACTGGCACACGCGGTGCTTTCGGCGCTGCCAAACCATGTCATTCGTGAAGTCCCTTTAATGCAGTGCCTAGAACTGCGCTTGGCTTGCCATCTGGCTCACTGGAAATGACTTGAGCTAGATGCAAAGTTTCTGGACAGAAACTTGTGCCAAGTGCTGGGGACAAACGGCTAGGAGTTTAGAGCTGAAATCTTGGGGTTAAGCATCTCTTAGGAGCGTAGTCATGTGGTAACATTTTCAGCTCCGACAGATCAAGGAAAAATGTACTTGCTTCACAAAGTGCCCATTCTCTCCAGAAGCAAAAACATTTTCCTTAGCTGAAAATTTCGAAATGACTATGGGATATTTTTGCATATGGAGGTGAGGCATGATCCAAAGAATATTTGGGAATTTTCTTGGAATTTTTAGAGCAATAAAAATGAGGGTTGCTTCATGCTTATAGAGAAAATAGGCATTTTCAGGAGGAAAAAGAATATAATGCCATTAAATAAAAATATCCAATGGCATATGGTGATAGGGATGAGTTCTAGGGAGGGTTTATGGATGATAGAACCCACTTGGAAGAAAATCAAAAATAATTCCAAGAGGCAAGTCCAAAAGAATTGACTGAAAACCCAAATGCCAATTTAAAATATTCAATAAATCCCAATAAAAGAAAAAGGCCAAAATCCAGGGTGTTACAAAATGGGCTGCAAATTAAAAAAAAAACACCGCAAATGGGCAATTAGTTTCATATTTTGTTTTTTTCTTCATTGAGATTTTATATTTCCACTACTGCAGGCGACCGCTAACGCGACACATGAATCAGAGACCCCGTGACCAAACTGTGTGCGATGCATGAATCGCAAACGGTGTCGTAATAAAACTGTCACCAATAAGACAAACTGTGTGCAATGGCGGAGACATCAAACATGATTCAGATTAGAGACGCGTGTGCAATATGTGGCATACGGTTGATCCATACGAACTGTTTGCGATAAGCCACAACAACAGAAATGGGCAGCCAGTTCGAGATGTGTGCGATAAACGACATACAATTCACTCAGATGAACTGTTTGTGATTACCCAACACAACAGAAACGGTCAGACATATCAACGTGTGTGCGATACACGGCATACAGTTCACTAGGATGAACTGTTTGTGATTACCCAACATAACAAAAACGGTTCAACTTAACAAGATGTGTGTGATACGCGGCAAACAGGTCAGTAATCTGAAATGTGTGGGAAGATCGATAATAACACAGACGATTGCTCCAAATAAGTCGTGTGTGTTGTAGGCAAATGCTTGTTGGTAAACAATTGTCAGCGATTGATGAAATCATCACCGAATGGTTCCGTAGTTTAATCCATGTGCGATGTGATTTGCTCAGTCTGCACAACATCTACGCTCTCTGTGTACAAAACAATATTATTTTGTGTGAATAGTGTGCTCCGTTGGGCTCATGAGATATAAGGATCACACCCATGGGCAAGCAATGTGTGCGCACGCGTCGTGCTAGCTTGCCCTTCCTTCTATGCTAAGTTTTCATTAATTGATGGCGTTTTATGAACACGCCACCATTTCCCGCCATTTCCCCATCGGTTTCCCGCCGTCACCTAGTGATTATGCATAAGCCTAGGTGGCGCGCGACACACCGAGGCACAAGCGCGGCCTATAGCCCCTCTAGCTACCTTTTCCAAGCATGCCAACCCACTGAAGCGCCGCCTTTGCCATCAACCTCCTCGACGAGGTAAACGAGTAGGCGCCATGGCCCGTCGAGGCCAAGGGCGTCCCCGGCAACGCGATGGCGACGCCGTGCTGTGTGTCATCACCAGGGTTGAGCAGACCCTTAGCGGATGACGCTTCAGCACCGTGGATCAAGATAGGCAACTCAGCGTCGAGAGGCTGCTGCTTGATGCACAACATGATCGGTGGTGCGCCGCAGGGCAAAATAGGCGCGTCCATGCCGATAGGCTGCGGCTCTCCGCACAGCGAGACTGATGGACCACCGCAGAGTGAGTGGCGCGGCGCGCCGCATAGCAAGAGCAATTCCGTCGACGCTTGCCTGCTGTCAACAGGGTGTTGCAGCTGGGTACACGGCCCGTCAGTAGCCCCATTGCTCGCCAGGAGTGGGCAGAGGTCGTTTGTGCCGTACTAGCACCAGAGGCCGGCCGCGCCGTGCTTGCACTAGACGCTGGCCGCGCCGTTCGCATGGGTCACGCCGTTTGCCTTGTCCGCGGACCGCTCGATGCCAACGCGTTGGTCGCTAGGCTCGAGCGCCTCCTTGGCCCTGGTGTCCACATAGGCGCAGTAGAGGAACATGGCCGTCGCATCCTTGAGCTAGTGATCTCCGATCAAATAGCCAACTTGGAGCTCGAGATCGCACTCTAGATGTACTGCGAGCGTGTCAACCACTTGGACGAATGCCTGCACGAGTTTTAGGCAGAGGCAATTAGAGCTACCGTAGGCAGGGGTGGTGGTCATGGACGCATTTTTTTTTTGAATCGTTTCGACGTTGATCGCTATGTATTCCCAACAGTCATAATATTGCTCTGTTTATTGCTCCGTTTCAATGTGTGTACTCTGTTTTCCATTCTTATATATTGTTCTGTTTCAATGTGTATGTTTTCCATTCTGTACATGTGGATGGTAAACAGCTAGATAGAAATTAGTACAAAAACAAACAATACGTGATCATACTTAACTGGGATCCCATACTTAACTACTAAGTACCATGCATAAAATTGAAAATGAACAATACTAAAACTAATAATCCCTCCTTATGGGGCCAGAATTCCGACAGCCCCTCGCTAGCAGCTCCCTGGTGCGTGGCGACTTCCCAGCATGGAGGGAGTTCTCCGCTTCCTCCGCCTCGCAGCGCTTGATGTGCCGATCTGCCTCTTGCTAGTGGACGTGCGCAAACGATGTTGCCATTTAGTTGGGTGCCCACTGGAGATCCTCATCGGTAGCACGCTGGAGCTTATCGGCCCACCTCTACGCAGCGATGAGGCGCCTAGCGCCTCTGGCCTTCCTGGCAAAGTACCGGCCGTCTTCGTACACCTCGTCCGCACGTCGACGCGCCCGCCGCCAAAGCTCCAGCTTCTCCTTTTCCCAGGTGGCCTCACGGGCTTCACAGGCCGCCTGGTACCGGGCGCGCTCCTCCGCCAACTCCTTCTTGAACGCTACTTGCCTGGCTTTCTCAGCCGGCGATAGCGCTTTCCACAGACAAAGATTGTACTGGCCCCAAAACCACTCCAAAGTTGGGGGTTCCGGCGCAACCTCGTCTGGTGGCGTGTAGGGGTCCTCCTCGTCGCTGCTCTGCACCTGGACATCCTCGCGGGGCGGCGCCTCCTCCTTGATGGGTGGGCAGATCGCCGACACCATGGCAGAGTTTTGTGAGAGAGAGGGGGGCGAGCGAGGAGAGAATGTAGATGAGAATGCAGGCAGGACGACGTGGGCGGGGTAGTATTTATTGGCGGCCAGAATCTAGAACGACGGCAGCAGTAGAAGCGCCGGTGGCAAAATCCGTGTACTATAGCTTGAATTACACACGATTCCCGCAGCAAAATCCGTGTGTGAAATAAATCGTTGACGGTTCCCAGGACTGAACTACGTCTGATTAATAACCCATGCCACTCACCTTCCAAACCTCACGGCGCGAAACAGAGTGCCAATCATGTGGGGCCCAGTTCTCTTGCTAGATATTTATATTTTCTTTCCAAATATTTTGCATGAATGCTTATTTCGTGTTACCATGATATTGTTGGAAAATGTATTACATAAATGATTTTTCCAACCCATGATGATATTTTGTTGCATGTACATGTAGTTCAAATTTGAATTACGGCCACTAAATGGTTAGAAACTCACTTAATGTCTTAAAAATGTCAAATAACCCCTGAAAATTTCCAAATTTTAACATGAAAGTTGTATTCGTGCATGTTAACGGTAGAAAAAAATGCCAAGCCATAAGAGGAAGCGACTGCCGGTTCGTCATCACTGGTGCATATTCTTCCCTCTTGGAACCACGAGTCTTCTCATGAGATGCTCCGATTTGTGAGAGGTGTGTGCCAAAACATTCAACAAACATGCCAGGTTTTTTTCCACGGCATCTTGATAGCATTTCATGACATCAAGCAAGGTTTCATGTATTTCTGATCATTTTAGAATTTCTTGGATTTTAAAAGCCATGGTTCTTAATGTTTGTGTCCAAGCCATAACACCAATATGTTTGAAAATTCCTTCAGATTTACTGCACAGGGCATTAACTCGCACACAAGGAGACAAATATGATTTTCCAACCCATGATGGTTTGCCGTTGCTTGTACAGGTAGTTCAAACTTGAATTACGGCCATTATATGGCTAGAAACTCACTTAATGTCTTAAAAAGGTCAAATGAACACCAAAATTTTTGAAAAATTAACATGAATGTTGCATTAGTGCATGTTAACGGTAGAAAAAAAAACAGGGTCATACGAGGAAGCGAGCGCCAGTTCGTCATCAAACATGCATATTGTTCCCTCTCGGAACCACGTGTCTTCTCGTGAGATGCTCCGATTTGTGAGAGGTTGTGTCACAACTTTCGTCAAAGTGGCCAATTCTTTTACCACAACATCTTGGTGCCATTTCATGACATCAAGCAAGGTTTCATCTATTTCTGATCATTTTTGAATTTTTTGGAATTTAAAAGCCAAGGTTCTCACTGTTTGTGTCCAAGCCTTGACACCAATATGTTTGACAATTCCTTCCAATTTACTGCACAGGGCATTAACTCGCACACAAGGACACAAATATGATTTTCCAACCCATGATGGTTTGCCGTTGCATGTACATGCAGTTTAAATTTGAATTACGGCCATTATATAGCTAGAAACTCACTTAATGTCTTAAAAAGGTCAAATGAACACCGAAAATTTCAAAAATTTAACATGACCATTGCATTAGTGCATCTTAACGGTAGAAAAAAATTCAGGGTCATACGAGGAAGCGAGCGCCAGTTCGTCATCAAACATGCATTGTTCCCTCTCGGAACCACGTCTCTTCTCGTGAGATGCTCCGATTTGTCAGAGGTGTGTACCAAAACTTTTGTCAAAGTGGCCAATTCTTTTACCACAGCATCTTGGTGCCATTTCATCACATCAAGCAAGGTTTCATGTATTTCTGATCATTTTTGAATTTTTTGGAATTTAAAAGCCATGGTTCTCATTGTCTGTGTCCAAGCCATGACACCAATATGTTTGAAAATTCCTTCCAATTTACTGCACATGGCATTAACTCACACACAAGGACACAAATATGATTTTCCAACCCACGATGGTTTGCCGTTGCATGTACATGCAGTTCAAATTTGAATTACGGCCATTATATGGCTAGAAACTCACTTAATGTCTTAAAAAGGTCAAATGAACACCGAAAATTTCAAAAATTTAACATGACCGTTGCATTAGTGCATGTTAACAATATAAAAAAATTCAGGGTCATACTAGGAAGCGAGCATCGGTTCGTCGTCAAACATGCATATTGTTCCCTCTCGGAACCACGTGTCTTCTCGTGAGATGCTACGATTTGTGAGAGGTGTGTGTGACAACTTTCGTCAAAGTGGCCAATTCTTTTTCCACTGCATCTTGGTGCCATGACATGACATCAAGCAAGGTTTCATGTATTTTTGATCATTTTTGAATTTTTTGGAATTTAAAAGCCATGGTTCTCAATGTTTGTGTCCAAACCGTGACACCAATATGTTTGAAAGTTCCTTCCAATTTACTGCACAGGGCATTAACTTGCACACAAGGACACAAATATGATTTTTCAATACATGATGGTTTGCTGTTGCATTTACATGTAGTTCAAATTTGAATTACGGCCATTATATGGCTAGGAACTCACTTAATATCTTAAAAAGGTCAGATGAACCCTGAAAAATTCCAAATTTTAACATGACAGTTGTATCAGTGCAAAAATTTCGAACAATTTCCATCAGCATCCGTTGCCAGTGTACTCCAAATTAATCTGTCGTAGGTAATTAAAAAATGGACTACATCGCACACAGTTGGTTATAGGAACCGTTTGCAATGAAAATTCGCGGGTCTTTTTATGTCTTCCTCCATAAGCTTCGCCGGATTCGCCTGCTCAAGCGCCATTCACCCCCGAATCCTCAAGTCCCCAATGCCCATTCCCCATCCCCTTCTTGCAAAGGATGATGCCGTGGAGACGCTTCGTGAGGGACCGTACGGTCGCCGAGTCCTCCCCGAGCGGCTCCGCCTCTGCCGAGAGCGCGTCCGCCTACGCCGAGAGCGCGGCCGCATCCGAATTGAGCACGGCCGCATCCGCTGAGAGGGCATCTGCGGCAGCTGACAGGACAGCTGCAGCAGCCGAGATGGCTGCAGCAGCTGCTGTGATGGCGGCTGGAAACGCCGAGAGCGCTCGAGCAGCCGTCCGTGCCGCGGAGGTCACCCTGGCCCGGGTCGAGGCCATCCACGCCCAGGTCGAGGACGCCCACGCCAAGATATTCCAGGCCTCCTCGGAATCCAGCATGCACCCCACGTCCGAAAAGGTGGCGGAGATGCTTGTCAACGATGCGGCGGCAGAGGCCATGGAGCCCCTGCTTCCTCATGAGATCGCCGAGCGGGAGCTGGAGATGCAGGAGGCGGCGGAGATCGAGGAGCACCGGAAGGAGGAGTTGCGCGTGGCTAAGGAGGAGGTAGAGAGCCGCCTGTCCATCGAGGAATCGGTGGTGGAGTACCAATGCGAGCTCTGGCGCTGCCACTACTACGAGTACTAACACCATGAGGATGGTGCCGAGGATGAGGAAGAGGATGACGACACGGTCGACTTTAGCCTGGGGGATGTGGTGTCCACCAGCGGCGGCATGTCGCCAAGACAAGTCATCAACATCTCATCTTACACCAGCGAGGCATAGGGCGGCGGCGCGTATTTAGCCTTTGTTTATAACGCTGGTATTTTGTTAGAGCAATGTTTAGGTCAACTGGCTCTGTTTAATTACTAAAATTGCTCGATTCAGTAAGTGTGGTCCGTGTGCTGTAGTCTCTTTTCTGTACCCCCCAAATTAGCAAGTGATGTTAAATATTGAATGACGTGGATGACCACTGTACCCAGGGAAATTTCCACCAAAATTCGAGTCCTCAAACTCATCGCATGCGCGTAAAGCAGAAGAATCGTTTGCGATGCACACATTTGTTCAAAGTGATGGTGTCCGATGACACTGCGCGTCAAGTTCCCCCACCCCCCCTACACCTTTCGAAATTTTTGCCTACCGCCGAAATATCTAAATCGTCCCCCCTCACCAATCCCTTTTGTCCCCGACCACGAGCCACATTTCTCCTGTTAACTCCTTCCTTCCTTCCCGAGCTATAGCCGCTTCCTCGCTTGCTTTCCTCGCTCTCGCCGTCTCGCATCCGACCTCCGCAGATGCCATGGTCTTCTTTGACCTCTCCAGCGGTTCCTCCTCCGACGACGACTATGTCACCAGCCGGGTATGCCTCTCTCCTCTCTCTCGCCCCCCTAGGCTTAGGGTTCTAATTTGTAATAAAGGATTTTAACCCGGAGGCCGATTTGAGCCATTTGTTCCTCTTGTAGCTCCCTAGGATCTTCACTTGCAAGCAATGGAGCGGGGTAGCTGAAGATCTGCCTGCTCGTTATCACCATCAATCTCCATGCATCAAGTTAGTGGCTTTTGAATCTGTGAATAGTGGGAGGAAGTTTCTGGCATGTGCAGAGAAGGTTAGCCCCACTTTCGTTGTTACAAATCATTTGTTAGATGTGATTCAGACACTGTCATTGTGCTATGTTAATATGGATGTGATTAAGACACTATCAAAGTTTCTACCTAGTATCTAAAAATGTTGCCATCTCATCAGCGATGCCCTGAGAAAATTATTTGGCACCGCTTCAGCAGTTTGAGCACCCAACTTTGCTCCACACATCCGAGCAGCCAAGCTGTAAAATACTAATACTTTATGGCACGAAGGAACTGGGCATCGGAGCAACTAGGTGCTCCGGTTCCCTAACTTTTCCTCTGGCAACGACTCAGCAGTGCAGGGCACCGGTGCCAAATGTAGCAACAGTTGATTTGACACCGGCTTTGTCCTACACAGTGGAGGGCCTTTATTGGTATTAGTTCTATGTTATTAAATTTGTGCATGTACATACCTGTTAGTATTAATTTGATGGCATTGAAACACTGTCGATGTGTTGTTGCAGTTATATTTAGCTTCCTCATAAAATGGTTAATTTGTTATTATAGTACCTGACTAAGAACTTAATTATAGCTTGTGATGTTCCTGAATTTGGTTGTTGTCTCAGTAGCAATTAATTCATTTGCACATTGAACTTTTTGAGAAGATATGTCATAATAAACGTGTTTCTTCACTTTTTGAAAATATGTATGTGGTGATTTTCTATGTTGCTAGAAACCCATTTTCCCAATAACTGTAACTGATTTAGTTTTAAATATTATAGGATGAACGGAAGTGTTCTACCTGGAGTGGGTTGATCAAGAGTGGCCACCGTCTTTGAAGATGTGCCCAGCAAAGCTCTAGAGCATGTTTGAGGAAGAGAATAGAGATAGGCTTAGAGAAAATGTTGTCAACGCTGAAGAATATTTCAAGGTACTGGAAAAAAGAGGAAGATGGAGAATGAGCTCAGATTTTTTAAATTAGACTTTGCTAAGATGGTGTTTGCGAAGGAGGAGGCACTTTCCTAGTTGGTCAGTGCAAAACAGGTTCTTACTGAACAGAAAGCGGAGGTGGAGAAGACTACTTTGGCTGATCATGCATCAGTCGATTAGGGAAATGAATATATTGTTCTAATATTGTGCTCAACATACTTTGTGCTTATGAAGGTGAACTGGCTATATGCTGTACTGTGCTGTATTCTCGTAGCTATCGTACAGTGATGTTAAACTATATTTGTGTGCCTGATATGAAAGTGGTAAACAGCCGTTCGTTATGAAATTGGAATTTGCTTAATACTGGAGGTATTAATAGTAAACTAATAAACCTGTTAAATGGGTCATGGATTTTAGTAACAGCGTGTGTGATGGCTAGCCCAATGGCATACAGCTTTCTTCATCAAATCGTGTGTGATATACTTGAACAACGCAAACATTTGTTCCATAATTACTATGTGGGATGGCAAGACGATCTCCCACAGCTTGTCCTACAAAAGCGTCTACGTTATCTCCCCCGATCGCACATAAACAGAAAAATTGTGTGCGATGTACATATGAACGGAAACGTTTGTTTGGGATTCACTGTGTGGGATCTACATACGAACGGAAACGTTTGTCTGGGATTCACTGTGTGGCATGTACATACGAACAGAAACGATTGGGCCAGTATAATTGTCTGCGATGGCTCGCCCGATCACACACGAGCTCTTTTTGCCCCGCGTGTGTGACCGGAGGCCCTATCACCGACGGTTTCTGGGTCGTGTGGGAAGGACCCACCCTATCGCACACACAGGCAAGGCGACGCTTTGAAACTCTGTCGCTGAAAGGGGGTAAAAACCGTTTGTATAGCAGGTCGCTGCACCAGTGTTCATTGGATTTTAACATTTTTTTAAATTAGTTTTAATCTGGCTCCTAATTTTTGGATTAAAATAAGTTCGGACCCTAGCAAAAATATGCAAAATTTTGAAAATTTCGCATATTTTTTAGTTCAAATTTTTAACCCTGGTCCTGACCAGAAAATGGGCAGCAATTCTAAAAATGTCAAATGGGCTGTAATAAATTCCATATGAATTAGCAAATGGGCTGTAAATTGTAAAAGTAATAGAAAATGGGCTGTACACGCCACAGATTTCGAGGCTGGCTTGTTGGCCGACTAAGTTGACGTGTACGTAAGGCTTTGTCAACTTATAGTCAACACACGATTCTAGCAGCAGTGACTGGTGGATGTCCATCCAACAGCCATCGTGCTTCTTTAATCTCTGATCTTCCTGCTCCAGCCGCCCAAACCAGCGCCGGGGGGACTGCCTGCTCCCTCGTCCCATGGCCGGCTGTAATGCCGCGCAGGCCTCTCGGCCCACCCTACTCCCACCCGCTGGCCAGGCCATCCCTCTACCCACCCGCACCTCCTATTACATTCCGGCGATGACAGCCTCACCCAGCAGCCGAACCAGTCAACCCTCGTACTCCCCTCCGTGTGGGCATCCACTGCTGTGTCTTCGCCGGCTCTGGTTCGTTCCCTTCCTTGGCCTTGCCGTCGTCCACCGCGTTGGTGCTCTCGGCGTGACGTGGTCAACGTGGTCAACAAACGCTAGTCATTGGAAGAGGGATGTAGGTGCAGAGGCTGACAGTAGGGCCCCACATGGTCCATGGCCGCACGCAAGCAAGTGCCTCCTTATTACGTGAATAAAATGATTCCCCCCTAACAGGTTGGACCCACCAGCGACATCTTCGCACGCAAGGAAGTACCTCCTTATTACGCGGAAAAAAAAGTTTTGTCCCGCTGACAGCTGGGACCGACCAGCTGCATCTTTTTCAAGGAAGTGCCTCCTTATTACGTGCAAGAAAAAATAATTCCTCCCCCTGCTAGCTGGGTCCCACCAGATTTCGAGGCTAACTTGTGGACCTACTAAGTTTACGCGTACGCAGGGCTATGTCAACTTAGTCAACAAATTGACTCTACCAGCGTGAGACCGTTAGATGTCAATCCAACGGCCGGCGTGCTTCTTGAATCTCTGATCTTCCTACTCCAGCCGCCCAAACTAGTGCCGGCGGGACCACCTGCTTCCGCCTTCCGTGGCCGGCTGTGCTGCCGCGCAGGCCTCATGCCCCACCCTACTCCCATCGCTTGCCTGGCCATCCCTCTACTGACCCACACCGCCTGTTATTCTTCGGCAACGGCAGCCTCACACCGCAACCGAGCAAGTAAACCCTCGTATTCCCCTCCGTGTGGGCATCCACTGCTGAGTCTTCCCCGGCTCCAGGTCATTCCCTCCCTAGGCGTCGCCGTCGTCCACCGCCTTGGTGCTCTCGGCACGGCGTCGCAAACGTGGTCAACGAACGACAGCCATCGGAAGAGGACTGTACGTGGACAGGCTGACAGCTAGGACCCACGAGGTCCATGGTCGCACACAAGGAAGTGCCTCCTTATTACGCGGAAGAAAAATGATTGCACTCCCTGACAGCTGGGACCCACCAGCTACATCTTCGCATGCAAGGAAGCTCCTCCTTATTACATGAAAAAAAATGCATCATCCTAATGGTTTGCTGACATCTGGAACCAACGACATTGTCAACGTAGTCAATAAATGAGAGAATTGCACATGGAGCGGTTGACACGTGGGACCCAGTTGCTTGAGCAGTTTTGTTGTTGTTGTTTTCTTTGCTGTTGTTGAGACGGAGTAGGTTATCAACTGGGCCGTGCGGTGTCTGTGGCACGTCTAGCCAAGGCTTTTATTTTATGTTTACAACATGACGAGCCCAGCTGTTTTTTTCTCGGTGAAAATGACTAGCCCACCTTTTTTGGTAGAATAGCCTACACAGGCCGATTTCTTTTTCTCCATCCTGGTGGGCTGCAAATCTTTCAAGATGAGGGATACATTCGGCCTGCCCAGACAAAAAGGGCTGTAAATCTTATAAGTAATATGAAATGGGCTGTATATATATATAAACAAAGAAAATGGGCAATTATTATCAAATTGTGGATTTTCTTTTATTTTGTGATATTTCAAATTTCATTGGATTCTAACATAATTTAAATATATTTTAAATTTAGTTTTTATCGGGCTCAAAATTTCGTGATTAAAAATAGTTCAGCAATTTCAATGAAATATCGCTGAAATTTTTAATCCTGTCCTTGCGAGATAATGGTCAGGTATTCTCAAAATATAATATGGGCTGCAATAAATTACGTAATAATTAGCAAATGGTCTGTAAATTTAGGAAAAATAGCAAATGGGATATATGTTCTCTGCCACAGATGTTATGCTGACTTGTGGGCCTACTAAGTTGACACGTTCGCAAGGCTTTGTCAACTTATAGTCAACAAACAATTCTAGCAGTGGTGACCGTTGGATGCTAATCCAACGGCCGTCTACTTCTTCAATCTCTGATCTTCTTGCTCGAGACGCCCAAACCAACGCCGGCGGGACGGCCTGCTCCTGCCTCCCGTGGCCGGTTGTGCGGCCGCGCAGGCCTCACCTCCCCACCCTACTCCCACCTCTGGCCAGGCCTTCCCTCTACTCACTCACATCCCCTGTTATTCTCCGGTGATGGTAACCTCACACCGCAGCCGCACCAGCCAACCCTCGTACACCCATCCGCGTGGGCATCCATTGCCGCGTCTTCCTCGGCTCCACGTCGTTCCCTTCCTAGGCCTCGCCATCGTCCACCGCCTTGGTGCTCTCGGCACGACGTAGTCAACGTGGTCAATGAATGACAACCATCAGAAGAGGACTGCATGCGGTGAGGCTGACAGCTGGACCCACCAGCTACATCTTCGCACTCAAGGAAGTGCCTCCTTATTATGCGTAAAAAAATGATTCCTCCCCCTTACAGCTGGGACCCACCTGCTATATCTTCACACGCAAGGAAGTGCCTCCTAATCCTCACTGACAGCTGGGACCCACCCGGTCGAAGCGTTCGTAGCGTTGTCTGTCTGGTCGCGAACGTGTACGTACATACTGGTCGATCGGTCTCTTTGCCACGATGAAACATGGGCGTGTAAGGAGTGGCACGTGTCGTAGTAGATCCACCGACATAGCAGTTAAGGCAGCCCCGTCTAAATCATGTACACGTACGTACAGCCACACAACAAAAAATACGGCCATGTACGCACATATTCGGGCGGGGTCTCAAACGCGTACTCGTACATACATATGGCCAGGGCTCGTGTACATTGAGAGAGGCAACGGACGGTAGCAACGACCTCCTGTTCATCGGCAGCCAACCGGCTGGGTCAGAACGAAGGAAACAACATTGTGTTCATTGGGAGCCAAGCGACTGGGTCGGAATGCGTCCTGTTTATTGGGAGCCAACCGGCTTGGACGGAACGGCTGAAACGGGGTCCTGTTCATTGACTCAGGGTCTGGCGTACGGCAAAACGGAGGAAATGACCTTTTGTTCGACCACCTACGGTCGAAACGGGGTCCTGTTCATCGGGAGGGTTCTGGCGTACCGCAAAACGAAGGAAACGGACTTCTGTTCAACCGCCTATGGTTGAAACGGGGTCCTGTTAATCGGGAGGGCTCTGGCGTACCGCAAAATGGCGGAAACAGACTTCTCCCCAACTGCCTACGGTCGAAACGGGGTCCTATTCATTGGGAGGGGTGCGGCGTACCGCAAAACGGGACTCCACGGGCTACTGTTCATCCACGGTTGACCTTCTCCAGCCTCCACTAGCTACTGTTCATCCACCGTCGACTTCCTCCAGCCTCCACCGGCTACTGTTCATCCAGCCTCCACGGGGTCCTGTCCATCCACCCCCAACCGGCTGGGGTGTGGCGGCCTCCTCGGGGTCCTGTTCATCCAGCGCCAACCACCTTCACACGGCCGGGGTACTGTTCATCCACAGCCAACCCACCGGCTGGGTGGGGCGTACGAGCGGGCGGCAGCAACATGAACTGTTCATCCACAGCCAACCAACCGGCTAGGTCAACTCACCACGTGTCGCGGAAGGGGCTCGATCGATCGATGCAACAGCAGTCTCGACTCGTTCTACGTATCGCCCGCGCGGCTGCAATGGGCACTGTTCATCGAGAGGCAACCCAACCGGCTAGCTGTGTCTCGCACGGGGGCTCGATCGGCTTCAGTAAGCAGCGAGAAGGGATCGATCGGGTTCAGTTAGCAGTGAAGGAATCGCTCGGGTTCAATTAGCAATGAAGGGATCGCTCGGGTTCAGTTAGCAGCGAAGGGATCGATCGGGTTTAGCACGTAGTGCGAGGGATCAATCGCTCGAGTTTAGTATGTAGTGCGAGGGCGATCGATCGCTCGGGTTCAGTTAGCCAGCGCCTCACACACACGCGCGCGTACGAGAGAAACGCGCAAACCACACTGCATCGCTCGTCCCCGACCAGCCACCGTAACTGGGAACTCCCCGAAAATTTCCTCGCCCGCAGTTCTACCATGATTTTTTATGTCATGGAGAGCCCAAAGAATGTCATGCGGGTGCGTCTCCGGCCCGCCCAGGACGAAAAGCCCATTTTCTATCATAAATTTTCGTCATAGAAGTAGGATCCCACCACATCTATGATGATACTTGTTTTTGTCACAATTATTTTCATAAAAGTGTCACAACCATGACAGAAAAAGTTTTTGTTCGGGCCATAATGTCATGGATGTGTCTTTTTTTTGTAGTGAAAGGAAACAATCAGAGTCTCAAACAATTAGTGGCAATAACAATTGGTTAAACTTGTTATGACTAATAACAGTGGCATGGCTTCATTTTACCAGGGGCATTAGATTAAGAACAACTAAATAGTTGCTATAAGGGCATGGGACAGTGGGTGCACCAGCACCATGTACGTCAACCGGGGCATAAAGTGGTAATGTAGAGTTTGTTGCCCTGAGAGAAACAAATATCCAAGCAATATATCTGGGTTGGTCCCATTTTTGTTCTCTTTAGCCACCTATTCCTATGTGTTGATAGCAAATCTAGTCCTGGTCATACTCTATTGCCTTGTCACCCTGAGCCCCCACTTTCTTTCCTTTTTCAACCAAGATATTGGTTGCTTATCTAGTGTGTATGGCATTTCCCCTATATTTCCCTTTTCGACCAAGAGACCGGTTGGATAGCCAGTTTGTACTACTTTCACCCCCTTCTTTCCTTTTTGAACCAAGTCCTATATACATACTACATCTTTTCCCCTGTTTCTTTCATGTTTGAACCAAGTACTAGATTTGACTGCATGAAGTAGCTTTACCTCTTATAATAGAAAAAAATTAGGTCGCGTTGGCCAGCTGACCAAGCCTAGCTACGTGGGGGGCTGAGAGGTAGAAAATGATGCACATGCAGCGACATGGGGAGCTGGGGCAGTAGAGCAAGGCCGGTTTCGAAGGAAGATATAACTGAAGGTCATCGGGGTGTGGCTACGTGGGGGCGGGCGGATGGATCGGCCCACACTACGGCAGCGACGAAGGGATCGGAGGACCTCCCGCGCCGGCGCTCGGTCAAAGATGATGGTGCGATCGGTAGTGGGTCTCCTCCCTCATCGTCGATGATGGCCTAAACACTGCACCTCCTCCCCTCCTCGTCCCCTTTGCTGGCGGAGGGGATGCGTCCGGATCTGTGTCCAGTGGTGAGCAGAGAGAGAGAGTGACCACCACTATCTTGTTTAGATCTAGAGAGGATGAGAGTGTGTGAAGAGAGCAACCCTAGCAAGCAAGCGCGGAGGCTCCTGCGTATATATACATATAGTGGAGTAGTTTTCTTTTTTTACTCCACAAAAACAATCGTTTAAAATTGTGTATGTGCCAGGTCACACTTTGTATCATTCACGTGTGGTGCTCGACCCTCCATTAAGTGAACAAACACCCCCTCATAAAATTTGTGAACAAGCCACGGCTCAAATTATTCGGAAACGTGGGCTGCACCAACATGCAATATTATTTATATTTTCTATGTACAGTTTGATAAGTAGCCATGAGGGCCCCACAAGGGCCACAAGGAGAACACTTCTATAAATTCTCAAATATTCGGAAACCAACAGAGAGCCACCCCGAATAACTTTTATGCCGCCGCAAGCCTCAGTTCTTCCGTGATCCCATCTGGAAGCCTTTTTTGGTACTCTGCCGGAGGGGGAATTGATCACGGAGGGCTTCTACACCAACCTTGCTGCCCTTCCGATGATGTGTGAGTAGTTTACCACAGACCTACGAGTCCATAGCTAGTAGCTAGATGGCATCTTCTCTCTCTTTGATCTTCAATATCATGTTCTCCTCGATGTTCTTGGAGTTCTATCCGATGTAATCTTCTTTTGCGGTGGGTTTGTTGGGATCCGATGAATTGTGAGTTTATGATCAGATTATTCATGAGAAATATTTGAGTCTTCTCTAAACCCATTTATGCATGATTATTATAGCGTCTCGCCGGTGGGCTTGGTCGCCGTGGTGCAGATGGACCATAGCACTGAAGGGAGCTCCTCCAGCCAGCCCTTGCCGCATGCCGCGAGCTGTTTCTTAAGCTCCTAGTCTTGAGGCCCTTGAGGACCTCAGCGTTGGCGCGCTCGGCCTGGCCATTGCTTCGAGGGTGTGCCACGGAGGCGAAGCAGATCTGTGTGCCGATGCTGGCGCAGTAGGTCTTGAACTGGCCGCTGGTGAACTGCATGCCATTGTCCGTAATGATGCGGTTGGGGATGCCAAAGTAGCACACCTGGCCCTTGATGAACTTGACCGCTGATCCTGCCAGAATGGTCCGGACAGGCTCCACCTCCGCCCACTTGGTGAACTTGTTGATGGCGACGTAGAGGTAGCGGTAGCCGCTAGCTGCACGAGGGAAGGGCCCGAGGATATCCAGCCCCCAGACCGCGAAGGGCCACGAGAGGGGGATGGTCTAGAGCCCTTGTGCCGGCTGGTGGATCTGCTTGGCGTGGAACTGGCAGGCCTCGCATGCCTGGACCAGCTCCGTGGCATCCTCGAGCGCTGTGGGCCAGTAGAAACCGCCGCGGAATGCCTTACCTACAAGAGTGCATGAGGACGACTGATGGCCGCAGTCGCCTCCGTGGATGTTGGCGAGCAACTCGCGGCCTTGCTCCTTGGAGATGCACCATAGGACGACTCCGTTCGGGCGGTGGCGGTATAGGTCACCCTCCCTCAAGTGGTAGAGCGCGGCCTGGCGGACCACGCGCTCAACTTCCGCGTCGATCTTTGGGAGGGCGCCACCCTCCAGATAGGCCTTGATCTCCGCTGTCCAGCTTTCAGGCTGCGGCTCGAGCGCCAGCAGCAGGCGAGCACTTGAAGCTGGTCCGCAGTCTGGTGCGCCCATGGGTGGTGCGGGAGGGAGCTCCTCGCGAGGCACCGGGATGCTGGCGATCGGGGGCACCGCTGAAGGCTTCATGAGCCACTCCTCGAAGACACCGGGGCTCTAGGGCTCGCGGCGAGAAGCGCGCTTGGCGATTTCGTCCGCATCGCTGTTGTCACTGCGAGGGACGTGCTGTAGCTCCATGCCCATGAAGCGCTTCTCGAGCTTGCGCACCTCCTCCAGGTAGGCCGCCATGTGCTCATCCTTCGGCTTGTACTTCTTGTTGGAGAAGTTGACGAGGAGCTGCGAGTCGCCCTTGATGATGATGCGCCTGACTCCGAGCGCGATGGCGGCCTTGAGCCCGATGATGAGTCACTCGTACTCGGCGATGTTGTTGGAGACCTTGTCGGTGCACCCGAAGCAGAGCTGCACTGCGTAGTAAAGCTTGTCGCCTGTGGGTGTGGTGAGAACCACCCCAGCCCCCGCACCCTGGCGCGCGAAGGCCCCATCGAAGTGCATGCTCCAACCTCCGGAGGTAGCCTCCTCGGGCAAGGACGACTCCTCCTGCGGCTCATCCTGACGTGTGTCCGTCCACTCTGCCACGAAGTCCACCAAGGCTGCGCCCTTGATGGTTCTGGTGGTGAGGAACTCCAGCTCGAAAGGCTGCAGCTCGATGTTCCATTCGGTGACGCGGCCGGTGGCATTTGGGCTCTGCAAGACATGCTCCAGCGGGTAGGAGGAGATCACTCTGACCGGGTGACCCTGGAAGTAGTGGCATAGGTTCCTGGAGGCCATGAGGAGCGCCAGGAGGAGCTTCTGCGGCATGGGGTACCGTTCATGCGTGTCTCGCAGCACCGTGCTGACGAAGTAGACGGGGTGCTCGACAAGGCGCGTGACCGTGGTATCCAAGTCGTGCTCGCCGAGGGGCTCAAGCTGCTGCGTCGCGGGGGCATCCGGACGCGGCGCCACGGGGGCCTCTGGAGGCCGAGCCCCAGAGACCTCCTGAGGGGGCGCGGGGGCCCTCGGCAGGGGCCAACAGGGCCTTGAGGGGCTGTAGCGATGCCTCCGCAGCGCCCACAGGCACAGGCTCGGCAGGCCTCTTCTTGACGCAGACTCGCTCCTCCCGCTCTACCACGAGGGCCGCACTGGCCGTCTGGGGAGTGGCCGCCAAGTACAACAGCAGGCGCTCGCGTGGGCGCGGGGCGACCATGACGGGAGGGCTCGTGAGGTACCTTTTGAGGTCCTCGAAGGCAGCGTCGGCCTCAGGGGTCCACTTGAAGGGGCCTGACCTCTTCATGAGCTTGAAGAAAGGCAGAGCCCGTTCGCCGAACTTGGATATGAAGCGACCGAGCGAGGCCATGCATCCCGCCAGGCGCTGCATTTCCTTGAGGTTGCGGGGCGGCCGCATCTCCTCGATGGCCTTAATCTTCTCACGGTTGGCCTCGATGCCGCGATGGGAGACCAGGAAACCCAGAAGCTTGCCGGAAGGTACACCGAAGACACACTTGGCGGGGTTGAGCTTGAGGTTGACCTTGAGCAGGTTGGCAAAGGTTTCCTGCAGGTCCTCGATGAGGGTGCGCGCCTCACGCGTTTTGATGACGATGTCGTCGACGTATGCCTCCGCGTTTCTCCCCATCTAGCACCCCAGGCAGATGCGCATCAGCCTCTGGAAGGTAGCCCCCGCGCTCTTCAGGCCAAAGGGCATGCACACGTAGCAGAACACTCCGCAAGGGGTGTTAAAGGCGGTTTTCTCCTCATCTTCCTTGGCCATCTTGATCTGATGATAGCCCGAGAAAGCGTCCAGGAAGCAGAGCAGATCACACCCGGTGGTGGAGTCTACTATTTGGTCAATCCTGGGAAGCGGGAAGTGGTCCTTGGGGCAGGCCTTGTTGACGTTGGTGAAGTCGACGCACATGCACTTGCCACCGTGCAGCTTGGTGACGACAACAGGGTTGGCTATCCACTCCTGGTGGAGCACCTCGCGGATGATTCCGGCGTCTTGGAGCTTCTCGACCTCCCCAATGACGAAGTCCTGCTTTTTGGGCGCCTGGCGCCGTACTTTCTGCTTGAGGGGGCGTGCGTTGGGGCACACTGCCAAGTGGTGCTCGATCACCTCCCTTGGCACGCCGGGCATGTCCGAGACTGACCAAGCGAACATATCAGCATTCACCCGAAGGAAGTCGACGAGGGTGCCTTCTTGCCTAGGGGAAAGGCCGCTACTGATGGTGAGGAAGGAGCCCACACTGCTCCCATCCAACGACACTTTCTTGGTCTCGGCCCGCTCCTGGGAGAACAACAGCTTCTTCTTCGCGGGCGCCGGCTCGGCAAGCTCAGGGGCATCCTCCCCGGCCTGGGATGCGGCGATGTCTGCCTTGTGGGAGCGCGCGAGGGCGCGCACCGCGTCCCTCATGTCGCAACGGACTGTGAGGGTGCCGCTGCTGCCGGGCATCTTGACGAGGCCGTAGGCATGGTGCGTTGCGGCCATGAACTTGGAGAGCGCCGGGTAGCCCAAGATGGCGTTGTAGGGCAGGCCAATGCAAGCCACATCGAAGACGACGAGCTCCGTACGGTAGTTCTCGCGGGTGCCGAAGGTGATGGGGAGGCGCACCTGCCCTAGAGGGGCAGTGGAACCGCCGGTGACGCTCGAAAAAGGCCTGGTTGGCGCCAGGCGCCCTCCTGGCGCCCGGAGCGTCTTGAAAGTCTCCACAGAGAGCACGTTGAGGCCAGCGCCGCCATCGATGAGCGTCTTGGTGACGGCCACACCGCCGATAGTCGGAGTACACAGCAGGGGGGCAGCCCCCGCAGCCCTGGCGGACCCGGGATGGTCGCTGGTGTCGAAGGAGACGGGGAACTCGGACCACTTGAGGCGGCCGGCGGGCTCAGGCGCCTGAAGGGCCGCGCCCACCTCGCGCGTGAAGCGCTTGAGGTGGCGGCTGAACGGAGGGGCCTGGGCCCCTCCCAGGATGCAGGCCACCCCTCGGGGCCCCTAGGAACCCCCGCTGGTGGCAGCGGCCTCGGTTGGGCGACGGCCACCAACGCCGCTCAGCACGGACGGGCCGCGGCCCGGAGGAGGAAGAAGACGGGGGGCGGCGCGCCCAGGTCGCTCAGTGCACCGTGGCGAAGTGGACGAGGGGCGAGGGGGCGCCCGGCCACCACTGGCGGCGAAGACGAGCTCTACGATGCGCTCGAGCCAGGTGTCACGACCGTCCTTGGAGGGGGGGACAGCGCAGCAGCCCCCGAGCCATGAGCAGCGCGGCGCGCGGAGCAAGGGGGCCGCTTCCTGCGGGCGAAGACGCGGTGGAGGAGAGGCCGCGGTCGCGCCCACTTGCCGACGGGTAGATGGAGGAGGACGCCCGCTCTCCAGCGGGTCCAAAGGCGGCGGCTCAGCGCGCGGCGGCATCGTCCATGTCGGTGCCGATGTCGAGGTCGAAGGTGCGAAGACGGCAAGTCCCCCTACCTGGCGCGCCAAATGTCAGAGTCTAGGATCCGCGTCCAAGAAACTTCTCCAAGAACTTAGGATTCGAACTCTGGGGGACTTTGCTTGGCAGCCTACGACGGGACTACGGTAGGGGCACGACGGACTCGCTGGCTCTCACCAGACACGAAGGGGACGCGTGAGCTACCCAGGTTCGGGCCACCGTGCGTTGTAATACCCTACTCCTGCTTGTGTTGGGTTGTTCTGTGGTTGAGAGCTTGTGCTCGGAGTACAAGAAGTGCGGGGGAGGATGAACCGATCCCCTTACATGAAAGCAGCCCTGCCCCTTTTATAGTGCCTTGGTCCTCTTCCCCGAAAATATGAGCGGGAAAGGGTTGCCACAGGGCGGCAATTCAAAAGGGGGACAAGAGTACAGGCATATCCTGACTAAAGGCGGTCTCCGCCTGTAAAGTAGCTCCTAGTGACGCGCTGGTGGGCTTGGCGATGACCTCCATCCTGGCCCGCTGATCCGTCCTGATCCTCCTTCACCAAAGAGGGGATTTCTCGGGGCTTCCTTTTGGTGAAAGGCAGATGCCACTGCTCCCCTATCACCAGAATGGAAACCCGCCTAGCCTGCATCCTGCTGTCCCAGAGCTATACCCTGCTGTCCTCCTCCTGTCGCCGGGGCGTCGCCCACGTGGCGGGCTGGCCGCCCCAGGGCCGGCACCATGCGCCACGCCCCGCAAAGCGGCCTCCCAAGGGATTGCCTCACGAGGCGATTTGGGGCTTGCTGGCCCCGCCAGGGCTTCGCCTGGCGATGAGGGGCCTCGCGAGGCGACCCCTCCTGGGCGACGATCCCAGGGCCATCTCGCTCCTGGGCCATCCCAGCCGCCGCCTCCTGGGCCAGAGGCAGACGGGCCATGGTACCCTGGTTCCCACAAGGCCGACACTATCAATTGCCCAACAGTAATTTGTTTACCCACCGTATGTTCTGCGCTCGAGAGAGAAGCCTCTAATGAAAACTATGGCCCCCGGGTCTAGTTTTATCATATATTAAAAATCCAAAAATACCTTGCTGCAATTTATTTACTTTTATTTTATTTCGTATTTTAGTTTATCTATCTATCACTATCATAATTAATCCTTGCAAATAACCGCTAAGAGGATTGACAACCCCTTATTTGCGTTGGGTGCAAGTGTTTGCTTTTGTGTGTGCAGGTGCTGCTAACGGGATTTTGCGTGGTTCCCCAACTGGATTGATAACCTTGGTTCTTAACCAAGGGAAATACTTATCTCTACTATACTGCATCATCCTCTCCTCTTCGGGGAAATACCAACACAGTCTACAAGTAGCAGTGGCCTGGTAAGTTCGACGGACGAAGCAACCATCATTTCACTGGAATGCTCGCTCAATCCCTTTCTCCCCTATCTTGAAGAAAACCACACTCCAGGCTACTCAATTCTGCCATTTTTCTTCTCTAGCGATGAAGGAAAGGTGAGCAAATCAGTGATGCTGCTCTATTTTCTTTCCAAGATGCTTCTTTTTCCCAAGCACCGACCGATCCTCACCGCCTATTCTTTTCCCATTGTCATTGTGATTGTGGTTTCCTTTCGATTCCTTTTTCTTTGTCAGTTTATTGATGGATCCTGGAGCACTGGGCGAAGAGTTGTCGGCGGACAACCCACTCGAGACAGAGATCTCTAGGAAGCGAGCACCGACCAACGAGTTGGCAATGTTGGCAATGTTGGCGGGCAAACCCATGGAGACGAAGAGCTCCAAGAAACAAGCACTAGCCAAAGAGTTGACGACATTGGCGGACGAACTCTTGAACACAGAGAGCTCCAACAACAGCAAGGGCCCCACCGTGCCTAGCCAATAAACCCTAATGGCCACCTATGAGAGGCTCAAGGCTGGGTTTGAGGAGATAGTCGCCATCAAGGAGCAGTGTTCCCCTGGCAAAACGATGGCCCCCTTCGAGGAGATGGCCTCCGGAGGGATGGGATCCCCCGGTAAGCTGCCCAAGGTAAAAAAATATTGGCTTACCATAATTGTGGTCTTTGATTATTTGCAATGTTCTTGCTAATATGTTAGGGTTGTGCAGCTGGTGGTGGACGTCCATGATGATTCCCATGCCACGGTTCATCCCATGGACATTGCCCCGGAGATCGATGACAAGAAATAGTTGGTCGGGCTAATCTTTCAATGTAGTTTGCATTGTGTTTAATTACCAGATGCGTGTTATCAAACCCTGTAGTGTCTGTGTGGGTGGTACTTGCTACTTTTGTTTGTTACTGAATCATGCGAACCCTCTCCGAGTTATGGAAGCAGATGTATCCTCACCAGCTTTTGATGTAATATATGGCATGGTGAGACGTAAGTTTGCACTGTCCGTCATATAAGCAGGGCTTGTTTGATGATTCTTGGTGTCAAACCTCGTTTGAATCCGCGCTGTGTTAGTAGGCTAGCTACTTTGCGAGCTATACTACTACTTGTAAACACTGACCGAAGAGAATCGTTGGGGCTGATCAACTCGTTCTACACTAATAGGTTTGGCCATCGATCTTTTGGAGGAAGCGTGAATGAGTAGTACTTTTGAAGTGCCTACAGAGTGTGTGTGTGTACGTGTGTTAGAGAGGGGTTGTGGGATGAAGAGAGACCTGGAGAGAGAGAAAGGCCCTCCATTTCTTTTTAGCCGGCAACAAAATCAAACAGAAACGTACAAATCCTAGAACATTGGCGTACAAAAACTTTCAAACGGTGCATTTTATAATACATTTCCGTCAAATCTGGACATGTGTCAAATCAACTCTGCAAGCAGTACAAAGGAGTGCTCCGACTTTATTAAAACATGGCCCACCTCACATTATGACCATATTTCTTGGAGTCCATGCGCGGCTGGCGGGCGATCTCTTCTCCCTCCTTGTCTCTCTCTTCTCAGCCGGCGCACGGCGGGCGATTAGATTTTGGGTATCGTTGGTTTATTTAATTGCAGTCCCACATGTCATTGAAAATGCAAGACAACGCGTGTGTGTTCCCTTTGGTGAGCGATGTGCCAGACAGACCGTGGAGGGTGTAAGGCAAATGCGACAGGCGTGCTTTAAGTGTTCTGCCTTTTCCTTTTGAACTTGTAAAGTGTAACATTTTCTTTCGCTTGTTCTTGCGATCAATCGGTAGAAATCCAGATAGAAAAGATGAGCGTGGGGCTTTCCCGCCCGTTACGCGGGCTAGTTTGGCCTAGTTAGTTTGCTCACATACGTTCCCACATGTCAATGATATGCCGTGAGGAAGCGCGTTGAGCAACGGGCCGAACACGACAGGCGTGCCGTGAGTGGTCCACTTTCTTGTTTTGAACTTGTACGTGCAACACTTGGTTTAGCACCTTCAAACGAACGATCGATGCAAAACCCGGTTAAAAAGGCATCGCACTTTCTACTAATCCCAGGAAGAATCCTGCTACATTTTGTAAGTCTCGGTTTAATTGCTCCCACTCACATGTTTAGATTTCAAGGTTCATGAAATCTTTGAGTGCAAGGATTAAGAGAAAATCGACCAATGCATGTATACTTCTTGGTCATAGTATTGGTCACGCATACATGCGTTGCAATTAATACATTGGTAAACACTCACCATCTGTTTCGCAAAAAAAATACTCACCATCTGGTTGGTTTAGATTTTTGAATTGAGCCCCATAACCGGAAGTGAGGGAATATTATTTTCTGCAACCATCCTCCCTTCATGTTACGGACAATGTTCATATGCCATGCTGCCACAGTGCCATCTAGTCTTCGCGTGTGCTAGCAGTATTGATGCTACTGTAGCTTTCTTGAAGAAGCGGATTCAACGAAGAGTGAAATGATGGTTGCTTCGTCCGAGCAACTTACAGTTGGATAGGTGGGGCCTTGTGATTTGACGGCTCATTATTCATTATTACTGCGGCCCTACGACCGGGGTGAGTCTCCCCTGCAGTTCTGCGTGATGCACTCTAATTTTGGTGCATGGCAAGTGGACCCGGATGGTGGATGTCCCACATGTCGGCGAACGAAAGTACTCTACCCGCTATGGAGGAGAACAAGGAAACCGCGCGGAAGAGTGTCACTGCTGTTTTATATTTATTTTTTAGTTTTGATGAAAGCTAGCGTTTCCACTCTTATGACAGAGGAGTGCGAAACACGGCAGCCCAGTGAACTTGGCATGTGCAGTGGTTCATACTGTTTTTTTAATGACTTGATGTTTTGAAGATTGCTCACCACGCCTGCTGCTTGGTGTGCAGTGGTTGATACGGTAGACTTGTCTTAAGTCTGGCACGTAGCCTAGAGATCAAGATACGGGGATAAATTGCTACTTGGCACGTGCTGGATGTCCCACACGTCAGCGAAAGGACGAGGACAGGAACAGCGTGGTAGAGCGTCTCCACTTCTTCCATTTTTATGAAAGCAAGCATCTCCACTCTACGAGGGAGGAGTTCGAAACACGGCAACACAGGTGAGATGACCGTCCAGATTTTCTTTGAGGGTAATTTGACTGTGTAGTTGGAGGGTCGGAGACCACACGCAGTATATAACGATACAAAGTGCGACCCGGAGAGACAGACGCGTCTAGTTGGAAGGTCTCGGACCATATACGTAAACAAATATCCAACCTAATATGTGCCTGCAAGTAGAGTACTTAGGAACATACATCATAATATCAACGTGCATTGCACGTAACATTTAGTGGTAGTAAGTTCTAAAAGACAAATGCCAGCATGCCACACAGGTTCATACTATTTGTGCCTGGCTACTTCACCTATATTTACTACGATACATTACTCAAGTTCATACATGCCTGGGTACATGTCCATCTCGTAATTCCAGTCCCAGGTGTTCTTCATAGATGGCATGATCCATAACGAAGGGCAATGGGAATCGATATCATCGCAGCTTTTTAGTGTGGCTCCCCACGATGGAGACTCATCCAAGCCGAAGCAGCATAAGTCTGAGATAGGGGCGTTCAAGATATTAATCTGGTGGTGCTCAATGAAAACGCAACCATTCTTCATGAACGGTAGGCCATCGGCGTCGTGCACGGAAGGTGACATCGTTTTCACTATGGGATAGCTGTCCCCAGTGAAAACTGAGTACTCTCCAAGTGTGTTCATCCGCACCCAGGTAGCATCACGGGGGTCGAACACGCCACCGTCCATCTGGTACACCTGGCATCTCAAACCTGGATGCATGGTGACGGGCATGGTCAAGGTCATGTAGGATAAATGTTGTGCAGCAAGTATAATAAGGTGACGTAAGCAGAGGACACGGATTAAAATAAAATATTCTATATTTGCTTATTTCTATGATAGGGAAGAGAAGCAGTCTAGTAGGAGTAGATTAGAGCCAGCTGCGGCACAAGCTACAAAAAACAATTTGAGAGTGTGACGTGGGCCATGTATATTAATTAAAGTAGGAGGAGTCCTAGTAGTAGTAGTACTTTTTTATTTCATGGGATTCAGGCTCACTAGCTAGTACATTGCGGAATTGAAATTGCTAAGTACATCGTTAATTATAACTGGCATTATAATGTTGCATCGATGACTATCCCAATCAATCAAAAAAAGAAAAAAACTCCTCCTCATGGAGTATAACGAGACATGTACTGAAATGTTATAAGATGACATGGCAATAAGGTATACTCAAGCTCCTGGCTCTACTACTCTTAGATCAGAGAGAATGGATTACCTGGGTACATGATCTGGGTCCGATCGTGATAGATCGTGGCACCTTGTTGCCCTTCAATGGTACCATGGGTAACGACTGCTAAGATAGTACGCCCCAACTGGGTGTCGTCAATTACAAGGTTCCAAGTGTGACCGAATGCCCCGTGCACATCCACGATCAGCGATCTGATTTTGATCGGGGGATGAATTTTCCCTACAAAATAGTGGAGCACTATTAGGGATTACACCATGATGGTTAGGGCATCTCCAACGCTGACCCCCCAAATTTACTCCGGCATCTGTCCGCGGACACTGATGTCGGAGGCTGCCATCCAACTCTGCCCACATACCTTTCGACAACTATATGAATAACCGAACGAAATTCGTGCAAACACGACTACATATAAACCAGATGAAATTCATTACTTTTCGAAAAAAAATCATATAAACCGGATGAAATTCAATACATTTTTCATACAAACTAGACTAAAACCTAATCTAAACCAATTCTAAATGATCACCGGCGCCCGTTCCCCATGTCCGGCCATGAGCCCGGAGAACTGAAGCTCCAGCTATTGCCTTCGCCTTCTCCTGTTCTAAGTAGGCACTCTCCAGCTCCGCCTCCGTAACCTCCTCCTCTGAAGCTCCAGGAAGCAAAGATTTCCGCCTCCACGTCGCCGCCAATTGGAAAATTGGCCCTCGACGTTGTGCCCAACGAGCTTAGCTTTGATGGGAGGGGAGAAGCGGTGGCCTTCTTGGGACCCGAGCGGCGGTGACCTACCATGCACTACTCTTCCTCGCTACCGGCGGCGCCCGCACAGACGTGCCGGCTTCATGATCGTGGAAGCGGAGCGCGCCCGGGGCGGAGCCGGCAATGTCCTTCTTCTGCTCCGGTGACAGTCCATCCTAGAGAGCTTTGGAGCGCAACGAGGCCATGGTGGGAGTGGTGCCGAGAGGAGAAAGGGGTCGGAGGAGGATGACTGCGGCTATTGCTGGGGCTGAAATTTATATAGTGGGCGAATGGCAATGAGCGGTGGCAGGTGGAAGGACGGGTGGTGCCAGAGGAGGTTCCATGGCAACAGCGTGTCATTAATGTGGGCGACGGACGGACGGTCGGCCGGCCGTGGTGTCATTTCAACGCGAAGCAGTCGCGTGCACCAGGAAGCAGCGCTCTCTCAACCGTCGCGCTGCTTCAAAGCCGGCGCCAGTGAGAGGTCGCGTCCGCTCTGGCCGGGCATGAATGCGGCACTGACGCTCTAGAGCGGCGCTGGCCGTTTTAGGCGGGAAGAGCACGCGGGCGAGGGAGGGGGTTTGGGTGGGCCAGGGCGGTTAGACGCGGGCGTGGTGGTATTGATTTTGTAGTTTGCAAAAGCACTCAGTTAATGCAGTCAATTTCCTAAAAAATTGTGGTTAAAAACATTAATTGCAATGATGCATGCGTGACCAATAAATGACCAAAAAACTAGTACATGCATTGGTGAGTTTTCTCTTAATCCTTGCATGCAACGATTTAACGCACCTTGAAATCTGAACATGTGATAGGGAACAATAAATTTGAAACTTATAAAATGAAAAAACTAAACATATTAAACTGGAAGAGAGGGAGTATACACTAGGATGTGTCCCATACAAAACAAGTCCCCTAGTTTTTCACTGCGAAGATGCAGTTGAAAAGGAGCACGACGTCTTCGTACTCGTACGGCAACAAATCGGCTGCAGACAACATGGTCAAACTTTGACCGCCATGTGTAGGATGGTTCGTGAAAGCAATCGTGATGTCGAACACCGCGATGAGAGAGTAATTTTTGTTGCCGCACGACCTTGGCGGGGCTTCTGGGATTGCTATCTTCTTCAAACTCACCGTGGTTCCATTGTACCAATTCAGGCGGTGCCCCATTGCATGGCCGATCCCAATGCTAGACAAAGGTTCGACGGGAACGGTCTCACCGGTGTGGATGTTGTGCAAATTGATGTTGGTACCCTCCCATACGTATGCAAGCCAATCTCCATTGGCACCAAGCCTAACCTGTGCAACAGTGGGCAGCGGTGGAATTATGAAATGGAACACAAAGTAGTCTTTAGTATACATTTATGTGATCAAACTCATCACTGACCTGCTCATCGGACAATATCCGAGTGCCCCTCAACATCGGCATCTCAAGGGGCGTCAACTTGCAACTACGGCCATGCCGTGCTGGATAGACCCCCCAGGAAACATCCTCTTCCTCAAGGACGCATGGCAGACCAACTAGCATGGCCTTCTCCCACGCATATTTACGCACCATCTTAAAATATTTGGTGCAAGCACCGCTGAGTCTTGCGATGTAAGGAAGTCGGAGCGACTTACGATTTGCCCCAAAGCATCACCATCCAAGGTCTCCCAACCTCGACGAGGATGAGAAGCACCACCGCTTGGGAATCCATGGCAATGGCAATGAACTGCCTTCTCCCTTTGGGAACTGGTTAGACGAAAGGAGATGGTAACTGCAGGGCTTTGTCCCTTCGGAAAGGATGTTCCACGTGTGCGCATTAGTAGTAGTGCGCTAGTGCGGTTTATATTTGAGATCAGGGAGCCGGCGGGCGGTTCGTTGTACGGCATGTTCGCGTCCATCCACTAGCCCGTACATAAAGCACGCATGACATTTACAACGACTGGGATTGGTTTGTTTTCCGGGCGTACCGACCAACGCGGACTAGCGGACCTCATCGCCCTTTTTCCAGCATGACTTCGACAACTACATGCGTGACAGGGAAAATATCTAGTGCTACCAAGGCTTAGGTGCTACCGTGATACGGGCTTTTGGGCCATCAGATTCTTAGATCAAATGGCTCCCAATAACTCTGCAACATTTGCAAAAAAGCCCAGGAGCCCGTATCATGGTAGCACCTAAGCCTCGGTAGCATCAGATACTCTGTCGTCCGTGACATGCCTGCATGCAAATCTTGCATGGCCAAAAAAAATGTGCGAGGCGGAGCGGTAGGCTGTCGAACTACAGCCTGTGTTGTAGCCATGTCATCTACACGCAACCTAAAGGACTGGGTGTACGTAGTACTAGTAGTTCAATATGCATTGTTTGGGACGAAAGTTCCTTGGAGCTCGTGCTGCAGCTGGTGTACTCCACAGCATGCTTCTCTTCTCTTTCCTCTTCCACCGTCCGGGCACGTCCGCGGGCAACGATCGGTCAACCCTAATATAGTTCTCCCTCCGTTTTTATTTACTCCGCATATTAGCTTTGACTAGAGTTAAACTTTATAAAGTTTGACCAAGTTTGTAGAACACAATATGAACATTTACAGTAACAATTTTATATGATGTGAAAATATATGCAATGATGAATCCAATGATATTGATTTGGTGGTGTATATGTTAATATATTTTTCTACAAACTTGTTGAAAGTACATAAAGTTTGACTTTAGACAAACCTAATATGCAGAGTTAATAAAAATGGAGGGAGTATTTCCTTCACCACATCCAAGTATAGTACAGTACTACAAAAAGATGCATGCATGACCACTAATTTCCTTTCTCTTATCTCTATTAATTAAATGTGGCGTGAGACTCAAAGCCCTTTTAATTTAATTGGACTAAACCTGAGCCTAATATAATGGAAATCTATTTTTTTAGATGAGCCCTTTAAACCGGAAAGAGGGAGTACCACGTATATTAGAAAGCTCAAATCCATACAAAGCATCCAATAGTACATAGTACTACGCACATAACCTAAGCTAGATCACACTGCTCGTCATCGAAGATGGGTAGGCGGCCTCATGATGCAACTCCAGCTCCTCCTGCTCCTCCAGTTCGGCGAACATTTCGGTGACCCCCCTCCCGCTGTCGGAGGAAGCGGCGGTTGGCCTCCACCTCGGCCTCCGACTGGATGGACTCGAGGATGGCCTGCTGTTCCGCCGCCCCCTCCGCTTGGGTCAACTCCGCCATGGCGTCGGCCATGGCGAAGCCTGCAGCCGGTGGTGCTAGCTCCGCCTCGCCCGCGTCATCGTCGTCATCCTCCTCCAGCTCCGCGTTGCCCATGTCGTCGTCCTCCTGTTCCAGCTCCGCGTCGTCATTCTCCTCCTCCGGCCCCGCGTCCTCCATGGCCGCGTCCTACTCCACCTTCCCCGCCTCCTCCTCCGGCTCCGGCGATCCTGGAGGCAGGCCGGCTGCGATCCGGGCTTCGCGCCACCTCTAGATCTCCGGAAGCAGCTCAAAGCACTGCTCCAGTGCGAGCATGGCATATGTCGTTACCTTCTTCCAATCCATGGCTATCGGGCGACAGCGAGCAGAGAAGAGATAGCGGGGAATGAATGTGTCTAGTGTTTGGGTTTGCCGTCCGGCTTAAATAAATGCGCTCCATCACGTGTACCCATGCGTGTAGAAATTGTACACATACGGGTCTGTTTAGGGTGCGTCACGTAACTCGCATGTGTGTGAGATTCTGAGAGACGGAGTGTGTGTGTGCGCCTCTACTCTTCGGATATGTACTCCACCTTTTGCAACGGGATATAAATATTATAATGGTACATTAGCTTGTGATTTACCTGATCATATTAATGTGATTGTTCAAATAAAAATTTGTCAATTCCTGCTTGTGATTTACCTGATCATATTAATGTGATTGTTCAAATAAAAATTTGTCAATTCCTGCTTGTGATTTGCGTTATATTTTGATGAGAAGTTTGCTAACTAAATTAAAGTGGAATTTGTCCATGTTATAAGTAAATTAGGGTGATTGATAATCATGTGGGGAAGGTTGGACGAAAGGTGTGGTAGGAACAATATACTCCACCTAGAGCATGTGTGTGTGTCTGGTTGTATATAGAGACGGTGTTTGTAAAAGAGAGAAGATAGAGATTGAGATTGAGAGAGAGAAAGAGAGCGAGAGAGAGAGAGTGAAATGGAGTCTTCAGTAGGGAAAGTAATTAAGTGTGTGTGGCTTCATCATAGAGAGGTGATGTGTATGGCAGAGGCCTCCAACTAGGGGGGTGCGAGAGATAAGAGGACCAGAGAGAGGGAAGACAAGGTGTGTGCGCGTGAGAGGGATGGACATCGAGATAACGTGTTTGTTCGAGAGACGCCGAAAAAGAGTACTATCAATGGTGCATGTAGGTGGGAATTAAACGAAGGGATGGTCTTATTGGTTTCAGTGATATAGAGGGGGGGAGTGAGAGAGAGATAGCTAGAGGGAGATAGATAAGCGTGAGTGTGTGTTTTAGAGAAGAGACCCACCCAGATGGAAGTCATATGTGCACGAAAGAAGAGAGAGATTCGAGGCGGGATGGGGGTAATTAACTACGTATGGAGAGAGATCAGACCTAGAACGTGCATGTGTGAGAGGTATACATATATACGTCGATAGAGGGTGTGTGTGTGTGCGCGCGCGCATGATCGAGATAAAAGAGAGGAGACATAAGTCATAAGATCAAGGATGGGTGAGATGGATCGGTATCACAATATGCTTGCATGTGAGATGTGGAGGAAAGAAGGCTCGATGATGGACCGAGTGTTGTTTTCTTTAAGAGAGAGTGACGTGAGGTGGAGTATGCATATATGGCCAACAGAGAGAGCGAGACACAATGTTTGTGCAAAAGAGATCGACACATGCATGTGAGATGTGGAGGGAAGAAGGCTCGATGATGGAGCGTGTGTTTTTATCTTTAAGAGAGAGTGACGTGAGTTGGAGTATGCATATATGGCCAGCAGAGAGAGCGAGACACAACGTTTGTGCAAAAGAGATCGACCTATAGATGCATGTAGAGAGAAAGAGATATAGTGTGCGTGATAGGAAGCGAGAGTGCGTCCGAGAAAGAAGGTTGCTGGAGAAAGAGAGAGATAGAGAGAGAGATCGCTAGTTAGAGGGTGATCGGCTAGTGTGTGTGTTAGAGATAAGAGTCGAGTGGATCGGAAAGGTGAGTTCTGTGTGTGAGAGAGATAGAGGGTGCATGTGAGCGACATACAAGCGAATATTAGAGAGAAATGAGACCCCGAGAGAGAAGGTTATGTTTGTGAGAGGGAAATATATGTCAGAGGGAGAGTCGTAGCTAGAGAGACATACGGAGCGCCAGATATCCCTAAGGAGAGAGGATGTGTGTGAGCGGCATACACGGGAATAGTGGAGAGGAATGAGACCTCGGGAGACTGAGTTTGTGTTTGTGAGAGAGAAAGATATTTAAGAGGGAGAGTCGTAGCTATAGAGACATAGGGAGCGCGAGATCTCTAGAGAGAAAGGGTGTGTGTGAGCGGCATACAGGGGAATAGTAGAGAGAAATGAGACCCCGGGAGATGGAGTTTGTGTTTGTGGGAGAGAAAGAGATTTCATAGGGGGAATCATAGTTAGAGAGACATAGTAGGGAGCGAGATATACCTAGAGAGAGATAGAGTGAAGGTCGAGGGAGAGAGTACTGTTAGTGTGTGACGAAGAAAATGGACTGCTATCCAGAGAGATATATACAAGGAGCAAGAGAGATACCCGAGAGATAGTGAAGGCGTACGGGTCTAGAGCTATATATAAGGGCATGAGTGATTGCTATATGAGACGAATATCTGGATTAAATGGGATTCAAATATTTGAATTAGAGATCATGACATCGATAATATCAGAACAAAAATTGGTCTATCAAACATGCATATTCATTTGAATTTGGGGACACATGTAATGTTATATAATTTATCGATATTAGTGATCCATAGATTTTTTAATTAGAGACAATGCATGGCTTATGCAATTCATGTCTAAATGGGATTACACTATATGTTGCGTGTCAAACACACTATATGTGGTTTCCAATATTTGAATTCAACTTGAGGTGGATTCAACCTTATGAATTTGTAAACCATATTTATATATAAAGGGTGTTGTACTTTTGAAAGTATATATATATATATATATATAAATGATGTATATAGATTTGTATTCGAATACAAAATGGATCCTGCACAAAAAAAAGAATACAAAATGGATTCAAATTTAGTTGTCACGGTAAACGTGAAACTTACATTCTCCTAAAATTTGAATGAATCGGCGAAACACCCAGTCCCTCCTCGGTCGTAACCGCCCGAAAAGATATTTTGGGAGATGGAAATTACTGCCTATCCCTGACACGCAAAGCCTATCAGCTCATTTCTATAGGTCTCGATAGGGGTAGGTTTGTAATTTCACTCAAACGTGACATAATCGCTCTCGACAAATATTCCGGGTATGCGAGATTACCGTCCTATACCTAACCGACCAATATCGCTCCGATGTCTGAAATTTTAAATGGGAGCTAAGTTTGTAACTTTCCCCGCATCTGAGACAAGCGCGTCCCAAAGACATGGTTCCCCCTGCCTCTCCCCTCCATTTCCCCATTCGTACTCTGTGGGTGCCAAAACGCCCTCTCCACCCCAACCTCCTTCGTCCGCCACCCAATCCACCGCCGTCCTCCTCCACCATGTCGGAGCTGATACCTCGATGCCATCGTCCATTACAAGAGATCGACGTGTCTCATCCACGGCTCTGGACCAGGATCCTTGCATCGTGTCCTCTCGCTTCATCTGCTCCGTCGTTGATACGTCTCCAACGTGTCTATAACTTTTTATTGTTCCATGCTATTATATTATCAATCTTGGATGTTTTATAAGCATTTATATGCTATTTTATATCATTTTTTGGGACTAACCTATTAACCCAGTGCCTAGTGCCAGTTGCTGTTTTCTGCTTGTTTTTGGTTTTCCAGAAAATCAGTACCATACGGAGTCCAAACTCTACGAAACTTTTTGACGATTTTTTTTCTGGACAAAAGAGACCCTAGAAGCTTCGGGAGGAGACCAGAGGGCAAACGAGGAGACGGCAAGGCAACAGGGCGCGCCCTGGGGGGTAGACGCACGATGTTACCTTGTGGGCCCCACATGGCTCCGTCTGACCAAATTCCACTTTTATAAATTCTCAATTATTGGGAAACCAACAGAGAGCCACCCCAAATAACTTTTCTGCCGCCGCAAGCTTCTGTTCTTCTGCGATCCCATCTGGAGGCCTTTACCGATACTCTATCGGAGGGGGATTCGATTATGGAGGGCTTCTACATCAACCTTTCTGCCCTACCGATGATGCATGAGTAGTTCACCACAGACCTACGGATCCATAGCTAGTAGCTATATGGCTTCTTCTCTCTCTTTGATCTTCAATACAATGATCTCCTCGATCTTCTTGGAGTTCTATTCGATGTAATCTTCTTTTGTGGTATGTTTGATGGGATCCGATGAATTGTGGGTTTATGATCTAAATATTCATGAGAAGTAATTGAGTCTTTTCTGAACTTTATTATGCATGATTGTTATAGCTTTGTATTTCTCTCCGATCTATCCATTTGATTTGGCCAACAAGATTGATTTATCTTCAGTGGGAGAGGTGCTTTGTAATGGGTTCAATCTTGCGGTGCTCTATATTCCAGTGACAAAGTAGGGGACAAGACATGTATTTGTATTGTTGCCATTAATTGTAAAATGATGGGGTTTATTCATATTGATTGGGTTTACTTTGTCTACATCATGTCATCTTGCTTAAGGCGTTACTCTGTTTTTATTAACTTAATACCCTAGATGCATGCTGGATAGCGGTCGATGGGTGGAGTAATAGTAGTAGATGCAGGCAGGAGTCGGCCTCCTTGTCTCGGACGTGATGCCTATATACATGATCATTGCCTGAATATCGTCATAACTATGCGCTTTTCTATCAATTGCCCAACAGTAATTTGTCTACCCACCGTATGTTATGTGTTCAAGAGAGAAGCCTCTAGTGAAAACTACGGCCCCCGGGTCTACTTTAAATATAAAAAGAAAATTAAAATATACTGGCTGCAATTTATTTACTTTTATTTTGTTTTGCAATTTATCTATCTACCACTACAAGATTTAATCTTTGCAAGTAACGAGTTCAAGGGGAGTGACGACCCTCTTGCCCGTGTTGGGTGCAAGTATTTGCTTTTGTGTGTGCATGTGCTGTTCACGAGGCTTTGCGTGATTCTCCTACTCGTTCGATAACCTTGGTTCTCACTGAGGGAAATACTTATCCATACTGTACTGCATCTCCTCTCCTCTTCGGGGAAAATCCCAACGCAGCTCACAAGTAGCAAGGAGAATTTCTGGTGCCGTTGCCGGGGAGATATCATCAAAACCTATCAAGTACCTTCACACAAACTATCATCTACTTGCTCTACTTTTTATTTGCCTTTGCCTGTCATTTTCATCTCCCCCACTTCTCATAAAAAAAACAAAAACACAAAAATATTTTATGTTTGCTTGCTTTGTCGCTATGTCTAGCGTTACTATTCCTCCTCTCTCTCCAGATTTTGAAGTTCTTTACTTCAAACGAAAACAAGGAGAGAACCTAAAAGATGCTTGGTATAGGATAATGGAATCTTATCATGTTTTGCACTATAAAAGGTGATATAAAAATCTTGCTTCGAAACTTTTATATAGGACTCACTATGCCTAATAGACAACTTTTGGATTTTGCCACTAAAGGGAATTTTATTGAAAGTGATGCTAATGCTACTTATGAGGTAAGGGGATAATGGGAACTCCACCCCACAAAAAGGGTTCAGTTACACTCAAGAAGGAATCCAAATGCTAGAAAAATTAGGGGATATGCAAAAAAAATAGTTGAATTACAAAAATCTAATGAACCGCTGAAAGCCCTTAGTGGAAATCTTAATCGTATGAATTCCCTTCTTACCGTTTGCAACAAGAGTCCTGATAACCTAGATAATAAAATTGCTTCTTTCTCTGAGAATAATGGGAACATAAGGAACCTCCGGGATTTGAGAATAACCCATCTAAGTTGGCAAAAACGAAGGATGATAACACTTGAAACAATGTATTATGCCTAGCTAGGGGCATAAAACAATAGCGCTTGTTGGGAGGCAACCCAATATTTATCTTTATTCCAATTTTTACTTTTCTTGTGTCACACAATTTTAGCTACTGTTATGATTGTGTTTTTATGTTTTAATTAGTGTTTGTGTCAACTCATGCCATTGGGATGATAGTATAATTGATGTTGTTTGAAAACAGAAAGTTTTGCGCCCAGTATTTGATTTTTAGTTCTGTACTGCAATGTCGGAAAAATATGAAACTTTTACACATTATTGGGGTACAATTTTTTTACGTTTTTCCTAATTTTTAAGAATTTTTGGAGTTACAGAAGTATAGATAATATTCTGTTATTACATGCTGTTCTGTTTTAGACAGATTCTATTTTTATTGCATAGTGTGCTTGTTTGAATGAAACTATGGATTATATCGGGGGGTATAAGTAATGGAAGAGTTAGAATAAAGTAGGTATTATGCAAGAACAATTATGAATGAGTTTATAACAGTACCTAAGGTGGATGATTGATTTATTGTACTAACGGATCTCACGAAGTCTCTGTTGAGTTTTAAGTGCTGAAGTTTTCAAGTTTTGGGGTGAGATCACGATGGATGAAGGAATAAGGAGCGGCAAGACCCTAAGCTTGGGGATGCCCAAGGCACCCCAAGGTAATATTCAAGGAAGACCCAAGCGTCTAAGCTTGGGGATGCACCGGATGGCATCCCCTCTTTCGTCTACAATCTATCGGTAACTTACTTGGAGCTTTATTTTTATTCATCACATGATATGAGTTTTACTTGGAGTGTCTTGTGCCATACTTTTCTTTTATTTGTTTGCTTTTTAGTTTGCCACAATCATCTTTTGCTGGAAACACCTTTTTGAGAGGGACACTCATTTATTCGTGACTTTTTAGAATAATCTATGTGCTTCACTTATATCTTTTTAGCTAGGCAGTTGCTCTAGTGCTTCACTTATATCTTTTAGAGCACGGCGGTGGTTATATTTTAAATAAAATAGTTGCACTCTCATGCTTCACTTAAATCTTTCTGAGAATCTAATAAATAGTAATGGTAATTTGCACGGGTTATAAGATTGGTCCATGAAGGATAGGTATTCAAGAGGGATATAATAAAAACTTTCATATAGATCACTAAATATGAAACGTGTGGTTTAATGATATTGATGTCGTAATCTGAAAGGATATTGGATCATGATCATTGGTTAGTAGAAATATCGGTATTAAATCTTGTTATTAACTTCTCATCTAAGTGTTGGTCATGGCATGGTGGGGAGGTCTGAGCATTCTTAGGTCTGAAATGAAATCCTTGAGTGCTGTTATAATCGGGGGTGCACGATGGTTAACTCTTACCAACCTCCTCCCTAGGGGCATGCGAGTAGTACTTTGCTTCGAGGGATAATAGGCTTTGCAATAAGTATGTGAGTTCTTTATGACTAATGTGAGTCCATGGTTTATACGCACTCTCACCCTTCCGCAATTTTGCTAGCCTCTTCGGTACCGTGCATTGCCCGATCTCACCTCGAGAGTTGGTGCAAACTTTGCTGGTGCATCCAAACCCCGTGATATGATACGCTCTATCACACATAAGCCTCCTTATATCTTCCTCAAAAAGCCATCATACCTACCTATTATGGCATTTCCATAGCCATTCTTATTGCCATGCAACTTCCACCGTTCCGTCATATGACTTGTGTTCATTGTCATATTGCTTTGCATGATCGTATAGCTGACATAGTATTTGTGGCTCAGCCATCGTTCATCATTTTCATACATGTTACGCTAGATCATTGCACATCCTGGTACACTGTCAGAGGCATTAATATAGAGTCATTCTGTATAGTTTTTATCGAGTTGTAAGTAAATAAAAGTGTGATGATCATCATTATTAGAGCATTGTCCCAGTGAGGAAAGGATGATGGAGACTGTGATTCCCCCACAAGTCGGGATGAGACTCCGGACGAAAAATAAATAAATAAAAGAGAAAAAAAGAGGCCAAAAAGAGCCCATCAAAAAATTGAAATGAGAGAAATGAGAGAAGGGGCAATGTTACTATGCTTTTCCACACTTGTGCTTCAGAGTAGCACCATGTTCTTCATATAGAGGTCTCTTGTTTTGTCACTTTCATATACTAGTGGGAATTTTTCGTTATAGAACTTGGCTTGTATATTCCGATGACGGGCTTCCTCAAATGCCCGAGGTCTTCATGAGCAAGCAAGTTGGATGCACACCCACTTAGTTTTGGTTGAGCTTTCATAAACTTATAGCTCTTAGTGCATCCGTTGCATGGCAATCCCTACTCCTTGCATTGATGTCGATTGATGGACATCTCCATAGTCCGTTGATCTGCCTAGTTGATGCGAGACTTTCTTTCTTTTTTTGACTTCTCCTATTGTCGTGGGAAAATGACGATCTATGGGATCGAGAAGATCCCTTTGCAGTTCGGCAGTGGGATCAATATACTACAAAGAGCAGGGCTAGTAGATATGAGCACATGCAACGATTTATCCAGGTTTGGGCCGCTATGAGCGTAAAACCCTACTCCTGTTCTGGTGGTTTGATTGTATGTGAGCTCAAAGGTTACAAAGAGCGCAGCTTGCCGGCAAGGTGCGCGGGAAGTGTAGCTACAGCATGTAGTTGAGCTAGGAGTCGACCGTTCTAAGTGTATCTGTGGGCCTCCATTTATAGGCCAAGGGGTCACCACAGTGGCTAACATGGTCATTTACAGAGTATGAATAGTGACTTGCACCGTAACCACATCTATCCCCTAACGGGGTAAGACAAGCACGTTAAATGCACCGTTAGGTGCTACGTCGGGGAGGCGAGGCTTTGGGTAAAAAGATCTGTACCACCGTCCTGGCGCCCTCTTCTCTCCTTGATGCATCCCATGGACGGGTGTCATTAAAGTTAATCCTGGCGTGGCATGCTGACACGTGCCTTGGCCAGCTGCGTTGACTGCCTGCCCGCTCGACACCTATCATGTGTGCTTATCTAGCCGATGATGAGGTGGAGCGGTAACGGGACAGAACGAGCCAGCGGGCGTGGAGCTTGCGGGCAACCAGAGTCTTCACCTTGCCGGGACGAAGCTTGCCGACAAGGGAAATCTTGACCTTCAGTACGAGAATAGTACTTCTCGATGACCTGCCTTGAGGTCTTCTTCTTGGTCTTGTTTAATCTAAGTCTAGGGTCACAGCAACCCTCCGGCAAGCCCTTGCCGTCAGGAAGGCTACAACTGCCTATGCACAGGTCAGGGTACGAGGGCACCCATGCTCTAGTACACCGATAGGAGCCCCTGGGCCTGCGCCACACGCGCATGCGAGGCATCGTTGGGCCGGGCCCAAACAGTGCACAGGCACGCGTGGCAGAGGATAACTGTCGTAATCATCTCTGTTACCACGCCTCCCGCAACGCACATTAAATGCGGGCGCGGGAGAGGTGGAATGGAACAGGCGCAGGGAGGTAGTGCGCTTGAAAAGCGCAGCCACGTAGGATGGTAAAGAGCCAGCCCCCGCGCCTTCCCCATAAAAAGGAATCCGCAAAGGGCACTGCTCATTTACCCCCCTTCTCCCAATCTCGTCATCGCCGCCGTCTTCGTCTTCTTCCTTGCGCAAGAGCAGAGCACACCCTCTGCTTCCGCCGCCGCGCCGCGCAGCTCTCCCCCACAAATCTCGCCATGGCGCTGAAGAGAGCTGGAAAGGCCCCGAGTTTGGTGGTGGATGAGAAGAAAGCCACCAAGGCTGCACAATGGCGGTCTCACGCTGTTTTCCCGCCGGTGCTTACAGAAGATGACCTGACGAAGGATTACGCGCACGTGTATGCGAGCAAGACGCAGGATCATGAGGCCACAATAGTGCTCCCAGGATCCCTCTCTCCTGCTGACGATCGAATTCACTTCTTCGCCGGGTACTTCTACTATGGTCTGTGCCTGCCTTTCTTTGATTTCTTTGTTGAGGTGATGAACACTTTCAGATTCAGACTGCTGGATTTCACCCCCAACGCGGTCACCTGTCTGGCAACCTTCGCACACCTGTGCGAGAACTTTGTGGGAATAGCCCCAAATGTTGGTCTGTTCTGGCATTTCTTCATCCCCCGGGTCGAGGAGGGCGCCCTTTCTGGTAGTGTCGCCTGGGTCCCAAGGGGAAACACGAAGAGGCACTACTTGGACGGCAAGCTACACACCAAATGGGACCAGTGGCGGGCTGACTGGTGCTGTATCAAGTAGCAGGATTTTCCAGCCTTTTGCCACCTCAGGACCGAGAGGATTAAGAAGCCCGATAGCTGGAACAATGTCGACCCCAGCGACGCTAAACTGGGAGTGGTGCTACGCCGAATCCTCGCTCTCAAGAGGGCCGGCCTGACGATCGAGATGGTGGGGGCGGACTTCACTCGCCGTCGGATCGCCCCGCTACAGCACAGAGGAGGCCCGCGAGCGTGGGACTACCAGGGCCCCGCCGACACAATGCGTCTGCATCCAGGCTCCGACAACAACTTGACGGTAATGGGGCACTACCGGCTCATTTGCTAGCTCTTCAACAGGGGTTGCATCTTCGATCTGCCGGCGAAGGTAACCCCTTATGCAACAATACCGCCAAGGCTTCCATCTTGGCGATGATGCCAGACTGTGACGCCAGGATGGTTCTGAGTACCTAGGAGGAACCCAGCAAGGAAAATGTGGACAGCTGGTTTGCCGGCCTGGTGGAGAAGGCCATTGGAGCCGAGGATGACATGATGCACCTGACAAATGATGATTGGGAAGAGTTCCTTGTGGTAAGGGCCAAGGAGCTCAAGAGAGTGAAGACAACTCGTTCCCGGGCGGCCAAGGGCACCGGCAGCAGAGACGGTACCGGAAGCCAGGCCGAAGAGCAGGCCACAACTCCGGGAACCAGTGGAGGAGGTCGCTCGCAAGAGCATGCTGAAGAGCATGCTGGAGAGGAAGAGCATATCAAGGAGTCTGAGGAGGGGAAAGAAGGGGAGGAGCAGCCCGAAGGGGTCTTCGGACGAAGGGGAAGAGGAAGAGGAAGAAGAGCCACCTCGCCTCCCTCTTGTTAAGGTGAAGATGATCGTCACCAAGAAGCCTTCTTGAAAGAGGGCAGCGCATACCGAGTCGGCAAGTCAGGAGCTTGCCGCCGTCAAGGTAGCAGCCGCAACCTCCCGGGCACAGCCTTCCCGACAACAGCCTTCCTGCACTACTGCCCCTCATCGACCCATCCCGCCAACCGTGGAGGAGGCAGGCGTTTCGCAGCCCCCAGCTCCCCTGAAGCGTCCCAGGAGTTCACCGCCATCACCTACGATTGCAGGGATGGGGGACATAGTTATCTATGATCTATCAGTCCTTAGTGACCTTGATGAGGACGAAGAGTAAGCACCTCCATCTCCATGCATTTTTCTTGTAATCGTCCAAACTCTGCTGTTGAACTGATCTCTTTACTTGTTCTGGTCTTGCAGGGACGAGATGCCACTGGCGGAGAGGCACAAGAAGAAGCCTAGGACCACTAAAGAGGGCAGGACGGCAACCGGCACCGGTCAAGGCGCGAGTTCATTTGAGGTTGCTGGCTCGAGCCCCCCCCCCCCCCCCCCGCGTGAGGTTCGCGTGCAGTTTCCACTAGCGAGCACTACCATCGAGTCTTCCGCAATGGAGACCGACAAGGGGTTGGAAAGCAGCTAGCCAGAAGGACAGTGCCAAGGGGTAGACCCCTTGACGGCGCCCTCGACTCCTAGGCCATCTCCAAGACCTTCACCGGCAAGGAGCAGCCCTCCTCCAGAGGAGCCCCAAGAATGTCTCATCCGCGCGGAGGCCCCTCCGGCAACCAATGTTGTCGGGGACCAAGCGCCAGCAACTGAAGTTGCCGGAGGAAGAACGGCATCCCCTCCACGTGTTCATCAAGGTGACCTTCTTTCCAAACGCACTGGATCCCTTGTCAATCCTTCATTTTTGTTTTCTTGAACTTAACCTGAGTCTTGATTTCATCTTGGTTTCCACTTCCTTTCCATCCTGCAGAACCAACCCCTCCAGAAGAGAGGGAAGCATCTGTGGAGGAAATTGCAAAGAGCGCTGCTGATGAGGCCACCAGGATTTCCGCCATGGGAGCTTCCACGTCCGCTGCTGAGGAGGCCAGGAAAACCCCCAGAGAGCCTTGCATGCCCTCCGGCAGTGCATAACGGACGCTGAGATGGGCGAGGCTGGCGGTGATAGGCCAGGCGTCGACGTCCACCCTAGTGCGGCTAATGCATAGGCTCTGACGGGGCCCTTGGGACAAACCGATCAGCAGCAAGGATCTAAAGCTCCTAGCACATCTGGTGCCGGGGAGCCTACTTTTGATGGCGCCATTGCAGAGATCTTGGTGCCCTTCTCCAGTAGTGTTGCAGTACCAGACGGCTCCAATGATGGTGCCGCGGACCTTGCATTCTTGACGGCGATGGCCAACGGCTTCAAGGATGTGCAAGACCGCTATGGCAAGTGCTGGGACAGATTGCATGCATAGCAGCAAGCCATGGAGCTGACTGAACAGAAGCTGAAGGAGAAGGCGGAAGAGATCCGCCAATGGTATAATGGCAAATTCCATATCCTCGAGACACAGGAGGAGAAGCTTGACCCTGCCAAGGAGGAGGCAGCGACCCTGGACGGCAAGTTAACGGAGCGCGAAGCGCAACTCATCGTCAAGGAAAAAGAGCTTGCCGGTCGAGAGGAAGCACTTGCAGCCAAGCTACGCGGCAAATACGAGGAGATCCAAACTCTGCTTGCGCAGCGGACCCAAGAGCTAGAGGAGGGCCACAAACAGGCCATCGAGACTCAAGATCAGGCTCACGCCGCCAAGCTCCTGGAAGCCGCCAAGGCCGCAGAGGTCGTTGAGGCCGCCAGGGCAGAGTTGGAATCCAGGGTACCGAAGCACGAAGAAGACCTCGCCGCCAAAGCCCAAGAACTCTTGACCGCCAACAACTCCACTGCTGACCTCAAGTCAAAGCTCGCGACTCTGGAGAGGGACCTGGAGGTTGGCAGGGAAAAGGAGAGGGAGCTACTGGTAAACTGGGAAAAGAAGAAAGTTGGGCATGCCGATGCTGCAAATTCTTTCGACGAGCACAAGAAAGCCCAGGATCTGTGGACTGGTCGCCTTGTCGATGTTGCCGAGTGCCTTGCTGCTCAAGCGACCATCATGGACAAGGAGAACTACAGCTTCATTGTCGGCGAGCATGACTCCACAAGTGCCAGCCTCACCCTCTTCTTTGAAGGACTCCTCGAAATATTGAAGAAACATCATGAAAAGAGGTCCGCCCACTTTGCCAGTGAATCTCGCAAATTCTGTAGCGACATCGTCTCCAAGATGCTCATCAAGATTATCTGCCGGAACCCTGGAGTTGATGTCTTCAAGGCCTTCAAAAGCTTGCCGCCGGGGATGGATACCGCAGCTGCCGAAGAAGCCATCGCTCCCCTCATCAGCAAGATTCATCAGGTCCCAAGGACTGAGGGTGGTCGCAAGGATTATCCCCCTTCGCTGTTTCTTATTGCCAGTGTAGTTCATGTGAAAGACAGATTATCTTAAGTTAGAACTGCACTTGGCTTTGATGTAATATAACTTGTGTTTCGGATGGATGTATGCATGCTATCTCTCTTGTCTTATTCTGTCTTTGCATGATTCTCGTACCCTACGCTTGCCAGAAACTTGCCGGTGTGCGCACTCTTGCCGTGAGCGCTCGAGGAATGGGTCCTTAGCAGCTTGCCGGAAGTGCCGCTATCGCCAAGGATACACTTGACGATCACAACGTAACCACTTAAGTTGCTGAGCGGACTCGAAACAAAGTAAGGGCATAGCTGATCACGACAAGGTTCCTTACCGTGCAGGTTTCTCATACAAAGGCCAAAATCGTTCAAGGAGACGTTGCAACTACAACAAAGAATTTACTTTAAAGTTTTGTAAGTTAGCTTTTTCTTTGCTGTGCTTCTTGCCGTAGGACGATATCTTGAACGTCATTCGGTATTCAGTATCCATCCCATCACTCCCCCCGGGAAACTTGTATGCGAGGAACCCTTCTGTCCTTTGAGAAAAAGAAAGAAGAGAAAAGAGGAGGCTGGAACCTTGACGGTTCGTTAATCATCCTATGCAAGGGAAAATGTAACACAAGACTGCCTGCAACACATAAACAAATATGTACTTTGACAAAGAGTTGTGAAACACTTAGCTTTATTTATGTGCACGGGATCTCTGCCCGGCTCTGTACAAAGGTTTACATGCCTTTCCGGCAAACTTGTACAAAAGAGGTTGCCGGGCAGCCCGGCAACCGCGGCTTATGGGTAAAACTTGCGAAGATGCTCAGTATTCCATGAGTTGAGCACTGGAGTGCCATCTTCGGTCTCTAGGCGGACTGCGCCGGGCCTAGTGACTCGTACCACCTGGTAAGGGCCTTCCCACTTCGGCGCCAACTTGTTTTGACCCTACGTGGACTGGATCCGACGAAGAATAAGGTCGCCTTCCTCAAGATTCCCGACGTTCACTTTGCGGCTATGGTAGCGGCGCAAAGCTTGCTGGTACCATGCAGCACAGACAGCAGCCCAGAAACAATCTTCCTCAAGGAGCGTGGCATCATCTTGCCGCAACTCATCTTGATCCTCCTCATCGAAGGCCAAGACTCGAGGTGATCTGAGTTCTGTGGGGAGCACCGCTTCTGCACCATAAACAAGGAAGAAGGGTGTTTGGCCAGTGGCTCCACTTGGCGTCGTTCTGATCGACCAAAGAACAGCCGGCAACTCATCCACCCAGCGCCTTCCACACTTGTGCAGCCTGTCAAAAGTTCTAGTCTTGAGATCACGTAGCACTTCTGCATTTGCCCTCTCTACTTGTCCATTGCTCCTTGGCTGAGCAACAGATGCATAGCAAATCTTATTTCCAAGCTCTTGGCAATATGCTGTGAAGGCGCGGCTCGTGAATTGGGTGCCGTTGTCAGTGAAGATCCTGTTGGGGACACCAAAACGGGCAACCAATCCTTTGAGGAACTTGATGGCTGACTGTGCCATCACTGATACGTCTCCGACGTATCTATAATTTATGAAGTATTCATGCCATGTTTATAAAAAATCTATATGGTTTTGGTACGATTTGATTAGAACTAACCCGGACTGACGCTGTTTTCAGCAGAATTGCCATGGTGTTGTTTTTTGTGCAGAAATAAAAGTTCTTGGAATTGGATGAAACTTTTTGGAGATTTTTTATGGAATAAATAAAAAATACTGGAACCAAGACCCACTGGAGGGGGGCCACCCAGTGCCCACGAGGCACCAGGGCGCGCCACCCCCCCAGGTGCGCCCTGGTACCTCGTGGGGCCCACGTGGCTCCGTCTGACCTGATTCTAATGCTGCAAAATCCTATAAATAGAGAAACCCCCAGAAATAACCCTCGAACTTCGACTCCGCCGCCGCAAGCCTCTGTACCTCCATGATCTCATCTACAACCCTTTTCCGGCACCCTGGCCGAGGGGGGGAAAGCATCACCGGAGGCCATCTTCATCATCCCGGCGGTCTCCACGACGAGGAGGGAGTAGTTCACCCTCAGGGCTGAGGGTTTGTACCAGTAGCTATGTGTTTTATCTCTCTCTCTCCCGTGTTCTTGATTTGGCACGATCTTGACATATCACGAGCTTTGTTAATATAGTTGGATCATATGGTGTTTCTTCCCTCTCTATCCTTGTTGTGATGAATCGAATCTTTTCCCTTTGAGGTTTCGTTATTGTCGGATTGAATATTTCATATTTGAGAACACTTGATGTATGTCTTGCATATGAATACCCGTGGTGACAATGGGGTATTATATTGATTCACTTCATGTATCTTTTGGCACTCAACTCGCGGATTATCGAGGTGACATTGGGGTAATCTATGCATAGGGGTTGATGCACGTTTTCATTATCTTTTCTCCGATAGAAACTTTGGGGTACTCTTTGATGTTCTTTGTGTGGATTGAATATTATGATTATGAAGTTGTTTGATGCATATCGAATAATCAACTCACGGATACTTGTGGTGACATTGGAGTATCTAGGTGACATTAGAGTTGGTTGATGCGTATCATATGGTGTTATTTTAGTACGAACTCTAGAGCTATTTGTGACACTTATAGGAATGGGTCAATAGATCGATCAGAAAGGATAACTTTGAGGTGGTTTCATACCCTACAACAATTTCTATCTTATGTTCTCCGCTAATAGGAACTTTGGAGTGATTCTTTATCGCACGTTGAGGGATTGTTATATGATCCAATTGTGTTAGCACTATTGAGAGATTGCACTAGTGAAAGTATGAACCCTAGGCCTTGTTTTTAAGCATTGCAATACCATTTGTGCTCACTTTTGTTATTTGCTACCTTGCTGTTTTTTTTATTTTCAGATTACAAAAACCTATATCTACTATCCATACTACACTTTTATCACCATCTCTTCGCCGAACTAGTGCACCTATACAATTTACCATTGTATTGGGTGTGTTGGGGACACAAGAGATTTCTTGTATTTGGTTGCAGGGTTGTTTGAGAGATACCATCTTCAACCTACGTCTCCCACAGATTGATAAACCTTAGGTCATCCACTTGTGGGAAAATTGCTACTGTCCTACAAACCTCTGCGCTTGGAGGCCCAACACGAGTCTACAAGAACAAGTTGTGTAGTAGACATCAAGCTCTTTTCTGGCGCCGTTGCCGGGGAGGTGAGTGCTTTAAGGTATATGTTTAGATCTTGCAATCGAATCTTTTAGTTTCTTGTTTTATCACTAGTTTAGTTTATAAAAGAAAACTACAAAAAAATGGAATTGAGGTTGCCTCATATTATTCGTCTTTATCATGTCTTTCTTGAAAATGATGGAGCGGAAAATTGTGCTCAATTGATAGAAGAAGAATTCAATAAAATGTTTGGCATAAAATCTTTGAATGATGAGCATGATTGCAATGTTGTTAATATGAATTCTATGAGTATCCATGATGCTAATGATATGCAAAGCCACAAGCTTGGGGATGCTATGTTTGATGAAGATGATATTTTTAGTCCCCCAAGTTTTGATGAGAAAATTTATTATGATGATTGCATGCCTCCTATCTATGATGATTATTGTGAAGACATGTATGCTATAACGAATAATGATAAATATGAAACTTGTCATCATGATTTTAATTTTCAATTGGATTATGCCAATCAAGTATCTCATGATAGTTATTTTGTTGAGTTTGCTCCCACTATTATGAATGAGAAGAAAATTACTTATGTGGAGAGTAGAAAAATTTCTATGCTTGTGGATCATGAAAATAATGCTTTATGTGATAGCTATATTGTTGAATTCATTCATGATGCTACTGAAAATTATTATGAGAGAGGATCATATGCTTGTAGGTGTTGCAATAATATCAAGTTTCCTCTCTATGTGTTGAAAGTTTTGAAGTTATGCTTGTTTTGCCTTCCTATGCTAGTTGATTCTTGCTCCCATAAACTATTTGCTCACAAAATCCCTATGCATAGGAATTGAGTTAGGCTTAAATGTGCTAGTCATATGCTTCATGATGCTCTCTTTGTGTTTCAATTCTTTACTCTTATGCGAGCATCATTGAAATCATCATGCCTAGCTAAAAAGGCATTAAAGAAAAGCGCTTGTTGGGAGGCAACCCAATATTTATACCTACTGTTTTTGTGTGTTCACATGATTAAGCTACTGTAGTAATCATGTTTTATATGTTTTCTTTCAATAATGTGCCAAGTAAAGCCTTTGGGATAGTGTGGATGCTTGTTGATTTGATTCTGTGCAAAAACAGAAACTTTTGAGTCCAGTGCTGGAATTTCTATTCTGTACTGGAGCGTGAGAAAATTCTGAAATTTTCACAAAGTATTTGGTTACAAATTTTTTACGTTGTCCTAAGTTTTCAGAATTTTTTGAGGTACAGAAGTATGGTTTTTAAATCGCTTACTACACGCTGTTCTGTTTTTGACAGATTCTGTTTTCGATGCATAGTTTGCTTGTTTTAGTATTTCCATAGCTTATATTGAGCAATATAAATTGTGGAAATGATAGAATACAGTAGGCATTGTGTGAGAACAATTATGAATCTTGTCTTGATAGTACCTAAGTGGATGATTTATTTTTATCATACTAACCTATCTCACGAAGTTCCGTTAAGTTTTGTGTGATTGAAGTTTTCAAGTTTTGGGTGAGACATCGATATGAGGAGAATAAGGAGTGGCAAGACCCTAAGCTTGGGGATTCCCAAGGCACTCCAAGGTAATATTCAATGAAGACTCAAGTGTCTAAGCTTGGGGATGCCCCGGAAGGCATCCCCTCTTTCGTCTTCAACATTATCGGTAACCTCACTTGGAGCTATATTTTTATTCGTCACATAATATGAGTTTTGCTTGGAGCGTCATTTTATTTAGTTGAGATTTGCTTGATGATATCAATAATCATGTTTTGTATCTTTTAGTTCAATAAAATGCCAATTATAGCCTTTACCATGCTCAGTTTGGAAGTTCATGTGTTGCTGTTTGAAAACAGAAAGTTTTCTGTTATGTCCAGAATATTCTTGAATAGTCAGAACATGATAAAAATCTGAAATTTTTACACAGTAAGAACGTATGAGTTCTCTGTCATGTGGTAATTTTTCAGAATTTTTGGAGTTAGGAAAGTATGGATTCTTATTCCCCCTTTACAGACTGTTCTGTTTTGGCAGATTTCGGTTATAGTTGCATTGTTTGCATATGTTGCATGTTTAATGTTTTTATTTGTCAATAGGAGTATTAAATATGCAGAGGCATTTAGTATGCAATGTTTAATTATAATTTTAGTGATTTGTTACAGTAGAGAATGTTAAGATTTTGAGTTGATTTATACTAACTTATCTCACGAGTTCTTTTTGAGTTTTGTGTGGATGAAGTTTTTAAGATTTAGGAGAAACCATGATATGAGAGGAATTAAGGAGACACACGAGCTCCAGATTGGGGATGCCCAAGGCATCCCAAATTAATATTTCAAGAAGTCTCAAGCATCTAAGCTTGCGGATGCCCCGGTAGGCATCCCACCTTTCTTCGTCAACAACTATCGGTCAGTTTTGGTTGAGCCTAAGTTTTTGCTTCTTCACATGATATGTGCTATCCTTGGAATGTCATTTTATTTTGTTTTCTTTGCTGTTTGAATAAAATACTTAAGATCTGAAATTTTTAAATGAGAGAGAGTCCTCACATAGCTACTTAATTGTTTAACTACTCATTGATCTTCACTTATATCTTTTGGAGTAGTTTGTCATTTACTCTTGTTCATCATTTATTTCCTATGAGTAAATTGTTGAATAAATTGAATATCATAAAGTTGAAATTATATGTGCTTCATATGCTTGTATCATGTCTAGTAGTAGTTTCACATTGGGTTAGAAAGTGAAATCTATTGAAGTTTGACAATCACAATATTGGTCATACAAGCAATTCATGAATGATTAGTATAAGGAAGAGAACTTTCACATATAAATATATTATCTTGGACATATTTTATGATTGTGAATACCCTTTAATTATTTTCAAACTTGAGCAAATAATTTGAAGTTGGATAAGGAAGACAACGCAATGAGTTATGTTTGGGTATATTTGCATAGAAGTTATATTGTTATGGATCCTCTAACATGTGGTGCTTGCTTAAGATCTTTTGCTAGCCAAAAATTCGTACTAAGTAGAGATACTACTTGTGCATCCAAAAACCCTTAAACCCAGTTTCTTGCCATGAGTGTCCACCATACCTACCTATGGATTGAATAAGATCCTTCAAGTAAGTTGTCATCGGTGCAAAAAGAAATAAAAATTGCTGCTAAATATGTATAATCTTTTATTGCAAGGGAAAATAAGCGTTGTACGAACTTGTGATGGTAAAGAAATAAAAGCGACAGACTGCATAATAAAGGTTACTATCACAAGGGGCAATATAACGTGACGTTCCTTTGCATTAAGAGCTTGTGCATCAAAAAATAAAAAGCGCATGACAACCTCTGCTTCCCTCTGCGAAGGGCCTATCTTTTACTTTTATGTATTTACTTTTATGAATTTACCTTTATGCAAGACTCAATAAGTATTCATTCTCATTTCAACCTTAATTATTCTCTAGTTGGCAAGCATCATGTGGTGGGGAAAGATCCAGGCACATATGGTCAGTTAAATATATTTGATCATGAATTATTATTGTTGACAATTATCTCTATGATAAATAAGTTGGGAGGCGAAACACTAAGCCCCTATCTTTCTCTGTGTTCGATGGATGCCATTTGTTCTAAAAATATGCTTTGAGTGCTAGCAATCATAGAAGACTATATGATAATTGAGTATGTGGAGCTCTTACTTAGACTTTGTTGAAATTAAGTTGAATTGCAATTGTTTGGTGACTAAGAACATAGGTTGTTAAGTTTCAAGAGATTGCATTATTTGAACCATAACATGTGAATTGATTGCTACTTTATCATGATGAGTTTTATGAGAAAGAGTTGCTGTTATGATCCTAGGAAACGTGATTGAAATTATCATTGTTCAAACTTATGCACTATGCTAGCATTCACACTTCATAAATTATTTCTTTTATCATTTACCTACTCGAGGACGAGCAGGAATTAAGCTTGGGGATGCTGATACGTCTCCAACGTATCTATAATTTATGAAGTATTCATGCCATGTTTATAACAATTCTATATGGTTTTGGTATGATTTGATTAGAACTAACCCGGACTGACGCTGTTTTCAATAGAATTGCCATGGTGTTGATTTTTGTGCAGAAATAAAAGTTCTTGGAATTGGATGAAACTTTTTGGAGATTTTTTATGGAATAAATAAAAAATACTGGAACCAAGACCCACTAGAGGGGGGCCACCCAGTGCCCATGAGGCACCAGGGCGCGCCACCCCCCCCCCCAGGCGCGCCCTGGTACCTCGTGGGGCCCATGTGGCTCCGTCTGACTTGATTCCAACGCTGAAAAATCCTATAAATAGAGAAACCCCCAGAAATAACCCTAGAAATTCGACTCCGCCGCCGCAATCCTCTGTACCTCCACGATCTCATCTACAGCCCTTTTCTGACACCCTGCCGGAGGGGGAAAAGAATCACCGGAGGCCATCTTCATCATCCCGACAGTCTCCATGACGAGGAGGGAGTAGTTCACCCTCGGGGCTGAGGGTTTATACCAGTAGGTATGTGTTTTATCTCTCTCTCTCTCTCGTGTTCTTGATTTGGCACGATCTTGATGTATCGCGAGCTTTGTTAATATAGTTGGATCATATGGTGTTTCTTCCCTCTCTATCCTTGTTGTGATGAATCTAATCTTTTCCCTTTGAGGTTTCGTTATTGCCGGATTGAATATTTCAGATTTGAGAACACTTGATGTATGTCTTGCATATGAATACCCGTGGTGACAATGGGGTATTATATTGATTCACTTGATGTATGTTTTGGCACTCAACTTGTGGATTCCCGAGGTGACATTGGGGTAATCTATGCATAGGGGTTGATGCACGTTTTCATTATCTTTTCTCCGATAGAAACTTTGGGGTACTCTTTGTAGTTCTTTGTGTGGATTGAATATTATGATCATGAAGTTGTTTGATGCATATCGAATAATCAACTCACGGATACTTCTGGTGACATTGGAGTATCTAGGTGACATTAGGGTTGGTTGATGCGTATCATATGGTGTTATTTTAGTACGAACTCTAGAGCTATTTGTGACATTTATAGGAATGGCTCAATAGATCGATCAGAAAGGATAACTTTGAGGTGGTTTCGTACCCTACAACAATTTCTATCTTATGTTCTCCGCTAATAGGAATTTTGGAGTGATTCTTTGTCACACGTTGAGGGATTGTTATATGATCCAATTATGTTTGCACTGTTGAGAGATTGCACTAGTGAAAGTATGAACCCTAGGCCTTGTTTTTAAGCATTACAATACTGTTTGTGCTCACTTTTGTTACTTGCTACCTTGGTGTTTTTATATTTTCAGATTACAAAAACCTATATCTACTATCCATACTACACTTTTATCACCATCTCTTTGCCGAACTAGTGCACCTATACAATTTACCATTGTATTGGGTGTGTTGGGGACACAAGAGATTTCTTGTATTTGGTTGCAGGGTTGTTTGAGAGATACCATCTTCAACCTACGCCTCCCACGGATTGATAAACCTTAGGTCATCCACTTGAGGGAAAATTGCTACTGTCCTACAAACCTCTGCGCTTGGAGGCCCAACACGAGTTTACAAGAACAAGTTGTGTATTAGACATCAATCACCTTCCTCACTAGCTCCACCTCAGGCCACTTTGTAAACTTGTCGATTGCAACATACAAGAATTCAAAGCCCCCAGTAGCACGGGGGAAGGGGCCGACGATGTCGAGCCCCTAGACAGAGAAAGGCCAGGAGAGAGGGATGGTTTGGAGGGCTTGATCTGGCTGGTGAATGTCCTTGGAGTGGAACTAGCATGCTTCGCATCTGATGACCACCGCCAAGGCGTCTTGAAGGGCTGCCGACCAGTAGAATCGTTGATGGAACACCTTGCCGACAAGCGCATGTGACCCAATGTGAGAGCCACACATCCCTTCATGCATCTCTTCCAACAGCCTCTGTCCATCTTCCCGGCAGATACACTTCAATTTCACCCCATTTGGTCTCTTTCTGTACAGAATGTTGTCAACAAACTTATACATCCTTGATTGACGGGCTACTCTTTCCGCGTCCTCTTGCTCATCGGGGAGATCTCCTGTTTGAAGGAACTGAACAATTGGCTATGCCCATGCCGGAGCTTGTGGCTCGACGACAAGGACTAAAGGCATTTTTTCCTCTGCGGGAGCACTTGCTTCGACGGCAAGGATCTGGCTTGCCAGAAGCTGCGGCTCACCTGGTGAGGGTATCTTGTTGGCGGTATCCACTTTCTTGGCGGCAGCCGGCAGCTCTGCCGAAAAGTAACCACCAACATCTTGCGTTCTCTTCTTTGCTAGCCTTGATGGTGTAACGGATGGCTGAGTCAGATGGAGCACAAAAGTTCCTGGTTCCACAGGCATCTTTTGAGCGGCAAGCTTCGACAGGTCATCAGCAATCCAATTCTGGGCACGGGGAACGTGCTCTGCTTGCAGACCATCAAAGTGCTCTTCCAACTTTCTCACTTCATCAACGTACGCCTCCATCAAAGGGCTCTGGTAATCCTTGTTGACTTGCCTCACCACTAACTGTGAGTCGCCTCTGATAATTAGCTTCTAAGTCGCCTCTGATAATTAGCTTCCGAATACCAAGGTTGATTGCAATGCGCAGACCGGCAAGCAATCCTTCGTACTCAGCAGTGTTGTTGGTGGCTTGCTCCCTGGGAAAGTGCATTTGAAGCTCGTACTTGAGTTGCTCTCCGGTGGGTGCTATAAGCAGCACGCTGGCACCGGTGCCTTTCAGGGTGAAAGCACCGTCAAAGTACATGATCCAATTGGGAACAGTTTCCTTGTTGGGGAGAGAGGTCTCTAGAACTTCTTCGTCTGGCGTTGGGGTCCATTCCGTAATGAATTCCGCGAAGGCTTTGCTCTGAATCATTAAGGTACTCTCAAACTTCCAATCAAAGCTTGACAACTCCAATGCCCACTCCACAATCCTGCCGGTCGCTTTTGGATTTCTCAAGATTCGTTGCAACGGAAAGCGAGTGACGACGGTGACTGGGTGTGCTTGAAAGTAGTGGCGTAGCTTCCTTGAGCCCATGAGAAGGCCAAAGTGCAACTTCTGCACACTAGAGTACCTTGACCTAGCCCCGTGCAAGAGGGAGCTGACAAAGTAGACTAGGCGCTGCACCATCTTGTTCTTCACAACTTGCTGATCTGGCTGGCTGGCTTGCACAATCTCTGGCTTGTCAGCACCTGACCTTGTCGGAGAAGATTCCGGCTCGTCGGGTCATGGCTCTGCGGCTGCTACCTCCTCCTCATCTACCTCTCTTTCAGCCACAAGTGCAGCACTAACCACTTGATTCGTTGCCGCTAAGTATAGCAGCAAGGTCTCTTGCGGCCTAGGCGCAACTAGGACTGGCGGAGAGGGCAGGTACTCCTTCAAATCTTGGAGCGCGACCTCCGCTTCCGGAGTCCAGTTCACTGGACCTGCCTTTTTCAATATCTTGAAAAATGGCAAGGCGCGCTCTGCCAATTTGGAGATGAACCTGCTGAGGGCGGCAATGCAGCCGGCAAGACGCCTGACATTCTTGACGCGTCTTGGTGCTTCAATCTTCTCAATTGATTTGATCTTGTCGGGGTTGGCTTCAATCCCTCTCTGAGAGACAAAGAACCCAAGAAGCTTGTCAGACGGAACACCGAACACACACTTCTCATAGTTGAGCTTCAAGTTGAGCTTGCGCAAGTTCGCAAATGTCTCTTCCAAATCCTGGATCAGGGTTGACTTGTCTCTGGTTTTGACCACAATATCATCCATGTAGGCTTTCACATTTCTGTGCAGCTGTGGCTCAAAACCGATCTAGACCGCTCTGGCGAAGGTTGCTCCGGCACTCTTTAATCAAAAAGGCATACGCAGAAAGCAGTATGTGACACATGGAGTGATGAATGCAGTTTTCTCCTGATCTTCCTTGGCCATAAAGATGTGATGATAACCAGAATAGGCGTCAAGGAAAGAGAGTAACTCACAGCTGGTAGTGGAGTCTACAATCTGATCGATGCGCGGCAAAGGGAAAGGGTCCTTTGGATAGGTTTTATTTATATCAATGAAGTCTATACAAAGCCTCCACTTCCCATTCGCCTTGCGCACTACAACTGGATTGGTTAACCACGTAGGGTGTAGCACTCCTCTGACTAGACCTGCTGCTTCCAACTTCTTGATCTCCTCGGCAATGAACTCTTGCCGCTCCAAAGCTTGCTTCCTGACCTTCTGCTTGACGGGTTTCGCATGAGGGCCGACAACAAGGTGGTACTCAATTACCTCCCTAGGAACACCAGGGATGTCAGATGCTTGCCAAGCAAACACATCGACATTCGCCTGTAGGAAGGCAACGAGCTCGCTTTCCTATTTGTCACCGAGAGTGGCACTTATAGAAAAGGTGCCACTCGTCCCATCCTCTCTCGCAGAAACTTGCTTGGTCGCCGGCACAGAGGCCTTGGCTTTCTTGCTCTTGCCGGTAGAGCTCTCTGGTATGTCCTCGACGGGCGTCCTGCACTCTAAAGTGCGCTTCCCGGAGTCCGTATCAGGGGTCTTGCCGGACTTCTTCTTCTTCTTTCCTCCCCCGGGAGCTTTGCCGGCAGGAGCAGGTGCCTTGTCGACAGATGCTGCAACTGCCTCCCGGTAGAGCTTGTCGGCGCAGATGATTGCATCTCTCTGGTTGGACTTGATGGTGAGGATGCCCATCGGCCCTGGTATCTTGATGACATTGTAGGCGAAGTGCGATGCGGCCATGAACTTGGCCAGTGCTAGACGGCCCAGAATGCTATTGTATGGCAGGGGCATCTTGACGACGTCGAAGACGATCATCTCTGTCCAGTAGTTGAGGTCGCTGTCGAATGTGACCGGCAGCGTGATCTGGCCCTTCGGCTTGTTCCTCCCTGGACTGATTCCCTAGAATGTGCCGGTTTCCTCAAGATCCTTGTCGGGGATCTGCAGCCTCTTGATCACGTCGGGAGAGATCAAGTTCAAGCCGGCCCCACCATCAACCAACATCTTCGTCACCCTGAGGTTGCAAATTGTTGGTGAAACCAACAACGGAAAACACCCGACAGTAGTGGTGCGATCAGGGTGATCCTTGGCGTCAAAGACGATGGGCGTGTGCGACCACTTGAGTGGCTTCTGTGCTTCCATCATGGGCTCCGCGGCATTCACCTCGTGGATCCACTGCTTTAGTTACCGGTGTGAGGAGTGCAAAGATGCGCCACCGTCAACACACATGGCTTCCACTGCATTCTGGAACTCGTTCTCGGACCCATCTTCGTCCTCATCTCCATCATCCTGGCCCTGAGCAGCCTTCTCTTTTGGCTGCTTGGCCTTGCCGCGGCAGCCACCTCGGCCACCACGGTTCTGCTTGCCAGATCCACCGGCACGATCCTGGCCCTTCTCCTTGTCGCGCTTCTCGTTCTCTTGCTTCTACTTCTCGGCAAGCTGCTCCACTTGCTGGCACTCCCGGAGGTCGTGGCCCTTGGTACGGTGAATCTTGCAGTACGGCCCACCGGTCTTGCCGCCCTTGTCGCCTGCCGCAGCTTCCCGGCAGTCAGCGCATCTGGCAACCTCCTTGCCGGGGCTTTCTACCTTGGGCTTCTTGGCAGCATTGGCGTCACCGGGGCTCTCAACTACCATCACTGTCTTGCCTTTGCGCTTCCGATTGCGCTTTCGGCTCTTCTTCTGCAGGGTTGATCCATCATCTTCGTCGTCATCTTCGGAGTCGACTCCGGCGCCAGCATCTTCCCCAAGGAGTTGCCTCCCTTCCTCGGCACATGCACACTTGTCCGCCAAGGCGTATCATTGATGGTTCTGACCTTCACGATATTCATCTCAGACCGCATTATGCGGTTGCACACGTTCCTGTGGAACGCAGTGCAAACAGCTGCGGGATGAACATCAAGGATGTTGTGGTGCACACGGCTGAACCTCTATATGTACTTGCGGAGGATCTCGCCATCTCTCTGGGGGATCACATGCAAATAGCTCTCCTGACCAGGGAGCTTGTGGCCACCCTGGTAGGCACCCACGAATTGATGGCATAGATCCAACCAAGAAGAAATGGAGCCTTCCGGCAAGTTTATCAACCATGATCTGACATTGGGCCTGAGCGCCAACGGAAAGTAGTTGGCCAGCAGCTTGTCGTCGCGCCCCCCGGCAGCCTGCACAGTGATGGTGTAGATGCCAAGGAACTCTGCTGGACTGAGCGTGCCGTCATACTTGTCGGGCAGCTCAGGCTTGAAGGGGCAGGTGGACGGCCAGCAAACCTGCCGCAGCTCATGAGTAAATGCTGGGTAGCCCACCTCATAAGGTAGGCACCCAGGGTACCCTGGCGCTGGCACGTATGCTACCAGCCCGGCACGGTCGTCTGATAGACAACGTGCTTCCCGGCACCGCTCAATCTTCGTACGGGCGTCTTCGTCGTGCCATTCGTGGAGCTCTTGGCGCTGGTCTCGGCGGCCCTGCGGATCTGACGATGCCATGGACATGGTGTCCTGGTCATCCGATCGGCGAGCTTGCCGCCGTGGTGGTTTTTGACGTGGAGGCGACTGCACCATTGGTGCACCGTCTCCAGCACGGCAGCCAGATGGTCCTGTCGGCACTGTGGGTGGTCGTCTGGAGGGGTCCACATCCTGCGTCTTGCCGGGATCGGCAAAACTGATGAGACTTTGGATAGTGGCCCTCCATTCTTTCATTTTGTCTGGGGCTGGTGGGAAGTTCAAAAGCATTTGAACTCGCGCCATAGCCTCTACCGCCATGGTTGGCATGGCGGGAAACACGGAACAGGAAGGCGTTTGACTCCTAGCAGGGCCAGGAGGGAGCTCATCGCGTAACTGCTGCCATGGCGCATGCCCACCAACGGGCTGGCGTGGTGGTGGTGGAACTTGAGCATCGTGAGGACGATGCTCAGGGCCGCCTTGATGCCGTCCAGGACCACCAGCGCCATGGGGAAGTTTGGCACGCCCATCTTGAGATGGTCGCTGCACACGTCCCGCCGCAGCGTTGTTGGACGTCGCGGCGGCGGGGTCCTGGTCTGCACCAGTCCGAATTGTAATACTGGGATGAACAGGCTCACCAGCGGGTTGTTGGAGTCAGCCATCTGCGCCATCTCCGGTGTGTTGTCTGCGATCATCGGCATGGTGGAGAGGCTGGACATCCACACCTCCGGTGCCTCCTGCCCCGGCCGTCCCAACCGTAACGCCCACGCCGACTGCGCCTCCTGCGCCGTCATCGGACGCCTGGGAAGGCCGCTTGGAGGTGGTGGGAGCCGTTGTGGCTCCGGTCTTCTTCTTCGGCGCCATTGACGAAGGTGATGGAGCCAGTACTAAAACTACGAACACTGATTCGTAATACAAGGGCCCATGCCTGGCGCACCAAAGATGTCGTGGGAAAACGACGATCTATGGGATCAAGAAGATCCCTTTGCGGTTCGGCAGTGGGATCAATATACTACAAAGAGCAGGGCTAGTAGATATGAGCACATGCAACGATTTATCCAGGTTCGGGCCGCTATGAGCGTAAAACCCTACTCCTGTTCTGGTGCTTTGATTGTATGTGAGCTCAAAGGTTACAAAGAGCGCAGCTTGCCGGCAAGGTGCGTGGGAAGTGCAGCTACAATGTGTAGTTGAGGTAGGAGTCGACCGTTCTAAGTGTAGCCGTGGGCCTCCTTTTATAGGCCAAGGGGTCACCAAAGTGGCTAACATGGTCATTTACAGAGTATGAATAGTGACTTGCACCATCACCACGTCTATCCCAAAACGGGGTAAGACAAGCGCATTAAATGCACCATTAGGTGCTACGTCGGGGAGGCGTGGCTTTGGGTAAAAAGATCTGTACCACCGGTCCTGGCGCCCTCTTTTCTCCTTGACACGTCCCAGGGACGGGTGTCATTAAAGTTAATCCTGGCGTGGCATGCTGACACGTGCCTTGGCCAGCTGCGTTGACTGCCTGCCCACTCGACACCTATCATGCGTGCTTATCTAGCCGATGATGAGGTGGAGCGGTAACGGGATAGAACGAGCCTGCTGGCGCGGAGCCTGCCAGGCCGTTGCTTGCCGGCAAGGCGCTTGCCAGTAACCAGAGTCTTCACCTTGCCGGGATGAAGCTTGCCAACAAGGGCAATCTTGATCTTCAGTACGAGAATAGTACTTCTCGATGACCTGCCTTGAGGTCTTCTTCTTGGTCTTGTTTAATCTAAGTCTTGGGTCACAGCAACCCTCCAGCAAGCCCTTGCCATCAGGAAGGCTACAACTGCCCGTGCATAGGTCAGGGTATGAGGGCACCCATGCTCTAGTACACCGACACCTATTAATCCCTATCACCGCATTCTATTCCAACTAGTGCTATGTCCATGGCTCATGCTCATGTATTGCGTGAAGTTGAAAATGCTGAAGCGTGTTAGAAGTACGATCCAATTTCCTGGTTTAACACTGGGGTGGTCATGATTTATATTTATGCAGTGAAGGCGGAGTCATGCCATGCTAACATTATAAAATGAGTGGGGAATAACATTCGTTAAGGATCGTATATTTTGAAAGTTTAATGATTATGCTTCTTATTCATGGATATTATTATGTTAATGTTGTTACTTCATCATTTCTCACCATTTCTACCACAAAGAGATCACATGATAAACACGTTAGGTAGCATTCCATAACAAAATTCTATTTTTATCATTTACCTACTCGAGGACGAGCAGGAATTAAGCTTGGGGATCATGATACGTCTCCAACGTATCTATAATTTTTTATTGTTCCATGCTATTATATTATCAATCTTGGATGTTTTATATGCATCTATATGATATTTTATATCATTTTTTGGGACTAACCTATTAACCCAGTGCCTAGTGCCAGTTGTTGTTTTCTGCTTGTTTTTTGGTTTTCCAGAAAATCAGTACCAAACGGAGTCCAAACGCTACAAAACTTTTTGATGATTTTTTTTGGACAAAAGAGACCCTGGAAGCTTTGGGAGGAGACCAGACGGCAAACGAGGAGACGGCAAGGCAACAGGGCGCGCCCTAGGGGGTAGGCGCGCCATGTTACCTTGTGGGCCCCACGTGGCTCCGTCTGACCTACACTAGTGCAGCGACCTGCTATACAAACAGTTTTTACCCCCTTTCCGCGACAGAGTTTTAAACTGTTGCCTTGCCTGTGTGTGAGATAGGGGGTCCTTCCCACACGACCCAGAAACCGTCGGCGTAGGTCCTCCTGTCACACATGCGGTGCAAAAAGAGCTCGTGTGCGAACGGGTGAGCCATCGCAGACAATTATACAGGCCTAATCATTTCCGTTCGTATGTACATCCCACACAGTGAATCCAAGACAAACGCTTCCATTTGTATATACATCCCACACAGTGAATCCCGGACAAACGTTTCCTTTCGTGCGTACATCAGACACAATTTTCCGCATCACATCGTCTGTGATAGCATTGCCATTGCAGACGATATTAATAATTTTATCGTTTGTGTTATTGAATGCATCACGCACGGTGCCTAGAAGAAACTGTGTGGCATAGGCTATCCATCACACACACTTTCTATGTGGAAAATGTTTGTGCAAGGTTTCCTAACACAAACAGTTGTCCAGAGGAATTCATGTGTGATTGTTCATTGATCCAACACGTTCACTTCCTAGAAACTGTGTGGGTTGTCTGAGATCATCGCCCAAGGTGTTGTCTCAATAACCTCTTGCAATAGAAAAACCCAATAAGCAGCTAATTGGCCTATTATTTTTAATTCATTTAGTAATCAAATTTACATTTCATATTAAACACACAATATATTTCATTTTCGTATTACGGACCCAGTATTTAATAATTGAAATACATCAGAGTACAACATCATATAGCTTCAGCACTCACTTACACCATATAGGCATATAGCTAGCTACCCAATTACACAACAGCACCAAGTTTCACATGCAACATTTAAAACCTTTGGAAATTAGCATCATAGACGGCAGATAGACAGATGAATCTCATCTGGAAAATTGCTGAAGCGAAAGGCGAATATTGAGCCTTCAATGATGTTGAAGGTCCTTGCAACTTTAGGCCAGTGCCTGTGGATGATTGTCCACCCATCCTTCGTCCTCTTGAGGAAGACTTCAATATTGTACCATGGGTGTTGTATGAACACCTTCCTCGCCTCTTGACCATACAGGTGGTTTGAGAGGTAATCATCTGTGAACTGCTTTGGAAAGGCCTGAAAACAAAGATATGCATAAATATCTTCTCTAAATTTTGAAATGGCGCAAAGGAATAAAAATACAAGGTATAAGAGTTAGTACCATCCTGTAGTTCACTGATGTCTTCTTCATTGTGTAGACAAAGATCTTCTTGTTTTTCGTCGCTAGTTTCTTTATCCTAACAATATTTCTGAGTTTCTTGACTTGAATGATATTCATGGACATCTCATTTCCCCATATACAAAATGGGTCGAACAGTGGGTCAAAACTACTGACAGCAGGACCTACATGTGCAAGGCCAAATTGTTAAAAACCTAAATATTAGAATGGTTGCTGCAATTGCACAATAATGTGCTATTAGACAAAGGACCATGCAGGTGCGAACCTCGATGGTAAACCTCAGTGCCTCCCATTGTTTCACTTCAATACATATAAGGTAGTTATTGATCAGGTTAAGTGAGATTTGGAAAATATGTTGATGAAAAATAAACACATTGCAGATTCAGCAGATTAATTCGAGCCACATGGAAAAGCCATTTATCCAAACCAAGCATGCTTAAGAACTAGGAAATATAGCAATTCTATATGTTTCTCACGTATTTAGTACTGCCAAATTCGATTTATTTCTCACATGCATAACAATACAAAATTGTACCCACAACAATTGAACATCGCATTACAGAATTGAACCAAACAGTTAACTAAGCACCACAACAAATGAATCAAACAGTTAACTGAGCACCACATTGCACAATAGAACATACTAGAAGATCAGACAGTTAACCAAACCAAGCATGCTTAACAACTTGGAAATATATCAATTGTATTTGTTTCTCATGTATTTTGTACAGCCAAATTCGATTTATTTCTCACATGCAAGAGAATACAAACTTGTACCCACAAGAATTGAGCATCACATTGCAGAATTGAACCAAATAGTTACCTGAACACCACAACAAATTAACCAAACAGTTAACTGTGCACCACATTGCACAATATATAGAACATATATACTAGAGGATCAGATTGCATAGTAATAGTACATAGGACAATTCACTAGAATTTTAAAGGAAAGGTAGGAGCAGCACATGCAACAGGTAAACCGAACATGCTTAACCGGCGTAGCTAGCTAGCTAAACATAGGTCCTTATAGTGAGCTAAAAAGACAAGCTACTCCTCATCGTCGGAGATATCGATGACAATGGGCTCCTTAGACATGGAAGAGGGCGAGGCCTCCACATCGTGGGTGCCCTCTTCATAGTGGTGAGTCGCCTGAGCCGCTCCGGGCACCAACCTGCTGGCTCTGGAGTTGAGGTAAGCACGGGCACGCTAAGAAAACACCTCATAGTCTTCGTCGAAGGCACCAACGGTGGCCTCGAGAAAACGCCATGAACTGTCGTTTAAAGCTGCCAACGGCATGGCCGTATCCGCACGCGAGGCGTCGACAGTGGCCTCGATGGCGAGATGCTCCTCCAAGATCTGGGGGTCAGCACACATGGCAGCCATCACGATCTCATCCACGCGTGCGGCCACGATATGCTTCTCCGCTGCCAAATGCTCCTTGAGCTCCTGGCTATACTCCGTGCACAATGGCTTAGGGCGGCACTTATTTGGAGGAAGGGTTGGTGATTTGGGTGGAAGGTGTCGCGCCGGCGGTCAGGGCATGTGGGATGTAGAAGGAGGAGGAGGATGGGGTCGGGTGTGGATTGCCTGACTAGATCGACGAGGCCGAGCAGCAGGAAGGAGCGTCGCCGGCGAGGCGCGGCGCTACAAGCAAGCGGTGAAGGTTTGAATTTGGAATGGAAGGCGGAAACAGGGGAAATGTGGCTTTTGGTAAGGAGGAGGGGGCATGGGAGGTAGATATTTCTGCGGATGCCGAAAAATTTCTCTCCGTGCAGCGAAAAACTGGCGCGCAAAGTGTCATCAGACACGGTCCCTTATTCAGCGTTGTGTACGATATCTGAACATCACAAACGATTCATATGGCTTACCCCCATGTGTGATGAGTTTGAACGTGCAAATTTTGGTTTGAATTTCCCTGGTTACAGTGGTCATCCACGTCATTGCATAATTTGGGTACACAGACAAAAGAGCCTATAGCACACCCACACTTCTTAATTGAGCAAATTCAGCAATTAAACAGAGCTAGCTGACCTAAACATTACTCTAACAGAAGACTGGCACTCTAAACAAAGACTACTACTCGGCCGCCTCCTCCATGTCCAGCTCGCGCCCGATGATCTCCTGGGGAAGGGGCTCCATGGCATCTATCACACCATACTCGGCAAGCATCTCGCCATCCACGTCCGCCATCTCTTTGGAAAAGGCCGCCACGAGCTGGGTGTGGGCGGCCGCGGTCTAGGCTTGGACGGGCTCCATCGCGGCAAGGTATGCCGCGAACAAACGGATGGCTGCACGAATGCTCTCGGCGATTGCTAACTCTTCAGCCGTGGGTTGCCGATCGTTGTCGGAAAAGCTTCATGCAATTTGTGTAGTGACCGCCAGGAGCTGGGTGTGGGCAGCCTCGACATGGGCGTGGGCGGCCTCCATCAGGGCTAAGGCGGCCGCCGTGGAACGGACAGCTGCTGTGCTGCTCTCGCCATTTGCTATCCCCGTCACAGATGTTGCTGCCGCCATCTGAGTTGCAGTAGCAGCCTTTTCGGCTGCCGCAGCTGCCTGGTCGCAGATTGCGGCCGTGCTAATGCAGGTTGTGAGCATGCTCATGGCGGATCCGGCCGCGCTCTCGCTGGAGTGGGCCGCCGAAGTTGCCCTCACGACGCGGGTCCACGTCCCCATCTTTGACCGGGGATGATTGAACAGTGAAATGATATTTGGGAAGCTAGTGTGCTTGACACGCCGGCTGTGTACTGTAGCCGACGAACCTTCTCACGTAAGCCATATATGAAGGTGCTCCAAGATATTTTGTACTACATCTCACACGGTTGGTGGTAATAAACTGTGTGTGATGTACTTGATTTTTCGTCTTGATTTGAATTACAGAATGGGGTCATAGCGGGAAAGGACGGTGTTTGAATTGCTAGAACATTTATCTGCAGTGAACATGCAACAATAGGAGTGCCGTCCAAAAATTTGGAATTATTCAGGGTTCGTTTGGACATTTTTATACATTAACTGAGTTTTCTAGGTATATAAGGTGCATAATTCAAATTTGAACTACAGGCACATGCTCTGGTGTACCAAAATGGGTTGTATAATCATATATGTGTCCATGGGTGCATGCTTAGCTCCCATGCAAGAAATGAGAATGAATTTCAAACACCTCGGCATCGTGGCTCGGCCACAAATGTTGAGATACTTGGTTTTGAAATTCTAGTAAATCCAAAACTCGTCTGAAATTCATGAAACTTGTCATGCTATCATGAAATGGCACCAAAATGTTGTGGTAAAATTTTTGTCCCATTTGGGGCAGGTTTTGGTATAAGCTTCTCACAAATCAGAGCTTCTCACAAGAAGCCTCATGGTTCCGGTAGGGAACATGTCACCTTTGTGGATGAAACGACATTCATTGCGTCTTCTCACCTTGATTTTTTTTCTAGAGGCAACATATACCAATAGGAGAGTCCTATTAAAATATGGAATTATTCGGGGTTTGTTTGGACATTTTTATACATTAACTAAGTTTTCTAGGCATTTTATGTGCATAATTAAAATTTGAACTACATGGACATGCTCAAGTGCAGCAAAATGGGTTGAAAAATCATATATGTGTCCTTGGGTGCATGCTTAGGTCCCATGCAAGAAATGGGAATGAATTTCAAACACCTCGGCATCGTGGCTTGGCCGCAAACATTGAGAAACTTGGTTTTGAAATTCTAGTAAATCCAAAACTCGTCCGAAATTCATGAAACTTGGCATGGTATCATAAAATGGCACCAACATGCTGTGGTAAAATTTTTGTCCCATTTGGGGTAGGCTTTGGTATAAGCTTCGCACAAACCAGAGCTTCTCACAAGAAGCCTCGTGGTTCCGGTAGGGAACGTGTGTCACATTTGTGAACGAAACGACATTCGTTACCTCTTCTCACCTTGAATTTTTTTCTAGATGCAACATAGACCAATAGGAGTGTCATGTTTAAATTTGGAATTATTCGGGGTTCGATTGGACATTTTTATACATTAACTGAGTATTCTAGGCATTTTATGTGCATAATTCAAATTTGAACTACATGCACATGCTCCGGTACACCAAAATGGGTTAAAAAATCATATATGTATCCTTGGGTGCATGCTTAGGTCCGATGCAAGAAATGGGAATGAATTTTAAACACCTCGGCATCGTGGCTCGGCCGCAAACATTGAGAAACTTGGTTTTGAAATTCTAGTAAATCCAAAACTCGTCCAAAATTCACGAAACTTGGTATGGTATCCTGAAATGGCACCAACATGCTTTGGTAAAAAAATTGTCCCATTTGGGGTAGGTTTTGGTATAAACTTCTCACAAACCAGAGTTTCTCACAAGAAGCCTCGTGGTACCAGCAGGGAGCATGTGTCACCTTTGTGGACAAAACGACATTCGTTGCCTCCTCTCGCCTTGAGTTTTTTTCTAGATGCAACATAGACCAATAGGAGTGTCGTGTTAAAATTTGGAATTATTCAGGGTTCGTTTGGACATTTTAATACATTAACTAAGTTTTCTAGGCATTTTATGTGCATAATTCAAATTTGAACTACATACACATGCTCCGGTGCACCAAAATGGGTTGAAAAATCATATATGTGTCCTTGGGTGCATGCTTAGGTACCATGCAAGATATGGGAATGAATTTCAAACACCTCGGCATCGTGGCTCGGCCGCAAACATTGAGAAACTTGGTTTTGAAATTCTAGTAAATCCAAAACTCTTCTGAAATTCATGAAACTTGGCATGGTATCATGAAATGGCACCAACATGCTGTGGTAATTTTTTTGTCCCATTTGGGACAGGTTTTGGTATAAGCTTCTCACAAACTAGAGCTTCTCACAAGAAGCCTCGTGGTTCCGGTTGGGAACGTGTGTCACCTTTGTGGACGAAACGACATTCGTTGCCTCTTCTGACCTGGAATTTTTTTCTAGATGCAACATAGACCAATAGGAGTGTCGTGTTAAAAGTTGTAATTATTCAGGGTTCGTTTGGACATTTTTATACATTAACTGAATTTTCTAGGCATTTTATGTGCATAATTCAAATTTGAACTACATGCACATGCTCTGTTGCACCAAAATGGGTTGAAAAATCATATATTTGTCCTTGGGTGCATGTTTAGGTCCCATGCAAGAAATGGGAATGAATTTGAAACACCTAGGCTTCGTGGCTCAGCCGCAAACATTGAAAACTTGGTTTTTAAATTCCTTCAAATCCAAAACTCGTCTGAAATTCATGAGACTTGACATGGTATCATGCAATGGCACCAACATGCTGTGGTATTTTTCGTGTCCTATTTGAGAGAAGGCACACGAATTAACAGCCAACACAGGCATTTTGAAATGAATAGCTGCCTCGTTATCATCTCAAACGTTTGTATAATTTAAATCGTGGGCGTTCTGCTAACCATTCACATGACGCCACACGTCACACTTTCATTGGCTAGGAGGTGCCGTGCGGGCAACTGCTCGAGTAGACGGGAGGTGGGCGAGCGCAGTCCGCTGCGCAGGCTGACCGGGAAGCGTGCGAGCAGTCCTCCAGTGCGCAGGCTCACTGGGAAGCGTGCGACCAGTACGCTGCGCAGGCTCATTGGGAAGCTAGCCCTTTGACCTCCATCGTTGCCCGCTCGCTCCCAACCTCTCCATTAATGGCACCCAAGCCGCTGTATAATATAGGCGGCCTTACTCTTTGCCTCCCATTCCCCTCTCGCCCGAATCATATCTCCCATACATCCACCTACGCCATGGCGCACAAAGATCATCTACCACTAGTCTTCCGGTTTGGTGAAGTCGACTCCGAGCCGGAGGAGATAGAAAATAAGGAGGAATGTGACCTTAGGGACATGGCTGTGAACGAGCTGGCCACAGCGGATGCTGCCCCCGCGCCAGTCCAAGCTCCCATCCCCGAGCCTGTGTTAGCGACCATCCCCATGGCATTGACGTGCTGGTCGCCAAGCACCATCGCGGCGCTAGAAGCCGCGGGCGTCAGCGAGGTCCCCGCGGACCCGCGCGAGCTTGTGTACGTGCCAGTGCTAGTTCCCCTGCCTGTGCTCATGCGCGCCCCTGTACCCACCGCGGCGCCGGTCCCCGTGCGCTTGGCTGCACCCGCCGCGCCCATGCCCATGCGCGCACATGCACCCACCGCACCCCCCTCAGCATCATGGGACGCCACCATCGACCGCTACCTCGTAGCACCGTGAGTCACCGCCCCCCCCCCTCCGCCCCCTGCCCGTCGATCGAGTGACGAATGGCTATTGAATTTGCAAGTCCAGAACATTCTGGGCTGTCTTGAAGACTTGCACAATGGCGTCCCAGAGGACGACAACGCCTGCGCAGCACGCCGCCGCTGCTGCGGCAATTAGTTTGCATGGTTGCGCGGGAACAGGCTCACTGACGATTCATTGGCGCCTCTTCGAGCTAACATTTGGCCAAAATAGTGCCTGTGCAGTGCTCAAGCTTGCGCTTGAAGCCTTCTATGGTAACGCAGTGACAAGACATGCGAGAGGAGGATGAAATGACACGTATATATACGGTTAATAAAAAAGTGTTTGTGATTTAATTACCTAACAGACGGCCACTCTCTACGCAGCGTCGTGAACGATTGTTCGCCCACTGTGTTATGTGGCACGCGACTTAGTTTCACATCATGCCGCTGGCTCGCAACTGCCGGCCGGCTTGTAGACGGCCATTCCCTGCGTGTTCAACTGCTCTATGCGTGTGGATGCTCGCGGTTGAGGTGACCGCGGCGCGCTCTGCTCGTGTCCCTCCGCATGCTCTACCTGCGTCCCTCCACGCGCGCTGCCAGTGTTCCGGGCCGGCGCACGATCATGTACGTTCGGGGCGCCATATGCATTCGGTTGCGCCGGGCGCGGTGCCACGATACAGTTACGTGCGCCAAAATGCAGTTACCTGCTGCAAAAACTGCCATGCGGACTTGCTGAGAATCCAGGCCATCCAACCCCCATTTATTCCCGCGGCCATTTACCTTAATCTCTCGCGCCCCACAACACAATAAGCACACCCACGATGACACATACAAAGAGGATATCTAGCAGCTCCAATGGCGCTCCCAGCGGCTGACGATGACGACGGGTGGAAGTTCACCACGGCTCATGTATTGGACACCCACATGAGGGGGAAGGACCTCTCGGTGCTGTACACCAACGAGCTGGTCTCGGTGGAGAGCTCCATCCACACTATGGAGCAGTTGCTTGCTGAGGACAAGTACCAAGTGGTCGGCTTCGACCTCGAGTTCACCAGCGGTCCTGCCGGGTATGATCAGAAGGTTGCCGTCGCCCAGTTGTGCGTGCGCCATCACGTCCTTGTCTACCACTACTCCCTAGCCACAAGGCCTTGCGAGCATTTCACAGGTTTATCAACAGCCACGACTACAGGTTCGCTACAATGGACACCTTCAACGATCTAAAGGTGCTCGAGACTATGGGCTTGGCCTGCCAGAAGCTGGTCGACATCCAAGGCCAGTACAGGGTCTGGGGCAGAAAGAAGGAGAAGGACTCCCTGGTTGACCTCACCGTGGCCATCATCGACCCCTACTACAGATACATGAAGGATGAGTGTAACAAGAACAAGGATGCCTGGCGCGAGGCCTGGGTGTGGAGACTGGATGAAGAACACATCAAGTATGCGGCCAAGGATGCGTACACAAGCTACGAGATGTATAGGCGGATCATTGACATGAGGAAGTGCCTTCATCCTGTCCTAGGCGACGGATCGAGCCACAGAGTAGTGGCGGCAGCGTCACAAGAAGTAGATGATCGTTTCTCCTAGTTTAGAATGCATGTAATTGTTTATTGAGGTGTGTGCGAATGTTTTGTATAGTCACTTATATAATTGGATGTCTAGTTTGGTTATATATGTTCTTCTGCTGTAGACAGAGCAAATCACATCGCAGACGAACTAAACTAGGGAATCGTCTGTGTTGGTATTGGTCTTCCCACACATTTCTGATTACTGACCTGTTTGCTGCCTATCACACACATCTTGTTAAGTTGAACCATTTCTGTTGTTTTGGCTCATCACAAACAGTTCATCCGAGTGAACTGTATGCCGGGTATGACACACACCTTGATCTGGCTGACCGTTTCTGTTGTGTTAGCTAATCGCAAACAGTTCATCCGAGTAGACTATATGCCGTACATCGCACACACCTTGATCTGGTTGACCGTTTCCATTGTTCTAGCTCATCGTAAATAGTTCGTATGGATCATCTATATGCCATGTATCGCACATGCATCTCTAATCTGAATCGTGCTTGATGTCTCCGCCATCGCACATAGTTCGTCTTATTGGTGACAGTTTTATTACGATACCGTTTGCGATTCATGCATCGCACACAGTTTGGTCGAAGGGTCTCTGATTGATGTGTCACGTTAGCAACATCCTACAGTAGTGCTAATTCCACTTCTATAAATTAGCAAATATTGGGAAACCAATAGAGAGCCACTCAAATAACTTTTCCGCCGCCGCAAGCTTCTGTTCTTCCGCGATCCCATCTGGAGGCCTTTTCCGGTACTCTGCCGGAGGGCGAATCGATCACGGAGCGCTTCTACATCAACCTTGCTGCCCTACCGATGATGCGTGAGTAGTTCACCACAGACCTACAGGTCCATATCTAGTAGCTAAGATGGCTTCTTCTCTCTCTTTGATCTTCAATACAATGTTCGCCTCGATCTTCTTGGAGTTCTATTCGATGTAATCTTCTTTTAGGGTGTGTTTGTTGGGATCCGATGAATTGTGGGTTTATGATCTGAATATTCATGAGAAGTAATTGAGTCTTTTCTGAACTTTATTATGTGTGATTGTTATAGCTTTGTATTTCTCTCCGATCTATCCGTTTGGTTTGGCCAACTAGATTGATTTATCTTCACTGGGAGAGGTGCTTTGTAATGGGTTCAATCTTGCGGTGATCTATATCCCAGTGACAAAGTAGGGGACAAGACACGTATTTGTATTGTTGCCATTAAGGGTAAAACGATGGGGTTTATTCATATTGATTGGGTTTACTTTGTCTACATCATGTCATCTTGCTTAAGGCGTTACTCTGTTTTTATTAACTTAATACCCTAGATGCATGCTGGATAGCGGTTGATGGGTGGAGTAATAGTAGTAGATGCAGGCAGGAGTCGGTCTACTTGTCTCGGACATGATGCCTATATACATGATCATTGCCTTGAATATCATCATAACTATGCGCTTTTCTATCAATTGCCCAACAGTAATTTGTCTACCCACCGTATGCTATGTGATCGAGAGAGAACCTCTAGTGAAAACTATGCCCCCCGGGTCTACTTTAAATACAAAAAGAAAACTAAAATATACTTGCTGCAATTTATTTACTTTTATTTTGTTTTGCAATTTATCTATCTACCACTACAAGATTTAATCCTTGCAAGTGACGAGTTCAAGAGGAGTGACGACCCTCTTGCCCGCGTTGGGTGCAAGTATTTGCTTTTGTGTGTGCAGGTGCTGTTCACGAGGCTTTGCATGATTCTCCTACTGGTTCGATAACCTTGGTTCTCACCGAGGGAAATACTGATCTCTAATGTATTGCATCTCCTCTCCTCTTCGGGGAAAATCCCAACGCAGCTCACAAGTAGCAGTCGTCCACCTTGCCGGGGCCGCTCCTATGACCGTCTCGTCTACCGCGCTGGGACATATCCCCCGTCGCCACCGTGTACTCTCCTAGATCTGCTTCCACGCCATCGACAGCCATCACAACTGCAGCACCCTCCATGTCTTAGCAGATGCTTACACGGTGCCGCAACAGAGGCGGTACTCTTTCATATCTGCTCAAATTATTTATCTCAGCCAGAAAATAGATCGCCACTACTTTACTATGATTTCTTGTCCATCACTTAGAATCTTACTTGTTAGTTGAATGCAAACATTGGTTGCAAAGTAGCCTTTGTCCCCTTTGCACCTTTAGATCCGCCATGGCATGGTCAACACTATACTCGCAATGCTTATCGTTTTCCCCTTTTAAATTCACTACCATCATCCTAGGTGCTAGTCTGCTCCAAAGCTTAGTTGTTCGAATACGAATCTGATATGATGCTGATATTACTAAAACAAAGACACGTTTAATTGGTCAACTAATGTTCCTACTTTAGTTATGAAAAGCAGGTGCGCCACATATAGAGGCCGGGGGTCATCCTCCTTTTCAAAGAAAAAGTGCGCCACATATAGAGAGACAGCAGGGAATTGCATTTCTTTGTGCGCTCTGGTTCATCATGGGTGGGCAACGAACATTGTATTATCCAAAATCTGATTGCTCTTCTTTAACATGTTCCTCTTCTGTTCTTCTTTAATAAGTATAGTAGTATAGTATGTTCCTTGTTGGGAAGAGGAGCAGGGACTTTTGCAGTCCACAGGTCTATTGGGTCGCTTCTGATTGATGCTTTCAACTCTTCGAGTTGGTCTGCCATAATATCCAGGAAATGCTGGGACCTATGTCACCTTTGAGAGTCTAGACTGATAGTAACAATAGTGCGCCTTCAATTGAAGAGAGCTGCCCCTGTAGGGGATCCAAAGCCTTTTTAGCCGTACTAGCAATACAAGCCCATATTTTCCAGCTAGTTCCAGTTTCCCGATTTTACTCATGATGCATAGGGTTTCCCCCTTTTATTTACACTATGATTTGCATAGGTGCTTTGTGTCGTACTAGCAGCACTCCACCCTTCAAGCTAAACAACACACAACTCATAATTCCAAAGCTTAGTTGTTCAAATACGAATGTGATATGATACTGATATTAGTTAACAGACACACATTTAATTGGTCAGCTAATGTTCCCACTTGAGTTTCCAAATGCACATGGCCACATATAGGGAGACAGCAGGGAATTGCATCTCTTTGTGCGCTCTGGTTCATCATGAGTGGGCAACGAACATTGTGTAGAAAGAAGCGGAATCTCCATAATATGCTTCCTCTTCTATTCTTTAACATGTTCCTCTTCTGTTCTTCCTTAAGAAGTACAATATGTTCCTTGTCAGAAAGGGGAGCAGGGACTTCTGTAGTAGACAGGTCTATTGGGCCGCTTCTGCTAGATGCTTTCAGCACTTTGAGTTGGTCTGCCTTAATATCCAGGAAATGTTGGGAGATGTGTGGCCTTTGAGAGACTAGACTGATAGTAACAGTAGTGCGCCAGCAGTTGAATAGTGCTGGCCTGTAGGGGATCGAAATGCTTTTGATTAGTAGCAGCAATACAACCTCATATTTTCCAGCCATTTCCACTTTCCCGATTTATTTATGATGCTTATGGTTTCCCCCTTTTATCTACACTATGATCTCCCTAGATGCTTTGTGTCTTACTAGCAGCACTCCATTCTTCAAGCTAAACTACGTGGCACTCATAATTCCAAAGCTTAGTTATTCAAAATGCGACTCCAACAGACTGTACCCATACTCCACTGGCCATACCACTAGCCCCACCACACAGGAACTGCCCTCCAGCAAAAGGTATGCTGATTTCAGTTGCCATAGCACCAGCCGTACCACAAAAAAAATCCCGGTCCAACAAAAAGTACACCAAATCCACAGGCCAAAGACCTATTCCAACTTCAAAGAGCCCCAATTCCTATGGATAGGAACACCATTCCAGTTATTACTAGTTTAATAGACAATGTTTTGAATGTTGTTAGGAACCACGTGCGTATCTTCCCATCATGGGAAGATTATAGTGAAGACAAACACCATTTTCACATCTTCCTGTCCCACTTACGTGTAAGTGCTATTATTCATGGTGATTACTGTCTTGTTTTCTATTGATTGAACACATCAATGATTTACATTACATTCTTCTAAATAGGCGTGGGTCAATCTTGTTAGTCATAACAAGCAAAGTTTACTTGCGCTTTTCAAGGATGCGTTGTAGTAGTATCGGTGTTACCTGAGGAAAATACACTTTGATGGCAAGTCTATGAACGAAATTTTGGTGAAGTCTCCTGTGCTAAATTTACAAGACATTGAATGGAAAAACCTTGTTATGCACTAGTCTCGTCCCCAGGATGAGGTACTGTCTATGATATCACATGAAAATTTGAACTCCTACATTTTTGCATGTGCCTTACCAATCTCTTTTGCAGGAAAACTGCTCGAAGAGGAATAATAGTTTGAAATGGACGACAGGATATCGCAACTATGCAGCTCGCTGCCTTGCTCTTGTTAGTACCTGTTGTCCTGTATCGCTGTACTTACAGTCATACCTGGTTGATTATGTGACATCTGTGTGCATGATAGCTTGCTTATCCACTGTTCGCTCCAAATTATCAGATCTATATTAATAATTACATTAATGTAGAATAAACCCAATGCTCATGAAGAAGTTTAGCTCTGCATTGTTCTTATAAGTACCTGTTGTCCTTTATCACTGTACTTATATTGACAGCTAGTTGTTCATGTACCATCACTCTGCAGCTTATTTTCCCTTGCCCTCCATTTTCTACACATTATTAGATCTATATTTACTCTTACCAAAATGTTTAATAAAACCAATGCTACTGAAGAAGTTCAGCTCTGCATTGCTCTTGTCAGTACCTTTTGCCTGTATCGCTATACTTACATTTATAGCTAGTTGATTATGTAGCATCACTCTACATCTTAGCTTAAATATTTTCCATTTGTTCTTATATTATCACATCTATATTTACTCTTAACAAAATGTAGAATAAAGGCAATGCTTATGAAGAAGATTCTGTGGTAAACTTCTTGAATTGCCCCCCCCATCAGCATGGACAAGGGCTTTATAGAGCCGGTCTTCACTACTAACGTAAGTTTGTCCTTCTTGAGCATTCAAACTTTGTTGTGTATATTTGGATAGGCATGACTGCAACTGTTGTTTATTTTTGGCGTTTGCATCAAATTGCATGTTTAAAGTTTATTATGAAGAAGTTCATAAACATAAGTTTGTCCTTCTCAGTTTTAGTTTTAGGTTGTATAACCAGGTTCCTTATTCATACCATGTAAATTAAACTAAATAGAGCAAGTTATCTTCTTTAGAGTGCATGCATGCTTGTGTTCTTGATCTGTAATCCAGTGGTGTGGTGAAACTACCCACTCCAGCATAATGTCATATCCTGCTATGTCTTAACTATGAGCAATGCCATATTATGTTAATGTTATTTAAATTGTGTCTCTTTATTTGCCAAGCTAAAATGGGATAAATTGACAACACACTGGCCATTGATGCTTATACATTCTTTAGCACTGCATGTATGCTTGTGTTCTTGATCTGTAATCCAGTGGTGTGGTGAAGCTGGCCACTCCTGCACAATGCCATTACCTGCCATGTCTTAACTATGAACAATGCCATATGATGTTAATGCTATTTTAAACCGTGTCTCTTTATTTGCCAATAAGAAATGGGATGAATTGACAACACTGATGCTTATACGTGCAAAACCTGTTATATGTCTGCTTGTTTCTCTTTCAGAGTGATATCTCTGACGCCAGGAAGAACTGCCACAATGATAGTGAGACGAACCCATTGCTTGTCCCTCTAACATATATTGCAGGGAAGAAGGCAACACATCATGGAGATTGCGATACAACCCCAAGTCATGTCTTGATGTAGTGTTCAAGTTACTCGTTAATAGCAGTGACACAAGCTCGATGAAGTCGCCACCTGAATCTGTTCGACTTCTTCAGTCTCAACTTCAAGCAGACAGATGTGGCTCAGCTCAACTACTACTGGAAATCCAATCTCTATGGAAGATCAACGAGAAGTACAGTGCATCCATTGATGCTATATATGTAGCTAGAGTTGGAGGATATAAGCATCAAACAAGCGCAGTCTCATTAGCTTGCTCAGTTGCCTGCGCTGCAGCTGCCGTGGAGGCCTAACCTTTCTTAACTGTGTTGAAGTGCTGTCGGTTCTGTATATTATTTTGTCGACGCATTTATTTGAACTCGTAGCGATCTTTGATGCCCAGTGTATGTAATCTGCTGTCTGGTTGCGCTTTATTATCGCTGGTGGCGAACTTTGATGCCCAGTGGATGTAATATCCCGTTATTTCTTTATTGTACAGTCTAGGTTTATTCTTAGTCATTATGCTATAATTTATTTACTGTATATGCTATCGTCGCTAGGCTGTAAGCTTCGACAGAGATGAATGGGCCAAAACGTTATTGGTCCGTCGGTGCTATACAAAAAAAATTAGACAACGCAAACGGACCGGCCCGCAACTCTATATATGGATCGAAACATGGGCCCACAATCATCTCGGGCTGTTAGCAGGCCTGAACGTAAACCGGGTCCAAGTAGTTTCGGGACTTTAACAGGCTAAGTAAACCGCGGGCCTTAGTTGGGCCAGAAAATACCATGGGCTTTTAACAGGTTGAAAATTAGATTGGGTCTGAATTGTGCCGAACAATTCACGGGCCGACAGCAGGCCGAAATATACCTCGACCCATGATTGGCCCAATTATATGATGGGCCGTTAACAGGCCAAAATTTATCGCAGGCCTTGGTTGGCCCAATAACATTATGGGCAGTAAGCAGGCCGGATGCAAAGCGGGCCATAATTAAGCCCAATTATATCACGGGCCTTTAACAGGCCGATAGTCATAATGGGCTGAAATTTATTGACGAAGACCATGGCCCGTTAAGAGGCTGAAAGTCACTTGTACCAGAAATGGGCCCAAATGCTGCACGAGCCACTAAGAAACCGAAAGTCAATTATACCAGAAATGGGCCCAAATGCCGCACGGGCCGTTAAATGGCCAAAAGTTAAACCGGGCCAAAAACGTCCCAATTGCACGAAGGGCCGCTAACAGGCCGAAACAATCATTGGGCCGAACTGGGTCAAACTGTTCAACGGGCCTTTAATAGGCCGTAATATAAACCGGGCCTTAAATGGGCCCAAAACACAATGCACTGTTAACGGGCCATATCTGGTATGGGCCGTAATTTGGCCCAAAACATGGCAGGCAGTTAACGGGCCGACCCACTAGTATCTGACAAAATCTTGTGGGCCTTTGGCTGGGCGGACCCGTTTAACCTGAATGGGCCATTATTGGGCCGTACCACGCATCGACGTGTCATAGGCATCTCTCGTCCAATGAATGGATGACATCTGTCGCAACGCCGAGCTGACACGTGGTTCCCTTGGCGAATGAGAATTTTACATGTGGAAAATCGCCATTGGTCCGGGCTGTTAACGGGTTATCGGATCCAAACCCGCACCCGATAGCTTAACGGCGACACGTTATGGTGGATGCTGCGTGTCGGTTACCCTTGATGAAAACACTTCCATGACGCACCATTTATCGTCATGGAAGTGGACACTTCCGTGATGATAATTTCAGTATTGTCATGGAACACTTCTACGACAGCACAAGTATGACTATCTTGAATCTTTCATAAAATCGTCACGGATGTAGATGCATGGCAGAAAACATGACCTACTGTGACAAGCACGCACTAGTGCAAAAAAGCCTAGCTATGGCGTGCCAGAAATGGCCTTGCTGGCGTGGACACCCGATGCCACCAATATGGCGCCATTGATAAAAAATAGTGGTGGCGTTGGAGGCCACGTCAGCGGCATTCTACATACTGATGGCGTGCCATTTGGCCAACGCCAACAGTATGTTTATCTTATCACTGTCGTTTCTTGTTGGCCAACGCCAGCAAATTGATTTTTTGGTAATAAAAAAAATTACTTCACAAACTAAATAATTGTACTTCACAAAAGTTACTAGCTAGTTACTCAATAGATACTCATTAACTCAAGAGACTCATCAACTTAACAAGTTAAACATCAGAAAAGTTACTCATTAACTCAAGTTTGATTATCAAATCAAGATGGACTAGCTAGTTAAAGAACTACTCTTCATCAAGGATTAGGCTCAGCTGGCGAAGCTTCTTTCTATTGCTCTCTCCATCTTTTCTGAAATGGGCTATCTCCACCTTGAGCTCATTCCTCTCCGTCCTGAGGAGTTTTCTCTCATGTTTCAGCTAATTCCTCTCCATGGTCAGCTTATCCTTCTCCGCCTTCAGCGATGCATTGTCCTCTTGCACTCTTGATGGTATACTGATAAGCCTCTAACATATCTTTGTTGAGCATGTCCACATCATATACTGACTCCGTGTTGCCTCCCAAATTGGCCATGACCTGATGCACTTAAGTTTGTTAGACAAATAAATAATGACAACAAATGACAATTAATTGAACTAGCTAGTAGAGTATATGATGAATGCAACTAAGAGAATATATGAACTAGAGTATCATCATGTATGTATCAATTTAAGTTCTTGTCACATGACATTTGTTGTTTATGTATCATGGCAAATTATGTACCCTATACTACTATTGTTGTTGTGCTTGACACACCAATGCCCACATTCATGTTGATAAAATATACTCTACATATGTTCTCAACCATCAGAAAGTAAAATTCATATATTGCCACATTATTTTAGCCACACTTGCCACACTTTCTACTCAAAATGCACTATTAAAATAGGATACTACACAATAGCAATCAGATTCTACACAATAGCAATCTATGGAACTAACTTTGGATTCTACATCACACAATAGCAATCCATGATACTACAATTTCTACGCAAAGCAATCCCCTAAATTAACTTATACATGAATCCCATGGATTCCGTGTGGTGTGTCCGCGGACAGAGGAGGCGCGAGTGGAGAGGAAGGAGATGCGATGGAAGGGGAAGGAGAGGATCGAACCTTGCTGCCGGCGGTGTGGCGAGGGGCGGCGTGGGGCGGCGAGGTCCGGAGGTGGCGGCGGCTGGTTGAGGGGATCGGAGTATAGTGGGTGAAATGAGGGCGGCGACTAGGTTTTTTACTAAGTACTAAGGTGGGGAGTTGACCTAGGTGGGCCAGTGCTGGCGTGGGCCTGAAACGCAACGTCATAGCTAATAACAGCCCAAATAAAAAAAAACTTAGATTAATAAAAGAACCAAAATGATAAGAATACTAATAATAATGATGACAAAAATATAATATAATATAATATGTTCATTAATTTTTGACTACTATAATATAATATAATCATTAAATAATTAAAACACTTGATAAAATGGAAAACTTATTTCTGGCGTAACATAAGTTAGCACGCCAACACTGATTAATTAACTACGGCGTGCATAGAAATCCTACACCACCACTATCTTCCAAACGGTGACTACAAATGGGCTAGCAGATTTGTGACGTGTCCAAAAATGGCAACGCCAGCACTAACCATATAAAGCTGACGTGCTAATTTTGCCGGCGCCAGCACTATTTGAAAAAACTAGTGCTGGCATTGATGAAAAATGGCGCGCCACCAACGGAAGTTGTGGCTAGCCGTATTTCCACTAGTGACGTATCATCACGCAAGTGTTTTTTTGTAGTGTATGATGATCATAATACATCTTGGATACTTTGCTCCCTTGTATTGCATCTAACCTCTTGTAGGTATTTGTACATTCATCATTTCACAAGTTTGCACCCAACTCCTATCTTGAGCAAACGAACTTGGACCAAGTATCTACATCATGGTTGATGTGTTCAAGGAACAAGACAACATCAAAGTATCCTTTGACAATATATGATCATTCTCTTAACTCTTGTCAGTTTGGATACACATGTTGTTCCTTGCACGACTAACCCTTGTAGGAAGATGAACTACAAAAGAAGAAGGATAACTCCCAACTTCACATCATGAGCATCCAAAACTAGTTCAACTACATGAAGGAGTCAATACCAACTAAACCCAATGTAAGTGATCACATCTTAGAGAAGCTTTACTCAAAGACATGAGTCAAAGCAACTCATCAAGATGTGAATACATTTGAATGCTTAAACGTAAAATGGCAACCCCATTTTGAGCTTAACGATGAGTATGACCCATGATCAAGTGTTCTCACTTGACTCCTAAGTCAAGATACTCTAACATAGGTGACCTAATCGCCGACCCCTCCTAGATGAAATTATCTAAGTGCCTTCTTGTCTTGAAATTTTCTCTTGTGTAAACTTCATCTAATTGATCTATTTCTTGTATTTCTTTTAAGTCTTAGCTAGTTTCTTTCTTCTAGTAAATTCCTTTCAAATCTTATCTGAATTCATTGCAAATCTCTGTGAGATTTTATTTCCAAGTGAGCTGAGTTTGACAAACTTGCTTTCTACCTCGAACTCGGTCCCTCCATTCCGAAAAACACCGGTGCCACCAAGACACAACTAACATTGCACATACATTCATCGGTACGACCGAACTAAACTGGCTTGGACACACCGATGTGATCAACCTATGACAATTCTATCTCGGACTCACCGATTGATCCTACTCGGAGACACCGATTTCATTGCATAAAGGAAGCTTCCGTCAAAATCTCTTTAGATCCTTTCTAGCTCCACTCAATGATTCTTTACCCTCTACTGCATCTAATATCATCTCAGTAAAACGTGCCTCTCAAGGACCATACCTATTTGACCAATAATCTTGCTAAACCCTTCTTGGAAATTGATGTCAAAGGGGGAGAGAGATGCACATCAAAGCCTCTTCCTATCTAAAGAAGAGAGCGATGCACTTTATAAGAGGAGATAAGTCTATATGTTTCTAAGAGGGGAGAAACATATTTGCTTATTGTTTGGATTTTGTCTCACCCTACCCACTCCGAATATCTAGTATCTCAGATTCAGGAGGTGAGGAAGTTCCTTAGCGGAGAAAAATCCTTGAAACCTTATTGCAAATTCTTAGTTGATATTTTTTTGGGGACATGTTTGCACTTAAGGAAGTATTCACCAAGTAATACTATCTTCTCTACATGTCACCCCAATCTTGGTTCTCTTGAAGTTCTTGCTTTTCCCTTGGAGAAAATCTCTTTTGTTATCTAACCTTGTTTTCTCAAGTTCCTTTTCTTTTGGTGAAATGCTCAAGCACCTCAAGGTAAGTATATGCATCTCACTCATGTACTTGATGACCTCTTGATTCTTGCACATATTGTTTGCAAGAGAGAATCTTGAACATGAAGGTATTTCACTCTCATCATTGCTCTGATGCATATAACCAAGATACATGTAACTCATTTAGTTTCCTATCATGTTATGCACTTGCATTCCAAAAGCAATTACTCTTAAAAAGTTGCACACTTGTAGGGGGAGCTTATGCATGTTACATGTCTCTTAAAGCTTTGATGTATTCTTGATATATTCCTATTTGAAGCTTTGATGTATGTTGTCATTAATTACAAAAATGGGGGAGATTGAAAGCACATTTGCTCCCTTGGGATTTTTGGTAATTCATGTCAACATACATGTTGTTGGACTAACACTTTCATCTGGTATATTTCAGGAAAAGTTCAACATTGGCATGGCAAGGATATGTGGATATGGATCCGTCAAAATGCTATGGAAACATATTGGCAAAAAGCTCCAAGACTCTTCCTTTTTGGTTAAGTGATCCAAGATCACATTGAGTCATAGGAAAGCCAATACTATTAAAAGGGGATGAGGTTTTTTATCATGACTTAGTTGCTCAAGTGCTTGAAGATATTGCTCCAAAACCCTCAACCACTTTCCCACATCCAAATCTGTCCCAACCCTAACTATCAAACTCAGTACCACTCATACACACCCGGACCCACCGAGTTGAACCTAGAAAGAGCCACTGCCAAACTCTTGAAACTCGGTAGAACCGAGATGACATTAGGTCCCACCAAAGTGCAATGACCAAGTTTCTGTACCCAGTCGATTTCACTTCGGAATTACCGAGTTGAAACGATCCGAACTACCAAAACGAGGTCTCGCTTAGGTCATCGCATATCAGTCCCTCTGAGTTGATCGTTCAGTCTTACCGAAATGCCTAACGTTTGAATCTTTACACAGGTCGGTCTCACCGAGATTTTTGTTTCGGTGTCACCGGGTTGAGTCAAATGGTTGTAAAGGTTGGATCTTTGGTGCTGGCTATTTATACCCCTCCACCCCCACTTACTCTCTAAGAGAGCCATCAGAACGAAACTACATTTCCACCATTCATTTTCTGAGAGAGAACCACGTACTCATGTGTTGAGATCAAGGCATTCCAATGCAACCATTTGAACCTTGATTTCTAGCCTCCCAAGTTGCGTTCCACTCCAATCCTTCTCCTACCCAAGCCAAATCTGTGAGAGAGTGATTGAGTGTTGAGGAGACTATCTTTTGAAGCACTACAACAAGGAGTTCATCATCAACAACACCATCTATTACCTTTTGGAGAGTGGTGTCTCCTAGATTGGTTAGGTGTCACTTGGGAGCCTCAAAGATCATGTGGAGTTCAACCGAGGAGTTTGTAAGGGCAACGACATTGCCTACTTTGTGAAGATCTACCCGAGTGAGGCTAGTCCTTCGTGGGCATAAGCCATGGTGGAATAGACAAGGTTGCTTCTTAGTGGACCCTTCGTGGGTGGATCCCTCCATGGACTCGCGCAACAGTTACCCTCCGTGGCTTGAAGTCTCCATCAACGTGGATGTATGATAGCACCACCTATCAGAACCACGCCAAAAACCACCGTGTCTTCATTGTGTTTGATCTTCCTATCTCTACCCCTTTACTTTCCGCACTCTTGCATGTTGTATTATTTCCGCTGCCCTATCTCTACATATGCATGTGTAGAAAGCATTGGTTGCAACTTAACTAGTGCCAAAATCTGCCTAAGTTTCAAGAAAACTAAAAACTGCACCTTTTCCTTATTAAGTGTCTATTCACCCCCCTTCTAGACCTATCTTCTTGGTCTTTCACCTTACTAGAGATATAGATCGATCAGTTTGTGTGGGAAAATAGGTAGAGATCAACATAGCGCTGTACAGAGGGAAATTGATCAGTGCACATATGCATGTGTGAGAGAAAAGGAAGGCCCGAAGTGATGAAGAGAGGGATAGGTGTGTGGGGGGGGGGGTGGAGTGGGGTGCAGCTAGCTAGCTATGAGATGGTGCGAGAGTCCTACTAGTTTGAGAGAGTGTACGAGTGCGAGATCGATAATAAGAGAGGTCGCGCCCGCCTCAGATTTAGGGTGGCAGGCATGGATGGTGAGAGGCGGGGGGGGGGGGGGGAAGGGACTGTGTGTACATGTGTGTGTGGTAGGCAGACCTAGCTAGAGGGGTGTATCGATCGGTGTGTGCGGGAAAGAGGGAGATGGAGAGACCTAGAGAGATCGTGGGAGACCGTCCTAAAGAAAGAGAACGTGTGTGCGCGATGGAGAGAATGCCGAGTGGGGAGTGTGTGTGCATGCATGCATGATAGAAAGTTAGTGGTATCTATAAATAGAAGAGAGGAGTGTGTGGGTGTAAAAAGACTCGCATAGATCATAATCAATATAAAAGTTGATTCAAATGTTTGAATAAGAGATCATGATGTTTGTAACCCATGCATGCATGAATGTAATGGAGATATGCATGGTGTGGTTTTGAATCGAGCATGCCATATTATATACACATCAAACAAGTTGAAATTGATTTGAATTTGAGATACCGATGGCAGGCATCGTTTGACCACATTGTGTGGCACCCCATCTCAGAGAGACCGGAACACCCTGCATTCCAGCCCAGAGATCAAGTCTTCTGGAATACGACACTGCTTGGCATAGAACAAATCAGCTCTTTATTACAAATAATGCGGGTACAAAGGTCCGATATTACAAAGGTTACAAGGGCAAGGCGACACTTTGCCTGCTAAGGTAGCTCTATGCTAGCAGCGGAACAACTCATAGTGACGGAATAACTTCTGGCAGCGGAACAGCGACAACGGTGATGAACTCCACTCCGCAGGGACTCTGGCTGGGAAGTATCCTAGAGCGCAACCTCGAGATCCTCGACAAACAAGCAATCACGGCATCACCTGCAATCTGGCATGACACGCCAGGTGAGTACTTGAATGTACTCGCAAGCTCACAGCAACCAAAGCAATCAAGACATACAACAGCATGGCATTTACAGTTTAATTATCAATGATGAACAGGGTACTACTAGAACAACATGAGCATGGCAACATCACGAGCAGGGCATGTACATATAATTCATGATATGAACAGGATGATACTAGCACTAGCATGCAAGGGGGTTGACGTTTAAGGTCTCATGGACCAACTTACTCTGCTCGAAGGTTATCTCGTAACCACCATAGGTATAAATCTTTCTTACCATCGTGATCATCACACGATCACCTCATGATCAGCCATCATCAAGAATACCATCATGATCCTCTCGTGACCACATAAAGATCAACCAACTTCTTTTCTCATCGAACCGGGGTTGTTTATTATACAGGTTATTATTTCTGTTGACCCATAGTGTGACCTACTACGAACTGTGTCCATGACCAAGGATGCGGCTATCGATAGATTATACACTCTGCAGAGGTTAGTACACTGTACCCACACCACGGAACTCATGGCCTCATGCTCCCATTCGGGTGAACCAACGACGTTCCGACAAAACCCGTCTATTGCATGACACTCCCCCGGCCACTCCGACAAACTCCCTTTTGGGCTATGTCCTGGGTTACCCCGATGCCAACTCGTGACATCCGCCACCTTTGTGGCAGCCACCGTCGTGGCCAAAACAAAACATCGTCCCAAACGGGGACCTCGGATCCATACAACTCGGGTACTCAAGGCTAATGGCCGCCTACCTGATCAGGGTAGCGCGTGCACATGACCTTCCCTAGTAGGAGGTACCAGCGAGAGGCATGACAATAGACCGCATTTGGGCCTCCCCATCCAGGCAAGTGTGGTTGCACTGGTGAGCTCGATTCGGTGGCACCATGACTCAGCCAACAGATTTGTTCAATTTCGATTAATGTCAGGTTTAACTTAAATGGTGATGAGCTAAGTCACAATAAAATACATAATGAAATAACAATGCAGATGAGCATGATATCAGTGTAACCATTGATGGGCAACATAACCATTTAACATCAACAATGATAACTCATTTACTCTACGGGATGCAAATGAGCATAGCATAACGATGATCACGAATATCACAAGTATTTTCATATCAAATCGTAGCAATTCATATGAGCATGTCATTATTACTAGCATCTGAAATGATTACAAGAATAATATGATAAGAATAACATTTGTAATCAATTATCTCACTTACTAGATGAGCATGGCATAAGCATAGACATGGACTCACAAGCTTATTCGAAGTATTAACAAAGTCATTTAAATGAACAAACAAATATTAAATATTGAATTGGAAACCATGGCTACTGCAATGCCATCATGCAAGTGGCTATTGTGGCTTGCCTGGGGATGAAGGATCCACCGGGGAGAGGTGCGATGAACTCGCGGAAAGAATCGCCGGAAAAGTTTCCCTCTCGGCGGAGCTGTTTTAAGGGCAAGGGCAAAATGGTCATTTTCACAGTGTGACAACCACATGAAAATGATACCATCGGAACGGGCTTGACGAACTAAGATCGTGGGCTTTGGAATCACCTGAATCGGAGTCACGGTTGCGAAGTTACGGCCGTTCGTTCGTTAGGCAGAAAAAGAATAAAAATGTGTTCATTTCTGCTTCTAACGGACGAACGTCTGCAATATAAAGATTTCGGCCGGCTGGGTTTAAACAGAAAGCGTATTTGGAGAAATGCGCTTTCCAGAAGGGGAAACATATTTTTTTCCCGAAGAAGAACCGGAAGGCGCTTTCCGTGGACGAAGAGGTATTCTGAAGAATACGCCTCCACTTATCCACGTCGGCGGGTCCGGGTCAACGCCCGCTGTGACTGACACATGGGGCCCACGGGGAGGTGGGGCCCATCTGGCCAGGTCATCATCTTGAACCCCCGAGTGCCCGCGGTACTAGAGGAGAGGCGCGACGCCGGCGCCCGTCCTGGCGGCTCGGTCCATCCCCGGCCGAGCTCCGACCACCGGGAAGACCAGTGAGGAGTGGCGCACCCGCCTGGAGGTACCTCGCTCGCCGGAGAGCACTGGAACGAGCAGGACCGCGGCCGCGGCGGATGGCGGGTACGGTGAGCTCGGGCAGCCCGGCCCGGGGCACGGGAGGAGAGGAGGGCTTCGGGGTGAGCTTAGAGGTGGCGGTGGAGGTCCCCGGTGACAGCTAGGGGAAGAGGGAGGGGCCATGGAGCTCCAATTCGAGCGGCGGCCGGTGAGGAGGCTTTGGCCAGAGAGATGGCCAGGGAGCTCCTTGAGCTCAAATGAGGACTAGGGCGCGGCATAGGGAAGGAGAGGAGGAGGCTGGGGCACAAGGGAGAGCTCGGGGCTGGTTATAAGTAGCCGGGGCAAGATGCCTGAGTCCGGAAGCCGCCGCGGACGCGCGGACGATGCCACTGGCGCGACCGCGTGCGCGTGGGCATGCGCGGAGGGGGAGAGAGGTCTAGGGGGGGTTCATTCGTTGCATAGATGCCGCGGGGAGCAAGAGGACAAGGGCAAGGCGACGACGGCCGCGGGCATCCCGGGACGGCGTGGCTCGCTGGAGAGGAAAGAGGAGAGGGGGAGGGGTCCAGAGAGGACACGCAGACGCAGGAGAGGGAGGGCTATGCGGTGGACATGGTGCGGTGGCGATACGTCGAAGTTTGGCGGCGGCAGAGGGCCCTGACGTCCAGAGCGCGCTTTCGGCGCGCCAGACCGCGTGGTCACCGCCTGCACTGGTGCACGCGGGACTTTAGGGCCGCCCACACTATGTCTAGAGTGTTGTCCCTTCAACATGGGGCCCCTCTGAGGTGATTGCTCGAAGAAATCCACTGTTAACTGATGGGAGAGATCAGATAAAGTTTGTTGTTGCAAACTTAGGCAAGAAGTAGTGATCAAATGGTATGAGATAATAGCTAACCAGGATGTCAAAGAGGTTTAGGGTAGGAAGGACTATGAGCCTGTGGATTTTGAAGAGATTTGGACCAAAATTTAGCATAGTTGCTTCACAACTTCAACAACTGGTCCAGAAACTAGATCAAGAAGTAGCACTCATATGGATGATTGGATTGAGCTTAATTTTGGTGGAGTATGATCATTTGGGCAAATGAAGGCACTGCAAAAATTTCATACCATTTGGATACACTAACATGGTACTTCCTTCACAATGCTTTCTACTGGACAGAAACTTGGGGGAATTTTGAGGAGAAATTGGCTTGGCAAAATGATGTGAATTTTGGCATGCTCACATGATATAGAGATATTTAGGTCCTGGATTAATTTTAGAATTTTTTGAAGCAATATAAAATATAGTTGCTTCACAAACTGAAATTGTGACCAGAAACCAAGATTGGATGGTGTGCTCGCATAGATTGTTATATGGAGATGAAATTTGGGGGAGAGTTATGATTTGATCATATGGATGATCTCCCAAAATTTCAACTCATTTGGATAAGCCTAGCTAGTACTTCCCTCACAAAGCTTCTCTCTAGTTAGAAACTTTGGAAATTTGCTGAGCAAGATTTACTAGGCAAATGGAGTTGAATTTTGGCATGTGGCAAATATTTGGATGTGAGAGATTGCCCAAAATTTTTGAAGCCAATCAGGAAAAGATAAATAGCACTTCCTACACAAAGTGCCCTTCTGGACAGAATAGGAAATGAATATTCCTGAATTATTTTTGAACTAGGCAATGATGGGTTTTGGCATATTTGTGGAATATATGATCCCGAGAAAACATGAGAATTTTGTGGGAATTTTTGGAATGGCAAAAATATAGGTTGCTTCACAACCTAGGGCAAATAGGGTTATTCCTTTAATAGAAAAAGGAATATTCCCAAGAAATAAATATTGGGGTTGGGCTAAGATGGAAATGACATGGCCTTGGGATAGATTTGAGAATGACAAGCCACTAGGAAGTGGCAGGAGAGAAGATCTTCCCAGGTTTCAAGACCACATAGACACGAAAAAAGAACTCCAAAGAAAAATTCGAAGAAATCCAACAGAAAAAGAAAGGGCCAAAAATCGGGGTGTTACAAACCTACCCCCCTTACGATAAATCTCGTCCTCGAGATTTGGTTGCTCAGGGAACGAGTATGAATAATCTAACTTAAGGAAACTGTTTCCAACTCGGGTATCCTTTTTCCTTCATACGATGTTCCCACTGAAGTCCATGTGACTGTCTGACTTGCTTTGGGGTGGTTTGCTTCACCGTACCCGTATTCTGACAGATCTTCCTTCATATGTTCATCCTTGCTCTGACTTCAATTCTTTTATGTCTGCTGGCTGGTCTGATATTATCATGACCGGGATTTCCATAAGTCCGGGAGTGACTTTCATTCGACGTGACATTCTTCTATCCAGCACCGATAGTAGTCAATCGAGTTGTGTACAAATTTCCTCGGTGGGCATGAAACCTTTAATCATTGCCTCGGGTTACTCAAGTAGGTGCATATCCTCCGGGCTCAAAACAATGCTGCAAATCATAACCGTTCTCTTGGCGGAACCTGCCTACTTGCAGGGATTTCTGAATCATCTTGGCTGACTTCGCTGTCTCAAGTATCAAATCTGTACCAAGTGGTTCATGCAACAATTATCATACATGTGTTGTCGGTCTTGCTTCTTCATTATTGTTCTCTTTTTCTGGATCTTTTGCTGCAAGAGCTTGGCCTTATATACCCATAATTCTTTGTGTGACCATAGGTGCTGTCAGGTGCAATATTCCAGTAAACATACCTTATCCTTACCTTATGACAGTGCCACAACTTTTAAATGGCAAGTTTATCATCTCACAAGCTCTAACTGCAGGGCAATGATCATCCAAACCTTTGCATGAAATCGGCAAACAAATCAGTAGCCACCAGAACGGTCTTTACAACTCAGATCTGGGACAGTCCTGAAATAACTCAACCATGGCTCACGATGGCCGAAAAGCAGCTCAGAGCATGAGGCAGTGTTGATAAGAAGAATGTAGCAGTTCCCTAAGATGGCCGAAGAACAGCTTAGAGCATAGGGTCACTGCTACAAAAAGAAACTTAACAACTGCCCGAGACGGCCAAAAAGCAGCTCAGAACACGGGCCAGTTGTTGAAAAGAGAAATATAAAGTCGGCATCCACCCTGGACGACCGAAAACAGCTTAGAACACAGGCACGGTGCCGTTACCAGGAAGAGGTAAGCAAGGGTTCATCAGGATCATATACCAAGTTCACAGTTACTTGTATAGAGCTCACAGTTGTGGTCAATCATACATGACAGTGACAGAGGTTAATGATATCACTTTGTCGGGTGTGAGGAAGCTGGCCTTGATAACCCCGTGCTTGCATCATCGTACGAGTGACTTGCATGACCTTGGCATCATGTTCACAATATATCTGGAAGCATGTGTATCTGAGCATGTGATTCCTGAGGCAGACTTGTGTCCTGACTGATTCTTGCTTCTGACAAAACTGTTGTGGATCTGATTCTTGAGATACACTGCCCACTGACTGTGTAATATCTTGTACCACAGCCGATAAATGTTTGTAGTGTTGTACTGACAAAGAGTGGATAGCATGTGTTGGAAGCTATCTGAGAGTAGCGTGCTGAGGATGACTGGATATCTTATGCTCGAAACCTTTGCCAGGATAGCGTGCTGGAGAAGAGTGGGTACCGTGCTCCAGAAGCTTCTCCTCCTGGTTGCTTGCTTGGGAAGATTTTGGTGCCTTATGCCAGAAGTTTCCTGTGATGGCTTACTGAAGAAGACTGAGTATCTTATACTGGAAGCTATCCACATATCATACCGAGGAAGATTGCAGAACCTTGCATCGTAAGCTTCTCTAGTAGCATGCGGAGGAAGACTGGGTTGCTTATACCAGAAGCTTCTCTCCGTGATATGCAGACTGAATGCGATATATATATACCCTTGATATTCCTTTGACTGGAAATGTACTATTGTCTTGCACACAAATTGTCTTCCAGCTGGTTCATTACGATTGTGATGGTTGCCCACTGATGTAAACTTGATGCTGATAGTCATTCCAGAATATCATTTGTATTCAAACCAGATATTCTCCATATAATGCAGTTGGCTGAGAATTCCATAATGTTTAGCTGAGATTCTAAATATTTGAAATCCTCACTGATTCTTCGAGTCCGGTGTCGGTTGATGAGCAACATTCATAAGGGGATGTAAGGCAACACCGAAGGACCAAAGAAAGAAGCCGAAAGAAACGACTAAAACAAAAGCACACAAGGCATCAAGATTGCATACACGCAACATCACATTTTACAGCTATTCACCTCACTATGCATGCCTACTTAAGCACACAATTCTAAAGGAAACTTTGGTACTACGATCTAACATGCTGTGACGGTGTGCATGAAAGTGAATTAACGTGTGGAGAGGTTGGTGTAAGCAGAGCCACACCAAGCGCTGGATCAGCACCGGTTGCATCTGGACCGGCTCAGGGGTGAGGACGGACTCAATGATCATCTAACGAGACACGGATGTCACGGCCACATCATCATCAAGCGTACGGAAGGGAACCGTACTCATCCAGGGAATGGGTCATAGGGTAGGATAGCAGTGGAAAGCAGGGTCTGCTGGCATTGCCCTTTCCTAGTAACAAAGACCAGTGAGGGTTGCTAGAATGGCTGGTTGGATGGCAGGATCCGGGATTGAAGCATGTCTACCACCGAAACGATAGGTGTGGCTGGAGAAAATATTGGTGCGATACTTGTGCATCAATCCTGCAAGAGATCGACACCACTAGGTACCTTGGCATCACTCCGTTGGGACAGAGATGACACCAAACACCAAAGGGCAAGTATGCAAAACTGGAGGGTGCAGGCAGTGGATCGAAACCGATGCCACCTACACTGACAAGATCAACCGTTAGCGACAAGATAATAAGTCTATATGCATGCTATGCGATAACCAAATGAAGCAATCAAATGCAGCAAACTGACTAGACTCAATACTACCGGTTTCTAACGCTCGCGCGGACTAGGGCGTCCTATAGCCAGACCTGCTCTGATACCAATCGTTGTGGCACCCCGGCTCAGAGAGACCGGAACACCCCATATTCCAGCCCAGAGATCAAGTCTTCTGGAATACGGCACTGCTTGGGAAGATGCGCCAATGTAGTCGCAGGTGGAGGGGGAGTACGACAGTTGACTGGTTCGGGTGCATGGTGGGGCCACCGTCGCCGGATAATAAGAGGAGCTGTGGGGGGTAGAGGGATGGCCTGGCCAAAGTTTTAGGGTTCGATGGGTCGGCAATACGTGCGCGGCAGCGCAGCCAGCCGTGGGAGGCGGGAGTAGGCGGTCCCATTGGCACTAGTTTGGTTTTGGCGGCTGGAGGAAGAAGAGACTGAAGAAACACGACACACATTGGATGTCAATCCAATGGTCACAGTTGGCAGAATAGTTTGTTGACTAAGCCGACACCATGTTGCATACGTTTTTCGGAAGAAAAGAAAAACTGGGCTCGTTCGCCAGATAACATTCCCGAAACTACCATCATTTGATCTTGTGTCGCAACTAAAAGTGCCAGGAAAATGCATTCGTTTGCCATCCTCCTCCCAGGGAAGGTTCGCCAGACAACATTCCCGAAAATGAAAGACTTGAGAAGGCGTATAGAACAAGTTAGTCTACCAGTAAAGAGACGTTGCTGACTATTAGAAAAAAGAGAGACGTGCTGCTGTAACTGGTTCGAATGTTGGATATATAGTGTTATACTACTCTGCAGGTAATGAAACTGACATATCCAACATTCGCTGCTCCTCTTCTCTAGCTACTCTGCCTAGCATCAGAAGCTCCGGCCGTAGCAACCATGTCCGTTGGCTCGTCCACCTGCTATTTAGTAGGGAATCGAGCCAACAACCAGATGTGCGCGAAGTCACCACCCGTACCATCGCCTGTGGGTCTCATCACACCCCCGCCGGCACACACACTGCAGCCAGTTGCTCATCGCACCCCGCTGCCATTGGTGTGGTGCCACTGCTGCAAATCTCGCAGAGTCATCCATCGCATCTCAACTACAACCCTCAACCCTGGCCGAGTCTTCTACAAATGCCCAAATCATGGGATAATATGGTTAAGTTGGTCACCTACTTTCAGTTGCTAATTTTATTTAAGACTTTGGTTGATGATCTTCCAATTTGATTCGTGCAGAAAAGGGAAGATTCTTGTGATTTGTATTTCTGGGAAGTTGCTAATTTTGGGGAACGGAACTACGCGGATTATTTGGTTAGCCGAGGAATCCCAATACCAGCAGGCTGGGGTGTTGGACAAGTAACTAAAGGAACGACATAAGAGGAAGATACAGAGTAGAAGGTTAAAGATGTAGTTCATCATGTTGGAGATATGCCCTAGAGGCAATCAGGTATGATGATATTTTCTATGTGTTTTTGAATAAAGATAGCCCTTGGACATTATCAATGATGTGTATCAGCAAGTACGTGACTTGTTTGTGGGAGTATGCATTGTATGATGATTTTCCTAAAAGGTCCCTAGTCAAAATGGTTGTGTGGACGCGCATCTAACTAGACTAGCATATGACATGGTGGATGGCTCGGTCTCACTAGCCATGGAGCATTGGATACTAACCGGATAATATGGACTCGGAAAGGTCTGGTCGGATTCGACATAGTCGGATCCGAGTCCAGATAAGGTCCGAGTCGGACAGACCCAACTATGAGACGCAGCGATATGTCATATGTGGGTCTCTAGTACAACATACGTTTTATGTCCTAAGACCTGAGCTGACGCATGTACTCGAGATGATGACAGACCTGCTTTGGGCCGACCAAATGCTACTCCATAACTAGGTAGTTATAAAGGTAGGTTTCGGGCTTGTCCAGACCCATGTTACGAGACATGGTCGAGCAAGATGGGATTTGCCCCTTCGATCAGGAGAGATATACTCTGGGCCCCTCGTGTGATCCGACCAAGATAAGCATGGCCATGCGACAAGGATTATGAGATAATCTGGTTTGTGGTCGGCATCAGTGGAACGAGAAAGAGGTCGGGCTAGCACAAGGATGGCAGACTCGCCTTGAGCCCGACAACATATATCGTGTGGCAAAGGGAACAGAAGTGTGACATGTTGTACAGGTTCGCCAACCGGCTTCATTGTCTAATCGGTGGTCAGCACGCCTTGCTAGAGGCTGCTACCAACCACGCAGGTCGGAGGTGATCCGAACTGCGACTGAGTTGACTTGAACCTAAGGGGTCGCGCACTTAAGGGAAGGAACCTGTGAGGCTGGGTCCGACTCCACGAGTCAGATGTGATCCTACTCGGACTCGGATCCAGGCCGAACAGACTTTGGGCTTTAGGATCCGTGCGAGGCCCAAGTGTTGAGCCTACGATGGATACCTATATATAGTGGAGGTGTGGCACACTCATTGGGTTGATCGCTTCGGCGCCGTCGTTAGGGCTTTGCATGTGTTGCAACTAGCCACCTCCACTCGTCGCCGGTTGTGTGATCGGACCTAGAAGTCTGCCGCACGGCGTTCCTCCCGCACGCGCGGATACCAATAGAGGCGGTGCACTTGCGCTGCTCCGGCGAACCTGTTCGTGGGATCCGATCGGCTACGTGGGAGATCGATGAGGAGGAGACGACTCCGGTGACGCGCTGCCCCAACTCTACTTCCGCTGCATGGCACTGCATGTCTAGTGGTAATGATCCGTGATCCATTCCCATAGCAAGTTCCTGGATGTTCTGCGGGTAGGAATTTTTAATTTGCAGTCGACGCACCCTACCGTAGAACAGAGCCTCTGCTATAGGATTTGGATTCAGATCGGATGCATATTTGATATGTGGAGGCGGCAAATGAGATCTGTTGTCGTTTATGAGATCAGCTATGTGCACGGTTGATGAGATCAACCGCACATGGGGATCGATGTGGTGATGTTTTCTGATGATCGGACCGCCGTATGCGTAGCGCCTTGTATTTCATACACGATCACTCAAACCGGTAGAATGTGATTCTATGCATAACTTTGTTTTGCAGGTTTGATGTGAATAGTATGGCTCATGTGTATGTGATGCATGTGTGTAAATTATACATGGCCTGCGCGTCATGATTTGTCAGCCGGTAGGAGCCAAAGTGTTGTCATTAAATGTGTAACGACCTGTGTGTTGACTTGTGATTCTCTGTAAAATTCATTACTAGTTGTAGTAGTTGAAGGACAGAGATCAAGTTCGTGGCTTGGCGTCCTGGCGTGACGAACAAGATGGAGTTCCTAGATGGTCATCGGAGTCGGAGCCGACCTGGAAGAACATCCGTGAAGGAGCCATACTATTTCACAATATATGTTTATTTGTGATTGTTATGCTTCTTAGTTTCTATGCATGTTAAAATGGTAGAAAGATCCCTCATTAATATCAAGCATGTTTGCCATTCCCGATGTTGCACCTTTGCACATCAAGTACGTCTAGTAGTAGGCTCATAAAATTGGGGTGCTACTAGGTGTCCTGGAACTGGAGGGTTTGTGTCGGACACGGACATGCACTACGTCAGGTTAACTTGATGTAACACCCCAAAATATTTCCTTTGGATTTTCAAAATCTTTTCTTTAAAATAAAATACTTTGAATCATCGTGGCCCGATTTTTCTTCTTCTCTTTCTTCTGTTTTGAAAATCATTGTTGAATTTTCAATTGGGTTTCAATTTTTTTTAAATGGTTCTGATTTGATGGTTTATTATTTGAGTAATTATTTTTGAAGGATCAAAAATATTTTCTTTCAGAAAAGTTTTTAAACAATTGAATTATTTCAATAGAAGGAATCCATTTCATTCTTTATTCAAACACTCTGATCAAAACCTAATTTTAATTGCTCCAAAAATTCTGAATTTTTGCCAGCATCTCTATTATGCATCAGTACCTCACCACAAAAATTCTCAAAAATTCCTAAAATGCCTAGAGCCATCTAGCATTTCATCATACACTTGGTGTGCACTGTGGCTACTGTCGAAAAATTCAGTTAACACAGTGAAATTCAGAGGCGGGGGCGATCGGCGCCGTGCGGTGCACTCCACTCCATCTCCTCCTCATCCACTCCTTCGTTGATCATCAATGCGTCGCCATGGACCCCTCTCTCTAGTCCCTCATCGCCGATGGGCCGGTGGCTGGCTGGTGCAATAGCCGCCGCCCCAATCCATGGCAGACCGAGCGGATCGGCTCGACCACTGACAGCCACCATCACTCCTCCCCAACGCCCTCGCCTACCTTCTCTCCATGCGGTGGCTTCTCTGCAGTTTCCACGCGCCGTCCAAGCAAACGGACCCCGCCTGGCAGTCGCCGGAGATGGACACCGCCGCCATGGTCGTATGGGTGCCGTCGTGGATAAGGCAGTGGAACAAGGAAATTGAGCACGCTGATGCTTCGAGAGGACTCCATCGACCTCACTGGTGACCACCGTCCAAGATCACCGACCGTAGCTACCTCCGCCGGCCGGAATTACTCCGGCATGATCTGAACCCGCATGGCCATCATCGAATCACCTATAAAAACCCTCCCCGAGCACCGTTTATCACCTGCACCACTCCAACATCTCTCCAATCCACCCCGACGCCACTCCATCGGCCCCGAGGGGGTCTTCTTCTCCGGCTACGGCCGCCCGATCCGCTTCGGGTTCCGAGAATAGTCCGACGCCTGCAGGCCATCTCCACCTCCCAAACTCCACCAGTAGCCCTCTCGTGCACCCACTCATCCATTCCACGCTTCAACTCGACGCCCGGAGCCCTCCCCGACGAGATCGAACACCACCTGACGCCGTCGTCCGCCGGAGTTGACCTCGTCGTCGCTACGGTGCTCGCCGGTGACCAACTCAACCACCCACCGACGCGGAATTCCTTCCCGAGCACACCCCGACCATCGCCGCCCTTTGAAACGCCGGCGATCGCCGCCGGTGATCACCGCACCTCCTCTGTACAACGCGCGCGAGGCGCATTTGAATTCAAACCTGACGGGTGGAGCTCACCCGTCAGTGTTTTATTCTTTTCCGCATTATTTCAAAGACGCCTTCTACCTCTTTACGCTTTCCGTATTGGAAAACGTATTCCTTCCCGAAACGTTTTCTGTTTTTACCGTAGGGACCCGCAGGAAGTTATTTTAATTGTAGATAGGTCCCTGGTATTAAAACCTTACTAACTTTCAAACCACAAATCATTTTCAGTTGATTCTTTTTCTGTAAATCTTATTTTTCAATCTAGTTATTTTTAGTATTTATTTAAAAATATTTTGAGACAACTTTTTGTACTGTTACGAAATTTTGATTCGAATTTGAATTTTCATTTTTATAGAAATCGAGGAGGGGAACTTTGCCGGAAATTTCGAGGGATCACCTTCTACCTACTTTGATCAAGGCAAGCATATTGAACTTGGGATATGGCGTTTGCACGCATATTTGCATAATTTCGAAATATCACCAAATATGTAGTGGATAGGAGTGCATGCATGGTCATATCATTTCTTTGTGCATTTCTTGCATACACTCATGGATCATTCTAACATGGTTGAAGTGGTGAGAAAATCAGGGGTGTACCCCTGCCTTGTCGTGCCGGTGGGCACGGAGCACAATATGACAAGATGGTGTCACCGTGGCATGTGAGGCATGCCAGTCATAATAACAACACCTCCTGAGTCGACCTAGATCGAGTCTTGTTCCGTCATGCCTAGCTAAAATTCGTGCTGCCACTTGTCTTCCCACGAGGGGAGTGCAGCTTAGTAAGTTGCTAACCCCTTTCCGTGTGCACACCACATAGAGGGGCCATGATGAGGGTTCCATGGCCATGGACTAATGCCAGTCATCGGGTCAGGGGGAATGGGTGTATCTGGCTGGGCCGAGAGGGGGGCACCCCTTGTAATCCGCGCGTTATAATAGTGATCACATGCTATTTGAGACGATGGTCTCCCCGACTTAGAGTTTTTCTTGAACGATGCTTTGGGTGATTCCTAGCATCTGGAAAGTTAATCTGGTGTGTACTGGTCAGGTGTGTTTTCAACTCAAAAACCATAATTGGAATTAGTCAGCGTCTCGGTGTTGGCTAAAGGAATCCTTTACACGTGGGTAAAGAGTACACCCTCTGCAGAGTTATATCTATTCAAATAGCCATGTCCACGGTCAAGGACGTTAGCTGGGAAGGGTCAAGTATCGGTCCCGGTGTCGGTCTTCGGAGGATATAATTAAAATTGAGCATGGTTCATTTTGCAGGATAATTATTGTCACTACTGATGCTATCATGAGTATTATTGTCAACATGGTTATTATTATGGACTAACCTTTCTTCTATGTGCAATATCTGAGTATCACTTGGGATGGCTAGTCCACCTGGATACTCATTTTTACTTTCTTTCCTGAGTATCACTTGGGATGGCTACTCCACCTGGATACCCAGTTTTATTTTCTTTCCTGAGTATCACTTGGGATGGCTAGTCCACCTGGATACCCAGTTTTACTTTCTTTCCTGAGTATCACTTGGGATGGCTAGTCCACCTGGATACCCAGTTTTATTTTCTTTCCTGAGTATCACTTCAGATGGCTAGTCCACCTGGATACCCAGTTTTATTTTCTTTTCTGAATATCACTTGGGATGGCTAGTCCACCTGGATACTTAGTTTTATTTTCAAGACCTCTCGAGGCGTCGCTTTTAGACACCCGTTGGGCATTTCTTTTCAAGACCTCTCGAGGCGTCGCTTTCAGACACCCATTTGGCATTTTTCTTGGAATTCCTCGGGCGGTCCATCGCCCGATGTTCCATTTAATTTTCTTGGCTTATTACTAAAAATAGTATATTTATTCTTCCGCACCGTATTAATATTTATCATATCATAATTTACTTCCGGTCAGGATATGCATTTAATATGGACCATCATAATCATGTGCATTCGGTATAACTTTTGTTCATAATGTTTGCGAGTACATTCCAACGTACTCACAGGCTTGTCCCTGGCTTGTTATTTTGGACAGACCCAGAGGTAGACGAGCTTGTGGAGGACGAGTGCACTAGCGAGCCCGACGCTTAAAGGTGTTCCCAGTCAGTCAACTTGTGGTCTTGGAGTCTACCACGTGTATCATCCGCAGTGCTTCCGCTACACCAATAAAATAGTCAAGCCTCACACTAACGCTTGACTTTACTTTATTGTATCAGGATTGTAATATCACCACATCACTGCCTTATTCCGGCACCGTCGTATATTGACAAGTTTGTAATAAGTGTTGAGCACTCTGGCTCAACCCTGTGTAATATTATGTATGTACTGGTTATCTATATCAAGGAAGTCCACCAGTTGTTCTGATCTTGGGACTGGTGTGACTTGGGGCTATTCTATGATTTACTCAAGAAACAGGCCCGACACTTGACAAGGTTATCAAAATGGTTTTGGGCCTTGTGGCAAAGAAGGTTGGGAGCCGGCGTATAAGATACCTACCCGACCGATAGGAGTCGTATAGAGATACGATTAGCAAAGAGTTGCTTACTGGATAGGCAAGTCAGCTAGCAGTGATGCTAAAGCTCACTAGTCGGCATGCGCTAGTCGGTTCCTGAATCACTGAGAGTTTGCGGAGGGATGCTGACTTCAGTGGGAGTATTTCTGTTTAAGGCATGAATTACTCTACATAAACACATTGCTTAGTGATTACATATTTTTCTGTTGTAGATCAATGGCACGACCTGCTCAACCCAACTTTGCATTGAAATCAATTTAGGAAAAGGATAAACTTAATGGAACAAACTTTACCACCTGGTATAGAAATTTGAGAATTGTTCTCAAGCACGATAAAAAGGAACATGTTCTAGACGATCCATTTCCAGAGGAACCTGCCGATAATGCTAATGCCACAACCAGGCACTACTGGAGGCGACCGTTAACGCGACACATGAATCAGAGACCCTGCGACCAAACTGTGTGCGCTGCATGAATCGCAAACGGTGTCGTAATAAAACCATCGCATATAATATGAACCGTTTGCGATGCCGGAGGCATAAAAAACGATTCAGATTAGAGACGCGTGTGCGATACGTGGCATACAGTTGATCCATTCGAACTGTTTGCGATAAGCCAGAACAATAAACACGGTCAGCCGGTTCATCGTGTGTGCGATACATGGCATACAGTTCACTCGGATGAACTGTTTGTGATTACCCAACACAACAGAAACGGTCAGACAGATCAAGGTGTGTGTGATACACGGCATACAGTTCACTCGGATGAACTGTTTGCAATTACCCAACACAACAGAAATGGTTCAACTTAACAAGGTGTGTGTGATACGCGGCAAATAGGTCAGTAATCCAAAATGTGTGGGAAGACGGATAACAACACGGACGATTCCTGCGAATAAGCCGTCTGTGTTGTGAGCAAATGGTTGGTGGTAAATAATTGTCAACGATTGATGAATTCATCACCGACGGGTTCTGTAGTTTAGTCCGTGTGTGATGTGATTTGCTCTGTCTGCACAACATCTATGCTCTGTCTATAGAACAACAAACATATATACTTAAAAGGACATGATTGCATAACTAAATTTAACATCCAATGACGTTATATGACAGATACCAGAAAAAATGCAAGGTTCAAATTCCAGCATTACAAGGCCCAAATTCAAAGATTACAAGGTTCAAACTGTTCTTACAAATCAGATTCATCTTCTTCAGAATCTGAGCCATGCACTATTTGTGCGAGTGGATCAGTCACCGAGAAGTCATACATTGGTTTGATATTGTGACTTCCCAATAATCTGTCATATGTAGTTCCAAACTGAAATTCAGCTTCTGCAAAGACTTTTCCAGTCAGTTGTAGACGCCTGTGCCGATCAGCAAACCATTCACTTCTGCGCACTAAAAATAGTGCAAACCTCATTACCTTGAGCACACTTGCTCTCTGAACAAAGAACCTGGCGAATTTAATCTCTAGTGTGGTGCCTCGGTAGTGGTTTAAAGTAATTTCTGTGAGATGAAGATCAAGGTATTCAATGGGATTGTTATATTGCGCCACATGTTCCACTTTCGGCCCTTCTTCTATGTGGAAACGAAGACAACATATTAGTGCCTAGCTGCAGTTTTGAAAACTTCGGGGCCTCTTTGATTTGCAGGATTTCTAAAATACACGAATAGAGTGACATGACATCTTCAATCGTTCATGATTAACATCTCAAAAAATATATGTATTGAAATCGTCCAAATTTCCTTTAGAAATCATACTACATTTGTCATTGTAATCATGGGTAAAAGTAACAACAAATTGTACTCCATTGTGGTTAACAATTAACAGGAAAGGAGCATCACCTCAATGTATAGCTTCTCCGTGCACGGAAAGCATCTAAGGAATCTAACAACTTCATCCAGATTGGGGCCGACAGATTGTAGTGCCAAGATCTTCACTATGCGCGGAGACGGGGTCAAGCTTGTGGGAATCATTTTCTGGATGACAGCCGAACATAGATCAACAAAACTTAGATAAAATGTGATGTCCAATAAGAAGAATGAGAAGAATAAGACTATTGTACCTGAGCGGGTAATGATCCAGCAACAAGTCCAGAGAATTCAGCACACAAATAGCCCAACACTGCCAATCTCGGTGCGTCGTTGACCCTGATTCTTGTTGGACCTTCTTTATCAAATAGAATCAATCTCTCAAGGAAAGGCGCATTCTCAATGACCATTTTGTGAAACACCTGAAATGACAGCCTGTTGCGGCACCAGCAATGCACATAAATCGTACGGGCATTCATCGAGGCGATGCGGGGGCTACCGAACCCATCCATCACCTGAAGACAAAGGTACACGAGCACTGTACAGCCACCGAGCAGGCGCTGCAAATCCTCCCTCTAGATGCGGACGCCCATGTGAAAGCACATTTGCTCCCTTGGTGGTTTTGGTAATTTATGCCAACATACATGTTGTTGGACTAATGCTTTTATCCAGTGAATTTCAGACAAGTTCAACAATGGCGTGGCGCGGACAAGAGGACGTGGAACCCCTTCAAAATGCTAAGGACAAGGATTGGCAAGGATCAAGACTCTACATTTTTGGTTTAGTGATCCAAGATCACATTGAGTCCATAGGAAAGCCAATACTATTAAAAGGGGATGAGGTGTTGCTTAATGGTCCTTTTGCTCAAGTCTTAGTGACAGTATTCCTAAACCCTCAACCACTATCTCTACCCAAATATGTCCTAAACCTAATTTCCAATCCGGCCCCACCGAGTTCATCCAAGACTTAGCCACTGCCAAACCCTAACAAATCGGATCCACCGAAATGGATCTCGTTCTCACCGAGAAGGCCTTGCCAACTCTCTGTAATCGTTTGCATTTAGTTCGGTCTCATCGAGTTTACAAATCGGTCTCACCGAGATGGTTTGCCATGTCTCTGTTGCCTTATTGCTTCGCTTCGGTCCTACCGAGTTGATGCAATCGGTGCCACCGAGATGAGGATTGCCCTAAGCCATTGCACTTCGGTCCATCAGAGTTGTTCGTATCGGTCCCACCGCGATTCCTAAAGTTCATATCTTTTACACAGTTCGGTGCTACTGAGATGATTTTTTCGGTGCCACCGAGTTGGGTCAAAAGTGTGTAACGGTTGGATTTTTTGTGGAGGCTATATATACCCCTCCACCCCATCCTTCTCAGTAAGGAGAGCCATCAGAACGTGCCTACACTTCCACCATTCATTTTCTGAGAGAGAACCACCTACTCATGTGTTGAGATCAAGATATTCCATTCCTACCATTTGAAGCTTGATCTCTAGCCTATCCCAAGTTGCTTTTCACTCAAATCCTTCTTCCACCATAGCCAAATCTATGAGGAGTGATTGAGTGCTGGGAAGACTATCATTTGAAGCACAAGAGCAAGGAGTTCATCAACAACACACCGTCTATTACCTTTTGGAGAGTGGTGTCTCCTAGATTGGTTAGGTGTCACTTGGGAGCCTCCAACCAGATGTGGAGTTGAACCAAGAAGTTTCTAAGGGCAAGGAGATCGCCTACTTCATGAAGATCTACCCCGAGTGAGGCTAGTCCACTACTAGGAAAAGGGCTATAGATGATATGGCTACTAATGGCGCACCAGACATGTGGTGCGCCACTACTATATAGTAATGGCGCACCATGAGTTGGTGCGCCATTAGTGTGGTAGACACTAATGGCGCACCAGACCCACGGTGCGCCATTAGTGACAAATGTTTTTTTTTTCATTTTTCCAAAAATACTAATGGCGCACCAGGGAAGAGTGCGCCATTACTAGTTTAACTAGTAATGGCGCAACTCCAACACAGTGCGCCACTACTAATTTTTTTTTTTTTTTTGCAAAACTACTAATGGCGCACCTCAAGCTGGTGCGCCATTAGTAACCAGGGTTACTAATGGCGCATATATGGGTGGTGCGCCATTAGTAACCTGGGACCAGCTAGATATTTTGGACAGCCACACCTACACACTCACTTTCCCCACTTCATTCTCTCCACCTCCTCCTCCAAGATTGTGTCGGCTGCCTCCTCCTCCTCACCTCATTTGCACCATAGATTCATCAAAATTAGGTGGTTAAATTACCTTTTTTTGATAGGTAAGTAAGGGGAAAGCCATCTTTATGTTGTAGATCTACTTTTTTTCTCTCCCTCGCTCCAACAACGTGCACATGCACTTTTTATGGCCTTGCTAGATCTATGTATGTTTGTGGTGTTGCATATGTTTGTGGTGTTGCATATATGTTTGTGTTTGCAGGTACCGGTATTTGAAATGCGATAGTTGCCAATATTTTGCCGGAATGTTGATTCATTTCCGTTTCGGCGAGAATTTGGCACTATGCATTCTTTTTGGTCCTATTTTTAGGCAAAGTCATGCCAAATTTTTTCTTGGTTCTAAAATATCGTTTTGCTCTACCCCGCAGGCGACCATGGTCCGCACGATGACCGAAGGCATCGTGAATAGGTTTTTGAGCTCCGCGAAGGCCGAGATACTTCAAAAGAACGAGACGGAGATAAGATGTCCGTGTCGAAGATGCAAGCTGAAGAGCCTTATTGGGGACCCGGATTCCGGGCAGGTGCGGGACCACCTGCTCTTGCGTGGTTTCATGGATGGCTATCGGTGGCAAGGTGATGAAGATGACTATGAAGTCGTCCATGGGGGCCGGGCAAGAAATGAGGAAGGGCAGCAAGACAACCACCGCGGCGAGGGCGGGCGAGAAGACGAAGAATCTCCAGGACATGATCACGACGGTGATGCAGTACACAGTCATCATGTAGAAGATGCCGGACATGATGATGAGGAAGATCAAGACGAAGGGCATGATCATGAAGATGAAGATGCCGGAGCAGACGACGATGGACCATCGATGGGCTGGGTGCAGGACCCTCATATTCAAGAGCTGCTTCTCAAGCAGACGGATAACGCAAGAGCTGCCGCCCGAGAGAAAGCCAAGCTGGATCAACTGGAGAAAGACGCGGTTACTCCATTGTATGAAGGATGCAGGCCCGAGGATACCCGCCTGAAAGTAACGCTCATGGCTCTGGAGATGAAGGTAAAACACAAAATGACCGACGCATGCTTCGACGAGAACATGTCATTCTGGCACGAACGTCTTCCCAAGGGGAACAAGTGCCCGACCAGTTTCGAGGAGGCGAAGAAAATCGTGTGTCCTCTGGATTTACCGCACGTGAAATACCATGTGTGCATGAACAATTGCATCATTTATCGGGACGAGCACGCGAAGTCTACCATATGTCCGGTGTGCGGCGTCACTCGATACAAGAAGAGGAAGAAAGCTCCTCGAAAAGTGGTGTGGTACTTTGCGATCACTCCTCGTCTGCAGCGGTATTTCGCGGACCCTAAGGCAGCAAAGCTCCTGCGTTGGCACGCGGATAGGGAGGAGAAGAAGCGAGAAGATGACGGAAATGATCCGGAGATAAATAAAAAAGACAACATGCTGAGTCACCCTAAGGATGCGAGCCAGTGGCAAGCGTTGAACTTCGAACACCCAGAATTTGGGGACGATCCAAGGAACATCGTGCTGGGCGCGAGCACCGTTGGAGTCAATCCGTTTGGCAGCCAGAGAAGCACACATAGCACCTGACCTGTGTTTGTGTGGATGTACAACCTTCCCCCCTGGTTGTGCATGAAGAGGAAGTACATTCACATGAGTATGCTAATTGAAGGGCCAAAACAACCAGGGAACGACATCAATCTGTATCTGGGGCTGCTGAAAGAGGAGCTAGACACGCTGTGGAAAACGCCAGCCAATACGTGGGACGCCGTAGAGAAAGAATATTTCCCTATGAGAGCCGCACTGCTCACGACGGTGCACGACTATCTCGGTTACGGATATGTCGCGGGGCAGGTGGGCCACGGATTTTCTGGATGCGTCAGGTGCATGGATGACACAACGTATCGCCAGCTAGATAGAGATCCCGGGTCTTCGAAAACCGTGTTCATGGGACATCGAAGGTGGCTTCGCGACGATGACTCATGGAGAAAACGCAAGGATCTGTTCGATGGTGAAACCGAACCCCGAAGACGCCCGCGTACGAGGAGCGGCGAGGAAATAGACGAGCTGTTGAAAAATTGGAAAGAGTGCCCACCGCCGGGAAAGGCGCCAGAGCTGGGAAAGGTGCCACCGTCGGGAAAGAAGCGAAAGGCGCCAGAGCCGCTGCTGAAGGTATGGAAAACGAGGTCTGTTTTCTGGGACTTGCCGTACTGGAAGATCCTCCGTGTGCCTCACAGCCTTGATGTCATGCATAACACGAAGAACGTGTGCGAGAGTCTGGTTGGTACCCTGCTCAACATGCCAGAGAGGACCAAAGATGGGCCGAAAGCAAGGGCAGACTTGAAATCAATGGGCATCAGGGAGGAGCTTCACGCTAATGATGATGATGATGATGATGATGATGATGAGGCGATGGACACGGAAAGTCGTCGCAAAGGCAAAAAGGCCAAGAAGATCGGAAATGACTTCCCTCCCGCGTGCTTCACTCTAAGTCAGGAGGAGATCGAGCAGTTTTTCACCTGCCTCGTAGGAGTAAAAATTCCTTACGGTTACGCGGGGAAGATAAGCAGATACCTAGACTCAGCGAAGCAGAAGTTCAGCGGGATGAAGTCTCACGACTGTCACGTGCTGATGACGCAGATACTTCCAGTTGCAATCCATGGGATCATGGACGCGCACGTCCGTGAAACGCTATTTGGCCTATGCAACTTTTTCGACGTCATCTCTCGAAAGTCGGTTGGCGTGAGGCAACTCAGAAGGCTACAGGAAGAGATCGTGGTGATACTATGCGAGCTTGAGATGTACTTCCCGCCCGCATTCTTCGACGTTATGGTGCATCTGCTGGTCCATATCGTGGAGGATATCATCCAACTCGGGCCGACGTTCCTGCACAGCATGATGCCGTTCGAAAGGATGAATGGTGTCATCAAAGGATACGTTCGCAACATGTCACGTCCAGAGGGAAGCATAGCCAGGGGCTTTCTGACCGAAGAGTGCATCTCCTACTGCACGAATTATCTAGGCATCGAGAACCCCGTTGGTCTGCCCGTCAACAGGCACCTCGGCAGGCTCGCTGGATGGGGTCACCGTGAGGGTCGCCACGAAATGCATGTCGACTTCGAGGGTCGACTCGCCGACTTTGAAAGAGCAAACCTAGTCGCGCTACAACACATAGACGTGGTCGATCCTTGGGTGGTAGAGCACAAAACCTTTATTGAGAAGACGTACAATGACCGAGGCCAACAGAGGACGGACGGAGATATAATCAAAGAGCACAACTCATGTTTCACGCGTTGGTTCAAGGAGAAGCTTCTGTCGTACCCTTTACATGAGGATTCTTCCGCGGAAGAAAAACTCATATTCGCCTTGTCACAGGGCGCCGAGCACAACCTGATGACGTATGAGGCGTACGATATCAACGGCTACACATTCTACACAGAGGGAAAGGACATGAAGAGCGATTATCAGAACTCCGGGGTAACGATGGAATCCTACACCGGTAACGACAAGGACAGATACTACGGAAGGATCGAGGAGATCTGGGAGCTGAGCTACGCTGGAGAGAAGGTCCCGATGTTCCGTGTCAGATGGGCCAAGAGCGTCCTAAAAGAAGACCGGTATTTCACCACCATGGTTATACCCGAAGCCAAATCCAAGACCGCGGGCGCAAACGTCACCGCGAAAAATGAGCCATGGGTACTGGCTTCCCAAGTGGACCAATGCTTCTTCATTACCGACCTGCCAAAGCCCAGTCGTGTTGTCGTGAGGAGAGGCAAAAGGAACATCATCGGAATGGATGGAGTCGCCAATGAGCAAGACTTCGACAACTACGGCGACCCGAAAATGGAAGATGACGACGACGATGAAGTACCATACACCACAAGAAGAAGCAGGACCACCCTACCTAAAGGACGTCTGTTCAAGAGAAGATCAATTCAAGGGGTTCCGGGGCTAAATTATTCAACCGCGAGAAAGAAGGGCAAGAAGATTGTGAAAAGATAGCTAAGATCGAATCACGACGTGTCGGCCACGTGTGTGTGTGTCAGTGGAAAGCTCAATTATTACATGCAACTAAATTATTACATGTATCACTTGATTTCAACCATGTCATCTAATTCTAAATCTTTGCACAATGGTTTTATCACTCCATTTGCATTTTCCTTTTCTTTTATCTCAAATCTTAAATTATCACAATGGTTTAAGTACGTGGTCTAATTAGAAATATTATTAAAGATCTTTTAAACATATATTATATTACTTTATATTATATTAAAATTGCCATGTGTTTATTTTAAAGTGTTTGGATGTTTATCATAAGGTTAAAATAAAATTTTAAAAAAGGTGGAAAAAATGGGGTTGCCAAGATTCGAACCTGGCCGGCCGGGTGACTTGCTTAATGTATCAAGGGACCAACCACTAGGCCATGTAAGTGGTTCTGTCCATAGCCACACACGCAATTGTTTTAACCTATTAGTACTAATAGTAATGGCGCACCCCTTAAAATTGCGCCATTGCTATCACTGTTTTTATGGCGCACCAGGGGAAGGTGCGCCATTGCTATTCATGTTTTTATGGCGCACCCCTAGATGGTGCGCCATTGCTAACCTTCCCCCCTCTGTGTGTAGGTGCGTTCTGTCCATCTCGCGCTGTCCCTCTCCCTCGCCAGATCCCCCTCGCCCCCCGCGCCCGATCCACCGCCGCCCCGCCGTGCCGTCCCCTACCTTCTCGTCTCCGGTGACCCCCTCCGCTCCGGTGGCCTCCCTCTCCCTCCCTTCCTCTCTCTCTCCCTCCCTCCCTCTCTCTCTCTCTCTCATCGTGCGCGCCCTTCCTCTGCAGCAGATCGAGCGCCTCTCCCGCGACCGCCCGCCGCGCCGCCCCCTACCTGCTCGTCTCCGGCGACCCCCTCCGCTCCGGTAAGCCTCCCGCTCTGGTAAGCCTCCCGCTCCCTCCCTCCCTCTCTCTCTCCCTCCCTCTCTCTCTCTCTCTCTCTCTCACCGTGCGCCCCCTCCTCTGCAGCAGATCAGCCCGTCTCCACCGCCGGTCCAGGACCCCCATCCCAGGAGCAACGCCGGCGACCACTCCATAGGCAGGTAGCCACCACTCCCCCCTCCCACTCATTTGGTTCTGTTGTACTTCTCAATTTGTGCCGCTTATGTTTATTTTACAGGTTTTTATTTATTAAGATTTGCAAAACAGAAGTAGATTAACAAAAATGTGTCTCAATTTCCACTGCTACTAGATTTTGATCTTCTGGACTATGGAGAGGAGGAAGAGGGCATGCCTCAAGATTACACAAAAAATTTACCTAGCCCTCTGTGTAGTGTAGTGTAGTTGCAACAACACAGTGCACTAGTTCTTTCTCTGTGTCACCAACACAGGAAAGCATCATCCATTAACCTTTCATCAACAAACAAAAATAAATAAATATATATATATATATATATATATGTAGCATAACGCAGATCTGTGCTAACTGAACAAGTTGACACTGCTACTGCTACTGACTGAATCTGCAGCAGCTCTGAATCAATGAGACACATCCGTCCATTCATACATAGCCAGCTCTTGAATCAAAGTATTAAGCCATGGAATATTTGACAAATTAAACTACTAGTTACCAGTCAGTACAACTCGGACAGTATAAACCAACCAAACATAGCAATGGTATTGATTGAGGAATGTATGCATGCAGTAAAGTGCCAGCATCCATCTACTTGCTATTTAATTTTTCTAGGTTGTAGTTTCTGTAACATCTACCTGCTATCTATTTTTATTTTTCTAAAGTGAAATTTACACATATAAATCCTAGAATATTATTATCTTTTCATTTTACAGAAACATCAGCAAATAGCTAGGGGAGTTTGTCAGCCACTCTTTTCGACGCCATAATTTTCGCAGCTTGTACAACTATAGTGGTAAGTTATAGCTTTGAGCTCTTTAATTTATGTCTGAAACAATTGTCTTTGTGTGAATCATCATGTGTGTTTCTGCCCTTTTGTATGTTATTATTTTTCTGAGTAGGAACAGGACATGCCACCACCGAACTTGGCTCCATAAGGTTTAACACAATGATGATGGACATAATTCATAGTATATCTAGTATAGAGAAGCGATGTATTAGGCCATATATACATTCAGGAGCAGTAGCTTTGCTAGTGGGTCACTTACCAAGTTGCATAGAAGTCGACCAGTAAAGGCTTTTCAGACTTCTCCAATAACTCTTCAAAGGTAGAAAATGTTTCCTTCTTAGCTTTGACCTATCAGAAAAGATAGAAACCACAGAGAAAGTAAAAAAAAAATAGGCATATTTCAAAAGCAGCAGATCATTCAGTAATTAGAACAAAGTAGAATGTTTCTTTTTCATTTCTATGATAATGTGTGTAGATGACTACTGTCAAAGAGGGTTGCACCATTGAGTATGTTCGCAGGTGACTTGCCAAACACAACATAGCTGCTGATGGCTCTTCACCTACATCAAGTTAACAGCCGATTGACGGAAGAGTTTATATTATATGATTGAACTGGACCTCCGAACATAGTACACAAAGTGCCAGCGTATGTAACCCTTGGCTACAGATTTCACAATGGCAAAGCAGAGATATAACCAGTGCCAGCGTATATAACCCTTGGATAATGATTTTGCAGGTACCCCGAGAGGCCCTTGAGTTTGCCGGAATGTCGATTAACTTCCGTTCCGGCAAATTCGGGTACTCCATATGTCCTATTTTCAGCAAAGGTCATGCTGAAATTTTCCTTGAATTTTAGCATGACTTTGCTAAAAATAGGACATATGGGGTACTTGCGACTAATGCATGGGCCGGGGTATCTTAGTACTTAATTAAGTAGGATCAACTATTTTTTTGTCCATCACTCGATAAACTACATGTGTGTGTGAGAGAGATAGTGAGAGGAGACAAGAAGAAGGGGGTTAGGAAGGGACTTGGACCTTAGCAACAACACACTAACAGGTCCAAACTTTTTTCCTATTTAGAGCGAACATGGCCGACAACGATGAGGTCGGCGGTTCGGGCGGCAAGCCATTCTGGGAGCTGTCCCAGGAGATGGAGGGAGACCCTCACCGCTATGAGGACGCCGCAGAAGACACCGATCCCGACTACACAACCCCTAGTGGCGTCGGGGATGACACCACTGATGGTGCCGCCGAGGATGCCACCACTGATGATGGCGGCGCACGCACAGATGGCAGCCAACCGAAGAGGCAACGGAAGGACCGGCGCCCGAACGTGCTCGGCACCATCAAGGAGGAATTTACTGAAGTGTCCTCCGAGGGGCATCCAACGGCGCCCAAAGAAATAGTCAAGGGGTACTCGGTTCAGCTCGGGTGCATTCTCCGGAGCACCGTCTCGATCAACACCGAGAACCTAAGGCATCGTGACCGAGGGAATTTGCGCAACCTCCTCTTCACGAAGCTGCACGAACGATACAAGTTCCCCGATGACTTCGCAAACACACGCCTCTCAGGGAATAAAGTGAACAGTGCCGCCCTCACGAAGATGAGCAAGGCCCTGGCTACTTGGAGAGGCGCGGTGAAGAGCATGATTGAAAAAGGTGATAGTTATGAGAAGATCAAGGAGAAAAATCCTTCGATCAGCGAAGATGACTACCGGGAGTTCAAGATCAAGTGCGAGAGCAACGCATCCGGGGAATCAAGTCAGTGGGGGAAAGATATGCGGGACTTGAACTTAGGGGTCCACAAACTCGGTCCCGGCGGTTACAGAGTGGCGGAACCTATATGGGACAAGGAGGACGCGGAGCGTGCCGAGCAAGGCCTACCGCCCCGCTTCGAGAAATACCGTGACAAGCAGACCAGGAACTATGTCAGGGCCCGATACAAGATTGACCCGGTAACGAAGGAGCTTACCACGGATCTGAAGACCAAGGCGCTTGAGCGTGTTCTGGTAAGGAATACACCCCCGCGTAATTAGCTCCATATGGTTGCATTCTAATTAATGAAGCCAAATTTCTAAATGGTTCACGTTCCTTCCGCAGGACACTGAAAGAAGTAGCGCGGGGTCGTCTCAGAGCTCCCCTTTTGACACCCCTTTAAATAGGGCGTTGAACATAATGAAAAACAAGGATAAGCTTAGTAAGCCGTCGTCAGCTGGTCGTGTGGCCGGCAAAGGCTTGTCCACGAAATGGTCGGAATACTATACCGCTGGGCGAAAGGAGAGAAAGACCAGCTCGGAAAGCCAGCAGCGCGAGGTTCAACAACTCAAGGCACAAGTGGCGCGGATTCCGGAGATGGTCGAAGAGCAAGTGCGAGACCAACTGGGAGCGACGATCACCGCCATTATACCTACCTTGGTTTCTGGGCTACAGGCGTGGGTGGCGGGCGGCCAACAGGGGCCGCCCCCGATTCCCAGCTTCACGGGCAGCAACTCGCGCAACGCGCCGGCGGCGCCATTGGTGTCTCAGGCGGAGGCGGCATTGGTGTCTCCCGCGGCGGCGCCATTGGTGTCTCTGGCGGAGGCGGCATTGGTGTCTCCCGCGGCGGCGCCGGCATTGCAGCTTAATGCACCCGGGTGTGGGAAGAATACGCCGGCCGGCACCTCGGCAGCAAGCGGCCCCTCCGTCAATTGCACGCCCGCCATTGGCGGTGCCTCGACATTAGCCGAGCTCGACACCATCACGGTAACTAATTAAGCCTCTCGGCCGATGACTTCATCTCCTTGCCTTTGACTGGGCATCCCTGACGCCCTACATGTTTTCGCAGGGAGTCGCCGACGTTCCATGCACTCTTCTGCACTTCGTGGACGGCGAGCTGATCGATGTCGCCAAGGCCAGAATCGTTCAACCGGGCAGTCGCGTGTTCCACGGTAATCCGATGCCACCCACCGTGTATAGGGTTCAACTGGTTCGGGTGCTGCGGGGCTGCGACGACTTGTTACCTCCGTTTCGACCCGCTGGGGCCGACGAAGACGATGTGATGACCCTCAGCGCCTGCTTAAGCTGGCCCCTGCTTTGGCTGAAGAGCCAGATTCGTTTGGGGGCGGGGGACACCACCCCACAGACAACACCGCCAGTCGTGCCGGCGCCAAGCCATGGCAAGACCGCCGCAACGCTACCGGACATGCCGGACATGCATATGGCACAGGATCCGGGCATGCATATGGCACAGGATCCGGACGACGACGACGACGACGGTACATTTACCAAAGTTGATAAGTACTTCAACGAACATGGGTATGATGATGAATTCTTGGGGCCTCCTTCTCAAGAACCCAAACCTGCAAAAGATGATCGCGATCTAGCTGGTACCGCGGAGAAACCCAATTGCAACAGGCGTCGTCTGGCGTTCAGTTCTCAGGAGACGCCTCCAACTGCCGCCTTCACCGAGCCTCAGATAGCCGAGGTGCGAAATATTATCAGCCCCAACACACTCAAGAAGGCGGTCTCTCAGCAGAATTCGATCCCATTACAGCAGAAGAAGAAGGGACGGAAAAGAAAGATTAAGGGTGTGAGCCAGCCGGCACCGAGTACGATCCGTGCTCAGGACGGGCCACCTTCACCTAAGGATATCTCGAGGAGGGTGCATGTGGCGGGTAGGCCGATGCTACCGACTAATCTGCTCAATGCTGCAACCGGTGCTATGCGGAGTCTGCATGACAGTGTTCTTTCTTTGGAGAAGCGGCGTCTCCGAGAGAATGATGTGGCATACCCGGTTTTCGTGGCCAAGGTGCCAGAGGGCAAGGGCTTTGTGGATAGCGCCATCGGGGGTATGATCGTCCTGCGGTTTGATGACATCTTCGCTATGTTTAACCTTCATCCGCTGCACTACACCTTCGTTCGGCTATTTTCGCTGAGTATGGAGATGCAGATCATTAGAGACAAGACCCCGGACATCGTGATAGTCGACCCCTTCTACATGTGTGCCAAGATCTTGGGCAGCGCTGGGGACCGGCAAGTCGCGAGTTCATACCTCGAAGGCGTCATTCTGGCGAACCCAGATAAGGATAACTTCCTCGTGACTTACTTTACCGAGTAAGTCATCCCCTCATCGCCCCGTAACATATGATTTCTTAGATTTCGATCGTTCTTTTTTTTTCTAACATTCCGTGTTTTGTGCAGTGACACACATTGCACACTCATCCTCTTAAGCCCGAAATATTCCATGGCCACGTATTTTGACTCGGACCGTCAGTCGAAGAAAGACTACACAAATATCAAGAAAGTTCTTGATGATGTTCTCCCCGGCTACGCCAGATCTGGAGGCACCTTCAACAGGCCAATTCGTAGGTACGGCAAGCACGTGTTCGCCCACACTACGACGTTCCCCTGCGTCAAGCAGCCGCCTAGCGGTCAGAAGGATGCCTACTACGCCCTCCATCACATGCGGGCGATCGTGCGGGACCATGATCACCTTCTGCTACCAAATAATCTCAAAGATTGGGCCGCAAGCTTGTCGGCAATCCAGGACACGGACATCAGACAAGAATTCTTTCGCATCCAGTCGGAGTTTGCGGAAATCATCCATCAAGATGTCCTTCGTACCTCGGGGCAGTTCTACCTTAGATATCAACCATCCAACAGTGACATAGAAACAACGCTACAAATGCAGGCTGACAACGACCGCGATTTCATGACCATCACGATAGACGGCGGCTTCATCCACGCTCCGGTCCCTGAGTCGAGTCGAAAGTAGTGATGGTATGTAGTTCTGAAATATCGATTAGCTCTCTAGTTTGGACAGTCGTTCAACTTATATGTAATCGATGCTATTTATTAGTAGGACCACGAATCGTGCTATTAATGTGTTGCTTTTCTCTTCCGATCCTTTTGTTGCATACTTATATATTGCTTATGTATTGTCTGTGAATTGCTACTAACGTTTTGTTTGTCTAGTGCATAGAGATGCCGTCGTATGTCGTGTACAAGGGTAAGGTTCCCGGAGTCTACGACGACTGGGAGGAGTGTCGGAAACAGGTTTACCGTTTCAGCGGTAACAGTTACAAAGGGTACACCACTAGGGCGGAGGCGGAAGCTAGATACGCGCACTATCTAGCGGGAGAGAGGAGGGAGCGGAGGAGGAACCGGATGAAGACCAGTTTCATCGCGATGATGCTCATCGTGATGACCGCAGCTCTCTTCTATGTGATGGTAGTTTAGATGATCGATATCGACTTGTAATGTGGACAAACTCGCTACTCGCGGTCTAGCTCGAGACTTGTAAATGTTCTAACTTTGTTCGGTCTTTTGAATTCGGAGACTAGCTAATATGATGAATTGTATTCGGAGACTAATCTTCTATTGTATTCGATGAATCTGCTGTTGCTGTGTGGTGCTAGCTATATTCTGTCAAATAATATATTTTGTAACCTGTGAAAATATCAGAAACGAAAAAAAAAAATCCCTAATATTCATACTAGTGGCGCACCACCACATAGTGCGCCATTAGTAAGCCAGAGCACACTAATGGCGCATCATCTACCAGTGCGCCATTAGTATGCCAAAGCACATGGGTAAATATGGCCCCTGGGAGGCATACTAATGGCGCACCGTGGGCTATACTAATGGCGCACTGCATGGTGCGCCATTAGTATACCAGATACTAATGGCGCACCAGTGGTGCGCCATTAGTAAAAAATTCTAATGGCGTGGTGCTAGTGGCGCACCTGTAGTGCGCCATTAGTAGCGAAAACAGGTGCGCCACTAGCACCCCTTTTCCTAGTAGTGGTCCTTCGTGGACGTAAACCATGGTGGAATAGACAAGGTTGCTTCTTCGTGGACCCTTCATGGGTGGAGCCCTCCGTGGACTCGCGCAGCCGTTACCCTTCGTGGGTTGAAATCTCGATCAACGTGCATGTACAATAGCACCACCTATCGGAACCACGCCAAAAACCACCGTGTCTTCATTGCGTTTGATCTTCCATACTCTACCCCTTTACTTTCCGTACTATTGCATGCTTTACTATTTCCGCTGCTTAATCTCTAGGTATGCATGTGTAGAAAGTATTGGAGTGATCTTAACTTGTGCCAAAATCTGCCTAAGTTCCAAGAGAAATTAAAAACTGCTAATTTGGCTAGTTAGGAGTCTATTCACCCCCCCTCTAGACCTATCTCCTCGATCCTACACCATGAGCTCGAGGTGCTTCAGTTTAGGGAGATGAAGAGCGGGCGTGGCATCAATCTGGGGGAAAAGGCACTGCCTGAACGTAGCACAGCGCAGCGTGGGCGCGAGGCGGAGAGCGGACGGCAGCAGTGAACGCGGATGTCTAGTATGAAAGCTGAGCTCCTCGAGCCGATCTAGGGCGGAGGATAGGAAGCACTCATGAAACTTGCTTTCGGCCCTGCAGTTGGAACGGAACTTTCCGATGACAAGGCGTCTGACCGGCACAGGGTGCGTGGCGAGGATGTGGGACAATGCGTCCAAGCGTTTGCGCTCCCCTCGGCAGAGCTCGTCGTCCTCGATGAGGTCCAGGGGGGTGGAGAGCCAGAGGGGGCGCCACCGTCGGGAGAGGGCAGTGGTCCGCACGCCAGATTTGCTGGGGAGGAGGGATATGATGGTTACCAACATCTCATTGGGGAGGCTGCTGATGAAGTCCACGCTCGCGGGAGGCTCTTGCGGTTCTGGCTCAACCCGCCCCCGCTTGTTGGCCGGCTCGTCCTCCATCGCAGCAGGCGGCGATCCTCGGCGGCGACGCTTATAGATAAGAATGGAGGAGTAGGAGGAGCATTGGAAACTGTTCTACGTACCTTCCCGAGGCGGCCGAAACCAAGGCCATCAATAAATTTTGCTCGCTGGCAGGTCAAAGGGCTCGCTTCCCGGTGAGCCTGCACGGTGAACAACTCGCACGCGTCCCGTCTAATCAAACAGTTGTCCGCGGTAGTAAATAGTAAGTGGAACGCCCACGGTTGGAAGAATACAACCATTTGTGATAATAATGTGGCAGCTATTTGTTCCAAAATGCATAGAAAACTTAAATCAAGTAAAAGGAAGGCAAAACAAACACTGAATAATTTCATATTTTAGCATGGCACACCTATAGTTGCATGTTGCCTCTGTAAAATAAATCATCACGGGAAGAGGCAGCGTATGCCGTTTCGCACACAGGGGTGACACGCTCCCTCTCGGAACCATGAGGCTTCTCGAGAGAAGCTACAGTTTGTAAGAAGCTTATACCAAAAGTTGTCCCAAATCGGCCAATTTTTTTACCACAACATATTGGTGCCATGTCATGACACCATGCCAAGTTTCATGATTTTCAGGCGAGTTTTGGATTTGCAGGAATTTTAAAACCAAGTTTCTCAATGTTTCCGGACGAGCCACGATGCTCAGATGTTTGAAATTCATTCCTATTTCTTGCATGGGACCTAAACATTCACCCAAGGACACATGTATGATTTTTCAACCCATTTTGATGCACTGGAGCATGTGCCTATAGTTCAAATTTGAATTATGCACATTAAATGCCTAGAAACTCAATAAATGTATAAAAAAGGGCAAACGAACCCTGAATAATTCCAAGTTGTAACACAAAACTCCTATAGTTGCATGTTGCCTCTATAAAATAAATCAACAAGGGAAGAGGCAGCGTATGCCGTTTCGCACACAGGGGTGACACGTTCCCTCTCGGAACCATGAGGCTTCTTGAGAGAAGCTACGGTTTGTAAGAAGCTTATACCAAAAGTTTTCCCAAATCGGCCAATTCTTATACCACAGCATGTTGGTGCCATGTCATGACACCATGCCAAGTTTCATGGTTTTCAGGCGAGTTTTGGATTTACAGGAATTTTAAAACCAAGTTTCTCAATGTTTCCGGACGAGCCACGATGCCCAGATGTCTGAAATTCATTCCCATTTCTTGCATGGGACCTAAACATTCACCCAAGGACACATATATGATTTTTCAACCCATTTTGGTGCACTGGAGCATGTGCCTGTAGTTTAAATTTGAATTATGCACATTAAATGCCTAGAAACTCAATTAATGTACAAAAAAGGCCAAACGAACCCTGAATAATTCCAAGTTGTAACACGAAACTCCTATAGTTGCATGTTGCCTCTATAAAATAAATCAACACGGGAAGAGGCAGCGCATGCCATTTCGCACAAAGGGGTGACACATTCCATCTCGGAACCATGAGGCTTCTCGAGAGAAGCTACGGTTTGTAAGAAGCTTATACCAAAAGTTGTCCCAAATCGGCCAATTTTTTTACCACAGCATGTTGGTGCCATGTCATGACACCATGCCAAGTTTCATGATTTTTAGGCGAGTTTTGGATTTACAGGAATTTTAAAACCAAGTTTCTCAATGATTCCGGACGAGCCACGATGCCCAGATGTTTGAAATTCATTCCCATTTCTTGCATGGGACCTAAACACTCACCCAAGGACACATATATGATTTTTCAACCCATTTTGGTGCACTGGAGCATGTGCCTGTAGTTCAAATTTGAATTATACACATGAAATGCCTAAAAACTCAATTAACCTATAAAAAAGGACAAACGAACTCTGAATAATTCCAAATTGTAACACGAAACTCCTATAGTTGCATGTTCACTGTAGATAAATGGTATAGCAATTCAAACATCGTCCTTTCCCGCCGTAACCCCATTTTGTTTTTCAAATCAGAATAAAAAAATAAGTATACCACAAACAGTTTATTAGCAAGAATCGTGTGCGATGGAGTATAAAATATCTAGGGGCACCCTCATGTATGGCTTACGCCGGAAGTTTTGTTGGCTACAGTCCACTGACAGCGTGGCAACCACACTTGGGCGCCAGTTTTTCGCTGCACCGAGAGAAAATTTGGCAACCGCGGAAATATCTAGATCCCCGCCTCCTCCCCCCCCCCCGCCCAAAAGCCACATTTCCACTGTTTCCTCCTTCCTTTCCAAGTTCAAACCTTCACTGCTTGCTTGCAGCGCCGCCTGCTCGCAGGTGACGCTCCTTCCTGCTGTGCGGCCTCGTCGATATAGTCAGGTAATCCACACCCCACCCCCAACCTCCTCCTCCTTCTCCATCCCACATGCCCCGACCGCCGGCATGACACCTTCCACCCAAATCATGGCCCCATCCTCCAAATAAGCGCCGCCCATAGCCATTTTGCACGCAGTAGAGCCAGGAGCTCAAGGAGCATCTGGCAGCAGAGAAGCAAATCGCGGCCGCACACGCAGATGAGGTCCCGATGGCTACCATGCGTGCCGACCGCCAGATCTTGGAGGAGCACCTCGCCGTCGAGGCCACCGTCGACGCCTCGCGCGCGGACGCTTCCACGTGGTTGGCTGCTTCAAACGACAGTTCGTGGTGTTTTCTCGAGGCCACCGCTGGTGTCTTCTAGTGAATTGTCCTCTGTAATGTTAATATGCAATCTGATCTACTGAAATGTGATGTTCAGTTAACAGTTTTGTTCAACAATTGCTATATTTCCCAGTAGTTCTTAAGCATGCTTGGTTTGGTTAACTGTCTGACTTCTAGTATACGTTCTATTATGCAATAAGGTGCTTAGTTAACTATTTGGTTCATTTGTTGTGCTGTCCAGTTAACTATTTGGTTCAATTCTGCAATGTGATGTTCATTTGTTGTGGGTACAATTTTGTATTGTTGTGCATGTGAGAAATACATCGAATTTGGCTGTACGAAATACATAGTACATGAGAAACATATACATTTGCCATATTTCCTAGTTCTTAAGCATTCTTGGTTTGGTTAACTAGCTTTTCCATGGGGCATGAATTAATCTGCTAGATCTGCAATTTGTTTATTTTTTTCATTAACATATTCTACTGATAGTATGCCAACTCTCACTTAACCTGATCAATAACTACCTTATATGTGTTGCAGGGAAACAATGGGAGGCACTGAGGTTTACCATTGAGGTTCGCACATGCATGGTCCTTTGTCTAATAGCACATTATTGTGCAATTGCAGGAACCATTCTAATATTTAGGTTTTTAACAATTTGGTCTTGCACATGTAGGTCCTGCTGTCAGAGGTTTAGACCCATTGTTCGACCCATTTTGCATATGGGGAAATGAGATGTCCATGAATATCAGTCAAGTCAAGAAACTCAGAAAGATTGTTAGGATAAAGAAACTAGCGACGAATAACAGCAAGATCTTTGTTTGCACAATGAAGAAGACATCAGTCAACTATAGGATGGTACTAACTCTTTTACCTTGTTTTTTTCCTTTGCGCCATTTCAAAATTTAGATCAAATATTTATGCATATCTTTGTTTCCAGTCCTTTGCAAAGCACTTCACCAATGATTACCTCTCAGACCACCTGCATGGTCAAGAAGCGAGGAAGGTATTCATTCAACACCCATGGTACAATATTGAAGTCTTCCTCAAGAGGACGAAGGTTGGGCTGGCAATTATCCACAGCCACTGGCCTAAAGTTGCAAGGACATTCAACATCACTGAAGGCTCAATATTCGCCTTCTGCTTCAGCAGTTTTCCTGATGAGATTCATCTGTCTATTTATCGTGTATGATGCTACTTTCGAAAGATTTTAGATGTTGCATGTGAAACTTGGCGCTGTTGTGTAATGCCGTAGGTAGCTACATGCCTATATGGTGTAACTAAGTGCTGAAGCTATCTGATGTAATTCAATTATGAAATCCTGGTTGCCGTAATACGGATATGAAATATATGGTGTTTTTGATATGAAATGTCAATTTGATTACTAAATGGATTATCAATAATTGGCCAATTAGCCTGCTTATTGGGTTTTTCTATTGCACACGGTTTCCAGACAACACCGTGGGTGATGAACTCAAACAACCCACACAGTTTCTATAAAGTAGGCATGGTGGATCAATGAACAATCACACATGACTTCCGTCCGACAAATGTTTGCGTTAGGCCACCTTACACAAACGTTTCCACATAAAAATTGTGTGTGATGTACATACGAATGGAAACATATGTCTGGGATTCACCGTGTGGGACGTACATATGAATGGAAACGATGGCTTGCCCAATCGCACACGAGCTCTTTTTGCCCCGCGTGTGTGACCGGAGCCTCCATAGCCGACGGTTTCTGGGTCGTGTGGGTTGGACCCCCCTATCGCACACACATGCAAGGCAACGATTTAAAACTGTGTCGCTGAAAGGGGGTAAAAACCATTTGTATAGGACGTCTCTGCACCAGTGAGGAATGCCTACCAGAAACTCATTGACGAATCAACAAAGATTAGCTGTATGATGCTGGCTTGTATGGAGCCCGATTTGTAACAGCATTTCAAACACGTTGAGGCTTACGATATGATCGAGAGTCTCAAGAGCATGTTTCAGACACAGGCTAGGACCGAAAGGTTCAACATCTGGCGATCCTTGATGGATTGCAAGCTGAAGGAAGGTGATCCACTGAGCCCGCATGTGATCAAGATGATAGGATACGTGCAAGCTTTGGATCGGTTAGGCTTCCCGCACTTGGATGAGCTGGCTACAGATGCCGTTCTGGGTTCTCTTCCACCTAGCTATTTGACGTTCATTTCGAACTATCATATGCACAGTATGGATAAGAAGCTCACTAAATTGCATGGGATGCTCAAAGTGGCAGAGAAAGATATTAAGAAAGGCACGCATCAAGTGTTGATGGTGCAGAAGTCGGCTAAGTTCAAGAAGAGTTGTTCCAAGAAGAAGGCTAAGGCAAAGGGCACGGAGATGGTAACCTCTGTCGCTGAGCTGAAGTCTAGACCGGACTCGAAGACCATTTGCTATTATTGCAAGGAAACTGGTCACTGGAAGAGGAACTGTAGCAAGTGGCTTGCTGAGCATGGCAAGAAGGCTGGAAATGCTTCTTCAGGCAAAGGTACACTTGTTACATATGTTATAGACATTTACCTTGTTGACATACCTAGTAGCTCTTGGGTATTTGATACCGGATCGGTTGTTCATATTTGCAACTCGATGCAGGGGCTGGTAAGAACTAGGCATGTGGCACAAGGGGAGATTGACATCAGGGTCGGCAACAAAGCAAGAGTTGCTGCATTGGAGGTCGGCACGATGCAGCTCCAACTTCCTTCTGGATTTATTTTGGAATTGAATAATTGTTATTACATTCCTGCACTTAGTTGGAACATTGTTTCTGCCTCATGCTTGATGAGTGAGGGTTATGAATTCAATTTAAAGGACAATGGTTGTTCATTTGGGTTATTTATTTTGAATCTAGAAATGGAACCTGTCTATAATATGAATGTCAAGAGGCATAAGCCTAATGAGACAAATCCGACATACTTCTGGCATTGCCGGCTTGGACACATTAGTCTGAAACGCATGAAGAAGCTCCATGATGATGGACTTCTAACTTCGTCCGACTTCGGGTCATTCGAGATGCGAATCATGCTTGCTTGGCAAGATGACTAGTCTCCTTTTGCAAAGAGTTGCGAGAGGGCATCCGAGCTGTTGGAGCTTATACACAGTGATGTGTGTGGTCCAATGAGCACAACTGCAAGAGGTGGCTATCAATACTTCGTGACTTTTACCGACGACTTGAGTAGATTTGGTTATATCTATTTGATGAGGCATAAGTCAGAAACTTTTGAAAATTTCAAAAAGTTTCAGAATGAGGGTGAAAATCAGCTCGGCAAGACAATAAAACTTCTACGATCTGATTGTGGAGGTGAATACATGAGCCAAGAGTTTGATGATCATCTGAAAAGCCGAGATATAGTACCTTGATATGTCTCCAACGTATCTATAATTTATAAAGTATTCATGCCATGTTTATAACAATTTTATATGGTTTTGGTATGATTTGATTAGAACTAACCCGGACTGACGTTGTTTTCAGCAGAACTACTGTGGTGTTGTTTTTTGTGCAGAAATAAAAGTTCTCGGAATTGGACGAAACTTTTTGACAATTTTTTTTGGACCAAAAGAGACCCCCAAATCTTCGTGGAAGGACCAGAAGCCTCACAAGGAGCTCACAAGGCAACACAACGCGCCTTGGGGGGGTTCTTGTGTTGTTGCCTTGTGGGGCCCTCGTAGCTCCTTTTGGCGTGATTCCAACGCTGAAAAATCCTATAAATTGAGAAACCCCTAGAAATAAATCTAGAACTTCGACGTTGCCACCGCAAGCCTCTGTACCAAAGAAATACCATCTAGAGCTCCATTCCGGCACCCTGCCGGAGGGGGGAATCATCACCGGAGGCCATCTTCATCATCCCGGCGATCTCCATGATGAGGAGGGAGTAGTTCACCCTCGGGGCTGAGGGTATGTACCAGTAGCTATGTGTTTGATCTCTCTCTCTCGTGTTCTTGATTTGGCACGATCTTGATGTATCACGAGCTTTGTTAATATAGTTGGATCATATGGTGTTTCTTCCCTCTCTATCTTCTTGTGATGAATTGAGTCTTTCCCTTTGAGGTTTCGTTATTGTCGGATTGAATATTTCAGATTTGAGGACACTTGATGTATGTCTTGCATGTGGATACCCGTGGTGACAATGGGGTATTCTATTGGTTCACTTAATATATGTTTTGGTGATCAACTCGCGGATTCCCGTGACCTTGGGGTAATCTAGGCATATGGTTTGGTACACGTTTTCATCTTCTTTTCTCTGATAGAAACTTTGGGGGTACTCTTTGAAGTTCTTTGTGTGGATTGAATATTATGAATCTGAAGTTGTTTGATGCATATCGAATAATCAACTCACAGATACTTGTGGTGACATTAGAGTATCTAGGTGACATTAGAGTTGGTTGATGCGTATCACATGGTGTTATTTTAGTACGAACTCTAGGGCTGTTTGTGACACTTATAGGGATGGCTCAATTGATTGAGCGGAAAGGATAACTTTGAGGTGGTTTCGTACCCTACAACAATTTCTTCTTATGTTCTCCGCTAATAGGAACTTTGGAGTGATTTTTTGTCGCACGTTGAGGGATTATTATATGATTCAATTATGTTAGCACTGTTGAGAGATTAAACTAGTGAAAGTATGAACCCTAGGCCTTGTTTTCAAGCATTGCAATACCATTCGTGCTCACTTTTGTTACTTGCTACCTTGCTGTTTTTATATTTTCAGATTACAAAAACCTATATCTACTATCCATACTACACTTGTATCACAATCTCTTCGCCGAACTAGTGCACCTATACAATTTACCATTGTATTGGGTGTGTTGTAGACACAAGAGATTTCTTGTATTTGATTGCAGGGTTGTTTGAGAGAGACCATCTTCATCCTATGCCTCCCATGGATTGATAACCCTTAGGTCATCCACTTGAGGGAAATTTGCTACTGTCCTACAAAACTCTGCACTTGGAGGCCCAACAACGTCTACAAGAATAAACGTTGTGTAGTAGACATCAAGCTCTTTTCTGGCGCTGTTGCCGGGGAGGTGAGTGCTTCAAGGTATATCTTTAGATCTTGTAATTGAATCTTTTAGTTTGTTGTTTTATCACTAGTTTGGTTTATAAAAGAAAACTACAATTATTTTTTTTTGAATTGAGGTTACCTCAAATGCTTTATCTTTATAATGTCTTTCTTGAAAATAAGGATTCTGATAATTGTGCTCAATTGCTAGAGGAAGAATTTAATAAAATGTTTAATGTGAGTTCCTTGAATGATGAGCATGATTGCAATGTTGTTAGTATGCTTTCTATGAATATCCATGATGCTAATGATATGCAAAGCCATAAACTTGGGGATGCTATGTTTGATGAAGATGATCTTTTTAGCCCCCCTAGTTTTGATGAGCAAATTTATTATGATGATTGCATGCCTCCTATTTATGATGATTATATTGATGAAAGTGGGTTTGGAAGAGTGTCAACTCTAGGTACTAGTGATCCCACTATGTTGGAGGGTGTTGAATCTTATGGCAATAATTATGAAAGTGGATTTGGAGAGGTCATGATTTTATTTAATGATGATTCCACTATTTTGGAAGAGGTTTCAATTGATTATGACAACAAAGTTGCTATCTATGATGATTATTGTGATGACATGTATGCTATAAATAATAATGATAACTATGAAACTTGTCATCATGATTTTAATTTTCAATTGGATTATGCCAATCAAGTATCACATGATAGTTATTTCATTGAATTTGCTCCCACTATTATGAATGAGAAGAAAATTGCTTATGTGGAGAGTAGTAAAAATTCTATGCTTGTGGATCATGAAAAGAATGCTTTATGTGATAGTTATATTGTTGAATTCATTCATGATGCTACTGAAAATTGATATGAGAGAGGAACATATGCTTTTACATATCTCAATAATATCAAGTTTCCTCTCTATGTGTTGAAAGTTTTGAAGTTATGCTTGTTTTGCCTTCGTATGCTAGTTGATTCTTGCTCACATAAATTATTTTCTCACAAAATCCCTATGCATAGGAAGTGGGTTAGGCTTAAATGTTCTTGCCATATGTTTCATGATGCTCTCTTTGTGTTTCAATTCTTTACTTTTATGCGAGCATCATTAAAATCATCATGCCTAGCTAAAAGGCATTAAAGAAAAGCTCTTGTTGGGAGACAACCCAATACTTATACCTTCTGTTTTTGAGTATTCGCATGATTAATCTACTGTAGTAATCATGTTTTATAGCTTTTGTTTCAATAATGTGCCAGGTAAAGCCTTTGGGATAGTGTGGATGATAGTTGACTTGATTCTGTGCAAAAACAGAAACTTTTGCGTCCAGTGCAGAAATTCCTATAATTTACTGGGGCATAAAAACCTTCTGAAATTTTTAGACATGATTTATATACAAATTTTCAACGTTTTCCTAATTTTTCAGAATTTTTGGAGTTGCAGAAGTATGGTGTTTATTCAGATCATTACAGGCTGTTCTGTTCTTAACAGATTCTGTTTTCAATGCATAGTTTGCTTGTTTTAGTGTTTCCATAGCTTATATTGAGTAATATAAATTGTGGAAATAATATAATACAGTAGGAATTATGTGAGAACAATTATGAATCTTGTCTTGACAGTACCAAAGTGATAATTTATTCTTTATCATACTAACCCATCTCACAAAATTTCGTTAAGCTTTGTGTGAATGAAGTTTTCAAGTATTGGGTAAGATATCGATATGAGGAGAATAAGAGTGGCAAGAACCTAAGCTTGGAGATTCTCAAGGCATCCCAAGGTAATATTCAAGGAAAACTCAAGTGTTTAAGCTTGGGGATGCCCCGGAAGGCATCCCCTCTTTCGTCTTCAACACTATCGGTAACCTCACTTGGACCTATATTTTTATTCATCACATAATATGAGTTTTGCTTGGAGCATCATTTTATTTTGTTAATATTTTCTTGCTTTTGTCAATAATCATGTTTTTTATCTTTTAGTTCAATAAAATGCCAATTATAGCCTTTACCATGCTCAGTTTGCAAGTTCATGTGTTGCTGTTTGAAAACAGAAAGTTTTCTGTTATGTCCAGAATATTCCTGAATAGTCAGAACATGATAAAAATCTGAAATTTTTACACAGTAAGAATGCATGAGTTCTCTGTCACATGGGAAGCTTTCAGAATTTTTGGAGTTAGGGAAGTATGAATTCTTATTCACGCTTTACAGACTGTTCTGTTTAGACAGATTTCGGTTATAGTTGCATTGTTTGCATATCTTTGCTTGATTAATGTTTCTACTTGTGGATAGGAGTATTAAATATACAGAGGCATTTAGTATGCAATGTTTAATTATAGTTTTAGTGATTTTCTACAGCAGAGAATGTTCAGGTTTTGAGTTGATTTATACTAACTTATCTCACGAGTTCTTGTTGAGTTTTGTGTGGATGAAGTTTTTAAGATTTAGGAGAAGCCATGATATGAGAGGAATTAAGGAGACACAAGAGCTCAGGCTTGGGGATGCCCAAGGCACCCCAAGATAACATTCCAAGAAGTCTCAAGCAACTAAGCTTGGGGATGCCCCGGTTGGCATCCCACCTTTCTTCATCAACAACTATCGATTAGCCTAAGTTTTTACTTGTTCACATGATATGTGCTATTTTTGGAGTGTCTTTTTTATTTTCATTTTGTTTTTGTTTGAATAAAATATGTGCTATCTGAAATATTTATTTGGAGAGAGTCTTCACATAGCTACTTAATTGTTTGACTACTCTTTGTTCTTCACTTATATCTTTTGGAGTAGTTTATCATTCACTCTTGTGCTTCACTTATATCCTACGAGTGAGTTATTGAAATGAATTTAATATCATAAATCTGAAATTATCCGTGTTTCATATTCTTAGTAGTAATTTCACATTGCGTTTATAAAGTAAAATCTATTGAAGTTTGACAATCACAATATTGGTCATACAAGCAATTCATAAATGATTAGCATATGGAAGAGAAATTTCACATACAAATATATTATCTTGGACATATTTTATGATTGTGAATACCCATTAATTATTTTCAAACTTGAGCAAATTAGTTGAAGTTGGACAAGTAAGACAACATAATGAGTTATGTTTGGGTATATTTGCATAGAAGTTATATTGCTATGGATCCTCTAACATGTGGTGCTTGTTAAAATCTTTTGCTAGCCAAAATTTCTGTACTAAGCGGGAATACTGCTTTTGCATCCAAAATCCTTGAGCCAAGTTCTTCCAGGAGTGTCCACCATACCTACCTATATACGGTATTACTCTACCGTTCCAAGTAAGTTTGCATGTGCCACCTCTAATCATTCAAATAAGCATCTATTTTGTGTGCCCGTACCGCTCATGGAGCGACGGGGCGGTCAGTATCTTCCATGTTAAGCGGGTTATTCTCATGATGGATGTTTATTCACTTGTCATTGCATGAGAGAGGCTGGTAATAGGGATTCCCAGTCCCGTCAATCAAAAAGAAAATAAATAATAAAACAAGCCTCCCCCTAGAAAGTTGAAAGTTTGGAGGGCACCCGTGAATTCGGCTAGCCATGGCTTGTGTTTGAATGGTTGAGGGGGAGTTAAACTTTTCATTTCTACATGGGAACCGGCCATAATGTGTTTAGCATGGAAGATATTGAATACCTTAGTCGTGACGTTGACAGGAAAGGCACACCACTCAAAATGTATTCATCTCCGTTTTAAGCTATGAGCTCCGGCACCTCTGCAAATCCCTGCTTCCCTCTGCGAAGGGACATTGTATTTACTTTTATGCTATTTACTTTCATGTTATTTATTTTTGTTGAGCCAACTTCTTATTCCAACCTATTCTCTAGTTAGCAAGCATCATGTGGTGGGGATAGATCCAGGCACATATATCCATTCAAATATATTTGATCATGAATTATTATTGTTGACAATTATCTCTATGATAAATGAGTTGGGAGGCGAAACATTAAGCCCCTATCTTTCTCTGTGTACGATGGATGCTATTTTTTCTAAAAATATACTTTGAGTATTAGCAATCATAGAAGACAATATGATAATTGAGTATGTGGAGCCCTTACTTAGACTTTGTTGAAAATGAGATGCATTGAAATTGTTTGGTGACTAAGACATAGCTTGTTAAGTTTCAAGAGAATGTATTGTTTAAACCATAACATGTGAATTGATTGTTACTTTATCATGATGAGTTTTATGAGAAAGAGTTCCTGTTATGATGCTAGTAAAAGTGATTGAAATTATCATTGATCAAGCTTATGCATTATGCTAGCATTCACACTTCATAAATTATTTCTTTTATCATTTACCTACACGAGGACGAGCAGGAATTAAGCTTGGGGATGCTGATACGTCTCCAATGTATCTATAATTTATGAAGTATTCATGCCATGTTTATAACAATTTTATATGCTTTTGGTATGATTGGATTAGAACTAACCCGGACTGACACTGTTTTCAGCAGAACTACCGTGGTGTTGTTTTTTGTGCAGAAATAAAAGTTCTCGGAATTGGACGAGACTTTTTGATGATTTTTTTGGGACCAAAAGAGACCCTCGAAGCTTCGTGGAAGGACCAAAAGCCTCACGAGGAGCTCATAAGGAAACACGGCGCGCCCTGGGGGGTCGTGTGTTGTTGCCTTGTGGGGCCCTCATAGCTCCTTTTCGCGTGATTCCAACGCTGAAAAATCCTATAAATAGAGAAACCCCCTGCAATAAACCTAGAACTTCGATGCCGCCGCCGCAAGCCTCTGTACCGAAGAAATACCATCTGGAGCTCTGTTCCGGCACCCTGCCGGAGGGGGGAATCATCACCGGAGGCCATCTTCATCATCCCGGCGGTCTCCATGACGAGGAGGGAGTAGTTCACCATCGGGGCTGAGGGTATGTACCAGTAGCTATGTGTTTGATCTCTCTCTCTCGTATTCTTGATTTGGCACGATCTTGATGTATCGCGAGCTTTGTTAATATAGTTGGATCATATGGTGTTTCTTCCCTCTCTATCTTCTTGTGATGAATTGAGTCTTTCCCTTTGAGGTTTCATTATTGTCGGATTGAATATTTCAGATTTGTGGACACTTGATGTATGTCTTGCATGTGGATACCCATGGTGACAATGGGGTATTCTATTGGTTCACTTGATGTATGTTTTGGTGATCAACTCGCAGATTCCCGTGACCTTGGGGTAATCTAGGCATATGGGTTGGTACACGTTTTCATCTTCTTTTCTCCGATATAAACTTTGGGGGTACTATTTGAAGTTCTTTGTGTGGATTGAATATTATGAATCTGAAGTTGTTTGATGCATATCGAATAATCAACGCACGGATACTTGTGGTGACATTGGAGTATCTAGGTGACATTAGAGTTGGTTGATGCGTATCATATGGTGTTATTTTAGTACGAACTCTAGGGATGTTTGTGACACTTATAGGGATGGCTCAATAGATTGATCGGAAAGGATAACTTTGAGGTGGTTTCGTACCCTACAACAATTTCTTCTTATGTTCTCCACTAATAGGAACTTTGGAGTGATTCTTTGTCGCACGTTGAGGTATTATTATATGATTCAATTATGTTAGCACTGTCGAGAGATGGCACTAGTGAAAGTATGAACCCTAGGCCTTGTTTTCAAGCATTGCAATACCGTTTGTGCTCACTTTTGTTACTTGCTACCTTGCTGTTTTTATATTTTGAGATTACAAAAACCTATATCTACTATCCATACTACACTTGTATCACCATCTCTTCACCGAACTAGTGCACCTATACAATTTACCATTGTATTGGGTGTGTTGGGGACACAAGAGATTTCTTGTATTTGATTGCAGGGTTGTTTGAGAGAGACCATCTTGATCCTACGCCTCCGACGGATTGATAAACCTTAGGTCATCCACTTGAGGGAAATTTGCTACTGTCCTACAAAATTCTGCACTTGGAGGCCCAACAACGTCTACAAGAATAAACGTTGCATAGTAGACATCATACCTCAGCTCACACCTTCGGGCACACCAGAGAGAAATGGCGTGTCAGAACGGAGGAATCGTACCTTGTTAGACATGGTTCAATCTATGATGACCAAATCGGATTTACCCTTGTCATTCTGGGGATACGCTCTAGAAACTATAGCTTTTATACTCAACAGAGTACCATCTAAATCCGTAGACAAGACACCACATGAGATGTGGACTGGGAAGAGTCCCAAGTTGTCTTTTCTAAAGATTTGGCGTTGTGAAGCATTCGTCAAGCGACTTATGTCGGACAAGCTTACACCCAAGTCGGATAAGTGCATATTTGTGGGATATCCGAGGGAAACCTTGGGATATAGCTTCTACCACCGCGAAGAGAACAAAGTGTTTATTGCTCGGAACTTCCTTGAGAAAGAGTTTCTCGGGCGGGAAGCCAGTGGGAGGCAGGTGCAACTCAAAGAAGTTCGTGAACCACTTGGGGACAACTCGGCTGGTGATGCGATCATACGGGAGTCTGTCAGCGAACCCGAGGTGAAAGCCGCAACGGAACCACAGAGGTTGGAAAGATTGCGTAGAGTGTGTGATGTGTTGTTGCTGGAAAGCGATGAGCCGGCTACGTATGCGGAAGCGATGGTGAGCCCGGATTCCGAGGCATGGCTGGAGGCCATGAGATCCGAGTTAAAGTCCATGGATGAAAATCAAGTCTAGGACTTGGTTGATCCGCCGCCTGGCGTCACTGCCATTGGTTACAAATGGGTCTTTAAGAAGAAAACCGATGTGGATGGAAATGTTCTGATCCACAAAGCTCGACTCGTCGCTAAAGGTTATGGACAAGTTCAAGGAATTGACTACGACGAGACTTACTCGCCGCTAGCGATGCTCAAGTTGGTAAGGATCGTACTAGCTATAGCTGCATATTTCGATTACGAGATATGGCAGATGGATGTCAAAACGGCTTTCCTTCACAGAAATTTAACCAAGGACGTTTATATGATACAGCCCGAGTGTCGGTGTATAAAACATGGGTATTTTATACCCTGACTTATGCACGGACAGTTGCAGCCTCCTTGGCGGCCAAAACCTTGCCGGGAACCGTCAAGACCGAGATTCAGGGCCTAGTTGCGGAAGCCACCAGAAAGAAGCTCAAGACATAGTACCAACAAGCACTCAACTAATACCGAAGAAGGAGACATTCCTTGCCGGCAAGGCTAAACCGGCAAGGAGAAGACCCGGCAAGCTCCGTGTCGGCAAGCTTATGCCAGTCCCCCAGCGCTCCACCTCACCGCATAGGTGTTCGCCAATGGGTGAGGTGTCGACCGCCCAGGCTATTTGGTAAGGCTTGTCGGGCACGTGTCAGCACGTTGGAGACAGGATTTGCTCCTAATGACACACGTCCAGGAAGCGTGTCAGGGTAATACGAGGTTGCTGGGCAAGCAGTGCAGAAACCTTGCCGGGACTACCTATCCACATGACAACTAACGGCGCATTTAATGCCTTTGTCCTAGACTAGCAGAGTTAGGTATGATAGCACTGTTTGCTAGCTAATCGCTATGTAATTACTGTTTTGCCACTGTGGTAACCCCTTGAACTATAAAAGGAGGGCCAAGGCAACAGTTAGAGGGATTCAGACCCCTCTTCAAACACAAGCACGTCTCGTGTAGCGGCTCTTCCCCACACCTTGCCGGGAGAAGCGCTCCTTGTACTGTGCTTCTACACCATTAATACACCAGAAGCAGGAGTAGGGTTTTACGCTTCTCAACGGCCCGAACCTGGGTAAAATCCCGTGCGCCATCCATTGTTCACGCTCTTTATGCACGTCGACCTCCCCCGCCGAACCACAAGGGGCTGCGTTGCCCCATAGATGGTCGTACCACGACATCTTTGGCGCGCCCGGTAGGGGGAGAGCGCTTGTGCAAACCTTGATCAGTGGGTTGCGCGTTTTCTTCATCACCTTCATCAACTCCCTCGTCGTCCTCCTCGTCGTCGATGGCGCCCAAGAAGAAGGGCATCACGATGACGGCCACCCCGCACGAATCCGCAGGCGGCGTAGGCGGCGCGGCCAATGCGAGCGGCGCGGATACCGCTGTTGGCACGACCACCGCAGGCGGCACGGTCACCATGCCCACTGAGATCGGCGCAGGAGACGAGTGCGCTGGAGGCAGTCGACCTCCTCGGTCCTCTAGCGAATGGAGCCACGACGGCACGGGCGGAGCGGACGGATGATCTCTTCCTCCTCCTCCTCCTCCTCGCCGCGCCGACGAACGCAGCCACCGGAGCGGCAACGCCCGGGCCGGCGCGAGCCAAGACCCCGCTGCGGCGGTGTCCAGGAATGCAGCTTCGGGACAGACACCGCGCCCCTCGCACAATGGGCGTGGCGCAGCCCCGAGCAGCGCCAACGACTCTGGGCAGCGGCGACCTCACGGCAAGACCCCTGTCGATCAAACCCCAGATCGTCAGGCACCGCCTCCGCCACGGCGACCTGCTGCTGATCATGTGCCGCGGCAGCAAGACCGCGATGGCGCTCCTGCTGGCTCTGCCAGGAGTAGAGCGATGTCGCGCTCTTCACTTCCGACCATGCCAACCACAGCAGCAGAAGCAATGGCGCGAGCCCAGATGCTGCTGAACTTCCCTCCAGCGGCAGAGAAGATGGATGAGTGGAGAGCCACCATCCAAAGCTTAATTGGATTTGCCGAGGCCAGTAAGTCGCAGCAAGCGGAGCCCTCCCGGCGTCAGCGAATGGCACCGGCAACCCCAGCTGACGATGCCGTGCCAACGGTGCAATCGCCTTATCGGCAACAATCTCAGCAGCAACAACGCCAACGACCGCACCGAGCTCAGCGATCCTTCGAGCCCGACGAGGTGTCGATGGCCTCTTCAGATCCATGAGCGCGGCAAGATCAGCGTCAAGTGCTGTGAGACAGGCGGGCAAAAGACGCCCGCACAACCATCGAAAGGCGCCGGGAGGCGCGCCGTCAATCCGACACGCGCAATGGCCCCATCCTTGATGAGCCTGTGCCAGGGGCTGGCGGATATCTACCCTACGAGGTTGGATGTCCCGCCTTCACCCGTGAGCTGCGGCAAGTCCGATGGCCGTCCGTTCGAGCCTTCAAACCAGAAGTGCCGGAAAAGTATGACGGCAAGCTGAACCCGGTAGAGTTTCTGGGCATCTACACGATTGCCATGCAAGCTGCCGGAGGAAGAGACGAGAAGATCCTCGCCAACTACTTCCCGTTGGTACTGAAACCCAATGTGAGGTCTTGGCTGATGAACTTGCTGGAGAACTCCATTTCTTCGTGGTCAGATCTCTGCAACGAGTTCGTTGGTGCCTTTACCGGGGGCCACAAAGCCCCTGGGCAGCCCAGTGACTTGCAAGTGATCCCGCAAAGAGATGGTGAAACTTTACGCAAGTACATCCAAAGATTCAGCCACGTGCACCGCAACATTCCAGATGTACACCCCGCAGCCGTGATCGCCGCCTTTCACACAAATGTGCGCAATCGGAGGATGCAGGAGAAAATGAACGTCAAGTTGCCCAAGACCGTCAACGAGCTCTATACGTTGGCGGATAAGTGTGCACGTGCTGAGGAAGGAAGGAGGCTTCCCGGGGAGGACGCTGGTGCCGAAGTAGATTCTGAGGACGATGATGCTGCCACCCCGAGGAAGAAGGGCCGGAAGCACAATAGAAAGTGCAAGGGCAAAACTGTTATGGCTGTCGAAGGCTCCGGCAACTCCGAGTCCGCCAAGAAAGCCAAGACTGAAAACTCCGGCAAAGTGGATGTTGCATGCACCGCTTGCCAGGAGGCGGCGGCAAACGAGAAGCCGGCAAGTCTGATGGGCCATACTGCAAGATCCACCGTACTAAAGGCCATGATCTCCAAGAGTGCCGGCAAGTCAAGCACCTTATTGAGAAGCAGAAAGCTGAATATGAAAAGCGCGACAAAGAGAAGGGTTAAGATGGTGCCGGTGGATCTGCAAAAAGGGTCGTGGTGGTCGAGGAGGCCGCCGCGGCAAGGCCAAGAAGCAGAAAGAAAAGCCTGCTAGAGGCTGCGAAAAGGAAGAAGAGGATGATGGAAGTGACGAAGAGGACGATGATGAGACCAGCGAACAAGAATTCCAGAAGGCAACCGACGCCATGTGCATTGACGGAGGAGCATCTTTGCACTCCTCTCACCACCAACTTAAGCAGTGGGCGCGTGAGGTTAATGTGGCAGAACCGGCAATGGGCTCTCAGAAGCCACTCAAATGGTCACACACGCCTATCATCTTTGACGCTGAGGACCACCCTGATCGCATAACTTCGGTCGGGTGTTTGCCGTTGTTAGTTTCACCAACAATTCGCAACCTCCAAGTAACAAAGATGTTAGTTGACGGTGGGGCCGGTCTGAATCTGATCTCCCCGGAAGTAATCAAGAGGCTACAGATTCCCGATGAGGAGCTCGAAAAGATACGAACTTTTCAAGGAGTGAACCCGGGAAGAAGCCAGCCCAAGGGAAAGAATACATTGCCGGTGACGTTTGGCAGTGAACTGAACTACAGGATGGAAAAGATTGTCTTTGACGTCGTCAAGATCCCCTTGCCATACAATGGGATTCTTGGCCACCCAACCTTGGCAAAATTCATGACAGCATCTCACTATGCTTATAACACGTTGAAGATGCCAGGGCCAATGGGTGTCATTTCCATCAACTCCGACAAGAAAGATGCAGTTATTTGCGTCGACAAGATGTACAGAGATGCGGTTGCAGCAGAAGCCGCCAAAGCGCGAGCTCCCGCCAAGAAGAAGGAAAAGAAGAAGTCCGGGAAGACCTCTAGCAAGGATTCCGGGAAGCGCACCTCTTCGGAGTGCTGCGCGCCTGTTGAGGACTTGCCGGAGTGCTCCACCGGTAAGAAATCCAAGGCTACTGCACCAGCGACCAAGAAGGTACCGGCGAGGGAGGATGGCACTGACGGTACCTTCACCATCAGTGCCACCCTTGACGACAAATAGGAAAGCGCGCTCGTTGCCTTCCTGCAGGCGAATGTCAATGTGTTCGCATGGCGACCATCTGACATCCCCGGCGTTCCCAGGGAGGTAATTGAGCACCACCTTGCTGTTTGTCCCCGCGCTCGGCCCGTCAAATAAAAATCCGGAAGCAAGCTTTGGAGCGGCAATAGTTTATTGCCGAAGAGATCAAGAAGCTCGAAGCGGCAGGCCTGGTCAGAGGAGTGCTACATCCCACTTGGCTGGCGAATCCAGTAGTGGTACGCAAAGCAAAAGGAAAGTGGAGGCTTTGTATTGACTACACTGATATCAACAAAGCATGTCCAAAGGATCCTTTCCCTTTGCCGCGCATTGACCAAATCGTAGATTCCACTTCTGGCTGTGATTTACTCTCCTTCCTTGACGCATATTCTGGATACCATTAGATATTCATGGCCAAGGAGGATGAGGAGAAAACCGCATTCATTACTCCATGTGGCACATACTGCTTCGTGCGTATGCCTTCCGGATTAAAGAGTGCCGGTTCAACATTTGCAAGGGCAGTCCAGATTGGTTTGGAACCTCAGCTCCATAGGAATGTGGAAGCATACATGGATGATATAGTGATCAAAACCAAGGACAAATCTACCCTCATTCAAGACTTGGAAGAGACATTTGCAAACTTGCGCAAAATCAACTTGAAGCTCAACCCTGAGAAGTGCGTGTTTGGCGTTCCATCCGGCAAGCTTCTCGGGTTCTTTGTATCTCAACGAGGAATTGAAGCAAATCCCGACAAGATCAAAGCGATTGAGTAGATTCGAGCACCAAAAAGCGTCAAGGATGTGCAGCATCTTGCCGGTTGTGTCGCTACCTTGAGCAGGTTCATTTCAAGATCCGCTGAGCGCGCCATGCCGTTTTTCAAGATTTTGAAAAAGGAAGGTCCAATGAAATGGACTCCGGAAGCGGAGGCCGTGCTGCAGGACTTGAAAGGGTACCTCTCCTCCGCGCCAACGCTAGTTGCACCTAGACCGCAAGAGCCGTTGCTGCTATACGTAGCGGCAACGAATCAAGTGGCTAGTGCTGCATTAGTGGCGTAGAGAGAAATCGATGACGAGGAAGTAACCAAGGCAAGCCCATCCAGCGACAAAACGGAATCTTCTCCGGCAGGATCTAGTGCCGACAAGTCAAAAGCAGCACAAGCAAATGAAGTTGATCAACCAGAGATACCAAAGAAGAAAGTGGTGCAGCGGCCCATTTATTTTGTTAGTTCCCTTCTGCAGGGGGCTAGGTCTAGGTATTCGAGGGTGCAGAAATTGCTTTTCGGTCTACTTATGGCCTCGAGAAAGCTACGCCACTACTTCCAATCACACGAGATCACCGTCGTCACCCGCTTCTAGCTGCAACGCATCTTGAGAAATCCAGAAGCAACACGCAGGATAGTGGAGTGGGCATTGGAATTATCAAGCTTTGCACTCAAGTTTGAAAGCACTTCAACCATTCAGAGCAGGGCCTTGGCGGAGTTCATCGCCGAGTGGACGCCAACGCAAGACGAAGAAATTCAAGAGACATCTCTCCCCGGCAAGGAAACATCAAATGAATGGGTCATGTACTTTGATGGTGCCTTCTCGCTGCAAGGCGCCGGTGCCGGAGTGCTACTTGTCGCACCCACCGGAGAGCACCTCAAGTATGTGATTCAAATGCACTTTCCCAAGGAGCAAGCTACAAAGAACACTGCTGAGTACGAAGGGCTCCTTGCCAGTCTTAGGATCGCAGTGGACCTTGGTATCAAAAAGTTGATCGTCCGCGGTGACTCGCAGCTTGTTGTGAAGCAAGTCAACAAAGATTACCACATCCCGTTGATGGAAGCATATGTGGAAGAAGTGAGGAAATTGGAAGAGCACTTTGACTGGTTCCAAACAGAGCACGTCCCTCGTGTGGAAAACAGCATTGCTGACAGCCTGTCAAAGTGTGCCGCTCAAAAGCTTCCCGTGGAACCGGGAACTTTTGTACTCCATTTGAATCAACCAACAGTCGCCCCATCAACGCAGGCCAGTAAGAGAAGAAAGTTGAATACTGGAAAGTATTTTCCGATAGAGCTCCCGAAAGCCGCCGGCAAGGATGCTGCCGGGAACAACAACACGGTTGCCGGTGAGCAGCCGCTTAGCGTAGAACCCCAGGTTCTTGCCGCAGAAGCGAGCGCTCCCACGGCCGAAGAGATGCCTTTAGTCCTTGTCGTCTAGCCGCAGGCTCCGGCATGGGCACAGCAAATAGTTCGATTCCTTCAAACAGGAGAACTTCCCGATGAGCAAGAAGAAGCTGAGAAAGTAGCCCGCCAGTCAAGTATGTATCAGTTTGTGGATGCCATTCTGTACAGAAAGCGACCACACGGTGTGAAATTGAAGTGCATTTCCTGGGAAGATGGACTGAAGCTGTTGGCGGAGATACACGGAGGTATATGTGGCTCTCACATAGGATCAAGAGCACTTGCCGGCAAGGTGTTCCAGCAAGGCTTCTATTGGCCCACTGCCCTCCACGATGCGACTGAGCTAGTAACCAAGTGTGAAGCATGCCAGTTCCATTCGAAGAACATACATCAACCAGCTCAAGCTCTCCAAACAATCCCTCTTTCCTGGCCCTTTTCGATGTGGGGGCTCGATATCTTGGGCCCCTTCCCTCGTGCTGCCGGGGGCTTTGAGTTCTTGTATGTCGCGATCGACAAGTTCACGAAGTGGCCTGAAGTGGAGCCGGTGAGGTAGGTGACAGCGCAACCAGCCGTCAAATTCTTCAAAGGATTAGTTTGCCGTTTCAGGGTTCCTAACAGAATCATCACCGACAACGGCACACAATTCACGAGCCGCACCTTCATGCAGTATATCCAAGACCTTGGCAGCAAAATCTGTTTTGTGTCCGTTGCTCACCCGAGAAGCAACGGCCAAGCGGAAAGGATGAATGCAGAAGTGTTGCGTGGTCTCAAGACAAGGACTTTCGACAAGCTGCGCAAGTACGGAAAGTGCTGGATTGATGAGTTGCCGGCGGTTCTTTGGTCACTCAGGACGACACCAAATCGAGCTACCGGCCAAACACCCTTTTCCCTAATCTATGGTGCAGAAGCAGTGCTCCCCACGGAACTCATATATGGGTCACCTTGAGTGCTCGTTTACGATGAAGCTGAGCAAGAGCAGCTGCGGCAAGATGACGCATTGCTCCTTGAGGAAGATCGTCTTCGGGCAGCTGTGTGAGCTGCATGCTACCAGCAAGCCTTGCGTCGCTACCATAGATGCAAGGTACATGCCCGAAGCCTTGAGGAAGGCAACCTTGTTCTTCGGCGCGTTCAGTCCGCCAAGGGGTCAAACAAGTTGACGCCGAAGTGGGGAGGCCCTTACCGGGTAGTACGGGTCACCAGACCTGGCACAGTCCGTTTGGAGACTGAAGATGGCACTCCAGTGCAAAACTCATGGAATATTGAGCATCTTCGCAAGTTCTACCTGTAAGGCACAGTTGCCGGGCCTCCCGGCAACCCCTTTTGTACAAGCTTTGTCGGCAAGACATGTAACCCATTGTTCAAAGCCAGGTGCAGATCCTGTGCATAATAAAGCTAAGTATTTCGCAACTCCTTGTGCATATTCATTTATATGTGGATGCTTGTGGTGTTGTGATTTACACTTTAGTTTGTATGGAATAACTGTTGGGCCGTTAAGGTTCCCAACCCACTCTTTTTCTCTTCTTTCTTCTCAAAAGAACAGGGGAATCCCTCGCGTACAAGTTTCCCGGGGGTAGTGGACATGGGGTACCATTTTAATGACGTTCAAGAGATCATTTCATACGACAAGAGAAGCAACGCAAGGAAAAGCTAAGTTGAAAAACTTTGAAATTTTTCCTTGTTACATTCGCAATTTCCCTTGAACGATTATGTGCTTTGTATGACAAACCTGCACGCGAGAGGAACCTTGCCATGATCAGTCCGCGCCCTAGGTTGCCTCGAGTCCGCTCCGCAAGCTTGGCGGCTGCGTTCTGGCCCGGCAAGCTACCTTGCCGGCAGCGGCACTTCCAGCAGGCTGCTAAGGCCCCGTTCCTCGAAGCGCTCGTGGCAAGTGTGCGCACCGGCAAGCTTCTGATAAGCGTAGGGAACACATTCATACAAAGGCAAAATAAAACAAGGGGAACGACGCATGTACATTCAAGCAGCACAAGTTATGTTACATCATAGAAATAGGGCGGGGCTAACAAAAGATTAAATGTATCTTGTACATGACAGCACAATGGTGGATGTAGCGACAAGCTCAGTCTCGACGATTGCCTTGGACCCTGGGGATTTGGAGAACCTTGTCGGCAAGAGGGGAAGCGATCTTGTTGGCAGCGGTGACGTCTGTGCTATCCGGCAACCTCCTGAAGACCCCGGAGAGATCAAGGCCGGGATTGCGGTGAGCGATCTTGAGCAGCACTTATACACGACCTCGCATGCAAATTTCCGAGATTCATCGGTGAAGGAAGCAGACCTGTACTCATGATACGTCTTCAAGGCCTCAATAAGACCCTCGAAGAACTTGATCAGTCTGACGCTGGTGGTCTCCTTGTCGTTGACAGTGAAACCCCAGCTCTTCATATCCATCTCTGCGATTTGGAGGCTGATGCGCTCGGCGGCATTAACAAGCCTGTCGGTCCAGAGGGAGAGTTTCTCGTGCTGCTGGGCGTAGTTGTTTTCGGCCTCTTTCTTCGAGGCCTCCTCCTTCTCCAGCTTCTCTGTCAAGACCCTCTCCCTCTCCTTGGTGGATTCCGAAGCAGCTACTACGGTGGCCAGTTGAGATTTCAGGTCCCCAATTGTCCTGGCGGCGGCGTCGAGATCTTGGTTCTTGGACGACAGCTGTGCTTGCAAGTCCCCTAGGGTGCGGGCTGCTTTCAGCGCTTTGTCCTTGAGAGCCTCGATTTCCTTGCCGCTGCCGACGAGATCCTCCTTCAATTTGGCCAACTGGGATTCCAATTCTGCCTTGGTGGAGTCAGCAGCAGCAGCCTTCTCAGCGGCCTCCTTGAGCTTGGCGGAGTTCTCCAAAGCCTGGGCTTCGATAAGTTTCTTGTGCCCGTCTTCCAGCTCCTGAGTCCGCTGCTTGAGGAGCGCTTCAATCTCATCATCCTTGCCACGAAGAGTGGCGGTAAGGACTTCTTCCCGAGCGGCAAGGTCCTTCTCCTTGGCGTTGAGCAGTGTTTCGCGCTCTGTCAGCTTGCCGTCGCGGGTTGCCGCTCTTTCAGTAGCAGCATTGAGATTGTGGGCCTGCTGACTGTAGCATGTGCGCAGCTCGTCCGCCTTCTCCCTCAGCTTCTGGTCAACCAAATCTGCAGCTTTGTGCTCTTCGTGCACCTTGTCCCACCTCCGACTGTACCGCTCCTGGACACCCTTGAACCCGACGGCCATGATTTCCATGAAGGCGAGATCTTCAGTGTTGTCGGCCGCGTCGGTGGATTCATCGGTTCTTTGGATCAAGGGGAGCAAGATCCGAGCTATCTCTTCATCAAAGCTTGACCCCGCGGTGCCAGAGGAACTGGGGGCTCCGGACTCGTGTTGAAGGGCGATCAACGCCAAGTTGCTTGACAGAGCTGGTGGGATTGGTACCACTAACTGGTTGCCGGGAGTTGGCGCATCAGCATTGGCGGGCATCTTCTCCGCATCCATACTGGCGGGGTCGGGCATGCTGTCGGTGGCCCTCTCGGACTCGTCGGGGAGTGTTCCGATCTCCTTGGCGGCCCGCGCGGGGCCCTCTTCAGTGGCCATTTTGGCGGCCTCCTCGGCGGCATCCCTTGTAATATTGGCCACCTCCACAAGGACTTCGCCTTCGTCAGGGGAGGTTTGAGCTGTGGATCAATGCAAAAATGAGGGTGAAATGGAATTCAAAATCACAAGTCAAGTTCAAGAAGACAAAAAAGAGAAAGGAAATGGAAATGTTCCATGGAGGGTGCTCGAAGACAAGAGGATTACCCGTTGGCGTCTGTTGAGGAGGGCCGTCTCCTCCCCCGGCAGCATGCACTGCCAGCGCGCGGTCGTCTTCGGCCCCACTTGACGGGATGGCCTCCATGCGAACAGACTCATCGGTGGAGGCCCTTGTCGGAGAGGCACTCCCCGGGACGCTGATTGACGGAGGAACCACGACAGGGTCCACCTCCTAGCGGTCTTTTTATTGGCGGGACTCCCCCACCTCTTTGTCGAGCTCGGGGGGAGGGACTTCAGTGCCAGTGCCGGTGGGCAGGGTCTGCCCCACATCCTCACGCTGGGGGCTGAGCTGGGGGCTGATGACAGTGTTTTTGGTCGTCGCAACCCCTTGCTCAGCACTCACCGCGGGACCCTGTGCTGTTGCGGGCTTGGCCCGCTTCGCCCGGTGCATGAGTGGTTCTGGGTTCCTGTCAAGGTAGAAGAAATCAAGTTAGAACAACAACTGAATAAAATCGAAACTTACAGGAGATAAGCTAAATCACTTACTCCTCCTCCTCCTCGGACTGGCCGAGGACGTCAAAGTCGTACAACACCGGCGGAGGCGACTCCCTCACCCTCTTGAGTGCCGGGAGAGGTGAACCCGTCAGCGGAGAGGGTTTGACTTCCTCAGCAACCTCTTGCCGGGGGGATGAGGGCTGAGTTCGGGGGCGCCGGGAAGATTGCCGGCGTACTTCCTATTGGCGGCCGGTCTTCGTGGTCGTCTTCTTCACCGTGGGGCCAGCTCTCGGCAAAGGAGCATGCACCAGCTCTTGACTGACCTCCCTCCGAAGACGACGCCTCCTCTTCGGGGCTCGGGGGCCTTCCTATTCTCCGAGCTCCCCGGCAGCTTCGGACCCGGCAGCCTCGGGCTTGGCAACCTTGGCCTCGGCATCCTCCTCCTCGGAATGCTCCTCTTCATCATCCTCGGCTGCCGCGGCACTAGGACCACCTGCCGCGTTGAACCTCGCGATCTCTGCGGCCTTACTAGCGATATACGCCAGTTCCTCCTCGGTGGTGGCCCGGATGAGGTCCATTTCTTTCCGGGAGGCTTTCTCCGTCAGGTTGGAGGCCCACTCCATCTCGAACTCCAAGGTGGGCAGATCCTAGTCTGCTTTTACTCCATGGGCGTCTCAGTCCTGCATCACCGCCAAGATGGAGTCCTTGGCGGAGTTGATATGAAGAGGGACGGTCTGGTCCGGCAAGTGGAACGTGGCGGTCTTTTGGAACAACTGTTCATAGAGGCAGACGTGTTCCATCACCGACAAGTTGTTGGCGGTCCCAGGGTACAGTCGCATGATGTCGGCAGCGTTCTGGTACTCCCAAGTGAATCTCTCCCTCTTCTGCAGCGGCGCTATGCGTCGCCGGAGGAAATCGGCGCCAACCATCTCTATGGTCAGCTTGGCGGCCTTAAGGCGGGCAATCCTGTTCAAAGCCGGACGGAGCGTCCGTGGCACCTATGCTGCTCCAGTTCTTGCCGCGCTCGACTTTCACTGTGCGCGGTAGGCAAAATTGGGAGAAGTCCTTCTCCTGGATCCCACACCACTCAGCCCTCCACTCATCCCACTTGAGGTGGAGCTGCCCAGCAAGGTACTCGCCCTTCGTCTTTGCCCTGGGAATCCAGGCAATGCTGCCGGAGAGAGATTTGTCTTCGATCCGGGGGATGAAAATGTGCCGGAACAGATCCACATTGGGCGTAACTCCGACGAAATTCTCGCACAGATGGGCGAAGACCGCCATGCAGGTCATCGCATTCAGAGTGAAGTCCAGCAGCCTGAATCCTTAGCTGAACATCATGGCACTGAAGAAATCCAAAAACGGGGGAACCAGGCCATAGTAGAAATACGCGCAGAAAAATAGATAAGAATCCGATGGATCCTTGTCGCCTTCAGGAAGCACGACGGGCACCTTATGGTCCTTGGTATCTCTCCCTCACATGTATGCGTACCTCCTGATCAGTTCGTTGGCATCCAGAAAACACGGCGAGAAGACAGCATTCTACCTCCGCCGCTTCTCCAGCTCCTCCAGCGCCTTCTTTTTCTCCTCCGCCTTGGGGTCAAGCGGCTTGGCAGGCTTCTTCTTCGCCGCGTCGGCTCTCTTGGGCGCCATCGAGGATTGGGGAGGAAGGAGGTGGTCGATTGGAGATGCGAGGCAGCGGCGGCGGCGGCGGAAGCAGTTCTGGCGTGAGGAGGAAGATGAAGCAGGGGAAAGCAGGGAAGAATGAGCGGCGCCTCCTCGCGGTTGCCTTTTTATGGGGAAGACGCGAGGGGAGGTTGGCTCTTCACTGTTCACCCCGGCCACGTTCTTTTACAGGCACACTACCGCAGAATAACCGCAACAGTCCAAGTCCCCACGACCCGCATTTAATGCGTGGATTGGACGTGCGTCAAGATAATCATCATGATGAAAATTACAACGGCAGTTTCCCGCCGCGTGTTTGTGCATTGTTTGGGCCTACCCCAACGACGCTTCGGGCGCGCGTATGGCCCATGCCCGGGGGCTCCTGTCGGTGTATAAAACATGGGTATTTTATACCCTGACTAATGCACCGACAGTTGCAGCCTCCTTGGAGGCCAAAACCTTGCCGGGAACCGTCAAGACCGAGATTCAGGGCCTAGTTGCGGAAGCCACCAGAAAGAAGCTCAAGACACAGTGCCAACAAGCACTCAACTAATACCGAAGAAGGAGACATTCCTTGCCGGCAAGGCTAAACCGGCAAGGAGAAGACCCGGCAACCTCCGTGCCGGCAAGCTTATGCCAGTCCCCCAACGCTCCACCTCACCGCATAGGTGTTCGCCAATGGGCGAGGTGTCGACCGCGCAGGTTGTTTGGTAAGGCTTGTCGGGCACGTGTCAGCACGCTGGAAACAGGATTTGCTCCTAATGACACACGTCCAGGAAGCGTGTCAGGGTAATACGAGGTAGCTGGGCAAGCGGTGCAGAAACCTTGCCGGGACTACCTCTCCACATGACACCTAACGGCGCATTTAATGCCTTTGTCCTAGACTGGTAGAGTTAGGTATGATAGCACTGTTTGCTATCTAATCGCTATGTAATTACTGTTTTGCCACCATGGTAACCCCTTGAACTATAAAAGGAGGGCCAAGGCAACAGTTAGAGGGATTCGGACCCCTCTTCAAACACAAGCACGTCTCGTGTAGCGGCTCTTCCTCACACCTTGCCGGGAGAAGCGCTCCTTGTACAGTGCTTCTACACCATTAATACACCAGAAGCAGGAGTAGGGTTTTAAGCTTCTCAGCGGCCCGAACCTGGGTAAAATCCCATGCGCCATCCATTGTTCATGCTCTTTGTGCACGTCGACCTCCCCCGCCGAACCACAAGGGGCTGCATTGCCCCATAGATGGTCGTACCACGACACCGAGGGTTTTGTCCATCCGACTAGCACTAGTAAGGTATGCAAGCTCAAGAGATCCATTTATGGGTTGAGGCAAGCATCTCGGAGCTAGAATATTCATTTTGATGAGGTCGTCACTGGTCTCGGTTTCATCAAAAGCGATGAGGACGCTTGTTTATGCAAGCAGTTGAGTGGGAGCACGGTAGTGTTTTTGATCCTGTATGTGGATGACATATTGCTGATCGGAAACGATGTTTCGATGCTGAACTCGGTCAAGGAATCGTTGAATGGAAAGTTTTCGATGAAGGACCTTGGTGAAGCAGTTTACATATTGGGCATTAAGATCTATCGAGATAGATTGAGAAGGCTGCTCGGCCTAAGCCAGAGCACGTACATAGAGAAAGTGTTGAAACGGTTCATCATGAGTGAGGCCAAGAAGGGGTTCTTGCCTGTCTCACATGGTATAAGGCTAAGCGAGACTCAGAGTCCTTCGACATCTGATGAGCGAAGAAGGATGAGTCGGATTCCATATGCCTCGGCAATCGGATCCATCATGTATGCCATGATATGTACTCGGCTCGATGTTGCTTTTGCAATAAGCTTAACAAGCAAATACCAGGCCAACCCAGGTGAGAGTCACTGCGTGGCGGTAAAGACTATTCTGAAGTACCTGAAAAGGACTAAAGAGATGTTCCTAGTTTTGGACGTGAGGAAGAGCTCGTCGTAAAGGGTTACGCCAATGCTAGTTTCCAAACCGACCGAGGTGATTGTCGATCACAGTCCGGATTCGTGTACATCATGAACGGACGACCAGTGAGCGAGATGAGTTCCAAGCAAGATACGGTGGCTGATTCTACCACAGAAGCTGAATACATTGTGGTTTGTGAAGCTGCAAAGGAAGGTGTTTGGATCCGGAACTTTCTGGATGATCTTGGTGTTTTCTCAGCCTCGGTAAAACCATTGGACCTTTATTGTAATAATTCTGGTGCCATCGCACAGGCCAAGGAGCTGAGAAATCACCACAAGACCAGACACATAGATCGGAAATATCACCTGATACAAAAGATCATAAAGAGTGGTGATGTAGAATTATGCAAAATTCACACAGATGCAAATGTTGCAGATCCGTTGACTAAGCCGCTTCCACAACCCAAGCATGAGGGGCACATTAGAGCTGTGGGCATACGATGTCTATTTGATTGACTCTAGTGCAAGTGGGAGACTGTTGGAGATATGCCCTAGAGGCAATCATGTATGATGATATTTCCTATGTGTTTATGAATAAAGATAGTCCTTGGACATTATCAATGATGTGTATCAGCAAGTACGTGACTTGTTTCTGGGACTATGCATTGTATGATGATTGTTCTAAAAGGTCCCTAGTCGAAATGGCTATGTGGACGCGCAGCTAACTAGACTAGCATATGAAACAATGGATGGCTCGGTCTCACTAGCAATGGAGCATTGGATACTAACCGGATAATATGGACTCGGAAAGGTATGGTCGGATTCGACATAGTCGGATCCGAGTCCAGATAAGATCCAAGTCGGACAGACCCAACTATGCGACACAGCGATATGTCATCTGTGAGTCTTTAGTACAACATACGTTCTATGTCCTAAGACCTGAGCTGGCACATGTACTCGGGATGATGACGGACCTGCTTTGGGATGACCAAACGCTACTCCGTAACTGGGTAGTTATAAAGGTAGGTTTCAGGCTTGTCCAGACCCATGCTGCGAGACATGGTCGAGCAAGATGGGATTTGCCCCTCCGATCAGGAGAGATATACTCTGGGCCCCTCGTGTGATCCGACCAAGATAAGCATGGCCATGCGACAAGGATTATGAGATAATCCGGTTTGTGGTCGGCATCACTGGAACGAGAAAGAGGTCGGGCTAGCACAAGGATGACAGACTCACCTTGAGCCCGACAACATATATCGTGTGGCAAAGGGAACAGAAGTGTGACAAGTTGTACAGGTTCGCCAACCGGCTTCATTGTCTACTTGGTGGTCGGCACGCCTTGCTAGAGGCCGCTACCAACCGAGTAGGTCGGAGGTGATCCAAACTGCGACCCAGTCGACTTGAACCTAAGGGGTCGCGTGCTTAAGGGAAGGAGCATGTGAGGCTGGGTCTGACTCCACGAGTCAGATGTGATCCTACTCGGACTCGGATCTAGGCCGAACAGACTTTGGGCTTTAGGATCCGTGCGAGGCCCAAGTGTTGAGCCCACGACGGATGCCTATATATAGTGGAGGTGCGGCACACTCATTGGGTTGATCGCTTCAGCGCCATCGTTAGGGCTTTGCATGTGTTGCAACTAGCCACCTCCACTCGACGCCGGCTGTGTGATCGGACCTAGCAGTCCGCCGCACAGCGTTCCTCCCACACGCGTGGATACCGTTAGAGGCAGTGCACTTGCGCCGCTCTGGCGAACCTGTTCGTGGGATCCGATCGGCTACGTGGGAGATCGACGAGTAGGAGATGACTCAGGCAACGCGCCGCCCCAACTCTACTTCCGCTGCACGGCACTGTGTGTCTAGTGGTAACGATCTATGATCCATTCCCATAGCAAGTTCCTGGATGTTCTGCGGGTAGGAATTTTTAATTTGCAGTCGACGCATCCTACCGTAGAACCCAACACATCAGATCATGGCCAAGCAATAGCTGCTGAATGCCTTGGTAGCAATGAGGAGATGAAAGAGCTTGTGAAGATAATGGGCAAGATCGTTGTGCTCTGTAGGATGATTGTCTCTTTATTTGCAGTGAATGTACTCGTGATCTATTCAGTGGCTCTGACATGAGCACTTTGCTGAAACTAGTAATGAATGAAACCTGTTTAGCAGGCTGGGCATCTAGTGTTGTGAACATCTAATGATTTCTATTAACGGAAATCGGGGGGCATCCCCTTTTGCTAATAAATAAATAAATTAGCAGAGTCCCTGTCGGGTCAGCTATGTTCCCATTGCAAAACATACGGCAAATTGCAGCCCAATAGCAAACTGCCATCAACTACATTGTCGTTGTACAATCATCAAGTTTCACAGCAAAATACGAGTATTACTACACACCAATGTCATCATGTTTTAGTCGTCATACAATCACCACACACAAATCAACATACATAATAACTGATATTCTCACTGCAAAATACTAAACAACAACTTCATCAGGTTTCAGTCATCATACAATCATCAAACACAAATTCACATAGAAAATAAGTCGTCTTCTCACAGGCAAATATGACAAAAGCAATCTAATCATCATCCGTAGCACCAGCAGTGTCAACATCTTCACCATGTGTATCAGTCTGAATCGTAATTCCCCCCAGTATCATCTTCTTCTTCACTGATGTGTCTTCGTCATATCTACTTTTCCAAACACTTTTGCTCTTGTTTTGGCCCATAATTTGCATGATTTGAATGAAACTAACCCGGACTGACGCTGTTTTCAGCAGAATTGCCATGGTGTTGTTTTTTTGCAGAAATCAAAGTTCTTGGAATTGGATGAAACTTTTTGGAGAATTTTTATGGAATATATAAAAATTATTGGCGCAAGAATCAACAGAAGGGGGGCCACCCAGTGCCCACGAGGCACCAGGGCGCGCCACCCCCCCAGGCGCGCCCTGGTACCTCGTGGGGCCCACGTGGCTCCGTCTAACCTAATTCCAACGCTATAAATTCACTTTCCCGAAGAAAAAAATCGTAGAGGAAGTTTTATTGCGTTTCACGATACGGAGCCGCCGCCACCTCCTGTTCTTCATCGGGAGGCCAGATCTGGAGTCCGTTCAGGGCTCCGGAGAGGGGGATCTTCCGGCATCGTCATCATCAACCATCCTTCATCACCAATTTCATGATGCTCACCGCCGGGAGTGAGTAATTCCTTCATAGGCTTGCTGGACGGTGATGAGTTGGATGAGATTTATCATGTAATCGAGTTAGTTTTGTTAGGGCTTGATCCCTAGTATCCACTATGTTCTGACATTGATGTTGCTATGACTTTGCTATGCTTAATGCTTGTCACTAGGGCCCGAGTGCCATGATTTCAGATCTGAACCCTTTATGTTTTCATCAATATATTTGTGTTCTTGATCCGATCTTGCAAGTTATACGCACCTGCTACGTGTTATGATCCGCATACCCCAAGATGACAATAATTGGGATTCCTTCCGGTGATTGCCGTAGTTTGAGGAGTTCATGTATTCACTAAGTGTTAATGCTTTGTTCTGGTTCTCTATTAAAAGGAGGCCTTAATATCCCTTAGTTTCCTTATGGACCCCGCTGCCACGGGAGGGTAGGACAAAAGATGTCATGCAAGTTCTTATCGCAAGCACGTATGACTATATACGGAATACATGCCTACATTACATTGATGAATTGGAGCTAGTTCTGTGTTGCCCTAGGTTAAGACTGTTACATGATGAATGTTATCCAACATAACTCATCGATCCAATGCCTACAAGCTTTTCACATATTGTTCTTGCTAAGTTACTATTGTTACTACTGCTGTTACAATTGCTACTACTGCTGCTGTTACCGTTGCTGCTACTATTACTATCATTGCTACTGCTATCAAACTATCATACTACTGTGCTACTGATCACTCTTCTGCAGATATTTAGTCTCCAGGTGTGGTTGAATTGACAACTCAACTGCTAATACTTGCGAATATTCTTTGGCTCCCCTTGTGTCGAATCAATAAATTTGGGTTGAATACTCTACCCTCGAAAACTGTTGCGATCCCCTATACTTGTGGGTTATCAAGACCTTTTTCTGGCGCCGTTGCTGGGGAGCATAGCTATATTTGCTGAGTCACTTGGGACTTATATCTGTTGATCACAATGAAGAATCTGAAAGACGCTAAGACCAAGATCGTTCCCTCTAAGAAGAGGGGAGGTAAGGAACTGCCATCTAGCTCTGTACTTGATTCACCTTCTGTTTTGAGTAAACTTGCAACACCACAACATGCTATTAATTCTGATATGTCACAAGTTATTCATGATACCACTTCTGCTTTGAATGATACTCATGATGATGCTAGTACCATACTTGATAATGCTGTGCCACTTGGTGAATTTCTTGCTGGACAAATTGCTAAAGCTAAAGAAACTGAAAATGCTGAAACTCTTGAAAATTGTGATTCACCTATTATGCCTAGCTCTCCTACTAGAGTTGAAACACCTGATGAACAATGCTTTGATAGGGAGACAGCTAGAGCCATCCTTGCTTGTAATGATAGAAATGAAGTTATAAAATTGTTTGCTGATATGAAAGAAAAATCTCTGAGGGAGAGAATGAAATATGATCCTAAGTTTGCAACCTCTCCCATATTTGTTACTAATAAGGATTACGAATTCTCTGTTGATCCTGAGTTGATTAAGTTGGTAGAATTTGATCCTTTCCATGGATATGAAACTAAAACCGTTGTGGCACATCTCACTAAATTAAATGATATAGCCACCCTATTTGCTCATGAGGAAAAAATTCGCCACTACCATATTCTTAAGTTGTTTCCTTTCTCATTAAAGGGTGATGCTAAAGAATGGTATAATACTCTTGCTCCGGGATGTGTGCGTAGTCCCCAGGATATGATTTATTACTTCTCTGAAAATTATTTCCCTGCTTATAAAAAACAAGCTGCTTTACAGGAAATATTTAACTTTGTGCAAATTAAAGAAGAGAGTCTCCCTCAAGCTTGGGGGAGGCTTCTCCAATTACTTAATGCTTTGCCTGATCATCCTCTTAAGAAGAATGAAATACTTGATATCTTCTATAATGGACTAACCGATGCTTCTAGGGACTACCTAGATAGTTGTGCGAGTTGTGTTTTCAGGGAACGGGCTATTGAACAAGCTGAGGAATTATTGAATAATATATTGAAGAATGATAATTATTGGACACTTCCTGAACCACCGCCTAAACCCACTCCGAAGAAGAGGGGTATCTTATATCTCAGTCCTGAAGATATGCAAGAAGCAAAGAAATGCCAGAAAGAAAAAGGTATTAAAGCTGAGGATGTTAAGAATTTACCACCTGTTGAAGAAATACATGGTCTTGACAAACTGACACAGGTAGTAGAGGTAAATTCTCTTATAAAGTTTGATGAAAGTGATATTCCTTATAACAAACCTCCTAGTCAATGCTTGTATGAATTTGACAATTATATTATTAAGCAAGATCATTTCAATGCAAATGTTATGAAACAATTGAAACGAAATGCCTATATGATTGATCGTTTGAGTGACTTGTTATTTAGAATTGCTAATGATGTTAAAGGTGTAAGTAAACATGCATCTATGGTTCAAACCCAATTAGAACAAGTTGCTAAATCTCAGAGTGAATTGCTTAATGAAATGAATAACAATATGAATGATCATGATGTCAGAGTAATGACTAGAGGAGGTAGAATGACTCAGGAGTCTGAGGGTCACCCTAAAAGAATTGAACAAGACTCTCAAAGAATTAATGTTGATGCACCTAGTCCATCTAAAAAGAAAAAGAAAAAGAAAAATGATAGGACTTTGCATACTTCTAGTGAACCCGAGGCAGAAAACTCCTTGGAGGATAGTAATGATGTTTCTATTTCTGATGCTGAAACACAATCTGGTAATGAACATTCACCTGATGATAATAATAATGATGATGCTCATGTGGATACCCAACCAGATAATGATAAAGAACCTGATAATGATGTTGAAATAGAACCTGCTGTTGATCTTGATAACCCACCTTCTAAAAATAAACGCTATGATAAAAGAGATTTCGTAGCTAGAAAACATGGTAAAGAAAGAGAACCATGGGTTCAAAAACCCATGCCCTTTCCTCCTAAACCATCTAAGAAAAAGGATGAGGAAGAATTTGAATGTTTTGCTGAAATGCTTAGGCCAGTCTTTTTGCGTACTCATTTGACTGATATTTTAAAGATGGCCCCTTATGCTAAATATATGAAAGACATTCTCACAAATAAAAGGAAGATACCTGAAGCCGAAATTTCTACCATGCTTGAAAATTATTCTTTTAAGGATGGAGTACCTAAGAAACTAGGAGATGCGGGAATACCAACTATACCATGCTCCATTAAATGAAATTATGTCAAAACTGATTTGTGTGATTTAGGAGCCGGTGTTAGTGTTATGCCCTTCTCTTTATGTTAAAGATCGGTGTTTGTGAGGATGTGCCCGTAGTAGTTGCAAACGTTACCATTCTAACAGACTTTGTTATACTTAATATGCCCGAGGATGACAACATGTGAATTATCCTTGGTAGACCCTTTCTGAATACTATAGGGGCTGTTATTGATTGCAACAAAAGCAAGGTCACTTTTCATATCAATGGTAATGAACATACGGTGCACTTTCCGAAGAAACAATTTCAAGTAAATGGTATCCATATTATTGAGAGGCTCCGACAATTACTATTGGAAGTTTTCAACTCCCTCTTCCTACTGTTAAAAATAAGTATGAAACTCTAATTATTGGGGAGATGCATATCCCCATTGAGGTAACCTAGTGTTATACGGAAATTCTTCGGTTTCATGTCACTCGGAAATGGTTTGTTAATAAGACCTGATCAACCTTATTAATGGATTCTTTTTGAGAGGCATGTGGTCGATGAATTTAGTAAGCACAACCTTCTGTACCCACCTTTTGTTTTCTGTTATTTTTAGTTAAATGCAATAAAATGCCATGATTACCCTGTTTTCTAAATTATCCGTGCAATAAAAAAGTGCCCAAAAATGAAAGTGCTCAGAATGCAAGAAATTTTTGATATGAATTTTTATTTAATATATAATAATTTTTGGCACAAAAATTATACCAGGGGGTGCCCCAGGTGCCCACGAGGCACCAGGGCGCGCCACCCCCCCTGGCGCGCCCTGGTACCTCGTGAGCCCCATAGGGACCCCCTCACTTATCCCTTCAGCTCACTTCGTCTCTTACCTCTAGCAAAAATTCCTGGTAGCTCTCTCTCTCGTGTTCTTGCTCACAAACCTAAAATTTTCGATCTCTTTGCTCGGAGCTCCATTTTCGAAACTGTTTTGGGAGATTGCTCCGTGGTATGTGACTCCTCCATTGCTCCAATTAGTTTTTGCTCTAGTGGATTATATTTTGCATAATTAGCTACTCTTGGTGCTACTGAAAATGAGCTTGCATGTTGAATTCTTTGAGTTCCAAGTAGTTTGAATGCTTGATATAGCCTGTAGACATCCATATGAGTAGTTGCTATCAATCTTGTGAAGTTTTATTGATATCATTTTGTGGCCCAAAAATTTTCAGAAAATTGTCCTTAGGAAAATGAACATCTTCCGGAGGAGTTCTTCGAGGAGGAGGCCCACCGAGGCATCATCTAGCGAAGACCCCACAGGGCAATCTTACGTTGAACCAAGGGCAAGTTCGGTGCGAGGTGCCGAAGCAAAATCATGTAGATGGCCGTGCAACGAGTTCATGCTAGGTGTAGGCATCAAGGAAGAATTTGACCAATATATTCACAACGCCGAGCTCTCCGCCTTCATCGCAGATAAGCCACCATAGCACTATTACCTCACTCATTCATTCACTCAACACTTTGAGTATCATCCGCGCACTTCTAGAGTTTTATTTCACCTCTATGACAGGTCCTATAGAATGTCTCTAGAAGAATTCTGTGATGCATGCTAAATTCCATATTGGGGCTCGTTAGATGAACCACAAAAATCTGATTATGAGCCATTTCTTAATAGCCTTTGCAATGGTGAGGATAGGGGAGTTACGCACGCTAGAATAGTTAGCATCCATTTTCCTGCTATTCGATATTTTGCACTCTTTAATAGTAAGTGCATTGTTGCTAAGCAAGACTGCAGTACGCTTTGCGCCCCTGATCTGAGTCTTATTCATACGGCTTTGACCGGCATCAAGTATTATAATCTTGGGGCTATTGTCACACGTAGGCTGTAGCATAACGCGGGTAATGGTGACTTGTATGGAGGAATTTATGCCTCCCGCGTAGCTGCAAGGTTAGGGGTTTCGCCCAAGTCCAATGATCCCCTCTTACCTTACAAATATTTGAACTTTGAAGCAATGCGAGAACACAAGTTTTTGAAACGCAATGCACAAGGATATGAATATAACCTAGTTTTTAATAAATCTCTATCTATGTATATTGTTTTGCCTGCTCCTGCCCTCTTTGATTTTCAGAGCAGACAAAGATACTATCTATTGGAGAGCGAGGTGCACGAGTACAAGGCGGCGATCAAGGCTGCCCGTCTAGCTGAGGAGGCGGCTCAGAACGCTTCTGCGAGCTACCACTTTGATTATTACCCAGGCCAGGGATGGCGATGACCAAGCTAGGCCAAAAGCCTAAGCTTGGGGGAGTATGTATTTCTCACCGACATTACATTCATGTCCACACATTTCATTCCAGTTGTCGGTGTTCATACTTTTTCATTGTATAATCCATGTTAGTTTTATTTTCTCGCTTTCTTCTTGTGTGTTTGAAAAACTTTGAGAAAATCCAAAAATATTTCTCGTTTCTTTTCGGTTTTTCTTTCTAGCTTAGTTTGCAGTAGTATTAAAAGAAAACCCAAAAATATTTCCGATTTCTTCTTTTGCTTGTTGGGAGCTCTCCCGTGTAAATAGTTTTCTTTTCTCGTTTTTTGTTTTCTTGTTTTTGCTTTCTTCAGAAAACTAAAAACTTCAAAAATATTTCAATGTGTTTCTCTGAAATTCTTTTCTTTTGTTGAGTCATTGTAAGGAGAAGACCACGATGAAAATGATGAGTGGCTCTCATATGCATTATTGTTGATCTAACAAAGAGCCCATTTTACCTTGTCTTCTCCTTTGAATAAAATGCTTGCAGATTCCATCTTAGTCCATAGCACACTTGCACTATTTTTATTTTCACATCATTCAGTCGTGCAAGTGAAAGGCAATAATGATGATGAATTGATGAAGTGACTGTGGCAAGGGAAAGCAGGTATGAACTCAACTTGTTCTTTGTTTTTGTAAATATGTTTAACTCAGTATCCATGATTCAGCATATTATGATTAAACATGTTTGTGATGACAATTAGAGATTATAGTTGCTCATGCCATGCTTAAGTAGCTAGGAGTGGATAATGATTTATCTTGAGTGTCAACATGCATTAAAATGTTCATGATGTAGTATGATGATATGGTATCCTCCTCTGAATGTTTCAAGTGGCTTGACTTGGCACATGTTCACGTGTGTACTTGATTCAAAACCAACATAGCCTCCACGATATTTATGTTCATGGTGTTTATATCCTACTCATGCTAGTATTCAATGATGATTATTCATAATGCATGATTATGACCATTTTCGCTCTCTAGCTGGTCGCTTCTCAACCTATTTGCTAGCCTTCACCTGTACTAAGCGGGAATACTGCTTGTGCATCAAAACCCTTAAACCAAAGTTATTCCAGATCAATCCACTATATCCACCTATATGCGGTATTACTCTGCCGTCCTAAGTAAATTTGCTTGTGCCACCTCTAACTATTCAAATGAACATTTGTTTTGTGTGCCCGTACCGCTCATGGAGCGACAGGGGGCGGTCAGTATCTTCCATGCTAAGCGGGTTATTCTCATGACGAGTGTTTACTCACTTGTCCTTGCACGAGAGGGGCTGGTAATCAGGATGCCCAGTCCCATTATTAAAAATGCAAAATAATAAAACAAACTCCCCCGGAAAGTTGTTGGTATGGAGGGCACCCGAGGATTCGGCTAGCCATGGCTTGTGATTGTTGGTGGAGGGGGAGTAAACTTTACTTTACCGCTTGGGAACCGCCGCTAATGTGTTTAGCATGGAAGATATTGAAAACTCTTGGTCGTGACGTTGATAGGAAAGGCATACCTCCCAAAATTTTATTTACCTCTAATTTAAGCTTCGTGCTCTGGCACCTCTACAAATCCATGCTTCCCTCTGCGAAGGGCCTATCTATTTACTTTTATGTTATTTTACCTCTATTGTTGAGTCATCACCTTCTCAAACAAGCACCAGACCTGAGAGAACTATTGTCATTCTCATGCGTTGTGTATAGTTAATGTTGTGTGCATCATGACTGGATCTCTGCTACCATGAATTACAATGTTTAGTCGCTGCTTGTACTTTGGAGGTGCTCTGCATTTCTGTTTTGTGGTCTCAGAAAGGGCTAGCGAGATACCATGATGTCATATTATATCACGATCGTTTTGACAAGGTGTTGGCATTTGAGATATCTTATCGTTGCTCGCTAGTTGATTATGCCATTGATATGAGTGAATATAATTTCTAAGAGTTATCATTTGCATGGTTAGTTATAACCTTTGCTGAAAACTTGGGCACTACTTAATCATATATATAGATACAAGAACAAAAGAGTTAGTAAAAGTTTTTCTTTATCACTTTCAGTTTGTCAACTGAATTGCTTGAGGATAAGCAATGAGTTAAGCTTGGGGGAGTTGATACGTCTCCGTCGTATCTACTTTTCCAAACACTTTTGCTCTTGTTTTGGCCCCTAATTTGCATGATTTGAATGAAACTAACCCGGACTGACGCTGTTTTCAGCCGAATTGCCATGGTGTTGTTTTTGTGCAGAAATCAAAGTTCTTGGAATTCTATGAAACTTTTTGGAGAATTTTTATGGAATATATAAAAATTATTGGCGCAAGAATCAACAGAAGGGGGGCCACCCAGTGACCACGAGGCACCAGGGCGCGCCACCCCCCCCAAGCGTGCCCTGGTACCTCATGGGGCCCTTGTGGCTCCGTCTGACCTAATTCCAACGCTATAAATTCACTTTCCCGAACAAAAAAATCAGAGAGGAAGTTTTATTGCGTTTCACGATACGGAGCCGCCACCACCTCCTGTTCTTCATCGGGAGGCCAGATCTGGAGTCCGTTCAGGGCTCCGGAGAGGGGGATCTTCCGGCATCGTCATCATCAACCATCCTTCATCACCAATTTCATGATGCTCACCGCCGGGAGTGAGTAATTCCTTTGTAGGCTTGCTGGACGGTGATGAGTTGGATGAGATTTATCATGTAATCGAGTTTGTTTTGTTAGGGCTTGATCCCTAGTATCCACTATGTTCTGACATTGATGTTGCTATGACTTTGCTATGCTTAATGCTTGTCACTAGGGCCCGAGTGCCATGATTTCAGATCTGAACCCTTTATGTTTTCATCAATATATTTGTGTTCTTGATCCGATCTTGCAAGTTATACGCACCTGCTATGTGTTATGATCCGCATACCCCAAGGTGACAATAATTGGGATTCTTTCCGGTGATTGCCGTAGTTTGAAGAGTTCATGTATTCACTAAGTGTTAATGCTTTGTTCCGGTTCTCTATTAAAAGGAGGCCTTAATATCCCTTAGTTTTCTTATGGACCCCGTTGCCACGGGAGGGTAGGACAAAATATGTCATGCAAGTTCTTATCGCAAGCACGTATGACTATATACGGAATACATGCTTACATTACATTGATGAATTGGAGCTAGTTCTGTGTCGCCCTAGGTTATGACTGTTACATGATGAATGTTATCCAACATAAGTCACCGATCCAATGCCTATGAGCTTTTCACATATTGTTCTTGCTAAGTTACTATTGTTACTACTGCTGTTAGAATTGCTACTACTGCTGCTGTTACCGTTGTTGCTACTGTTACTATCATTGCTACTGCTATCAAACTATCATACTACTGTGCTACTGATCACTCTGCTGCAGATATTTATTCACCAGGTGTGGTTGAATTGACAACTCAACTGCTAATACTTGCGAATATTCTTTGGCTCCCCTTGTGTCGAATCAATAAATTTGGGTTGAATACTCTACCCTCGAAAACTGTTGCGATCCCCTATATTTGTGGGTTATCATTCACCATCAATTTCCTTGAACGTTGGCTTCTTTTTGATCAACTCATCTACTTCCACACCCCGACAGACAATATTTTCTCCAACCTTATTGATGTGATGGTCCTCAAACATATCATAAACATCTGTGGCAGTGTAAGCATCATCAGCAGTGTAAGCATCATCTTGTTGTGCAACTTCATTAAATGAATTCCCCTGCTCAAACTTTTGCAATACTCTCCAGTCTTGGTTACCTGCAAATGTGTCTTCCAAGAAAAATATCTGTGTTGCTTGATTTGCCAAAATATAAGGCTCATCGGTGCGGTACGCCACCTTGACATTGCTGGATTTGAAATAATCATCAGCTTTGGGTTCCGAGATCTTGGTAAACTAGTTATACCAACGACAACAAAATAGAACCTTGCACCGATGAACCTCGAAACTAGAGATATACTTCAACTGAACAATGTCTGTTATGTTAGCATACATTTCAGTTGACACTTTCTTGTGTGTATCCGTGCTCATGACGGCACTGTTTTGTGTCTTCCAGCCTTCATCGCGTGCAAGGGTATTGTAGCGCACATCTCCAAAAACGCAAGATGCATAATGTCTTACCCGAGTATGAGGACCCATTGCTAGTGCGTAAAGGGTATCACTAACTGCCTGCCCCTCCTTCTGCATCTTCTTAACCTATGGTTATAAAATAGAAAAGCTGATCATCTTATATACTCAATATATTAAAAAAACTGACAGTGCAATTCAAAATCTTACACGACTCTTCAACCATTTTGCAAATCCTTCCCTAACCCGTTTCTCAATGTTTCTTGGATTTTGTGCAAGTAACTCTTCTTCGTACATGTTGTAGAACATAGTGATCACGTCAAACATCTAATTATATAAGAATGTGCTGCAAGTTTAGTAGATTATGATGTATAAGCTGTAGTATTTTGCACTTACTCGATATAAGGTAAAATCTCAAGATAGTTATTCAACACATGTTTTCCCGCGTAATAAGGAGGAACTTCCTTGCGTGAGAAGATGTAGCTGGTGGGTCCCAGCTATCAGGGGGAGGAAACTTTTTTCCCGCGTAATAAGGAGGCACTTCCTTGCATGCGGCCATGGACCTCGTGGGTCCCAGCTGTCAACCTCTCCATGTACAGCCCTCTTCCAATGGCTGTCGTTCATTGACCGCGTTGACGACGCTGTACCGAGAGCAAAAAGGCGGTGGACGACGGCGAGGCCTAGGAAGGAATGACCCGGAGCCGGGGAAGACTTGGTAGGGGTTGCCCACGCGATGGGGAGTGTGAGGGTTTACTGGTTCGGCTGCGGTGTGAGGCTCCCATCGCCGGAGAATAACATGAGGTGTGGGTGAGTAGAGGGATGGCTTGGCCAGCGGTGGGAGTAGGGTGGGGCGGCGAGGCCTGCGCGGCAACACAGCCAGCCATGGGAGGCATAAGCAAGCTGTCCCGCCTGCGCTAGTCTCGGCGGTTGGAGCAAGAAGATCAGAGATTGAAGAAGTAGCACGGCCGTTGGATTAACATCCAACGGTCACTGCTGCTAGAATCGTTTGTTGACTAAGTTGACAAAGCCCTGCGTACGCGTCAACTTAGTAGGCCCACAAGTCAGCCTCCAAATCTGGTGGGTCCCAGCTAGCAGGGGGAGGAATCATTTTTCTTGCGCGTAATAAGGAGGCACTTCCATGCGTGCGACCGAGGACCCAGCTGTCAGCCTCTCCAAGTACAGTCCTCTTTTGATGGTTGTCGTTCGTTGACATTGTTGACCACACCACGCCGAGAGCACCAAGGCGGTGGACGACAGCGAGGCCTAGGAAGGGAATAACCCAGAGTTGGGGAAGACGCGGCAGTGGAGTCCCAGGCGGAGGGGAGTACGAGGGTTGACTGTGGAGTGAGGCTGCCATCATTGCAGAACAAAAGAAGGTGTGGGTGAGTGGAGGGATGGACTGACCAGTGGTGGGAGTAGCGTGGGGCGGTGAGTCCTTCGCGGTAGCACAGCCGTCCATCGGAGTCGGGAGCAGGTGGTACCGTCAGTGCTGGTTTTTGTGACTAGAGCAAGAAATCGGAGATTGAAGAAGCACTGCGGCCATTGGATTGACATCGAATAGTCACGCTGGTAGAATCGATTGTTGACTAAGTTGACAAAGCCTTGTGTACCCGTCAACTTAGTAGGCCCACAAGTCAGTCTCCAAATGTGTGGCAGACAGCATACATCCCATTTGCTATTTTTGTAAATAATTTATAGCCCATTTGCTAATTCTTAAGGAATTTATTACAACCCAGTTTCTGCCCAGTACCACGGTTAATAAATTCAACGAAATTTTGCATATTTCGGTGGAGTCCGAACTAGTTTTAGTCCCGAAATTTCACGTCAGATTCAAACTAATTTGAAAATAAAATAAATTAGATTAAAATCCAATGATATTTAAAATCTCAAAATCCGAAGAAAAAAGCCAAAATTTGAAACTTATTGCCAGTTTGTTGTGTTTTTTTATATTTACAACCTTTTTCGTATTAGTTATTTCCGCCAATTTTCTGGGCATGCCAAATGCATGCCTCCTTATCTTGAAAGATTTGCAGCCCAGCAATTCGCAAAAAAAAATTGCAGCCCAGCACGGTCCTGCTAGCACGGGAGGAAGAGGACAAGAGATTGAAGAAGCACATTGGCTGTTTGATTTACATCCAACCTACGGCTATCAGTATCGTTTTGTTGACCAAGTTGACAACACCTTGCGTGGGCTTCAACCTCATGGGCCATAATGTCAGCTTCCTATTCTGTGTCGGACATTCAGCCCATTTAATATTTTTTAGAATTTATAGCGCATTTTTAAAAAAATCAAAAGACACCCATTTGCTGGGCTGGGTGAAAAAATAATGTTGCGGGCATGCTGCAACTATTTATTCTTTTTTCTTAGAACTTGCAGCCCATTTGCTTCTTTTCTAAATACACGCATTTGCTGGGCTAGTTGGACAGAGCAATGTTATAAAAAATAAAACTGGGTTGGGCATTTCGTTTGGACAAGAGATTTTGTTTAATAATTTACAGGATGGGTGAAAAATACTGTTGCGGACTGCAACCCATTAACTTCTTTATGAGAATTTAAAGCCCCATTGTTTTTTTAAATACACCGATTTTTGGGCTGGAATAAAAATTAATGTTGCGGACATGCCCCATTTGATATTTTTGGATAATTTACAACCATTACCTTTTTTCGAAATATACACATTTGCTTCTCTGGGTTAAATAGTAATGTTGGTCTGGCCACAACATTCTTATAAAATATAAGACATTTTCTAGGCTATTTTAGCCTACCCAAACGTGTTATATTTTGATATGGAGGTTGTAGAAAATAAGAACTGAGCTATGCGTTTTTGCTAAAAAAGGTAACATAACCTGGCTGCGCCATTTTTTAAGGAGAAAAATTAGGCTCAGTGTCCCGCAGCCCAGTCGAGACCTGCTGGATCCCGGTGTTAGCATGTCGTGGGCTGCGCATATACTAGGCTGGGCAGGCCAAAGCCTAGTTTATATTTGCTCGACCAAAAAAACAAGTCCTTGGTGACAGCCTCTCCTAGTTTAATTCACTCGTTTATTTACTACGTTGACAACCTGGTAGGTCCGAGATGTCAGTATTTTAGTAGGCGGCGAGACTCTTTTTTCGCTTTTACTATTTATATTTCTGGTGGCGGAACATTTGTTTCGCGTCAGTTGCCGGCCGTGGGGTGGCGGGAGCATGCAGTACGGCCGACGTTGGTTTGGGAGGCTGCAGGAAGAAGAAGATGGGAGATAGAAGATGTAAGAGAAAACGCATGCCAGCCGTTCGATATGAATCCAACCATTGGCAGAAAGAAAACACTCCTTTGACAGTTGATTCATTCAGAAGAACAACAGTAGTAGTACTAGTTAATTTGCTTCCACCATGACTACATTTCTAGAAGCTGAAGCTGAACCAGACACTAGCCATGGCCACGGCCTCTGCCACGACCAGCGCCACCCCCGAGACCACGACCTCCGCCATAGCCACGGTCGCGGTCACCACCACCACCACGGCCGCCGGCAGTGCCAGCGCCATGGCCACGACCTCCGCCACCGCCACGGCCGCGGCCAGCGCCACCCCCACGGCCACGATCGCCGCCACCGTCGTGGAAGAATGCGTGGAATCAGGCAAAGTTGGAGTGAACGGCGTGGAAATACGCCTCGGCGGAGTCAACATCCAAGGCAGGCCATTCGTCCGCGGTAGGTGCAGGGGCCCCAATCAGCTGCTCCGCCTCCACCTTCTTCTGGGCAACTATCTCCAAGCCCAGGTCCATCTCATCCCATAACGGATCCAGAGGATTCACGGGATGCTCATCCACCTCCTCTCCAAAATTGAGCACGAGTAGGTGCTCCTCCGGTTGCGCCATTGATGAGGGAGAGCTGGTGGATTGGAGATGGGAATAGGAGGCGCCAGAGAGAGGATTGGGGCAATAGAGGGTACGGCGGCGGCGTCTTATAGGCTGCCGCAGGTGCCAATAAGGAGGACATAAGAGTGGCGGCGGGCGGTCAAAGGGCGCGTCTCCCGGATGTAGTGCATTGGATGACTCATCGCAGCCTTCATAATTGGAGTGATTAATGATGGGTAGCCATCGCCGGTGGTGCATTGGATGCCGCGCTTCTTCAAGCACCCGGCAGCGCGATGGCGAAGAAGATGAAACTTTTGTCCCGTGCTGGCCATTGGGGTATGGAGCGAGCTGGATTTAAGAGGGGGCGGGGCACGGCGCGAGGCAGCGCCACCCAGCCCCTGGTCGCAGCAGGCAGTCCGGCCGTGCTGGTTTGGGCAGCGGGAGAACCAGCAGAGGGAAGACTGAAGAAGAACGTTAGACGCGATTTTTTTTTCAGTGGATGCCTCTCGATGGGTGCTACATGTAGACTGTGTTGGTATTTCCCCAAAGAGGAGAGGATGATGAAGTATAGTAGAGATAAGTATTTCCCTCAGTTAAGAACCAAGGTTATCAATCCAGTAGGAGAACCAAGCAAAATTCCATTAAGCGCACCTGCACACACAAAAGCAAACACTTGCACCCAACGCAAATAAGAGGGTTGTCAATCCTCTTACGGTTATTTGCAAGGATTAATTCTGATAGTGATAGATAGATAAACTAAAATACTAAATAAAATAAAAGTAAATAAATTGCAGCAAGGTATTTTTAGATTTTTTATATATGATAAAGTAGACCCGGGGGCCATAATTTTCACTAGAGGCTTCCCTCTCGAACACATAGCATAATTTTCATGAACAAGGATATATAATGGCATATAATTGCATATAAAACATCCAAGATTGATACTATAATAGCATGGAACAATAAAAAATTATAGATACGTTGGAGATGTATCAAGCATCCCCAAGCTTAATTCCTGCTCGTCCTTGAGTGGGTAAATGATAAAAACATAATTTTTGATGTGGAATGCTACCTATCATGTTTCATCATGTAATCTTTCTCTTACGGTATGAATAATAAGATCTGAGTGATTCAAAGCAATAGTCTATAGTTTGATATAAAGACATCAATACTCGGGCATACTAATAAACAATCATGTCTTTCAAAATAAAAATGCTAAAGAATGTTATCCCTACAAAATCATATAATCCTGTTATGCTCCATCTTCTTAACACAAAATATTTATCATGCACTACCCCAATGACAAGCCGAGCAATTGGTTCATACTTTTTAATGCGCTTCAGCTTTTTCAACCCCCACACAATACATGAGCGCAAGCCATGGATATAGCACTATGGGTGGAATAGAGTATGGTGGTGGAGATTAATAAGGAGAAGTAAAAAAATAAGAAGATAGTCTCACATCAACGAGGCTAATCAACGGGCTATGGAGATGCCCATCAATTGATGTCAATGCAAGGAGTAGGGATTGCCATGCAACGGATGCACTAAGAGCTATAAGTGTATGAAAGCTCAACATGAAAACTAAGTGGGTGTGCATCCAACTTGCTTGCTCATGAAGACCTCGGGCATTTGAGGAAGCCCGTCATCCAAATATACAAGCCAAGTTCTATAATGAAAAATTCCCACTAGTATATGAAAGTGACAAAATAGGAGACTCTCTATATGAAAAACATGGTGCTACTCTGAAGCACAAGTGTGGAAAAAGGATAGTAACATTGCCCCTTCTCTCTTTTTCTCTCATTTTTTTCGTGGGCTCTTTTTGGCCTCTTTTTTTTAGAACAGTCTCATGGACCTCATCCCCACTTTTTCGTGGACTCATTAGTCTCCACCATTCTTTCCTCGCTGGGACAATGCCCTAATAATGATGATCATCACACTTTTATTTACTTACAACTCAATATTACAACTCGATACTAGAACAGAAATATGACTCTATATGTATGCCTCTAGCAGTGTACCAGGTGTTGGAAATATGCCCTAGAGGCAATAATAAATTGGTTATTATTACATTTCCTTGTTCATGATAATCGTTTATTATCCATGCAAAAATTGTATTGATTGGAAACTCAAATACATGTGTGGGTACATAGACAACACTGTGTCCCTAGTAAGCCTCTAGTTGGCTAGCTCGTTGATCAAAAGATGGTGAAGGTTTGCTAGCCATGGACATAAGATGTCATTTCATAACGGGATCACATCATTAGGAGAATGATGTGATGGACAAGACCCAAACTATAAACATAGCATATGATCGTGTCAGTTTATTGTTATTATTTTCTACATGTCAAGTATCAGTTCCTATGACCATGAGATCATGCAACTCCCTGACATCGGAGGAGTACCTTGTGTGAATCAAACGTCGCAACGTAACTGGGTGACTATAAAGATGCTCTACAGGTATCTCCGAGGGTGTCTGTTGGGTTGGCATGGATCAAGACTGGGATTTGTTACTCCGTGTGACGGAGAGGTATCTCAGGGCCCACTCGGTAATACAACATCACAATGAGCCTTGCAAGCAATGTGACTAAAGTGTTAGCCATGAGATCTTGTATTACGGAACGAGTAAAGAGACTTGCCGGTAACGAGATTGAACTAGGTATAGAGATACCGACGATCGAATCTCGGGCAAGTAACATATCGAAGAACAAAGGGAACAGCATACGGGATTAACTGAATCCTTGACATAGAGGTTCGACCGATAAAGATCTTCGTAGAATATGTAGGAGCCAATATGGGCATCCAGGTCCCACTATTGGTTATTGATCGTAGCGGTGTCTTGTTCATGTCTACATAGTTCTCGAACCCGCAGGGTCTACACACTTAACGTTTGGTGACGATTAGTATAGTTGAGTTATTTTGTTGGTGACCGAAGGTTGTTCGGAGTCCCGGATAAGATCCCGGACATGACGAGGATCTCCGGAAGAGTCCGGAGGTAAAGATTGATATATGTGATAATAGTGTTTTGATCTCCGGAAGGGTTCCGGAATTCACCGGAAGGGGTTCCGGATGTTTACCGAAGTGTTCGGGTGCAGCAACACTTTATATGAGCCAAAGGGGTAAAGCCCACGAGGTATTGGAAAGTGCAAAAGGAAGTTTTGCTGCTGCCTTAAGCGGTACTACCGCTGGTAAGGCAGTACTACCGCGTAAGCGGTACTACCGCTTGTGTGAAGCGGTACTACCGCACAAGCGGTACTACCGCTCGTGAGCGGTACTACCGCTTGTACGCGATACTGCTGGAATCTGAGTTAGACTCTTTCCGTGCGGGCCAAACCGACCTTGTCCGGGCAAAACCGACCTTGTGGAGGCTTTCTCTCCAAGTTTAGACCCCAGGGCTCAACATATAAATAGAGGGGCAGGGCTAGCACACGGGACACATCAAGATTTCCCAAGCCGTGTGCCGGCAACCCTAACCCTCTAGTTTCTCCCGTCATAATCTCCGTAGTGCTTGGCGAAGCCCTGCAGAGATTGTTCCTCACCACCATCACCACGCCGTCGTGCTGTCAGAACTCATCTACTCCTTCATCATCGCTCGCTGGATCGAGGAGGTGAAGGCGTCATCAAGCCGTACGTGTGTTGAACGCGGAGGTGCCATCCGTTCGGCACTAGTTCGTGATCGGATCGAGGGACGACTTGCGATTTGGATCGCGGAGACGTTCGACTACATCAACCGCGTTTCTTAACGCTTCCGCTTAGCGATCTACAAGGGTATGTAGATTCACTCTCCATCTCGTAGATGCTCATCACCATGGATAGATCTTGTGTGTGCGTAGGAAAATTTTTGTTTCCCATGCAACGTTCCCCAACAGTGGCATCTGAGCTAGGTCTATGTGTAGATGAGATCTCGAGTAGAACACAAAGGAGTTTGTGGGCGTTGATATTCAGATTGCTTCCTCCCTTCGTCTTTTCTTGTTTTGGCGGTATTGTGGGATGAAGCGGCTCGGACCAACATTACTCGTACGCTTACGAGAGACCGGTTCCTTCAACTGACATGTAACTTCGTTGCATAAAGATGGCTAGCGGGTGTCTGTTTCTCCCACTTTAGTCGGATCGGATTTGACAAAGGCGGTCCTTGAGAAGGTTGAAAAGCAATTTTTATATCACCGTTGTGGTTTTTGCGTAGGTAAGAATCGTTCTTGCTAGATACCCGTAGCAGCCACGTAAAACTTGCAACAACAATTAGAGGACGTCTAACTTGTTTTTGCAGGGTATGTTGTGATGTGATATGGCCAAGTACATGATGAGATATATGTGATGTATGAGATGATCATGTGTTGTATTGAATATCACGACTTGCATGTCGATGAGTACGGCAACTGGTAGGAGCCATAGAGTTGTCTTTAATTATTTTTGCCGTTTTTGCTTTACTTTATCGCTATGAGTTAGCAATAGTCGTGGAAGCAACAGTCGGCGCGACGACCTCATGGCGACACGTTGATGGAGATCAAGATGATGGAGATCATGGTGTCATGCCGGTGACGATGGAGATCATGCCGGTGCTTTGGAGATGGAGATCAAAAGCACAAGTTCATGGCCATATCATGTCACTTATGATTTGCATGTGATCTTAATCCTTTTATGTATCTTGTTTTGCTTAGGACGACGGTAGCATTATAAAGTGATCCCTCACTTAAATTTCAAGAAAAATTGTGTTCTCCCCGAGTGTGCACCGTTGCGAAAGTTCGTCGTTTCGAGACACCACGTGATGATCGGGTGTGATAGACTCTACGTTCACATACAACGGGTGCAAGCCAGTGTTGCACATGCGGAACACTTGGGTTAAACTTGACGAGCCTAGCATGTACAGACATGGCCTCGGAACACAAGAGACCGAAAGGTCGAACATGAGTCATATAGTAGATATGATCAACATGAAGATGTTCACCATTGAAACCACCTCAACTCACGTGATGATCGGACTTGAGTTGGTGGATTTGGATCATGCTACACTCGAATGACCGGAGGGATGTCAATTTGAGTGGGAGTTTTAAGTAATATGATTAACTAAACTCATTATCTTGAACAATAGTCTAAGTTGTCTTTGCTATATTTATGTTGTAGATCATGGCTTGCGCAGTAGCACCCCTGAATTTTAATGCGTTCCTAGAGAAAGCTAAGTTGAAAGATGATGGAAGTAACTTTGTGGACTGGGCCCGTAATCTAAGGATTATCCTTACGGCTTCCCAAAGGGCTTATGTCCTTGATGCACCGCTTGGTGATCCACCCGCTCCAGTTGAGTCTCTAGACGTTGTGAACGCCTGGCAGGCTCGTTCTGAAGATTACTCAATAGTTCAATGTGCAATATTGTATGGCTTAGAACCGGGACTTCAAAGACGTTTTGAACATCATGGAGCATATGAGATGTTCCAGGAGTTGAAGTTTATCTTTCAGAAGAATGCCCGGATCGAGAGGTATGAGATCTCCGATAAGTTTGATGCTTGCAAGATGGAGGAGAACGGGTCTATCAGTGATCACGTACTCAGAATGTCTGGGTACTCCACCCGTCTGGCTGAATTGGGGATGCCCCTTCCGCCAGAGGCTATCACTGACAGAGTTCTTCAATCATTGCCACCTAGCTACAAGAGCTTTGTGTTGAACTATAACATGCACGGGATGAACAAGTCAGTCGCTGAGCTGTTTGCGATGCTGAAAGCCGCTGAGTCTGAAATTCAGAAGGAGCATCAAGTGTTGATGGTCAATAAAACCACTAGTTTCAAGAAAAATGGCAAGGGTAAGAAGTGTAACTCCAAGAAGAGTGGCAAAGCAGTTGCTCCTCCCGTGAAGAAACCCAAGGCTGGACCCAAACCAGAAACTATGTGCTTTCATTGCAAGGGAACTGGACACTGGAAGCGGAACTGCCCCAAGTATTTGGCTAACAAGAAGGCAGCCAACAACAAACAAGGTATATATGATATACATGGTATTGATGTGTACCTTACCAACTCTCGTTGTAGTGCCTGGGTATTTGATACCGGTGCGGTTGCTCACATTTGCAACTCTAAACAGGAACTGCGGAATAGACGGAGGCTGGCAAAGGATGAAGTGATGATGCGCGTGGGAAATGGTTCCAAGGTTGATGTGATCGCCGTCGGCACGCTCGCTCTTCAATTACCATCGGGATTAGTGATGAACCTGAATAATTGTTATTTAGTGCCTGCGTTAAGCATGAACATTATATCTGGATCTTGTTTATTGCGAGACGGTTACTCATTTAAATCAGAGAATAATGGCCGTTCTATTTATATGAGTAATATCTTTTATGGTCATGCACCCGAAGTGAGGGGTTTATTCTTATTGAATCTCGATAGTAATGATACACATGTTCATAACATTGATGCGAAAAGATGTAGAATTGATAATGATAATACCACTTTCTTGTGGCACTGCCGTTTAGGTCATATTGGCATAAAACGCATGAGGAAGCTCCATGCTGATGGACTTTTGGAGTCACTTGATTTTGAATCACTTGACACATGTGAGCCATGCCTCATGGGCAAGATGACTAAAATGCCGTTCTCTGGAACAATGGAACGGGCAAGTGACTTGTTGGAAATCATACATACTGATGTGTGCGGTCCGATGAGTATTGAGGCACGCGGTGATTATCGTTACTTTCTCACCTTCACTGATGACTTAAGTAGATATGGGTATATTTACTTAATGAAACACAAGTCTGAAACGTTTGAAAAGTTCAAACAATTTCAGAGTGAAGTTGAGAATCATCGTAACAAGAAGATTAAATTCCAACGATCTGATCGAGGAGGAGAATATCTGAGTTATGAGTTTGGAAGTCACTTAAGACAATGTGGAATTGTTTCACAACTGACACCGCCTGGAACACCACAGCGTAATGGTGTGTCCGAACGTCGTAATCGAACCTTATTGGATATGGTGCGATCTATGATGTCTCTTGCCAATCTGCCACTATCGTTTTGGGGTTATGCATTAGAGACAGCTGCATTCACTTTAAATAGGGCACCATCGAAATCCGTTGAGACGACGCCATATGAACTTTGGTTTGTCAAAAAACTTCAGCCTGAAAAGCTGGAACCCAAAGCGGAGAAATGTGTCTTCATAGGATACCCAAAAGAGACAGTTGGGTATACCTTCTACCTCAGATCTGAAGGCAAAGTGTTTGTCGCTAAAAACAGAACGTTTCTTGAGAAAGAGTTTCTCTCGAAAGATTTGAGTGGGAGGAAGATAGAACTTGATGAGGTTGTTGAACCTTTACTTCAACCTAAAAGTAGCGCAGCGCAGAAAGATGTTTCTATAGAGCCTACATCAGCTGAAGAGGAAGTTAATGATGATGATCATGAATCTTTGGATCAAGTTACTATCGAACCTCATAGGTCGACAAGGACGCGTACTGCTCCTGAGTGGTACGGCAACCCTGTCTTAGAGGTCATGTTGTTGGACAACGATGAACCTACGAGCTATGGAGAAGCGATGATGGGCCTGGATTCCGAGAAGTGGTTAGAGGCCCTGAAATCCGAGATGGGATCCATGTATGAAAACAAAGTGTGGACTTTGGACGTATTACCTGAAGGGCGTAAGGCCATTCAGAACAAATGGATCTTTAAGAGGAAGACGGACGCGGCCGGTAATGTCACCGTCTATAAAGCTCGACTTGTGGCAAAGGGTTTTTCACAAGTTCAAGGAGTTGACTACGATGAGACCTTCTCACCCGTAGCGATGCTTAAGTCCGTCAAAATCATGTTAGCAATAGCTGCCTTTTTCGATTATGAAATTTGGCACATGGATGTCAAAACAGCGTTCCTTAATGGTTTCCTTAAGGAAGAGTTGTATATGATGCAACCAGAAGGTTTTGTCGATCCAGAGAATGCTGACAAAGTTTGCAAACTCCAGCGATCCATTTATGGACTGGTGCAAGCATCTCGGAGTTGGAATCTTCGCTTTGATGAGGTGATCAAAGCGTTCGAGTTTATACAAGTTTACGGAGAAGCTTGTATTTACAAGAAAGTGAGTGGGAGCTCTATAGCGTTTCTAATATTATATGTGGATGACATATTACTGATTGGAAACAATATAGAAATGTTGGAAAGCATGAAGGAATATTTCAACAAGAGTTTTTCAATGAAGGACCTAGGAGAAGCTGCTTTCATATTAGGCATCAAGATCTATAGAGATAGATCGAGACGCTTAATAGGACTTTCACAAAGCACATACCTTGACAAAGTTTTGAAGAAGTTCAAAATGGATCAGTCCAAGAAGGGGTTCTTGCCTGTTTTGCAAGGTGTGAAGTTGAGTAAGACTCAATGCCCAGTGACTGCAGAAGATAGAAAAAAGATGAGTGTCATCCCCTATGCTTCAGCCATAGGCTCTATCATGTATGCAATGCTGTGCACAAGACCCGATGTCAGCCTTGCCATAAGTATGGTCGGAAGGTTTCAAAGTGATCCAGGAATGGAACACTGGACGGCGGTCAAGAATAACCAGAAGTACCTGAAAAGGACTAAGGACATGTTTCTCATTTATGGAGGTAATCAAGAGCTCGTCGTAAAGGGTTACGTCGATGCAAGCTTTGACACTGATCCGGATGACTCTAAGTCACAAACCAGATACGTATTTATTCTTAATGGGGGTGCGGTTAGCTGGTGCAGTTCCAAGCAAAGCGTGGTAGCTGATTCTACATGCGAAACGGAGTACATCGCTGCCTCGAAGGCGGCGAAGGAAGGTGTCTGGATGAAGGGGTTCATGACAGATCTTGGAGTAGTGCCTAGTGCGCTTAACCCAATGACTCTGTTTTGTGATAATACTGGTGCCATTGCTCTAGCCAAGGAACCAAGATTTCACAAGAGGACCAGACACATAAAGCGACGTTTCAATTCCATCCGCGATTACATCAAGGAGGACGACATAAATATTTGCAAAGTACACACGGATCTGAATGTTGCAGATACGATGACTAAACCTCTTCCAAGGGCTAAACATGAACAACACCAGAACTGCATGGGTGTTCGATTCATTACAATGTAAATCACATAGTGATGTGAACTAGATTATTGACTCTAGTGCAAGTGGGAGACTGTTGGAAATATGCCCTAGAGGCAATAATAAATTGGTTATTATTATATTTCCTTGTTCATAATAATCGTTTATTATCCATGCTATAATTGTATTGATTGGAAACTCAAATACATGTGTGGGTACATAGACAACAATGTGTCCCTAGTAAGCCTCTAGTTGGCTAGCTCGTTGATCAAAAGATGGTGAAGGTTTCCTAGCCATGGACATAAGATGTCATTTGATAACGGGATCACATCATTAGGAGAATGATGTGATGGACAAGACCCAAACTATAAACATAGCATATGATCGTGTCAGTTTATTGTTATTGTTTTCTGCATGTCAAGTATCTGTTCCTATGACCATGAGATCATGCAACTCCCTGACATCGGAGGAGTACCCTGTGTGTATCAAACATCGCAACGTAACTGGGTGACTATAAAGATGCTCTACAGGTATCTCCGAGGGTGTCTGTTGGGTTGGCATGGATCAAGACTGGGATTTGTTACTCCGTGTGACGGAGAGGTATCTCAGGGCCCACTCGGTAATACAACATCACAATGAGCCTTGCAAGCAATGTGACTAAAGTGTTAGCCACGAGATCTTGTATTACGGAACGAGTAAAGAGACTTGCCGGTAACGAGATTGAACTAGGTATAGAGATACCGACGATCGAATCTCGGGCAAGTAACATACCGAAGAACAAAGGGAACAGCATACGGGATTAACTGAATCCTTGACATAGAGGTTCGACCGATAAAGATCTTCGTAGAATATGTAGGAGCCAATATGGGCATCCAGGTCCCGCTATTGGTTATTGATCGTAGAGGTGTCTCGGTCATGTCTACATAGTTCTCGAACCCGCAGGGTCTCCACACTTAACGTTTGGTGACGATTAGTATAGTTGAGTTATTTTGTTGGTGACCGAAGGTTGTTCGGAGTCCCGGATAAGATCCCGGACATGACGAGGATCTCTGGAAGAGTCCGGAGGTAAAGATTGATATATGTGATAATAGTGTTTTGATCTCCGGAAGGGTTCCGGAATTCATCGGAAGGGGTTCCGGATGTTCACCGAAGTGTTCAGGTGCAGCAACACTTTATATGAGCCAAAGGGGTAAAGCCCACGAGGTATTGGAAAGTGCAAAAGGAAGTTTTGCTGCTGCCTTAAGCGGTACTACCGCTGGTAAGGCAGTACTACCGCGTAAGCGATACTACCGCTTGTGTGAAGCGGTACTACCGCACAAGCGGTACTACCGCTCGTGAGCGGTACTACCGCTTGTACGCGATACTGCTGGAATCCGAGTTAGACTCTTTCCGTGCGGGCCAAACCGACCTTGTGCGGGCAAAACCGACCTTGTGGAGGCTTTCTCTCCAAGTTTAGACCCCAGGGCTCAACATATAAATAGAGGGGCAGGGCTAGCACACGGGACACATCAAGATTTCCCAAGCCGTGTGCCGGCAACCCTAACCCTCTAGTTTCTCCCGTCATAATCTCCGTAGTGCTTGGCGAAGCCCTACAGAGATTGTTCCTCACCACCATCACCATGCCGTCGTGCTGTCAGAACTCATCTACTGCTTCATCATCGCTCGCTGGATCGAGGAGGTGAAGGCGTCATCAAGCCGTACGTGTGTTGAACGCGGAGGTGCCGTCCGTTCGGCACTAGTTCGTGATCGGATCGAGGGACGACTTGCGATTTAGATCGCGGAGACGTTCGACTACATCAACCGCGTTTCTTAACGCTTCCGCTTAGCGATCTACAAGGGTATGTAGATTCACTCTCCATCTCGTAGATGCTCATCACCATGGATAGATCTTGTGTGTGTGTAGGAAATTTTTTGTTTCCCATGCAACGTTCCCCAACACCAGGATGTGCAATGATGCTAGCGTAACATGTATACAAATGATGAACGGTGGCTGAGGCACAAATACTATGTCAGCTATATGATCATGCAGAGCAATATGACAATGACGATGTGTGTCATAAAAACGGAACGGTGGAAGTTGCATGGCAATATATCTCGGAATGGCTATGGAAATGCCATGATAGGTAGGTATGGTGGCTGTTTTGAGGAAGATATAAGGAGGCTTATGTGTGATAGAGCGTATCATATCATGGGGTTTGGATGCACTGGCGAAGTTTGCACCAACTCTCGATGTGAGAATGGGCAATGCACGGTACTGAAGAGGCTAGCAAATTGCGGAAATGTGAGAGTGCGTATAATCCATGGACTCACATTAGTCATAAAGAACTCATATACTTATTGCAAAAGTTTATTAGCCCTCGAAGCAAAGTACTACTATGCATGCCCCTAGGGGGATAGATTGGTAGGACAAGTCCATCGCTCGTCCCCGACCGCCACTCATAAGGTAGACAATCAAGAATAAATCATGCTCCAACTTCTTAGCATAACGACAGATCATACATGCATGCTTCCGGAATCACAAACCTTAACACCAATATTCTTACTAAACCACAATTATCTACTAGCACCTCCCACATATTACCATCTTAATATCGCAAAACTATTGCAAGGAATAAACTTATCACATTCAGTGATCTATATGAAAGTTTTTATTATATCCCTCTTGAATACCTATCATATCAGGACCAAATTCATAACCCGTGCATATTACCATTCCTAATCATTAGACTCTCAAAAATATATAAGTGAAGCATGAGAGTGCAACTATTTCTTTAAAAATATAACCACCGCCGTGCTCTAAAAGATATAAGTGAAGCACTAGAGCAACTGCCTAGCTCAAAAGATATAAGTGAAGCACATAGAGTATTCTAACAAATCACGAATAATGTGTGTCCCTCTAAAAAAGGTGTGTTCAACAAAGATTATTGTGACAAACTAAAAAGCAAACAAAAGCAAACAAACTATATCACAAGACACTCCAAGTAAAACACATATCAGGTGATGAATAAAAATATAGCTCCAAGTGAGTTACCGATAGATTGTAGACGAAAGAGGGGATGCCTTCCGGGGCATCCCCAAGCTTAGACGCTTGAGTATTCCTTGAATATTACCTTGGGGTGCCTTGGGCATCCCCAAGCTTAGGCTCTTGCCGCTCCTTATTCCTTTATCCATCATAGTCTCACCCAAAACTTGAAAACTTCAGCACACAAAACTCAACAGAAACCTCGTGAGATCCATTAGTATAACAAACAAACCTTAAATTTTAGGTACTGTTGTAAATTGATTCATATTTAATATTGGCATAATGCTACTGTACTCCAACTTCTCCATGACTCATAACCCCCGATACGATCCATAGATTCATCAAAATAAGCAAACTATGCAACAAAAATAGAATCTGTCTAAAACAGAACAGTCTGTAAAGATCTATTTAAAAGCCATACTTCTGTAACTCAAAAAATTCTGAAAAATTAGGACAACGTAAAAAATTCATATTCCAATACTTTGTAAAAAAATAGATTTTTCTGATGCTCCAGTACAAAATTAAAATTCCAGCACTGGACGCAAAACTTTCTGTTTTCCAAACAGCATCAATTATACTATCATCAACATCATCCCAAAGGCATTACTTGGAAAAAACACTAATTAAAAGATAAAAACACAATCATAACAGAGGCTATAATAGTGTAAACACACAAGAACAGAAAGTTTTGGGTTGTCTCCCAACAAGCTCTTTCTTTTTAGCCATTAAGATAGGCTTCGAGATTTTAATGATGCTCACACAAAAGATAATAATTGAATCATAATGAAAGGATCATATAGCATTTAAGAAACATATTTAAGTCTAACATACTTCCTATGCATAGGCATTTTATAGGCAAACAAATTATCAAGACAAAAAGTATCTAGCATATGCAAGGAAGAAGAACGAAGCATTAACAATTTGAACTTCAAGAGAGGTAATTGAGTAACATGAAAATTTCTACAACCATATTTTCCTCTGTCATAATAATAACCATGTAGGATCATAGTAAAATTCAACAATATAGCTATCATATAAAATATTATCTTCACAATCCACATGCATAAAAGTTTTATAATCTTTCAAGATAGTGGGATTAACCTCAACTAAAGTCATGACCTCTCCAAACCCACTTTTATAAAAAAAATCATCAGATTGAACACTCTCCAAAGTAGTGGGATCATTATTACCTAAAGTTGAGACTCTTCCAAACCCACTTTTAATAGTATTGCAAATTTTATTATCAATAACATATTTATCATGAGGCTTAAATAAATTTTCAAGATCATAGGCAGCATCATCACCCCCAATCATGATCATTGCAATAAGTAGTGCACATAACAAAAGTTTCATCCCCAAGCTTGTAGCTTTGCATATCATTAGCACAATTGACATTAATAGAATTTATAATAACATCATTGCAATCATACTTTTCATTCAAGGAGCTATCAAGTATGGGTGCTATAGTAATAATTTCATTTTTAACATAAGGAACTATAGCAAGTTCATCTCTATACGCATCATTAATATTGGCATCATGGCCATAAGAATAGCAAGCATCACATTCATCAAGAGGGGATATTTCAATCAAATCAACGGAATCATAATTATCTATGGATTCATGCATATCATTATTTTCTTCCAAAGTAGCAGACATTCTCTCAATAAATTCATTAACATAGGCATTAGGAGCATAGTTTTCATAGCAATACATAAGTATGTCAAAATTTTCAGATTTGTAGAGAGTAGCATCATACTTTTCTATCAAAGAAGCAACTTCATAAGCACCCTTAAAAGCAACAAATTCTTCAATTTTTTTGATATCATAGTAACTATAAACACCCTTGGCATAAGAAGATAGGATTTCATTATCATTAAACTCACATAGGTAGGGAAGGTGTTTTTTAGGGTTCTTAGAGAAAAAAGTAAAATCATAAATTTCACATAGATTCCAGGCATAGCATAGCAAACAATTTATTTGATTCCATAAGAGTCTCCCTTTTTGAGACAAACGGTGATGCACAAAATGAGCATGCTCATATAATGATTTTCCCTCAACTAAACTAGTTGGGGTTTCGGCACAAGCACAAATGGATCGGAGACGATCCAAGTAGAAAACTTTAAGTGGATCCATAGTATCTTAAATTTTTGTTTTATTTTTTGTTCTTGGGTGTTTGGCATGAAGGCAATAAAAGCAAGCAAGCAAGCAAATAAAATATTTTTGTGTTTTTGTAAAATTGTTTTAGAAGTGGGGGAGATGAAAACGAGAGGCAAATGCAAATAAAAGGCAAATAAAATAAATGCAAGTGGGTGATAGTTTGTGCGAAGGTACTTGATAAATTTTGGTGATGTCTCCCTGACAACGGCACCAGAAATTCTTCCTGCTACTTGTAGATTGCGTTGGTATTTCCCCGAAGAGGAGAGGATGATGCAGTATAGTAGAGATAAGTATTTCCCTCAGTTAAGAACCAAGGTTATCAATCCAGTAGGAGAACCAGGCAAAATTCTGATAAGCGCAGCTGCACACACAAAAGCAAGTACTTGCACCCAACGCAAATAAGAGGGTTGTCAATCCTCTTAGCGGTTATTTCCAAGGATTAATTCTGATAGTAATAGATAGATAAACTAAAATACTAAATAAAATGAAGGTAAATAAATTGCAGCAAGGTATTTTTAGGTTTTATATATATGATAAAGTAGACCCGGGGGCCATAGTTTTCACTAGAGGCTTCTCTCTCGAACACATAGCATACGGTGGGTAAAAAAAATACTGTTGGGCAATTAATAGAAAAGCAAATAATTATGACGGATTCATGGCAATGATCATGTATATAGGCATCACGTCCGAGACAAGTAGACCGACTCCTGCCTACATCTACTACTATTACTCCACCCATCGACCGCTATCCAGCATGCATCTAGGGTATTAAGTATGAAACAGAGTAACGCCTTAAGCAAGATGACATGATGTAGACAAAGTAAACTCAAGCAATATGATTAAACCCCATCTTTTTATCCTTAATGGCAACAATACAAATACATGTCATGTCCCCTTCTGTCACTGGGATTGAGCACCGCAAGATTGAACCCATCACAAAGCACCTCTCCCATTGCAAGATAAATCAATGTAGTAGGCCAAACCAAATCGATAGATCGGAGAGAAATACAAAGCTATAATAACCATGCATAAAAGAGTTTAGAGAAGACTCAAATATTTCTCATGAATAATCAAATCATAAACTCACAATTCATCGGATCCAACAAACACACCTCAAAAGAAGATTACATCGGATAGAACTCCAAGATCATCGAGGAGAACATGGTATTGAAGGTCAAAGAGAGAGAAGAAGCCATCTAGCTACTAGCTATGGACCCGTAGGTCTATGGTAAACTACTCACACATCATCGGAAGGGCAGAGTACCGGAAAAGGCCTCCAGATGGGATCACGGAAGAACAGTGGCTTGCGGCGGCTGAAAGGTTTTATCTTCTGTCCCTCTGGTATATTGGGAATATTTGGAAATTTATAGCATTGGAATTAGGTCAAGAGGGGCTACGAGGGGCACACAAGCCTGGGGGGCGCACCCTCCAGGATTGTCGCCTCCTCGTGGCTCTTCTGGTCTTCTCCCGAAGCTTCGTGGGTCTCTTCTGGTCCAGAAAAAATTAATCCAAAGTTTTTTTCTCGTTTGGACACTTTTTGATAATGATTTTTTGAAAAGGCAAAAACAAGCAGAAAACATCAACTGGCACTGAGCACTGGGTTAATAGGTTAGTCCCAAAAAATGATATATAATGGCATATAATTGCATATAAAACATCCAAGATTGATACTATAATAGCATGGAACAATCAAAAATTATAGATACGTTGGACATGTATCAATGGGGTATTTTTTTAGCTTGCCTCTACACGATACAACTTGTTTTTATAGCCACCTTGTCTGTGGCAGACCAGCAGCCCATTTGCTGGGTGGCCCAACCTGCTGAAAACAGCACTTGTCAAAGCCCAAAACCAATGTAGTAGTATGTTTTTTAGAGGCCAAAAACAATATGGTGGGGGCTGAGCAGGGCGGTTCAACCAGCTAGGTACCAGATGTCAGTCTGAAATCTGCTGTGTTCCCTGTGTGTTTGAGCGTGATGATGTGCTGGGTCATTCGTGTAGGATACAGTCGAGCTGATGCCGTGTAGTGTTCGTGTGTTAGTAGGCTAGTTAGCGATCAGTGCTTGTAAAGACTGAGCAAAAGATAAATAAGAATTGATGTGCCCTTGCAACCCTAACAAGCAGGTGCCATTCTTCTCAAGACGATGGTGTGCCGTTTGACACTCACACGTCACAAGCCCACAGTATACATTCTAACAAGTTCACTCCCAAGTACAACATAAAAGGTAAACATTCAGATCAAACTCAGGTTCACAGGATAAGTTCATATTAATAGCCAACATTCACAGTCAACTCCTCAAAATATTCACATATACACAAGTTCAGCATGTTTATGCATCCAAATGATTGAGAGATCACAAGCCAATATTCATAGCCAACATTCACAATCAACAACTCAAAAGATTCACATATACAAGTTCAACATGTTTATGCATCCAAATGATTGAGAGATCACATCCAATATCCTCCATTGACACACTTTAATTACCTGGGGTGCAGACTGGTTAAGTGGTGCTCACTCGGTGGTACTTCTTGTTAAAATTAATGCTTGTCTGAGCAAACTTTTGAGTACATAAGAGGTAGCATAGACCATCTGAACTTTGCTTGTAGGTTATCCTCATGATGGTGGCCTCAATGCCGCGAGAGGTTTGAGCATCTTGGCCACTACTTTCATCCATGCAGACAAGGAGGTGGTGGACAAAATGAACCACCCAAAGTTTTTTTTGCAGTTGAACTGAAATGGAGCATCCCTGGGGTGCAGACTGGTTAAGTGGTGTTCACTCTGGCACTTCTTCTTGTCAACATCGATGCTTGTCTGAATGAACTTTGGAGTACATAGGAGCCAGCATACGTATCTGACCATCTGATCTTTTTGTGTAGTTCTACTGAAACCGGCCAACGTAACGCTTTGCTGGTAAGGTCTTTCCATTAATGTTGCATGCGGTTTGGATGGGGTAAGTTCTCAGTTCGGAGATTGACATTGAACATTATGATGATAGACTTAATGTTGCCTGCGAGTTGAGACTCCAAGTTACTCCTTTTATAAAGCTATGCTGCCTTAATACCTCTCCAACGTATCTATAATTTTTTATTGTTTCATGCTATAATATTATCAATCTTGGATACTTTATATGCTTTATATGCAATTTTATATCATTTTTTGGGAACTGACCTATTAACTCAGTGCCCAATGCCAGTTGCTGTTTTTTGCCCGTTTTTTGGTTTTTCAGGAAATCCATACCAAACGAAGTCCAAATGGAAATATAACTTTAAAATGATTTTTTCTGGACCAGAAGGGACCCTAGAAGCTTCGGGAGGAGGTCAGAAGACGTACGGGAGAGCCATGAGCTCACATGGCACGCCCCTGGGGGGGCGCCACCCGAGCTCGTGGGTCCCACGCAACTCTGTTTGACCTAATTCCACTTCTATAAATTCCCAAATATTACAAAACCAACAGAGAGCCACCCGAAATAACTTTTCCGGCACCACAAGTTTCTGTTCTTCCACGATCCCATCTGGAGGCCTTTTCCGGTGATGTGTTGGAGGGGGAACCGATCACGGAGGGCTTCTACATCAACCTTGCTGCCCTTCCGATGATGTGTGAGTAGTTTACCCACAGACCTACGGGTCCATAGCTAGTACCTAGATGGCTTCTTCTCTCTCTTTGATATTCAATACAAAGTTCTCCATGATCTCCAGGGAGTTCTATCCGATGTAATCTTCTTTTAAGGTGTGTTTGTTAGGATCCGATGAATTGTGGGTTTATGATCAGATTATTCATTGAAAGTTATAGAGTCTTTGATGTACTTTATTATGCATGATTGTTATAGCTTTGTATTTGTCTCCGATATATCCGTTTGGTTTGGCCAACTAGATTGATTTATATTAAGTGGGAGAGGTGCTTTGTGATGGGTTCAATCTTGCGGTGTCCTCACCCAATGACAGTAGGGGTAGCGAGGCGCATATTTGTATTGTTGCCATTAAGAATAAAACGATGGGGTTTATTCATATTGCTTAAGTTTATTCTGTCTACATCATGTCATCTTGCTTAAAGTGTTACTATGTTTGTTATGAACTTAATACCATAGATGCAAGCTGGATAATGGTCGATTGGTGGAGTAATAGTAGTAGATGTAGGCAGGAGTCGGTCTACTTGTCACAGACGTGATGCCTATATACATGATCATTGCCATGAATAACGTCATAACTATGCGCTTTTCTATCAATTACCCAACAATAATTCGTTTACCCACCGTATGTTATTTTCCGAGAGAGAAGCCTCTAGCGAAAACTATGGCCCCCAGGTCTACCTTTTATTATATTAGAAACCCCTAATTTCCTTTGTTGCAATTTATTTACTTTTTATTTACTTTGCAATTTATACTTCTACCATAACCAGTTTTGATCCTTGCAAATAACGAGTACAAGGGGATTGACAACCCTCTTGCCCGCGTTGGGTGAAAGTATTTGTATGTTTGTGTGCAGGTGCTGTTTGACTAGGATTTGTTTGGTTCTCCTATTGGTTCGATAACCTTGGTTCTCACTGAGGGAAATACTATCCGCTACTATATTGCTTCACCCTTCCTCTTCGGGGAGAATCCCAATGCAGCTGACAAGTAGCATGCCTCATCTTGGGTCTGTAGCTCGCCAAGACTTACCTCGCAAGAAAGAAAGGAGGCAGTGAAGGCAATGAACCACCCATTGTGATTGCCATGCTTATTATCTACTCGTGGATTAGATTAATCGAAAAGGTGCCAATATATCCAGCAGTCAAGGATCCATGTTTGCATAGATATCGAGGAAGTGAGATTTACTATAATAGTGGCACTAGTTCACTAAACATATACTAACAAATAGAAGCATTGTGATTATCTTATTGGCTAAAGATAGCGACGTAGTAGCCTTTCTTGAAGGGTGGTATTAGTTTATTTTATTAGTGGCATAGGCTCATCACCCAAAGAATTGGCGTGTACATAAGTTGCATTAGATTAACATGCCAAACTAAAGCACTTTCTCATGACAGTAGCAAAACAGTAGCACAATACCAAATTACCAATGGATATGACAAAGCACAATAATCTGGATGAAGGCCGTAGGCCGGTACCAACCTGTGTGAGGAAGCTTATAAATTAGTACTTCCTTTGACTGGAAGCAGAGATAACCGACTGACGGGAAAGTAAGGAGGCAGTTGAGGCAATGAACCACCCAAAGTCTTTGTGCAGTTCCACTAAAATCGAGCATCCCTGTTGGCACATATATTGAGAAAGTGAGATTATTATAATAGTGGCACTAGTTGATGAAACATACACTAACAAATAGAAGCATCCTCATTATCTTAATGGGTAAAGATAGCAACGTAGTAGCCTTGCTTAAAGAGAGGTATTAGTATATTTTATCAGTGCCAATTAGCTCAACACACAAAAGATTGCCATGTATCACCGGTTGCAAAGATTTAATGTGTAAAGATAAAGCACTTTCTCATGACAGTAGCAAAACAGTTGCACGATACCAATAGAGATGACAGTACACTAATCTGGATTAAGGACATAGGCCGGTACCAACCTGCACGAGGAAGCTTATTCAAGTAATTCTAGAAGAAAAGATAAAGCACTGACTAGAATCATTCAATAGTATCCTTTTGTGAGATTATATCAAGAGATTATCAAGCACTTCTAGCAGAGATAAAGCACCGGCTAGAATACAATCCATAGTATCCTCTTGTGCAGCTCCACTAAAATGTACGATTGACACAACATGATCCCTGTTTGCACAAAGTAGGAACGAGGTGAAACCTTCATTAGGTTAGTGAGAAATGATAGAAAGACATGAGCATATTACTTTAACCGTAGCATCAAATCATGATGACAATAAAGTAGGAAAACATTGGTGGCAATGAAGTGACATACAAAACGATAGAATTACTATCTAATGACACTACCAAGATAGCAGCAACATAGCAATACAGCACCACTAGCAAGATGTAAGGATAACAAAGGATGGTACCAGCGAGTGATCCTTCTTCATTTCCTCCTTCTTCTTCTTCGTCTTCCTCTTCTTGGTCTGTTCCCCTTTCTCCTCACCAATTGGTGAAACCAAGGACATGATTTGCCTTCAATGTCAGATTTGGTTTTGTCAGTGAGGGAGTACAAGTATACTAGTAAACAATAGCATTATTTTCTCATGACCGTAGCAAAATAGAGGTGAATACGTGCACTAAATATCATTCTTACCTAAGGGAAGGTTTTGGTGCCAATATGGATGATGAGGTTTGGAGCACAGATCTCCCTTTGTGCAGTTCCACTAAAATCGAGCATCCCTGTTGACACATATATTGAGAAAGTGAGATTATTATAATAGTGGCACTAGTTGATGAAACATACACTAACAAATAGAAGCATCCTCATTATCTTAATGGGTAAAGATAGCAACATAGTAGCCTTGCTTAAAGAGAGGTATTAGTATATTTTATCAGTGCCAATTAGCTCAACACACAAAGCATTGCCATGTATCACCAGTTGCAAAGATTTAATGTGTAAAGATAAAGCACTTTCTCATGACAGTAGCAAAACAGTAGCACGATACCAATAGAGATGACAACACACTAATCTGGATTAAGGACATAGGCCGGTACCAACCTGAACGAGGAAGCTTATTCAAGTAATTCTAGAAGAAAAGATAAAGCACTGACTAGAATCATTCAATAGTATCCTTTTGTGAGATTCTATCAAGAGATTATCAAGCACTTCCAGCAGAGATAAAGCACCGGCTGGAATACAATCCATAGTATCCTCTTGTGCAGCTCCACTAAAATGTACGATTGACACAACATGATCCCTGTTTTCACAAAGTAGGAACGAGGTGAAACCTTCATTAGGTTAGTGAGAAATGATAGAAAGACAATAGCATATTACTTTAACAGTAGCATCAAATCATGATGACAATAAAGTAGGAAAACATTGGTGGCAATGAAGTGACATACAAAACGATAGAATTACTATTTAATGACACTACCAAGATAGCAGCAACATAGCAATACAGCACCACTAGCAAGATGTAAGGATAACAAAGGATGGTACCAGCGAGTGATCCTTCTTCATTTCCTCCTTCTTCTTCTTCGTCTTCCTCTTCTTGGTCTGTTCCCCTTTCTCCTCACCAATTGGTGAAACCAAGGACATGATTGGCCTTCAATGTCAGATTTGGTTTTGTCAGTGAGGAAGTACAAGTATACTAGTAAACAATAGCATTATTTTCTCATGACCGTAGCAAAATAGAGGTGAATACGTGCGCTAAATATCATTCTTACCTAAGGGAAGGTTTTGGTGCCAATATGGATGATGAGGTTAGGAGCTCAGATCTCCCTTTGTGCAGTTCCACTGAAATCGACCAACGGTTCCATTGTGACATTTTAGTTGAACTGCACAAAGCATTGCTCACTTCTTTTAAGAAGTGTTTTGTGCAGTGCACCAAAAGGTCGCAATAGCAACGAGGTGAAATGGATATCCCTGTTTGCACAAAAAGCTACAAAGGAAACAATCAGAGTCTCAAACAATTAGTGGCAATAACAATTGGTTAAACTTTCATGACTAATAATAGTGGCATGGCTTCATTTTACCAGGGGCATTAGATTAAGAACAGCTAAATAGTTGCTATAAGGGCATGGGACAATGGGTGCACCAGCGCCATCTACCTCAACCGGGGCATAAAATGGTGATGCAGAGTTTGTTGCCCTGAGAGAAACAAACATCCAAGCAACATATATGGGTTGGTCCCATTTTTGTTATCTTTAGCCACCTATTCCTATGTGTTGATATCAAATCCAGTCCTGGTCATACTCTATTGCCTTGTCACCCCCAGCCCCCATTTTCTTTCCTTTTTCAACCAAGATATTGGTTGCTTATCCAGAGTGTATAGCGTTTCCCCTATATTTCCCTTTTTGACCAAGAGACCGGTTGGATAGCCAATCTGTACTATTTTCACCACCTTTCTTTCCTATTTGAACCAAGTCCTATATACATACTACATCTTTTCCCCCATTTCTTTCCTATTTGAACCAAGTACTAGATTCGACTACATGAAGTAGCTTTACCTCTAATAATAGAAAAAAATTAGGTGGCGTTAGACCAGTCGATCGAGCCTAGCTACGTGGGGGGATGAGAGGTAGAAAATGATGCACATGCAGCGACGTGGGCAGCTGGGGCAGTAGAGCAAGGCCGGTTTCGAAGGAAGATATACCTAAAGGTCATTGGGGTGTGGCTAGGTGGGGGCGGGAGGCCGGATCCGCCCACACTACGGCAGTGACGAAGGGATCGGAGGACCTCCCGCGCTAGCGCTCGATCAGAGATGATGGTGCAGCCAGCAGTGGGTCTCCTCCCTCGCCGTCGATGATGGCCTAAACGCTGCACCTCCTCCCCTTCACCAGCGGAGGGCATGCGTCTGGGTCTGTGACCAGCGGTGAGCAGTGTGTGAAGAGAGGAACCCTAGCAAGCAAACACGGAGGCTCCTGCATATATATACATATAGTGGAGTAGTTTTCTTTTTTCATTCCATAAAAATAATTGTTTAAAATTGTGTACGTGCCAGGTCGCACTTTGTATCGTTCACGTGTGGTGCTCGACCCTCCATTAAGTGAACAAACACCCCCTCATAAAGTTTGTGAACAAGCCCACGGCTCAAATTATCGGAAACGTGGGCTGCACCAACATGCAATATTATTGATATTTTCTATGCACAGTTTGATAAGTAGCAAACTTTTAATGCATATCACCAAAAATTATATTGTTGGATTCCTATTTTTATGGAGTATTGATTTTGCTAAATACAATTTATATTTTATTAGTTAAAATTATGGTCAAAATATAACAGAAAATATGAGGGGACTACTACTCAGCGGTACTAACAGTAGATACGCTTGACCGCTTGGTAGCCCCACGATCGTCGAAACTGTTTCTATGACAAGCCACTCTATTACATTGTTTCACGGGCATGCGGGCCATCAAGCATCTGGGCCCGCATGTCATCCACCAAATAATAGCGAGGTGCTACAGGCTAGACTCACCAGTCACCCTGGTGTGGCAGTCATGACCCGTCATATCACAAAACCCACACCTTTACCAGTAGTAGTAAAGTGGCCTGGTAATTTCAATGGACGAAGCAACCATCATTTCACTGGAACGCTCGCTCAATCCCTTTCTCCCCTGTCTTGAAGAAAACCACACTCCAGGCTACTCACTTCTGCCATTTTTCTTCTATAGCGACGAAGGAAAGGTGAGCGAATCAGTGATGCTGCTCTATTTTCTTTCCAAGATTCTTCTTTTTCCCAAGCACCGACCGATCATCGTGCCTATTCTTTTCCCATTGTCATTGTGATTGTGGTTTCCTTTTGATTCCTTTTTGTTTGTTAGTTTATTGATGGATCCTGGAGCACTGGGCAAAGAGTTGCCGGCGGACAACCCACTCGAGACAGAGATCTCCAGGAAGTGAGCACCGGCCAATGAGTTGGCGATGTTGGCGGGCAAACCCATGGAGACGAAGAGCTCCAAGAAACAAGCACTGGCCAAAGAGTTGACGACGTTGGCGGACAAACTCCTGAACACAGAGAGCTCCAACAACAGCAAGGGCCCCACCGTGCGTACCCCAAAAACCTTAATTGCCACCTATGAGAGGCTCAAGGCCAGGTTTGAGGAGATAGTTGCCGTCGAGGAGTAGTGTTCCCCTGGCAAGATGATGGCCCCCTTCGACGAGATGGCCCCCGGAGGGATGGGATCCCCCGGTGAGCTGCCCAAGGTAAAAAAAATATTGGCTTACCATAATTGTGGTCTTTGATTATTTGCAATGTGCTTGCTAATATGTTAGGGTTGTGCAGCTACCGGTGGACATCCTTGATGATTCCCATGGCACGGTCCGTCTTGTGGACATTGCCCCAGAGATCGATGACAAGAAATAGTTGGTCGGGCTAATCTTCCAACGTAGTTTGCATTGTGTTTAATTACCAGATGCGTGTTATCAAACCCTGTAGGGTCTGTGTGGGCAGTACTTGCTACTTTTGTTTGTTAGTGAATCATGCGAACCCTCTCTGAGTTATGGAAACAGATGTATCCTCACCAGCTTTTGATGTAATATATGGCATGCTGAGATGTAAGTTTGCACTGTCTACCATATAAGCAGGGCTTGTTTGATGATTCTTGGTGTCAAATGTCGTCTGAATCCGCGTTGTGTTAGTAGGCTAGATACTTTGTGAGCTATACAATTACTTGCAAACACTGACCGAAGAGAAACGTTGGGGCTGATGAGCTCGTTCTACACTAATAGGTTTGGCCATCGATATTTTGGAGGAAGCGTGAATGAGTAGTACTTTTGCAATGCTTACAGAGTGTGTGTGTACGTGTGTTAGAGAGGGGTAGTGGGATGAAGAGAGACCTGGAGAGAGAGAAAGGCCCTCCATTTCATTTTAGTCGGCAACAAAATCATACAGAAATGTACAAATCCTAGAACATTGGCGTACAAAAACTTTAAAACAGTGCATTTTATAATACATTTCCATGAAATCTGGACATGCGTCAAATCAACTCTGCAAGCAGTACAAAGGAGTGCTCCGACTTTATTAAAACATGGCCCACCTCACATTATCACCATATTTCTTGGAGTCCATACGCTGTTGGTGGGCGATCTCTTCCCCCCTCTTCTCCCTCCTCATCTCTCTCTTCTCAGCCGGCGCTCGGTGGGCGATTAGATTTTGGGTATCGTTGGTTTATTCAATTGCCGTCCCACATGTGTCATTGAAAGTGCAACACAACGCGTGCGTGTTCCCTTTGGTGAGCGATGTGCCAGACCGACCATGGGGGGTGCGACGCGAACGTGACAGGCGTGCTTTAAGTGTGCCGCCTTTTCCTTTTGAACTCGTGAAGTGTAACATTTTCTTTCGCTTGTTCTTGCGATCGATCGGTAGAAATCAAGATAGAAAAGATGAGCGTGGGGCTTTCCCGCCCGTTAGGCGGGCTAGTTTGGCCTAGTTGGTTTGCTCACGTACGTTCCCACATGTCAGTGATATGTCGTGAGGAAGCGCGTTGAGCGACGGGCCAAACGCGACAGGTGTGCCGTGAGTGGTCCACTTTCTCGTTTTGAACTTGTAAGGGCAACACTTGGTTTAGCACCTTCATGATGCAAAACCCGGTTAAAAAGACACCGCACTTTCTACTAATCCTAGGAAGAATCCTGCTACATTTTGTCAGTATCAGTTTAATTGCTCCCACTCACATGTTTAGATTTCAAGGTTCATGAAATCGTTGAGTGCAAGGATTAAGAGAAAACTGACCAATGGATGTATACTTCTTGGTCATAGTATTTGTCACGCATGCATGCATTGCAATTAATACATTGGTAAACACTCACCATCTGTTTCGCAAAAAAAATACTCACCATGTGGTTGGTTTAGATTTTTGAATTGAGCCCAATAACCGGAAGTGAGGGAATATTATTTTCTGGAACCATCCTCCCTTCACGTTACGGACAATGTTCATATGCTGTGCTGCCATAGTGCCGTCCAGTCTTCACGTGTGCTAGTAGTATTGATGCTATAGTAGCTTTCTTGAAGAAGCGGATTCAACAAAGAGTGAAATGATGGTTGCTTCGTCCGAGCAACTTATAGTTGGATAGGTGGGGCCTTGTGATTTGACGGCTCATTAGTCATTATTACTGTGGTGCTACGACTGGGGTGAGTCTCCCCTACAGTTCTATGTGATGCACTCTAATTTTGGTGCATGGCAAGTGGACCCGGATGGTGGATGTCCCACATGTCGGCTAACGAATGTACTCTACCCGCTATGGAGGAGAAGCAAGGAAACCGCACGGTAGAGTGTCACTGCTGTTTTATATTTATTTTTTATTTTTGATGAAAGCTAGCATTTCCACTCTTACGACGGAGGAGTGCGAAACATGACAGCCCAGTGAAGTTGGCATGTGAAGTGATTCATAATATATTTTTAATGACTTGATGATTTGAAGATTGCTCACCACGCCTGCTGCTTGGTGTGTAGTGGTTCATACGGCAAACTTGTCTTAAGTCCGGCACCTAGCCTAGAGATCAAGATACGGGGATAAATTGTTGCTTGGCATGTGCTGGATGTCCCACTCTATGAGGAAGGAGTGCGAAACACGACAACATAGGTGATATGACCGTCTCATATGTCTCCAACGTATATATAATTTATGAAGTATTTGGCAGGACCCCGATCCTAAGTCACACCGGTCTAGCATGTAACACATCATATCACTTTGCGGCCTCATGCACGGTAATCCACGGCTGCCACCTTTACCTGGGCCGGGACCGTTTGCGTCTTTTGGCTCACGTATATGATTGTGTCGTTAGCATCCATGTGACAGAGAACCCGGGACGACATGACTAGTCGTAAACCAAGGTGGCACAAACTTACAGGGACAGGCATACATGACCCAGCAATGCACGTGTCGGTCAGCGGCGTGTGTAACCGAGTCGAAGCAAGCTACAAGGACTCCGGTAAAACACCGCGTGACATTTCCTCGTAGGGACAGACACAAGGGCAAAGAAGGACACATGCCGGTCAATCCATGTGTTCCGGATGGAAGCACCAGGAGGCATTTCCCCATAAGGAAGGCTACCAAAAATAAACAACTAGGTGTCAGATCCCACACATACCAGTGCATTTCAAACATACACACAATATAAACGATATGTGTAAATACAACATGGCATCACAACATAACTCTATGACTCAAAGTATTTATTTAAAAGGGCTCCGAGGAGCCTTACATAGCATGATATTACAAACATGGGTCTCATGACCCAACATTCAAGTCATGCAAGCAACAAGCGGAAGCATAAACTGTCTGAGTACAGACAGCTGAAAAGAGAGAAGGCTAGAAAGCCTGTCTATCTAAAAGACCCTCCATAGGAACCAGACCTCTGTCTGGGATTCCCAAGCTAATCGGTCAACATCGAACTTGTCGTTGAAAGCACCAGTGAGACTAACGTCTCTTCTGCAAAAACATAGATAAGCAACCGTGAGTACAAAGGTACTCAGCAAGACTTACAACAGAACTATCTACATATGCATCAGTATCAACAATGGGGTTGTGGAGTTTATCTGCAGCAAGCCAGCTTTGACTCAGTGGCTATCCTGAGATACGACTACAAGTACTTCCTTTTGAGGTGAGAAAGCGCACACGAGTCCACATATTCACCATATCAATACACCACTATGGATCCGCTGCCGTCTCCCTACGAGAAGGCCATCCATAGCACTCACACTTATCTTGCGCATTTTAGAGTATTCACTTCTAGTTTTCAATGAACTATATAAGTTTTCCATGTAGTCCATATCCATGGACGCGGCTATTCAAATAGATCATTTATAACCCTGCAGGGGTGTACTTCTTCACACATGTTTCCACCACTTAGCGCCTGCACACGACATGTGCTCAGCAGAATTCAAGCGAAAGCCGGCGCGGGTGTAGACCACGACCTGACTAACCACACAAGTCTCTAGTCCAGGTTATCGCCTATTTGAGTCCACTCCGCAAGGAAGTCCGGCCGAAGTTTCCAGTACGGCCCCAAACGATGAGTGCAGGGTTCCCAAGAGCACCATTCGGGTGTCACTTGGTACACCGTGCCTCGTGTCTCTACCGCATCATAGCCCACCCCTAGGGTCAGCGCTACGCACGGCCCCCAACACATATCCTACAAACACCAGAAACTAGTTGCAACTCTTGGACGGAGATCAAGGCGATTAATAAGTCGAGCGGGGTCATATTTCAGGGCCCAATGTGTGGTAGTAACTGTCTTTGATCACAAACACAGAACTCAGTTTCTAAGGACGGTTCCAATGAGACAACCCACCATGTACTCCTACATGGCCTCTCATCGCTACCTTTACCAAATCGTGTTCACACATTAGCTCTCAATAGTAGGACATGTTCACCAGCATTCCAATCCATCCCAGATGAATCAGACCTGACACAACTCTAAGCATAGCAGGCATAACTAGCAAGCGTGAATGAATAGGCACATCATGGCTCAAACAACTCCTACTCATGCTAGTGGGTTTCAACTATTTACTGTGGCAAAGACAGGTCATGCAGAGGAATGGGTTCAGTTACCGCAACATGTAACAGTTGAATTGTTGTTGTCCTAATGCAATAAAAGAGAGCAAGAGCGAGAGAGTGGGATTGTATCGAAATGTTCAATGGGGGTTGCTTGCCTGGCACTTCTGAAGATGATATTGCACTTCATCAGTGTCAACGGTCACTACGTCGGAATCGTCTGCTACCGAGAGGGGACAAACACCGGCAAACAGAGAATGAACACAATCAATGCAATGCAAAAATATGATGCATGATCATGACATGGCAACATACTGTGATTTGGGCTAATGCAACTAGCAACGATTTAAATGAAGTTGGTTTGAACCCAAGGTTCAAATTCAAACCCCATACAAAACATTTCAAATGCCATTTATTCAAATTGTCATATACAGTCGCTTTAAGTTGTTCAAACATGCATGGAAATGCCATAAACAGATTCTTCAAATTTTTCTGATAATTTTTCATATATAAATTATTTCAATCTGAGTTACGGTTGAATTACTATGAATTTTTCAAGTTTAAAGCATTTTCTGGAATTTCCTGGCTATTTTAAATTAAACTAAATCCAGAAATTGCTTTTCTGCATCAGCACTGCGTCAGCAGGTCAACGGGGTTGACCCAAGTCAAACCTGACCAGTGGGTCCCACTGGTCAGTGACTCACTGGTTCAACCCGGTCAAACCCAGCGCTGACTGAGGTTTGACCAGGGGTAGGGCCCGCTGACAGTGGCTAAGGGGTGGCCTAGCTGGCGGGGGTTAGCGCTAATGATGGCCACATTGGCTGTCGCCGGAGTTCGGCCGGCGGCGACCAAAGCCGCGGCGGAAACTCGCCGGAATTGCGGTAGAGGCGACGGTTGGTTGCTCAGAGACCACCAGAAGATAGCCCGCACCCGTCCACTTCTAGCAGAGCACACAGGAGGCCGCGGGGTCGCCGGAAATGACGGCAACGTCCTCGGAGGCGGTGGCCGGAGTTCGGACATCGATGGATTCGATGCCACAGAGCGCGGTAGGAGCAGACGTTGGGCGTTGTGGGCTCCTGGGGACGCGCTGAGCACGTTTATGTGCTCGGAGGCGAGCGGTGCTCGCTCTAGCCATGGCAGTGACATGAATGGCGGCGACGAGCTCTCGGGCTCGATGTTTAGCATGGTCAGAGGGAGCAATAGAACGCGGGGAGAGAGGGGAATGGCGTAGGAGCTCACGGTGAACACGATGAGAAGGTCAGCGGGCTCGGGGAAGGGCTGGAGCAGTCGGAATGGCGACGGCGATCTCGGATGCCCGAGGTTGATGACGACGGCTGTGATGGCGTTCGGAGGCGTCCGGCCTTGCATTCTTCGGCTAAGAGGAAGAGGAGGTCGTGGCGATTCCATTGGACAAGGCGGAGGGTCGAGGGAGGCTCGGTAGCCACGGCGAGCGGCGACGGTGGCGACGAGCTCCGCTCGGCCGAGCTCGGGATCGAGCGAGGAGAGGGAAGGGGCGAGTGAGAGTGAGAGGGTTGGTTACGGGAGCGTCCGTGGCGTCTCCAGGGCGTCGGGAAGGCTAGCAGGGAGGCAGGAGGTGGCCTTGCGCGTGCGTGCGCACGGCGAGCACGCGCTCGGCGTCCTTTTTGCGAGAGGAGGAGGACGACTGGCACTGTGGGCAGATGGGCCGCACAGTGCTGGGCCGGCTGGTAAGTGCTAGGTAAGTTTTCTCCCTTTTCTTTTATTTCTATTTTCTATTTCTTCCTATCTGTTTTGATTTAGTAAAAATACTAAACCATTTTATTAAATCCTGAAATTAATTGTGAGCTCTTTCTGAATTATTCCAGTGGCCCTCAACCAATTACAGAATTATTGGAGCCATAAATTATTTTATAGCATTTAATAGCCCCAATTCAAATAGGTGTTGTGTTAATTCAAAGACCAAAAATGTCCTGGAAAAATATGCATCATTTGTGGTTCGGGTTTTCACCCTTTTCCCTAAATCATGAACATTTTTGAAGGGCATTTTGGGTTCATTGAAAATATTTTATTTTGATCCGAGTTGAATTTCATTTGGTGCTAGGGTTTGAACATCCCCATTTCAAATTAAATGAAATTTAACATGATGCATGGATGATTATGCAGTGACAAGCAATGACTAAGCTAGGGCTAGGGCTGTGACAACTCACCCCCACTAAACAAGAATCTCGTCCCGAGATTCAAGACGTAGGGTAAGAGGAAGGGGGCACAAAACTAGCACGATCTTCACGATCCAAATTGCACTTTTTGAAGGTGTTGATTCATTGCATCATCTTGATTTGGACATCTTACTTCAAGATCTTCATCCGAACACGGCGACGGAAAGAAGGGGAAACTCTACAGGAATTGATCTTCACAAAGATCGAGCAACTCACGATCAACTCATGAAAATGAGACGCCGAAACATCTCTTGAGCTGTGACACAAAATACATATCAAAACGAGGTAAGGAGGTAGATGACAAAGGTTCAATTTGATAGGCAACAATTGCACGCTCAGGTAAGATGGTGCATGGTTTCAACGTAGCGAGCAGTTAATTGCCATGATTCTATGATGGGCACCTTAGGGGAGGTGACTCGTAGAATTATTCCCTTAATTGGCCAAAAGAATTACTTTTGATACATAGATCATTGAAACTCTCTATACCAGCCTAAGGCAATTCACAAACGATCGTTTGAAGGAGTTCAAAAGAATGGCATACTCGGACTAGGATGGATGATGTGGACTACCTTGTTGAAGACAACGCAATGGATGATTTTTTCTTATCATCGGAAATGGATGGGACCCATGGTAAGCCCACTGTTGAAGATGATCCTGAACATCAATTACTAAGGAGGGCAGCCCATGGAAAATGGCACAATGGCGGGTGCAAGCTGGGAACAAAATGCAAATGCTGGGAATGTTTCTAGTAACTGGGGAGGAAGCTCAACAGTACAGAGCGATTCCACTGTTTGGATGGCTATAGAATAATCGAAGAAAAAAAACTGAGGGCACATTCCAATTAACGCCGACGATAAAACCTAGTGCCTGACCGTGCTCTCAAGAACTTGAGCATTTCCATATTCATTAGAGTTTTACCAACAACTATGTCAAGGATTCTGGTAACACCTACCACGATCATGCTTAAAAGCATCATCGATAAGGTCATCAAGTAAAGGTCGGACTTCGGGGGCACAAAGAATCCATAGGGAATAACTTCTAGAATAAGTCTTACGAAATCCTCATGGAGAAGATGGTTAAATTGCTCAATCAAGATACTACAATAATAGATATTCCGGCTAGGTGTGTTGGCCACAATATCCACTTTACCGGTTTAGAAAGACCAATATTATAATTCTTTGAAATGTTCCAACCATCATATCTGCCTAAGATTCAGATCTATTTGGTGACAAGATGCTTCGAACTCAGCATGTCTGAGAGAAGGTTTGCAACACAAATCGACGAGATGACGTTGCGAGATTCTCAGGAAATGAACTATAGAAGCAAGCTCCAAAACATGAGCTGGTTTGCAAGATACATGTGAACAGAATGTCCAAGACAAACGTGACCACATAGAAGTCTTATGATAAAATGCAACCGAGTTCTGGTTGGGAACCATCATTGAGGAAAACGAAATTTTGTGCATGAACTAGTATTAGCACAACAAACTCCTTTTCCTTGAACAAATCAATCAGTGGCTTGGTGTGCTAGGGTTACATATAGAGTGAAGGTTGCAAATCTCCAAACCACAGAATACTTTGCACGTGCATGACTGTCTTGGGACGATTCCAAATGAAGCAAAACAACTTTCTCGAATTCACGGCGGCAACTTGCTTTGAGTGCACATGAACTAGAGGAAGTCACTTCTTTCACCATGACATATACTTCATGGGCTAGCATGAAGATAATGCTTTCGAAAGTTTCCAACACTAGCTTGATGTTTAACACGAATCATGGAGAAGGCAAAATGCTGTTGATGGGCTCAACAACAAATCATCGAGATTTCCATGAAGATGGAATTCCACAACTATGTGAACAAAGCGATAGCATTGGCCAGACCAAAAGATATAATGGTGTATGCTCGAGGAGACAACCATGAGTAAGACAACATCACAAGAATCGTTGGTGCTGATTTTGATTTGATGATAGCCGACGCTCAAATCAGAGTTTGGACAAGACAATAGATCCAACAACTGATCACAAGGGTCAATCGATGAATATATCATCTTTCTTCAACACACACACACACACACACACAAGATATCCCTTTGGAATGAACGAAGTTGGACAAGCTTTTATCTTCCAACTCTCCAAGTTGTTGTTTAGCTTAACCAACTAGCTTAGGGGTATCCAACACAGATTCTTGGAGAAGGGGTGATTTATGGGGAAACCAGCTTGATCACGAACTCAACATAACGGTCAGGGAACAACCTGGTGATACTTCCGAGAAGATATCCGGAAAATCACGAACCACCGATATGTTATTAAGCTCGAGAACAATCTTGCTTTTTAAGGCAAGATGATATGATCAAAAGAGCGAGGGGTGGACACAATCTGAACTCGTTGATCAAAGAGTGCACCGAGAAAAATGGACTAGGTAACACGATCAATCTTAGAATGACGATTCAATAACCAACACACTAAGAATGAAATTATTGTCCATTAACTACCAAGCAACAGGGTTGCTTGGAGTGTTGATTTCACACATCACAGTTCACTTGTCGGCATTCCGGTTGCAACGCACGGAGACCGAGAAATAAATGATGATGGCGAGAAGTATCACTATATCAAGAATTCATAAGATGGTGGGCAATTCCTATGACATTCTTGACATGAAAGAGGGTAACACTCCAAGTTAGAACAGACTAGAAGTTGGATTGGCCTTCTAAATCTGCGGAGTACAACTGTTTTAACCCAATCCTAGATATGGATGAGGTACTGGAGTTTGTTTCTCCTAGGTATTCTGAAATAGAATGGCTTCACGGACCATAGGAATAATAGGCACCGATGAACACGAATGCACAAGTACTCCTGACTATCAACTGATAGACGATGGTCGGAATACAACTAAAGAGGGACAACTCAAAGGAACATATGATTTTTCTGAGTTGTGGACGCATAGATTAGCATGTCGAACAAGTCCAACATATTTCTTCCAGATAACCCATGCAGAAAGATAGGACTGGCAGATTCACAATGTAGAATGGAGAACTCATCAGAAGCACTCTTATCGTGATCTTTTCGTTCAAGGAGAGCGTCTGCCATGGATGGTTCATGGTGTTGGAAGAATGATATACCACGGACCTCGAGGACTATCACAAAGGTTACTAATATCCTAAAGGTACGAGCAAACACTATCAACAGGGATAAGCAGATCAAATCTTGGGTCCAAGAACCCAGGAATAGGATACCTACAAACTAAATAACATCACGAGATGCTTTCGAGAATGGTGGCCAGAATTATCACACTGGGGGTACATCACAAAGGTTGAATCTCTGGGTGGTTCACTAAGATATCCTAGTTTCCTAATAACTTCAACATATATGTTAAGGTAATGGAATACCTCAACACAACAATTTGTGTGTCTAGTCTAGCCAAAAGACATTGAAAATGGGGAGAAAATATGTTGCAAATGCATCAAATTATTTAGAAAACTTGGGTAACTCGGACAGCATAACGGTTGTACGGCATGAAAAATGAGATAAACTGCATGACAACTGACAACACAACAACTGAATTCTTATGGAAACACCGAACCGAGAAGACCACGCCTTTTCTATAAGTCTGCAAAGTAGTAACTCGTCATCCTGATAGACAGATGAGAAAGCCTAGTTTCTTAACCCCGTAGAAAAGATGAGGGTGACTCAGAATCAGAATGACACAAGGAGAGGAGTAAAAAGAGCCTTACGTTCCCTTCCACAATCAATTCCCTTATATAAATAAAGCAGTTCTAGACTCGACTTTGACCAGTTTGGCTTGGTAATCCTACAGGCAGCCAGGCTCTGATACCAACGCTGTCAGGACCCCGATCCTAAGTCACACCGGTCTAGCATGTAACACATCATATCACTTTGCGGCCTCACGCATGGTAATCCACGGCTACCGCCTTTACCTGGGCTGGGACCGTTTGCGCCTTTTGGCTCACGTATATGATTGTGTCTCTAGCATCCATGTGACAGAGAACCCGGGCCGACAAGACTAGCCGTAAACCAAGGTGGCACAAACTTACAGGGACAGGCATACATGACCCAGCAATGCACGTGTCGGTCAGCAACGAGTGTAACCGAGTCGTAGCAAGCTACAAGGACTCCGGTAAAACACCGCGTGGCAGTTCCCCGTAGGGACAGACACAGGGGCAAAGAAGGACACATGCCGGCCAATCCATGTGTTCCGGATGGAAGCACTAGGAGGCATTTCCCCATAAGGAAGGCTACCCAAAATAAACAACTAGGTGTCGGATCCCACACATACCAGTGCATTTCAAACATACACACAATATGCACGATATGTGTAAATACAACATGGCATCACAACATAACTCTATGACTCAAAGTATTTATTTAAAAGGGCTTCGAGGAGCCTTACATAGCATGATATTACAAACATGGGTCTCATGACCCAACATTCAAGTCATACAAGCAACAAGCGGAAGCATAAACTGTCTATGTACAGACAACTGAAAAGAGAGAAGGCTAGAAAGCATGACTATCTAAAAGACCCTCCATAGGAACCAGACCTTTGTCTGGGATTCCCAAGCTAATCGGTCAACATCGAACTTGTCGTTGAAAGCACCAGTGAGACTAACGTCTCTTCTGGAAAAACATAGATAAGCAACTGTGAGTACAAAGGTACTCAGCAAGACTTACAACAGAACTATCTACATATATATCAGTATGAACAATGGGGTTGTGGAGTTTAACTGCAGCAAGCCAGCTTTGACTCAGTGGCTATCCTGAGCTACTACTACAAGTACTTCCTTTTGAGGTGAGAAAGCGCACACGAGTCCACATATTCACCATATCAATACACCACTATGGATCCGCTCCAGTCTCCCTACGAGAAGGCCATCCATAGCACTCACATTTATCTTACGCATTTTAGAGTATCCACTTCTAGTTATCTATGAACCATATAAGCTTTCCAAGTAGTCCATATCCGCGGATGCGGCTATTCGAATAGATCATTTATAACCCTGCAGGGGTGTACTTCTTCACACATATTTCCACCACTTAGCGCCTGCACACGACATGTGCTCGGCAGACTTCAAGCGAAAGCCGGCGTGGGTCTAGACCACGACCTAACAAACCACACAAGTCTCTAGTCCAGGTTTATCGCCTATTTGAGTCCACTCCGCAAGGAAGTCCGGCCGAAGTTTCCAGTACGTCCCCAAACGATGAGTGCAGGGTTCCCAAGAGCACCATTCGGGTGTCACTTGGTACACCGTGCCTCGTGTCTCTACCCCATCATAGCCCACCCCTAGGGTCAGCGCTACGCACGACCCCCAACACATATCCTACAAACACCAGAAACTAGTTGCAACACCTGGACAGAGATCAAGGCGATTAATAAGTCGAGCGGGGTCATATTTCAGGGCCCAATGTGTGGTAGTAACTGGATCACAAACACAGAACTCAGTTTCTGAGGACGGTTCCAATGAGACAACCCACCATGTACTCCTACATGGCCTCTCATCGCTACCTTTACCAAATCGTGTTCACACATTATTAGCTCTCAACAGTAGGACATGTTCACCAGCATTCCAATCCATCCCAATTGAAACAGACCTGACACAACTCTAAGCATAGCAGGCATAACTAGGAAGCGTGAATGAGAAGGCACATTATGGCTCAAACAACTCCTACTCATGCTAGTGGGTTTCAACTATTTACTGTGGCAAAGACAGGTCATGCAGAGGAATGGGTTCAGCTACCACAACATGTAACAATTGAATCGTTGTTGTCCTAATGCAGTAAAAGAGAGTAAGAGCGAGAGAGTGGGATTGTATCGAAATGTTCAATGGGGGTTGCTTGCCTGGCACTTCTGAAGATGATACTGCACTTCATCAGTGTCAACGGTCACTATGATTTGGGCTAATGCAACAAGCAACGATTTAAATGAAGTTGGTTTGAACCCAAGGTTCAAATTCTAACCCCATACAAAACATTTCAAATGCCATTTATTCAAATTGTCATATACAGTATCTTTAAGTTGTTCACACATGCATGAAAATGGCATAAACAGATTCTTCATATTTTTCTGATAATTTTTCATATATAAATTATTTCAATCCGAGTTACGGTTGAATTACTATGAATTTTTGAAGTTTAAAGCATTTTCTGGAATTTCCTGGCTATTTTAAATTAAACTAAATCCAGAAATTGTTTTTCTGCGTCAGCATGATGTTAGCACTGCGTCAGCAGGTCAACGGGGTTGACCCAGGTCAAACCTGACCAGTGGGGCCCACTTGTCAGTGACTCACTAGTTAAACCCGATCAAACCCAGCGCTGACTGAGGTTTGACCAGGGGTAGGGCCCGCTGTCAGTGGCCAAGGGGAGGCCTAGCTGGCGGGGGTTAGCGCTAATGATGGCCACATTGGCTGTCGCCGGAGTTTGGCCGGCGGCGACCAAAGCCGCGGCGGAAACTCGCCGGAATCACGGCAGAGGCGACGGCTGGTTGCGTAGAGACCACGAGAAGATAGCCCGCACCCGTCCGCATCTAGCAGAGCACACGGGAGGCCGCGGGGTCACCGGAAACGATGGCAACGACCTCGGAGGAGGTGACCGGAGTTTGGACGTCGACGGATTCGACGCCACAGAGCGCGGTAGGAGCAGACGTTGGGCGTTGTGGGCTCCTGGGGACGCGCTAAGCACGTTTATGTGCTCGGAGGCGAGCGGCGCTCGCTCTAACCACGGCGGTGACATGAACGGCAGCGACGAGCTCTCGGACTCGATGGTTAGCGCGGTCAGAGGGAGCAATAGAACACGGGGAGAGAGGGGAACGGCGTAGGAGCTCACGGTGAACATGATGAGAAGGTCAGCGGGCTCGGGGAAGGGCTGGAGCAGTCGGAATGGCGACGGCGATCTCGGACGCCCGAGGTTGAAGATGACGGCTGTGACGGCGTTTAGAGGCATAAGGCTTTGCATTCTTCAGATAAGAGGAAGAGGAGGTCGCAGCGGTTCCATTGGACAAGGCGGAGGGTCGAGGGAGGCTCGGTAGCCACGGCGAGCGGCGACGGTGGCGACGAGCTCCGCTCGGCCGAGCTCGGGATCGAGCAAGGAGAGGGAAGGGGTGAGTGAGAGTGAGAGGGTTGGTTACGGGAGCATGTGTGGCGTCTCCAGGGCATCGGGAAGGCTAGCAGGGAGGCAGGAGGTGGCCTTGCGCATGCATGCGCGCGGCGAGCACGCGCTCGGCGTCCTTCTGGCGAGAGGAGGAGGACGACAGGCACTGTGGCCAGATGGGCCGCACAGTGCTGTGCCGGCTGGTAAGTGCTAGGTAAGTTTTCTCCCTTTTCTTTTATTTCTGTTTTCTATTTCTTCCTGTCTGTTTTGATTTAGTAAAAATACTAAACCATTTTATTAAATCCTGAAATTAATTGTGGGCTCTTTCTGAATTATTCGAGTGGCCCTCAACCAATTACAGAATTATTGGAGCCATAAATTATTTTATAGCATTTAATAGCCCCAATTCAAATAGGTGTTGTGTTAATTCAAAGACCAAAAATGTCCTGGAAAAATATGCATCATTTGTGGTTAGTGTTTTCACCCTTTTCCCTAAATCATGAACATTTTTGAAGGGCATTTTGGGTTCATTGAAAATATTTTATTTTGATCCTAGTTGAATTTCATTTGGTGCTAGGGTTTGAACATCCCCATTTCAAATTAAATGAAATTTAACATGATGCATGGATGATTATGCAGTGACAAGCAATGACTAAGCTAGGGCTAGGGCTGTGACATTATTCATGCAATATTTACCTAAGTTCTACATGGTTTTGGTGCACTTTTATATGATTTGAATGAAACTAACCCGGACTGACGCTGTTTTCAGCAGAACTACCGTGGTGTTATTTTTGTGCAGAAATAAAAGTTCTTGGATTGGGCTGAAAATTTACGGTGATTTTTTGTGGACCAATAGAGACCCACGAAGTGCCGGAGGTGGACCAGAGGGTGTCCAGGGGAGCCACTAGCCTGGGGGCACCCCCCCTAGGGCACGCCCCCTGAGCTTGTCGGTCCCTCGTGGGCCCCCTGGCGTGAAACCAATACCAAAAATTCCTATAAATATAGGAACCCCAGAAGGAAACCTAGAACTCCCACGCCGCCACCGCAAGCCCCTGTTCTGAAGCAATCTCATCCGGAGCCCTGTTTCGGCACCCGGCCGGAGGGGGAAATCATCGCCGGAGGCCATCTTCATCATCCCGGCAGTCTCCAGGATGAGGAGGGAGTAGTTCACCCTCGGGGCTGAGGGTATGTACCAGTAGCTATGTGTTTGATCTCTCTCTCTTTCGTGTTCTTGATTTGGCACAATCTTGATGTACCACGAGCTTTGTTATTATAGTTGGATCTTATGGTGTTCTTCCCTTTGTATCTTGTTGTGATGAATTGAGTCTTTCCCTTTGAGGTTTCATTGTTATCGGATTGAATATTTTGGATTTGAGAACACTTGCTATATGTCTTGCATGTGGATACCCGCGGTGACAATGGGGTATTCAATTTGAGTCACTTGATGTATGTTTTGGTAATCAACTTGAGGATTCCCGAGGTGACATTGGGGTAATCTAGGCATAGGGTTGATGCACGTTTTCGTCCTACTTTCTGTGATAGAAACTTTGAGGTACTCTTTGAAGTTCTTTGTATTGGATTGAATATTATGAATCTGAAATTGCTTGATGCATATCGAATAATTGACTCACGGATACTTGTGGTGACATTGGAGTATCTAGGTGACATTAGATTTGATTGATGCGTATCATATGGTGTTATTTTAGTATGAACTCTAGGGCTGTTTGTGACACTTATAGTGATGACTCAATAGATTGATTGGAAATGATAACTTTGAGGTGGTTTTGCTACCTACAACAATTTCTTCTTATGTTCTCCGTTTGCTAGGAACTTTGGAGTGGTTCTTTGTCGCACGTTGAGGGATTGTTATATGATTCAATTATGTTAGCACTGTTGAGATATTGCACTAGTGAAAGTATGAACCCTAGGCCTTGTTTCTAAGCATTGCAATACCATTTGTGCTCACTTTTGTTACTTGGTACCTTGCTGTTTTTATTTGTTCAGATTACAAAAACCTATATCTACTATCCATACTACACTTGTATCACCATCTCTTCGCCGAACTAGTGCACCTATACAATTTACCATTGTATTGCGTGTGTAGGGGACACAAGAGATTGCTTGTATTTGATTGTAGGGTTGTTTGAGAGAGACCATCTTCATCCTACACCTCCCACGGATTGATAAACCTTAGGTCATCCACTTGAGGGAAATTTGCTACTGTCCTACAAAACTCTGCGCTTGGAGGCCCAACCGACTCTACAAGAATAAAGTTGTGTAGTAGACATCAAGCTCTTTTCTGGCGCCGTTGCCAGGGAGGTGAGTGCTTGAAGGTATATCTTTAGATCTTGCAATTGAATCTTTTAGTTTCTTGTTTTTCACTAGGTCGGTTTATAAAAGAAAACTACAAAAAAAATTGGAATTGTGGTTGCCTCAAATGCTTTATCTTTATAATGTCTTTCTTGAAAATGATGGATCAGAAAATTGTGCCAAAATGTTAGAAGAAGAATTCAACAAAATGTGTGGCATAAAATCTTGAATGATAAGCATGACTGCAATGTTGTTAGTATGCTTTCTATGAATATCCATGATGCTAATGATATGCAAAGCTACAAGCTTGGGGATGCTATGTTTGATGTAGATGATATTTTTAGCCCCCCAAATTTTGATGAGAAAATTTATTATGATGATTGCATGCCTCCTATTTATGATGATTACAATGATGAAAGTGGGTTTGGAAGAGTGTCAACTCTAGGTAATTGTCGGTGTACTAAAACATGGGTGCCTTCGTACCCTGACTAGTGCACAGGTAGTTGTAGCCTTCCTGACGGAAAGGGCTTGCCGGAGGGTTGCTTCCGTTAAGACTCAAGACTTAGATTAACAAGACCATGAAGAAGACCTCCAGGCAGGTCATCGAGAAGTACTATTCTAGTACTGAAGATCAAGATTGCCCTTGCCATCAAGCTTCGTGCCGGCATGGTAAAGACCAAGACTCTGGTTGTCGGCAAGCTCCTTGCCGGCAAGCGAAGGCCTGGCAAGCTCCATGCCAGTAGGCTCGTTCTGTCCCGTTACCGCTCCACCTCATCATCGGCTAGATAAGCACGTATGATAGGTGTCGAGCGAGCAGGCAGTCAACATAGCTGGCCAAGGCACGTGTCAGCATGCCACGCAAGGATTAACTTTAAAAACACCCGTCCCCGGGACGTGTCAAGATAACAGGAGGGCGGCAGGATGGGTGGTGCAGATCTTTTACCCAAAGCCGCGTCTCCCCGACGTAGCACCTAATGGTGCATTTAATGCGCTTGTCCTACCCCATTAGGAGATAGACTTGGTGACGGTGCAAGTACTGTTCACTTCCTGTAAATGACCGTATTAGCCACTGTGGTAACCCCTTGGCCTATAAAAGGAGGCCCATGGGTATACTTAGAACGGTCGACTCTTAGCTCAATTACACGTTGTAGCTGCACTTCCCACGCACCTTGCCGACAAGCTGCGCCCCTTGTAATCTTGAGTTCATACACAATCGAACCACCAAGGCAGGAGTAGGGTTTTACGCTCACAGTGGCCTGAACCTGGATAAATCGTTGCTTGTTCTCACATCTATTAGCCCTGCTCTTCGTAGTGCATTGATCCCACAGCCGAACCGCAAAGGGATCCTCTTGATCCCATAGATCGTCGTTTTCCCATGACATCTTTGGCGCGCCAGGCCAGGGGTCCTGTATTATGAATCAGTGTTCGTAGTGTGAGCTTTAGCCTCACCACCTTCGTCGATGGCACCGAAGAAGAAGAGCGGAGCCACGACGGCTCCCATCACCTCCAAGCAGCCTTCCCAGGCGTCCGCAGATGGCGCAGCTAGCGCGGGCTCTACGGCTAGGACGGACGGGGCAGGAGGCGCCGGCGGTGCGGGTGTCCAGCATCCCCACCGTTCCGGTGATCGCAGTCACCACACCGGAGATGGCGCCGACGGCCAACTCCAACAACATGCTGGTGAGCGTAGTCACTATAGTAATATAGTTCGAACCGGTGCCAGCCAGGACCTAGCCGCCGCGACGTCCAAGGACGGAGCGGCGACGTCCAACAACGCTGCGGCGGGACATGTGTTGCGACCATCGCAAGATGGGTGCACCACGCTTCTCCGCGATGCTGGTGGTCCTGAATGGCATCAAGCCGGCCCTGAGCATTGTTCTCATGATGTTCAGGCACCACCACCACGCCAACCCATTGGTGAGCATGCGCTGCGGCAACAGGTACGCGATGAGCTTCCTGCTGGCCCTGCCAGGAGTCAAACACCATCCCGTTCCATGTTCCTCGCCATGCCAACCACAGCAGCAGAAGCCATGGCGCGGGTTCAAATGCATTTGAACTTCCCGCCGTCTCCTGACAAGATGGACGAATGGAGGGCCACCATTTAGAGCCTCATAAGTTTTGTTGATCCCGGCAAAACATAGGATGTGGGCCCCTCCAGACAACCAACCACAGTGTCGACAGGACCAACTGGCTGCCGGGCCGGAGACGATGCGCCAACGGTGCAGTCGCCTCCACGTCAACAACCACTACGGTGGAAAACACGGCGATCCGATGACCAGGACGCGGTGTCCATGGCATCGTCAGATCCGCGGGGTCGCCATGATCAGCGCCAAGTGCTCCACGGACGGCGCGATGAGGACGCCCGTACGAAGATCGAGCGGCGCTGGGAAGCACGCCGTCAGTCAGACGACCCTGCCAGGCCGGCAGGTTTGCGGCCATCCACCCATGCCTTCAAGCCCGAGCTGCCTGACAGATACGACGGCATGCTAAGTCCAGTAGAGTTCCTTGGCATCTACACCATCGCGGTGCAGGCTGCCGGGGGGCGCGACGACAAGATTTTGGCCAACTACTTTCCGTTGGCGCTCAAACCCAACATTAGATCATGGTTGATGAACTTGCCAGAGGGCTGCATTGCTTCCTGGTCGGATCTATGCCATCAATTCGTGGGTGCCTACCAGGGTGGCCAGAAGCTCCCTGGTTAGGAGAGCGATTTTCATGTGATACCCCAGAGAGATGGTGAGCCCCTCCGCAAGTATATACAGAGGTCCAGCCGTGTGCACCACAACATCCCCGATGTTCATCCCGTAGCTGCGTGTGCCGCATTCCACATGAATGTGCGCAATCGCAGAATGCGGTCTGAGATAAATATCGAGAAGGTTAGGACCATCAACGAGCTATACGCCTTGGCGGATAAGTGTGCACATGCTGAGGAAGGGAGGCGACTCCCTGGGGAAGATGCTGGCGCCGAAGTCAACTCTGAGGATGATGACGTAGATGACGCATCGACCCTGCAGAAGAAGAGCCGGAAGCGCAACCGGAAACGCAAAGGCAAGTCAGTGATGGCAGTCAAGAGCCCTGGTGACGCCAATGCCGCCAAGATGCCCAAGGCAGAAGGCCCCGGCAAGGAGGTTGCCGGATGCGCTGACTACCGGGAGGCTGTGACAGGCGACAAGGGCGGCAAGACTGGTGGGCAGTTGTAACACCCTGGATTTTGTCTTTTTCTTTTATTGGGATTTTATTTGGATTTATTGGATATTTGGTTTTTGCATTTGGGGTTTTCTGTCATTTCTTTTGGACTTACCTCTTGGATTTATTTTTGATTTTCTTCCAAGTGGGTTCTTCCATTCTTAAACCCTCCATAGACCTCATCCCTCCCATAATAATGCCACTGGGTATTTTTATTGAATGGCATTATATGCTTTTTCTCTCTGAAAATGCCTATTTTCCCACAGAGCTATGAAGCAACCCCTATTTTTATTGCCCAGAAAATTCCTAGAAAATTCCCAAATATTCTTTGGGTCATGCCTCACCTTCCTATGCAAAAATATCCCATGGTCATTTGGAAAAATTCAGCCAAGGAAAATGTTTTTGCTTCTGGTCAGAAAGAGCACATTGTGAAGCAACTATATTTTTCCTTGATCCATCTTAGCTGAAATTTTTACCACTTGATAACCTTCCTAAGTGATGCTTAAAGGCCTAAAACCAGCCCTAGGATCCCAGCCATTTGTCCTCAGCTCTTGGAGCAAGTTTATGTCCAGAAACTTTAGCTCTAGCCCCAGTCACATCCAGTGAGCCATTTGGCAAGCCCAGCGCATTCCTTGGCAAAGCGTTGAAGGGACAACACGATGGACATGATTTGGCAGCGCCGAAAGCCACCCCCGTGCCAGTGCACGTGGTGACCGCGTGCGGGCAGGGTGCAGCGCACGCGCTCTGCCCGACGAGTTCGATCGGCCGCCGTCCAACCTCTCCTCTCCCGCCACCGCAACATGTCTAGTCCACTCCTGGTACACCCATTCATCCCCGCAGCCCCTCCCTGACCTTCCCCGGCGCCGGAAGGGGGCACGGCGGAAGTGGCCACGGCGCTAGCCGACGGCACAGTGGCTTGCACGCGCGCCCTGTTCCTCCTTAGTGCGCCTGCGCCCGAGCCCGCGTGCGAGCGCTGTGCTTGGCCTCGCCTGCGTCGTCCCCAAGCTCGCCCGAGTCTTCACCGCCCCCAGTTCGCCCTCCCGCTCAGCTCCGGCGGAGCCCGAACCCTGCCTCGCCTCCTCCTATATATAGAGCACTCCCCCGACCGTTCTAGCCATCCCAAACCCCCTCTCCTCTCTCAAATCGATCACTAGTAGCTGGTGGCAACGCCGAGAAGGCCCCTGGCCTTTAGACCTCGCCGGCAACCGCCGCCGATCCCCCTTCTTCGTGCACTCATCCTAGTCCACCTCAGCTCCAACCACTGCCACTAATGAGACCGTAGCAACCTCCTGAGCACGACGGTAGCAAGAACTCACCGGATTGTCGCCGGAAACGCCGACTCCGATCAGCTCCGCCGCCGCCGTCTCTGGAGAAGATCGCCGCGACGCCGTCCGACCTCCTCAGCTCGAGTTTTGGGTACGTGTGTGACCGTCTCGCCGAGCTGAACCCATCCCCCTCCTCTCCGGTGATCGCCGACGTCTCCTCGCCGGAGAAACGCCGATGCCCTCTATTTCTCTCTCTCTCTCTATTTAATCCTGACATCGGGCCCCACCTGTTATTCTCTCCCTCGCTCCCGAACCGGTACATAACTGGAGGCGTATTCTCAAAATACGCCTTCGACGTGGCCGCTCGGGTAAATTCTTTTAAATAGATATTTTGACCAGATTCTAATCCAACTTTGACCTGCAATAAATTTTAATCTATAAGTCCAAATGGTTTGATTCTTTTTGCTACTCGTTTATAAAATTCCAAAGTTTCTGTATGCCAAATTTCAGAATTTTTCTTGCTGTTGAGAATTTCTGGTGCAATAAACAGTGTTATGTGACATTTTCTTTTTGCATTTAATTTAATTTCAGAAGAACCTAGTTGTGTTGGAGAAGGCCAGGAGTACTGTGACACTCCTCTAAACCAGGGCAAGCCACAACATTAATATGCAAGGATGGCATTGCAATGACTTGGTTTAATCGAATTAAATTCATCCTTTATTCACTATTTAAAATAACTTGTTACATAAAGCTTATTGCATAAACTTTATCCTGTCATGTTGATAATTTATGAAGTAGGATACATGCTTTCTTGCTAGTCTGCAGTAGGTATCATGGCATATACTCATATGACAACATGATGCATTTGTTATTCATGATCATGACCCGTGCATCCATTCATACACTATGGCTCGAATCATTTTCTTTTCAAGTTAAACTTGATAATAATCCAGCTTGAACATGCTATTGATCGAGTCATGGTGCCACCGAATCGAGCTCACCAGTGCAACCACACTTGCCTGGATGGGGAGGCCCTAATGCGGTCTATTGTCATGCCTCTCGCCGGTGCCTCCTACGAGGGAAGGTTGTGCTCTGGCGCTACCCTGGCCCGGTAGGCAGTCATAACCTTGAGGACCCGAGTTTTGATGGTACCAAGGTCCCCGTTTGGGACAGTTTTGATGTTGGCCACGACGGTGGCAGCCACAGAGGTGGCGGGTGTCACATGTTGGCACCAGGGTCACCCAGGACATAGCCCAAAGGGGAGTTTGTCGGAGTGGCCGGGAGAGTGACATGCAATAGATTGATTTTGTCGGAATGTCGTTGGTCCACCCGAATGGGAGCACGAGGCCATGAGTTCCGTAGTGTGGGTACAGTGTACTAACCTCTGCAGAGTGTATAAACTATCGATAGCCGCGTCCTCGGATATGGACACAGTTCGTAGTAGGTCACACCGTGGGTCAACAGATATAATTAACTTGCACACTAAGCTTCACAAGATAGCACATGCAGAAATGGTGATCGAGGATCACTACGAAAGGTATGAATGTGATCAAGTGAGGATCACGTTGGTAAGTGATGAACGGTGGTTACTCGGTAACCCCGAGATGGTAAGTTGGTCCCAGGGACCATGACAATGTTTCACGCACACTTCATGTTGATAGTATCATGCTCATGCATTCAACTTGTTAAATGCCCTGTTATTGTTTGTCGCACTTGTTTTGTTTGTTGTGTGCTTGCGAGTACATTCAAAGTACTCACCTGGCTTATCATGTCAGATGCAGGATAAGCCGTGCAAGGAGTTGATGTCGAGCAGTATGTCGCGATCTAGGCCGTGTCCTAGCAGTGTCCCTGTGGAATGGAGTTCCGCTACCTCGTCGTTCCGCTGCCGCATAGTAGTAGTTACCTTATCATCGAGGCCCCTGCCATGTTTACTAAATAATGTACATAAGTGCAGCCACACCGTGTGTGCCGCTTGGCCTCGCTCACCATGTAAGATGTGAACCCATGTTTCCGCTAAGAGATCAATAAAGCGGTTGTTTTCTGTACCAAGTTGTTGTGTATTGCCAGAAGACTTGATCTCTGGGCTGGCAATGCAAGGTAAACCGGTTGCTCTGAGCCGGGGTGCCACAACGCTTGGTATCAGAGCCGCACTGACTATAGGACGCCCTAGACAGCCGACGCATTAGAAAAACGGTAGTCTTAGTCTCGGTAGTGACTTGAGACTTGTTTGTGCACTTGGGTGTTGCATTGCATGCATATAGCTTACTGTTAATGCTGACCAGCTAATGTTGTGAGTGTAGATGGCACCAGTCCCTTATCCGTACCAGCCTGAGCCGGCACCTTCCACTTTTCCGCACCTGCTTACCAACGTATGGCGCCGACTATACCCCGATGGCGATGACCCCATATACCAGGTGTACCGAGAGCAGCTCGCTGATGGCGTTTACGAGTATCACGCGGGGGTCATCCTGCACAACAGTACCGTGGTGGGCACGTACACTCGCTCCACTAAGGGCGGGACTGCTTCTACACCCGACCAGGCGGTCCAGTTTGCAGCATTCGAGGCTCTCACTGACTTGTGCTATAACGAGGTTCAGATGCAGACTCACCCAGGTTTCTACTTCTATCCGTCCCTGTACGAGTCAGGACAGATCCGCTTCCCTTACATTAATCCGGAGTGCAACCGGTCAGCCAGCCACCTGTCTCGCTACATAACGGCGGGATATTTTCTGATCACCAGTCTAGCCCAGGAGCTGACCCGCGTTCGAGGTGAGCTAGCTGCCGCTCGATCTGCATTCGCTCCACCTCTGCTTATCCACACATCACTTGTTCCTCCAGCTACATTACCCCCATCCACACCAGTGATCCCCACGCCCTCCCAGAGTAGCTCAGGCACTTCGGTAGTGAATCCTCATGAGTCCCCAGCCCAGTGGAATATGCTTGTCGCTACCCCAGCCGCTCCGATGCTGCGGAGTCACCCAGCTCCAGATCCTGAGGGGGAGTCTTCCCGTCAGCGTCGTCGTGTTTCCTTTGCTCCGGATGTATCCGTTATCAGTTCCGGTTCGGAGTCTGACACCGAGGAGACACCAGCAGGACCGTCAGTGTGCCAGTGCGACCCCGGTCGTCGCATGTAGGCGAGGATTATGTGGTTGTATGCATGTAGTAGTACTATCCATGCTGTTGCCCTGTTATGTATGCTGGATGATGTATGGTATAATTATGTTGCTTTCTGTTATTCGCTTTGGCTTTTCTCGTTTTTCTGTTCCGGGTTTGTTGCTTCACCTCCCTATTTTTCTGGTTTTTCCCTTTATGGATGTTGCTCATCTCGATGCTTCGTATTGGGAAACATATATAGGATGACAAGGTGTGGCAGTAACTGTCATGGTGGCGACGACACTCCAGTTCGTCGATCCGCCAGGCAAGCAGGACATTCTCCGGAACCATATCGTCCACCACCTCCTCCACCTCAAGCACCCACAACAGAACAGATTATGCGGATGTTTGAAGAGAAGAGGAACCAAGATCTGATGGAATTCTTTGCGGAGCATGCAGACTATGGTTGGGCAGAATAATCACAATGGTAATCACTCCAAGCTGTCAGACTTTCAGAGGACCAAACCGCCGAGTTTCAGTCAAGCAGTAGACCCGATGGAAGCCGAGGATTGGTTGAGGACTATTGAGAAGAAGCTGGAAATTGCTCGCACAGAAGATGCTGACAAGGTGCCCTTCGCCACTCATTATCTTGAAGGACCAGCTGCTATATGGTGGGACAATGCCAAAGTTATGTGGCCTGCTGAAGATGTGATCACTTGGGATAAATTCAAAGACAAATTCCGCAAGTATCACATTCCTGCCGGTATCATGAAGGTCAAGCAGCGAGAATTTCTCACTCTTACCCAAGGAACCTCGACTGTAAGTGAATATTTAAACAAGTTCAATCACTTGGCCCGTTACTCCACTCATGATGTGGCCACCGAAGAACGGAAGATAGATCGGTTCCTCGGAGGACTCAACCTTACCCTTCAATGTGCACTCAGCATGCTAGACTTCCCCAACTTCCAAACTTTGGTGAACAAGGCACTCATTGCCGAAAGGGAACACAAGCTGGTTAATGATCATAAGACGGCCTATGAAGACCGCAAACGCAAGTTTGAACCCAAGAAGGAAGGGCAAGTTTTTCAGAAGGTTCGTACTTGGCAGCAACCTCAGTTCGAGTTCAAGCCAACCTGGCAGCAAGGGAACATCAAGAATGAAAGTCAGAACAAGACCATGGTCGCCAAGCCAAACAAGGAAGACTGTCAGCGTAACAATGCCTGTTTCACATGTGGGCAGAATGGGCATTACGCTAGGTAGTGTCCCAAGAACGGCAAGATACAAGCCAATCTGAAGCCTCAGGTCAACTATGTGGGACAATTCCCCAAACGGAGGTACATTCAATGGCAAGTTCATCATATCTCCGCTGAAGAAGCCGCAGAAGTCCCCGATGTGGTCATTGGTATGTTTCCTGTTAATGACATACCTGCAACAATTTTATTCGATTCCGGGGCTTCCCATTCTTTTATTTCGCGGAGTTTTATTGCCCGACATCACATTCCCTATACTCTTTTGGACAAAGCTATGGTGGTACAGTCCCCCGGATCCATGTTCAAGACAAATATTGTATGCCGAGGATTGAAAATATCAATCTATGGAGTCATCTTCCCCGCATCACTGGTATCCATTGAGTCCCCCACCTTGGATATTATTTTGGGGATGGATTGGTTGACAAGACACTAGGTCTGTATCAACTGCGCAACAAGAGAAGTCACGCTCATAAATCCCTCAGGTCAGTTCGCCCGATTCTATGCTGGTCGAGCCATACCAAAGAAAGGAATGGTTTATGCTGCCATCGCCACAGAAATGAATCTGGTCCCAGTGGTCTGTGAGTTCCCAGATGTGTTTCCAGATGAGTTGCCAGGCATGCCACCTGACCAGGAGTTGGAATTTTCAATTGAGCTTGTACCCGGAACAGCACCAATTTACAAGAAATATTATCGAATGCCTTCGTCTGAACTAGTGGAGTTGAAAAAGCGAGTGGATGAGATGCTCCAAAAAGGATATATCCGCCCCAGTTCATCTCCTTGGGGTGCACCTGCAATATTCATGGGCAAGAAAGATGGCAGTCTTCGGATGTGTGTTGACTATCGTGCTCTAAATGATGTCACCATCAAGAATAAATACCCGCTGCCCAGGATTGATGATTTGTTCGATCAACTCAGCGGAGCTCAAGTGTTCTCCACGATTGATTTGCGCACCGGGTATAACCAGCTGAAAATCAGAACAGAAAATATTCCCAAGACGGCTTTCACTACACGGTACGGGCTGTACGAGTATACGGTCATGTCATTTGGACTGACCAACGCTCCTGCATTCTTCATGCACATCATGAACAAGGTATTCATGGACTTCTTGGATAAGTTTGTAGTCGTGTTCATTGATGACATCCTCATATATTCCAAAAGTGAAGAGGAGCACAGGCAACATCTCCGAGCAGTGTTGGAACGATTACACGCTCGTCAACTTTATGCCAACTTCAGCAAATGCGAATTTTGGCTAAAAGAAGTGGGATTCCTTGGGCATACTCTTTCCGCTCAAGGAGTGGCCGTGGACCAAAGAAAAGTTACAGAAGTCCTGAAATGGAAGACACCGCTTTCAGTCATAGAAATCAGGAGTTTCTTGGGTCTGGCAGGATATTACTGTCGTTTCATTGAAGGCTTCTCAAAGATTGCCAAGCCAATGACGGAACTGCTCAAGAAAAATCAGAAGTTTATATGGACGAAAGCATGTGAGGCCAGTCTTAATGAGTTGAAGACCCGGTTGACCACCACTCCAGTATTGACTCTACCAGATATCTATCGGAGCTTCGACATCTATTGCGAATATCCAGGCGTGGCATTGGGTGTGTACTTATGCAAGATGGAAAGGTCGTAGCCTACGCATCAAGACAGCTCCGACCCCATGAGGAGAACTACCCTACACATGACTTAGAGATGGCAGTTGTGGTTCACGCCTTAAAGATTTGGAGGCATTACATCATCGGAAAGCAATGCAAAATCTACACCGACCACAAGAGTCTCAAATATATATTCACTTAACCGGACTTGAACCTCCGACAACGAAGATGGCTTGAGTTGGTCAAAGACTATGACCTGGGTATCAACTACCACCCAGGAAAAGCAAATGTGGTCGCCGATGCCCTCAGTCGAAAACCGGCTACCGCAAATTCATTACTCGAGCGTCTGCACCCGGCACTCCAAGAAGAAATAGCTCAGCTCAATATGATCTTACGTGATGCAATCTGCGCGGTTACCTTGGAAGTAACCCCTACCCTAGAAGACAAAATTCGAAAGGCTCAACCTGGTGACCCGATGTTACTAAAGATAATGACTCAAGTACGAGAAGGGAAGACGCCAGATTTCAACATTGATGACAAAGGTACACTCTGATTTCGAGATCGAGTATGTGTGCCGGACCTCAAAGAATTAAAACAACAAATTCTGAAGGAAGCCCACGAGTCCGCATACTCTATTCATCCCGGAGGCAGTAAAATGTACCAAGACTTGAAGCAAACGTTCTGGTGGGAAGGTATGAAGAAAGACATCGCCTATTACATCGCCTGTTGTGATATATGCAACAAGGTGAAGGCAGAACACCAGAAACCAGCCGGTCTACTTCAACCCTTACCCGTTCCGCAATGGAAATGGGATGATATCTGCATGGATTTTATCGTGGGATTACCAAGGACACCACGAGGTAATAATGCCATATGGGTCGTGGTCGACATGCTCACCAAGGTGGCCCACTTTATTCCAATAAAGACCACCTACCGTGCAGACCAACTTGCTCAACTCTATGTATCCAGGATTGTCAGTCTGCATGGGGTACCCAAGACGATCACTTCAAACCGGGGATCTTTGTTTACCTCGGCATTCTGGCTACGTCTACATCAAGCCCTAGGGACCGCTTTAAAGCATAGCACAACTTATCACCCGCAGACAGATGGACAGACAGAGCGGGTAAATCAAATCTTGGAAGATATGCTCTGGGCATGCGCTCTTGCACATGGACCCAAATGGGAAGACAGCCTGCCATACGCGGAGTTTTCTTACAACAACGGCTATCAGACTAGCCTCAAAATGTCACCTTTTGAGGCTCTATATGGACGTAAGTGCCGTACCCCGCTGAACTGGTCTCAGACAGGAGACAGCCGAATCTTCCGGACTGACGTAATGATGGAAGAAGAGAAGCAAGTCAAAGAAATTCGAGACAGACTGCAAGTGGCAAAATCTCGTCAGAAAAGCTACTATGACTCAAAGCATCGGCAGATCAACTTCGAACCAGGTGATTATGCTTATCTCCGAGTTACCCCCATGAAAGGAGTTAAAAGGTTTCACACTCGGGGAAAACTTGCACCAAGATACATCGGTCCGTTTCCAGTTATGACCCGAGTTGGCAAGGTGGCGTACCAATTAGAATTGCCTCCCAAGCTATCAGAGGTTCATGATGTGTTCCACGTGTCTCAGCTATGAAAATGCATCGCACCACCTGCAAAGCGGACAGACATGGCAGAACTAGAGCTTGCCAAGGATTTAACATACGAGGAGAAACCCTTGAGAATCTTGGAAGAAATAGACAGAGTCACCCACAGCAAAACTATAAAGTTTTACAAGGTCCAATGGGAGCACCACACTGAGGATGAGGCCACCTGGGAAAGAGCGGATTACTTAAGGACTGCATACCCATATTTGTTTCCTGAGCAACCGAATCTCGAGGACGAGATTGATCCTAAGGGGGGGAGGTTTGTAACACCCTGGATTTTGTCTTTTTGTTTTATTGGGATTGTATTTGGATTTATTGGATATTTGGTTTTTGCATTTGAGGTTTTCTGTCATTTCTTTTGGACTTACGTCTTGGATTTATTTTTGATTTTCTTCCAAGTGGGTTCTTCCATTCTTAAACCCTCCCTAGACCTCATCCCTCCCATAATAATGCCATTGGGTATTTTTATTGAATGGCATTATATGCTTTTTCTCTCTGAAAATGCTTATTTTCCCACAGAGCTATGAAGCAACCCTTATTTTTATTGCGCAGAAAATTCCTAGAAAATTCCCAAATGTTATTTGGGTCATGCCTCACCTTCCTATGCAAAAATATCCCATGGTCATTTGGAAAAATTCAGCCAAGGAAAATGTTTTTGCTTCTGGTCAGAAAGAGCACATTGTGAAGCAACTATATTTTTCCTTGATCCATCTTAGCTGAAATTTTTACCACTTGATAACCTTCCTAAGTGATGCTTAAACGCCTAAAACCAGCCCTAGGATCCCAGCCATTTGTCCTCAGCTCTTGGAGCAAGTTTCTGTCCAGAAACTTTAGCTCTAGCCCCAGTCATATCCAGTGAGCCATTTGGCAAGCCCAGCGCATTCCTTGGCAAAGCGTTGAAGGGACAACACGATGGACATGATTTGGCAGCGCCGAAAGCCACCCCCATGCCAGTGCACGCGGTGACCGCGTGCGGGCAAGGTGCAGCGCACGCGCTCTGCGCGCTCTGCCCAACGGGTTCGATCAGCCGCCATCCAACCTCTCCTCTCCCGCCACCGCAACATGTCTAGTCCATTCCTGGTACACCCGTTCATCCCCCAGCCCCTCCCTGACCTTCCCCGGCGCCGGAAGGGGGCACGGCGGAAGCGGCCACGGCGCTAGCCGACGGCATAGTGGCTTGCACGCGCGCCCTGTTCCTCCTTAGTGCGCCTGCGCCCGAGCCCGCGTGCGAGCGCTATGCTTGGCCTCGCCTGCGTCGTCCCCTAGCTCGCCCGAGTCCTCACCGCCCCCAGTTGGCCCTCCCGCTCAGCTCCGGCGGAGCCCGAACCCTGCCACGCCTCCTCCTATATATAGAGCACTCCCCCGACCGTTCTAGCCATCCCAAACCCCCTCTCCTCTCTCAAATCGATCACTAGTAGCTGGTGGCAACGCCGAGAAGGCCCCTGGCCTTCAGACCTCGCCGGCGACCGCCGTGGATCCCCCTTCTTCCTGCACTCATCCTAGTCCACCTCAGCTCCAACCACTGCCACCAACGAGACCGTAGCAACCTCCTGAGCACTACGGTAGCAAGAACTCACCGGATTGTCGCCGGAAACGCCGACTCCGATCAGCTCCGCCGCCGCCGTCTCTGGAGAAGATCGCCGCGACGCCGTCCGACCTCCTCAGCTCGACTTTCGGGTACGTGTGTGACCGTCTCGCCGAGCTGAACCCATCCCCCTCCTCTCCGGTGATCGCCGACGTCTCCACGCCGGAGAAACGCCGACGACAGTGCCGACGCCCTCTGTTTCTCTCTCTCTCTCTATTTAATCCTGACATCGGGCCCCACCTGTCATTCTCTCCCTCGCTTCCGAACCGGTATGTAAGTGGAGGCGAATTCTCAAAATACGCCTTCGACGTGTCCGCTCGGGTAAATTCTTTTAAATGGAAATTTTGACCAGATTCTAATCCAACTTTGACATGCAATAACTTTTAATCTATAAGTACAAATGATTTGATTCTTTTTGCTACTGGTTTATAAAATTCCAAAGTTTCTGTATGCCAAATTTCAGAATTTTTCTTGCTGTTGAGAATTTCTGGTGCAATAAACAGTGTTATGTGACATTTTCTTTTTGCATTTAATTTAATTTCAGAAGAACCTAGTTGTGTTGGAGAAGGCTAGGAGTACTGTGACACTCCTCTAAACCAAGGCAAGCCACCACATTCATATGCAAGGATGGCATTGCAATGACTTGGTTTAATCGAATTAAATTCATCCTTTATTCACTATTTAAAATAACTTGTTACATAAAGCTTATTGCATAAACTTTATCCTGTCATGTTGATAATTTATGAAGTAGGGTACATGCTTTCTTGCTAGTCTGTAGTAGGTATCATGGCATATACTCATATGACAACATGATGCATTTGTTATTCATGATCATGATCCGTGCATCCATTCATACACTATGGCTCGAATCATTTTCTTTTCAAGTTAAACTTGATAATAATCCAACTTGAACATGCTGTTGATCGAGTCATGGTGCCACCGAATCGAGCTCACCAGTGCAACCACACTTGCCTGGATGGGGAGGCCCTAATGTGGTCTATTGTCATGCCTCTCGCCGGTGCCTCCTACGAGGGAAGGTTGTGCTCTGGCGCTACCCTGGCCCGGTAGGCAGTCATAACCTTGAGGACCCGAGTTTTGATGGTACCAAGGTCCCCGTTTGGGACAGTTTTGATGTTGGCCATGACGGTGGCAGCCACAGAGGTGGCGGGTGTCACATGTTGGCACCAGGGTCACCCAGGACATAGCCCAAAGGGGAGTTTGTCGGAGTGGCCGGGAGAGTGACATGCAATAGATTGATTTTGTCGGAATGTCGTTGGTCCACCCGAATGGGAGCACGAGGCCATGAGTTTCGTAGTGTGGGTACAGTGTACTAACCTCTACAGAGTGTATAAACTATCGATAGCCGCATCCTCGGATATGGACACAGTTCGTAGTAGGTCACACCGTGGGTCAACAGATATAATTAACTTGCACACTATGCTTCACAAGATAGCACATGCAGAAATGGTGATCGAGGATCACTACGAAAGGTATGAATGTGATCAAGTGAGGATCACGTTGGTAAGTGATGAACGGTGGTTACTCGGTAACCCCGAGATGGTAAGTTGGTCCCAGGGACCATGACAATGTTTCACGCACACTTGATGTTGATAGTATCATGCTCATGCATTCAACTTGTTAAATGCCCTGTTATTGTTTGTCGCACTTGTTTTGTTTGTTGTGAGCTTGCGAGTACATTCAAAGTACTCACCTAGCTTATCATGCCAGATGCAGGAGAAGCCGTGCAAGGAGTTGATGTCGAGCAGTATGTCGCGATCTAGGCCGTGTCCCAGTAGTGTCCTTGTGGAATGGAGTTCCGCTACCTCGTCGTTCCGCTGCCGCATAGTAGTAGTTCCCTTATCATCGAGGCCCCTGCCATGTTTACTAAATAATGTACATAAGTGCAGCCGCACCATGTGTGCCGCTTGGCCTCGCTCACCATGTAAGATGTGAACCCATGTTTCCGCTAAGAGATCAATAAAGCGGTTGTTTTTTGTACCAAGTTGTTGTGTATTGCCAGAAGAATTGATCTCTGGGCAGGCAATGCAAGGTAAACCGGTTGCTCTGAGCCGGGGTGCCATAGCAGTACTGCAAGATCCACTGTACCAAGGGCCATGATCTCTAGGAGTGCCGGCAAGTGGAGAAGCTTGCCGAAAAGCAGAAGCAAGAGTACGAGAAGCGCGACAAGGAGAAGGGCCAGGATGGAGCTGGTGGATCCAGCAAGCAGAATCGTGGTGGCCGAGGGGGCCACCGCGGCAAGGCCAAGCAGCCAAAAGAGAAGGCTGCTCAAGGCCAGAATGATGATGATGGGGACGACGAGGACTCCGAAAATGAGTTCCAGAACACTGTGGAGGCCATGTGTGTTGACGGGCAACATCTTTGCACTCCTCACACTGGCAACTGAAGCAATGGTTCCGCGAGGTGAATGCCACAGAGCCCATGATGGGAGCGCAGAAGCCACTCAAGTGGTCACACACGCCCATCGTCTTTGATGCCGAGGATCACCCTGATCGCACCACTGCGGTCGGGTGTTTGCCGTTGTTGGTTTCACCAACAATCCGCAACCTCAAGGTGACAAAGATGCTGCTTGACGGTGGGGCCGGCTTGAACTTGATCTCTCCTGACATGATCAAGAGGCTGCAGATCCCTGACAAGGATCTCGAGGAAACAGGCACTTTCCAAGGGATCAGTCCGGGAAGGAACAAGCCAAAGGGCCAGATCACACTGTCGGTCATGTTTGGCATCGACCTCAACTACCGGACGGAGAAGATTGTCTTCGACGTCTTCAAGATGCCGCTGCCATACAATGGAATCCTGGGCCGTCCGGAGCTGGCCAAGTTCATGGCTGTGTCACACTTTGCGTACAACATCATCAAGATGCCAAGGCCGATGGGCGGCCTCACCATCAAGTCCAACCAGAAGGACGCAATCATCTACGCTGACAAGCTCTACCGGGAGGCAGTGGCAGCATCTGCCATCAAGGCACCTGCTCCTGCCGGCAAAGCTCCCGGGGGAGGAAAGAAGAAGAAGACCAGCAAGACCTCTGATACGGACTCTGGGAAGTGCACTTTAGAGTGCAACAAGCCTGTTGAGGACATACCAGAGAGCTCTGCCGGCAAGAGCAAGAAAGCTAAGGCCTCTGCGCCGGCGACCAAGCAAGTTTCCACAAGGGAAGATGGGACGAGTGGCACTTTCTCCATAAGTGCCACTCTCAGTGACAAATAGGAAAGCGAGGTTGTTGCCTTCCTACGGGCGAATGTCGATGTGTTTGCTTGGCAAGCATCTGACATCCCCGCTGTTCCTAGGGAGGTAATTGAGCACCACCTTGCTGTCTGCCCTCATGCAAGACCCGTCAAGCAGAAGGTCAGGAAGCAAGCCTTGGAGCAGCAAGAGTTTATTGCCGAAGAGATTAAGAAGCTGGAAGCAGCAGGTCTGGTCAAAGGAGTGCTACACCCCAAGTGGTTAGCCAATCCAATGGTAGTGCGCAAGGCGAATGGGAAGTGGAGACTTTGTATAGACTTCACTGATATAAATAAAGCTTGTCCAAAGGATCCTTTTCCTTTGTCACGCATCGACCAGATTGTGGAATCCACGGCTGGCTATGAGTTACTCTCTTTTCCTAACGCCTATTCTAGTTATCATCAGATCTTTACGGCCAAGGAAGATGAGGAGAAAACTGCATTCATCACTCCATGTGGCACATACTGCTTTTTGCGTATGCCTTTTGGATTAAAGAGTGCTGGGGCAACATTTGCCAGAGCAGTTTAGATCGGTTTTGAGCCACAATTGCACAGAAATGTGGAAGCCAACATGGATGATATTGTGGTCAAAACCAGAGACAAGTCAGCACTGATCTAGGATTTGGAAGAGACATTCGCAAACTTGTGCAAGCTCAACTTGAAGCTCAACCCCGAGAAGTGCATGTTCGGTGTTCTGTCTGGCAAGCTTCTTGGGTTCTTTGTATCTCAGGGAGGGATTGAAGCCAACCCGACAAGATCAAAGCAATTGAGCAGATTGAAGCACCAAGATGCATCAAGGACGTCAGGTGTCTTGCTGGCTACGTTGCCGCCCTGAGCAGGTTCATCTCCAAATCGGCAGAGCACGCCTTGCCGTTTTTCAAGATATTGAAAAAGGCAGGTCCAGTGAACTGGATTCCAGAAGCGGGGGCCGCGCTCCAAGATTTCAAGGAGTACCTATCCTCTCCGCCAGTCTTAGTTGCGCCTAGGCCGCAAGAGACGTTGCTGCTATACTTAGCGGCAACGAATCAAGTGGTTAGTGCTGCACTTGTGGCTGAAAGAGAGGCAGATAAAGAGGAGGTAGCAGCCACAGAGCCACGATCCGACAAGCCAGAATCCTCTCCGGTAAGGTCAGATGCCGACAAGCTAGAGGTTGTGCAAGCAAGTGATCCAAATCAACCAGTTGTGGAGAAGAAGAAGATGGTGCAGTGCCCAGTCTACTTTGTCAGTTCCCCCCTGCAAGGGGCTAGATCAAGGTATTCCGGTGTGCAGAAGTTACTCTTTGGCCTTCTCATGGGCTGAAGGAAGCTGCGCCACTACTTTCAAGCACATCAAGTCACCGTCGTCACTTGCTTTCCTTTCCAACGAATTCTGAGAAATCCAGAAGCCATCGGTAGGATTGTTGAGTGGGCATTGGAGTTGTCAAGCCTTGATTTGAAGTTTGAGAGTACCTCAATGATTCAGAGCAGGGCTTTGGTAGAATTTACTGCAGAAGAGGACACAGAAAGAGTAGCCTGTCAATCAAGGATGTACAAGTTTGTTGACAACATTTTGTACAAGAAAAGACCGAACGGGGTGAAATTGAAGTGCATCTGCCAGGAAGATGGACAGAGGCTGTTGGAAGAGATGCATGAAGGGATGTGTGGCTCTCATATCGGGTCACGCGTGCTTGTCGGCAAGGCGTTCCGTCAAGGATTCTACTGGCCGACAGCCCTTCAAGATGCCTTGGCGGTGGTCATCAGATGCGAAGCATGCCAGTTCCACTCCAAGGACATCCACCAGCCAGCTCAAGCCCTCCAAACCATCCCTCTCTCCTGGCCTTTCTTGGTCTAGGGGCTTGACATCGTCGGCCCCTTTCCCCGTGCTACCGGGGGCTTTGAATTCTTGTACATTGCAATCGACAAGTTTACAAAGTGGCCTAAGGTAGAGCCAGTGTGGAAGGTGATGGCACAGTCAGCCATCAACTTCCTCAAAGGATTGGTTGCTCATTTTGGTGTCCCCAATAGGATCATCACCGACAATGGCTATCGGGCCTGTTTCCGGAATACATCTCAAAATAGCCTCAAGTCAGACCAGCCCCAAGGTCAGAACAACTGGTGGACTCCCTTGATACAGATATCCACTACAAACATAATATTACACAAGGTTGAGCCAGGGTGCTCAACAATTATTACAGACTTGTCAGTATATGACGGTGGCGGTACAAGACAGTGGTGTGGAAGTAATACAACACTGGTACAATAAGATAAAGCCAAGCATCGGTGTGAGGCTTGACTATTTTATTAGTGTGGCAGAAGCACTGCAGATGGTACACATGGTAGACTCCAAGACCACAAGGTGACTGACTGGGAACACCACTAAGCGTCAGGCTCACTAGCGCACTCTTCCACATAAGGTCATCTCCATCCAGGTTTGGCCAAATTAACAAGCTAGGGAAAAGCCAGTGAGTATGTTTGAATGTACTCGCAAACATTATGAACAAAAGATATACCGTATGCAATAGAGTGCATATGTTCTTGATGGACTAAATTATATGCATATTTTGATTGATATTATAGCATGGCATGATAAATATTAATATGGTGTAAATGGCTAATTATGTGATTCAAGTAATAACCAAGAAAATAAAATGGAACATCGGGCGTTAGACCGCCCGAAAAATCCCAAGAAAAATAAAATGAAACATCGGGTGTTTGATCGCCCGAGGATTCCAAGAGAATAAAATGGAATATCGGGCATTAAACCGCCCGAGGATTCCAAAATATAACACCAGTCGGGTGTCTGAATGTGACGCCTCGAAAGGTCTTGAAAAGTAATGCCAAACAGGTGTCTGAATGCGACGCCTCGAGAGGTCTTGAAAAGAAAGTAATAACATGACTATCCAGGTGGCATGACCTTCCCACGAGATACTAAAAAATGCACATAAGAGAAAAAGGTTAGTCCACAGTAATATTCATGTTAACAATAATATTCATGATAGCATCCGTAGTGATAATAATCATCCTACAAAAGTGAATCATGCTCAATTTTAATTATTTCCTCCGAAGACCGACACCGGGACCGACACTTGACCCTTCCCAGTTAACGTCCTTGACCGTGGACATGCCTATTCGAATAGGTTTAACTCTGCAGAGGTTGTACTCTTTACCCACAAGTATAGGATTTCCCTAGTCAATCCCGAAATGTTGACTAATTCCAATCACAGTTTGTAGGTTGCAAACAAACCTAACCAGCACACACCAACTTAACTGTTTTGATGCCCGGAATCACCCAAGGCATCACTCCTGGAAAACTCTAGGATGGGGAGACCACCGTCTCGAATAGCATGGGATCACAATTTATAACGCGTGCAAATACAAGGAGTGCCCCCCTCTCGGCCCAGCTGGATACACCCATGCCCCCTGACCTGATGATTGGCATTATTCCAGGGCCATGGAAACCCTCATCGCGGCCCCTCTGTGTGGTGTGTACATGGAAAGGGGTTAGCAACTTACTAAGCCGTACTCCCCTCGCGGGAAGACAAGTGGCAGCACTATTTTTAGCTAGGCATGACGGAATAAGACTCGATCTAGGTCGACTCAGGAGGTTTTACTTTCATGACCGGCATACTCCAACATGCCCACAAAGATACCATCACGACACGACGTGCTCCGTGCTAACTGGCCCAACATGAACAGGGCGTATACCCCTGATTTATTACCAACTTTATCCATGTTGTTGGTTCTCAGATGTATGCAAGAAATGCACAACGAAAATATGACCATGCAGGCACTGGCTATCCACTACATAACCGGTGATCATAACTATGCCAACATGCAAGCAAACACCATATCCCAAGTTCAATATGCTTACCTTGATCGAAGTAGGCAGAAGGTGATCCCTCGAAATTTTAGGCAAACTTTCCCTCCTCGTTTTCTATAAAATAAGAATTCAAAATCCGGTCAATTTTTTTTTGTGACAGCACAAAAAGTTGACTCAAATATTTTCAAATAAATACAAAAAAACTAGAATGAAAAAGAAAATTTTCAGAAAAAGAATCAGGTGAAAATGATTTGTAGTTAAAAAGTTATGATGGTTTTAAGTGTAGGGACCTTTCTAATATTTAAAACAGCTACTTTCGGGTCCCTGCTGTTATAACAGAAAAGCGCCTCGGGCAGGAATACGTTTTCCAGTTTAGGAAACGCACTGAGGCAAAAACGCTTTCGAAATAATCAAAAAAGAAGAAAAGTCTGACGGTGGGGTCCACCCGTCAGGTTCAAATTTGAACGCGCTCGCGCGCGTGAACAGAGAGGATGCGGTAGTCACCGGCGGCGATCGCCAGCGTTTCAGGGGACGGCGATGATATGAACGTGCTCGGGGAAGAGTTCCGCGTCGGTGGATGGCGGTGGTGATCGCCGGCGAGCACGGTGGTGAAGATGGCGAAGGCCCCGGCGAACGGCGGCGTCGGTTGGTTTTGGGAACTCGCGGGAGAGAGGGGTCATCGTCAAATTGACGTGCGGGATCGATGAGTGAGTGCACGAGGAGGTTTCTGGTGGAGTTTGAGAGCCAGAGGTGGACGGATGGCGATGTGGCGTTCACGGAGGTAGTGGCGGATCGGGCGGCCGGAGTCGGGGAAGACCACCTTCCCGAAGTCGGGGATGTGGCCTAGGGGTTGATTGGGAGTGTGCGGAGATGGAGTGAGTGCAAAACGGAGCTCGGGGTCCCTTTTATAGGCGAGGCGGATATGACCGGAGCGAGGTGGATCACGGCGGTGTAATTCCGGCCGGCGGAGGTAGCTAGCGATGGTTGGCTTGGTCGGTGATCATTAGTGAGGTCGGTGGAGCCTTCTTGAAGTGCCAGCGCGACGGCCCACGACCTCTATCCATCTCCCCGTGGTGGAGCTCCCGTACGGCCATGGCGGGCGGCGCTCGTCTCCAGTGGCTGACAGGCGGGGCTTGGGTGGTTTGGACGGTGGCCGGGCATCGCGTGAGAGGTGACGCATGCCTGGTAGGTGCGGGGAGCGGTGCAGGTAGTGAAGGCGAGCTGGTGGCCGAGCTGATCCCCTCGGTCCACCGTGGCTGAGAACGGCGGCCGTTGCATCGGCTCGCCACCGGCCTGACGACGTTGAGAGGCTGGCGAGAGGGGCCCGGGGCGAGGCATTGATGAGCTTGAGCAATGCAGTGAGGAAGAGGACGAGTGGAAGGCACGGCATCGATGCCCACCTCTCTGAACTTTTCTGAATTTTGTCATCTATGAACAGTGCACAGAAGGTGTTCGACAGAATGCCAAATAGTCTTGGGCATTTTTTGGAATTTTCGAAACATTTTGTGGTGATGTACTGATGCATGACAAAGGTGCTGGCAAAGTTTCATAATTTTTGGAGTAGTTTAGATTAGGTTTTGAACAAAGAATTTGAATCTGGTCCAAATTTCATTTGAGTGAAATTTGAAAATTTTGATCTATGGACCAGTAAGTTTTTAGAGAAATGGGTTGTGGATACTGCGATGTAGTTGGGATAAAAAAAATTTGTGGGTGCAGAAGAGCTAGGAAAAATATAGTTCCTTTGTAAATCAAAGGAATCAAGAATTAATGGAATTCTCATTTGGGATTTTACTGAATATGTCAAAAATATTTTTGTGGAAAGAGGAAGTGTTGGATACTGTCCTAAGGTGTGAGAATAACTTGGATGATAAGTTGAAAATGATATATGAAATTTTTGGGAGCTTTCTAAATGTTTGAAAGAGATGAAATGGACCTTCCCTTTGAAATAATTAATTATTAAAAAGTTTTTCCTAAAAGAGAAAGATTTTTGGTCCTATACAATATTTATTCAAATAAGAAACCAACAAATCAGAACCCAATCTTCAAAATTTTAAAAACCCAAATGAAACTTATAATGATTTTCAAAATAGAAGAAAGAAGAAATAGAGCCATAATGCTCCAAATCATTTTTCTTTTAAAGAAAAGATTTTGATACTCAAAAGAAATTATTTTTCGGGTGTTACAACACCTACCCCCCTTAAGAAAAATCTCGTCCCCGAGATTTCTGCTGTCCCTCAAATAGGTACGGGTACTCAGTCCTGATATGATCCTCTCTTTCCCATGTCGCTTCTTCTTCGGTGTGATTACTCCACTGGACCTTGTAAAACTTTATCACATTCTGACGGGTTCTCTGTTCTGGCTCTTCCAAAAAATTTATAGGGCGTTCCTTATATGTAAGATCTGGCTGGATATCCAGGTCCTGATGCTGGACTTGTTTGTCTGGATTACTGAGACATCTCCTCAGTTGCGATACGTGAAACACATCATGAATATTTGACAATTCTGCTGCTAGTTCCAGTTGGTAGGCAACCTTGCTTCTCCTTGCAATTATTCTAAATGGTCCAATAAATCCTGGTGTCAGTTTCCCTTTGACTTTAAACTTTTGTAGTCCCCTCATTGGGGATACCCTGAGATACACATATTCGTCGGGTTCAAAGCTGATCTAACGGTGTTTCCGGTCATAATAGCTCTTCTGACGGCTCTGAGCTGCTTTTACTCTATCTCGGATAAGTTTTACTTTTGTTTCTGCTTCTTTGAGAACTTCCGGGCCAAAGATTCGGCTATCTCTGGTTTCAGACCAATTGAGTGGGGTACGGCACCTTCATCCGTATAGGGCTTCAAAAGGTGACATCTTTAGACTGGCTTGATAACTGTTGTTATATGAAAATTCCGCATATGGCAAACTGTCCTCCCAGCTGGCTCCATAGGTAAGGACACAAGGTCTCATCATGTCCTCCAATATCTAATTTATCCATTCAATCTGCCCCCCTATTTGTGGGTGGTACGCTGTACTGAATACCAGTAGAGTTCCTAAGGCTTGCTGCAAGTGGTCCCAAAACCTAGAGACAAACTGAGTGCCTCTATCAGAGACTATGGTCTTGGGTACCCCGTGTAAGCAAACAATTTGGGAGAGGTATAACTTAGCAAGCTTCTGTGTTGAATATGTTGTTTTTACTGGAATCAAGTGTGCTACCTTGGTTAATAAATCTGTGATAACCCAGATAGCATTATTCCCATGTCGCGACCTTGGTAATCCGACAATAAAATCCATACCTATCTCATACCATTTCCACTCAGGCACTCTAAGTGGCGGTAATAATCCCGCTGGCCTCTGGTGTTCTGTTTTTATGCGCTGACAAGAGTCGCTGCATGCGACATATACGGCTATATCCCTTTTCATCCCGTGCCACCAAAATTTGTCCTGAAGATCTTTGTACATCTTGGTTCCCCCTGGGTTAATGGAGTATGGGGTGGTATGGGCTTCTGCCAAAATCTGTTGCTTTAGCTCTTCCTTATTGGGTACGCATAATCTTTTCCCATACCATAGGATTACCTGATTATCAATGGTAAATTCGAGCGCCCTGCCCGAACTTACTTTACTTTTAATTCCCTCGATACTGGGTTGTCCTTTCTGGGTTTCTTTGATCTGATCCTCCAATGTTGGTTTTACTTCTAGGCGAGCAATGGTTCCTTCCGTGACTAGAACCTTGTTAAGTTTGGCAAATGCCCGGTTGAACTCATGTTGTGATAATTGCACACTATCATTGTCGGTGCATGGATTTCGGCTGAGGGCATCTGCCACAACATTTGCTTTACCAGGGTGGTAATGAATTCCCACATCATAATCCTTAATTAGCTCAATCCAGCGACGTTGTCGTAGGTTTAGTTCTGGCTAGGTGAAGATATACTTAAGACTTTAATGATCCATGTATATCCCACATCGATTACCAAGAAGGTAATGTCGCCATTCCTTGAGTGCATGTACTATAGCTGCTAGTTCCAAGTCATGGGTAGGATAATTTTCTTCGTGTCATCGTAGCTGTCTTGAAGCATAAGCTACAACCTTTCCTTCCTGCATTAACACGCATCCAAGGCCTTTTCTAGAAGCGTCACAGTATATTTCAAAATTCTTGTGCACATCTGGCACAGTCAGAATAGGTGCCGTTGTTAACCTCTTTTTTAATTCTTGGAAACTTTTCTCACATTCTTCAGTCTATTCAAACTTTTTATCCTTCTTGAGTAACTGAGTCATGGGTTTGGCTATGGTGGAGAATCCTTCAATAAATCGTTGATAGTAGCCAGCCAAACAAAGAAAACTTTTGACTTCAGTAACGTTGGTGGGTTGCTTCCAACCCAAGATATCTTTTACTTTATTTGGGTCCACTGCTATTCCATCTTTTGTCAGCACATGTCCCAGAAAACCAACTTGTCGTAACCAAAATTCACATTTACTGAATTTGGCATATAGTTGATTTTTCTGTAATTCTTCCAGGACTATTCGAAGATGTTGCTCATGTTCTTCTGGCGTCTTGGAATAAATAAGTATGTCATCAATGAACACAACCACGAACTTGTCCAAATATTTCATGAAAACCTTGTTGATCAGATGGACCAAATAAGCAGGAGCATTGGTCAACCCAAAAGGCATTACAGTGAATTCATATAATCCATATCTGGTGGTAAAAGCGGTCTTGGGCATATCTGATGACCGGATTCTTAACTGATGGTAGCCGGATCTCAAGTCTATTTTTGAGAAAACCTTGGCTTCTGCCAGTTGGTCGAACAAGTCGTTGATCCTTGGTAGTGGGTATTTATTTTTGATGGTAACCATATTGAGTGCCCTATAATCTATACATAATCTTAAGGTCCCATCCTTTTTCTTGGCAAATAAAATTGGTGATCCCCATGGTGGCAAGCTGGGTCGAATATAACCCTTTTCCTGTAATTCCTTGATCTTTTTTTTAATTCAACCAATTCTGTAGGGGCCATGCGATAGGGCTTCTTATAAATAGGTGTTGTTCCTGGTGCTAGTTCAATAACAAATTCAATTTCACGATCTAGTGGCATGCCTGGTAGCTCCTCAGGGAATACATCGGGGTACTCGCATACCACAAGAACGTTGCTTAATTCTGTCATGTCTACTTGGTTTAGCTTTCCTTGCGAGGTGGAAATTTTCTTTGTTCCAAAATTTACTGTCTTCCCTTGGCAATTGGTGAGAGTCACTGTACGATTGTAGCAGTCTATAAAGCCTTTATTTGTGGTCAAACAGTCCATTCCCAAAATAACATCCAAGTCGACTGCTTCTAGTACAATGAGATTTGCTGAAAACTTCATTCCTTTTATTTCAATGTTCACATCCTGGTAGTACCATTGGGTAGTCTGCTTTGATCCTGGGGACTGAATAATCATCGAATTTTTCAAAGACAAAAAATAAAATTGATTCTTCAAGGCAAATCTTTTAGAGATGCACGAATGGGAAGCTCCAGAATCAAATAAAACTGTAGCATTAATGGTATTGACAGGGAACGTACCAAGCACGATGTTCGGTGCATTCTAGGCTTCCTCAAAGGTCACATGATTAACTTGCCCTTTCCTTTGATTGTTGTTGGTGTTGGGGTTGTTGTGTCGCGGGGTTGCATTAGTACTGTTGCCCTTGTTGTTTGGTTTGGGGGCATTATTCCCCAGTTTTGGGCATTGCCTTGCATAATGCCCCTCTCCTCCACATGCATAACAGGTGATGCCAGGACGATAGGTTGCACCCTTGGTCCTATTGTTGTAGTAACTACAGTTTTATTGCGGTCGTGGTGTTGGAATTGCTGGTCGGGGTGCCACAGGCCTCTGGGATTCATTTCGGGGCCTGTTGTTGCGAACCTGTACTGACTGGTTCATACGGCGTTTGCGAATCTCATTTAGGTTGCGATGCTCATTTTCCAAAATGATGGCCTTGTCTACCAGTGTCTTAAAATCTGGAAAAGTATGGATTATCAGTTGATACTTTAAAGATGGAGAAAGCCCATCTAGGAATTTCTCCATTTTTTGCTTTCTGTCATATATTCACCATTGGCATACCGGGCTAGCTGAGTAAACTGATCGAGATACAGGGTTACTGATACGTCTCCAACGTATCTATATTTTTTGATTGTTCCATGCTGTTATAATATCAATCTTGGATGTTTTTATAATCATTTACAGCAATTTTATATCATTTTTGGAGACAAACCTATTAACCTAGTGCCCAGTGCCATTTGCTGTTTTCTGCCCTGTTTTTGTTTCAGAGAAAATCAATATCAAACGAAGTCCAAATACAGCGAAACTTTTTGGAGATTTTTTCTTGGGCAAGAAGAATACCAGAAGCTTCGAGGGAAGGCCAGAAGACCTTGGTGGGCCCCACGAGCCACCAGGGCGCGCCTGGGGGGGCAGACGCGCCCTGGTGCCTCGTGGGCCCCACCAAGCTCCGTTTGACCTAATTCCAGCACTATAAATTCCAGAGAAATCAGAAACCCTCAAGAGAGTCCACGAAATACTCTTTACTCCGCCGCAAGCCTCTGGTCCAGAGAGATCCCATCTGGGGTCCTTCTCCGGTAATCTGCCGGAGGGGGAATCGATCACGGAGGGGCTCTACATCAACCTTGTTGCCTCTCCGATGATGCGTGAGTAGTCTACCACAGACCTTTGGGTCCATAGGCAGTAGCTAGATGGCTTCTTCTCTCTCTTTGATGTTCAATACAATGTTCTCCTTGGTGTTCTTGGAGATCTATCTGATGTAATCTTTCTATGCGGTGTGTTTGTTGGGATCCGATGAATTGTGAGTTTATGATCAGATTATCCATGAAATTATTTGAGTCTTCTCTGATCTCTTTTATGCATGATTATTATAGCCTCATATTTCTTCTCCGATCTATTGATTTGGTTTGGCCAACTGAGTTGATTTTTCTTGCAATGGGAAGAGGTGCTTTGTAGTGGGTTCGATCTTGCGGTGCTCAATCCTAGTGACAGAAGGGGACATGACACGTATGTATCGTTGCTACTAAGGGTAAAAATATGGGATCTATTCATTGGTTTTATTAATTCGTGAGTTTGTCTTGTCTACATCATGTCATCGTTCTTAAGGCATTACTCCGTTCTTATGGACTTAATACACTAGATGCATGCTGGATAGCCCATCGATGTGTGGAGTAATAGTAGTAGATGCAGGCAGGAGTCGGTCTACTAATCTTGGACGTGATGCCTATATACATGATCATTGCCTTGGATATCGTCATGATTATTTGCTTTTCTATCAATTGCCCAACAGTAATTTGTCTACCCACCGTATGCTATTTTCTCGAGAGAAGCCACTAGTGAAATCTATGGCCCCCGGGTCTACCAAAATCATATTACTAAAACCCTAAAACTATTGCTGCCATTTTCTTTTATTTAGTATTTTTACTGCAATCTATCAATCTATCAAATACAATTTAATCTTGCAATCTTACCGCCAAGGGATTGACAACCCCTTGTTCGCGTTGGGTGCAAGGATTTGTTGCTTGTGTGCAGGTACTGCTTACTAGGTGTTGTGTGATTGTCCTACTGGTTCGATAACCTTGGTTTCATAATTGAGGGAAATACTTATCTCTACTATGCTGCATCATCCCTTCGTCTTCGGGGAAATACCAACGCAAGCTACAAGTAGCAGTTACCGTTGTGCCTCGTTGCTTGAGATCCTCAAATTCTCTTTTCTTCAATTTCATGATGCTGTTTGGAATATGTGCTCCTCGGAAACTTTCCTTGAATTGCTCCCAGGAGATGACTTCTCCATTGGGATGCATGTGGTGTAGATTTTCCCACCATGATGCTGCTGTTCCAGAAAAATAATGCGGAGCGTATAGTACTTTTTCCTGGTCCGTACACTAAGCTATGAACAATTTTCTCTCAATATCACGCAGCAAGTCGTCTGCTTCCAAAGGTTTGTCTGTGTGAGAAAAGACAGTTGGATTGGTTCTCTGAAGTTCAGATAGCTTTGATCTAGGTTGATGTTGTCCTTGGTGATTTCCCATATTTATCAAATGCTGCATCATTTCCTGATACTGCTGCTGACTTTGTTCATAAAGACGGCATACTTGTGAGAATGCTGAATCATTGCTTTGCTGACTTGTCAGTCCTGGTGTGAAGTTATTTCCCATTTGTGCAAATTTGTTCTCTGGTGGACTGGGCATAGAACGAGTCCAGGGATGATGCATTTTCTTTCTGTGGTATTGGTGTAAACACCAATGAGGAAACAAATTATAAAGGAAATTTTTTAAGAGACTGAAAATAATCCCCCCCCAAAGTGTAGGTACATACAAGTAGCGAGTTATATTATACATGCAAGACTTAATTATACATTACTCTCATCATAGTCGTGATGCTTACATGACATATTATTTAGACTAGTGCACTTCTCCATCCTCTTAGCATGCTGCGATCCAAGGTCTACTACTCCCCATCTTAAAAAGAAGAAAAGAAACAGAAAATAAATATTTTACAACTACATTCTCATAAAAGGCGGTTGCGGTGCTGATGCCTAGTCTGCTATCACGGAGTGTCTGGAACGTCGTAGGCCTTGTTGAGGGTAAGTCCCAGAGGGGGTGCTGAAGACTCGACCTTCTCCTCCTCGGGTATGGTCTCCAGTAGGGCAGCTGTTGATGTCATGCCTGCCCGTGGTGGTACTGTACTCGTAGGCGGTGAAGCTCTAACCAGAGTGGGGGCAGCCAAGCGACTAGACTCATCTCTCGGGGATGGGTGTCGAATCGTGGAAAGGGTAGGAGGATCGTATGGTGGAGCCGGAATGCGAGAAGCGCGTGATGAAGGAGAACGGAACTCACTCCTGCGAGGAACCCTCGCACGAGCCAAGTCCATCCGTGCGGCGAGATAGTCGTCCACCAGTGAGATGAAGACCGACTCTAGAGCCATGATGTACAAGACAAGGGGCTCAATCACCTCGTCCCTTTCTCCTGCGGTGCAAGAGAAAGCATAGTTACTAGTGTATGGAACATGGCATGGGAGGTAATGATAGGGACGTGTCTGCATCACCAAAAGAATGTCCCTAAGACAAGCGATGGCCTCTCAGGCAGCCATCTGAATAGCATGCTTCTCAGTAGGCATGGCTCTCCCCATGAACCGAAAGTTGCGGTGAGACTCGACATGTCCACCCCGAATATATACCAAGGCCTAGTACATAGTCAAGGTGTCCATGATCCTGTCGGGGTAGACGGTGTACTCCGGATGGCTCGGAGATCTCATCACGACTCTAGCGATGACGACGAGAAGGCGGGAAAACCGCACAGGCTCATTGGCGAAAACCTGAGTTGGGTAGTTGCTGCCAGACATCTACAACAGTAGACAAAAATCCAAATAGTCATATCATAAATATATGATGACTAAGGAAAATTGTTACGATGCATGAGATGCTGCTAAAATTTGTTAGAATTAACTCTGCTACTAACGATCGCACCTAGGGCTTCCTACAGTCAGCCTGGCTCTGATACCAAGGTTTGTCAGGCCTATTTCCGGAATAAATCTCGGAATGGCCTCAAGTCACACCAGCCCCATGATCATAACAACTGTGGACTCCCTTGATACAGATATCCAGTACAAACATAATATTACACAAGGTTGAGCCAGGGTGCTCAACAATTATTACAGACTTGTCAGTATATGACGGTGGCGGTACAAGACAGTGGTGTGGAAGTAATACAACATTGGTACAATAAGATAAAGCCAAGCATCGGTGTGAGGCTTGACTATTTTATTAGTGTGGCGGAAGCACTGCGGATGGTACACGTGGTAGACTCCAAGACCACAAGGTGACTGACTGGGAACACCACTAAGCATCAGGCTCGCTAGCGCATTCTTCCTCCATAAGGTCGTCTCCATCCAGGTCTGGCCAAATTAACAAGCCAGGGACAAGCCAGTGAGTATGTTTGAATGTACTCGCAAACATTATGAACAAAAGATATACCGTATGCAATAGAGTGCATATGTTCATGATGGACTAAATTATATGCATATTTTGATTCATATTATAGCATGGCATGATAAATATTAATACGGTGTAAATGGATAATTATGTCATTCAATTAAAAACCAAGAAAATAAATTGGAACATCGGGCGTTAGACCGCATGAAAAATCCCAAGAAAAAAAAATGAAACATCGGGTGTTAGACCGCCCGAGGATTCCAAGAGAATAAAATGGAATATCGGGCGTTAGACCGCCCGAGCATTCCAAAATAAAATGCCAGTCGGGTGTCTGAATGCGACGCCTCGAAAGGTCTAGAAAAGTAATGTCAAACGAGTGTATGAATGCGATGCTTCGAGAGGTCTTGAAAAGAAAGTAATAACATGAGTATCCAGATGGCATGACCTTCCCATGAGATTCTCAAAAATGCACATAAGAGAAAAAGGTTAGCCCACAGTAATATTCATGTTAACAATAATATTCATTATAGCACCCATAGTGATAATAATCATCCTGCAAAAGTGAATCATGCTCAATTTTAATTATTTCCTTCGAAGACCGACACCGGGACCGGCACTTGACCCTTCCCAGCTAACGTCCTTGACCGTGGACACGGCTATTCAAATATGTTTAACTCTGCAGAGGTTGTACTCTTTACCCACAAGTATAGGATTTCCCTAGTCAACCCTGAAACGTTGACTAATTCCAATCACGATTTTTAGGTTGCAAACACACCTAACAAGCACACATCAGCTTAACCATTCTGATGCCCGGAATCACCCAAGGCATAACTCCAGGAAAACTCTAAGACGGGGAGACCACCGTCTCGAATAGCATGGGATCACATTTTATAACGCCCCCAAATACAAGGGGTGCCCCCCTCTCGGCCCAGCCGGATATACCCATGCCCCCTGACCTGATGACTGGCATTATTCGAGGGCCATGGAAACCCTCATCGCGGCCCCTCTGTGTGGTGTGTACATGGAAAGGGGTTAGCAACTTACTAAGACATACTCCCCTCGCGGGAAGACAAGTGGCAGCACTATTTTTAGCTAAACATGACGGAACAAGACTCGATCTAGATCGACTCAGGAGGTTTTACTTTCATGACCGGCATGCTCCAACATGCCCACAAAGATACCATCATGACACGACGTGCTCCGTGCTAACTGGCACAACATGAACAGGGGGTATACCCCTGATTTATTACCAACTTTATCCATGTTGTTGGTTCTCAGATGTATGCAAGAAATGCATAACGAAAATATGACCATGCAGGCACTGGCTATCCACTAAATAATCGGTGATCAGAACTATGCCAACATGCAAGAAAACACCATATCCCCAATTCAATATGCTTGCCTTGATCGAAGTAGGCAGAAGGTGATCCCTCGAAATTTTCGGCAAAGTTTCCCTCCTTGGTTTCTATAAAATAAGAATTCAAAATCCGGTCAAAAATATTTTGTGACAGCACAAAAAGTTGACTCAAAATATTTTCAAATAAATACAAAAAAACTAGAGTGAAAGAGAAAATTTTCAGAAAAAGAATCAGGTGAAAATGATTTGTAGTTAAAAAGTTATGATGCTTTTAAGTCTAGGGACCTTTCTATAATTAAAACAGCTACTTTCGGGTCCCTGCTATTATAACAGAAAGCGCCTCGGGCAGGAATACATTTTCTAGTTTAGGAAACGCACTGAGGCAAAAACGCTTTCGAAATAATCAAAAAAGAAGAAAAGTCTGACGGTGGGGTCCACCCGTCTGTTTCAAATTTGAACGCGCTCGCGCGCGTGAACAGAGAGGATGCGGCGGTCACCAGCGGCGATCGCCGGCATTTCAGGGGACGGTGATGATATGAATGTGCTCGGGGAAGAGTTCCGCATCGGTTGATGGCGGTGGTGATCGGCAGCGAGCACGGTGGTGATGGTGGCGAAGGCCCCGGCGGACGGCGGCGTCGGTTGGTTTGGGAACTCGCCGGAGAGAGGGGTGATCGTCAAATTGATGTGCGGGATTGATGAGTGAGTGCACAAGGAGGTTTTTGGTGGAGTTTGAGAGGCGGAGATGGACGGACGGCGACGTGGCTTTCACGGAGGCAGTGGCGGATCGGGCGGCCGGAGTCGGGGAAGACGACCTTCCCGAGGTCGGGGATGTGGCCAAGGGGTGGATTGGGAGTGTGTGGAGACGAAGTGAGTGCAGAACAGAGCTCGGGGTCCCTTTTATAGGCGAGGCGGAGATGCCAGGAGCGAGGTGGATCACGGCGGAGTAATTCCGGCCGGCGGAGGTAGCTAGCGATGGTTGGCTTGGTCGGTGATCATTAGTGAGGTTGGTGGAGCCTTCTTGAAGTGCCAGCGCGACGGCCCTCGACCTATATCCATCTCCCCGTGGTGGAGCTCCCGTACGGCCATGGCGGGCGGCTCTCATCTCCGGTGGTTGCCAGGCGGGGCTTGGGCGGTTTGGATGGTGGCCGGGCGTCGCGTGAGAGGCGACTGTGCCAGGTAGGTGCGGGGAGCGGTGCGGGCAGTGAAGGCGAGCTGGTGGCCGAGCTGATCCCCTCGGTCTGCCATGGCTGAGAACGGCGGCCATTGCACCGGCTTGCCACCGGACTGACGACGATGAGAGGCTGGCGAGAGGGGCCCGGGGCGAGGCATTGATGAGCTTGAGCAACGCAGGGAGGAAGAGGAGGAGTGGAAGGCACGGCATCGATGCCCACCTCTCTGAACTTTTCTGAATTTTGTCAACTATGAACAGTGCATAGAAGGTGTTCGATAGAATGCCAAATGGTCTTGGGCATTTTTGGAATTTTTGAATTTTTTTGTGGTGATGTACTGATGCATGACAAAGGTGCTGGCAAAGTTTCAGAATTTTTGGAGTAGATTAGATTAGGTTTTGACCAAAGAATTTGAATCTGGTCCAAATTTCATTTGAGTGAACTTTGAAAATTTTGAACTATGGACCAGTAAGTGTTTAGAGAAATGGGTTGTGGATACTGCCATGTAGTTGGGATAATTCTTTTTGTGGGTGCAGAAGAGCTTGGAAGCATATAGTTCCTTTGTAAATCAAAGGAATCAAGAATTAATGGAATTCCCATTTGGGATTTTACTGAATATGTCAAAAATATTTTTGTGGAAAGAGGAATTGTTGGATACTCTCCTAAGGTGTGAGAATAACTTGGATGATAAGTTGAAAATGATATATGAAATTTTTGGGAGCTTTCTAAATGTTTGAAAGTGATGAAATGGACCTTCCCTTTGAAATAATTAATCATTAAAAAGTTTTTCCTAAAAGAGAAAGATTTTTGGTCCTATAAAATATTTATTCAAATAAGAAACCAACAAATCAGAACCCAATCTTCAAAATTTGAAAAACCCAAATGAAACTTAAAATGGTTTTCAAAACAGAAGAAAGAAGAAATGGAGCCATAATGATCCAAATCATTTTTCTTTTAAAGAAAAGATTTTGATACTCAGAAGAAATTATTTTTGGGGTGTTACAATGGCACCCAGTTCATGAGCCGCACCTTCACAACATATTGCCAAGAACTTGGAAATAAGATTTGCTATGCCTCTTTTGCTCACCCAAGGAGCAATGGACAAGTAGAGAGGGCAAATGCAGAAGTATTGTGTGGTCTCAGGACCAGAACTTTCGACAGGATGCACAAGTGTGGAAGGCGCTGGGTGGAAGAGTTTCCGGTGGTTCTTTGGTCAATCAGAACGGCACCAAGTTGAGCCACTGGCCAGACACCCTACTCCCTTGTTTATGGTGAAGATGCGGTGCTCCCCACAGAACTCAGATATCGGTCACCTCGAGTCTTTTCCTTCGATGAGGAGGATCAAGATGAGCTGCGGCAAGATGATGCACGCTCCTTGAGGAAGATCATTTCCGGGCTGCTGTCCGTGCTGCACGGTACCAGCAAGCTTTGCACCGCTACCATAGCCGCAAAGTGAATGCCAGGAACCTTGAGGAAGGTGACCTTGTTCTTCATAAGATTCAGTCCACGAAGGGTCAAAACAAGTTGACGCCAAAGTGGGAAGGCCCTTACTGGGTGGTACGAGTCACTAGGCCTGGCGCTGTCTGCCTAGAGACCGAAGATGGCACTCCGGTGCTCAACTCATGGAATATTGAGCATCTTCGCAAGTTTTACCCGCAAGGCGCGGTTACCGGGCTGCCCGGCAACCTCTTTTGTACAAGCTTACCAGCAAGGCATGTAACCCTTTGTACAAAGCCGGGTGCAGACCCCGTGCATAATAAATAAAAGATAAGTGTTTCACAACTCTTTGTCAAAGGACATATTTATTTATGTGTTGCAGGCAGTGTTGTGTTACATTCTACCTTGCATAAGATGATTAACGAACCGTCAAGGTTCCAGCCTCCTCTTTTCTCTTCTATCTTTTTCTCAAAGGACAGAAGGGTTCCTCGCGTACAGATTTCCCGGGGGAGTGATGGTATGGATACAAAACGACATTCAAGATATCATCCTACGGCAAGAAGCACAACAAAGAAAAAGCTAAGTTGCAAAACTTTGAAATAAATTATTTGTTGTAGTTGCAATTTATCCTTGAACGATTTTGGCCTTTGTATGAGAAACCTGGACGCTAAGGAATCTTATCGTGATCAGCTGCGCCCTTACTTTGTTTCGAGTCCGCTCAACAACCTAAGTGGCTACGTTGTGATTGTCAAGTGTAACCTTCCCAGCAGCGGCACTTCCGGCAAGCTGCTAAGGATCCGTTCCTCAAGCGCTCGCGGCAAGAATGCACGCACCGACAAGTTTCCGACAAGCGTAGGGTACAGAAATCATACAAAGACAGAATAAGACAAGAGGGATAGCATGCATACATCCATGAAAAACACAAGCTATATTACATCAAAACGCATTGCAGGTCTAACTTAAGATAAATCTATCTTTTACATGATCATGCACACGGCAAGGTGTGGCTACAAGGTTAATGAGTGACCCCACCCTGAGTCCAGGAGACCTGACCAATCCGATCGGCTATCGAAGCAACAATCTTGTCGGTAGCTGTGATGTCGGCATCCTTTGGCAAGCTTGTGAAGGCACCGGAGAGGTCGACGCCTGGATTGCGGTACGCAACTTTGACGACTACGTTGTAAAGAATATCTCGAGCAAGCTTGCGGGATTCCTTGGAGAAGGAGTCAGACCGTTCTCTATGATGCTTCTCCAACACCTTGATGAGGCCCTCGAAGAAGAGAGTCAGGCTGGCTCTTGCTGCTTCTTGGTCATTGGGGGTGTAGCTGTATTTCGCCAAGCGCATGACGACAAGCTGGGCGCTGATCTACTTGGCGGCCTCCACAAGGCGGTCGGTCCACAGCTGCAGGTTGCCGTTGAGCATGTTGAAGGAACTGACGGCGTCGGTGTACGTAGCTTTCTCGTTCTAAAGGTCTTTGGCCAAGGCTGCCTCCCTGGCCTTGGCACTATCAAGATGCTCGTCCAACCCACGTAGCCTTAGCTTCAAATCTTCCTTGGCGTCAGCAGCTTGGCTAAGCTCTTAACTCTTGGTAGATAGCTGTGTCTGCAATTCACGTAGAGTGTGAGCTGCCTTCTGCGCTAATACTTGGAGAGTCGAGAGCTCTTCTCTGTTGCCGGCAAGGTCTTCTTCTAGCTTTGCTACCTTGGACTCCAACACTACCTTGGCGGCCTAAGGGCCCTCTGTGGCCTTGACGACTTCCAACAGCTTGTCGGCATGAGCCTGAGCTTGAGTTTCAATGGCCTTTTTGTGGCCCTCCTCTAGCTCTTGGGTCCGCTGCATGAGCAGAGTCTAGATCTCTTCGTCCTTGCCGCGGAGCTTGGCGGCAAGTGCTTCTTATCGGGTGGCGAGGTCTTTTTCCGTGACGATGAGCTGCGCTTCGCGCTCCGTCAACTTGCCGTCCAAGGCCGTTGCCTTCTCCTTGGTAGCGTCAAGCTTTTCCTCCTACCTCCTAAGGCTATAGAATTTGTCATTGTACCACGTGCGGAGTTCCTCTGCCTTCTCTTTCAGTTTCCCCTCGGCCAGTTCTATAGCCTGCCGCCGTGAATGGAGCTCCTCCCAACGCTGGCTGTAGCGCTGCTGTACATCCTGGAAGCCAGTGGGCATCGTCTTCAGGAAGGCCATATCAGCGGCGTTGTTGGCAGAGTCGTCCGTTCCCGGGGTGCTTTGAAGGAGGGGCACCAGAATTCCGGCAATGGCATCCTCGAAGGAGAGTTCCCCGGCGCCAGATGAGCTGGGGGCTTCGGATCCCTGGGGTGGACGTCGATGCTTGGCTTGTCACTGCCAGGTTCCCCCATCTCAGTGTCCGTTATGACAAGCTCAGATGTACTGCTGGAGGGCATAGCAGGCTCTTCGGGGGTTTTCATGGCCTCCTCAGTAGCGGGCGTGACCGCCTCCATGGTAGAAATCCGGGCAGCCTCGTCAGCGCCGCTCTTCGCAATTTCCTCCACAGGTACCTCCCTCTCCTCCAGAGGGGTTGGTTCTACAGGACAGGGAAGAAGCAGAAAACAAGATGAAATCAAAACTTCAAGACTTAGATCAAGTTCAAGAAAACAAAAAGAAAGATTGGCAAGGAACTTACATTGGTAAGTACGGAGAGGGGATTCCGTTCTTCCTCCAGTGACTTCGATTGTCGTCGCTTGGTCTCCGGCAACGTTGGTTGCCGGGGAGGCCTTGATGCAAAGGAGCCCTTCTTGGGGCTCCTCTGGGGGAGGGCTGCACCTTGTCGGTGAAGGTTTGGGCAACGGCTCAGAGGTCGAGGGTGCCGTGAAGGGCTCCATCCCTTGGCGCTCTCCTTCCGGCTGGCCACTTTCCGACTCCTTATCGGTCTCCATTGCAGAAGACTCGACGGTAGTGCTTGCCAGCGGGAATTGAACATGAGCCTCACGTGGTGGGCTCGAGCCGACAACCTCAGGCGGGGTGATGCTTTGCTCTGTGCCTATTGCCGTCTCGCTCTCCTCGGCAGTTCTGGCTTTCTTCTTCTGCCTTTCCGCCAAGGGCACATCATCCCTGCAATATTAGAACAATCAAGATGATTAGTTCAGCAACGACATCAAGATAATTACGAGAAAGATGGACGATGATGGTGTACTTACTCCTCCTCCTCTTCGTAATCACTGAGGATGGACAAGTCCTAGAACACCGTGTCTTCCACGCCGGAGGGCGTAGGTGCTGGCGGCGTCTTCATAGCTCGCTTGGCTCTTGCCGGAGCTAGGGGCTGCGACGCACCCTCACCCCCTACGGTTGGCGAGGCTGCTTACCGGGAGGCGGCTCCACGAGGAGGTTGACGCCTAGAAGGCTGAGGCCGGGAAGCTGCAGCTGCTGCCTTCATGCCGGCAAGCTCTGTACTTGCCGGCTCGGTGTGCGCTGCCTTCTTGGCGGGCTTCTTGGCGATGGTGGTCTTCACCTTGACGGGAGAAGGGCGAGGTGCTTCCTCCTCTTCCTCCTCATCTGAAGATTCCTCGAGTTGCTCCTCTTCTTCCTCAGAATCCCTAGCTTGGTCCTCTTTGCTCGCATGCTCTTCGGCATGCTCTTGAGTGTGGCTCAATCCGCTAGTTCCCGGAGCCGTGGCCTGCTTTTCGACCTGGCTTCCGGTGCGCTCCCCCTTGCCGGCACCCTTGGCCGTTCGGGAGTGAGTTACTTTCTTGAGCTCGTTAGCACTTGCGTCAAGGAACTCCTGTAACACCCCAAAATTTTAACCATGTTTTTATTAAGTAAAATTTTGACAGAAATAAATTTTTGATTTCTATTAGGTCTTTTGATAATTTCAGAAACCTTTCTATTTTCTGTTTTCCACAAAATTCTTCCCTCCATGTAGAAACTTTTGAAAAATATTGTGCGTTTTGAAAGTTTTTCCTAATACTTTCATTTATACTTTTTAATTTTCAGTAGGAAATATTTTCATAATAAAAATTTGCCACAAAATAATTCTTTTAATGGTATTTTCAAAATCTAGAATGTTTCTGTTGCACTAGGCTATCTCAAATTTTATTTCCAAAAATTTCCTCAAGTATCTCCCCTGCTCTACGGCAGTACCCAATTCTTTTTCTCCCATCAAATTTTCTTCTGTAAATTTTAAACAATTCCAAAACTAACTATCATCACTTCTTTGCCTCCTTTGAGTTTACAAAGGAACTACCCTCTTCCTAACAATTCTGATCCTACAAAAATTATCCCAATTGCATACAGTACCAGCAACTCATTTCTCCAAAAATATCCTGTCCTCAAGTTCAAATAATTCAAACTTCATTTGAATGAAATTTGGACCAGATTCAGATTGCTTGCTCAAAACCTTATCTCCACTGCTCCAATAATTCTGAAATTTTTACAGCATCCTTTTCTTACACCAGAGCATCACCACAAAATTTTTCAAAAACTTGAAAAATGCTGAGCCCTAATTAGTATTTCGTCAAGCACCTTTCCGGCAAGAATCTGGATTGACCAAAACTTGGGCAAAAACCAGAGTTGCTTGCACCGCACCCCATCCCCACTTCAATACCTCACCCTGGGACCCTCTCGCTAGCCTCACGGCACCACCGGAGCAGTGTCTGGCCGGTGCAACGGCCGCCGACCAAGCCACAGACGGCCGCCAGCTAACCACGGCCACTGATGCGCCATCAATCCCCCGCACCGTCCACCGTACCTCCTCTGCTTCCACGCGTCTCCTCCACCGACACCAGATCACCGTCCTAGCCGCCCAGGCCCACCTGCCAGTCACCGGAGCTGCCACCGTCCGCCATGGCCGTACGGGAAGCTCACTATGGAGAAGTCGATAGAGTTTGAATCCGAACGTGCAGGCGCGTCGAGAGAACTCCACCGACCACACCTAATCCTGTCATTCACGCCCACCGTCCCTATCTACCTCCACCGACCGCCGTAAGTCCGGCGTGATCCGAACCCCGCCGGACCCCGTCGAGCTGCCTATAAAAGGGCACCCCGAGCCCCGTTCAGCAACCACACCACCTCCACCCAACCCCAATCGCTCTCCAGAAGGATCATGCGGCCTCGGGGAGGTCTTCTTCCCAAACTCCGGCCGCCCAATCCGCTTCTGATCCCAAGGAGAAGCCGACGTCCGTAGGCCACCTTTCTCTCCCAAACCTTGCCAGTAGCCTCCTAGTGCTCCCTCTCATCGGACCCGCACGTCAATTCGACATCTGCAGGCTTCTCCGACGAGATCCATCACCACCCGAAGCCGACGTCCGCCGGAGTTGACGCTGCCGTCGCTGCGGTGCTCGCCGACGACTAACTCTGCCACCCACCGATGTGGAAGGACCCCACAAGCACGCATGCACCCTAACCTCCACCTGGTTCGCCATCGATCGCCGCCGGTAACTGCCATTCCTCCTCTGTGCACGCAAGCGAAATTCAAACCTGACGGGTGGGAGCCACCCGTCAGACTTTTATTCTTTTCTGGCTATTTGGTTGTGCCTTTTGTCTGACTACGCTTTCTCTACGGAGAAGCGTATTTCTGTCTGAGGCGTTTTAAGGGGAGGCGCATTTTAGAAAGTACGTTTTTGTTTCTGGAAAGCGTAAACCCTGCCAAACCGTTTTCTTTTAAGTTTTTAAATAAATTCGGAATTTGACCAAACTTTGACTGCCTCTAATTTTTAAACCACAATTCCAAATGAATTGATTCTTTTTCTGAAATTCTTATTTCTTCATCTGGTTTATTTTAGTATTTATTTCAAAAATTTCCAAACAACTTGTTTGTTCTGCTTTGTAGTTATGTGAGATTTGCATTATTTTGAAAATAGGAGAAATGGAGGGAAGATAATTTTTGCAAAAATTTAGAGTGAACCAGCACCACCACATACCCAAGGCAAGCATCTTGGACACTTGATATGATGAATGTTTGGTAGTTTGCTTGCTAGAATATTTGAATCATGATTATGATAATTTCAAATGAAATTTGCATATTGCTCTTTATACATGCATGATCCATTGATAATATTTTATCTTCACTTAAACATGAAGTATGAGTGAGTGTGTTATTTTCACATGCCACATATGTCTATGTTGGTCCGAACTAATCTGCAGGAAAGAATCAGTCACGAGAAAAAGTGACCGTGAAATAGATGTCTCGTTGTGACGAGAATGATCAGTGATGGCATGTCGGGACATGCCAGGTGGTGACCCTGTTGGGTACTACAAAGGAGATATATTGTGCTAACCACTGCAGGAAAACTTAAACCTCCTGAGTCGACCATAGATCGAGTCTTGTTCCGGTAACTCCCATACTTGATTCGTGATGCCACTTGTGCCTGCCACAGGTAGGGAATGTTTTAGTAAGTTGTTAACCCCTTTCCTTGCACACACACCGTACAGAGAGGCCATAATGGAAGATACCAGTAGCCACTGGTAGGCATGCCACTTGGTCAGGGGGCATGGGTGTTTTCGGCTGGGCCGAGAGGGGGGCATGCACCCCTTGTTATTGCGCGCGTTATAAATTTTGTGATCCCATGCTATTCGAGGTGTTGGCCTCCCCGTCTTAGAGTTTTTCTTGGATGATGCCTTGGGTGATTCCGGGCATTGGGAAAGTTAAGCTGGTGTGTGCTGGTCAGGTGTGTTTTCAACCCAAAGACCATAATCGGAATTAGTCAACGTCTCGAGGTCGACTAAAGAAATACTTTACTTGTGGGTAAAGAGTACAACCTCTGCAGAGTTCTAAAACCTATTCGAATAGCCATTGTCCGCGGTTAAGGGCTACAGTCTGGGATGGGTCAAGTGTTGGTCTTAGTCTTGGTCTTTGAAGGAAATAACTAAATCAGAAGTTGATCATGAATTATGATGGATGATTATTATCACTAATGCTATGGACTAACCCTTTTCTCTTATATGTGCTGCTGAGTATCTCTTGGAAAGGTTTTACCACCTGGATACTCGTGTTGCTACTTTCATTATAAGCCCTTTATGAGGTGTCACCTCAGATGCCCGACTGTGGCATTTATTTTCAATACCTTTCGAGGAGTCGCTATAGACACCCGATGGGCATTTCTTTTCAAGACCTTTCGAGGCGTCGCTTCAGACACCCGACTGGTAGTTATTTTCAAGACCTTTCAAGGCGTCGCTACAGACACCCGATGGGCATTTATTTTCAAGACCTTTCGAGGCGTCGCTTCAGACTCCCGACTGGCATTTTATTTCTTGGAATCCTCGGGAATTCTAACGCCCGATGTTCCATTTCATTTCTTGGAATCCTCGCGTGATAGCCTGGCTTAATAGAGATGATCAACTACTCATATCAATAAGGAATTCCTTCTTTTCCGTGAGCCCATTCGGAAAGAACTCCAAAGTTAAGCGTGCTCAGCTTGGAGTAATTTCAGGATGGGTGACCAACCGGGAAGTTGGTCCCGGGTGCGCACGAGTGAGGACAAAGTGCGCAGGAAAGACTAGTATTGATCTGTGGGGCCAGTCTAGATCCCGCCAGGAGTAACGACCACCAGCGGGTGTGTCCGGGGCGTTACAAGTTGGTATCACAGCCGACCCTCGCAGTTACATGGATGTTTGCGGACAGGTGCGCGGTCATGTTGTTCATGACGTTTGTGACCCATCGTGGCACATGGCATGGCACATGTACCGGACTGAATGCACAGATGTATGTGCCAAGAGGGAATGTTCCTGTGGCCCGACGAGGACGTCGGTTCCTCTGAGTGGGGGTGTATGTGATAGCCTGGCTTAATAGAGATGATCGACTACTCATATCAATAAGGAATTCCTTCTTTTCCGGGAGCCCATTCGGAAAGAACTCCAAAGTTAAGCGTGCTCAGCTTGGAGTAATTTTAGGATGGGTGACCAACCGGGAAGTTGGTCCCGGGTGCGCACGAGTGAGGACAAAGTGCGCAGGAAAGACTAGTATTGATCTGTGGGGCCAGTCTAGATCCCGCCAGGAGTAACGACCACTGGCGGGTGTGTCTGGGGCGTTACACCTCGGGAGGTCTAACGCTCGATGTTCCATTTTATTTCTTGGAATCCTCGGGAGGTCTAACGCCCGATGTTCCATTTGGTATTTTATTTCTTGGAATTTTTGGGAGGATTACCGCCCGATGTTCCTGTTATGCTTTCATTAAGATTCTTTCGGGATGGTTTTATCGCCTGAAACCCGACTTTAAAATTTTGATAACAACATGATTACTTATACTTTGCTAATATCGGATGGCTAACCTTTATTTTCTATGCAAATATAATACTCTACATGATTATACTAAACAATTGCCATGTCATAATACTGTTAAATATGTTTAAAGTTAATTGCATGCATTCTGCCTACTTTTATTATATCCTTTGTCCATGATGTTTGCGAGTACATTCAAACGTACTCACTGGCTTGTCCCTGGCTATTGTCTTGGCCAGATCATGATTCGGAGGAGAGAGCTACGAAAACACCCCCACAACCTAGGAATCGGAGATAGTAGCCACACGAGATAGGAGTTATCCAGGTCAGCTGTTCTTGTGGGAATGGAGCCCCATCGACGTTGGAGATCCACGAGTCACTTCCGTCATCCGCCACTAGAAATCATTGTGGTACTGAAAGGCCCTTTATGGTCTTGTACTCAAATTCTTGTAACTGCTTGAAATTCTGTATCAAGGTAGTGTCCACCAGCGAACAGTAATCCTGGGGCTGGTAATGACACGAGGGTCATTTGCTGGGATTTTATGTCCCAGAAAACCGGCCCTGACAACCTTGGTATCAGAGCCAGGCTGACCATTGGCTAATCCTATCTTAGCCTGGTCGCTATCCCTAGGTTTCCACACCGTCCAAAACCTTTCCCTATCCGTAGTCAAGCCCATCCCATCCGATAAGCCTGCACACTGGCCAGCCGACATCTTTTTGACAGTCGGTGCCCAACCTATAGGCCCAGCCCATAGGCCGTGTGCCTGTGGCCGACACCTGAGTTGTCCAATCCACAAGCGTGTGATGGAAGACTTCACTGACCTATATGGGAAACCTTGCCTCAACTCTGCACGTCACAGCCCTCGTCCTCACTTGGATATCCAAGCCACCAAGATGCCTGGTCCCGTCGTTCGCAACGAGACCACCGCATCCGAGGTTGGACACTTTGTAGCCGTCCTCGCCAATCTCTCTCATCGTGCTTTTGGCATAGAAGAGCCCCCGGAGTATGCCGTGTACCAGGAGCACACGAGTGACGCCATCCATCACTTCTGGGCCATGGTGCACATCTACGGGAGGGGTACCACATCAGAACGCCCCTACCTATTCACCGGAAGGACAACCTCCGACGAGCCCCAAGCCATCCAGCTTGCAGCCCGAGAGGCTGTAGTTCAACTCCGGCATCTATCACCGAGAGTTAACATCCGTCCTTTCTTCTACTACCCTAGTCGTGAAGTCTATGGTAGCCCAACCCTAGTCGCCAACGGAGACCAGGAGTCGGATCCTACTCTAGTGCATCTGGTGCGTTACCTGAGAGCGCAAGAAGCACTCTTCGATCAGGTCACCAATGATCTGATTGCAGCCCGCAGGATGCTTGCTCTCCTGACCCCGGTGAGGAGTGAAGCTACACCCGCCACCAGCACCCCGATAGTACTGTTCGGGAGACCCGTCGAGCTCCCGAGGTCTGCCCCTGTTGTATCAATTGATGTATCTTCTATATAATGGAACATGTAATGTAACATTGTTTGCCCCCTATGAAGTATCTGGACTAGTATGTACTCAAGATCCTAGTAATGATAGGGAGGCTAATGATGTGAACATGCGTTTGGTTATGACATTTATGACATCGAGAACTCTACCATAGCAGGACGGAGTTTCTCACTCTGTTCACTAATATAAGATGTTTTAGATATTTAAATGAAGACTACATCCATACTGAAATGAGTGATCAGACACATTAAAATGTGTTTACATACATCTGATTTAGGAAAAAGTTAGAACATGTTATCTTATAATAGTGAGCGGAGGGAGTATTAATCAATGGCCCAATGACTGGGTTGCAGGTGAAGAACCCTACGCAAGCAGAATGTCAGACAAATAGGATGTCCTGGTAATTGTAATACAGTGACTTACCATAACTGGTTGTATAGGCTCAGCGTTGCTCCTCCTTCTCTTGCAAGGCTCCTTCCTAACATCTTGTACTTGGAAATCCAAATCTTTGCTTCGTTGCAGCCCCTCTGCAATGTGACACAAACTAGTTACAGTTCTCCATACATGGAAGATAAATATGCATACTTTCCAGTCTCTGGGCAACACCAAAGCATGAGTTTATAACAAAACGACACCACATAATGAAACATGCCACATCTCTAGCACACACTCAAATGAGCATTTACTATGTGTGCGCTATGTATAAACTAGGCATACCTTCGTGAACTGGACCTCCACGTACTCTCGGGGAGCCTAGTTTAGTGTATAGGCAAACCTTTGTGTCACCTATGAGTTATACAAGCCCCCACTACAACAGCCATTAGTGTATAAATCATTGACAAGCTCCGTTAGGTCATGAACCACAAGTAATCAAAGCAAACAGTTCTAGTATGGATGGCTGATACAAACAAGCAATTGAACACATGTGTGAGCAAATCTTGCACACCACTGAATTACATATCAAGAAAACAAGCATAGAAGGAGGCTTAAAGACCATCACTTGACTGACCAGATTTAGGAGGCATTTAAGCATCATGTGCAACGTACGAACTAGCATAAACATTGCATATTTTAGATTCTATAATGAAATGCACATGTATTAGGTTATGCCATGTAAGATGCCTAAATCTACACTATAGCAGGCGGGAGTGATTCATCATTGCACGCACAATTGACTTGCAGGTTAAGGGCCCATTCTTTTCCACCTTTTGAGAGCTTATTGTCAAAATAAGCCATAAAATCTCTAAAGAACTCATTTTTCAGTTATGGGTTTGGGCGTAACTTATTTCCATCACCCATTCCTTCACAATGAGAAAAAGATTGGGGGGGTGCTTCCCGTAGAAGCTCACTTAAAATTGAAGGGGTATAGCGAAATGACTCTGTTGCTTGCCCATATTACACTAAAAATGCCACTGCTCAGGCCCGCGTCACACCCGACCCCCAAGTAAAAACAAACACCTAAGCGTTCGTTCCCCTGCCCACCCGCATCTCCTCTCCCCTTTCCCTCTGCCTCGATCCCCTGCCTGCAGCGCTAGGGTTCCTCCTGCGAGCCGCCACCACCTGTCCCATCTTCCCTGCTCCTCGACGATGCTCTCTCCAGCGAGGCTCCATGGCCTGCGGGTAGGGCTCCATCTGCCCGGCAGCTCCTCCCTCTGGCGCTGCCCCTCACTCTGCTGGTCCCCAGCAGCTGCTCCGCTATGGTCCATCCAACGCTCCACTCCGGCGGTCGCCGCCCAACTATGGCCGACGCCCCACTCCGGCAGAAGGACCCTCGTTCCCACTCCCCTCCTCCTAGGCTGTGGCCATGAGGTGCTGTTGTGGGATGAGCTCATCCAACAAGGTGAGGATCTCCTCTGATTTTTGTCAAATTTTCATTCTGATCTGCTATATGATGAATTGCTATGAGTTGCTGCTGTTGCTATATGATGAATTGCTATGAGCTGTTGCTGCTGCTGCTATATGATGAATTGCTATGAGCTACTTCTGCTGCTATATGATGAATTGCTATGAGCTGCTACTGCTGCTGCTATATGATGAATTACTATGAGCTGCTGCTGCTGCTATATGATGAATTGCTATGATCAGCAGCTGCTGCTGCTATATGATGAATTGCTATGAGCTGCTGCTGCTATATGATGCTTTCAGGTAGTGCTGCTATATGATAAAAACCAGCCACTTGGACCATGGAATTTTCATAGATAATGATTAATCATATAAATTTAGGCAATTATCCTCTGTTTGGAAGACATTGACCAAAGTAGATTGTGCCAAGTAGATGGTATCTTTGTATTTGCATTTTCAACAAATAATGATGGTATGTTTTCCTATCATATTAATTACTGTGATGGGTTCAATTCGTGATGTTTGCAAGTCAAATTTATTTTCATATGGGCAGCAAAATGACAAAATATAATGCAATAGACTTTCCACTGATCATACAACAGATAAGCTGAAAAAGCAGGCAATGAAAAGAACTGCTTGGCTTATTATCTCGAGCTTATATTCAGAGGAGCTTATTTTCATAGGATAACTCAAAATAACTGGCTCTAAGAACCCTGGCCAACAGCAATGCCAAACAAATAACTTGTCACGATTATTGCAATGGAGTGAATTACCATACCACGCTGTATAGGCTCACCGCTACGCCTCATTTTTTTTGCGATGTTCCATGAAAATGCCCCATACATCTTGTACTAAGAAATCTTGTACTTTTTCATTGCTTCACCCCATCTGCAAGTTGACACAACTAATTTGAGACATCTCTACATGATAATACATTGCATATCCCTTGCACATAATTAAACCACCAATTAACGATTGTGTGCGTTGCATAAACTAGCCATGACTCTGTGTACTGGACTTGCAGGCACTCTAAGGGAGCCTAATTTAGTGTACTGGAATTCCTTCATGCCAGCTATGACTTTGTGTAATGTATGACATCTATATCTCTAATTTAGCAGCCAGTAGTGGTAATCATTGGCTACACAAAGGGATTACTGGTCAAAAATTCTAGCAAAGCACGCTGGCAGGCACACAACAATACAATAGAGAGACTCACTTACAAGATTATAGCAATGGTTCAGTCCAAGAGTTTGGTTGGCCAAGTTGTTAGATCCAGAAGAAACATCGTCCTTGTGGCTCCTGCTAGCTCCATGACATGTAACAGCGACCTGTTAGTATATTTGAAGTACATCTGGCTGGTGATGCTGGACGGGTTTAAAGGTGACAAGTACCTAGGTCGCGGCGGGTGCTTGGCATCGTGCCAGATGGTGGGAACCAGGTTAGGAACATCAAGGGTGATGACATTGCGGTGGATGTCGGGGTCCGATAAGGAGATCTAGGACCGTGGACGAGGGTGTTTGTGAAGCAGCTCCGGTAGTGTGGACGACAATATTGACGAAGCGGATTTGAGGCCATGGACGAGGGCGTCGGTGAAGCTACTCCGATGGTAGAGTTGATGATGGTGTCGACGATGCAGATCTGAGGCCGCGGACGAGGGCACTGTGAAGCTGCTTTGGTAGGGTGGACGATCATGTCAATGCTGCAGATCTGAGGCCGTGGACTTGGGCATCGGCGAAGCGGCTCCGGTTGGGTTGAGGATGGTTTCGGCAAAGCGGCTTCGGTAGGGTTGAGGATGGTGTGGACGAAGCGGATATGAGGCCGTCGACGGGGGTTGCGGTGTCCTAGACTAGGGGGTACTAACCTAGTCGGCCCATATTCCTCGGGTTGGGCCAGTGGGCCCTCATTCTAATCAAGATGGACTCCGGAAGATACACTCGAGAGGAGAGATCAAGATTATATCTACCAAAGACTTGATGTATATTCCAAGACTCCTCCTACCGCTGCCACGTCTAGATACTGACCTTGTAACCTTAGATGCCCTACCTGGCGTGTATATAGGCCAAAGGGTTTAGCCCTTAGAGGGGCTCTCAACACAATCTCATTCACCTAGACCTAGAACTAGAACATATCTTACGATCTCGAGGTAGATCAACTCTGTACTTGATACGTCTACGTTGATATAAACAAGAGCAGGACGTAGGGTTTTACCTCCATCAAGAGGGCCCGAACCTGGGTAAACATCATCTCCTTGTTCCTGTTACCATCCATCCGAGATCCACAGCTCGGGACCCCCTACCCCAAGGTCTGCCGGTTTTTACACCAACACTAGTGCTTTCATTGAGAGTTCCGCTGTGTGATCGCAAAGGATCGATGGCTCATATGCAGATCAATTGCGGCAGTGGCTGTGGTGACACCTACGTCCCCGGCCAGCTTTTTGTGTTCGGCAGCATGATCTTCTGCGCCGACTCGACGTGCCACCTGGCCACCATCGAGAACTACGCTCCTGACCAGATCGTTACCTTCGGAGGTTTGGAGTACACTGCGGATTCCCACGGCGAGCTCGTCCTATCAGGCTGGACTCTTTGGGATCGAGGAGATAGGTCTAGAGGGGGGTGAATAGACACTTAACCAACCAAAGTTGCAGTTTTTAGTTTCTCTTGGAACTTAGGCAGATTTTGGCACAAGTTAAGGCAACTCCAATATTTTCTACACATGCATATCTAGAGATTGAGCAGCGGAAATAGTAAAGCATGCAAAAGTACGGAATATAAAGGGGTAGAGTATGGAAGATCAAACGCAATGAAGACACGGTGGTTTTTGGCGTGGTTCCGATAGGTGGTGCTATCGTACGTCCACGTTGATGGAGACTTCAACCCACGGAGGGTAACGGCTGCGCAAGTCCACAGAGGGCTCCACCCACAAAGGGTCCACGAAGAAGCAACCTTGTCTATTCCACCATGGCCTACGTCCATGAAGGACTAGCCTCACTCGGGTAGATCTTCACGAAGTAGGCGATCTCCTTGCCCTTACAAACTCCTTGGTTCAACTCCACATCATGTCGGAGGCTCCCAAGTGACACCTAACCAATCTAGGAGACACCTCTCTCCAAAAGGTAATAGACGGTGTGTTGTTGATGAACTCCTTGCTCTTGTGCTTCAAATGATAGTCTTCCCAACACTCAAACAACTCCTCACAGATTTGGCTATGGTGGAATAAGGATTTGAGTGGAAAGCAACTTGGGAAAGGCTAGAAATCAAGGTTCAAATGGTTGGATTGGAATGTCTTGATCTCAACACATGAGTAGGTGGTTCTCTCTCAGAAAATGTATGGTGGAAGTGTAGGCACGTTCTGATGGCTCTCCTTACTAAGAAGGAAGTGGTGGAGGGGTATATATAGCCTCCACAGAAAATCCAACCGTTACACACTTTTGACCCAACTCTGTGGCACCGATTCAGAAATCTCGGTGGCACCGAACTGCGTAAAAGATATGAACGTTAGGAATCTCGGTGGGACCGACTGGAATAACTCGGATGGACCGAAGTGCAATGGCTAGGGCAAACCTTGTCTTGGTGGCACCGATTGCATCAACTCGGTAGGACCGAAGTGAAGCAATAAGGCAACAGAGAGTTGGCAAGCCATCTCGGTGAGACCGATTTGCAAAACTCGGTGGGACCAAAGTAAGTGCAAACGATTACAGAGAGTTGGCAAGGCCATCTCGGTGAGACCGAGATTCATATCGGTGGATCCGATTTGTTAGGGTTTTGGCAGTGGCTAGGTCCAGATGAACTCGGTGGCTCCGGATAGGAAATTTCGGTGGGGCCGAGTTGGAATGTAGGTTTTGGACATATTTGGATAGAGAGAGTGATTGAGGATTTAGGAGCACTATCACTAAGCACTTGAGCAAAAAGACCATTTAGCAACACCTCGTCCCCTTTTAATAGTATTGGCTTTCCTATGGACTCAATGTGATCTTGGATCACTAGACCAAAAATGTAGAGTCTTGATCTTTTGCTAATCCTTGTCCTTAGCATTTTGAAGGGGTTCCATGTCCTCTTGTCCCTGCCACGCCATTGTTGAACTTATCTGAAATTCACTAGATAAAAGCATTAGTCCAACAGCTTGTATGTTGGCATAAATTACCAAAACCACCAAGGGAGCAAGTATGCTTTCAATCCCCCCCTTTTTGGTAATTGATGACAACATACATCAAAGCTTCAAATACAGATTTAGCAGAAGTTTGTATGAAAGCTTTGAAGGAAACATGTAACATGTATGAGCTCCCCTGAACTCCCCCTGAAGAGGTGCATATAAAGTGATGATACCACATGGGAGATATACATGCAACATGTATCTTGGCTATATGCATCAGAGCAACATATATATCATATAGGTGTCCACATGTCCATGATTGTCTCCTTGCAAACAATATATACTAGCAAGAGGTCAATCATGTTCATGAGTGTGATGCATATACTTACCTTGAAGTTCTTGATCAAGTACCTGAAGAAATACACTTGCGAAAACAGGGTTAGAAAACACAAGATAACTTCTTCAAGAAAAGACACAAGATCAACAAGAAATCAAGATTGGGATGACATGTAGAATAGAGTATCACTAGGTGAATAGTTCTTTGAAGCAGACATGTCCCCAAAAAGAAATAGCTGTCTCCCCTTAAAGAACTTCCTCTCCCCCTGAATTTGACATTGGATATTGGGAGCAGGTAGGGTGAGAAAACTTAAACAACAACCAAAAAACCAAAAAACCGATCATGTTTCTCCCCTCTTAGAAACATGTAACATTCTCTCCTCTTGTAAGGTGCATCTCTTTTGTAGTGTTAAGCTTTGATGTATTCCTCTCTCCCCCTTTGACATAAATTTCCAAGAAGGGACTTCAAGGTTATTGATCAAGTGGGTTTGGTCCTTGAGAAACACATCTAGCCATTGAGTGGCTCTAGATGCAAATAGAGTATAAGAGTCATTGAGTGGAGCTAGAGCAGAAATCTCTGGAAATATTTGATAGAAAACTCCTTAGAACAGCAAAATCGGTGACACCGAGTTGTAGCAATTCGGTGGAACCGAGTTTGATGCAATGGAACAATTTGTCAACTCAGCTCACTAGGCAACGAAATTCTCACATGGATTTGCAATGAATTTTCTGCGAAACAAGCTAAACGAAAAAGAACACAGAAAAGAAGCAAAGAAACGTCTAGATGAAGTTTTTTTTGAAAGAAACACTCTAGCAAGAAGAGAACAAACAACGGAAACTCTAGAGAACTTCATCTAGATGGGTCGGCGACTGGGTCACCTATGTTATAGTATATTGACTTAGTAGTCATGTGAGATCACTTGATCATAGGTCATACTCATTGTTTAAGCTCAAAATGGGGTTGCCATTTTTCCTTTAAACATTTCAATGTATTCACATCTTGTTGAGTTGCTTTAGCTCATCTCTTTGAGTAAAGCTTCTCTAAGATGTGATAACTTACATTGGGATTTGGTGATGAAGTCCATCATGTAGTTGAACTTGAAGTGGATGCTCATGAGTTGAAGTTTGGAGCGATCTTATCATTTGTAGTTCATCTTCCTACATGGGTTAGTTTTGCAAGGAACAACATGTATATCCAAAATGACAAGAGTGAAGTATAACTCAAAAGTTTGTCAAAGGATATGTTTAGGTTGTCTTGTTCTTTGTTCCACGATTAGTTGTTGATACTCGGGTTATACAAGATTGCTTATGATAAGAGTGAGATGCAATCTTGTGACATGAAGCTTGTGCAAGTACCTACAAAAGGTTAGATACAATACAAGGGAACAAAACTGTCCAAGATATAAGATGATCATGAAAGTATCATTGATTAGTCAAGAATGCTCATGCCCTTGTATGCATCCACATGAACCTCTAGTTCACGTTTGAAGCATCAATGATGTTCAACTCACTTCTCAAGTGACAAAACACTTTCTCATCAAGGGGTTTGGTAAATATGTCCGCCAATTGTTTGTCGATACGAACATGCTTAAGGTCAATGTCACCTTTCTCAACATGATCTCGAATGAAATGGTGACGAACCTCAATATGCTTAGTTCAAGAATGTTGCACGGGATTGTGTGCTATCTTAATAGCACTCTCATTGTCACATAGTAATGGTACATGTCTGACATGCACACCATAGTCTTTAAGAGTTTGTGTCATCCATAGTAACTGAGCACAACATGATCCCGCGGCAATATATTCTGCTTCGGCAGTAGATAGAGATACAGAGTTTTGTTTCTTGGAGGACCAAGACACAAGAGATGTACCAAGAAATTGACATGTACCCGAAGTGGATTTTCGGTCAACCTTGTCTCTGGCATAGTCCGAATCGGAGTAGCCAACAAGATTAAAAGAAGATCCTTTGGGATACCATATGCCAAAGTTTGGTGTATGTAACAAGTATCTCACAATTCTTTTCACAGCTTTAAGGTGACACTCTTTTGGTGCCGCTTGGTATCGTGCACACATGCACACACTTAGCATAATGTCGGGACGGGAGGCACATAGATATAGCAATGAACCAATCATAGATCGATAAACCTTTTGATCAACCGGTTTGCCATCCTTGGTCAAGTCAAGATGTCCACTCATCGGCATGGGAGTTTTCATACCTTTACTCTCTTGCATGTTGAACTTCTTGAATAAGTCCTTGGTATACTTTGTTTGAGAAAGAAAGGTACCATCCCTAGTTTGCTTGATTTGCAAACCAAGAAAAAAAATTGAGTTCACACATCATAGACATCTCGAACTTTTCCGACATCAACCTTCCAAACTTTTCACTAAAAGAGGGGTTAGTAGATCCAAATATAATATCATCAACATAAATTTGGCATACAAATAATTCTCCATTAACCCTCTTAGTGAACAAAGTTGAATCAATCTTCCCAATTTCAAAACCTTTTTCAAGAAAGAACTTTGTCAAGCATTTGTACCAAGCTCTAGGGGCTTGTTTAAGACCATAAAGAGATTTACGAAGTTTGTACACATGATTAGGTTTCTTAGGATACTCAAAGCCGGGAGGTTGTTTAACATACACTTCCTCCTCAATTTAACCATTTAAGAAAGCACTTTTAATATCCATTTGGTAAAGAGTGATATCATGGTGATTGGCATAAGCATGTAAAATGTGAATGGACTCAAGTCTTGCAACGGGGGCATAGGTCTCACCGTAGTCCATACCTTTGACTTGTGTGTAACCTTGTGCTACGAGACGAGCCTTGTTGCGTACAACTTGTCCATCTTCATCTTGCTTATTCCGGAACACCCATTTGGTTCCAATGATGTTTTGCTCTTCCTTAGGCTTCTCAACCAATGTCCACACTTGGTTTCTCTCAAAGTTGTGTAGCTCCTCGTGCATTGCATTCACCCAATCGGGGTCCTTGAGAGCATCTTCCACCTTCAAAGGTTCAACACTAGAGATGAATGAGTAATGCTCACAAAAGTTAGCTAAACAAGTTTTAGAGCGATTGATTCTCCCGGATTGGATATCTCCAAGTATTTGTTCGATGGGATGATTCTTGTTGACTCTTGCTCTGACTCAAGGTAGCTTTTGTTTGGGTTGTGGTGAGGCTTCCTCATCATCCTCTTCTTCTTCTTCATTGATGTTGTCGTTGTTCACTTGTGGAGGTGGAGAAGGAGGTTGAGGTGGATCATCTTGTTGCACTTCCTCATTCCCATCGTCTTGACATGTTCCACTTGTGGATGCCTCCATATCAACTTGTCGTTCACCTTGATGTGAAGTTGGGGCTTCCACTTGTATGGACGAGGTACTCTCCTTTACTTCCACAGGGTGAATCTTGCCAATGGGCAAGTCTTGTGTTGCTTCCGATGGTTCTTGATCTCCTACATCAAGTGGCAATTGCTCAACTTGCGAGCCGTTAGTCTCATCAAACTTCAGATCTACCGTCTCTTCAACTTTTCGAGTGAAGTTGTTGTATACACGGTAAGTGTGAGAGTTCGATCCATAACCGTGTAGGAAACCTTCATGAGATTTAGGAGCAAATTTTGAACGATGATGCTTATCAAGAATGTAACATTTTGAGCCAAATACTCGAAAGTATCCAACTTGTGGTTTGTTACCGGTGAGCAGTTCATACGCCGTTTTACTAAGAAGCTTGTGAAGGTAAAGTCGATTTGTTGCATGACAAGCTGTTTCAACCGCTTCCACCCAAAAATGTCTTGGTGTCTTGTATTCATCAAGCATTGTTCTTGCCATCTCAATAAGTGTCCGGTTCTTCCTCTCAACAACTCCATTTTGTTGAGGTGTGTACGTAGCCGAGAACTCATGTGAAATACCCTCCTCATCGAGAAAGGTGACCACATTTGCGTTCTTGAACTCCATTCCGTTGTCACTCCGAACCTTCTTGATCTTCACCTCAAATTGATTTTGAGCCTTTCTTACGAAGTTCTGGAAGATCTTTTGTACCTGCGATTTGTCATCAAGAAAGAACACCCACGTAAATCTGGAAAAATCATCAACAATGACCAAACCGAAAGAGTTACCACCAAGACTCTTATAGGAGTTGGGACCAAAAAGATCCATATGAAGTAGCTCGAGTGGTCTTCCCATGGTCATAATGTTCTTCATGGGATGGCTTCCTCCAACTTGTTTTCCTGCTTGACAAGCACTAAAAGTCGATCTTTATCAAATATAACATCTTTCACTCCAAGAATGTGATCTCCTTTAACAAGTTTATCAAGGTTACGCATGCCAACATGTCCAAGTCTCCTATGCCATAACCAACCTTTAGAAGATTTAGCAATTAAGCATGTACGAGGTTGGGCTCTCTTAGTGAAATCAACAATGTATAGATCACCTCTATGAATGCCAGTAAAGACCATATTATGATTATCTTGACGAAACACTTGGCAATCCACTTCGGTAAATAGAACATTAATTAAAACCAAAATCGTCTAGTCTAGATACGGAAAGAAGATTGTAACCAAGAGATTCAACGAGCATAACATTTTGTATGGAGCTATCATTGGATATGGCCACCTTACCAAGGCCAAGTACCTTACCCTTGGAGTTGTCTCCAAAAGTCACATACTTGCGTGGACCATCATTTTTAGCAAGCTCACGAAGCATGTCTCTATCTCCGGTCATGTGATCGGTACACCCACTATCAAGAATCCACTCTTTTCTTCCGGCCATGTAGTCTCGAAGATTTGCCATAAGACTGAGATTCCTCATAGTCTTCTCAAATTCAATATCAAATTCTTCGTCCTCATCATAATAGCCATGCTCAACATCATCATCATCATGCGTGTGATCATCACCTAGGGCGGTAGATTCATTAGTTTCATGATCATGACAATGTTCAAGTTTGTGAATTCTAATGGCTTCCATGATAATGTTGCTAATAGTTCTAACATCTCCTTTAGCACGGATAAGATCACGAAGCTCAAACAAGCAATCATCAAACTTTGGATCATTAGGGCTCATCTTGTGAAAAGCAATAGTCTTATGAAGAATCTCATCAAGATTCTTTAAAGAGTAATCGGGATATCACTTTTCCAAGTCATGCCATAGAGTATAAGCACATTCAAAGTTTTGCATACAACCAAGCACAACCTTAGGTAATCCTCTAATGATAAGATTGACAGTTCTAAGATTACGAAGCATGTCAATTTCCTCTTCATGAGTAGGATGCAAGGGATCAATAGGGGGCACATAAGGATTATGAATGTACTTGCTCAAGTTAAATTCATCAAAGATATCAAGCATTTCATCCTTCCAAAGTTGTAATACTCCCCATTGAGAATAGGCAATCTACGTCTAAGACTCCCCAAAGTAGACACATCCATCTCCCTCCAATGGTGATGAAACCAAAGCAATGGAGACCAATGCTCTGATACCAATTGTGGGATCGAGGAGATAGGTCTAGAGGGGGGTGAATAGACACTTAACCAACCAAAGTTGCAGATTTTGGCACAAGTAAAGGCAACCCCAATACTTTCTACACATGCATATCTAGAGATTGAGCAGCGGAAATAGTAAAGCATGCAAAAGTACGGAATATAAAGGGGTAGAGTATGGAAGATCAAACGCAATGAAGACATGGCGGTTTTTGGTGTGGTTCCGATAGGTGGTGCTATCGTACGTCCATGTTGGTGGAGACTTCAACCCACGGAGGGTAACGGCTGCGCGAGTCCACGGAGGGCTCCACCCACAAAGGGTCCACGAAGAAGCAACCTTGTCTATTCCACCATGGCTTACGTCCATGAAGGAATAGCCTCAGTCGGGTAGATCTTCACGAAGTAGGCGATCTCCTTGCCCTTACAAACTCCTTGGTTCAACTCCACATCATGTCGGAGGCTCCCAAGTGACACCGAACCAATCTAGGCGACACCACTCTCCAGAAGGTAACAGATGGTGTGTTGTTGATGAACTCATTGCTCTTGTGCTTCAAATGATAGTCTTCCCAACACTCAAACAACTCCTCATAGATTTGGCTATGGTGGAAGAAGGATTTGAGTGGAAAGCAACTTGGGAAAGGCTAGAAATCAAGGTTCAAATGGTTGGATTGGAATGTCTTGATCTCAACACATGAGTAGGTGGTTCTCTCTCAGAAAATGTATGGTGGAAGTGTAGGCACGTTCTGATGGCTCTCCTTACTGAGAAGGAAGTGGTGGAGGGGTATATATAGCCTCCACACAAAATCCAACCGTTACTCACTTTTGACCCAACTCAGTGGCACCGATTCAGAAATCTCGGTGGCACCGAACTATGTAAAAGATATGAACGTTAGGAATCTCGGTGGGACCAACTGGAATAGCTCAGATGGACCGAAGTGCAATGGCTAGGGCAAACCTCGTCTCAGTGGCACCGATTGCATCAACTCGGTAGGACCGAAGTGAAGCAATAAGGCAACAGAGAGTTGGCAAGCCATCTCGGTGAGACCGATTTGCAAAACTCGGTGGGACCGAAGGAAGTGCAAACAATTACAGAGAGTTGGCAAGGCCATCTCGGTGAGACCGAGATCCATATCGGTCGATCCGATTTGTTATGGTTTTGGTAGTGGCTAGGTCCAGATGAACTCGGTGGCTCCGGATAGGAAATTTCGGTGGGGCCGAGTTGGAATGTAGGTTTTGGACATATTTGGATAGAGAGAGTGATTGAGGGTTTAGGAGCACTGTCACTAAGCACTTGAGCAAAAAGACCATTTAGCAACACCTCGTCCCCTTTTAATAGTATTGGCTTTCCTATGGACTCAATGTGATCTTGGATCACTAGACCAAAAATGTAGAGTCTTGATCTTTTGCCAATCCTTGTCCTTAGCATTTTGAAGGGGTTCCACATCCTCTTGTCCCTGCCACGCCATTGTTGAACTTATCTGAAATTCACTAGATAAAAGCATTAGTCCAACAACATGTATGTTGGCATAAATTACCAAAACCACCAAGGGAGCAAGTATGCTTTCAGACTCCCAGCAAGAAAGCCCTTTAAAGGGAGCAAGGATGGACCGAGCCCGCTCGACAAGATCCTGGATCAAACGTGCCAAATTCATGGCACTCAAGACAAACTAGTAGCCCACACCAACAGGAATTGCTGGGTCTTTAAGCAGGCTGGCAAGATAGCGACAGAAGGTCAGAAGAAAACCCAAAATCGCAGCGAAGACGAGGATGAACCTTGGCAGCCAAACAATAGAGGCCAAAAGAAGTTTCCTAATGAGGTAACAGTGGTAAACATGATTTGCGTTACCCACATCCCTAAAAGGGAGAGGAAACGCGTACTTCGGGACATCTACACGTTAGAGCCTGTGGCCCCGAAGTACAATCCATGGTTGGCTTACCCGATCACCTTCGATAAACACAACCATCCGACAAGCATCAGGCATGGCGGAACGGCCGCCCTCGTCCTGGACCCGATCATCGACGGTTTTCACCTGACGCATGTCCTTATGGACGGAGGGAGTAGCCTCAACTTGATTTATGAGGACACAGTAAGGAAGATCGGGATTGACTCATCTCGGATTAAGCCTAGCAGCACCACCTTTAAAGGTGTAATACCAGGGGTCGAGGCTCACTGCACCGGAACCATGTCCTTGGAGGTAGTATTCGCATCACCCGAGAACTTCAGGAGCGAGGAGTTAATCTTCGACACCGTACCTTTTCGCAGTGGATACCATGCGCTCCTAGGGCGCACCGCATTCGCCCGCTTCAATGCAGTGCCGCACTACGCTTATCTCAAGCTCAAAATGCTGGGACCCAATGGTGTTATTATAGTAAATGGTAACACTGAACGCTCTATCTAGACGGAGGAGCAGACCGCGGCTTTCGCAGCCAAGGTGCAGGCATCCGAGGAGGCAGCCCATGGCGATAAGTGCACCCCCAGCTCTTCGAAGCGTACGCGGGCTATGCCAGTTGACCTCGGACAGGCACCTCCCCACCCTAAATAGGGGTATGGGCTCCTCGCGCACTTCCCCCGGGAGGGGTACTACGTCCCCAGGGTGCACAACTTCGTACTAAAAATTCCCTAGGTCGCCGAGGAGCCAAAACAACGGAAACGTCGGGTCGGCTCGACCGAGCAGCGACGAAACCTCGGGCTTACATGTCGGCAGGGTTCTATCAAAGAGCTAGCCAACACTAGCATGCCCATGTGGCTTTAACCACAAACTAATAGCTGCAGACCTCTTCAAAGGGATCGACCAACGAACACATCAAGCGCATGCTGGGCCGATGTTGCACGCCATCAATATCAACCCCCGCTATCAACAAGGACGAGCTGGTCAATAGCATGGAGACGCAGACGTGCGGCAGGGAGCGGCCCGGGCTCATAGAACCGATGACAATATCCGCCCTGTTTTTTCTTTTAGTTCTCCTTCCTTATCTTCACTCGCATTGTATCTTGCTTAGTTCCCCTCATCAAAAGTTCGGCATGTAAAGCTTGGCTACATGAAATAAAGAAATCATGCCCATAAAGGTCATTGAACGTATTTTCTTACAAGCATTGTCCATGAACTATGATACAATTGCTAAAGGGCCTCGATTTTACACCCTGAAAAACAAGTCCGAAGTACTCGGCGTCTCGGATGTTGCATTATATGCATCAGTTTCGAACCTAGATTTTGGTCAATAGTTGGGTTGCCCGACTCCTATGTGTACCCCTTACGTTCCCGACAAATTCGGCTAAGGGTGTAATGGGAGAACCACTGCGATAGTGCCGCCAGTTTAACTGACAGAGCGCCTTAGTGGAGAAAGCCAAAAACTGACTATCTAGGTAAGCGCAAACTGGTCGGCCATCCAAAGACCGCATCAAGCGACGTGTCGTTAGAGATCACCCGTGTTAAACGAAGGGCTTCTTCCTCGAATTAGCCGAGGTGGGCGCGGGCATAGACCTCGGTTGATTAAGCCGACCACTTCACCCGTTGGGGGCTCGTCACCAGTCCCCACCGTCAAACTCCTATGACTAAGTGAAAGTTATAAAGCCACCATAGTCCGATTGCCTAGTCCCTATGTGCACAGACCTCCTCCGGGAACTGAGACGTCGGCTAAGAGTCATGATCGCCTAAAATGGGCACCCTTTGTACATTGTACGAAGCGGTTGAAGCTGACGACTGGCCACTTTCAGTTTAACACGGTCATATAGGAGGAATATTAAAAACAACGCAGAAACATATGAGAGGAACTTAAGCCGTACTCATTAAATAGCTGATAATTTTTATACATCCCACGCACTTTGGCATTCCGAAGTGCTACCTAAAAATACAAATTGTCCTTAGGACACACGGCCTCGGTAACACGGGCGCCCTCCTCCACCTCGGCAAAGAACTGCTCCGCGGTGCGCGCCTTCCCTTCAAGGGGCCCCGCAGCAACAACCTCCGCCTCAACCTTCCGAAAGTGCATTTTCACGCAGGCATACGCCCGCCGCGCTCCTTCCAGACACGTGGATCGCTTCCAGCAGTTGACTTGCGGGACGGCTTCTTGCAGTCGCACCAGGAGCCCGAAGAAGCTGGCTGGCAACACCTCTGTTGGCCACAAATTGACGCAGAGATCTTGGAGTGCTAGCCTCGCCATCAGGAGAAGTTCCGCCAGCTGCTTCATTCAATGATTGAGCAACTATGGCTGCGATGACTCCTGGAACTGCCTCCAGAACGCCTTCTCCGCCTCATGGCCCTCCAGTTGGCCGAAATGAAGGCCGGCGTCCCCCACACTCTTCGGGAGATTGGCAAAGACCTCTGCGGATCGCCATAGCTGGGTGAGCTCGATGAACCCTTTGCTGCCAAATGCACATTGAAGTAAATATGGCTTACCCGCGGCTATCCGCTCCACTTATTGGAGCACCTGGCGGTCGGCCCGGCCCCGGGTCTGGAGCTCAGTATGAGACAGACGTAGCTTCCGTAGCTCCTCGCCCGTCTCTTTCTCCTTTTTCTCAAGGGAATCGCGTTCGAGATACACGCCCTTGAGAGTCTCCTCGACTTCCAGGACCCGCGCCTGGTCTTTCCCCCTAGCCACCTTTTCGGCGGCTAGGTCCTTCTCTGCTTTGGCCGCAGCAGCTTTATGCTGCTCGACCTCTTGCTGAGCCTTCAAGAGCTCGGCCTTGGGACCGTCAAGCTCGGCCAATGCCGTTGTTATTAAACCAGTTCGGCATCAGTTTAAAAAAACAACACGCTACCCTCGCCAAAAATTAATTTCAAAAAAAACGTCGAATCGATCGCTTACCTTGAGACCGTTCGACCTGCTTGTTCATCAGGACGAGGTCCTTCTCGGACCTCTCGAGCTTCCGGCTCATCTCCGCAATCTCCTCGGAGACGGAGCCCGGAGCCGAGTTTGAAACCTGCATAAACACGTTCTAATGAGCCCCATGATCAATTCATTGACACTTCGGACATATATTCTGTCATATCAGACCTGGGGGCTACTCTTTCCTCTGCTCCTATACTTCGACCCCAACACCAGTTTTCCAAAACTGGCCTTGAGCTCAGGGGCTACTCACTGGCTAGGCTGTCTAAGCGCCAGGTAACGGATGTCTTCGGACAGTTACAAAGATTGGTAAAGAAAATCTAAGCAGAGAAGGTCCTTTTTCTCGTAAAGACAGAAAGATTACCTCGAAGCTTGTGATGAGGCCCTTGAAGAGCTCACGCATTCCGGCCTCTATGGACCGGAATCCCTGCAGCGCCACGCCAATCAACGCGTGGTGCTCTTCCTTGAGGGAGCGGGAGGCGGGGGTGGTAAGACCTCAGACCCCAGCACCTGGGTGCTGGGTACGAGGATTTCCAGCTGCAGCGGTGGAGCCGGAGTAGACTTCGGCTGGGCCGCCGGTTGGCCCAGCCCTTCTTGGACGACCTCGGGTTCCCCGTCCCCTTGGCATTGTGGGGCCCAGGTATCAACCTCGGCCATGACGACTGACTCTTTGGCCCCCGCCGTGTCAACCTGAGGGGCCGGAGACGATGTTACCTCCCCCAGGCCTTCTTGAGCTGGGGCAGCACAGTTTGGCGTCCCGCTGGTGGGCGGTAACCCGCTGGAGGAGTTGCTAAGGCGTGCCCTTTGCGAGCTATGGAAAAATACTCATGCAAATTTAGTCCCGCAGGAAATACTTGATGTAAAATCAAACACAAAAGACGATGACGGACCTTCGAGGTGCTGGTTTCTTCCTCCCCATTGTTAGGGGATCATCTCCTAACTCATCGGAGAGCATGGCCCTCTCCGATGTTGTGGCCTTGACGGCGGCCTCGGCCGGGGTCTTCTTCGACCTCTTTGGGCCCTCAGGCCGCATCCCAGCCTCGGCGTCTTTCGACGCCGCCCTCTTCCCCTTTGGGGGTGGATTCTCTTCTTCCTCGTCCTCCGCCCCATTGCTCTCATGGGTTGAGGAGGCATGGGTCTCCTCAGAATGGGTGACCGAGGTCTCCCGTTTCCGAAGACCCGCCCTGCCCTTCTGGGGATTGGACCCTTTGGGGACCACCACGTGCGGCTCCTCAGCTAGGAGCGCCATTAGCAGGGGGATTTCTCCTCCTCTGGCAGCGGTGCTGGGCACAACACCTGCTGCATCTTGGCTACCCAGTTCTGCAAATACGAAATAAGGTGATTCATCAAAATCTGTCTCACTTAACAGGAGAAGAATATGAACGTATATATCCAACACTCACCGGCGGGGCGTCGTAGCCAACCTCGAAGCCGAGGTCCTCCCCCTCCTTGGGAATCTTGTCCTTGGGCAGCTTGAAGAGCCGCGTCCACATGCTGGCCAAGGAGGAGCGGAAGAAGGTGAGCACGGGCCCCGCGTCTCCAGATTTATGCTCCCACATCGGGGTGGCCCGGAGTTGGAGTGGGAGGATGCGGCGATGGACATGTCGTTGACCACTTTGGCTAATTGGAGGTCCCTCTTGGCGGACCACCACTTGATCTTCTAGATCAGGGCCTCCACCTCCTCGGGGTTCCCCCAGATGACGCCCTTCTCCCTCCAGGACTTGAGCTTCCTTGGGGGCCCGGTGTGGGGGCCGGATTTCCGGGACACAAATATCCCAGAAGTTAACCCCTCGTGTCACCACCAGCCCCAGGTTTACTGTTACTGGTGTACACGTCCTTGTTACAGATTACCAAGTGATTACAAGAATTGAATACAAGACCATAAAGGTCTAATGATACCATAATGATTTCTAACAGCGGATGGCGGAAGTGACTAGTGGTTCTCCAACGCTGGAGGGGCTCCATTCCCACAGGAACAGCTGACCCGGATAATTCCTATCCCGCATGTCTGCTATCCTAGGCTCCGCATGGGCGTCGTTGTAGTGCTCCGCGTTGAAAACCTGACCTGGGCAATTAAATAGCCAGGGACAAGACAGTGAGTATGTTGGAATGTACTCGCAAACATAATGAACAAAAGATATACCAAATGCATATGATCATGATGGGTTAAATTATATGCATATGCTCAACGAAATTAAAGCATGGAGTGATAAATATTAATACGGTGCAGAAGAATAAATATAAAATTTTAGTGACAAACAAGGAAAGTTAATGGATAGACGGGCGAGACAGGACCGCCTGAGAATCCGAAAGAAAATATAAAAGTGGAGAATCGGGCAAGACAGGACCGCCCGAGAATCCAAAAGGAATGCCAAACAGGTGTCTAAAAGTGACGCCTCGAGAGGTCTTGAAAAGAAATGCCAAATGGGTGTCTAAAAGCGATGCCTTGAGAGGTCTTGAAAAGAAATGCCAAACGGGTGTCTAAAAGCGACGACTCGAGAGGTCTTGAAACGAAATGCCAAACGGGTGTCTGAAAGCGACGCCTCGAGAGGTCTTGAAAAGAAATGAGTATCCGGGTAGTCTAGCCATCCCATGAGATACCCAGAAAAGAAAATGAATATCTCGGGCAGTCTAGCCATCCCATGAGATATTCAGAAAGAAAATAAAACTGAATATCTCGCGTAGTCTAGCCATCCCATGAGATACTCAGAGTTGCACATAAAATAAAAGGTTAGTCCATGATAATATTCACGATAACAATAATATTCATGCTGACATCAGTGGTGACAATAATTATCCTGCAAAGTTGAGTCATGATCAATTTAATTATTTCCTCCGAAGACCGACACTTGACCAACCCAGACTGTAGTCCTTAACCGCGGACACGGCTATTCGAATAGGTTTTTAAAACTCTGCAGAGGTTGTACTCTTTACCCACAAGTAAAGGATTTCTTTAGCCAGCACCAAGACGCTGACTAATTCCCATTATGGCCTTTGGGTTGAAAACACACCTGACCCGCACACACCAAATTAACTTTCATGATACCAGGAATCACCCAAGGCATCGTTCAAGGTAAACTCTAAGACGGGGAGACTACAATCTCGAATAGCATGGGATCACAATCTCATATATAATGTGTGCAAAGATCAGGGGCGCTACCCCTCTCGGCCCAGCCGAATACACCCATGCCCCCTAACCAGGTGACATGCCTACCAGAGGCCTCTGGTATCTTTCACCATGGCCTCTCTGTACGGTGTGTGCACGGAAAGGGGTTATCAACCTACTAAACCATACCCTACCTGCGGCAGGGACCAGTGGCAGCACGAAACAAGTTTGGGGGTTACCGGAACAAGATTCGATCTACGTTCGACTCAGGAGGCTTATGTATTTCCTGCAGTGGTAGCACAATAAAGTGTTCGTTCAACAGTAACACCAAAACAGGGCCACAACCCTTGCATGTCCCAACATGCATAACCAACAAGGCATGATCACGCTCGGACGTGATCACCCTTCTGCCGGTAACAGTCTTTCTCTTATACCTGCTCCTGCAAGTTAGTCATGACAAGCACACGTTGCACGGTACGAGGAAACATGCCAACACTACATGCATGCAAATTTTATTTGAATTCTACATGTGCATGATTTAATTATTAATGCAAACATTTAACCAAGCAATCACCATATCCAGTGTTCAAGATGCTTGCCTTGAGCATGCAGAAGTGTTGGGTGCACTCCAAAACTCTGAAAATTTTATCTTCCCTCCATTTCCTATTTCCAAAAATATTGAAATTACCACATAAAGCCAAAACAGTGCTAAAAAGTTGTTTGGAATTTTTTTCAAATAAATACTAAAATAAACTAGCTAAAAAATGAGAAATATCAGAAAAGGAATCAAATGATTTGGAGATCATATGAATTTTCTAGGGGATTTCTAAGCTAGAATAAATAAGGAAATAGACTATTTAATGGATCCAACAAAAACCAAGCTTAGGAAAAATGTTCACCCTAGCTGGACTAATAGAGAATGATTTTATGAGCATGTAGAAATTTGAATCACCAAATTTGGTCTTGGAAATATTTATGTAGAATTATTTGAAGTTTGCTGGAAAAGAAAAAGAGAAAGAGCTGAAATGTGCCCTGAGCGCTGCTTAGTCGTAAAGCGCCACTGGGCCAGGCCTAGTCGTTCGGCCACGCCGGAGATCCATCTACGTCGAAGGCGCATTCGCGATTGTACGCTTTCCAGAGGAGAAGACGTAATCTCCGAAGTACGCCTCCAATTAACAGCGCTTCGGGTGTGACCGTGGGTCACTGACGATGGGTCCCACCGGGCCCACCTTTCATGTTTGACCGGTCCACCCCGCCCTTCTTCCTCGCGACAGAACAGAGTAGCACCGGCGCTGGTTGCCGCCGTTGATGGAGGGCTCGGCGGCCTCGGGCGATGGCAGGGACGGATCCGCCACTCCATCCAGCGCCCGTAGGTGGTCTGGGCAGCGCCAGGGATGGCCGGAGTGGAGTGCGGCGAGGTTCTCGGCGGACGGCGGCGTCGGTAGGATGAGGTTCTCATCTACGGCGGCTCCCGAGAACAATTGAGAGGAGGGTTGGGTTCGTGGGGTCGAGGGGTGGCTATTGGAGAGGGAAACGGGGGGAGGGAGGCACTGGTGGTGTGGGCATCCTCGAGGCAAGGGCGGCGGTAGTAGCTGCTGGAGAGGAAGGAGATGGCCTTCTTTGGCCGTTTTGTTGCTTGGGGAGCCTCACAGGAGGTGGAGGAGAGTTGACCGTGTAGATAGGCGAGCTCGAGGTGGCTACTTATAGGGAGGAGGAGGTCGGTTTGCTATGCCTGAAGATAAGCACAGCGGCGGCGACCATTACTGCACCGGAGAAGTGGTTATAGGCGGTGGCCAAGGTCAGCGAGGCCGGTAGGAGGTCGGTGGGGAGCAGGTGAGCTGCCGATGGCTCGACCGTTGGCCATAAAGAGAGAGGGGTCCGGGGAGAGACGTGGCAGAGTGGCCGTCGTCGGGCGGCGGCTTCAGTCGTCGAGGACGGTAGTGGCCGGTGCAAGCGGCCAAGGGGAGGTGTCGGCGCTCGATGTGGATCCTCCACACAGCCATCTAGACGGATCACGCGCAAGGGGTGGCAGCAAGGACGCGGCAGGGCTCGGTGCCAGCAGCTGCAGCTCGGGCGCTCTGCCCGCACCAAGTGCACATGCGCAGAGTGTTTGACAAAATGCCCGAGTGACTTAGGGAGCCCTTTTTGCTGTGAATTTTGGTATGGTGATGATACTAAGGATGGTGAGGATGTTGGACATGCTGGTTAGGTCAGAAGAGCAAGTTCCATATGAAGTTTTTAGAGGTTGCTAATTTCTGTCATGCCCACAACCTGTTTGATAAAATGCTATGGCTATCTAGGCATTTTTGTTGGATGTGAAGATTGCCAGGATGGTGTCTCCTTAGATGATAAGGAGGATGGCAGGGTTGGTTTGACCAAAGGAAAAAACTTGCAAGTGCAAGTTTTACTGAAATTCATTTCTGGACCAGATTTTTAGGAAATTATTTGGAGGTCTTACAAGATGCAAATGGAGTTGATCTTCTGGACTTAAGGGTTTGATTGGAAGGACTATAAGGTGGAATAATTTTAGAATTTTTGGAGCAAGAAAAATTGGGGTTGTAGTTGTAACCCAAGAATGGAACAAATTGGAAAAGAGGATGTTTCACTCAAAATTTTCAAAACGCCAAGTTGGGTTTTTGCATAAAAGTGATCTATAGGCATCACATGACCCCTCATAATTTTTGTGGAATTTTAGGAGAATTATTTAAAATAGTTGTAGGGCAACAGAAGCATTTCAAAAATTGAAAATGCCTTTAAAAGATTTATCTTGGGCAAAATTTTATTATGAAAATAATTCCTACTGTTATTAAAGATAAATGTAATGATTTAAGAAAACTACCAAAGCCCATAATATTTTACAAAAGTTTCTATATGGAGGGAAGAATTTTGGAAAATAAAACAGAAAAGAATCTAAAATTAATAAAAGACCTAGTATAATTCAATATTTTATTTCTGGGCAAATTTTATTTAGTAAAAACATGATTAATTTTTTGGGGTGTTACAAACTCTACCCCCCTTAAGAAAATCTCGTCCTCGAGATTTGTTAAGGGCGGAAGAATTAAATGCATATCACAACAAATGATCATATGCAGAATGCAATCATGGCAATGCACTTATGATCTACGCCCTAGAATACATCGCAAAGGTTGCATTATGAAAATAAGTGCTAAACATAGCAACAACCCTACTCATGAGCGTCTACGGTTCGAAGGTAAGATCTACGGGGTCTTGCGGAAGGGTTCCGGGTGCTGGAGCACATTCTTCTTCTTCCGGAGGTAGTGGAGGAAGTAGGCGAAGAACATGCCCCTCCTGAGTTGGCAAGGGTGGACCGCCAATGGCGATCCAAGGATTTAGAATAGCAAGAATTTGAAGGTAATCCATCAGTTGCTGAGTCAAACGCTCCTGAGCGATGACATATTGAACAAGGTTGGCCAGCACTGGATCACTCTCTATTTGTCTGCAGGGAAACATTGATTCCGCTCTGGGTGCTGCGCGGCTCGGAAAGTAATAATACCACCTTTCGCTGGCACAAGGCACCGCAAATCGAAGACGGGTAATTTCTTCATATGCAGCAATTTCTATGGCCATGCCTGGAGTTGGCATGGATTTCCCGACGAAGACAATATACGGAGGGTCTTGGTTTGGGTCCTCCGGTGGAATGTGTACAACTGCCCAATATTTCGAGGAACTGGGGGTGATCCTCAACTTGAACAACTCATACTGGGGTGGGTGGGTGGAGCCAAGGGTGTTGCAGGTGAAATCCCACAAAACCCTAGCAAAACTACCAGGGCTTGCATCCGGGATTCTCAGGTAGGCTCTGAGGTGAGACATTGGAGAGGTTGGTTATGAACGCAGTGCACAAGGGTGATGGATGCGGTGCTACGGCTGCTGGTTGCTGGTGTTGGATATGGAAGGGGCCTCTTATAGAGCGCCTGGGTTAGGGAACATGAGGTGGCGCTGATACGACTTGGGTATCGGCTCCATCGTAGGGTTGTCTGAGTCAAAGTCTCAGACCCCATTTCCCAAAGAAATGTGACGTATTACTGTGCGTGTCGGTTAGGGGGGGGGGTCGGCAGTCACGTCTAAAATTTACTCTGCAGTCACTCATCAAACAAATTATGCAAGGCCATGCATACTAAGATAACGGCACACAGGTAATTTACAAACTTACTACGCCATATAACTGCTACTACAAAATACAGAAAAACCGGGCCACTAAGGCTCTGCAACAATTCTGGTGGACTCAGTCCACCTCGTTGACATCTAGCCGGGCGCATCTTGCGGATGTCGAGGCTTCCCCGTGAGCTTCAGTGTCGGAGCTGACCGGGGTCGGATGGGGAGCTACAGGGCTGGGGTAGCTGTGGTGTCCCTCGCGGGGTGTCGAGGTCACCGTCCCGTTGGAGTAGGTCTCCAAGAGATGACGGAGTTCCCCTAGGGAAGCGAAGGCATTGCCCGGAAAGATAACCGGGGCGGATCTTGGGGGCTCAACTGGCCTCCCAAGCAGTACTAGTGGGGTGTCGATGGCGGGTGCAGCTTCACTTCTCGCCGGGGTCAGGAGAGCGAGCGTCCTGCGGGTCGCAATCAGATCAAGGGTGACCTGATCGAATAGTGCCTCTTGCACTCTCAGGTAGCGCACCAGATGCACCAGGGCAGGATCCGTCTCATGGTCTTCGTTGGCGACTTGAGTCGGGCTACCATAGCCTTCATGGCTAGGGTAGTAGTAGAAAGGGCGGATGTTAACCCTCGGCAACAAATGCCGAAGATTAACTACAGCCTCTCAGGCTGCAAGTTGGATGGCTTGGGGCTCGTCGGAGGTCGTCCTCCCGGTGAACCAGTAGGGGCGCTCCGATGTGATGCCCCTCCCGTAGATGTGCACCGTGGCCCAGAAGTGATGGATGGAATCACTCGTGCGCTCTTGGTACACGACATACTCCGGGGGCTCTTCTGTGCCAAAGGCACGACGGGTGAGATTGGCAAGGATGACTACAAAGCCTCCAAGCTCGGCTGCGGTGGTCTCATTGCGAACGATGGGGCGAGGCATCTTGGTGGTTGGATATTGAACTGAGAGTGAGGCTGCGATGTCCTGAGTTGGGGCAAGGCTTCCTTTATAGGTCAGGGGAGTCTTCCATCGCACGCTTGTGGATGGGACATCTCAGGTGTCGGCCACAGGCACACGGCCTGTGGGCAGGGCTGGTAGGTTGGGCACCGACTTTCAAAAGATGTCGGCCGGCCACTGTGCAGGCTTATTGGATTAGATGGCCTTGGCTACGGACAGGAAAAGATTTGGGTGGTGTGGAAACCTAAGGATAATGACCAGGCTAAGATAGGATTAGCCAGTGGTCAGCCTGGCTCTGATACCAAGGCTGTCGGGGACGGATTTCTGGGACACAAATATCCCAGAAATTAACCCCTCGTGTCACCACCAGCCCCAGGTTTACTGTTACTGGTGGACACGTCCTTGTTACAGATTACCAAGCGATTACAAGAATTGAATACAAGACCATAAAGGTCTAATGATACCATAATGATTTCTAACAGCGGATGGTGGAAGTGACTCGTGGTTCTCCAACGCCGGTCGGGCTCCATTCCCACAGGAATAGCTGACCCGGATAATTCCTACCCCGCGAGGCTGCTATCCTAGTCTCCGCATGGTCGTCCTTGTAGTGCTCAGCGTTGAAAACCTGACCTGGCCAATTAAATGGCCAGGGACAAGCTAGTGAGTACGTTGGAATGTACTCGCAAACATAATGAACAAAAGATATACCGAATGCATATGATCATGATGGGTTAAATTATATGCATATGCTCAACGAAATTAAAGCATGGCATGATAAATATTAATACGGTGTGGAAGAATAAATATAAAATTTTAGTGACAAACAAGGAAAGTTAATGGAGAATCGGGCGAGACAGGACCGCCCGAGAATCCAAAAGAAAATATAAAAGTGGAGAATCGGGCGAGACAGGACCGCTCGAGAATCCAAAAGGAATGCCAAACGGGTATGTAAAAGCGACACCTCGAGAGGTCTTGAAAAGAAATGCCAAATGGGTGTCTAAAATCGACGCCTCAAGAGGTCTTGAAAAGAAATGCCAAACAGGTGTCTAAAAGCGACGCCTCAAGAGGTCTTGAAAAGAAATGCCAAACGGGTGTCTGAAAGCGACGCCTCGAGAGGTCTTGAAAAGAAATGAGTATCCGGGTAGTCTAGCCATCCCATGAGATACCCAAAAAATAAAATGAATATTTCAGGTAGTCTAGCCATCCCATGAGATATTCAGAAAGAAAATAAAACTGAATATCTCGGGCAGTCTAGCCATCCCATGAGATACTCAGAGTTGCACATAAAAGAAAAGGTTAGTCCATGATAATATTCATGATAACAATAATATTCATGCTGACATCAGTGGTGAAAATAATTATCCTACAAAATTGAGTCATGATCAATTTAATTATTTCCTCCGAAGACCGACACTTGACCAACCCAGACTGTAGTCCTTAACCGCGGACCCGACTATTCGAATAGGTTTTGAAAACTCTGCAGAGGGTGTACTCTTTACCCACAAGTAAAGGATTTCTTTACCCAGCACCAAGACGCAGACTAATTCCCATTACGGCCTTTGGGTTGAAAACACACCTGACCCGCACACACCAGATTAACTTTCCTGATGAGAGGAATCACCCAAGGCATCGTTCAAGCTAAACTCTAAGACGGGGAGACTACAATCTCGAATAGCATGGGATGACAATCTCATATATAACGTGCGCAAAGATCAGGGGCGCTACCCCTCTCGGCCCAGCCGAATACACCCATGCCCCCTGACCAGGTGACATGCCCACCAGAGGCCTCTGGTATCTTTACCATGGCCTCTCTGTACGATGTGTGCACGAAAAGGGGTTATCAACCTACTAAACCATGCCCTACTTGCGGCAGGGACCAGTGGCAGCACGAAACTAGTTTGGGGGTTACCGGAACAAGACTCGATCTACGGTCGACTCAGGAGGCTTATGTATTTCCTGCAGTGGTAGCACAATAAAGTGTTCGTTCAACAGTAACACCAAAACAGGGCCACAGCCCTTGCATGTCCCAACATGCATAACCAACAAGGCATGATCACGCTCCGACATGATCACCCTTCTGCCGGTAACGGTCTTTCTCTTATACCTGCTCCTGCAAGTTAGTCATGACAAGCACACGTTGCACGGTACGAGGAAACATGCCAACACTACATGCATGCAAATTTTATTTGAATTCAACATGTGCACGATTTAATTATTCTTGCAAAAATTTAACCATGCAATCACCATATCCAGTGTTCAAGATGCTTGCCTTGAGCATGCAGAAGTGTTGGGTGCACTCCAAAACTCTGAAAATTTTATCTTCCCTCCATTTCCTATTTTCAAAAATATTGAAATTACCACATAAAGCCAAAACAGTGCTAAAAAGTTGTTTGGAATTTTTTTAAAATAAATACTAAAATAAACTAGATGAAAAATGAGAAATATCAGAAAAAGAATCAAATGATTTGGAGTTCATATGAATTTTCTAGGGGATTTCTAAGCTAGAATAAATAAGGAAATAGACTATTTAATGGATCCAACAAAAACTAAGCTTAGGAAAAATGTTCACCCTTGCCGGACTAATAGAGAATGATTTTCTGGGCATGTACAAATTTGAATCACCAAATTTGGTCTTGGAAATATTTATGTTAAATTATTTGAAGTTTGCTGGAAAAGAAAAAGAGAAAGAGCTGAAATGCGCCCTGAGCGCTGCTTAGTCGTAAAGCGCCACTTGGTTGGTCCCAGTCGTTCGGCCGCGCGGAAGATCCGTCGACGTCGAAGGCGCATTCGTGATTGTACGCTTTCCAGAGGAGAGGACATAATCTCCGAAGTACGTCTCCACTTAACAGCACTTCGGGTGTGACCATGGGTCACTAACGGTGGGTCCCACCAGGCCCACCTGTCATGTTTGACCGGTCCACCCCGCCCTTCTTCCTCGCGACAGAACAGAGTAGCGCTGGCGCTGCTCGCCGCCGTTGATGGAGGGCTTGGCGGCCTCGGGCGACGGTGGGGATGGATCCGCCACTCCATCCCGCGTCCGTACGTGGTCTGGGCAGCGCCGGGGATGGCCGGAGTGGAGCGCGGCGAGGTTCTCGGCGGACGGCGGCGTCGGCAGGATGGGGTTTTTGTCTACAGCAGCTCCCGAGAACAATTGAGAGGAGGGTTGGGTTCGTGGGGTCGAGGGGTGGCTACTGGAGAGGGAAACGGGGTAGGGAGGCACTGGTGGCGTGGGCATCCTCGAGGCAAGGGCGGCGGCAGTAGCTGCCGGAGAGGAAGGAGATGGCCTTCTCCGGCCATTTTGTTGCTTGGGGAGCCTCAAAGGAGGTGGAGGAGAGATGACCGTGTAGATAGGCGAGCTCGAGGTGGCTACTTATAGAGAGGAGGAGGTCGGTTTGCTGTGCCCGAAGATAAGCACGGCGGCAGCGACCATTACTGCACCGGAGAAGTGGTTATGGGCGGTGGCCTGGGTCAGCGAGGCCGGTAGGAGGTCGATGGGGAGCTGGTGAGCTGCGGATGGCTCGACCATTGGCCATTAAGAGAGAGTGGTCTGGGGAGATACGTGGCAGAGTGGCCGTCGTCGGGCGGCGGCTTCGGTTGTCGTGGACGGCGGTGGCCGGTGCAAGCGGCCAAGGGGAGGTGTCGGCGCTCGACGTGGATCCTCCACGAAGCCATCTAGACGGATCACGCGCAAGGGGTGGCGGCAAGGACGCGGCAGGGCTCGGTGCCAGCAGCTGCAGCTCGGGCGCTCTGCCCGCGCCCAGTGCACACGCGCAGAGTGTTTGACAAAATGCCCGAGTGACTTAGGGAGCCCTTTTTGCTGTGAATTTTGGTATGGTGATGATACTAAGGATGGTGAGGATGTTGGACATGCTGGTTAGGTTAGAAGAGTAAGTTCCATATGAAGTTATTAGAGGTTGCTAATTTCTGTTATGCCCACAACCTGTTTGATAAAATGCTACGGCTATCTAGGCATTTTTGTTGGATGTGAAGATTGCCAGGATGGTGTCTCCTTAGATGATAAGGAGGATGGCAGGGTTGGTTTGACCAAAGGAAAAACTTGCAAGTGCAAGTTTTACTGAAATTCATTTCTGGACCAGATTTTTAGGAAATTATTTGGAGATCTTACAAGATGCAAATGGAGTTGATCTTCTGGACTTAAGGGTTTGGTTGGAAGGACTATAAGGTGGAATAATTTTAGAATTTTTGGAGCAAGAAAAATTGGGGTTGTAGTTGTAACCCAAGAATGGAACAGATTTGAAAAGAGGATGTTTCACTCAAAATTTTCAAAAGGCCAAGTTGGGTTTTTGCATAAAAGTGATCTATAGGCATCACATGACCCCTCATAATTTTTGTGGAATTTTAGGAGAATTATTTAAAATAGTTGTAGTGCAACATAAGCATTTCGAAAATTGAAAATGCCTTTAAAAGAATTATCTTGGGCAAAATTTTATTATGAAAATAATTCCTACTGTTATTAAAGTATAAATGTAATGATTTAAGAAAACTACCAAAGCCCATAATATTTTACAAAAGTTTCAATATGGAGGGAAGAATTTTGGGAAAATAAAACAGAAAAGAATCTGAAATTAATAAGAGACCTGGTATAATTCAATATTTTATTTCTAGCCAAATTTTATTTAGTAAAAACTTGATTAATTTTTTGGGGTGTTACACCCGGCCGAAAAGGCGGGGACTTCGGTTTGGCCGGCGGCAAGCGGCTCAGTGATATAGAACCACTCCCGCTGCCACTCCTTGACCGTCTCGATGAAGGTGCCTTTGAAACAGGCGGCACTCTGGTTCTTGTTGACCATGGCCCCTCCGCACTCTGCCAGGTCGGAGCCGCTGTACTTCGGCTTGACGCCGAAGGTCTTCAGCCACAGGACAAAGTGCGGCTCAATGCGGAGGAAGGAATCGCACACCGTGATGAAGGAAGCAAGGTGAAGAATGGAGTTCGGGGCCATGTGATGGAAGTCGAGCCCGTAGTATAACATCACCCCATGCACAAATGGGTGCAGCGGGAACCCTAAACCTCTGATGAGGTGAGGGACGAAGACTACCCGCTCCCCTGGGTTGGGAGAAGGCACTTGCTGGTTGGCATCAGGAGCACGGGCGGCGACGTCGGTGGGGATGTACCCCGCGTTACGCAGCTTTAGGATAGTGCTCTCCGTCACGGTGGAGCCCCCCAGTGCCCTTTGAGGGTGTCGGCCATGGCTGAATGGGGAAGCTTGGAGGTGCAGAGGAGGAGCAAGGCAAGATTGGATCTGGGCGCTCGAGCTCGAGGAGGCAGAAGGTGGGGGAATGGGAGCATGACTACTGGCTCTATTAGCTTTTTACTCTTATAAGTTGCTGAAAGGCCAAGAGTCCCCTCGCCGCGCCGGTAAAAATGCCACTCCTCCCCACAAAAGATGCCGTTATACGCGTGGGGAGAAACAAAATCTTGATGATATCCCTGAGAATACGGGCATGATCTCCACCTCGATGGGACACATCAGAAAAAGGGCGGCCTCAAACCACGATTTGAGGTTGGCAGTAACTACCTGGCCCGTCGTGGGTAGTGGCGCTTCGATAAAGTTGTCAGGCTATGAGGTACCATTCACACCTAGGTGGCTAGCCTTCAAGGTTAAGTAAACTCATGACACTGGATAGGGAGAGAACTCGGCTGAACCTCATTTTCAAGACACCGCTCCTCGGAAAGACGGCTAAGAGATCTGGAACCGTGAAAGGGAACTCGTCTGTCAAGCCAAGGACTTCAGATTTGAAGTTACTTCCGTGGAAGAGATCGTCCTCGGCGTAGAAGACTAGTTTGGGGGCTACTGGCGGTGTCCTAGACTAGGGGGTACTAACCTAGTCGGCCCATATTCCTCGGGCTGGGCCAGTGGGCCCTCATTCTTATCAAGATGGACTCCGGAAGATACATGGGAGAGGAGAGATCAAGATTATATCTGCCGAAGACTTGACGTATATTCCAAGACTCCTCCTACCGCTGCCACGCCTAGATACCAACCTTGTAACCTTAGATGCCCTACCTGGCGTGTATATAAGCCAAAGGGTTTAGCCCTTAGAGGGGATCTCAACACAATCTCATTCACCTAGCCCTAGAACTAGAACATATCTTACGATCTCGAGGTATATCAACTCTTTACTTGATACGTCTCCATTGATATAAACAAGAGCAGGACGTAGGGTTTTACCTCCATCAAGAGGACCCGAACCTGGGTAAACATTGTCTCCTTGTTCCTATTACCATCCATCCGAGATCCACAGCTCAGGACCCCCTACCCCGAGGTCTGCCGGTTTTTACGCCGACAGGGGTGTCGGTGAGGCGGCTCCGGGGGTGTGGACGAAGCGGCTCCGGTGCGGTGTAGGAAGGAGCCGGTGCAGATGCACTGCCGTTGATGAGAGTACCGGTGAAGCAGATCTGTCGCGGTGGACAAGGTAGGCACTGAATGGGCTGTGGTACAGTGGTGGATGAGCAGTCTACAGTTCTAGGGGAGGTGGGAGGGGTAGATGCGGCCTCAAAAGCAGATCCGGTGAGGTGGACGATGCCGGCAGTGAATAGGCTCTGGTACACCGGTAGATGAGCAGTCTAGGGTTTCGAGAGGGAAGGGGGTAGAACTGCCGATGAAATACAGACGGCGTGCTGTAAGATGCTCTGGTGCTGTGGAGTAGTCGTTTTTGCAGGAGGGGAGAGGAAATGGGGGTGCAGTGTGGTGGGGGGCACCGAAATTTACCAAAGCAACCCCGACCTATTATGTAAATGAGGGACATGTTGTTCTCTTTGCACTAAGGACAAAAGGGGAATTTCACATGCTCCAGACTAGGTGGTGGAAATTTTAGAAGTTGGCGGGAGATTTTGCCGCCCGCGGGATCATTCGTATCAAGTTTCAAATAATTTTGGACAGTTCTAGTGGGAAGCCGGTGATGCGCGACTGTGTACACGGCGCACACGTCAGCAATAACTCGTATGAAGTTGACCCCAGAAAAAAACACAATAACCCGGATGATGAACCGATAGCTTGTTACGTTCACACGGGCCCGGCCGATCGTACGGGTGTAAGTGAGGCGCGTTCATAAAAAACGGAGCAAACGCTCAGCCTATGTATTTCTCGTGTAAATATGTAATTTTGTGCCATTGGTTATTTATTTCAAACACAATGCATTAACGTGTTAATTTCAATTATATTGTACAGTAACAAATGGGTAATATAGATGTGCAAGAAATGGATATTATAGTCCGCTACTTAAAAGTGTTACCTCATATGATTACATGGCCTCCATTTCATAAATTGCAGTACTCGTTGAATTCATATATGAACATTATGTATATTACTTCATAATAGAACCTTAAATCATCCAAAACTAATGAATTTGAATGCAACACTAACAATGGTGCATGTACATGATAACTACAGTGGTTGTTTGAAGAAATATCACTATAACTTTTGCATGCAAGATTGAAAAAGGCTATTTGAAAAAAAAGTATAACTTATGCGATATGTGAGTGTCCAATCTTTATAGCGTTGAATCGATATTGTATCTTCGGCCATGATACGAAGTAGATATTGATTATGTTCAAGCGAGGCACGTCCTCGACCGTTAGATAGTGATACGTGAATGAATTGTGCAATCTCTCTCACACACATACAAATCTCCCTTCTCCGTGGGCATCTCAATCACACACGCGCGCTCCGTCTATTTCTCTCCCTCCGTCAAGGTTAGAAATTGTCTTTCTACCTCATCCTACAAGTCTCTCACACAACACTCTCTCTCTATCGAACACGCCAACCCCTTTAATTCTGCCCACCCACCGCCACACATGTCTCAAAGTATAACTACGTCTCGCACACATATCCCTAAGGTTAACTCGAGTCCCCGGAACCATATGAATCCATACAATGGGATTCCAGCTAAGCACCTTTTGTCTTGAGATTTTGAGAAGAGTTCGCTCACACACACACACACATAGACACACACACACACACACACACACACATTGTTTCCCTCTTCATTTATTTCGGGCATTTGCATGCACACCTGCTTGTTTATCTCCCTGATGTTTTAGGCATGCCTCGCACACATGCTATCAACCTGTCCCCTAATATATATCTATAACACACAAACTCTCTCTCTCTCTCTCTAAGTGTCTCTGGCACCCCCCGTCCCAACACTGACAGGACCAGGGTGACACATTGATCTTGATCTTAATCTATCTACTAGCTTCTCTCTCAGACACACACACACTCGCTAGTTGTGTCTCTGTGCCTAGCACACGCTCACTCTCGATACGCCTTTCTCTCGCTCCCCCCCAACAAAGACAGGAGCGGGGTGACACCTCGATCTTGATCTTAATCTATCTATTGGATTATCTCTCAAACACACACACACTCGCTAGTTGTGTCTCTGTGCCTCGCACACACACTCTCGATACGTCTTTCTCTGTGACACCCTGGTTTTCGCTCCTTGTTTTTTTTCCTTCTCGGGACGTGACTCCCGTTTTTTTTATGTTATTGGATTTTCTCTCGCTCTTGGGTATATGAAGATGGTCATTTAGTCTTGCCTTTCCTATCCAACCAGAGATTCTCTCCACCCAACCTTGCCACCCAAGATACCTTCTCGGGATTTTGCCATCAAAACCCTACTCTCCGGTTTACCGGAAGGGAAACCCTAATTCCTTCCGTTACAAAGGAACCCCAATTTCTTTTGATCTGTTGCCTCCCAAACTTTTCCAAGAGACTCTCCCATATCTATAAACCCTGGATATATAAAAAATATTGCCAAGTTATTCGCAATATTTTTCATTTAAAATTAATTCCTTTTTCTGCTGTTTAAAGGACTTAAATCCAGGAAAATATCTATCCATCTCCAAAGTTCATGAAAACTTGTGGAGATATTCTTTGTGATCATATTGAACTCCAATAAAAATATTGGCCACAATTAAATAAGGGAAATTACCTTTTCCTATTTAAAGCCAATATTGCACTTTGGGCACTTTCCAAAGGAACTACCATTTTGGTAGCCAGGAAAAATCCCAAATAATTTGTGGAGCTTCTCCTACCCATATCTTCACCATTGCCATCAAGATCCCAAGTTCCACAGATAAAATTTTGAGAGCATCATCCAATTATTTTTTCTGGACCAATTTTGAGGTTGTGAAGCAACTATATTTTATATTGCTTCAAAAATCTTTAAATTAATCCAGGACCTCACATTCCCCATATGATGTGAGCATGCAAAAATTCACATCATTTTATCTAGACAATTTCTCCCAAAAACTCCATCTAGTTTCTGTCCAGATTTCCAGTTTGCAAAGGAAGTGCTTGTTCCCTTGATCTTTTTGGGCTAAAACTTTTCTGGGTGGTTAACAATGATAAATAACCACTGGATACCAAAACCCAGCCCATTTCATCTAGCCAATCTTCCTCAGTAAATTATCTAAGTTTCTGTCCGGATTGCATCTCTGTGAAGGAAGTACCCTCATAGATGATTAATTTGGGCTGAAAATTTTCCAGTAAATCCATACACTCAAATCACCTCTCTCCACCAAAATTCAGCTCAATCCATCCAGCCAGTTGAGTGCAGCTTCCATTTTCCCATTTCTGTTCAGATAGGCACTTTGCAAAGGCATCACCAGCTAGCCTCATCCACTCACTCTGAAAATTTACCAGGGTAGTCACCTTGGTAGATCATTGCCACATGCCAAATTCCAGCTCTTTTCACTCAGTGATCTCTCCAGAAATCACTACAAACACTTGCTGTCCAGAGAAGTCTCTGGACCAAATTCATCTATCCCAAGCCCTCCCTTGCATTTGGACCACTTATGTCATCCCCTCATACATCAACTCTCACAGTTGACCTGGTGAGAGGTCAAATCTTTAAGCTGGCCACGACCTGCACGTGGTGACCACGCGATGGCCGAGCAGAAACCGCGCTCTGTGCTCGGCCTGCTCCGTGCAGTCGCCTCCGGCCGACTATGGCTTGTCTCGGCATGTCCACTGGCTCCGCGGTGGCCGCGTGCCCCTTCTCCCGCACCTTCCCCCTTCGATTTCTTCTTCCTCGCGCCACGGCAAGCGCCGCCGCGGCACTGTCCCACGCGTGAACCCCGCCGTCGTCGTTTCCTCTCTGGTCTCCTTCCTTCACGAGCGATCCCGAGACCCCTCCACTCACCGCGAAGCCGCTCGACGCCGCTACCGTCCAGCCACGTCTCCCCGCAGCGCCAGTGCGCCGATAAGATCGCCACCACAGCCGTCCTCATCGCCTCTCCTCGCCGGGCTATAAATAGCCCCTCCCCGAGCCCTTCCCGAGCACCACAACTCCCGCAGCTACTCCTTCCACCCTCCCAGCTCCTCCCCGACCAGTCCAGTGAGCTCGAGGAGCTCTCCTCGCTGCCCACGGCCGCCATGGCTGCCGCCCTCCCTCGCCTAAATTCACTCTACCCCGAGCCCCTCCTCTGCTCCTAACACCACTAGCCGACCACCAGTACCTCACCAGAGCCCTCCCGCGTCTTAGTCGACCTCCGGAGTGGCCAGGTGCTCAGCCCCAACCTCGCTCGAAACTGCTGGCCGCCATGGCCGAAGGTGTGCTGGCACCCGCCCTCCTCGAGGACCGCGTCCCACATGGATGGACGCGGCTCGTCGTTCCGGTCACGCCGGTGGCCGGACATTCGGCCGGAGATGGCCTGTGCCGCCGGGAGTCCTCGCCGGCGCGCGTCGGCCTCGCCACTCCTCTGCCCAGTCGTGAGGTGGAAGAAGGGAGCGGGAGGAGAGAGAGGAACCTGACGGGTGGGCCCCGACCCCACCTGTCAGTGAGAGGGGCACCGCCAGCTCGGATTAGTGGAAACGTATTCCAAGAAATACGTTTTCTGCTTTCTAAGGCGTAGTCACCACTAATGCGTTTTCAGTTAGAGGAAGCGTACTTCCGTCGAAACACGTTTTCCCTACTGGAAAACGCATTCGCAGAGAGGGCGCCAGCCGCAGTGCTGTCAGGGACCCAGATGCAACTATTTCTATTGCAAATCAGTCCCTGGCAGTCAAACCTCTCTAACTTTTTGCTCGTAACTCCGATTCAGGTGAATCCAACGCCCACGTCTTCAGTTCGTCAAGCCCGTTCCGATGGTTTCATTTTAATAATGTTTCTGCACTACAAAAATGACCATTTTGCCCTTGCCCTTCTATCATCTCCTCCGAGAGAGAATCCTTTCTGGTGAATTTTCCGCGGAGTGACCGCACTTCTCTCCGGTGCATTCTTCGACCCCCAGGCAAGCCGACCATCTGATATATGCCCTAAAGCATTGCTTTGTGTTATTCTTGTGTGTTTTAATTAATATGTTTGTGCTCGTATGCATAGTAGTAAGTTGTATGTGACTCTGATGAACCCTTGCTTGCCTTTCTCGGATGACGGCACCACGCCTGTGTTCTGTGCTGTTTCCGGCCGTCCGGGGTGGATGCCGACTTTATATTTCTCTTCTCAACAACTGGCCCGTGTTCTGAGCTACTTTTTGGCCATCTCGGGCAGCTGTTGAATTTCTCTCTGTAGCGGTGACCCTATGCTCTGAGCTGTTCCTCGGCCGTCTTAGGGGACCACTACACTCTTTTTATCAACACCGTCTCATGCTCTGAGCTGCTTTTCAGCCGTCTTGAGCCAGGGTTGAGTTATTCCAGTAACGTCCCAGATCTGAGTTGTAAAGACCGTTCTGGTGGCTACTGGTTTATTTGCCGATTTCATGCAAGGGTTCAGATGGTTGTAACTCACAGCTAGAACTTGTAAAGTGATAACCTGCTCTTTACATTACTTGCTATTGCTCATTATATTATAGCACTAGTGACTCGTATGTGATAACATGGAGATGGGTTGTTATCTTTTCATCGTGCCTCATTGTTGTTATTGCAATATTAAAGAATGTGACTTAATAATGACAACCTCCTCCGTCGGCTGGATCGAGTCATAGTGCCACCTATCCGGACTTATTTGTGCAGCCACATATGCCAGTATGGGACGGCCTTGACTTGGTCTGACCACGTGCTCTTTTACTGGTACCACCAAAGAGGGAAGGTTATGCGGGCGTGCTACCCTGGCCCGGTAGGCGACGATAACCTTGTGAGCCCAGTTGAGTTATTTGCCGGCGTCCTCGTTTGGGACAATTTAGTTTGGCCATGACGGTGGCAGGTGTCACGGGGTGACACATGGACCACCCAGGACATGACCCTAGGAGGGTATGATTGTCGGTGGTACGGTGAAGGAGTAACGGGTTAGACAAGTTTCGTTGGAGCAACACCGGTCCACCCGAATGGGAACATGTACTAAGTACGAGACCGGGAGCTCCATGGTGTGGGTAAAGTGCGCAACCTCTGCAGAGTGTAAATCTACTCGAATAGCCGCGTCCTCGGTCATGGACGGTTTGTACTAGGCCACTATTTGGTCTGTGTCGAGTCGGGAGGAACAAACTACATAAAGTTGTTGCTAAGACTGAACCAGAGAATGATAAGGTTTGTCAGACTTGCAGTATAGATGTATGGACATTGGATGATGTCAGGTATATGGGATGTTAGTCATGCGATGGCTATGAGATGGGTGGTCGGATGACCACCGGAGTTAGATTGGATTTGGTTATGGTTTGGATTGTGAGATTACTCGGAGTATGGATTATATACTTGATATGCTTTACATTTATGTATTTACCCCAGTAATTATCATGCTCGGTAATCTTGCTAGATAATCCTGTTATGTCATGATAATTAACATTACTAGATAGGTATGCTATGCCATGATAATTAATGTTGCTCTAATAACAAGTGCATGCTTTAATGCCATGGATTGCATTGCTTGGTGTATATGTTATTTGGTTTGCTTGCGAGTACATTCAAAAGTACTCAGCGGCCTTCAATGTGGCCAGGTTCACCTAAGGATTCGACGACCCCTAGCGAGGAGCCGGAGTGTTCACGGGCTAGAAGAGTAACCCAGTCAGATCCCTGTGGATTGGAGCCGCACCAAGACTTTGGTGCCTTAGAGAGAGCTTTTCCGCTGCCATCACCCTTGTAAATATCATGTAAGACTTGTATATCCATTAATAGAAATGCCTGTGTTCATGACACTTGTTGTAAAAGCGCATGCCAGAGTGATTTTCCTGGGCTGGTATGTGCGGCGACCGTCTGGCTACAGTGGTATTCAGGCGGGGCGCCACATTCTCTCCGTAGCCCCCATAGATATGTAGATTTCTCGGTGGTCATTGATGGCGGGGTCGGAATCGCGCGCGTAGAGATGTAATGAAGATGACGCCGAATTGCAGCCTCGACGATGCTTTCCTCTTCGATAACATGTGTGCATTCTTGTGTGTGTAGCCAGCTCTCCCATTGTGCCTTGTTTTTACGGGCCTGATGTGATGGTTTTCGCCCGGTTTTCTATTAATTAACTGGGCAACTCTTTTATTTGTTATTAATGAATTCGAGATCCTTCGGGGCAAATATAAAATATGTCACTTTAAACCAATTATCATTGTAAATATATAAAAAGACAGATATCTCTTCATTGTTCGAGAAAGAACATCTGGTGGAGTGGTTAGCGCCCGATGCTCGCAACGCGTTGTCCTAAGTTCGAATCCTGTCAGAAACTTTAGTTTGTTATAATTATATATGTTTTTATCTATACTTCTTTTCTCTACCCTACTGACAGTGGAACCCACAGATAAAACGAGAGCGGGCACCTTGCTACGTAGGCGGATTTAACAGAGAGTACTTAGAATACAAATTTAAGGATGGAATATTTATTTCTAAGCCCAGGCTCATCTGCACCCGCGGCTAAGAAAATAATGAAAACTAATACTAGAAAAATTTAAACAATTCCATTTTTTGCATGGTAGATAATTTGGTGTGTGAGGTCCGCTCCAATTTTCAGATCATTTGGAGATCTGAGTAGCTCTCGGCAAAAAAGACAAATTTGGGGTCGGTAAAAAAGTTTACTGTTCATGTACTGTTCTAACCCAATTTGCCTTTTTTTGCTGAGAGTTACTCAAATGTGCAAATGATCTGAAAATTGGAGCGCACCTCATGCAACAAATTATCTACCATGCAAAAAATTGGGAATTTTTTGAATTTGTTTGAATTTTTTGTGGATTATTTCTTGACTGGGTGCAGATGAGCCTGGGCACCGAATCGCTGCACTAATTTTTTAAGGATTTATTTGTTTCATTTTTTACTTTTTGTATGAATCTGTACCCACCGTGCAAGTTCGTGTACTGTACATGCAATTAAATTTTTTATTTTCAGAATCATACATGCAATTAACTCACGTGGATTTGATGTGACTCTAAAATTTCCAGCATAAGGGCATCTCCAACGGCATCCAGCAAATTTCCTCCCGCATCCATCCGCGGACACAACTACATCCAACGCTAGCCGCATACATTTTGACAACAACTCAAACCAACCAGACGAAATTCATGCAAACACGGCCGGATTTCATATAAACATGACTGATTTCATATAAAAATGCCAGATTTTCATATAAACATGACAGATTTCATTACATTTACATTAACTAAGCGGCGCTAGTCCGGCTCTGGAGGTATAATTAATACCTAATCTAAATGGTCACCCGTGGATAGCTTTGTCTTCCCCATGTGTCGTGGAAAATGACTATCTATGGGACCGAACGGGTCCCTTTGCGATTCGGTTCAGGGGACATGCATGGGACAAAGAGCAGGTTTTTAGTAAGTGCAAGAACACGCGGGGGTTTATCCAGGTTCGGGCCGATATGAGCGTAAAACTCTACTCCTGCTCTGTGGTCGATCGTATATGAACTCTGGTTATAGGGAGCGCAGTTTTCCGGCAAGGTGCTCGGGAAAATGCAGCTACGGCGTGTAATTGAATTGGGTGTCGACCGTTCTACCTGTAGCCATGGGCCTCCTTTTATAGGCCAAGGGGTTACCACAACGGCTAATACAGTCATCACAGAGTATGAACAGTGACTTGCACCATCATCACATCTATCTTTTAAAAGGGTAAGACAAAGGCATTTAATGCACCGTTAGGTGGTACGTTGGGGAGGCGAGGCCTTGGGAAAAACATCTGTACCACCAGTCCTAGCGCCCTCCTGTAATCTCAACATGTCCCAGGGACGGGTGTCATTAAAGTTAATCTTGGTCGGCCATGTTGACTATCTGCCCGCTCGACACCTAGCCCACGAGCCTATCAGGTCGATGGTGAGGTGGAGCGATAACGGGATAGAACAAACCTGCTGGCACGGAGCTTGCCGGCAAGAATAGCGTCGATCTTCAGTACTTAGAATAGTACTTCTCGATGACCTGCCTTGAGGTCTTCTTCACGGTCTTAGTGTTGAGTCTTGAGTCGTAGGTATCCTCTGTCAAGCCCTTGCCGGAGGGGAGGCTACAACCACCTTTGCACAAGTCTGGGTACGAGGGCACCCATGTCTTAGTACACCGACAGGAGCCCCTGGGCCTGGGCCACGCGTGCATGCGAGGCGTCATTGGGCTTGGCCCAAACAGTGCACAGGCGGCGCGTGGCAGAGGATAACTGTCATAATCTTCTATTTTACCGCACCCGCCCATGATGCGCATTAAATGCGGGCATGGGAGAGGTGGAGCGGAACGGCGGCGGGAGGTGGTGCGCCTGAAAAGCGCAGCCATGTAGGAGGGAAAAGAGCCAGCCCCCGCGCCTTCCCCATAAAAAGGGAAACCGCGAGGGGCGCTGCTCATTTACCCCCCCTCTTTCCAATCTAGCCAGTTTGCCGCCGTCTTCAACCTCGCGCCAGAACGCCTTTTTCTTCCACCACCGCATCGCGCCCCTCGCCAGCTTCAGAGTCCGTCCATCTCGCGCAGCCATGGCACCCAAGAGGAGTCGGAATAAACCGGGAAGGGTGGCTGATCCGGATGCGGAGGCGGGGGAAACGGAGTGGGCGGCGCTGCGGAGGGGCAACATCGTCTTCAAGCCGGAGTTGGAGGAGCATGACCTGCTGGAGTGGTATGCGATAATGTGGGGGAAGGACACTAATGCCCACTCCACGCCTAATGTTCTTCCCAGCTCTATCCAACCCAGTGATGACAAGTACCCCTTCTTTGCCGCTTACTTCTATTGCGGGCTTGTCCCTCCTTTCTCTGAGTTCTTCCATGAAATCATGTATACGTACGGGTTCCACCTCCTAGATTTCACACCATACGCCGTGACCTGCCTGGCTATTTTCACGCATTTCTGTGAACACATTGTTGGAGTAATGCCCAGCGCAGCTCTGTTCTGCCATTATTTCATTCCCCGCATCGAGGTGGACACCCTCTCCGGCTATATTGCTTGGATTCCCAGGGATGGGGACGCTTATCTCCCTGGGTTGTTTAACCAAGAATGGAGCGAATGGCATGGAGAGTGGTGCTGGATCAAGGACGACAGGTTCCCTGACTTCTGCAAGCTCAGAACGAAGAAGGTGAGGCACGTCGAGAGTTGGGATCACTTTGATGACAAGGATCCCAGCTCAAAATCGCCACGACCCGGATTCTCCGTCTCAGAGCTGCCGGCCTCACCATCGGAATGGTGAGCGACGATTTTCTCCGCCGTCGTATTGCCCCTCTTCAAGACTGGGGAAGGCATGCTTGGGATTACCAGAACACGGCCGATATCATGCGGGTGAACATAGGGCTTCACACCAACCTGACGGTAATGCAGTACGCGGCTTTCTACGGCATGCTCTTTCGCACCAGCGACAAGTTTAACTAGCCGGCAGGCATGGTGCCGCTGTGTAACAACTCCGCCAAGGATGCCATCATCGCCATGATGCCATCTTGCAACACCCAAGGCGTCGAGGGGAGTTGGCAAGCACCACCCGAATACGCGGTGAGAGGATAGTTCGATACGTTGGTGGAGAAGCCCATCCGGGAGGAGGCGGATTTCTTCCACGACACCACCCAGGTGGAGTTGGAATATATTGCCAGGAGAGCAGCGAAAGCAAAACTGGCTAGGGATGCCGACGGCTCCGGCTCTGTGGCATCTAATGCTGAGGAGGGAAATGAGGAGGGGCCGGCAAGCGAGCCGCCAGAAGAATCTGCCGGGAGGTGAGAGCAACTTGCCGGAGGTCAGAGTAAAGAGGCCCCTGAGGGGCAGGCACTCAAGGAACCCCTTGCTCCGGCAAGGAGGACTCGTGTCCTCCGGAGAGCCATTTCTAGGGAGCCGGTTCGCTCTGCGCCCTCGGGTGAGGAGGTTGCCAGTGGGGAAGCGACCGGTGAGGTTGCCGAGCGATGAGGAACTCAACGCCAAACCCCTCAATAGTAGTGAATGCGGCGTACTTCTTTGAAGAGTACGGCCGCGCCGCCGGCCGGAGCGGCCGGGTCATCTCGTCCTGCTACGCTAGTGGCAACCAAACGGGCCATGACTTCTTCCCCGTCGGCCTCCTCGAGCGGCAGGCCCGGAGGCTTGTATGATCTCTCCACCCTTAGCGACGAAGAGGAGGACGAGGAGTATATATCCCCAATCCCCTTCATTCAATTCTTGGTTTCTTGCCTGCATTAACCTGAGTTGCTTCGCCTTGCCTTGATTGACAGTGACAGGGAAACCCTGGTGCAAAGGATGGACAAGAGGCCGAGGATTAGTGCAGAAGAGGAGCCGGTAACAAGCATGGCGCCAGACGACGACGTCTCGGAAACTAGCCTCCAGCGTAGCCCCCAGCATGAGGCCACTATTCACTTTCCTTTGGCAAGCATAGGTGTTGACATGTTCACTGTTGACATCGCCATGGGAGCAGGAGAAGAACGTCTCGAGAAGGAACGCCCGGAAGCTGATCCAACTGGGACGTCTCCATCAACCGCTCCCCCGGGAAGCGGTTCTCCAGCAAGGACCCCCACAGGCGAGGTCGTTCGCGCTGATGATGTACCGGCAAGCGTGGCTGCCGGCAACCAGGCGACGACAACCGAAGTTGCCGGGGATGAGATCATCCCTCCTCAACAGCCCCAGCCTGGTATGTTTTCTACTGTCGAGTAGCTTTCTCTTTTGACCTTCTCTTTCCTTTTTTGTTTTCTTGAACTTGATCTGAGTCTTGATTTTCTCTCCTCCCCATCCTTTCAGATTTCCCTTTATCTGACGATATGGACGTCGATTCCACCATTGAGGAGATCGCGAAGGATGCCGCCAACGAAGCCAGCAACATTGCTGCTGGTGAGGCCATCACGGTGGCTGACGAGGAGATCACCATGGCTGCTCACGAAGAGGCCACCACGGGTGTTTCTGAGGAAGGCGGTAATCAGAACGTTGAAGCCACTGAAGACATTCCTGTCTCTGGAGCGCCAAGCACTAACTTGGCTAGGAGGGTGATCTTGGCCGGCAAGGCGGTCGCCAACGACCACCCCTCGACATCTGAAGAACCCTTCTCAAGCAGATACTTGAAGGTTGGAGACAATCTGTTCGTCAACCTTCCCGGGACGTCAAGCATCGGGGTGCCTGTGGAAGGAGAGATCTTGGACGGTGAGGTCCTTTCTGCTGCCGGACTTGAGGTCGTTGACGAGCTGCCTGCCAACATCAACGACACCAAGGAGCAGCAATTCTTCAAGGCCATGAGCGAGAACTTCTGGAAACCCCAGGCATGCCACCATGACTGCACGGATAAGTTGGACTCCAGGGCGGCCGTCCTTGACAAGGCGGAGGATGATTTCAAGAGGCGCATGGAAGAAACGCAGATTTGGTATGCGGAATGCCTCCAAGACCTCCATGAACACCAAACTTAACTTGCCAAGGCCCGGGAGGAGTTCATTCTGGAAAAGGCTGATGCCGAGAAGGCACAGGAGGAGGCTGCACGGAAGATAGCAGCGGAGGAGGCAAAGTTGAATGAGCGCAAGGTCGGCCTTGATGCTTATGAGGAAGAGCTTGTCGCTCGTGAAGCCAGGCTTGCTGCTATGCTTTGTGGCAAGGACAACGAGATCCAGGCTCTCGTTGCCCAACAAACCCAGGAACTAAGGCAGAAGCACAAAGAGGCTATCGAGGCTCAAGATCGAGGAGGCCATCAATGCTGTCGGAGCTGCAGAGGTCGCCAAGATCGAGCTGGAAAACAAAGTGCGAGCACTCGAAGCAAACCTTGCTGCCAGCGGCAAGGAGATCTCGACGCTCAAAGCAGATGCGGAGAAGGCAGTCCACACCCTGGCAGGGCTGCAAATTTCGGTATCTACCAAGAACCAAGAGCTCCCAAGGCCAAAGGCACGATCGAAGATCACAAGCTGAAGCTAAACACCTTGGGGTTGTCTCTTGATGAAGCTGAAAAGCGTGAGAAGACCTTGACGAAGGAACTTTAGGACGAGAAGCCAAAACTTGCAAGTGTCGTGACTTCCTTCAACAAGCTCAAGGATGCCTACAAGATTTCGGCCGACCGGCTCATGGTTGTCGCGGAGAATATTTCCGTCAACCTACGCGCCCTGGGCTTGTCGGAGTACCACTACTCCTCCACCGAAGGGGACAACACCAGCGCCAGGCTTGCCTTCTACTTCGAAAGCTTGGGTGAAGCACTGAAGAAACACCATGGGGCTCGAGCTGCATAGCTTGCCAACGAGTCCCGCAAGCTTTGCCGGGATGTCCTCTTCAAGATGCTCAGAAAAGTGGTGTACCGGAACCCAAGCATCGACCTTTCCAAAGTCTTCGTAAGCCTGCCCAAAGAAGCCGACACCAGGGCTATCGATGAGCTTGTCGCACCCATCGCCGATAGGGTCAGCCAAATCCCCAGGAAAGAGGGTGGGGTTATGAGCTAGGCTTCACCTCCTTAGTTTTCCGCGTGTAAGATCATGCAAAAGACACATTTATCTTAAGTCCGACTGCACTTGGACTTGATGTATTATAACTTGTATTTAAGATGGATGTATGTGCGTCGTTCTCCTTATTCCGTTCTGTCTTTGCATGATTTTTGTACCCTACGCTTGCTGGAAGCTTGCCCGTGCGCACACCCTTGTCATAAGTGCTTGAGGAGCGGGTCCTTAGCAGCTTGCCGGAAGTGTCGCTGCCGGCAAGGTCACGCTTGACGGTCACAACGTGGCTGCTTAGGTTGTTGAGCGGACTCGAAGCAAAGTAAGAGCGCAGTCGATCATGACAAGGTTCCTTAGCGTGTAGGTTTCTCATACAAAGGTCAAAGTCGTTCAAGGAGAGTCGCAACTACAATAAAGAATTTATTTCAAAGTTTTGCAACTTAGCTCATTCCTTGTTGTACTTCTTGCCATAGGGTGATATCTTGAACGCGTCCTTAGATATCCATACCGTCACTTCCCCGGGAAACTTGTACGCGAGGAATCCTTCCTTCCTTTAAGAAAGAAAAGAAAAGAGGAGGCTGGAACCTTGGCGGTTCGTTAATCACCTTATGCAAGGGAAAATGTAACACAAGACTGACTGCAACACATAAATATATATGTACTTGACAAAGAATTGTTAAACATCTAACTTTTATTTATTTTGCAAGGGATCTGCGCCCGGCTTTGTACAAAGGATTACATGCCTTGATGGCAAACTTGTACAAAAGAGGTTGTCGGGCAGCCCGGCAACCGCGCCTTACAGGTAAAACTTACGAAGATGCTCAATATTTCATGAGTTTAGCACTAGAGTGCCATCTTCGGTCTCTAGGTGGACTATGCCGGGCCTAGTGACTCGTATTACCCGGTAAGGGCCTTCCCACTTTGGCGTCAACTTGTCTTTTATCCTTCGTGGATCAAATCCGACGAGAAACAAGGTTGCCTTTCTCAAGGTCTCTGGCATTCACTTTGCGGCTAAGGTAGCGGTGCAAAGCTTGTTGGCACCGTGCAGCACGAGTAGCAGCCTGGAAATGATCTTCCTCAAGGAGCGCGGCATCGTCATGCTACAGCTCATCTTGGTCCTCCTCATTGAAGGCCAAGACTCGAGGTGACCCGTGTTTGAGTTTCGTGGGGAGTATTGCTTCTGCACCAAGGCTTGCTTCCTGACCTTCTGCTTGAGGGGTCTCGCATGAGGGCAGACAGCAAGGTGGTGCTCAGTTGCCCTCCGAAGAACTTCAAGGACGTTAGGTGCTTGCCGGGCAAGCACACTGGCATTCACCCATAGGAAGGCAACGAGCTCGACTCCCTATTTGTTGCCAAGAGTGGCACTTTTAGAAAAACTGCCACTTGTCCCATCCCCTTTCGCAGAAAAATGTTTGGTCATGGATGCGGAAGCCTTGGCTCTCTTGCTCTTGCTGGTAGAGCTCTCTGGTACGTCCTCGACAGGCATGCTACACTCTGAAGTGCGCTTCCCGGAGTCCTTCCCAGAGGTCTTGCCGGTCTTCTTCTTCTTTCCTTCCCCGGGAGCTTTGATGGCAGGGGCAAGCGCCTCAATGGCAGATGCTGCTGCTGCCTCCCGATAGATCTTGTCAACACAGATGATTGCATCCTTGTGGTTTGACTTGATTGTGAGGACCCCCATCGGCCCCGACATCTTGATGATGTTGTACGCATACTGCGATGCGGCCATAAACTTTGCCAAGGCTGGGCGGCCCAGAATCCCATTGTATGGCAGTGGCATCTCGATGACGTCGAAGGTAACCTTCTCTGTCCAATGGTTGAGCTCGCTGCCGAACGTGACCGGTAATGTGATCTGGCCCTTCGGCTTGTTCCTCCCCGGACTGACCCCTTGGAAACTGCATGTCTCCTCAAGATCTTTGTCGGGGATTTGCAGCCTCTTGATCACATCTGGGGAGATCAAGTTCAAGCCTGCCCCAGTGTCAACCAGCATCTTCGTCACCTTGAGGCTGCGAATTGTTGGTGAGACCAACAATGGCAAACACCCAACTGCAGTGGTGTGACCAGGGTGATCCTCAGCGTCAAAGACGATGGGCGAGTGCGACCACTTGAGTGGCTTCTGTGCCTCCATCACCGGTTCTGCTGCATTGACTTCGCGGATCCACTGCTTTAGTTGCCGGTGCGAGGAGTGCAAAGATGCACCTCCGCCAACACACATGGCATCCACTACATTTTGGAACTCCTTGCCGGACCCGCTTCCGTCCTCATCACTATCATCCTCTTCTTGCTGGCCCTGAGCAACCTTCTCTTTTCGCTGCTCGGTCTTGCCGTGGTGGCCTCCATGGCCACCATGGTCTAGCTTGCCGGACCCACCAGCACCATCTTGGGCCTTCTCCTTATCTCGCTTCTCATACTCTTGATTCTGCTTTTCGGCAAGTTGCTCTACTTGCCGGCATTGTTGGAGATCGTGGCCCTTGGTGCGGTGGATCTTGCAGTACGGCCCGCCGGGCTTAACGGCCTTCTCACCTGCCGTAGCTTCCCGGCAAGCATCGCACCCGGCAACCTCCTTGCCGGGGATGTCTGCCTTCTGCTTCTTGGTGGCGTTGGTGTCGCCGGAGGTCTCGACGGCCAGTACAGTCTTGTTCTTGCACTTTCTGTTGCGCTTCCTGTTCTTCTTCTATGGGGTTCGTGCGTCATCGTCCTTGGAATCGACGTCTGCACCCGCATCTTCCCCGGGGAGTCGCCTCCCTTCCTCAGCGTGTGCACAGCTATCCGCCAAGGCATACAAATCATTGATGGTGTTGACCTGCTCGACATTTGTTAGGACCCCGATCCTAAGTCACACCGATCTAACATAAGACACATCATATCACTTTGCGGCCTCACGCATGGTAACCCACGGCTGCCGCCTTTACCTTGGCCGACCGTTTGCATCTTTTGGCTCACGTATATGATTGTGATGCTAGCATCCATATGACAGAGAACCCGGGTCGACATGACTAGTCATAAACCAAGGTAGCACAAACATACAGGGACAGACATAGGTAACCCAGCAATGCACATATCGGTCATCAGCGTGTGTACTGGGCTATAGCAAGCTATCAGGACTCCAGTAACACCGCGTGACATTTCCCCGTAGGGACAGACATAGGAGCAAAGAAGGTTACATGTCCGTCAATCCATGTATTCCGGAGCAGTAGGAAACTACCAAGGCTCAGTGGAAGCACTAGGAGGCATTTCCCTGTATGGAAGGCTACCAAAGCAGATAACTAGGTGTCGAATCCTACACATACCAATGCATTTCAAAACATACACACAATATGCACGATATGTGTAGATACAACATGGCATCACAACATAACTCTATGAATCAAAATATTTAATTAAGAGGCTCCGAAGAGCCATACATAGCATGATATTACAAACATGGGTCTCATGACCCAACATACAAAGTCATACAAGCAACAAGTGGAAGTATAAATCTGTCTAAGTACAGACAGCTAAAAAGAAAGAAGGCTAGAAAGCCGTGTCTATCTACAAGACCCTCCAGAGGAGCCAGACCTCTGTCTGGGATTCCCAAGCTAATTGGTCAACATTGAACTTGTTGGTCAACATTTCGTTCGGTCTGATTTGATTTAGCGATAGCCCATACTCAAATCAAAGATTGGGTGAGATAATAGATCAACAGTTGATCACACGTGTCAACTGATCAAGATATCACCTTACTACAACAACCTCACAATAGATATCCCTTCAGAATGAACTAAGTTACGCAAAGCTTTTATCTTCCAACTCTCCAAGTTGTTGTTTAGCTTACCCAACCAGCTCAGGGGTATCCAACACAGATCCTTGGAGAAGGGTGGCTTATTGGGAAAACCAACTTGATCACGAGCTCAACATAACGGTCAGGGGAACCTGGTGATACTTCAGAGAAGATATTCGGAAAATCACGAACCACCGACATGTTATTAAACTCGAGAACAATCTTGCTTTTCAGGGCAAGATGATGTGATCAAAAGAGCGAGAGATTGACACAATCCTAACTCATTGACCGAAATGTGCACCAGGAAGGATGGACTAGGTAGCACGATCAATTTTAGAATGAAGTTTCAATAACCAATACACCAAGAAGGAAATTATCGTCCATTAACTACCAAGCAATGGGGTTGCTAGGAGTATTGATTTCACACATCAAAGTTCATTGTCGGCATTCCGGTTACAACAACACGAGGACCGAGGAATGAATGATGATGGTGAGAAGTATCACTATATCAAGAGTTCATAAGAGGTTGTGCAGTTCTCATGACAATCTTGACATAAAGGGGGTAATACTCTAGGGTAGAACAGAACAGAAGCTGGATTGGCATTCTTGATCTGCGGAGTACAACTACTTTGACCAAATCCTAGAAATGGACAAGGTACTGGAGTTTATTTCTCCAAGTCATTCCGAAATAGAATGGCTTGACGGCCATAGGAATAATAGGCACCAATGAACACGAATGCAAAACTACTCCTGACAATCAATTGATAGACGGAGGTCAGAATACAACTGCGGAGGGACAACCCAAAGGAACATATGATTTTCTGAGTTGTGGACGCATAGATTAGCATGTCGAGCAAGGCTCAACATAATTCTTCCGGATAACCTATGTAGAAATGTAGGACTGGCAGAGTCACAAATATAGGATGGAGAACTCGTCAAGAGCACTTTTGTTGTGATCTTTTGGTTCAAAAGAACTCCTGCCGAGGATGGTTCACAGTATTGGAAGAACGATATACCACGGACCTCGAAGACTAGAACAAGTTACTAATCAACCTAAAGGAGCTACAAACGCTACCAAAAGAAATGAGTTGGATGAATCATGGGTTCAAGAACCCAGACTTAGAATACCTACTAACTAAATAACATCGCGAGATGCTTTCGAAAATGATGGCCAGAATTATCACACTGGGGACACAACACAAAGGCTGAACCTCTTTGTGGTTCTCTGGGATATCCTAGTTTCCTAAAAACTTCAACAATTATGTCAAGGTAATGGAATACCTCAACACAATGTTTAGTGTGGTTAGTCTGGCCAAAGGACATCGAGAATGGGGAGAAAGGAGGTTGCAAATGCATAAGATTATTTAGAAACCTGGGACAACGCGGACAGCATAACGGCTGTACGGTCATGAAAGATGGGACAACCTGCATGACAACTGACAACATAACATTGAATTCTTATGAAACACCGATCCGAGATGACAACAACTTTCCTATAAGTCTCTAGCATAGTAACTCGTCATCCTGATAGATAGATGAGAAAGCCTAGTTTCTTAACCCCGTAGAAAAGAAGAGGGTGACTCAGAATCAGGAGGACACAGGATAAGGAGTAAAAAGAGCCTTACGTTCCCTTCCACAATCAATTCCCCTATATAACTAAAGCATTTCTAGACTCGACTTCGACCAGTTTGGCTTGGTAATCCTACAGGTAGTCAGGCTCTGATACCAAAGCTGTCAGGACCCCGATCCTAAGTCACACCGATCTAGCGTAAGACACATCATATCACTTTGCAGCCTCACGCACTTTAACCCACGGCTGCCGCCTTTACCTTGGCCGGGACCGTTTGCGTCTTTTGTCTCACGAATATGATTGTGATACTAGCATCCATATGACAGAGAACCCGGGTCGACATGACTAGTCATAAACCAAGGTAGCACAAACGTACAGGGACAGACATAGGTAACCTAGCAATGCACGTGTCGGTCATCAGCGTGTGTACTGGGCTGTAGCAAGCTATCAGGACTCCAGTAACACCGCGTGACATTTCCCCGTAGGGATAGACACAGGAGCAAAGAAGGATACATGTCAGTCAATCCATGTGTTCTGGAGCAGTAGCGAACTACCAAGGCTCAGTTGAAGTACTAGGAGGCATTTCCCTGTATGGAAGGCTACCAAAGCAGATAACTAGGTGTCGAATCCCACACATACCAATGCATTTCAAAACATACACACAATATGCACGATATGTGTAGATACAAGATGGCATCACAACATAACTCTACGAATCAAAATATTTATTTAAGAGGCTCCGAAGAGCCATACATAGCATGATATTACAAACATGGGTGTCATGACCCAACATACAAAGTCATACAAGCAACAAGTGGAAGCATAAATCTGTATGAGTACAGACAGCTAAAAAGAAAGAAGGCTAGAAAGCCTGTCTTACTACAAGACCCTCAAGAGGAGTCAGACCTCTGTTTGGGATTCCCAAGCTAATCGGTCAACATCGAACTTGTCGTTGAAAGCACTAGTGAGACTAACATCTCCTCTGCAAAAACATAGATAAGCAACCGTGAGTACAAAGGTACTCAGGAAGACTTACAACAGAACTATCTACATATGCATCAGTATCAACAATGGGGTTGTGGAGTTTAACTGCAGCAAGCCAGCTTTGACTCAGTGGCTATCCTGAACAACGACTACCAGTATTTTCTTTGAGGTGGGAGAGCGCACACGAGTCCACATAGTCACCACAACAATACACCACTATGGATCCGCTCCCGTCTCCCTACGGGAAGGCCATCCATCGCACTCACACTTAACTTGCGCATTTTAGAGTATCCACTTCAACTTGTCTATGAACAATGTAAGTTTCCAAGTAGTCCATATCCGCGAACGCGGCTATTCGAATAGATCATTAACCCTGCAGGGGTTTACTTCTTCACACACGCTCTCACCACTTATCACCATATACACGTCATGTATCTCGGCAGCCTTCAAGCGGAAGCTTGGCGAGGGTGTCGGCCACGACCTGACTAACCACACAAGACTCTAGTCCAGGTTTATTGCCTATTTGAGGTTGTATCCGCAAAGGAAGTCCGGCCGAAGTTTCTATCACGGCCCCAAACGATGAGTGCAGGGTTCCCAAGAGCACCATTTGGGTGTCACTTGGTACACCGTGCCTCGGTGTCTCTACCACACCATAGCCCACCCCTAAGGTCAGCGCTATGCACGGCCGCCAACACATATCCTACAAACAACAGAAACTAGTTGCGACTCCTGGACAGAGATCAAGGCGATTAATAAGTCGAGAGAGTCAATTAAGGATCCCAATGTGCGGTAGTAGCTAGTCTTGGATCACAAACACATAACTCAGTTCTCGAGGACGGTCTCAATGAAACAGCCCACCGTGTACTCCTACATGGCCTCTCAGCGCTACCTTTACCAAATCGTGTTTACACACTTAGCTCTCAATAGTAGGACATGTTCAGCCCCATTCCAATCTATCCCAGATGAATCAAACCGGACACAACTCTAAGCATAGCAGGCATAACAAGGAAGCATGAATGAGTAGGCATATCATGCCTCAAACAATTCCTACTCATGCTAGTAGGTTTTAACTATTTACTGTGGCAAAGACAGGTCATGTAGAGGAATGGGTTCAACTACCGCAACATGTAACAGTTGAATCACTGTTGTCCTAATGCGGTAAAAGAGAGCAAGAGTGAGAGAGTTGGATTGTATCGGAGTGATCAAGGGGGGTTTGCTTGCCTGGCAATTCTGAAGATGATACTACACTTCATCAGTGTCAACGGTCACTACGTCGGAAATGTCGGCTACCGAGAAGGAACAACACCGACAACAAAGAAGGAACACAATTAATGCAATGCAACAATATGATGCATGATCATGACATGGCAATATGCTATGGATTGTGCTAATGCAATGAGCAACAATTTAAATGAAGTTGGTTTGAACCCAAGGTTCAAATTCAAACTCCATATGAGACATCTCAAATGCCATTTATTCAAATTGTCATGTACAACAACTTTAAGTTGTTCAAACATTCATGAGAATGCCATAAACAGATTCTTCATATTTTTTTGATAATTTTTCATATATAAATTATTTCATTCAGAGCTACGGTTGAATTTATATGAATTTTTGAAGTTTTGACCATTTTCTGGAATTTCCTGGCTATTTTAAATTAAACTATTTCTAGAAAATGTATTATTGCATCAGCATTATGTCACTGTGACGTCAGCAGTCAACTGGGGCGGTCCAACTCAAACCTGACGTGTGGGTCCTGCATGTCAGTGTCTCGGGTGCTAATTAGGTTTAAAATTAAAGTAATCCAGAGATTAACAGGGCTGGCCCCACCTGTTAGTGACTCAGGGGGGGAGTCAAACCCGGTCAACCGGGGTCAAACTCGCTGGAGTTGATCCATGGCTTGTCGCCGGCGAGGGCAGAGACGGCGGAGGGCTTTGGGTTTCTGTCTCTGCCGACCAAATGGACGACCAAGACCACCAGTGTGATACCCGCGCTCATGCGCATCCAATGGCATAAACGTTATGGGCTGGGGTGGCCGGGAATGGCAACGACGACGAGCGAGGCGGCCGAAGCTACTGCTTGACGTGGGCGGCTGCTACGAAGCACGGGAAGGCGAGCTAGGGGGTGCGTTCGCCTCCTGAGAGCAACCCGAGCACGATGACGTGCTCAGGCACAGGCTATGGTGTTTGTTGCCACGGCGGCGACATGGCCGGCGGTGGTAGGTTCTAGGGCTCGACGAAACTCATGGTTAGAGGGTGGTAGAGATGACGGCGCTAGGGAGGAAAGGCTCAAGGGCTCACAGCAAAGACGGTGAGGTGGTCAGCGAGCTCGGGGAAGGCTTGACAGCGACGGATCGATGACGGCGATCTCGGGCGCCCGAGGTAGAAGACGAGGGTGGTGACGGAGTTGCGGGGTGTCCGGCGATGTGTGGCTCGTCAAAGATGAAGCTGGCGATGAGGCGGATATCGGGGGCACGGAGAGGGAGCGAGGGAGTGGCTGTGGCTGCAGTGGTTCACGATGGCGCGGCCATGGCGGCTTCGGCCATGGAGGGGATCGGGTGAGAGAGGGCGAGGGGAGGAGACGAGAGGGGAGGAATCGATCCAGACGGCTCCCGGGAGTCTATCCATCCATTCACGCAGGCAAACGAGCAGGAGGTGGCACAGGAGTGTGCTTGCGTGCGGCGACCACATGCCTGCGTCCCTCTGGCGTGAGGTAGGGGATGACTGGCAGTTGGGCCGGCTGCGCAGTACTGTGCCAGGTACTCTCTCTCTCTCTCTCTCTCCTGTTTTCTATTTTAGTTTCTGTTTTCCTATTTTTGCTGCTGTTTTGAATTTGGTTTGCTAACTAAATTATTTTTGTAGCTTCTGAGATTTATTGTGGATGCAACTTGGATTATTCCAGAGCGCCACAAAAAGTTTCAGAGTTACTGGAGCTCTAAAATTATTTATAGCATTTATTAGCTCCAGTTCAAATACTAACTGAATTATTTCAAAGCCCAAATCTGTCCTGGAAAAATGTGCACCATTTTTGGTAGATGCTTCCACCTTATTCCAGAAATGATGAACATTTTTGAAGAGCATTTTGGGTTCATTGAAAAATATTTTAAGTTGAACCTATTTAATTTAATTTTGGTGCTAGGGTTTAATCATCCCCATTTCAATTTCATTTGAATTTAACATGATGCATTGATGCTCTGATGCAACTAATTACAACCATTATTCTAGGGCTGTGACAACATTCATCTCTGACCGCATCCTGTGGTTGCGCACATTCATGTGGAACGCGGCAACAATAGCTGCGGGATGGATGTCGGGGATGTTGTGGTGCACACGGCTGAACCGTTGTATGTACTTGCGGAGGTTCTCTCCATCCCTTTGGGGGATCACCTGCAAATCGCTGGGCTGACCCGGGAGCTTGTGGCCACCCTGGTAAGCCTTAATGAAATGATGGCACAAATCCGCCCAAGAAGAGATGGAGCCCTGAGGCAGGTTCATCAACCACGACCTGACGTTGGGCCAGAGTGCCACCGGGAAGTAGTTGGCAAGCACTTTCTCGTCCCATCCCCCGGCAGCCTCCACCGCGATGGTGTAGATGCCAAGGAACTCGGCTGGGTTGAGCGTGCCGTCGTACTTGTCGGGCAGCTCCGGCTTGAAAGCTCGGGTGGACGGCCAGTGAACTTGCTGCAGCTCATGAGTAAACGCTGGGCACCCCACGTCGTAGGGCAAGTACCCAGCGGCTACCGAAGTGAGCACGTTCACTGCCGGCCTGGCATGGTCGTCATATTGACGACGTGCTTCCCGGCGCCGCTCAATCTTCGTGCGGGCGTCTTTGTCGCACCGCTAGCGGAGCACTTGGCACTGATCTTGGCGGCACTGCAGATCTGACAAAGCCATAGACAGCACGTCATGGTCGTCTGATCGGCGGGCTGTCCGCTGTGACGGTGGTGGGAGGCGAGGCGACTACACCATCTGCGCGGCGTCTCCGGCAAGGTAACCGGATGGTTCCGCCAACATGGTGGGTGGTCGCCGTGAGGGCCCCACGTCTTGTGTTTTGCTAGGATCGGCAAAACTGATGAGACTCTGAATGGTAGCTCTCCATTCGTCCATCTTGTCTGGGCTTGGCAGGAAATTCAAAAGTATTTGAACCCGTGCCATGGCCTCGGCCGCCGTGGTCGGTAAGGCTGGGAGCACAGAACGAGGCGTTGCTCGACTCCTGGTGGACGTGGTGGTGGCGGCGGTGCTCCATGAGCAATCGGAAGTTGCTGCATGGGGATCCCACCTTGTGGTCGTCTGGAACCGCCAGCAATGTGGGGGAGCGTGTCGTGCCCATCTTGTGATGGTCGCGGCGTACGCCTCCCCGTGCCGTTGTCGGACATCGCTGCTATGTTCTGGGACGTTGCGGCGGCTGGGTTCTGGGTCACAGTAGTATGAACTATATTACTATGATGACTGTGCTCACCAAAATGTTTTGGAAGTTGACCGGCTGCGACATCGCCGGTCTTGTGGATAGGCTCAGCATCGTGGCGGGGGTGCTGGGCACCTGCACCACTTGCGCCTCCTGCGCCGCCCGTCCCAACCGTAGCCCTCACGCCGGCTGCGCCGCCTGCGGCCGCCTGGGTAGGTGGCTTGGACGCGGTGGGAGCCTTCGTGGCTCCACTCTTCTTCTTCGGCGCCATCGACGAAGATGATGAAGTTGGTACTCACACTACCAAAGAACTGATATGTGACACACATAGCCCCTGCCTGGCGTGCCAAAGATATCATGGAAAACGACTATCTATGGGACCGAACGGGTCCCTTTACGATTCGGCTCAGGGGACATGCATGGGACAAAGAGCAGGTTTTTAGTAAGTGCAAGAACATGCGAGGGATTTATCCAGGTTCGGGCCGCTATGAGCGTAAAACCCTACTCTTGCTCTGTGGTTGATAGTATATGAACTCTGGTTACAGGCAGCGCAGTTTTCCGGCAAGGTGCTCGGGAAAATGCAGCTACGGCGTGTAATTGAACTGGGTGTGAACCATTCTACCTGTAGCCGTGGGCCTCATTTCATAGGCCAAGGGGTTACCACAATGGCTAATACGGTCATTACAGAGTATGAACAGTGACTTGCACCGTCATCACGTCTATCTTTCATAGGGGTAAGACAAACGCATTTAATGCACCGTTAGGTGCTACGTTGGGGAGGCGAGGCCTTGGGCAAAATATTTGTACCACCGGTCCTGGCGCCCTCCTGTAATCTCGACATGTCCCAGGGATGGGTGTCATTAAAGTTAATCTCGGCATGGCGTGCTGACACGTGCCTTGGCTGGCCATGTTGACTGTCTGCCCGCTCGACACCTTGCCCACGAGCCTATCTAGTCGATGGTGAGGTGGAGCGGTAACGGGATAGAACAAACCTGCTGGCACGGAGCTTGCCGGGCCTTGCTTGCCGGCAAGGGAGCTTGCCGGCAACCATAGCCTTAGTCTTCACCTTGCCGGGGCAAAGCTTGCCGGCAAGAACTGCGTTGATCTTCAGTACTTATAATAGTACTTCTCGATGACGTGCCTTGAGGTCTTCTTCACGGTCTTGGTGTTGAGTCTTGAGTCGTAGTTATCCTCTGTCAAGCCCTTGCCGGAGGGGAGGCTACAACCGCCTGTGCGCAAGTCTGGGTACGAGGGCACCCATGTCTTAGTACACAGACACCATGCGGCGGCGGCCTCCCGTGTTCTACTTCTCCTGGATGATGGCGGCGGACACGAACGCGAACGAGCTGGCCACCGACTCGTCACTCTCCGCGCACCCGACTTTTGTCTTTGCCTACATGGCACGGCCGCAGGCACGAGAGGCACGGTCACAGGCATGGGAGGCATGGCCATAGGCACGGGAGGCGCGGCCACAAACACGGGAGGTGCGGTCGCAGACACGGGAGCGACAACGCCTGTGCCGGCGTGGAGCAACACGCCACTCCTCATTGAGCTGTCCTAGAGCGGCGAGTTGCTGAACCACGCGCCGGCTTGGGGCAGCAACTGGCTCTGTCGGGCTAGGCGAGGGAGGTGGAGCAGCGAGCTGCCTCGCTCGTATCTGGCGGGTTCGGCAGGCCACCCAGCCGGCGTGTATGCCGGAGAACTGCTCCTCGGAAGCCATCGGAAGAGTGGAGAAAATGGTGAAGGAGGAGATGGGGGAGCCGTGGAGGGATGCGATTCTTACCCGCCGTCTGGCCTCAGTTAAAATAGAGGGCAGGTGGGAGGAGCTCGGCCGGCATTGCTTTTAATGTCGGCCCGCTCATGAATGGACGTGTGGCAGGAGTAGGTTTCTAAGCTTCCACGCAGGTTTAATGGGTGCGTTTGAATGTGGTGAGGAGGAGTGTTTAGCCGGGTGTGCAGCGGGCGGCGCCCTCGGCCGGCGCACCACTCTCTACTAGTACTTTACAGCTACTAAACCAGGACGGTAATTTTTTTTTAGAAATGGAGGGTAAACTAGTAAACCAAGATAGTTCCCGATACGGCTTGAATGCAGACGAGGGAGAGGGTAGCGGTTCCCGAAACGTTGAACGGCCAATGATGCATCCTCCTTCAATTAGCATGCTGAGGGAAGTAATTAATGGGAGAAGCAGAAAGGAGGCAGCACGATGTGAATGCGACGTAGTTTGAACTGATATAAAGGCGCCCCTCCACTCCAATGCATCTACTAGATCGTACGCACCTACACTAACCGCAACAGTGCTCACTCCAATTCCCAAACCAAGTGACCAGAAGCCAGACCCATGGCGGCGATGCACGCGAGTGGCCTGCGGCTGTGCCAGATGATCCGAGACTCCGGCCTGCTGCACGGCACCGTGGATCGTCCCGCGCCGGTGCTTTTGACCGGCTGGTTAATAGCCCGCTTCAATGCTAGCTACGACTCTTAGTTGGACAAGATGATCGTCGACACCATCAACAAGTTCACCATCGTCAAGAAGCTCGTGGATGACATCACTGTACTCCTCCAGCCCGCACGCCCAGGCTCCTCGTTGCCTGCCACCCTAATCGGCCTCCATGGTGAGAACCTCTTTCAAGCACTGGTGGCCCTGTGACTGCCTGCCGATGCGACAAAGAATGTCCACCTCGAGGTCGCGCTCACCGCGAGGCGCCTCACCCTACAAGCATTCATTGACCTACACATCCACGTGTACGAGCAAGTCATGTACATAGGCCTCTACAAGGTAAGTGAGGATGCTACAATGTTGGCCTTTGTCAACTGGCTGGAAGCCTTGGACACCTTTAATCAGAAGCACCTTGACCTCGCCACAAAAGTCGTTGCTCCTCAGTCGCCGGTCGATGGCCCGGTGCACTAACTCGAGGGGGAGGAGGTCATTGATGGATGCATCTTACTTCTTGCCTCCTGTAACCACCACTGCGATCCTTTCATCGTGGCCTTAATTCTTATTGTATCACATTCTCATTCCAGTCGATAAAGACATGTGTGATCCCTTTGCTCACATTTGGCGTCAATTATATGCATCACTGTAACTAGTAGTACCTCTGTCCTGGTTTATTGGTCACCTTCGTGTGTTCGTGCCAAATTTTGACTTTAGATTTAACTAACAATATGTTAATGCATGTCACAAAAAATAATATCATTGGAAACTATGTTCAAGTACGAATCCAACGATATATTTTTTAGTGACATGCATTAATTTTTTGTTAGTTAAATCTATGGTTAAAATATGGCACAAAGGGGACCAAGAAACTAGGACGGAGGTACGATGCTTGACCCAACCTACCGAACTACTCGTAAATTCAAAAGTACGACCGAACTTATAAATTCAAAACTACTTATGAAGCACGCCTATCCCGTTCGCAAGTTCAAAACAAGAAATTGGAACACGTACAGCCAGCCTGTTCCGTTCGCGTCGCATCCCACACTGTCATTCCGGCCGGCCGGTCAACGCGCATTGGCTAGGCATCTATCACTAACATGTGGGACCACATGTGAGGAAACCGACGATGCACCAAACTGGCTAACTCCACCACTTACCACGTGGGAAAAGCCCCACCTTAGCGCTTTCAATCATCATTTCTATCTATCGATCGCGCCAAGGAGCAGAACCAAATGTTACACTTTATATTTCAAAAAAAATAATGTTACAATTTATACTCCCTCGGTTTCTTTTTAGTCTGCATATAAAGTTTGGTCAAAGTCAAGCTTTGTAAAGTTTGACTAACTTTATATTAAAAAATATCAACATTCACAATGAGAAATCAATATTATCAGATGCACCATGAAATATATTTTCATACTATATAGTTTTAAAAGGAAAAGCCTGCCGCGTTTGCATCGCACGCCCACACGGTCGGGACTCGGGAGTACTCCACGGTCGGTCCGGCACGACGCATAGCTAGGGAAGGCGTGTTGCCTAGCATTTTCAGTGTCATGTGGGACCACAGTTGAGCAAACTTACTATCGGCAAACCCCCACCCCTCCTGCCACGCATCGGCTGAGTTTGAATTGGATGAATGAAACGAGGACGGGAAGAGCTAGTTGTAGCACGGACACCAAGAAATTTGGTGTCAGATGGGAGTCATGTCGATAGAGTAGGAGCACTCCATACTAGTTTGTACTACTACCACTATACAACTACTACTATACTAAAGTTATACCAGAGTACTAGTACTCCGGTACGTGCACGGCACAGCTTCGTAGGAACAAAATTCGGGCAAGATCTTGTTTTGGGTGATTTCTCTCTATTCTCAGTCAATGTATACTTTCAACAAGTTTGTAGAAAAATATATTAACATATACACCATCAAATATATATCATTTGATTCATCATTGCATATATTTTCACATCATCTAAATTTGTTAGTGTAAATGTTCGCATTGTTTTCTATGAACTTGGTCAAGGTTTATAAAGTTTGACTACAGTCAAAGCTATATGCGGGGTAAATAAAAATGGAAGGAGTAGTATAGATATAGATATAGAAATAAAAAATCTAGTACTATAGTCTATAGATATAGATATATAGCTACCTTTTTTCTATATTAAAACTCGTGTTTTTGTTTAGACATTGTTTAGCTTCGCTACAATTTGCATCTGCGAGATGTGCAGGACTACCGCCTTGTTTAGATCCTCTATTAGGAACCCCACCATTATTCTTAATTAATGCATATTAGAAATTTAGATTGCATTATGTTAGTTCTTGTCGGTTCTTCGGTTGCTTGCAGGAACTCGATCTCGTTATTCAGGTTGATCGTGCATATGACAAGATCAGTGACTATGGGAGATTGGTTTAATTAGCGATTTTCGATTCATATCATCGCGTACGATATAGTTGGATCATCAATGTCAAAATCCACCAAATCAATAGTTATCCCCACTCTCATCGAAAGATTGGGTCACCATCACATGGCTACCAGCTAGACAATTCCTTCTCTAAAACATACACATGAACACCCATCTCAGTATCTAGGTCCACGCCACCCTCTCCCTCAGAACACACACACGTCTCCACACGATGCATGTTTATTGGTTTCTCTCCGATCCCATAAAAAAAATAGGCACACCGCCATTCTCTCCTTCTCGCGGCCCCTGTCTATGTAGTTAGGTCTCCGTGTGACACACAGCATTGCTCTCTATCTCTACTATCTCCCTCTCTCCCACACATAACCTTACCCCTCCCCCCCCGGTGAGCTATGGTGACGAACTCTATCTACCTATGGTGACGACCTCTATCTAGCTCTCACACACGACCTCTATCTAGCTCGCACACACACTATTGCTCACCCAATATCCCCGCCTGTCAGTGTCAAAACCGGCAGATCTCGGGTAGGGGGGCCCGAGCTGTGAGATCGGATCAATGGCTTAACATGGAACATAGAACATGGTGATTTACCCAGCTTCAGGCCCTCTCGATGGAGGTAAAACCCTATTTCCTGCTCTTGTTTATATTGATGGTGTATCAAGGTACAAAGTTGATCTACCTCGAGATCGTAACATGTGGTCTAACCCTAAGGGTATGATGAATGATCGTGTCTCTATGGACTAAACCCTCTGGCTTATATAGGCACCAGGGGTATCTAGGGTTACACATGGTCGGTTACAATTAAGGGAATACATGCCGAATCTTGTATCCTTCGGGAACACGCCAAGTCTTCGGTGAGGCTTGATAAGTCAGTCCTTCGAGTTGGAAACCTCCGGAGTCCGTGTTCTTCAACGGGCCTCGAGTACGGCCCATAGACTAATCACCTAGGCCAGGACCCCCTAGTCTAGGACACTGTCAGTAGCCCCCGTACTTGACTTCGAAGCCGAGGATGGCTTCCTTCTTCGGATAAATGACTTCGGTTGAATGTCTTCGACATAAAAGCCCTTCGGCTTAGTGGGCAAGTTCCATGCTCCATGCTCAAAAGTTCACCCAGGCCTCAGCAATCCCTAGTAATTAAAAAAGGGCACTTCCCATTTTAAAATAAGAGGTGAAGCCTGCCGACCATGTGTCACCCACGACGCATCTTCGTCCATCCGAAGCATACAGTTTTACTTAGTCCCGAAGACTAGCAACGCAAACGTGCTCGGCGGTCAATTACTAGCAACTTTTGCCGAAATGTCAGGACCCATGACATCACATGAATCAGTTATTACTTGTTCGAATCGCGGTTTGAGGCAACCCTCTCATTGGCACATCTCATCAAACAATGATCGTGCCCCGCGCTTTGGGGGATATCATCAATTAATTGTTCTACCCCATGCGGCCACAACAGCATGATAAGCCGGAACGTGGCGCTTTCTACGGCGCGATAGAGGGACGCTTCACATTTTTACTAGCCTATAAAGAGCAAGTGGCAGCGAATCTATCTTCCCACGCTCCCCTGCCGTTCCAGCACCCAAACTCTCACATCCTGAATCCCTCCTTTCTGAGCCAAAAACTCTTTCCAATCCTCCGCTTCCTACAAAAATGGCGGATGCGGATCTGAAGGGGAAGTGGGTGGCCTCCAAGGTCACCGATGCCACCATCGAGGAGCTCCACTTGGCGGGGTACACCCTAGACAATGCCGCCTGCCGGGCTCCTGAGCCAAATCAACATGTCCCACCTCCCAAGCCTAGGGAGCGGGTCATGTTCATCCCTCACCTCATCCGAGGTCTGGGATTCCCCCTACACCCTTTCGTGTGGGGGGTCCTGTTCTTCTATGGGCTAGATTTCCATAATCTAGCCCCAAATTCCATCCTCCACCTCACCACCTTCATGATAGTCTGCGAGGCATTCTTGCACATGGAGCCCCACTTCGGCCTATGGCTGAAGTCCCTCTGCGTGAAGCTGAAGTGTGGCGGGTCGAGCTGGCCAAATGCGGGGGTGCCATGATCAGCAAACTCCAAAAGTCGGAGTGGCTGGAAGGCACCTTCATTGACATGGTGAAGATGTGGCAGTGCAAGTGGTTCTACATCACGGAACTGCTCGCGCCAGGCCAGGCCAAGGTCCCAACCTTCACCGGACTGCCTCCTCGGAAGCTGGTGTTTTGGCAGAGGCACGGCCTGGAGTGGGGTAGTGCAGACGAAGTCAATGCTCTCTAGGGGAGGACCCGATCTCTGAAGAAGAGATTAAAGCTGCCGACTGTGGTGGACATGATGCTCCACCGCCGCATCCTCCCTCTTCAACTTCGGGCCACCCCCATGTGGCTGTACAAGCCCGAAGATGAAGCTCCAGTGCGGCATTTCTTTCATACCTCCCTGGACAGCATGTGGACGGCTCTGTTCAAGTCGTCACAAAATGAATTTCCCAAACCGGGCCAGACAGCGGATACTGCGCCGCCCACGGCGCATCCGAGGTACTGTTTGTTTCCTTTTCAACAATAACTCCTTGTTTTATGCTTGCATGAATCTTTCCCGCTCTGCCTGTAGAAGTGGGCGCCCAAAGCGGCACTTATCAAGTGCGCAGCACCACTTCCCGAAGACAACCGGTCCCCTGAGCTGCAGGCCCTGCTGGCCGCAGTTCCCTCAAAGGCTCCCTAGAAAGCGAAGGAGCCGAGGAAGAAGAGGATGGGTCTTCAGATCCGAGATACGTCGGACGCCAAGTCGAAGGAAATCCAAACCCTTTCCTCGAGCGAGGAGGAAGGTGAGGGAGAATACGAGGGAGAAGAGAGCGCCTCCCCCCCAAAAGAAAAATGGCAGCATCCGAGGATGTAGCGGGGGCCAGCGCGCCACAGAAGTGGAAGCGGCTGATAAAGGCTACCGACACCATCTCCGCCAAGGCCCCTTCCAAGGCCGAGGTCGTCCCCTCCAAGTTAGAGGGCGACGTTTTCGGGTTCCGCAGGGAGAAACCCCTGTCGAGGGGGTACATATTGTAAATTACTTTTATATTGTAGTTCTCTTCCTCCCCTGAGTCTTGACCGAGTAGATTTTTCAGCCCACAATGCTCCCATCCTGACGACAAGACGTCGTTGAGCGGGCTTCCTCCTCCCACTGCCTCGGAGGAACATCAGCCCTCCCCCACTGCCGACGACGGGCTAGGGGAGGGCACTTCTCAGCTCGCCCCCTGATAACTACCACGGGGGGCGGCGTTGATGTCTCCATGGCCGAGACCGAGGCGTCAGCCTCCGAAGGGACGCCGAAGAAGACCTCCTTCCCGAAAGGAGGGGAAGAGTGGGGACAGTAGATAATCTCGGCTCCCATTATCCTGGAGCCACCTCGACCGCCGATTTCAATGCCGGCTCCTCCATTGATGGAGGGGGCTGAGGTGACCCGTCGATCCCCACCTGATAGAAGGCAGGCATCCATGGGATGGACCGAAGAGATGGAGGTGTCCATGACAGGCTCCGCCATCGTACCTGACCACCGCGCCATATTGGGTGCGGCACTGAAGAACTACCGGTCCGTGGAGGCTGGTATTCGAGAGGCCTTCAACGGCCTATATGAAGGCTTTGAGGTAAGTTTGAATTGAGCTGTTCTTGTCTTAGAATTGCGTTCATGCGTAGAACCTTTTAGCACTAGATGTGTCTGATAGTCCTTAAGAAATAAACAAAATTTGATATGTCCGAAGACATTGTGCACTGCCTAAACATGTTACAAGTATAACCACAGTAGCCCCCAAGCCCCGATGTAGATTCGATAATCTTGCACGGGGATTATACAGAAAAGTAGTATATCAAATGTGGCACCCTGGCTCAGAGGAACCAGAACACCCCGTATTCCAGCCCAGAGATCAAGTCTTCTGGAATACGACACTGCTTAGCATAGAACAAATCAGCTCTTTATTACAAATAATAGGGGTACAAGGGTTCTGAAGATACAAAGGTTACATCGGCACAACGACACTACGCCTGCTAAGGTAGCTCTATGCTAGCAGTGAAACAACTCGTAGCAATGGAATAACTTCTAGCATCGGAACAACGACGATGGTGATGAACTCCACTCCGCAGTGAGTCTGGCTGGGACACATCCTAGCGCGCAAACTCGGGATCCTCGACAAGCAATCAATCATGGCATTACCTGCAATCTGGCATGACATGCCAGGTGAGTACTTTGAATGTACTCGCAAGCTCACAGCAACCAAAGCAATCAAGACAAACAACAGCATGGCATTTACAGGTTCATTATCAGTGATGAACACAATACTACTAGAAGAACATGAGCATGACAGGTACATATAATTCATGATATGAACATTATGTTACTAGCACTAGCATGCAAGGGGGGTCGACGTTTAAGGTCTCATGGACCCACTTACTCTGCTCGGAGGTTATCTCGTAACCACCATAGGTCTCAATCTTTCTTACCGTCATGATCATCACACGATCACCTCATGATCAACCATCATCAAGAATACCATCGTGATCATCTCGTGACCACATAAAGATCAACCAACTTCTTCTCTCATCGAACCGGGGTTGTTAATTATCCAGGTTGTTATTACTGTTGACCCATAGTGTGACCTACTACGAATTGTGTCCATGACCGAGGACGTGGCTATCAATAGATTATACACTCTGCAGAGGTTAGTACACTGTACCCACACTACGGAACTCATGGCCTCGTGCTCCCATTCGGGTGGACCAACGACATTCTGACAAAACCAATCTATTGCATGATACTCTCCCGGCCACTCCGACAAACTCCCCTTTGGGCAATGTCATGGGTGGCCCCGATGTCAACTCGTGAAAATCGCCACCTTTGTGGCTGCCACCGTCGTGGCCAAAACAAAACATCGTCCCAAACGGGGACCTCGGTACCGTAAACTCGGGCACACAAGACTATGGCCGCCTACCTGATCAGGGTAGCGCGCACCCATAACCTTCCCTAGTAGGAGGCACCGGCGAGAGGCATGACAATAGACCACAATAGGGCCTCCCCATCCAGGCAAGTGTGGCTGCACTGGTGAGCTCGATTCGGTGGCACCATGACTCAGCCAACAGATTTGTTCAACTTCGATTAATGTCAGGTTCAACTTGAATGGTGATGAGCTGAGTCATAATAACATAATAACAATGCATATGAGCATGAGATCAGTGTAACCATGGATGGGCAACATAACCATTTAACACCATTACATCAACAAGGATAAATCATTTAGCCTATGGGATGCAAATGAGCATGGCATAAAGACGATCATGAATATAACAAGTATTTTCATAACAAACCCTACTATTCATATGAGCATATCGTTATCACTAGCATCGGAAATGAAACATGATAATAATAACATTGGCAATTAATCATTTCACCTACTAGATGAACACGGCATAAGAAATGAGCATGGATTCACAAGCATATTCGAAGCATTAGCAAACTCAATAAATGAGCAAACAATTATTTAAATATTCAAGTGGAAACCATGTCTATGGCAATGCCATCATGCAAGTGGCTGTTGTGGCTTGCCTGAGGATGTAGAAGTCACCGGGAAGAAGTGCGAACAACTCGCGGAAAAATTCGCCGGAAACATTTCCCTCTCAAAGGGGGCTTATTAAGGGCAAGGGAAAAATGGTCATTTTCAAAATGTTACAACATGATGAAAATGATACCATTGGAACGGGCTCGACGAACTGAGATCGTGGGCTTTGGAATCACCTGAATCAGAGTTACGGTCGCGGAGATACGGTCATTCATTCGTTAGGCAGAAAAACAAATAAAAAGTGAGCTTTTCTGCTGCTAATTAGACGAACATCCGCTATATAACACTTTCGGCACTGGGCTGAGAAACTGAAAACGTATTTCTGAAAATACGTTTTCGCTGTCAGGAAACGTATTCTCGCCCGAAGAAGTGCTGGAGTACGCTTTCCGTGGAGGAAGACGTATTCCGAGGAATACGCCTGTACTTATCCATGTCGGCGGGTCCGGGTCAATGCCTGCTATGGCTGACTCGTGGGGCCCACGGGGAGGTGGGGCCAACTGGCTGGGTTTCCTTCTTCAACCTCGTGCTCGCCCGAATACCAGAGGAGGCCGCACGCTCCGGCGATGAGCCCCGGTGGCACGGGCCACCTCCGACGAGGCTCCGGCCACCGGAGTGCTCACCACGGAGCGACGCGTTTGGCAGGCCCACCAGGAGCGGCAGGGGAGGGCCACGGGATGCCTGGCACCGGCCGGGGCGGACGGTAGCCCCGGGTGGAGGTGGGCACGGCGCTGCGGGTCACCGGAGAAGGAGGGGAAGGCCGGGGTCGCTCCGTGTAGCTCGAGAGGGCCTCTGGTGAAAAGAAGAGGAGGGGAGGGGCACGGACTTGCTCGTATTTGAGCGGAGTCCAGCGGCGGCAATGGCGGCAATGCAGAGCGAGGAGGGGCTCCGGATCTCAAATGAGGGGTCGGGGAGAGTGCTGGGGTGGAGGAGAGGAGGTGTGAGTGCTCGAGGGGCTCGGGGATGGCCTCTATATAGGCGGGCTGGAGATGCTATAGCTGGAAACCACCGCGGACACACGGACGATGCTCTGGCGCGGCCGCGTGCACGTGCGCACGCGCGGAGGGGTTGAAGGTGATGAGAGAGAGGTTGTGGAGTGCCAGAGATGCCGTGGGGAGGAAGAGGACAGGGGCAAGGCGACGACGGCCACAGGCATGCGGTGCGGCGTGGCGCGCCGGAGAGGAAAGAGGAAGGGGAGAGGGGTCCATAGGGGTGGCGTGGATAGAGGAGAGGGAGGGCAATGCTGTAGACAAGCTTTGGTGGCGCGAGCTTGTCGTTTGGATGGCGGCCGAGGGGCCCGACACCCAGAGCGCGCTTTTGGCACGCCAGACCGCATGGTCACTGCATGCGCAGGTGCACGCGGTGCATTCTGGCCAGCAACAGGATGTCTAGCGTGTGGACCCTACTTGCTAGACAAGCACTATGGTCTTGGTTAAGCTAAATCACCTCTGCGCTGATCGGTAGCATCAACAGAAGTTTGCTGTAGCAAACTAGATCATGAAGTTGTGGTCAAAATAAATGGGATAAGGGATAACCAGGATGTCACAGAGGTTTTGGGTAGGAAGGACTATGATCCTATGGATTTTGAAAAGATTTGAACCAATATTTATCATAGTTGCTTCACAACCACATAATCTGGTCCAGAAACTAGATCATGAAGTGGCACTCACATGGATGATTTGATTGGGCTGAAATTTGGTGGAGTATGATCATTTGGACATATAAAGGCACTGCAAAAATTTCATACCATTTGGATAAATAAAAATGGTACTTCCTTCACAATGCTTTCCTCTGGACAGAAACTTGGGGGAATTTTGTGAAGAAAATTTCTTGGCAAAATGATGTGAATTTTGGCATGCTCAATGGATATAGGGATATTTAGGTACTGGATTAATTTCAGATTTGATGAAGCAATATAAAATATAGTTGCTTCACAAACTGAAATTGTGACCAGAAACCAAGATTTGAAGGTGTGCTCACATAGATTGTTGCATGGAGATGAAATTTGGTGGAGAGTAATGATTTGATCATATGAATGATCTACCAAAATTTCAACTCATTTGGATAAGCCTAGCTAGTACTTCCTTCACAAATCTTCTCTCTGGTCAGAAAATTAGGAAATTTGTTGAGGAATATTTACTAGGCAAATGAAGTTGAATTTTGGCATGTGGCAATTATTTGGATATGAAAGAGTGCCCAAAATTTTTGAAGGCAGTTAAGAGAAGATAAATAACACTTCCTTCACAAATTGCCATACTGGACAGAATAGGAAATGAATATTCCTGAATTATTTTTGAACTAGGCAAGGATGGGGTTTGACATATTAGTGGAAGATATGACCCAAAGAATTTATGAGAAATTTGTGGGAATTCTGTGGAAGACAGAAATATAGGTTGCTTCACAACCTAGGGAAAACAGGGTTATTCCTCTAATAGAAAAAGAATATTCCCAAGCAATAAAAATTGGGGTTGGGCTAAGATGGAAATGACATGGTCTTGGGAAAGCTTTGGGAGTGACAAGCCACTTGGGAGAGGCAGAAGAGATGATCTCCCCAGGTTTTAAGACCACATAGCCACGGAAAAAGAACTCCAAATAAAAATTCGAAGAAATCCAAAAGAAAAAGAAAGGGCCAAAAATTGGGGTGTTACAAACCTACGCCCCTTATAAAAATCTCGTCCTCGAGATTTGGTTGCTCAGGGAACAAGTATGAATATTCTGACTTAAGGAAACAGTTTCCAACTCGGGTATCCTTTTCCTGGATGTTCCCTCTGAATTTCATATGACTGACTGCCTTGCTCTAGGGTGGTTTGCTTCACTGTATCCCACATTCTGCCAGGCCTTCCTTCATATGTTCATCCTTGCGCTGACTCCAATTCTTTTATGTCTGCTGGCTTATCTGATATTATCATGACTGGAATTTCCATAAGTCCGGGAGTGACTTCCATTCGACGTGAATTTCTTCTATCCAGTACCGATAGTATTCAATGGAGTTATGAACAAATTCCCTTGGTGAACATGAAACATTTAAACATTGCATCGGGTTACTCAAATATATGCACGTCCTTTGGGTTCAGGACAGTGCTGAGAATCATGACCGTTCCCTTGTTGGAATCTGACTGCTCGTAGGGATTTCTGAATCTTCTTGGATGGCTCCACTGTCTTGAGTATCGAATCCATACCAAAATTCAACTGGCGCCTCTCGTGGCCAGTATAAAGGAGTACAGTGTTATAACAATAGCACCCGGAGACTTGAGTACCGATGGTTCTGGCGGAAGGCTCTTGTTCATAACAGGCTATCATCTCACTGGGTACCATATGTGAGGACACATGATCTGAGCTTGTTGTTCAGCATCCTGATTTTTCAGTATGGCCACCTTGATATGAGATCCCTGTATTGTCGGTCTTGCGCCTTCATTATTTTTGCCTGAATCTTTTGCCGAAAGAGTTTGGTCATATATATCCTTAATTATTCGTGTAACCATAGATGCTGTCAGGTGTAATATTCCGGCAAGCATACCTTATCCTTATCCTATGACCGTGCAACAATGCTTAACTGGCAAGTTCATCATCTCCCAAGCTTTAACTGTAGGGCAATGATCCTCCGAACCTTTGCATGAAATCGGCAAATAAATCAGTAGCCACCAGAACGGTCTTTACAACTCAGATCTGGGACATTACTGAAATAACTCAACCATGGCTCACGACGGCTGAAAAGCAGCTCAGAGCATGAGGTAGTGTTGATAAGAAGAATGTAGCAGTTCCCTAAGATGGCCAAAGAACAGCTCAGAGCATAGGGTCACGGCTACAAAAAGAAACTCAACAGCTGCCCGAGACGGCCGAAAAGCAGCTCAGAACACGGACCAGTCGTTGAAAAGAGAAATATAAAGGTGGCATCCACCCTGGACGGCCGAAAGCAGCTCAGAACACAGGCTGGTGCCATTGCCAGGAAAAGGTAAGCAAGGGTTCATCATGATCATATACCAGGTTCACAGTTACTGGTATAGAGCTCTCTGTTGTGGTCAATATGACAGTGACAGAGGTTAATGATATCACTTGGTCGGTTGGTAGGAAACTGGCCTTGATATCCACTGTCCAGATTGTTGTTCCAAATTGTCTTACTTCATAGCTTGTCAGTCCTTGCATCACACTGAGGTGTATACTGGCTTTCTTCTTCTTACATAATTCATGTGGTTGGCGGATTCTCAACATGCTTGCATCATCGTTCGAGTGACTTGCATGACCTTGGTAGCATGTTCACAATATATATGGAAACATGTGTAACTAAGCATTTGATTCCCGAGGCAGACTTGTGTCCTGATTAGCTCATGTTTCTGACCAACCTGTTGCGGATCTAATTCTTGAGGTGCACTGTCATATACTATCAACTCACTTGGTAACATCTTGTACCAATGTCGATGGCTGTTTGTAGTGCCGTACCGACGAGGACTGGATAGCTTTCGTTGGAAGCTATCGAGAGTAGCGTGCTGAGGAAGGCTGAATAGCTTATGCTCAAAGCTTTTGCCGGGATAGCATGCTGAAGTAGACTGGGTATCGTACCTCAGAAGCTTCTCCTCCTGGTTGCTTACTGGGGAAGATTTTGGTGCCTTATGCCAGAAGTTTCCTGTGATGGCTTACTGAAGAAGACTGAGTATCTTATACTGGAAGCTATCCACATATCATATTGAGGAAGACTGCGGAACCTTGCGTTGTAAGCTTCCCTGGTAGCGTGCGGAGGAAGACTGGGTTGCTTACACCAGAAGCTTCTCTATGCAGACTGAATGCCATATATATATACCCTTGGTATTCCTTTGACTGGAAATGTACTGTTGTCTTGCACACCAATTGTCTTCCCGCTGGTTCTTTATGGTTGCACACTGATGTAAACTTGATGCTGATAGTCACTCCAGGATGCCACCAGATATTCCCAATACAATGCAGTCGGCTGAGAATTCCATAATGTTTAGCTGATCTTCCAATTATTTGAATTCCTTACTTATTCTTCGAGTCTGGTGTCGGTTGATGAGCAACTTTCATAAGGGGAAATAAGGTGACACCGAGGGCCAAAAGAAATGACGGAACAAAATCACACAAGGCATCAAGATTACATACAAACAACATCACATTTTACTACTATTCACCACAATATGCATGCCTACTTAAGCACACAAATCTCGCGGAAACTCCGGTACTACGATCTAATATGCTGTGGCGGTGAGCACGAAAGTGGATCAGCGTGTGGAGAGATTGGTGTAAACAGAGCTACACCAAGCGCTGGCTCAGCACCGGTTGCATCTGGACGGGCTTTAGGGATGAGGACGTACTTGGTGATCATGTAGCGGAACACAGATGTCACGACCACATCATCATCAAGCAGACGGAAGGGAACCGTACTCGTCCAGGGAATGAGAAATAGGATAGGGTAGAGGTGGAAAGCAGGGTCTGCTGGCATTGCCCTTTCCTGGTAACAAAGACCAGTAAGGGTTGCCAAAGCGGTGGGTTGAATGGCAAGATCCGGGGTAGAAACATGTCTACCACCGAAACGATAGGTGTGGCTGGCGTAAAGATATTGGCGCGATACCTGCAAGTGGTGCCTGGAACACTTGGTACCTCGGCATCACTCCGCTGGGATAGAGATGACACCAAACACCAAAGAACGAGTATGCAAAACAGGAGGGTGCAGGTAGTGGATCGAAACCGATGCCACCTACACTCAAAAGATCAGCCGTTAGCGACAAAATAGTAAGTCTATATGCATGCTATGCAACAACCAAATGCAACAAGCAAGCTAGTCTCTATACTACCGATTTCTAATGCTCGCGCTGACTAGGGCGTCCAACAGCCAGACCTGCTCTGATACCAAGTGCTGTGGCACCCCGGCTCAAAGGAACCGGAACAACCCGTTTTCCATCCCAGAGATCAAGTCTTCAGGAATACGGCACTGCTTAGCATAGAACAAATCAGCTCTTTATTACAAATAATAGGGGTACAAGGGTTCTGAAGATACAAAGGTTACATCAGCACGACGACACTACGCCTGCTAAGGTAGCTCTATGCTAGCAGCGGAACAACTCGTAGCAACGGAATAACTTCTAGGAGCGGAACAACGACGACGGTGATGAACTCCACTCCGTAGGGACTCTGGCTGGGACACATCCTAGCGCGCAAACTCGGGATCCTCGTCAAGCAATCAATCACGACATTACCTGCAATCTGGCATGCCATGCCAGGTGAGTACTTTGAATGTACTCGCAAGCTCACAGCAACCAAAGCAATCAAGACAAACAACAGCATGGCATTTACAGGTTAATTATCAGTGATGAACACAATACTACTAGAACAACATGAGCATGACAGGTACATATAATTAATGATATGAACATGATGTTACTAGCACTAGCATGCAAGGGGTCGATGTTTAAGGTCTCATGGACCCACTTACTCTGCTCGGAGGTTATCTCATAACCACCATAGGTCTCTATCTTTCTTACCATCGTGATCATCACATTTCCACCTCATTATCAACCATCATCAAGAATACCATCGTGGTCATCTCGTGACGACATAAAGATCAACCAACTTCTTCTCTCATCGAACCGGGGTTGTTAATTATCCAGGTTGTTATTACTGTTGACCCATAGTGTGACCTACTACGAATTGTGTCCATGACCGAGGACGTGGCTATCGATAGATTATACACTCTGCAGAGGTTAGTACACTGTACCCACACTACGGAACTCATGGCCTCGTGCTCCCATTCGGGTGGACCAACGACATTCTGACAAAACCAATCTATTGCATGATACTCTCCCGGCCACTCCGAGAAACTCCCCTTTGGGCTATGTCATGGGTGGCCCCGATGTCAACTCGTGACATCCGCCACCTTTGTGGCTGCCACCGTCGTGGCCAAAACAAAACATCATCCCAAACGGGGACCTCGGTACCGTAAAACTCGGGCACACAAGACTATGGCCACCTACCTGATCAGGGTAGCGTGCACCCATAACCTTCCCTTGTAGGAGGCACCGGCGAGAGGCATGACAATAGACCGCATTAGGGCCTCCCCATCCAGGCAAGTGTGGCTGCACTGGTGAGCTCGATTCAGTGGCACCATGACTCAGCCAACATATTTGTTCAAGTTCGATTAATGTCAGGATCAACTTGAATGGTGATGAGATGAGTCACAATAACATAATAACAATGCATATGAGCATGAGATCGGTGTAACCATGAATGTGCAACATAACCATTTAACATCATTACATCAACAAGGATAAATCATTTAGCCTACGGGATGCAAATGAGCATGGCATAAAGACGATCATGAATATAACAGGTATTTTCATAACAAACAATACTATTCATATGAGCACATCATTATCACTAGCATCGGAAATGGAACATGATAATAATAACATTGGCAATCAATCATTTCGCCTACTAGATGAACATGACTTAAGAAATGAGCATGGATTCACAATCATATTCGAAGCATTAACAAACTCAATAAATGAGCAAACAATTATTTAAATATTCAAGTGGAAACCATGGCTACTGCAATGCCATCATGCAAGTGGCTGTTGTGGCTTGCCTGAGGATGAAGGAGTCACCAGGAAGAAGTACGAACAACTCGCGGAAAAATTAGCCGGAAACATTTCCCTCTCGAAGGGGCTGATTGAGGGCAAGGGCAAAATGGTCATTTTCAGTATGTTACAACATGGTGAAAATGATACCATCGGATCGGGCTCGACGAACTGAGATCGTGGGCTTTGGAATCACCAGAATCGGAGTTGCGGTCGCGGAGATACGGCCGTTCGTTCGTTAGGCAGAAAAACAAATAAAAAGTGAGCTTTTCTGCTGCTAATCAGACGAACGTCCGCTATATAACACTTTCGGCACTGGGCTGAGAAACTGAAAACGTATTTCTGAAAATACGTTTTCGCTGTCTGGAAACGTATTCTCGCCCGAAGAAGTGCTGGAGTACGCTTTCCGTGGTGGAAGACGTATTCCGAGGAATACGCCTCCACTTATCCACGTCAGCGGGTCCGGGGCTACGCCCGCTGTGGCTGACTCGTGGGGCCCACGGGAAGGTGGGGCCCGCCGACTGGGTCTCCTTCTTCAACCTCGTGCTCTCCCGAATACCAGAGGAGGCCGCGCGCTCTGGCGACGAGCCCCGGCGGCATGGGCCACCTCCGGCGAATCTCCGGCCACCGAAGTGCTCACCGCAGAGCGGCGCGTCGGGCAGGCCCACCAGGAGCGGCAGGGGAGGGCCACGGGATGCCTGGCACCGGCCAGGGCAGACGGCGGCCTCGAGTGGAGGTGGGCGCGGCGCTGCGGGTCACCGGAGAAGGAGGGGAATGCCGGGGTCGCTCCAGGTAGCTCGAGAGGGCCTCTGGTCGAGAGAGGAGGAGGGGAGGGACTCGGACTTGCTCATATTTCAGCGGAGTCCGGCGGTGGCAATGGCGGCAATGCGGAGCGAGGAGGGGCTCCGGAGCTCAAATGAGGGGTCAGGGAGAGTGCTGGGGTGGAGGAGAGGTGGTGTGAGTGCTCGAGGGGCTCGGGGACGGCCTCTATATAGGCGGGCTGGAGATGTCGTAGCCGAAATTCGCCGCAGACACGCGGACGCTGCTTTGGCGTGGCCGCGTGCGCGTGCGCACGCGCAGAGGGGTTGACGGTGACGAGAGAGAGGTAGTGGAGTGCCAGAGATGCCGCGAGGAGGAAGAGCACAGGGGCAAGGCGACAACGGCCACGGGCACGCGGTGCGGTGTGGCGCACCGGAGAGGAAAGAGGAAGAGGAGAGGGGTCCAGAGGGGTCGCGTGGACGGAGGAGAGGGAGGGCTATGCTGTAGACAAGCTTTGGTGGCGCGAGCTCGTCGTTTGTGCGGCAGCCGTGGGGCCCGACACCCAGAGTGCGCTTTTGGCACGCCAGACCGCGTGGTCACCACGTGCACAGGCGCACACGGTGCGTTCTGGCCAACAACAGGATGTCTAGCGTGTGGACCCTACTTGCTAGAGAAGCACTATGGTCTTGGTTAAGCTAAATCACCTCTGCGCTGATGTGTAGCATCAACAGAAGTTTGCTGTAGCAAATTAGATCATGAAATTGTGGTAAAAATAAATGGGATAAAGGATAACCAGGATGTCACAGAGGTTTAGGGTAGGAAGGACTATGATCGTGTGGATTTTGAAAAGATTTGGACCAATATTATCATAGTTGCTTCACAACCACATAATCTGGTCCAGAAACTTGATCATGAAGTGGCACTCACATGGATGACTGGATTGGGCTGAAATTTGGTGGATTATGATCATTTGGACATATAAAGGCACTGCAAAAATTTCATACCATTTGGATAAATAAAAATGGTACTTCCTGCACAATGCTTTCCTCTGGACAGAAACTTGGGGAAATTTTGTGGAGAAAATGGCTTGGCAAAATGATGTGAATTTTGGCATGCTCAATGGATATAGGGACATTTAGGTACTGGATTAATTTCAGACTTTATGAAGCAATATAAAATATAGTTGCTTCACAAACTGAAATTGTGACCAGAAACCAAGATTTGACGGTGTGCTCACATAGATTGTGGGATGGAGATGAAATTTGGTGGAGAGTAATGATTTGATCATATGAATGATCTACCAAAATTTCAACTCATTTGGATAAGCCTAGATAGTACTTCCTTCACAAAGCTTCTCTCTGGTCAGAAACTTTGGAAATTTGCTGAGGAAGATTTACTAGGCAAATGAAGTTGAATTTTGGCATGTGGCAATTATTTGGATATGAAAGAGTGCCCAAATATTTTGAAGGGAATCAAGAGAAGATAAATAACACTTGCTTCACAAATTGCCATACTGGACAGAATAGGAAATGAATATTCCTGAATTATTTTTGAACTAGGCAAGGATGGGTTTTGACATATTAGTGGAAGATATGACCCAAAGAATTTATGAGAATTTTGTGGAAGACAGAAATATAGGTTGCTTCACAATCTAGGGCAAACACGGTTATTCCTTTAATAGAAAAAGGAATATTCCCAAGAAATAAAAATTGTGGTTGGGCTAAGATGGAAATGACATGGTCTTGGGAAAGCTTTGGGAGTGACAAGCCACTTGGGAGAGGTAGAAGAGATGATCTCCCCAGGTTTTAAGACCACATAGCCACGGAAAAAGAACTCCAAATAAAAATTCGAAGAAATCCAAAAGAAAAAGAAAGGGTCAAAAATCGGGGTGTTACATCAAAAACATGTGGATAGTAGCCCTCAAGACCCTGGTTGGATACACAAGGCCGACCAGGGGATCAAATCGTCCGAGGAAGCTAACATTGTCTTTTCGCAGGTTTCGGCTTCGGTTTCAGCAACCACCTCAAGGGAGCTGGAGGAGCTGAACCACATGCTCGACCGGTCGTCCGAGAAGGACGCAGAGCTGATGAGGAGGCAGATGGAGCAATCTCAAGGTAAGCCAGAGCTTATTTGATTGTAACGTTATAAGTGTGGATGCAGCTGCGTTAAGCTCTAAATGCTTTATGAATGTACTATAGCTGCCTTCGTGGAGCTTGAGAGACTCCGGTCCGAGCTGTAAACAGCTCGGCATGAAGCCGAGCAGCAGAGGGCTGTGGCAAGGTAGACCAGCGATGCGCTGGCCAAAGAAAAGGCGGCCGGTGAGAAGCACATGGCTCGGGTAGTGGAGGTGGAGGGCGACCTGGAGGGGCTGGTCAAGCAGCGCGACACCCTCTAGTAGGAAAAGAACAAGCTCACCTCCGAGCTTGAAACAGCGAGCTCGGCCTGCAAGGAGGCCACTACCCAGGCGAAGGCTGATCGGGAAGTGCTTCAGCAAGTGAACTAGATCGCCGCCGGTAAGCCATATCTGCTCCAATGCATTTTCGGTGACCGTCGATTTGCCCATCTTACGCAAGTCTAGCATTCTTCAGAGGCCTTCAGGGATCTGCCATGGAGCGGCTCGGACGCCGGCGCCTATTTTGCTGCCCACCCCGAGGAGTCGACGGAGAAGGCGTTCTGGACCCAATTCCAGGCGCCCGAGCATCCTCCGCTGCTGAATAATCAGACGAAGCAGCTGGCCGAGCTATTCCGCACGGCTCGGCCAATGATGGAGGACATCTATGTCAATCTCTGGCCGCAGGAGCCACTACCGACCAGCCTATTTGGCTTGGTCTAGAGGTTGCGGGGCGCGAGCCCCCAGGTGGAGAAGTGGAAGCGGTCGGCCTACCTGGAAGGCGCGGAGCAAGCCTATGCATCAACCATGGTGCACTACCCGAAGATCAAGCCGCTTGCTATCGCGTCAAGGCCTCCAGAAGGGAAGAACCGGATGCCCGAGCAGTTTCTTGCCGAGGTCCATGAAGGGGCTCGGGTGACCAAAGTACAATGCTCCAAGACCGAGCTTCGGTTCTAAAGAACCTTTTTGTATTCCATGGCCACTTCTTGTAAAAACAATTATTATTTATGCTAAGTAGTCGTTTGCATCCGACCTGTTTATTTTATTCCTGTGCGACCATTAATACTGAAAGAGGCCGGTCGTTGGCTTCTACCCCCTCTGTAGATACTACGTGGGGTGTTTCATAAGAATGCATAAACCCTTAGCCGACATCTCAGTGCATGAAGGTGGTTGTGTATTTGTGAAATGAGGCAATCAGACCATAGCGGCTTTATATCCTTCACTTAGTCATAGGAGTTCGAAAGTTTGGGGTAGTTGATCTAGCCCCCGATGTAATGGTGGTCGGACAAGCCAAAGTGCACCAGTTAGAACACCTCGGTTCATATAATAGGAACCCTTTGTTTATAACAGCGTAACCACCAACGGCTTATAGTTTGACACTGTCTTCGGATAGCCGACCAGTTTACGCTTATGATGACAGTCGATTTTCGGCTTTCTCCTACAGAGGTGCTTGACCAGGCCGAGCTAGAAGCACAGTCGCAGTGGTTCTCCCTTTGCGCACCTAGCTAAATAGGGCGGAATGTAGGAGGCAAACACAGGAGCCGGGCAACCCAATCATTGACCAAAATCACGATTGAAAACTGATGCATATAATGCAATATCCAAGACGCCGAACAGATATCAAACTTAAACATAGGATCGATTTTATATCCAAGCCCCCGGTCGATAACCGGACTCATCTGTATATTTCTAACAGTATCCATATTGCTACAAGGCAAAAAGCAGAAAAAATGACACGTAACTTTGTGTGGAGTCCGAAAAAAGGTTTGTTCTTTCATTCGTTAAGGCATAGCCATAGATGCCGAGCTGATATCAAGAGGAACCTTACAAGATACAGAGAGTATGTAAGAAGAAGAATGGGAGGTATTTGGTACAGGGCTTTAGAAAAGCGGGGACTGTTTCCAGCGCCTTCCTTGCCGCATGTCTGCGCCTCCGTGCTGTAGAACAGCTATACCTTGTGTAGTCCAAGGCTTGGTGAACACACCTGGCCAATCCATCTTGACCACGTAGAACGCATCCGAGGTGGGGAGCCCCCGAGGAGGTAAGTGCCGGAGTGTGGCTTCTTGACACTGCCGAATTTGTGTGTCCTGGTTGGCCTTTATATGCCGCCAAAAAAAAAGAAACAACTAGGATGCCGGTGATCGGCCATTCTAAGATGACGCACCCTCTTTGTTAAATATATGCTCCTCGGTCTCCCATGGTATATGTGTGTAAAGTTATGTACGTGAGGCACGTAGCTTGCTACCAAGAGAGGGGAACCGGGGAGCGTGCGTCCCTATTTGGGATCGATGCAGGGTTGGCTGGGGGCTGAGGTGCCGGTGCGTACATGTTTTGAACAGCTGAGCAACGCCTGCCATGCTGTACATCGGGCGGCTTCCTCGGCCGCCTGGAAGTCGGCCGCGAAGGCCGCTGTCCTCTCCTCTGTACGGAGGGAGATCTCCATATTACAATTAATGGTAATGATGCCATGGGGCCCTGGCATCTTTAGCTTCAGGTAGGCGTAGTGCAGCACCGCGTTAAAGCGGGCAAACGCAGTACGGCCGAGCAAGGCGTGATAACTGTTGTGGAAGGGGACAATGTCAAAGATCAAGTCCTCACTTCAGAAATTCTCGGGTGAGCCGAAGACTACTTCCAGCGTTACGGTGCCCGTGCATTGGGCCTCCATGCCAGGTATAACACCCTTGAATGTGGTGTTGCTGGGCTTAATTTGTGACGGGTCGATGCCCATGTTCCTGATAGTGTCAGCATAGATCAGGTTCAAACTGCTCCCGCCGTCCATTAGGACGCGGGTTAGGTGGAATCCATCGATAATGGGGTCCAGTACTAAGGATGCCGATCGACCATGACGGATACTGGTCGGATGGTCCTTCTTATCGAAGGTGATCGGGCAACCAACCAAGGGTTGTACTTCGGTGCTACGGGATCTATGGCATAGACATCCCGTAGTGCGCGCTTCCGTTCCTTCTTAGGTATATGCGTGACATAGATCATGTTCACGTTTTTAACATTGGAAGGGAATTGCTTTTGGCCACCGCTGCTCAGCCTGCGAGGTTCATCCTCGTCGTCGCTGCGAGACCTGCTCCTGGTTGGTTCCTCAGTAAATGCCTTGCCAGCCTGCTTAAAAACCCAACAATTTCGATTGGTGTGGTTGGCGGGCTTGTCCGAGGTGCCGTGAATTTGGAAAGACCTGTCCAGTATTCTATCCAGGGTGCTAGGGCCATCCTTGTTCCCTTTAAAGGGCTTCTTCTTGGGTCTAGCCCATGGGCCGCTGAAACCTGCATTGACTGCTAGGTCCTCGGTATCGCTGCCACCATGCTTATTTCGGCGCTTGTTTTTGTTTCGCCTGCGTTTGCCGTTTCCGTCGCGTGCCTCTAATGTGCCAGGATCGTTCCTGTGGGAATTGCGGGCAAGCCAACTGTCCTCGCCGGTGCAAAAGCAGGTCATCAAGGAGGTAAGGGCCGCCATAGTTCTCGGCTTGTCCTGCCTGAGCTGGCGGGCGAGCCACTCATCCCGAATGCTGTGCTTGAATGCTGCAATAGCAAGATGTCGGGGCAATCAACTATCTGGTTCTTTTTAGTTAAGAACCGATTCTAGAATTTCCGTGCAGATTTGCCCTCCTGCTGGAAAATGTGACCGAGGTCGTCGGCGTCTGGGGGCCAAACGTAGGTTCCCTGGAAGTTTGCCCTGAAGGCTTCCTCCAGATCTTCCCAGCTTCCGATAGAGTTGCTGGGGAGGCTGTTAAGCCTGTGCCTTGCCGGTCCTTTAAGTTTGAGCGACAGGTATTTTATAGCGTGGAGGTCATCACCTTGGGCCATATGTATGTGGAGGAGGAAATCCTCAATCCAGACAGCCGGGTCTGCTGTCCCATCGTATTGGTCGATGTTAATGGGTTTAAACCCTTCCGGGAACTGATGTTCCATAACCTGGTCTGTAAAACAGAACGGATGTGCAGGGCCTCGGAAACGAGTTGTATCTGGCCGTGCAGTGGCCCATGTCCTGCCCTGCATCTTCTCCCGAGCTCTGTTGTGCCTGTCCAACTAGGCATCATAGCCTTCTAGGCCAGCGGGTGCGCGGTCCCGCGAACCATATATGGATTGGGAAGGGGCTTTATTTGCCTGTATTTTGTCACGCATATCATAGGGGGCGTTGAAGCCCATCGCGCTCTTACTGTGAGGGCGGGTTTTTGCAGGGAGTTCTGTGTTCGCCCCTGCTGGCCTGTCTCATCCTCTAGGGGGCGATCGGCCTGTCCTGTATTGTCCTGCGTAAACAGCTCGTCGTTTGCCGCCTCGTCATCGAAGTCGGGCAGTACCCATCTTTTGGGGTATGACTTGGCAGCGGTACGTCGAGCCTCGAACTCGGCTTCGGCTTCGAGGACTTTTATCCATTTGTCATTAAGCGGGTTCTCGTGGGTGTACAGCTCTTGCTGCTTCCTCTTCATGCTTCGCGTAGTTGCGAGTAACCGTCGCTGGAACCGTGCCTATTCGGATGGGCTTATGGGTACCACGAAGTTCTCAGGTCCAAGGCTTAAATCGTCCTCTGATTCGGGAAGGTAATCTCTATCCGATCCATCGTTGAGACTGCCCATGTCCTCGAGATCATCCTCCGCAGGTGCCTCTACGGGCTCCTTTGGCTTGGCGGGCGAGGCCTGATTGTCCTCGCCCGGGTTCTCAGTGGCGTTGCCCGTGGTGTTGGTTGTACTCTTACTTCCATTACTCCCTTTAGATCGCCTCATTGGGTGGCGATGCTTAGGGTTCTCCTTAGGTTAATCCTGAGGACTGTTGTTAGGAGTGTCGACCATATAGACGTCGTATGTGGACGTGGCTACCCAATCCCCTGTACGGGTTTTAGCGGACAGTTTTGTTCCGGTATCGCCACAGACATCTTCATCCATGTCGGTGGCTTCATCGGAGCCGTAGTCGAGTTCGTCGGTCAAGTCTTCAACCGTGGCGAGTAGGTGGGTGGTGGGTGGGACGAAAATCTCCCGATCGTCGACTTTACCTCCAATCTGATCGTAGACGGCGGAAGAGATCGCCAAGTCTTGGATTCGGTCCAACACCTCGTTTAACTGTGAGACCTCCTCCATGCTCAAGACCTGGCTGTAGGCCGGGCCGATCTGGAGTGGCCTGCTCGGACTGCCTGACACAGCATTGTTACCCTGCCCGTCCGAAGTCGATCCCTGGTTGGCAGGAGAAGGGGTCTTGCCAGCCATAGGCAACGAGATGATCACCGTCGAGCCCATTGTTGAACTCGGCTCGAAGCCAGGGTCCGCAGGCGAGGCGGGGTTAGAAGCGACGATCGCCAGATCTATCTCCGGGATCGGGTTTGCAGTGAAGTCGGATCTGGGAATCAGATCGGAAATATCATCCGCAGCCACCGCGCCAAAGGGATCCTTAAGCCGATCTGAGGTCCATCCCGAAAAGTCCAGCTCACCATGGGCGTTCGTGGTGTACTTCAGGTTTCCGAACGTGACGACCTGATCCGGGGCGAAGTTCTTGACACGGCGCAGATGGCCCGTCGAGTCGGCGTGCAGCACGATGCTGCCGAAGACGAAAAGCTGGCGGGGGACGAAGATGTCACCACAGCCAGTATCGCTATCAATCTACATGTGAGCCATCAATCCCTTGGGATCAATACAGCAAGCTCTCAATGAAAGCACCAATGTCGGTGTCAAAACCGGCAGATCTCGGGTAGGGGGGCCCGAGCTGTGAGATCGGATCAATGGATTAATAGGGAACATAGAACACGGTGATTTACCCAGGTTCGTGCCCTCTCAATGGAGGTAAAACCCTACGTCCTGCTCTTGTTTATATTGATGGTGTATCAAGGTACAACGTTGATCTACCTCGAGATTGTAAGATGTGGTCTAACCCTAAGTGTATGATGAATGATCATCTCTCTACGGACTAAACCCTCTGGCTTATATAGGCACCAGGGGTATCTAGGGTTACACATGGTCAATTACAATTAAGGGAATACATGCCGAATCTTGTATCCTTGGGGAACACGCCAAGTCTTCGGTGAGGCTTGATACGTCTGTCCTTCGAGTTGGAAACCTCCACAGTCCCTGTTCTTCAACGGGCCTCGAGTCTGGCCCATAGACTAATCACCTAGGCCAGGACCCCCTAGTCCAGGACACTGTCACCGCCCCTGTAACCTTGTCGATCCCATCTATGTCTATATCCTGTAACAAGTTGATGTTACACGCACCCCCCCCTCACTCTCTCTTTCTCTCACGCACACGCACACACCCTCTTCCCCCTTTCAGACACCTCTCTCTCTCCGACACACACACACAGTCTTTCGAACATGCATATGCCCCCCTCTCTCTCTCTTTCTCTCATGCACACGCACACACCCTCTTCCTCCCTTTCAGACACTCCTCTCTCTCTGACGCGCACATAGTCTTTCGAACATGCTTATGCCCATCTCTCTCTCTTTCTTTCACGCACACACACACACCCTCTTCCTCCCTTTCGGACACTCCTCTCTCTCTGGCACACACACATCAATCTTTCGAACACGCATATGCCCCCCTCTCTCTTTCTCTCATGCACACGCACACACCCTCTTCCTCCCTTTCGGATGTTGGGATCTACGGTAGGGACACACCTCTCTCTCTGACACACACGCAGTCTTTCGAACACGCATATGCCCCTCTCTCTTTAGATCTCACTGCCCCTCTGCCCTCTCCACACAAACAAATATTCTCTCTATATATATCTAGCTATCTCTCGCAATAAGACATGGATAGTCTAAATTGGAATCAAGCAAAGGACCACACTTCTCTTGATTCTCTCTTGGAAAAATGAGCTCCAATTAAAAAAATCGAATCCACTCTCAAACATAATATATGAACATAGGGTAAAATCTTCCACACAAATGTTTGTTGCGTGCATGCATGTCAATGATATGGATGTAGTACTACTCGTACATCCACACTGACCCAATTCACACAAATTACATTAAACCCTTCTCAAAATATGGTGTACATGTGATGTTTATTGTACTGCTCCTACTAGTCAGCCCCCGACACGTTCCAACATACTATGCTACTTGAGATTCTATTTTTCTCGGTCAGACGATGTGTAAGTGTAACCACGAAAAGGTCAACCCCCGCCCCCATTGGTACTGTAGCTCCAAGCTCCCATACGGACACAACACCCATCGGAGCACGCAACCGTTGCCGAAGCGGACGGCGCCGCGGCCTGGGAAGACGATGGAGTCTTTGACCTCGCCGAGGTGGAGCACGCCCTCGACGGCCGTGAGTAGTGCGCCCTCACTGGCAACGCGCCCACACAGAGGACAATGTGATCCAGCGGCTCGCCCTCGTCGGCCACGAGGGGGAGCGTGTGCTCCAGCAGCACGCCCTGGTCTGTCACGAGGAGGTGCATCACATCCTCGCCATTCACAAGGTGGACGAGTGCATTCTCCAGCAGCATTCCAGCGAGCATCGCATCCTCGCCGCTCTCGAGGTGGATGAGGGCGTGTTCCGGCAGCATGCCCACGAACATCGCATCCTCGCCACTCAGGCGCACGAGCGTGTTCTCCAATAGCACGGCCGCGAGCATGGCATCCTCACCGCTCACGAGGTGGATGAGCGCGTGCTCCAGATAGTACCTCGGGAGTCAGGACGCGAGCACCGCGCCCCTGGCGACGAGGAGTACTGCATGGTGGCCAACGCGGTTCAGGAAAATTCCGTGACTCTGCTGCGCCATGGAGGAGCGCGAGCTCCAGTGGGCGCTCGAGGAGTCCCGCACCGATATGCAAGTGGTGGCCTTCGAGCTCTCCTCCTACTACGACAACTCCTCCATCGCGCCCGTCCTACGTCCTCTGCCTCGGCTCCTGCGGACCTTTGGAGTTTAGTTGTATGGAACATGAATATTTGGATTAATCATACGACTACTTAAAAAGAATGTCATTTCTAACAAAATGTGAAGGATTAAGACTAATGCAAAAAACAACCTATGACTAACAGGCATGAATAGATGATGTGGCAGCATTGCATGCTGGAGAGTAACGCAACATATTGCAATTTATGGATTGCATGCATGCCTAGCTTATGTGGTGTGGTTACATGGCTAGGAAAGAAAATAGATAATGCGTTGTATAGATATTTACGAATAGAAGATACTATCCACATGCACAGTTGCTCTCGAGCATATAAAGATCTTTAGAGTGCACTCCAATATTTTTTCAAAGGCTTAGGTGCACCGGATGCCGTGCCCCATTAAAAAATGTTATAAAAAAATAAGAAACAAATCTCGAGTTTGGCACAAGCGCACCTTATATGCTACTGTGATATGGACGCACCAGGGCCATTAGATCTGTGATCCAACGGACAACATCTCAGGATGTGGACCAAAGCGCCATTTTGAAATTGTTTGGGAGTTTTCTGCAAAACTCACACTGATCAATGCTGGCCACTCGATCCACGATCCAATGGCTCAGAATCGTGTATCATGGTAGCATTTAAAGGTGTGGTAGATGAGCACGGTGGGGTGCAGCAGATACACTCCCCTCTCGGCGCACGCGGTGGAGGGGCGGTGGGGCCCTGAGGGGGTGAGGCGCACGTCGGGGGACGTGGTGTCGTGGGTTCACGCGGTGTCATGGGAATGGCATGTGGCAGTGGTGGAAACGTGATGGTCATCATAGTTCAGCATCCATGGACAAGCTGTCATGTCATCTGACACATGCATTGCATACTGATCATTGCAAGGAGTAGGAGAGAAAACTAGGTAGATAAATACTTCATTATATTCAAGCGGACCTATGCTACTAAATTTGTTCGAAAGACATGCACACCAGCGAAATAGTTCATCTATCCATATATACAGAGAGGAAATATTTTTTTTAGGAACAAGAGAGGAAATAGTTCATCCATTTATAGTGCCCTGCTGCTGCTTCTTCTTCTTCTTCTTCTTCTTCTCATTTTCTATGGGGGACGGCTACGCTACAAGCTCCTTTGACCTTGCAGCTATATCGAAACTCACACGGGCATCGAGGGCTGCATACTTTATCCGCTCGTAGGTCAATGGATAAATCTCTCATCGAGACGACCTTAATTCCAGCGTCTCGTCGCCCTTCTCAAGCTTTGTCCCGAGCACATAATTTGCTACGTCAAATAAGGATGGTGTTGGTTTGTTACAACCCTCTACAGGAATTTTGGATTATAGGTCGGCGGTGTTTTTCAAATCAAGGTTGTACCGTGCCAGCTTTTCTTTGTCCCCTTCGATGGCTGCTCCACAGAAGAATATGTCTTCCTGAGACAAGAAATCATCGAGCTCACCTGGTATGGAGGGCACGTGCATGATATGATATACCAAAACTTCATCTCCAAGGCACAGCTTAAGGACGGCGGTGCATTGAATCTCCCCAATGACACGCATGGTGTACTCTGCGTTTTGACCAACGATCTTCATCTCCACATTTTCGAGGGAGTTCGATACATTATTGATCCACTCCCGAACAACCCTTGCGTGGTCGGTGACGGTGGCAGCTATCCTCAACGAGCCTTCGTTGATCCCATGTTTGACGCTAAAAACTTGCATACGGATCTCTTTCTCCATTTGGAACCACCGGACCGGAGGGATATGGTTTGGAGTATTAGGATTAGGTGGCTAAACAGAGTGGAAGAAGATGGTGGTTAAACAGAGTGGAAGAAGATGATTATTTAAAGGGGTTTCAGAGGTATGTGAAGAGGTTAAAACAGTGTGAATCTAGTGGAGTTTGAGTGCAAACGAAGGAGAGGTGAAGAAGCCGAGGAAAATTGGTTCCCGATGGAGAATTAATGGAGAAGTGGCATGCAGGCAGTTGATTAGACGGCTAGGCAGACCGGCCTGCAAAACGAAAAGCCTATGCGAGTAGGTGCCGGTTCGAATGGATATTGGCGCGTGTGTGCGACACACAACTTCTGCGTTTCAGTTTTTTTCCCATATTGTAGAGGTAACCATTTTGTTTCAGTTTTTTCCCATATTGTAGTTCTACTCCACGTACACGTATCGGTTTGGCATTTCCCGTTACACTTTTCTCTAATTCCTGAGACATTTTTTTGAGGGGACAATAGACAATTCATGTGCGTTATTACAGAACATGGCATAGAGTTCGAGATCCCAAGCCTTCTTCTGGTGGTTTCTCGACGATTCTGCGTGTGTGCTATGTGTGTAACCTTTTCTGGTTAAGGAATATGCGGTTATCCTCAAATTAGAAAAAAGACTTTTTCGCGCTTCCGCATGCACGAGAATTTTGGTCTGCTCGCAATATGGATGCTACCTAGAGGATGAGAAGTGAACCCAGAGGCATACTAGCACAACCTGGAGGATGATGTGAACCCAGAGGCATGTTACTAGTACTAGTGGTAGTACATGTATAGTACTTATTGGTCAAAATATTATTCATCTGGTCCTCACAGTGAAGTGACAAGACCCTGCGCCCGAGGTGACATTAGTCCAGGCGGCGTGTTCGCGTTACCAAAGTCAGCCTCACCCTGTGCAGTCACTGTCACCGCCGCTGTATAGCATGCATGCCTCACCCTGTCTCCCTCTCCCCTAGCACCACTCCATCTCCACCTCCATCTCCATCTTGCCGGAGATCCTGAGGTCACTCTTCTTCTTCTCAAAGTGCCCCCGCGTACCCTCACCTCGCTCGCCTCCCCCAGTACCACTATCCTACTCGCTAGCCGCTCCAGCACCGAGAGCCTTCTCCCCCATAAATCAAGCCCCACCCCCCCCCCCCACACACACCTTCCAAACTCCACCATGGCCGAACCCGAACCGCGCAGCATCCGTATGAGCCGCGGCTGGAGCGATCTCCCCAGGGACATCCTCCACCTCTATTGTTCTTGTATGGATATGTCCAGCGCCGTGCGGCTGGCTGCATGCTCAAGGGACCTGCACGCAGCCATCGTCAAACACTACAAAAAAACACTTTCGTGATGTCTTTGTCACAGTAGGTCATGTTTTCTGTCATGCATGTACATCCATGACGATTTTATGACAGAATCAAGATAGTCATACCTGTGCCGTCGTAGAAGTGTTCCATGACAATACTGAAATTATCATCACGGAAGTGTCCACTTCCATGAAGATAAATCGCGTGTCATGGAAGTGTTTTCGTCAAGGGTGACCGACACGTGGCATTGACCGTAACGGGTCACCGTTAAGCTATCGGGTGCGGGTTTGGATCCGATAACCCGTTAACAGCCCTGACCAATGGTGATTTTCTACGTGTAAAATTCTCATTCGCCAACAGATCCATGTGTGAGCACAACGTCGCGACAGATGTCATCCATCCATTGGACGGTACGCGCCTATGAAATAGTGACATGTGGAATGGCCCAATAGTGGCCCATTTAGGTAAAAAGGCCGGCCCAGTCAAAGTTAGCGGGCTGGCCCATTAACGGCCTGGTTGCACACGACCCATTTGCAGGTAATGCCCGTTTGAATAGTGTTAAGTCAGCCCGTCACCGGCCCATTGTGGATTTCTCGTCATTGCGGCGCATGGTCACTTCTGGCCAGTTAACAGTCCGCTTTGTATTTGGGCCCAATTATGGCCTGGTGTGTTTCCGGCCTGTTTAAGGTTCTGCTACATTTGTGCCCATATGTGGCTCGATGAAACTTTCGGCCCATAAACAAACTGTGATGGAATTGGGCCATTTTTGGCCCGGTCTGACTTTCGGCCTGTTACCGGCCGACGCAACCCATGGGCCATATGTAGCGCGAAGTCACATCGGGCCTATTAACGGCCCATATTCTCGATGACACAAATCCAGTCCTGCCATCACTTTCGGCCTTTTAAAGGACTGTGTAGTAGGTCGGCGCAATTATGGCCCATGCTGACTTTCGGCCTTTTAACGATCTACCATGTAAATGGGCCACCACGGCCTGAGCTACATTTCGGCCTGCTAATGACTAGTGGTCTATTTGGCACATTTTAGGCCGAATCATCTTTTGGCCTGCTACAAGCCCTAGGAATATACTGGCCCTATGAAGGCCCAATCTATGATTCGGCCTGTTAACGGTCTGTGTCATTTATGGGCCAGATAAGGCCTGCGTGATATTTAGACATGTTAACGCCCCGTTAATACAATGGGCCCATATTATATTTAGGCCTGTTAATGGCCCACTATGGTCATGGGCCTACAAATGGAACGATCAGAAATAAGAAGAGCTTACGCTAATTTCGGCCCAGTCGTTTTCTGTGGGCTACATACCGATTACGGCCCGTAATCGTTTTTAGCTCCATTCTAGTTGTGTGCCGGACGAATATTGGCCCTTTTGGCTCCTACGATGCTTTTGGCCTAAAAGAGACCGATGATGGCGAATACATTACTAAGAATAAACCTACACTATACAAAAATAGCTTGCTAATTTCTACGGCCTTTGGTAGCAGGATAAATGTTGTATCGCTACAAAATAAATTACAGCCATACAACAAAAGGCATGTTGGCATAAAAGTATACAGTCCTTGTAGATAAATGCACCATGAGATGTATCGAAGCAGAGATCATTTGAGCAGAGTGGTAATGCTTCAGGCTGTAGAATCTGATGGAGCAGCATGACCTTCCCCTTTTTTGCGCCATTCGTCTTGAACAACGAAGCAAATGTCCAATAGTCTGGTTTCAAAACCATTCATATCTTGACGACATTTCTCAACCACTATTCTTGTTTCAGAAATGACCTCCATTAGGGATTGGACTTGTGTCTGGAGCACAGATATATCACTCTGTCTAGCCGGAGGATTTTGTTCATTAGGCGGTTTAGACGAGGTTACCTTAACAACCAACCTAGAATTACTCAGGAAGGTGCTTTTTGCACTGTTAGTGGAGAGATACTGACGCACTGCAGCAAGACGTGACATTGTGCCTGTGGTAGCGTCGTCAAGTTTAGGAGGTTGTGGCTGTTCAATCATTTGTTCCATAGCTTGCTGAAAGTTTGAATTTTGTAGATTAGTGTATCAGATAAGAAGTTACTAATGAGACAAAAACAAACAAAATAGCTTTCATGTTTATACATAACTTATTTCGGTGAACTACTGTAATACTTTAGCATGTATTTTAGTGGTAAGTACATAATAAAATCACGTTCGAAACATATGTCCATGTAGCATGCCTAATGTATTGCCTATTTCCTCACATTTATTGACATCTATCTAAGGATAAAGAGACACGGTTTAAAATACGATGAACATAGTATGACATCATTCATATCACGGACAAACAGATATCAAACAAACAGGCTATTGTATCATTGTGTGGACACGTGAACATCACAACTAGATTACAGATCAAGACCAAAAGAATATCCTTCCTTTCTTTTAAGCCCTGTAAGGTGAAATGATACGATAAGACAACTATGTATAAAAGTGAACAGAGTAACTGACATTGGCTGCAAACCAAGCAGTTAAATGAACACGTCACAGTAACAAGCAGTTCAATGGCATGAGGAGTAAGGACTTACAACAGTGGCTTGGACAGGTGTAGTCATGCCCTTGATCTTGCTGGTGTGACAATCCTTGAAGATTTGCACTGCATTCGGTTCAGGTTCATTTTCGTTCGCACGGGCTTTCCTCTTTATTTGGAACAAGTCAATATAGATACGATAGTATGGCACAACAAAAAGGAGGAAATAGCAGCTATTTACAAGAGCCTCACAGTGTGCAATATAGCTGCAAGATCCTGTTGTCTATTGGAATTTCACTTTAGAACGGTTGGTCTTGTTCTTCAAACAGTTAGCCTAGAAGAAGATAGACTTGTAAGGCACATACGTAAATACGAGTTCAATATGTGATCTGATCACATACATATACCCTACCTGATACTTTGGATCAGACCATTGTTTAACAAGGGCTGTCCAGTCTTCGTCCATAATATATTCTACTGGAGATGTTTCGGTAATTTCATTGTTAATTAGCCTTGCCTTCAAACTGAGTTTTTCTAAGGTGATACCGATACTGTCGCAGAGCAGACTGAAAAACATGAGTGCATGCTTGTTTGGTTTCACCATCTTTCGGATCCAACTTGAACCTCATCTATTGAAAAAAGAATGGGAGTCTCAGTAGGAGGAAGCTAGAAAGTATGGGACAGAGCAAGACAATATTACAAAGTGCGATGAATAACATTACTTACAGATAAATGGTCAAGGAAGGTGTTAAACTGGGTTTCGTCTTTGTCATTCCTGTACTGGATCCACGTTGGGAGGATACGTGCTTGACACCTAATGGCAATGGCTGCCTCTGATACTAACTTGGCTGACAATGTACCATCACGTGGCCTTTTTAAACCTGCCTCAAAATGGATCTCCATTCTTCCTCCTTTAGATTTTGTTAACCTGTCAAGCATTATCCCTAATGTCTGTTTCCTCTTGCGTCGAGGTGCTAGTTCAACAACGAATATGGAAAGTGTTAGTGCACATCAAACTGCGAGAGTACATATAAAGAGCACGCAACTCCAACTTGACTCGGTCACGTACCGTCTTGGTGTTGATGCTCATGAGGTTCATCTGATCTTGCCAAGTCCTGTAGTGTCAGCAGTGCTTCAGAAGTAGTGTTAGGTGGGAAGGCAGCTTGGGAACATGCCACTTGCGGAGCATTCGAACGAGTAACTCGTTGAGATGTCGGTACTATGGAAGGAGGTGCTGCAGCTGGTGGAGCAGGGGATACTGTGTTTGTAGATTTAGCTAGTGGACTTTGACCTTCTACTGCACTATAAGTACCAGGAGAATCTCGAGGGAAGCTCCTTTTCTGTTGCACCCGACGACTAACAGCATCCCCTACCATACTCTATTCCTTGCTCTTTTTTGACTTTGCCATGTCAAGCCGTACCCACAGCAGAAAAGAATAAAATTCGCTCTTCAGAACTAATTGATGCATGATACAGACGAGCAATGCTTTGATGTAAGACAAGCGTATGAAGGTGGAATTTGTACGAAAAATAGGACGGCATGACATATTCACACCTATGATGTCTCAACTAAGCTGAAGGATTTTCAAGAAATTAGAAGCAATGCAAGCTAGACACCATATGAAAGATGCAACCAATATCACTTTGCCAAGTTAAAAGTGTCTCTTCATAAGTAGAATTTCAAAAAGTTAGAAGCAGTACAAGCTAGAAATCCATGCAAGATGAAACCAGTATCACACTGCCAAGTTAAAAGTGTCTCATCATAAGTGATTGATGCAGGATACACAACAACAGTACTTTGATGTAGGAACATGGTGTGATAGATAGATGCAGTGTATTCTAGATACATAAAGGCATGTCACATTCACATGTATAACGTATAAACTCAGCAGGTGCAATTTAATCAAACTAGAAGAAATAAAAGCTATACACCATATGCAACATGCAACCAATTATCACACTATCAAGTTAGAGCAAGCACCTGCGATGGTGTTGTAGGGGAGATGGAGTCATCATATAGACTTGGAACTTCAACTGCAGTAGCTGTAGCAGTGGCAAATCTAGAGAGCCTCCGTTTGCGTTGGTCCGGAGGACCACCAACATCCCCTAACTTACTCTTTTCCTTCCCCTTTTTTGATATTGCCTTCTGAAGTCAAAACCACAAGAAAAGGAATAAAATTGGCTATGCATAACTCATTGATGCATGATATAGACGAAGACTACTTTCATGTAAGGAAACCGCATGATAGGAGGATGGAATATGTACGAAAAAAGGACATCATTGCATATTCACACCTATGATAGGAGGATGGAATATGTATGAAAACACTAAGAAGAAGACATTTCAACAAATTAGAAGAAATGAAAGCTAGGTACCATATGAACATGTAACCTATATCACTCTTAAAAGAGTCTCGTCATAAGTGCCATTTCAACAAATTAGAAGCAGTACAAGCTGGAAGACAATGCAAGATGCAACGTATATCACACTCCCAAGTTAAATGTGGCTTATGGTAAGTGCTTGTTGTAGGATACACAACAGTACTTTGATGTAAGAACATGGTGTGATAGACATATTTAGTATGTTCTTGAAACAGGAACATGTGTCATATTCACAAGTATAATGTGTAAACTAAGCAGATGCAAATCAACAAAATTAGAAGCAATACAAACTAGACATCATACGCAACATGCAACCACATATAAGAGTGCCAAGTTAGAGCAAGCACCTGTGCTGGTGGAGTAGGGGAGATGTCTTCATCATCTACACAACTACGTTGACTGTCTAGCCCTGCGTTGTCTTGCGAATCTTGTAGGGAGGATGGCTGAGTAGAATCTGTAGAGATCCTCTATTTCAGTTGCTTGGAAGGACCACCATCATCCACTTCCTTACTAATTTCCTTCCGCTGTATTGATTTTGCATTGTGAAGTCAAACTGACAAGAAAAAGGCATACAATTCGCTCTTCAAAACTCATTCATGCATGATACTGATGAACAATACTTTGATGTAAGGCAAACACAAGATACGAGGATGGAATATGTACGAAAAACAGGACCGCATGACATATTCACACCTATGATGTGGAAACTAAGCAGAAGGATTTACAAGAAATTAGAAGCAATGCAAGCTAGACAACATATGAAAGATACAACCAATATCACTCTGCCAAGTTAAAAGTGTCTTGTCATAAGTGGAATTTCAAAAAATTAGAAGCAGTACAAGCTAAAAATCAATGTAAGATGCAACCAATGTGACACTGCCAAGTTAAAAGTGTCTCTTCATAAGTGATTGATGCAGGATACACAACAACAGTACTTTGATGTACGAACATGGTGTGGTAGATAGATGTAGTGTATTCTAGATACATATAGGCATGTCATATTCACATGTATAACGTATAAACTCAGTAGGTGCAATTTAATCAAATTAGAAGAAATACAAGCTATACACCATATGCAACATCCAACCAATTATCACAATGTCAAGTTAGAGCAAGCACCTGCAATGGTGGAGTAGGGGAGATGGAGTCATCATATAGACTTGGAACTTCAACTGGAGTAGCAGTAGCAGTGGCAAATCTAGAGAGCCTCTGTTTGTGTTGGTCCGGAGGACCACCAACATCCCCTAACTTACTCTTATCCTTCCTCTTTTTTGATATTGCCTTCTGAAGTTAAAACCACAAGAAAAGGAATAAAATTGGCTCTGCATAACTCATTGATGCATGATACAGACGAAGACTACTTTGATGTAAGGAAACCGCATGATAGGAGGACGGAATATGTACGAAAAAAAGGAAAGCATTGCATATTCACACCTATGATAGGAGGATGAAATATGTATGAAAAACCCTAAGCAGAAGACATTTCAACAAATTAGAAGAAATGAAAGCTAGGCACCATATGAACATGCAACCAATATCACTCTTAAAAGTGTCTTGTCATAAGTGCCTTCAACAAATTAGAAGCAGTACAAGCTAGAAGACAATGCAAGATGCAACGTATATCACACTCCCAAGTAAAATGTGTCTTATGGTAAGTGATTGTTGCAGGATACACAACAATACTTTGATGTAAGAACATGGTGTGATAGACAGATTTAGTATGTTCTAGAAACATGAACATGTGTCATACTCACAAGTATAATGTGTAAACTAAGCAGATGCAAATCAACAAAATTAGAAGCAATACAAACTAGACATCATACGCAATATGCAACCACATATAAGAGTGCCAAGTTAGAGCAAACACCTGTGATGGTGGAGTAGGGGAGATGTCTTCATCATCTACACAACTACGTTGACTGTCTAGCCCTGCGTTGTCTTGCGAATCTTGTTGGGAGGATGGCTAAGTAGAATCTGTAGAGACCCTCTATTTTACTTGCTCGGAAGGACCACCATCATCCACTGCCTTACTAATTTCCTTCCACTGTATTGATTTTGCATTGTGAAGTCAAACCGACAAGAAAAAGGAATAAAATTCGCTCTTCAGAACTCATTCATGCATGATACTGACGAACAATACTTTGATGTAAGGCAAACACATGATACAAGGATGGAATATGTACAAAAAAGAGGACCACATGACATATTCACACCTATGATGTGGAAACTAAGCAGAAGGCATTTCAACAAATTAGAAGCACTAGAAGCTAGACACCATATGAAAGATGCAACCAATATCACTCTGCCAAGTTAAAATTGTCTCATCATAGTTGGTGTTTCAACAAACTAGAAGCAGTACATGCTAGAAATCATTTGCAAGGCATAACCAATATCACACTGCCAACTTAATGGTGTCATCGTAAGTGATTGATGCAAGATACACAAGAACAGTAGTTTGATGTAAGAACATGGTGTGATAGACAGATATAGTATGTACCGGAAACAAGAAGGCTTGTCATATTCACATGTATAATGTGTAAGCTAAGCAGATGCATTTTACCCTAATTAGAAGCAATACAAGATAGACACCATATGCAACATGCAACCAGATATCACACTGCCAAGTTAGAGCAAGCACAGGGGATGGTGGAGTAGGGGTGATAAGACTTGGAACTTGTAATGCACTAGCAGTACAAGGAGAATCTGTAGAGATGCTCCATTTTATGTTGCTTCAGAGGACCACCATCGTCCTCTTCCTTACTCTTTTCCTTCCTCGTTTTTGATTTTGCCTTGTAAAGTCAAACCCACAAGAAAAAGGAATAAAATTTGCTTTTCAGAAGTCATTGATGCATGATACTGATGAACACTACTTTGATGTAAGGCAACCGCATGATAGGAGGATGGAATATGTACGAAAAAAGGACAACATTGCATATTCACACCTATGATGTGTGAACTAAGCAGAAGGCATTTCAACTAATTAGAAGCAATGCAAGCGAGATACCATATGAAGGATGCAACCAATATCACTCTGCCAAATTAAAAGGGCGGGCTCATAAGGGTATTTCAACAAATTAGAAGCAATACATAGCTACATGCTAGAAATCATATGCAATATGCAATGAATAAAGGTGTCTCATCGTAAGCGATTGATGCGGGATACACAAGAACAGTAGTTTCATGTAAGAACATGGTTAATAGATAGATGTAGTATGTACCAAAAACAGGAAGGCCTATCATATTCAGATGTATAATGTGTAAACTAAGCAGATGCAATTTACCCTAATTAGAAGCAATACCAGCTAGAAACCATACTTAACATGCAACCACATATCACACTGCCAATTTAGAGCAAGCACCTGCGATGCTGGTGTAGGGGAAATGTGGTCATCAACTACAGAGCTACGTTGACTATCTTCATCTTGCCTTCCTGTTTCTTGAGAATCATGTGGGGAGGATGAAACTGTACTCTTTAAGAGAGTAACGCGTCTCACACTAACCCATGGGTGTGACTATCCCATCATAAGTGATTGATGAGGGATACACAAGAACATTAGTTTGATGTAAGAACATGGTTAATAGACAGATGCAGTATGTACCAAAAACCGGAAGGCATGTCATATTCACTGCTATAATGTGTAAACAAAGCAGATGCAATTTAACCAAATTAGAAGAATTACAAGCTAGACACCATATGCAACATGCAACCACATATCACACTACCAAGTTAGAGCAAGCACCTGCGATGGTGGTGTAGGGCAAATGCAGTCACCAACTACAGAGCTACATTGACTATCTTCATCTAGCCTTGCAGTTTGTTGAGAATCATGTGGGGAGGATGACACTGCACTCTTTAAAAGAGTAGCGTGTCTCACAATAACCCACAGGTGTGACTGTCTCATCATAAGTGATTGATGAGGGATACACAAGAACATTAGTTTGATGTAAGAACATGGTTAATAGACAGATGCAGTATGTACCAAAAATAGGAAGGCATGTCGTATTCACAGTATATAGCTAAGCAGATGCAATTTAACCAATTTAGAAGCAATACAAGGTAGACACCATATGCAACATGCAACCACATATGACATCGAAGTTAAAGCAAGCACCTGCGATGCTGGTGTATGGCGAATGTGGTCATCAACTACAGAGCTACGTTGACAGTCTTCATCGAATGACACTACACTCTTCTTTAGAGCTTCAAACCGCCTCTTTCCAATCCTCGATGTAGACTGGAGCAACTGCTCTGTTTTCTTTTTAGATTACTGTGCTTGAGATTCTGAAATACCCATATGTAATAAAACAATAGTGATAGTATGGGTGTAGTTTGTGCACAAGTAGAGCAGTGTAAAAGTATCAGATAGCAGGTGGGCCAAAAATAAATGACGGCAGCCATATGATAGCTCTACAACATGCATGGCACACGGAATTAGATTCTAGGCTTTTGAAATATGAGCACAGGGATGGCTGGGATGTGGTCCTATGAAAATAACAATCGACTGAAAACAAATAGGTCAGGCGATTGTTTCTGCACCGTCCGATCTACAAGGAACGGGCAGATGGCCTTCATCTACCTCCCGCTAGTCACCATTGACGATCTTCCTCGAACCGCCAGCGACCACCGGCTCCGACGCCTGCCTCCGCCGCCACGCCCTCCCCTCGACCTCACCCCATTGCCGTGCTTGGCAGCGCCCCCCGGCCATCCCTTTAAGCCCGGCGGACCTCCAGATCGGGCGCCAACAGCTCCTGCGCCACACACACCTCTAAGATAGACACCGAGGTGCTGCTTCCCCGATGAACAGGCAGACTAGGTGCTCTGCGCGCCTCCGCAAGTGGTGCTTCCTTTAATTGGGAATCAACTGAAACTGAATTGAAATCCAGGCAGGAGACGGACGTCTAGCTAAAGTGAAATAGTAAATGGGGGGAAACCTTGTGCATCGCGAGTTACTTGGAACATCTAGTATCAAGAAGAATGTGCAGTAAGAAGCGGTCAACTAGTTTCCTTCATGGGATGAATACCGTGCGAGCAGACATGTAAGATTTGCAAGAATAAGGGAAGAGGAGTACCAATATCGGCCGGCGATGCTTTGTCCTCCTTCTGTTTTTTCGACGATCTTCTTGTGGTTCGCTGGAAACCAGATGTTGTGGAGGATGGTGGAGCCATGGACGAACCCATGACCAAGTAGTTGAGTGTGGTGCGGTAGCCCTCTATCGGCGGTGGGGAAGTAGATACGAGGCAGCGAACGATGGCGTAGCGGGAACAACTCCGGTGCTGTGGACGGTTGTGATATTGGAGCGCAACGGTGAGGCGCAGGACGGAGGGGTTGAAGTGGCTCGGGTATGGAGCACGTCCACGTCATGGAGGAAGCTCTACCTCGGCTTCAACTGCTAGGTCCTGGAGGGCGCTGCGGTTGAGGTTGCGGTGGACGACAACGTCGGGGTATCGGCTCCGGCGTGATGGAGGAGGGTGGCGGTGGATCGGTGCCATGGGGTGGCGAACGGAGGAGGCTGGGGTTTCGCGGCTGGTGGAGAGGGAGTTTTGGCGCCCACGGAGTATGTATGGGGAATCAGATGGGGGAGGGGGGAAACTAAGGGGGAACCATGTTTCCAGGACACGGTTGTTTGAAATTTGGGAAAAGTTACAAACTTTGCCCCCATCTAAAATGTCGGACATGCTGTGGGTCGGGGGTAGGACGGTAATCTCACGTGTCCAAAATAGTGGGCGGGAGCGATTTCGGCCGAGCACATGGGCGTTTAGGCGCCCACGGTATATGAATGTATTTCAGAGGCGGTTGTGTGGCGTCTCGGTGAAGTTACAAACCTACCCCGGTTTAGACTTCTGGAGGTCGGGCCGGTAGGCTTCACGGGTCAGAGTTAGGACGGTAATTTCCTTCTACCAAACATTGGTCTCGCGTGGGTTCGGGCGAGGAGAGGATCTTTTGGCGCTTCGTTCAAAATTTTGAACCAGAAGCATTCACATTTACAGTACTCTTCAGTTGCACTTTCCTAATTAGACCTCGTTATATTTGACCTTGTATGTTTAAAAATCTCATTAAATTATGCGATTCTTTTGAAATTTTTGACTCTTTAAAATCCTATAACTACGATTATTTTGGAATGGAGGAGGTAAACTTGAATCTATTTTGTACACGACTATATATTATCAACAAAGATTGATGCCCCTTTTAAATGTGATTTACAAAAGTCATTATCTCGAATTCAAATAGTTGAATGCACTTCCAATGAATTCGAATATTTGAAACCACTTTTATGTTGAATTCAAAATGTATTCTAGTTCGTCGCTAGCAATTTGGAATATATACAATGTATGTTTCTTATGTATAATGTGCTTGACACTGACCGCACAGTGTACTCACGTTTATATATGAATTGCAAGAGCCATGCATTGTCTGGATTTCAAACTACTGACTATGGATCAATAATGTGAAACAATATAATACACATGCTCGAATTCGACGGAGTTTGGATGTTTGCTAGACCAATGTTTGTTCATACGCGAATTGCAAATTTCACGATCTCATCCAATTTTTTAAATACAATTTATATTTTAATTTAATGGGTAGAACAGTCCTTTCACGTAGATGCACTCTCCCTCGGCCCCTCCTCACACACGCGCTATCTTTCTCTCTCACGCATACGCCCACACACTATATATCCATCGGCCTTTCTCTCTCACAAATGCTCACCCTCTCTCCCGAAGTGTCTCACGCACACACACTCTATATATATCCCTCTCTCTTTTACTACTATCTATGACTCTTTTCACTAATCTCAGTCACAAACACTATTTCTCTCACATGCATGTGCACACATGGTCTCCGCCGCCCCCCCCCCTCTGTACATATCTGTGGCGCATGTCTCCCGCACGCACACTCTCTTTAGTCCTCTCTCGCATGCATTGTCTCCACCTCTCTTACTAGTTGACACATATGATTCCATGTTGATGGGGGAGGGGGGTAAGATATCCTTGACGGTTAAACTGGATGGTGATAAGAGGCAAAGATTTTCCCAAGTCGGGGCCCCTGCGATCGAGAAAATACCCTACGCCTAGTCGTGTATACTTTGATTGGGGTGTGTACAAAGTACATGTCAATACCAAGGGATTGTGTGTATATATACTATCGACGAACTAGGCCCTCGGCCTATATAACATACCCGAGGCCTAGGGTTACAAATCGTAGTCCGCTTCGTCAGTGGAGATAGAGTCCTCCACGGCTCTGGTATCTTCGTCTTGTACGTCAAGTCCTCCATGGGTCTTCGTATAACGCGTCTCGGGCCGACCTATGTGGCGCAGGACGGAACCGACCTAGGGGTCCTCACCTCGACCCACCAGACCAAAAAACGATGTGCCACCACCACACCTCACACACTCTCTACCCCCCTAGGTCTCACTATATTCTCACACCCACACATACCAACACACACACTATTTCTACTCATGCCTCTCTCCCCTTCTCCTCTGCATACACAAACTCATCATCTCTCGTTGAGACATCCTATTTGTCTCTCTCTCTCTCTCTCTCTCTCATCTCTCGTGCTTTCTCTTTCTCCCATCACACCCCCCTCGTATCCACGCCTCTCTCGAATACATACACATACCCTCTCCAGGCCCTCCAAAATACGTCAACCACACATTCACACATGTTACATCTCATTATCATGTGCTCCCAATGATGTAAAAAAGGCATCCATTCAATTTTACTCTGCATACAAGATTTGTTTTGAATTAAAACTACACAGACTGTGAAAAAAATTATTTAAGAAAATCTACATATACAATACTATAAAGTTATATATGAAAGTTAATTGCATGGTGCATCCTGTCGGAGGTCGGGCTCCGGGGACCCAAAGGTTCGAACACTGGGGTGAGCTCATTCCTACCGCCTCATCCCGAACCACGGCAAGACTATGGCAAAGCTACGGCGAGAGCGCGCAAGCGGGAACGGGCCGGAGACATAGCGGTTTACCCAGGTTCGGGACACCTTGTGGTGTAAAACCCTACTCCTGCTTGGTTGTGATTGCTCTGGCGCGAGAGTACAAGGTTTGGGGTGGAAGAGTCGATCCTCTCTACAGCGGCACCCTGCCCTCCTTTTATATCTGCCTTGGTCCTCTTCCCCTGAAAACATTGGCGGGAAGGGTTGCCACACAATGGCAAGTTTGAAGGGGGACAGGGACGCAGTCTATCCTGACAAAAGGTCGTCTTCGTCTGCAAAGCGATTATCCATGACGCACCGGTGGGCTCGGTGGTGACCTCCACCCTGCGTGTCCATCATCTTGGTCTTCTTTCACCGATCGGGCAACCTTTGGGGGTTGCTTTGGGAAACAGACTTCTAGGCTTGCTCCCTTAGCGCAAAAGGGAAAATCCTCTCCATCCGCGACTGCTGGCGCGGCCTCTGTCTCCATTCATCGCCGCGCACATCACCCACATGGTGGGCACGAGACCGCGCGACCGAGCCGAACAACACTTGTCTTGCGTACCTTCGGGAGGGTGCCTTCGGAGGCAACCTCAGGAGGCTGCCTCACGGGAGGGCCTTGCAAGGCTCTCGGTGAAGTCGTGGCTGAGTCTTGCTTGTCCACTCCGTGAGGAGGGGTCCTCGGGAGGCCAGAACCTCGCGAGGGGTCTTGCTCGGGGTGCCCGCTGGTGGGCCACCTATTGGGCCTCCACCAGGCATTGCATCCTGGGTCGCAGGTAGACGGGCCAAGATACCCTAGGTTCCACGGGCCCGACAGTAGCCCCCGGGCCCGCGGCGTGCACGTTCCCGCCTATTCGGGGGCAAAACAACGCGGAACCTAACCGCCTACGGGCCAGGCGCGATGCGTGGCGCACGATGTGACGGGGGACACCTCCACTTCTCCCACGACGCCTTGGGAATTGCCCGCGCTAACAAAAAGCCTGCCCGCGCACGGGGCGAGACCATCATTGCCTTCCTTCACGCATTTCGTCTCCCCGCATCTTCCTTCTTGCGCATAGCTCCTCACGACCACATCTCTAAGGTTCGCCTTTTCCCCTGTCGACTCCGCCGCGCTTCGATGGCGCCCGCCGGCAAGAACGGAAAAGCGGCGGCCCCGGCCCCAAGCGCGCCCGCCATCGGGGCGGCGCTGCAGCGCTCCACCATCATCGACAGGGAGGGCCTGGACAAGGTGCTCCCGCTGGTGGCCAGCGACCAGATTGAGGGACAGGTGACCAAGATCTGGCCGGGCTCATGCACGCGGCGTGACCTGGGGGCAACGGCCTACCCCTTCTTCCTCCACAGTGTTTATGCCGGTTTGGTGCCACCATTCTCGGACTTTTTCTACGCCATCCTTTCCCATTATTGGATTCTTGCCCTCCACCTTCAACCCAATTCCATCCTCCTCCTGGCCATGTTCGCCTTTTACTGCAAGGCTTTTGTGGGCATGATGCCTTCGGTGGCGCTCTTCTGCCACTTCTTCAGCCTGTCGCTGACCGCGGCGGACCAACGCTCCGGATGCACCACTTTCCTTGCCGTCAAGGGCATGGAGGGTGGCATCATCAACCTGAAGGTCGCGAATAAGGTGGAAGGCTACCGGCAGCGCTGGGTCTATATGGACGCGTGCCAGACCAGCCCGCTCCTGATGATCCCGATGGACCCGGCTGAGAAGAACTCCGGGTGGGGGCATGAGAAGCTCACCGACCCGAGGAGGGAGCCTGTCTTGGAGCGGATGGCCGCGCACCGGGCCGCGCTCCTGTCGGGGGCGACGGTCGTCAAGGAGTACTTGCGGAGGCTTATCGCGCCGCTCCAACAGCGCTCGCGCCCTGTGTGGGAGTTCACCGGCGCGAGGGACTCCATGAGGCTGAACTTCAGCAGCCTAAAGCAAGACGTGCTAGACGGAGCCCAGGGGACTCTGCTTAGCAGCCCCGCTACGGATCCACCTGAGGATGCGCTCCGCTTTGACCGGTGGGGCCTTGTGCCGGAGGGCCATGTCGGGCCCCGCGAGAACCCTCTCGTGGTGGCGCTGGACCCCGGAGACAGCGGTGGCGACGAGGACTCGGGGGAGGCCACGAAGGAGGACGCCGACCGGGCGCTACCACGCACCAGCCGTCAGCTCCTCTGCGACCTCGAGGATGATGATGCCGACAGTGCACAGCCCGCTTCGGCGCCCTCCCAACTAGCTAGCACGGAGGGAGAGGAAAGTTCCGGCGCTGCGGTAGATGGGTCGCACGCGGCGGAGGCGGCCCTCAGCCGGGAGGCGGTCGAGCCCCCAGCGGCAGAGGCCCGTCAGGGTGCCGAGACTTCCCAGGCCCTCGAGAAGGGCGACGACGCGGCCGGGTCCACCGCGGCCCGCTCTGGGGGCCCAGAAGGTGGAGCCGGGGCGATGCTTGAGGGTGGCGGCGATGACCCGCCTCTAGTGGAGAAGAAGAGGAAGTGGACCGCCAGCGACGAGTATGTCCCCGTGCCTATCCTGGCGTTTTATGTTCACACTGCCTGTTTGAGCTCGGGGGCTAAGCCACCGTTTTGTAAAGGAGGTCCGCCAGTGACCAGAAGAAGAAGAAGAAGAAGAAGAGGACGGCGAAGATGAAGATGGCCCCCAGCCCGAAGGAGGCACCGATGCCTGCCGCGAGTGCCGGGGGGCATGGAGAAGGTGCCTGCTGCCCCGAAGACGAGACGGGGCGCACAGAGGTCGAGGAGGAGCAGGCCATCCATCTGGAGTCGCATGTGGGCGTGGCTCCTTCTGCCGAGATGGACGAGCCTCGGGCGGCCGCCTCCGGAGGTGGGGGCGCGCCCCTCGCGGACCCCGCCATGAGAGAAGATGTAGCGATGGGGGAGGTCGAGGTGCCCACTCCCCCGCCAGATGCCTCCCTTAACACGGAGGGGGACGACGCGGGGCGCGCCGCGGTGAGCTCTCAAGCCGCACCCGTGCGTGAGGCCCTAGAGGCGGGCATGGCGAGCCCCCGCGATGTGCCACTGCAGCCGAATGCGGGGGAAACCTCGGTGAGCCCCCGCTCCTGGTGGATGACGCCGGGGCCTCCTCGGCCGCGCCAACGGAGGGCAACGAGGAGCCCGGCCTGGACTGGTCCCTGGCGCTCGTGAGCAACCGCACCTTGCTCAGGCGCGGAGCCTTGCGTGACGCCAAGGCCACGCTCGATCAGCTTGGGGCAGAGTTCCAAGACGCAGAGGCATGCCTCATCGGAGAGTGCCTGAGGCTCGCTGAAGGGTGGAGCCGGCTTAGCATCGCCGTCAAAATGGGTTAGCGCCAGAATGAGGCCGCCGAGGTGAAGGGGCCTGTGCGAGCGCTCTCAGGGAGGCCAAAGCGGCCGTCAAGCGCCGCGAGGAGGCGGAGGCCCGCCCGAAGGAACTCTAGGATCAACATGCCATGCAGGCGCAGCTGTTCCACATGCGGGAAGGTGCCATCGTTACCCATGAGGGGGAGCTTGCGGCCCACGAGGCGGACCTTGTGACTCGCGAGCGAGACCTCGCGAGGGTGTCGACTGAGCAGGCCACGACGCACGGGCGCCTGGAGACGCTGGGGCACCAGGTGGCCGATGCTCAGGATGCCCATGCGAGGCACGTGGACGAGGCCAACGCCTAGCTGGAGGCTAAGGAGAAGCAGGCCCAGGAAGACGCCAACGCGAAGATTGCGGCAAAGCGCCAAGCGCTTGCCGAGGAGCACGGCAAGGAGCTGAAGCGGCATGAGGACCACTTCGAGATGGAGCGCGAGGGGCTTCGGCACGAAATTGCCAGCCTTAAGGTGGTGCTGACTGAATCTGAGGCCCACCGGGAGACCGCGCTGAAGGCCCAAGCCATCGCCGAAGCCGAGCTGGCCTCACTTCGTCTCCGGGCGAGGGGTGCCTCCAGCATCGTCGAATAGGCCGGAGGCGAGGCAGATCAGGAGCGGGAGCGGTAGCTCAAACACGCCAAGACGTTCCACCTCCTCGAGCTCCGAGCCCGTAGCGCCCTGAGTTCCATCTATAAGGAGAGGTTTGAAGCCCCCCGCGAGCCCCATGACGCCGACTACATTGGTTTCTTCACCAAGCTCGTGGAGCGGCTCGAGGATGGGGCCAGGAAGGCGGACGTCATCTTCGAGGAAGAGTGCCACGACCTCTTCTCTCAGGCGGCGACTCGCGTCTTCAGCCACCTCCTTCACGCCGACCGCAACTTTGATTTTGATAAGGTAATAGCCCCCGTCCCCGAGGAGCTCCGCGATGGCCTTGCGAAGGCGGTGGAAGGCCATGTGGACGCGCTGCTTGGGAAGTTCTCTCGTGACAGCAGCGAGAGCTCCGACGGAGGCGGGAAGGACCACGATGGCGGCGATGACAGCGACGGCAACGACGACGACGGCGCGACTTCTTAGGACCCCCCTTCCTTCATCATCTTGCACTAGACCAATGTGGCCCTGTGGGGGTGTGAAAACAATGCATTTGTGTGTTTAAATATTTTATGATTTGCCATAATGTATGCTTGTGCCCTCGCGAAGCTTTCTCTTGAGGCCTATTTTTCTCTTTTTGCTTGCCTTTTGTGCTCTACGTCATCAGGGCCCAGCCCCCGAGCAGGCTACAGCCGCCACTGGTATGATAGGACTCATGCCTGAGCAAGGCCAAGAGGTGTAGGGCGCCGAGGGCGGTAAGAGATCCCGAGGCGCAATGCTCAGGGAGCCCCCCTTTGACGTGCAAGCGGATCGCAGAAGGAGAAACGCCAGCGCTCAGCGAGGTTGCTAGAAGGGAAAACTTGGGAGATGGCGAGGGTGGCTCGTGAGGTAGTTAGACTTAGCTTTTGCGGGGGGTAGCGTCCGGTGAGCCACCACATGTAGGGTGTGCCTTGCGGGGTTTTCGCTCGCCAGATCTCCTACTGAGGTGGCCGTCGTAAGTTGGCTATCGAGGCAGGGCCTATGAAGCTTCCTGAGGCTCAAGGGGGCTCCTTGCCATGGGGCCACCTCGCGAGGCATCGCTCGCGAGGCCTTCCAGGTGACCTATTCCTGAGATAACTACATGCAGAAAGTCCCACAACAGGGGAGCAACACACGCTCACCGGCTCGCTCATGGGCGTTACACGAGGAGATAAGACACCAAGGACCTTAGTGGGGTGGCGTGCACAGGAGCGGGCCCGCGAGCCAGAGCCCGGTTGCTTGGGTTTTTCAGCGCTACTAGGACTGACCCGAGCACAGACACCATGTCCAGCCCCCGCTCGCGTGAGGCTCATGAGGGAGGCCGTGAGCACGCACGGCTCGTGAGGCAAAGATATGACAAAATACACCATGTATGGAAACTGAAGCTTTACTGAGGCAAGATAATAGATTCCATTATACAAACAAAAAGAAATGCGGTTGCTGTGTCCGGCACGGGTCAGCTTGAGGTTGGTGCAGCCCGTGGGGCGCCCTCAGTTACACACCCAAAATAGAAAAAGAGGGGCTGCCGTGTCCGGCACGGGTCAACTTGAGGTTGGTGCAGCCCATGGGGCGCCCTCAGTTGTTTGTTCCGCCAGCGCGGAGCATGAGGCTTCCACCGGGGTGTGGGTATGATCGCGGCTCGATCATTCCGCCAGCGCGGAGCATGGGGCTTCCACTTGGGCGTGGGCGGGAGCTCTCGCGTGCCCGTCAGGCTAACGCATTGAGAGTCTCCGGGGCGTGTACAGCCCCATTTCGTTCATACGCTTGAGGGTCACGGGTAGAACTTGCGGAGGTGTTGGATGTTCCAGGCGTTAGGCACAGGAACTCCGTCCTCCGTCTCCAGTCGGGCGGCACTGGGCCTGGAGACATGAGCAACCCTGAAAGGGCCTTCCCACATGGGTGAGAGCTTGTGGAGTCCCTCTCTGGAGAGGATCCTGCATAGGACGAGGTCGCCGACCTCGAGAGTGCGAGGGCGGATGTTGCGGCTGTGATAGCGACGCAGGGCCTGCTGGTACCTTGCGGCGCGAAGAGTGGCCTAACGGTGTGCCTCCTCAAGGAGCAGTAGGTCGGCCTCCCACGAGCCGTCCTGACGCGCCTCGTCGAAGGCAAGGACTCATGGAGAGCCGTTCTTAAGCTCCGAAGGAAGGACCGCCTCAGCTCCGTAGACGAGGAAGAAAGGGGTCTCGCCCGTAGGCTTGGTTGCCGTTGTGCGGATGGACCATAGCACAGACTGCAGTTCGTCAAGCCAGCCATTGCCGCAGGCTTCGAGCTTTTTCATGAAGCTTCTCGTCTTGAGGCCCTTGAGGACCTCAGCATTGGCACGCTCGGCTTGGCTGTTGCTTCGCGGGTGCGCCATAGAAGCGTAGCAGATTTGCGTGCTGAGGCTGGCGCAGTAGGACTTGAAGAGGCCGCTTGTGAACTGGGAGCCATTTTCGGTGATGATGCGGTTGGGGACGCCAAAGCGGCTCACAAGACACTTGATGAACTTGACGGCGGAACCTGCCGGGATGGTGCGCACAGGCTCGACCTCTGCCCACTTGGTGAACTTGTCAATGGCGACGTAGAGGTAGCGGTAGCCGCCAGCCGCGCGAGGGAGAGGCCCCAGGATATCTAGCCCCTAGACCGTGAAAGGCCATGAGAGGGGAATCATCTGGAGGCCTTGGCTGGCTGGTGGATTTGCTTGGCGTGGAACTGACAGGCCTCGCAGGCTTGGACCAACGCGGTAGCGTCATGCAGTGCAGTGGTCCAGTAAAAGCCACTGCGGAACACCTTGCCGATGAGGGTGCGTGACGAGGAGTGGTGGCCGCAGTCTCCGCCATGTATGTCGGCGAGCAGCTCGTGCCCCTGCTCCTCAGAAATACACCGCAAGGAGACGCCATTCGGGCGCCTGCGGTATAACTCGCCATCCTGCAAGCAGTAAGCGGTGGCCTGGCGAACCACATGCTCTGCCTCCGAGTCCTCCTCCGGGAGCGTGCCGTGGAGCAGATAGGCCTTAACCTCGATAGCCCAGCTGCCTGCTTGAGGCTCCAGTACCAGCAGTAGGCGGGTGCCTGAGGCCGGTCCGCAGTCAGGTGTGCCTGTGGGCGGAGCGGGCGGAAGCTTTTTGTGGAGCAGCGTGGCGCTTGCAGTTGGTGGCTTCAGGAGCCTTTCCTCAAAGATGCCAGGATCTTGAGGCCCGCGATGAGATGCCCGCTTAGCGATGTTGTCTGCTTCTTTGTTCCTGCTGCGGGGCACGTGCTGGAGCTCCAGGCCTAAGAAATGCTTTTCAAGTTTACGTACCTCCTCCAGGTAGGCGGTCATGTGCTCGTCCTTGAGCTTGTAGCTTTTGTTGGAGAAGTTGACGACAAGCTGCGAATCGCCCTTGATGGTGAGACGCTTGATGCCTAGAGCGAAAGCAGCCTTGAGGCCAGCGATGAGGCCCTCATACTCTGCGATGTTGTTGGAAACTATGTCAGTGTGCCTGAAGAAGAGCTGCACAGCATAGTAGAGCTTGTCTCCAGTTGGCGAGGTGAACATGACCCCAGCCCCCGCGCCCTGCCGGGAGAAGGCGCTATCGAAGTGCGTGGTCCAGCCGCCAGGCGCCTCGTCCCCAGGCAGGAGGGATTTGTCCTCGCAAGGCTCCCCCTCATACGGGTCTGTCCACTCGGCCACGAAGTCGGCCAGAGCTGCGCCTTTGATGACTCTAGTGGTGCAGAACTCCAGCTGGAAGGCTTGCAGCTCGATGTTCCATTCGGCGACGCAACCAGTGGCGTTGGGGCTGTGCAAGACTTGCTCCAAGGGGTAAGAAGGAATGACCTTGATGGGATGGCCTTGAAAGTAGTGGCGCAGCTTCCTGGAGGCGATGAGGAGCGCGAGGAGGAGCTTTTGCTGCATGGGGTAGCGCTCGCGCACATCCCTTAGCAGCGTGCTGACGAAGTACATGGGGTGCTCGACGAGACGCGTAGTTATGATGGCAGCTTGCTCTTCAGGTGGCTCGTGAGGCTCGGCGGGCTCGGGAAGCTCATGAGGCTCAGAGGGCTCGGGAGGCTTGGAGGGCTCATGAGGCTCGCGAGGCACAGGAGGCTCGCGAGGCTCGGGAGGCTTGCGAGGCTCGAAGGGCTCGCGAGGCTCACGAGGCTCGGAGGGCTCAGGAGGCTCACGAGGCTCGGGAGGCTCACGAGGCTCAGGAGGCTCGTGAGGCTCAGAGGGCTTCTCCTTAGCGCAGACGCGCTCATCTAGCATTGCCACGAGCGCCGCGCTGGCTGTCTGGGGGTGGCCGCCAAGTATAGGAGCAAGGGCTCGCAGGGGCGCGGCGCGACCATGATGGGTGGGCTCGTGAGATACCTCTTGAGGTCTTCAAAGGCAGCGTCTACCTCAGGAGTCCATTTGAAGGAGCCGGACCTCTTCATGAGCTTGAAGAACGGCAAGGCTCACTCGCCGAACATGGAGATGAAGCGCCCCAGGGAGGCCATGCATCCCGCCAAGCGCTGCATTTCCTTGAGGGTCCGGGGAGGACGCATTCTCTCGATGGCCTTGATCTTCTCAGGATTGGCTTTGATTCCATGGTGGGAGATCAGGAAGCCAAGGAGCTTACCGAAAAGGACTCCAAAGACGCACTTGTCGGGGTTGAGCTTGAGGTTGACCTTGCGCAGATTGGCGAACATTTCCTTGAGATCCTAGATGAGGGACCCGGCCTCACGGGTCTTGACCACGATGTCATCGACGTAGGCCTCTGTGTTCCTCCCCATCTGAGGCCCCTGCATGATGTGCATCAGCCGCTGGAAGGTGGCACCAGCACTCCTCAAGCCGAAGGGCATGCAGATGTAAAAGTACATGCCGCAAGGGGTGATGAAGGCCATCCTCTCCACGTCCTCTGCCGCCATCTTAATCTGGTGGTAGCCTGAAAAGGCATCCAGGAAGCAGAGCAGCTCGCATCCGGCGTTGGAGTCCACGATCTGGTCGATGCGCGGCAATGGAAAGGGGTCCTGAGGGCAGGCCTTGTTGAGGCTCGTGAAGTGGACAAACATTCGTTCCTTGCCGCCCTTCTTGGGGACGACGACTGGGTTGGCGAGCCATTCGGGATGGCGCACCTCATGGATGACTCCAGCTTCTTGCCGCTTGCACACTTCTTGAACAATGAACTCTTGCTTCTCAGGCGCCTGGCACCGTGCCTTTTGCTTGACGGGGCGTGTGTTGGGTCACACCGCTAAGTGGTGCTCGATCTCCTCCCTCGGTACACCGGACAATTTAGATGCTTTCCAGGCGAAAACATCCGAGTTTGCCCGAAGGAAGGCGATGAGCGCACCTTCCTATGTAGGAGAAAGGCAGGTGCCGATGGTGAAGGCAGGGCCTGAGCCGCTGCCGTTAACCGACGCCTTCTTTGTCTCGGCATGGTCCTGAGAGAACATTTGCTTCTTCTTCGCGGGCGCGGCCTCAGGAGGCTCAACCGCGTCCTCGTCAGCTGGATGGGCTGTAGCGGCAGCCTTGTAGGTGTGCTCAAGGGAGCGGATTGCGTCCTTCTAGTCGCAGGTGACGGTGATGATGCCACTCCAGCCAGGCATCTTGAGGACGTTGTAGGCGCGATGAGGCACCGCCATGAACTTGGCGAGCGCGGGGTAGCCCAAGATGGCGTTGTAGGGCAGGCCAAGGTGGGCGACGTCGAAGTTGATGAGCTTAGTTTGGTAGTTCTTGCGGGTGCCGAAGGTGACGGGGAGGCGCACCTGCCCCAGAGGCAGCGTGGAGCCATCGGTGACGCCCAAGAAGGGCCTCGTCGGCATGAGATGCTCGAAGGTCTCGATGGAGAGCACGTTAAGGCCTGCACCTCCGTCGATGAGGGTCTTGGTAACCGCGATATTGCTGATGGTGGAAGTGCACAGCATGGGGAGCGCGCCTGTAGTGGCCGTGGACTTGGGGTGGTCCTTGGAGTCGAAGGTGATGGCGTACTGCGACCACTTGAGGGGCCGCGTGGCCTCAGGCTTTGGGAGGGCGGCATTCACCTCGCGAGAGAATTGCTTGAAGTGGCGATTGGATGCGGGAGCCTGAGCCCCGCCGAGGATCCAAGCAACCGTGCGAGGCTCCTGGTAGCCCCCTGCGCCGTCGTCAGGCTTGTTGATGTCGTTCCTCCGGGGTGGCGGCGGCAGTGGCGGAAGAGTAGCGTTGGCCTAAGGGTTGGCTTCACGAGGCTGATCGCGCTAGGCGGCCTCGCGAGGCTGGTCGCGCCAGCCTCGGCGAAAGTTGCCCTTGCCGTTGCGGCTGTCCCAGCGGTTGCCACTGCAGCCACCTCCGTGGCCGGCGCCGCGGTCGTTGCGGTCGGCTCGGTGGCCCAGGCGCTCGTTGTGGAGCAGCTTGAGCTCCTGGCAGTCTTCGGTGCTATGGGAGTGCACGTTGTGGTAGACACAGAGCATCCGACCGTCCTTCCTGGGCTCGTCGCGGTTACGGCCGCACTTCTGCTCGGGCTCTGCCACAAGCACGGCTGGGTCCTTGCGCTCGACGTCCTTGCTCTTGGCCTTGGTGGCGTCGGGCGCCGCATCGGGGTTGTTGTGGATGAAGAGGCGACCTTCTTCAGACTTGGCGCACTTGTCGGCGAGGTCGAACAACTCAAGCACCGAGTCCAGCTCATCATTGATCGCGAGCTTCTCGCGCATCTTGACGTCCGCGACGCCGGTGGAGAACGCAGAGATGACGGCCGCGTCGTAGGCACGCGGGATCTTTTTGCGCACCTGGCTGAAGCGCTGGATGTACTTGCGGAGGATCTCGTTCGGGCGCTGCCGCACATGCCGCAGGTCGTTGATCGTGAGGGAGCGGTCGTGCGTGTCCTTGAAGTTGGCGACAAACTGTGTGCATAGCTCGCCCCACGACGAGATGGACACCTCAGGGAGATTCATGAGCCAAGAGTGCGGGCTGTCCTTGAGGGCCATGGGGAACCAGTTCGCCATGACCTTGTCATCGCCGTTCGCTGCCTCGATGCTCAGCGCATAGAGCTGAAGGAACTCTGCAGGGTTGGGGGTGCCGTCGTACCGTGGAGGCAGGTCCGGCTTGAACTTCATGCGCCACACCACTTGACGCAGCTCGCGAGTGAAGGCGCGGCATCCCACCCCGCTTGAGGAACACCGCCGGCGAGGGCGGCGTGGTTCTGGCGCCCGGCCGCCGTGACCTCCTGGACGGTCCTGTCTGGCGCCGATGCTGCTGCTCGAGGAGCACGCCCACATCAGGCGGCGCGCGGCGGATGATCTGGCAGCTGGCATCGTCTCGGACCGGTGAGGACGCGCCACGGGATGGCTCACGTGCCCGCGCATTGCGTTGGTGCCCAGCGAGCTCGTCGCGCAGAGGAGGTGGCGGGGGAGCGCCATGCGCTACGTCCCCAGCGCGAGACGGTGGAGGGCGGAGCGAGTGGGATGGCACCGGAGCATCCCCGATGGCTTTGACAAGCTCGGTGATGCAACCAAGCCAGGCGTCGTAGCCGGTGTCAGCTGGACGGTAGCGGAGCAGCTCACGCGCCATGAGCAGTGCGGCCTGCGCGTTTGGCAGCCCACGGTGGGCGAGGGAGGAGGAAGTCATGGCGGTGCGGCCATCTGCCTGCACGGAGGGGTGCAGGGAGGAGTCCTGCTCCTCCCGGGCGGCAGGGTCGGTGGCGGCAGTGGCCTCGACGTGGCGGTGGCAGTTCCCGTGGCCCACCGGCTCCATCTGGGCCACGAGACCCGACCTGCGCTCGGCGCGCTCGCGGCGACCGTCGGCCATGAAGCTGGTGGAGTGGAGGATGGAGCGGAAGAACAGTAGCACACCCCTACTTGGCACGCCAAATGTGGAAGGTCGGGCTCCGGGGACCCAAAGGTTCGAACACAGGGGTGAGCTCGTTCCTACCACCTCGTCCCGAAACACAGCGAGACTATGGTGAAGCTACGGCGAGAGGGTGCAAGTGGGAGTGGGCCGGAGACACAGTGGTTTACCCAGGTTCGGGCCACCTTGCGGTGTAAAACCCTACTTCTGATTGGTTGTGATTGCTATGGCACGAGAGTACAAGGTTTGGAGCGGAAGAGTCAATCCTCTCTACAGCAGCACCCTGCCCTCCTTTTATATCTGCCTTGCTCCTCTTCCCACGAAAACATTGGCGGGAAGGGTTGCAACACAACGGCAAGTTTGAAGGGGGACAGGGGCACAGTCTATCCTGACAAAAGGTGGTCTTGGTCTGCAAAGCGATTATCCATGATGCGCCGGTGGGCTCAGTGGTGACCTCCTCCCTGCGCGTCCATCATCTTGGTCTTCTTTCACCGATCGGGCATCCTTTGGGGGTTGCTTTGGGAAACGGCCTGCTGGCCTTGCTCCCTTAGCGCAAAAGGGGAAATCCTCTCCATCCGCGCCTGCTGGCGCGACCTCTGTCGCCATTCGTTGCCGCGCGCGTCACCCACGCGGTGGACACAAGACCGCGCGACCGAGCCGAACAGCACCTGTCTTGCATACCTTCGGGAGGGTGCCTCAGGAGGCAACCTCAGGAGGCCGCCTCGCGAGAGGGCCTCACGAGGCTCTCGGTGAAGTCGTGGCTGAGTCTTGCGTGCCCGCTCCCTGAGCAGGGGACCTCGGGAGGCCAGAACCTCACGAGGGGTCTTGCTCGGGGTGCCCGCTGGTGGGCCACCTATTGGGCCTCCGCCAGGCGTTACATCCTGGGTCACAGGCGGACGGGCTGAGATACCCTGGGTTCCACGGGCCCGACACATCCAATGATATTTGTTCCATATTGTTAATGTTTACATTTTTATCCTATAAAATTAGTCACAATAAAGAGAAACGAAGGGCATCTCTCTCTCTCTCACTCTCTCCATCGCACACCCCCTCTATCTACGCCCTTTTCACGTACGCACACAAACTATCTCTCGGCCCTCTAAAAGTACGCCCCCATACACATTCACGTGTGACGGTCATTGTATTTCCAGCAAAAGCGCAATACGGTCTCTAGACTTTAGAATGCGCTCATTACGGTCAACATATACATTTTTTGGTGATTATACGGTCACTAGCTCACCGTACAGCTCCGTATTTTGATGGTGACACTGACGGTCATTGTATTTGAAATGAAAGCACGATACGGTAGGCATATACATTTTGTGGTGATTATACAATCACTCGCTCACCGTACAGCTACGTATTTTGTTGATGACATGATCAATTGACCAGTCAAACAGTCCACGTGGCACAATTAGTGTTGCATCAGAAGCACACATTATCTCTGTAACGTAGGGCCCACCTATCAGCGGTATAAGAAAGAAACAAATGGTAATAAATTAGTGCTCGATGGGGATTCGAAGTCGAGACCTCAGGTTTGTAGCCCGCGCGCGATAACCATAGCGGGCAGGGTCGCCTAGTGATGATATGCTGAGCCGGCCTTTTAATACACAGGAGCTACTGTGGTGAATACACACATTACACATGCGGACAAACACGCAAGCAATGCCCTCATGCATGCATGAAATACTCACACGTACACATGCACGCACGCAACACTCGCACGAACACACGCACTCAAGCATGCATGCAACACTCACACATAGACATGCACGCACGCAACACTCGCACGAACACACGCACACATGCATGCACACAGGACAAGACGCAACACACACGCTCATGCTCAAGTGCTCAACCTACACGTGCATACACACATATACACAGCCAGGGTGGTTCGCGCGCAAGGGCCAGTTCCGCGGGGTCGTAGGTTCGACCCCTCACGCGCCTGCGTAAATTCTTGTTTACCAACTGATAGGTGGGACCCGCAAGCCACATGGCCAGTTTGACCAGTCAACAGAGTGCCACGTAGACTTTTTGACCGGTCAACTGAGTGCAATTTGTAATTACGATTTTCACATCCGTATTGGGCCGGCGGGTTTCGGATGTTTAGCCCCACCTCACCATGTGAGGAGCTGGTCAACCGGCTTAAATAGCCTGGTCGTCCAGAAGCGATAAGCTGCAGTCATCATTGCACCCTTTGTTAAGGACATGAATTGTTAATAGTATTAATCTTCTCTGTGATATAAAGGCTGGTTGTAATGGCTAGTATCATAACTACTATCATGCATAGTACTCCCTTCGTTCCTAAATATGTTTATTATGATAGGGTATTGTCGTGGGAAAATGACGATCTATGGGATCGGGAGGATTTATCCAGGTTTGGGCCGCTTAGAGCGTAAAACCCTACTCCTGTTCTTGTGGTTGATTGAGTATGAGCTCAAAGGTTACAAGGAGCGCAGCTTGCCGGCAAGGTGCGCGGGAAGTGCAGCTACAGCATGTAATTCAACTAAGAGTCGACCATTCTAAGTGTAGCCATGGGCCTTCTTTTATAGGCCAAGGGGTTACCACAGTGGCTAATATGGTCACTTACAGGTTATGAATAGTGACTTGCACCGTCACCATGTCTATCTCCTAATGGGGTAAGACAAGCGCATTTAATGCACCATTAGGTGCTATGTCGGGGAGGCGAGGCTTTGGGCAAAAGATCTGTACCACTGGTCCTGGTGCCCTCCTGTTATCTTGACATGTCTCCTGGACGGGTGTCATTAAAGTTAATCCTTGCGTGGCATGCTGACACATGCCTTGGCCAGCTATGTTGACTGCGTGCCCGCTCGACACCTATCATACGTGCTTATCTAGCCGATGAAGAGGTGGAGCGGTAATGAGACAGAATGAGCCTGCAGGCGCGGAGCTTGCCGGGCCTTTTCTTGCTGGCAAGGAGCTTGCCGGCAACTAAATTCTTGGCCTTCACCTCGCCGGTACGAAGCTTGTCGGCAAGGGCATTGTTGATCTTCAGTAGTAGAATAGTACTTCTCAATGACCTGCCTTGAAGTCTTCTTCATGGTCTTGTTTAATCCAAGTTTTGAGTCACAGCAACCCTTCGGCAAGCCCTTACCATCAGGAAGGCTACAACTGCCTGTGCACAAGTCAGGGTACGAGGGCACCCATGCTTTAGTACACCGACAGGAGCCCCTGGGCTTGGGCCACACGCGCATGCGAGGTGTCGTTGGGCTGGGCCCAAACAGTGCACAGGAACACGTGGCAGAGGATAACTGTCATAATCTTCTCTGTTATCACGCCCCCATGATGCGCATTAAATGCGGGCGGGGGAGAGGTGGAATGGAATGGGCGTGGGGAGGTAGTGTGCCTGAAAAGCGCATCCACGTAGGACGGTAAAGGGCTAGCCCCCGCGCCTTCCCCATAAAAAGGAATCCGCGAAGGACGCTGCTCATTTACCCCCTTCTCCCAATCATGCCATCGCCGCCATCTTCTTCCTCGCGCAAGAGTAGAGAGCGCCCTTTGCTTCCGCCGCCATCGCACCGCGCCCCCGTCTGCATCCTGACCTGCCCTCCCCAAGGCAGCCATGGCTCCTAAGAGGAACCAGAACAAGCCGGAGAAGGCAATCGATCTCGACGCAGAGGCGAGGAAGGAGGAGCTAGCAACGGCGCAGAGAGATAATGTTACCTTTGCACCGGTGCTGGATCAGAGCGACCTGGTCAGTCGATACTCGATTATGTGGGGGAAGGAGACGACCGCCCACACCGCGCTAGAAGTTCTCCCCGGCTCCATCAGGCCTGGACCAGACAAGTACCCTTTCTTCGTCGTATATTTTTACTGCGGGCTTGTCCCCCCTTTATGTGAATTCTTTGTAGATATCATGTACGCCTACGGGTTCCGCCTCCTAGACTTCACCCCCAATGCCATGACTTGTATGGCCGTTTTTGCGCACATGTGCAAAAACTTTGTTGTGTTGTTGCCTAGTGTAGCCCTCTTTCGCCATTACTTCACCCCACGCATCAAAGCAGTTGCCCTCTCTAGCGGCATCACTTGGATCCCCAGGGACAGGAACGCCTACCTCCCGAGGCTGATTCACCGGAAGTGGAATGAGTGGTGCGGAGATTGGTGCCGGATCAAAGAAAAAGACTTCCCGGACTTCTGCCAGCCCAGGATGCTAAAGGTGGTGCACGGCGACGAATGGAGTTCTTTCGACGCTGACGACAAGAAGCTCACCATCGCCACTACACGTATCCTCCATCTCAAGGCTGCCGGCCTCACCATTGAAATGGTGGGGGCTAATTTTCTTTGTCGCCGCATCGCTCCTCTCCAGAACAAGGGCAGGCCCGCTTGGGACTACAAGAATGCGTGAAAGCACATTTGCTCCCTTGGTGGTTTTGGTAATTTATAACAACATATATCTCATTGAACTAATGTCCATTCAAGATAAAGATTTCAGGATATTCAATGATTGGCATGGCAAGGACTAGAGATGTGGACCCCTCAAAATGCTAAGGACATGGATTGGCAAAAGCTCAAGACTCTACATTTTTGTTAAGTGATCCAAGATCACATTGAGTCCATAGGAAAGCCAATACTATTAAAAGGGGATGAGGTGTTGCTTAATGGTCTTTTTGCTCAAGTGCTTAGTGACAGTGCTCCAAAACCTCAACCACTTTCACAATCCAAATATGTCCAAAACCTACATTCCAACTCGGCCCCACCAAAATTTCCTATCCGGAGCCATCGAGTTCATCTGGACTTAGCCACTGCCAAAACCCTAACAAATCTGTACTCGTTTCCAACTACTTCGGTCCCACCGAGTTTTGCAAATCGGTCTCACCGAGATGGCTTGCCAACTCTCTGTTGCCTTATTGCTTCACTTCGGTCCCACCGAGTTGATGCAATCGGTGCCACCGAGACGAGGTTTGCCCTAACCATTGCACATCGGTCTATCCGAGTTGTTCCAGTTGGTCCCACCGAGATTCCTAACATTCATATCTTTTACACAGTTCGGTGCCATCGAGATTTCTGATCGGTGCCACCGAGTTGGGTCAAAAGTGTGTAACAGTTGGATTTTGTGTGGAGGCTATATATACACCTCCACCCCTTCTTACTCAGTAAGGAGAGCCATCAAAACGTGCCTACACTTCCACCATACATTTTCTGAGAGAGAACCACCTACTCATGTGTTGAGATCAAGACATTCCATTCCAACCATTTGAACCTTGATTTCTAGCCTTTCCCAAGTTGCTTTCCACTCAAATCCTTCTTCCACCATAGCCAAATCTGTGAGGAGTTGTTTGAGTGTTGGGGAGACTATCATTTGAAGCACAAGAGCAAGGAGTTCATCAACAACACACCGTCTATTACCTTTTGGAGAGTGGTGTCTCCTAGATTGGTTAGGTGTCACTTGGGAGCTTCCGACATGATGTGGAGTTGAACCAAGGAGTTTGTAAGGGCAAGGAGATCGCCTACTTCGTGAAGATCTACCCCGAGTGAGGCTAGTCCTTCGTGGACGTAAGCCATGATGGAATAGACAAGGTTGCTTCTTCGTGGACACTTTGTGGGTGGAGCCCTCCATGGACTCGCGCAGCCGTTACCCTCCGTGGGTTGAAGTCTCCATCAGCGTGGACGTACGATAGCACCACCTATCGGAACCACGCCAAAAATCACCATGTCTTCATTGCGTTTGAAATCTCCGATCCCCTCATTTACTTACATGTGCAATTGTTTACTTTCCACGGCCACCCTCTTAGAATTGCATGTGTAGGGTGATGCTTGGCTTGTATACTTGCTAAAATCTGCCTACAGCTAAAATTGGGAAAAGGTTAGGTTTTTATTTGGTCAAGTAGTCTAATCACCCCCCTCTAGACATACTTTCGATCCTACAAGTGGTATCAGAGCTTTGGTCTCCATTGCTTTGGTTTCACAACCTAGGAGAGTATGGCGTCTTGTGAGGGTAATTATCACCGTAGAGGTCCATATTTTGATGGTACAAACTTTGCTAGTTGGAAACATAAGATGAAAATGCATATTCTTGGTCAAAACCCCGCCGTTTGGGCTATTGTTCGTGTTGGCTTGCAAGGTGAATTCATTGAGGATGGCAAGGAACCGGATCATGAAGCAACTGCAGAAGAATTGAAGATTGTGATAGCCTGGCATAATAGGGATGATAGACTACTCATATCAATAAGGAATTCCTTCTTTTCCGGGAGCCCATTCGGAAAGAACTCCAAAGTTAAGCATGCTCAGCTTGGAGTAATTTCAGGATGGGTGACCGACAGGGAACTTGAAACCGGGTGCGCATGAGTGAGGACAAAGTGCGTACGAAAGACTAGTATTGATCTGTGGGGCCAGTCTAGATCCCGCCAAGAGTAACGACCGCCGGCGGGTGTGTCCGGGGCGTTACAAGTTGGTATCAGAGCTGACACTCGCGGTTACACGGATGTTTGCGGACAGGTGCGCGGTCATGTTGTGCATGATGTTTGTGACCCGTCGTGGCACACGGCATGGCACATGTACCGGACTGGATGCACAGACGTATGTGCCAAGAGGGAACGTTCTTGTGGGCCGACGAGGACGTCGGTTCCTCTAAGTGGGGGTGTATGTGATAGCCTGGCATAATAGGGATGATGGACTACTCATATCAATAAGGAATTCCTTCTTTTCCGGGAGCCCATTCGGAAAGAACTCCAAAGTTAAGCGTGCTCAGCTTGGAGTAATTTCAGGATGGGTGACCGACCGGGAACTTGATCCCGGGTGTGCACGAGTGAGGACAAAGTGCGTAGGAAAGACTAGTATTGATTTGTGGGGCCAGTCTAGATCCCGCCAAGAGTAACGACCACCGGCAGGTGTGTCCGGGGCGTTACAAAGATGTTGCAATACAATGCTCAAGCTTGTGACATTTTCTTCAACGGTTTGTGTCCCGAGGAATTCAACAAAATCAGCCGCCTCGAGAATGCAAAGGAAATTTGGGATACTTTGGTTGATATGCATGAGGGTACCGAGTCCGTCAAGGAATCTAAGTTGGATGTGCTTCAAATTCAACTTGACAAGTTCAAGATGAAGGATGGTGAAGGAGTCGCTGAAATGTACTCTAGGCTTGCTCTCATCACAAATGAGATTGCCAGCTTAGGAAGTGAAGAGGTGACCGACAAATTCATCATCAAGAAGATCCTTTGAGCTTTGGATGGAAAATATGACATCGTTTGCACATTGATCCAAATGATGCCAAATTACAAAGACCTCAAGCCCACGGAAGTCATTGGAAGGATTGTTGCTCATGAAATGTCACTCAAGGACCAAGAGGAGCTACACAACAAATCAAGTGGTGCTTACAAAGCCTCAACCGATGCTCCAACAACTTCAAGTGACAAGCTAGTATCCAATGAAGAGATAAGCCTAATGGTGAAAAGATTCAACAAGTTCTACAAGAACAAAGGGAAAGAAAGAAGCTCTAGCTCAAGACACTATGAGAGAAGATCATCAAGTCGTGACCGAAATTGTTACAATTGTGGAAAACCCAGACACTATTCCAATGAGTGTATGGCTCCCTACAAGAAAAAAGACGAATCACCAAGAGGAAGACATAGAAGAGATGAATCACCTCACAAGGAGAGAAGGAGTAGAGATGATCGTTATGAATGAAGACACTCTCGAAGAAGCAAGGATTCAGAAAGGAAGGACACGTCATCAAAGAGCTACACAAGAAGAAGACATCAAGCTCATGTTGGTGAATGGGTTTCCGGCTCCGACTCCGACAACCACTCCGAGAGAAGTTATCACTCCAACTCCGACTATAGTCAAGATGAAGGTGTTGCCGGACTTGCTCTTGTGTCATCCAACTCCCATGATCTATTTGACTCACCAAATGAAGGAATTGGAAGATGCTTCATGGCAAAAGGCCCCAAGGTATCACACCCCGAGTATCTTGATTTCAATAGTGATGAAGATGATTTGCTTGGGGATGATGATTTACTTGTTGATAAGGCTAGTGATGTGAGCTATAATGAAAATGCTAGTAATCATGATAGTCAAGAGGAAACGAATGACAATGCTATGAAGGAAATTGAGCGTCTAACTAAAGAACTAAATGCTCTTAAGTTAGCTCATGAAACAACTCAAGAGGATCATAGAGAACTTCTAAGAACTCATGAGAAGCTACGCTTCGAGAAGCTAAATTTAGAGCAAGAGCATGAGTTTCTTAAAGCCATCAATGATGATCTGCGAAAGAAGAGTTCTTCATATCTTGCCAAACATTTACTCTTGTCTACCTTTATGCCACAAGTTAAACCTAAGCAAACTAGTAACAAGGATAAAAAGGGTTCTACCTCTAGTAGTAACAATAACAATGCTATATCCAATGTTGTTACTTCTAGTAGTTCTATTGATTCCACTAATGATTCTCTTAGCCAAGTTACACTTGAGCAAGAAAACAAACTATTGAAAGGAATTATAGAAAAAGGTGTCTACAAGAGCCTTGCCGGGAGTAAGCAATTTGAGGAAATTGTACGCAAGCAAGGAAGGCACCGGAAGAACCAAGGTGTTGGTTTTGAACGAAAGTTCAATGCCAATGGAGTTGAGTGGGAAGAAGATCAATACCCCAAGATGAAGTTTGTTCCTCAACAAGAGAAGTATGATCCTACTTCCTTCAAGGGAACACAAGCTCAAGCAGATCTTCCACCACAAGACCACAAGCTAAAAGGCAAGGACAAGCTTCAAGAAGAGTGTCGGAAGTCGGGCTCCGGGGACCCAAAGGTTCGAACACTGGGGTGAGCTCATTCTACTACTTCATCTCCTACCACGGCTAAGCAACGGCGAGGCTGTGGCGAGAGCGCACTAGGGAGGGACGGACTGGGGACTCGGCGATTTTACCCAGGTTCGGGCCACCTTGCGGTGTAAGACCCTACTCCTGCTTGGCTGGTATTGCTCTGGTGTGAGAGAGGTTACAAGGTTGAGGATGATCCCAAAAAAACTCTCCTCTACAATGGCTGCCCTACCCTTATATCGGCCTTGGTCCTCTTCCCCTTGAAAACTTAGGCGGAAAGGGTTGCCACACTTGGCGATTTCGAAAGGGGACAGGCGCTCAGGCTATCCTGACTAAAGGTGGTCTTCGTCTGCCAAAGTATGATCCATGACACGCTGGTGGGCTCGGTGATGACCTTCGCCCTGCGCGCCTGTCGTCTTGGTCTTCCTTCACCGCTCGGGCAACCTTTGGGGTTGCTTTGGGGAGTAGATAGCTGGCTCTGCCCCCTTAACACAAAAGAGGAAACCATCTTCATCCGCCCCTGCTGGCGCGGCCTCTGTCGCTGCTCGTCGTCACGCGCGTCACCCACGTGATGAGTCCCAGACCGCGCGGCACGCTGGATGTCCTACGTCTTGAGCTCCTGCGGGAGGGGGCCTCGTGAGGCCGCCTCGGAACGCCGCCTCGCGAGGCCATCTCGGGAAGCTGCCTCGCGACGCCACCTCAGGAGGCCGCCTCGGAGAGGACCTCGCGAGGCCATTGCCGGTGGTGCTGAGCCTGGCTCCCCGCTCCCTGAGGAAGGGGCCTCAGGAGGGGTCTTGATGAGATGCTCGGCGGAAATGGCCCGCTGGGCCCGCGCCAGGCGTTGCGCCCTGGGCCAAAGGCAGACGGGCCTGGATACCCCGGGTTCCATGGGCCCGACAGTAGCCCCCGGGCCCGCGGCGTGCACGTTCCTGCCTACTAAGGGGCGAAACGGCGCGGGCCCTAACCGCCTGTGGCCAGGCGCGACACGTGGCGCACGATGGGATGGGGGATGCCCCCACTTCCCCACGATGCCTCGGTAACCGCCGCGCTGACATAAATTCTGGCGCGGGCGACGCGAGGACATCATTGCCTCCCTTATACTCGCTGTTGCTCCAACTCCCAACACCGGAGAAGGCAGTGTGACGAGGGGAGTTCCGCGCTGTGTATAAAAGGGAGAGGGGAGAGCTGGAGCCCCCCACCCATCTTCTCGTTCCTCCAACTTCCTCTGTCTTCTTGCTAGAGCCGCCACGGAGATGGCGAGGGGGAGAGGGCATGGCCGTGCTTCTGCCGCCGCATCCCAGGTCCCACCCCGAGGGCGCGGGCGTTCCCCGACGGCTGCCGGCGCCGGGCCCAGCAATCGCTGGAGGGGCGCCGATCGAGGGCGCGGCGAGCGAGGCATGCGAGGCTGAGGCGGCCGCGGCGGAGCGGCCGCGCTTCCGCCCCAGGCGGGGAGCCACTCGGCAGAAGCGGTGCATGAGTTCATTGTGAACATGCACCGCAGCCCCTGCACCTGGCTCTGGCTCCCGGACTCCTTCGCGGCGGCGATGGTGGACCGCGCGCCCTATGCCTGTGGGTGCAGCCCAATGGCTGCTGGAACGGCCCCTCCTGTGTGGCGACGGAGCTCACCCCCTCGGGCTTCATGTTCCTGAGGCAGGGGTGGAAGTCGTTCGCCCTCGCCCGCGGCCTAAAGCGGGGGCACGTTCTCCACTTTAAGTACGATGGGGCCGCCACGCTCTTTGTGAAGATCTTTGGGTTCTCCGGTATCCGCCTGGAGTGCTGCGCGGAGAGCGAAGATGGCAGCTACAGCGGATCCTCCAGCGAGGACGACTCCTCCGGCGATGCTGCTCCCTACGGCGGGAGAGGAGGCAACGACGACTCCCCCCGCGTCAAGAGCGAGGGCGAGGACTCCGACTAGGCGTTCGCGGCGACGACTCCGGAGCCCCTGGCGGTGAGCACTGCTCGCTCGGTGACGGAGCCGCACCTACCTACGACGCCTTCTTGGGAACGCGCGCGGCGCTCCGCACTAGGGTCTCGGTGGAGACGGCGCCTCGTCTAGCCCTTTCTTTCTTTTTACCTTCCTGCAGTGAAATGATGTAGCCCCGCAGGGTCGTGAAAACAGTGTCCTATGTGTTTTGACTTAATGCTTCCGTGATACAGGATGTATGCATTCTCTCCCGAAGTCCTTTCGTGAGGCTGGCCTTCTTTTTCTTTGTTTGCCTCGGCGCTCTACGTCATCAGGACCCAGCCCCCGGGCGGGCCTCAGCCGTCGCTAGTATGTCCGGTCTCGATGCCGGGACAAGGCCAAGAGGTGAGGGGCACCGTGGGCTAGTGAGGGCTCCAGAGGCGCGATGCTCAGGGGGCCCCTCCTTTGGCGTGCAAGCGGCTCACGCAGAAGAAAAACGCTAGCACCCAGCGGAATCGCGAGGGGAGAAAACTTGAGTGACGGTAAGGGCGTTTCGCGAGATGGTCAGACTTAGCTCTGTACGAGGTAGTATGGTAGGCCGTCTCTTGCGGGGTGCGCCTTCCGAAGGTTCTTCTCGCGAGCTTTCTGGCCGCCAAGGGTTAGTTCCCGAGGCGGGGCCGCTGGCCTCCTGAGGTCCTGAGGGAGCTACCTCGCGAGATCTTTCAGGGGACCTTCTCCTGAGATAACTGCACGCAGATTACTTAACGACAGCGCGCGCTCATCGATTCGCTCGTGGGTATTACGCGAGGAGACAAGACACCAAGGACCTTGGTGGGGTGGCGTGCGCGGGAGCAGGCCCGCGAGCCAGAGCCCGGTGCTTGGGTTTGTCGGCGCTGCTGGGACTGACCCGAGCGCAGGCACCGTGTCCAGCCCCCACTCGCGTGAGGCTCATGAGGGAAGTTGAAAGCGCGCGAGGCCCATGTGGCAAGGGGAAAATGAAATGCCATGTGAGGAAAATGGAAACTTTACTGAAGCAAAAAAGCAATCCATTACATAACCAAATGAAGATGCGGCTGTCGTGTCCGGCACGGGTCAGCTTGAGGTTGGTGCAACCCATGGGGCGCCCTCAATTACACACCAAAATGGGAAAAGAGTGCTGCCGTGTCCGGCACGGGTCAGCTTGAGGTTGGTGCAGCCTGTGGGGCGCCCTCGGGTGAGTGTTTCGCTAGCACGGAGCATGGGGCTTCCACAGGGGTGTGGGTATGATCGCGGGTCGATCGTTCTGCCAGTGCGGAGCATGGGGCTTCCACTTGGGCGTGGGCGGGAGCTCTCGCGGGCCCATCAGGCGAACGCAATGAGAGGCTCTGGGGCGTGTACAGCCCCGTTTCGTTCGTACGCATGAGGGTCACGGGTAGAACTTGCGGAGGTGTTGGATGTTCCAGGCGTTAGGCACAGGAACTCCGTCCTCCGTCTCTAGCCGGGCTGAGCCGGGCCTGGAGACATGAGTAACCCGGAAAGGTCCTTCCCACATGGGTGAAAGTTTGTGAAGTCCCTCTCGGGAGAGGATCCTGCGCAGGACGAGGTCGCCAACCTCGAGAGTATGAGGGCGGACGCTGCGGCTGTGATAGCGACGCAAGGCCTGCTGGTACCTCGCGGCACGAAGGGCAGCCTGACAGCGGTCCTCCTCCAGGAGCAGCAGATCGGTCTCCCGCGAGCCATCCTGACGCGCCTCGTCGAAGGCAAGGACTCGCGGGGAGCCGTGCTTAAGCTCCAATGGGAGGACCGCTTCAGCGCCGTAGACGAGGAAGAAGGGTGTCTCACCGATAGGTTTGCTTGCTGTCGTGCGGATGGACCACAGGACGGACTGCAGCATGTCGAGCCAGCCCTTGTCGCAAGCCTCGAGTTTCTTCTTGAAGCTCCTTGTATTGAGGCCCTTGAGGACCTCGGTGTTGGCGCGCTCGGCCTGGCCATTGCTTCGCGGGTGCGCCACCGAGGCGTAGCAGATCTGTGTGCCGAGGCTGGCGCAGTAGGACTTGAAGAGGGCGCTTGTGAACTGGGAGCCGTTGTCGGTGACGATGCGGTTGGGAACTCCAAAGCGGCTCACGAGGCCCTTGATGAACTTGACGGCGGAGCCTGCCGGGATGGTGCGCACAAGCTCGACCTCTGCCGACTTGGTGAACTTGTCAATGGCGACGTAGAGGTAGCGGTACCCGCCGGCTGCGCGAGGGAAGGGCCCCAGGATGTCCAGCCCCTAGACCGCGAAGGTCCATGAGAGGGGAATCGTCTGGAGGCCCTGTGTCGGCTGGTGGATCTGCTTGGCGTGGAATTGGCAGGCCTCACAGGCTTGGACCAGTGCGGTAGCGTCGCGCAGCGCAGTGGGCCAGTAGAAGCCGCTGCGGAACACCTTGCCGACAAGGGTGCGTGACGAGGAGTGGTGGCCGCAGTCTCCTCCATGAATATCAGCGAGCAGCTCGCGCCCTTGTTCTTCGGAGATGCACCACAGCGAGATGCCAATGAGGCGCCTGCGGTACAGCTCGCCATCTTGTAGGCAGTAAGCGGTGGCCTGCCGGGCTACGCGCTCTGCTGCCGAGTCTTTCTCCGGGAGGGTGCCACGGAGTAAGTAAGCCTTGAACTCCGCGGCCCAGCTATCGGCCTGAGGCTCCAATGCCAGGAGCAGGCGGGCTCCTGAGGCCGGGCCGCAGTCTGGTGCACCCGTGGGTGGTGCGGGTGGGAGTTCCTCGCGAAGGAGCGCCGTGCTCGCGGCAGGAGGTGTGGCAGATGGCTTGAGGAGCCTTTCCTTGAAGACACCTGGGCTTTGGGGCTCGTGGCGTGATGCTCGTTTGGCGATGTCGTCGGCTTCTTTGTTGCCGCCGTGGGGGACGTGCAGCAGCTCCAGGCCAAGAAAACGCTTCTCAAGTTTGCGTACCTCTTCTAGGTAGGCGGCCATGTGTTCGTCCTTGGGCTTATTGCTTTTGTTGGAGAAGTTAACGAGGAGTTGCGAATCACCCTTGATAGTCAGACGCTTGATGCCTAGTGCGAATGCGGCCTTGAGGCCAGCGATGAGGCCCTCATATTCTGCGATGTTGTTGGAGACCTTGTCGGTGTGCCTGAAGCAGAGTTGTACGGCGTAGTAGAGCATGTCTCCTTTTGGCGAGGTGAGCATGACCCCAGCCCCCGCGCCCTATCGGGACAAGGCGCCGTCGAAGTGCATGGTCCATCCGCCAGGCGCCTCGTCCCCTGGCAGGAGGGACTGAGCCTCACAAGGCTCGTCCTCGTGCGTGTCTGTCCATTCCGCCACGAAGTCGGCCAGAGCCGCGCCTTTGATGACTCTGGTGGTGGAGAACTCCAACTGGAAGGCTTGCAGCTCGATGTTCCACTCGGCGACGCGGCCCGCGGCGCTGGGGCTGCGAAGGACTTGCTCCAAGGGGTAGGAGGAAATGACCTTGATGGGATGACCCTGAAAGTAGTGGCGCAGCTTCCTGGAGGCTATGAGGAGCGCGAGGAGGAGCTTCTGCTGCATGGGGTAACGTTCGCGTGCGTCCCTTAGCACAGTGCTGACGAAGTACACTGGGTGCTCGACGAGGCGTGTAGTTGCTACGACAGCTTGCTCTTCAGACTCTTTGGGAGGCTCGGAAGGCTCGGGAACCTTACGAGGCTCAGGAGGCTCGCGAGGCTCGGAAGGTCCGAGAACCTCACGAGGCTCGGGAGGCTCGCGAGTCTCGGAAGGCCCAGGAACCTCACGAGGCTCAGGAGGCTCCTGAGCCTAAAGGGGCGCCGAGGGTTTTTCCTTGGCACAGACGCGCTCCTCCCGCGCTGCCACTAGCGCCGCACTGGCCGTCTGGGGGGTGGCTGCCAAGTACAGGAGCAAGGGCTCCCGAGAGCGTGGCTCATGAGGTACCTCTTGAGGGCTTCAAAGGCGGCGTCTGCCTCAGGAGTCCACTTGAAGGAGCCGGACCTCTTCAGGAGCTTGAAGAAGGGCAGGGCTCGCTCGCCAAACTTGGAGATGAAATGCCCTAGGGAGGCCATACACCCCGCCAGGCGCTGCATTTCCTTGAGGGTCCGGGGGGATGCATTTTCTCGATGGCCTTGATCTTCTCAGGGTTGGCCTCGATGTCGCGGTGCGAGACTAGGAAGCCGAGGAGCTTGCCGGAGGGGACTCGGAAGATGCATTTCTCCGGGTTGAGCTTGAGGTTAACTTTACGCAGGTTGGCAAATGTTTCCTGGAGGTCCGGGATGAGGGATCCAGCCTCGCCGGATTTGACCACAATGTCGTCGACGTAGGCCTCCGCGTTCCTCCCCATATGATGCCCTAGAGTGATGAGCATTAGCTGCTAGAAGGTGGCGCCCGCGCTCCTTAAACCGAAGGGCATGCAGACATAGCAATACACGCCGCAGGGGGTGATGAAGTCCGTCCACTCCACATCTTCGGCCGCCATTTTGATCTGATGGTAGCCTGAGAAGGCATCCAGGAAGCATAGCAAATCGCACCCGGTGGTGGAATCCACGATCTGATCGATGCGTGGCAGCGGGAATGGATCTTGAGGGCAGAACTTGTTGAGGCTAGTGAAGTCGATGCACATGCGCTCCTTGCCGCCCTTCTTGGGGACGACGACTGGGTTGGCGAGCCACTCGGGATGGCGCACCTCACGAATGACCCCGGCTTCTTGGAGCTTTTGAACTTCCTTGACGATGAACTCTTGCTTCTCTGGCGCCTGGCGCCGTGCTTTCTGCTTGACTGGGCGTGCATTGGGGCACACTGCTAAGTGGTGCTCGATCACCTCCCTCGGCACACCGGACAAGTCAGATGCTTTCCAGGCGAAAACATCCGAGTTTGCCCGAAGGAAGGTTACGAGCGCGCTTTCCTATGCAGGAGGAAGGCTTGTGCCGATGGTGAAGGTAGGGCCGGAGCCGCTGCTGTTCACCGACACCTTCTTCGTCTCGGCGCGGTCCTGAGAGAACTGCTGCTTCTTCTTCGTGGGCGCGGCCTCAGAAGGCTCGGCCGGGTGCGCGACAGCGGCAGCCTTGTAGGCGCGCTCAAGGGTGTGGCCGCGTCCTTCTCGTTGCAGGCGACGGTGATGATGCCACTGCAGTCGGGCATCTTGAGGACGTTGTAGGCGTGATGGGTGGCCGCCATGAATTTGGTGAGAGCCGGGTAGCCCAGGATGGCGTTGTAAGCCAGGCCGATGTGCGCCACGTCGATGTTGATGAGCTCGGTGTGGTAGTTCTTGCGGGTGCCGAAGGTGACGGGGAGGCACACTTGCCCCAGTGGGATGGTGGAGCCATCAATCACTCCGGAGAAGGGCCTGGTCGGCATCATCTGGTCGTAGGGCACCTGCAGCGTCTTGAAGGTCTCAATGGAGAGCAGATTGAGGCCGGCACCCCCGTCAATGAGGGTCTTGGTGATCGCGACGTTGCTGATGGTGGGACTGCACATCATGGGGAGCATGCCTACGGAGGCCATGGACTTGGGGTGGTCCTTGGAGTCGAAGGTGATGGCGTACTGCGACCACTTGAGGGGCCGTGAGGCCTTAGGAGGGCGGCATACACCTCGCGGGAGAGTTGCTTGAAGTGGCATATGGACGCGTGGGCTTGGGATCCGCCAAGGATGCAGGCGACCGCGCGAGGCTCCTGGTAGCCCCCAGCGCCCTCGTCAAGCTGGTTGACGTCGTTCCTCCGGGGTGGTGATGGCAGCGGCGGGAGAGCGGCGTTGGTCTGAGGATTCGCCTCGCGAGGCTGGTCGCGCCAGGCGGCCTCACGAGGCTGGTCGCGCCAGCCCTGGCGGTAGTTGCCATTACTGTTGCAGCTGTCCCAGCGGTTGCCGCCGCGGCCACCTCCACGGCCGGCGCCGCGGCCATTGCGGTCGTCACGGTGGCTCTGGCGCTCGTCGCGGAACAGCTTGAGCTCCTGACAGTCTTCGGTGCTGTGGGAGCGGACGTTGTGGAAAGCGCAGAGTGGCCGGCTTTCCTTCCTGGGCTCGTCGTGGTCGCGGGCGCGCTTCTGCTCGGGCTCCGCCGCAAGCGCGGCAGGGCCCTTGCGCTTGACGTCCTTGCTCTTGGCCTTGGCGGCGTCGAGCGCAGCGTCGGGGTCGTTGTGGACGAAGAGGCGGCCCTCTTCAGCCTTGGTGCACTTGTTGGCGAGGTGGAGCAGCTCGAGCACGGAGTCGAGCTCACCGTTGATGGCGAGCTTCTCGCGCATCTTAACGTCCATGACGCCGGTGGAGAACGCGGAGATGACGGCCGCGTCGGAGGCGCGCGGAATCTTGTTGCGCACCTGACTGAAGCGCTGGATGTACTTGCGGAGGGTCTCGTCTGGGCGCTGCCGAACACGCCGCAGGTCGTTGATGGTGAGGGAGCGGTCCTGTGTGCCCTTGAAGTTGGCGATGAACTGGCTGTAGAGCTCGGCCCATGATGAGATGGAAGCCTCGGGGAGGTTCATGAGCCAGGAGCGCGGGCCGTCCTTGAGGGCCATGGGGCACCAGTTCGCCATGACCTTGTCGTCGCCGTTCGCCGCCTCGACGCTCAGCGCGTAGAGCTGGAGGAACTCCGTGTGGTTGGGGGTGCCGTCGTAGCGCGGAGGCAGCTCAGGCTTGAATTTCACGGGCGAGACCACGCGACGCAGCTCGCGGGTGAAGGCATGGCAGCCCACGCCGCTCGAGGGGACGCCGCCAGCGAGGGCGGCGCGGTTCTGGCGCCTGGCCACTGCAACGTCCTGAACGGCCTGATCCTGGCGCTGGCGCTGCCGCTCGAGGAGCACTCGCGCGTCGGGGGGCGCGCGACGGACGATCTGGCAGCTGGGCTCGTCGTGGCCTGGCGAGGACGCACCGCGAGACGGCTCGTGAACCCGCGCGCTGCGCTGGGGCCCGTCGCGCTCGTCGCGCAGAGGAGGCGGCGGGGGAGCACCATGCGCTAGGTCTCCGGCGCGAGACGGCGGAGGGCGAAGCGAGTGCGAAGGCGCCGGAATGTCTCCCACGGCTTTGACGAGCTCGGTGATGCGGCCAAGCCAGGCGTCGTAGCCGGCGTCAGCCGGACGGTAGCGGAGCAGCTCACGCGCCATGAGCAGCGCGGCCTGCGGGTTCGGCGGCCCGCGGTGGGCGAGGGAGGAGGTCGTGGCGGTGTGGCCGTTCGCCTCCACGGAGGGGTGCAGGGAGGAGTCCTGCTACTCGCGGGCAGCGGGGTCGGTGGCGGCCGCAGCTTCGGCTTCGGGACGGCAGCGATTCCCGCGGGCCACCGGCTCCATCTGAGCGACACGGCCGGCCCTACGCTCGGCGCGCTCGCGGCGTGCGTCGGCCATGGGGTTGATGGAGATGAGGGCGGAGCAGAAGAATAGTAGCGCCCCCCTACCTGGCGCGCCAAATGTCGGAAGTCGGGTTCCGGGGACCCAAAGGTTCGAACCCTGGGGTGAGCTCATTCTACTACTTCATCTCCTACCATGGCTAAGCAACGGCGAGGCAGCGGCGAGAGCGCACTAGCGAGGGACGGAGCGGGGACTCGGCGATTTTACCTAGGTTCGGGCCACCTTGCGGTGTAAGACCCTACTCCTGCTTGGCTGGTATTGCTCTGGTGTGAGAGAGGTTACAAGGTTGAGGATGATCCCAAAAAAACTCTCCTCTACAATGGCTACCCTGCCCTTATATCGGCCTTGGTCCTCTTCCCCTTGAAAAGTTAGGCGGGAAGGGTTGCCACACTTGGCGATTTCGAAAGGGGACAGGCGCTCAGGCTATCCTGACTAAAGGTGGTCTTCGCCTGCCAAAGTATGATCCATGACGCGCCGGTGGGCTCGGTGATGACCTCCGCCCTGCGCGCCCGTCGTCTTGGTCTTCCTTCACCGCTCGGGCAACCTTTGGGGTTGCATTGGGGAGTAGATAGCTGGCTCTGCTCCCTTAACACAAAAGAGGAAACCATCTTCATCCGCGCCTGCTGGCGCGGCCTCTGTCGCTGCTCATCGTCGCGCGCGTCACCCACATGATGAGTCCCAGACCACGTGGCATGCCGGACGTCCTACGTCTTGAGCTCCTGCGGGAAGGGGCCTTGGGAGGCCGCCTCGAAACGCCGCCTCGCGAGGCCATCTCGGGAAGCCGCCTCGCGACGCCACCTCAGGAGGCCGCCTCGGAGAGGACCTCGCGAGTCCGTTGCCGGTGGTGCTGAGCCTGGCTCCCCGCTCCCTGAGGAAGGGGCCTCAGGAGGGGTCTTGATGAGATGCTCGGCGGAAATGGCCCGCTGGGCCCGCGCCAGGCGTTGCGCCCTGGGCCAAAGGCAGACGGGCCTGGATACCCCGGGTTCCATGGGCCCGACAAAGAGATTGATTCATTTGAAGAAGCACCTCAAGCCTTGGTCAAGTGGGTTCCCAAGACTTCATCAAGTGCTACTACAACTCCAAGGATTCCCATCAAGTTGATGTGGGTCCAAAAGAAGAAGAACTAGAAAGTTCTTGAGGGTGACTCCGCCAACAAACTTCACTCACATTCATTTATGGCAAGAACTTCCGCAACTAACTTTCACATCTTGCACTAGTTCATGGAGTCACAAACCCTCTTGTTGGTGAGACAAGGGACAAGGTAGTCATTGCATTCATGGACATCATCATATGTGTATTTCACTCTATGTCTATGGATATCCTTGTATGTTCCTTGTGTGGGACTAACCCATGTAGGTATTGAAAGCACAAAACTCCAAAGGATTGCTCCCAAGTCTTGATGGTCTACATCAACATTGAGCATCCACATCTTCAACATCTACATGAAGTCATCATCGACAAAAACCAAGGTTAGTTCATCCCTCTTTGGGGGGATATCATATCTAGGGGGAGATTTCCTCCAAGACTTGAGCTAAAGCAACTCTAATGGTGTGAACACATCAATGCTTTATGTAAAAGTGGCAACCCCACTTGTGCTTAAACGATGAGTATGCCCTATGATCAAATGTTCTCATTTGACTCCTAAGTCAATATACTCATATATAGATGACCTAGTCATCGCCATTGCTTGATAGATGCTAGAATTGGTTGTGCATGTTTGACACATATTTCATTTGCTATCTTATTGTGTGAGCATGTTGGTTTGCATGTTTTCTTCATTCGAGGACATCCATTTGTTGTTTTGATTGTCTTGGTTTTTCTGGCCAAGTGGATGAACAAGAATGCCTAAGTACCTTCTCTAGCTATCTATGCTTTCTTGTCTCAAATTCTATTCTTGCTACATCACAAAAATTGAACAAGTCATTTTCGGACCCTCCGGGTGAGGCGCACTCGGAGTCACCGATCTGAAAGGGCTGAACCTCCAAAACCTTCTTTATGCATTTCGGCTAGACCAATCCACTCAAACTCGGTCAAACCGAAATCATTTAGATTGCTCTAGGTTTCAATCTCCGTGTCACCGAGTTGAACCGTTTCGGCGTCACCGATGTGCTATACTGCTTGCAGTTACACATATCGATGCCACCGAGTTGTTCAACTCAGAGCCACCGACAGCTCGTGGGTATATATATCTGGCGAGACCGTACGGTTGAAAATTCTCAACCCCCTACGACCTCGCGTCCCAAAGCTACCGTCGCTCTCGTCTACAGACTTCTTCGTTGCGTCGAGCGAGCTTTCGCCGCCGGAATCCGTCGCCGTCAACGGGAATCTACCCCGCCATTGCCGACGTAGAGGATCTCTACCAAGTTAGGGTGAGATTTGACCCCCTCCGTGTTCCTCTTTCCGATTCTATACACGGATGGATTGCCATTATTCTTGCAAGAGATTGCCATGCTTATTCCACCTATAAAATTCCTTAGGTTAGATTCGAGCAAAAAATTTAGGTTTAAGTTTCCGCCGTAAGCATCTCGGACCGACCGAATTGAGATTTTCGGAGTCACCGATTTGGCCCCAAGCCATTGCACTAGTACATCTCGGTGCCACCGAGAAGTACCAATCGGTGAGACCGAAAGTAACGTTTCAGTGAAACCCTAGCATCTCGGACTCACCGAACCACATCTCGGTCTGACCGAAATGGTGTGTTTAGTTTCTGTTGAGTGCTTTGGTATCACCGAGATTATCAACTCGGTGGATCCGAAATGCCTTCTTTGAAAACTTGAAACTAAGATTTGAACTCAATTTTCATAAAAAATGTCTGATTTTTGTGATGACTCATCTACTCTGCCCATACCCATCTATTCATAGGGTCAGCTTTTCAAGATGTCAGATGCCAGCGATAGCCAGAATGTCTCAGAAGCACACTCTGATCTCAGTTCAGGCACTAGCCCTGAGGGCAGCTACTATGAGGGAGAGAGGAGTTCTCCAGAATTGCCCAAAGCAGCTACTAGGGCAAGGAAGAATAGAACCTCAGATGATGAGGATGAGGACTTTTTGCTAGTGAAGCAACATCAAAGAAGAAGAGAGTTGTGCTTGCAAAGGATTATAGCACCAAACCATCTGCTAGAACCAAAGAGAAGACAGCAGTGAAGAAAGTTACTAAGGAAACTATGACATTCACACTTGAGGAACCAAGTGATGCAGAGGCAGCTGCTGCAGGAAAGAAGAAGAGGCCAAGGAAAACTGTTGCTTGTGTTCTAGGCAAGCCCTCCATGGATGACGAAGAGGAAGAGGAGGAGCCAGCAGCTGATGCACCTCCCGCCAAGACTCAGAAGCTCATGTCTGATGCTTTGAGGTCTGCTGCTCCCACCAAGTCCAAGCCCAAAGCTTCAACACCCAAGAGATCCACAAGAAACATCCCTGCTACTGAGAAGAACAAGGCCCCAGTGCCTGAAGTTGATGCTAATGAGGAGCCACTAGTGCTCAGAAAGTTGAAACCCAAGATTCGAGATCATGACAATGCTCATCTAGTTGCAGAAAACATGATGCTCAGGAAGGATAAAGGACTGTGTCAGTGGAGATTGTCAGATCCATATGTTGCAAGGAGAAGAACTGCTTGTGATTACTGCTTTCACACTCGAGAACAACAAGATTTCTATGAGACGGTGCTGCTTGACAAGAAACCCATTGTCAGTGATATGAAGTGGGTGGATTGGAAATACATTGATGGAAATGAAGACTATTTCCCCCATGTTCATGAAAGCTTCAGAATTGCTAGTGTTGATGATTTTGTTGGACAGAAGCTTACCAAATGGAATGATGAGATGATCATGCAATTTTATTCGACTGCACACTTTTATCCAGATGGTAGAGTTGTGTGGATGACTAAGGGATCCAAATACCAGTCAACCATCTCTGAGTGGGCTGTTCTTCTTGGTGCTCCAAAGGAAGAAGATGATGACATTGATATATATGCCAAGCTCAAGATGGACCACAATTCCATGGCTAACATGTATATAGCAATTCCTGAGAAAAACATTGAGTCTCACAAGCTAGGTTTAGTGAAGCACTTTCTACCTGGTTTGGCCACCACCAACACAATCTTGAGGTACACTCTGTTGCCCAAGTCTGGAGATGACAAGATGATACGTGGCCACTCCATCAACCTGCTGCACTTGTTTGACACACCACAGAAGTTCAAAGTCATGAGCCTTATTGTTGAAACTATCAAGAGAACCGCAGCTGACCAGAAGAGATCTTGCGGATATGCTCCACACATTCAGATGCTCATCAGCTCCAAGGTTGGAACGAGCACTTATCTTCTTGATCGTGAGCATCTCCCATTGCGTCCAGAGTTCGAGGACAATGTAGTTGTGATGGACCCTTCACACCCTACATCTGCCCAAGCTCAAGAGAGAATCCGGGCAGCTGAGGCAGCAAAAGAAGCTCAGGAGGCATCTGCTCCCAATGCACCTATTGCTAACCTAAAGACAAAGAATGATCAAATGACTTATCTGCTGGAAGCCACCCTGAGGATTGAGTGAAGTCTGGCCAGCCTCACCAAGAACCAGGCTAGCCTAGAGCGGATAGTCGAGACAAAGATTCATGATCTTGATGTGAAGATCACTGAGGTTCAGACTATTATGGAGAAGCTGAAAGATGATGTTGATGCAGCCAGGGCTGCTACTGATGATAGTGGAGATGACAGACCGCCGACTGAGAGATTCCAGACAGTGCCCAGGGCATCCAGGTCTGCTGCAGTGCCTGTTGCAGATACGAGGACTATAGTCTCTGCACCTGCTGCTGCTGCTACAGTGCCACCTCCAGTCTCTACTCCACCAGCCCAGCAGACGTCAGCTGAAGCCTTTGCGGATGCACTTCTGTCACCGCCATCTACGCACACCGGAGCTGCCAGCAGGAGATCACCTTCAGGAGCTGCCGAGGATCATGCCTAGAGAGACGCATAGTCCTATACCTATTCAAACTTTTTGGTACTTGTTGCCAAAGGGAGATAATTTGTATAGATCATTAGGCTACGAGAGAGAATGTCTTGCTTTTGCTCGTCGTTTTCTTGAGTTTCTGCTACTTTTTCTATGTGCTTTGATGTGTGTGAGATACTTTGATCATTATGTTTGTGAGATACTATGTGTGTGATTGATCATACCATGCTTCATGTGATGCTTAATGCTTATCCTTATCATTATCTTGTATGATCATTCAATTGTATTTTTGGTGATGCGTGCTTACTATTCCATTCATATCATTTTGTGCGCTCCACCAAGTCATATGTGACATGGAAGAGTGACCCATGATCCTAATCGATTGTGCATTTGCATTCAAACGCAAATTATTAATAATGCACAAATTTAGGGGGAGCTCTTGCTTATCACATACTTCTTAAAGCGACGATGTACTTCATTCATTTAATCATTTGTCGAAGCTTTGATCTATATTTTGTCATCGATTACCAAAAAGGGGGAAATTGAAAGCACATTTGCTCCCTTGGTGGTTTTGGTAATTTATAACAACATATATCTCATTGAACTAATGTCCATTCAACTTAAAGATTTCAGGATGTTCAATGATTGGCATGGCAAGGACTAGAGATGTGGACCCCTCAAAATGCTAAGGACATGGATTGGCAAAAGCTCAAGACTCTACACTTTTGTTAAGTGATCCAAGATCACATTGAGTCCATAGGAAAGCCAATACTATTAAAAGGGGATGAGGTGTTGCTTAATGGTCTTTTTGTTCAAGTGCTTAGTGACAGTGCTCCAAAACCCTCAACCACTTTCTCCATCCAAATATGTCCCAAACCTACATTCCAACTCGGCCCCACCGAAATGTACTATCCGGAGCCACATAGTTCATCTGGACTTAGCCACTGCCAAAACCCTAACAAATCGGATCCACCGATATGGATCTCGGTCCCACCGAGATGGCCTTGCCAACTCTCTATAATCGTGTGCAATTACTTCGATGCCACCGAGTTTTGCAAATCGGTCTCACCGAGATGGCTTGCCAACTCTCTGTTGCCTTATTGCTTTACTTCGGTCCCACCGAGTTGATGCAATTGGTGCCACCGAGACAAGGTTTGCCAACCATTGCACATCTGTCTATCCGAGTTGTTCCAGTTGGTCCCACTGAGATTTCTAACGTTCATATCTTTTACACAGTTCGGTGCCACCGAGATTTCTGATCGGTGCCACCGAGTTGGGTCAAAAGTGTGTAACGGTTGGATTTTGTGTGGAGGCTATATATACCCCTCCACCCCTTCTTACTCAGTAAGGAGAGCCATCAGAACGTGCCTACACTTCCACCATACATTTTCTGAGAGAGAACCACCTACTCATGTGTTGAGATCAAGACATTCCATTCCAACCATTTGAACCTTGATTTCTAGCCTTTCCCAAGTTGCTTTCCACTCAAATCCTTCTTCCACCACAGCCAAATCTGTGAGGAGTTGTTTGAGTGTTGGGGAGACTATCATTTGAAGCACAAGAGCAAGGAGTTCTTCAACAACACACTGTCTATTACCTTTTGGAGACTGGTGTCTCCTAGATTGGTTAGGTGTCACTTGGGAGCCTCCGACATGATGTGGAGTTGAACCAAGGAGTTTGTAAGGGCAAGGAGATCGCCTACTTCGTGAAGATCTACCCCATGTGAGGCTAGTCCTTTGTGGACGTAAGCTATGATGGAATAGACAAGGTTGCTTCTTCGTGGACCCTTCGTGGGTGGAGCCCTCCATGGACTCGCGCAGCCGTTACCCTCCGTGGGTTGAAGTCTCCATCAACGTGGACGTACGATAGCACCACCTATCGGAACCACGCCAAAAATCACCGTGTCTTCATTGCGTTTGAAATCTCCAATCCCCTCCTTTACTTACATGTGCAATTGTTTACTTTCCGCTGCCACACTCCTAGAATTGCATGTGTAGGGTGATGCTTGACTTGTATACTTGCTAAAATCTGCCTACAACTAAAATTGGGAAAAGGTTAGGTTTTTATTTGGTGAAGTAGTCTAATCACCCCACCTCTAGACATACTTTCGATCCTACAATGCGGCAGACATCATGCGGGTGCAGACCGGAATACATGCCAACTTGATGGTGCTGCAGCACCGGGCCCTCCGTGAGCAGCTCTTCCGCACCTCCGGCAACTTCAAGATGTCGACAAGCGTGGTGCCCTTGTGCAACAACTCCGCCAGGGACTCCGTCATTGCGATCATGCCATCCTGCAATGCCCATGGCATCAAAGCGCTTTGGCAGGAGCCGCCCGAAGAAGCGGTACAGGAGTGGTTTGATACCCTGGTGGAGAGACCCGTCAGGGAGGAGAAAGACCTCGTCCGCGACACCACCCCCAAAGAGTTGGCGCACATCGCCAATAGGGTAGTAGAGGCGGGACTTGCTGAAGGTGCCAGCGGTTCTGGGTCTGTGGCAGCTGATGCCGATGAGGAGACCGACGATGAAGCGGCAGAGGAGCCGCTGGAGGGGCTTGCCAGAGGGCAAGAGGAGCCTGCCGGGGAGCAAGGCGAGGAGGTCGCCGAAGGGCAGGTGCAAAGGGAGCCCCCTGAGCCTCTTCAGGTGACGAAGCAGACGACAAGGAGGCAGCCGGCAAGGCTACCGGGCGGCGAGGATCTCGACACCAGGCCCCTCAACAGCAGCGAGTGCGGCGTACCTCTACGAGGAAAACCACCGTATTGGCTACCGGATGAGGCAGGTCTTCTTAACTCGCCGTGTCCGCGGCGACCAAGCGGGCTAGGACTCCCACTCTGCCCCCCTCCTCCAGCACCAGGCCCAAGAGTTTGTGTGACCTCTCCATCCTTAGCGACGAGGAGGAGGAGGAAGAATAGTACATATCTCCATCAACTTCCGTCAATCTTTGATTTCTTATTATTGTTAATCTGACTTGCCTTGTCTCGCCTTGATTTGATAGTGATGGGGACACCTTGATGCAGAGGATGGCCAAGAGGGCGAGGACTGCGATAGAGGATGAGACGGCAACAAGCACGGCTCCAGGTGATGATGTCGTGGACATCAGCCTGGACCGCAGCCCCCAGCGTGAGGCCACTATCGAATTTCCTTTGGCAAGTGCTGGTGTCGAGATGTTTACCGCTAACATCGGCACGGGAGCAGGAGAAGAACACCGCGAGGAGGAGCGCCCGGAGGCAGATCCAACTGGGGCGTCTCCATCAACCGCTTCTCCGGTAAGCGGCTCTCCGGCAAGGACCTCCACAGACGAGCCCGTTCGCACTGACGAAGTGCCGGCGACCGAGGCCACCGACAACCAGGCGAAGACAACCGAGGTTGTCGGAGAGGAGACTGTCCCCCCTCAACAGTCTCAGTCTGGTAAGCCTTCCGCTGTTGATTATCTTTCTCTCTTAATATTCTTTTTTGTTTTCTTCAAGTTGATCTGAGTCTTGGTTTTCTCTCTTCTCCATCCTTTCAGATCTTCCTTTATCTGACGAAATGGACATCGATTCCACCATTGAGGAGATCGCGAGGGACGCCACTTATGAGGCCAGCAACATTGCTGCCGGTGAGGCCGTCACGGGGCCTAATGAGGAGGCCGCCAAGACCCTCACGAAGAGGCCGCCAAGGACGCTGCCGAGGAGGGCGACAACAATAGTGCTGAGGCCACTGGAGACATCTCTGTCCCAGGAGCGCCAAGCGCTGACTCGGCCATGAGGGCGATCCTGACCGGCAAGGCGGCCACAGACGATCACTGTCAGACACCTGAAGAGCCCTTCTCGAGCAAGTATCTGAAGGTTGGCGACAACTTGTTCGTCAGCCTTCTTGGGACGTCAAGCATCAGGGTGCCCATGGGGGGAGAAGCCTTGGACAATGAGATTATTGCCACCGCTGGGCTCGAGGTCATCGATGAACCGCACGCCAGCAACAGCAAGACCAAAGAATAGTAGCTCCTCAAGGCTATGGGTGTGAACTTCCAGAAGCTTCAAGCATGCCTCCTCAGCCGCACCGAGAGGTTGGATTCCAAGGCTGCCGTCCTTGACAAGGTAGAGGAGGAGTTCAAGAAGCGGGTGGAAGAAACACAGATCTGGTATGCAGAATGCCTCCAGGACCTCCAAGAACAGTACAACTAGCTCGCCAAGGCCAAGGAAGAATTTGTCTTGGAAAAGGCTGAGGTTGACAAGGCGCATGAGGAAGTTGTGCAGAAGGTAGCGGCAACAGAAGGTAGCGGCAACGCTTATGAAGAAGAGCTTGCCGCTCGTGAAGCGGAGCTTCCCACCACGCTTCGCGGCAACGATAATGAGATCCAGGCCCTCGTCTCAGGGCAAACCCAGGAGCTGGAGTGCAAGCACAAGGAAGCCATCGAGGCTCAAGCTACAGAGCATGCCAAAAAGATCAAGGAGGCCATCGATGCAGCCGAAGCCACAGAGGTCGCCAAGACTGAGCTGGAAGGCAAGGTGTAGGCGCTCGAGGCAAATATCGCAACCAATGGCAAGGAGATCTTGGCGCTCAAAGCAGAGCCAGAGAAGGAAACTCACACCTTGGCGGAGCTACAAACTTCAGTGTCCGCCAAGAGCCAAGAGCTCACCAAGGCCAACGATACCATCGAGGATCACAAGATGAAGCTGACCGCCCTGGAGAAGTCTCTTGATGAAGCCAAGAAGCGCGAGAAGATCTTGATGAAGGACCTCCAAGATGAGAAGGACTTGGTCACGAGCACCGCCAGAACTTTCAATGAGCTCAAGGACGCCTTCAAGCTTTGGGCTGACCGTCTCGTGGTTGCCGCGGAGAGCATTTCTACATAGCTGTCCACCATGGGCTTACCGGAATACCACTACTCCCCCGCCGAAGGGGACACTGCCAGCGCCAGGCTCACTATCTTCTTCGAAAGCTTGATTGAGGCGCTGGAGAAGCATCACGGGACTCGAGCTGCATACCTTGCAAGCGAATCCTGCAAGCTTTGTCGGGATGTCCTCTTCAAGGTACTCGTCAAAGTGGTGTACCGGAACCCAGGCATTGATCTCTCCAAGGTTTTTTCCAGTCTGCCGCGGGGAGCCAACACCAGGACCGCCGAAGAGCTCATCACGCCCATCGCCGAAAGGGTTGGCCAGATTCCCAGGACAGAGGGTGGAGTTACCCAATAATCTTGTAGCCATATCTTGTCACACGCATGATCATGTAAAAGACTGATTTATCTTAAATTAGATCTGCACTATGTTTTGATGTAATATAACTTGTGTTTTGAATAGATGTATGCATGATATTCCCTTGTCTTATTCTGTCTTTGTATGATTTTTGTACCCTACACTTGCCAGAAACTTGCCGGTGCGCGCACTCTTGCCACGAGCGCTTGAGGAACGGGTCCTTAGCAGCTTGCCGGAAGTGCCGCTACCGGCAAGGATACACTTGACTATCACAACGTAGCCACTTAAGTTGTTGAGCGGACTCGAAACAAAGTTAGGGCGTAGCTGATCACGACAATGTACCTTAGCATGCAGGTTTCTCATACAAAGGCTAAAATCGTTCAAGGATAAGTTGCAACTACAACAAAGAATTTACTTCAAAGTTTTGCAACTTAGCTTTTTCCTTGTTGTGCTTCTTGCCATAGGACGATATCTTGAACGTCATTCGGTATCCATACCATCACTCCCCCCGGGAAACTTGGACGCGAGGAACCCTTCTGTCCTTTGAGAAAAAGAAAGAAGAGAAAAGAGGACACTGGAACCTTGACGGTTCGTTAATCATCCTATGCAAGGGAAAATGTAACACAAGGCTGCCTTCAACATATAAACAAATATGTACTTTAACAAAGAGTTGTGAAACACTTAGCTTTATTTATGTGCAGGAGACCGACGCCCGGCTTTGTACAAAGGTTTACATGCCTTGCCGGCAAACTTGTACAAAAGAGGTTGCCGGGCAGCCCGGCAACTGCGCCTTACGGGTAAAACTTGCGAAGATGCTCAATATTCCATGAGTTGAGCACCAGATTGCCATCTTCGGTCTCTAGGCGGATAGCGCCGGGCGTAGTGACTCATACATCCGGTAAGGGCCTTGCCACTTCGGCGTCAACTTGTTTTGTCCCTTCGTGGACTGGATCCGACGAAGAACAACGTCACCTTCCACAAGGTTCCTGGCGTTCACTTTGCGGCTATGGTAGTGGCGCAAAGCTTGCTGGTACCGTGCAGCACAGACAGCAGCCCAGAAATGACCTTCCACAAGGAGCGTGGCATCATCTTGCCGCAGCTCATCTTGATCCTCCTCATCGAAGGCCAAGACTCGAGGTGACCCGTATCTGAGTTCTGTGGGGAGCACCGCTTCTGCACCATAAACAAGGGAGAAGGGTGTCTGGCCAGTGGCTCGACTTGGCATCCTTCTGATTGACCAAAGAACCACCGGCAACTCTTCCACCCAGCACCTTCCACACTTGTGCAGCCTGTCGGAAGTTCTGGTCTTGAGACCATGCAGCACTTCTGCATTTGCCCTCTCTACTTGTCCATTGCTCCTTGGGTGAGCAACAGATGCGTAGCAAATCTTATTTCCAATCTCTTGACAATATGCTGTGAAGGTGCGGCTCGTGAATTGGGTGCCATTTTCGGTGATGAACCTGTTGGGGACACCAAAACAAGCAACCAATCCTTTGAGGAACTTGATGGCTGACTGTGCCGTCACGTTCCTCACTGGCTCCACCTCAGGCCACTTTCTAAACTTGTCGATTGCAACGTATAAGAATTCAAAGCCCCCAGTAGCATGGGTGAAGGGGCTGATGATGTCGAGCCCCCTAACCGAGAAAGGCCAGAAGAGAGGGATGGTTTGGAAGGCTTGAGCTGGCTGGTGTATGTCCTTGGAGTGGAACTGGCATGCTTCGCATCTGATGACCACCGCCAAGGCATCTTGAAGGGCTGTCGGCTAGTAGAATCCTTCATGGAACACCTTGTCAACAAGCGCGTGCGACCCAATATGAGAGCCACACATCCCTTCATGCATTTCTTCCAACAACCTCTGCCCATCTTCCCAGCAGATGCACTTCAATTTCACCCCATTTGGTCTCTTTCTGTACATAATGTTGTCAACAAACTTGTACATCCTTGATTGATAGGCTACTCTTTCTGTGCCTTCTTGCTCATCGGGAAGATCACCTATCTGAAGGTATTGGACAATTGGCTACGCCCATGCCGGAGCTTATGGCTCGACGACAAGGACTAAATGTACTTCTTCCTCTGCGGGAGCGCTTGCTTCGACGGCAAGGATCTGGCTTGCCGGAAGCTGCGGCTCACCGGCCAAGGGTATCTTGTGGGCAGTATCCACTTTCTTGCTGGCTGCCGGTAGCTCTGCCGGAAAATAACCACCAACATCTTGCTTTCTTTTCTTTGCCAACCTTGATGGTGTAACGGATGGCTGAGTCAGATGGAGTACAAAAGTTCCTGGTTCCACAGGCATCTTTTGGGCGGCAAGCTTTGACAGGTCATCGGCAATCCAATTCTGGGCATGGGGAACATGCTCCACTTGCAGACCGTCAAAGTGCTCTTCCAACTTCCTCACTTCATCAACGTACGCCTCCATCAAAGGGCTCTGGTAATCCTTGTTGACTTGCCTCACCACTAGCCGCGAGTCGCCTCTGATAATCGGCTTTCGAATACCAAGGTCGATTGCAATGCGTGGGCTGGCAAGCAATCCCTCATACTCAGTAGTGTTGTTGGTGGCCTGCTCCCTGGGAAAGTGCATCTGAAGCATTTACTTGAGGTTCTCTCCGGTGGGTGCTATAAGCAGCACGCCGGCACCGGCTCTACGACTGCTACCTCCTCTTCATCTGCCTCTCTTTCAGCCACAAGTGCAGCACTAACCACTTGATTCGTTACTGCTAAGTATAGCAGCAATGTCTCTTGCGGCCTAGGCGCAACTAGGACTGGTGGAGAGGATAGGTAACCCTTCAAATCATCGAGCGCGGCCTCCGCTTCCGGAGTCTAGTTCACTGGACCTGCCTTTTTCAATATCTTGAAAAATGGCAAGGCGTGCTCTGCCGATTTGGAGATGAACCTGCTAAGGGCGGCAACGCAGCCGGCAAGACACCTGACATCCTTGACGTGTCTTGGTGCTTCAATCTGATCAATTGCTTTGATCTTGTCGGGGTTGGATTCAATCCCTCTCTGAGATACAAAGAACCCAAAAAGCTTGCTGGATGGAACACCGAACACACACTTCTCGGGGTTGAGCTTCAAGTTGAGCTTGCGCAAGTTCGCAAATGTCTCTTCCAAATCCTGGATCAGGGTTAACTTGTCTCTGGTCTTGACCACAATGTCATCCATGTAAGCTTCCACATTTCTGTGCAGCTGTGGCTCAAAACTGATCTGAACTACTCTGGGAAAGGTTGCCCCGGTACTCTTCAATCCGAAAGGCATACGCAAAAAGCAGTATGTGCCACATGGAGTGATGAATGCGGTCTTCTCCTCATCTTCCTTGGCCATAAAGATCTGATGATAACCAGAATAGGCGTCAAGGAAAGAGAGTAACTCACAGCCGGCAGTGGAGTCCACAATCTGGTCGATGCGTGGCAAAGGGAAAGGGTCTTTTGGATAGGCTTTATTTATATCTGTGAAGTCTATACAAAGCCTCCACTTCCCATTCACCTCGCACACTATGACTGGATTGACTAACCACATAGGGTGTAGCACTCCTCTGACTTGGCCCGCTGCTTCCAACTTCTTAATTTCCTCGGCAATGAACTCGTGCCGCTCCAAGGCTTGCTTCCTGACCTTCTGCTTGACAGGTCTCGCATGAGGGCAGATAGCAAGGTGGTGCTCAATTACCTCCCTAGGAACACCGGGGATGTCAGATGCTTGCCAAGCAAACACATCGACATTCACCTGTAGGAAGGCAACAAGCTCGCTTTCCTATTTGTCACTGAGGGTGGCACTTACAAGAAAAGTGCCACTTGTCCCATCTTCCCTTGTGGAAACTTGCTTGGTCGCCGGCGCAGAGGCCTTGGCTTTCTTGCTCTTGCCGGTAGAGGTCTCTGGTATGTCCTCAACGGGCATGATGCATTCTAAAGTGCGCTTCCTGGAGTCCGTATCAGATGTCTTGCCGGAATTCTTCTTCTTCTTTCCTCCCCCGGGAGCTTTGCTGGCAGGAGCAGGTGCCTTGAGGGCAGGTGCTGCCACTGCCTCCCGGTAGAGCTTGTCAGCGCAGATGATTGTGTCCTTCCGGTTAGACTTGATGGTGAGGACGCCCATTGGCCCTGGCATCTTGATGACATTGTAGGCGAAGTGCGACGTGGCCACGAACTTGGCTAGCGCTGGACGGCCCAGAATGCCATTGTATGGCAGCGGCATCTTGATGACGTCGAAGACGATCTTCTCCGTCTGGTAGTTGAGATCACTGCCAAATGTGACCAGCAGCATGATCTGGCCCTTCGGCTTGTTCCTTCCCGGGCTGATCCCTTGGAATGTGCCTGTCTCCTCGAGATCCTTGTCGGGGATCTGCAGCCTCTTGATCACGTCAGGAGAGATCAAGTTCAAGCCGGCCCCACCATCAACCAACATCTTTGTCACCTTGAGGTTGCGGATTGTTGGCGAAACCAACAACGGCAAACACCCGACCGCAGTGGTGCGATGAGGGTGGTCCTCGGCGTCAAAGACGATGGGCGTGTGCGACCACTTCAGTGGCTTCTGCGCTCCCATGATGGGCTCTGCAGCATTCACCTCACGGACCCACTGCTTCAGTTGCCAGTGCGAGGAGTGCAAAGATGCGCCTCTGTCAACACACATGGCCTCCACTGCATTCTGGAACTCACCCTTGGACCGATCTTCGTCCTCATCACCATCATCCTGGCCCTGAGCAGCCTTCTCTTTTGGCTGCTTGGCCTTGCCGTGGCGGCCGCCACGGTTTTGCTTGCCGGATCCACTGGCACCATCCTGGCCCTTCTCCTTCTCACGCTTCTCGTACTCTTGCTTCTGCTTCTTGGCAAGTTGCTCCACTTGCCGGCACTCCTGGAGGTTGTGGCCCTTGGTACGATGGATCTTGCAGTACGGCCTGCCGGTCTTGGCGCCCTTGTCGCCTGCCGCAGCCTCCCGGCAGTCAGCACATCCGGCAACCTCCTTGCCGGGGCTTTCTGCCTTAGACTTCTTGGCGGCATTGGCATCACCGGGGATCTCAACTTCCATCACCGACTTGCCTTTGTGCTTCCAATTGCGCTTTCGGCTCTTCTTCTGCGGGGTCGATGCGTCATCTGCATCATCGTCTTCGGAATCAACTTCGGCGCCAGTATCTTCCCCAAGGAGTCACCTCCCTTCCTCAGCACGTGCACACTTGTCCTCCAAGGCGTACAACTCGTTGATGGTCCTAACCTTTACGATATTCATCTAAGACCGCATTCTGCGGTTGCGCACATTCGTATGGAGCGCGGTGCAAACAGCTGCGGGATGAACATTGGGGATGTTGTGGTGCACACAGCTGAACATGTGTATAAACTTGCAGAGGGGCTCACAATCCCTCTGGGGGATCACATGCAAATCGCTCTCTTGACCAGGGCGCTTGTGGCCACCCTGGTAGGCATCCATGAATTGATGGCATAGATCCAACCAACAAGAAATGGAGCCCTCCAGCAAGTTCATTAACCACGATCTGACATTCGGCTTGAGCGCCAATGGAAAGTAGTTGGCCAGTAGCTTGTTGTCGTGCCCCCCGGCATCCTGCACCGCGATGGTGTAGATGCCATGGAACTCTGCTAGACTGAGCATGCCGTCGTATCTGTCGGGCAACTCTAGCTTAAAGGGACGGGCGGACGGCTAGCAAACCTGCCGCAGCTCATGAGTAAACGCTGGGCAGCCCACCTCGTAAGGTAAGCACCCAGGGTAGCCTGGCACTAGCACGTATGCAGCCGGCCCGGCATGGTCATCTGATAGACGGCGTGCCTCCCGGCGCCGCAAAATCTTCGTACGGGCATCTTCGTCGCGCCGTTCGTGGAGCACTCGGCGCATATCTTGGCGGCCCCACGGATCCGATGATCCCATGGACATAGTGTCCTAGTCGTCCGATTGGCGAGCTTGCCGCCGCTGTTGTTGTTGACGTGGAGGTGACTGCACCATTGGTGCACCATCTCCGCCACGGCAGCCAGATGGTCCTGCCGGCACTGTAGGTGGTCGTCTGGAGGGGCCCACATCCTGTGTTTTGCCGGGATCGGCAAAACTGATGAGACTTTGGATAGTGGCCCTCCATTCTTCTATCTAGTCTGGGGCTGGCAGGAAGTTCAAAAGCATTTGAACTCGCGCCATAGCCTCTGCCACCGTGGTTGGCATGGCGGGAAACACAGAATGGGACAGCGTTCGACTCCTGGTAGGGCCAGGAGGGAGCTCGTCGCGTACCTGCTGCCGCAGCGCATGTTCACCAATGGGTTGGCTTGGTGGTGGTACCTGAACATCGTGAGGATGATGCTCAGGGCCGGCTTGATGCCGTCTAGGACCACCAGCACCGCGGGGAAGCGTGGCGCGCCCATCTTGCGTTGGTCACTGCACACGTCCCACCGCAACATCGTTGGACGTCGCGGCGGCGGGGTCCTTGTTTGCACCGGTCCGAATTGTATTACTACGATGAATAGGCTCACTTGTGGGTTGTTGGAGTTGGCCCTCGGCATCAACTACGGTGTGGTGGCTAGGTTCGCCGGCACAGTTGGGAGGCTAGACATCCACACCGCCGGTGCTTCCTGCCCCGGCCGTCCCAACCGTAGCGCCCGCGTCGACTGCGCCGCCTACGCTATCTACGGATGCCTGGTGACGGTGTCCTGGTTTAGGGGGTGCTAACCTAGCCGGCCCGTCTCTTCGGTTGGGCTGGTGGACCCTCGTACGTGATTAAGGTGGACTCCGGAAGCCGTGTACAGGAAATGTGATCAAGACTGTCTCCACCGAAGACTTGACGTATACTCCAAGATCTCTCCTACCACCTTGCTCCTAGATGCTGACCTTGTAACCCTAGATCCCCTCCCTGGCGTGTATATAAGCCAAAGGGTTTAGCCTGTAGAGGGGACTTCAATGCAATCTTATTCACCTAGCCCTAGAACTAGAACACATCTAAAGATCTCGAGGTAGATCGACTCTGTACTTGTCACATCTCCATTGATATAAACAAGAGCAGGACGTAGGGTTTTACCTCCATCAAGAGGGCCCAAACCTGGGTAAAACATTGTCTCCCTATTCCTGTTACCATTGATCCGAGATCCATAGCTCGGGACCCCCTACCCCGAGGTCTGCCGGTTTTTACACCGACACTGGTGCTTTCATTGAGAGTTCCGCTGTGCGATCACCAGAAGGATCGATGGCTCACGTGCAAATCAACTGCGCCAACGGCCATGGGAGCGTTTACGCACCCGGCCAGCTTTTTGTTTTCGGTAGCATGGTGTTTTGCGCTGACTCGATGGGACATCTGACCTCTGTCGAGAACTACGCCCCAGGTCGGATCATGACCTTCGGTGGCCTCGAATACACCACGGATTCCCTTGGCGAACTCGTCCTATCGGGATGGACTCCCGGCCGAATTGAGAGCTCAGCTGGCTCCGAGGGCTCAACTCTGGAACTGATCTCTGTCGTGGCGCCTTCAGAGACCCCCGACGCAACCACTCCGGCCAGTCCCCTTCCGATCTCCAGTCCAGACATAAATCCGGCTCCCACCTCTGAAATTACGTCAGTATCAGAACTGACCTCGGCGCAGAACCCGGAATTTTGTTGAGATTCCCTTTGCGCCGGAGACACATCAAGTAACACGCCGGGCATACTTCGAGTCATCCCTGCTTATAGCGCAGCAATGAATCCCGAAGAGCTATCTCACCTCAATGAGATGCTTGACTGCATCCAGAGTATGTCCATCTCAGACGGCAAGACCGCGGTTTATGATCAGATCGGACTTAAAGCCGACGATCGGGAAATTTACATCCCACCCACCACCCACCTAGTCGCCACGATCGACGACCTAACTGACGTACTGGACTATGGTGATACCACAGACATGGATGAAGATGCTGATGGCCCCATCGAGAACACCTCGCCCCCGGTAAACACGGGAAGGTGGACCGCCACGTCCACCCATGATGTTTACATGGTGGACACCCCTAAATCCCCTCCAAGACGTCAGCGAAGACGCCGAAGAGGCAATAATGGGGAACCCAGAGGTAATAACATGACAGCAAATAACGGTGACACGGAGGATGGTGATGCCGATAACCCTGAGGAGGACCTTCAAGCGTCCCCAGTGAGGAACGGCACACCTGACCGACATCTCAGGGACTCAGATCCCAAGGACCTCTTTGAAGGGGCCGATGATAACTACATGCCAGAATCCGAGGGGGATGAGAGCCTCGGTACCGAGGACTACATCGTCCCCGAAGACCCTTTTGAACAAGAGCGCTTCCGGCAGCACCTCATTGCGACGGCCCGGAGCATGAAACGCAAGCAGCAACAGCTGCAGGCCAATACCAATACGCTGAATGAAAAGTGGTTCGAAGTGCTCTCCGCCAAGCAAGACATGGAAGACTGGTGCCATAGCGCGCCGAAATCATACCCACGCAGGCGTCTCTTGCCGGAGTTTGATGAGGAGCTCGCTGATGACCACGACCGACCCCCTAGAGGTCGGGACAGGACAAGACGAGAAAACCTCAACGATCGGCCACCTCCACGCCATTATGGCAAGGACCCCATGGATTACCTAGATCCTCACGACGCTAGACGTCGCATTGAGGAAAACAGGGCACCTCGTCGGTCCATCTGTGGATCAAGGGGACGCGCGCCCGCCGGGCTTGACGGCTACGATGCCTGGATGGACAGGAACGGCCGTGTCCGAGATCAGGCCTACTCACGATTCTCACCCGACCTCTGACGAGATGCTCCTCGGTTCCGAGGTCTGGCTCACCCGATTTGCTTCACAGACAGGGTGATGGAACATCAATTCCCAGAAGGATTTAAGCCCATCAATATAGAATCATACGATGGCACTACCGACCCAACAGTATGGATCGAGGACTTCCTTCTCCACATACACATGGCCAACGGAGATGATCTCCACGCCATTAAATACCTGCCACTAAAGCTAAAGGGGCCGGCGAGGCATCGGCTTAACAGCCTGCCTCCTCACTCTATTGGTAGCTAGGAGGCCCTAGAGGACGCTTTTCGAGCAAACTTCCAGGTCACGTACGTCTGACCACCGGACACTGATGACCCCAGCCGCATCACCCAGCGGCCAGGCGAATCAGCCCAGAAATTCTGGAACAGGTTCCTCACCAAGAAGAACCAGATCATAGACTGCTCTAAAGCCGAGGGCATCGCCGCCTTCAAGAACAATATACGAGACGAATGGCTGGCCCGCCAACTCGGCTAGGATAAGCCGAGGACTATGGCGGCCCTGACCTCACTGATGACTCGCTTTTGCGCGGAAGAGGACAGTTGGCTTGACAATAGTACTCACAACGGCGAGGCAGGTACCTCAGAAATACTTGACGCCAATGGAAACCCCAAGCGTAACAAAAATAAGCACAGGTATAAAAATGGTGGAAGCGATACGGAAGACGCTGCGGTCAACGCGGGGCTCACCGGACCTAAGTTCGGACAGAAAAGAAAACCCTTTAAAGGGAACAAGGACGGACCTAGCCAGCTTCATAGACTCCTGGACCGCCCGTGTGGAATCCATGGAACTCAGGACAAACCAGCAACCCACACTAACAGGAATTGCTGGGTCTTCAAACAAGCCGGCAAGGTAGCGACAGAGGGTCAAAATAAAACCCAAAATCGTAGTGAAGACGAGGAAGAACCTCGGCGGCCCAATAACGGAGACCAGAAGTTTCCTAACGAGGTAACAGAGGTCAATATGATCTATGTCACCCACATCCCCAAAAGGGAGAGGAAGTATGCGCTTTGGGACGTATACGCGCTAGAGCCAGTCACTCCGAAGTACAACCCATGGTCGGCTTACCCGATCACATTCGACAAACATCATCATCCGACCAGCATCAGGCATGGTGGATCGGCGGTGCAAGTCCTGGACCCTATTGTTGATGGTTATCATCTGACATGTGTCCTCATGGATGGGGGAAGCAACCTTAACCTCATTTACGAGGATACGGTTAGGAAGATGGGCATCGACTCATCCCGGATCAAGACGAGCACCACCACCTTTAAAAGTGTCATCCCTGGTGTCGAAGCCTGCTGTACCGGAACGGTCACCCTGGAGGTAGTCTTTGACTCGCCCGAGAACTTCAGAAGCGAGGAGTTAATCTTCGATATTGTACCTTTCCGAAGTGGATACCACTCGCTCTTAGGGCGCACGACCTTCGCACGCTTCAACGCAATCCCGCATTATGCTTACCTCAAGCTTAAAATGCCGGGACCCAACGGCATTATCACAGTCAATGGTAACACCGAACGCTCACTCCGGACGGAGGAACAGACCACAGCTTTCGCAGCCGAGGTACAGGCATCCGAGGAGGCGGCCCGCAGCGATAAACGCACCGCTAGCTCTTTGAAGCGCATCCGGGCGGCACAAGTCGACCTCGGCCACATACCCCCGCACCCTAAATAGGGATACGGGCTCCTCGCGTGCCTCTCTGGATGGGGCACTATGTCCCTAGGGTGCACAATTTTGCACTCAAGATTCCCTGGGTCACCGAGGATCCAAAAAAATTATTAAAATGTCGGCACGGTTCGACCAAGCACCGATGTGGCTTTGAGCCCCTATAAAGGCAAGTCTCTGTCAAAGAAACAGCCAAACATGACTACGTCAAGGTGGCTTCAACCACAGCACGAACTTCGGCAATGCCTCCTTCAAGGAGCCCGGTCAATCAAACGCGTCGAGCGTATAAGGGGCTGGAAAGGCTTTAGCCTCCGGAAGTCCCCACCATTAATGGTGACCAGCTGGTCAACATCTCAGAAGCGCAGACGTGCGGCAGGAAGTGGCCCGGGTTCCTAAAATCCGAGGACCAGTATCGGCCCTGTTTCTTTCCTCCTTCTTTACTTTTTACATTGTATTCTTTCAGTTCTTCTTGTTGCAGCTGAACATGTACAGGCTTGAAATTATGAAACAAAGAAACCATGCCCTTTAAAGGTCTTTATCGTATTTTTTATAAGCATAGGCCCTGTGCTACAAAGAAGTTCTCTACAAAAGATACAATTGTATTACAAGTCCAAAGTATTCGGCGTCTCAGATTTTGGCTTTATATGCATCAGTTTCAAACCTAGATTTGGGTCAATAGTTGGGTTGCCCGGCTCCTATGTGTACTCCTTATGTTCCCGATGAATTCGGCTAAGGGTGTAATAGGAGAACCACTGCGATTGTTCTGCCAGGTTAATTGGCAGAGCACCTCAGTGGAGAAAGCCGAAAACTGACCATCTAGGTAGGCGCAAACTGGTGAGCCATCCGCGGACCGCGTCAAGAGACGTGACGATAGAGATCACCCGTGTTAAACGAAGGGCTTCACTTGTTTTAGCTGAAGTGTGTCACGGTTTAGACCTCGGCTTATGAAGTCGACCACTTCCCACACTGGGGGCTCGTTATCAGCCCCCACAGTCAAACTCCCTAGACTAAGTGAAAGTTATCAAGCCATTATAGTCTGATTACCTGGTTCCCATGAGCAGAGACCACCTCCGGGCACCGAGACGTCGGCTAAGGGTCAAAACTGCATCTCGGAACACCCTTTTGTATATTGTACATCAGGGACAGAAGCCGACGACTGACCACTTTCAGTTTAAAATGGTCACATAGGAGGTAAAATAATGAAAAGAGCACATATGAAGGGATTTGAAACCATGCTCATTTCATTAAATCATTAAGTTTTGTACACTTCATAACTTCGGTATTCCGAAGTGCAATCAAGTAATACAAGGTGTCCTTGCGACACAGGACCTCGGTAATACGAGCTCCTTCCTCCACCTCGAGATAGAACTGCTCCGCAGTGCGAGGCTTGTCCGTAGGAGGACCCGTGGCCACCGTCACCACGTTGACCTTGCGGAAGTGTGTCTTCACGCAGGCGTACGCCCTCCGTGCTCCTTCAAAGCACGCGGACCTCCTCCAGCTATTAGCACGCGAGATAGCCCCTCACAGGCGCATCATGAGGTCGAAGAGGCTGGTTGGAAGGGCTTCGGTTGGCCATAGCATGATGCAGAGGTCTTGAAGAGCCGGCCTCGCCATGTGGAGTAGCTCCGCCAGCTGCTTCATCCGATTGTTCAGCAGCTGCGACGCCGGAGTCCCCGGGAACTGCTCCCAGAAGGCCTTCTCCTCCTCGTGACCCACCAATCGGCCGAAGTGCATAACAGCATCCACCACGCTCTGTGGGATATCCGCGAAGACTTCTGCAGAATGCCACAGCTGGGTGAGCTCGATGCGCCCTTTACTGCCAAACACACACTGCAATAAGTATTGCTTACCTGAGGTGATTTGCTCCAACTGCTGGAGCAACTCTCGGTCCGCCCGGGACGCGGTCTTGAGGTCGAAATGAGCAAGCTGGAGCTTTTCAAGCTCCTCCTTCATTTGCCGCCCCTCCGCCTGACGCTTGTCGCGTGCTTCAAACACACCCTTCAGGGTCTCTTCGACCTCAAGGACCCGCACCCGATCCTTCTCGCTGGCCACCTTCTCAGCGGCCCGGGCCTTTTCTGCCTCTGCGGCCGTAGCCTCATGTTGCTTCACCTCCTGCCGAGCCTTTTTGAGCTCGGCCTTGACCGTCTCAAGCTCCGCTAACGCTGCTGTCATTGAAACAGTTTGGCCTTAGTTTTTAAATTAGCAAAACACATCATAACTCTTTCATACAAAGTATAATGCAAGTTCAAATTGCTTACCTTGAGACTGCTCGAATTTCTGGTTCACTAGGCTGAGGTCCTTCTGGGACATATCGAGCTTCCGGTTTATCTCTGCAATCTCCTCGAAGATGGAGTTCGGAACCGAAGATGAAACCTGGCAGTAAAAATCCTTATTACAAAGGCAATGGTCAAATTATTAGAGTTCCAGGATGGTTGCCTTGAGCAACGCCCTCGGGGCTACCTGACAGGCTCCTACTAAATTATACGACCCCAATGCCGGTTTTTTGAAACTGACTTTGGACTCGGGGGGCTACTCACTCACTAAGCCGTTTAGCAGGCCGTGCCATTATGTCGCCGGACAAATACATAAATCAGACAGCTCAAATAAACAAGTTAAACTTGGTGCGAGGATAGAAGCATACCTCGAAACTCGTTACTAGGTTCTTAAAAACCTCGTGCAGGTCGGCCCCTGCGGACCGGAAGCCCTGCAGCGCCGCGCCTATCAAGGCACGGTGCTCTTCCTTGATGGAGGAACCCTTCAGAGTGTCCTCCATCTCCTTGGACCACCCCACGCCAGCCCGTCCTTGGGCAGTTGGCGGGGGTGCAGGGATGACCTCGGATATGCCGATCTGTGCAGCCTCCACCCATAGTGGCGGAGCTGAAGCAGATATCGGCTGTACCAATGACTGGCCCAGCCCCTCCTCGATGACCTCGGGGCGCTTCTCCACAGGGTCTTGTTGGGCCGAGGTGTCGACCTCGGCCATGACGGCCGTCTCCCCGACCCTTGTCATGTTGATGTCGGGAGCTAGGGTGGATGTCGCCTCCCCCAGCCCATCATGCGCTGGGGGAGGAGTAGCGGGCTCTGGAGTCCTACTGGCGGATGGCAACCCGCTCGAGGAACCGTTGAGGATTACCCTTGGCGGACTGCGTGAGTAAAGACACTTTATGAGTTTTTCCTTGCTAAAAAGAACTCGTCAAATTGAAAGACGGGATATAAAAACAATGGCTTAACCTCGAGGCACCGGTTTCTTCCTCCCCATCGTGAGGAGTTCTTCTTCTGAGTCGCCAGAGAGCTCGACTCTCTCCGACAACTTGCCGGCGGCCCCGGACAAGGTTGTCCTCGGCCTCTTTGGGCCCTCTGGCGGCATACCAGCTTCGGCGTCCTCGGACGCCGACCTCTTCCCTTTCGGGAGAGGAATCTCCTTGGCCTCATCCTCCTCCACGTCGCCGTCATGGGCAGCTGAGGTGTGGGTCTCTTTGGACCGGGTGACCAAGGTCTCTCGAGTCCGAGCACTTGATTTACCCCTCTGGGACTTCGTCCCTTTGGGGGCCACCACGTGCAGCTCCTCGGTCAGGAGCGCCGAGAGCAGGGGAGTCGTGGGCTCCTCTGGCAGTGGAGCTGGGCATTCACACTCCTTGTACCCAGGCCAGCCACTTCTGCAAACTGTCAAGCATAACAAGTCATTAAGATTCTACTCCTTGTTGCGGAGGACAAAATTATAGTTGGTGGGCAGGATCACTTACCGGGGGGCCTCATAGCCATGCTCGAGGCCGCGGTCCTTCCCTTCCTTGGGAATTTTGTTCTTGGCCAGCTTCATGAGCTTCGTCCACATGGCGGCCAGGGGGGAGCGGAAGAAGTTGGTGATGGTGTCCATGTCCTCGGGCTTCTGTGCCCACATCGGGGTAGCCCGAAGCTGGAGGGGGAGTATGCGGCGGTTGAGCATGACGTTGATGACGTTGGCAAGCTCGACCTTCCCCGTGGTGGAACACCATTTGATCCTCTCGATCAGGGCCTCCACCTCTTGTGGGTTCACCCAGGCGACGCCCTTCTCCTTCCAGGACTTGAGTGTCGGAAGTGGGGCTCCGGGGACCCAAAGGTTCGAACACTGGGTGAGCTCGTTCTACTACTTCGTCTCCTACCACGGCAACGCTACGGCGAGAGCGCGCTAGCGTAGGACAGGCGAGGACATGGCGGTTTACCCAGATTTGGGCCACCTTGCGGCGTAAGACCCTACTCCTTCTTGTAGTTGGGATTATTGTGGGTGAGAGAGTTCTCGCGTACAAGGTTGAAGATGATGGGATCTCTCTTCCCCTTTTGTTCGGTTCTTCCGGTCGTCTCCGCCTCTGCTATGGTGGCTGCCCTGCCCCTTTTATGCCGCCTTGGTCCTCTTCCCCCTCGAAACTTAGGTGGGAAGGGTTGCCACACTTGGCAGTTTTGAAAGGGGACAAGCGCTCAGGCTATCCTGACTAAAGGTGGTCTTCGCCTGCCAAAGCATGATCCATGACGCGCCGGTGGGCTCAGTGATGACCTCCGCCCTGCGCGCCCGCCATCTTGGTCTTCCTTCGCCGATCGGGCAACCTTTGGGGTTGCTTTGGGGAGTAGATAGCTGGCCCTGCTTCCCTAACACAAAAGAGGAAACCATCTGCATCCGCGCCTGCTGGCACGGCCACTGCTGCTGCTCGTCGCCATGCGCGTCACCCACGTGATGGGCTCCAGACCGCGCGACACGCCGAACGGCCTTCTTCTCGGACGCCTGCGGGAGGGGGCCTCGGAAGGCCACCTCAGGAAGACCTCAGGAAGCCGCCTCGTGAGGCCACTCGGGAAGCCGCCTCGTGAGGCCACTCGGGAAGCCGCCTCGTGAGGGGACCTCGCGTGGCCGTGGATGGTGGTGCTGAGCGTTGCCTTCTACTCCCTGAGGAGGGGGCCTCAGGAGGCCAGGGCCCCATGAGGGGTCTTGGTGAGACACTTGGTGGCGACGGCCTGCCGGGGCCACTCCAGGCGTTGCGCCCTGGGCCAAAGGCAGACGGGCCTGGATACCCCGGGTTCCATGGGCCCGACAGTAGCCCCCGGGCCCGCGGTGCGCACGTTCCCGCCTACGGAGGGGCGAAACAGCCCGGGCCCTAACCGCCTGCGGCCAGGCGCGACGCGTGGCACACGATGTGATGGGCGACGCCCCCACTTCCCCACGACGCCTCGGGAACTGCCGTGCTGACATAAATCCTGGCGCAGGCGGCTCGAGGCCATCATTGCCTTCCATCACACGCAACACCCCTCTGCGCCTTTCCTTCTTGCGTGCGGCTCCTCGCGATTCCCCCCTTCGAGCTTCGCCTGTTCTTGCTCCCGGTCCGCACCTCCGCCGCGCAGATGGCTCCCGCCGGCAAGAGGGGGAACGAGGTGACCCCGCCCGCAAGCGCGCCCGTCCTTGGGGCGGCGCTGCAGTGCTCCGCCATCGACGACAGGGAAGGCTTGGACAGGGTGCTTCCGTTCGTGGCCGGCGGCCAGAACGAGAACCAGGCGACCCAAATCTGGCCGGGGTCGCGCGCGCGGCGCGACCTTGGGGCGATGGCCTACCCCTTCTTCCTCCACAGCGTGTATGCAGGGTTGGTGCCGCCATTTTCGGACTTCTTCTATGCCATACTTGCCCACTATCAGGTTCACGCTCTTCATCTTCAACCCTTTTACTGCGAGGCCTTCGTGGGCGTGAGGCCCTCTGCGGCGCTCTTCCGCCACTTCTTCTGCCTGCGGCTAACTGCGGCGGACCAGCGCTCCGGATGCGCGTCGTTCCTTGCCGTCAAGGGAATGGAGGACGGCATTATCAACTTGAGGGTTGCGAAGAAGGTGGAAGGATCACTACTAGAAAAATGGCTATAGCTAATATGGACATTAATGGCGCACCATGTAAGTGGTGCGCCACTGCTATATAGCAGTGGCGCACCAGATATGAGTGCGCCATTAGTGTCCATATTACTAATGGCGCACCTGGTGTGTGGTGCGCCACTGCTAAGTTTCTCCTGGGCACACCCCCCTCCCCAGACTTACCAGTGGGGCACCGGGGTGTGGTGCGCCATTACTAGTTAAAACTAGTAATGGCGCACCACACCCCGGTGCGCCACTACTAACAATTTTTTTTTCAATTTTTTTTTTCAAAACTAGTAATGGCGCACCGGGGTGTGGTGCGCCATTACTAGTTAAAACTAGTAATGGCGCACCACACCCCGGTGCGCCATTACTAACAATTTTTTTTTCAATTTTTTTTTTCAAAACTAGTAATGGCACACCCGCACCAGGTACGCCATTAGTAACCCTGGTTACCAATGGCGCATTCTTAGGAGGTGCGCCATTACTAGCCTGAGAGCAGCTAGATATTTTTGACAGCCACCTACCACACTCACTTTCCCCACTTCATTCTCTCCACCTCTACCAAGCTTGGTCTCGGCTGCCTCCTCCTCCTCACCTCATTTGCACCATAGATTCACCCAAATTAAGTGGTTAAATTTCCTTTTTTGATAGGTAAGTAAGGGGAAAGCTTTCTTTATGTTCTAGATCTACTTTTTTCTCCCTCCAACGTACACACTTTTTATGGCCTAGATCTACACTTTTCTCATTGAGCTAGATCTACGTATGTTTGTGGTGTTGCATATGTTTGTGTTTGCAGGTACCGGTATTTGAAATGCGATAGTTGCCAATATTTTGCCGGAATGTTGATTCATTTCCGTTTCGGCGAGAATTTGGCACTATGCATTCTTTTTGGTCCTATTTTTAGGCAAAGTCATGCCAAATTTTTTTTTGGTTCTAAAATATCGTTTTGCTCTACCCCGTAGGCGACCATGGTCCGCACGATGACCGAAGGCATCGTGAATAGGTTTTTGAGCTCCGCGAAGGCCGAGATGCTTCAAAAGAACGAGACGGAGATAAGATGTCCGTGTCGAAGATGCAAGTTGAAGAGCCTTATGGACCCGGATTCCAGACAGGTGCGGGACCACCTGCTCGTGCGTGGTTTCATGGATGGCTATCGGTGGCAAGGTGATGAAGATGATTATGAAGTCGTCCATGGGGGCCGGGCAAGCTATAAGGAAGGGCAGCAAGACAATAGCGGCGAGGGCAGCCGGCGAGAAGACGAAGAATCTCCAGGACATGGTCACGAAGTAGATGCAGGACACAGTCATCATGTAGAAGATGCCGGACATGATGATGAGGAAGATCAAGACGAAGGGCATGATCATGAAGATGAAGATGCCGGAGCAGACGACGATGGACCATCGATGGGCTGGGTGCAGGACCCTCATATTCAAGAGCTGCTTCTCAAGCAGACGGGTAACGCAAGAGCTGCCGCCCGAGAGAAAGCCAAGCTGGATCAACTGGAGATAGACGCGGTTACTCCATTGTATGAAGGATGCAGGCCCGAGGATACCCGCCTGAAAGTAACGCTCATGGCTCTGGAGATGAAGGTAAAACACAAAATGACCGACGCATGCTTCGACGAGAACATGTCATTCTGGCACGAACGTCTTCCCAAAGGGAACAAGTGCCCGACCAGTTTCGAGGAGGCGAAGAAAATCGTGTGTCCTCTGGATTTACCGCACGTGAAATACCATGTGTGCATGAACGATTGCATCATTTATCGGGACGAGCACGCGGAGTCTACCATATGTCCGGTGTGCGGCGTCACTCGATACAAGAAGAGGAAGAAAGCTCCTCAAAAAGTGGTGTGGTACTTTCCGATCACTCCTCGTCTGCAGCGGTATTTCGCGGACCCTAAGCTAGCAGAGCTCCTGCGTTGGCACGCGGATAGGAAGGAGAAGAAGCGAGAAGATGACGAAAATGATCCGGAGATAAATAAAAAAGGCAAGATGCTGAGTCACCCTAAGGATGCGAGCCAGTGGCAAGCGCTGAACTTCGAACACCCAGAATTTGGGGACGATCCAAGGAACATCATGCTGGGCGCGAGCACTGATGGAGTCAATCCGTTTGGCAGCCAGAGAAGCACACATAGCACCTGGCCTGTGTTTGTGTGGATGTACAACCTTCCCCCCTAGATGTGCATGAAGAGGAAGTACATTCACATGAGTATGCTAATTGAAGGGCCGAAACAACCAGGGAACGACATCAATCTGTATCTGGGGCTGCTGAAAGAGGAGCTAGACACGCTGTGGAAAACGCCAGCCAATACGTGGGACGCCGCAGCGAAAGAATATTTCCCTATGAGAGCCGCACTGCTCACGACGGTGCACGACTATCTCGGTTACGGATATGTCGCGGGGCAGGTGGTCCACGGATTTTGTGCATGCGTCAGGTGCATGGATGACACAACGTATCGCCAGCTAGATAGAGATCCCGGGTCTTCGAAAACCGTGTTCATGGGACATCGAAGGTGGCTTCGCGACGATGACGCATGGAGAAAACATAAGGATCTGTTCGATGGTGAAACCGAACCCCGAAGACCCCCACGTACGAGGAGCGGCGACGAAATAGACGAGCTATTGAAAAATTGGAAAGAGTGCCCATCGCCGGGAAAGAAGCGAAAGGCGCCAGAGCCGCTGCTGAAGGTATGGAAAACGAGGTCTGTTTTCTGGGACTTGCCGTACTGGAAGATCCTCCGTGTGCCTCACAGCCTTGATGTCATGCATATCACGAAGAACGTGTGCGAGAGTCTGCTTGGTACCCTGCTCAACATGCCAGAGAGGACCAAAGATGGGCCGAAACCAAGGGCAGACTTGCAATCAATGGGCATCAGGGAGGAGCTTCACGCAAAACGCCCTAATGATGATGATGATGATGATGATGATGATGATGATGAGGCGAAGGACACAGAAAGTCGTCGCAAAGGCAAAAAGGCCAAGAAGATCGAATATGACTGCCCTCGCGCGTGCTTCACTCTAAGTCAGAAGGAGATCAAGCAATTTTTCACCTGCCTCGTAGGAGTAAAACTTCCTTACGGTTACGCGGGGAAGATAAGCAGATACCTAGAATCAGCGAAGCAGAAGTTCAGCGGGATGAAGTCTCACGACTGTCACGTGCTGATGACGCAGATACTTCCAGTTGCAATCCGTGGGATCATGGACGCGCATGTCCGTGAAACGCTATTTGGCCTATGCAACTTTTTCGACGTCATCTCTCGGAAGTCGGTTGGCATGAGGCAACTCAGAAGGCTACAGGAAGAGATCGTGGTGATACTATGCGAGCTTGAGATGTACTTCCCGCCCGCATTCTTCGACGTTATGGTGCATCTGCTGGTCCATATCATGGAGGATATCATCCAACTCGGGCCGATGTTCCTGCACAGCATGATGCCGTTCGAAAGGATGAATGGTGTCATCAAAGGATACATTCGCAACAGGGCACGTCCAGATGGAAGCATAGCCAAGGGCTTTCTGACCGAAGAGTGCATCTCCTTCTGCACGAATTATCTAGGCATCGAGAACCCCGTTGGTCTGCTCGTTAACAGGCACCTCGGCAGGCTCGCTGGATGGGGTCACCGCGAGGGTCGCCGCGAAATGCATGTCGACTTCAATTGTCGACTCGCCGACTTTGAAAGAGCAAACCTAGTCGCGCTACAACACATAGACGTGGTCGATCCTTGGGTGGTAGAGCACAAAACCTTTATTACGAAGACGTACAATGACCGAGGCCAACAGAGGACGAACGGAGATATAATCAAAGAGCACAACTCATGTTTCACGCGTTGGTTCAAGGACAAGCTTCTGTCGTACCCTTTACATGAGGATTCTTCCGTGGAAGAAAAACTCATATTCGCCTTGTCACAGGGCGCCGAGCACAACCTGATGACCTATCAGGCATACGATATCAACGGCTACACATTCTACACCGAGGAAAAGGACATGAAGAGCGATTATCAGAACTCCGGGGTAACGATGGAATCCTACACCGGTAACGACAAGGACAGATACTACGGAAGGATCGAGGAGATCTGCGAGCTGAGCTACGCTGGAGAGAAGGTCCCGATGTTCCGTGTCAGATGGGCCAAGAGCGTCCTAAAAGAAGACCGGTATTTCACCACCATGGTTATACCCGAAGCCAAATCCAAGACCGCGGGCGCAAACGTCACCGCGAAAAATGAGCCATGGGTACTGGCTTGCCAAGTGGAACAATGCTTCTTCATTACCGACCCGTCAAAGCCCAGTCGTGTTGTCGTGAGGAGAGGCAAAAGGAACATCATCGGAATGGATGGATTCGCCAATGAGCAAGACTTCGACAAGTACGGCGACCCGAAGATGGAAGATGACGACGGCGATGAAGAACCATACACCACAAGAAGAAGCAGGACCACCCTACCTAAAGGACGTCCGTTCAAGAGAAGAATTCAAGGGGTTCTGGGGCTAAATTATTCAACCGCGAGAAAGAAGGGCAAGAAGATTGTGAAAAGATAGCTAAGATCGAATCACGACGTGTCGGCCGCGTGTTTGTGTCAGTGGCAAGCTCAATCTTTGATGACGGTTATTTCATGTCACTTGATTTCAACCATGTCATCTAATTCTAAATCTTTGCACAATGGTTTTATCACTCCATTTGCATTTTCCTTTTCTTTTATCTCAAATCTTAAATTATTACATGCAACTAAAAATTCAAAAAAAAAAAAAGTTAGTAATGGCGCACCAGGAGAAGGTGCGCCCTTGCTATCCCTATGTTTATGGCGCACCAGGAGAAGGTGCGCCATTGCTATCCCTATGTTTATGGCGCACCCCTAAAAGGTGCGCCATTGCTATACAAATTTTTATGGCGCACCCCTAAAAGGTGCGCCATTGCTATCATTCTACCCTAATTAAATTAGGGTATCCTCCCCGGCCCGCCTCCCACACACAGTACGCACCCCTCGACCCTGCGCCCCCGCGCCCCCGTGACCCCGTCTCCGGCGACCCCGTGCCCCCGCGCCCCCGCCTCCCCGTCTCCGGCGACCCCGCGCCCCCGCGCCCGTCTCCGGTGACCCCGCGCCCCCGCGCCCGTCTCCGGCGACCCCGCGCCCCCGCGCCCGTCTCCCCCGACTGCCGCCCTCCCCTCCGCTAGTGTGCGGGGCCGACGCCGTCTCCGGCCTCCTGCCGCCGCCCACGCTAGGGTTCGGGGCCACCGCCGTCTCCGGCCTCCAGCCGCTCGCGCCCTCCTCACCTCCTCCTCGTCGGTCAGCCTCGACCTCCCCTGCACCTCCTCCTCTGCTTCGGTTACAGAAGGAAGGTAAGCAACTCCTCCACTTTTGATTTTTTGTTCTTGGAATGGAATGATTCTTGTTCTTGGAATTGAGCAGAGGAATATGTCAAAACTGACAACAGGAAGTGCTAGTAATTCCCTAGGTCAATTTTTCTTGGTAGCTTACAACACTAGTAATTGTATATGGATAGGCATCAGTAGATAGGCCCTGTTCTACTTGAACGCTGAACACTGAAATTTCAGAGCAAAGCTACCACTATTGCCAATCATTTAAATCATGACCTTTGCTAATTTCAGTCAAAGCCTGCTTCTACTGCGAAAATCAAGCAAAATGATCCTGAAACTTGAAAACCTGCTTGATGCTTGATGCTTGATGCTTGATGCTGAACCAATAATGCATTAGTAGTTATCAATTGTACTCATGTCCTCTGTAAATTCAGACAAGGGTGATGTTTTTAGTGGTGAGGGAATTGATATGAAGTCCCTGATGGGAATAGATGCTGGATGGGTATAAGACCACCTGCTGCTGCTTTTTGGATACTGTTCTGATCCCTGAATGAATGGTACTCATGCTTTCTAGTCTCTGGGTTCTGATTATTTTTTGGATAGATTGTTTTTTCTTCTTTTTGAGAATCAGATTTTGGATAGATTGCTTGTGCTGTCGACTATATGCATTAATTTGTTACTGGGTATGTGAAATATCATCATGGTCGATTTCTGCTACTGCTGCTGCCTACTGCCCCCTATGTTTGTTTGTACACATGGACAGTATATAATCAGTTTTTTTAGCTGCAGTATATAATCTGTTAACAAGCAGTATGTTGTACTACCTGAACACAGGATATGCCAAGCCTGAACACAGAAACCAAGCACTGAGTGGATTCTATCTTTATGACGGCTGTAGGTTGTTCTGGTACATTGAGTTGGGGTTTATGTGTAGGTACATTGAGTTGCCAATGTTTTGCCGGAACGTTGATTAATTTCCGTCCGGCAAATTTCTGGCACTCCGACATGACCTTTTTTAGCAAAGGTCATGCCAAATTTTTCCTAGAATTTATGTCAATGAAATTACCCCTGTCATGCTCTATTAATAGTTTTAGGACACTATTCTTTTTTTGTGAAGTCAAATTAAAATAAGAATGTTTTTTTAGAAAGAAAATACCCGAGCATTATCAGGTCCCAACAAAGCAGGAGCAATGTGCTTAAGATCACCATGGCACTAATTATTAGCCATTTTTTCCTATTTAGAGCGAACATGGCCAACAACGATGAGGCCAGCGGTTCGGGCAAGCCATTCTGGGAGCTGTCCCATGAGATGGAGGAAGAACCTCGCCGCTATGAGGACGCCGCGGAAGACACCGATCCTGACTACACAACCCCTAGTGGCGTCCGGGATGACACCACTGATGGTGACGCCAGGGATGCCACCACTGATGATGGCAGCGAACGCACAGATGGCAGCCAACCGAAGAGGCAACGGAAGGACCGGAGCCCGAACGTGCTCGGCACCGTCAAGGAGGAATTTACTGAAGTGTCCTCCAGTGGGCATCCAACGGCGCCCAAAGAATTAGTCGGTGGGTACGCGGGACAACTCGGGTGCATTCTCCGGAGCACCGTCTCGATCAACACCGAGAACCTAAGGCATCGTGACTGAGGGAATTTGCGCAACCTCCTCTTCACGAAGCTGCATGAACGATACAAGTTCCCCGGTGACTTCGCAAACACACGCCTCTCAGGGAATAAAGTGAACAGTGCCGCCCTCACGAAGATGAGCACAGCCCTGGCTACTTGGAGAGCCGTGGTGAAGAGAATGATTCTAAGAGGTGATAGTTATGAGAAGATCAAGGAGAAAAATCCTTCGATCAGCGAAGCTGACTACCTGGAGTTCAAGATCAAGTGCGAGAGCAACGCATCCACGGAATCAAGTCAGTCGGGGAAAGATATGCGGAACTTGAACTTAGGGGTCCACAAACTCGGTCCCGGCGGTTACAGAGTGGCGGAACCTAAATGGGACAAGGAGGACGCGGAGCGTGCCACGCAAGGCCTACCGCCCCTCTTCGATAAATACCATGAAAAGCAGACCAGGAACTATGTCAGGGCCCGGTACAAGGTGGACCCGGTAACAAAGGAGCTTACCACGGATCCGAAGGTGAAGGATCTTGAGCGTGTTCTGGTAAGGAATACACCCCCGCGTAATTAGCTCCATATGGTTGCATTCTAATTAATGAAGCCAAATTTCTAAATGGTTCACGTTCCTTCCGCAGGAAACTGAAAGCAGTAGCGCGGGGTCTCAGAGCTCCCTGTCTGCCCCTTGGGACACCACTTTAAATAGGGCGTTGAACGTAATGAAACACAAGGATAAGTTCAGTAAGCCGTCGTCAGCTGGTCGTGTGGCCGGCGAAGGCTTGTCCACGAAATGGTCGGAATACTATAAGGCTGGGCGAAAGGAGAGAAAGACCAGCTCGGAAAGCCAGGAGCGCGAGGTTAAAGAACTCAAGGCACAAGTGGCGCGGATTCCGGAGATAGTCCAAGAGCAAGTGCGAGACCAACTGGGAGTGACGATCACCGCCATTATGCCTACCTTGCTTGAGGGGCTGCGGGGGTGGATTGCGGGCGGCCAATAGGGGCCGCCCCCGATTCCCAGCTTCACGGGCAGCAACTCGCACAACGCGCCGGCATTGGTGTCTCCGGCGGAGGCGGCATTGGTGTCTCCGGCGACGGCGCCGGTATTGGAGCTTAATGCACCCGGGTGTGGGAAGAATACGCCGGCCGGCACCTCGGCAGCAAGCGGCCCCTCCGTCACTTGCACGCCCGCCGTTGGCGGTGCCTCGACATTAGCTGAGCTCGACGCCATCACGGTAACTAAGCCTCGGCCGATGACTTCATCTCCTTGCCTTTGACTGGGCATCCCTGACGCCCTACATGTTTTCGCAGGGCGCCGCCAACGTTCCATGCACTCTCCTGCACTTCATGGACGGCGAGTTGATCGATGTCGCCAAGGCCAAAATCGTTGAACCGGACAACCGCGTGTTCCACGGTAATCCGATGCCACCCACCGTGTATAGGGTTCAACTGGTTCGGGTGCTGCGGGGCTGCGACGGCTTGTTACCTCCGTATCGACCCCCTAGGGCCGACGAAGATGATGTGATGACCCTCAGCGCCTGCTTAAACTGGTCCATGCTTTGGCCGAAGAGCCAGATTCGTTTGGGGGCGGGGGACACCACCCCACAGACAACACCGCCAGTCGTGCCGGCGCCAAGCCATGGCAAGACCGCCGCAACGCTACCGCCGTCAGCTGATCCGGACATGCATATGGCACAGGATCCGGACGACGACGATGGTACATTTTCCAACGTCGATAAGTACATCAACGAACATGGGTACGGTGACGAATTCTTGGGGCCTCCTTCTCAAGAACCCAAAACTGCAAAAGACGATCGCGATCTAGCTGGTACCGCGGAGAAACCAAATTGCAACAGGCGTCGTCTGTACAGTTCTCAGGAGACGCCTCCAGCTGCCGCCTTCACCGAGACTCAAACAGCCGAGGTGCGAAATATTATCAGCCCCAACACACTCAAGAAGGTGGTCTCTGAGCAGAACTCGATCCCATTACAGCAGAAGAAGCAGAAGGAACGGAAAAGAAAAAATAACAAGGGTGAGAGCCAGCCGGCACCGAGTACGATCTGTGCTCAGGACGGGCCACCAATACCTAAGGATATCTCGAGGAGGGTGCATGTGGCGGGTAGGCCAATGCTACCGACTAATCTGCTCAATGCTGCAACCGGTGCTATGCGGAGTCTGCATGACGGTGTTCTTTCTATGGAGAAGCAGCGTCTCTCCGAGAATGATGTGGCATACCCGGTTTTCGTGGCCAAGCTGCCAGAGGGCAAGGGCTTTGTCGATAGCCCCATCGGGCGTATGATCGTCCTGCGGTTTGATGACATCTTCGCTATGTTTAACCTTTATCCGCTGCACTACACCTTCATTCGGCTATTTTCGCTCGGTATGGAGATGCGGATCATTAGAGACAAGACCCCGGACATCGTGATAGTCGACCCCTTCTACATACGTGCCAAGATCTTGGGCAGCGCTGGGGACCGGCAAGTCGCGAGTTCATACCTAGAAGGCGTCATTCTGGCGAACCCAGATAAGGATAACTTCCTCGTGCCTTACTTTTCCGAGTAAGTCATCCCCTCACCGCCCCATAACATATGATTTCTTAGATTTCGATCATTCTTTTTTTTTCTAACATTCTGTGTTTTGTGCAGTGACACACGGTGCACACTCATCCTCTTAAGCCCGAAATATTCCATGGCCACGTATTTCGACTCGGACCGTCAGTCGAAGAAAGACTACACAAATATCAAGAAAGTTCTGGATGATGCTCTCCCCGGCTACGCCAAATCTGGAGGCACCTTCAGGAGGCCAATTTGTAGGTACGGCAAGCACGTGTTCACCCACGTAACGACGTTCCCCTGCGTCAAACAGCCGCCTGGCAGTCAGAAGGATGCCTACTACGCCCTCCATCACATGCGGGCAATCATACGGAACCATCATCAGCGTATGGTACCAAATAATCTCAAAGAATGGGCCGCACGCTTGTCGGCAATCCAGGACGAGGACATCAGACAAGAATTCTTTCGCATCCAGTCGGAGTTAGCGGACATCATCTATCAAGATGTCCTTCGTACCTCGGGGCAGTTCCACCTCAACTATCAACCGTCCAACAGTGAAATAGAAACAACGCTACAAATGCAGGCTGACAACGACCGCACATTCATGACCATCACGAAAGACGGCGGCTTCATCCATGCTCCGGTCCCTGAGTCGAGTCGAAAGTATTGATGCTATGTAGTTCTGAAATATCGATTAGCTCATGTTGTAATTAAACTTTAATGAACTTGTATGTCTCTTTAGTTTGGACAGTCGTTCAACTAATATGTAATCGATGCTATTTATTAGTAGGACCATGAACCGTGCTATTAATGTGTTGCTTTTCTCTTCCGATCCTTTTGTTGCATACTTATATATTGCTTATATACTAACGTTTTGTTTGTCTAGTGCATAGAGATGCCGTCGTATGTCGTGTACAAGGGTGAGGTTCCCGGAGTCTACGACGACTGGGAGGAGTGTCGGAAACAGGTTAACCGTTTCAGCGGTAACAGTTACAAAGGGTACACCACTAGGGCGGAGGCGGAAGCTAGATACGCGCGCTATCTAGCGGGAGAGAGGAGGGAGCGGAGGAGGAACCGGATGAAGACCAGTTTCATCGCAATGATGCTCATCGTGACCGCAGCTCTCTTCTATGTGATGGTAGTTTAGATGATATCGACTTTGCAATGTGACGACAAACTCGCTACTCGGTCTCGAGAACTAAGCTTGTCTAATATTTGAACTTTGTTCGCTATTTCGAATTCGGACACTAATATGACGAATTGTATTATATATGTGCTGTTTATATTATGTGTTGTTTTTATTCTGTGCTGTGTATTGTATTCTGTAACCTGTGCAAATACCAGAAAATAAAAAATAATAATTCCTAGAATTAATATTAGTGGCGCACCATAATTCATATTAGTTGCGCACCCAGTTAAATACCAGGGCCCCTAGGAGGCATATCAATGGCGCACCAGGAGGCATAGCAATGGCGCACACGGTTAAATACCAGGGCCCCTTGGAGTCATATCAATGGCGCACCAGGAGGCATAGCAATGGCGCACCGAGTTAAATACCAGGGCCCCTAGGAGGCATATCAATGGCGCACCAGAAGGCATATCAATGGCGCACCATTTGGTGCGCCACTATTATCTAGGATACTAATGGCGCACCAGTGGTGCGCCATTAGTAATTGTTACTAGTGGCGTGATAATAGTGGCGCACCTATAGTGCGCCATTAATAGCCAAAATAGGTGCGCCACTAACAGCCTTTTTTCTAGTAGTGGATACCGCCAGCGCTGGGTCTATATGGACCCGCGCTAGACCAACCGGCTCCACATGATCCCTATGGACCCGGCCGAGAAGATCGCCGTGTGGGGCCACGAGAAGCTCGCCGACCCGAGGATGGAGCCCATCCTTGAGCGGATGGCGGCGCACCGGGCCGCATCACTGTCGGGGACGGCGGTTGTCAGGGAGTACCTACGGCGGCGCATCACGCCACTTCAGCAGCACTCGCGCCCCATGTGGGAGTACTCCGGCGCGGACGACGCCATGAGGCTGAGGCCGGGCGGCCTGGGGTCAGACGCGCTGGACGGGGCCCTGGCGATTCTGCTCAATACCCTTGCCGCGGAAGCGCCGGAGGGGGCCCTCCCGCTTTTTCGCTATCCAGAGAAGGAGGACCTGGTGAAGGTGATGCCCCACTTTGATCAGTGGATCCTCGTGCCTGAGGGCCACGTCGGGCCCCGCGACAACGCCCTCGTGGTGGACCTGGATTCGGGAAGCGGCAGCGGCAACGGAGATTCGGAGGAGGCCACGGAGGACGACCTCAGCCGGGTGCCGCCATGCGTTCGCCGTCAGCTCATCTGCGAGCTTGAGGATGATGACGCCGAGAGCGTCCCGCCCGCGGCGGCGGGGGCGGGTGAGCCCCCAGTGCTTGAGGCCCGACATGAGGCTGAAGCCGCCCAGGGCCCGGAGACGGGTGACGACGCGTCCTGGTCTACCGCGGCAAGGGTATTGAGCAGAAGTCTGCAGGGGAGAAGAAGAGGAAGTGGCTCGTCAGCGACGAGTAAGCCTTCTGCCTTCTGCCGGCGTCCTTAATTCTTGTTCTTTTACTCGACTCGGAGCTGAGCCACCATTCGTGCAGGGGATCTGCCGTGGATCAGAAGAAGAAGAAGAAGACAACGACGAAGGCGAGGTTTACCCCCATCCCGCAAGGGGCGTCGATGTCCACTGTTGGTGCAGGAGGGCGTGGAGAGGCCACCCGCTGTCCCGACGCCGGAGCGGGGTGCACAGAAATCGAGGAGGGGACAGTCGCTTCTCCAGGGTCGCGCGCGGGCGCATCCTGCGAGGCCAAAATGGGGAAGCCTCGGGAGGCAGCCTCAGGAGGCGGAGACGCCCTCTCCCTTGGCCTTGCTGCGGGCAAGGAAGCGACGACGAGGGAGGCCGAAGCGTCTGCCCCCCCACCGGGGACCTCCTTGGGCGCTGGGGAAGGAGTTGCGAGGCGTGCCATGACCGGCACTGAGAGCCCCCGTAGCGCACCGCCGCAGCTGAACGAGGGGTGCGTCCTGGCGAGCCAGCCGCCCCAGGCGGGCGGCGCCAAGGGCTCCCTCGCCGTCGCAGCGGAGGGTGCCAGAGGGCCCGGCCCGGACTGGCCCCTGGTCCTCGTGGGTGACCGTGCTTTGCTCAGGCCTGAAGCCTTGCGCGACGCCAAGGCCGTGCTCGCTCGGCTCGGCACGGACTTCCAGCACGCGGAGACGCGCCTTGCCGAGGAGCACCTGAAACTTGCCGACGGGTGGCGCCGGCTCAGCGTCGTTGTCGACACGGCCCGGCGTCATGACGAATGTGCTCGCGCATTGCGCGAGAGGGACACCGCCGAAGCAGAGGGGGCTCGCGCGAGGGCCCTCCAGGAGGTAGTATGGTGGGCCGCCTCTGGCATGGTACGTCTTGTGAGGGTTCCGCTCGCGAGGTCTCCTGCTGGGACGGCCGCCGAGGGTTAGCCACCAAGGCGGTGCCAGCTGGCCTCCTGAGGTCCTGAGGGTGCTACCTCGCGAGATCCTTCCAGGGACCTGCTCCTGAGATAGCTGCACGTAGAGCACTCAACGACAGTGCGCGCTCGTCGATTCGCTCATGGGTATTATGCAAGGAGACAGGACACCAAGGACCTTGGTGGGGTGGCGTGTACGGGGCAGGCCCGTGAGCCAGAGCCCGGTTGCTTGGGTTTTTCAGTGCTGCTGGGACTGACCCGAGCGCATGCACCGTGTCCAGCCCCCACTCGCGTGAGGCTCATGAGGGAAGGTCGCGAGCGTGCACAGCTCCTGAGGGAACCAATACATTAGATATCTTAGGAAATAGAGTTTTACTGAAACGTAGTAATAAGTTCGTTACTCAACCAAAAAGAGACATGATTGCCATGTTCGGCATGGATCAGCGTGCGGTTGGTGCAGCCCGTGGGGCGCCCTCAAGTGATTGTTCCGCCAGCGCGGAGCATGGGGCTTCCACTAGGCGTGGGCATGATCGCGGTTCGATCGTTCCGCCAGTGCGGAGCATGGGGCTTCCACTGAGACGTGGGCGGGAGCTCTCGCGGGCCCATCAGGCGAACGCAATGAGAGGCTCCGGGGCGTGTACAGCCCCGTTTCGTTCGTACGCGTGATGGTCATGCGTAGAACTTGCAGAGGTGTTGGATGTTCCAGGCGTTAGGCACAGGAACTCCATCCTCCATCTCCAGCCGGGCTGAGCCGGGCCTAGAGACATGACTAACCCTGAAAGGGCCTTCCCACATAGGTGAGAGTTTGTGAAGTCCCTCTCTGGAGAGGATCCTGCGCAAGACGAGATCGCCGACCTCAAGAGTGCGAGGGCGGATGTGGCGGCTGTGGTAGCGACGCAAGGCCTGCTGGTACCTCGCGGCACGAAGGGCGGCCTGACGGCGGCCCTCCTCGAGGAGCTGCAGATCGGTCTCCCGCGAGCCATCCTGACGCGCCTCATCGAAGGCAAGGACTCGCGGGGAGCCGTGCATAAGCTCCAGTGGGAGGACCGCCTCAGCGCCGTAGACGAGGAAGAATGGCGTCTCGCCAGTGGGCTTGCTTGCCGTCGTGCGGATGGACCACAGCACGGACTGCAGCTCGTCGAGCCAGCCCTTGTCGCAAGCCTCAAGTTTCTTCTTGAAGCTCCTTGTCTTGAGGCCCTTGAGGACCTCGGCATTGGCGTGCTCGGCCTGACCATTGCTTTGCGGGTGCGCCACCGAGGCGTAGCAGATCTGCGTGCCGAGGCTGGCGAAGTAGGACTTGAAGAGGCCGCTCGTGAACTGGGAGCCATTGTCGGTGATGATGCGATTGGGAACTCCAAAGCGGCTCATGAGGGCCTTGATGAACTTGACGGCGGAGCCTGCCGGGATGGTGCGCACCGGCTTGACCTCCGCCCACTTGGTGAACTTGTCGATGGCGACGTAGAGGTAGCGATAACCACCAGCCGCGCGAGGGAAAGGCCCCAAGATGTCTAGCCCCTAGACCGCGAAGGGCCATGAGAGGGGGATCGTCTGGAGGCCCTGCGCCGGCTGGTGGATCTGCTTGGCATGGAATTGGCAAGCCTCACAGGCTTGGACCAGTGCGGTAGCGTCACGTAGAGCAGTGGGCCAGTAGAAACCGCTGCGGAAAACATTACCAACGAGGGTGCGTGATGAAGACTGGTGGCCATAGTCTCCTCCATGTATATCAGCCAGTAACTCGCGCCCTTGCTCTTCAGAGATGCACCGCAGCGAGACGCCATTGGGTCGCCTACGGTATAGTTCGCCATCTTGTATGCAGTAGGCGGTGGCCTGCCGGGCCACGCCCTCCGTTTCCGAGTCCTCCTCCGGCAAGTTGCCGCGAAGCAGGTAAGCCTTGAGCTCCGCGGCCCAGCTATCGGCCTGAGGCTCGAGCGCTAGCAGCAGGCGGGCTCCTGAGGCCGGGCCACAGTTTGGTGCGCCCGTGGGTGGCGCCGGCGGTAGTTCCTCGCGAAGGAGCGCCATGCTCGCGGCTGGGGGTGCGGCGGATGGCTTGAGGAGCCTTTCCTCAAAGACGCCCAGGCTCTGGGGTTCGCGACGTTACGCTCGTTTGGCGATGTCGTCAGCCTCTTTGTTGCTGTGGCGGGGGATGTGCAGCAGCTCCAGGCCAAGAAAGCGCTTCTCAAGTTTACGTACCTCTTCCAGGTAGGCGGCCATGTGCTCGTCCTTGGGTTTGTAGCTTTTGTTGGAGAAGTTGACGAGGAGTTGCGAATCACCCTTGATAGTCAGACGCTTGATGCCTAGGGTGAACGCGGCCTTAAGGCCACCGATGAGGCCCTCATACTCTGCGATGTTGTTGGAGACCTTGTCGGTGTACCTGAAGCAGAGCTGCATAGCGTAGTAGAGCTTGTCTCCTGTTGGCGAGGTGAGCAAGACCCCAGCCCCCGCGCCCTGTCGGGAGAAGGCGCCGTCGAAGTGCATGGTCCATCCGCCAGGCGCCTCATGCCCTGGCAGGAGGGACTGGGCCTCGCGAGGCTCGTCCTCGTACGTGTCCGTCCATTCTGCCACAAAGTCGGCCAGGGCCGCGCCTTTGATGACTCTGGTGGTGGAGAACTCCAGTTGGAAGGCTTGCAGCTCGATGTTCCACTCGGTGACGCGGCCGGCGGCGTTGGGGCTGCGCAGAACTTGCTCCAAGGGGTAGGAGGAAATGACCTTAATGGGATGACCCTGAAAGTAGTGGCGCAGCTTCCTGGAGGCGACGAGGAGCACGAGGAGAAGCTTTTGCTGCATGGGGTAGCATTCGCGCGCGTCCCTTAGCACAGTGCTGACGAAGTACACGGGGTGCTCGACGAGGCGCGTAGCTGTCGTGACGGCTTGGTCCTTGAATGCCTCGGAAGGCTCGGGAGACTCGCAAGGCTCAGGAGGCTTGTGGGGGACGGTGGCCTCATGAGGCTCAGGAGGCTCGCGAGGCCCCGGGGGCTCGCGAGGCTCGGCGGTCCCGTGAGTCTGTAGGGGCGCCGAGGGTTTTCCTTTGGCATAGACGCGCTCCTCCCGTACCGCCACAAGTGCCCCGCTGGCCGTCTGGGGGGTGGCCGCCAAGTATAGGAGCAAGGGCTTGCGAGAGCGCGGTGCGACCATGATGGGCGGGCTCATGAGGTACCTCTTGAGGGCTTCAAAGGCGGCGTCTGCCTCAGGAGTCCACTTGAAGGAGCCGGACCTCTTCAGGAGCTTGCAGAAGGGCAGGGCTCGTTTGCCAAACTTGGAGATGAAACGCCCCAAGGACGCCATACACCCCGCCAAGCGTTGCATTTCCTTGAGGGTCCGGGGAGGGCGCATTTTCTCGATGGCCTTGATCTTCTCTGGGTTGGCCTCGATGCCACGGTGCGAGACTAGGAAGCCGAGGAGCTTGCCGGAGGGGACTCCGAAGACGCACTTCTCCGGGTAGAGCTTGAGGCTAACCTTGCGCAGGTTGGCAAATGTCTCCTGGAGGTCCGCGATGAGGGATTCAGCCTCGCGATATTTGACCACGATGTCGTCGATGTAGGCCTCCGCGTTCCTCCCCATCTAAGGCCCCAGAGTGAGGCGCATTAGCCGCTGGAAGGTGGCGCCCGCGCTCCTTAAACCGAAGGGCATGCAGATGTAACAAAATACGCCGCAGGGGGTGATGAAGGCCGTCTTCTCCACGTCCTCGGCCGCCATCTTGATCTGATGATAGGATGAGAAGGCATCCAGGAAACATAGCAGATCACACCCGGTGGTGGAATCCACGATCTGATCGATGCGGGGCAGCGGAAACGGATCCTGAGGGCAGAACTTGTTGAGGCTGGTGAAGTCGACGCACATGCGCTCCTTGCCGCCCTTCTTGGGGATGACGACTGGGTTGGCGAGCCATTCAGGATGGCGCACCTCACGAACAACTCCGGCTTCTTGGAGCTTCTGAACTTCACTGACGATGAACTCTTGCTTCTCTGGCGGCTGGCACCGCGCTTTCTGCTTGACCGGGCATGCATTGGGGCACACCGCTAAGTGGTGCTCGATCACCTTCCTCGGCACACTGGACAAGTCAGATGCTTTCGAGGCGAAAACATCCGAGTTTGCCCGAAGGAAGGTGATGAGCGCTTTCCTATGCAGGAGGGAGGCCCGTGCCGATGGTGAAGGCGAGGCTGGAGCCGCTGCCGTCCACCGACACCTTCTTTGTCTCGGCGCGGTCCTGAGAGAACAGCTGCATCTTCTTCGCGGGCGCGGCCTCGGAAGGCTCAGCCGCGTCCTCGTCGGCTGGGTGCGCGACAGCGGCAGCCTTGTAGGCGCGCTCGAGGGTGCTAGCCGCGTCTTTTTCATCGCAGGCGACGGTGATGATGCCGCTGCAGCCGGGCATCTTGAGGACGTTGTAGGCGTGATGAGTGGCCGCCATGAACTTGGTGAGAGCTGGGTAGCCCAAGATGGCATTGTAGGGCAGGCCGATGTGCGCCATGTCGAAGTCGATGAGCTCGGTGTGGTAGTTCTTGCGGGTGCCGAAGGTGACGGGGAGGCGCACCTGCCCCAGCGGAATGGTGGAGCCATTGGTCACTCCGGAGAAGGGCCTGGTCGGCATCAGCTGGTCGTAGGGCACCTGGAGCGTCTCGAAGGTTTCGATGGAGAGCACGTTGAGACCGGCACCCCCGTCGATGAGGGTCTTGGTGACCGCGACGTTGCTGGTGGTGGGAGTGCACAGCATGGGGAGCGCGCCTGTGGAGGCCGTGGACTTGGGGTGGTCCTTGGTGTCGAAGGTGATGGCGCACTGCGACCCCTTGAGGGGCCGCGTGACCTCAGGCCTTGGGAGGGCGGCGTACACCTCGCGAGAGAGTTGCTTGAAGTGGCAGACGGACGCGGGGGCTTGGGACCCACCAAGGATGCAGGCGACCGCGCGAGGCTCCTGGTAGCCCCCAGCGCCCTCATCAAGCTGGTTGACGTCATTCCTCCGAGGTGGCAGAGGCAGCGGCGGGAGAGCGGCATTAGCCTGAGGATTCGCCTCACGAGGCTGGTCGTGCCAGGCGGCCTAACGAGGCTGATCGCGCCAGCCCTGGCGGTAGTTGCTGTTATTGTTGCGGCTGTCCCAGCGGTTGCCGCTGCGGCCACCTCCACAGTTGGCGCCACGGCCGTTGCAGTCGTCTCGGCGGCTCTGGCGCTCGTCGCGGAGCAGCTTGAGCTCATGACAGTCTTCGGTGCTGTGGGAGTGGACATTGTGAAAGGCGCAGAGTGGCCGGTTGTCCTTCCTGGGCTCGTCGAGGTCGCGGCCGCGCTTCTGCTCGGGCTCCGCCGCAAGCATGGCAGGGCCCTTGCGCTTGACGTCCTTGCTCTTGGCCTTGGTGCCATCGAGCGCCGCGTCGGGGTCGTTTTGGACGAAGAGGCTGCCTTCTTCGGCCTTGGCGCACTTGTCGGCGAGGTCGAGCAGCTCGAGCACGGAGTCAAGCTCACCGTTGATGGCGACCTTCTCGCGCATCTTGATGTCCGTGACGCCGGTGGAGAACGCGGAGATGACGGCCGCGTCGGAAGCGCGCGGGATCTTGTTGCGCACCTGACTCAAGCGCTGGATGTACTTGCGGAGGGCCTCGTCTGGGCGCTGTCGAACACGCCGCAGGTCTATGATGGTGAGGGAGCGGTCCTGTGTGCCCTTGAAGTTGGCGATGAATTGGCTGCAGAGCTCGGCCCACGAAGAGATGGAAGCCTCGGGGAGGTTCATGAGCCAGGAGCGCGGGCCGTCCTTGAGGGCCATGGGGAACCAGTTCGCCATGACCTTGTCGTCGCCGTTCGCCGCCTCGACGCTCAGCGCGTAGAGCTGGAGGAACTCCGTGGGGTTGGGGGTGCCGTCGTAGCGCGGAGGCAGCTCTGGCCAGACCACGCGACGCAGCTCGCGGGTGAAGGCACGGTAGCCCACGCCGCTCGAGGGGACGCCGCCAGCGAGGGCGGCGCGGTTTTGACGCCTGGCCGCTGCAACGTCTTGAACGGCCTGGTCCTGGCACTGGCGCTGGCGCTCGAAGAGCACTCGCGCGTCGGGGGGCGTGCGGCGGATGATCTGGCAGCTGGGCTCGTTGTGGTCCGGAGAAGACGCGCCGCGGGGCGGCTCACGAGCTCGCGCGCTGCGCTGGGGCCCGGCGCGCTCGTCATGCAGAGGAGGCGGCGGGGGAGCGCCGTGCGCCAGGTCCCCAGCACGAGACGGTGGAGGGCGGAGCGAGTGAGAAGGCGCCGGAGCGTCCCCGACGACGTTGACGAGCTCGGTGATGCGACCAAGCAAGGCGTCATAGCCGGCGTCATCAGGACGGTAGCGGAGCAGCTCGCGCGCCATGAGCAGCGCGGCCTGCGGGTTCGGCGGCCCATGGTTGGCGAGGGAGAAGGCCGTGGCGGTGTAGCCGTCCGCCCGCACGGAGGGGTGCAGGGAGGAGGCCTGCGGCTCGCGGGTAGCGGGGTCGGTGGCGGCGGCAGCCTCGGCGTCCGGGCGGCGGCGATTGCCGCGGGCCACCGGCTCCGTCTGGGCCATGCGGCCTGCCCTGCGCTCAGCGCGCTCGCGACGTGCGTCTGCCATGGGACTGGTGGAGCTGAGGGTCGAGCAGAAGAACAGTAGCGCACACCTAACTGGCGCGCCAAATGTCGGAAGTGGGGCTCCGGGGACCCAAAGGTTCGAACACTGGGGTGAGCTCGTTCTACTTCTTCGTCTCCTACCACGGCAATGCTATGGCGGGACTACGGCAAGAGCGCGCTAGCGTACGACGGGCGAGGACACGGCGGTTTACCCAGGTTCGGGCCACCTTGCGGTGTAAGACCCTACTCCTGCTTGTAGTTGGGATTATTGTGGGTGAGAGAGTTCTCGCGTACAAGGTTGAAGACGATGGGATCTCTCTTCCCCTTTTGTTCGGTTCTTCCGGTCGTCTCCCCCTCTGCTATGGTGGCTGCCCTGCCCCTTTTATGCCACCTTGGTCCTCTTCCCCCTCGAAACTTAGGTGGGAAGGGTTGCCACACTTGGCGGTTTCGAAAGGGGACAGGCGCTCAGGCTATCTTGACTAAAGGTGGTCTTCGCCTGCCAAAGCATGATCCATGACGCGTCGGTGGGCTCGGTGATGACCTCCGCCCTGCGCGCCCGCCGTCTTGGTCTTCCTTCGCCGATCGGGCAACCTTTGGGGTTGCTTTGGGGAGTAGATAGCTGGCCCTGCTTCCCTAACACAAAAGAGGAAACCATCTGCATCCGCGCCTGCTGGCACGGCCTCTGCTGCTTCTCGTCGCCGTTTACGTCACCCACGTGATGGGCTCCAGACCGTGCGACACGCCGAACGGCCTTCTTCTTGGACGCCTGCGGGAGGCGGCCTCGGAAGGCCACCTCGGGAAGCCGCCTCATGAGGCCACTCGAGAAGCCGCCTCGTGAGGCCACTCGGGAATCCACCTCATGAGGGGACGTCGCGAGGCCGTGGATGGTGGTGTTGAGCGTTGCCTGCTAGTCCCTGAGGAGGGGGCCTCAGGAGGCCAGGGCCCCATGAGGGGTCTTGGTGAGACACTTGGTGGCGACGGCCCGCCGGGGCCACTCCAGGCGTTGCGCCCTGGGCCAAAGGAAGACGGGCCTGGATACCCTGGGTTCCATGGTCCCGACATTGAGATTCTTTGGAGGCCCGGCCGAGAAGGCTGGGACCTCGGCCTGACCAGGGGCGAGCGGTTCAGTGATGTAAAACCACTCCCGCTGCCACTCTTTCACCGTTTCGATGAAGGTGCCCTTGAACCAGGCGGCCCCCTGGTTTTTGCTGATCATAGCCCCTCCGCACTCCGCGAGGTCGGAGCCGCTGGACTTCAGCTTGATCCCGAAGAGCTTCAGCCATAAGCCGAAGTGCGGCTCACAGCGGAGGAAGGCCTCGCAGACCGTGATGAAGGAGGCGAGGTGAAGAATGGAGTTTGGGGCCATATGGTGGAAATTGACCCCATAGGTTAAGCATATGGGGGGAAACAAAATCGTAATGATATCCCTGAGAAAACAGGCGTGATCTCCACCTCGAGGGGACGTGCCAGTAAAAAGACTACCTTGAACCGTGATTCAGGGGAAGCAGTAACTGCCCGACCTGTCGTGGGGCATGACGCTTTGATAAAGCTGTCAGGCCAGATTGGACCATTCATACCTAGACGGCAAGCCTTCGAGGCTAAGATATCTACCCTCTTCGGGCAGGGAACAAGCTCGGTTGGGCCTCGGATGACATCGCTCCACTAAACGGAGTAAAATTAGAAAGGGGAACTCGTCAGTCAAGCCAAGGACTCCGGATCCCAGGTGGCGTCTGAAAATCGTCCTCGGCATAGGAGACCAGTTTGGGGGCTACTGACGGTGTCCTGGTTTAGGGGGTGCTAACCTAGCCGGCCCGTGTCTTCGGTTGGGCCGGTGGGCCCTCGTACGTGATTAAGGTGGACTCCGGAAGCTGTGTACAGGAAATGTGATCAAGACTGTCTCCACTGAAGACTTGACGTATACTCCAAGATCTCTCCTACTGCCTTGCTCCAAGATGCCGACCTTGTAACCTTAGATCCCCTCCCTGGCGTGTATGTAAGCCAAATGGTTTAGCCCGTAGAGGGGACGTCAACGCAATCTTATTCACCTAGCCCTAGAACTAGAACACATCTAAAGATCTCGAGGTAGATCGACTCTGTACTTGTCACATCTCCATTGATATAAACAAGAGCAGGACGTAGGGTCTTACCTCCATCAAGAGGGCCCGAACCTGGGTAAAACATCGTCTCCCTGTTCGTATTACCATTGATCCGAGATCCACAGCTCGGGACCCCCTACCCCGAGGTCTGCCAGTTTTTGCACTGACACCTGGGAAGGCCGCTTGGAGGTGGTGGGAGCCGTCGTGGCTCCGATCTTCTTCTTCGGTGCCATCGACGAAGGTGATAGGGCCGAAGATCACACTACGAACACTGATTCATAATACAAGAGCCCCTGCCTGGTGCGCCAAAGATGTCATGGGAAAATGACGATCTATGGGATCGATAGGATCCCTTTGCGGCTCGGCTGTGGGATCTATGTACTACAAAGAGCAGGGCTAATAGATGTGATAACAAGCAAGGATTTATCCAGGTTCGGGCCGCTTAGAGCGTAAAACCCTACTCCTGTTCTTGTGCTTGATTGTGTATGAGCTCAAAGGTTCGAAGGAGCGCAGCTTGCCGGCAAGGTGCGCAGGAAGTGCAGCTACAACGTGTAATTCAACTAAGAGTCGACCATTCTAAGTGCAGCCGTGGGCCTCCTTTTATTGGCCAAGGGGTTACCACAGTGGCTAATACAGTCATTTACAGGGTATGAATAGTGACTTGCACCGTCACCACGTCTATCTCCTAACAGGGTAAGACCAGCGCATTTAATGCACTGTTAGGTGCTACGTCGGGGAGGCGAGGCTTTGGGCAAAAGTTCTGTAACACCGGTCCTGGCGCCCTCCTATTATCTTGACACGTCTCCTAGACGGGTGTCATTAAAGTTAATCCTTGCGTGGCATGCTGACACGTGCCTTTGCCAGCTATGTTGACTACCTGCCCGCTCGACACCTATCATACGTGCTTATCTGGCCGATGATGAGGTGGAGCGGTAACGGGACAAAACGAGCCTGCCGGTGCGGAGCATGCCGGGCCTTTGCTTGCCAGCAAGGAGCTTGCCGACAACTAAAGTCTTGGCCTTCACCTTGCCGGTACGAAGCTTGCCGGCAAGGGCACTGTTGATCTTCAGTACTAGAATAGTACTTCTCGATGACCTGCCTTGAAGTCTTCTTCACAGTCTTTTTTAAAACAACCCTCCGGCAAGCCCTTGCCGTCAGGAAGGCTACAACTGCCTGTGCACAAGTCAGGGTACGAGGGCACCCATGCTTTAGTACATCGACAGGTATCATGATATGATACTCAACCCTATCTTTCTTCATTTAGTTATATGCCACCTTAGCATTGCTGCAGGTGGGACCGCTATGTGCTGGAGCGGGGTGCTCTGTCACAAGCATTCAAGTCTACTGCACATGCCACCAGAAAACCACACGCGGTTGGCGCGCCGTCCGGTGCGCCTCATTTTGGAATAAAAGATGACAAATATTTTGCAAAATTTCCGGTTTGGCACCAAAACCCGAGCCTCTGCATTTTGCCAAAAAATACAAACCGAGCCTCTGCGTTAACTTCCTGCCCCACCCGGCCCAGCACATTCAAATCCATCATTTGCCGCGAAGTTTTGCTGTGTGTTGTTGTTTTCAGGGATATTTTGCTGTGTAAAACAAATTTAAATATCAACGAATAATCGGTGTCCGGGGTATTTTGTCGGGACACGGTTGAATGGCCTCATATTAGTTTGTACTAGTACTAGTGTAGAGTAGTAGGAGCAAGAGTAGTGCAGTGGTAGTAGAGTACAAACCAGTACGAGTCCGATCGAACACCAATTTTCTTGGAGTCCGTGCTACAGCTAGCACTTCTCCCGCCTCTTTCCACTAAACTTAGCCGATGCGCGGCGGGCGCGGTGAGGGTTTGCTGATAGTCGGTTTGCTCAACAATGGTCCCAGATGTCAGTGAAAATGCAAGACAACATGCGTTCCCTAGCTTGAGCGACGTGGCGGACCGACCGTGTGGAGGTGCGACGCGAATGCGACAGGCTTTTCATTTTGAACTCGTAAGTTGTACATTTGGTTCTGCTCCTTGGAGTGATGATAGACACAAATAATGATTGAAAACGCTAGGGCGGGGTTTTTCCCACGCGATAAGAGGGGGAGTTTGCCAGCTTGGCCAATCGTCGGTTTGCTCACATGCAGTCCCACATGTTACTGATATGCCTTGGCAATGGGCATTGAGCGGCGGGCCGAAACATATTGTTACTTCAATTATTCATGTTGCATGTACATTAAAATTGCATTGAAATGTACTCAACAACGTGAGGGCTAGTATCATCTAGTGATATGAAAGGGCCCACTTCAAAAAAGAAAGAAAGGCGACTTGGTGCCCAGGCTCAGCTGCACCCGGTAGGAAAAAAAATCACAAAAAATTAAAAAAAATCAAAAGATTCCAGTTTTTTTTGCATGGTAGAAAATTTGATGCGTGAGGTCCGCTCCAATTTTCAAGTAGTTCGGACAGCTGAGCAGCTCTTGGCAAAAAAGACAAATTGGGTCAGAATAGTGCATGAACAGTAAACCTTTTTTACAGCCCCCGAATTTGTCTTTTTTTGCCGAGTGCTGCTCAGATGTCCAAATGATTTGAAAATTGGAGAGGACCTCACGCATCAAATTAACTACCATGCAAAAAAAGATTTGGAATTTTTTGAATTTTTCTAGTATTTGTTTTGAATTTTTTCTTTAGCGTGGGTGCAGATGAGCCTGGGCTCACAAGTGGATTATCTCCCACTACACATTCAAGCATTTTACATCATTCTCTCACTCTCTCTATCAAACCGACTATGCCAAACTCCCCTGCCTAACGTGCGGGAAAATACCCGCCCTCGCTTTTTTAATCGGGTTATGTATCGATGGATCACGCGAAGCAGCAAAACCAAGTGTTACAAGACTACTCCTACGTACTACAGTACACTGGGCTTCCGTGTCTTATACTCCTCCGTCGTAAGAGTGGAGATGCTCGCTTTCATAAATGTTCTACTTCCATTCGCCAACATGTGGGACATCTAGCATCCGGGTCCACGTGCCATGCACCAAATAACAGTGCAGAACAGCAGGGGGGACGCACCCCGGTCGTAGCGCTGCAGTACTAGTAAATGAGCAATGAGACGTCAAATCACAAAGCCCCACCTCGGCCGCAGTAAGCTGGACGGAGCAGGGGAGTACAAAAAATTGTGGACGCAGCTTCGACCCGAAGGCAGTGACGCGTGGGTCCCGCATTTTGATATACCATCGGCCTCCTTTGGTTCACAGGGTAGGAATATTAGGCCCTTCCTAGTGCTCCACGGTGTACAAGTGCTAAGCATGCCATATAGACGAAAAAATGACATGGCACAACAATTAAGCAGGAGAGAGAGGACTTTGGTGACCCCAGGAAGAACCAATGCCAAGCACGTCAACCTAGGCAAAACACTTAAATGAAGAAACTCACCAATGCATGAAAGAGTTTAGGTGCTAAATCATTAAATAAAATGGGCTTAGCTACAAGAAGTTAACCACCTATGCATTGGGGACTTGAGTAGCTAAGCCATTTAATACACTTAGCACCACATCTAGGCACCGATGCATTGGCAGCAGCCTTATTGGAATATGAAAGTTGTAGGAAAAGAGATGACGTACGGCTGGTTTGTAGGAATATCATAGGACAGGATTTTCAAAGGAAAAATTCCTATGGAGCTCTGTGGTTTGTAGGAATGGATTCCTAATCCTATGTAGAATAGGAACCAGTCCTTCACATTTTAAAGGAAAAAAACCATTACCCTAGACTCAATGGAGAAATTCCTATCCTATGCATCAAATGACATTTCTTTCTCTATAGGAATTGAGATGCATGTCATCTCACTTCCTATGTTTTTTCTATTCCTATGATATTCCTATCCTGTGAACCAAAGGAGGCTCACATGTATCTCAAATCCTATGAGTAGGGATAGGAAAAGAGATGTCATTTGGTTCACATCATATGAATTTTTCCATTGAGTCTTAATGTTTATTTTCCTCTGAAATGTGGAGTATAGGAATCCATTCCTATGAACCAAATGGCTCGAAAGGAAAAATTCCTATAAAAATCCGATCATATAGAATTCTTATGATATTCCTCCACGCCAAAGGAGGCTTGAAATTGCTGTAGGTGATACGGCGGTCTTCCTTTGCCGAGTGTCGGCTAACAAACTTGGCGAAGTGTGGCACTCGGCAATAGAGCAGTGCCACACGTCGAGTCCTTACTCGATGGGACATTGCCGAGTTTAGAACTCAGCAAAATATTTGCTCGGTTCTTCTGCCGAAGGAACTCGGTAGATGTTTTGTATTGGGCAATAAGTATTGCCATGTGGCTTATGTATATTCATTGTGCATTGCCGAGTTTAGCCAAGTAGAAGTAGGCAAACTATAGTGTCACGTGGCATCTCCGTTACGCCCCGTTCCGTTTGACGGTGTGCTGTGTTGAATTCCCTGGAAGGTGAAACTCGGCAAACATTGTTTAAATATTTGCCAGACTCAGTAATGATGTAACCCAATTTAGATTTCAACCACAGAAGCCAGACATTATCTCAAATTAATAATCGAACTCCATGGACGCAACATGGTCAAATGATGGCATGGGACTCTAAAATTCAAATATGAACTTGAGCTTGTTAAATGCATATATGGTAATAGAATAGTATGTCCACAACCATACCATGCATATCTCCATTATATTTGCATGGATTACAAATACCATGATCTCTTATTCATTTTCTTATGAAAAACTGTGAGTTATTTCAAATATTGGACAATATCATACACACTATATTTCATCTCTCTACTGATCCCGATCATTCTTTCTCTCTCCTTAGTTAGAGGACTCAATCCTACGATGTCTTTTGCTCTCTCTCACAACACACACACACATCCGCCCCTCTTTATCGAAGACACACTCGTACATTCCTCCCCATCTCTATAGATATCTCTCGATGATGAAAGAAGTGATATATGCTGGGTTTTCTATATGTGCATGTTGTTCTACAAAAACTCAGTAAAAGTTCATGAGGTTTGAATTTTCAACAAAACTATATGCACTATATGTTGGAACGGAGGGAGCATACGGCAGTTGCGAACGCTCATGTGGAAATTTTATGTGTCAGAGGAGTGGCTATTCTGTCAAATGCCAGGGCAAAATTGCCATCGTCAGATGCAGATCTGACGGTTCTTTGGGCGTTCGCTAGGAAACGGCTTGTGGTGAATGTCGGTGTACTAAAACATGGGTGCCCTCATACCCTGACTTGTGCACAGGCAGTTGTACCCTTCCTAGCGGCAAGGGCTTGCCGGAAGATTACTGTGGCTCAAGACTCAATGAACAAGACTATGAAGAAGACCTCCAGGCAGGTCATCGAGAAGTACTATTCTAGTAATGAAGATCAAGATTGCCCTTGCTGGCAAGCTTCGTGCCGTCAAGGTGAAGACCAAGACTCTGGTTGCCGGCAAGCGAAGGCCCAGCAAGCTCCATGCCAGCAGGCTCGTTCTGTCTCGTTACCGCTCCACCTCATCATCAGCTAGATAAGCTCGTGTGATAGGTGTCGAGCGGGCAGGCAGTCAAACGTAGCTGTCCAAGGCACGTGTCGGCATGCCATGCATGGATTGACTTTAATGACACCCGTCCCTGGGACATGTCAAGATAACAGGAGGCCAGCTGGGTAGGCGGTACAGATATTTTCGTCAAAGCCTCGCCTCCCCAGCATAGCACCTAACAGTGCATTTAATGCGCTTGTCCTACCCCGTTAGGAGATAGACTTGGTGACGGTGCAAGTACTGTGCACTTCCTGTAATGACCGTATTAGCCATTGTGGTAACCCCTTGGCCTATAAAAGGAGGCCCATGGCTACAGTTAGAATGGTCGACACCTAGTTCAATTACGCGTTGTAGCTGCACTTCCCGCGCACCTTGCCGGCAAGCTGCGCTCCTTGTAACCTTGAGCTCATACACAATCAAACCACCAAAGCAGGAGTAGGGTTTTACGCTCTAAGCGGTCCGAACCTGGATAAATCGTTGCTTGTTCTTACATCTATTAGCCCTGCTCTTCGTAGCACATTGATCCCGCAGCCGAACCGCAAAGGGATCGTCCTGATCCCATAGATCGCCGTTTTCCCACGACATCTTTGGCGCGCCAGGCAGGGGGTCTTGTATTACGAATCAGTGTTCGTAGTGTGAGTACCAGCCCCATCATCTTCGTCAATGGCACCGAAGAAGAAGAGCGGAGCCACGACGGTCCCACCACCTCCAAGCGGCCTTCCCAGGCATCCGCAGGTGACGCAGGCGGCGTAGCTGGCACAGGCGCTACGGCTGGGACAGCCGGGGCAGGAGGCGCCGGCAGTGCGGGTGTCCAGCATCCCCACCGTTCCGGCGATCGCAGTCAGCACAATGGAGATGCCATAGACGGCCAACTCTAACAACGTTCTGGTGAGCACAATCATCGTAGCAATACGGTCTGGACCGGTGCAAGCCAGGAGCCCGCCACCGCGACGTCCAAGGATGGAGCGGCGACATCCAACAACGCTGCGGCGGGACGTGTGCCGTGACCATCGGAAGATGGGCGTGCCACGCTTCCCCGCGGTGCTGGTGGTCCAAGACGGCGTCAAGCCGGCCTTGAGCATCGTCCTCACGATGTTGAGGCACCACCACCACCACCCCAACCCGTTGGTGAGCATGCGTTGTGGCAGCAGGCACGCGACGAGCTTCCTGCTGGCCCTGCCAGGAGTCGAACGCTGTCCCATTCTGTGTTCCCCTCCATTCCAACCATGGCAGCAGAAGCCATGGCGCGGGTTCAAATGCTTTTGAACTTCCCACCAGCTCCTGACAAGATGGAAGAATGGAGGGCAACCATCCAGAGTCTCATCAGCTTTGCCGATGCCAGCAAAACACAAGATGTGGGACCCTCTAGACGACCACCCATAGTGCCGGCAGGACCAACTGGCTGCCATGCCAGAGACGGTGCGCCCACGATGCAGTCGCCTCCACATCAACAACCACAACGGCGGCAAGCTCGCCAGCCGGATGACCAGGACACTATGTACATGGCATCGTCAGATCTGGGGGGCCGCCAAGACTAGCGCCAAGTGCTCCATGAACGGCGCGTCGAGGACGCCCGTACGAAGATCGAGTGGCGCCGGGAGGCACGCCGTTTATCAGACAACTATGCCGGGCCGGCAACAAACGTGCCTGTGCCAGGGTACCCTGGGTGTTTACCTTACGAGGTAGGCTGCCCAGCGTTTACTCGTGAGCTGCAGCAGGTTTGCTGGCAGTCCACCCGAGCCTTCAAGCCAGAGCAGCCCGATAGATATGACGGCATGCTCAGCCTGTTGGAGTTCCTTGGCATTTACACCATCGCGGTGCAGGCTACCGGGGGGCGGGACAACAAGATACTAGCCAACTACTTTCCGTTGGCGCTCAAGCCCAACGTCAGATCGTGGTTGATGCACTTGCCGGAGGGCTCCATTTCTTCTTTGTCGGATCAATGCCATTGCATTGTTGGTGCTTACCTGGGTGGCCACAAGCTCCCTGGTCAAGCTAGCGATCTACACGTGATCCCTTAGAGAGACGGCGAGCCCCTCCGCAAGTATATACAGAGGTTCAGCCATGTGCACCAGAACATCCCTGATGTTCATCCCGCAGCTGTGTGTGCCGCATTTGACACGAATGTGCGCAACCACAGAATGTGGTCTGAGATGAACATCGAGAAGGTCAGAACCATCAATAAGCTATACGCTTTGGCGGACAAGTGTGCACGTGCTAAGGAAGGGAGGCGACTCCCTGAGGAAGATGCCGGCACCGAGGTCGACTCCGAAGACGACGACGCAGACGACGCATCAACCACACATAAAAAGGGCCGGAAGCGCAAAGGCGAGTCGGTAATGGCAGTCGAAAGCCCCGGTGACACCAACGCCGCCAAGAAGCCCAAGGCAGAAGGCCCCGGCAAGGAGGTTGCCAGATGCGCTGACTGCCGGGAGGCTATGGCAGGTGACAAGGGCGGCAAGACTGGTGGGCAGTATTGCAAGATCCACCGTACCAAGGGCCACGATCTCCAGCTGTGTCGTCAAGTGGAGTAGCTTGCCGAGAAGCAGAAAGCTGAGTATGAGAAGCGCGACAAGGAGAAGGGCCAAGATGGTGCCGGTGGGTCCGGCAAGCAAAACCGTGGTGGCCACGGAGGCCACCGTGGCAAGGCCAAGCAGTCGAAAGAGAAGGCTGCTCAGGGCCAGAAAGAAGATGAGGCTGATGAGGACAAAGATGGGTTCGAGAATGATTTCCAGAACACAGTGGAAGCCATGTGTGTTGACCGAGGCGCATCTTTGCACTCCTCGCACCGACAACTGAAGCAATGGGTCTGCGAGGTGAATGCCGCGGAGCCCATGTTGGGAGCGTAGAAGCCACTCAAGTGGTCACACATGCCCATCTTCTTTGACGAAGAGGATCACCCTACGGTCGGGTGTTTGCCGTTGTTGGTTTCGCCAACAATCCACAACCTCAAGGTGAAAAAGATGCTGGTTGACGGTGGGGCCGGCTTGAACTTGATCTCTCCTGACGTGATCAAGAGGCTGCAGATCCCCGGCAAGGATCTCGAGGAGACAAGCACTTTCCAAGGGATCAGTCCAGGGAGGAACAAGCCGAAGGGCCAGATCACGCTACCGGTCACATTTGGCAGCGACCTCAACTACTGGACGGAGAAGATTATCTTCGATGTCGTCAAGATGCCGCTACCATACAACAGAATTCTGGGCCACCCGGCGCTGGCCAAGTTCATGGCTGCGTCGCACTTTGCGTACAATGTCATCAAGATGCCAGGGCCGATGGTCGTCCTCACCATCAAATCCAACCAGAAGGACGCAATCATCTGCGCCAACAAGATCAACCGGGAGGCAGTGGAAGCATCTGCCATCAAGGCACCTGCTCCTGCCGGCAAAGCTCCCGGGGGAGGAAAGAAGAAGAAGGCCGGCAAGACCTCTGATAAGGACTCCAGGAAGCGCACTTTAGAGTGCAACATGCCTGTTGAGGACATACCAGAGAGCTCTACCGGCAAGAGCAAGAAAGCCAAGGCCTCTGCGCTAGTGACCAAGCAAGTCTGTGCAAGGGAAGATGGGACGAGTGGCACTTTTTCCATAAGTCCCACTCTCAATGACAAATAGGAAAGCGCTCTCGTTGCCTTCCTACGGGAGAATGTTGATGTGTTTGCTTGGAAAGCATCTGACATCCCCCGGTGTTCCTAGGGAGGTAATTGAGCTCCACCTTGCTATCTGCCCTCATGCAAGACCCATCAAGCAGAAGGTCAGGAAGCAAGCCTTGGAGCGACAAGAGTTCATTGTGGAAGAAATCAAGAAGCTATAAGCAGCGGGCCTGGTCAGAGGAGTGCTACACCCCACGTGGTTAGCCAATCCAGAGGTAGTGTGCAAGGCGAATGGGAAGTGGAGGCTTCGTATAGACTTCACTGATATAAATAAAGCTTGTCCAACAAACCCTTTCCCGCACATAGACCAGATTGTGGACTCCACTGCCGGCTGTGAGTTACTCTCTTTCCTTGACGCCTATTTTAGTTATCATCAGATTTTTATGGCCAAGGAAGATGAGGAGAAAACCGCATTCATCACTCCATGTGGCACATACTGCTTATTGCATATGCCTTTCGGATTGAAGAGTGCCGAGGCGATATTTTCCAGAGTAGTTCAGATCGGTTTTGACCAATAGCTGCACAGAAATGTGGAAGCCTACATGGATGACATTGTGGTCAAGACTAGAGACAAGTCAACACTGATCCAAGATTTGGAAGAGACATTCGCAAACTTGCGCAAGCTCAATTTGAAGCTCAACCCCGAGAAGTGTGTGTTTGGTGTTCCGTCTGGCAAGCTTCTTGGGTTCTTTGTATCTCAGAGAGGGATTGAAGCCAACCCCGACAAGAACAAAGTAATTGAGCAGATCGAAGCACCAAGACGTGTCAAGCATGTTAGGCGTCTTGCCGGCTGCGTTGCCGCCCTCAGTAGGTTCATCTCCAAATCGGCAGAGCACGCATTGCCGTTTTTCAAGATATTGAAAAAGGCAGGCCTAGTGAACTGGACTCCGAAAGTGGAGGCCACGCTCCAAGATTTGAAGGAGTACCTGTCCTCTCCACCAGTCCTAGTTGCGCCTAGGGCGCAAGAGACGTTGTTGCTATACTTAGCGGCAACGAATCAGGTGGTTAGTGCTGCACTTGTGGCTGAAAGAAAGGCCGATGAAGAGGAGGTAGCAGCCGCAGAGCCACGACCCGACAAGCCAGAATCATCTCCGGCAAGGTCAAGTGCCGACAAGCTAGAGATTGTGCAAGCAAGTTAGCCAGATCAGCAAGTTGTGAAGAAGAAGATGGTGCAGCGCCCAGTTTACTTTGTCAGCTCTCTCCTACAAGGGGCTAGATCAAGGTATTCTGGTGTGCAGAAGTTGCTCTTTGGCCTTCTCATGGGCTCAAGGAAGCTGCACCACTACTTTCAAGCACACCAAGTCACCGTCGTCACTCGCATTCCCTTGCAACGAATTCTGAGAAATCCAGAAGCCACCGACAGGATTGTGGACTGGGCATTGTAGTTGTCAAGTTTTGATTTGAAGTTTGAGAGTACCTCAACAATTCAGAGCAGGGCCTTGGTAGAATTCATTGCAGAATGGACCCCAACGCCAGACGAAGAAATTCCAGTGACCTCTCTCCCTGGCAAGGGAACTGTTGACGATTGGATCATGTACTTTGACGGTGCTTTCACGCTGAAAGGCGCCGGTGCCGGCGTGCTTCTTATAGCATCCATCGGAGAGCAACTCAAGTACGTGCTTCAGATGCACTTTCCTCAGGAGAAGGCCACCAACAACACTGTTGAGTACGAGGGATTGCTTGCCGGCCTGCGCATTGCAATCGACCTTGGTATTCGAAAGTTGATTGTCAGAGGCGACTCGCAGCATGTGGTGAGGCAGGTCAACAAGGATTACTAGAGCCCCTTGATGGAGGCGTACGTTGATGCAGTGAGGAAGTTGGAAGAGCACTTTGACGGTCTGCAAGCAGAACACGTTCCCCGTGCCCAGAATTGGATTGCTGATGACCTATCAAAGCTTGCCGCCCAAAAGATGCATGTGGAACCAGGGACTTTTGTGCTCCATCTGACTCAGCCATCCGTTACACCAACAAGACTGGCAAAGAAGAGAAAGCAAGACGTTTGGTGGTTACTTTTGGCAGAGCTGCCGGCAGCCGCCAAGAAAGTAGATACCGCTGACAAGATACCCTTTGCCGGTGAGCCGCAGCTTCCGACAAGCCAGATTCTTGCCGTCGAGGCAAGCGCTCCCGCAGAGGAAGAAGTACCTTTAGTCCTTGTCGTCGAGCCATAGGCTCCGGCATGGGCACATCCAATTGTCCAATACCTTCAGACAGGAGATCTTCCCGATGAGCAAGAAGACGCAGAAAGAGTAGCCCGTTAATCAAGGATGTACAAATTTGTTGACCACTTTTTGTACTTGAAAAGACCAAATGGGGTGAAATTGAAGTGCATCTGCCGGGAAGCTGGACAGAGGCTATTGGAAGAGATGCATGAAGGGATGTGTGGCTCTCATATTGGGTCATGCGCCCTTGTCGGCAAGGCATTCTGATGGTGTCCTAGACTAGGGGGTACTAACCTAGTCTACTTGACTGGGCCAGTGGGCCCTCATTCTTATCAAGATGGACGCCGGAAGGCTTGGCGTATACTTCAAGACTTCTCCTGCCGCCTCCACGCCTAGATACCTACCTTGAAACCCTAGATACCCTACCTCGCGCTTATGTAAGCCGAAGGGTCTAGTTCATAGGAAAGAAAACAATCTCATTCACCTAGCCCTAGAACTAGAACATATCTTATGATCTCGAGGTAGATCAACTTTGTACTTGATACATCTCCATTGATATAAACAAGAGCAGGACGTAGGGTTTTACCTCCATCAAGAGGGCCCGAACCTGGGTAAACATCGTCTCTTTGTTCCTGTTACCATCTGTCCGAGATCCACAGCTCGGGAACCCCTACCCCGAGGTCTGCCGGTTTTTACACCGACACTGGTGCTTTCATTGAGAGTTCCGTTGTGAGATCAAAAAAAGGATCGATGGGATCATTGGCTTAGGACTCCTATCTCGCGGGCATGATTCCCGCACCCGAAGCTTCTATCACAAAAGTGCCTTCCTTTCTCCACGGATCAGAAGTGATCCATGACTCCTCCTATAGCGCCCCGGACACACCCGCCGGTGGTCGTTACTCCTGGCGGGATCTAGACTGGCCCCACAGATCAATACTAGTCTTTCCTGCGCACTTTGTCCTCACTCGTGCGCACGCGGGACTAACTTCCCGGTTGGTCACCCATCCTTTAATTACTCCAAGCGGAGCACGCTTAACTTTGGAGTTCTGTCCAAATGGGCTCCTGGAAAAGAAGGAATTCCTTATTGATATGAGTAGTCTATCATCCCTACTATGCCAGGCTATGACATACACCCCCACTTAGAGGAACCGACGTCCTCGTTGGGCCACAGGAACGTTCCCTCTTGGCACATACGTCTGTGCGTCCAGTCCGGCACATGTGCCATGCCGTGTGCCACGACGGGTCACAAACGTCATGCACAACATGACCGTGCACCTGGCCCGTAAACATCCGTGTAACCGTGAGGGTCGGCTCTGATACCAACTTATAACGCCCCGGACACACCCGCCGGTGGTCGTTACTCCTGGCGGGATCTAGACTGGCCCCACAGATCAATACTAGTCTTTCCTGCTCATTTTGTCCTCACTCGTGCGCACCTGGGACTAACTTCCCAATCGGTCACCCATCCTGAAATTACTCCAAGCTGAGCACGCTTAACTTTGGAGTTCTGTCCGAATGGGCTCCCGGAAAAGAAGGAATTCCTTATTGATATGAGTAGTCTATCATCCCTACTATGCCAGGCTATCACACCTCCCCAGCTCTGGCCGAACCCCCTTTCGAGGGCGAAGCGCCGAAGTACTTCTTGGAAAGCGATTCAGACGACGACCAGCCAGACGCAGCCGACGACCCTCATCTTCAAATTAGTCCGGCCGGTCCGACGGCCATAGGCCTATCACGGGATGAAGATACCAGGACTTCGAGCCCACGATCCGTAGAGATCGAAAACCGCTCACCCATGTCCTACATCGAGTATTGCCCAGATTATTTGGGGCCACTAAATGTCTGGGATCTAGCCTACGTGCAACAACTGCCCGACGAATCGACCAGACAGTTCTAGGCCAGGTTCCTGTCGGTCAAGCACAAGATACCAAACTACCAGGACTCAGATATAATAACAACTTTTCAATACGGATGCATGGATAAATTCATCTCGAACGCCCTCGCTGGCCACTGTGTGCAAACCTCCCGGAGTTGTCCGACTTGGTGTCCAGGTTCTGCACCATCGAAGATGCTTGGATTGCCAAGAAAAGCACAGATTTGATCTGTGAGCACAAGTTAAAATGAGAAATGCTCGCACCTCAATGTGCACTGAACACGGGGACCGTACCGACCAAGCAACCTCGGAAAAGGAAGAAAACCTCTGGCCTCCCCGGGACCACCCTTGATGGTCTCTTGGATAAACAATGTCCGATACATGCTATTTTGCTTAATTCTTGCCCAACTCACAGCCTTCGTGACTGTTGGGTGGTGAGGCAGGTGGCAAAAAGAGGACCTGCCCTCCTTGTGGGCACCCCAAGTCACGTAGAAGAATCTTCGAAAGAGATGAGGTCATGATGATCTATGAGACCTTTACGTCCAACAACCAGCGCAAGCGAGCCCTGCGAGAAATCAATTCTATCCGTCAGGTACCAACTCGGGGCGCGTGGATAGACATGCCCATCACCTTTGATCATAAAGATCAGCCGAGGTCGACCCCGAATAGGTGCCCCGCCGCCTTGGTCCTCGACCCAATCGTGGGCAGCTGCCGTTTCACATCGCCCCGTTTAGGAGCGGATATGACGCCCTCCTGGGATGGGACGCCTTCTCCAAATTTCAAGCAGTACCACACTTTGGCTACATGAAGCTCAAAATGATGGGCCCAAAGGGGATAATCACCGCATCGAGGTCCCCCGACAGAGCACTCAAAGCCAAGAACAAAACGACGTCACTCGCCCTCGAATCTTTGTCCGAAGCCCTCGCGGCCAAGGAACTGAGCACATTACGAGCCGAAGTCGACCGAGATGATGTCATCCTCGGCAAACGACCGAAGTCCACCTCATTCAAGTTGGCCGATGAAATAGTCAAATTCCAAGTACACCCCACGGACCCAGCTAAAACGGCGTCCATAGGGGCAAACCTCAATCGAGAGATTGACGAGGCTCTACGCAATTTCCTTAAGGAAAATTGGGATATATTCGCCTGGCACCCCTCGGACATGCCGGGGATACCCCGTAGGCTTGCGGAACATAGCCTAAACATATTGAAAGGCTACAAGCCCGTCAAACAAACACTTCGGTGCTTCTCTGAACCCAAGCATCAAGCAATGGGCGAGGAACTGGCCAAATTATTGGAAGCCGGATTCATCTGAGAAATAAAACACCCTGATTGGCTTGCCAATCTGGTCATGGTACCAAAGAAGGGTAGGTCCTGGCGCCTATGCATCGATTTTAAAGACCTCAATAAAGCATGCCCCAAGGACATCTTCCCCTAACCGCGAATTGACCAAATCGTGGGCGCCACAGCCGGGCATGATTCGCTGTGCTTCTTGGATGCCAACTCAGGATATCATCAAATTAAGATGAAAGAATCAGACCAGGCAGCAACAGCATTCATCACACCTTACGGGCCGTTTTGCTTCAATACGGTTCCCTTCGGACTAAAAAATGCTGGCGCCACATACCAGCGCATGATTCAATCATGCTTGGAGAAACACATCGGGAAGACCGTCAAGGCCTACGTAGATGATGTGGTTGTCAAAACCAAACACGTCAGACAACTGGTAGACAACCTCCGCAACACATTTGCCAGTCTACGGGAGTATCAAATTAAGCTCAACCCAGAGAAATGTGTCTTCGGAGTACCAGCTGCCAAACTCCTCGGCTTCATCGTATCTAGCCGAGGAATTGAAGCCAATCTGGCAAAAAATAAGAGCCTTGGACCGCTTAGAGGTACCAACGGAGCCCAAACACGTACAAAAGGTGGCAGGATGCATGGCGGCATTGAGTCACTTCATATCAAGACTCGGGGAGAAAGCCTTACCTTTGTATAGATTGTTAAAACAAACAAAGACTTTCAAATGGACCGAAGAGGCCACGGCGGCTCTGGAAGGCATTAAAGCTCTCCTGGTAACCAATCCCATCTTAGCGGCACCAGGCATATGTGAGCCGATGATATTATACATCTCGGCTACAAACCAGGTGGTCAGCGCAGTGCACAAGTTCCAGGTTCAAAAACCCGTTTACTATGTCTCTGAGGTCCTAACCCCGTGCAAGACATGCTACCCCCACTATCAAAAGATAGCCTACGCCATCTTCATGGCATCCCGAAAACTTTGGCACTACTTTCAAGAGTGCTCGGTGACCGTGGCATCCTATGTCCCATTAAGTGACATAATTTACAACAGGGATGCAACGGGGCGCATAGCCAAATGGGCCATAGAGCTCCTACCCATTGAAATAACTTACCGACCACGCCGAGCTATTAAATCTCAGGTATTGGCCGACTTCGTGGCCGAATGGATGGAGGCCGAGCTCCCTCGAGAATACAGCACTTATTCACATTGGACCATGCATTTCGATGGTTCCAAAATGCTTGCTGGCCTAGGGGTTGGCGTAGTGCTTACCTCACCCACAGGGGACAACATTCGGTATGTATTAAAAATTATGTATACCGACTCCAATAACGCGGCAGAATACGAAGCCTTGTTACATAGACTCCGGATAGCAGTCCCCATGGGTGTCCAGCGTCTTGAGGTCCGAGGTGATTCCAACCTTGCCATCTCACAAGTGAACGGTGAATTCGACGCAAAGGACCCAAAGATGACAGCCTACCGGAATGTCGTCACACAAATCTTGGCCAGGTTCGAGGGGCTTGAATTTCATCACATACCCCGAGATAGTAACCAAGCCACAGATATACTTGCCCGAATGGGCGCTAAGCAGGAAAAAGTCCCGGATAACACCTTCCTCGAATGGGTCTTTAAGCCCTCCATAGTCTGGCAAGACGACAGGGGAACGTCAGAATCAAACAATGTCGGACAACCTACCTCTCCCGAAGATGACGAGGGGCTAGATATAGTGGGCGGCTCGGCTGTTCAAAAAACAGCTTCCGCACATGAAGTTAAGGCAGTCATCGCACCATGGACCGAGCCGCTCCTCGCATACCTTCTCCGTAAAGAGCTCCCCCAAGACAAAACTAACGCACGTCAGATTGTAAGGCAATCTAAAGCCTATAAGGTTCATGAGGGAGAACTCTATAAGATAAGCACAATGGGCGTCCTCCAGCGATGTATATCCGAAGAGGAAGGATGATTATTACTACAGGAGATTCACTCCGGCATGAGCGGGCATCACGCCGCTGCTCGAACCTTGGTCAGCAAGGCTTTTCGAGCTAGTTTATACTGGCCAACGCGGGCGCCAATGGCTCTGCGTTAGTACAACACTGCCCCGGCTGTCAGGTATTCACCAAACAAAGCCACATGCCCCCTGCGGTTCTCCAAAAAATCCCTATCACTTGGCCTTTCGTGGTCTGGGGGCTAGATATGGTCGGCCCACTCAGGGGCAGGTCAAGAAAAAATAAGTACCTACTTGTCATGGTGGACAAGTTTACTAAGTGGATCGAAGCAAAACTAGTAACTTCAGCTCGTGTTGTCCTTGTACTCGAATTCATCTCGGGGGTAGTACACCATTATGGTACCCCCCATAGTCTCATAACAGACAACGGAACGAACTTCATGGCCAAAGAAGTGAAAACATGGTGCGCAAAAATGGGCATCAAGCTTGACTATGCATCAGTATATCACCCACAATCAAACAGGCAAGTGGAACGCACCAATGGACTAATCCTTAGTGGCATCAAGCCTAGGCTAGTTTGCTCCCTCAAGGAGGCCGACTGCAAATGGGTAGAGGAACTTGATTCCGTCCTATGGGGTCTGCCCACCACACCAAACAGATCCACTGGGTATACTCCATTTTTCATGGTGTACGGCGCCGAGGCAGTGCTCCCCTGCGACATCATACACGATGCACCACGGGTACGCATGTACGAAGAGTGGGAAGCCGAGTTAGATCGGCAGGATGCCTTGGACGCCATAGAAGAGGAACGCAATGTCACTCGGGCACGATCTGCCATTTACCAGCAACAAGCCCGCCGCTACCATAGTAGGGAGGTTCGCACAAAGGACTGCAACAAAGGAGACCTCGTCATGCGGCTTCATCTGAAGAAGCAGACGCACAAACTCTCCCCTAAGTGGGATGGGCCATTTATCATCGACCAGGTCCTCATCGGAGGCGCTTACCGAATTCGAGACCCAGAGGACGGGCGTTTAGAACCCAACCCCTAGAACGCGGCGCTAGATGTTTCTATGGTTGAAACTCTGAAAACTACTCACCTCTATTGTCGGAAGTCCGGCTCCGGGGACCCAAAGGTTCGAACACTGGGGTGAGCTCGTTCTACCACTTCGTCTCCTACCACGGCTAAGCGACGGCGAGGCTACGGCGAGAGTGCGCTAGCGAGGAACGGACCATGGACTCAGGAGTTTACCCAGGTTCGGGCCACCTTGCAGTGTAAGACCCTACTCCTGCTTGGTTGGGATTGCTTCGCTGAGAGAGAGTACAAGATTGGGGATGACGGGAACCAGAACCGATCCCCTCTACAATGGCAGCTCTGCCCCCCTTATACCCGCCTTGGTCCTCTTCCCGCTCGAAACTTTGGTGGGAAGGGTTGCCACACTTGGTGGGTTTTGAAAGGGGACAGGTGCTCAGGCTATCCTGACTAAAGGCGGTCTTCGCCTGCTAAAGCATGATCCATGACGCGCCGGTGGGCTCGGTGATGACCTCCGCCCCGCGCGCCCGCCGTCTTGGTCTTCTTTCGCCGATCGGGCAACCCTTGGGGTTGCTTTGGGAAGTGGACTGCTGGCCTTGCTTCTTTAGCACGAAAGGGGAAACCCTCTTCATCCATGCCTGCTGGCGCGGCCTCTGTCGCGGCGCGCGTCACCCACGTGATGGCTCCAGACCACGCGGCAACGCCGAACGGCCTTCGTCTTGAGCACCTGCGGGAGGGGGCCTCGGGAGGCCGCCTCGCGAGAGGACCTCGCGAGGCCGTTGGTGGTGATGCTAAGCCCGGCTCGCCGCTCCCTGAGGAGGGGTCGTCAGGAGGCCAGGGCCTCATGAGGGGTCTTGGTGAGGTGCTTGGTGATGACGGCCTGCTGGGCCCATGCCAGGCATTGCGCCCTGGGCCAAAGGCAGACGGGCCTGGATACCCTGGGTTCCATGGGCCCGACAGTAGCCCCCGGGCCCGCGGCGTGCATGTTCCCGCCTACTGGGGGGCGAAACGGCGCGAGCCCTAGACGCCTGCGGCCAGGCACGACACGTGGCGCATGATGTGACGGGAGGCGCCCCCACTTCCCCACGACACCTCGGTAACTGCCCGCGCTGACATAAAACCTGCCGCGGGCGACGCGAGTCCTTCATTACCTTCCTTCGCACATTTCGCCTCCCTGCGCCTTCCTAGCATGCGTGGCTCCTTCTACCTCTCCCAAAGCTCCGCCGCCATTCTTCTTTGCTGCGCCGCCATGTCGCCCCCCGGCAGGGAGGAAGAGGCGGCAGACTCGATGGTCGCGGGGGTGGTGCCAGAGCCTGCTCTAGGTAGGCCCACGATCGTCAACGCCGAGGGGCTCATCAAGGTGCTTCCAATGACCGCAACTGCTTCTAACGAGTGGGGGGCCACTCGCATCTGGCTGGCTTCGCGCCCGGCGGCCGATCTCGACGACACCTCTGCTGTCCTCTTCCTTCCCGCGCTCTTCGCGGGCCTGCTACCTCCATTCTCCGATTTCTTCAACGCCGCCCTTTCCCATTACCAGGTTCATGCGCTGCACCTCGAGCCGAACTCCATCCTCCTTCTTCCGCCTTTGCCTTTTTGTGCGAGGCCTTCCTGAGCGTGACGCCCTCAGTGGCACTCTTCTGCCATTTTTTAGCCTGCGGCTGACTGCGGTGAACCAGTGTTCCGGGTGCGTCTCGTTCCGCATTGTAGACAAGACGGTGGGCGACGGTATTGATATGAGGCTTACCAAGGAGGTCGAGGGCTTCAGGCGGCAATGGGTGTACGTGGACGCGGCCCAGTTCAGCCTCCTGCTGCAGCTGTCGGCATCCCCGGCGGCGAGAAGCTCCGGGTGGGGCCATGAAAGGCTCGCCGACCCGAGGCTGGCGCGGGTATGGAGGAGGCTGGCCGAGCTAAGGGCCACGAAGGTAACAGTTGTCACGGTCGTGTGGGAGTTCCTCCGGCGCCGCATAGCTCCCCTCCAGTGACACTCCCGCCCGATGTGGGCCTTCACCGGCCCGGAGGATCCGATGCCGTTGAGCACGGACAGCTTGCTGCCGGAGGTGCTAAACGGGGTGCTCCACACCCTGACCGGCAAAGAGGCGAGCGAGCCACCCGTGGATGGGCTTCCTTTGTATTGATACAAGAACAACGAGGCACTGGCTGGCTCAATGCCGTGTTTCGACCAGTGGGGACCGCTTCCAGAGGGCCTCGAAGGGCCCCGGGACAACCCCTTCCTGGTGGTTCCTGGCTCAGGCGACCATGGCGACGCTGGGGCCTTGACGGGTTTTGCGGAGGGCGGAGGTGGCCCGGTTCGGCGGACCCCCACCGACTCGTCCACGGGCTTGGAGACGATGATGACATTACCCTGCCTGAGGCCCCACCCGCCGCGCCAGACCAGGCGGAGGGCGTGGAAAGCCCCCGTGCGGCAGCCGCAAAGCTGCAGGGCTTCGGGAGCAGCGGCGAGGGCGGATCCCGTGGTCCTCCCGCGAGGGGGGCCGGTCGCGAGAGAGGGCCCCGCGGAGACGGTGACGGCGACGTTCTTCCGTGGCCACTGAAGAAGAGGAGATGGTTTGCCAGGGACCAGTAAGCGTTCGGCTTCCTTTCTCCTGTGCCTGGCGCGTTTCGCGTACCTGAGCCCTCGTTCCTCTTTTGCTTTTCTAGGACCGCCTCGAGCAAGAAGAGGAAGAAGGAGGAGAAGTCCCCCGGCTGGGCGGGGGCTACACCGCTGGCCGCCAGGGCCGGGGGGCGTGAAGAGGACACCAGCAGCCTTGAAGCCGAGGCTGGCCTCGCGAGGGCAGAGGGGAAGGCGGCCCCTCCTGAGCCGCAGGGGGACATGGCTCGGGGGACGAAAGCAGGCGAACCTCAGGAGGCATCATCAGGAGGCGGCTCCGTAGTTCCTGTGGCGCCAACTGCCAGGGCGGGCACTGCGGCAACAGAGGTGGAGGGGCCGGTTCTCCCACCCCGCACCACCGGTGGCGACGGCGTTGCGGGGGGCCGGCCGGACTCGCAAGTGCGTGAGGCCCCATCCGGGGGCCGCCGAGCCCGCGGGGTGCGTCGCCACAGCAGAACGAAGAGGGGCCCCCCGGGAGCTCTCCGCTCCTGACCGGCGGCGCCGGGCCCTCGCGGGAGGGCGGCGCCAGGGCGCACACCGGCTGGGCCCTGCAGCTCGTGAGTAGAAGCGCCGTGCTCAAACGCGGGGCCCTATAGGGCGCTAGGGCTGCTCTTGACCAGCTGGAAGCAGACCTCCGTGCGGAGGAGGCACGCATCATCGAGGAGCGCCAGCGCCTCGCCGAGAGGTGGCGCCAGCTTGATGTGGCCATCAAACTGGGTCGCCGTCGAGACGACGCTGCGTGGGAGAAGCGTGAGAAAGCCGCCCAGGACGCGAAGGAAATCTTCGAGAGCGCTGTCAGGGAGGCCGATTGTCAGGACCGGTTTTCCAGGATATTAATTTCCCAGTAAATGGCCCTTGTGCTCACCAGCCCCAGGATTACTGTTAGCTGATGAGACACAATCTTGATACAGAAATCCCAAGCAAAAATACAAAGTCTGAAGTACAAGACCATTGTGGTCTATGAGTACAACAACAGGTTTCTAGTGGTTGATGGCGGAAGCGGTTTGCAGTTCATCAGCGTCTATGGGACTCCATTTCCCACAGGAACAGCTGACCTGGATAACTCCTATCTTCGCGAGGCTGCTATCATCGTTGCCTAGGTTCCGGGCTGTCGTCGTTGCGCTCCTCTCCAAGCAAGAAATCTGGCCACGACAATAGCCAGGGACAAGCCAGTGAGTACTTTGAATGTACTCGCAAACATTATGAACACAAGCATAATATAACAGATGATAATCATGCACAGAAATATTCAATGATCACTTAGTTAGTCATGAAATAAAATTCATGATGCACGCAAGCAGGTTATTCATATAAAACATGAATAAGCAATCAAAGAATAGAAATAAAATAAACCGATCGGGTGTCTAAAGCGACGCCTTGAAAGGATAATAATATAAGGCATGCCTCAGTCGGGCGTCTGAGCGACACCACATAAAGGGCTTATAAGGAAAATAAATAACAAGCATGCCACAGTTGGGCATCTAAGCGACACCACATAAAGGGCTTATAAGGAAAATGAATAACAAGCATGCCACAGTCGGGCGTCTGAGCGACACCACATAAAGGGCTTATAAGGAAAATAAATAACAAGCATGCCACAGTCGGGCGTCTGAGCGACATCAGATAAAGGGCTTATAAGGAAAATAAATAACAAGCATGCCACAGTCGGGCGTCTGAGCGACACCACATAAAGGGCTTATAAGGAAAATAAATAACAAGCATGCCACAGTCGGGCGTCTGAGCGACACCACATAAAGGGCTTATAAGGAAAATAATCACAACGAGTATCCAGGAGGTAGAACCGTCCCAAGGATACAAATATTAAAAATGGTTAGTCCACAATAATAATAGTCATAATCATCATTTGTCACATGTCATGATCAATGTTCCGGTTTAGAAGTTTTTCCTCCGAAGACCGACACTAAGACCGACACTTGACCCATCCCAGACTGTAGTCCTTAACCGCGGACACGGCTATTCGAATAGATATAAACTCTGCAGAGGGTGTACTCTTTACCCACAAGTAACGGATTCCTTTAGTCCACCCGGACTAATTCCGATTACAGTCTTTGAATTGAAAACACACCTGACCCGCACACACCAGCTTCACTTACCGGAGTCTGGAATCACCCACGACACCTGTTAAGCAAAACTCTAAGTGGGGAGGCTACAACCTCGACTAGCATGGGATCACAAAATTTATACCGCGCGCAAACTACGGGAGCTACCCCTTCGGCTCCAACCGAACACCCATGCCCCCGGACCAAGTGACATGCCTACCAGGGGCCACTGGTATCTTTCACTATGGCCTCTCTGTACGGTGTGTGCTGAGAAAGGGGTTGACAACTTACTGGACCGTACCCTACCTGCGGCAGGGACAAGTGGTAGTACGGAACAAGTATGGGGGTTACTGGAACAAGACTCGATCTACGGTCGACTCAGGAGGTTTATGTGTTTCCTGCATGATTAGCATAACAAATATATTTCACACCAACAGACAGAATCATCACTCATCATACCCCTTCATGCCTCACTGACCATTCTCGCTTCAACGAGATGTCAACAGTAAGCTCATGTCTACCCGAGACAGAGACTGCTCCGGATCCCTTCCGGTTGGCATGAGAGACATAAGAGGATGAATACTGTCATAAGCATTTAGATTCCAACAGCAAGGAATTTCTATCATGCACTCAAGAGCATAATCACAACGTCACATAAAATAATGCATGCTTCAGGTTAACTTGGTGTTGTAGTCACATTAAACAGCACCCAACAAATATTATACCAGGGTTCAGAATACTTGCCTTCAAGTTGTGGAGAGGTACAGTGCATCTTAAAACTTTCAAAAGTTTTCTCCTCTCTTTAATTCCTATTTTGAGAAATATTCAAATTAACACATAAATTGAAAACAGTACAAAAAGTTGTCTCGGAAAATTTTCAAATAAATATGAAAATAAACTAGATGAAATTGGAGAGAGGTAGGAAAAAGAATCAAATCAATCGGAGTTTTATTTTAAAAGATATAGCCAGTCAAAGTCTGGTCAAAATTCTGTTTTTAATTAAAACAGAAAAAAGGGAAACGGCTCGAGGGGGAATACGCTTTCCAGAACAGAAAACGTATCCCAAAGAAATACGCTTGCGCGAGGAGAAAATGGTTCAGAGCTAAATACGTTAGCGAGAAGGGGAGACGTACTTCTGCGATTACGCTTTCACTTAAGCCAGCGCGGGCCGTCGCTGGGTCACTGACAGTGGGTCCATCGGGCCCACTAGTCAGGTTTGACCAGTCGCCCGCGCCTCCTTCCTCCTGTGGCAGAGACGGGGCGCGTCTCCGGCGATCGTCGCCGGCGAACGGCGGCTCCCCACGGGGTTCCGAGGGCGGGGATGGATCAGCGGCTCTAGGGCGATCCTCCCGGTGGTCGAGAGAGTCGCGGGGGCGAAGGGGGTCGCCGGCGGCGAGCTCTGCGGCGGACGGCGCCTTCGGGAGTAGATGGGTCTCGGCCTATGGTGGCTCCCAGTCGAAGCTGAGAGGTGGGGCGGCTCTGCAAGGTCAAGGGGAAGCGGATGGCGGCGATGGAAAGACTAGGGAGGCCCTGCTCACTATGGATTGGACCGGAGTGCGGCGGCGGCCGAAGCTACAGGAGGCGGGGAAGACGGCCTCCTCCAGTCGATTGCTTGCTATGGGGGCTTTAGAGGGATGGCATGAGGTTGTCTGAGGGTCTGCTCGAGCTCGGGGGTCCCTATTTATAGCGCAACTAGGTCGGTTTCTGCGGCTGCGGATAAGAATGCCGGCGAACCGCCGTTCTGTTGCTAGCTAGGCGACGCGGCGCTGGTCGGCGCTAACCGACGAGCTTGCGGATAAGACCGCACTGTGCAAAGGGGCAGCTGGCGAGCTGGGGTGGCCGGGGCGGCGCTGCCAAGGCTGCGGCTGTCCGCTAGTTGCCATGGCCGACCTGACGGCGGCGCTGCGGGGCTCCAGGAGGTGGCCAGGGCGGCTCTGCGACGAGAGAGGGGGTCGGGGCGCGTTGGCTGCGAGCGGGAATGGATCAGGACGAGCGCGGGGAGACGGCAGCGGGACGCGGCGACTCGGGCGCACGCACGTGCAAAACGCGTGTTCTGCTCGCGCCCAGAGCACGCACGCGAGGTGCTCGGCAAAATGCCAATGCCTGCCAGGGGACTCCTCTGCCCACGGGGCTCTACAGGGGTGGATTGTTGGCCAAGGCAAGGCTAGAGGACAAGGTGATACAGCCAGACAAGCTAGTCCCTAATGCAAAACTAGGAGAGTGTCAAAACAGTTCATGCACTCAAGCTGCTCGACAAAATGCTAAGGGCATCCAGAAAGTTTTGCTAGTAACCAAAATTTCCAGATCAAAGTCTCTTTAGATCCACCAGAAGATGGCAAGGTTATCTTGGCCAAAGCAGAAACTTCCTAGTGCAAGTTTTTGAGAAAACCAAATCTGGACAGAAAAGAAAGGCTATTATTGCATGTTCTTAAAATCTTCTAATGGGTCTGAGCTCCTGGAATTAAGATTTTGGTAGGGTTTACTAAAAGCAGGAGAAAACTCATGGGCAATAGGGCACGATAAAATGGGGTTGCAGTAGAAACTTCCAAACTGAACCAGAATGAATATGAGGATGGTTTGCTCAAATTTTCCAAAACACAAGGCTGTTTCCTTGCATAAAAATGATGTAGGAACCTCACATGTCTTCTACAAATTTTTGTAGAATTTTTATGTGAAGTTACTAAATGGTTGTAGTGCAAAATGAGGCTCTAAAAATATGAGAAACCATTTTAAAGAAGTAAAGCTTAGGAAAAATAATTATAGAAATATTTCCACTGATCATATATAATGAAAATGAAATACCCTTGAGTATATACTCAAATCCAAAAATATTTTTAAAAGGTTTCTATCAGGAGGGAAAACTCCATAACTCAGACTAAAAGAGTGATTTTGAAATCAATATCTGATCTAGAAACCAAAAAATTAGTCTCCTGCCAAAATTTTAATTAATAAAATATGGTCAAATTTTTGGGGTGTTACAACACTACCCCCCTTAAGAAAAATCTCGTCCTCGAGATTTGCTAAGAACGGTTTCAAGAATATTACTCCTACTATTAAGCAATAAGAGTCTGAAAATCAAAAATCCTGTTCACGTGATATGACGAAGCTACAGTGAGTGGACAGATAATTGGTGAACTATAGTGGGTACTAGTGAACAAATCTATGGCTAGGGAAACCGAGAGATTTCTACTATTGGATATGGTAAATTTAGAATAAATTTGCAAATTTCCATATTACGCTAGTCGTACCCGAGTGCACCGGGTTCTCTCTGGCTGACAGGTGGACCCAGGGCCCACTGTCAGTCTCTTCTTCTACCTCTGGCTCTCCTCTTCCTTCTCTCTCTCACGCGCGTCTGCGCTTTCTCCACCTGCGGTGTCTAGCGAGTAGGGCACCTAGGGCCGTACTGCGGTAGTGCGTGGCGTGCTAGCTGCCGGCGCAGCGTGCTCTCACCTCGCGGGCCAGTGCGCTGTCGGCACTGCTCGCGGATTCGCCTCCGAACACCGGCGATCGAGCGACGAGTGGCGCCGGTGGACTTCGTTCACCGTACACCGATCTCGAGCTATAAAATGACCGCGGTGCATCCCTCTTCTCCCTCACACTTGGCCTCGTTTCTTCTTCTCCTTTTTTGTTTGCAGGAGCATCGAGACGAGGCCCTAATGGCGGAGGTGATGCCGGACTGGTACATGATCCTGATGTGCGGAGGGTTGGCGGCAGTGCTGGGGTTCTCCGTGCTCTTGTGCGCGATGATCCTCGATGATCGTCGTGACGCTGCTGCTCGAGTGTTGGCTCTTCGCGGCGGTGGTGATCACGAGGATTAAGTGTCGGTGTCAGGTGCTAACTGCAACTGCTGTCAGTGTGCTGGAGGCAAGCTGCACTAGAATAATAACCCACAAATTTCTCTTTCAGAAATTGTGGTGTGTCAGTGCGGTGGTCAGTTAGGTGCAAAATGTGTATGCGGTTTTGCAATTAGTGCATGTGGTCGAGTGGTTGTGGCTGTGAGCCTGCAGTTGTGGTGCTGCGTGAATTTAAATTTATGCCACGGAGAAATGTTTGTTGCAAAAACTCAAGAGAAAACCCTCCTTGGAAATTACTGAGGGCGAAAACAGTTTGAAAAAAAAATCACAGCAGTAAAATTACTCACATTAATTGAAACCAACCAGTTTATTCATAGCACAAATTTAGGATAGAACACATAAGCTGCAACACATAAATAAATGCTAGGATAACAAACACAGAAGCGGCGTCTATGGCGCAAATGTAAAATATGCTGGGTCCTGAGAAAATGTCTCCGGCACTGGGACACATTCTTCTTCTACCGGAGGAAGCGGATTGACCAGTCGGAGAACGCGCCTCTCCTGGTCTGGCCTCAGGGGTCTGCCAATGGCGATCTGGATATTTAAATCAGCGAGTCTCTGGAGATAACTCATTACTCGCTGGGTCAAGTGCTCTTGTGCGATGACGTACTGGGCAAGATTGGCGAGTACTGGGTCCCTCTCTATTCGTCCACTTGGAAAAGAGGCTACTTCTCCGGGTGCTGCACGACTCAGAAAGTAAATATACCCCCTTTCGCTGGCATAGGGTACTGCGAAGCGAAGACGAGCAATTGCTTCGTACGCAGCAGCTTCTATGGCCATTTGCGGAGTCGGCATAGATCTCCCCACGAAAGAGACTTCCGTGGGATCTTGGTTTGGGTTTGCGGGAGGGATGTGTACTACTGCCCAATATTTCGAGGCGGATGGGGTGATCCTCGTTTTGAGCAGCTCGTACTGGGGTGGATGGGTAGAACTCATGGTACTGCAGGTGAAATCCCACAATATCTTAACAAAACTGCCTGGAGTCGTATCTGGAGTTCTCAGATGAATACTAGGGCTCGGCATGTCAAAAGTGGCTGCGAAGGCTGTGCACAAAGTGAGGGATGCCTGGTAAGGTCACGGAGGGCCTCTTATAAAGCAGTGGAGCTGGGTTACCGATCGCGGTGTGGGGGCAAACTAGTTTGACGGTTCTGCTCTATGGGGGTCGGGGTCAATGCCATTCGTACACATATCTCACAAAAGTGACGTATCACTGTGGGTGTTGTCTGGGGTGGCTACGCCCGGAATTTAATATGCAACTGAACGCCAAAATACTTACGCGTGGCTACTAAGCAAAACAAAGGCACACAAGCAGTCTGCATTTATTTCAAGGCGATTACAAGGTCACACTGATACATGGCGTAGAATACTAAGACTCGGTACTACTCGAGTAACTTAGTCTACCTCGTTAATATCTAAACGAGCGTGCCTTGTGGAAGCGGATGGCGGCGATGGAAAGACTAGGGAGGCCCTGCTCACTATGGATTGGACCGGAGTGTGGCGGCGGCCGAAGATACAGGAGGCGGGGAAGACGGCCTCCTCCAGTCGATTGCTTGCTATGGGGGCTCTAGAGGGATGGCATGAGGTTGTCTGAGGGTCTGCTCGAGCTCGGGGGTCCCTATTTATAGCGCAACTAGGTCGGTTTCCGCGGCTGCGGATAAGAATGCCGGCGAACCGCCGTTCTGTTGCTAGCTAGGTGACGCGGCGCTGGTCGGCGCTAACCGACGAGCTTGCGGATAAGACCGCGCTGTGCAAAGGGGCAGCTGGCGAGCTGGGGTGGCCGGGGCGGCGCTGCCAAGGCTGCGGCCGTCCGCTAGTTGCCATGGCCGACCTGACGGCGGCGCTGCGGGGCTCCAGGAGGTGGCCAGGGCGGCTCTGCGACGAGAGAGGGGGTCGGGGCGCGTTGGCTGCGAGCGGGAATGGATCAGGACGAGCGCGGGGAGACGGCAGCGGGACACGGCGACTCGGGCGCACGCACGTGCAAAACGCGTGTTCTGCTCGTGCCCAGAGCACGCACGCGAGGTGCTCGGCAAAATGCCAATGCCTGCCAGGGGACTCCTCTGCCCACGGGGCTCTACAGGGGTGGATTGTTGGCCAAGGCAAGGCTAGAGGATAACGTGATACAGCCAGACAAGCTAGTCCCTAATGCAAAACTAGGAGAGTGTCAAAACAGTTCATGCACTCAACCTGCTCGACAAAATGCTAAGGGCATCCAGAAAGTTTTGCTAGTAACCAAAATTTCCAGATCAAAGTCTCTTTAGATCCACCAGAAGATGGCAAGGTTATCTTGGCCAAAGCAGAAACTTCCTAGTGCAAGTTTTTGAGAAAACCAAATCTGGACAGAAAAGAAAGGCTATTATTGCATGTTCTTAAAATCTTCTAATGGGTCTGATCTCCTGGACTTAAGATTTTGGTAGGGTTTACTAAAAGCAGGAGAAAACTCATGGGCAATAGGGCACGATAAAATGGGGTTGCAGTAGAAACTTCCAAACTGAACCAGAATGAATATGAGGATGGTTTGCTCAAATTTTCCAAAACACAAGGCTGTTTCCTTGCATAAAAATGATGTAGGAACCTCACATGTCTTCTACAAATTTTTGTAGAATTTTTATGTGAAGTTACTAAATGGTTGTAGTGCAAAATGAGGCTCTAAAAATATGAGAAACCATTTTAAAGAAGTAAAGCTTAGGAAAAATAATTATAGAAATATTTCCACTGATCATATATAATGAAAATGAAATGCCCTTGAGTATATACTCAAATCCAAAAATATTTTTGAAAGGTTTCTATCAGGAGGGAAAACTCCATAACTCAGACTAAAAGAGTGATTTTGAAATCAATATCTGATCTAGAAACCAAAAAATTAGTCTCCTGCCAAAATTTTAATTAATAAAATATGGTCAAATTTTTGGGGTGTTACAACACTACCCCCCTTAAGAAAAATCTCGTCCTCGAGATTTGCTAAGAACGGTTTCAAGAATATTACTCCTACTATTAAGAAATAAGAGTCTGTAAATCAAAAATCCTGTTCACGTGATATGACGAAGCTACAGTGAGTGGACAGATAATTGGTGAACTATAGTGGGTACTAGTGAAGAAATCTACGGTTGGGGAAACCGAGAGATTTCTACTATTGGATATGGTAAATTTAGAATAAATTTCCAAATTTCCATATTACGCTAGTCGTACCCGAGTGCACCGGGTTCTCTCTGGCTGATAGGTGGACCCAGGGCCCACTGTCAGTCTCTTCTTCTACCTCTGGCTCTCCTCTTCCTTCTCTCTCTCACGCGCGTCTGCGCTTTCTCCACCTGCGGTGTCTAGCGAGTAGGGCACCTAGGGCCGTACTACGGTAGTGCGTGGCGTGCTAGCTGCCGGCGCAGCGTGCTCTCACCTCGCGGGCCAGTGCGCTGTCGGCACTGCTCGCGGATTCGCCTCCGAACACCGGCGATCGAGCGACGAGTGGCGCTGGTGGACTTCGTTCACCGTACACCGATCTCGAGCTATAAAATGACCGCGGTGCTTCCCTCTTCTCCCTCACACTTGGCCTCGTTTCTTCTTCTCCTTTTTTGTTTGCAGGAGCATCGAGACGAGGCCCTAATGGCGGAGGTGATGCCGGACTGGTACATGATCCTGATGTGCGGAGGGTTGGCGGCAATGCTGGGGTTCTCCGTGCTCTTGTGCGCGATGATCCTCGATGATCGTCGTGATGCTGCTGCTCGAGTGTTGGCTCTTCGCGGTGGTGGTGATCACGAGGATTAAGTGTCGGTGTCAGGTGCTAACTGCTACTGCTGTCAGTGTGCTGGAGGCAAGCTGCACTAGAATAATAACCCACAAATTTCTCTTTCAGAAATTGTGGTGTGTCAGTGCGGTGGTCAGTTAGGTGCAAAATGTGTATGCGGCTTTGCAATTAGTGCATGTGGTCGAGTGGTTGTGGCTGTGAGCCTGCAGTTGTGGTGCTGTGTGAATTTAAATTTATGCCACCGAGAAATGTTTGTTGCAAAAACTCAAGAGAAAACCCTCCTTGGAAATTACTGAGGGCGAAAACAGTTTGAAAAAAAATCACAGCAGTAAAATTACTCACATTAATTGAAACCAACCAGTTTATTCATAGCACAAATTTAGGATAGAACACATAAGCTGCAACACATAAATAAATGCTAGGATAACAAACACAGAAGCGGCGTCTATGGCGCAAATGTAAAATATGCTGGGTCCTGAGAAAATGTCTCCGGCACTGGGACACATTCTTCTTCTACCGGAGGAAGCGGATTGACCAGTCGGAGAACGCGCCTCTCCTGGTCTGGCCTCAGGGGTCTGCCAATGGCGATCTGGATATTTAAATCAGCGAGTCTCTGGAGATAACTCATTACTCGCTGGGTTAAGTGCTCTTGTGCGATGACGTACTGGGCAAGATTGGCCAGTACTGGGTCCCTCTCTATTAGTCCACTGGGAAAAGAGGCTACTTCTCCGGGTGCTGCACGACTCGGAAAGTAAATATACCCCCTTTCGCTGGCATAGGGTACTGCGAAGCGAAGACGAGCAATTGCTTCGTACGCAGCAGCTTCTATGGCCATTTGTGGAGTCGGCATAGATCTCCCCACGAAAGAGACTTCCGTGGGATCTTGGTTTGGGTTTGTGGGAGGGATGTGTACTACTGCCCAATATTTCGAGGCGGATGGGGTGATCCTTGTTTTGAGCAGCTCGTACTGGGGTGGATGGGTAGAACTCATGGAACTGCAGGTGAAATCCCACAATATCTTAACAAAACTGCCTGGAGTCGCATCTGGAGTTCTCAGATGAATATTAGGGCTCGGCATGTCAAAAGTGGCTGCGAAGGCTGTGCACAAAGTGAGGGATGCCTGGTAAGGTCACGGAGGGCCTCTTATAAAGCAGTGGAGCTGGGTTACCGATCGCGGTGTGGGGGCAAACTAGTTTGACGGTTCTGCTCTATGGGGGTCGGGGTCAATGCCATAGATACACATATCTCACAAAAGTGACGTATCACTGTGGGTGTTGTCTGGGGTGGCTACGCCCGGAATTTAATATGCAACCGAACGCCAAAATACTTACGCGTGGCTACTAAGCAAAACAAAGGCACACAAGCAGTCTGCATTTATTTCAAGGCGATTACAAGGTCACACTGATACATGGCGTAGAATACTAAGACTCGGTACTACTCGAGTAACTTAGTCTACCTCGTTAATATCTAAACGAGCGTGCCTTGTGGACGTCGAGGCTTCTCCATGGGTCTCACCGTCGAGGTTTGCTGGGTTGGGTTGAGGAGGGTCGGGGTAGCGATGATGGCCATCGCGGGGATTGGTGGTCACAATCCCATTCGAGCGTGTCCCTAAAATGCGACGAAGCTCCTCCGGGGATGCAAATACATTCCGGTCGGTTGCAGGGGCAGCCCTAAAGGACTCGATCGGCTGTCCGAACAGCACGACTGGGTTGTCGGCATCGGGCACATCTTCTCCTCTTGCCGGGGTTCGACGGGCAAGCTCTCCACGGGCTGCGATCAGATCAAGAGTGACCTGATCAAACAACGCCTCTAGTGCACTTACATAGCGCACCAGATGCAGCAATGCAGGGTCCGTCTCGTGGTCTCCGTTGGCTACCTGGGGTGGCCTACTATACCCGTCACGGCTGGGGTAGTAGTAGAACGAGCGGCAGTTAACTCTTGGCGACAGGTGCCGGAGTTGAACTATAGCCTCTCGAGCGGCCAGCTGGATGGCTTGTGGCTCAAAGGAAGTTGTCCTTCCGGTGAACCTGTAGGGGCGTTCTGGCGCCATACCCCTACCATAGATGTGCACCGTGGCCCAGAATTGACGACTCTCACCGCTCCTGAGCCCTTGGTACACCACATATTCTGGGGGCTCTTCTATTGCAAAGGCACGACGGGTGAGGTTTGCTAGCACGGTCACAAAACCTCCTAGGTTGGTTGCTGTGGTCTCATTGTGCACAATGGGGCCAGGCATCTTGGCTTGGTTCTGGGATAGAGGTTGTGCTGTGCTGGGTTGGGGCTAACGTTCCTTTTATAGAAAAAGGGAACGAAGTCTTCCGTCGCACGCTTGCGAATGGGACAACAAAGGTGTCGGTCACGGGTGCGTGATCGACGGGCTAGGCTGATAGGTTGGGCACCGATTGCCAAAAGGTGTCGGGGTCACTGTGTGGCTATCGTACACAAGAAGCTTGGCTGTGGTTAGGTTAGGGCCTAATGGGTGGGTTAACCTAGGTTTATCGACCTGGCTAAGATAGGATTAGCCAATGGTCAGCCTGGCTCTGATACCAAGGTTGTCAGGACCGGTTTTCCAGGATATTAATTTCCCAGTAAATGGCCCTTGTGCTCACCAGCCCCAGGATTACTGTTAGCTGATGAGACACAATCTTGATACAGAAATCCCAAGCAAAAATACAAAGTCTGAAGTACAAGACCATTGTGGTCTATGAGTACAACAACAGGTTTCTAGTGGTTGATGGCGGAAGCGGTTTGCGGTTCATCAGCGTCTATGGGACTCCATTTCCCACAGGAACAGCTGACCTGGATAACTCCTATCTTCGCGAGGCTGCTATCATCGTTGCCTAGGTTCCGGGCTGTCGTCGTTGCGCTCCTCTCCAAGCAAGAAATCTGGCCAAGACAATAGCCAGGGACAAGCCAGTGAGTACTTTGAATGTACTCGCAAACATTATGAACACAAGCATAATATAACAGATGATAATCATGCACAGAAATATTCAATGATCACTTAGTTAGTCATGAAATAAAATTCATGACGCACGCAAGCAGGTTATTCATATAAAACATGAATAAGCAATCAGAGAATAGAAATAAAATAAACCGATCGGGAGTCTGAAGCGACGCCTCGAAAGGATAATAATATAAGGCATGCCTCAGTCGGGCGTCTGAGCGACACCACATAAAGGGCTTATAAGGAAAATAAATAACAAGCATGCCACAGTCGGGCGTCTCAGCGACACCACATAATGGGCTTATAAGGAAAATAAATAACAAGCATGCCACAGTCGGGCGTCTGAGCGACACCACATAAAGGGCTTATAAGGAAAATAAATAACAAGCATGCCACAGTCGGGAGTCTGAGCGACACCACATAAAGGGCTTATAAGGAAAATAAATAACAAGCATGCCACAGTCGGGCGTCTGAGCGACACCACATAAAGGGCTTATAAGGAAAATAAATAACAAGCATGCCACAGTCGGGCGTCTGAGCGACACCACATAAAGGGCTTATAAGGAAAATAAATAACAAGCATGCCACAGTCGGGCGTCTGAGCGACACCACATAAAGGGCTTATAAGGAAAATAATCACAACGAGTATCCAGGAGGTAGAACCGTCCCAAGGATACAAATATTAAAAATGGTTAGTCCACAATAATAATAGTCATAATCATCATTTGTCACATGTCATGATCAATGTTCCGGTTTAGAAGTTTTTCCTCCGAAGACCGACAGTAAGACCGACACTTGACCCATCCCAGACTGTAGTCCTTAACCGCGGACACGGCTATTCGAATAGATATAAACTCTACAGAGGGTGTACTCTTTACCCACAAGTAACGGATTCCTTTAGTCCACCGGGACTAATTCCGATTACAGTCTTTGAATTGAAAACACACCTGACCCGCACACACCAGCTTCACTTACCGGAGTCTGGAATCACCCACGACACCTGTTAAGCAAAACTCTAAGTGGGGAGGCTACAACCTCGACTAGCATGGGATCACAAAATTTATACCGCGCGCAAACTAGGGGAGCTACCCCTTCGGCTCCAACCGAACACCCATGCCCCCGGACCAAGTGACATGCCTACCAGGGGCCACTGGTATCTTTCACCATGGCCTCTATGTACGGTGTGTGCTGAGAAAGGGGTTGACAACTTACTGGACCGTACCCTACCTGCGGCAGGGACAAGTGGTAGTACGGAACAAGTATGGGGGTTACTGGAACAAGACTCAATCTACGGTCGACTCAGGAGGTTTATGTGTTTCCTGCATGATTAGCATAACAAATATATTTCACACCAACAGACAGAATCATCACTCATCATACCCCTTCATGCCTCACTGACCATTCTCGCTTCAACGATATGTCAACAGTAAGCTCGTGTCTACCCGAGACAGAGACTGCTCCGGATCCCTTCCGGTAGGCATGAGAGACATAAGAGGATGAATACTGTCATAAGCATTTAGATTCCAACAGCAAGGAATTTCTATCATGCACTCAAGAGCATAATCACAACGTCACATAAAATAATGCATGCTTCAGGTTAACTTGGTGTTGTAGTCACATTAAACAGCACCCAACAAATATTATACCAGGGGTCAGAATACTTGCCTTCAAGTTGTGGAGAGGTAGAGTGCATCTTAAAACTTTCGAAAGTTTTCTCCTCTCTTTAATTCCTATTTTGAGAAATATTCAAATTAACACATAAATTGAAAATAGTACAAAAATTTGTCTCGGAAAATTTTCAAATAAATATGAAAATAAACTAGATGAAATTGGAGAGAGGTAGGAAAAAGAATCAAATCAATCGGAGTTTTATTTTAAAAGATATAGCCAGTCAAAGTCTGGTCAAAATTCTGTTTTTAATTAAAACAGAAAAAAGGAAAACTGCTCGAGGGGGAATACGCTTTCCAGAACAGAAAACGTATCCCAAAGAAATACGCTTGCGCGAGAAGAAAATGGTTCAGAGATAAATACGTTAGCGAGAAGGGAAGACGTACTTCTGCGATTACGCTTTCACTTAAGCCAGCGCGGGCCGTCGCTGGGTCACTGACATTGGGTCCATCGGGCCCACTGGTCAGGTTTGACAAGTCGCCCGCGCCTCCTTCATCCTGTGGCAGAGACGGGGTGCGTCTCCGGCGATCGTCGCCGGCGAACGGCGGCTCCCCACGGGGTTCCGAGGGCGGGGATGGATCAGCGGCTCTAGGGCGATCCTCCCGGTGGTCGAGAGAGTCGCGGGGGCGAAGGGGGTCGCCGGAGGCGAGCTCTGCGGCGGACGGCGCCTTCGGGAGCAGATGGGTCTCGGCCTATGGTGGCTCCCAGTCGAAGCTGAGAGGTGGGGCGGCTCTGCAAGGTCAAGGGGAAGCGGATGGCGGCGATGGAAAGACTAGGGAGGCCCTGCTCACTATGGATTGGACCGGAGTGCGGCGGCGGCCGAAGCTACCGGAGGCGGGGAAGACGGCCTCCTCCAGTCGATTGCTTGCTATGGGGGCTCTAGAGGGATGGCATGAGGTTGTCTGAGGGTCTGCTCGAGCTCGGGGGTCCCTATTTATAGCGCAACTAGGTCGGTTTCCGCGGCTGCGGATAAGAATGCCGGCGAACCGCCGTTCTGTTGCTAGCTAGGCGACGCGGCGCTGGTCGGCGCTAACCGACGAGCTTGCGGATAAGACCGCGCTGTGCAAAGGGGTAGCTGGCGAGCTGTGGTGGCCGGGGCTGCGCTGCCAAGGCTGCGGCCGTCCGCTAGTTGCCATGGCCGACCTGACGGCAGCGCTGCGGGGCTCCAGGAGGTGGCCAGGGCGGCTCTGCGACGAGAGAGGGGGTCGGGGCGCGTTGGCTGCGAGCGGGAATGGATCAGGACGAGCGCGGGGAGACGGCAGCGGGACGCGGCGACTCGGGCGCACGCATGTGCAAAACGCGTGTTCTGCTCGCGCCCAGAGCACGCACGCGAGGTGCTCGGCAAAATGCCAATGCCTGCCAGGGGACTCCTCTGCCCACGGGGCTCTACAGGGGTGGATTGTTGGCCAAGGCAAGGCTAGAGGACAAGGTGATACAGCCAGACAAGCTAGTCCCTAATGCAAAACTAGGAGAGTGTCAAAACAGTTCACGCACTCAAGCTGCTCGACAAAATGCTAAGGTCATCCAGAAAGTTTTGCTAGTAACCAAAATTTCCAGATTAAAGTCTCTTTAGATCCACCAGAAGATGGCAAGGTTATCTTGGCCAAAGCAGAAACTTCCTAGTGCAAGTTTTTGAGAAAACCAAATCTGGACAGAAAAGAAAGGCTATTATTGCATGTTCTTAAAATCTTCTAATGGGTCTGATCTCCTGGACTTAAGATTTTGGTACGGTTTACTAAAAGCAGGAGAAAACTCATGGGCAATAGGGCACGATAAAATGGGGTTGCAGTAGAAACTTCCAAACTTAACCAGAATGAATATGAGGATGGTTTGCTCAAATTTTCCAAAACACAAGGCTGTTTCCTTGCATAAAATTGATGTAGGAACCTCACATGTCTTCTACAAATTTTTGTAGAATTTTTATGTGAAGTTACTAAATGGTTGTAGTGCAAAATGAGGCTCTAAAAATATGAGAAACCATTTTAAAGAAGTAAAGCTTAGGAAAAATAATTATAGAAATATTTCCACTGATCATATATAATGAAAATGAAATGCCCTTGAGTATATACTCAAATTCAAAAATATTTTTGAAAGGTTTCTATCAGGAGGGAAAACTCCATAACTCAGACTAAAAGAGTGATTTTGAAATCAATATCTGATCTTGAAACCAAAAAATTAGTCTCCTGCCAAAATTTTAATTAATAAAATATGGTCAAATTTTTGGGGTGTTACACCGATGAGGCTGACAGGCGGCGCGAGGCAGCGGAGGCCCGCAGGAAGGAGCTCCTGGACCAGAACTTCTTACTGGAGCGGCAGCTCCAGGCACGGACAGACGCCATCTCTGCCCTCGAGGAGGGGCTGGCGGCCCCTGAGGCGGACCTTGGTATCCGTGAGCGGGAGCTCGCACGGTCGTCATCTGCGCAGGACTTGGAGCGTGAGCGGCTAGAGACGCTGGAGCGGGAGGTGTCCGCTGCCCAAGGCTTCTACACCGAGCGCCTAGACAAGGCCAACGCCAACCTGGCGGCCAAGGCGGAGAAGATCTAGGAGGACGCTGATAGGAGGGTCGCGCTGAGCCGCGAAGCGCTTGCCAACGAGAACAGCAAGAAGCAGAAGCAACAAGAGGACCGCTTCAAGGCCAAGCGCGAGGAGTTCCAGCATGAGATCGCGGGCCTCAAGGAAATGCTGGGCGAAGCCGAGAGGTGGCGGGAGACCGCGCTGAAGGCCCGGGCCGACGCCGAGGACGAGCTGACCTCCCTCCGGCAGCAGGTGGGGGGTGTCGCCGCGGTGGTGGAGCAGGCGTGGGACAAGGCGGCCCGGGCGCGAGGGCGGCAACTCCAGCGCTCTAAGATGTTCCGTGCCGTCGAGCTCTGGGCCTGCCGTGCCTTAGGCTCCATTTGCAAGGAGGACGTCAGCAGCCCTCTCGAAACCCACGACGGCAGCTACCTCGACTTCTTCACCAAGCTCGTGGAGCGGCTCGAGGTGGGCGCCAAGAAGGTGGGCGGAATCATCGAGGAGGAGAGCCGCGATCTCCTCACCCAGGCCGCGACGCGTGTCTTCAGCCATCTTTTCGACGCCGACCCCAACTTAGACTTTGGCAAAGTGATAGCCCCCGTTCCGGAGGAGGTCCGCGACACCCTTGGGAAGGCGGTGGAGGACCATGTGGACGACTTGCACGAGCACTTCGCCCCTGGTGACAGCGAGAGCTCGAGCGGAGTCGAGGCAGATGATGATGACGGTGGCAGCGACGGTGATGGCGCCATGTCTTCTTAAGCCCTTCCCCATGTCCTGCGTGTAGTTGATCGGGACCCCGTGGGGGCATGAGGACAATGCTTTTACTTTTTAAGTACTTTGCTCCTGGTTGTATCGAACGCCCATGCCCTCGTAACGTTCTCCCTCGAAGCCTGTTTTGCTCTTTTTCCTTGTCATGGTACTCTGCATCGTCAGGACCTAGCCCCCGAGCGGGCCTCAGCCGCCGCTGGTATGTCCGGTCGTGATGCCGGGACAAGGCCAGGGGGTAAGGGGCACCGGGGGCTAGTTAGGCTCCTGAGGCGCGATGCTCAGGGAGCCTCCCTTTGACGCGCAAGCGGCTTGCGCCAAGAGAAATGCTGGCGCTCGTGAGGCTGCCGGAGGGGAAGACTTGAGAGGCGGCGAAGGTGGCTCGCAAGGCGGGAGACTTAGCTCTATACAAGGTAGTGTACGGTGGGCCATCTCTCGTGGGGTACGCCTCGTGAGGGTTCTGCTGGCTTCCTGAGCTCCTGAGGGGGCCACCTCGTGTGGCATCCTCGCGGGGCCCTTCCGGGAACCTGCTCCTAAGAGAACTACATGTAGAGTACTTGCGACAGGGGAGCAGCGCACGCTCGTCGATTCGCTCATGGGCATCACGCGAGGAGACAAAACACCGAGAACCTTGGTGGGGTGGCATGCACAGGGGCAGACCCGCGAGCCAGAGCCCGGATGCTTGGGATTTTTAGCGCTACTGGGACTGACCCGAGCACAGACACCGTGCCCGCTCATGTGAGGCTCATGAGGGACGTCGTGAGCGCGCGAGGCTTGTGAGGTGAGGACAAAACAAAATGCCACGTAATGAAACGGAAGCTTTACTGAAGCAAGATAGCAACCCATTACATAACCAAAACAAGATGCGGCTGCCGTGTCCGGCATGGGTCAGCTTGAGGTTGGTGCAACCCATGGGGCGCCCTCAATAACGCATCAAAATGAGAAAAAGAGTGCTGCCGTGTCCGGCATGGGTCAGTTTGAGGTTAGTGCAGCCCGTGGGGCGCCCTCAGTTGAATGTTCCGCCAGCGCGGAGCATGGGGCTTCCACAGGGGTGTGGGTATGATCACGGGTCGATCGTTCCGCCAGCACAGAGCATGGGGCTTCCACTTGGGCGTGGGCGGGAGCTCTCGCGGGCCCATCAGGCGAACGCAATGAGAGGCTCCAGGGCGTGTACAACCCCATTTCGTTCGTACGCGTGAGGGTCACGGGTAGGACTTGCGGAGGTGTTGGATGTTCCAGGCGTTAGGCACAGGAACTCCGTCCTCCGTCTCCAGTCGGGCTGAGCCGGGCCTGGAGACATGAGTAACCCGGAAAGGGCCTTCCCACATGGGTGAGAGTTTGTGAAGTCCCTTTCTGGAGAGGATCCTGCGCAGGATGAGGTCGCCGACCTAGAGAGTACGAGGGCGGATGCTGCGGCTGTGGCAGCGACGCGAGGCCTGCTGGTACCTCGCGGCGCGAATGGCGGCCTGGCGGCGGCCCTCCTTGAGGAGCAGCAGATCGGTCTCCCGCGAGCCATCCCGACGCGCCTTGTCGAAGGCAAGGGCTCCTGGGGAGACGTGCTTATGCTCCAGTGGGAGGACCGCCTCAACGCCGTGGACAAGGAGAAGGAGGTCTCGCCGGTAGGCTTGCTTGCCGTCGTGCGGATGGATCACAGCACGGACTGCAGCTTGCCGAGCCAGCCCCTGCCGCTCGCGAGTCGTGCTCACGAGGCGTGCTCACGGGGCTCGGCGTTCAAAGTGCCTTCGAGCTCCGCGAGGCCGGTTCGTGAGAGGCCGCCCGCGAGGTCCTCGTGAGCTTGTCTCCTAAGGGACTGCATGTTGACAGATTTCACGACGGTGGGAGCGGCACGCGCTCGCTAAGTCGCCCACGGCCGTTGCGTGAGGAGATGAGGCACCAAGGACCTTGGTGAGGTGGCGTGCACGGGAGTAGGCCCGCGAGCCAGAGCTTAGTCGCTTGGATTTGGCGGTACTGCAGGGACGGACCCGAGCACAAGCACCGTGCCTAACCCCCGCTCACGGAATCGGCCAGGGGAAGGGTCGCGAGCGTGTGGCGCTCCTCTGGCAGCATCGAATTTAACAGGCAATTAAGCAGGTGACATAACTCATCAAGGTAAAATCAGCGAAATTCATTACACAATCAAAAGGATAGGGTTCCGGTAGCGAGGCGCGGGGAGGCGCGGCGGGGAGGAATGTGGGCCGCGCGGGGCGACGCGTCGGGCGCACCTGGCAGGACCGCGCTAGGATGGTGTCATACCGCTTGGCGGGGCGCGCCAAGAGAGTCCGCTCCTCTGGGGCTAGGGGGCTCGCGAGGCCCTGGGGGCTCGCGAGGAGTAGGAGGCTCACGAGGCCCTGGCATGAATGGCGCCAGCCTCTGGAAAGAGGCGCTGGCGTTCCTCAGCCCGAAGGGCATGCGCATGCCGCCGACGGCGGGGCGAACGCCCTGGCCAATTCACAGCAGCTGGAAGAGGTCCTGAGGGCAGAACTTGTTGAGGCTGGTGAAGTCGATGCACATGCGCTCCTTGCCGCCCTTCTTGGGGACGACAACCGGGTTGGCGAGCCATTCGGGATGGCGCACCTCACGAACGACCCTAGCTTCCTGGAGCTTCTGAACTTCCTTGACGATGAAATCTTGCTTCTCTGGCGCCTGGCGCCGTGCTTTCTGCTTTACGGGGCATGCATTGGGGCACACCGCGAAGTGGTGCTCGAGAACCTCCCTCGGCACACCGGACAAGTCAGATGCTTTCCAGGCGAAAACATCCGAGTTTGCCCGAAGGAAGGCGACGAGCGCACTTTCCTATGCAGGAGGAAGGCCTTTTCCGATGGTGAAGGCAGGGCCGGAGCCGCTGCCATCCACCGACACCTTCTTCGTCTCGGCGCGGTCCTGAGAGAACAACTGCTTCTTCTTCGCGGGCGCGGCCTCAGGAGGCTCGGCCGCGTCCTCGTCGGTCGGGTGCGTGACAGCGGCGGCCTGGTAGGCACGCTCGAGGGTGCTGGCCGCGTCCTTCTCGTCGCAGGCGACGGTGATGATGCCGCTGCAACCGGGCATCTTGAGGACGTTGTAGGTGTGATGGGTGGCTGCCATGAACTTGGTGAGAGCTGGGTAGCCCAAGATGGCATTGTAAGGCAGGCCAATGTGCGCCATGTCGAAGTCGATGAGCTCAGTGTGGTAGTTCTTACGGGTGCCAAAGGTGACGGGGAGGCGCACTTGCCCCAGTGATATGGTGGAGCCATCGGTCACTCCGGAGAAGGGCCTGGTCGGCATCAGCTAGTCGTATGGCACCTGGAGCGTCTCGAAGGTCTCGATGGAGATCACGTTGAGGCCGGCACCCCCGTCGATGAGGGTCTTGGTGACCGCGACGTTGCTGATGGTGGGAGTGCACAGCATGGGGAGCACGCCTGCAGAGGCCGTGGACTTGGGGTGGTCCTTGGAGTCGAAGGTGATGGCGTACTGCGACCACTTGAGGGGCCGTGTGGCCTCGGGCCTCGGGAGGGCGGCATACACCTAGCGAGAGAGTTGCTTGAAGTGGCGGATGGATGCGGGGGCTTGGGACCCGCCAAGGATGCAGGCGACCGCGCGAGGCTCCTGGTAGCCCCCAGCGCCCTCGTCAGGCTGGTTGACGTTGTTCCTCCGTGGTGGCGGCGGCAGCGGCGGAAGATCGGCATCGGCCTGAGGATTCACCTCACGAGGCTGGTCGCGCCAGGCGGCCTCATGAGGCCGGTCGCGCCAGTCCTAGCGGAAGTTGCCGTTGCCATTGCGGCCGTCCCAACGGTTGCCGCCGCGGCCACCTCCATGGCCGGCGCCGCGGCCATTCCGATCGTCTCGGCGGCTTTGGCGCTCGTCGTGGAGCAGCTTGAGCTCCTGACAGTCTTCAATGTTGTGGGAGCGCACGTTGTGGAAGGCACAGAGCGGCCGGCTGTCTTTCCTGGGCTCGTCGTGGTCACGGCCGCGCTTCTGCTCGGGCTCCGCCGCGAGCACGGCAGGGCCCTTACGCTTGACGTGCTTGCTCTTGGCCTTGGCGGCGTTGAGCGCCGCGTCGGGGTCGTTGTGGATGAAGAGACGGCCTTCCTCAGCCTTGGCGCACACGTCGGCGAGGTCGAGCAGCTCAACCATGGAGTTGAGCTCGCCGTTTGACATCCATGACGCCGGTGGAGAATGCAGAGATGACGGCGGCGGCGGAGGCGCGCGGGATCTTGTTACGCACCTGGCTGAAGCGCTGGATGTACGTAAGGAGGGTCTCGTCTGGGCGCTACCGCACGCACCGCAGGTCGTTGATGGTGAGGGAGCGGTCCTGACTGCCCTTGAACTTGGCAACGAACTGGCTGCAGAGCGCGGCCCATGATGAGATGGATGCTTCGGGGACGTTCATGAGCCAGGATCGCGGGCCGTCCTTGAGGGCCATAGGGAACCAGTTCGCCATGACCTTGTCGTCGCCGTTCGCCGCCTCGATGCTCAGCGCGTAGAGCTGAAGGAACTCCGCGGGGTTGGGGGTGCCGTCGTAGCGTGGAGGCAACTCAGGCTTGAACTTCGCGGACCAAACCATGCGACGCAGCTCGCGGGTGAAGGCACAGCAGCCCACACCGCTTGAGGGAACGCCGCCAGCGAGGGCGGCGCCGTTTTGACACCCAGTCGCCGCAACGTCTTGAACGGCCTGGTCCTGGCGCTCGCGCTACCGCTCGAGGAGCACTTGCGAATCAGGGGGCGCACGGCGGATGATCTGGCAGCTGGCCTCGTCTCGAATCGGCGAGGAGGCGCCGCGGGATGGCTCACGAGCCCGCGCGTTGCACTGGGGCCCGCCTTGCTCGTCGTGTAGAGGGGGCGGCGGGGGAGCGCCGTGCACCAGGTCCCCAGCGTGGGACGGCGGAGGGCGGAGCGAGTGGGAAGGCGCCGGAGCGTCCCTGGCGGTGTTGATGAGCTCGGTGATGCGACCAAGCCAGGCGTCGTAGCCGGCTTCCGCCGGACGGTAGTGGAGCAGCTCGTGTGCCACGAGCAGCGCGGCCTGCGGGTTCGGCGGCCCACGGTGGGCGAGGGAGGAGGTTGTGGCGGTGTGGCCGTTCGCCTGCATGGAGGGGTGCAGAGAGGAGTCCTGCCGCTCGCGGGCGGCGGGGTCTGTGGCGGTGGCAGCCTCGGCGTCGGGGCGGTGGCGGTTGCCGCGGGCCACCGGCTCCGTCTGAGCCACACGGCCAGCCCTGCGCTCGGCACGCTCGCGACATGCGTCGGCCATGGGGTTGGTGGAGCAGAGGGCGGAGCAGAAGAACAGTAGCGCACTCCTACCTGGTGCGCCACTTGTTGGAAGTCGGGCTCCGGGGACCCAAAGGTTCGAACACTGGGGTCAGCTCGTTCTTCCACTTCGTCTCCTACCACGGCTAAGCGACGGCGAGGCTACGGCGAGAGCGCGCTACCGAGGAACGGACCGTGGACTCAGCGGTTTACCTAGGTTCGGGCCACCTTGCGGTGTAAGAGCCTACTCCTGCTTGGTTGGGATTGCTTTGGGGAGAGAGAGTACAAGGTTGGGGATGACGGGAACTAGAACCGATCCCCTCTACAATGGCACCTCTGCCCCCCTTATACCCGCCTTGGTCCTCTTCCCCCTCGAAAATTAGGCGGGAAGGGTTGTCACACTTGGCGGGTTTTGAAAGGGGACAGGCGCTCAGGCTATCCTAACTAAAGGCGGTCTTCGCCTGCTAAAGCATGATCCATGACGCGCCAGTGGGCTCGGTGATGACCTCCGCCCTGCGCGCCCGCCATCTTGGTCTTCTTTCGCCGATGGGGCAACCCTTAGGGTTGCTTTGGGAAGTGGACTGCTGGCCTTGCTTCTTTAACACGAAAGGGGAAACCCTCTTCATTCGCGCGTGCTAGCGCGGCCTCTGTCGCCGCTCGTCGCCGCGCGCGTCACCCACATGATGGCCCCAGACCGCGCGGCAACGCTGAATGGCCTTCGTCTTGAGCACCTGTGGGAGGGGCCCTCGGGAGGCCACCTCACGAGGCCGTTGGTGGTGATGCTGAGCCCGGCTCCCCGCTCCCTGAGGAGGGGTCCTCAGGAGGCCAGGGCCTCATGAGGGGTCTTGGTGAGGTGCTTGGTGATGACGGCCTGCTGGGCCCATGCCAGGCGTTGTGCCCTGGGCCAAAGGCAGATGGGCCTGGATACCCTGGGTTCCATGGGCCGACATCTGTACATACACCACCCAACTTTTCTTTTTTTTCTCTATCTTTTCTCTCTCTCAAGAGATTTCGGGGGTATCCTCTGAAGGACCTCGAGAAACAAAATCAACATTGCATGTTCATTTCAAAACATGCGTTATTCCACCTCTTACATACTATTGTCTTTCAAGCCATAATATGCATTGATTTGACTTTAGATTTGGCCAAGCTGGGTTGCCCGGCTGCTGTGCTTGCCCCTTACATTCCCGATCATTCGGCTAAGAGGCAAAGGGAGCACCGCTGTGATTGTCACTCCCGGGTCACCCGGTGCAGTACCTCCGACGGACAAAGCCGAAAGGTAGCACTCTTAAACGTACAAATCGGTCGGCCATGACATAGAAGTAAAGTGGAGGGGGTCTCTCAAACCCTGACCTGGGGCTTTACCTCCAAGGTCACCCGTCTTTGGACTTCTGTGTTCGACACAGCTACCCGAGGAAAGGAACTGTTGGAAGAACTATTTTCCTCAGAAGATGTTTCTTACGTTAAAAAGTAATATAACATAACTCTCCGCCTCACGCTTGTCGTTCGCACCACATAGCTGGATTGCCTCGTCTCCTGAAGCATCTGGTCCGAAGTACTTTGGTCAGTAGTAAGTATACACTCCTCGGTCACTGACCGAGGAGGTAGAACCGATGGCTGGTTGACAGAGTTTGGATGCGCGGTTTTAATAATGACGTAAAGTACTTTGATACATAGAGTCACAACATTATCATTTCATTACACACGGTCTAACCCATCTATTAAGATGTCTAGGGCGCAGTCCTTCTGCGAAGACCGAGCAGCAGGCATGACATTCTCGTATACGAGACTAGTGAGTATTTCTTCCCCGTCCGGCCCCATTGGCCCTACGTCTGCCAGGAGTGCCGTATCATAACTCGTATACCGAGTCTTGACCATGGCCCAGGCCTCCCTTGCCCCTTCCCGGCAGGCGGACACCTTCCACGCCTGGAGCTGATGCCAAGCTCCTTTCAAATATTCGGCTAGGACAGCCATTTCTTCGGGGACGTGCTCCACTTCGGGCCACAACGCCTTGAAAACTACCTTCATCGATTTCCGCGCACTTTTGTGCACCTCGGATAGACGAGTCGCCATGTCTTCGGGCACCGAACCTCGGCCATCAAGGGGTTGGCCAGACAGCAAAACAGGCGAGAAACATGTGTTAGCCTGCTAATCATTTTGGCTAAAACCCCAAACTCAAGTAACGATTCTTGAAATAAAAACTTAGCAAAAATCGTCTCATTTGTTCGACGATTCTTGGCCTTGGCAGCAGCCAGTTGAGCTTTTAAGCTCTTAATCTCGTCAGCCTGTCGGGCTTTTTCGGCCCTTAGCGCATTAACGCCATCTACCCTTTGGGTCACAACATGTTGGTGTGCCTGGCGCTGTGACTCCATACAAAGCAAATCCTCGCGAGCATGTTTGAGATCTCTTTCAAGATGACCTAGGGCTTCCGCTGCTACAATGGATTACGCTGTTAGGAGATCTTAATAACTAAGATTATTATATACAATACAAAACACTTACCGTGCGCCTCACAAGTGAACTTCTTCACTTGCTCCACCTCGACCAAGGCAGTCTCTAGCCTCCCGAGCACTCTACCAAAAAATAACTTCTTTAGGTTAACATCAAGCCTCGCTATGGGCATTCTTGCCCATATCAAGCCTTAGGGGCTACTACCACGGTTGGCAATGTTGTTTGTCCTTTAAACAAACGGAAAGATGCAAGGCGAGCTCGGGCTGGACCTCACCTATAACCCTTGCGACAAAACATCTAATGATTGATCAAAAACAGCGCGGGTCACCCCGAGGTATGCGTCCACCAAGCTGAGGGCGTTGAGCTACTGATCCGAGAAGGCCAGACTCCTTAGGGAGGCCTTTCGCCGCCGGTAATTTGTGGCACATGGGATCTCGGAAGGAGTAGCCGAGCTGGTCTCTGAGTCCTCGGGCTGGGGAACCTCAGGAGGGCCTCCCGAAGAAGGGCATGCTTCTGCTTCCCTATTTAAAGCCGCCACCCCCTCGGCAAATGATCAAAGGGGTCAGGGCCTGAGATGGCATTTTTACAAAATACAATAATCACAGTCACCTAGTAATTGAGGGAGCACTTTCGCCCGCCTCCATGACCTCGGCCAGTGCTTCTTCCGCCTCTTGTGGGCGGCTCCCTTGAGGAGCCGTCTCTCCGCGCGGGCGTTTCGAACGCCGTCCCTTTGGAGGTGAAGTTAGGTGACTAGGGGCTTGGGGATGAGGGGCTCCCTTTCGAGTAGAGGTAGAGGGCATTACCGATGAAGTTGGCCTCACCCCCGGCTCGTCAGGGGTGACCACTACCTTTGAGCCGTCAAGGCACTCCATATAAAATTTCCCCCCTTCGTAGATAAGGGCCAGGTCCTCGTCCTCGTGAAAGGGGGGATCTTCCGCTCGATGATGCGTTTCCGGCTCAGGTGCCGGGCTGCTCAGAGCCTCCACCAAACGTTTCCATCTCTGTTTGAAACCAGTAAAAGGATCGGTCAAATGGATTGGCTATTAAAAAAACAACCCGGGTGGCCAAGGAAAAGTGGAAAGACTTACTGTGTCGGCCAGATTGTAGTAGGACAGCCCGTCCCGGAATTGTGATCGGGCAAAGTCCTCCTCCGTTCCCTAGTAAATGTCGGCCATCACTGTCCCAAAGGCTGCTTGGTCGAAGAAGCTTTGCCGAATTGATTGGGAAGAGTCTTCGGTTCCGTTGTATGCACATAGCTGATGAGGGTGCAGCGGGAGTGGTTGGACTCTTCGGTCTATTGCTGTGGCCATTACGTCTATTATAGTTAGGCCAGTCCTTACCAATTGCTTCACATTGGCGGCTAGCTCGGTCACCACGGCACCGTCTTCCTGGGCCATACCCTGTGGCCTCCAACTATATTGCCTCTTCGGGGGCTCCGAAGTGAAATGGGGGAGCCCGGGCCGAACTGGGTCAGGGAGGGGGATGTCGTCTATATAGAACCACTCTGTTGGCCAGATGTAGGTATCCTCGCGAGGTGTGCCCAATGGGTATTCTGCCCCCTCGACTCGAAAGACTTCGGCTGCCCCGACCTCATAAAGCTTCTCGGCGGGGGAACAAGGCACTATACAAAAATACCTCCTCCATAGCCCGAAGTGCGCCTCGCACCTGAGATGCATCTCACATAGGGTGACGTACCCCGGAATATGCAAAATCGAGTTGGGGGTGTGGTGGTGGAGCTGCAGCCCGTAGAACTCTAGCAGGCCTCGGAGGAATGGGTGAATTGGAAATCCTAAACCGCGCAATAGGAAGGAAACAAAGCACACCCTTTCATCCTTTTGAGGGGAAGGGTAATTCTCTACGTGTACCTACCAGTTGATGGATGTTAAGCCCGGGCGGGCCGCTGTCAGATTTGAATCTGGCAGGTATCCTTGTTTGGCCAGGCGTTCCAGTTGGAGGCGTGAGATGGCGCAACTGCCCCAATCACCTCTGACAAGGCCGTGAGGGTGCCTCGAAGAACCTGCATCACTCGCCATGGGAAGCCCTTAAGGTTCAACTTGGGAGGAAGGGGAGCGCTAGCGCAGTTTGCTTGGAAGGGGGAGTTGAGGTTTCTGATAAATTCGCACGCCTGACTCGTGGATAAAAAGGGGGAGAGACCGACGCTTCGACGTTTCACCATAAATTGACTCGCTTCCCCGTAAGACACAGTTCCCAAGGTCAGAAAGCAAAGGCCACATGCGGCGGAGCTGGGCCCACCCGGCGGGACTGTCGATCTTTCCAAGGACTGCTTGAGGCTATGCTGGAGTGGTCATACATGGAACTTGCCTGCCGAGCCAAAGACTCCGGAACCGAAGTCCAAGAACGTCGTCCTCGGCATCGGAGACCAGTTCAGGGGCTACTGATGGTTTCCTAGACTAGGGGGTACTAACCTAGTCTTCTTGACTTGGCCAATGGGCCCTCATTCTTATCAAAATGGATGCCGGAAGATACACGTGGGGGGAGAGATCAAGACAACATCTATCGAATGCTTGGCGTATACTCCAAGACTTCTCCTGCCACCTCCACGCCTAGATACCTTCCTTGTAACCCTAGATACCCTACTTGGCGTGTATATAAGCCGAAGGGTCTAGTTCATAGGAAAGAACAACACAATCTCATTCACCTAGCCCTAGAACTAGAACATATCTTACGATCTCGAGGTACATCAACTCTGTACTTGATACATCTCCATTGATATAAACAAGAGCAGGACATAGGGTTTTACCTCCATCAAGAGGGCCCGAACCTGGGTAAACATCCTCTCTTTGTAGCTGTTACCATCTGTCCGAGATCCACAGCTCGGGACCCCCTACCCCGAGGTCTGCCAGTTTTTACACCGACACATTCCGTCAAGTATTCTACTGGCCAACAGCCCTTCAAGACACCTTGGCGGCGGTCATCAGGTGCGAAGCATGCCAGTTCCACTCCAAGGACATCCACCAGCCAGCTCAAGCCCTCCAAACCATCCCTCTCTCCTGGCCTTTCTTGGTCTGGGGGCTCAACATCGTCGGCCACTTCCCCTGTGCTACCGGGGGCTTTGAATTCTTGTACATTGCAATCGACAAGTTTACAAAGTAGCCTGAGGTAGAGCCAGTGAGGAAGGTGACGGCACAGTCAGGCATCAAGTTCCTCAAAGGATTGGTTGCTCGTTTTGGTGTCCCTAACAGGATCATCACCGACAACGGCACCCAATTCACGAGCCGCGCCTTCACAGCATATTTCCAAGAACTTGGAAACAAGATCTGCTACACCTCTGTTGCTCACCCAAGGAGCAATGGACAAGTAGAAAGGGCAAATGCAGAAGTGTTGCGTGGTCTCAAGACCAGAACTTTCGACAGGCTGCACAAGTGTGGAAGGCGCTGGGTGGAAGAGTTGCCAGCGGTTCTTTGGTCAATCAGAACAACACCAAGTCGAGCCACTGGCCAGACACCCTTCTCCCTTGTTTATGGTGCAGAAGCAGTGCTCCCCACGGAACTCAGATATGGGTCACCTCGAGTCTTGGCCTTCGATGAGGAGGATCAAGATGAGCTATGGCAAGATGATGCCACGCTCCTTGAGGAAGATCGTTTCCGGGCTGCTGTCCGTGCTGCACGGTACCAGCAAGCATTGCGCTGCTACCATAGCCGCAAAGTAAATGCTAGGAACCTTGAGGAAGGCGACCTTGTTCTTCGTCGGATTCAGTCCACAAAGGGTTAAAACAAGTTGACACCGAAGTGGGAGGGCCCTTACTGGGTGGTAGGAGTCACTAGGCCTGGCGCTGTCCGCCTAGAGACCGAAGATGGCACTCCGGTGCTCAACTCATGGAATATTGAGCATCTTCACAAGTTTTACCCATAAGGCACGGTAGTCGGGCTACCCGGCAACCTCTTTTGTACAAGCTTGCCAGCAAGGCATGTAACCCTTTGTACAAAGCCGGGCGCAGACCCCGTGCATAATAAAAGATAAGTGTTTCACAACTCTTTGTCAAAGTACATATTTGTTTGTGTGTTGCAGGTAGTGTTGTGTTGCATTTTACCTTGCATAAGATGATTAACGAACCGTCAAGGTTCCAGCATCCTCTTTTCTCGTCTTTCTTTTTCTCAAAGGACAGAAGGGTTCCTCGTGTACAAGTTTCCCGGGGGGAGTGATGGTATGGATACCAAATGACGTTCCAGATATCGTCCTACGGCAAGAAGAACAACAAAGAAAAAGCTAAGTTGAAAAGCTTTGAAATTCTTTGTTGTAGTTGCAATTTCTCCTTCAACAATTTTGGCCTTTGTATGAGAAACCTGCACGCTAAGGAACCTCATCATGATCAGCTACGCCTTTACTTTGTTTCGAGTCTGCTCAACAACTTAAGTGGCTGCGTTGTGATCGTCAAGTGTAACCTTTCCGGCAGCGACACTTCCGGCAAGCTGCTAAGGACCCGTTCCTCAAATGCTCGGGGCAAGAGTGCGCGCACCGGCAAGATTCCGGCAACCGTAGGGTATAAAAATCATGCAAAGACAGAATAGAACAATGGAAATAGTATGCATACATCCATTCAAAACACAAGTTATATTACATTAGTGCCATAGTGCGGATCTAACCTAAGATAGATTTGTCTTTTACATAGACTGCACTTGCGACAAGATGGTACGAGAGGAATAAGTGCCTGTGCTGGCCCTCTGTCCTGGGGATCTGGCCGATCCTGTCGGCGATGGCCGCGAGAAGCTCTTCGGTGGCCTTGGTGTTGGCTCCCTTGGGCAGGCTGGTGAATACCTTGGAGAGATCAACGCTTGGGTTCCGGTACACCACCTTGACGAGCACCTTAAAGAGGACTTCCCGGCAAAGCTTGCGGGATTCGCTGGCAAGGTATGTGGCTCGAGCTTCGTGGTGCTTTTCCAGCGCCTCGATCAAGCTTTCGATGAAGAGAGTGAGCCTGGCACTAGAGGTGTCCCCTTCGGCGATGGAGTATTGGTATTCCGGCAGGCCCATGGCAGACAGCTACGCTGAAAGGTTCTTCGCGACAACCACAAGGCGATCGGTCCAAAGCTTGTAGGCGACTTTGAGCTCGTTGAAGGATTTTGCGGTACTCGCAAGCAGGGCCTTCTTGCTCTCAAGATCCTTCGTCAGAACTCTCTCATGCTTTTTGGCCTCATCAAGGGACATCTCCAAGGTGGCCAGCTTCATCTTGTGATCTTCAATTGTATCGTTGGCCTTGGTGAGCTCTTGGTTCTTGGCGGACACTGAAGTTTGCAGCTCCGCCAAGGTATGAGTTGCCTTCTCTGCATCTGCTTTGAGCGCCAAGATATCCTTGCCGTTGGCGGCAATATCTACTTCGAGCGCTTGCACCTTGCCCTCCAGCTCGATTCTTGGCGGCCTCTGCGGCTTCAGCAGCATCGACGGCCTCCTTGATCTTGCTGGCATGCTCTGTATCTTGAGCCTTGATGGCCTCTTTATGTTTGCGCTTCAGCTCCTGGCTCTGCTGCAAAATAAGGGCCTGGATCTCATTGTCCTTGCCGCGAAGTGTAGCAGCAAGTTTTGCTTCATGAGCGGCAAGCTCTTCTTCATGAGCGTCAAGGCCAACCTTGCGCTCGTTCAACCCTGCCTCAGTTGCCGCTATCCTCTGTGCAACCTCCTCATGTGCCCTTTCAACTTCAGCCTTTTCTAGCACAAACTGTTCCTTGGCCTTGGCGAGCTGGGTGTGTTGTTCTTGGAGATCCTGGAGGCATTCTGCATACCAGATCTACGTTTCCTCCACATGCTTCCTGAACTCCTCCTCCGCCTTGTCAAATACAGCAGCCCTGGAATCCAAGCTCTCGGTACGGCTGAGGTAGCATGCCTGAAGCTTCTGAAAATTCATGCCCATGGCCTTGAGGAGCTATTGTTCCTTAGTCCTGTTGGTGTTGGCATGCGGCTCATCGACGACTTCGAGCCCAGCAGTGGCAATGATCTCATCATCCAAGACTTCTCCTTCCATGGGCGCCCCGATGCTTGATGTCCCAGGGAGGCTGACAAACAAGTTGTCGCCAACCTTCAGATATCTGCTCGCGAAGGGCTCTTCAGATGCCGAAGGGTGGTCATCCGTGACCGCCTTGCCAGTCAGGATCGCCCCCATGGCCAAGTCAGCACTTGGCGCTCCTGAGACAGGGATGTCTTTAGTGGCCTCGGCACTCTTGTTGCCACCCTCCTTAGCAGTGTCCTTGGCGGCCTCTTCATAAGCATCCTCGGCGGCCCCCTCATCAGCCCTCCCGATGGCCTCATTAGCAGCAATGTTGCTGGCCTCGGCGGCAGTGTCCCTTGCGATCTCCTCGATGGTGGAGTCGATGTCCATTTCATCAGATAGAGGCAGATCTGGAAGAATGGGGAAGAGAGAAAATCAAGATTCAGATCAAGTTCAAGAAAAAAGAAAGAAGATTTAAAGGGGAAAAGTGTTTAACGGCAGAAGGCTTACCGGACTGCGACTATTGAGGGGGAATAGTTTCCTCTCTGACAACCTTGGTTGTCATCGCCTAGTTGCCGGTGGCCTCGGTTGCCGGAACTTCATCAGTGCGAACGGGCTCATCTATGGAGGTCCTTGCCAGAGAGACGCTTGCCGGGACAGTGATTGACGGAGACGTCCCAGTTGGATTTGCCTCCAGGCGTTCCTCCTCGGGGCATTCTTCTCCTGATCCCGTGCCGATGTCAGCGGTGAATATCTCAACACCAACACTTGCCAAAGGAAAGTGAATAGTGGCCTCACGCTGGGGGCTGCGCCGAGGGCAGGTATCCAGGATATCATTGTCTAGCGCCGTGCTTGTCCCCTTTTCATCTTCTGCCGCGGTCCACGCCCTCTTGGCCATCCTTTGCACCAAGGTCTCCCCGTCGCTGTCAAATCAAGGCAAGGCGGGGCAAGTCAGATTAGCAACAACAAGAAATCTAGGATTGACGAAAGTGAACGGAGATACGTACTCTTCTTCCTCCTCCTTGTCACTAAGAATGGAGAGATCATACAAGCTCTTAGGCCTGGTGCTGGAGGAGGGGGCGGGGTAGAAGCTCTGGCCCGCTTGGGTGCCGTGGGCGCGGCAAGTCGAGAAGACCTGCCTCCTCCGGCAGCCAGTACGGTTGTTTTCCTCGTAGAGGTACGCCGCACTCGCTGCTGTTGAGGGGCTTGGTGTTGAGATCCTTGCCGTCCGGTGGCCTTGCCGGCTGCCTCCTTGTCGGCTACTTCATCGCCAGAAGATGTTCCGTGGGCTGGCTCTCTGGAGACAGCTCTCTGGAAGATGCGAGGCTTCCTTGCCAGAACGGCGGGAGCAGGGGCTCCCTTTGCACCTGCCCTTCGTCGGTCTCCAGGCCCTGCTCCCCGGCAGGCTCCTCTTGCTCTCCGGCAAGTTCCTCCAGCGGCTCTTCTGCCGTTTCATCATCGGACTCCTCATCAGCATCGGCTACCATAGACCCAGAGCCGCTAGCGCCTTCGGCCATCCTCGCCTCTGCCGCCCTGTTGGCGATATGCACCAACTCTTCGAGGGTGGTGTCGCGGATGAGGTCTTTCTCCTCCCTGATGGGCCTCTCCTGCCAAAGCGCTTCGACACCACGGGCATTGCAAGCCGGCATCATCGCAATGATGGAATCCCTGGCGGAGTTGTTGCACAAGGGCACCATGCTTGCCGGCAGCTGGAAGTTGCCGGTGGTGCAGAAGAGCTGCTCGCAGAGGACCTTGTGCTGCAGCATCATCAGATTGGTGTGCAGTCCGGCCCGCACCCGCATGATATCTGCTGCATTCTTGTAGTCCCAGGCGGGCCTGCCCTTGTTCTGAAGGGGAGCGATGCGGCGGCGAAGAAAGTCAACCCCACCATTTCAATAGTGAGGCCGGCAGCTTTGAGGCAGAGGATGCGTGTTGTGCCGATCGTGAGCTTCTTGTTATCGGTGGCAACGGAGCTTCAATCCACGCCACGCTCCACCCCTGTCATCCTGGGATGGCAGAAAGCCAGGAAGTCTTTTTCCTTAATCCAACACCATTCTCCACGCCACTCGTTCCACTTCTGGTGGAGCAGCCCTGGAAGATAGGTGTTCCTGTCCCTGGGGATCCAAGTGCTACCGCCGGAGAGGGCATCTGCTTCGATGCATGGGGTAAAATAGTGGCGGAAGAGGGCTACACTAGGCATTACCCCAACAAAGTTTTCGCACATGTGTGCAAAAATGGCCATACAAGTCATGGCGTTGGGGGTGAAGTCGAGGAGGCGGAACCCGTAGGTGTACATGATTTCTACGAAGAATTTAGAGAAAGGGGGGATGAGCCCGTAGTAAAAATACGCGGTGAAAAAGGGGTACTTGTCTGCACCGGCCCTGATGGAGCCAGGAAGAACCTTTGGCGCGGTGTGGGCGCTCGTCTCCTTCCCCCACATGATCGAGTACCGATTCACCAAGTCGCTCTGGTCCAACACCGGCTTGAAGGTGACATTGTCTCTCCGCACCGCTGCCAGCTCCTCTTTCCTCGCCTCTGCTTCGAGATTGACCGCCTTCTCCGGCTTGTTTTGGTTCCTCTTGGGAGCCATGGCTGCTGTTAGGAGGGCGGATTTGGAGGCAGGCGGAGGCGCGGTGCGGCAGCGGACGAAGCAAATGGCGCACTCGATGGCGAGATTGGGAGAAGGGGGTAAATGAGCAGCGCCCCTCGCGGTTTCCTTTTTATGGGGAGGGTGCGGGGGCTGGCTCTTTACTGTCCTACGTGGCTGCGCTTTTCAGGCGCACTACCTCCCGCGGTCATTTCATTCCACCTCTCCCATGCCCGCATTTAATGCACGTCATGGGGGCGTGGTAAAAGAGGAGATTATGACAGGTATCCTTTGCCACGCGTGCCTGTGCACTATTTGGGTCCAGCCCAACGATGCCTCGCATGCGGGTGTGGCCCAGGCTCAGGGGCTCCTGTCGGTGTACTAAAACATGGGTGCCCTCGTACCCTGACTTGTGCACAGGCAGTTGTAGCCTTCCTGGAGGCAAGGGCTTGCCGAAGGATTACTGTGGCTCAAGACTCAATGAACAAGAGCGTGATGAAAACCACCAGGCAGGTCATCGAGAAGTACTATTCTAGTACTGAAGATCATGATTGCCCTTTCTGGCAAGCTTCGTGCCGGCAAGGTGAAGACCAAGACTCTGGTTGCCGGCAAGCGAAGGCCCAGCAAGCTCCGTGCCAGCAGGCTTGTTCTGTCCCGTTACCGCTCCACCTCATCATCAGCTAGATAAGCTCATGTGATAGGTGTCGAGCAGGCAGGCAGTCAAACGTAGCTGTCCAAGGCGCGTGTCGGCATGCCACACAAGGATTAACTTTAATGACACCCGTCCCTGGGACATGTCAAGATAACAGGAGGCCGGCTGGGCAGGCGGTACAGATCTTTTCGTCAAAGCCTCACCTCCCCGGCATAGCACCTTACGGTGCATTTAATGCTCTTGTCCTACCCCATTAGGAGATAGACTTGGTGACTATGCAAGTATTGTTCACTTCCTGGAATGACCGTATTAGCCATTGTGGTAACCCCTTGGCCAATAAACGGAGGCCCACGCTACAGTTAAGACGGTCGACACCTAGTTTAATTACGTGTTGTAGCTGCACTTCCCATGCACCTTACCGCCAAGTTGCGCTCCTTGTAACCTTGAGCTCATACACAATCAACCCACCAAAGCTTGAGTAGGGTTTTACGCTCACAGTGGCCCGAACCTGGATAAATTGTTGCTTGTTCTACATCTATTAACCCTGCTCTTCATAGGACATTGATCCCACAGCCAAACCACAAAGGGATCCTCCCGATCCCATAGATCGTCGTTTTCCCACGACAGTGAACGTTCGCCAGATATGATTGACGGACACACGCATTGCATTGACACGTTAACCCTCCCTCTCACGCACACAAGCACCTCACGACTCTCCCAAGACTTCTCGCACACGCCATCTATCTGTACTCTGTAGGTAGATGTCACACACATATATGTGCTCTTCACACCCTTCCCTAATAACTTCTAAAAAATAAAAGACATCACACATTTTTTTGTAACTCAGATGTCACACACGTATACATCTTACTCTAGGTGGAGTACATAGTACACGAAGAGAAGCGGCGCACGCACGCACCAGTTCTCTCACACCCACGCGCGGGTACATGTACGAGCGCATTTGTTTACAAAGAGGCATCCCAAGTGCCAATTTGACTCATGTAGTTTTCAACTTCATGGAGGGTCATGGACCACACGTGAATGATATAGTACATAGTGCGACCTGGACGCGGTGGCGCGTTATTGATTGAGTTTTTTTTACTGGAACGTTAAATGAAAATAGTGGTTCACACGTATACATTTTAAAAATGATTGCTACAAGAAAATCACTCCACTATATATATAAGCAGGAGCTTCAGCGCTTGCTTTACTAGGGTTGCTCTCATTCACTCTCTCATCCTCTCCTGATCTAAGCAAGGCAGTGGCGGCCTGTAACGCACCGGACACACCCACCGATGGTCGTTACTCCTGGCGGGATCTAGACTGGCCCCACAGATCAATACTAGTCTTTTCTGCGCACTTTGTCCTCACTCGTGCGGACCCGGGACCAACTTCCCGGTCAGTCACCCATCCTGAAATTACTCCAAGCTGAGCACGCTTAACTTGGGAGTTCTTTCCGAATGGGCTCCCGAAAAAGAAGGAATTCCTTATTTATATAAGTAGTCTATCATCCCTATTATGCCAGGCTATCACATACACCCCCACTCAGAGGAACCGACATCCTCGTCGGCCCACAGGAACGTTCCCTCTTGGCACATAAGTCTGTGCGTCCAGTCCGGCACGTGTGCCATGCCGTGTGCCACGACGGGTCACAAACGTCATGCACAACAAGACCGCGCACCTGACCCGCAAACATCCGTGTAACCGCGAGGGTCGGCTCTGATACCAACTTGTATGTAACGCCCCGGACACACCCGCCGATGGTCGTTAGTCCTGGCGGGATCTAGACTGGCCCACAGATCAATACTAGTCTTTTCTGCACACTTTGTCCTCACTCGTGCGCACCCGGGACCAACTTCTCGGTCGGTCACCCATCCTGAAATTACTCCAAGCTGAGCATGCTTAACTTGGGAGTTCTTTCCGAATGGGCTCCCGGTAAAGAAGGAATTCCTTATTTATATGAGTAGTCTAGCATCCCTATTAAGCCAGGCCATCACATACACCCCCACTCAGAGGAACCGACGTACTCGTCGGCCCACAGGAACGTTCCCTCTTGGCACATACGTCTGTGCATCTAGTCCGGTACATGTGCTATGCCGTGTGCCACGACGGGTCACAAACGTCATGCACAACATGACCGCACACCTGTCCGCAAACATCCATGTAACCGCGAGGGTCGGCTCTGATACCAACTTGTCATGCCCAATATGCGATCCTATTCTCGAGGAACTCGGAGGTCCCACCAAGAGTAGAAGCGCATATTGAAGTCGCTTGCAAGGTGGATATCATTACATCGTACCATGTACATAATAGATGGGGATACATACAAATACATACAATCCTCACAGGAATACATCAATACATTGCAAACACCATACAGAAGAGCAGAATCCGACTACGGATGAAACACAAACGAAAAACACGACCTGGCTCTGATACCAACTTATAACGCCCCGGACACACCCACCGGTGGTCGTTACTCCTGGCGGGATCTAGACTGGCCCAACAGATCAATACTAGTCTTTTCTACGCACTTTGTCCTCACTCGTGCGCACCCGGGACCAATTTCTCGGTCGGTCACCCATCCTGAAATTACTCCAAGCTGAGCACGTTTAACTTGGGAGGTCTTTCCGAATGGGCACCCGGAAAAGAAGGAATTCCTTATTTATATTAGTAGTCTATCATCCCTATTATGCCAGGCTATCACATACACCCCCACTCAGAGGAACCGACGTCCTCGTCGGCCCACAGGAACGTTCCCTCTTGGCACATACGTCTGTGCGTCCAGTCCGGCACGTGTGCCATGCCGTGTGCCACGACGGGTCACAAACGTCATGCACAACAAGACCGCGCACCTGACCCGCAAACATCCGTGTAACCGCGATGGTCGGCTCTGATACCAACTTGTAACGCCCCGGACACACACGCCGGTGGTCGTTACTCCTGGCGGGATCTAGACTGGCCCCACAGATCAATACTAGTCTTTTTTGCGCACTTTGTCCTCACTCGTGCGCACCCGGGACTAACTTCCCGGTCGGTCACCCATCCAAAAATTACTCCAAGCCGAGCACACTTAACTTGGGAGTTCTTTCCGAATGGGCTCCCGGAAAAGAAGGAATTCCTTATTTATATGAGTAGTCTAGCATCCCTTTTAAGCCAGGCCATCACACGGCCACATCCTCTCTCTGCTCACCGCTGGTCACAGTTCTGGCCGGATCCCCTCCGCTAGCAAAGCGGAGAAGGTGCAGCATCCATGCGGTCGGCTGCAGCAAGGGAGGAGACCCACAGCTATTGGCGCGTCCTGATCGGCGGCCCATCGGCGGCCCATGTCCTTCTATCCGACACAGCGCCGGGTCGGGAGGGCCTTCGACCCCTTCTTCCTCCCTGCCGTATTGTGGGCAGATCCAACCTCCCGCCGCCGTCCTAGCCACATCCAGACGACCCTCAGGTATAACTTCCTTCAAAACCGGCCTTGCTCTACTGCCCCAGCTCACCACGTGGCTGCATGTGGATCTTTTTCTACTTCCTTCGGCTATTCGAAGCCACCTAAATTTTTACTATTATTAGAGGTAAACTTACTTCATGCAGTCGAATCTAGGACTTTGTTCAAAAGGGAAGAAAGGGGGGAAAGCTGTTGCATGAATCTAGGACTTGGTTCAAAGAGGAAAGAAAGGGGGAAAGTAGTAGACACTGGCTACCCCACCGGTCTCTTGGTTGAAAAGGGGAAGAAAGTGGGGTGGATAGAGAAGGGTGGGCGAAGTACTAGTAAGATACTGGCCAGACCGTTCTCTTGGTCAAAAAAGGAAAGAAAGTGAGGGGTGTTGGGGTGACAACGCAACTGAGAACGAGCAGGTCTAGATTTCCTGTGCTCACATAGGAAAAGGTCACCGAGGAGATAAAAATTGCACAAATGCAGACATGCTGCCTGAATGTTTGCCACTCTCGGCAACCAGATCTGCCTACCCACTTTATGCCCCTGCTGTCCCTTTGCCCTTTATCGCTACCATTTAACTAATATAAGAGGAAAAGTGAAGCAATGCCACTGTTAGCCTAATGTCACTTCTAAGTAATGGTACTGTCAATCTAGTACCATCGATAAATTGAAGAATGACACCACCATTTTATGAAGTGCTTCTGTTTTGCTTTATTTCCCATGAATTCCGTTTTGCCTGTTACACTTAAATCTCACACCGCTAACATTTCTTCATCCCAGTGGAACTACACAAATTTGATTGCACCATGCACGGAGCTACTGACCATGTGCTACTCTCATGACCGTAATACTAGTGTTGTTGTTCTGCATGTTAATCTAGTGCCAGTGTTGATGTGATATGATGCTACTTCTTACTTAATGGCACTTTTTTCATACTGTCAATGTAATGCCATTCATAACACAAGAGATGTTGTTGTTAATCATATGCCACTTCAAATAACTGCCACTGCTTAAATAACCATATTACATATTTGTGCAAACAGGGATGTCTATCTCCATATCGTTTCTATTTGTGCAATCATAAGCACACACCTCAATTTTAGTAGAACTGCACAAAATCAGATGGCTGTTCCTACCTGCCGTCCTCTAGCCACCCGTATTCCAGGTATTCCTACATTCATAACTAGCTAGAATGACCAACGCAAGCTAAAAGCAGCTGATTCGTACGTGGACTTCCTGATTGCAGTGCAGGAATGAGCCTGTCATGTGTGGCGGAGAAAACAAGCAGTGCGTCCATGCCGTGAACTACCCTCACTCCCAATTTAAGGATGGCCCGAGGACGAGCTTACATGGCTGCACGGAGATTTTGGGGTCAGGTGCGTGTACAAGAGGCATTGCGGTCTGCTTATTTCTGCAAATAGCGGTGCTTAAATTTAGTGGAACTGCACAAGAAGTTCAGATGGTCAATCCACTTCAAGCTTCAGTTCAATATTCCAACTGAGAACACAATTATAATTTGTTATTTTGGAACGAGAGAACCTAACCCTGGATGGTGGCAACAAGAAAAACCAGAGTGAATCCCAGGAAATTAAAGCTTGCCTAGGGAGGCCCTTTGCTTAGAGAAGCCTGGCTTGATTTTTCCTGATTTGTAAACCTTCTCACAACTTTATTACTGTCAACTTCTAAAATTGATGTTATGTTCTATGAATCATTGATATGTATAAAAAAGTTGAACATATGCTTTTGAAGTATTTTATGCAGCCCAGTTTATTGTGAATGTTTAACATGAATGCTGGACTAGCGTGTGAACATTTGGAATCTATATTGTGGCCTCAATTAACCGCATGAACCACTGTAACTAGATACGTAGTTGCTTATATGTCAGACAACAGAGTATGAGTGTGAGCTGGTCAATAGCTGACTTTTCTAGTGTTGAAGCGATCTACGCCAATGTGCCGTGTTTGCACCAACTGTGCATACAAGTGGGGTAGCACCAATAGTGTTTACAAGTACTTAACCAGCATTACCTACACTATGTATACGTCGGCGCACCAAGAGTTGTCAAACAAGTATTTCATCAAACACACACTGCTCGTTTGATAAACAGTGGCAACTTATGTCTTACAATGCCATATTACATGAAAGAACTCATGAGGATGCATCTGTTTCAGCAACACTTACGAGGGTTCTCACATGATTCACGGGCACACTAAAGTAGCAGTAGTTCCCATAGAGGGATTCAAATAGAGTACTACTCCAAGAGGGCTCGATAATACGCAAGGTTCGGGTAACTAAACACATTCCAAGCTACTTTGAAACACTAACTAGGCCAACTATTTCATGCCATTGATCTAATTGGGGATGGACACAAGACGGACCTTGCCATGAGCATCCTCGAGGACGTCCGGCAGCAGCTCAATCCTGTCAACCTTCTTGAAGATAACCTTGTGGCTTTTCCACTCATAAACTTGTTTGTCGAGGCATGCCACATCATATTCATGGATAAGCTTGACAAGAACATTATGCCTCACAAACGAAGGAGTAGCTGTGAACTTGTTGTGCTTCAGTACACCCTGGACAACACGCCTGACAACAGTGTGGCTGGAATACATTTCGTCTTCGGTATAAGTGCAAATGGCAACCAGGATCGAACAGCCTAAGAACTTTGTTTTCCCAGTGTGTATATTCACGTCATCCACCTCATAGCGAGTGACATGTACAACCAAACAATCCTTGTCTGCATCAGGGATCTAATTGAAACAAAAACGAATTCTGAATTACTTTCCAATATAAAAAACACAAGTTATTTAAACCACCATGTAGAGTCAAAAGCATGCATGACAAGGAAGGTAGCATGGCATGGGAGCTAATAAATCTTGCATTATTTATCACCTCATACTTAGATCAAAAACCACAATCAAGATCGCCAAAGAAGAAAATCACCTTGGGCAGCTCAGCGGGGGGGGGGGGACACATCCTCGAAGGGGTCCATCTTGCCGGGGGAAAACAGCTCCTGCACGGCCACAGGGGCTATAACCTCAAACGTGGCATTGACCATCTCAGTAGTAGCCGTGAGCACATCTGGGGTCGGCTCGGTGGTGGCCTTCATCTTCTTGGAGCACTCTGTCTCGTGGGGATCAGCCTGCCATGTCTGCTCCAACATCGGCAGATCTTTGCCCGGTTCTCCATGATCCATAATGAAACTGACAAATAGAAGACAACCAAAAGGAAAACACAATCACAATGACAATGAAGCAAAAAAGGGAGTGAGGATCAGTTACTGCTTTGCAAAAGAATTTTTTTGGAAAGAAAATATACCAACATCACGAATGCGCTCACCTTCCCTTCGTTGGGAGAGAAGAACAATGGTGGAAGCGAGTGGTGGCTTTCTTGAAGAAGATGAGGGAGAAGCGGATTCAGCGAAGAGTGAAATGATGGTTTCTTCGTTCGACCAACTTACTGCGGGGAGGTGGGGTTTTGTGATATGATGGCTCATTACTGTTGCGCTACGACCGAGGTGACTCTGCGCCTGCATACCGCCTTCTAATTTGGTGGATGCCATTTGGGCCCGCACGCCTCATGCCCCGCATGTCGGAGAACCAAAGTAAAACGGCATTCACTAGCAGGAGCCGTTTCGACGACCGAGGAGGAGCCAGAAGCGGTAGTGTCTCCACTGTACTAGTAGGAGTAATTGTTTTTTTTTTTGAGGATTGAGTAATTGTTTTTCTGGGGAGTGGTAGAGTGTCTCCACTATAGTACTAGTAGTAATTGTTTTTCTGGGCCGAAGCCAAAATAGCCCATCCACCCTAATTAATAAAATCAATTCAAAAGCCCTTATTTTTCTTAAGAAGAGGCGCCCCCACTGCACCGCCCCCCAAAAAAACCCGGCTGCTCTTCTTCCTCCTCATTCCCACCTCATGTCCGCTCGCTCGATTTGTCTCCCCCTCCGGTTGTACCCCACCTCACTCCTACAGAAAACCCCAGCTCCCCTTCTTCTTCACTCGCACCACAACAAGGCTCGTCATTCGTTACTCTGCTCAAATCCGTGATATCGACGCGACGCCCGCAAGGAAAATGGAGTCAGCTAGCCCCAGAGCCAAGAAGATGAGGCTCCCGCCAGAGGCAACGCCGGTTGTAGATCCCACACCCGGCAGCGCGGGGAGAAGCGGCGAGGCCCCCCCTGTATCCGAGGAACCCGAAGAATCTCGGGCGGACCGCATCAGCGATCTCCCGGATGCCATCCTTGGGGAGATCATCTCGCTTCTCCCCACCAAGGATTGCTGCCGCACCCAAGTCCTCGCATCTCGGTGGCGCCCTCTATGGCGCGCCACGCCTCTTAATCTCGACTGTTGTGGCATATCTCTCGTTGATGATTTTGAACTCCCCGGAGCCATCATCTTCTCCCACGGGGTCTCTGTTCACCACCTCTGCATCCCGGCGTGCTACCTACACATGCCCCGCATGGTGGACGCCTGGCTGACATCCCCTGAATTCTGCAAACTCCAGATGCTTGAGTTATATTATTCCTACGAAACTGACATACCACGAACCGAACGCCATGTATTTGACCCATCGCCACCGATGTCCATCTCACGGTATTCCTCCTCTCTCCACACTGCCACCTTTGCCCTGTGCAAAATACCAAACAATCTGGTACAAAAGCTTCGACTCCCACTTCTCAAAAAACTTTCACTTGTGTTGGTTCGTATGTCGGAGGCCTCACTACAAAGCATCATCCAATCCAGTTGTCCTACCCTGGAGTGCTTAGTGTTTGTTTTGACAATTAAAATTGGTTGTTTCCGAATAAAGTGGCCTAACCTTGTAAGAATTGGAATTTCTTTTAACGTAGGGGAGCTCATCATCGAAGATACCCCTTCACTTCAAAGGTTGATCCTTGATTCTTATTATTCACCTTCGCAAATAACTGTCGTCTCAGCGCCTAAACCGGAGACCTTGGGTGTAATTCATGATCTCTGTGATCATTTCAAGATGGTGTTTGGCTCCACAATTATCCATGTACTGTATATTATCATCTACACTTTTGTAATCATAAACTGCATTTTTCATTTGTGTGCATAAGTTTTATATCATCTTGGAGTACACTTATTATACTAATATTATGTTCTATGCTCAATGAAGAGTTTGTCCATGGATAGCCTATCAGTGATGCTGGATTCAATCAAGATCTTATATATCAGTATAAATACTTTTGATTTGAACAAGATTATTGGTTTGTTGCGATGCTTTCCATGTCTGGAGAAGTTGTATATAAAGGTGATGATTTCACACACATTGGAAGCCCATATATAGTGTACTAGAATTAACCGTTCAATTGTTGCTCTTTCCACATACTCTTTTTTAGACCTTAACTATTTTCAATCTTCATGTCTATTAGGCAGCAGGATGGGGTACAAAAGGTATAACCAATCGGTGGCATCGTAAGCACCGGGATTTTCTCAGTTCTCATGACATTCATTTGAAGACAATAACGCTGGAAGGATATGTAGCCACCCATGCAAACACTAGATTTGTCACATTCTTCCTGCTGAATATGAGGGTACTATTGTCCATCAGGCTTAAATATATTAACAACGAAGTTTTGACGGATGGATATGTCGAAAAGCAAAAAAAAGGACTTTCAGGTGGACAACAGGGCTTCTGGACGAGCCAGGCTTCTTTTTACATCATCTTGTGGTCATATTCCATTAAATTTTATGACCCGGGATGTTCATTTTATGGATCTGACCGATCCATTTGATCATCACAGCTGCCAAAAACAATGCTGGAGTTAGATGTTGTTGCCCTTTTCAATCTGGGTTTAGTCTAAACCTAATGAACAATTAACCCTCGTGCTTTTGTAAAGTTTGTAAGCTGGAGTTAGATGTTGTTGCCCATTTCAACTCGGCTGTGGCTATCATGTTTTCTTTGAAAAAGGCTAATGGCTTGCCATTTCTTTAATTAAGAGAGAAATATTGTAACAAATCCCAACCAAGGGAAATAACATCACTATCACCGGCTACTTGATCTCATTGTGCATTACAGAACCCAAGTGGTTAGTGCCCGCCCGCGCCCACAAACTTATTTTGAGCTAGCACACCAAATGGGCTGTAATTCCAAATAAGAAAGGCTGCATGGCTGTGACAGATTTGGATTCTAACATTTCGGGCCCACAAGGAAAAAGCCTATCCATGGTGGTGTCGACTTAGTCAACAAACAATTTTGTCTGCCAGCCGTTGGATTGACATCCAACATCTGTCGTGTTTCTTCTATCTCTTGTCTTCTTCCTCCAGATGCCCAAACGAAACCACATCGTCGGTCCCGCAAGCTCCCGCCTCCCACCGGTGGTTGTGCCTCCGCCCATGCATTGCCGCCCCACCGTACCCTCAAACATTGGCAGTAGGCAAGCAAGTGCCTCCTTATAACAAGCCAAAAAATGCTTCCTCCTAATGGTTTGACATCTGGGTCCCACGCCATTGTCAGCGTAGTCAATAAATGAGAGAATTGCCCAACGAACGGCTGACACCAGGGACGCATCAGCCTACGCAGACTGACTCGATCCTACATGAATTACCAGTGGATCACGCATGTACCTCATCTAGATGAATCGAGTGCACTCGTTTGACCGTCGTGTCGATTTGCGACCCAGCACTGACGGCACAGGACGGGAGTATGGCATAGTCATAATTTTAGTTTTTCTAGTTTTCCACGGCAGCTAGCGCGCTAAGCCAGGCCTGCTTATTCATTAAATTCCGATGACCGTCGCATTTCCCGCGAGACGCTGGTTTACCTACCGTCCGCCTATAATTACTGGTTCCCAGCGTGCTCCGGTGGCACCTTCACCCAACACACCCTATCCTCACAAGACCCCATCGGCCTGGCGTCGCTCGCCACTTGGCCTCACTCTTGCCACGTCCGTCATGCCCCCGCGCGGCAGCAATAGGCGACGCCGGAGGCGCTAACCGCCGGAGTTAGTGTTCGGTTTTTCACGGGAAGGTAGACGGAGGGAGGAGGCATTCTGGCGGTCTTTAGATGGCAATGCGGAGTATGAGGATGCCTCGGAGCATGACCGCATGGCGGAGGAGCAGCGTACCGCCGATTTACGCCACCAGCAGAGCATGGAGAAGGAGCAGCGCACCGCCGCTCTGTGTCGCGAGCAGAGCGCCCGCAACTGGGCCAACTACGTGGAGGCCGGCGCCCGGCGAATAGCCCTAGAGGCTGTCAGGCAAGCACGCGTGTGCGACGCTGAATTTTACTACCAGCTTGTCAAGTGGGTTTCCCGCTTAGAAGCCGAAGCTTCGTGGACCACGCCAGCATGGAAAGGGCCAACGGGCGCGAGCAACGCGCCCTATCGCACCTCTGCCAAGTCCGAGGTGAGGAGGAGGACGTCGGTGCCGGTGTTTAGTGTGTGCCGCAGATGGCAGCCGGCATCATCTAGTTAGCTAAGAGTATGTTAGTTGTTCTAAACTCGAGTATTAGTGGGAGTAGATAGTTTAGATGGCTATGATGGTTGTCAACGTGGAAGTTCAGTACTCTATATCTAAATCAGACCTGTTACTTTACTCTGAATGTTGAACTTTCCGATTAAACGTTTGGAATGGGCTGTTATTTTTTTAAATAGGCTGTATTTATCCGCCACGGATTCAGAGGCTGACTTGTGGGCCTACTAGGTTGACGTGTACACAAGGCTTTGTCAACTTAGTCAACAAACGATTATGGCAGCCTAAGCTGTTGGATATTAATCCAATGTGTGTCGTGCTTTTTCAATCTCTTGTCATCTTCCTCCAGGCTCCAGCCGCCCAAACCAAACCAACGTCGGTGGGATCACCTGCTCCCGCCTTCCGTGGCTTGCTACGCAGCCACGCACGCATTGCTGTCCGACCGTACCCTAACCGGTGACAGGCCATCCCTCTACACCCCCACCCACCCACCCCCACCTCCTGTTATTCTCCGGCGACGGCATCCCCACCCTGCACCTACCCTCGTACTCCCCTCCGCTTCCGACCACACTGTCGCATCTTCCACGACTCCTTTTCATTCCCGTCCGAGGACTCGCCATCGTCCTCCGCTTTGGTTCCCTTGCCGTGGCACCACCTTTTGGCATTGTCAACATGGTTAACAACCAAGAGGAATTAGGAGATGATTGTACGTGGAGAGGATGACAGTAGGGACCCACCAGGGTCATGGCAGTACGCAAGCAAGTGCCTCCTTATTATAAGACAAAAAGTGCTTCCTCCTAATAGTTTCCTGACATCTTGGTCCCACCCCATTGTCAATGTAGTCAATATACGAGAGAATTGCACAACGAGCGACTGTCAACAAACGACAGGAATCGGTGAGGACTATACGTGGATAGGATGACAGTAGGGACTCCCAGGTCCATATCAGTACGCAAGCAAGTTCCTCCTTATTACATGAAAAAATGCTTCCTCCTAATGGTTTGCTGACATCGGGATCTACGACATTGTCAATGTAGTCAATAAACGGAAGAATTGCACAAGGAGCATGTTGGGGATATTTCCCAACAGTGGAGACCCGGCAGGAGGATGACCTGGCCATAGAGCTATGAGGCTCTGGTAGGTTATCTTGCTGCTGGACCTTGAAGATACTCAATGGGCTGGTTTGACAGAAGCCCGGTGAGAAGAGGCAGCTCAGTACGTGGGCCGGCTTAAGAAGAAAGAAGATAAGAAAGATTACCTTGAGGAATAAGTCAATTAGAATAAGAGTAGGATACGGGTTAAGGTTACAACCCGGATTCTCATGTAACCCTAGGGTTCAACCTGTTATATAAAGGGGAGCGCCTAAGGTAGAAAGACTAAGTTGCAATCTCTCGAGAGTTAGGTTAGCGAATCCGCACCCCTGTAATCGAGATCCAAAGCAATACAATCAAGTAGGACGTAGGCTTTTACCTCCATCGAGAGGGGCCGAACCTGGGTAATCCCGTGTCATCTCATTCCCGATCAACCCCGCTAAGCTTCCACCTTCGTGCGATGGCTCCATCACTAAGTCCTTTCACAAGGGCATCTGCTGTGCTAAAACCACGACAGTTGGCGCCCATCATGGGGCCTGCGCACGGTGGAGTTGAGTTCTTGGCGGGAGCCTTCCCAGGGTTCGGGAAATATGCGATCGGCCAGATGATGAAGAGCCACCGTGGAAAGCTCTAGATCGACGACTCATACTGGGGCCCCGAGGCCGACTCGATCGAGTACGGGTACCGGGTCCCCTTCGGCAAGATCCAAGTCTTTATCGGCATTGTCGGTGAGTCAGCCGCCGGGTTGGATGCCATTACCAACACCGAATCGGCCCACCGCGCCAGTCCCCTCAGGCGAACCCCGGTCCACTGAGAGCCGGCCGAACGCATGTCTTCATTGGCTTCACCGAGGGGGTGACTCTGTCTAAAAATTCACTGTCCGGAGACGAGACGCTTGTGCAATCTGATGGCGAATCATCGATGGGGGAAATCGAGTCAATCCATCCCCTGTATGACGGGAGACTCGGAGGATGCAATAATGAAGTTTTCCCTAAAACCCTCGAGCCGCCTTGGTTCGCTGCGGTTTACATGGCAGGCAGGCAAGACCCGCCTCCCCTTCGCGACTCGGTGGATCCAGCAGCCAGGCAGAATCTCACCATCGCCGGCTCAGGAGGGGCCGGCGCGGCCGCCGTCGGCTTGCAAAAGACCGGGGCGCAGGCGCTCACGGAGGTGATTAACAATCTGGCGACTCTCCTGGCTGAGCCGGTGACTGCAGAGAACATGGCGGCGCGCAACGCAGATATCACGAAGTGCCGTGAGCAGATGACCAAGATCCATGAGGATATCAATGCTGAAAACACGCGCATGGCAGAAGCACAAGCCCGGCTTGTCAAGGAGATAAAGCGCTTGGAAGAGGAAGCCCTCTATCTGAGCCGCCGGCAGGCAGAGTAAGAATTCATCCACCGAAGGCGGCATCAAAGCCAGCTTCCGGCCCAGATCGAGCCAACACAGTTGTTTACCACGCCGGATGATCTGCGGGCTCCGGTGAACCCGGGGGCTGGTGTTATGTCCCTAGGAGGGCCACCGCCGTGGCAGCCGGCTCAGCAGAGAGAGACGGCTCAGCATCAGACGCCCGTCCCACATCAGCAACTGCCGCCTCGTCGGTTCCAGACCCCAATTGGACACTATTCCAACCCAGTGGACAATGTCCTGGTGGCAACTCACAACTTGGCAGCAATTCCGATTGAAGGGGACGGTCCGGCTCAGATGGAGGCCAGAACGCCATTGAGATGCTCAAGACAGCAGTAACGCAGCAGGCAAACTATTCTCATAGCCAGCACCGGCTTCACTCAACTCCTCACCATAGCCGTACCAGGAGCCGGCATCTTGAGTCACCGGCTATTTCCAGTAGCGAGCGGCGCAGAAGAGAAGCACAGCCGCTCACGGATCAGCAATAGCCCAGGCTCCCTAATGCCCAAGAAATCATTGACACTGCTCGCGCTCTACGGGCATGGGAAGGGGAAACACACGAGCAGTGTATAATCAACTCACGGCGCAAAACCCTCCCACCACGGCTCCAACAGCCGCACGTTCAGCGGGTCTGTCGAGCTAGATAATTGGAACCCCTTGCTTAGTCCCAGTGTTGCGAGATGCACGCATGCCGCCCGATTTCAAGGGGCCCCGCAAGGTGCCTAACTACACAGTTGATCTGGAGCCCGCCGTGTGGATTGAGAGTTATGAGTTAGCAATGGACCTATTGGGGGCTAGTGAGGCTGTGTGCACACGTTATCTACCTCTCATGTTGGAAGGTCCAGCACGTACTTGGTTGAAAAACCTGCCGGTGAATTCCATTAACACCTGGCAGGAATTGAGCGCTTTATCAAAAAAATTCAAGGAACCTGCAATTGTCGATCTAGAACATTGTGTTCAGCGTGAGGATGAGTCGGCACACCACTGGTCTCGCTGAGTTGCAGAAGTCATTCATTCTTCAGATAGCATCACGGTTGCTCAGGCAGTTCTAGTTTTGGAGCGGACTTGTAAGTTTCAACCCTTAGTTCAGAAGTTAGGACGGCTCAAGCAAAAGGTCCAGGACATGGGCGATCTTATGGACGTCTTAACCCGGTATGCCGAGTCAGATAATACGAGGATCCTGTGTCTGATGATGACAAATCTGGCAAGGGCAAGAAAAACGGTGGCAAGGGTCACCAGCAGAACAATGGCAATGTGTCACGCCCAAGATGCGGTCCTATCCCTATTAAGGCTTGTGGCCTCGATGGGGATAGAAGCGCATCTCGTCGTTCGCAAGCACAGTAAACATTGCACTACATGTAGGAAGAGATGAGTATATAAGTTGGCTTACACTCGCCACAAGCTAAATTACAAGTTCACACAATTATTCAATACATCAGCCAGAAGACAGGGTCCGGCTACGGACGAAAACAAACAATAAAAGATGCAATGAAGACTGCCTTGCTATCCCAGGATCACCACCAAGAAGCTCCCTACTCGTCCGGATACGTAACATACATACGTCTACTCTCCTCGTCGTACTCCCACTGGAGCTGAGTCACATCATCTGGCACGCTCTCATCAACACCTGTACCTGTATTGTTGTAATCTGTGAGCCACAGGGACTCAGCAATCTCATAACCCGGGTACCGAAACTATGTAAGCCAATGGGTAAGGAATTGGTTAAGTGGTGAGGCTGCAGCAAGCGCTAAGCATATGTTTGGTGGCTAACTTACGAGAACATGAATGTAAATATGGTGGCACACGTATGACGATCGTGAAATAGCATGATCACTAAGTGATCCTGAACACCTACTTACGTCAATCATAACCCCACCGTGTTCTCTCTCGGATCATGTTCACGAGCAGAGACGATCACGGTTACGCACACAGTTGGTGTATTTTATTGGAGTTTACTTCAAGTTAACTATTACCGGGTGTTAAACAAATTTCCAAGTTGCCACATAACCGCGGGCGCGGCTTCTCGAAAAGATTAAACCCTGCAGGGGTGCTCCAACTCATCCATCACAAACTAACCACACTTCGCGAGAATAACCTCGACCACGAATCTCGTGATCGTCCTAGGCCATTCCACTGGAAAACCGCAACCTCGAGATAGCCCAAAGAAAAACCGGAATTCCTCGCGCAAGACATTCGAGAAAGGTAAAACAAGTCCAGCAAGACCGCCCGACGTGTCGACGAACCCGATAAGAGCCGCGTATCTCGTTCTCAGGACACGATCAGATGAGCGCAGCGTACGGTGGCCTGATAGAGATCTCCCGAGTTGCCCCGGGTTGGCCCCGCACACGACTCTGATTTGGACCAACACTCATGAGGAGCACTGGCCCGGGGGTTGATTAAGTTATCCACGGGGTAGCTAAGCCCTATGCAATTTTATTAAGTTGTTTAGCAAATGTAGTACCAATGTTGGGTCTTGCCAGACAAGTTTTAATCTAAGACGAATGATCAAGGGGGTCCCCATAACAACCCCGAGCATGTTAGGAGCGCAAAATATGGAATATAACACCGGAACTCGGAACTAGTGCGGCAAAAGCGGAACCAAACACTGAGCAAAAGGCCAAGCCTTCCACCGTTGCCAGATATATATGTGCATTAATTTAGATAACAGCAAATAGAGTGATATAAACAAAAACCATGTTGACACATGGGAAACTTGCACCTGCAACTAGCAACGCTATAAGATAAGGGCTGAGCAGCGGTAACATAGCCAATCAAGGTTTTGCTAGGTAGTGGAAAGGTTAGAGGCTTTCATGGCAATTTGGAGGCTGACGGTTTAAGTGGTAGGTAACGTAACATAACGATAAAAGCGAGACATCTAGCAAGGCAAAAATAGTGTCGGGATCCGGGTATGATCATCTTGCCTGTTGGATCTTCAGAGGGACAAAGAGCTGGGTCCTCGTAGTTGTACTCTCCGGAATCCTCGTACTCAGGCTCAACACTCGCGTCTACCCAAAGAGAACAGCACCAAATAAACAAACAGCAAGGTGCAATGCACAAACAAGATGATGCATGGTCATATTAAGGAATGTAGCATGGCAATCCTATGCTAGTCATGTTTCACATGCATTTATTAAGTTATTTAGTATTCTGGACAGAACCTCAATATTACTTATTTGGACATGCATGATCATGGCAAGTATGGATGCGTCATGCAAAAACGATGCAAATGCATATGTAGAACGTTGCAAACGGAGTAACGTAGCTCACGGTACGCTCACGGCAAGGTACGAACGTTAACGGAGACAAAACACAAGATGAGGCAATCTCTGGGCTATACCTTGGTGTTCCAAGGATGCCACTGGATAGGTAACGAAAATCTAACAAGAATAGAGCTAAAGATCTAGCAAAACAATGGAGTATAGCTCCCACAAGTCACAAAACAATCCAACACACATTCTGTTCCAAAACAGCAACATGGCATCTTGTCACACACATAGCCAGAGCTACAGCAGGTCTTAAATCAAATCCAAGGCATGTACAGAAACCTAGCAGCATGCTTAACAATTAATATATCTACACAAACTTGAAAGGAAGCATAGATCAATAGCAATGAAGATCACAAGATGGCATGTTGAAACAGATTTTTAGGACTTAGTGAAAATTCCAGTTTTCTGGAATCTGAGTTAACCAGATGGCATATTGACAGCATGGTTTATATATGCTACAGCAACTTTCATGGCATGAAAAATAACAGGATAGTAGAGGGCAACCTCTACAACAAAACACTAGCACTGAGCATGAGCTATAACACAACAGATCACTTTGTAGCATCCACTCTTCATGGCATAAAAATATTAACAGATTCTCAGATTTAGAAATATTTAGCAAGGGTAAAAACTGGGCACATGTTAACAGAATAGCAACTTGACAGCATGTTTTAAATATGATGCAAGAGCTTAATGCTCAAGTTTTTAGCACAATTTAGTAGAGTATGCTGGGCACAACAAAACATGTTCATGCCCCAAACTCAAAGGACCAACACATCCAAGGGAACCATCATCTAAACATAGCAAGAAAAATAACAGATCCAACACTTAGCAATATTTTGAGACATGCAACCAGGGTTATTATCTTAGCATGTAAACAGCAAGGAACCCACTTATCCACAAGTTTATGATGCCAAACAAAAATACCAGGGTCTAGTACCCACAAAATACTAGCATATTCATGTTGACAAGTTTCACATATATTGCATAGAATAAATCATATGAAAATGACAAAATGGCATGTTGGGACAAAATGACATTTTTGCAAACTTGCTCAAATGACAAAACAAATAACACCATTGGATTCCTTGGGAAATTCTACCCCAAAACCATATATCATACTCATATGTTTGCATTTGTAAAATGCCCAAAACCTGAATCGAAAATACACACATGCACTTATAAGTTATTGCCTACCCTATTTGGACATGGTCAAAAATGGCAGTGGCCTGAAATGGCAACAGCCCCAAAACAGATAAAAACAACCAGAGAATACAACACCAAAAAAATAAATAAATAAAAGGGAGGGGACCCACTGGCATAGACACCAGGGCCCTTCTGAGGATGACAAGTGGGGCCAGGGCCCACTGTCATACTCACACACACACACACACACACACACACAAATCAGAGAGCACACACACACAAACCCACAGAGTCACATACGCAGCCACACGGGATCCATGTTGACACACCGGATCCACACACGCCGGCCACAGAAACAACACACACCTACAGAACAGTAAAAATTAAAAGGGCTCGGGGGGGGGGGATCGAACCCGAGACCTCCAGTGTACGCAGCGGTCGGTCGACCACTACGCCACTCGCGCGCGACTGAACATAAAGGGGCCTTGCTCGTTAAATGCAGACAAAGAGCGCGGTTTTCCTTCTTCCCGAACCAGAGAAAGAGGCGACGGCGAAACGACGACCAGGACGCGACTAGGCGGCTACGCGCGATAAAGAGAGGGGGAAGGAGGAGCTGATGCTCACTGCGGGCTGCTCGAGGACGCGGCGAGGCGAGGACGACGAAGCTGGCGCTGCCTGACGACGCGCAGCTCCAACCACGCGACGTGACGACGGGAAGACGACGCGGGGACGCTCCGGCCTCCCTAGCGCCGGGAACGGGACGCCGAATGCACCAGAAACCCCGCGGACATCTCGGATGCCAGGGAGATGCCACCGGCGATGAAGGAGACGACGAAATCGACGGCGGCTCTCTGCTCTCTCTGACGAAACTGAACTTTTCTCTTTCTCTCTTCTCAGCAGAACCAGGAGGAAGAAGGGGAAGGGAAGAAGGTGGCGGCGGCGAGGAGGAGAAGGGGAAACCCTAGGGAGAGGCACGGACGCCGAGGGCTTCTTATAGGCCCTGGAGGCACGCCCTAGCCTCGCCACCTCGGCCACGGCGGGGCCCTGCTCGCTCTCGCTCTGAGAGGGAGCTGGAAAGGGGGAGGACGACGATGACGACTACGGGCGCCGACAGGTGGGCCGCACAGCGCCAGGGTGGACAGCGAGCGAACGGGTGAGCGGTCTGCGGAGGCTGCTGGGCTGCGGCTGTGGAGGCCCAAAGGACCTCCCTCTCTCTCGCAGGAAAACAAAACATTTCTAATTTAAAAAAACCAGAGAAGCAAAAAAATCACAGAGGCCAGAGAGAAAAGTTTTTAAAGAGAAGAAATACATTTTTGGGATCACAAAAATGCATACTATTTTATAAAAAAAAATGGCATTTTTAGAACCACAAAATAAAATCATATTTTTTTAATAGAATGCAATCTGTTTTTGATGCTTTAGGGTGTAAAAACTTCAAGAAGGAACAGGAGCTGGTTTAGAATTCAATTTAGAATATTTCAGAAATGATCAACATTTTTAACAGGTGAAAACAGCAAGTAATTATTTGACATGGGGATATTTTGAATAAGAAAGAAGAGGGGATAGTTTATTAGATGGGAGGGAGTAGCACTCCAAACAAAGAAACACATGCACTCACTCCACATCACATACACTCCCAACAACACCACCTCACCTCACAACAACACAACCACAAGCATGGCAATAATTAATATGCATTTGGTATGGTGAGCATGATGCATGATGCATGAAATGACCATGAGGCAAGGTTGATGATCAACACAATGGCAAAACATGAAGGTCCACATGAGAATGATTACAAATAAGGCAAGAATTACACTTGGGCTGTTACAACTCTCCCCCACTACATGAGGATCTCGTCCCGAGATCTAGGAACGGAAGAATTCGGGAAATTCGGAACGGAGATGGTCCTCTCGTTCCCAAGTGGCTTCTTTGTCGGAGTGATGTGACCACTTCACCTTTAGAAACTTGATTGACTTGTTGCGAGTCTTACGCTCAGTTTCTTCAAGGATAGCAACTGGATGCTCATGATAGGATAGGTCTTCTTGGAGATCAATTTGTTGGAGATCAACGGTGCGCTCGGGAGTCTTGAAACACTTCCGGAGCTGAGAGACATGAAACACATCATGCACATTGGAGAAATTGGGAGGAAGCTCGAGTTGGTAGGCAAGGTCACCCCTCTTGCCCACAATCTTGAAAGGACCCACAAAGCGTGGAGCAAGCTTCCCTTTGATGCCAAAGCGTTGAGTGCCCTTCATGGGAGACACTCTGAGATAGACAAAATCATCGATCTGGAAGGTCATGTCACGATGCTTGCTATCATAATAACTCTTCTGGCGGGACTGAGCTGCTTTGAGATTGGCACGAATGACACGGCACATTTCTTCTGCTTCAGTGATCATGTCATTACCAAGGATTTGACGCTCACCGGTTTCAGACCAATTGAGCGGGGTACGGCACTTTCTGCCATAGAGAATCTCGAAAGGAGCTTTGCCGGAACTTGCTTGGAAGCTATTGTTGTATGAGAACTCAGCAAACGGGAGGCAATCTTCCCACTTCATGCCAAAAGAAATCACACAAGCTCTGAGCATATCTTCGAGGATTTGATTGACTCTCTCAACTTGACCACTAGTCTGAGGATGGAAAGCTGTGCTGAAACGGAGATTAGTCCCCATTGCAGTCTGGAAGGAATCCCAAAACTTGGAAGTGAAGATGCTTCCACGATCTGAGGATATGAGCTTAGGAACACCGTGCAAAGAAACTATCCTTGACGTATACAACTCTGCTAGCTGAGCTGCCGAGATAGATTCTTTGACCGGAAGGAAGTGGGCAACTTTGGTGAGCTTGTCGATGACCACGAAGATGGCATCGTTCCCTCTCTTGGACTTAGGAAACCCAGTGACGAAATCCATTTCAACATGATCGAATTTCCACTCTGGGATAGGCAAAGGCTGAAGGAGACCTGCTGGACGTTGATGTTCCGCCTTCACTCTGCGACAAACATCACACTCGTTCACGAACTGAGCAATCTCGCGCTTCATGCGAGTCCACCAGAAGGTTTGCTTGAGGTCTTGATACATTTTGGAACTGCCTGGATGAATCGAGAAGAGGGAATTATGTGCTTCATCCATGATAACTTTCCTGAGATCACCTTTCGGAACCACCAGACGGTCCTCGAAGAACAGGGTGTCTTTGTCATCAACACGGAAACACTTATACTTGGGAATGCTCTTGGCCACACCTTTCTTCACTTTCTTCACCATAGCATCAAGAAGCTGAGCTTGGTGAACCTGATCTTCTAGAGTCGGAGAGACTTGAAGATTGGCAAGGAAACCTTGAGGAATCATTTGGAGATTGAGCTTGCGGAAAGCTTCACAAAGCTCGGGCTGAAGAGGCTTGAGGATAAGACTGTTGCAATACGCTTTTCTGCTCAGCGCGTCTGCAATGACATTAGCTTTCCCAGGAGTATATTCAATACTCGGATTGAAGTCCTCGATCATCTCCACCCAACGAGACTGCCGAAGATTGAGGTTGGGTTGGGTGAAGATATACTTCAAGCTTTTGTGGTCGGTGAACACCTCAACTGGTCTTCCCAACAACAGATGTCTCCACGTCATCAGAGCATGCACTACTGCCGCCAGCTCAAGATCATGAGTGGGGTAGTTCTTCTCAGCAGGCTTCAACTGCCTCGAGGTATAAGCCACAACTTTCTTATCTTGCATGAGAACGCCACCGAGACCTTGGAGAGAAGCATCACAAAATACTTGGAAAGGCTTGGATTGCTCGGGAGGAACAAGAACTGGAGTCGAAGTCAGCTTCTGTTTGAGTGTATTGAACGCCACGTCACACTCAGGAGACCACAGAAACTTGACATTCTTCTGAAGGAGGTTGGACAGAGGCTTAGCAATCTGAGAGAAGTTTTCAACAAATCTTCTGCAATAGCTTGCAAGGCCGAGGAAGCTACGAAGCTGCTTGACATTTTGATGAGGCTCCCAGTTCACAATTGCTTCAACTTTCTCGGGGTGCACTTTAATGCCCTCGGCAGAGATGACATGCCCGAGGTACACCACTTCATTGAGCCAAAACTCGCACTTCGAGAACTTAGCATAAAACCGATGTTCCCTAAGCTTGTCAAGCACAAGTCTGAGATGCTCTGCATGCTCTTCTTCAGTCTCCGAGAACACGAGAATATCATCCAAATAGACCAAGACGAACTCATTCTTGAAAGGAGAGAATATATAGTTCATCATTCTAGAGAAGGTCGGAGGCGCATTTGCTAGACCAAAAGACATGACGGTGTACTCATAGGAGCCAAAACTCGTCCTGAAAGCTGTCTTTGGGATATCTTCTTCACGAATGCGGATTTGATGATAGCCCATACGGAGATCTAACTTCGAGAAAACCTTGGCACCTTTCAATTGCTCAAACAGCTCATTGATGTTGGGAAGCGGATACTTGTTCCTGATTGTCTTCTTATTCAATGGACGGTAATCGACACATAGTCGGTCCGTGCCATCCTTCTTCTTGACAAACAGAACACCACAACCCCAAGGAGAAGAACTTGGTCTGATCAGACCCAGACGCTCTTGTTCATCTAGCTGTTTCTTCAACTCTTTCAGCTCTTCGGGGCCAAGCTTATAAGGACGCTTGCACACCGGTTCAGTTCCAGGCTCGAGATCAATCACAAACTCAACTGGCCTGTGAGGTGGCATTCCTGGCAACTCTTCTGGAAAGACATCTTCATACTCCGAGACAACGGGAATTTGAGAAATGGCAGAGATCTCGCCCTTCTCATTGAGAGAGAATAGACGAATTGTGTCATCGCGAGCAGCGAAAATGATCACGTCTTCAGAAGGATGAGTCAATTGAACTTCTTTAGCTTTGCAATCAACATAAGCCTTGTTCATCGCCAGGAAATCCATGCCAAGAATAAGATCAATATCGGAATTGCCGAGCACAATAGGAGAGGCCAGAAAGGAATAATTGCCCATCTTGATAGAGACATCCGGAACAATGCGGTTGGAGTTCAACATTTTACCAGGAGAAACAACAGACAAGGACCTAGGCAAATCTTTATAATCGAACTCATGCTTGACGAAAAATGGCTTTGACATGAAACAATGCGATGCACCAGTGTCAAACAAAACTTTTGCAGTAATAGAATTAACCAAGAGATTACCCATGATCACTTGAGAAGAATCCTCTGCTTCAGCTGCATTCACCATGTTCACTCTTGCATGCTTGGGATTGTGCTTCACCATAGCACTGCCTGGGGGTCTGATAGGAGGAGGAGGCGGAAGACGCCGCTGGTTGATGCACTTGTTGGAGTAGTGGCCCTTCTGACCACACTTGTGACAAGTAACCTCTGAGAGCGGACGGAAGTTGCCTGGAGGAGGAGCATTTGCTGACTTGGGAGCCTGGGGCCTCTGCTGAAAACCTGAGTTGGGTGGGTGGGAAGGACCACGACCACCGTGCTGTCTCTGCTGCTGAGGGGGACGAAACGGAGGAGGAGGAGGAACCCAATACTTCTGCTGCTTAGGAACAATCTGAGAGCTGGAAGAAGAAGAGTTGGTATCTCTGAATCGCTTCCTGGAATTCTCCAACCTGAGCTGAGATGCCTCGACCTTTAGAGCCATGTTGTAGAACTGATCAAACTCAGGAGGCTCTTGCAGGACTAGACCCGGCTGAAGATCATCCCTGAGACCACCTCTGAACTGGTAAATCATTGCCTTATCATTGGGAACATCTTGCTTAGCATAGCGGGCCAGATTCTGGAAGTCGATGTTATACTGATAGACAGACTTGCTCCCCTGCTTCAAATTCCTGAACTTCTCACGCATCTCCTCGACAAAGCTCGTCGGGATGTGATGAGCTCTGAAGTCACGACAGAAATCATCCCAGCTGATAGCACGATCACCTCTCGAATCCTTGTACTGCTGCCACCAATCTGCTGCCTGACCCTTGAGCTGGAAAGTCGCAAACTTGACATAGTCCGCTGTTCTGACATTGCTGCACTCAAAATGCTTGTTCATGTCACGGAGCCAATCATCCGCATCGAAAGGCTGCTCACAACAGGTGAAGGACTTGGGCTGATTTGCGAGAAACTGGTTCAGAGTTGCGAACTGAGGCTGATTCTGAAAATTCCCTTGATAACCTTGCTGTCCCTGCTCTCTTTCCTGCAGCAACCTGAGCAACATCTGAGTGTTCGCATTGGTTGCGGCCATCACTGCTTGCCAAGCCTCCGGAGGTGGAGGTGGTGGTGGGGGTGGTGGAGGATCAGACGGCTCTCCATCACGACCTTGGTTCCCACGAGTTGCTGGCGCCATCCTGAAGATGGACAGAATATCAGCACACCATTGACAAAGATGATTGAAATAAGCTGAATTAACGGCTTGAACGAAATTGCAACGGAATATCATCAATTGCATTCAAACTGCAAATAGTAAGAACGCTTTCTGCAGGATCTTGAAAACATCATTAGAACATGAAGCCACTTGAAATTAACACAACAAGTATTGAGCTAAGGTTGCTCGGAACAAATGTACAACCATTATACATCTGCCGGAAGATGAACCTAAGAACTACTGGAATTCCCACCTAAGAATTTCCGAAGTCTTTCTTGTTTATGCGATTCGGGTTGCGGGCCCAGGAACGTACCCAAGGTAATCAGCTACAACTGCACCCGCAACCTTCCACACCATAATTCAAGAAAACTCCGCAAACTCGTCTACCACAGACACTCGTAATCACAACGATACTAAGTATGGCAGTACATCCGAACTCTCTCCACCAGTACTGGGGATGCCGGACTCCTCTCGCCACTACTAGTATTGAAGCAATTTCGAACATCCTCCGTCCTGAGATACTAAGGAAACTGAATGATAATGATGTGTCAAGAATCCCCTGGAGCTCAACTCCCCGGAAGAAATCAAGTCAGACAGGAGGCACCAAGACAGAACTCCGTCACATCGGCATCATATAGTTTCCAAAATACCCGCGTGATCCTAAAAAAATTTTGAGCGAGAAGAGGAGTAGAATGAAAATTCCTAAGTCGAATACCTCACCAGAGTATAGAAGAGGAGTAAAAGAATCCTACTCTCCGATATAACTAGACTCAAAATAGTTTTTCACTAGACTCGACTCGGCCAAGTTCGATCAAGCAAGGGGCTCCTATGGTCGGTATGGCTCTGATACCAACTTGTCACGCCCAAGATGCGGTCCTATCCCTATTAAGGCTTGTGGCCTCGATGGGGATAGAAGCGCATCTCGTCGTTCGCAAGCACAGTAAACATTGCACTACATGTAGGAAGAGATGAGTATATAAGTTGGCTTACACTCGCCACAAGCTAAATTACAAGTTCACACAATTATTCAATACATCAGCCAGAAGACAGGGTCCGGCTACGGACGAAAACAAACAATAAAAGATGCAATGAAGACTGCCTTGCTATCCCAGGATCACCACCAAGAAGCTCCCTACTCGTCCGGATACGTAACATACATACGTCTACTCTCCTCGTCGTACTCCCACTGGAGCTGAGTCACATCATCTGGCACGCTCTCATCAACACCTGTACCTGTATTGTTGTAATCTGTGAGCCACAGGGACTCAGCAATCTCATAACCCGGGTACCGAAACTATGTAAGCCAATGGGTAAGGAATTGGTTAAGTGGTGAGGCTGCAGCAAGCGCTAAGCATATGTTTGGTGGCTAACTTACGAGAACATGAATGTAAATATGGTGGCACACGTATGACGATCGTGAAATAGCATGATCACTAAGTGATCCTGAACACCTACTTACGTCAATCATAACCCCACCGTGTTCTCTCTCGGATCATGTTCACGAGCAGAGACGATCACGGTTACGCACACAGTTGGTGTATTTTATTGGAGTTTACTTCAAGTTAACTATTACCGGGTGTTAAACAAATTTCCAAGTTGCCACATAACCGCGGGCGCGGCTTCTCGAAAAGATTAAACCCTGCAGGGGTGCTCCAACTCATCCATCACAAACTAACCACACTTCGCGAGAATAACCTCGACCACGAATCTCGTGATCGTCCTAGGCCATTCCACTGGAAAACCGCAACCTCGAGATAGCCCAAAGAAAAACCGGAATTCCTCGCGCAAGACATTCGAGAAAGGTAAAACAAGTCCAGCAAGACCGCCCGACGTGTCGACGAACCCGATAAGAGCCGCGTATCTCGTTCTCAGGACACGATCAGATGAGCGCAGCGTACGGTGGCCTGATAGAGATCTCCCGAGTTGCCCCGGGTTGGCCCCGCACACGACTCTGATTTGGACCAACACTCATGAGGAGCACTGGCCCGGGGGTTGATTAAGTTATCCACGGGGTAGCTAAGCCCTATGCAATTTTATTAAGTTGTTTAGCAAATGTAGTACCAATGTTGGGTCTTGCCAGACAAGTTTTAATCTAAGACGAATGATCAAGGGGGTCCCCATAACAACCCCGAGCATGTTAGGAGCGCAAAATATGGAATATAACACCGGAACTCGGAACTAGTGCGGCAAAAGCGGAACCAAACACTGAGCAAAAGGCCAAGCCTTCCACCGTTGCCAGATATATATGTGCATTAATTTAGATAACAGCAAATAGAGTGATATAAACAAAAACCATGTTGACACATGGGAAACTTGCACCTGCAACTAGCAACGCTATAAGATAAGGGCTGAGCAGCGGTAACATAGCCAATCAAGGTTTTGCTAGGTAGTGGAAAGGTTAGAGGCTTTCATGGCAATTTGGAGGCTGACGGTTTAAGTGGTAGGTAACGTAACATAACGATAAAAGCGAGACATCTAGCAAGGCAAAAATAGTGTCGGGATCCGGGTATGATCATCTTGCCTGTTGGATCTTCAGAGGGACAAAGAGCTGGGTCCTCGTAGTTGTACTCTCCGGAATCCTCGTACTCAGGCTCAACACTCGCGTCTACCCAAAGAGAACAGCACCAAATAAACAAACAGCAAGGTGCAATGCACAAACAAGATGATGCATGGTCATATTAAGGAATGTAGCATGGCAATCCTATGCTAGTCATGTTTCACATGCATTTATTAAGTTATTTAGTATTCTGGACAGAACCTCAATATTACTTATTTGGACATGCATGATCATGGCAAGTATGGATGCGTCATGCAAAAACGATGCAAATGCATATGTAGAACGTTGCAAACGGAGTAACGTAGCTCACGGTACGCTCACGGCAAGGTACGAACGTTAACGGAGACAAAACACAAGATGAGGCAATCTCTGGGCTATACCTTGGTGTTCCAAGGATGCCACTGGATAGGTAACGAAAATCTAACAAGAATAGAGCTAAAGATCTAGCAAAACAATGGAGTATAGCTCCCACAAGTCACAAAACAATCCAACACACATTCTGTTCCAAAACAGCAACATGGCATCTTGTCACACACATAGCCAGAGCTACAGCAGGTCTTAAATCAAATCCAAGGCATGTACAGAAACCTAGCAGCATGCTTAACAATTAATATATCTACACAAACTTGAAAGGAAGCATAGATCAATAGCAATGAAGATCACAAGATGGCATGTTGAAACAGATTTTTAGGACTTAGTGAAAATTCCAGTTTTCTGGAATCTGAGTTAACCAGATGGCATATTGACAGCATGGTTTATATATGCTACAGCAACTTTCATGGCATGAAAAATAACAGGATAGTAGAGGGCAACCTCTACAACAAAACACTAGCACTGAGCATGAGCTATAACACAACAGATCACTTTGTAGCATCCACTCTTCATGGCATAAAAATATTAACAGATTCTCAGATTTAGAAATATTTAGCAAGGGTAAAAACTGGGCACATGTTAACAGAATAGCAACTTGACAGCATGTTTTAAATATGATGCAAGAGCTTAATGCTCAAGTTTTTAGCACAATTTAGTAGAGTATGCTGGGCACAACAAAACATGTTCATGCCCCAAACTCAAAGGACCAACACATCCAAGGGAACCATCATCTAAACATAGCAAGAAAAATAACAGATCCAACACTTAGCAATATTTTGAGACATGCAACCAGGGTTATTATCTTAGCATGTAAACAGCAAGGAACCCACTTATCCACAAGTTTATGATGCCAAACAAAAATACCAGGGTCTAGTACCCACAAAATACTAGCATATTCATGTTGACAAGTTTCACATATATTGCATAGAATAAATCATATGAAAATGACAAAATGGCATGTTGGGACAAAATGACATTTTTGCAAACTTGCTCAAATGACAAAACAAATAACACCATTGGATTCCTTGGGAAATTCTACCCCAAAACCATATATCATACTCATATGTTTGCATTTGTAACATGCCCAAAACCTGAATCGAAAATACACACATGCACTTATAAGTTATTGCCTACCCTATTTGGACATGGTCAAAAATGGCAGTGGCCTGAAATGGCAACAGCCCCAAAACAGATAAAAACAACCAGAGAATACAACACCAAAAAAATAAATAAATAAAAGGGAGGGGACCCACTGGCATAGACACCAGGGCCCTTCTGAGGATGACAAGTGGGGCCAGGGCCCACTGTCATACTCACACACACACACACACACACACACACAAATCAGAGAGCACACACACACAAACCCACAGAGTCACATACGCAGCCACACGGGATCCATGTTGACACACCGGATCCACACACGCCGGCCACAGAAACAACACACACCTACAGAACAGTAAAAATTAAAAGGGCTCGGGGGGGGGGATCGAACCCGAGACCTCCAGTGTACGCAGCGGTCGGTCGACCACTACGCCACTCGCGCGCGACTGAACATAAAGGGGCCTTGCTCGTTAAATGCAGACAAAGAGCGCGGTTTTCCTTCTTCCCGAACCAGAGAAAGAGGCGACGGCGAAACGACGACCAGGACGCGACTAGGCGGCTACGCGCGATAAAGAGAGGGGGAAGGAGGAGCTGATGCTCACTGCGGGCTGCTCGAGGACGCGGCGAGGCGAGGACGACGAAGCTGGCGCTGCCTGACGACGCGCAGCTCCAACCACGCGACGTGACGACGGGAAGACGACGCGGGGACGCTCCGGCCTCCCTAGCGCCGGGAACGGGACGCCGAATGCACCAGAAACCCCGCGGACATCTCGGATGCCAGGGAGATGCCACCGGCGATGAAGGAGACGACGAAATCGACGGCGGCTCTCTGCTCTCTCTGACGAAACTGAACTTTTCTCTTTCTCTCTTCTCAGCAGAACCAGGAGGAAGAAGGGGAAGGGAAGAAGGTGGCGGCGGCGAGGAGGAGAAGGGGAAACCCTAGGGAGAGGCACGGACGCCGAGGGCTTCTTATAGGCCCTGGAGGCACGCCCTAGCCTCGCCACCTCGGCCACGGCGGGGCCCTGCTCGCTCTCGCTCTGAGAGGGAGCTGGAAAGGGGGAGGACGACGATGACGACTACGGGCGCCGACAGGTGGGCCGCACAGCGCCAGGGTGGACAGCGAGCGAACGGGTGAGCGGTCTGCGGAGGCTGCTGGGCTGCGGCTGTGGAGGCCCAAAGGACCTCCCTCTCTCTCGCAGGAAAACAAAACATTTCTAATTTAAAAAAACCAGAGAAGCAAAAAAATCACAGAGGCCAGAGAGAAAAGTTTTTAAAGAGAAGAAATACATTTTTGGGATCACAAAAATGCATACTATTTTATAAAAAAAAATGGCATTTTTAGAACCACAAAATAAAATCATATTTTTTTAATAGAATGCAATCTGTTTTTGATGCTTTAGGGTGTAAAAACTTCAAGAAGGAACAGGAGCTGGTTTAGAATTCAATTTAGAATATTTCAGAAATGATCAACATTTTTAACAGGTGAAAACAGCAAGTAATTATTTGACATGGGGATATTTTGAATAAGAAAGAAGAGGGGATAGTTTATTAGATGGGAGGGAGTAGCACTCCAAACAAAGAAACACATGCACTCACTCCACATCACATACACTCCCAACAACACCACCTCACCTCACAACAACACAACCACAAGCATGGCAATAATTAATATGCATTTGGTATGGTGAGCATGATGCATGATGCATGAAATGACCATGAGGCAAGGTTGATGATCAACACAATGGCAAAACATGAAGGTCCACATGAGAATGATTACAAATAAGGCAAGAATTACACTTGGGCTGTTACAACTCTCCCCCACTACATGAGGATCTCGTCCCGAGATCTAGGAACGGAAGAATTCGGGAAATTCGGAACGGAGATGGTCCTCTCGTTCCCAAGTGGCTTCTTTGTCGGAGTGATGTGACCACTTCACCTTTAGAAACTTGATTGACTTGTTGCGAGTCTTACGCTCAGTTTCTTCAAGGATAGCAACTGGATGCTCATGATAGGATAGGTCTTCTTGGAGATCAATTTGTTGGAGATCAACGGTGCGCTCGGGAGTCTTGAAACACTTCCGGAGCTGAGAGACATGAAACACATCATGCACATTGGAGAAATTGGGAGGAAGCTCGAGTTGGTAGGCAAGGTCACCCCTCTTGCCCACAATCTTGAAAGGACCCACAAAGCGTGGAGCAAGCTTCCCTTTGATGCCAAAGCGTTGAGTGCCCTTCATGGGAGACACTCTGAGATAGACAAAATCATCGATCTGGAAGGTCATGTCACGATGCTTGCTATCATAATAACTCTTCTGGCGGGACTGAGCTGCTTTGAGATTGGCACGAATGACACGGCACATTTCTTCTGCTTCAGTGATCATGTCATTACCAAGGATTTGACGCTCACCGGTTTCAGACCAATTGAGCGGGGTACGGCACTTTCTGCCATAGAGAATCTCGAAAGGAGCTTTGCCGGAACTTGCTTGGAAGCTATTGTTGTATGAGAACTCAGCAAATGGGAGGCAATCTTCCCACTTCATGCCAAAAGAAATCACACAAGCTCTGAGCATATCTTCGAGGATTTGATTGACTCTCTCAACTTGACCACTAGTCTGAGGATGGAAAGCTGTGCTGAAACGGAGATTAGTCCCCATTGCAGTCTGGAAGGAATCCCAAAACTTGGAAGTGAAGATGCTTCCACGATCTGAGGATATGAGCTTAGGAACACCGTGCAAAGAAACTATCCTTGACGTATACAACTCTGCTAGCTGAGCTGCCGAGATAGATTCTTTGACCGGAAGGAAGTGGGCAACTTTGGTGAGCTTGTCGATGACCACGAAGATGGCATCGTTCCCTCTCTTGGACTTAGGAAACCCAGTGACGAAATCCATTTCAACATGATCGAATTTCCACTCTGGGATAGGCAAAGGCTGAAGGAGACCTGCTGGACGTTGATGTTCCGCCTTCACTCTGCGACAAACATCACACTCGTTCACGAACTGAGCAATCTCGCGCTTCATGCGAGTCCACCAGAAGGTTTGCTTGAGGTCTTGATACATTTTGGAACTGCCTGGATGAATCGAGAAGAGGGAATTATGTGCTTCATCCATGATAACTTTCCTGAGATCACCTTTCGGAACCACCAGACGGTCCTCGAAGAACAGGGTGTCTTTGTCATCAACACGGAAACACTTATACTTGGGAATGCTCTTGGCCACACCTTTCTTCACTTTCTTCACCATAGCATCAAGAAGCTGAGCTTGGTGAACCTGATCTTCTAGAGTCGGAGAGACTTGAAGATTGGCAAGGAAACCTTGAGGAATCATTTGGAGATTGAGCTTGCGGAAAGCTTCACAAAGCTCGGGCTGAAGAGGCTTGAGGATAAGACTGTTGCAATACGCTTTTCTGCTCAGCGCGTCTGCAATGACATTAGCTTTCCCAGGAGTATATTCAATACTCGGATTGAAGTCCTCGATCATCTCCACCCAACGAGACTGCCGAAGATTGAGGTTGGGTTGGGTGAAGATATACTTCAAGCTTTTGTGGTCGGTGAACACCTCAACTGGTCTTCCCAACAACAGATGTCTCCACGTCATCAGAGCATGCACTACTGCCGCCAGCTCAAGATCATGAGTGGGGTAGTTCTTCTCAGCAGGCTTCAACTGCCTCGAGGTATAAGCCACAACTTTCTTATCTTGCATGAGAACGCCACCGAGACCTTGGAGAGAAGCATCACAAAATACTTGGAAAGGCTTGGATTGCTCGGGAGGAACAAGAACTGGAGTCGAAGTCAGCTTCTGTTTGAGTGTATTGAACGCCACGTCACACTCAGGAGACCACAGAAACTTGACATTCTTCTGAAGGAGGTTGGACAGAGGCTTAGCAATCTGAGAGAAGTTTTCAACAAATCTTCTGCAATAGCTTGCAAGGCCGAGGAAGCTACGAAGCTGCTTGACATTTTGATGAGGCTCCCAGTTCACAATTGCTTCAACTTTCTCGGGGTGCACTTTAATGCCCTCGGCAGAGATGACATGCCCGAGGTACACCACTTCATTGAGCCAAAACTCGCACTTCGAGAACTTAGCATAAAACCGATGTTCCCTAAGCTTGTCAAGCACAAGTCTGAGATGCTCTGCATGCTCTTCTTCAGTCTCCGAGAACACGAGAATATCATCCAAATAGACCAAGACGAACTCATTCTTGAAAGGAGAGAATATATAGTTCATCATTCTAGAGAAGGTCGGAGGCGCATTTGCTAGACCAAAAGACATGACGGTGTACTCATAGGAGCCAAAACTCGTCCTGAAAGCTGTCTTTGGGATATCTTCTTCACGAATGCGGATTTGATGATAGCCCATACGGAGATCTAACTTCGAGAAAACCTTGGCACCTTTCAATTGCTCAAACAGCTCATTGATGTTGGGAAGCGGATACTTGTTCCTGATTGTCTTCTTATTCAATGGACGGTAATCGACACATAGTCGGTCCGTGCCATCCTTCTTCTTGACAAACAGAACACCACAACCCCAAGGAGAAGAACTTGGTCTGATCAGACCCAGACGCTCTTGTTCATCTAGCTGTTTCTTCAACTCTTTCAGCTCTTCGGGGCCAAGCTTATAAGGACGCTTGCACACCGGTTCAGTTCCAGGCTCGAGATCAATCACAAACTCAACTGGCCTGTGAGGTGGCATTCCTGGCAACTCTTCTGGAAAGACATCTTCATACTCCGAGACAACGGGAATTTGAGAAATGGCAGAGATCTCGCCCTTCTCATTGAGAGAGAATAGACGAATTGTGTCATCGCGAGCAGCGAAAATGATCACGTCTTCAGAAGGATGAGTCAATTGAACTTCTTTAGCTTTGCAATCAACATAAGCCTTGTTCATCGCCAGGAAATCCATGCCAAGAATAAGATCAATATCGGAATTGCCGAGCACAATAGGAGAGGCCAGAAAGGAATAATTGCCCATCTTGATAGAGACATCCGGAACAATGCGGTTGGAGTTCAACATTTTACCAGGAGAAACAACAGACAAGGACCTAGGCAAATCTTTATAATCGAACTCATGCTTGACGAAAAATGGCTTTGACATGAAACAATGCGATGCACCAGTGTCAAACAAAACTTTTGCAGTAATAGAATTAACCAAGAGATTACCCATGATCACTTGAGAAGAATCCTCTGCTTCAGCTGCATTCACCATGTTCACTCTTGCATGCTTGGGATTGTGCTTCACCATAGCACTGCCTGGGGGTCTGATAGGAGGAGGAGGCGGAAGACGCCGCTGGTTGATGCACTTGTTGGAGTAGTGGCCCTTCTGACCACACTTGTGACAAGTAACCTCTGAGAGCGGACGGAAGTTGCCTGGAGGAGGAGCATTTGCTGACTTGGGAGCCTGGGGCCTCTGCTGAAAACCTGAGTTGGGTGGGTGGGAAGGACCACGACCACCGTGCTGTCTCTGCTGCTGAGGGGGACGAAACGGAGGAGGAGGAGGAACCCAATACTTCTGCTGCTTAGGAACAATCTGAGAGCTGGAAGAAGAAGAGTTGGTATCTCTGAATCGCTTCCTGGAATTCTCCAACCTGAGCTGAGATGCCTCGACCTTTAGAGCCATGTTGTAGAACTGATCAAACTCAGGAGGCTCTTGCAGGACTAGACCCGGCTGAAGATCATCCCTGAGACCACCTCTGAACTGGTAAATCATTGCCTTATCATTGGGAACATCTTGCTTAGCATAGCGGGCCAGATTCTGGAAGTCGATGTTATACTGATAGACAGACTTGCTCCCCTGCTTCAAATTCCTGAACTTCTCACGCATCTCCTCGACAAAGCTCGTCGGGATGTGATGAGCTCTGAAGTCACGACAGAAATCATCCCAGCTGATAGCACGATCACATCTCGAATCCTTGTACTGCTGCCACCAATCTGCTGCCTGACCCTTGAGCTGGAAAGTCGCAAACTTGACATAGTCCGCTGTTCTGACATTGCTGCACTCAAAATGCTTGTTCATGTCACGGAGCCAATCATCCGCATCGAAAGGCTGCTCACAACAGGTGAAGGACTTGGGCTGATTTGCGAGAAACTGGTTCAGAGTTGCGAACTGAGGCTGATTCTGAAAATTCCCTTGATAACCTTGCTGTCCCTGCTCTCTTTCCTGCAGCAACCTGAGCAACATCTGAGTGTTCGCATTGGTTGCGGCCATCACTGCTTGCCAAGCCTCCGGAGGTGGAGGTGGTGGTGGGGGTGGTGGAGGATCAGACGGCTCTCCATCACGACCTTGGTTCCCACGAGTTGCTGGCGCCATCCTGAAGATGGACAGAATATCAGCACACCATTGACAAAGATGATTGAAATAAGCTGAATTAACGGCTTGAACGAAATTGCAACGGAATATCATCAATTGCATTCAAACTGCAAATAGTAAGAACGCTTTCTGCAGGATCTTGAAAACATCATTAGAACATGAAGCCACTTGAAATTAACACAACAAGTATTGAGCTAAGGTTGCTCGGAACAAATGTACAACCATTATACATCTGCCGGAAGATGAACCTAAGAACTACTGGAATTCCCACCTAAGAATTTCCGAAGTCTTTCTTGTTTATGCGATTCGGGTTGCGGGCCCAGGAACGTACCCAAGGTAATCAGCTACAACTGCACCCGCAACCTTCCACACCATAATTCAAGAAAACTCCGCAAACTCGTCTACCACAGACACTCGTAATCACAACGATACTAAGTATGGCAGTACATCCGAACTCTCTCCACCAGTACTGGGGATGCCGGACTCCTCTCGCCACTACTAGTATTGAAGCAATTTCGAACATCCTCCGTCCTGAGATACTAAGGAAACTGAATGATAATGATGTGTCAAGAATCCCCTGGAGCTCAACTCCCCGGAAGAAATCAAGTCAGACAGGAGGCACCAAGACAGAACTCCGTCACATCGGCATCATATAGTTTCCAAAATACCCGCGTGATCCTAAAAAAATTTTGAGCGAGAAGAGGAGTAGAATGAAAATTCCTAAGTCGAATACCTCACCAGAGTATAGAAGAGGAGTAAAAGAATCCTACTCTCCGATATAACTAGACTCAAAATAGTTTTTCACTAGACTCGACTCGGCCAAGTTCGATCAAGCAAGGGGCTCCTATGGTCGGTATGGCTCTGATACCAACTTGTCACGCCCAAGATGCGGTCCTATCCCTATTAAGGCTTGTGGCCTCGATGGGGATAGAAGCGCATCTCGTCGTTCGCAAGCACAGTAAACATTGCACTACATGTAGGAAGAGATGAGTATATAAGTTGGCTTACACTCGCCACAAGCTAAATTACAAGTTCACACAATTATTCAATACATCAGCCAGAAGACAGGGTCCGGCTACGGACGAAAACAAACAATAAAAGATGCAATGAAGACTGCCTTGCTATCCCAGGATCACCACCAAGAAGCTCCCTACTCGTCCGGATACGTAACATACATACGTCTACTCTCCTCGTCGTACTCCCACTGGAGCTGAGTCACATCATCTGGCACGCTCTCATCAACACCTGTACCTGTATTGTTGTAATCTGTGAGCCACAGGGACTCAGCAATCTCATAACCCGGGTACCGAAACTATGTAAGCCAATGGGTAAGGAATTGGTTAAGTGGTGAGGCTGCAGCAAGCGCTAAGCATATGTTTGGTGGCTAACTTACGAGAACATGAATGTAAATATGGTGGCACACGTATGACGATCGTGAAATAGCATGATCACTAAGTGATCCTGAACACCTACTTACGTCAATCATAACCCCACCGTGTTCTCTCTCGGATCATGTTCACGAGCAGAGACGATCACGGTTACGCACACAGTTGGTGTATTTTATTGGAGTTTACTTCAAGTTAACTATTACCGGGTGTTAAACAAATTTCCAAGTTGCCACATAACCGCGGGCGCGGCTTCTCGAAAAGATTAAACCCTGCAGGGGTGCTCCAACTCATCCATCACAAACTAACCACACTTCGCGAGAATAACCTCGACCACGAATCTCGTGATCGTCCTAGGCCATTCCACTGGAAAACCGCAACCTCGAGATAGCCCAAAGAAAAACCGGAATTCCTCGCGCAAGACATTCGAGAAAGGTAAAACAAGTCCAGCAAGACCGCCCGACGTGTCGACGAACCCGATAAGAGCCGCGTATCTCGTTCTCAGGACACGATCAGATGAGCGCAGCGTACGGTGGCCTGATAGAGATCTCCCGAGTTGCCCCGGGTTGGCCCCGCACACGACTCTGATTTGGACCAACACTCATGAGGAGCACTGGCCCGGGGGTTGATTAAGTTATCCACGGGGTAGCTAAGCCCTATGCAATTTTATTAAGTTGTTTAGCAAATGTAGTACCAATGTTGGGTCTTGCCAGACAAGTTTTAATCTAAGACGAATGATCAAGGGGGTCCCCATAACAACCCCGAGCATGTTAGGAGCGCAAAATATGGAATATAACACCGGAACTCGGAACTAGTGCGGCAAAAGCGGAACCAAACACTGAGCAAAAGGCCAAGCCTTCCACCGTTGCCAGATATATATGTGCATTAATTTAGATAACAGCAAATAGAGTGATATAAACAAAAACCATGTTGACACATGGGAAACTTGCACCTGCAACTAGCAACGCTATAAGATAAGGGCTGAGCAGCGGTAACATAGCCAATCAAGGTTTTGCTAGGTAGTGGAAAGGTTAGAGGCTTTCATGGCAATTTGGAGGCTGACGGTTTAAGTGGTAGGTAACGTAACATAACGATAAAAGCGAGACATCTAGCAAGGCAAAAATAGTGTCGGGATCCGGGTATGATCATCTTGCCTGTTGGATCTTCAGAGGGACAAAGAGCTGGGTCCTCGTAGTTGTACTCTCCGGAATCCTCGTACTCAGGCTCAACACTCGCGTCTACCCAAAGAGAACAGCACCAAATAAACAAACAGCAAGGTGCAATGCACAAACAAGATGATGCATGGTCATATTAAGGAATGTAGCATGGCAATCCTATGCTAGTCATGTTTCACATGCATTTATTAAGTTATTTAGTATTCTGGACAGAACCTCAATATTACTTATTTGGACATGCATGATCATGGCAAGTATGGATGCGTCATGCAAAAACGATGCAAATGCATATGTAGAACGTTGCAAACGGAGTAACGTAGCTCACGGTACGCTCACGGCAAGGTACGAACGTTAACGGAGACAAAACACAAGATGAGGCAATCTCTGGGCTATACCTTGGTGTTCCAAGGATGCCACTGGATAGGTAACGAAAATCTAACAAGAATAGAGCTAAAGATCTAGCAAAACAATGGAGTATAGCTCCCACAAGTCACAAAACAATCCAACACACATTCTGTTCCAAAACAGCAACATGGCATCTTGTCACACACATAGCCAGAGCTACAGCAGGTCTTAAATCAAATCCAAGGCATGTACAGAAACCTAGCAGCATGCTTAACAATTAATATATCTACACAAACTTGAAAGGAAGCATAGATCAATAGCAATGAAGATCACAAGATGGCATGTTGAAACAGATTTTTAGGACTTAGTGAAAATTCCAGTTTTCTGGAATCTGAGTTAACCAGATGGCATATTGACAGCATGGTTTATATATGCTACAGCAACTTTCATGGCATGAAAAATAACAGGATAGTAGAGGGCAACCTCTACAACAAAACACTAGCACTGAGCATGAGCTATAACACAACAGATCACTTTGTAGCATCCACTCTTCATGGCATAAAAATATTAACAGATTCTCAGATTTAGAAATATTTAGCAAGGGTAAAAACTGGGCACATGTTAACAGAATAGCAACTTGACAGCATGTTTTAAATATGATGCAAGAGCTTAATGCTCAAGTTTTTAGCACAATTTAGTAGAGTATGCTGGGCACAACAAAACATGTTCATGCCCCAAACTCAAAGGACCAACACATCCAAGGGAACCATCATCTAAACATAGCAAGAAAAATAACAGATCCAACACTTAGCAATATTTTGAGACATGCAACCAGGGTTATTATCTTAGCATGTAAACAGCAAGGAACCCACTTATCCACAAGTTTATGATGCCAAACAAAAATACCAGGGTCTAGTACCCACAAAATACTAGCATATTCATGTTGACAAGTTTCACATATATTGCATAGAATAAATCATATGAAAATGACAAAATGGCATGTTGGGACAAAATGACATTTTTGCAAACTTGCTCAAATGACAAAACAAATAACACCATTGGATTCCTTGGGAAATTCTACCCCAAAACCATATATCATACTCATATGTTTGCATTTGTAACATGCCCAAAACCTGAATCGAAAATACACACATGCACTTATAAGTTATTGCCTACCCTATTTGGACATGGTCAAAAATGGCAGTGGCCTGAAATGGCAACAGCCCCAAAACAGATAAAAACAACCAGAGAATACAACACCAAAAAAATAAATAAATAAAAGGGAGGGGACCCACTGGCATAGACACCAGGGCCCTTCTGAGGATGACAAGTGGGGCCAGGGCCCACTGTCATACTCACACACACACACACACACACACACACAAATCAGAGAGCACACACACACAAACCCACAGAGTCACATACGCAGCCACACGGGATCCATGTTGACACACCGGATCCACACACGCCGGCCACAGAAACAACACACACCTACAGAACAGTAAAAATTAAAAGGGCTCGGGGGGGGGGGGATCGAACCCGAGACCTCCAGTGTACGCAGCGGTCGGTCGACCACTACGCCACTCGCGCGCGACTGAACATAAAGGGGCCTTGCTCGTTAAATGCAGACAAAGAGCGCGGTTTTCCTTCTTCCCGAACCAGAGAAAGAGGCGACGGCGAAACGACGACCAGGACGCGACTAGGCGGCTACGCGCGATAAAGAGAGGGGGAAGGAGGAGCTGATGCTCACTGCGGGCTGCTCGAGGACGCGGCGAGGCGAGGACGACGAAGCTGGCGCTGCCTGACGACGCGCAGCTCCAACCACGCGACGTGACGACGGGAAGACGACGCGGGGACGCTCCGGCCTCCCTAGCGCCGGGAACGGGACGCCGAATGCACCAGAAACCCCGCGGACATCTCGAATGCCAGGGAGATGCCACCGGCGATGAAGGAGACGACGAAATCGACGGCGGCTCTCTGCTCTCTCTGACGAAACTGAACTTTTCTCTTTCTCTCTTCTCAGCAGAACCAGGAGGAAGAAGGGGAAGGGAAGAAGGTGGCGGCGGCGAGGAGGAGAAGGGGAAACCCTAGGGAGAGGCACGGACGCCGAGGGCTTCTTATAGGCCCTGGAGGCACGCCCTAGCCTCGCCACCTCGGCCACGGCGGGGCCCTGCTCGCTCTCGCTCTGAGAGGGAGCTGGAAAGGGGGAGGACGACGATGACGACTACGGGCGCCGACAGGTGGGCCGCACAGCGCCAGGGTGGACAGCGAGCGAACGGGTGAGCGGTCTGCGGAGGCTGCTGGGCTGCGGCTGTGGAGGCCCAAAGGACCTCCCTCTCTCTCGCAGGAAAACAAAACATTTCTAATTTAAAAAAACCAGAGAAGCAAAAAAATCACAGAGGCCAGAGAGAAAAGTTTTTAAAGAGAAGAAATACATTTTTGGGATCACAAAAATGCATACTATTTTATAAAAAAAAAATGGCATTTTTAGAACCACAAAATAAAATCATATTTTTTTAATAGAATGCAATCTGTTTTTGATGCTTTAGGGTGTAAAAACTTCAAGAAGGAACAGGAGCTGGTTTAGAATTCAATTTAGAATATTTCAGAAATGATCAACATTTTTAACAGGTGAAAACAGCAAGTAATTATTTGACATGGGGATATTTTGAATAAGAAAGAAGAGGGGATAGTTTATTAGATGGGAGGGAGTAGCACTCCAAACAAAGAAACACATGCACTCACTCCACATCACATACACTCCCAACAACACCACCTCACCTCACAACAACACAACCACAAGCATGGCAATAATTAATATGCATTTGGTATGGTGAGCATGATGCATGATGCATGAAATGACCATGAGGCAAGGTTGATGATCAACACAATGGCAAAACATGAAGGTCCACATGAGAATGATTACAAATAAGGCAAGAATTACACTTGGGCTGTTACACAATGGGTAGGCCAGTAGCAACAACAAGCTTAAGAGTTATGAAGCCAGCTCCTATCTGGTAGCAAATACTAATACCGGTGGGAATAACCAGCGACGGAACAACGGCTCTAGGAGGCCTTTCCCTGGTAACCACCCCCGCAGCTTTGAAGAGGCCCTCAAAGGTCCATGTCCCAAACATAGTATTAATGGCAAGTTGTCTGCCCACTCATGGGAGAACTGTTATATTATGCAAGAGTTCTCCAAGAGGGTGTTTCAGAATCATCACAATGGAGGCGGCAACGGCGGACACCCCGGTAACCCTAGACCTGGAAATCAGGGAGCCGACTTTCAGGAAGCCGGCTCACAAGGGCCCTTCGCAGGCCCTGGGTTCTAGGGGAACCAAGGTCATAATGCCGGGTTTCAGGGGGCTGGCAATGCTAGAGGCAATAATCAATGCAACCAAAGCAATCAGAATCAAGGTGGCCAGTCCGGTTTCCAGAGTAATCCGAAGCAGTTGAATAGCGGTCAGTATCATGTCTTTACCACCAGTACCTACAAAAGGGATCAGAAGGTTCAGTGGAGAGCCGCCAACTTGGTTGAGCCGGCAGTCCCATATTACCTCAATTGGTCGGAATAGCCAGTCACTTGGAGCTGGGCGGATCATCCAGAGTTCATTTATCACCCGGGTCATCTGGCCTTGGTGGTGGCGCCACAAGTCGGCGGGTATACATTGACGAAAGTGCTTATGGATGGCTACAGCAGCATCAATATACTTTACTATGATACTTTCAGACGGATGAATTTATCCGAGAAACAGCTCACCCCTTCCACCATAGTTTTTCATGGCATCGTCCCCGGTAAGTCAGCTTATCCCATTGGTAGAATTTCTTTGGAAGTAGCCTTTGGCGACGAATTTAATTACCGCTCAGAGTTTTTGTCCTTTGAAGTGGTAAAGCTTAAGAGCCCCTATCATGCCCTCTTCAGTAGGCCAGCTTACGCGCGTTTCATGGCACGGCCATGCTATGTTTATCTAAAGTTAAAGATGCCAGGTCCAAAAGGAACGATTACTGTTCAAGGCAACCGGCGGGTTGCGCTGGAGTGTGAAGAAGGAGATGCGGCTTATGCAGAGATGGCTTGTGTAGCCGAGGAGCTGAAGTACTACCAAGATAATGTTGACCCAGTTGACAGGACCTCCCTCAAGAAGCCGATGACCGAGTCTGATCCTTTCCTCAAATTCAAGTCGGCCAGAGACACAAAGCAAGTTGACTTCATCCCGGGTGATTCATCTGAGTAGTTCACCATCGGGGCAAACATGGATCCTAAATAGGAAAGCGAGCTCATCGAGTTCATCTGTGAGAAGCAGGAGATCTTTGCATGGAAACCTTCTGGCATGCTGGGTGTACCGAGAGAACTTGCTGAGCACTCCCTTAATGTGGATCCTAAGTTTAAACCTGTTTGACAGTACCTCCGTCGATTCAATGAGGAAAGACAGAAGGCTATTGGCGAATAAGTAGCCCGGGTCCTAGCTGCCGGGTTCATTGTGGAGGTGTTTCATCCTGAATGGCTGGCTAACCCGGTCCTTGTTCTGAAGAAAAACGAGACTTGGCGAACGTGTGTTGATTACACGGACCTGAATAAGGCTTGCCCTAGTGATCCGTTCGCGCTACCCCGTATTGACCAGATCATTGATGCTACAGCGGGTTGTGAGTCTTTATGCTTTCTGGATGCTTATTCCGGTTATCATCAAATCAAGATGAAGCAGGAGGACCAGGAAAAGACAGCTTTCATTACACCTTTTGGAGCTTTTTGCTATACATCCATGCCATTTGGCCTGAAGTGTGCGCAGGCGACTTATCGGCGCTGTGTTCAGAATTGTTTCCACAAGCAGATTGGGCACAATGTTCATGCATATGTTGATGATATCGTGGTTAAATCTCGGAAAAAGGAAACCTTGTTGGATGATCTCAAGGAAACGTTTGACAATATCCGCGTTTACCAGATGAAACTCAACCCGGAGAAGTGTGTTTTCGGTGTTCCTGCAGGGAAGTTACTGGGTTTCCTTGTTTCTGAGCATGGGATTGAGGCCAACCTGGAAAAAATCAAGGCAATCACGTCCCTGGCCAAGCCGGCTAATCTCAATGCCATCCAGAAGCTAGCCGGGCGGGTTGCGGCGTTGAGCCGGTTCATAAGCCGGCTTGGAGAGAAGGAAATCCCACTTTACCAAATGCTCTGGAAGTTAGATGATTTTGTTTGGAGTGATGCTGCAGATCAGGCCTTTGAAGCTCTCAAGAAGCAGTTGTCTGAGCAGCCCATCCTTGCTGCCCCTCAGGAGAAGGAGCACATGCTGTTATACATTGCAGCTAACAGCAAGGCTTTTAGTGTGGCAGTTGTTGTGGAACAAAACGAAGCAGTCAAAGAGTACCCGGTGTATTATATCAGTGAAGTTTTAACTGAGTGCAAGCAGCGGTATCCGCATTGGCAGAAGCTGGTATATGGTGTGTTTATGGCCAGCCGGAAGTTGGAGCATTATTTTCATGAGCACCCAATTACTGTGGTTAGTTTGGCACCCCTTGGAGACATCATTCAGAACAGGGAAGCTACTGCCAGGGTTGCCAAGTGGGCAATTGAGCTTGGGCCGCATCATCTCAAATATATTCCACAAACTAATATTAAATCTCAAGCTCTGGTGGATTTCATCAATGAATGGACTGGATTACAGGCTCCGGAGGAGAAGCCAGACACAACCTATTGGTCTATTCACTTTGACGGTTCCAGCCAATTGGAAGGCTCGGGGGCTGGAGTTGTGATAACTTCCCCATGAGGTGACAAGTTTTGTTATGTTTTACGGCTTATGTTTCCGTGTACTAACAATGCAGCTGAATATGAGGCTTTGCTTTATGGGCTCCGTATGGCAAAGGAGATGAATTTAAGCCGGGTCAGGTGCTTGGGCGACTCATACTTTCTGGCACCTAGGACTCCAAGGATCCTCTCATGGCGGCTTATCAACGGGAAGTTAAAAATATCGCTGGCTATTTTAGAGGATATCAGGTGGATCATATTGATCGCCGTCTCAATGAGGTGGCGGATGCATTGTCTCGCTTGGGGTCTCAGCGGAAGCCTGTTCCACCCAATGTTTTTCTAGATGTGTTGCACAACCCATCGGTCAAGTTACCGACGGATGAAAGTCTTGCTGTTCCTGATCCCGAGGTGGCTCTAGTGGCCGTAGTTCATGCTATACCTAATTGGACAGTTCCTTACCTAGCTTATCTAAGCCGTGGTGAGCTCCCAGCGGAGGAAATTGTCGCTCGACAGATTATCAGGCGATCCAAGTCTATGACTATTGTCATTGGAGAGTTGCATAGACAGAGTGTCACCGGTGTTTTTCAGCGTTGTGTTTCCCCTGAGGAAGGCCATGCAATTCTCAATGAGATCCATTCCGGTGATTGTGGTTATCATGCCGGCTCAAACTCATTGGTCGCGAAAGCTTTTAATCATGGGTTTTTCTGGCTCACAGCCCACACAGATGCATAGGAAATTGTACGAAAGTGTGATGGTTGCCAGAAATATGCGTGTCAAGCACATGTGCCGGCTCAAGAGTTGAGGATGATTCCATCTACCTGGCCTTTTGCAGTCTGGGGGCTTGATATGGTTGGGCCCTTCAAGAGATCTAAAAATAAACATACTCATTTACTGGTAGCTGTGGATAAGTTCACCAAGTGGGTTGAAGCAGAGCTGGTCAGTCGTTGTGATGCTGTTACAGCAGTTAAATTCCTCAAAAAGCTGATCTATCATTTTGGCTATCCACACAGCATTATTACAGACAATGGTACTAATCTTTCCAAAGGAGTCATGAAGTAGTTCTGCCAACAGGAGCACATCAGGTTGGACTTAGCATCTATGGCGCATCCTCCGTCGAATGGACAGGCAGAATGAGCTAATCAAGAGTTGCTGCATGGTATTAAACCCTGGCTCATGGTGCCTTTACAACGCACGCCGGGTTGCTGGGAAGAAGAATTACCCGCAGTACTTTGGAGCGTACGGACCACTCCCAACAGGTCAACAGGTTACATGCCGTTTTTCCTGGTCTATGTGTGGCGCCCCGGCTCAGAGGACCGGTTTACCAGTGTTTCCAACCCAGAGATCGTGTCTTCTGGAAACACACAACAACTTGGAACAGAACAGAACTGAACTTTATTAAAATATCTCGAGTACAAGCTCATAATTTACATGATAGCAAGGCCAGAAGCACTGCACGTGCTAAGAACAATATCTACATTATTTATGGAACACAGCAGGGCCTCGATACTGCTGGGTAGACTACGGCATAGCGGAACATAGCGTGGGATACTCCATCCACAGGGACACTGCTGTGGACACGGCCTAGTTAGCGTAGCACGAACCTTCAGGACCTCCGTCCTTGGCTTCTTCTGCATCTGGCATGATATGCCAGGTGAGTACTTGGAATGTACTCGCAAGCTCATGGCAACCAAAACAATGCAGCAAACAATAGCATGGCAAATAACAAGTTAAGTGATTAGGTTGTTTACTTACTGGTACCCAGTACCAACTTACTCTCATCTGGGTTGTCCCACAACCTTCGGAATGCTCACAATCCACAGAGCACTTCCGAACATAAGACAAGTTCTTCCATCATTATTATCTTTACAGTTGACCATCCTAGAGAGGCCTAAACGGACTGTCCAATACCGTGGACGCGGCTATTCGAATAGGTTTTAACCTCTGCAGAGGTTGCGCACTTTACCCACACCATGGAGTACCTGGCCTCGTGATCCCATTCGGGTGGACCAGTGGTGCTCCAACGAAACTTGCCTGACCCGTGACCCCTCTATCGTACCACCGACAATCATACCCTCCCAGGGTCATGTCCTGGGTGGCCCCTGTGTCACCCCCTGACACCTGCCACCGTCGTGGCCACTAACTGTCCCAAACGGGGACGCCGGCAAAATAACTCAACTGGGCTCACAGGATTATCGTCGTCTACCTGATCAGGGCAGCACGCACGCATAACCCTCCCTAGTTTGGTGGTACCGATAAAAGAGCACAAAGCCAGACCAAGTCAAGGCCGTCCCATACCGGCAAATGTGGCTGCACGGATAAGTCCGGGTAGGTGGCTCTTGATCAACCAACTAAGTTTAGTGTTGTCAAGCATTTAGCCAGTATGGGTATTTATCAGGAATAATTTAATATGCCAGTAGCTAGGCATTGAAATAATTTACTAATAATTATCACATATTAAAATAATGCATGAAATTCAGTTAAATAACCAACACTATTGAAATGCTTCATGCAATGGATGACATGGCTTGCCTTGCTCTGTTGGGTTGTCCACAAACTCCTGGGCTTCAAATCCAAAAGAATTTCCCTCTGAAAATATTTTTAAAAAGCAATTGAAAATGTCACATACTACTGTTCTGCTCACCAGAAATTCTGTGGACAAGGGAAAAATACCAAAATTTACCAGAAAATAGAGGAGCTCAAGACAAACCAGATGTAAAAAGAATCAATTGATTTGGACTTATGGTTTAAAAGTTAGGGCTGGTCAAAGATCCTGGTCAACTCTGGAATTAAACAGAAAATAGAAAAATTGCCAGGGGGCCACGTCGAAGGCGTAAAGTGGAGGGGCGCCTCCACTTACCGCTTCAGCGTGTCACTGACTGGCGGGCCCCAGCCGTCAGATTTAAAAGGAGGGGGAGGGAAAAAGAGACGGTGGAGCTCCGGCGATGCTCGCCGGCGATACAGACGGCTGCGAGGTCAGGAGAGAGAGAGAGAATGGATCGAGCACTCGAAGACCAACACACACGTACCCGTAGCTTCGCGAGAGACAGCCGGACGACGTCGTCCCCTTCCTCTCCGGCCGCGGCGGCGTTCGGGTGTCGTCGGAGACGGCGATTCCGGCAGCAATTCGCTCGGGCAGGAGGTTGGGCGCGACCAGGAGAATGAGCTGAGCTCGATGGAAGAGTCAGTGGAGCTCGGGGAGGAGTAGAATGGCGGGGAGACAGAACTCGGGTGGAGGCGGATCTCCGGCGAGGTTCGAGGCCAGAGGGCCTCTCGGCCGTGGCTCGCTGCTCGGGAGGATGATTGGGAGAAGGAGGAGTGGGGTGAGGAGCTCGGGAGAGGACGGGGGGGGGGCTATTTATAGGAGGAGGCGAGCTCGGGGGAGTTCTCTGGAAATGGCGAGGTCCGGGACACATCGCCGGCGCCAGGACGCCTCGCTGGCTGGCCGGGCATGGGTGACGAGACGGGAGAGGGCAGGAGGAGTTAAGGCGGCCAGTGGCGGGTAGTGGAGGAAGAAGACGCGCCGCACGCCACAGTGCAGCCACGGGCGGCACAGTGCCCGGGTGTCGTGGCGGCCGCCGAGGCCGATTCCGGCGAGGAGAAGGATCGGGAGAGGGCTACGTGGACGGCAGCGGCTATGTCGGCACCTCAGGACACGAAATGGCAGCGTGAGGGCTCTGGAACGACCGTGGCAGAGGCAGGCGAGGTGCAGAGCACGCTGGCTGGCATGCCATTTTCGTGCTCACCACGGCGTCCGGCATCGAGCGGCCGACCAAGTCCAGCGCACCATGTCTGGGGTCTTCTTCTTTGGTCACTTAGTGCCTCTGCATGCTTGGTTTGGCCAGGTTCACTCTCAATCGAAGGGTAGCTTCAGCTACAGTTTCTGACAGGAAACTTGAGAGAGATCTAGAGAAGACATCAGCTGTAGATGGAGCCAGTGGAGATGTCTGGTATGATCTATGTTGGAAGGACTCCAATTTGACCAAGTTTGAGAGAATTTCATCAAGAATTGAATATAGTTCATGTACAAGGGCTGTACTGAACCAGAAATAGAGATGAGCTTGATGCACTCATCTGGTTGATCAGCTGGGGCTGTAATTTGGTGTGGAAGGGTTATTTGGTGAGTAGAAGATGTCATAAAAATTTCAGATCAATTGGATACCTCTAGCTGGTACTTCCTTCACAAAGGTTCCCACTGAACAGAAACTTGGCCGAATATTGGTGATGAAAATTTGTACTGGACCAGATGATATTTTTGGATATTGTGGAAAGATAAGTTCCCTATTATCTCAGGGAATTTTCTGGGAATTAACTGAGTTGGGAAAATATGAGCTCCTTCACAAATGGCCAGTACTGTCCAGAGAGCAAATGGAGTTTTCTGTACAAAACTTTGTACTGGACCATGAAATGTTTTTGAAAATTGTGGGAGTAGATGATGACAAGAAAGTCTGGGATTAATTTGTGATTTTTCTGATCAACAGAACTATAGGTTGCTTTGTAACCCATAGTGATGACAGATTTTCCCAAAGGAAGAAAATGAATATTTGGGAAAGATAAAGAATTGGAAATTGATCTAGGTGGTGAGGGACAGGATTTTGGCCAGATGCTGAGGGCTCTGGACCACTGAGAGTAATTCATAAGTCCAAGGTCAACCGAAAAGGTTCAAAATCCAACCAGATTGCAAATAAAGCCAGAAAGATTTCGAAAACAAAAAGTTGCCAAAAACCAGGTTGTCACAAACCTACCCCCCTTAGAATGAATCTCGTCCTCGAGATTTGATTGCTCAGGGAACAAGTGTGGATAGGCTGATCTCAGAAAATCCTCTCTTTCCCAGGTAGCCTCTTCCTCAGTATGGTGATCCCACAATACCTTGTAAAACTTAATCGTCTTACTCCTCGTAGTCCTTTCCATCTCATCCAATATTCTGACAGGTCTTTCCTCGTAGGTCAAATCCTTGGTCAGCTCTAGCTCACTCATATCTGCCTGTTTGATCGGAGGTGCAATGCACTTTCTCAATTGGGATATATGGAAGACGTCGTGAACGTCCGACAATTCTGGTGGTAACTCTAGGTGATATGCCACTCTGCCTCTTCTAGCCATGACTGGAAAGGGACCGATGTACCTCGGTGCAAGATTTCCTCGGGTGTGAAATCTCTTTATTCCTTTCATGGTGGTAACTCGGAGATAAGCATATTCTCCGGGCTCAAAAGTTACTTCCCGATGCTTCGGGTCATAGTAGCTCTTTTGACGGGACTTGGCTGCTCGAAGACGCTCCTGGATATCCTTGACTTGTTTCTCAGCCTCGAGCATCAAGTCTGTGCTGAAGATACGGCTGTCTCCTATCTGAGACCAATTTAAAGGAGTGCGGCATTTCCGTCCGTACAGAGCTTCAAACGGTGACATCTTGAGACTTGACTGATAACTGTTATTGTAGGAAAATTCTGCATAGGGTAGACTGTCCTCCCATTTGGGTCCATAGGCGAGAGCACAGGACCGAAGCATATCTTCCAATATCTGATTTACACGTTCCGTCTGCCCATCTGTCTGTGGATGATATGCCGTACTATGCTTTAGCACAGTTCCCAGGGCTTGATGCAGTCAAAGCCAAAATGCTGAGGTAAACAAGGAGCCTCTATCTGATGTGATAGACTTGGGTACTCCATGAAGGCTGACTATCCGGGACATGTAGAGCTGTGCCAGTTGGTGAGCGTTGAAAGTGGTCTTTACCGGAAGGAAATGAGCCACTTTCGTAAGTATATCCACGATGACCCAGATAGCATCATGGCCTCTTCGGTAGTCCAACAGTGAAGTCCATGCATATGTCATCCCATTTCCACTGGGGAACTGGTAAAGGTTGCAGTAGCCCAGCGGGTTTCTGATGCTCAGCTTTGACTCTGTTGCAGATGTCACAACATGCGACATAGTATGCTATGTCCCTTCGCATTCCTGGCCACCAAAAGGTTTCTTGCAAGTCCTGGTACATTTTTGTGCCTCCCGGGTTGATAGAATATGCAGATTCATGTGCCTCTCTGAGTATTTGCTGTCTCAAGTTGTCTTGATCAGGCACACAGATTCGGTTCTCAAACCATACGGTGTCCTGGTCATCAATTCGGAAGGACTTGGCATTTCCTAGCGGAATGCGCTCTCTGATCTCTTGTATTTCTTGGTATGATTTCTGAGCTGCCTTAATTTCTGCCATCAGTGTTGGAGTAATTTCCATTGTGTCTGGGCTAGTTGGGCCGCATAACACCATATTCAGCTTGGCAAACTCTTCCTGCAGCCTCGGATGCATTCCCTCCATTAGTGCATTTAGGGTTCCTTGTTTTCTGCTGAGGGCATCGGCGACCACATTGGCTTTTCCCGGATGATAATTAATTCCAATGTCATAGTCCTTGACCAACTCAAGCCATCTTCTCTGCCTGAGATTCAGATCAGGTTGGGTGAAAATATACTTGAGACTCTTATGGTCCGTGTATATCTCACATCGCTGCCCAATGAGATAATGCCTCCAAATTTTTAACGCATGAACCACGGCTACCAATTACAAATCATGAGTGGGATAATTCTCTTCATGAGGTCGTAGCTGTCTGGATGCATAGGCTACAACCTTTCCTTCTTGCATTAGAACGCAGCCGATTCCACGTCTGGAAGCATCGCAGTATATGTCGAAGCTCTTGTGGATGTCTGGAAGAACTAAGATAGGGGCGGTGGTTAGACTTGTTTTTAGCTCCATGAAACTGCTATCACATTCTTCTGTCCAGGCAAATTTGTGGTTCTTCTTCAGCAATTCTGTCAGTGGCTTGGCTATTTTTGAGAAGCCTTCGATGAAGCGACGGTAGTAGCCTGCCAATCCCAGAAAGCTATGGACTTCCATTACTGTGGCTGGGGTCTTCCAGTTTAATACTGCGGTCACTTTACTGGGGTCGACAGCCACACCTTGTTCTGACAGAATATGTCCCAGAAATCCCACCTCTCTTAGCCAAAATTCGCATTTACTAAATTTGGCATACAAGCGATGGCTCCTTAGTCTTTCCAGGATAGTACGGAGATGTTGCGTGTGCTCCTCTTCATCTCTGGAGTAGATTTGAATATCATCGATGAATACTACCACAAATTTGTCCAGAAAGTCCATGAAGACTTTATTCATCATGCTCATGAAATATGCTGGAGCATTGGTCAGCCCAAATGACATGACTGTGAACTCATACAGACCATATCTGGTAGTAAAGGCTGTCTTGGGGATATCCTCTTTCCTTATTTTTAGCTGACGATACCCCGTTCGGAGGTCAATCTTGGAAAATACCCGGGCTCCGTTCAACTGGTCGAACAAGTCATCAATGCGGGGAAGCGGATATTTATTTTTGATGGTGACCTCATTCAGCTGGCGGTAGTCCACGCACATTCGTAGGCTGCCATCCTTCTTCTTGACAAACAGCACGGGTGATCCCCACGGTGAAGTGCTTGGACGAATATACTCTTTTTGTAATAATTCATCCAACTCTTTCTTCAATTCCACCAGCACTGGGGAAGGCATGCGGTAGTACTTCTTGTAAATTGGAGCAGTTCCGGGAACAACCTCAATAGCAAACTCTAGTTCTGGATCAGGTGGCATTCCTGGTATCTCTTCTGGAAATACGTCTGGAAATTCACTAACTACCGGAACCAGACTTATGTCTGTAGTTGTGGCTTTGAATGCCATTCCTTTCTTTGACATCACTCTGCTAGCAGTGAATTGCACTGTTTGGCCTGCCGGGTTAACCAATGTCACCTTCCTGGTGGCACAGTTGATACACACCTGGTGTGGTACCAACCAATCCATTCCCAGTATTATATCCAGTCCCGGGGATTCAATGGCAACGAGAGTGGCTGGAAACTTCACATCGTGTATCAAGATTTTCGGATTCTTGTATATCACATTTGTTCTGAGCATGGAGCCAGGGGATTGCACCACCATGATTTTTTCCAAAAGAGAAGGAGAAAATGTGTGCAAGGTGGCAAAACTCCGTGAAATAAACGAATGAGAAGCCCCAGAGTCAAATAAAATTATTGTGGGTATGTTGTTAATAGAAAACATACCAAGGACCACTTCTGGTGCTTCGCGGGCTTCCTCAGCGGAGATATGATGGACTTGGCCGCGATAGAAGTTCGGATTGGGGCGGCGTCCAACACTATTGACTTGTGGCTTGAAGTCGGATGGTGGCTTCCCATTTCTTGCAGGGCATTGCTTAGAATAGTGCCCGCTCTGGCCGCAAGTGAAGCATGTGTTGTTGCGGCGGCAATCCTTCAGCACTGGCTGTTTGCCGAAGGTCTTGTCCTGGCTGACGGGCTTATTATTGTTGTTGCCATTGTTCCAGGCAGGCTTGTATTTAGATGAACTTGGTTGCCAAATTCATGGCTTCTGCACAAACTGCTCACGGTTGTCCTTCTTGGGTTCAAACTTCCGCTTATGATCATTATATCCTGACTTATGCTCTCGTTCGGCTATGAAGGCCTTGTTTACCAGAGTCTGGAAGTCAGGGAAGTCCAGCATACAAAGCTGACAACGGAGGGTATGATTCAGCCCTCCGAGGAATCGGTCAATCTTCCTTTCTTCGGTGGACACGTCATGGGTGGAGTACCGTGCCAGATTATTGAACTTGTTCAGATACTCACCCACTGACATGTTCCCTCGAGTAAGAGCTAGAAATTCCCTCTGCTTCACCTTCATTATGCCAGTAGGAATATGATACTTGCGGAATACCTCATTGAGTTTCTCCCAAGAAATATCTTCTCCAGAAGGCCATAACATTTTTGTGTTGTCCCACCATATAGCTGCTGGTCCTTCCAGGTAGTGAGAAACAAAAGGAACCTTGTCTGACTCGTCACAGCGGGCTATGTCCAATTTCTTTTCCATAGTCCTTAGCCAATCATCAGCTTCCATCGGATTCACAGCTTGACCAAAACTGGGTGGCTTGGTCCGCTGAAAATCAGACAGCTTAGAGTGCATCCCATTATGGTTGTTCTGACCCACCATAGTCTGCATACTTTTTAGAAATTCCATGAGTTATGGTTTCTTTTCTCTTCGAACATTCTCATGATCTGATCAGTGGTAGGTGACTGTGGTGGTGGAGGTGGCAAATCTTCTGGTGACTGTCCTGCCAGTCTGGCGGATCGACGAACGGGAGTTCCATCGCCGCCTTGATTACTACACCTCTTCATCCTAAATTTGTTCCCATTGCAAATACCGAATCGATGAGCAACATCCATAAGGGAAAGCAGGGTAGTATGACACCAGAAAAGAAGCCAAATAAAAAGAGCGAATAAAGAAAGAAACATAATTATACAAGGCAACCCAACATCATACATGACAAGCTAGTAGGGGGATGATCGTTGTAACACCCCGATTTTTGGCCCTTTCTTTTTCTTTTGGATTTCTTCGAATTCTAATTTGGAATTTCTTTTTCCGTGGCTATGTGTTCTTGAAACCTGGTAAAATCTTCTCTCCTGCCACTTCCTAGTGGTTTGTCATTCTCAAATCTATCCCAAGGCCATGTCATTTCCATCTTAGCCCAACTCCAATATTTATTTATTGGGAATATTCCTTTTTGTATTAAAGGAATAAACCTGTTTTCTCTAGGTTGTGAAGCAACCTATATTCCTGCCATTCCAAAAATTCCCACAAAATTCTCATAAATTCTTTGGGTCATATCTCCCACCAATATGCCAAAACCCATCCTTGCCTAGTTCAAAAATAATTCTGGAATATTCATTTTCCATTTTGTCCAGAATGGCACTTTGTGAAGGAAGTGTTATTTATCTTTTCTTGATTTCCCTCAAAACTTTTGGGCACTCTTTCACATCCAAATCATTGCCACATGCCAAAATTCAACTTCATTTGCCTAGTAAATCTTCCTCAGAAAATTTCCAAAGTTTCTGTCCAGAGAGAAGCTTTGTGAAGGAAGTACTAGCTAGGCTTATCCAAATGAGTTGAAATTTTGGTAGATCATTTATATGGTCAAATAATAACTCTCCACTAAATTTCATACTCATAAAACAATATATGTGAGCACACCTTCAAATCTTGGTTTCTGGTCACAATTTCAGTTTGTGAAGCAACTATATTTTATATTGCTTCAAAAATTCTGAAATTAATCCAGGACCTATATATCCCGATATCATTTGAGCATGCCAAAATTCACATCATTTTGCCAAGCCATTTTCTCTGCAAAAATCCCCCAAGTTTCTGTCCAGTATGAAGCATTGTGAAGGAAGTACCATTTTGGTGTCTCCAAATGGTATGAAATTTTTATGGCACCTTCATATACCCAAATGATCATGATCCACAAATATTCAGCTCAATCCAAGCAACCATGTGAGTGCTACTTCCTGATCTAGATTCTGGCCAAATTTTTGCAGTTGTAAAGCAACTGCACTCAAACCTTGCTCAAATGACCTAAAAATTCATAGGGTCATAGTCCTTCCTACCCTAAACCCCTGAGACATCCTGGTTAGCTCTTATCCTCTCTAAGTTGATCACTACTTCATGCCTAAGTTTGCAACAGCAAACTTTCATCGAAGTGTCCCATTAGCACAAAGTGCCTTTAGTCGATCTATCACTTCTGGTAGGGCCCATCCACGAAGGACAACGCGCTAGACACCAGTAGCCATGCACTGGAACCCTCCTATTGCCATTGCACGCGGTGACCAGGTACAGAGCGCGTGCTCTGCAGGCCAACAGCGCGCTCTGGCACCCGGACCCGCTCTGCCGCCGCCCAAACCACCTCCGTGCGCCACCTCGCCTTGCCACAGTCCTTCCCCAGCTCGCCCTCGATTCTCTGGTTTGCCCTCCCCCGCTAGGAGCTCGCCAGACTGAGCCAAAGCTCGGGTGCACGCGGGAACAGTGGCCACGCGTGCCTGACTGCCCCGTCCGCGCGTGCCCTGCCTCCCCTGCATTCCCGCGCCATGGCCTGCCTCTCAGCCTCTATCCCGTCGCCGCCCAAGCTTGCACGCGCTCCTGGCCCCCCTCGCCAGAGCTCGTCCATTCGGTGGAGGCGACATCCGGCCCGTGCCCCTCCTCCGCGGCTATTTAAGCCCTCCCCGAGTCTCCCCGACCTCACCAACGGCCTCTCCTCTCCCTTAGCATCCTCCCTGTCCACTCGCCTAAGCTCAGGAAGCTCTCCCCGCCCGCCACAGCCGCCATGGCCGCCGTCGGCCTCGCCTTAAATTGGAGCAAGCCGAGCCTCCTCTCTCCTTCCTACCACCACCAGGGACCCCCACTGCTACCTCGGAGCTCGCCTCGCAGCCCTCCTCTCCTCCCGTGCCCTGTGCCTCCAAGCTCAACTCCGGCCGAAGCCGTCACCCGCAGGAGTCAATGCCGCCGCCACTCGGGTCCTCGTCGCGGTCCATGCTCAGGTGGGATGGAAGCGGCACTCTCTCCTGAGCGTGTCGGTGGCTGGAGCGGCTCGGGAGGTGGCCGGAGTCGGCCGAGCGAGCGCCGGCGTCGAGCCCCTCCTCTGCTCCACGGGCGAGCGAGAGGAAGAGGACGACGACCGTGCCTAGCTGGCTAGGCGGGCCCCGCCATCCCCTCGGCCCCATGCGTCAGCCACAGCGGCCGTTGACCAGGAGCCGCTGACGTGGATAAGTGGAGGCGTATTCTTCGGAATACGTCTTCCTCCACAGAAAGCGCCTTTCAGTTCTTCTTCGAGCGAAAATAGGTTTCCCCTACTGGAAAGCGCATTTCTTTAAATACACTTTCTGTAGACCCAGCTGGCCGAATCTGTTAAATAGCGGACGTTCGTCTGTTAAGGCCAGAAATGAATAATTTTTATTTAAATTTCTGCCTAACGAACGAACGGCCGTATCTCGACAACCGTAACTCCGATTCAGGTGATTCCAAAGCCCGCGATCTCAGTTCGTCGAACCCGTTCCGATGGTATCATTTTCATGAGGTTGTCAAACGGTGAAAATGACCATTTTGCCCTTGTCCTTAAAACGGCTCCGCCTAGAGGGAATCTTTTTCGGCGATTCTTTCCGCGAGTGTATCGCACTTCTCCCCGGTGAAACCTTCAACCCCAGGCAAGCCACAACAGCCACTTGCATGATGGCATTGCAATAGCCATGGTTTCCTCTTGAATATTTAATAATTGTTTGCTCATTTAATTGTTTTGTGAATGCTATGTATATGCTTGTGAATCCATGCTCATTTCTTATGCCACGTTCATTTGCATCTAGTAAGTGATATGATTAATTGCTAAGGATATTCTTATCATGTTTTAATCTTGTAATTATTTCCGATGCTAGTGATAATGTTATGCTCACATAAGTAGTTACAGTTTGATATGAAAATACTTGTCATAGTCAAGATCATCGTTATGCCATGCTCATTTGCATTCCGTAGCATAAATGATTTATCATCGTTCATGTCATGATGTTAAATGGTTATGCTGCCCATCCATGGTTACACTGATATCATGCTCATCTGCATTGCTATTTCATTATGTATTTTATTGTGACTCAGCTCATCACCATTCAAGTTAAACCTGACATTAATCAAACTTGAACAAATCTGTTGGCTGAGTCATGCTGCCACCGAATCGAGCTCACCAGTGCAACCACACTTGCCTGGATGGGGAGGCCCTAATGCGGTCTATTGTCATGCCTCTCGCCGGTGCCTCCTACTAGGGAAGGTTATGGGTGCGCGCTACCCTGATCAGGTAGGCTACAATAAGCCTTGAGTACCCGAGTTGTATCGATCCAAGGTCCCCGTTTGGGACGATGTTTATGTTTGGTCACGACGGTGGCAGCCACAGAGGTGGCGGATGTCACATCTTGACATCGGGGTAACCCAGGACATAGCCCAAAGGGGAGTTTGTCGGAGTGGCCGGGAGAGTGTCATGCAATAGATTGGTTTTGTCGGAATGTCGTTAGTCGACCCGAATGGGAGCACGAGGCCATGAGTTCCGTGGTGTGGGTACAGTGTACTAACCTCTGCAGAGTGTATAATCTATCGTTAGCCGCGTCCTCGGTCATGGACACAGTTCGTAGTAGGTCACACTATGGGTCAACAATAATAATAATCTGAATAATAACAACCCCAGTTCGATGAGAAAAGAAGTTGGTTGATCTTTATGTGATCATGAGAGGATCACGATGGTATCGTGGATACCGATGTTGATTGATTATGAGGTGATCGAGTGATGATCACGATGGTAAGTTTGTGATTACGAGATAACCCCGAGCAGTGTAAGTTGGTCCATGAGACCTTAAATGTCGACCGCCGTGCATGCTAGTGCTAGTATCATCCTGTTCATATCATGTTGTTGCCATGCTCATGTTGTTGCCATGCTCTTGTTGTTCTAGTAGTATCGTGTACATCTTTGATGATTAACGTGTAAATGCCATGCTATTGTTTGCCTTGATTGCTTTGGTTGTTGTGAGCTTGCGAGTACATTCAAAGTACTCACCTGGCGTGTCATGCCAGATTGCAGGTGATGCCGTGTTTGCTTGTCGAGGATCTCGAGGTTGGGCTCTAGGATACGTCCCAGCCAGAGTCCCTGTGGAGTGGAGTTCATCACTGTCGTCGTTGTTCCGCTGCTAGAAGTTATTCCGCTTCGAGTTGTTTTGCTGCTAGCATAGAACTACCTTAGCCGGCGAATTGTCGCCGTGCGCCGGTAACCTTTGTAATATCGGACCCTTGTACCCGTGTTATTTGCAATAAAGAGCTGATTTGTTCTATGCCAAGTAGTGCCGTATTCCAGAAGACTTGATCTCTGGGCTGGAATACGGGGTGTTCCGGTCTCTCTGAGCCGGGGTGCCACAGAGCTTGGTATCAGAGCAGGTCTGGCTGTAGGACGCCCTAGTCAGCGCGAGCGTTAGAAACCGGTAGTTCAGAGTCTAGCTTGCTTGCTGCATTTGGCTGTTGCATTTGTTTGCTGCATAGCATGCATATAGACTTATTATATTGTCGCTAACGGTTGATCTTGTGAGTGTAGGAGGCATCAGTTTCGATCCAGTACCTGCACCCTCATGTTTTGCATTCTTGCTCTTTGGTGTTTGGTGTCATCTCTGTCCCAGCGGAGTGATGCCGAGGTACCTCGTGGTGTCGATCACTTGCAGGATTGATGCACAGGTATCGCACCAATATTCTTTTCAGCCACACCTATCGTTTCAGTGGTAGACATGTTTCTACCCCGGATCTTGCCATCCAACCCGTCGCCTTGGCAACCCTTACTGATCTTTGCTATCAGAAAAGGGCAATGTCAGCAGGCCCTGCTTTCCACCGCTATCCTACCCTATCACCCATTCTCTGGACGAGTACGGGTTCCTTCCGTCTGCTTGATGATGATGTGGCCGTGACATCCGTGTCTTGCTACATGATCACCAAGTCCGTCCTCATTCCTAAGCCGGTCCAGATGCAACCGGTGCCGAGCCAGCTCTTGGTGTAGATCTGTTTCCACCAACCGCTCCACACGATGATCCACTTTCGTGCACACCGCGACAGCATATTAGATCGTAGTACCGAAGTTCCCTCGAGAATTGTGTGCTTAAGTAGGCATGCATAGTGAGGTGAATAGCTGTGAAATGTGATGTTGCTTGTATGTAATCTTAATGACGTGTGTGCTTTTGTTTTAGTTGTTTCTTTTGGCTTCTTTCTTTGGGCCTTCGGTGTTACCTTATTTCCCCTTATGAAAGTTGCTCATCAACCGACACCGGACTCGAAGAATCAGTGAGGATTTCAAATAATTGGAAGCTCAGCTAAACATTATGGAATTCTTAGCCGACTGCATTATATTGAGAATATTGGGTTCAAATACAAATGATATTCTGGGATGACCATCAGCATCAAGTTTACATCAGTGCACAACCATCACAATCATCATGAACCAGCTGGAAGACAATTTGTTTGCAATACAACAGTACATTTCCAGTCAAAAGGGATATCAAGAGTATATATATGGCCTTCAGTTCGCATATCACAGGGAGAAGCTTCTGGAGTAAGCAACCCAGTCTTCCTCCGCACGCTACTAGGGAAGTTACGACGGAAGGTTCCGCAGTCTTCCTCAGTACGATATGTGCATAACTTCCAGTGTAAGATACTAAGTCAGTTTTAGGCATAAGGCACCGAATCTTCCTCAGCAAGCAACCAGGAGGAGAAGCTTCTGAGCACGCTACTCTCGGTGGCTTCCAACACAAGCTATCCAGTCCTCGTCAGTACGGCACTACAAACATCCATCGTCATTGGTACAAGATACTACACAGTGAGTTGGCAGCATATGGCAGTGCATCTCAAGAATTAGATCCACGACAGGTTGGTCAGAAACACGAGCTACTTAGGACCCAAGTGTCTGCCCCGGGAATCAAATGTTCAGCTACACAGCCTCTCATATTTATTGTGAACATGCTGCCAAGGTCATTCGAGTCACTCGTACGATGAGGCCAACACGAGGAGAATCCAACAAATCCGTGAGTATGTAAGAGGAAGAAAGCAAGTTATACACCTCAGTGTGATGCAATGTCTGACAAGCTATGAAGCAAGACCATGTTGGGACAATAAGCTTGATAGTGGAGATCAAGGCCAGCTTCCTCACACCCGACAAAGTGATATCGTTAACCATTGTCATTGTCATGTATGATTGACCACAACAGTGAGCTCTATACAAGTAACTGTGAACCTGGTATATGATCATGATGAACCCTTGCTTACCTTTTTCCTAGTAACGGCACCACGCCTGTGTTCTGAGCTACTTTCGGCCGTTCAGGGTGGATGTCGTCTTTTTATTTCTCTTTTCAATAGCTGGCCCGTGTTCTGAGCTGCTTTTCGGCCGTCTCGGGCAGCTGTTGAGTTTCTTTTTGTAGCAGCGACCCTATGCTCTGAGCTGTTCTTCGGCCGTCTCAGGGAACTGCTACATTCTTCTTATCAACACTGCCTCATGCTCTGAGCTGCTTTTCAGCCGTCGTGAGCCATGGTTGAGTTATTTCAGTAATGTCCCAGATCTGAGTTGTAAAGACCGTTCTGGTGGCTACTGATTTATTTGCCGATTTCAAGCAAAGGTTCGGTTGATCATTGCCCCACAGTTAGAACTTGAGAGATGATAAACTTGCCAGTTAAACACTACCTGAGGATAAGGATAAGGTATGCTTCCGAGATATTGCGCCTGACCATACCTATGGTCACGCGGAGGATTAAGGGTACATAAGGCCAAGTTCTTTCGGCAACAGTTTCAGAAAAAGCAGACAATAATGAAAGAGCAAGACCGACAATACCGGTATGATAATCATTGCAGGAACAACACGGTATGGATACCCAAGACAGTCTAGTTCCGTATTAATTACCATGAACAAACACCCACGGGGCCTACTCTGTTTGTAAGGATCTCATATCAAGGTGACAGTTGAATCATCGGTACGGATTCGAGACAGTGGAGCCCGCCAAGGTAATTCAAAACTACCTTCAAGCAGTCAGACTCTGCCAAAAGAACGATTATGATTCTCAGCATTGTTTTGAACCCGGAGGACATGCATCTACTCGAGTAACCCGATGCAAGGAATAAATGTTTCATGCCCACCGAGGAAATTTGTTCACAACTCCATCAGTGCTGGATATAAGAATTACACGTCAATGGGGAAATTCCTCCCAGACTTATGGAAATTCAAGCCATGATAATATCAGACAAGCCAGCAGACATAAAAGAATTGGAGTCAGAGCAAGGATGAACATATGAAGGAAGGCCTGTCAGAATGTGGGATACAGTGAAGCAAACCACCCCAGAGCAAGGCAGTCCGTTAGAGGCAATTCAGTGGGAACAATTTGTAACGGAAAAGGATACCCAAGTTGGAAACGGTTTCCTTAAGTCAGAATATTCATACTTGTTCCCTGAGCAACCAAATCTCGAGGACGAAATTTATCGTAAGGGGGGTAGGTTTGTAACACCCCGATTTTTGGCCCTTTCTTTTTCTTTTGGATTTCTTCGAATTCTTATTTGGAATTTCTTTTTCCGTGGCTATGTGTTCTTGAAATCTGGGAAAATCTTCTCTCCTGCCACTTCCTAGTGGTTTGTCATTCTCAAATCTATCCCAAGGCCATGTCATTTCCATCTTAGCCCAACTCCAATATTTATTTATTGGGAATATTCCTTTTTCTATTAAAGGAATAACCCTGTTTTCTCTAGGTTGTGAAGCAACCTATATTTCTGCCATTCCAAAAATTCCCACAAAATTCTCATAAATTCCTTGGGCCATATCTCCCACCAATATGCCAAAACCCATTCTTGCCTAGTTCAAAAATAATTCTGGAATATTCATTTTCCATTCTGTCCAGAATGGCACTTTGTGAAGGAAGTGCTATTTATCTTTTCTTGATTCCCCTCAAAATTTTTGGGAACTCTTTCACATCCAAATCATTGCCACATGCCAAAATTCAACTTCATTTGCCTAGTAAATCTACCTCAGAAAATTTCCAAAGTTTCTGTCCAGAGAGAAGCTTTGTGAAGGAAGTACTAGCTAGGATTATCCAACTGAGTTGAAATTTTGGTAGACCATTTATATGGTCAAATCAGAACTCTCCACTAAATTTCATCCTCATCCAACAACCTATGTGAGCACACCTTCAAATCTTGGTTTCTGGTCACAATTTCAGTTTGTGAAGCAACTATATTTTATATTGCTTCAAAAATTCTGAAATTAATCCAGGACCTAAATATCCCTATATCATTTGAGCATGAAAAAATTAACATCATTCTACCACGCCATTGTCTCTGCAAAAATCCCCTAAGTTTCTGTCTAGTATGAAGCATTGTGAAGGAAGTACCATTTTGGTGTCTCCAAATGGTATGAAATTTTTACGGAAGCTTCATATACCCAAATGATCATGATCCACAAATTTTCAGCTCAATCCAAGCAATCATGTGAGGGCTACTTCCTGATCTAGATTCTGGCCAAATTTTTGCAGTTGTAAAGCAACTGCACTCAAACCTAGCTCAAATGACCTAAAAATTCATAGGGTCATAGTCCTTCCTACCCTAAACCCCTGAGACATCTTGGTTAGCTCTTATCCTCTCTAAGTTGATCACTACTTCATGCCTAAGTTTGCAACAGCAAACTTTCATCGAAGTGTCCCATCAGCACAAAGTGCCTTTAGTCGATCTATCACTTCTGGTAGGGCCCATCCAGGAAGGACAACGCGCTAGACACCAGTAGCCATGCACTGGAACCCTCCTATTGCCATTGCACGCGGTGACCAGGTACAGAGCGCGTGCTCTGCAGGCCAATAGCGTGCTCTGGCACCCGGACCCGCTCTGCCGCTGCCCAAACCTCTTCCGTGCGCCACCTCGCCTTGCCGCAGTCCTTCCCCAGCTCGCCCTCGACTCTCTGGTTCGCCCTCCCCCGCTAGGAGCTCGCCGGACTGAGCCAAAGCTCGGGTGCATGCGGGAACAGTGGCCGCGCGTGCCTGGCTGCCCCGTCCGCGCGTGCCCTGCCTTCCCTGCATTCCCGCGCCATGGCCCGCCTCTCAGCCTCTATCCCATCGCCGCCCAAGCTTGCATGCGCGCCTGGCCCGCCTCACCGGAGCTCGTCCATTCGGTGGAGGCGACATCCGGCCCGCGCCCCTCCTCCGTGGCTATTTTAGCCCTCCCCGAGTCTCCCCGACCTCACCAACGGCCTCTCCTCTCCCTTAGCATCCTCCCTGTCCACTCGCCTGAGCTCAGGAAGCTCTCCCCGCCCGCCACAGCCGCCATGGCCGCCGTCGGCCTCGCCTTAAATTGGAGCAAGCCGAGCCTCCTCTCTCCTTCCTACCACCACCAGGGACCCCCACTGCTACCTCGGAGCTCGCCCCGAAGCCCTCCTCTCCTCCCGTGCCCTGTGCCTCCGAGCCCAAGTCCGGCCGAAGCTGTCACCCGCGGGAGTCAACGCCGCCGCCGCTCGGGTCCTTGTCGCTGTCCGTGCTCAGGTGAGATGGAAGCGGCACTCTCTCCTGAGCGCGTCGGTGGCTGGAGCGACTCGGGAGGTGGCCGGAATCGTTCGAGCGAGCGCCGGCGTCGAGCCCCTCCTCTGCTCCACGGGCGAGCGAGAGGAAGAGGACGACGACCGTGCCCAGCTGGCCAGGCGGGCCCCGCCATTCCCTCGGCTCCATGCGTCAGCCACAGCGGCCGTTGACCAAGACCCGCTGACGTGGATAAGTGGAGGCGTATTCTTCGGAATACGTCTTCCTGCACAGAAAGCGCCTTTCAGTTCTTCTTCGGGCGAAAATACGTTTCCCCTACTGGAAAGAGCATTTCTTTAAATACGCTTTCCGTAGACCCAGCCGGCCGAATCTGTTAAATAGCGGACGTTCGTCCGTTAAGGCCAGAAATGAATAATTTTTATTTTTTCTGCCTAATGAACGAACGGCCGTATCTCGACAACCGTAACTCCGATTCAGGTGATTCCAAAGCCCACGATCTCAGTTCGTCGAACCCGTTCCGATGGTATCATTTTCATGAGGTTGTCACACTGTGAAAATGACCATTTTGCCCTTGCCCTTAAAACAGCTCCGCCGAGAGGGAATCTTTTTCGGCGATTCTTTCCGCGAGTGTATCGCACTTCTCCCAGGTGAATCCTTCATCCCCAGGCAAGCCACAACAGCCACTTGCATGATGGCATTGCAATAGCCATGGTTTCCACTTGAATATTTAATAATTGTTTGCTCATTTAATTGTTTTGTGAATGCTATGTATATGCTTGTGAATCCATGCTCATTTCTTGTGCCACATTCATTTTCATCTAGTAAGTGATATGATTAATTGCTAAGGATATTCTTATCATGTTTTAATCTTGTAATTATTTCCGATGCTAGTGATAATGTTATGCTCACATAAGTAGTTATAGTTTGATATGAAAATACTTGTCATAGTCAAGATCATCGGTATGCCATGCTCATTTGCATTCCGTAGCATAAATGATTTATCATCGTTCATGTCATGATGTTAAATGGTTATGCTGCCCATCCATGGTTACACTGATATCATGCTCATCTGCATTGTTATTTCATTATGTATTTTATTGTGACTCAGCTCATCACCATTCAAGTTAAACCTGACATTAATCAAACTTGAACAAATCTGTTGGTTGAGTCATGGTGCCACCGAATCGAGCTCACCAGTGCAACCACATTTGCCTGGATGGGGAGGCCCTAATGCGGTCTATTGTCATGCCTCTCGCCGGTGCCTCCTACTAGGGAAGGTTATGGGTGCGCGCTACCCTGATCAGGTAGGCTACCATAAGCCTTGAGTACCCGAGTTGTATGGATCCAAGGTCCCCGTTTGGGACGATGTTTATGTTTGGCCACGACGGTGGCAGCCACAGAGGTGGCGGATGTCACATGTTGACATCGGGGTAACCTAGGACATAGCCCAAAGGGGAGTTTGTCGGAGTGGCCGGGAGAGTGTCATGCAATAGATTGGTTTTGTCGGAATGTCGTTGGTCCACCCGAATGGGAGCACGAGGCCATGAGTTCCGTGGTGTGGGTACGGTGTACTAACATCTGCAGAGTGTATAATCTATCGATTGCCGCATCCTCGGTCATGGACACAGTTCGTAGTAGGTCACACTATGGGTCAACAGTAATAATAATCTGAATAATAACAACCCCAGTTCGATGAGAAAAGAAGTTGGTTGATCTTTATGTGATCATGAGAGGATCACGATGGTATCGTGGATACCGATGTTGATTGATTATGAGGTGATCGCGTGATGATCACGATAGTAAGTTTCTGTTTACGAGATAACCCCGAGTAGAGTAAGTTGGTCCATGAGACCTTAAATGTCGACCCCCGTGCTTGCCATTGCTAGTATCATCCTGTTCATATCATGTTGTTGCCATGCTCTTGTTGTTCTAGTAGTATCGTGTACATCTTTGATGATTAACCTATAAATGCCATGCTGTTGTTTGCCTTGATTGCTTTGGTTGCTGTGAGCTTGCGAGTACATTCAAAGTACTCACCTGGCGTGTCATGCCAGATTGCAGGTGATGCCGTGTTTGCTTGTCGAGGATCTCGAGGTTGCACTCTAGGATACGTCCCAGCCATAGTCCCTGCAGAGTGGAGTTCATCACTGTCATCGTTTTTCCGCTGCTAGAAGTTATTCCGCTTCGAGTTGTTTTGCTGCTAGCATAGAACTACCTTAGCAGGCGAATTGTCGCCGTGCCCCGGTAACCTTTGTAATATCGAACCCTTGTACCCGTGTTATTTGCAATAAAGAGCTGATTTGTTCTATGCCAAGCAGTGCCGTATTCTAGAAGACTTGATCTCTGGGCTGGAATACGGGGTGTTCCGGTCTCTCTGAGCCGGGGTGCCACAATCATGACTAGACTGCTCATACGACAGTTGACATATGTAGGGATGCTATGATGCATGCACTGAAACTCAAGCCTCCGCTCGAGTGACGCCGGTGGCACGAACACTGGTAGACTGAAGACTCCTCGTCGTCTGACTCTGTCTCAGAATCTGAGCTGATGATGTGAACCTCGGCCTCCGGATCAAAGGAAACACAACGACGCTGACGGGAAGGTTCTCCGTCTGAAGGAGAAGAAGCGCGACGTCGCAGCATCGGAGCAGCTGGAGTAGCTAGGAGTGAGGCCCACTCTGACGGGGTCTCACGTCGGCTACCAGACAAAAAGCCTCGCGGTCCGAGCGAGCTAGAAGGAGTGTCGGAAGATGGAACGGGTGGAGTGTACACGGGTGAAAACGGAGGTGGAGGAGGAGACTGTGCTGCCGCAACAGCCGCAAGTGCCTCGCGTGCAGAAGTCAGCTCCTCAGCTAGAGAAGTGATCATATGGTAACTGGCATTCAGATAATGAGATAAAACACCAGTAGCACGATCACTCGTCGGGTCAACGGGTGCGAAAAGGACCCGCCCTGTCGTAGGCGACAGGGTGGGGTAATGAAAGAAACCTGGATGAGTCTGCATCTCGACCTCGTGGAAGCGCAAGTTAGTGAGAGCCTCCATCGCAGCAAACTGGATCGCCAACTCTGGAGTAGAAGCAGTTCTGCCCTTTGAAGAACGGGAGTAGCTGCCAATATCCGAACTCGTAGTGAGAAAGGCCTCCGCGTGATACTCGAATACTGAACCAGCAAGCTTCTCTCGAAACACCTGGTACACTGGGTCTTCGTCGTTGGGATACAGCCGAAGCCAGACGTTATGAAGCACTACTGGAAAAGTGAACGGTGTCGGCTCATGATTGTAGTGGTACGGAACTAGTGCCATCTACACTCATCAAACCAGCGGTTCGCACAATAAAAGCTATATGCATGCCATGCAATGCAGCAATCAAATGCAACAATCAGATGCAGCAAGCAAGACACATCCCAAGACTCTAAACTACTCGCGGTTCTAGCGCCGGGTAAACTAGGGTGTCCTACAGTCAGCGCGGCTCTGATACCAAGTGTTGTGGCACCCCGGCTCAGAGGACCGGTTTACCAGTGTTTCCAACCCAGAGATCATGTCTTCTGGAAACACACAACAACTTGGAACACAACTGAACTGAACTTTATTAAAATATCTCGAGTACAAGCTCATAATTTACATGATAGCGAGGCCAGAAGCACTGCACGTGCTGAGAACAATATCTACATTATTTATGGAACACATCAGGGCCTCGATACTACTGGGTAGACTACGGCGTAGGAGAACATAGCGCGGGAAAAACCATCCACAGGGACACTGCTGTGGACACGGCCTAGTTAGCGTAGCACGAACCTTCGGGACCTCCGTACTCGGCTTCTCATGCATCTGGCATGATACGCCAGGTGAGTACTTGGAATGTACTCGCAAGCTCATGGCAACCAAAACAATACAGCAAACAATAGCATGGCAAATAACAAGTTAAGTGATTAGGTTGTTCACTTACTGGTACCCAGTACCAACTTACTCTCATCTGGGTTGTCCCACAACCCTCGGAATGCTCACAATCCACAGAGCACTTCCGAACATAAGACAAGTTCTTCCATCATTATTATCATTACGGTTGACCATCCTAGAGAGGCCTAAACGGACTGTCCAATACCGTGGACGCGGCTATTCGAATAGGTTTTAACCTCTGCAGAGGTTGCGCACTTTACCCACACCATGGAGTACCTGGCCTCGTGATCCCATTCGGGTGGACCAGTGGTGCTCCAACAAAACTTTCCTGACCCGTGACCCCTCTATCGTACCACCGACAATCATACCCTCCCAGGGTCATGTCCTGGGTGGCCCCTGTGTCACCCCGTGACACCTGCCACCGTCGTGGCCACTAACTGTCCCAAACGGGGACGCCGGCAAAATAACTCAACTGGGCTCACAGGATTATCGTCGTCTACCTGATCAGGGCAGCACGCACGCATAACCCTCCCTAGTTTGGTGGTACCGATAAAAGAGCACAAAGCCAGACCAAGTCAAGGCCGTCCCATACCGGCAAATGTGGCTGCACGGATAAGTCCGGGTAGGTGGCTCTTGATCAACCAACTAAGTTTAGTGTTGTCAAGAATTTAGCCAGTATGGGTATTTATCAGGAATAATTTAATATGGCAGTAGCTAGGCATTGAAATAATTTACTAATAATTATCACATATTAAAATAATGCATGAAATTCAATTAAATAACCAACACTATTGAAATGCTTCATGCAATGGATGACATGGCTTGCGTTGCTCTGTTGGGTTGTCCACAAACTCCTGGGCTTCAAATCCAAAAGAATTTCCCTCTGAAAATATTTTTAAAAAGCAATTGAAAATGTCACATACTACTGTTCTGCTCACCAGAAATTTTGTGGACAAGGGAAAAATACCAAAATTTTCCAGAAAATAGAGGAGCTCAAGACAAACCAGATGTAAAAAGAATCAATTGATTTGGACTTATGGTTTAAAAGTTAGGGCTGGTCAAAGATCCTGGTCAACTCTGGAATTAAACAGAAAATAGAAAAATTGCCAGGGGGCCACGTCGAAGGCGTAAAGTGGAGGGGCGCCTCCACTTACCGCTTCAGCGTGTCGCTGACTGGCGAGCCCCAGCCGTCAGATTTAAAAGGAGGGGGAGGGAAACAGAGACGGCGGAGCTCCGGTGACCCTCACCGGCGATACAGACGGCGGCGAGGTCGGGGAGAGAGAGAATGTATCGAGCACTCCAAGACCAACACCCACGTACCCGTAGCTTCGCGAGAGACGGCCGGACGACGTCGTCCCCTTCCTCTCCGGCGGCGGCGGCGTTCGGGTGTCGTCGGAGATGGCAATTCCGGCAGCGATTCGCTCGGGTAGGAGGTTGGGCGCGACCAGGAGAATGAGCTGAGCTCGATGGAAGAGTCAGTGGAGCTCGGGGAGGAGTAGAATGGCGGGGAGACAGAACTCTGGTGGCGGCGGATCTCCGGCGAGGTTCGAGGCCAGAGGACCTCTCGGGCGTGGCTCGCTGCTCAGGAGGATGATTGGGAGAAGGAGGAGTGGGGTGAGGAGCTCGGGAGAGGCCGGGGGGGGGGGGGGCTATTTATAGGAGGAGGCGAGCTCGGGGGATTTCTCTGGAAACAGCGAGGTCCGGGACACGTCGCCGGCGCCACGACGCCTCGCTGGCTGGCCGGGCATGGGCGATGAGACGGGAGAGGGCAGGAGGAGTTAAGGCGGCCAGTGCCGGGTAGTGGAGGAAGAAGACGCGCCGCACGCCACAGTGCAGCCATGGGCGGCACAGTGCCCGGGTGCCGTGGCGGCCGCCGAGGCCGATTCCGGCGAGGAGAAGGATCGGGAGAGGGCTACGTGGACGGCAGCGGCTATGTCGGCACCTCAGGACACGAAATGGCAGCGTGAGGGCTCTAGAACGACCGTGGCAGAGGCACGCGAGGTGCAGAGCACGCTGGCTGGCATGCCATTTTCGTGCTCACCACGGTGTCCGGCATCTAGCGGCCGACCAAGTCCAGCGCACCATGTCTGGGGTGTTCTTCTTTGGTCACTTAGTGCCTCTGCATGCTTGGTTTGGCCAGGTTCACTCTGAATCGAAGGGTAACTTCAGCTACAGTTTCTGACAGGAAACTTGAGAGAGATCTAGAGAAGACATGAGCTGTAGATTGAGCCTGTGGAGATGTCTGGGATGGTCTATGTTGGAAGGACTCCAATCTGACCAAGTTTGAGAGAATTTCATCAAGAATTGAATATAGTTCATGTACAAGGGCTGTACTGAACCAGAAACAGAGATGAGCTTGATGCACTCATCTGGTTGATCAGCTGGGGCTGAAATTTGGTGTGGAAGGGTTATTTGGTGAGGAGAAGATGTCATAAAATTTTTAGATCAATTGGATACCTCTAGCTGGTACTTCCTTCACAGAGGTTCCCACTAAACAGAAACTTGGCCGAATATTGGTGATGAAAATTTGTACTGGACCAGATGATATTTTTGGATATTGTGGAAAGATAAGTTCCCTATTATCTCAGGGAATTTTCTGGGAATTAACTGAGGTGGGAAAATATGAGCTCCTTCACAAATGGCCAGTACTATCCAGAGAGCAAATGGAGTTTTCTGGACAAAACTTTGTACTGGACCATGAAATGTTTTTGAAGATTGTGGGAGTAGATGATGACAAGAAAGTCTAGGATTAATTTGGGATTTTTCTGATCACCAGAACTATAGGTTGCTTTGTAACCCATAGTGATGACAGATTTTCCCAAAGGAAGAAAATGAATATTTGGGAAAGATAAAGAATTGGAAATTGATCCAGGTGGTGAGGGACAGGATTTTCGCCAGATGCTGAGGGCTTTGGACCACTGAGAGTAATTCATAAGTCCAAGGTCAACCGAAAAGGTTCAAAATCCAACCAGATTGCAAATAAAGCCAGAAAGATTTCGAAAAGAAAAAGTTGCCAAAAACCAGGGTGTCACACTATGGTGCAGAGTTTAGCTTTAACATCCCTTTTAACCCGGCAACATGCCAAAACATTTTCTTGGTTAAACCTGCCTGTTAGCACGATGCTACTCCGAAAAGGTGACCCGGTGTACGCCCGACGAGTCAATCACAGAGTGACCCTGAACTCATCTGAGTTAAAACACCGATTGGTCACGTGAGAGCCAGCTTTCAAAGAGCTAGGATAAACCAAAAGAGGCGATAAAGCCTGCTTCATGAAAGCGAGTCAGACTTGAGCCTTGAAAGACAATATTTAAATCGTGCCTTCAAAGCCAGCTCTTAAAATTATGTTTTGCATTGTTATTATTATCTTTTGCTTGCATGCATAGATCCATACATGGCATATCTTTTATTAAAATTATTTCTTGATTATCAAAATGGTAACATGATTGCCGGGTTATTATACCATCAAATTTATTTGGCAGTTCTGACTACTAGTCTTGGAGATAAGCCGCAATCAATATTGCCGGGTTTCGGATTCTTGACCCAGAAGTTGTTACAAGCCTGTTGCACAGTTGGTCTTTGTCAAATGAACTACCTCTAGAGGCTAGATTGTCAATCAAGCATTCTTTAAAGGCAGCAACGGATTTTTATGGCTGGCAGACACAAAGGTTACAATCATGGTATAATCATAAGTGCGCGATGGCACTAACAGCATCCGACAAAGTTTTATCGCAGCTATTACAAGCCGCCTCAGGGCCAAAAGAGACTGGTGTTATTTACAACTTTCAACATCAAACAAGTCTACAAGCCGCTTGGATGTTATGGTGGGTCGTTGATCCTGTTCCAGGAGTTAGTTTTGCACCGGAGCTTCGTCTTTAGGCGCCGTTTCCTCTGCTACTGCAGCTTGGGGATCGTCCTCGAGCCACTGGATTGACCGCAAAGCTTCAAAAACTGAGTTGGCCATTAACACAGGTGAAGGGTCAACGTCAGGGGTGAAAGTTTGCTTAAGCGGCCGAGTCAAGGCAACTGTTTGCGAGTTCGGCGGCTCAATCCGTTCATTGGCTTCAGAGTATCCGGCTTGGTATTTGGTTAGATCTATTTCTTCTGCCATCTGTGTTGCAGCTACCCGGTTTTCTTTCACACATCGCATAAAATCTTTCTTGGTGAATGGCATGTCATCGGTGTTGAATTCTGGGTAGCCACTCACCAGTTGAGCTGGATTGAGCTCTGGTGCATATGCCTTGGCCCGTGCAAGGGCGGTCAGCGCTCCATGATGGCAAGTCGCCTTCTTCCACTCTTGGAACCATTGCGGTACAATGGACAGCTCTTTCAGCATATCCACAATTAGTTGGGGTGGAGCTTTGGTACTTTTCGTGGCCATGATAGCACGAGCCGCCTATATAAAGCTGTTCTGCCAATGTGTAGACAGCCTTCAACTTTACCAATGGCTGCTCCACTAAGTTATGCGATCTATGGCCTGCAATTTACAACTAAGGTGTCAGAAAGTCTGGCTCAACATCTTAAGTCAGTTTATTTCAAGAGTTTGGTGCATCCTAACTTACCGAAGATGGCGTTGCACATGCCGGTGATATGGCCTTTCAAAGTAGCCAATTCCCGGGTCAGAGGGTCCAGCTTCACTTCAGCTTCTTCGGCTCATTTTGTTAAGCTGACCCTTTCTTCTTCAAATGTCGCTTCAATTGTTTGAAGTGTATGTCTTATGATGCGCAAGGCCTTGAGGGCTTCTGAAGATGACTGCTCAGCCTTTTTGCGGAGTTTCTTTTCTTGTTTTGCTTCCTTGTGGAAGATGGATGCTTGTGTTTCAACCTGATTCAACATGTCATGCATGGCAGTTTCACAAAGTTACATGAGAAAGATAAAAGTCCCGAGCTGCCATGCTGGACGACCCGACACTTGTGGGCTACATGTTTCAGAGCTTTCTCAAATACAACAAGTCCCAGGAGGATGCAAGCATTCCACATGGCACTTGGGGGCTAATGCATATGCTTTTTCACTACATGTAGAGACCTGGGTCATCATACAATGATGTGCCGGCTCTCGGGGAATATCATTTGTTGATCTATGTGCAGATACATTTTTGGAAGTCCCGGGTCATCATATAATAATGACCTGGCCCTTGGGGGCTACATATATGTATATATACCAAGACTAGGAAATAGGAGTTACCTCATACTTCCGCTTGAGGGAAGTCACCATGGCAATTTCAGTGCCCCGGCTCTCAGATAGCCGGGTCAAAATTGACTGGTCTAGTGAATGGATGTCTTTATCTTCAAAAGAATGAAAATCAAGAACTGCTTTTCCTTTATTCTTCATTGGTGACTCAGCCTTGGCAGGAATCTTCGTCATGGTGGTGGAGGTTGCCGGCGGAAGATTCTGATTCTTGCCCGTCACCACTACCTCATCCTGAGCCTTTTCAGCAGGCTGCTCTTCATTCATATCTCCCTTCCCCTGGTTGCCAAGAGAAGGAGAGGCGTGAGCCCGGCTCATTGTGGTCTCTTGGTGTGGCGGGTCATCCTGAAAGGGCGGCTCATCCGGGATCTCCGGGTTCTCTGTTGTCACTTCCTGAAGAGGGTCTTTCTGAACAACAGGGTCAGATGAGCTGGTGGCAATTTTCTTTTTGATGGCTTTTGCACTGCACAGAGGAAAAAGGTTATTCAGTTAATGGATAAAGGCAGGAATTTTAAGTATGATTGGCAAGCAAGTCAGATTTTGTACCCAGGATTGATGTTAAAAGCTGGCGCTTGAGTAGCGCTGGATTCATCTGAAGAAGGGGATGTTAGATAAGCCGAGTCGTTCAAAGGTAATGGCTCCTTGAAGGAGCCGGCTTGAGGAAGAGAGGAAGTAGGACTACGAGGGACTTCAGAACGAGCCCTTCGAGCAGGTGGCTCATCTGGTAACCTACCGCTGAGTTCTCCCTCACTACTCCGGGTCTTCCTTTTGGAGGTTCCTATGTGCTGCGGTTTCTTCAAAAGAAATTGTGGGTCTAAATGAGCATCTCGGTGTGAAAATGGAACTTTTCGGATTGCAACCTAGAAATTCTTTCGAACGGGTATTGGTGAGTCAAAATCTGAAGAGATCAAAGTTACCTCTGGCTCGCCGTCGTGACTAGTTCAACATGTTCCTGTGAAGAGGCGACATCAGCAAGTTGGTTAAACAGATGACCAAGGGAGTCGAGTTCTACCTCTTGGTCTTCATCGTCTTCCGGGTCTTCCTCACTATGTTCTCAAGGAGGAGTGGGGTCTTGAGGTTCGACCTTCCACCAGTCAGCATCGTCCTGCATAGTAACAGATTAATAAGTTTATAGCAAAGGCAAGGCAGTGCAAGTAAGGTAAAGGAGAATAGTAAGGGCGGCTTACAGCAGGTGCCGGGTTGCCCATATAAAAGGGAGCAAGTCCCACGAGCTTAATGGAGTCCTTTGGTTTGCCAAGAAGCTTCTTAGCAAACTTGATGACATCCTTCGGTTCGAGGTCGACCTGGCTAAATCGCAGCGGGTCTTCAAGCTCACCAGAGTAGGTGTGCATGAGCCGGTTTCTCAAGCCAAGGAGTTGGATGCACCAGCTCACCCAGGTCCGGGTTATATCAACTCCGGTGAGGCCATGGGCAGTTAGGGCATTCATCTTTGAATACAAGGGTTCTTAGGTTTCTCTTTCTTCCTTGGAAGCAAACCCTGGGAAAACAATAGAGGTGTCAAGCCGGTCCGCCCTATAACCCGGCAGTGGGTGCTGTTTGTCTAGGGAGGTATCCTTGTAGTAGAACCAAGTCCTGTACCATCCTTTGGGGTGGCTTGCCGGTTGGCTTCCGGGCAGGCGAAGTTCTTCCTTCTTTGAATAGTGACCCCACCAAGGTCAAGGCTGGGTCCGCCTCTGTGTTCAGTCTGGTGGTTCAAGTAGAAGAATTCTTGAAACAAACCGATTGAAGGCTGAATCTATAGATAGACCTCACAGAAAACTTGAAATTAGCACAAGTTATGAATGGAGTTGGGGCCCAAGTCTTCTGGCCTGATGGCAAAAGAATGTAGTATGTCCCGGAAAAACTTAGAGCCCGAGGGACGAAAGCCTCTGTCCAAGTGGTCAGCAAATATGATAATCTCGTTCTGAGCCGGCTGGGGATGGATTTCTTCTTTAGGGGCCCGCCAGTCGATTTCTTCCTTGGGCGGAAGTAACCCGGATTCTATCAGGGCTTGGAACCTGAGCTCTGACATGTTGGATTTTGCCCAATTGGCAATCTTAACTTTTGGAGCCATGGTCTCAGCTGTAGAAAAAGTAGGAGAATGATATAAGGCCACAGAATTCAAAAGTTTGCCCGGTTGTTGAAAACAGAAGGATGAGCCGGGACATTCCTGGGTTATGACCTCCAGAGCAAAGTAAGCAGGCAATTCCAAAGTTCTGGATTTTTTACAAGTGTTATAAGTGGTTTTGGTGATAAGTCAACAAAGAAGTTTTCAGAGAGAGTGCAAGGTTATTTGGATCTGAAAATTAGCTTTAAATAAAAAATAAAAAATTTGGGTCTGTTCTTCGCGGATATGGAGGAGTTACGATGAGATTCAATGAGGCAGTATAGCAGATCTACCAATAATGAAAATGCTGCAGAACTATCATGTGGACTAATAACGTGAGGAATCAAATACATTTTAGATCTACAGCAGCTGTGGCGAAGAACTACGAAGAACAACGACGAACTAGTAGCCAGGGAGGAAGTGCACGGCGATGGATGGCTCCGGCGATGATGAGAAGGTGCGACTGGTGCTGTCTCCGCCGGTGACGAGCTCGAGACAATGCGGCGGTGTCAAGAGCAGAGGAGAAGACAAGGAGCGAGTGTGGTAAAGGAAAGCACTGGAGATGCGCTAGCCTATTTATAGGCGTGGTAGAACCCGAAACGACGGGTGCGGAGCCCCAGGCGGCGCAGTAAATTTTGGACATGGGCTCCTCGATTTTTGCACCTGACAAGACAGTACAAATCCACTCAAAAGATTCGCTATGATGTCACCCCAGATTTTGCGGAAGTGGATTGTGATGTCATGAAGAAAGGAACTGAAAGATGCCAAGTTTGCGAAGGGTGGATGACCCGGCAAAATGTACCTACAACTGAAGATGCTGAAGAACCGGCTTAAGAGGCAGTTTCAGAGATTCTTCTCAGATTATCCGATTTATCTTGTTTGTTTTTCGGGATGGAGTTTAACATGGATAAATCCAAGTCAAACTGAGGGCTAATGTTGGGGATATTTCCCAACATTGGAGAACCGGCAGGAGGATGACCCGGCCATAGAGCTATGAGGCTCTAGTAGGTTATCTTGCTGCTGGACCTTGAAGATACTCAATGGGCCGGTTTGATAGAGGCCCAGTGAGAAGAGGCGGCTCATTACAGGGGCCGGCTTAAGAAGAAAGAAGATAAGAAAGATTACCTTGAGGAATAAGTCAATTAGAATAAGAGTAGGATATAGGTTCAGGTTACAACCCGGACTCTCATGTAACCCTCGGGCTCAACCTGTTATATAAAGGGGAGCACCTAAGGTAGAAAGACTAAGTTGCAATCTCTCGAGAGTTAGGTTAGCGAATCCGCACCCTTGTAATTGAGATCCAAAGCAATACAATCAAGTAGGACATAGGCTTTTACCTCCGTCGAGACGGGCCGAACCTGGGAAATCCCATGTCTCCTCATTCCCGATCAACCCCGTTAAGCTTCCACCTTCGTGCGATGGCTCCATCACTAAGTCCTTTCACCAGGGCCTCTACCGTGCTAAAACCACGACAGAGCGGCTGACACCTGGGATCCAGTAGCTCGACCAGTTTTTTGTTGTTGTTGTTGTTGTTGCGATAGAGCAGGGTATCAACTGGGCTGTGCGGTGTCTGTGCCCCGTCTAGCCCAGGCTTTATTTACAACATGACAAGCCCAACTGTTTTTTTCTCTCTGAAAAAGACTAGCGCACCTTTTTTTCGTACAATACCCTACACAGGCCGATTTCATTTTTCCCTGCCTTGCTGGGCTGCAAATCTTTCAAGATGACGAGGGATACATTTGGCTTGGCCATAAAAAAAGGAAGTAAATTTTATGAGTAATATGAAATGGGGTGTAAATATATAAAAAACATATCAAATGGGAAATTAGTTTCAGATTGCGAATTTTATTTTATTTTTTGATAGTTCATTGGATTTTAACATAATTTAAATATATTTTTTAATTTGTTTTTATCGGGCTCGAAATTTCGGGATTAAAAATAGTTCAGAAATTTACACCCCAGTTTTTTTATGTTTACCACATGTCCAGCCCAGTTTCTTTTCTTTCTTGAAATGGCTAGCCCAGTTCTATTTTTTTTTTGCAAAATACCCAACCGGGGTCCACTTGCTTTTCTCAGCCCTGCTGGGCTTCAAATCTTTCAAGACGAGGAGGGATGCAATCGGCTTGCCCACAAAATGGCCTATTTCCCAAAAAAAAGAAAATGGCCTACAAGCAATAAGAAATGGGCTATAAATTTTAAAAAACACAGCAAACCGGTAATTAGTTTAAATTTTCGTTTCATCCGGATTTTCAAATTTGAAATTTCATTGGATTTTTCAGTGGTGAAAATATCATTGGATTATAAATTAATAAAATATTAATTTTCTAGTTAGTCTGAATCAGACTCGAAACATCGGGATTAAAAACAGTTCGGAGCCCACCAAAATATGCATAATTTCATAGAAATTTTTAACCGTGGCTAGAATATTGGATGTAATGGTAACAAAAAGAATATGTGCTGCAAAAAATTCTTTAAGAATGAGCAAATGGGCTGTAATTAATTAAAAATAATAGCAAATGTGTTTTATGATGTTTGCCACAGATTTGGAGGCTGTCTTGGGCCTACTAAGTTCACGCGTACGCAAGCCTTTGTAAACTTAGTCAACAAACGATTCTAGCAGCAGTGACTGTTGGATGTTAATCCAACGGCCATGCTACTTCTTCAATCTCTGACCTTCTTGCTCCAGCCGCCCAAACCAGCGCCGGCGGGACCGCCTGCTCCCGCCTCCCGTGGCCGGCTATGCTGCCGCGCAGGCCTCACCGCCCCATCCTACTCCCATCGCTGGCCAGGCCATCCCTCTACTCACCCAGACCTCCTGTTATTCTCTGGTGATGGCAGCCTCACACCGCAGCCAAACCAGTAAACCCTCGTACTCCCCTCCGCGTGCGCAACCACTGCCAAGTCTTCCTCATCTCCGGGTCGTTCCCTTACTAGGCCCCGCCGTTGTGCACCACCTTGGTGCTCTCGGCACGGCGTCGTCAATGCAGTCAATGAACGGCAGCCATCGGAAGAGGACTATATGTGGAGAGGCTCACAGCTGGGTGTCGGCGTAGGACACCTATGGGATCACGTGGGTCCCTTTACGGTTCAGCAAGGGGAAAAGATTTGCACAAAGAGCGGAACCAACGATCAATGCGAGGATCTTTACCCAGGTTCGGGCCGCTGAGCAGCGTAAAACCCAACTCCTGCTGTTGTTTATTGTGGATGTTTGAGCTCAGATGCACGGAGCACTTCTTGGTGAACCGTACACAAGAAGAGCGGCTACACATGCAGCTGGGCTAGAAAGCTTCCTCCCCCCTGTAGCTACGCCTTGGGCCTCCTTTTATATGTCCAAGGGGTCACCAACAGTGGCAAACAGCAGTACAAGAGGTGTAAAGTTACTACAGTGTTTCATGATTATCACCGACATCTTAGGACAAACGTCTTAGGACAAACGCATTTAATGCTCCGTTTAGGTGTCCCTTACTTTCTTGGGGGCGGAAAAAGGGCCCGTCCCATCAGCACCGCTTAACCCCATTTGCGGTCGACGCCGTGACACGCAACCAGGAGGACAAGCCCTAAACGACAGGTTATTCGCTGTGCTAGAGCGGCGGCACTGTGCTTAAGCGGTGGGATCTTGCCGGGTGCGAGATCTTGCCGGGTGCGAGGCTTTGCCGGGCGCAAGGCCTTTCCGGGCCTTCACGAGCATTCCCGGCAAGGATCTTGCCGGGAACCCAGCCTTCGGTCTTCTGTCTTCTGATCATTAGCTTGGACGCCTTCTTGATGTCCTGTATCCATTTCCAGCTGTCCTCCGGTAGGCCTTGCCACTGGTATGGCTACAACCGTCCGTGCACAAGTATGGGGTACTAAAATGACCCAAACTTTAGTACACCGACAGGAGCCCCCGGGCCTAGGCCATACACGGGTGCGAGGCGTTGTTGGGCTAGGCCCAAACAGTGCACGGGCATGCATGGTAGGAGTTAACTGTCATAATCCTCTTATTTGCCGCGCGACCCCCCCATGACGCGCATTAAATGCGGAACGTGGGAGACGTGCGCGGAACGGCCGCAGTAGTGCGCTTGTAAAAGTGCATTCCCATTGATTAGTAAAGAGGCAGCCTCCGCTCCTTCCCCATAAAAAGGAATCCGCAGAGGCGCTGCTCATTTACCTCTCATCTTTTCCAATCTGGAAACCGCCATTGCCTTCTTCCTCGAGCTCGGAACAGAGCCTATCCCATTCATCCGCCACCCCCACGCTCGCATCAGTCTCGGCCACCGCTCCCACAGTCACCATGCCGCCCAAAGCAAGCAAGGGCAAAGCGGCAAAAGCCGTCGACTCAGATGCAGAGGCGGACAAGGCCGATCTGGTGGAGATGCGGAAGAAACACGTCGTCTTCTCCCCAACGCTCGACAGGCACGCCCTGATTGAGCGATACATGTGTATGTGGGGGAAGAAGATGAAGGCTCACCCCGCAACTCGCGTACTCCCAGCTTCCGCCGAGGGCGGCCCAGATAAATTCCCTTTCTTCGCCGCTTACTTTTACTGCGGGCTCTGCCCTCCATTTTCCGATTTCTTCATCAACATCATGTATACATACGGCTTCCGCCTCTTGGATTTCACACCGAATGCCGTGACATGCATGTCGGTCTTCGCTCATCTTTGTGAAAACTTTGCCGGAGTAGTGCCCAGCACAGCCCTCTTCCGCCATTACTTCATTCCCCGTATCAAGATAGGAGACGCCCTTTCTGGTTCTGTCACTTGGATTCCAAGGGCATGGAATAAGGATACATACCCAGGCCGTCTCTACCGCAAGAAGTGGGATGAATGGCGGGACCAGTGGTGCTGGGTTAGGGAGAAAGATCCCCAGCCATTTTGTTCGCTCCGGCAGACGAAGGTGGTTCGCGGCAAGGACTGGAGCGGTCTCAATCCTCAGGATGATAAGCTTGCAATCGCAGTTACCAGGATCCACCGTCTCAAGGTTGCCAGGCTCACAATACAAATGGTTGGCGCCGATTTTCTCCGTCGCCGCATCGCCCCTCTGCATAACAAAGGGAGACCATCTTGGGACTTCAAGAACGTAGCAGATATCATGAGGCTGCGCCCTGGTCTGAACAACAACCTGACAGTCTTCCAGCACACAACCCTCTGCCACAAGCTATTCAGGCCTGACGGGAAATACAACTTGCCGGCTGGCATAATCCCCTTGTGCAACAACTCTACTATGAGCCCAATCATCGCCATGATGCCGGCGTTTAACGCCCACGGCCTTAACGGAACTTGGGCCGAGCCGCCTAAAGAGTGCGTGCAGGAATTCTTCGACAATTTGTCGGAGAGAGCCGTCTGGGAAGAGTCAATCCTCATCCGCCCCACCACTGATGAAGAAGTGGCGTACATCGCCAGCAGGGCGGAAGAAATGAACCTAGCCGCGGAGGCCGGCAACTTTGGCTTCGCGGAAGAGGAAGCCAGTGAAGAAGGAGTGGTGTCGGAGGAGATCCTTGCAGAGCAAGGTGAAGTCGCCGGGGAACAGAGTGGCATGATTGCCGGGGGCTCTACTGTCGAAGACACGGCCGAGGAGCAGTTGTGCGAGGAGCCCCCAGTTCCGGAGAAGAAGAAACGTGTTCTTCGGAAAGCCGTCTCTGGCGTCCCTGCACATCAGCCTCCCTCAAGAGATGAGGTTCCCAGCAAGGAGGCGGCCGGCAAGGCTGCGCAGCGGCAAGAGGCCCAACAGCCACCCGTGCGACGTACGACACGCTCGACCGCGGCAACAACTAGTGTGGCGGGAGCATCCCATACGACGGCACCAGCAGCTGGAGCAGCAGGGTCACATCAACCCATTGCTTCTGCCGCAGCCAAGCGTCCCAGGACCCCTTCTCCACCTCCTTGCTCGGACACCGAAGCGGAGGTCGCCTTCGACATCTCCTCTTTTAGTCCGGATAGAGAAGAGTAAGGGCCCTCGCCATATCCTTCAACTTTTGAATTCATGGTTCTGCTTAACTCATTTGTTTTGCTTTGGCCTGTCCCCGCAGAGATACAGAGATGTTGGCGCAAAGGTTGGCGAAGAGGGCAAAGACTTCTACGGGTGATGAGCCTTCGGCAAGCACCATTGGTGCGCCAGAGACCATCATCATCAGCCCGGAGACCAGCCCTCAACGCAGTCTCCAACCCAGCCCCCAGCGTGAGTCCACTACTCATTTTCCGCTGGCGAGCGTTGGGGAGATTATCTTCGCTATTGACATCACCGGGCTTGTAGGAGAAGGACGGCAACAAGGAGAGCTATTAGTGGCCGTCCCTGAAGTGCCGCCTCCGTCGACCATGCCTCCCAGAGATGAACCTTCGGCAGGGGGTTCCACTGGCGAGCCCATCCGCATTGAAGAGGAGCCGGCAAGCACATGCATTGGCCATCCTACATCGGCAACTAATGTTGCCGGGAAAGGAGAAGCCACCTCTCAACAGCTCAACACAGGTAAGCCGCATGCCTTGGCACTTGTTATTCTTTCTTCATTTCTGTTTTCTGGAACTCCAACTTTGCCCTGATCTTGTTTCCTTTCTTGGCTTTCAGATCTCCCCTTGACGGAACAAATGGATGCTGATGCTGTCATCGAAGAGACCGCCAGGGATGCTGCCGCCGAGGCCGACAAGGTCGCAGCTGTCGAGGCCGCCAAGGTCGCAGAGGAAGAAACCGCCAAGGGATCTGCTGAGGGGGCCGGCGAGGAGGCCGGCGACCACACTGACGGCATTCCTGCCGCAGGAGCGTCTGGCGCTACACCGGTCGCGGAGCCCCCAGCTGCCGGTGAGGCGATCGTCGAGGATCAACCGTCAACATCTGACGTGCCCCCGTCAAGCAGTTACCACAAGGTCGGCGACAACCTGTTCGTCAGCGTACCGGGGACGGCGAACATTGGGGTGCCAGTCGAAGGAGAAACCTTTGATGAAGACGTCGTTGCTGCCGCTAGCAGCAGCAGGCCCAGGGAAGAGCAGCTCCTCCAAGCCATGAGCAATAACTTTCAGAAGCTCCAGGCGCTTTACCGCGCCCGAAAGGAGAAGCTGGACTCTAGGACGGCAGTTATCGAAGCAGCGGAGGCAGATTTCCAGAAGCGCATCGAGGAGACGCAAGTCTGGTATGCCGAGGCTTTCCAAGAGCTGACGGCTGGTCGTGAGCAGCTGAATCAGAGTTGGAACGAGCTCCTCATGAAGCAGTCTGATGTCGAGAAGGCACAGGAGGAGGCTGCGCAGCAGGCCGCTGCAGAGGAAGCTCGCTTGACGGAACACCATGTCGGGCTTGATGCGCATGAAGAAGACCTTGCCGCTCGCGAGGAGGCGCTTGCCGCCAAACTTCACAGCAAGGACGAAGAGATTGAGAAGCTTGTCGCGCGGCGAACACAGGAGCTGGAGCAGAGGCACAAGGAAGCACTCGAAGCTCTGGTCGTAGACCATGCCGGCAGGCTAAAGGAAGCCATCAATGCCGCCGAAGCTGCAGAGGCCGCCAAGAGCGAGCTGGGCGATAAGGTAAAGAGGCTGGAAGCGGATCTTGAGGGCCACGTCAAGGAGATCTCAACGCTCAAAGCCGACAGAGATAAGACTCTCTTTAGCTTGGCGGAGATTCAAGCCACCATGTCCGACAAAATCAAAGAGCTCTCTTCAGCCAATGAATCCATTGCCGATCTGACATTGAAGCTGACAATGCTGGAGGAGTCCCTTGAGAGCAGCAAGGCTCATGAGAGGGCTCTGACCAAGGATCTCCAGGCTGAGAAGAGCCTACTCAACAGCGCTGCCGCCACCTATAATGACTTCGAGAAAGGTGTGACGATCTGGACTGAGCGCCTCGTCGACGTCGCTTTGTAAAACGATTAACTTTATTCAACTGTGCACAGGGTCTGCGCCTGGCTTTGTACAAAGGATCACATGCCTTGCCGGCAAGACTTGTACAAAAGGTGGTTGCCGGGGGGCCCGGCAACCGCGCCTTATGGGTAGAACTTACGAAGGTGTTCGATATTCCAGGAGTTGCTCACTGGAATGCCATCTTCGGTCTCCAGGCGGACTGCGCCAGGCCTGGTGATTCATACTACCCGATAAGGGCCTTCCCACTTCGGCGTCAACTTGTTGGAATTCTTGGGCGACTGAACGCGCCAAAGAACAAGGTCGCCTTCCTCAAGGCTTCGGGCATGAACCTTGCGGCTATGATAGCGGCACAAGGCTTGCTGGTAGCGTGCAGCTCGCACAGCAGCCCGAAGACGATCTTCCTCAAGGAGCGTGGTGTCATCTTGGCGTAGCTGCTCTTGCTCGAGCTCATCATAAGCGAGCACTCGAGGTGACCCGTATATGAGTTCCGTGGGGAGAACTACTTCCGCCCCGTAGACCAGGGAGAAGGGTGTCTGGCCAGCAGCTCGATTTGGTGTCATTCTGATTGACCAAAGAACCGCCGGCAGCTCATCAATCCAGCGTCTTCCGCACTTGTGCAGCTTGTCGAAAGTTCTTGTTTTGAGACCTCGCAGCACTTCAGCATTTGCCCTCTCCGCTTGGCCGTTGCTTCTCGGGTGAGCAACAGAGGTGAAACAGATTCTGCCGCCAAGGTCTTGGACATACTGCATGAAGGTGCGGCTCGTGAACTGCGTGCCATTGTCGGTGATGATCCTGTTTGGCACACCAAAACGGCACACTATTCCCTTGAAGAACTTGACCGCTGACTGTGCTGTCACCTTTCTCACTGCTTCCACCTCCGGCCACTTCGTGAACTTGTCGATGGCAACATACAAGTACTCGAAGCCCTCGGTAGCGCGGGGAAAGGGGCCCAATATGTCGAGCCCCCAGACCGAAAATGGCCAGGAAAGAGGGATTGTCTGAAGAGCTTGAGCTGGCTGATGCAATTGCTTAGAATGGAACTGGCACGCTTCACACTTGGTTACTAGTGCAGTTGCATCCTGGAGAGCAGTGGGCCAGAAGAAACCTTGCCGGAATGCCTTGCCGACAAGAGCTCTCGAGCCTATGTGGGAGCCACATATGCCTCCATGTATCTCTGCCAACAGCTCCAGTCCATCCTCCCGAGGAATGCACTTCAATTTCACACCGTTCGGTCTCTTTCTGTACAGGACGTTGTCCACGAACTGGTACATACTAGACTGACGGGCTACTTTCTCTGCTTCTTCCTGTTCTTCGGGGAGTTCTCCTGTTTGAAGGAACTGGACGATGTGCTGTGCCCATGTCGGAGCCTGTGGCTCGGCAACTAGGACTAAAGGCATATCTTCGGCTGCAGGAGTGCTTGCTTCTGCGGCAAGAACCCGAGGTTCTGCGCGAAGCTGCTGCTCACCGGCAACCGTGTCGTTCCCGGCAACTTCCTTGCCGGTGGCTTCTGGAAGCTCTGCCGGGAAGTACTTACCGGTACTTAACTTCCTGCTTTTGTCTTTCCTCGTCGATGGTGTTACGGATGGCTGAGTCAAGCGGAGCACAAAAGTTCCTGGTTCCACAGGTAACTTGAGGGCAGCACGCTTTGACAGGTCGTCGGCAATGTTGTTCTCCACTCGGGGAACATGCTCTGTTTGCAGACCGTCAAAATGCTCTTCCAACTTTCTCACTTCTTCTACATATGCTTCCATCAACGGGCTCTGATAATCTTTGTTAACTTGCCTGACGACAAGCTGTGAGTCACCTCTGACGATGAACTTCTTAATTCCAAGGTCTGTCGCGATCCTGAGACCGGCAAGCAGTCCTTCATATTTTGCAGTGTTGTTCGTTGATCTCTCCCGGGGAAAGTGCATCTGAATTCCATACTTGAGGTGCTCTCCGGTGGGTGCGACAAGCAGCACGCCAGCACCGGCGCCTTGCAGCGAAAAAGCCCCATCAAAGTACATAATCCATTCTCGATCTGTTTCCTTGCCGGGGACGGTTGTCTCTTGAATTTCTTCGTCTGGCATCGGTGTCCATTCTGTAATGAACTCCGCCAAGGCTCTGCTCTGAATAGTCGAAGTGCTTTCATATTTGAGACCAAAGCTTGACAGTTCCAACGCCCACTCCACAATTCTGCCGGTCGCATCTGCATTTCGTAGAATCCGCTGCAACGGGAAGCGAGAGACGACAGTGATTTCATGTGCCTGGAAGTAGTGGCGCAGCTTCCTCGAGGCCATCAGGAGGCCGAAGAGCAGCTTCTGCATGCCAGAATATCTTGACCTGGCCCCCTGCAACAGGGAGCTGACAAAATAGACTGGGCGCTGCACCATCTTCTTCTTCTGCACTGCTTCATTTGACTGCGCGGATCCTGTCTTGTCAGCACCAGACTCTGCTGGGGATAGTCCTAGCTTGTTGCTTGACGGGCTTACCGCTCTGGCTGCCTCTTCGTCTACTTCTCTCTGCGCCACTAACGCAGCTCTAACCACTTGATTCATTGCCGCTAGATACAGCAGCAACGGCTCTTGTGGCCTAGGCGCGACCAGTGTCGGCGGAGAGGAGAGGTACCTCTTCAAGTCGTGTAGCGCTGCCTCCGCTTCCGGAGTCCATTTTATCGGTCCTGCCTTTTTCAAGATTTTGAAAAAGGGCAGGGCGCGCTCAGCGGATTTGGAGATGAACCTGCTCAGAGCAGCAACGCAGCCGGCAAGCCGACGCACATCTTTGACACGTCTTGGTGCTTCAATCTGCTCAATTGCCTTGATCTTGTCGGGATTTGTTTCGATTCCACGTTGAGACACAAAGAACCTGAGAAGCTTGCCGGATAGAACGCCAAACACACACTTCTCAGGATTGAGCTTCGGATTGATCCTCCGCAGATTTGCAAATGTCTCTTCTAAATCTTGTATGAGTGTTGCCTTGTCCTTGGTTTTAACCACTATGTCATCCATATAGGCTTCCATATTTCTATGTAGCTGGGGCTCAAAACCAATCTGGACTGCTCTTGCAAACGTTGAACCAACACTTTTCAACCCGAAAGGCATGCGTATGAAGCAATATGTGCCACATGGGGTGATAAATGCGGTTTTCTGTTCGTCTTCCTTCGACATGAAAATCTGATGGTAGCCCGAATACGCGTCAAGAAATAACAGCAAATCGCAGCCAGCAGTGGAGTCCACAATCTGGTCGATGCGCGGCAAGGGAAAAGGATCTTTTGGGCAGGCTTTATTGATATCAGTATAGTTGATACATAGCCTCCATTTTCCATTCGCCTTGCGCACTACAACTGGATTGGCCAACCATGTTGGATGGAGGACTCCTCTAACTAGACCTGCTGCTTCAAGCTTCCTGATTTCTTCGGCGATAAACTCTTGCCGCTCCAAGGCTTGCTTCCTAACCTTCTGCTTGACGGGCTGCGCGTGAGGACAGACAGCAAGGTGGTGCTCGATTACCTCCCTGGGAACACCGGGGATATCAGATGGTTGCCATGCAAACACATCGACATTCGCCCGCATGAAGGCAATGAGCGCGCTTTACTATTTGTCATCAAGGGTGGAACTTATGGTGAAAGTTCCTCCCGTACCATCCTCCTTGGCGGGCACCTTCTTAGTTTCTGGTGGAGCTTCCTTGGATTTCTTGCTCTTGCCGGTGGAGCTCTCTGGCACTTCCTCGATGGGAGCGCAGCACTCCGAGGAGGTGCGCTTGCCGGAGCGTGTGTTAGAGGTCTTGCCGGTCTTCTTCTTCCCCCCGGGAGCTTCAGCGGCAGGAGCAAGTGCCTTGGTGGCAGGTGCTGCAACTGCCTCCCGGTAGAGTTGGTCGGTGCAGATAAGCACATCCTTCTTGTCGGAGTTGATAGTGATGACACTCATCGGCCCGGGCACCTTCAGTGTATTATAGGCGTAGTGTGATGCCGCCATAAACTTCGCCAGCGCCGGGCGACCAAGAATCCCAATATAGGGCAATGGAATCTTGGCGACGCTGAAGACGATCTTCTCCGTTCTATAGTTCAACTCACTTCCAAATGTCACTGGCAGGGTGATCTTGCCCTTCGGCTGGCTCCTTCCTGGGTTGATCCCTTGAAACGTGCCCGTCTCCTCGAGATCTTCGTCAGGAATTTGCAATCTCTTGATCACATCAGGCGAGATTAAGTTCAAACCGGCCCCACCGTCAACTAACATCTTTGTCACCTTGAGGTTGCGGATCATTGGTGAAACCAACAATGGCAAACACCCGACCTCAGTTGTGCGATCAGGGTGATCCTCGGCGTAAAAAATGATAGGCGTGTGGGACCACTTCAGTGGCTTCCGGGCATCGACCGATGGCTTTGCTGCATTAATCTTGCGCGCCCACTGTTTGAGTCGGCGGTGAGAGGAATGCAACGAGGCGCCTCCGTCAACGCACATGGCTTCTGTAGCTTTCTGGAACTCGGGCTCGCTGGACTCGTCGCCCTCTTCATCATCATCATCACCCCCCTGTTCCTTGTCGCGGCCTCGAGCAGGCCTCTCCTTTTGTTGCTTGGCCTTACCGCAGCGACCTCCTCGGCCACCGCGCTTCTTGCTGGACCCCCCAGCACCACCCTGGGCCTTCTCCTTGTCTCGCCTTTCATACTCGGCTTTCTGCTTCTCGACAAGCTCGTCAACTTGCCGGCAGTTTTGGAGATCGTGGCCCTTGGTGCGGTGGATCTTGCAGTACTGCTTGGCGGAGCCCTCCGGCTTGTCGGCAGCCGCCAAGGCCTGACATGCGGCACACCCGGCAACCTCCTTGCTGGGGTCATCAGTCTTGGCCTTCTTCGCGGTACCAGGGTTGCCGGATCCCTCGACGGCAAGCACGGCCGTGCCCTTGCGCTTCCTGTTCCTCCGTCGGCCTTTCTTTGCCGGGGTAGCGGCGTCTTCGCTTTCAGATTTGACTCTTGCGCCAGCGTCCTCGCCGGGGAGTCTCCTTCCCTCTTCGGCCCGAGCACATCTGTCTGCCAGAGCGTAGAGCTCGGCGACATCCCTGAACTTGTTCATCGCCAGCTCTTCCCGCATCTTGCGGTTGGGCACATTCTGGTGAAAGGCGCTGATAACAGCGGCAGGATGAACGTCTGGGATGTTGTGCTGTATACGGCTGAATCTCTGTATGTACTTGCGCAAGGTTTCGCCATCTTTCTGGGGAATGAGATGTAAATCACTTTCTTGGCCAGGAGCTTGGTGGCCTCCAGTAAAGGCTCCAACAAACTCATGACACAGATCTTCCCAGGAGGAAATGGAATTCTCCGGCAGGTGCATCAACCACGACCTAACATTGGGCTTAAGCACCAACGGGAAGTAGTTGGCGAGTATCTTGTCGTTTCGAGCCCCGGCAGCCTGCACCGCAATGGTCTAGATGGTCAGGAACTCTGACGGGTGAGTCTTGCCGTCGTATTTCTCTGGCACCTCCGGCTTGAAAAATCGGGAGTTGGGCCACTGGACTCGCCGCAGCTCACGAGTAAAAGCTGGACAACCCACCTCGTAAGGCAAGTTACCAGAATACCCCGGCGTAGGCTCGTCGACAGTGGGTCCCGCGCGCCTGTCGGATTGACGGCGCGCTTCCCGCCGCCGGTAGTTTGAGCATCCTCCTTGTGCCGTTCCCAAAGAACCAGACGTTGATTGCGGCGAACCCGCGGATCAGACGACGCCGTGGAATCGTCATCACGGGCATCGATCCGCCGAGTTAACGACCGATCTTGCCGTAGCGGAGGGGAACGCATCGTAGTCGTACCGCCTCCGGTCTTCTCGCCATCGGCACGCACCGGCCCAGTGGACTGCCGCCGCGAAGGCTCTGCCTGCTGCGGCCTGTCGTCATTAGCAAAGCCGATGAGGCTCTGAATAGTAGATCTCCACTCTTCCATCTTCTCTGCAGCGGGAGGGAAGTCTAGGAGCAGCTGAGCTCGCGCCAACGCTTCTGCTGGTGTAGGCGGCGGCGAAAGATGCAAAGAGCATGAGGTGCTCAGACTCCTAACTGAGTTAGAAGGATCTCCATCACGGCCCTGCGATCGCGCCCTGCTTCCACTGGCATGTTGGCGTGGATCTTGGCCCCGCGCATCTTGAGAGTGATGCACAGGGGTTTTTCCATGGGGATGCCTGGAACCACCAACGTCGCGGCGCTGTACGTCGCGCGCGACCTGAGAAGGCCGTGGCGCATGCGCCGGTGTGGGTATCTTGGAAGGCGCCATCCCGTCCTTGGAGTTCGCTGCGCCACCCGTAGGTAGCATGGCTCCGTCCTTGGACCTGGCACTTGCCTGGCTCGAATCGCCAGAACGTCGCGGAGGCTCAAGACCTCCACCTCCTCCACAAGCGCCCACGCCATCACCCGTCTATGCGGGTACGGGGAGGCTGGACGCAGATGGATCAACCGCCGTAGCGCCCTTCTTTTTGGGAGACATAGCGATGAAAGATGATCAAGAACTGGCGCACTGACCGCTAGATCGGGTTCGCACAACCTTTTCCCCCTACCTGGCGCGCCAAAGATGTCGGACCTATGGGATCGTGTGGGTCCCTTTACGGTTCGGCAAGGGGAAAAGATTTGCACAAAGAGCGGAACCAACGATCAACGCGAGGATCTTTACCCAGGTTCGGGCCGCTGAGCAGCGTAAAACCCTACTTCTGCTGTTATTTATTGTGGATGTTTGAGCTTAGATGCACGGAGCGCTTCTTGGTGAACAGTACACAAGAAGAGCGGCTACACATGCAGCTGGGCTAGAAAGCTTCCTCCCCCCTGTAGCTACACCTTGGGCCTCCTTTTATATGTCCAAGGGGTCACCAACAGTGGCAGACATCAGTACAAGAGGTGTAAAGTTACAACAGTGTTTCATGATTATCACCGACGTCTTAGGACAAACGTCTTAGGACAAACGCATTTAATGCTCCGTTTAGGTGTCCCTTACTTTCTCGGGGGCGGAAAAAGGGCCCGTCCCATCAGCACCGCTTAACCCCATTTGCGGTCGACGCCGTGACACGCAACCAGGAGGACAATCCCTAAACGACAGGCTAGTCGCTGTGCTGGAGCGGCGGCACTGTGGTTAAGCGGTGGGATCTTGCCGGGTGCGAGATCTTGTCGGGTGCAAGGGTTTGCCGGGCGCGAGGCCTTGCCGGGCCTTCGCAAGCCTTCCCGGCAAGGATCTTGCCGGGAACCCAGCCTTCGGTCTTCTGTCTTCTGATCATTAGCTTGGATGGCTTCTTGATGTCCTGTATCCATTTCCAGCTGTTCTCCGGCAGGCCTTGCCACTGGTATGGCTACAACCGTCCGTGCACAAGTATGGGGTACTAAAATGGCCCAAACTTTAGTACACCGACACTGGGACCCACGAGGTCCATGGTCGCACGGAAGAGGACTATACGTGGAGAGGACTGTATGCACAAGAAAAATGATTCCTCCCCCTGCCAGCTGGGACCCAGCTAATTTGGAGGCTGAGTTGTGGGCCTCAAGTTGACGCGTACGCAGGGCTTTGTCAACTTAGTCAATAAACGATTCTAGCAGCAGTGACCATTGGATGTTAATCCAACAGCCGTGCTGCTTCTTCAATCTCTGATCTTCTTGCTCCAGCCGCCCAAACCAGCGCCGGCGGGACTACCTGCTCCTGCCTCCCGTGGCTGGTTGTGGTTCCGCACAGGCCACACTGCCCCACCCTACTCCCACTGCTGGCCAGGCCATCCCTCTACTCACCCACACCTCCTGTTATTCTCCGACGACGGCAACCTCACACCGCAGCCGAACCAGTAAACCCTTATACTTCCCTCCGCGTGGTCAACCACTGCCTTGTCTTCCCTGGCTTCGGGTCGTTCCCTTCCTAGGCCTCGCCGTCGTCCACCGCCTTGCTGCACTCGGTATGGCGATGTCAACGTGGTCAACGAACGACAGCCATCGGAAGAGGACTGTACGTGGAGAGGCTGACAGCTAGGACCCACGAGGTCCATGGTCGCACGCACGGAAGTGCCTCCTTATTACGCACAAAAAAAATGATTCCTCCCCTTGACAGCTGGGACCTACCAGCTATATCTTCGCACACAAGGAAGTGCCTCCTTATCCTCCCTGACAGCTGGGACCCACCCGGTTGAAGCGTACGTTGTGTTGTCTGTCTGGTCGCGAACGTGTATGTACATACTAGTCGATCGGTCTCTCTGCAACGATGAACCGTGGGCATGTAAGGAGCGACACGTGTCGTAGTAGAGTCCCCAACATAGCAGTTCAGGAAGCCCCGTCCAAATCGTGTGCATGTACATACGTACAGCCACATCACAAAAAATATGGCCACGTACGTGCATATATGAGCGGGGTCTCGAACGCGTACTCGCGCATACGTACGGCCAGGGCTCATGTACATGGAGAGAGGTAACGGACGGCAGCAACGGCCTCCTATTCATCGTCAGCCAACCGGCTGGGTCGAAACGGAGGAAACAACGACGTGTTCATCAGGAGCCAAGCGACTGGGTCGGAACGCGTCCTATTCATCAGGAGCCAATTGGCTTGGACGGAACAGCCGAAACGGGGTCCTGTTCATCGACTCGGGGTCTGACATACCGCAAAACTAAGGAAACGGCCTTCTGTTCGACTGCCTACGGTGGAAACAGGGTCCTGTTCATCGGCTGGGGGTTTGGCTTATCGCAAAATAGAGGAAACGGACTTCTCTTCGAGCGCCTACGGTTGAAATGGGGTCATGTTGATCGGTAGGGCTCTGGCATACCGCAAAACGGAGGAAACGGACTTCTGCCCAACTGCCTACGGTTGAAACGGGGTCCTGTTCATCGGGAGGGGTGTGGCGTCCCGTAAAACGGGACTCCACGGGCTACAGTTCATCCATGGTCGACCTCCTCCAGCCTCCACCAGCTACTGTTCATGCATCGTTGACTTCCTCCAGCCTCCACCAGCTACTGTTCATCCAGCCTCCACGGGCTCCTGTTCATCCACCCCCAACCGGCTGGGGTGTGGCGGCCTCCTCAGGGTCCTGTTCATCCAGTGCCAACCACCTTCATACGGCTAGGGTACTATTCATCCACAACCAACCCACCAGCTGGGGTGGGGCGTACGAGCGGGAGGCAACAATGGGAACTGTTCATCCACAGCCAACCAACCGGCTAGGTCAACTCACCACGTCTTGCACAAGGGGTCGATCAATGTGTCTTGACTCGTTCTATGTATCACGTGCGTGGCAGCAACTGCACTGTTCATCGAGAGGCAACCCAACCGGCTATATCTCGCACGTACGGGGGCCCGAGCGGCTTCAATTAGCAGTGAAGGAATCGCTCGGGTTTAGTTAGCAACGAAGGAATCGCTCGGGTTCAGTTAGCAGCAAAGGAATCGCTCGGGTTCAGTTAGCAGCGAAGGGATCGATCGGCTTCAGTATGTAGCTAGTGCGATCGCTCGGGTTCAGTAAGTGAATGCCTCACTCAGGTTCAGTTAGCGAATGCCTCGCACACACGCGCGCGTATGACAGAAACGCGCAAGCCACACTGCATCGCTCGGCCCCGACCACCCACCGTAACCGGGAACTCACCGAAAATTTCCTCGCCCTCACTTCTACCATGATTTTTTACATGATGGACGGCCCCATGAATGTCATGCGAGTACGTCTCCGGCCCGCCCAGGACGAAAAGCCCATTTTCTGTCATAATTTTTTGTCATAGAAGTAGGAGCCCACCACATCTATGATGATACGTGTTTTTGTCACAATTATTGTCATAGAAGTGTCACAACCATGACAGAAAAAGTTTTCATTCGGGCCATAATGTCACAGATGTGTTTTTTTTTGTAGTGGAAGCGATGCCTGAGATTTTCAAGACACCCTGCTTGCTGTTATCTGATGTTGCGGGATGGCGTGCTCACCACTATGCTCACAACTGTCACCATGATACGGAGGCGCACATCATGCCCCTCGACTTCGATCAGACCACCATCATCCAAAACTTCTTGTCAGGTATGTACTGGGTCGGCATGAACTCCCACTGGATGGCTGCCATCGGAGAATACTGGAACAAGTGGGTGCTCGTGAATGTCCACACCTCCCATGAGATTATCCTTCCTCCCTTGGATCATATAGGGATTTTCCATCGGGGCCCACTTCCTGTAGATTACCAAGTCAGCTGGACGGACCTTGTTTTGCTGAAGGTTGTAATCTGCCAAGTGCTCACGGCATCTGGGAATTACACAGACTTCAAGCTAATTGCCTTGTTCGACCGCGGAGTCGCCTATCTTTGCGGCGGTGCCGACTGTAGGTGGACACTACTCCCCTTGAAGAGCTGCATCGATGGTGATCCACAGTTCTGTGATGCTATTGAACACAATGGCATCATCTACGCGATCGACAATGCAGATGGCACCACGTATTGCTGGGACGCCTCGTGTAAGTTGTTTTCGTCTGATTTTGATGATAACGCCATGACATTGTTTGAACTTTTGTGATGATTGGCATATCACTGTTATAGCAGAATTTGAGTAGAACTATGGCAATGTATTAGAGACGCCGTAAATCAGGAAATAAAATAGGGAGATTTGGAAGTCCAAATGGTAATCTCTATATTTGGAAGTAGTTAAATCATGTGATTGTGACCATGTCTATACAGCCAATTTGTACCCTTGAATAATCAAACGGTTAGGAAGATATGGATATTCTCCTAACTTTATAGTAATCTTTATACTACTAAATATGAGTGTGTATCAATAGCCATGTTAGTTTCCTCATTTTCATGATTTAGAAACATGCATGACACCGTTGGTTTCATCTAACCATACATTAGTAGGGAAGTAAAAGTGCATATGGAAAACTCTATACTTGGAAGTAGTGAAATCCTGTCATGCTTACCATGCCTACATGCCTATATTCGCCCTTCAGCAATCAATGGCTATAATATTATCCTCACAAAAAATTTGCACACTGAACATGAGTATATAACAATGCATGGTGTGTTAGTTTCCTCTGAAGAATTTATTTGTGAGAACAGAACATGACTACATAACATGCATGGCTATATTAGTTTCCTCTGAAGAATTGACTGCGAGATAACATGAGTATAACCATAACCATGCATGGTACTACTATATTTTCGACCCCTGTATACATTTCCCTCTATTTTCCTCTCAGTTCCAACAGGGACAGATCAATGCTGTTTCTAACATTATCCTACTCATACTTTGAACAATGTTGATCTTACATTAACAATGTCTGTCCTTTTTGTCTCCTTTTTGATATGTTGCAGTGTCCATACAGCTCCTGCCCTTTGTAATCACACCACCTTTGCCGAAAATAGGGAAGCACAAATGGTTCCTCGCTCGATCAGACGACAGCGAAAGATTGATGATCATTCGCACGCATCAGCCGGCAAGTTTATATTGCAAAAACCCCACTGTGTACAAGCAACGTGAAATACGTGAGTATCCGGAGAATGGCTGCTACGTCTATGAGAAGGGTACCAGCTTGTTGGGGCCTTCGGGATTTTTGAGTTGGAGGCGGGTAAACAGCCATGGTTCACACTCTCTGTTTCTCAGACTCAACTATCCGTTTAACCAGGAGATCACCTTCAAGGATCCTGATGGCAGAGAGGCTCTGTTTGCTACGGAAAACTGTGTGTACACATTGAACCGGTCTACGGGATCAGCCGCCCCTGATTGTCAATGTTATAGCATGCTGCCAAAAGAAGGTGAGAATGAGAAAGGCATCTGTATTAACTTTGATCCTTGGATGTCTCAACTCCGAAAGGTAGTGATGTGGTTCAAGCCTTGAGGTTGGTAGGTAATGGGGCTGTTGCGTCGAAAGGGTGGAGTCCTGGTGTATACAAATCACTGGTGGTTGAAGGGGAGCTGCAAATTATTATGGCACTGGATCATCCCTCTTCGAATTACTTGCTGTCTTAGCTGCTTGTTCTGGATGGGTGATGTTCTCTTTTGTTATGCAGACTCCTTGTAATTTGGGCATCCTTGTCTATGTCACTCTTACTATGTACTAGTTTGCTCTATTTTGAACTTTGTGATTTGTGTCTGGATCACGAGAGTTTGAGCGCTTTAGATGGGTGTGTTTTGGTGGTTTAGCAAGACTTGTGAACTTTCATGTCTCGCTCTTTATGTCAGTAGTAGACGCTAGTCAGTGTTTGCATGTTGTATATATCATTGTTTCGAACTGTTTTTTGTTTCAAACTGCTGATGTGCTAAATGGGGGCATCAGCATTCTCAAGTGTTCAGTGTATATCCTTTTTTCAAGTTATAATTTGAGCTCAGTGACTTTTCGATGATGTACACTTGTTTGGGCCATGTGAGATGTCGTTGAATATGGGCCGAGTAGTAACGCAATGCCAAACAGGCCAATTATGAACTCTGATGCTGGGCGCTAAAAAAAAGAAATATTAGTTCGACATCTGGGCGCCACTGGTGTTTTCGTGTGCTTGTGCGGCAAGAGCGTACTGTCGCACGTTCGAAATTCATGCTACCTTTTCATCTCGAATCCCCCGCCCCTCCCCCACCTATGGAATCTTGATTCCTACTCCAGTTCCCCAAATCCGCCTCCTCTACTCCCTGTACTCAAGCGCACTATCATGTCGCCGGTCAACGCGGATCTCCCAGCCAGAGATCCTGAGGTCCGTCCTGCCTTCGGGCACTGCGTGTTGTTGCTCAACAGTGGCATGGCGGCGCTTGACGACCAGTTTGCCGGCAAAGTGCTGATGGTAACCATCAACGGCGACCGGCCTCCCATCTCGCCGGACGACCTGGTAAAGCTCTTGGCATTACGCATGACATCCAAATAAGTGACCTGCTCTTCGAAGTCTGTCTGCCATCGGCTGATTTTTTCATCAGGTTCCGGACAACTTTCGACTACAGTCGCGTGTTCGAATCTTCCCGGCGTTTATTCTGCAATGGCGCGGTGATGAGCTTCGATTAGTGGCACCCAAGATGGGGCTCGGTGCCCTCTGAGCTTGAGTTTTTAACAAAGCTTACCTTCCATGGCATGCCTCGACGGGCTTGGAACAACGAGTCCATGAATGAGCTTATCAACGACCTAGGAGGTGAGCTCTTAAGTATGTTTGTTCCTCCAGACAGCTGGGCTCTGACGGTTATGGCATGGATGAAGAAGCCGTCCACCATACCGAAGGTGATTGGTGTTGAGATACCGGTGCAGCAACTGGGGTTGTACTATTCGTCGCCATCAAGGCCGCCGCGGACCACGCTAGGTATGTACCTGTATCGAGTCTTCGTGCATGCCGAAGAAGTGGCCAATCCATCAATCAAGTCCTACCGCCATGGCTGGTGGTGGGGTTCATCAACGACGTCCATTACAAGAGTCAACGTCAGACTTTCCCCGTGTTGCTTGGAACGATGGATGGCACATGGCCTACTCCATCACGCGGCGGAGGCCACTGCTTCTTTGGGAGAAGAGGTCGGGCTGGCTGCCTGGATGTGCTCTAATTTGAGGTAACAACTGAATCTTCTCAGATACTACTTATATCCGAGCTATAGGTGTGAAGCTCTGATGTGCCAATACATTTGATTATGACATCTTCTATTTTTGTACATGATTTTTTTTTCGGAATGGGTGTACGTCAACTTAATGTGCTAGCAGAACTTATTGTGTTTGTCTGTCTATTTCCTTTGCATGGCATTCAAGATATTTCCACGTCATTGATCAAGACGATGAACGGTGACATACGAGTTAGTTGGTTTCAAGATAGCCCTACCCGTAGCGATCCACTACTTCCACCCCTATTGTGCGGCCCGTGTGAAATTTTTGTATGCAAGCTCAATGTGCTATGATGCTGTATATGATTGTGTCAACTATATAAGCTTGTACCGAGCATCAGCAATGCATATGGCTGAAAGATGTATGCACGAGCATCGACCGATCGGTTTCTCTCTCTCTCTCACTAACAAGTGGGACCCGCTGCATTATTTCTTCCCTTGTGACAACTTTTAATTAGGTTTCACTGGACTCTACATTTTTTCTTAACTTAAAATTTGAGTTCAGTTACTTTAAAAAAATGTACACAATCCTTGTTTAGGCCATTTCAGGTGTCGTTGAATGTGGGAGTACCTACGTAAAGTTGTACTATACTACACAGGCTTTGTTCAGTCAACATCAGCAATGCAACTGGGCCGAAAGACACGTGCCAGCCCAGGTGTTCTTTTGAACCAAAATAAGCGTAGCCCAGCCTATGATTTTTTATAAAAAAAAATGCACAACTTAGTTCTATTTTTATACAAGAATGCCAAGCCCAACTTAAAGTTTTTCAATAAAATTACTAGCTCAAAATTAATTTTTTATAGGAAATGCTCTGTCCAGACCAACATGTTTTTTCACCCATCCCAGAAAGTGGGTCTATTTCTAGTAAAATCAAATGGGTTGTAAACTAGTAGATATAATAAATGGGCTGCATGTTCGCAATATTATTTTTTCACCCATCCCAGTAAATAGGTGTATTCGAACAAATAATCAAATGGGTTGTAAATTGTCAGAAATAGTAAATAGGCTATTATTTTTTTCACCCAGCCCAGTATATCGATGTATTGGATAACAAAATCAAATGGGCTGTAAAAACTCAACAAATGGGCTGCATGTCCGCAAGAGCTTTCAAAGCTGACTTTGTTGGCCCATGCCGAGGAGTTCTCAAAAAAAATGTTGGCCCATGAGGACGAAGCCTGCGCAAGGCGTTGTCCATTTAGTCAACAAAACGATTTAATGGTCAAAAAGAAAAGTCAACAAACTATTCTAACAATTGTAGCCGTTGGATTGACATCCGATGGCCATCCTGCTTCTTCAATCTCTGATCTTGTTGCTCTAGCCGCGAAAAGCCCAAAACCATCGCTGGCGGGAGCGCCTGCTTCTGCCTCCTATGGCCGGCTATGCTGCCGCACAGGCCTCGCCGCCCAACCCTACTCCCACCGGTGGCCAGGTCATACCTGTACTCACCCACACCTTCTGTTATTCTCCGGTGATGGTAGCCTCACACAGCAACCGATCCTGTCAACCCTCATACTCCCCTTCCCGTGGGCATCCACAGCCGAGTTTTCACCGGCTCCGGGTCGTTCCCACCCTCAGCCTAGCCGTCGACACCACCTTGGTGCTCTCGGCACGATGTCATCAACGCGGTCAACAAACGACAGCCATCGGAAGAGGACTGTACATGGAGAGGTGGACAGCTAGGACCCACGAGGTCCATGGTCGCACGCCACGAAGTGCCTCCTTATCACGCGCAAGAAAAATAATTCCTCCTCCTGATAGCTTGGACCCACCAGCTACATCTTCGCACGCAAGGAAGTGCCTCCTTATTACACGCAAAAAAATGACACGTCCCCTGACATCCGGGACCCACAAGCTACATCTTCGCACGCAAGGAAGTACCTCCTTATTACGCGAAAAATAAATGATTCCTCCCCCTGACAGTTGGGACCCACCAGCTATAGCTTCGCATGGAAGGAAGTGCCTCCTTATTACGTGAAAAAAAGATTCCTCCCCATGACAACTGGGACCCACCAGATTTGGATCCTGACTTGTAGACCGACTAAGTTGACTCATACGCAGGGCTTTGTCAACTTAGTCAACAAATGATTGTAGCAGCAGTGACCGCCAGCTCCTGCCTCCCGTGGCCGGCTGTGCTGCTTCTTCAACGTCTCTGATCTTCTTGCTCCAGCCGCCCAAACTAGCGCCGGCGGGACCACCTACTCCTGCCTCCCATGGCTGGCTATGCTGCCGCACAGGCCTCACCGCCCCACCCTACTCCCACCACTGGCCAGGCCTTCCCTCTACTCACCCACATCCCCTGTTATTCTCCGGCGATGGCAGCCTCACACCGCAACATAACCAGTCAACCCTCGTACTACCATCCGCGTGGGCATCCACTTCCGTGTCTTCCCCGGCTGCGCATCATTCCCTTCCTAGGCCTCGCCGTCGTCCACCGCCTTGGTGCTCTCGGCACGGCATAGTCAATGTGGTCAATGAACGGCAGCCATTGGAAGAGGACTGTACGCGGTGAGGCTGTCAGCTGGACCCACAGCTACATCTTCGCACGCAAGGAAGTGCCTCCTTATTACACGCAAAAAAATTATTCCCCCCCTTATAGCTGGGACCCACCTGTTGTATCTTCGTATGCAAGGAAGTGCCTCCTTATCCTCCCTGATAGCTAGGACCCACCCCGTCGAAGTGTATGTAGCGTTGTCTGTCTGGTCGCGAACTTTTACATACATACAGGTTGATCGGTCTCTCTGCAACGATGAACTGTGGGCGTGTAAGGAGTGGCACGTGTCGTAGTAGAGCCACCGATGTAGCAGTTCAGGCAGCCCCATTTAAATCATGTACACGTACGTACAGCCACACGGCAAAAAATACGATGACGTGCGTACATACGGGCGGGGTCTCGAACACGTACTCACGCATACGTACGGCCAGAGCCATGCAAACGTACGGCTGCACTGGACGACAGCAACGGCCTCCTGTTCATCGGCATCCAACCAGCTGGGTCAAAATGGAGAAACAGCGTCGTGTTCATCGAGAGGAAACCGACTGGGTCAGAATGCGTCTTGTTCATCGGGAGCCAACCGGCTTGGACGGAACAGCCGAAACGGGGTCTTGTTCACTAGCTGGGGCTCTGGCGTACCGCAAAATGGAGGTAACGGACTTCTGTTCCACCGCCCATGGTCGAAATAGGGTCCTGTTCACTGGCTGGGGGTCTGGCGTACCGCAAAACGGAGGAAACGGACTTCTCTCCCATCGCCTAAGGTCAAAACGGGATCCTGTTCATCGGGAGGGCTATGGCGTACCGCAAAATGGAGGAAACGGACTTCTCCCCAATAGCCTACGGTCGAAATGAGGTCCTGTTCATCGGGAGGGGTGTGGCGTACCGCAAAACGGGACTCCATGGGCTACTGTTCATCCACCGTCGACTTCCTCCAGCCTCCATCAGCTACTGTTCATCCAGCCTCCACGGGGTCCTGTTCATCCACCCCCAACCGGCTAGGATATGGCGTACCGCGGCACGGCCTCCTTGGGGTCCTGTTCATCCAGCGCTAACCGCCTACTACCACGGGGTCCTGTTCATCCAACCTGTTGGAAATATGCCCTAGAGGCAATAATAATTTGGTTATTATTATATTTCCTTGTTCATGATAATCGTTTATTATCCATGCTATAATTGTATTGATTGGAAACTCAAATACATGTGTGGGTACATAGACAACACTGTGTCCCTAGTAAGCCTCTAGTTGACTAGCTCGTTGATCAAAGATGGTTAAGGTTTCCTAGCCATTGACATGAGATGTCATTTGATAACGGGATCACATCATTAGGAGAATGATGTGATGGACAAGACCCAAACTAAGAACGTAGCATTTGATCGTGTCAGTTTATTGCTATTGTTTTCTGCATGTCAAGTATCTGTTTCTTTGACCATGAGATCATGCAACTCACTGACATCGGAAGAGTACCTTGTGTGTATCAAACGTCGCAACGTAACTGGGTGACTATAAAGGTGCTCTACAGGTATCTCCGAGGGTGTCTGTTGGGTTGGCATGGATCAAGACTGGGATTTGTTACTCCGTGTGACGGAGAGGTATCTCAGGGCCCACTCGGTAATACAACATCACATTGAGCCTTGCAAGCAAAGTGACTAAAGAGTTAGCCACAGGATCTTGTATTACGGAACGAGTAAAGAGACTTGCCGTTAACGAGATTGAACTAGGTATAGTGATACCGACGATCAAATCTCGGGCAAGTAACATACCGAAGAACAAAGGGAACAGCATACGGGATTAACTGAATCCTTGACATAGAGGTTCGACCGATAAAGATCTTCGTAGAATATGTAGGAGCCAATATGGGCATCCAGGTCCCGCTATTGGTTATTGACCGTAGAGGTGTCTCGGTCATGTCTACATAGTTCTCGAACCCGCAGGGTCTACACACTTAACGTTTGGTGACGATTAGTATAATTGAGTTATTATGTTGGTGACCGAAGGTTGTTCGGAGTCCCGGATAAGATCCCGGACATGACGAGGATCTCCGGAATAGTCCGGAGGTAAAGATTGATATATGTGATAATAGTGTTTTGATCTCCGGAAGAGTTCCGGAATTCACCGGAAGGGGTTCCGGATGTTTACCGAAGTGTTCGGGTACAGCAACACTTTATATGGGCCAAAGGGATAAAGCCCACGAGGTATTGGAAAGTGCAAAAAGTAGTTTTGCTGCCGCGTAAGCGGTACTACCGCTTGGTGAAGCGGTACTACCGCCCGAGCGGTACTACCGCTTGTGTGAAGCGGTACTACCGCCCAAGCGGTACTACCGCTTGTGAGCGGTACTACCACTTGTGCGCGGCTGTGCACGGTTCGGCAGGGATCCGAGTTGGACTCTTTCCATGCGGGCCAAACCGACCTTGTGCGGGCAAAACCGACCTGGAGGAGGCTTTTACTCCAAGTTTAGACCCCAAGGCTCAACATATAAATAGAGGGGCAGGGCTAGCACACGGGACACATCAAGATTTCCCCAAAGCCGTGTGCGGCAACCCTAACCCTCTAGTTCCTCCGTCATAATCTCCGTAGTGCTTGGCAAAGCCCTGCAGAGATTGTTCCTCACCACCATCACCACGCCGTCGTGCTGCTGGAACTCAACCACTACTTCACCATCGCTCGCTGGATCGAGGAGGTGAAGGCGTCATCAAGCCGTACGTGTGTTGAACGCGGAGGTGCCGTCCGTTCGGCGCTAGTTCGTGATCGGATCGAGGGACGACTCGCGATTTGGATCGCGGAGACGTTCGACTACATCAACCGCGTTTCTTAAACGCTTCCGCTTAGCGATCTACAAGGGTATGTAGATTCACTCTCCCTCTCGTAGATGCTCATCACCATGGATAGATCTTGTGTGTGCGTAGGAAAATTTTTGTTTCCCATGCAACGTTCCCCAACAGTGGCATCATGAGCTAGGTCTATGCGTAGATGAGATCTCGAGTAGAACACAAACAAGTTGTGGGCGTGGGTGTATACATATTGCTTGCCGTTACTAGTTGATATTTGATTCGGCGGTACTGTGAGATGAAGCGGCCCGGACCGACATTACGCGTACACTTACGCGAGACAGGTTCCTTCAACTAACATGTAACTTCGTTGCATAAAGATGGCTAGCGGGTGTCTGTCTCTCTCACTTTAGTTGAATCGATTTCAATGAAGAGGGTTCTTTTAGAAGATCAAAAAGCAATCACTACACCACGTTGTGGTTTTGCGTAGGTAAGAACGGTTCTTGCAAACCCGTAGCAGCCACGTAAAATTTGCAACAACAATTAGAGGACGTCTAACTTGTTTTTGCAGGGTATGTTGTGATGTGATATGGCCAATTACATGATGAGATATATGTGATGTATGAGATGATCATGTGTTGTATAGAATATCACGACTTGCATGAAGATGAGTACGGCAACTGGCAGGAGCCATAGAGTTGTCTTTAATTATTGTATGACCTGCGTGTCAATCATTAAGCGCTATGTAATGCTTTACTTTATCGCTAAACGTTAGCAATAGTCATGGAAGCAACAGTCGGCGCGACAACCTTATGGCGACACGTTGATGGAGATCAAGATGATGGAGATCATGGTGTCATGCCGGTGACGATGGAGATCATGCCGGTGCTTTGGAGATGGAGATCAAAAGCACAAGTTCATGGCCATATCATGTCACTTATGATTTGCATGTGATGTTAATCCTTTTATGCATCTTATTTTGCTTAGGACGACGGTAGCATTATAAGGTGATCCCTCACTTAAATTTCAAGATAAATTGTGTTCTCCCCGAGTGTGCACCGTTGCGAAAGTTCGTCGTTTCGAGACACGCCGTGATGATCGGGTGTGATAGACTCCACGTTCACATACAACGGGTGCAAGCCATGTTGCACACGCGGAACACTCGGGTTAAACTTGACGAGCCTAGCATGTACAGACATGGCCTCGGAACACAAGAGACCGAAAGGTCGAACATGAGTCATATAGTAGATATGATCAACATGAAGATGTTCACCATTGAAACCACCTCAACTCACGTGATGATCGGACTTGAGTTGGTGGATTTGGATCATGTTACACTCGAATGACCGGAGGGATGTCAATTTGAGTGGGAGTTTTTTAAATATGATTAACTAAACTCATTATCTAGAACAATAGTCTAAGTTGTCTTTGCTATATTTATGTTGTAGATCATGGCTCGCGCAGTAGCACCCCTGAATTTTAATGCGTTCCTAGAGAAAGCTAAGTTGAAAGATGATGGAAGTAACTTTGTGGACTGGGCCCGTAATCTAAGGATTATCCTTACGGCTTCCCAGAAGGCTTATGTCCTTGATGCACCGCTTGGTGATCCACCCGCTCCAGTTGAGTCTCTAGACGTTGTGAACGCCTGGCAGGCTCATTCTGATGATTACTCAATAGTTCAATGTGCAATGTTGTATGGCTTAGAACCGGGACTTCAAAGACGTTTTGAACGTCATGGAGCATATGAGATGTTCCAGGAGTTGAAGTTTATCTTTCAGAAGAATGCCCGGATCGAGAGATATGAGATCTCCGATAAGTTCTATGCTTGCAAGATGGAGGAGAACGGGTCTATCAGTGATCACGTGCTCAGAATGTCTGGGTACTCCACCCGTCTGGCTGAGTTAGGGATGCCCCTTCCGCCAGAGGCTATCACTGACAGAGTTCTTCAATCATTGCCACCTAGCTACAAGAGCTTCGTGTTGAACTATAACATGCACGGGATGAACAAGTCAGTCGCCGAGCTGTTTGCGATGCTGAAAGTCGCTGAGTCTGAAATTCAGAAGGAGCATCAAGTGTTGATGGTCAATAAAACCACTAGTTTCAAGAAAAATGGCAAGGGTAAGAAGGGTAACTCTAAGAAGAGTGGCAAAGCAGTTGCTCCTCTCGTGAAGAAACCCAAGGCTGGACCCAAACCAGAAACTGTGTGTTTTCATTGCAAGGGAACTGGACACTGGAGGCGGAACTGCCCCAAGTATTTGGCTGACAAGAAGGCGGCCAACAACAAACAAGGTATATATGATATACATGTTATTGATGTGTACCTTACCAACTCTCGTTGTAGTGCCTGGGTATTTGATACCGGTGCGGTTGCTCATATTTGCAACTCAAAACAGGAACTGCGAAATAGACGGAGGCTGGCAAAGGACGAAGTGACGATGCGCGTGGGAAATGGTTCCAAGGTTGATGTGATCGCCGTCGGCACGCTCGCTCTTCGATTACCGTCGGGATTAGTGATGAACCTAAATAAGTGTTATTTGGTGCCTGCGTTAAGCATGAACATTATATCTGGATCTTGTTTATTGCGAGACGGTTACTCATTTAAATCAGAGAATAATGGTTGTTCTATTTATATGAGTAATATCTTTTATGGTCATGCACCCAATGTGAGGGGTTTATTCTTATTGAATCTCGATAGTAATGATACACATGTTCATAACATTGATGCCAAAAGAAGTAGAATTGATAATGATAATACCACTTTCTTGTGGCACTGCCGTTTAGGTCATATTGGCGTTAAACGCATGAGGAAGCTCCATGCTGATGGACTTTTGGAGTCACTTGATTTTGAATCACTTGACACATGTGAGCCATGCCTCATGGGCAAGATGACTAAAATGCCGTTCTCTGGAATAATGGAACGGGCAAGTGACTTATTGGAAATCATACATACTGATGTGTGCGGTCCGATGAGCATTGAGGCGCGCGGTGGTTATCGTTACTTTCTCACCTTCACTGATGACTTAAGTAGATATGGGTATATTTACTTAATGAAACACAAGTCTGAAACATTTGAAAAGTTCAAACAATTTCAGAGTGAAGTTGAGAATCATCGTAACAAGAAGATTAAATTCCTACGATCTGATCGAGGAGGAGAATATCTGAGTTATGAGTTTGGCAGTCACTTAAGACAATGTGGAATTGTTTCACAACTAACACCGCCTGGAACACCACAGCGTAATGGTGTGTCCGAACGTCGTAATCGAACCTTATTAGATATGGTACGATCTATGATGTCTCTTGCCGATTTGCCACTATCGTTTTGGGGTTATGCATTAGAGACAGCTGCATTCACTTTAAATAGGGCACCATCGAAATCCGTTGAGACGACGCCATATGAACTTTGGTTTGGCAAGAAGCCAAAGCTGTCGTTTCTTAAAGTTTGGGGATGTGATGCTTATGTCAAAAAGCTTCAGCCTGAAAAGCTGGAACCCAAAGCGGAGAAATGCGTCTTCATAGGATACCCAAAAGAGACAGTTGGGTATACCTTCTACCTCAGATCCGAAGGCAAAGTGTTTGTCGCTAAAAACGGAACATTTCTTGAGAAAGAGTTTCTCTCGAAAGAATTGAGTGGGAGGAAGATAGAACTTGATGAGGTTGTTGAACCTTTACTTCAACCTAAGAGTAGCGCAGCGCAGAAAGTTGTTTCTGTGGAGCCTACATTAGCTGAAGAGGAAGTTAATGATGATGATCATGAAGCTTTGGATCAAGTTGCTATCGAACCTCGTAGGTCGACAAGGACGCATACTGCTCCTGAGTGGTACGGCAACCCTGTCTTAGAAGTCATGTTGTTAGACAACGATGAACCTACGATCTATGGAGAAGCGATGATGGGCCCGGATTCCGAGAAGTGGTTAGAGGCCATGAAATCCGAGATGGGATCCATGTATGAAAACAAAGTATGGACTTTGGAAGTATTACCTGAAGGGCGTAAGGCCATTCAGAACAAATGGATCTTTAAGAGGAAGACGGACGCGGACGGTAATGTCACCGTCTATAAAGCTCGACTTGTGGCAAAGGGTTTTTCACAAGTTCAAGGAGTTGACTACGATGAGACCTTCTCACCCGTAGCGATGCTTAAGTCCGTCAGAATCATGTTAGCAATAGCTGCCTTTTTCGATTATGAAATTTGGCAGATGGATGTCAAAACAGCGTTCCTTAACGGTTACCTTAAGGAAGAATTGTATATGATGCAACCAGAAGGTTTTGTCGATCCAGAGAATGCTGACAAAGTTTGCAAACTCCAGCGATCCATTTATGGACTGGTGCAAGCATCTCGGAGTTGGAATCTTCGTTTTGATGAGGTGATCAAAGCGTTCGAGTTTATACAAGTTTACGGAGAAGCTTGTATTTACAAGAAAGTGAGTGGGAGCTCTATAGCGTTTCTAATATTATATGTGGATGACATATTGCTGATTGGAAACAATATAGAAATGCTGGAAAGCGTAAAGGAATATTTGAACAAGAGTTTTTCAATGAAGGACCTAGGAGAAGCTGCTTTCATATTAGGCATCAAGATCTATAGAGATAGATCGAGACGCTTAATAGGACTTTCACAAAGCACATACCTTGACAAAGTTTTTGAAGAAGTTCAAAATGGATCAGTCCAAGAAGGGGTTCTTGCCTGTATTGCAAGGTGTGAAGTTGAGTAAGACTCAATGCCCAGTGACTCCAGAAGATAGAGAAAAAATGAGTGTCATCCCCTATACTTCGGCCATAGGCTCTATCATGTATGCAATGCTGTGCACAAGACCCGATGTCAGCCTTGCCATAAGTATGGTCGGAAGGTTTCAAGGTGATCCAGGAATGGAACACTGGACGGCGGTCAAGAATATCCTGAAGTACCTGAAAAGGACTAAGGACATGTTTCTCGTTTATGGAGGTGATCAAGAGCTCGTCGTAAAGGGTTACGTCGATGCAAGCTTTGACACTGATCCGGATGACTCTAAGTCGCAAACCGGATACGTATTTATTCTTAATGGGGGTGCGGTTAGCTGGTGCAGTTCCAAGCAAAGCGTGGTAGCTGATTCTACATGCGAAGCGGAGTACATCGCTGCCTCGGAGGCGGCGAAGGAAGGTGTCTGGATGAAGGAGTTCATGACAGATCTTGGAGTAGTGCCTAGTGCACTTAACCCAATGACTCTGTTTTGTGATAATACTGGTGCCATTGCTCTAGCCAAGGAACCAAGATTTCACAAGAGGACCAGACACATAAAGCGACGTTTCAATTCCATCCGCGATTACATCAAGGAGGACGACATAAATATTTGCAAAGTACACACGGATCTAAATGTTGCAGATCCGATGACTAAACCTCTTCCAAGGGCTAAACATGAACAACACCAGAACTGCATGGGTGCTCGATTCATTACAATGTAAATCACATAGTGATGTGAACTAGATTTATTGACTCTAGTGCAAGTGGGAGACTGTTGGAAATATGCCCTAGAGGCAATAATAAATTGGTTATTATTATATTTCCTTGTTCATGATAATCGTTTATTATCCATGCTATAATTGTATTGATTGGAAACTCAAATACATGTGTGGGTACATAGACAACACTGTGTCCCTAGTAAGCCTCTAGTTGACTAGCTCGTTGATCAAAGATGGTTAAGGTTTCCTAGCCATTGACATGAGATGTCATTTGATAACGGGATCACATCATTAGGAGAATGATTTGATGGACAAGACCCAAACTAAGAACGTAGCATTTGATCGTGTCAGTTTATTGCTATTGTTTTCTGCATGTCAAGTATCTGTTTCTTTGACCATGAGATCATGCAACTCACTGACATCGGAAGAGTACCTTGTGTGTATCAAACGTCGCAACGTAACTGGGTGACTATAAAGGTGCTCTACAGGTATCTCCGAGGGTGTCTGTTGGGTTGGCATGGATCAAGACTGGGATTTGTTACTCCGTGTGACGGAGAGGTATCTCAGGGCCCACTCGGTAATACAACATCACATTGAGCCTTGCAAGCAAAGTGACTAAAGAGTTAGCCACAGGATCTTGTATTACGGAACGAGTAAAGAGACTTGCCGTTAACGAGATTGAACTAGGTATAGTGATACCGACGATCAAATCTCGGGCAAGTAACATACCGAAGAACAAAGGGAACAGCATACGGGATTAACTGAATCCTTGACATAGAGGTTCGACCGATAAAGATCTTCGTAGAATATGTAGGAGCCAATATGGGCATCCAGGTCCCGCTATTGGTTATTGACCGTAGAGGTGTCTCGGTCATGTCTACATAGTTCTCGAACCCGCAGGGTCTACACACTTAACGTTTGGTGACGATTAGTATAATTGAGTTATTATGTTGGTGACCGAAGGTTGTTCGGAGTCCCGGATAAGATCCCGGACATGACGAGGATCTCCGGAATAGTCCGGAGGTAAAGATTGATATATGTGATAATAGTGTTTTGATCTCCGGAAGAGTTCCGGAATTCACCGGAAGGGGTTCCGGATGTTTACCGAAGTGTTCGGGTACAGCAACACTTTATATGGGCCAAAGGGATAAAGCCCACGAGGTATTGGAAAGTGCAAAAAGTAGTTTTGCTGCCGCGTAAGCGGTACTACCGCTTGGTGAAGCGGTACTACCGCCCGAGCGGTACTACCGCTTGTGTGAAGCGGTACTACCGCCCAAGCGGTACTACCGCTTGTGAGCGGTACTACCGCTTGTGCGCGGCTGTGCACGGTTCGGCAGGGATCCGAGTTGGACTCTTTCCATGCGGGCCAAACCGACCTTGTGCGGGCAAAACCGACCTGGAGGAGGCATTTACTCCAAGTTTAGACCCCAAGGCTCAACATATAAATAGAGGGGCAGGGCTAGCACACGGGACACATCAAGATTTCCCCAAAGCCGTGTGCGGCAACCCTAACCCTCTAGTTCCTCCGTCATAATCTCCGTAGTGCTTGGCGAAGCCCTGCAGAGATTGTTCCTCACCACCATCACCACGCCGTCGTGCTGCTGGAACTCAACCACTACTTCACCATCGCTCGCTGGATCGAGGAGGTGAAGGCGTCATCAAGCCGTACGTGTGTTGAACGCGGAGGTGCCGTCCGTTCGGCGCTAGTTCGTGATCGGATCGAGGGACGACTCGCGATTTGGATCGCGGAGACGTTCGACTACATCAACCGCGTTTCTTAAACGCTTCCGCTTAGCGATCTACAAGGGTATGTAGATTCACTCTCCCTCTCGTAGATGCTCATCACCATGGATAGATCTTGTGTGTGCGTAGGAAAATTTTTGTTTCCCATGCAACGTTCCCCAACACAACCCCCACCGGCTGGGTTGTGGCGTACGAGTGGGCGGTAGCAACGGGAACTGTTCATCCACAGCCAACCAACCGGCTCAATCGATGCGTCTCGACTAGTGTCTACGTGTATCACACGCGCGGCAGCAATGGGCAATGTTCATAGAGAGGCAACCTATCCGGCTACGTCTCACACACAGGGGCTCGATGCAACTCATCGATCGATCGGCTTCAGTAAGTAGCATGCTGCAGGGATAGATCGCTCGGGTTCAGTTAGCAGCAGCAGCAGTGAAGGAATCAGTCGGGTTCAGTTAGCAGCAAAGGAATCACTCGTGTTCAGTTAGCAGCGAAGGGATTGATCGATCGGCTTCAGTACGTAGTGGGATCGATCGCTCATGTTCAGTACGTAGCTGGCTAGTGCGATTGCTCGGGTTCAGTTAGCGAACGCCCCGCACACATGCGCGTATGCGAGAAACGCGCAAGCCACACTCCATCGCTCGGCCCCGACCACCCACCGTAACAGGGAACTCCCCAAAAATTTCCTCGCCCGCACTTCTACCATGATTTTTTACGTTATGGACGGCCCAAAGAATGTCATGCAGGTGCGTCTCCAGCCCGCCCAGGACGAAAAGCCCATTTTCTATCATAATTTTTTGTCATAGAAGTAGGAGCCCACCACATCTATGATGATACGTGTTTTTGTCACAATTATTGTCATAGAAGTGTCACAACCATGATAGAAAAAGTTTTCGTTTGGGCCATAATGTCACGGATGTGTCTTTTTTTTGTAGTGATGCTTCAATAACAAGTGAATAATTCATAGGCATTTTCTGACGTCTACCAATATTACAAATTCTTTGACATTCATCACAAGAAAGGACAAACTTACGTGCATCTTTGTAAAGAGTAGGCCAATAAAAACCAGACTATAATACCTTATGTGCAGTTCTGTCTCCCGCATGGTGTCCTCCGTATGCCTCGGAGTGACACTTCCATAGGATTTGTTCCTATTCATGCTTAGGTAGACAACATCTAATAACACCATCTACTCCTTCTTTATATAAATGTGGGTCATCCCAAAAGTAATGTCTTAAATCAAAGAAGAATTTTTTCTTTTGTTGGTATGTATAGCTAGGTGGGCTATATTTAGCAACAATGTAATTAGCATAGTCTGCATAGCAAGGACAATTACGAGAAGTAAAAGCATTTATAATAGCTAACTGCTCATCAGGAAAACTGTCATTAATAGGAAGTGGGTCATCAAGAACATATTCCATCCTAGACAAGTTATCGGCCACAAGGTTCTCAGCTCCCTTTCTATCAATAATATGCAAATCAAATTCTTGTAGTAGAAGAACCCACCTAATCAATCTAGGTTTAGCATCTTTCTTTTCCATAAGGTATTTAATAGCAGCATGATCGGTGTGAATAGTTACTTTAGAATCAACAATATAAGATCTGAATTTATCACATGCAAACACAACTGCTAAAAATTCTTTCTCAGTAGTAGCATAATTTCTTTGAGCACTGTCTAGAGTCTTACTAGCATAATGAATAACATTCAATTTCTTATCAACTCTTTGACCTAGAACAACACCAACAACATAGTCGCTAGCATCACACATTATTTCATAAGGCAAGTTCCAATCATGTGGTTGAACGATGGGTGCAGAAATTAAGGCTTTCTTAAGTATTTCAAAGGCTTCTACACAATCATCATCAAAAACAAATGGAACATCTTTTTGCAAGAGATTAGTAAGAGGCCTAGAAATTTTAGAGAAGTCTTTTATGAACCTTCTATAGAAACCATCATCACCAAGGAAACTTCTTCTACCTTTGATATCCTTAGGACATGGCATTTTCTCAATTGCATCAACTTTGGCTTTGTCTACCTCAATACCTCTTTGAGAAATTTTATGCCCAAGGACTATACCTTCATTCACCATAAAGTGGACTTCTCCCAATTCAAGACAAGATTAGTTTCTTCACATCTCTGCAAAACTCGATCAAGATTTCTTAAACAATCATCAAAAGAAGTTCCGTAAACAGAAAAATCATCCATGAATACCTCAACAATCTTTTCACAAAAGTCAGAGAATATAGCAGTCATACATCTTTGAATAGTAGCAGGTGCATTGCATAAACCAAAGGGCATTCGTCTATAAGCATCAGTTCCAAAAGGACAAGTAAAAGTGGTTTTCTCTTGATCTTCTTTTGATACAGGTATTTGAGAAAAACCAGAATATCCATCTAGGAAGCAAAAGTGTGTATGCTTAGATAATCTTTCTAACATTTGATCAATAAAAGGCAAAGGGTAATGATCTTTCCTAATAGCTTTATTTAATTTCCTGAAATCAATTACCATCCTATAACCAGTTACAATTCTTTGTGGGATAAGTTCTTTTTATCATTAGGGACAACAGTAATGCCTCCTTTCTTAGGAACACAGTGAACATGACTTACCCATCCACTATCAGCTATAGGATAAATTATACCTGCCTCCAGAAGCTTTAGTATTTTAGTTCTTACCACATCTTTCATTTTAGGATTCAGACATTGATGATGATCAACAACTGGTTTAGCATCTGGCTCCATATTAATCTTGTGCTGACATAGAGTGGGATTAATGCCCTTAAGATCATCAAGAGTATATCCAATAGCAGCACGATGCTTCCTCAGAGTTTTAAGTAATCTCTTTTCTTCATGCTCTGAAAGGTTAGCACTGATAATAACAGGATATATCTTCTTTTCATCAAGATAAGCATATTTAAGTGTATCAGGTAGTTTCTTTAATTCAAACACAGGATCACTCTTGGGTGGAACAGGATCTCGCAAAGTTTCAATAGGAAAATTATGTCATCTATTTCATTTCTTTCATTCATATTGTCATGGGAAACTACTATCTATGGGACCGAAAGGGTCCCTTTGCGATTCAGCTCAGGGGACGTGATGGGACAAAGAGCAGGTTTTTAGTAAGTGCAAGAACACACGGGGGATTTATCCAGGTTCGGGACGCTATGAGCGTAAAACCCTACTCCTGCTCTGTGGTTGATCGAATTTGAACTTTGGTTACAGGGAGCGCAGTTTTCTCGCAAGGTGCTCGGGAAAATGTAGCTACCGCGTGTAATTGAACTGGGTGTCAACCGTTCTACCTGTAGCCGTGGGCCTCCTTTTATAGGCCAAGGGGTTTCCACAATGGCTAATACGGTCATTACAGAGTGTGAACAGTTACTTGCACTGTCATCACATTCATCTTCCAGTGGGGTAAGACAAACGCATTTAATGCACCATTAGGTGCTACGTCGGCGAGGCGGGGCCTTGGGTAAAAGATCTGCACCACCGGTCCTGGCGCCCTCCTGTAATCTCAACACGTCCCGAGGACGGGTGTCATTAAAGTTAATCTCGGCGCGGCATGCTGACACGTGCCTTGGCCGGCCATGTTAACTGTCTGCCCGCTCGACACCTAGCCTACGATCCTATCTGGTCGATGGTGAGGTGGAGCGGTAACGGGACAGAACAAGCCAACTGGCACGGAGCTTGCCGGGCCTTGCTTGCCGGCAAGGGAACTTGCCGGCAACCATAGCCTTAGTCTTCACCTTGCGGGGGTGAAGCTTGCCGGCAAGAAGAGTGTCGATCTTCAGTATTTAGAATAGTACTTGGGTTGTAGTTATCCTCCGTCAAGCCCTTGCCAGAGGGAAGGCTACAACTGCCTGTGCGCAAGTCTGAGTATGAGGGCACCCATGTCTTAGTACACCGACAGGAGCCCCTGGGCCTGGGCCACACGCGCATGCGAGGCGTTGTTGGGCTAGGCCCAAATAGTGCATAGGCGGTGTGTGGCAGAGTATAATTGTCATAATCTTCTCTTTTATCGCACCCGCCCATGATGCGCATTAAATGCGGGCGTGGGAAAGGTGAAGCAGAACGGCGGTGGGAGGTGGTGCGCCTGAAAAAGTGCAGCCACGTAGGACAGAAAAGAGCCAGCCCCCGCGCCTTACCCATAAAATGGGAAACCGCGAGGGGCGCTGCTCATTTACCCCCCCCCCCCATCTTTCCAATCTGGCCAGTTCGCCGCCATCTTAAACCTCGTGCCAGAACGCCTTTTTCTTCCACCACCGCGTCGCGCCCCTCGCCAGCTTCGGAGTCCGTCCACCTCGCACGGCCATGGCGCCCAAGAGGAGTTGGAATAAACCAGGGAAGGTGGCTGATTCGGATGTGGAGGCGGGGGAAACGGAGTGGGCGGCGATGCGGAGGGGCAACATCGTCTTCAAGCCAGAGTTGGAAGAGCATGACCTGATGGAGCGGTACGCGATCATGTGGAGGAAGGACACTAAAGCCCACTCCACGCCTGATGTTCTTCCCAACTCCATCCAGCCCAGCGATGACAAGTACCCCTTCTTCGCCGCTTACTTCTATTGCGGGCTTGTCCCTCCTTTCTCTGAGTTCTTCCGTGAAATCATGTACACGTATGGGTTCCACCTCCTAGATTTCACACCATAGGCTGTGACCTACCTGGCTGTCTTCGCGCATTTCTGTGAAAACTTTGTTGGAGTAATGCCCAGCGCAGCTTTGTTCTGTCACTATTTCATTCCCCGCATCGAGGCAGACACCCTCTCCGACTATATTGCTTGGATTCCCAGGGACAGGGACGATTATCTCCCTGGGTTGTTTAACCGGGAATGGAGCGAATGGCGCGGAGAGTGGTGCTGGATCAAGGACGACAAGTTCACTGACTTCTACAAGCTTAGAACGAAGAAGGTGAGGCGCGTCGAGAGTTGGGACCACTTTGATGACAAGGATGCCCAGCTTGAAATCGCCACGACCCGGATTCTCCGTCTCAGGGCTGCTGGCCTCACCATCGGAATGGTGGGCGCCGACTTTCTCCGCCGCCGTATTGCCCCTGTTCAGGACAGGGGAAGGCCTGCTTGGGATTACCAGAATGCGGCCGATATCATGCGGGTGAACACAGGGCTTCATACCAACCTGACAGTAATGCAGCACGCGTCTTTCTGCGGCATGCTCTTTCGCACCAGCGACAAGTTTAACTGGCCGGCAGGCATGGTGCCACTGTGTAACAACTCCGCCAAGGATACCATCATCGCCATGATGCCATCTTGCAACGCCTAAGGCGTCGAGGGGAGTTGGCAAGCACCACCCGAATACGCGGTGAGAGGATGGTTCGATATGTTGGTGGAGAAGCCCGTCCGGGAGGAGGCGGATTTCTTCCACGACACCACCCAGGTGGAGTTGGAATATATTGCCAGGAGAGCGGTGGAAGCAAAATTGGCCAGAGACGCCAGTGGCTCCGGCTCGGTGGCATCTAATGCTGAGGAGGGGAATGAGGAGGGGCCGGCAAGCGAGCCACCGGAAGAGTTTGCCGAGAGGCGAGAGCAACTTGCCGGAGGTCAGAGTAAAGAGGCCGTAGAGGGGCAGACACTCAAGGACCCCTTGCTCCGGCAAGGAGGGCTCGTGTCCTCCGGAGAGCCGCTTCTGGGGAGCCGGTTCGCTCTTCGCCCTCGGGTGGGGAGGTTGCCGGTGGGGAAGCGACCGGTGAGGTTGCCGGGCGACGAGGAACTCAACACCAAACCCCTCAATAGCAGCGAACGCGGCATACTTCTTCGAAGAGTACGGCCACGCCGGCGGCCAGAGCGGCCGGGTCATCTCGTCCTGCTGTGCCAGTGGCAACCAAACGGGCCATGACTATTTCTCCGTCGCCCTCCTCGAGCGGCAGGCCCGGAGGCTTGTATGATCTCTCCACCCTTAGCGACGAAGAGGAGGACGAGGAGTATATATCCCAATCCCCTTCATTCAATTCTTGGTTTCTTGCCTGCATTAACGTGACTTGCTTCGCCTTGCATTGGTTGACAGTGACAGGGAAACCCTGGCACAATGGATGGCCAAGAGGCCGAGGACTAGAGCAGAAGAGGGGCCGGCAACAGGCATGGCGCTAGACGACGATGTCGGGACCCCGATCCTAAGTCACACCGATCTAGCATGTAACACATCATATCACTTTGCGGCCTCACGCATGGTAACCCACGGCTGCCACCTTTACCTTGTCCGGGACCGTTTGCATCTTTTGGCTCACGTATATGATTATGTCGCTAGCATCCATATGACAAAGAACCCGGGTCGACATGACTAGTCATAAACCAAGGTGGTAAAAACTTACAGGGACATACATAGGTAACCCAGCAATGCACGTGTCGGTCATCAGCGTGTGTACTGGGCTGTAGCAAGCTATCAGGACTCTAGTAACACCGCGTGACATTTCCCCGTAGGGACAGACACAGGAGCAAAGAAGGATACATGTTGGTCAATCCATGTGTTTCGGAGCAGTAGCGAACTACCAAGGCTCGGTGGAAGCAGTAGGAGGCATTTCCCCGTAAGGAAGGCTGCCAAAGGCAAACAACTAGGTGTCGAATCCCACACATACCAATGCATTTCAAACATACACACAATATGCATGATATGTGTAGATACAACATGGCATCACAACATAACTCTACGACTCAAAGTATTCATTTAAGAGGCTCCGAAGAGCCATACATAACATGATATTACAAACAGGGGTCACATGACCCAACATACAAAGTCATACAAGCAACGGAAGCATAAACCTGTCTGAGTACAGACAGCTGGAAAGAAAGAAGGCTAGAAAGCATGTCTATCTACAAGACCCTCCATAGGAGTCAGACCTCTATCTGGGATTCCCAAACTAATCGGTCAACGTCGAACTCATCGCAGAAAACACTAGCGAGACTGAAGTCTCCTCTGCAAAAACATAAATTAAGCAACCGTGAGTACAAAGGTACTCAGCAAGACTTACATCAGAACTATCTACATATGCATCAGTATCAGCAATGGGGTTGTGGAGTTTGACTGCAGCAAGCCAGCTTTTCACTCAGTGGCTATCCTGAACTACGACTACCAGTATCTTCTTTGGGGTGAGAGAGCGCACACGAGTCCACACAGTGACCACAACAATACACCACTATGGATCCGCTCCCGTCTCCCTACGAGAAGGCCATCCATAGCACTCACACTTATCTTGCACATTTTAGAGTATCCATTTCAACTTGTCTATGAACAATGTAAGCTTCCAAGTAGTCCATATCCGCTGACGCGGCTATTCGAATAGATCATTAACCCTGCAGGGGTGTACTTCTTCACACACGCTCTCACCACTTACCACCATGTACACGTCATTTATCTCGGCAACCTTCAAGCGGAAGTCTAGCGAGGGTGTCGGCCACAACCTGACTAACCACACAAGACTCTAGTCCAGGTTTATCGCCTATTTGAGGTTGTATCCGCAAAGGAAGTCTGGCCGAAGTTTCTATCACGGCCCCAAACGATGAGTGCAGGGTTCCCAAGAGCAGCATTCGGGTGTCACTTGGTAGACCGTGCCTCGGTGTCTCTACCGCATCATAGCCCACTCCTAGGGTCAGCGCTATGCACGGCTGCCAACACATATCCTACAAACACTAGAAACTAGTTGCGACTCCTGGACAGAGATCAAGGCGGTTAATAAGTCGAGAGAGCTTGGAGCGTTCGGAGCCCAATGTGTGGTAGTAACTGTTCTTGGATCACAAACACCGAACTCAGTTCCTGAGGACGGTCCCAATGAGACAACCCACCATATACTCCTACATGGCCTCTCATCGCTACCCTTACCAAATCGGATTCACACACTTAGCTCTCACACAGTAGGACATGAACACAACCATTCCAATTCATCGCCTAGATGGATCAGACACGACACGACTCTAAGCATAGCAGGCATAACAAGCAAGCATGGATGAGTAGACACAACATGGCTCAAGCAATTCCTACTCATGCTGGAAGGTTTTAACTATTTACTGTGGCAAAGACAGGTCATGCAGAGGAATGGGTTCAACTACCGCAACATGTAACAGTTGAATCGTTGTTATCCTAATGCAGTAAAAGAGAGCAAGAGCGATATAGTGGGATTGTATCAGAGTGATCAAGGGGGGGTTGCTTGCCTGGCACTTCTGAAGATAGTATAGCTATTAGCTCTTCATCGGTGTCAACGATCATGACGTCGGAACCGTCATCTACCGAGAAGGAACAAACACCGGCAAACAGAGAAGGAACACAATCAATGCAATGCAACAATATGATGCATGATCATGACATGGCAACATGCTGTTGATTCAGCCAATGCAACTGACAACAGATTGGTTGGAGTTTGTTTGAATCAAAGATTCAAATCCAAATTCCACATATGGTATTTCAAATACCATTTAATTGATTTGACCTGATGAGCAAGTTAAACTTATTTTGTCATGCATGAAAACACTACCAATGGATAGATTGGATTTTTCTAATCATTTTTCATATATAAATCTTTTTCATCTGAGCTACGGTTGATTTTATTTGATTTTTTGAAGTTTATATCATTTTCTGGAATTTCCTGGTTATTTTAAATTAATCTAGATCCAGAAAATGATTTATTGCGTCAGCACTATGTCACCGTGACATCAGCAGGTCAACTGAGTCGTCCTGGTTAAACTGACCAGTGGGACCCGCATGTCAGTGTCTAGGCTAATTAACAGTGTTAATTAGCACTAATTAAAAACCTAATCTAGGGTTAGTCAGGGGCTGGCCCCACCTGTCATTGACCCCAGGGAGTCAAACCCCAGGTCAAATGGGGTCAAACCCGCCGGTCAACTGGGGTCAAACCCATCGGCGGCTAGACGCCGACGGCGGCAGACGTGGCGGGGTTGCTCGGGATCGCGCTACGGGGCACGATTCGATGCGCGGCTGGGCACGTTGGAGAGCCCTTGCCGGCGCGCATCGAATGGTTGTGGTGGCCGGGCCTGTGGTGGCCGGAGGCGACGGCGGTGACCTCAAGTGCGGCGGCCGGCGTTCGGGTGTGCGCGGAAACGCGGCTATGGTGGCCGTGGCGATGCCTGCGTAGCACCTATGGCATCTACGCGGCGTGTCGAGCACGATGGACGGACGCCTGGGACCAAATGGTCACCGGGGCGTCATCGGCGACGAGCTCAGGCGGCGACGTGTTTCGGTCAGCATGGCAACGACGGCTACGGCCAGTAAACGAGCACGGCGTTAGGGGGCAGAGGTGCAGGAGCTCACGGGGAACACGTCGAGCAGATCAGCGAGCTCGGGGGAGGGCCGAAGTGAGCGGGGCAGCTAGGGGTATCTCCGGCATCCAGAGGTTGAAGAAGCGGTCGGGTCAACGCATGGGGGCCTGCGGCGTCGTGTGGCTCGTCGGAGAGGATGAGGGCGACGAGGCGGAGCCCGTGGACACGTCGGAGAGGCTCGGGGGTGGCTGTGGACACGGCTATGGCGACGGCGAGCTCGGGCGCGGTTCGGCCATGGCGAGGAGAAGCGAAGGAGAGAGTAGGGGGACGAGTAAGGAGGTCGGGGCGATCTAGATGGCACTGAGGAGGCCCCCCGCGGCATCGTGCTGGCTGGAAGGACGCAGGCAGGCAGGTGGCGTGGCGCGCCGAGCGTGTGCGCGCGTGGGGCACGCGCGCCGCGTCCATCTGACACCAGGAGGACGACGACTGGCGCTGTCAGTGGGCTGGGCCGGCAGGTAAGTGGCCCAGGTGGGCCTTTCTCTCTCTCTCTCTCTCTTTTCTATTTCTTTCTGTTTTCTGATTTTATTTCTCTGTTTTGATTTAGTAATAATAGCAAATCATTTTTAAAACTCCTGAAATAAATTGTGGACACTTTTTGAATTATTCCAGCGGCCTCATTTAGTTTCAGAATTATTTGAGCATTTAAAATAATTATAGCAATTAAATGCCCAAATTCAAATACACTATGATTTAATTCAAAAATCCAGAGATGACCTAGAAAAATGTGCACCATTTTTGGCAGAGGTTTTCACCCATTTCAAAAATGATGAACTTTTCTGAAGGGCATTTTGGGTTCATTGAAAATATTTTATTTAATCCTAGTAGAATTTCATTTGGTGCTAGGGTTTATCAATCACCATTTCAAATTCATTTGAATTTAAACATGATGCATGGATGCTCACTGATGCAAGTAATTACAAGCAATTTCTAGGGCTGTGATAGATGACGCCTCGGAAACCAGCCTCCAGCGCAGCCCCCAGCGTGAGGCCACTGTTCACTTTCCTTTGGCAAGCACAGGTGTTGAGATGTTCACTGCTGACATCGGCACGGGAGCAGGAGAAGAACGTCTTGAGAAGGAACGCCCGGAAGCTTATCCAACTGGGACGTCTCCATCAACTGCTCCCCCGGCAAGCGGTTCTCCGGCAAGGACCCCCACAGGCGAGGCCGTTCGCGCTGATGATGTACCGGCAAGCGTGGTTGTCGGCAACCAGGCGACGAAAACCGAAGTTGCCGGGGATGAGATCATCCCTCCTCAACAGCCCCAGCCCGGTACGTCTTCTACCGTCAAGTAGCTTTTTCTTTTGGCCTTCTATTTCCTTTTTTGTTTTCTTGAACTTGATCTGAGTCTCGATTTTCTCTCCTCCCCATCCTTTCAGATTTCCCTTTATCTGACGATATGGACGTCGATTGTGCCATTGAGGAGACCGCGAAGGATGCCGCCAACGAAGCCAGCAACATTGCTACTGGTGAGGCCATCAGGGTGACTGACGAGGAGATCGCCAAGGCTTCTCACGAAGAGGCCACCACGGGGGTTGTTGAGGAAGGCGGTAATCAGAACACCGAAGCCACTGAAGACATTCCTGTGTCAGGAGCGCCAAGCGCTAACTTGGGTAGGAGGGCGATCTTGACCTACAAGACGGTCGCCGGCGACCACCCCTCGACATCTGAAGAAGCCTTCTCAAGCAGATACTTGAAGGTTGGCGACAATCTGTTTGTCAACCTTCCTGGGACGTCAAGCATCGGGGTGCCTATGGAAGAAGAGATTTTGGACGACGAGGTCCTTACTACTGTCGGACTTGAGGTCATTGACGAGCTGCCTGCCAACACCAGCAAGACCAAGGAGCAGCAATTCTTCAAGGCCATGAGCGAGAACTTCCAGAAACTCTAGGCGTGCCACCGCAACCGCATGGATAAGTTGGACTCCAGAGCGGCCGTCCTTGACAAGGCGGAGGATGATTTCAAGAGGCGCATGTAAGAAATGCAAATTTGGTATGCGGAATGCCTCCAAGACCTCCATGAATGCCAAACACAACTTGCCAAGGCCCAGGAGGAGTTCATTTTGGAAAAGGCTGATGCCAAGAAGGCACAAGAGGAGGCTGCGCGGAAAATAGCAGTGGAGGAGGTAAAGTTGAATGAGCGCAAGGTCGGCCTTGACGCTTATGAGGAAGAGCTTGTCGCTCGTGAAGCTGGCTTGCTGCTACACTTCGTAGCAAGGATAATGAGATCCAGGCTCTCGTTGCCCAACAAACCCAGGAACTGAGGCAGAAGCACAAAGAGGCTATCGAGGCTCAAGCCACAGAGCATGCCCGCAAGATCAAGGAGGCCATCAATGCTGCCAGAGCTGCAGAGGTCGCCAAGATCGAGCTGGAAAACAAAGTGCGAGCACTCGAAGCAAACCTTGCTTCCAATGGCAAGGAGATCTCGGCGCTCAAAGCAGATGCGGAGAAGGCAGTCCACACGCTGGCGGGGCTGCAAACTTCGGTATCCACCAAGAACCAAGAGCTCGCCAAGGCCAAAGGCACGATCGAAGATCACAAGCTGAAGCTAAACACCTAGGGGCTGTCTCATGATGAAGTTGAAAAGCGTGAGAAGACCTTGACGAAGGAACTTCAGGACGAGAAGTCAAAACTTGCAAGTGCCAAGAGTTCTTTCAACAAGCTCAAGGACGCCTACAGGCTTTGGGCCGACCGGCTCGTGGTTGCTGCGGGGAATATTTCCGTCAACCTGCGCGCCCTGGGCTTGTCGGAGTACCACTACTCCTCCACCGAAGGGGACAGCACCAGTGCCAGGCTAGCCGTCTTCTTCGAAAACTTGGGTGAAGCGCTGAAGAAACACCACGGGGCTCGAGCTGCATACCTTGCCAACGAGTTCCGCAGGCTCTGCCGGGATGTCCTCTTCAAGATGCTCAGAAAAGTGGTGTATTGGAACCCAAGCATTGACCTGTCCAAAGTCTTTGTAAGCCTGCCCAAAGAAGCCGATACCAGGGCTATCGACGAGCTCGTCGCGCCCATCACTGATAGTGTCAGCCAAATCCCCAGGAAAGAGGGCGGGGTTACGAGCTAGGCTTCGCCTCCTTAGTTTGCCGCATGTAAGATCATGCAAAAGACACATTTATCTTAAGTCCGACTGCACTTAGCCTTGATGTATTATAGCTTGTATTTAAGATGGATGTATGTGCGCTGTTCTCCTTATTCCATTCTATCTTTGCATGATTTCTGTACCCTACGCTTGCTGGAAGCTTGCCGGTATGCACACCCTTGCCGTAAGTGCTTGAGGAGCGAGTCCTTAGCAGCTTGCCGAAAGTGTCGCTGCCGGCAAGGTCACGCTTGACGCTTACAACACGGCTGCTTAGGTTGCTGAGCAGACTAAAAAAAAGTAAGAGCACAGTCGATCATGACAAGGTTCCTTAGCGTGCACGTTTCTCATACAAAGGCCAAAGTCATTCAAGGAGAACCGCAACTACAAGAAAGAATTTATTTCAAAGTTTTGCAACTTAGCTCATTCCTTGTTGTACTTCTTGCCGTAGGGTGACACCTTGAACGCGTCCTTCGGTATCCATACCGTCACTCCCCCCGGGAAACTTGTACGCGAAGAATCCTTCCTTCCTTTAAGAAAGAAAAGAAAAGAGGAGGCTGGAACCTTGGCGGTTCATGAATCACCTTATGCAAGGGAAAATGTAACACAAGACTGCCTGGAACACATAAATATATATGTACTTGACAAAGAATTGTGAAACATCTACTTTTTATTTATTTTGCACGGGATCTGCGCCCGGCTTTGTACAAAGGATTACATGCCTTGACGGCAAACTTGTACAAAAGAGGTTGCCGAGCAGCCTGGCAACCGCGCCTTATGGGTAAAACTTACGAAGATGCTTAATATTTCATGACTTTAGCACCGGAGTGCCATCTTCGGTCTATAGGTGGAGTGTGCCGGGCCTAGTGACTCGTATTACCCGTTAAGGGCCTTCCCATTCAGCGTCAACTTGTTTTTTATCCTTCGTGGATCGAATCCGACGAGGAACAAGGTTGCCTTTCTCAAGGTCCCTGGCTTTTAGTTTGCGGCTAAGGCAGCGGCGCAAAGCTTGCTGGCACCGTGCAGCACGGGCAGCAGCCTGGAAACGATCTGCCTCAAGGAGCGCAGCATCGTCATGCCGCAGCTCATCTTGGTCCTCCTCATTCAAGGCCAAGACTCGAGGTGACCCGTGTTTGAGTTCCATGGGGAGTATTGCTCCTGCACCAAGGCTTCCTTCCTGACCTTCTGCTTGAAGGGTCTCGCATGGGGGCAGACAGCAAGGTGGTGCTCAGTTGCCCTCCTAAGAACTTCAGGGATGTCAGGTGCTTGCCGGGCAAGCACACTGGCATTCACCCGTAGGAAGGCAACGAGCTCGACTCCCTATTTGTTAATGAGAGTGGCACTTTCAGAAAAAGTGCCACTCGTCCCATCCCCTTTCGCAGAAACTTGTTTGGTCGTGGATGTGGAAGCCTTGGTTCTCTTGCTCTTGCTGGTAGAGCTCTCTGGTACGTCCTCGACAGGCATGCTGCACTTTGAAGTGCGCTTCCCGGAGTTCCTCCCACAGGTCTTGCCGGTCTTCTTCTCCTTTCCTTCCCCAAGAGCTTTGATGGCAGGGGCAAGCGCCTTGATGGTAGCTACCGCCATCGCCTCCCGGTAGAGCTTGTCGATATAGACGATCGCGTCCTTGTGGTTTGATTTGAGGGTGATGATCCCCATCGGCCCTAGCATCTTGATGACATTGTACGCATAGTGCGATGCGGCCATAAACTTTGCCAGGGCTGGGCGGCCCAGAATCCCATTGTACGACAGCGGCATCTTGACGACGTCAAAAGTAATCTTCTCCATTCGATAGTCGAGCTCGCCGCCGAACATGACCGGCAACGTGACTTGGCCCTTCGGCTTGTTCCTCCCCGGACTGATCCCTTGCAAACTACCTGTTTCCTCGAGATCCTTGTCGGGGATCTGTAGCCTCTTGATCACATCTGGAGAGATCAAGTTCAAGCCAGCCCCACCGTCAACCAGCATCTTTGTCACCTTCAGGTTGCGAATTGTTGGTGAGACCAACAACGGCAAACACCCGACCGTAGTGATGCGATCAGGGCGGTCCTTGGCGTCAAAGATGATGGGCGAGAGTGACCACTTGAGTGGATTATGTGCCTCCATCACCGGTTCTGCTGCGTTGACTTCGTGGATCCACTGCTTTAGTTGCCGGTGCAAGGGGTGCAAAGATGCGCCCTCGTCAACACACATGGCATCCACTGCATTTTGTAACTCCTTGATGGACCCGCCTCCATCCTCATCACTATCATCCTCTTCTTGTTGGCCCTGAGCAGCCTTCTCATTTGGCTGCTTGGCCTTGCCGCCGTGGCCTCCGCGGCCACCATGGTCTTGCTTGCCGGACCCACCAGCACCATCGTCGTCCTTCTCCTTATCTCGCTTGTCATACTCTTGCTTCTGCTTTTCGGCAAGTTGCTCTACTTGCCGGCATTGTTGCAGATCTTGGCCCTTGGTGCGGTGGATCTTGCAGTACGGCCCGCTGGTCTTGTCGGCTTTCTCGCCTGCCGCAGCTTCCCGGCAAGTATCGCACCCGGCAACCTCCTTGCCGGGGATGTCTGCCTTTGACTTCTTGGTGGCGTTGGTGTCGCCGGAACTCTCGACGGCTAGTATAGTCTTGTTCTTGCACTTTTTGTTGTGCTTTCTACTATTCTTCTATGGGGTTGATGCGTCGTCGCCTCGGAATCGATGTCTGCACCCGCATCTGCCCCGGTGAGTCGCCTCCCTTCCTCAGCACGTGCACACCTATCCGCCAAGGTGTACAGATCGTTGATGGTCTTGACCTGCTCAACATTCATCTCTAACCGCATCCTCCGGTTGCGCACATTCGTGTGGAACGCGGAAACAACAGCTGCGGGATGGATGTCGGGGATGTTGTGGTGCACACGGCTGAACCGTTGTATGTACTTGCGGAGGTTCTCTCCATCCCTTTGGAGGATCACCTGCAAATCACTGGGCTGACCCGGGAGCTTGTGGCCACCCAGGTAAGCGCCAACGAAATGATGGCATAGATCCGCCCAAGAGGAGATGGAGCCCTCGGGCAGCTTCATCAACCACGACCTAACGTTGGGCCGGAGTGCCAACGGGAAGTAGTTTGCGAGCACTTTCTCGTCCTGTCCCCGGGCAGCCTCCACTGCGATGGTGTAAATGCCAAGGAACTCGGCTGGGTTGAGCTTGCCGTCATACTTGTCAGGTAGCTCCGGCTTGAAGGCTCGGGTGGACGGCCAGCGAACTTGCCGCAGCTCACGAGTAAATGCTGGGCACCCCACATCGTAGGGCAAGTACCCAGCGGCTACCGGAGCGACCACGTTCACCGCCGGCCTGGCACGGTCATCAGATTGACGACGTGCTTCCCGGCGCCGCTCGATCTTCGTGCGGGGTCTTCGTCGCACCGCTCGCGGAGCACTTGGCGCTGGTCTTGGTGGCACCGCGGATCCAACGAAGCCATTGACAGAACGTCATGGTCGTCTGATCGGCAGGCTGGCCACTGAGATGGTGGGGTGCACCGAGGTGACTGCACCGTTTGCGCGGCATCTCCGGCAAGGTAACCGGATGGTCCCACCATCATGGTGGGTGGTCGCCGCGATGGCCCCACGTCTTGTGTTTTGCCGAGATCGGCAAAACTGATGAGGCTCTGAATGGTGGCTCTCCATTCGTCCATCTTCTCTGGGCTTGGCGGGAAGTTCAAAAGTATTTGAACCCACCAATGGCCTCGGCCGCCGTGGTCGGCATGGCTGGGAGCACAGAACAAGGCATTGCTCGACTCCTGGCGGAGCCAGAAGGAGCTTCATTACGTCCGTGCCGCCGCGGCTCATGCTCGCCAACAAGCGGATGTGGTGGTGGCGGCGGCGCTCCGTGAGCAATCGGAAGTTGCTGCACGGGGATCCCACCTTGCGGTCGTCTGGAACCACCAGCAACGTGGGGGAGCGTGCCATGCCCATCTTGCGATGGTCGCGGCGTACGCCTCCCCGCGACGTTGTTGGACGTCACCGCTACGTTCTGAAACGTTGCGGTGGCCGGGTTCTGGGTGGCAGCAGTATGAATTATATTACTATGATGACTGCGCACACCAGAATGTCTTGGAAGTTGACTGGCTGTGACGTCGCCGGTCCTGTGGATAGGCTTAGCATCGTGGCGGGGGTGCTGGGCACCCGCACCACTCATGCCTCCTCTGTTGCCCATCCCATCCGTAGCGCCCGCGCCGCCTGTGGCTGCCTGGGGAGGTGGCTTGGACGCGGTAGGAGCCTTCGTGGCTCCACTCTTTTTCTTTGGCGCCATCGACGAAGATGAAGAATTTGGTACTCACACTACCAAAGAACTGATTTGTGACACACACACTCCCCCTACCTGGCACGCCAAAGATGTCGTGGGAAACGACTATCTATTGGATCGAATGGGTCCCTTTGCGATTCGGCTCAGGGGACGTGCATGGGACAAAGAGCAGGTTTTTAGTAAGTGCAAGAACACACGTGGGATTTATCCAGGTTCGGGCCGCTATGAGCGTAAAACCCTACTCCTGCTCTGTAGTTGATCGAATATGAACTCTGGTTACAGGGAGCGCAGTTTTCTGGCAAGGTGCCCAGGAAAATGCAGCTACCGCGTGTAATTGACCTGGGTGTCGACCGTTCTACCTGTAGCCGTGGGCCTCTTTTTATAGGCCAAGGGGTTACCACAATGGCTAATACGGTCATTAAAGAGTGTGAACAGTGACTTGCACCATCATCACATTCATCTTCCAACAAGGTAAGACAAACGCATTTAATGCACCGTTAGGTGCTATGTCGGGGAGGCGAGACCTTGGGCAAAAGATCTGCACCACCGGTCCTGGCGTCCTCCTGTAATCTCGACACGTCCCAGGGACGGGTGTCATGAAAGTTAATCTTGGCGCGGCGTGCTGACACGTGCCTTGGTCGGCCATGTTGACTGTCCGCCCGCTCGACACCTAGCCTACGAGCCTATCTGGTCGATGGTGAGGTGGAGCGATAACGGGACAGAACAAGCCTGCTGGCACGAAGATTGCCAGGCCTTGCTTGCCGGCAAGGGAACTTGCTGGCAACCATAGCCTTTAGTCTTCACCTTGCCGGGGTGAAGCTTGCCAGCATGAACAGCGTCGATCTTCAGTATTTAGAATAGTACTTCTCGATGACCTTCCTTGAGGTCTTTTTCGCGGTCTTGGGTTGTAGTTATCCTCCGTCAAGCCCTTGCCGGAAGGGAGGCTACAACTACCTGTGCACAAGTCTGGGTACGAGGGCACCCATGTCTTAGTACACCGACAATATGCATATCATTTTCATCGTCTAGCAAATATTGTTCTAAAGGATCCCTAGGAGGCACAACAATAGAAGCAAGACCAATAATTTCATTTCTATTAGGCAATTCTTTATCATGAGGTTGTCTACGAAACTTAGAGAAATTAACCTCATGCGATACATCACCAAAATTAACACTGACCATTTCCCTATTACAATCAATCTTAGCATTAACCGTATTCAAGAAAGGTCTACCAAATATAATGGGACAAAAATCATCTGGTGGTGATCCAAGAACAAGAAAATCAGTAGGGTATTTGATCTTACCACACAAGACTTCCACATCTCTAACAATCCCAAGTGGTGAAATAGTATCTCTGTTTGCAAGTTTAAGAGTACCATCAATATCTTCAATCTCAACAGGTGCAATATCATTCATGACTTCTTGATAAAGAGGAAATGGAATAGCACTTACACTAGCACCAATATCACATAAACCATAATAGCAATGATCTCCAATTTTAACAGAAACAATAGGCATGCCAATTCACTACAAAAAAAAGACACATCCATGACATTATGGCCCGAACGAAAACTTTTTCTGTCATGGTTGTGACACTTCTATGACAATAATTGTGGTGGGCTCCTACTTCTATGACAAAAAATTATGACAGAAAATGGGCTTTTCGTCCTGGGCGGGCCAGAGATGCACCCGCATGACATTCTTTGGGCCGTCCATGACGTAAAAAATTGTTGTAGAAGTGAGGCCGAGAAAATTTTCGGGGAGTTCCCGGTTACGGTGGGGGGTCGGGGCTGAGCGATGCAATGTGGTTTGCGTGTTTATGTCGTACACGCATGTGTGCGAGGCATTCAATAAGTGAACCCGAGCGAAGCATTCACTTACTGAACCCGAGCGATCGATCGATCCCTCACACTACTACACGTACTGAACCCGAGCGATCGATCCCACTGCGTACTAAAGCCGAGCGATCCCTTCGCTGCTAACTGAACCCGAGCGAGCCCTTCGCTGCTAACTGAACCTGATTGATCCTTCTCTCTGCTTACTGACGCCGATCGAGCCCCCGTATGATGACGTAGGCAGCCAGTGTTGGGATGCCTCTCGATGAACAGTGCCCGTTGCTGCCGTGTGCGCGATACACGTAGACATGAGTCGAGACGCATCGATCGAGCCGGTTGGTTGGCTGTGGATGAACAGTTCTTGTTGCTGCCGCCCGCTCCTATGCCCCACTCCAGCCGGTGGGTTGGCTCTGGATGAACAGTACCCTGGCCATGTGAATGTGGTTGGCATTGGATGAACAGGAGCACGAGGAGGCCGTGCCGCGGTACGCCATACCCCAGCTGGTTGGGGGTGGATGAACAGGACCCCGTGGAGGCTGGATGAACAGTAGCCGGTGGAGGCTGGAGGAAGTCGATGATGGATGAACAGTAGCTGGTGGAGGCTGGAGGAGGTCGACCGTGGATGAACAGTAGCTCGTGGAGTCCGGTTTTGTTGTACGCCACACCCCTCCCGATGAACAGGACCCCCGTTTTGTCCGTAGGAAGTTGGGGAGAAGTCCGTTTCCTCCGTTTTGCGGTACGCCAGAGCCCTCCCAATCAACAGGACCCCATTTCGACCATAGGCACTCGAACAGAAGTCCGTTTCCTCCATTTTGCGGTACGCCAGAGCCCTCTCAATGAACAGGGCCCAGTTTGACCGTAGGCGCTCGAACAGAAGTCCGTTTCCTCCATTTTGCGGTATGCCACACCCCTCTCAATGAACAGGGCCCCATTTCGACCATAGGCGGTCGAACAGAAGGCCGTTTCCTCAGTTTTGTGGTACGCCAGACCCCGATTCGATGAACAGGACCCCGTTTCAGCTGTTCTGTCCAAGCCGGTTGGCTCTCGATGAACAGGACGAGTTCCGACCCAGTCGCTTGGCTCCCGATGAACATTACGCTATTTCCTCCGTTTCGACCCAGCCGGTTGGCTACCGATGAACTCGAGGCCGTTGCTGCCGTCTGTTACCTCTCCATGTACACGAGCCCTGGCCGTACGTATGCACGAGTACGCGTTCCAGACCCCGTCCGTATGTACGTATGTGGCCTTATTCTTTGCCGTGTGGCTGTACGTACGTGTACACGATTTAGACGAGACTGTCTGAACTACATGTGCCGCTACTTACTCGGTGGCTCAAATACGTTGGTGGCTCAAATACGGCACGTGCCGCTACTTACTCGGCCATTGTTCATCCTTGCAGAGAGACCGATCGACCAGTATGTACGTACACATTCGCGACCCGACAGACAACGCTACGTACGCTTCAACCGGGTGAGTCCCTGCTGTCAGGGAGGATAATAAGGCACTTCCTTGTATGCGAAGATATAGCAGGTGGGTCCCAGCTGTCAGGGGGAGGAATCATTTTTTTTTCTCGTAATAAGGAGGCTCTTCCTTGTGTGCAAAGATGTAGCTAGTGGGTCCAGCTGTCAGCCTCACCGCGTACAGTCCTCTTCCGATGGCTGTCGTTCATTGACCACATTGATTACGCCACGCCGAGGGCACCAAAGTGGTGGATGACGGTGAGGCCTAGGAAGGGAACAACGCGGAGCTGGGGAAGACGCGGCAGTGGATTCCCATGCGGAGGGGAGTACGAGGGTTGACTGGTTCGGCTGCGGTGTGAGGCTGCCGTCGCTGGAGAATAACAGGTGATGTGGGTGAGTAGAGGGAAGGCCTGGCTAGCGGTGGGAGTAGGGTGGGCGGTGAGGCCTCCTCGGTAGCACAGCTGGCCACGGGAGGCAGGAGCAAGCGGTCCCACCGGCGCTGGTTTGCGCGGCTGGAGCAAGAAGATCAGAGATTGAAGAAGCAGCACGGCCGTTGGATGAACATCCAACGGTCACTGCTGCTGGAATCGTTTGTTGACTAAGTTTACAAAGCCCTGCATACGGGTCAACTTAGTATGCCCACAAGTCAGCCTCCAAATAAGGTAGGTCCCAGTAAGCAAGGGGAGGAATCATTTTTCTTGCGCGTAATAAGGAGGCACTTCCTTGCGTGCGACCATGGACCTCGTGGGTCCCAGCTCTCAGCCTCTGCACGTACAGTCCTCTTCTGATGGCAGTCGTTCGTTGACCGCGTGGACAATGTCGTGCCGAGAGCACCAAGGTGGTGGACGACGGCGAGGCCTAGGAAGGGAATGACCCAAAGCCGGGGAAGACGCGGCAGTTGTTACCCACACGGAGGGGGGTAGGAGGGTTTACTGGTTCAGCTGCGGTGTGAGGCTGCCGTCACCGGAGAATAACCGGAGGTGTGGGTGAGTAGATGGATGGCCTAGCTAGCTATGGGAGTAGGGTGGGGCGATGAGGCCTGCGCGGCAGCACAGCCGGCCACGGGAGGCGAGAGCAGGCGGTCCTGCCGGTGCTGGTTTGGGCGGTTGGAGCAACAAGATAAGAGATTGAAGAAGCAGCACGGCCGTTGGATTAGCATCCAATGGTCACTGCTGCTAGAATCGTTTGTTGACTATAAGTTGACAAAGCCCTGCGTACGCGTCAACTTAGTAAGCCCACAAGTTAGCATAACATCTGTGGCAGACATCATATAGCCCATTTGCTATTTTTCCTAAATTTACAGACCAATTGCTAATTATTACGTAATTTATTGCAGCCCATATTATATTTTTAGAATACCTGACCATTTTCTCCAAGGATAGGATTAAAAATTTCAACGATATTTCATTGAAATTGCCGAACTATTTTTAATCCCGAAATTTCGAGCCCGATAATAACTAAATTTAAAATATATTTAAATTATGTTAAAATCCAATGAAATTTGAAATATCAAAAAATAAAAGAAAATTAGCAATTTGAAACTAATTGCACATTTTCTTTGTTTTTATATATATACAGCCCATTTCATATTACTTGTATGATGTACAACCCTTTTTGTCTGGGCATGCCATATGTATCCCTCGTGGTCTTGAAAGATTTGCAGCCCAGCAGGACGGAGAAAAAGAAATCATCTTGTGTAGGCTATTGTACGGGAAAAAAAGGTGGGCTAGTCATTTTCACCGAGAAAAAAAACCAGCTGGGCTCGTCATGTTGTAAACAAAAAATAAAAGCCTGGGCCAGACGGGCCACAGACACCGTAAATCCCAATTGATAACCTACTCATTCTCAACAACAACAACAAAACTGCTCGAGCAACTGGGTCCCACGTGTCAGCCGCTCCATGTGCAATTCTCTCGTACGTTGACAATGTCGTAGGTCCTAGATGTCAGCAAACCAATAGGAAGAAGCATTTTTTCATGTAATAAGGAGGATCTTCCTTGCGTGCGAAGATGTAGCTGGTGGGTCCTAGCTGTCAGGGAGTGGAATCATTTTTCTTCCGCGTAATAAGGAGGCACTTCCTTGCGTGCGACCATGGACCTCGTTGGTCCCAGCTGTCAGCCTGTCCACGTACAATCCTCTTCCGATGGCTATCGTTCGTTGACCAGGTTTACGACATCGTGCCGAGAGCACCAAGGCGGTGGATGACGGCGAGGCCTAGGGAGGGAATGACCCAGAGCCGGGGAAGACTCAGCAGTGGATGCTCATGCGGAGGGGAATATGAGGGTTTACTAGCTCGGCTGCAGTGTGAGGCTTCCATCGCCGGAGAATAACAGGAGGTGTGGGTCAGTAGAGGGATGGCCTGGCAAGCGATGGGAGTAGGGTGGGGCGGTGAGGCCTGCGCGGCATAACAGCCGGCCACGGAAGGCGGGAGCAGGCGACGCCGATGCTGGTTTGAGCAGCTGGAGCAGGAAGATCAGAGATTGAAGAAGCATGCCGGCAGTTGGATTCACATCTAACGGTCTCACGCTGGTAGAGTCGATTTGTTGACTAAGTTGACATAGCCTTGCGTACGCATCAGCTTAGTAAGCCCACAACTTAATATATAAACTAATAAAACTATATATATATATATAAAGTAGAGATGACAAAAATAGAACTGGGCTATGTGTTTTCTTAAGTAAAAAACAACTGGGCTACTGATGTTCTAAGAAAAAATAAAACCAAGGCTGGGCGGCCTAGAGGCCAGTTGATACCTGCTAGATCCTTGTGGCCGCATGTCATCATGGGTTGTGCCTGTCAATAAACAAAACATAACCTAGGTAGTCTACAGCCCAGTCAATATTTGCACGACCTCAAAAAAAATAGTCCCTGATGGATCCCAGTTTTCAGTCTCTCCTTGTAGAATTCTCTCGTTTATTGACTACGTTGAAAATTTCATGGGTCTCAGACGTCAGCATATTTTTTCCGTCATGATAATAAGTGTGTGCACTTGCTTGCATACGGCCATGGACCTGCTGGGTCCGTACTGTTAGCCTCTGTATGGACACCCCTCTTCTGGTTCCACGGACGAATTCCATGCAAATCGGATGATTTTCATTGAAACCAGACCAAACTCATTACATTTTACATGTTTATTTTTCTTATGGAACATTTTAAATATTTCAACTAAACGATAGCCGACTAGGCCTTTTTTTAGTACAAAAATGATCACTGGAAGCGGCGGCTCCCGTTTCTCACGCATGTTAAAATTTTTGGTTAACTGAGAACTCAAACGAGAGAACATGTTGTATGCGGGTTATTTTTGGGTGATACTGTATGTGGTATGTGGGTTAGAGGGATGGCATGGGAGGCGCTTCCCGCGATCGAGGTCCCAACACTTAAGTGTTCTTGAAGGCCCAAATCCATTGCGCCTCTGTTTAACAATTTGCAGCTGGGCTTGGCGTGCCACAACCCAGTCTCGATGTGCTGCATCCAACTGTCAGCCTGTGAAACCTGATGGATCCCCTGCGTACTGGAAGATGTTAGTAAAATTTTGTAGAACTGGGAATTCCAATGGTAGGTGCTTTTGCTACTTATATCAGGTGCCTGAAAATTCGTTTCGCCACAATTGCTTCAGCGTTATATCCACGTCGACCCTCGACATGATGGTTGGAAGGAAATGCCAAGTTCAAACCGAAAGATCCTTAACAACAACACCAACTTGCAGACGACTAGGTAGAACTAGTACTACCAAACTAACTTATAATCTTTTTAGTCCTGGACCTCATTTTCGTCCGGTAGAAGATCTTGCAGACGACCAGCTCCCGCTCCTTCTCTTGCTCGAGGTCCCCGAGGTGGTACTGGTGCATCACCCAGTTGGTCCTCTGCTGGTCGAAGTTCATGTTTGTGTGCAGCACCAAAACCTTTTTGCTGCCCCTTTGCTAGCCATTGACCATGACCGGCTTGGTATTGCCGGTCTTGTGCCACATCGCATGCATGCCGCACTCCGATTGTATCTTGCGACACATCCGCGTACCCCTTTTGAACGCCCTGGAGTTGCGCTGGAAGAAATGCTTGCTTAGGCCACTCAGTGTGATACCTGCAGTATTGGAGAAATACAATCCCAGGCCGGGCAGCATACATCAGAAATTTGTAAAAAGAAAGGAATCTATTTTGTGCAAGTAGACGGTCGATCGGTGTCTCACCTGGAAGTTTCTCAGGATGGGTGGAGCATATGCCGTGCTCGCTGTCGATGGTTGGTATGAACAAATCGATGAGAGGGTGAGATCTCGCACTGCCAGCACTCACTTTAGCCTCAAGGTGCTCGATCAGCTCTTGAGCCGTGGGATCGAACTTGACGCCAGCCGGCAGCACCGGCCAATCCTTCTTGGACTTGCAGTGGTTAATTCCAGTTAAATGGTTCTCAATGTATGATCAATCAACTGTTTAAGTAAATGATGAAAGATTTCGATAGATAAGTGCTACTCCAAATCTAAAATCCATGAAACCCGAAAAACTAGGGTATCGGCTTCATTATTACATGCATACTCTAAAGACTTGAAAAACCCCATAAAGATCGAAATCATCATACAGGGCGACGGGATGATTACTCATAGGAGCAGCCTTGCTGGTTCCACCCTTCATGCGGCTAGCTTGAACAGCTTCCTTGTTGAGATCAAATTTCTCAACATCTTCCTTTTGACTTCTTGCAATGAAGTATAGCAGCTCCACTAGCTCATCGCCCATCGTACCAACTGGATCAGAACAAGGCGACGGCTGGGAGGTGGGGAGACCGGGAGAGAATGGGAGAGAACGGGAGAGTGCTGCTGGACTACTAGAGGGGTGAGGCTCACTTTGGTGAACCGAACACGCGGCTGGTACTATTGTGTCACCTCACGCGCAACGTGTTGTCACGTCAATTCAATGTGAGGACATGATGAATAATTTGACCGACGTGTACTAGTACTACTAGTCGTACAAGTACTACTTACCTAGTATGAGTAGTGCAATATACGGTATAGAGGACTACTAGTAGTACAAATTTCAGAAATGCTGTACATTCATCCAATATCCAGGTTGCTTCCATATTGCTTTAAATAATATCAGAGGGGCGCTGCTAAAGCCTTAGTTTTAAGGGCATTATGCAAGAGTGTTTAGAAGAAGCTTACAAACAGGTGCCTACAAAGTTACAAGGCTGTGCGACAGACTTGTACGCTACATGAGAATACAAAATATAATTCCCATTGGACAACACTTTCACGAGCAAGTACGCACTTGAAGCTTAATTGCTATAGATGGCTTATGCACAACATCTCCATCATCATTATCAAAATACATGCTACGCAAGAGATGTAGGATGCACTTGATCCCAGAAAGGTATTTAACATTCAACTAACTACAGTACAAAATAACTGTCGTGGTGAAATCACGGCAGATGCCATAAGATGGCTAAAAGTGGGGGGCTGCGTGAGGACTCCGGTGGGTTCCGGAAGCGAGGTTGGCACACGCGTGCGGGAAACACAAGGTGTACCCAGGTTTGGGGCCCTCCGGGGAGGTAACACTCCTAGTCCTGCCGAATGGGATGATAGGCTCAAAGGCTACAATGGTTACAATGGTGCTCCTGGAGCTGTTTGGGTGGAGGAGGAAGAAGGAGCTAGTTCTCCATTCGGCCTCTCCTGTGTGCGTGTGTGTGAGTGTTGCTACTGAGATGAACCGAACTCTCCTGCATGGAGGCCCCGTGGGGGGTCTTATAGCCTAACCCCCCAGGGTTACATGGGTAAGATTGCACACTGCGGGACCCGGATGTCGGCGTCTGGAGCCAGCTGTGGGGCCCGCCGGCTGCTGGGCCCCGCCGGCTGCTCGGCACGGAGTGGTCGGTGTCGTGGGGGCTGCAGTGGTGCGCTGTTGCTGACGCTAGTCGTCCTGGTCAGCGGGGTTGGCGGCTCTGCCGCCGCGCCTTCCCGAGACGGATTGCACTGTAGCCACGCTCTCCCGTCATGGAGGGCTGTCTTGTTGTTGGGAGCGATGGGACGGCCGCTGACCCATTGCCAGCCGGCTCGCGTTGGGAAGCCGGCCGGACAGCCAGCCGGCGGGGAGGGGCACGGGCTGCCCCGATGTTTTTGAAAGGGGCTCCAGGTCCTCTTGCCTACCCGGGGGGTCATCCCCCCGACAGTAGTCCCCGAAGCTGTAAAGGCTCGCCGGCTCCAAGTGGGGGAGGCTTTGCAGCTTATCATCCCCCCCCCAAAGGAGAGCGGTTGCGTGGTGAGGAAGTGCCGGCTTGAGGCCGCCGTTCGCCGGCTGCCAGGAGCCGGGTGGGGGTACTTGATCGTGCCTGAGTTCGAACGGTTCGGCCGGCTGGTCCGGCCGATATGGGGGAGCGCGCCAGTCGCCAGACGAAAACCCCGCCACGTGTATCCCAGCGGCAGATGAGGCCTGCCTGGCCACGCGCGCGACGGGAAATCGCGGTGGGCTGGGTCCCACTAGGCCGCGGCTTCGGCCCACGCGCGGGATTTACTGTGGCCGCACACGCCTGTTGGAATTCTCGGGGCAGTTAAGGCACGCCGTAACGTGCCCGCGCATTACGGGGGAGTGGGGATCATGGGCGCAGACGATCCCGCTCCCCCATGTCCCACCGTGGTCTTTAAATGGGAAGGGAGGGGGAGAGGCCGAAGCATTCGCTCCCTTGCCCCCGCCCATTGCTTCGTCTCCATCTCTCCACACTCCTCGCGCACACCGCCGCCGTACGCCGTCGCCCGCGCGCCATCGCCCGCTCGAGCTGCCACCACGTCGTGCCGCGACACTCGCGCGGCCGTTCTCTCCCTGCTCCACCGCCGCCGCACTCTTTCTCCTTCTCCCACGCCCCTCCCACTCTCGCCAATGGCGCCACCGAAAGGTTCTTGGGAGGGGTCAATGGTGACAGTGGATGACATCGAGTACTTGCGCCGCACCCGGCGGCTGCCGCCAGCGGAGGAGTTGGAGGCGCGCGCGCCCGGCGAGGAGATGGCACCGGTGCCGCGGAACGGCGAGGTGGTGGTGTTCTACACCCACTTCCTCCGCGGGCTTGGGCTTCCTACGAGCGTCTTCTTCAGGCGCTTCCTCACATACTTCGGCCTCCAGCCTCATCACCTGGGGCCGAACGCCATCTTGCAGCTCGCTGGCTTCGCAACGCTGTGCGAGGGCTACGTCGGCCTCCTCCCGTACGTGGAGTTGTGGTGCCACATGTTTTATTTGAAGCAGCAAGGAGCAGCCGCCGGCGTCATGGCCGAGTGCGGGGCGGCCGTGCCGGTTACGCGGACGACGGGCCCCTTCCCAAAGCTGTCGCTCGAGGACTCCGCCAAGAAGTGGTAGAAGTCCTTCTTTTATGTGAAGAACGCCGACCCCGCCAACGACGGCATCAACCTCCCACCCTTCGTCGACGTGACCCCGGCTGAGAAGCTGAACTGGGGGCACAATCCGAAGAGCCCGTCCGCGGAGATCTTGGGCATCTGCCGCCGGGTTAAGGAGATGACAGACCGGGAGGGGCTCACCGCCGTGGACCTCATTGCCGCCTTCATCGGCCGCCGGGTGCTGCCGCTGCAGCGGCGGCCGCACCGGATCTGCGATTTGAGCGGCCGGTGCGACCCCTGCCGGCTGTCCACGAAGGAGCTGACGTCGGCTGAGATCACCCAGCGCGTTAACGAAGTCTCCGCCGCCGGGCTCAAGGTGAAGGAGTGGCGATTCGGCAAGGAGCCGTACAGCCGGGATGCCCCGGCGCCAGCGGTGAGTCTGTGGTCTTTGTTCTTCGCGACGTCCGCCCTCCTCAGACGCCCTAACGCCCTGGGCCGGCTGCAGCGTTTTCCGAGCCAGCTGCTGCATGACGGCCCGAGTCCCATGGTTCTGCAGCCAGACCGGGACGAGTCGGACCCGGAGGACGAGGGAGACGGCGGCGAGGAGCGCCTCGCGGACGCGGAAGCCAGCGGCTCCGCTCAAGTCGGTAAGTCTCTAATCCCGGATGTTTTGCGCGAGTGGCCGGATGACGACGAACATGACGAGGACGGGACGGGCGATGCAGCTCCGCAGGACGCGGAGGCGGGCGACGGGGCCGCCCCCAGGGGGCGGCAGAGGAGGGCGACCGGGGAGCTGGCGGGCTCAAGCCGGCCACATGGGAAGCAGCCGGTCGAGGCGCGGCCGGCTGTGAAGTGCCCCACTGCGGCGCAGTCGGGCACCATGAAGAGGTCCATCAAGAAGGCGCGCCGGATGGCGCCGCCGGCGGGCCTGACACGGGCGGTTTCCGTGGTCATAGGGTAAGTCTTTCTTCGTTGTTAAGTTATTGCCACTTTTGTCGCCGCTGCTGTTGCTGTCGTTTTCGTCTCTCTTCTTTTCTTCTTCGTCATCTCCCTCACGCGCCGTCCAGTAGCGCGCTCGAGCTGACGGAGGCGGCCGCGGCAGCGGCAGCCGTGGAGGAGGACGACCGACGGCGGGGTCGGAGCAACGCGGAGTAGCGCGAGGTGGCGGAGACCACCGAAGAGGTGCTCGCGGCCCGCCAGTCCGGCACCACCCTGGAGGACACTGAGCGGGATGCTTGGAGGGCCCAGGCCGAGGCCGAGAAGGAGATGGCCGAGGCGTCGACCAAGGCATGGAGCGACGCCGTGGCCGAGGTCGTGGCGACGCGGTGGCGGGTCGCGGAGGAGGCCGCGTGGCCGGAATGGACGGCGTCATCGCCACCGCCGTCACCGGTTGCGGAGCATCGATCCAAGTCGGTGCATGACCCGGCCCGCTGGGCGGAGGCAGATGCTCGTGCGGCCGTCGAGGGAGAGGCCGGTCATGGCGAATCCGGCGACCACGAGCCGGCGGCAGACCCGACGGCCGCCCCGGAGGTGCCGCCGGCTGTCTACCCGGCCGACGGGGCCGGAGGCGGAGATGGAGGGGACCGCGAGCCGGAGGCCGCACCCGGCGGCGGAGGAGCGCCACCCCCAAGGACGGAGGCCGCGGCAGGGAGCTCGCGCGCCCTGGTGACCGCGGAGCCGCGGGCCGCGGGGTGCCGCCTCGAACTGCGGCCGGCCGGTAGTGGAACCAGCGCCGGGTCCGCGGTTCATCCGTAGCGGGCCTGGGCGGCGAGCTCCAGCGAGGCGACAAGCGGCACCCCCCTGAGCGAACTGGACGCGGCGGTGGACTCCCTGCGGCTGCAGATCGCCAACCACCGCAGCCAGTGGCAGAGCTTGGCCCAGGCGGAGCGCGGCCGGCTGCAGCAGCTGGAGCAGACCTTCGCGGTAAGTTCTTCTGCCCTTCATGCTTTCTTGCTTCTCGTTTCTTCTTTGCTCTTCTTGACCGGCTTGGTCGCTTTCCAGTGGGGGAGGGTCAGCGCACCCACTACTAGGAAAAGGGCTGCTAGTGGCGCACCTGTTTTCGCTACTAATGGCGCACTACAGGTGCGCCACTAGCACCACGCCATTAGAATTTTTTACTAATGGCGCACCACTGGTGCGCCATTAGTATCTGGTATACTAATGGCGCACCATGCAGTGCGCCATTAGTATAGCCCATGGTGCGCCATTAGTATGCCTCCCAGGGGCCATATTTACCCATGTGCTTTGGCATACTAATGGTGCACTGGTGGATGATGCGCCATTAGTGTGCTCTGGCTTACTAATGGCGCACTCTGTGGTGGTGCGCCACTAGTATGAATATTAGGGATTATTTTTTTTTTGTTTCTGATATTTTCACAGGTTACAAAATATATTATTTGACAGAATATAGCTAGCACCACACAGCAACAGCAGATTTATCGAATACAATAGAAGATTAGTGTCCGAATACAATTCATCATATTAGTCTCCGAATTTAAAATACCGAACAAAGTTAGAACATTACAAGTCTCGAAACCGCGAGTAGCGAGTTTGTCTTCACATTACAAGTCGATATCGATCATCTAAACTACCATCACATAGAAGAGAGCTGCGGTCATCACGATGAGCATAATCGCGATGAAACTGGTCTTCATCCGGTTCCTCCAACGCTCCCTCCTCTCTTCCGCTAGATAGCGCGCGTATCTAGATTCCGCCTCCGCCCTAGTGGTGTACCCTTTGTAACTGTTACCGCTGAAACGGTGAACCTGTGTCCGACACTCCTCCCAGTCGTCGTAGACTCCGGGAACCCTACCCTTGTACACGACATACGACGGCATCTCTATGCACTAGCCAAACAAAATGTTAGTACCAATTCACAGACAATACATAAGCAATATATAAGTATGCAACAAAAGGATCGGAAGAGAAAAGCAAGACATTAATAGCATCGATTACATCTAAGTTGAACGACTGTCCAAACCAAAGAGACATACAAGTTCATCAAAGTTTAATTACAACATGAGCCAATCGATGTTTCAAAACTAGACATAGCATCACTACTTTCGACTCGACTCAAGGGACCGGAGCGTGGATGAAGCCGCCGTCTATCGTGATGGTCATGAAATCGCGGGCGTTGTCAGCCTGCATTTGTAGCGTTGTGTCTATCTCACTGTTGGACGGTTGATTTCTGAGGTAGAACTGCCCCGAGGTACGAAGGACATCTTGATGGATGATTTCCGCAAACTCCGACTGGATGCGAAAGAATTCTTGTCTGATGTCCGTGTCCTGGATTGCCGACAAGCTTGCGGCCCAAGCTTTGAGATTATTTGGTAGCAGAAGGTGATTATGGTCCCGTACGATCGCCCGCATGTGATGGAGGGCGTAGTAGGCATCCTTCTGACCGCCAGGCGGCTGCTTGACGCAGGGGAACGTCGTATTGTGGGCGAACACGTGCTTGCCGTACTTACGAACTGGCCTGGTGAAGGTGCCTCCAGATTTGGCGTAGCCGGGGAGAACATCATCAAGAACTTTCTTGACATTTGTGTAGTCTTTCTTCGACTGACGGTCCGAGTCGAAATACGTGGCCATGGAATATTTCGGGCTTAAGAGAATGAGTGTGCAATGGGTGTCACTGCACAAAACACGGAATGTTAAAAAAAACGATCGAAATCTAAGAAATCATATGTTACGGGGCGGTTGAGGGGACGACTTACTCGGGAAAGTAAGGCACGAGGAAGTTATCCTTATCTGGGTTTGCCAGAATGACGCCTTCGAGGTAAGAACTCGTGACTTGCCGGTCCCCAGCGCTGCCCAAGATCTTGGCACGCATGTAGAAGGGGTCGACTATCACGATGTCCGGGGTCTTGTCTCTAATGATCCGCATCTCCATACTCAGCGAAAATAGCCGAACGAAGGTGTAGTGCAGCGGATGAAGGTTAAACATAGCGAAGATGTCATCAAACCGCAGGACGATCGTACCCCCGATGGCGCTATCCACAAAGCCCTTGCCCTCTGGCACCTTGGCCACGAAAACCGGGTATGCCACGTCATTCTCTCGGAGACGCCGCTTCTCCAAAGAAAGAACACTGTCATGCAGACTCCGCATAGCACCGGTTGCAGCATTGAGCATATTAGTCGGTAGCATCGGCCTACCCGCCACATGCACCCTCCTCGAGATATCCTTAGGTGAAGGTGGCCCGTCCTGAGCACGGGTCGTACTCGGTGCCGGCTGGCTCGCACCCTTGTTACTCTTTCTTTTCCGTCCCTTCTTCTTCTGCCGTAATGGGACCGAGTTCTGCTCACAGACCGCCTTCTTGAGTGTGCTGGGGCTGATAATATTTCGCACCTCGGCTATCTGAGGCTCGGTGAAGTCGGCAGCTGGAGGCGTCTCCTGAGAACTGAACGCCAGACGACGCTTGTTGCAATTGGGTTTCTCCGCGGTACCAGCTAGATCGCGATCGTCTTTTGCAGGGTTGGGTTCTTGAGAAGGAGGCCCCATGAATTCGTCATCGCACCCATGTTTGTTGAAGTACTTATTGACGTTGGTAAATGTACCGTTGTTGTTGTCGTCGTCGTCTGGATCCTGTGCCATATGCATGCCCGGATCCTGTGCCATATGCATGTCCGGCATGTCCGGTAGCGTTGCGGCGGTCTTGCCATGGCTTGGCGCCGGCACGACTGGCGGTGTTGTCTTTGGGGTGGTGTCCCCCGCCCCCAAACGAATCTGGCTCTTCGGCCAAAGCAGGGGCCAGCTTAGGCAGGCGCTGAGGGTCATCACATCATCTTCGTTGGCCCCGGCGGGTCGAATCGGAGGTAACAACTCGTCGCAGCCTGGCAGCACCCGAACCAGTTGAACCCTATACACGGTGGGTGGCATTGGATTACCGTGGAACACGGGGTTGCCCGGTTGAACGATTTTGCCCTTGGCGACATCGACCAACTCGTTGTTCACGAAGTGCAGGAGAGTGCACGGAACGTCGGCGGCGCCCTGCGAAAACATGTAGGGCGTCAGGGATGCCCAGTCAAAGGCAAGGAGATGAACTCCTCGGCCGAGAGGCTTAATTAGTTACCGTGATGATGGCGTCGAGCTCGGCTAATGTCGAGGCACCGCCAAAAGCGGGCGTGCAATTGACGGAGGGGCCGCTTGCTGCCGAGGTGCCGGCCGGCGTACACCCGGGTGCATTAAGCTCCAATGCCCGTGCCGGCGTCGGAGACACCAATACCAGCTCCGCCGGAGACACCAATGGCGCCGCCTGCGCGTTGTGCGAGTTGCTGGCCGTGAAGCTGGGAATCGGGGGCGGCCCCTGTTGGCCGCTCGCAATCCACGTCGTCAGCCCATGAATCAAGGTATGCATAATGCCGGTGACCGTCGATCCCAGTTGTTGTTGCACTTGCTCTTGGACAATCTCCGGAATCCGCGCCACTTGTGCCTTGAGTTCTTGAACCTCGCGCGACTGGCTTTCCGAGCTGGTCTTTCTCTTCTTTCGCCCACCAGCGTTATAGTATGACGACCATTTTGTGGACAAGCCTTTGCCGGCCACACGACTAGCTGACGACGGCTTACTGAGCTTATCCTTGTTTTTCATTACGTTCAACGCCCTATTTAGAGTGCTGTCCCAAGGGATGCTCTGAGACAACCCCGCGCTACTGCTTTCAGTCTCCTGCGCCAGAACAAGCTCAAGCGCCCTGGTCTTCGGATCCGTGGTAAGCTCCTTTGTTACCGGGTCCTCCTTGTACCGGGCCCTGACATAGTTCCTGGTCTGCTTGTCACGGTATTTCTCGAAGCGGGGCGGTAGGCCTTGCTCGGCACGCTCCGCGTCCTCCTTGTCCCATATAGGCTCCGCCACTCTGTAACCGCCGGGACCGAGTTTGTGTTCCCCTAAGTTCAACTCCCGCATTTCTTTCCCCCACTGACTTGATTCGGAGGTTGCGCTGCTCTCGCACTTGATCTTGAACTCCTTGTAGTCATCTTCGCTGATCGAAGGATTTTTCGCCTTGATCTTCTCATAACTATCACCTTTCTCAATCATTCTTTTCACCGCGCTTCTCCAAGTAGACAGGGCCGTGCTCATCCTCGTGAGGGCGGCACTGTTCACTTTATTCCCTGAGAGGCGTGTGTTTTCAAATTCAGCGGGGAACTTGTATCGCTCGTGCAGCTTCGTGAAGAGGAGGTTGTGCAAATTCCCTCGGTCCTTATTCCTTAGGTTCTCGGTGTTGATCGAGACGGTGCTCCGGAGAATGCACCCGAGCTGAACCGAGTACCCCTTGACTATTTGTTTGGGCTCCGTTGGATGCCCGTCGGAGTCCACTTGAGTAAATTCCTCCTTGACGGTGCGGAGCACGTTCGGGCACCAGTCCTTCCGTTGCCTCTTCGGTTGGCTGCCATCTGTGCGTACGCTGCCATCATCAGTGGTGGCATCCTCGGCGGCACCATCAGTGGTGGCATCCTCGGCGGCACCATCAGTGGTGTCATCCCCGACGCCACTAGGGGTTGTGTAGTCAGGATCGGTGTCTTCTGCGGCGTCCTCATAGCGGTGAGGTTGTTCCTCCATCTCCTGGGACAGCTCCCAGAATTGCTTGCCACCCGAACCACCGACCTCATCGTTGTGGGCCATGTTTCGCTCTAAATAGGAAAAAAGTTTGGTCAAAAAGTTGGTTATTGTCAAGGAACAAGATCATGGTCTCATCATTTAGGGTTTGTCGACACCGAGGCATCCTAAAAGCTAAGCTTTTATCATTTAGGGTTTGTCGACGCCGAGGCACCCTAAAAGCCTAAGCTTTCATCATTTAGGTTCTTATCGACACCGAGGCACCCTAAAAGCTACTTAATTAAGTACTAAGATACCCCGGCCCATGCATTAGTAGCAAGTACCCCATATGTCCGATTTTTAGCAAAGTCTTGCTAAAATTCACGGAAAATTTTAGCATGACCTTTGCTGAAAATAGGACATATGGAGTACCCGAATTTGCCGGAACGGAAGTTAATCGACATTCCGGCAAACTCAAGGGCCTCTCGGGGTACCTGCAAAATCATCACGACACGATGGTCGGAGACAAAACCCAGCAAACTAGCACCACAATGTGCCTCTACTTTCATATGGATGAAAAGGCCACAGACCATATGGTCCTCTGCTTTCATATGGACAAAAATCAGCTCAACTTATGTGAGCTTCCATTCCAGATGAAAATTGCCTTTGCTGCATGGAATAGAACATTGTTAGCTTAATAAGCCTACGAACCAAGACCAACTTCAGCAAGTAGGAACCATGGATTGATTATAGTCCTGCACATTTTCTACAAGAGATTTCCATGACATGTACGAGTGTTTACCATGCCAAGCGGAATGAAGGACTGGAGATATTATTTTTTTAACCAAGCTTTCTAAATATCAAATAAAATTATTTTTAACCTGCATCATGTGCAAGCCCTTTTCTTTGCACCCAGTCCATTTTAATTCTGGGCTGTTCTCTACTCACCATGAAAAAGGAGAGAAAGAAATACAAGAACTTGCAGAGGAGGAGGGCAGAGGAAGGAGGAAGGAGGAGAGGTACCTGGGCGGGCGCGGCCGGTCGCCGGAGGGGTCGGGGTCGGGGTCGGGGTTGGCGGCGGCGGCGGCGTCGAAGGGATGGCTCGAGGGCGTCCGAGCTCGTCCGGGTCCTCGTAGTCGAAGAAGAAGACGGCGGCGGTCCTCCTAGGCGCCTCGGTTGGTCGTGGGGAGGCCGACGGCCACGTGCTTCGCGGGTCGGCGGCGGTCGTCGTCCTGCACCCCGTGCCCGGACTGAGGTAGAGGCGGCGCAGGGCAGGGGCCGACGCGGGGAGGCTGTCGGCGACGGCGAGGTCGCGGAGGCGTCGGTGATGGCGGAGCTGTAGTGGTGGGGGGCGCGGGGGCGGCGGCGTCGTGGGTCGGGGCAGCGCGCGGGGGGGAAGTGGATCTGGCGAGAGGGAGGGACGAAGGGGTCGGGCGAGTTAGAGCTAGGGGGAAGCTTACTAATGGCGCACCCCCGAGCGGTGCGCATTAGAAATCTTTTTTTTTATAGCAATGGCGCACTCCTTAGAGGTGCGCCATTAGAAAGCTTTTTTTTTTAGATAGCAATGGCGCACTACCCGAGCGGTGCGCCATTAGTATGTTTTTTTTATTATTATTTTTTGTTGCTATTTTTTAATATTTTTTTATAAAAACAGTAATATTTTTTTATAAAAACAGTAATAATTTTTTTATTAATATGAAAAAATATCATCAAATTTGTTATTTGAAAATATCATCAAATGGGGGTGCTCGGCGGCGGCGGTGGAGCGGGGGAGGGTGCGGGGGGTGCTCGGCGGCGGTGGAGCGGACCGGGGAGGGTGCGGGGAGTCGGCGGCGGCGGTGGAGCGGGGGAGGGTGCGGTGGGTCGTCGGCGGCGGTGGAGCTAGCGGGGGAGGGTGCGGGGGGGATCGAGATCGAGATGGAGGGGGATAGCGATCGAGATGGAGGGGGATCGAGATCGAGTGTCCTCATGAATATTCAATATTTTTTCATATTCATGAATTCAAAAAGTGCCCATGAAATTTAAAAATATTCATGAGTTCCAAAAGTGCCCATGAAATACAATCGAGAAATGAAGACTACGATTTAAATACAATCGATCTTAGCTAGCTATCTGTTCACAATCTTCTTGCCCTTCTTTTTCGCAAATGGAGTTCTTCTGTGGAACGGACGTCCTTTAGGTAGGGTGGTCCTGCTTCTTCTTGTGGTGTATGCTGCTACTTCATCGTCGTCGTCATGTTCCATCTTCGGGTCGCCGTACTTGTCGAAGTCTTGCTCATTGGCGACTCCATCCATTCCGATGATCTTCCTTTTGCCTCTCCTCATGACAACACGACTGGGCTTTGACGGGTCGGTAATGAAGAAGCATTGGTCCACTTGGGAAGCCAGTACCCATGGCTCATTTTTCGCGGTGACGTTTGCGCCCGCGGTCTTGGATTTGGCTTCGGGTATTACCATGGTGGTGAAATACCGGTCTTCTTTTAGGACGCTCTTGGCCCATCTCACACGGAACATCGGGACCTTCTCTCCAGCGTAGCTCAGCTCCCAGATCTCCTCGATCCTTCCGTAGTATCTGTCCTTGTCGTTACCGGTGTAGGATTCCATCGTTACACCGGAGTTCTGATAACCATCGCTCTTCATGTCCTTGTCCTCGGTGTAGAATGTGTAGCCATTGATATCATACGCCTCATAGGTCATCAGGTTGTGCTCGGCGCCCTGTGACAAGGCGAATATGAGTTGTTCTTCCGCGGAAGAATCCTCATGTAAAGGGTACGACAGAAGCTTCTGCTTGAACCAACGCGTGAAACATGAGTTGTGCTCTTTGCTTATATCTCCGTCCGTCCTCTGTTGGCCTCGGTCATTGTACGTCTTCTCAATAAAGGTTTTGTGCTCTACCACCCAAGGATCGACCACGTCTATGTGTTGTAGCGCGACTAGGTTTGCTCTTTCAAAGTCGGCGAGTCAACCCTCGAAGTCGACATGCATTTCGCGCCGACCCTCACGGTGACCCCATCCAGCGAGCCTGCCGAGGTGCCTGTTCACGGGCAGACCAACGGGGTTCTCGATGCCTAGATAATTCGTGCAGTAGGAGATGCACTCTTCGGTCAGAAAGCCCCTGGCTATGCTTCCCTCTGGACGTGACATGTTGCGAACGTATCCTTTGATGACACCATTCATCCTTTCGAACGGCAACATGCTGTGCAGGAACGTCGGCCCGAGTTGGATGATATCCTCCACGATATGGACCAGCAGATGCACCATAACGTCGAAGAATGCGGGCGGGAAGTACATCTCAAGCTCGCATAGTATCACCACGATCTCTTCCTGTAGCCTTCTGAGTTGCCTCACGCCAACCGACTTCCGAGAGATGACGTCGAAAAAGTTGCATAGGCCAAATAGCGTTTCACGGACGTGCGCGTCCATGATCCCACGGATTGCAACTGGAAGTATCTGCGTCATCAGCACGTGACAGTCGTGAGACTTCATCCCGCTGAACTTCTGCTTCGCTGGGTCTAGGTATCTGCTTATCTTCCCCGCGTAACCGTAAGGAAGTTTTACTCCTACGAGGCAGTTGAAAAACTGCTCGATCTCCTCCTGACTTAGAGTGAAGCACGCGGGAGGGTAGTCATTTCCGGTCTTCTTGGCCTTTTTGCCTTTGCGACGACTTTCTGTGTCCTGCTTCGCCTCATCATCATCATCATTAGCGTGAAGCTCCTCCCTGATGCCCATTGATTTCAAGTCTGCCCTTGCTTTCGGCCCATCTTTGGTCCTCTCTGGCATGTTGAGCAGGGTAGCAAGCAGACTCTCGCACACGTTCTTCGTGATATGCATGACATCAAGGCTGTGAGGCACACGGTGGATCTTCCAGTACGGCAAGTCCCAGAAAACAGACCTCGTTTTCCATACCTTCAGCAGCGGCTCTGGCGCCTTTCGCTTCTTTCCCGGCTCTGGCGCCTTTTGCTTCTTTCCCGGCAGTGGGCAATCTTTCCAATTTTTCAACAGCTCGTCTATTTCCTCGCCGCTCCTCGTACGCGGGCGTCTTCGGGGTTCGGTTTCACCATCGAACAGATCCTTGCGTTTTCTCCACGGGTCATGGTCGCGAAGCCACCTTCGATGTCCCATGAACACGGTTTTCGAAGACCCAGGATCTCTATCTAGCTGGCGATACGTTGTGTCATCCATGCACCTGACGCATCTAGAAAATCCGTGGACCACCTGCCCCGCGAGATATCCGTAACCGAGATAGTCGTGCACCGTCGTGAGCAGTGCGGCTCTCATAGGGAAATATTCTTTCTCTGCGGCGTCCCACGTATTGGCTGGCGTTTTCCACAGCGTGTCTAGCTCCTCTTTCAGCAGCCCCAGATACAGATTGATGTCGTTCCTTGGTTGTTTCGGACCTTCAATTAGCATACTCATGTGAATGTACTTCCTCTTCATGCACAACCAGGGGGGAAGGTTGTACATCAACACAAACACAGGCCAGGTGCTATGTGTGCTTCTCTGGCTGCCAAACGGATTGACTCCATCGGTGCTCGCGCCCAGCACGATGTTCCTTGGATCGTTCCCAAATTCTGGGTCTTCGAAGTTCAACGCTTGCCACTGGCTCGCATCCTTAGGGTGACTCAGCATCTTGTCTTTTTTATTTATCTCCGGATCATTTCCGTCATCTTCTCGCTTCTTCTCCTCCCTATCCGCGTGCCAACACAGGAGCTTAGCTACCTTAGGGTCCGCGAAATACCGCTGCAGACGAGGACTGATCGGAAAGTACCACACCACTTTTCGAGGAGCTTTCTTCCTCTTCTTGTATCGAGTGACGCCGCACACCGGACATATGGTAGACTCCGCGTGCTCGTCCCGATAAATGATGCAATTGTTCATGCACACATGGTATTTCACGTGCGGTAAATCCAGAGGACACACGATTTTCTTCGCCTCCTCGAAACTGGTCGGGCACTTGTTCCCCTTGGGAAGATGTTCGTGCCAGAATGACATGTTCTCGTCGAAGCATGCGTCGGTCATTTTGTGTTTTACCTTCATCTCCAGAGCCATGAGCGTTACTTTCAGGCGGGTATCCTCGGGCCTGCATCCTTCATACAATGGAGTAACCGCGTCTATCTCCAGTTGATCCAGCTTGGCTTTCTCTCGGGCGGCAGCTCTTGCGTTATCCGTCTGCTTGAGAAGCAGCTCTTGAATATGAGGGTCCCGCACCCAGCCTCCATCGTCGTCTGCTCCGGCATCTTCATCTTCATGATCATGCCCTTCGTCTTGATCTTCCTCATCATCATGTCCGGCATCTTCTACATGATGACTGTGTACAGCATCACCGTCGTGATCATGTCCTGGAGATTCTTCGTCTTCTCGACCGCCCTCGCCGCGGTGGTTGTCTTGCTGCCCTAACTCATTTCTTGCCCGGCCCCCATGGACGACTTCATAGTCATCTTCATCACCTTGCCACCGATAGCCATCCATGAAACCACGCAAGAGCAGGTGGTCCCGCACCTGCCCGGAATCCGGGTCCGCAATAAGACTCTTCAGCTTGCATCTTCGACACGGACATCTTATCTCCGTCTCGTTCTTTTGAAGCATCTCGGCCTTCGCGGAGCTCAAAAACCTATTCACGATGCCTTCGGTCATCGTGCGGACCATGGTCGCCTGCGGGGTAGAGCAAAACGATATTTTAGAACCAAGAAAAAATTTGGCATGACTTTCCCTAAAAATATATAGGACCAAAAAGAATGCATAGTGCCAAAATTCTCGCCGAAACGGAAATGAATCAACATTCCGGCAAAATATTGGCAACTATCGCATTTCAAATACCGGTACCTGCAAACACAAACATATATGCAACACCACAAACATATGCAACACCACAAACATACATAGATCTAGCAAGGCCATAAAAAGTGCATGTGCACGTTGTTGGAGCGAGGGAGAGAAAAAAAGTAGATCTACAACATAAAGATAGCTTTCCCCTTACTTACCTATCAAAAAAAGGTAATTTAACCACCTAATTTTGATGAATCTATGGTGCAAATGAGGTGAGGAGGAGGAGGCAGCCGACACAATCTTGGAGGAGGAGGTGGAGAGAATGAAGTGGGGAAAGTGAGTGTGTAGGTGTGGCTGTCCAAAATATCTAGCTGGTCCCAGGTTACTAATGGCGCACCACCCATATATGCGCCATTAGTAACCCTGGTTACTAATGGCGCACCAGCTTGAGGTGCGCCATTAGTAGTTTTGCAAAAAAAAAAAAAAAAAAAAGTAGTGGCGCACTGTGTTGGACGTGCGCCATTACTAGTTAAACTAGTAATGGCGCACTCTTCCCTGGTGCGCCATTAGTATTTTTGGAAAAATGAAAAAAAAACATTTGTCACTAATGGCACACCGTGGGTCTGGTGCGCCATTAGTGTCTACCACACTAATGGCGCACCAACTCATGGTGCGCCATTACTATATAGTAGTGGCGCACCACATGTCTGGTGCGCCATTAGTAGCCATATCATCTATAGCCCTTTTCCTAGTAGTGACCCATTGGGTGTAGCCCCCGAGGCCCGGGCTGGCTGCGCAGCAGGCGGGTCGGGCCTTCTCAGGCGTCTGTGTGCTAATTTTTCTTTCCTTGAAGTCCATCTACGACCAGCGGGTGGCGGCGTACAACCGTCTCCTGGGCCGGTACCGCGCGGCCAGGGACCAGCTGGCGGCCAAGGAGGGGGAGCTCAGCCAAGCTAGAGGTATTTTTTCGAACTTTTTCTTGTGTTCCTTTAGTAGGGGCGCGCCAGCGCTCCCACTGGGTGTAGCCCCCGAGATCTAGGCCGGTTGCGCAACAGCCGGGTCGGATCTTCTTTTGCTTCTTATTTTGCTTACTCGTCTGGCTTCTAACCAGAATTTGGGTCCAGATGCGCAGCCGCCACCGTCGACCCGGCAGAGATGGAGGGGCTCCGGCGCCAGGTGGCGGAAGCCGGCCAGTTCCGTGACCAGGCGGCCGCGGAGCGCAACCGGCTGTAGGAGGAGGCGGCGCGGGCGGTCCGGGAGAGGGACGAGGCAGCTGCCGCCCACAAGGCCGAGCTGGACCGGCTCGCTAAGTAGCGCCGTCAGGCTGCAGCGCGACAGGAGGAGGAGGTGAAGAAGGCCGCCGAGGAGGTCGCCCAGCTCAAGGCGGACCACGACCGCAGCGCCAATGGGCTGGCGGCGAGGGAGCGGGAGGCGCTGCAGGAGGCGCTGTATATTGACGAACTCCTCACGCGTAAGTGTCTCTACTTGTTTGCATCTTCGTTTCTTTTTGTTTCCCGCCCTTCGGCCTTTTGATCGTTCTTCCCTTTCTTTTCCAGGGGTCTTCCTCGAGACCCAAGGGACGGCCGAGGTGGCGGTGAACGCCCACTGGCAAGAGTAGATGGCGGCTGGGGCTGCCATCGAGGAGTACGCTGCCTGGTCGGTGGCGGAGATCACTGTGGCCGCCAAGGCCCACTTGGAGGTGGTGGATCGCGACATGAACCGGCCTTTCAAAGCCGGTTTGTCTATGGCGGCCGCCCTCTGGCCGGGTGCGGTGGTGCTGACCACCATGAGACGTCTGGCGCGTTGGCTGGAGGCCGGCGCGGTGCGTCTTGGCGCGTGGAGGGCATCCATGGCCCGAGCCAGTGCGGAGATGGTGCTTGGGCTCATGGTGTCCTGGTACCCAGGCATCCGCCTGGACCGGCTGCAGGTGTGGCGGGCCGGGGTGGAGACGGACCTGGCGGAGCGGGCGACGCCGATTGCCGTGCGGGCCATCGACATCGCGTCGTTCACCCCGCACGGTGAGTTCGTGCCGGAGCGGGCACCGGACGGCGCGGAGCTACCCGCTGACGACTTCGGTCTGGCGCTCGAGGACCCGGAGGGGAGCTCGGCCGAGACGGGAGCCGGCGCGGATGACGATGCCGCCGACTTGGAAGACACCGCCACCACGGAGAATCCAGCGCCAAGTGAAGCCGACGAGGCCGCCGCCTAGGGTGTTTTAGTTTCCTGTACTCTTTCTTTTAAACATGAAACTTTTGTTAGCCGGCAGATCCACCCACTGGGGGGTGTGAGTTTATTGCAATGAACTACTGGCCGTGGGCCTTGCTGTATATATAGATGCTTGTTTGCTTTCTTGTACGCTTGTGCCTGCTGTCTGGCGGTTTCACTCTTGTTCTTTTTCCCAAGCCGTCTTCCTGTCCTCTCCCTTTTTTGCCCTCCTCCCCGCCAGCCGGATAGCTGGGAGCCGGTCTGTAGCTGGGACGGGGAGCCGGACTTGAAAGAGAGTGAGCGGTACTTAGGCCTTAGGATTTTGAGCGCGAGCGAAACGCCCACTGGGCCGGCTGGCTGCGGGCGGCGAAGCCGGCCAGACCACAGTCGGTTTATGCGGCAGAGAATGAAAGGAGAAGGGCCGGGTTGGCCGAGCCGGACGTTCGTACTTAGCCTTCTTTCGGCCTTTGCCTCTTGCCAGCCTGGACAGCCGGGGGCCGGTCTGTGGCTTATGGCATAGAGAGGGCCTCGGCGTTGCGCACGTTACTTGCCGGATTGAGGAGAACGCGGCGCGGGCTAGCCGGCGAGCCCCCGAGCCGGCCGTGCCGACCCGGCGGGAGGGAGGCAAATGCGGTAAAGTGCGCAAGAACTCGATAGAGATGAAAAGGTAGCCCCCGAGTGTCATTCGGGGGACCTGCTGCTTTCATTAACTTCCAAAAGGGGTAGTGATACATACATACTTGGTGCAACTATAAAACGGACGGAGGAGCTCCGCGTTCCAGGGGCGTTCTGTCTCTTCACCGGAGGCGTCTCTCTTGCGCTTGTTTTGCTTTTGCGCGTCGATGAGGTAGTACGCGTTGTTGCGCAGGGCCTTGCTGATGATGAAGGGGCCCTCCCATGGGGAGGATAGCTTCTGCTGGCCGGCTGTTCGCTGGATTCGCCGGGGTACGAGGTCGCCCTCTCGGAAAGCGAAGGGCTTGATCTTCTTGCTGTGGTAGTGGCGTTTGTTCTGCTGGTAGGTGGCTGACCAGCTGAGGGCCAGCAGGCGCGCCTCCTCTAGCAGGTCGACGCCGTCTTCGCATGCCGCTTGGGCTTCCACTTCCATGTACAGGGTGACCCGAGGCGAGTCGAACTCAAGATCCGTAGGGATGACCGCCTCGGCCCCGTAGACGAGGAGGAATGGGGTGAAGCCGGTTGAGCGGTTAGGGGTGGTCCGGAGACTCCATAGGATGGCCGGCAGCTCATCGATCCAGCTATCGGGTGACCGTATGAGCAGCTCGATGAGTCGCGGCTTGATGCCAGCTAAGATGAGGTCGTTTGCCCGCTTTGCCTGGCCGTTGGACTGACGGTGTGCGATGGAGGCCAGGTCAAGCCGGATGCCAGAGACGGAGCAGTAGCGCGCCAGCGCGCCTTTGGCGAAGTTGGTGCCGTTGTCGGTGATGATGCTGTTGGGGACGCCATAGCGGACAGGGACGTCTTTGATGAACTTGACGGCTATGGGGCCGTCGAGTTTCTTGATAGGCCTTGCCTGGATCCACTTGGTGAATTTGTCGACGGCCACCAAAAGGTGCGTCATGCCACCACGAGCGGTTTTGAAGCTTGGCTAGAGTGTCCGCCGCCTCGTTCTCGCTTCGGGGGACGTGGAGGAACTCGCAGCCATCGAAGCTGCCGGTCATCTGCTGCACCAGGTTGCGGTAGCTGGCCATGTTGGAGTCTCTGGCGTCCCACTCACCGGAGACCTGCCGGACCACCAGGTCAGAGTCGTCGAAGCAGAGGATACGCCGGATGCCGATTTCTTTGGCCAGCCGGAGGCCGTGGACGATGGCTTCGTACTCGGCGACGTTGTTGGAGGTGGCAAAGTGGATTTGAAGCGCGTAACGCAGCCGGGTCGCCCTTGGGGGAGGAGAGCACGATGTCGGCTCCCAAGCCGGAGGCCATCTTCGAGTCGTCGAAGTGCATGTGCCAGTGCATTGCGTCGGGAGCCGGCGGCAAGTACTGGGTCTCCGCCCAATCGACGAGGAAATCGGCCAATGCCTGTGACTTGATAGCGGTGCGAGGCTCGTAGAGGATGGTGTGGCCGGCTAGCTCGATGGCCCATTTGGCGATCCGGCCAGAGGCGTCCCGGCATCCCATGATCTCGCTGATGGGGGCCGTGCTCACCACGGTGATGGCGTGCTCCTGGAAGTACTGCTTCAGCTTCTTAGCGGCCAAGTACACGCCATAGCACATCTTCTGGTAGTGGGGGTAGTTCTGCTTGGAGGTGGAGAGGACCTCGCTCAGATAGTACACAGGGCGCTGGACCGGTTGTGCCTTGCCTTCCTCGGGGCGCTCCACCACCAGCACCACGCTGACCATGCGGGTGGTTGCCGCGATGTACATCAGGAGCGGCTCCTTCTCGGCCGGCGCGGCCAAGACGGGTGCGGTGGAGAGCATGCGCTTGAGGTCGCGAAAAGCTTCGTCCGCCTGGTCGGACCACTCGAACGGCATCATCTTCTTCATCAGCTGATATAGGGGCAGGGCCCTCTCCCCTAGCCGGCTGACGAACCGGCTGAGAGAGGCCACACAGCCGGTGAACTTCTGGACATCGCGCAGCCGAGCCGGCTTGCGCATGCGCTCGATGGCCTTGATCTTCTCCGGATTGGCCTCAATGTCGTGCTCCGAGACGAGGAAACCAAGGAGTTGGCCGGCTGGTACGCCAAAAACGCACTTCTTTGGGTTGAGCTTGATTTGGAATTGGCGCAGATTGGCAAACGTTTCCCTGAGATCCTCAAGGAGGGTGAGGTGCTGCTTTGTCTTCACCACGATGTCGTCGACGTAGACGTGCACGTTGCGGCCGATTTGCGGCAGGAGGCACTTTTGCATGCAACGCTGGAAGGTGGCTTCGACGTTCTTCAAACCGAACGACATGGTGATGTAGCAATACGCCCCGAAGGGGGTGATGAAGGACGTCTTGAGGGCAGCCGCCGGGTCCAACTTGATCTGGTGGCAGCCGGAGTACGCGTCCAGGAAGGACAGGAGCTCACAGTCGGCGGTGGAATCAATGACTTGGTCGATCCGGGGTAGGGCAAACGGGTCCTTGGGGCAGGCCTTGTTCAGGCTGGTGTAGTCGATACACATGTGCCAAGTGCCATTCTTCTTCAAGACGAGGACCGGGTTGGCCAGCCACTCGGGGTGGAACACTTCCATGATGAACCCGGCTTTGAGCAGCCGGGCGATCTCTTCGCCAATGGTTCTTCGCTTCTCCTCAGTGAAGCGGCGTAGCGGCTGCCGGACCGGCTTGGCATCCGGCCGGATGTGGAGTTTGTGCTCGGCGAACTTCCTCGGAACACCCGGCATGTCTTTAGGGGACCATGCGAAGATATCCCGATTCTCACGGAGGAAGTCGACGAGCTCGCCTTCCTATTTGCTGTCGAGGCCGGAGCCCACAACGACGTACTCGCTGGAGTTGGGGTTGGACGGGTCGAGCGAAACCTTCCTTGTGCCGTTGGCCGGCTTAAAGGACCCCTCGTCGGCCGGCTGCTTGAGCTGAGCCGGCATGACCGGCTGCTCGCCAGCCAGCGCGACAAGACCATCGAGCTGGCGCCTCTCCTCGGCGATGACCAGTGACTCGGCCAGCTTAGAGCCGGCTTTGGTGCACTCCAGGGACTTCTTGTAGTCGCCGGTGATGGTGATGATGCCCTTGGGACATGGCAGCTTCATCTTGAGGTAGGCGTAGTGGGGGACCGCCATGAACTTGGCCATGGCGGGCCGGCCCAAAAGTGCGTGGTAGGGGCTGGCGAGGTTGACCACCTCGAATCAGATCGGCTCGCAGTGGAAGTGGGCGCTGGTGCCAAACAACACGTCTAGCCGCACCCGGCCGATGGGGGAGCACGAAGCGCCCGGCACGATGTCGTGGAACACCGTCTGGGTAGGCTGCAGCTGGCCTTCATTGATCCCGAGCTTGACCATGGTGTCGCGGTAGAGGATGTTGATGCTACTGCCACCATCGATCAGCAAACGCGAAAAGTGGTAGGTGTGCTTCTCAGCGACGAAGGTGGGGTCGAGGACGAGCGCGTAGCCACCCGGCGTGGGCATCACGGTCGGGTGGTCCTCCCGGGTCCAGCAGACGGGGTGATCGGACCAGTGCATGTACTGGGGGACCGGGGGGACGACGGCGTTCACCTCGTGCTGGTACTTGCGCTTGCTGTGCTTGTTGTCGCCTTCGCTGGTGAAGACGACGTAGGCCGCGTACTGCTGAGGGTAGGGGTTGTTGGCGAGGGCGCCGGCTGCCGGAGGTGGCGGGGGAGGCGGCGGGAGCTGCGGGTCGGGACCGGGAGGTGGCGGTGGGAAGTCGCCTCGCATCAGGCGCTGGGTGATGTTGCAGTTCCGGAGCGTGTGCGTGGATGGCTTCGCGCCGCTGTGGTGCTTGCAGGGGGCGTCCAGCATCTGCTCGAAGGAGAATCTGGGCTGCCAAGCCATTTTGCCGGTGCGCTGGCGCTTGACGCCGCCTTGCTCGGCCGACTGCTCCTCCGCCACGGCTACCACTTGCTGGTTGTTGTAGCGAGGAGCTGGCCACTCGGCCTTCCGCTTGTTGTTGTTGTCTTGTCGGCGCTGGTTTGTTTCACCAGCCGGCTATGGGGAGGCTGGCTGGACCGGAACCGGCTTGCCATCTACGTCAACGGTGATCTTTACGTGCATTGCGGAGTCGGCCGTGGCGTACTTGTCCGCCACCGCCATGAGTTCCACCAGGGTGTCCGGCTCATCGCACATCAGACGGTGCTTGAGCAGGGTGCCGTCTCGGCACCCGTCAACGAAGTACTGGAAGGCTTGCACTTCATGGACCCCTTCACAGGAGTTGCAGAGCTCGGTCCACCGCGTGAGGAAGTCGCGGAGAGGCTCGCCCGGGCCCTGAATGCACATGGAGAGCTGGCGAGGCCGACTCGGACGCTTGTTCGTGCTGGTGAAGTTGCGTACGAATGCATCCTCGAAGTCCAACCAGGAGTTGACGCTGCCGGCCCTCAGGCTGTTAAGCCATGTCCGGGCCGAGCCGAGCAGCATGAGGGGGACGTAGCGGACGGCCACGCGCCTGTTGCCACCGGCTATGCCGACAGCCGTGGTGTAGTTAGTTAGCCGGTCTTCCGGCTTGGTGATGCCGCTGTACTTGGGGGTGTCGCGGGCCAGCATGAACCCTTTGGGGAAGGGCTCTTCACGGATGCGGGGTCCGAAACAGACGGGGCCAATGGAGCTCTCCTCCTCGAGAAGCGTGGACCACGCCAGCCGGTCGATGCGGTGGCGGGCGTCGGTTTTGTCGTAGGGCTCGTGGCGGCCTAGCCGGCTCGCGACGGGGCTGCGTGGCATCCCGCCAGCGGAAGCCAGCCGAGGCCGTCGAGGCAGCGGGGGGGGGGGGGGGGGGAAGCTCCTGCTGCTGCACCCGGTCGTTGCCAGCAGTCTCGTCGGCAATGCCGTCGCTAGCCGTCGTGACGCGGTGGTGCCGGCTCCGGCCAGAGCGGCTGGCGTTGTCGGCAGGGGAAGACGCCTGCTGCGTGTCCCGAAGGGCCCTCTTCGGGTTCGCGGTGTTTCCTGAAGCGGAGGCGGATTGCTGGGCCGGGTCGAAATGCTTCTACTGCTCGTTCGCCGCGGTGATGAGGTCGCGGATGCGCTACTACTGCTGCAGCAGCTCCTCGCCCTCAAGGAACTCGAGATTCGCCATGGCCGCCTGCGCCGCGTGCATGTTCTTGACGGGGGTGTCATAGACGGGCCGGCCTGCGCCTAGCGCACGGCCGATTGCGCCCCCACAGATTCGCACTTCCGCGACCCGGCAGGGCTCAGCGGCGGCCGGCGTGAAGCCGTGGACGCTGTCGTACTCTCGCTGGGCGGACTCCAGCCGGCGCCGTGTTGCCGCGAGCGTCGTGGCCTCGACCAGCAGTTGCTGACGGTCCTTGTTGAGCTGAGCCGCTGCGGCCACCGTGTCGGCGTCGGGTGTGATGGGGGCTAGTAGGCTCCGGATCGTCTCGTGAAGCGGGTCGACCCGGCGAGGCGCGGCCACAGCCGCGACAGCGGCAGCCGCGGCGGCCTTCTCCTTGTTGTGCGAGGAGCCGGAGCTAGCGCCGATGGTCAGCACCTCCGCACGGCCGCAGAGAGCCGCGACGTCATCGGAGATGGCGTAGCCAACGGGGACGAGCGAGTCGGCGAAGCTATGTACCTCGCTGGGGTACTCATCGGCGATGAGCGCGATGAAGACGCTGCCAAAAGGGACGACCAAGCAGCCTGCGGGGCAGGCGGCGTCCGCGCCTGGCGCAGCGTCGCAGCCAGCCGGGTTGGCCGCGCGAGGCGCGCGGACCAAGCCGTGCGTAATGCGCTCGCCGGAGCTGTTGAAGGGCCTCGTCCAGAATTGGACTCCGGACGACGCCGCGAGCAACCCCACGATAGGTGCCAACTGTCATGGTGAAATCACGGCAGATGCCATGAGATGGCTAAAAGTGCGGGGCTGCGTGAGGACTCCGGTGGGTTCCGGAAGCGAGGTAGACACACGCGTGCGGGAGACACAAGGCGTACCCAGGTTCGGGGCCCTTCGGGGAGGTAACACCCCTAGTACTGCCAAATGGGATGATAGGCTCAAAGGTTACAATGGTTACAATGGTGCTCCTGGAGCTGTTTGGGTGGAGGAGGAAGAAGGAGCTAGTTCTCCATTCGGCCTCTCTTGTGTGTGTGTGTGTGTGTGAGTGTTGCTACTGAGCTGAACCGAACTCTCCTGCATGGAGGCCCCCTGGGGGGTCTTATAGCCCGACCCCCCAGTGTCACATGGGTAAGATTGCACACTGCGGGACCCGGATGTCGACGTCTGGAGCCAGCTGTGGGGCCCGCCGGCTGCTCGGCACTGTGGCCCGTCGCCTCGCGCACCACGGAGTGTTCGGCGTCGTGGGGGCTGCAGTGGCGCGCTGGTGCTGACGCTGGTCGTCCCGGTCAGCGGGGTTGGTGGCTCTGCCGCCGCGCCTTCCCGAGAGGGATTGCACTATAGCCACGCTCTCCCATCATGGACGGTTGTCTTGTCGTTGGGAGCGATGGGACGGCCGCTGACCCGTCGCCAGCCTGCTAGCGGACAGCCGGACCCGACCCAGGGCCGGGCCTAGCCGGCTCGCGTTGGGAAGCCGGCCGGACGGCCAGCCGGCGGGGAGGGGCACGGGCTGCCCCGACATTTTTGAAAGGGGCTCCGGGTCCGCTTGCCTACCTGGGAGTCATCCCCCCGACAATAACCAACATAACAAGATCATGCGATAACAGCAGGATACATGGCTCAGTCTAGATATCACTACGAATCAAGTTGTGCATATTAGCTGTTGGCATGAACCACATCGCCACATGTCGGGTTTGCAAAAGCCATCCATCGCTTGGAAGCTTGATGCCTTTCACACACTGACGTTCATCTGACAACAAGTAGTGTTGACGAATCTCTAGATATGGTGCTTCATGAAACCCATGGTACGATGTGTAAACACAGTTCCCCCTGGCGAATGGAACTTGCACAGCACGATAATCATCGCCGGTGATATGTTCGATGATTGGTTGGATGATCGGATAATTGAGCCCGAGGAACAAGGAGTGGTTGCCGAGGCTGTAAACCTGCCTCCAATTGAATACGCCTCGCCCAATGAAGGTGGGATCTTTCTCGAACACGAAGCATCCATAGCCATCACAGTCGCGAACGCCCCACGCATTGTACTGCATGTGGTTTGATGAAATAGTTTGGTCACTTTGGTACATGCGAATGAGCATCAAATGCCCACCGTCAGTTGAACAAGCAATAAACCACCACCCATTGACATTTATATTTCTAGGTCCTGGAATTATAAAGGCCAGCGCATTTGCGTCTGCTGCAACAAATCAAATTGGAGACCAAAAGGACAAAAATATATGTCGTGGGTAAACGACGATCTATGGGATCGAGAGGATCCCTTTGCGGTTCGGGAGTGGGATCAAAATACTACAAAGAGCAGGGCTAGTAGATATGAGCACAAGCAACGATTTATCCAGGTTCGGGCCGCTTTGAGCGTAAAACCCTACTCCTGTTCTGGTTGTTTGATTGTATGTGAGCTCAAGGGTTACAAAGAGCGCAGCTTGCCGGCAAGGTGCGTGGGAAGTGCAGCTACAGCGTGTCGTTGAGCTAAGAGTTGATCGTTCTAAGTGTAGCCATGGGCCTTATTTTATAGGCCAAGGGGTTACCACAGAGGCTAATATGGTCATTACAGAGTATGAATAGTAACTTGCACGATCACCATGTCTATCTCCAGACGGGGTAAGACAAGCGCATTAAATGCACCGTTTGGTGCTACGTCGGGGAGGTGAGGCCTTGGGTAAAAGATCTGTACCACCGGTCCTGGCGCCCTCTTGTCACCTTGATACGTCCCAGGGATGGGTGTCATTAAAGTTAATCCTGGCGTGGCATGCTGACACGTGCCCTGGCCAGCTGCATTGACTGCCTGCCTGCTCGACACCTATGATGCGTGCTTATCTAGCCGATGATGAGGTGGAGCGGTAACTGGACAGAACGAGCTTGCCGGCGCGGAGCTTGCCGGGCCGTTTCTTGCCGGCCAGGAGCTTGCCGGCAACCAGAGTCTTGTTCTTCACCTTGCCGGTACAAAGCTTGCCGGCAAGGGCGATCTTGATCTTCAGTACGAGAATAGTACTTCTCGATGACCTACCTTGAGGTCTTCTTCACGGTCTTGTTTATTCTAAGTCTTGAGTAATAGTTATCCTCCGTCAAGCCCTTGCCGTCAAGGAGGCTACAACTGCCTGTGCACAAGTCAGGGTACGAGGGCACCCATGCTTTATTACACCGACAGGAGCCCCTGGGCCTGAGCCATACGCACATGCGAGGCGTCATTGGGCCAAGCCCGAACAATGCACAGGCACGCGTGGCAGAGGATAACTGTCGTAATCTTCTTTGTTACCATGCCCCCCATGACGCGCATTAAATGCGGACGTGGGAGAGGTGGAATGGAACGGGCGCGTGGAGGTAGTGCGCCTGAAAAGCGCAGCCACGTAGGACGGTAAAGAGCCAGCCCCCGTGCCTTCCCCATAAAAAGGAATCCGTGAGGGGCGCTGCTCATTTACCCCCCTTCTCCCAATCTTGCCATCGCCGCCATCTTCATCTTCATCCTTGTGCCAGAGCAGAGCACGCTTTCTGCTTCCGCCGCCGCGCAGAGCAGAACTCCCCCACCTTCTTCCACATTTGCCCTGCCCAGCACAGCTATGGCTCCCAAGAGGAACGAAACAAGTTGGGGAAGGCGGTCGATCCCGAGGAAGAACTGGCAGCGGCGCGGAGAAATAGCGTCGTCTTCAAGCCGGTGCTGGATCAGAGCAACTTGGTGAGTCGATACTCGATCATGTGGGGGAAAGAGACGAGCGCCCACACCATGCCAGAGGTCCTTCCCGGCTCCATCAGGCCTAGACCAGACAAGTACCCCTTCTTCGCTGTATACTTTTACTGTGGGCTCGTTCCTCCCTTCTCCGAGTTCTTCGTAGAGATGATGTATACCTACAGGTTTCGCCTTCTAGACTTTACCCCCAACGCCATGACTTGTATGGCTGTTTTTGCACATATGTGCAAAAACTTCGTAGGAGTATTGCCTAGTGTAGCTCTCTTCAGCCATTACTTCACTCCACGCATCGGAGCAGATGTTCTCTCCGGCTGCATCACTTGGATCCCCAGGGATGAGAATGCCTACCTTCCAGGGCTGCCCTATCATCAGTGGAATGAGTGGTGTGGGGAATGGTGTTGGATCAAGGAAAAGGACTTCCCGGAGTTCTGCCATCCCAGGACGGCAAGGGTGGAGCGCGGTACGGATTGGAGCTCTTTTGCCGCTGACGACAAGAAGCTCACGATTGCCATCACGCGCATCCTCCTCCTCAGAGTTGCAGGCCTCACCGCTGAAATGGTGGGGGCCAACTTCCTTCACCACCGCATTGCTCCTCTCCAGAACAGGGGCAGGCCCGCCTGGGACTACAAGAACTCAGCAGATATCATGTGGGTCCGGACAGGACTCCACGCCAATTTGACGGTGCTGCAACACAGGGCTCTCTGCGAGCACCTCTTCCGCCCTAGCAACAACTTCAAGCTGCCGGCAAGGGTGGTGCCTTTATGCAACAACTCCACCAAGGATTCCATCATCGCGGTGATGCCATCCTGTGATGCCCATGGCATTGAGGCGCTTTGGCAGGAGCTGCCCGAAGAAGCGGTGCAAGAGTGGTTCGACACCCTGGTGGAGATGCCCGTCAGAGTAGAAAAAGATCTCTTCCGCGACACTACACCCGAAGAACTGGAGCATATCGCCAACAGGGCAGCAGAAGCCAGAATGGCTGGAGGCGTCGGCGGCTCCGGGTCTATGGCAACCAACGTCGATGAGGAATCTTGTGTTGGGGCGGCAAGGGAGCCACTGAGGGAATTTGCCGAAGGGCATGAGGCAACTGTCGGGGAACGGGGCGGGGAGATTGTTGTCGAACAAGTATCCGAAGAGCCCCCCGCTCCTTCCGCTCCGGCAAGGAGAACTCGTGTCCTTCGAAGAGCTGCCTCCGGAGAGCTAGTTCGTGGCGTACCCTCAGGTGAGGAAGTGACCGGTGAGGAGGTAACTGGCAAGGTTGCCGGACAACAAGGAACTCAACGCCAAGACCCTCAACAGCAGCGAACGCGGCATACCTCTACGAGGAGTACAGCCGCGCTGGCTGCCGGAGCGGGCGAGTCATCTCGTCCTACTACGCCTGTGGCAACTAAGCGGGCCAGGACTTCTACCCCGCTGCCTTCTTCCAGCACCATGCCTGAGAGCTTGTATGATCTCTGCATCCTCAGTGATGAGGAGGAAGAGCAGGAGTATGCATCTCCAATTTTCTTTGTTAACTCTTGATCCCTTGCTTGTGCTAATCTGACTTGTCTCACCTTGACTTGACTTGATAGTGACAGGGAGACCTTGTCACAGAGGATGCCCAAGAGGACGAGGACCGCAGCAGAGGACAAGCCGGCAATAAGCACGGCGCCAGGCGACGAGGTCGTGGATATCAGCCCAGACCGCAACCTCCAGCGTGAGGCCACTATCCAATTTCCTTTGGCAAGCGCTGGTGTCGAAACATTTGCCACTAACATCGGCATGGGAGCAGGAGAAGAACACCATGAGGAGGAGCGCCCGAAGGCGAATCCAACTAGGGCGTCTTCATCAACCGCTGCTCCGGCAAGCGGCTCTCCGGCAAGGGCCTCCACAGATGAGCTCGTTCGCACTGATGAAGTGCTAGCAACCGAGGTCACCGGCAACCAGGCAACAACAACCGAGGTTGTCAGAGAGCAAACTACTCCCCCTCAACAGTCTCAGCCTGGTAAGCTTTCTGCCATTGAGTACCTTTCTCTCTTAATCTTCTTTTTTGTTTTCTTGAACTTGACCTGAGTCTTGATTTTCTCTCTTCTCCATCCTTTCAGATCTTCCTTCTTCTGACGAAATGGACATCGATTCCACCATTGAGGAGATCACGAGGGACTCCGCCGATGAGGCCAGCAACATGGCTGCCAGTGAGGCCGTCGCTGGGACTGACGAGGAGGCCGCCAAGGCAGCTCACGAAGAGGCCGCCAAGGACGCTGCTGAGGAGGGCGGCAACAGTAGTGCCGAGGCCACTGGAGACATCTCTGTCCCAGGAGCGCCAGGCGCTGACTCGGCTATGTGGGCGATCCTGACCGGCAAGGCAGCCGTCGACGATCACCCCTCTACACCTGAGGAGCCCTTCTCGAGCAGATACCTAAAGGCTGGCGACAACCTGTTCGTCAACCCTCCTGGGACGTCAAGCATCGAGGCACCTACTGAAGGAGAGACCTTGGACAGTGAGGTTATTGCTGCTGCCAGGCTCGGGGTCGTCGATGAACGGCATGCGAACACCAATGAGACAAAAGAGCAGTGGCTCCTTAAGGCCATGGGCGAGAACTTCCATAAGCTTCAAGCGTGCTACCACAGCCATGCGGAGAGCTTGGACTCCAGGGCAACCGTCCTTGACTAGGCGGAGGACGTATTCAAGAAGCGCGTGGAGGAAACGCAGATCTGGTACGCGGAATGCCTCCAAGACCTTCAAGAACGTCATACTCAGTTTGCCAAGGCCCAGAAGGAATTTATTCTGGAGAAGGCCGAGGCCGAAAAGGCACAAGAGGAGGCTGCACAGAAGGTAGCAGCAGAGGAGGCAAAGCTGAATGAGCGCAAGGTTGGCCTTGACGCTTAAGAAGAAGAGCTTGCCACTCGGGAAGCAGAGCTTGCTGCCACACTTCGCGGCAAGGATAATGAGATCCAGGCCCTCGTCTCACAGCAAACTCAGGAGCTAGAGCGCAAGAACAAGGAGGCCATCGAGGCTCAAGCTACAGAGCATGCCAAAAGGATCAAGGAGGCCATCGACGCTACCGAAGCCGCAGAGGTCACCAAGACCGAGCTGGAAGGCGTGGTGCGAGCGCTTGAGGCAAATATCGCCACCAACAGTAATGAGATCCTGACGCTCAAAGCAGAGGCACAGAAGGCAACTCACACCTTGGTGGAGCTGCAGACTTCAGTGTCCGCCAAGAGCCAAGAGCTCACCAAGGCTAACGGTACTATCGAAGATCACAAGATGAAGCTGTCCGGCTTCGGGAAGTCCATTGACGAAGCCAGGAAACACGAGAAGACCTTGACTAAGGACCTCAAAAACGAGAAGGCCTTGGTTGCGAGCACCGCCAGAACTTTCAATGAGCTCAAGGATGCCTACAAGCTTTGGACTGACCGTCTCGTGGTTGCCGCGGAGGGCATTTCTGCACAGCTATCCGCCATGGGCTTGCCGGAATACCTCTACTCCATCGCCGAAGGGGACACCGCCAGCACCAGACTCACTATCTTCTTCGAAATCTTGATCGAGGTGCTAGAGAAGCATTGCGGGGCTCGAGCTGCATACCTTGCCAGCGAATCCAGCAATCTTTGCTGGGATGTCCTTTTCAAGGTACTCGTCAAGGTGGCGTACCGGAACCCAGACATTGATCTCTCCAAGGTCCTCACCCGTCTGCCGAAGGGAGCCGATACCAGGGTCGCCGAGGAACTCGTCACGCCTATCGCCGATAGGGTTGGCCAGATCCCCATGACCGAGGGTGGAGAAACCCACTAATCTTGTAGCTATACTTTGTCTAGTGCATGACCATGTAAAAGACAAATTTATCTCAACTTAGAACAACACTTGGCTCTGATGTGATATATCTTGCGTTTTGGATGAATGTATGCATGCTATCTCTCTTGTCTTATTCTATCTTTCCATGGTTCTTGTACCCTACGCTTGCCGGACACTTGCCGGTGCACGCACTCTTGCCGCGAGCGCTTGAGGAACGGGTCCTTAGCAGCTTGCCGGAAGTGCCGCTGCCGGCAAGGATACACATGGCGATCACAACGTAACCACTTAAGTTGTTGAGTAGACTCAAAACAAAGTAAGGGCATAGCCGGTCACGACAAGGTTCCTTAGCATGTAGGTTCCTCATACAAAGGCCAAAATCGTTCAAGGAGAAGGTGCAACTACAACAAAGAAATTACTTTAAAGTTTTGCAACTTAGCTTTTTCTTTGATGTGCTTCTTGCCGTAGGACGATATCTTGAACGTCATTCGGTATCCATACCATCACTCCCCCCCGGGAAACTTGTACTCGAGGAACCCTTTTGTCCTTTGAGAAAAAGAAAGAAGAGAAACGAGGAGGCTGGAACCTTGACGGTTCATTAATCATCCTATGCAAGGGAAAATATAACACAAGACTGCCTGCAACACATAAACAAATATGTACTTGGACAAAGAATTGTGAAACACTTATCTTTATTTATGTGCACGAGATCTGCACCCGGCTCCGTACAAAGGTTTACATGCCTTTCCAGCAAACTTGTACAGAAGAGGTTGCCGGGCAGCCCGGCAACCGCGCCTTATGGGTAAATATTGCGAAGATGCTCAATATTCCATGAGTTGAGCACCAGAATGCCATCTTCAGTCTCTAGGTGGACTGCGCCGGGCCTAGTGACTCGTACCACGCGGTAAGGGCCTTCCCACTTTGGCGTCAACTTGTTTTGACCCTTCGTGGACTGAATCCGATGAAGAACAAGGTCGCCTTCCTCAAGGTTCCTGGCGTTCACTTTGCGGCTATGGTAGTGATACGTCTCCAACGTATCTATAATTTATGAAGTATTCATGCCATGTTTATAACAATTCTATATGGTTTTGGTACGATTTGATTAGAACTAACCCGGCCTGACCCTGTTTTCAGCAAAACTACCGTGGTGTTGTTTTTTGTGCAGAAATAAAAGTTCTCGGAATTGGACGAAACTTTTTGACGATTTTTTTGGACCAAAAGAGACCCCAGAAGCTTTGTGGAAGGACCAGAAGCCTCACGAGGTGCTCACAAGCCATCACGGTGCGCCCCGGGGGGGGGGGTCCCGCCGTGGTACCTCGTGGGCCCATCTTAGCCCATCTTCACGTGATTCCAACACTGAAAAATCTTATAAATAGAGAAACCACCAGAAATAACCCTAGAACTTTGACGCCGCCACCGCAAGCCTCTGTACCTTCGAAATACCATCTGGAGCCCTGTTCTGGCACCCTGCTGGAGGGAGAAATCATCACCGGAGGGCATCTTCATCATCCCGGCGGTCTCCATGACGAGGAGGGAGTAGTTCACCCTCGGGGCTGAGGGTATGTACTAGTAGCTATGTGTTTGATCTCTCTCTCTCGTGTTCTTGATTTGACATGATCTTGATGTACCGCAAGCTTTGTTAATATAGTTGGATCATATGGTGTTTCCCCCTCTCTATCTTGTTGTGATGAATTGAGTTTTACCTTTGAGGTTTCACTATTATCGGATTGAATACTTTTATGGATTTGAGAACACTTGATGTATGTCTTGCATATGAATACCCATGGTGACAATGCGGTATTATATTGATTCACTTCATGTATGTTTTGGCACTCAACTCGCGGATTCCCGAGGTGACATTGGGGTAATCTATGCATAGGGGTTCATGCACGTTTTCATCCTACTTTCTCCGGTAGAAATATTGGGGCACTCTTTGAAGTTCTTTGTGTTGGATTGAATATTATGAATCTGAAGTTGTTTGATACATGTCGAATAATCAACTCATGGATACTTGTGGTGACATTGGAGTATCTAGGTGACATTAGAGTTGGTTGATGCGTATCATATGGTGTTATTTTAGTACGAACTCTAGGGCTGTTTGTGACACTTATAGGGATGGCTCAATAGATTGATCGGAAAGAATAACTTTGAGGTGGTTTCGTACCCTACAACAATTTCTATCTTATGTTCTCTGCTAGATAAGAACTTTGGAGTGACTCTTTGTCACACGTTGAGGGATTGTCATATGATCCAATTATGTTAGCACTGTTGAGAGATTGCACTAGTGAAAGTATGAACCCTAGGCCTTGTTTTCAAGCATTGCAATAACGTTTGTGCTCCATTTTATCACTTGCTACCTTGCTGTTTTTTTATTTTCAGATTACAAAAACTAGTGCACCTATACAATTTGCCATTGTATTGGGTGTGTTGGGAACACAAGAGATTTCTTGTATTTGATTGCAGGGTTGTTTGAGAGAGACCATCTTCATCCTATGCCTCCCACGGATTGATAAACCTTTGGTCATCCACTTGAGGGAAATTTGCTACTGTCCTACAAAACTCTGCGCTTGGAGGCCCAACACGAGTCTACAAGAATAAAGTTGCGTAGTAGACATCAAGCTCTTTTGTGGCGCCGTTGCCAGGGAGGTGAGTGCTTGAAGGTATATCTTTAGATCTTGCAATTGAATCTTTTAGTTTCTTGTTTTATCACTAGTTTGGTTTATAAAAGAAAACTACAAAAAAATGGAATTGAGGACGCCTCATATTATTCATCTTTATAATGTCTTTCTTGAAAATGATGGAGCGGAAAATTGTGCTCAATTATTAGAAGAAGCATTCAATAAAATGTTTGGCATAAAATCTTTGAATGATGAGCATGATTGCAATGTTGCTAGTATGACTTCCTTGAATATCCATGATGCTAATGATATGCCAAGCCATAAGCTTGGGGATGCTATGTTTGATGAAGATGATATTTTTAGTCCCCCAAGTTTTGATGAGCAAATTTGTTATGATGATTGCATGCCTCCTATTTATGATGATTGCAATATTTATAAAAGTGGGTTTGGAAGAGTGTCAACTTTAGATAATAATTATCCCACTATTTTGGAGGGTGTTGAATCTTATTATAATGATAAAAGTGGATTTGGAGAGGTCATGACTTTATTTAGTAATGATTCCACTATCCCGGAAGAGGTTTCAATTGATTATGATGAGAACAAAGTTGCTACTTATGATGATTATTGTGACGATACTTATGTTATAAAAAGTAGTGATGATTATCTTTATAAAACTTATCATAATTATGAATATCCTTTTACTGAACATTACCCTTTAATGTGGAAACAATTTGTAGTATTCGAGTTTCATATGATACTCCCACTATTACTAATGAGAAGAAATTTGCTTGTGTGGAGAGTAATAAAATTTCTATGCTTGTGGATCATGAAAAAAATGCTTTATGTCATAGCTATATTGATGAATCCATTCATGATGCTACTGAAAATTATTAATAGAGAGAAACATATGATTCATGATGCTCCCGTTATGTTTCAATTCTTTACTTTTATGCGAGCATCATTGAAATCATCATGCCTAGCTAAAAGGCATTAAAGAAAAGTGCTTGTTGGGAGACAACCCAATATTTCTACCTACTGTTTTTGTGTGATCACATGATTAAGCTACTGTAGTAATCATTTTTATATGTTTTGTTTCAATAATGTGCCAAGGAAAGCCTTTGGGATAGTGTGGATACTTGTTGATTTGATTCTGTGCAAAAACAGAAACTTTTGCATCCAGCGCTGGAATTTCTATTCTGTACTGTAGAGTGGGAAATTCTGAAATTTTTACACAGTATTGGGTTATAATTGTTTTACGCTTTCCTAATTTTTCAGAATTTTTGGAGGTACAGAAGTATGGTTTTTAAATCGCTCATTACAGACTGTTCTGTTTTTGACAGATTCTGTTTTCGGTGCATACTTTGCTTGTTTTAGTGTTTCCATAGCTTATATTGAGTAATATAAATTGTGGAAATGATAGAATACAGTAGGAATTATGTGAGAACAATTATGAATCTTGTCTTGACAGTACATAAGTGGATGATTTATTTTTATCTTACTAACCTATCTCACAAGTTCCATTAAGTTTTGTGTGATTGAAGTTTTCAAGTTTATAGTGAGATATCGATATGAGGAGAATAAGGAGTGGCAAGACCCTAAGCTTTGGTATGCACAAGGCACCCCAAGTTAATATTCAAGTAAGACTCAAGCGTCTAAGCTTGGGGATGCCCCGGAAGGCATCACCTCTTTCGTCTTCAACAATATCGTTAACCTCACTCGGAGCTATATTTTTATTCATCACGTAGTATGAGTTTTGCTTGGAGCATCATTTTATTTTGTTGAGATTTGCTTTATGTTATCATTAATCATCTTTTGTATCTTTTAGTTCAATAAAAAGCCAATTACAGCCTTTACCATGCTCAGTTTGCAAGTTCATGTGTTGTTGTTCGAAAACAGAAAGTTTTCTGTTATGTCCAGAATATTCCTGAATAGTCAGAACATGACAAAAATCTGAAATTTTTACACAGTAATCATGCATTAGTTCTCTGTCATGTGGTAATTTTTCAGAAGTTTTGGAGTTAGGGAAGTATGGATTCTTATTCCCCTTTTACAGACTGTTCTGTTTTGGCAGATTGCTATTATAGTTGCATTGTTTGCATATGTTTACGTGTTTAATGTTTCTATTTGTGGATAGGGGTATTAAATATGAAGAGGCATTTAGTATGCAATGTTTAATTATAATTTTAATGATTTGCTACAGTAGAGAATGTTAAGGTTTTGAGTTGATTTATACTAACTTATCTCACGAGTTCTTGTTGAGTTTTGTGTGGATGAAGTTTTTAAGATTTAGGAGAAGCCATGATATGAGAGGAATTAAGGAGACACAAGAGCTCAAGCTTGGGGATGCCCAAGGATCCCCAAGATAACATTCCAATAAGTATCAAGCAACTAAGCTTGGGGATGCCCCGATAGGCATCCCACCTTTCTTCATCAACAATTATCGGTTAGCCTAAGTTTTTACTTGTTCACATGTTATGTGTTATTCTTGGATTGTCCTTTTATTTTCAATTTGTTTGCTCTTTTAATAAAATTATCAAGATATGAAATCTTTATTTGGAGAGAGTCTTCACATAGCTACTTATTTGTTTAACTACTCATTGATCTTCACTTATATCTTTTTGGAGTAGTTTGTCATTTACTCTTGTGCTTCACTTATATCCTTTGAGTAAATTGTTGAAATGAATTGAATATCATAATTCTGAAATTACATGCTTAGTAGTAATTTCACATTGGGTTTAGAAAGTGAAATGTATTGAAGCTTGACAATCACAATATTGGTCATAGAAGCAATTCATGAATGATTAGTATAAGGAAGAGAACTTTCACATATAAATATATTATCTTGGACATCTTTTATGATTGTGAATACCCATTAATTATTTTGAAACTTGAGCAAATTAGTTGAAGTTGGACAAGGAAGACAATGTAATGAGTTATGTTTGGGTATATTTGCATAGAAGTTATAATGTTATGGATCCTCTAACATGTGGTGCTTGCTTAGGATCTTTTGCTAGCCAAAAATTCGTACTAAGTAGAGATACTACTTGTGCATCCAAAAACCCTTAAACCCAGTTTCTTGCCATGAGTGTCCACCATATCTACCTATGGATTGAATAAGATCCTTCAAGTAAGTTGTTATCGGTGCAAAAAGCAATAAAAATTGCTCCTAAAATATGTATGATCTTTTATTGCAAGGGAAAATAAGCGTTGTACGAACTTGTGATGGTAAAGAAATAAAAGCGATGGACTGCATAATAAAGGTTGCTATCACAAGGGGCAATATAACGTGACGTTCCTTTGCATTAAGGGCTTGCACATCCAAAAACAAAAAGCGCATGACAACCTCTGCTTCCCTCTGCGAAGGGAATATCTTTTACTTTATGTATTTACTTTTATGCAAGAGTCAATAGTATTGCTTCTCATTTCAACCTTAACTATTCTCTAGTTGGCAAGAATCATGTGGTGGGGAAAGATCCAGGCATATATGGCCAGTCAAATATATTTGATCATGAATTATTATTGCTGACAATTATCTTTATGATAAATGAGTTGGGAGGCGAAACATTAAGCCCCAATCTTTCTCTATGTTTGATGGATGCTATTTGTTCTAAAAATATGCTTTGAGTACTAGCAATCATAGAAAACTATATGATAATTGAGTATGTGGAGCTCTTACTTAGACTTTGTTGAAGATAAGTTGAATTGCAATTGTTTGGTGACTAAGAACATAGGTTGTTAAGTTTCAAGAGAATGCATTGTTTGAACCATAACATGTGAATTGATTGCTATTTTATCATGATGAGTTTTATGAGAAATAATTGCTGTTATGATGCTAGGAAAAGTGATTGAAATTATCATTAATCAAACTCATGCACTATGCTAGCATTCACACTTCATAAATTATTTCTTTTATCATTTACCTACTCGAGGACGAGCAGGAATTAAGCTTGGCGATGCTGATATGTCTCCAACGTATCTATAATTTATGAAGTATTCATGCCATGTTTATAACAATTCTATATGGTTTTGGTATGATTTGATTAGAACTAACCCGGCCTGACGCTGTTTTCAGCAGAACTACCGTGCTGTTGTTTTTTGTGCAGAAATAAAAGTTCTCGAAATTGGACGAAACTTTTTGACGATTTTTTTGGACCAAAAGAGACCCCAGAAGCTTTGTGGAAGGAACAGAAGCCTCACGAGGTGCTCACACGCCATCACAGCATGCCCTGGGGGGGGTTCACGCCGTGGTACCTCGTGGGCCCATCTTAGCCCATCATATAAATAGAGAAACCACCAGAAATAACCCTAGAACTTCGACGCCACCGCCGCAAGCCTCTGTACCTTCAAAATACAATCTGGAGCCCTGTTCCAGCACCCTGCCGGAGGGGGAAATCATCACCAGAGGCCATCTTCATCATCCCGGCGGTCTCCATGACGAGGAGGGAGTAGTTCACCCTCGGGGCTGAGGGTATATACTTGTAGCTATGTGTTTGATCTCTCTCTCTCGTGTTCTTGATTTGACACGATCTTGATGTTCCGCGAGCTTTGTTAATATAGTTGGATCATATGGTGTTTCCCCCTCTCTATCTTGTTGTGATGAATTGAGTTTTACCTTTGAGGTTTCACTATTATCGGATTGAATACTTTTATGGATTTGAGAACACTTGATGTATGCCTTGCATATGAATACCCGTGGTGACAATGGGGTATTATATTGATTCACTTGATGTATGTTTTGGCACTCAACTTGCGGATTCCCGAGGTGACATTGCGGTAATCTATGAATAGGGGTTGATGCACGTTTTCATCGTACTTTCTCCGGTAGAAATCTTGGGGCACTCTTTGAAGTTCTTTGTGTTGGATTGAATATTATGAATCTGAAATTGTTTGATACATGTCGAATAATCAACTCACGGATACTTGTGGTGACATTGGAGTATCTAGGTGACATTAGAGTTGGTTGATGCGTATCATATGGTGTTATTTTAGTACGAACTCTAGGGCTATTTGTGACACTTATAGGGATGGCTCAATAGATTGATCGGAAAGTATAAATTTGAGGTGGTTTCATGCCCTACAACAATTTCTATCTTATGTTCTCCGCTAGATAAGAACTTTGGAGTGACTCTTTGTCGCATGTTGAGGGATTGTCATATGATCCAATTATGTTAGCACTCTTGAGAGATTGCACTAGTGAAAGTATGAACCCTAGACCTTGTTTTCAAGCATTGCAATACCGTTTGTGCTCCGTTTTATCACTCGCTTCCTTGCTGTTTTTTTATTTTCAGATTACAAAAATCTATTTCTACTATCCATACTACACTTGTATCACCATCTCTTCGCCGAACTAGTGCACCTATACAATTTGCCATTGTATTGGGTGTGTTGGGGACACAAGAGATTTCTTGTATTTGATTGCAGGGTTGTTTGAGAGAGACCATCTTCATCCTATGCCTCTCACGGATTGATAAACCTTAGGTCATCCACTTGAAGAAAATTTGCTACTATCCTACAAAACTCTGCGCTTGGAGGCCCAACACGAGTCTACAAGAATAAAGTTGCATAGTAGACATCAGGTAGCGGCGCAAAGCTTGCTGGTACCGTGTAGCACGGACAGCAGCCCGGAAACGATCTTCCTCAAGGAGCGTGGCATCATCTTGCCGCAGCTCATCTTGATCCTCCTCATCGAAGGCCAAGACTCGAGGTGACCCGTATTTGAGTTCTGTGGGGAGCACCGCTTCTGCACCATAAACAAGGGAGAAGGGTGTCTGGCCAGTGGCTCGACTTGGCGTCGTTCTGATTGACCAAAGAACCGCCGACAACTCTTCCACCCTGCGCCTTCCACACTTGTGCAGCCTATCGAAAGTTCTGGTCATGAGACCACGCAGCACTTTATCATTTGCCCTCTCTACTTGTCCATTGCTCTTTGGGTGAGCAACAGACGCATAGCAAATCTTATTTCCATGTTCTTAGCAATATGCTGTGAAGGCGCGGCTCATGAATTGGGTGCCATTGTTTGTGATGATCCTGTTGGGGACACCAAAACGAGCAACCAATCCTTTGAGGAACTTGATGGCTGACTGTGCCGTCACCTTCCTCACTGGCTCCACCTCAGGCCACTTTGTAAACTTGTCGATTGCAGTGTATAAGAATTCAAAGCCCCCGGTAGCACGAGGGAAGGGCCCGACGATGTCGAGCCCCCAGACCGAGAAGGGCCAGGAGAGAGGGATGGGTTGGAGGGCTTGAGCTGGCTGGTGTATGTCCTTGGAGTGGAACTGGCATGCTTCACATCTGATGACCACTGCCAAGGCGTCTTGAAGGGCTGTCGGCCAGTAGAATCCTTGACGGAACGCCTTGCCGACAAGCATGCGTGACCCAATATGAGAGCCACACATCCTTTCATGCATCTCTTCCAACAGTCTCTATCCATCTTCTCAGCAGATGCACTTCAATTTCACCCCATTTAGTCTCTTTCTGTACAGAATGTTGTTGACAAACTTGTACATCCTTGATTGACGGGCTAATCTTTCTGCATCCTCTTGCTCATCGGGAAGATCTCCTGTCTGAAGGAACTGGACAATTGACAGTGCCCATGCCGCAGTTTGTGGCTTGACGACAAGGACTAAAGGCATTTCTTCCTCTGCGGGAGCGCTTGTTTCGACGGCAAGGATGGCTTGCCGGAAACTGTGGCTCGCTGGCTGAGGGTATCTTGTTGGCGGTATCTGCTTTCTTGGTGGCTGCCGATAGCTCTGCCGGAAAGTAACCACCAACATCTAGCTTTCTCTTCTTCACCAACCTTGATGGTGTAACGAATGGTTGAGTTAGATGGAGCACAAAAGTTCCTGGTTCCACAGGCATCTTTTGGGCGGCAAGCTTTGATAGGTCGTCGGCAATCCAATTCTGGGCACATGGAACGTGCTCTGCTTGCAGACCGTCAAAGTGCTCTTCTAACTTTCTCACCTCATCAACGTACGCTTCCATCAAAGGGCTCTGGTAATCCTTGTTGACTTGCCTCACCACAAACTGTGAGTCCCCTCTGATAATTAGCTTCCGAATACTAAGGTCGATTGCAATGCACAGACCGGCAAGCAATCCGTCATACTCAGCAGTGTTGTTGGTGGCCTGCTCCCATGGAAAGTGCATCTGGAGCACGTCCTTGAGGTGCTCTCCGGTGGATGCTATGAGCAGCACACCGGCACTGGCGCCTTTCAGTGTAAAAGCACTGTCAAAGTACATGATCCAATCGTTAACAGTTTCCTTGCCGGGGAGCGAGATCTCTGGAATCTCTTCGTCTGGCATTGGGGTGCATTCTGCAATGAATTCCGCCAAGGCTCTGCTCCGAATTGTTGAGGTACTCTCAAACTTCAAATCAAAGCTGGACAGCTCCAATGCCCACTCCACAATCCTGCCGGTTGCTTCTGGATTTCTCAAGATGCGGTGCAACGGAAAGCGAGTGACGACGGTGACTGGGTGTGCTTGGAAGTAAGGCGCAACTTCCTTGAGCCCATGAGGAGGCCAAAGAGCAACTTTTGCACACCAGAATACCTTGACCTAGCCCCTTGCAGGAGGGAACTGACAAAGTAAACTGGGCGTTGCACCATCTTCTTCCTTGCAACTTGCTGATCTGGCCGGCTGGCTTGCACAAACTCTGGCTTGTCGGCACCTGACCTTGCTGAAGAAGATTCCGGCTCGTCGGGTCGTGGCTCTGTGGCTGCTACCTCTTCCTCATCGGCCTCTCTTTCAGCCACAAGTGCAGCACTAACCACTTGATTTGTCGCCGCTAAGTATAGCAGCAATGTCTCTTGCGGCCTAGGTGCAACTAGGACTGGCGGAAAGGACAGGTACTCCTTCAAATCTTGGAGCGCAGCCTCTGCTTCCGGAGTCCAATTCACTGGACCTGCCTTTTTCAATATCTTGAAAACCGGCAAGGCACGATCTGCCGATTTGGAGATGAACCTGCTGAGGGTGGCAACGCAGTCGGCAAGACGCCTGACATCCTTGACGTGTCTCGGTGCTTCCATCTGCTCAATTGCTTTGATCTTGTCGGGGTTGGCTTCAATCCCTCTCTGAGACACAAAGAAACCAAGAAGCTTGCCGAACGAAACACCGAACACAAACTTCTCAGGGTTGAGCTTCAAGTTGAGCTTGCGCAAGTTCGCAAACGTCTCTTCCAAATCCTAGATCAGGGTTAACCTGTCTCTGGTTTTGACCACAATGTCATCCATGTAAGCTTCCACATTTCTGTGCAATTGTGGCTCAAAACCAATTTGGACCGCTCTGGCAAACGTTGCTCCGGCACTCTTCAATCCGAAAGGCATACGCAAAAAGCAGTATGTGCCACATGGAGTGATGAATGCGGTTTTTTCCTCATCTTCCTTGGCCATAAAGATCTGATGATAACCAGAATAGGCGTCAAGGAAAGAGAGTAAATTGCAGCCGGCAATGGAGTCTACAATCTGGTCGATGCACGGCAAAGGAAAAGGGTCTTTGGACAGGCTTTATTTATATCAGTGAAGTCTATACAAAGCCTCCACTTCCCATTTGCCTTGCGCACTACAACTGGATTGGCTAACCACGTAGGGTGTAGAACTCCTCTATCTAGACCTGCTGCTTCCAACTTCTTGATTTCCTCGGCAATGAAATCTTGCCGCTCCAAAGCTTGCTTCCTGACCTTCTGCTTGACGGGTCTCGCATGAGGGCAGACAGCAAGGTGGTGCTCAATTACCTCCCTAGGAACATCTGAGATGTCAGATGCTTGCCAAGCAAACACATCTACATTCAACCATAGGAAGGCAACGAGCTCGCTTTCCTATTTGTCACCGAGAGTGGCACTTATGGAGAAAGTACCACTCGTCCCATCCTCTCTCGTAGAAACTTGCTTGGTCGCCGGTGTGGAGGCCTTGGCTTTCTTGCTCTTGCGGGTAGAGCTCTCTGGTATGTCCTCGACAGGCGTGCTGCACTCTAAAGTGCACTTCCCGGAGTCCGTATCAGGGGTCTTGCTGGACTTCTTCTTCTTTCCTCCCCTGGGAGCTTTGCCGGCAGGAGCAGGTACCTTGTCGGAAGGTGCTGCCACTGCCTCCCCGTAGAGCTTGTCGACGTAGATGATTGCGTCCTTGTGGTTCGACTTGATGGTGAGGACCCCCATCGGCCCTGGCATCTTAATTATATTGTAGGCAAAGTGCGACGCAGCCATGAACTTGGCCAGCGCCGGACGACCCAGAATGCCATTGTAGGGCAGGGGCATCTTGACAACGTCGAAGGTGATCTTCTCCATCCGGTAGTTGTGGTCGCTGCCGAATGTGACCGGCAGCGTGATCTGGCCCTTCGACTTGTTCCTTCCTGGACTGATCCCTTGGAACATGCCGGTCTCCTCAAGATCCTTATCGGGGATCTGCAGCCTCTTGATCACATCGGGAGAGATCAAGTTCAAGCCGGCCCCGCCATCAACCAACATCTTCGTCACCTTGAGGTTGCGGATTGTTGGCGAAACCAACAACGGCAAACACCCGACCGCAGTGGTGCGATCAGGGTGATCCTCCGCATCAAAGACGATGGGCGTGTGCGACCACTTGAGTGGCCTATGCGCTTCCATCATGGGCTCCGCAGCATTCACCTCGCGAATCCATTGCTTCAGTTGCCAGTGCAAAGATGCGCCTCTGTCAACGCACATGGCATCCACTGCATTCTGGAACTCCTTGTCGGACTCCCCTTCATCCTCATCATCATCATCTTGGCCTTGTGCGGCCTTCTCTTTCGGCAGCTTGGCCTTGCCGCGGTGGCCACCACAGTTCTGCTTGCCGGACCCACCTTCACCATCCTGGCCCTTCTCCTTGTCGCGCTTCTCGTACTCTTGCTTCTGCTTCTCGGCAAGCTGCTCTACTTGCTGGCACTCCTGGAGGTCGTGGCCCTTGGTACGGTGGATCTTGCAGTAGGGTCCACCGGTCTTGCCGCTCTTGTCGCCCACCGCAGCCTCCCAGCTCTCAGCGCATCGGGCAACCTCCTTGCCGGGGCTTTCTGCCTTGGACTTCTTGGCGGCATTGGTGTCACCAAGGCTCTCCACTGCCATCACTGTCTTGCCTTTGTGCTTCCGATTGCGCTTCCGGCTCTTCTTCTTCGGCGTCGATGCATCATCTGTGTCGTCGTCTTCAGAATCGACGTCAGCGCCAGCATCTTCCCCCGGGAGTCGCCTCCCTTCCTCAGCACGTGCACACTTGTCCTCCAAGGTGTACAACTCGTTGATGGTCCTGACCTTCATGACATTCATCTCAGACCGCATTCTGCGGTTACATACATTCGTGAGGAATGCGAGGCAAACAGCTGTGGGATGAACATCAAGGATGTTGTGGTGCACGCGGCTGAACCTCTGTATGTACTTGCGGAGGGTCTCGCCATCTCTCTGGGGGATCACATGCAAGTCGCTCTCCTGACCAGGGAGCTTGTGGCCACCCTGGTAGGCACCCATGAATTGATGGCACAGATCTGCCCAAGAGGAAATGGAGCCCTCCGGCAAGTTCATCAACCACGATCTGACATTGGGCTTAAGCGCCAACGGAAAGTAGTTGGCTAACAGCTTGTCGTCGCGCTCCCCGGTAGCCTGCACCGCAATGGTGTAGATACCAAGGAACTCTGCTGGGCTGAGCGTGCCGTCGTACTTGTCGGGTAGCTCTGGCTTGAAGGGACGGTTGGATGGCCAGCAAACCTGCCGCAGCTCATGGGTGAACGCTGGGAAGCCTACCTCATAAGGTAAGCACCCAGGGTACCCTGGCACTGGCACGTACGCTACCGGCCCAGCACAGTCGTCTGACCGATGACGTGCCTCCTGGCGCTTCTCAATCTTCGTGCGGGCATCCTCATCGCACCGCTCCTGGAGTACTTGGCGCTGGTCTTGGCGGCCCCGCGGATCGATGACGCCATGGACATAGTGTCTTGGTCATCCGATCGGCGAGCTTGCCGCCGCTGTGGTTGTTGACGTGGAGGCGACTGCATCGTGGGTGCACCGTCTCTGGCACGGCAGCCAGTTGGTCCTGCCGGCACTGCGAGTGGTCGTCTGGAGGGGCCCACATCCTGTGTCTTGCCGGGATCAGCAAAACTGATGAGACTCTAGATAGTGGCCCTCCATTCTTCCCATTTATTTGGGGCTGGCGGGAAGTTCAAAAGCATTTGAACTCGCGCCATAGCCTCTGCCGCCGTGGTTGGCATGGCGGGAAACATAGAACGGGATGGCGTTTGACTCCTGGCAGGGCCAGGAGGGAGCTCATCGTGTACCTGCTGCCACGGCACATGTTCACCAATGGGTTGGCATGGTGATGGTGGAACTTGAGCATCGTGAGGACGATGCTCAGGGCCGGCTTGACGCCATCCAGGACCGCCAGCACCGCGGGGAAGCGTGGCGTGCCCATCTTGCGATGGTCGCTACACACATCCCGCCGCAGCATTGTTGGACGTCGTGACGACGGGGTCCTGGTTCACACCGGTCTGAATTGTAATACTGGGATGAACAGGCTCACCAGTGGGTTGTTGGAGTTGGCCATTTGCACCGTCTCCGGTGTGGTGGCTGGGTTCGCCGGCATGGTGGGGATGCTAGACACCTGCACCACCGGCGTCTCCTGCGCCTGCCATCCCAACCTTAGCGCCCGCGCCGACTGCACCGCCTGCGCCATTTCCGGACGCCTGGGAAGGCAGCTTGGAGGTGGTGGGAGCCGTCGTGGCTCCGGTCTTCTTCTTCGGTGCCATCGATGAGGATGATGGAGCCGATACTCAAGCTACGAACACTGATTCATAATATGAGACCCCCTGCCTGGCGCGCCAAAGATGTCGTGGCAAAACGACGATCTATGGGATCGAGAGGATCCCTTTGCGGTTCGGTAGTGGGATCAAAATACTACAATACTACAAAGAGCAGGGCTAGTAGATATGAGCACAAGCAACAATTTATCTAGGTTCGGGCCATTGTGAGCGTAAAACCCTACTCCTGTTTTGGTGGTTTGATTATATGTGAGCTCAAGGGTTACAAAGAGCGCAGCTTGCCGGCAAGGTGCGCGGGAAGTGCAGCTACAGTGTGTAGCTGAGCTAAGAGTCGACCGTTCTAAGTGTAGTCATGGGCCTCCTTTTATAGGCCAAGGGGTTACCACAGAGGCTAATATGGTCATTACAGAGTATGAATAGTAACTTGAACCGTCACCACGTCTATCTCGAGACGGGGTAAGACAAGAGCATTAAATGCACCGTTAGGTGCTACGTCGGGCAGGCGAGGCCTTGGCGAAAAGATCTGTACCACCGGTCCAGGTGCCCTCTTGTCACCTTGAGTCGTCCCAGGGATGGGTGTCATTAAAGTTAATCCTGGCGTGGCATGCTGACATGTGCCCTGGCCAGCTGCGTTGACTGCCTGCCTGCTCGACACCTATCATGCGTGCTTATCTAGCCGATGATGAGGTGGAGCGGTAACGGGATAGAACGATCTTGCCGGCGCGGAGCTTGCCGGGCCGTTGCTTGCCGGCAACCAGAGTCTTGGTCTTCACCTTGCCGGTACGAAGCTTGCCGGCAAGGGCGATCTTGATCTTTAGTATGAGAATAGTACTTCTCGATGACCTGCCTTGAGGTCTTCTTCACGGTCTTGTTTATTCTATGTCTTGAGTCATAGTTATCCTCCGTCAAGCCCTTGCTGTCAAGGAGGCTACAACTGCCTGTGCACAAGTCAGGGTACGAGGGCACCCATGCTTTAGTACACCAGCAATATACAATCATGTTCAGAGTATGTGTGGAATTAAGATTATTATAACAGTGGCACAGATCATAGCCAGAGAATTACAATGCCGTGATCATAATCATACCCTAATTTTAAAAAATGCCAATGGCTTTCATATTCTAGCAATAGGTCATGGTTCAAAGATGATGTAAAAATGAGAGGAAAACAGCTATGCTAGGGCCTACTCATATTCTACCATAACAGTTAGATGACAACTATTCTCGTATCAACTCTAACAATAACATGTGTGGTTATAAAAATCTTGGAAATGAGAGTAACATATAGCAATCATGTGGTTATACTCATAATATCTATTCTAACAATCATTAGATGCCAATTGTTCTCATATCAACTCTAACAATAACATGTGTGGTCATAAAAATCTAGGAAATGAGAGGAACATATAGCAATGATGTGGTTATACTAATAATATCTATTCTAACAAACATTAGATGCCAATTGCTCTCATATCAACTCTAACAATAACAAGTGTGGTCATAAAAATCTAGGAAATGAGAGGAACATATAGCAATGATGTGGTTATAGTCATACTACTATCTATGCCAATTGTTCCTCTACTATCTATTCTACAAATCTAGGAGATGAGATAGAACAATTACACAATGATAGATTCCACCAGTATATGCACCCAATCGGTCCATCCAGCGCGTAAACGATGCCATCGTGCACTATAGCATCAGACAAGAATGGAGGGTTAACAGGATTGATGATGAGCCATAACCATGTATGGCGACCAGATTCCAGATAGGCTAATCGCCCGTTGAACAAGGCAATGAGCTTGTAATCTATGTAGTCTTCTGGTGGTGTGGGTACTTCACAGATTACAACCTTCAGCAAATGGAGGTCCAACCAAGTGCCTAACGCCTCTCATGCGTAGTAGGCAGGAGTATCCGGCGGGCCGCGAGGCTCGATGTCAGCAGTATCGAACGATGGAAGGGTGATCTGTGACACCCTGGTTTTCGCTCCTTGTTTTTTTTCCTTCGCGGGATTTGACTCCCGTCTTTTTTCGGTGTTATCAGATTTTCTCTCGCTCTTGGGTATATGAAGATGGTCATTTAGCCTTGCCTTTCCTACCCAACCAGAGACTCTCTCCAGTTCAACCTTGCCACCCAAAATATTTTCGCAGGACTTTGCCACCGAAACCCTACTCTCCGGTCCACCGGAAGGAAAACCCTAATTCCTTCCGTTGCAAAGGAACCCCAATTTCCTTTGATCAGTTGCCTCCCAAACTTTTCCCAGTGATCATCCCACATCTATAAACCCTGGATATGCAAAAATATTGCCAAGTCATTTGCAATATTTTTCATTTAAAATTAATTCCTTTTTTTGCTGTTTAAAGGAATTAAATCCAGGAAAATATCTATCCATCTCCAAAGCTCATGAAAACTTGTGCAGATATTCTTTGTGATCATATTGAGCTCTCATAAAAATATTGGCCATAATTAAATAAGGGAAATTGCCTTTTCCTATTTAAAGCCAATATTGCATTTTGGGCACTTTCCAAAGGAACTACCATTTTGGTAGCCAAGAAAAATCCCAAATAAATTTTGGAGCCTCTCCTATCCATATCTTCACCATTTCCATCAAGATCCCAAGTTCCACATATCAAATTTTGAGAGCATCATCCAATTCTTGTTTCTGAATTTATTTTGAGGTTGTGAAGCAAATATATTTTATATTGCTTCAAAAAGTCTCAAATTAATCGAGGACCTCACATTCCATATATGATGTGATTATGCAAAATTTCACATCATTTTATCTAGCCATTTTCTCCCAAAAATTCCATCTAGTTTCTGTCCAGATTCAAGCTCTGTGAAGGAAGTACCACTTTGGCATTTCCAATTAAGCTGAAATTTCTCCAGCACCTTCATATCTCTAAATAACCTGCCTCCGCCAAAATTAAGCTCATTTCACCAATCCATATGAGTGCAGCTTCAAGATTCAGTTTCTGGACCAGATTATGCTTTGTGAAGGAAGTGTATGCAAAACTTGTCCAAATGGCCTCAAATTTGGCAAGCAGCTACTCCTTCCTACACTATCTTATTTTGACACCATTTCAATCTCATTTGCTAAGCCACTTCACCTCAGCTTCCTCCCCAAGTTTCTGTCCAGAAACTATTCTGGATCACCTCGGTCACTCTAGAGCAATACTGGTCCATCCAATGACCCATCTTGTCTATTTGAGCAGTGAGGGAGCTGTTTGACAAGGTTGGACAGGCAGGAGAGTGCCAGAGCTTGTAGTGCACATGGTGACCGCGTGGACAGCAGGCAGAAAGGGTGCTCTGCGGCACTGTTCTCGTCGTACAGCTCACTCCGGCCAGCTCCGGCGTGTCCCGGCATGTCAAACGACTCCGCACCGTCCACGTACCCCTCTCCCGCAGCTTCTCCCCTCCTCTTTCTTCTTCTCCACGCCATGGTGAATGCCGCCACCGCACTGTCCGCCCGTGATCTGCCGTCGTCTTCCTCTCCCCTTGGCCTCTTCCCTCCCGAGCCGTCCCGTCCATCCGAAGCTCGTCAGGTCGGCCGCTCCCCGACGCCGGGAACAGGCCAGCCACGTCGCCACAGTCTCGACTGTTCCGGCCAGCTCATCCCGAGCGGCCGAGCATATCCACCCGCGCGGCCGGGCTATAAATAGCCCGTCCCCGAGATCCTCGACCTCACCACTGGCCTCCTCTCCCCTCCCAGCTCTCTCCCCGTCCTCCTGACCGAGCTACTGGAGCCCCCCTGCTCTCCAATGTTGCCATGGCCGCCGGCCGTCCTCGCCTAAATTCGCTTGTCCCCGGCCCCCATTGTTGCCCTAGCAGCCGTAGCCGAGCCCCACCACCATCTAGAAATCCTCCCCGTCTCCATTTTTCCCCGGGGCAGGCCATAGCCTCGGCCTCGAGCTCGCCACCACCGACGTCTGCCTCCACCCCGTCCAGCCGCCTCAGTGCATCCCCGCCTCCGCCTCCACTACCCACGGGCGCGGGAGGGAACCGTGAAGCCATCCCCACCGCCGGTCGAGCCTGCCGTGCCCTGCCTCGCCGGCGTCAGCCAGGGTCGAGCCGCCCTCTGTTCGGCATGGGAAGAAGAAGACCCTGCCAGCGGGGCCCCCTTGCCAGCGGCTTAGCCGCCTCCCTCTGTTTTTTTTAAAAGGGGTGACCGCGCTGGTGGGCCGGCCCAGTGGCAGCAGCAGCCTCGCAGGCGCCCAGGCTGTATCTGCTTCCAGCCCGAGCCAGCCCAAGGAGCACAGTGCTCTTTTTCTTTTTTTCGCAGAAAAAACTGTCCAGGGACCCAGATGTGAATAAAAGTTTTACAGAAAGGTCCCTGAACAGTCAATTTGCTATATCTTCGCGACCGTGACTCCGATTCAGGTGATTCCAAAGCCCACTTCTTCAGTTCGTCGAGCCCGTTCTGATGCCATCACTTTAACCATGGTCACACTTTCTGAAATGCCCAATTTGCCCCTGTCCTTAGTCATCCCCTCCGAGGGGGAATCCTTTCCGGTGAATTCTTCCGCGAGGTGATCGCACTTCTCCCGGAGTATTCCTTCACCCCAGGCATGCCGACCATATGATATGTGCCCTAAAGCATTGCTCTGTGTTATTCTTGTGTGTTTAAATTAATTTTGCGTATGCTTGTATGAGTAGTGATAAGCTATATGTGACGGCAGTGAACCCTTGCTCGTCTTTCTTTGATGACGGCACCACGCCTGTGTTCTGGGCTACTTTCGGCCGTCCGGGGTGGATGCTGGCTTTATATTTCTCTTCTCAACAACTGACCCGTGTTCTGAGCTGCTTTTCGGCCGTCTCGGGCAGCTGTTGAATTTCTCTCTGTAGCGGTGCCCCTATGCTCTGAGCTGATCTTCGGCCGTCTTAGGGAACTGCTACACTCTTTTTATCAACACCGTCTCTTGCTCTGAGCTGCTTTTCAGCCGTCTTGAGTCGGGGTTGAGTTATTCCGGTAACGTCCCAGATCTGAGTTGTAAAGACCATTCTGGTGGCTACTGGTTTATTTCCCGGTTTCATACAAGGGTTCAGATGGTTGTCACTTATAGCTAAGACTTCTATAGTAATTAAACTCCTGCTAGGTTAAACTTGCTATTTACATTACTCGTTAATGCTCGTCAGGTTATTGCACTAGTGACTCGTATGTGATGTTATGGAGATAGGTTGTTATGTTTTCAACGTGCATTATTGTGGTTATCACAATGATTAAGAATGTGGCTTAATGACAACAACCTCCTCCGTCGACTGGATCGAGTCATAGTGTCACCTATCCAGACTTACCCGTGCAACCACATTTGCCGGTATGGGACGGCCCTAGCTTGGTCTATTGTCTTACCTCTTGTCGGTACCACCAAAAAGGGAAGGATATGCGTGCGCGCTACCCTGGCCCGGTAGGCGGCGATAACCTTGTGAGCCTAGTTTATGGTTATGTGCGCACGTCCCCGTTTGGGACAGTTTTGTTTGGCCACGACGGTGGCAGGTGTCACGGGGTGACACAGGGGCCACCCAGGACATGACCCTGGGAGGGTATGATTGTCGGTGGGACCGTAAGAGTGCTGGGCAATAGGCAAGGTTTTGTTGGAGCAGCACTGGTCCACCCGAATGGGAACATGTACTAAAGTATGAGGCCAGGAGCTCCATGGTGTGGGTAAAGTGCGAAACCTCTGCAGAGTGTAAATCTATTCGAATAGCCGCGTCCTCGGTCATGGACAGTTCGTATAGGCCCCTATTTGGTCTGTGTCGAGTCTGGAGGAACAAACTATATATCGTATTGTTAAGACTGAACCAGAAACTGGTAAGGGTTGTCAGACTTGCAGTGCAAATGCATGGACATCAGATGATGTCAAAGGTTTGAATACTAGCCATGGGATGGCTATGAAATGAGTGGTCGGGTGACCGCAAAGCTTGGATCAGATTTGGATTGTGAGCATATTCGGAGTTCAGATCATTTACCTAAAATACTTTACTTTACTGCATTTACTTCAGTAATTATCATGATAGATAATCATGCTATGACATAATGATTAATGCTGCTAGATGTTTAATCTTGCTAGATAATCCTGTCATAATATGATAGATAATATTGTTAAGATAACAAATGCATGCTTGAATGCCATGGATTGCATTGCTTGGTGTATATGTTGGTTTGGTTTGCTTGCGAGTACATTCAAAAGTACTCAGCGGCCTTCAATGTGGCCAGGTTCACCTAAGGATCAGACGTTCGCTAGAAAGGAGCCGGGTTCGCGGGCTAGAAGAGTAACCCAGTCAGATCCCTGTGGATTGGAGCCGCACCAAGACCTTGCTGCCTTAGATAGAGCTTTTCCGCTGCCATCACCCTTGTAACTATCCTGTAAGACTTATATATCCCATTAATAGAAATGTCTGTGTTCATGATACTTGTTGTAAAAGCGCATGCCAGAGTGATTTCCTGGGCTGGTATGTGCGGTGACCGTCTGCCTATAGTGGTATTCAGGCGGGGCGCCACATGATCTCTCGCTGGGTGTAGATATCTAGAGATGCCACAGACTACCTGATTGGTGGATGAGTACAATCTAGTTGGCCTTCATGCCCGCCCAGTAGTGGCGGCACATGAAGGGCAGGTGGGCGGGGAGTGGTAGCATGTCGAGGGGCACGACGGAAACCTCTGTAGAATCGTCACATCGGTGTCTGGGCCAGTTGCGAGGATCGGGCATCAGCAAGCAGGGTGTCTTGAAAAGGGCCGGTCGGCTGTGGATGAGTAGATGGTGCATAGACACCGAGCATGCGGGTAGACGCACGGTGCTGAGCAGGTCCATACGATTATAGATCTGCTCCAAGAGAACATCGGGGAGGGAATTCCAATCGCGGCTCTGCGTGTCAGTTGGTTCTGCCATTTGGTATTTTAGGGCACTGAGTGATTGGGGTTTTCGGTGCGTGCGGGTGAGCAGGAAAGTGGATGCGGGCAGGCGAGAGAAGAAGATGGCGTGTGTGGGCGAGCAGTTAGCGGGGGGAGATGGTGCGCGCGAGCGACCGAGGAAGATGGCGCTGGCGGGCGAGCAGTGAGCACTGGAAAATGGTGTGCGGACGAAGATGGGGAAGGGACGTCCATGGGGAAGAGAGGAGGAAGAGGGAGAGACGGGGAAGAAGGTGCATTAAATCTCAATTCAACTAGTACTACTAGTATACACGAGTGTAAATAGTTAAGCGGATGACATCTGGGTCTACCTCAAGCGTGCCCATATGTCAGTCAACGAAAGAGAGAGGTGCGTACGCGTAATTGCAGAAGCGTGCTCCACTGGCAGACATGATGGCACTACAGGGTAAGGCTGATTTAGTAACACCAACACGCTGGCTCAGCTTATTAATCAAGTGTCCCATCTACTGCAACGTGTATTGTGACTTCATTGTGAAGACTAGTAGTTGAATAGACCGATGGGGAATAATGGATCGCCAAGACTTCCTATCTATGCCTCTACTCTCATCCTGTCCAACATTAAGAACCATTGGCCAAGGCTCCCGGCGCCAATTACTTAGTAGTACCTACTCCCTCATTCCGGTTTATATACAGCTCAATAAAAAAGATTCATCAACCAAGGTAATAGTAGATGATGAGTGCTAGAAGAATATTTTGTATTACTACTGTAGTACTTTGCAAAAGTACTCAATTAATGGGCTTGTTTTCCTCAAGAAAAATGTGTTCACCAACGTATTAATTGCAATGCATGCATGCATGGGTGAACAACAAATGACCAGGACTTTTACATGCATTGGAGTAATTCTTGCATGCAATGTTTTAATGAAGCTTGAAATATGAACATGTCAATGGGAGGGACTAGAACCCTCACGCATGCATGCAACACTCACACGTACACATGCACGCATGCAGCACTCACGCAGCCATGCATGCGGCACACAGCACACTACGCAACACACACGCTCACGCTCAAGTGCTCAACCTACACGTGCATGCACACACATACACAGCCAGGGTGGTTCGCGCGCAAGGGTTGGACCTGTCGCGCCTGCGTAAAGTTTTGTTTAACTTATTTCTTTGCTCTACCAACTGACAGGTGGGACCCAGAAACCACGTGCCAATTTAACCAGTCAAGAAAGTGCCACGTAGACTATTTGGCCGGTAAGCATAGTGCAATACGGTGCTCTACGGTGAGCTAGTGACTGTATAATCACCGCAAAATGTATAAAGTGACCGTAATGAGCATATTATGAAGTCTAGTGACCGTATTGTTACAAATACAGTGACCCCCACTGTATTTATCTCATTTCAAATTAAGCCATATTAACCGGAAAGGAGGCAATGTGGACTAATAGTACTACTATGTCCCGTCAACTCGCAGAACGAGGAGAAGCTTGCTTACTACGCCCTCTCCCTCGCCCGCGCGTGCGGTGGCTCACAGGACGAGGAGAAGCTTGCTTATTACGCCTACGCCCTCTCCCTCGCCCACGCGCGCCATGGCTCACAGGACGAGGAGAAGCTTTTGACTACAGCGCGCTCTCCCTCGCCCTCGCTCACGCGGTGGACGTGCGGCAGTTCATTCGGTGTTAGATTGCCAAAAGCATATAGCACTGTAGTACCATCATTGTTGAACTTGGACCTGCCGAAGAGGCGAAGAGCCAAGCGCAAGGTTTATAGGAGTACGAGTGGTCGTACAACTATAGCGAACAACTGCTACTGTACGATGCTGCGACGTCACCTATCGCCAAAGTTGTGCCACCTTTTTTTCTCACAAAGCGTGTTGGAGCCCATGGAACAGCCACACAAGTTGCACGTACACATAACACATCTACTAGTAAATTCTAAAGGACAAATGCCAACATGCCACACAAGTTCGTCTCCACTTCATGTGATAAATTTGTGCATGACTACTCTACATATATTTACAGCGCTACCATTCACAATTTACCATACTCCACTTACACGTTATAGATGGGCTCCATGTCGTCCTCCAGGTTCTAGTCCCACGTGTTCTTCATAGATGGCATGATCCATAGCGGTGGGCAACAGGAATCATTGTCGCAGCTTTCCAGTCCGGTTCCACACGATGGAGACTCATCCAAGCTGAAGCGACATAAATCAAGGATTGCGTGTCCCAACATGTTTAACCAGCGGTGTGCACTGAAGACACAACCATGCTTCATGAACGGCAGGCCTTCGGTGTCGTGCATAGAAGGTGGGATCTGTTTGACAATGGGGTAGCTGTCCCCAATGAAAAGTGAGTACTCTCCAAGAGTGTTCCTCTGCTCCCACATAGCATCACGGGGGTCGAACTCGGAGCCGTCCATCTGGTACACGTGGCATCTCAGATCTGGACACATGGTGACGTACATGGTCAAGGTCCATGCAGGATAATGTTGTGCTCAAATATGGCGCGCAGTAATATTGTGCAGCGAGTAGTACTACTATACTATAGAGGTAGTTCAATAACCTACTGATTATATATAGCCATTTTTGGCTACACGGAGGAGATAAAGATATGGAAAAAGAAAAATGGTGGGAGTGGATTCAAGAGCCAGCTATACGCGTACTCCTAGGTAAAAAGTACTACTCCCGCCGATCCCTATGACACACTACTATGGATCCGAAGTAGTAGTAGTAGTAGTAGTAGTAGTAGTAGTAGTAGTAGTAGTAGTAGTAGTGGTATTAGTAGTCGTAGTGGTAGTAGTAGTCGTAGTGGTAGCAGTAGTAGCAGTAGTAGCAGTAGTAGCAGCAGTAGTAGTAGTAGTAGTAGTAGTAGTAGTAGTACAATGAAAGAGAAGGCAATGAGAGAATGGAATGCCTGGGTACATGGTGAGGGTCCGATCGTGGTAGATCGTGGCACCTTGTTGCACATCAATGGTACTGTGGGTAACCATTGCTAAGATAGTTGATCCCAATTTGCCAAAGCCAACTACAAGGTTCCAGGTTAGACCGAATGGCGGATGCACATGCACATCCAAGACCGGCGATCTGATTTTGATCGAGGGATGCGTGGTCCCTACAAAATAATGGAGTACCGTTAGGGATGCAAATGATGGTTAGTGCATTCCGTTTGTTATCTCCCGTACCGTAGGATGGCACCGAGATGAAACAAGTCCCCTGGCTTGTCACAGCAAAGATGCGGCCTACATGGCACATGGCGTCTTCGAACTTGTGCCGGAACAAATCTGCCGTGGCCAACATGTGCCAGCCTCTGCCGTCATGGCCATTCTTATTGATGGCAATCCTTATGTTGAACACCGCGATGAGATAGTAATCGTCGTAGCTGCAGTGCTTGGTCGGCGGGTCCGCAATTGCTATCTTCTTCAATCTCATGGTGGCATCATCATACCTATTCAAGCCGTTCCAGTCCGGGAGGCCGATCCCAATGCTGGACAAGGGGTCTACGGGAACGGCCGCACTGCTATGGATGTTGTGCAAAATGATGGTGGTATCCGGCCGTAGGTATGCAAGCCAATCTCCGTTGGCACCAACCCAAACCTGTGGGACGGTGGGCAGCGGAGAAATTACAGGATGGAATAACTAAGTATTTTTAGAATCTACATTACATGATCAAACACAATGACTGACCTTCTCATCGGACAAAATCCGACTGGGCAACTCAAGCGGCGTCAAGATGTAACTACGGCCACGTTGCGGTGGACTGGAGTCCCATTGAATAACCTTCTCCTCGAGGACGCATGGAAGATCAACAAGCATGGCCTTCTCCCAAGCCTGTTTATGCACCATCTTAAAATAGTTGGTGCAGGAAGCACCGAGTCTTGCGGTGGTGAGGAAGTCGGAGCGGCGTGCGATTTCTCCCAGACAATCGTCATCCAAGGTCTCCCAGCCCCGGCGAGGAGGAGAACCGCCTGGCGAATCCATGGCAGCAGCGACGAACAGCCTTGGTCTCTTTGGGAGGGGAACTGGCGAGGAGGAGATAAGAGCGTAACAGCAGGGCCTCGTCCCTTCATGAAGGATGTTATGCGGGCACGCATGTGGCTAGGTCTCAGTCGACTAAGATTTAACCAAGTCTCAGTCAAGTGACATAACATGCAAGAGAGAACAAAAAAACTAAAAAGAAATTTTTGCACCGATCTCAATGTAAGATCTCACGGATATAGTATCGACTGAGACTTAATGAAGTCTCAGTCGACTGAGACTTAGCAAGACTGATTATTTAATATAGGAGTAGTACTAGTACTCCAATGGTCGTATGATCATTGTTGGTAAATCTGCCACGTAGACTGTTTTGGTGAGGTGGCGTAAAATAAAAGAAGAGAGAGAATGAGATCATATGATCCTGAACCAACTTTCCGGGCACAAACTCCGAGATAAATTCATTCATTTCTGTGGGCCCTGACTGGCATGGTGAGAGCGGCGGCAGCTGGCTCTCCAATTTCCTTCTCTCGGGCGTTGGTCATCAGGTTTTGTTTATTGATTTAATGTGTGTGGTACCCATTAGAGTACGATTCATTGGAGAACTTGTATATGACACACTGATGACTGCTGACGTGTTCCTTATACCAATGAATATACTATCATATAGACTATTGCAGATGCTCTTAGTGTACCAGTTTTCAACTTTTGAATCTCAAGGTCTAGGAACTACAGTAGCAAGTGGAGGGTAGTACATTCAAATTCGAATCCAACACTATAATTTTCGGTGACATGCATTAATATTTTGCTAGTCAAATATGTGGTCAAACTTTAACTCAAAATACGATGGGGACTAGTAAACCAGCCCGGAAGTAGTAGTAGTGTTGTTCTCTAGAACCATCACTGTAACTATCAATGCAGGAAAAGTACACATGTGTACTGCAGACCTGCTTGCTGCTCTATTCATGCATGTTGCTGGCCTACTCAACCGCTCCTCTCAAGCACACACTATTGCAGGGGCAAAACATTTGAGTTCTTTCATACCGCAAGAGAAGACTTTTTCTTTTCCACTAGTACACGCGTACGTGCAAAGCACGTGCAATGTTCAATTTATGAATACAACATTTCCATGATTTTTGCAAAAGAAAGAAACAATCACATGGCTCTAGAAAAGTCTAACAAAACAACTATTCTACTCCCTCCATCCCATATTATGAAAACATTTATCAAGCTAATTTTGTACTATAAGGAGCGAAGTCCATGCGTGCAACGCCACAAGCTACAGAGTACATTAGTTCCAGGTCCAGCCATATTGCACAGTTCCCAATGCGGCGCCAGGCTTTTCCAGCTCCACCGGCTTAATTGGGAGGTGGGATTAAAGATGGCAGCTGAGGAAGCAGCAAGCGAGGGCGTCTGCTACTCTACACGAGCCACGAGATGATGGCGCGTGCAAAATATACGGGAGGGAAAACCCATGCACGTGGCTGGGCTATCCGCGACCACTAGTACAACGCAACGTAGAATTCCTATTTGTCGCTAGTAGCTTGTTCCTTATACATATTGGAGTATTTAACAAAAAAGTACCACTTTCGAACCAGCCATACCAAGAAACCACCACTCTACAAAAATTAGCAAAAACATACCAAAAATTTCTTAAACCGTCGCGAAAAACTACCAAGTGTCGATTAGGCTCGTTTAAACCCATGTGGCACCTTAAGTCAACGCCGTCTGTTTGATCGGCAGCTTAGGCGTTATGACTTGTGGGACCTACAAGTCAGTCTCAAAAAAAAATCCCCAAGTCACCTCCTACCTCCGGCCCGTCCACCTAGTCATCCTCGCCCATGGCAGGCAGCCACCGCCGCTGGCTAAAAGCGAGGTCAAAAGCGCTGGCGACGCGGAGCCCATCTTGCATCAGCCGGAAGCCAGCTCGACACGGCGCTCGCGGCCGCTAGCTAGCCAAGCTAGCACAACACCTGTTGGATGCATCCACCTGCTTATGTGCAAGCTTTGCTAGCTAGCTTGGCACGGCGGTGCGGCCACTTGCTCGCGCGTGCCGCGCTAAGGCCAGCGCGGAGGCTTGCTCGCGTGTGCCGCGCTAAGGCCAGCCATCCGGCTCGGGCGGAGGCTAGCGCGGCGGCTTGCTCGCGCGTGAAGAAGAGGATAGATGCTCACATGTGGGTCCCACCTGTCGTAACAATCAACTCTATGGTCAAACATACAGTGTGGACTTAAGGTGCGTCGTCAGCACAGATGTGTGGGCCAACCCTGTCATAAACGGGTTTAAACGAGCCTAATCGGCACTTGGTACTAGTTTTTTTATTAGGAGTTTCGTAGTAGTTTTTTGGCACGGGTTGAGAAATTTTTGGTATGTTTTTGCTATTTTTTGTACAATAGTTTCTTGCTAGGGCTGGTTGAAAGTGGTAGTCTTTCGTTAAATACTCTACATATTGTAAGTAGGAGTGAAAGCTAAGCTTTGGAAGTCTATAAGCACGGCTAGTTACATAGTATGTATGTGTACGTAATTCAAACTAAATATCGACCATGGGTGACTAATATCTTGATGGAAAACTCAAAACTATGGAAATACAAACGTATTATTGGTACTTGTTTCCATAAACTTGGATCTACGTTCTATTCAACGGCTGAGCATGTGGGGCCTTAGCACGATGACTTCACGACTGTCTAAAACAAGGTTTTCCCCGATAAGGAGGAGGATGACTGTGGCGCGCCTTCGGCTGGCTCTAGTGCTCGTAGTCATTGCTAGGTGGTCTACGAACGTGTAGATGTATTATTTCCACGTCTCATATTCTTTGTACTGCCACGATTGATGAATAGATCGTAGGTATCTCGCAAGAAAACCTTGGTTGAGTGTGTGTGCGAGCGAGAGATCATGCGTGTGTGTGATATGGAGAGACTAAGGCGGAGATAAGAGAGTCATTGCGTGTTTGTGTGTGTGTGGAAGATAGAGAGAGACCTATGGGACTTTGTGTTGTGTAACATGGAGGCGGATAGACATAGTCACAGAGTGAGTGTGTGAGATACGCATGCGGACATAGGGAGAGAGGTGTGAATTAGAGAGACGGGGAATTTTGGTGTGCATGTGAGTTAGAGAGAGAGATAGGGATAGATATATACCTAGAGCTGGAGAGAATATACAAGGGTGTGTGTCTTAAAAGAGGGATCCAGATAGATGGCGTGGTGTGTGTGTCTGTGTTTGTTTTGTGCGCGCATGTGTGGGAAAGGGAGAGTGTGTGTGTGTGGAGAAGAGAGACCACTAATGTTGTAAACCTAGTAGGGGGAGGGGGATGATATGGCATGTGTGTAGAAGAGAGAGAGAGGCATGTCTAGTAGCGGGACAGTGTGGGTGCGGGCGGGGGTGCGTGCTATATATTTGGAAGAGACATCGAGTGTGTGTGAGAGAGGGGTGCGAGAGAGAGAGAGAGAGAGAGAGCAAGAGAGGGAGAGAGAGAGAGAGGGTGAGAGGGAGAGAGATGGAGGTCGATTGTGTGCGAAAAGTGGCCTATAGATAGGGAGAGGAGGTCGTTGGTGTTCGAAAGTGGCCTATGTATGGAGACACAAGTAAAGCGAGTCATTGTGTGCATCAGAGAGACTTCATGAGTGATCAAAATAGATGGTGGAGAGAACATCACGCGAGGTTGAGATCGATGATATGCTAGAGATTTATGGAGAGAGTCGTGACATATAGTGGGAAGAAGGGTCGGGTCCGCATGTGAAGAGATGGAAAGAGGCGAGAGGTGCACTAGGAGAGGGAGGGTGTTTGTGCGTAGTGGGGGTGGTGAGTGAGATGTGTGTCAATGTGAGAGTGAGAGATGGTGGAGAGCGTGCGAGAGCCAGATATACGTAGGGAGAAACATGTTGGGGGCAGTGTGTTTTGTGTGTATGGGAAAGATACACGACTATAGAGTGTGTGCTTGGGAAAGATAGATGCCGGGAGACCTAGAGAGTGGGGGAACAGATGTGTGCATGTCTGAGAGACAAAGAGATAGAGACCGATATTGGGGTTCAGACCTAGAAGAGAGAGAGAGAGGGGGGATAATGTGTGCACATGTTTGTGTCCGGGGGAGAAAAAGGCTTGTGTGGGGGGAGAGGGGCCGGGGTGGTGTGCTTCAGATAAAGAGTGAGGGGTGTATGTCTAAGAGATATAGACATAATTAAAATACATGGTCAAGAGTGTGTGCACTCATGCTTGATCATTTTTTTTTCATATTTTTGGACTATGAGATAGCGATACTTTTGAACATGCGAGGTATATGTTGAAGTACCAGAATTACTGACCTAAGATTGGAAATTCTGAATTCGACTGCATTATTAGCTTTTTTTAATTCATTTAAATGGGGGTACAATTTTTAACCCGATTGCATGATTTCAAATTCATATATCAAACCTAGAGATGTAGACATACGGTCGTGTTCAAACCTTGTAATCATCCACTTTATTCATACACATACATATTTGTTTGTGTCATCATATTTAGGAGAAACACATTTGAAATTTCATTTGAATTGGAGCATATGATGGTATTTGCTTGCACTAGCTCAATGATCCATATTTGAATTGAATGGACAATTTAAGTTTCGAGTTGGAGACATTGATTTTCAAAACTTGCACCTTTTTTTTTCTCGCGTGCACAACAAATAAATACTCGGCCATGATATCATAGTCGGTTGTAAAAGACGAGAACACGCAATTTCAGCCGCCAAAAGCTTTCAAACTTCCCGCTCACATCGAAATTTCTCGCGCCCGAAAGTTTAGCCCTACGATATTCCTCTTTTACCCCTGCCACATCAACGGAAAGGGGCAGCTCATTGTTTTCCCCTCTTTGCCCCCAACATTCTAACTTAGAACCACTCCCCTCCCCGCCGCCCTCCCTCCCCCAAGCCGTCGAATCTAGTCCTCCGCCATGGCGGTGCACCTCACACCCTACCGGATCTACCTTCCGCACCTTGGAACCCCCAACTCCCAACTCACCACTGCTCAAGAGCCGCTTCAGCGACTGGCTTGTCCACCGCACCAGATCTCCTTGACCACCATCATGGTCCAGTGCACCAAATCTGCTTCACCGGCGCCCTCGTCCACCATAGTGTAGGCCCTTCACCAATGCCCTCGTCTGCCACATCCCTGCCCCTTCATAGAAGCCCTCGTCCGCCGCAACAGATCCATCTCACCGAAAGCACTGTACACTGCGTTGGATGTGCATCGCCGACGCCTTCGTCCACTACACCGGACCCGCTCCACGGACGCCATATTCAACTCCACCGGCCCAGCTTTACTGCCGCCGCTGCCTCATCAAGTTATTTCAATTAGTACTCCTTTGATTTTTCTCGTTTTTATTGTACAACAGTTCACTTACCACAGATCAACTTTCTTGGATGTCGACAGGCGCCGCACCTAAGCACCGGAGCCGCTTCACCAACAGCGACAGCCGGTCCAACTCAACCACAACACGAGCACCATCGACGACACTTAGCTTTCACGTATGACAACGATGCCCATACGCCACCAAGAATTAGGTACTATTCTCCAACGGCCGGCGCCCACATTCACCTTCTTAGCATAAGCACCGCACCTTCGAATTTGTTCAGGGCATCATTCAATTTTTTATGAGAGGCATTATTCTCCTTGCACCTGTAGGTCCAAACGTGTGGAAGTGAACAGGTTATATGTACTAAATTACAAATCAGTGCACCTGTAGTTAAAATGCTTTTTCTTTGTCCTAAGTATTACTGTACTTCCTAGATATTACTGCCTCGTATTTTACTTCTTGCATGCTATATTTATGATAATGGTGTTGTTCTGATGTCACCTCTTGGTTACAATTATTGTACTAAACTGCTTCCATGTTCTCTATGCTAAATTACACATTAGCAAACTAGCTTGTAGTTCCGCTGCTTTTGGTTCATCTTAACCTACATTTTTCAATGCTAGCTATTACCGCACTGCTCCGAGCCTCTGTTCATAACTTTTTTGTGCGTTATTGATCTTCCCAAGTTAAATGACTAATTTGTTTCTTTTATTCATTATGGAGCTGCCAACCGCATCAAGCAAAATGATTTTTCTTTTGGGGCTGGCACCTCAAACAAGCACAAAAATAGAGTGAAGCACACATATTGTCGTGTAAGCACACACCCTTCTTTCATTAGTTTAGATGAATCATTGATGTTCAATTTGAACAGTGCATGTAATTAAAATTAGTTTTACCAAAATAGAGGGGGAAGAATAAACTACAACGACTAGATTTGCATGCATGGGATGCTGACGACATCTTCAAAGAACATTGCAACAGCAGCAAGCCTTCACAGCGACATATGGTAAGCCAGTGTGTTTTAGTTACTGTTAAATGTCATGCGTGTGGGCTGCTTTCTTGGCTTGTGCCCTAAACCTGTAATCCTACAAAATTACAAATAGTTTAGTTGCCTGCTTTGTTGTATTGCTTGATTAGAATACTTGTTTGTTACTCCCTCCATAAACTAATATAAGAGCATTTAGATCACTACTTTAGTAATCTAAACGCTCTTATATTAGTTTACAGAGGAAGTACTTGTTAGGCTATACGTGAGTTGGCCAATGTGTCAGAAGTGCCTGCCGTACTATCGTAAAGAAATGCATGCATACTTCATTTGACTCCTTAACTTTTCCTATGAACTCCATCACAAGACTGTCTTGCTAGTTTATATGAGGCCACACTGTTTAAGTGCTTTCTCAGAATATTTGAATTGTTTATATGCTTGGGCAACTTAAATATAGCCGTGGTACACTGCCTTTCAGCTAACCATTTTAATTTGTTTTTGGTTGATGCAACTTTGAACCATTTAAATATAGCTTGCCATGCTCGGCAATAATTCGTATGTAGTTTACCATGTAAGCTGACTGCCTAGATCATGCGATAACTATCTGTTACTTATGTCCAGCGGAAACCTTTTAGGATGCAGTTCAAACTAGGCCACAATGTACACCCCCAGGATCTATTTGTGGAAGAAGTGTGGCATCCATGTTACCAGATGGTAGCAGTTCAGAGGCAACCCTGTTGGAGAGCACATATATTATAGTTCTTGAGGCTCTACTAGAGGCAGAAAGAGAGGGTGTGGCTGCCATGAATGAGGTAATCCTGATCATGAGGCTGGAAATTATGCAATTAGTTGCATGCATTATACAAGCAAACCAAGAAGTGGAGCAAGTAAGACAGTTGCATTTGGAGACGGAGAAGGTCCTGCTACTTTTGCTATCTGAAGCCCAGGCTAATCCTAGGTTTTCTTTAGATACCAGTTGAAATTGTCATTAGATTAGTATACTTGCATGTTGTGTCATGTTTGTGAATGGATTATGTTGTAAGACCCCTTATTTGTTGTCCATGTCTTGTAATGATCTGATTTTCTTAGGTGAGGCAATCCTTAGTACTTGTAGGAGTGGACATAAGGTGAACTATTTTTCGTGTGAGCAAATTGTGTTGGATGAAATAACTGTTTGACTCAAAGTGGATTCAACCTTCTGAATTCGAGTATCATGGCATTTGTAAATCATATTCATATATAAAGGTGGAATACATCTTTGTTGTGCTTTTGAAGATATCTAAAAAAACATAGAGTGATTTATAAAGATTCGTAATCGAATAGAAAATGGATTTGAATTTAGTTGCCAGGGTAAACTTGAATGCTTATTTTCCCAAAATTCAAAAGAAGCGGCAAAACACCCACTCCCATGTCGATTGCCCGAAACCAGTGTTTGGGAGATGGAAATTATTGTCTACCCCTAACACACACAACCTATCGGCCCGATTTTCACTGCTCTATATCGGGGAAGGTTTGTAACTTCACTCAGACGTGACACGACCGCCTGTCACCCCATTCAGACATGGTGGGCGCCAAACATGGGCAGCAAAACACACTGGATTCAAGCTCGTCCCAAAGACCTCTCTCTCCCCCTCAATTTCCCCATTCATACACGGTGGGCGCCAAAACAAACTCTCCTCGGTCAAAATCGATATAGGCAAATATTTTAAGTAGGGGCAGGTTTGTAACATCAATCAAATGTGACACAACCGCCCTACCTGTCAGCCCCGTTCATACACCGTGGGCGCCAATCGTGGGCGCCAAAACACCCTCTCCTCGCCTGAAATCGCTCTCGGCAAATATTGGGGAGATGCGAGATTACCGTCCTATCCCCAACCGATGAGACGTTCGAAATTTTAAACGGGGGCTAAGTTGGTAATTTCCCCACATTTCAGACAAGCGTGTCCCATAGACATGGTTCCCCCCTCCTCTCTCACTCCATTTCCCCATTCATACTCCGTGGGCACCAAAACACCCTCCCCACCCAGCCTCCTCCGTCCGCCACCCCATTCCCCGCCGTCCTCCTCCACCATGCCGGAGCAGCTACCATGACACCGTTGTCCATTACAAGAGATCGACGTCTCTCATCCACCGCGCCGGATCAGGATCCTAGCATCGCGTCCTCTCGCTTCATCTGCGCCATCATCCACCTTGCCGTGGCCGCTCCTACGACCGTCTCGTCCACGGCAACAGGACTTATCCCCTGATGCTACTGTCTACCGTCTCAGATCTTCTTCCACGCCGCCGACAGCCATAGCACCCGCAACACCCTCAACGTATCAGCAGAGTCCTGCACGGCGTTGCAAGAGAGGTGGTACTCTTTCATATCCGCTTAAGTTATTGATCTCACCCAGAAAATAGATTGTCACTTGTTTACTGTACTTTCTTGTCCATACCTAATCTTTATTTGTTAGTTGAAAGCAAACATTGGTTGCAAAGTAGCCTTTGTCCGGTTAGCACCTTCAGATCCGCCATGGCACGGTCAACACTATACTCGCAATGCTTATGGTTTTCCCCTTTTATATTCACTACCATCATCCTAGGTGCTTCGTCTCGTGCTAGCACTCCTCCTCAACCCATCAAGCGAAACAACATGCCACTCATAATTCCAAAGCTTAGTTGTTCAAATACAAATCTGATATGATGTTGATATTACTAAAACAGAGAACGTTTAATTGGTCAGCTAATGTTCCTACATTAGTTTTGAAAAGCATGTGCGCCATATGGAGAGACAGCAGGGAATTGCATATCTTTATGCGCTCTGGTTCATCATGGGTGGGCAACACACATTGTATTATCCAAAATCTGCTTGCTCTTCTTTAACATGTTCCTCTTCTGTTCTTATTAATAAGTATAGTAGTACAGTATGTTCCTTGTCGGGAACTGGAGCAGGGACATTTGCAGGCGGCATGTATATTGGGTCGCTTTTGGTGGATGCTTTCAACTATTCTAGTTAGTCTACCATAATATCCAGGAAATGCTAGGAGCTATGTCGCCTTTGAGAGTCTAGAATGATAGTAATAGTATTGCGCCTTCAGTTGAATAGAGCTGCACTTGTAGGGGATCCGAAGCGTTTCCAGCCGTACCGGCAATACAAGCCCATATGTTCCAGCTAGTTCCAATTTCCCGATTTCACTCGTGAAGCTTAGAGTTTTCCCCTTTTATCTACACTACTATGATCTGCGTAGGTGCTTTGTGTCATACTAGCAGCACTCCGCCCTTTAAGCTAAACAACACACCACTCATGCTTCCAAAGCTTAGTTGTTCAAATACGAATGTGATATGATACTGATATTAGTTAACAGACACACATTTATTTGGTCAGCTAATGCTCCCACTTGAGTTTCCAAATGCAGGTGGCAACATATAGAGAGACAACAGGGAATTGCATTTCTTTGTCACTTGTTTATTGTACTTTCTTATCCATACCAAATCTTAGTTGTTAGTTGAAAGCAAACATCGGTTGCTAAGTAGCCTTTGTGCGGTTTGCAGCTTCAAATCTGCCATGTTGTAATGCCCCGAACACACCCGCCGGCGGTCGTTACTTCTGGCGGGATCTCGACTGGCTCCACAGATCAATACTAGTCTTTCCTGCGCACTTTGTCCTCACTCATGCGCACCCGGGACCAACTTCCCGGTCGGTCACCCATCCTGAAATTACTCCAAGCTGAGCATGCTTAACTTTGGAGTTCTTTCCGAATGGGCCCCTAGAAAAGAAGGAATTCCTTATTGCATGTGATAGCCTGGCTTAATAGGGATGCTAGACTACTCATATCAATAAGGAATTCCTTCTTTTCTGGGGGGCCCATTCTGAAAGAACTCCAAAGTTAAGTGTGCTCAGCTTGGAGTAATTTCAGGATGGGTGACCGACCGGGAAGTTGGTCCCGGGTGTGCACAAGTGAGGACAAAGTGCGCAGGAAAGACTAGTATTGATCTGTGGGGCCAGTTGAGATCCCGCCAGGAGTAACGACCGCCGGCGGGTGTGTCCGAGGCATTACAAGTTGGTATCAGAGCCTGACTGCCTATAGGATTACCAAGCCAAACTGGTCGAAGTCGAGTCTAGAAATGCTTTAGTTATATAAGGGAATTGATTTTGGAAGGGAACGTAAGGCTCTTTCTACTCCTCATCTTGTGTCCTTCTGATTCTGAGTCACCCTCTTCTTTTCTACGGGATTAAGAAACTAGGCTTTCTCATCTATCTATCAGGATGACGAGTTACTATGCTGCAGACTCATAGAAAAGTTGTTGTCTTCTCGGATCGATGTTTCCGTCGTAATTTTGTTGTTATGTTGTCCGTTGTCTTGCAGGTTGTCTCATTTTTCATGCCCGTACAGCCGTTATGCTGTCTGAGTTATCCAAGGTTTCTAAATAGTCTGATGCATTTGCAAATCATTTCCTCTCTGTTCCGATGTCCTTTTAGGCCAGATTAATGACACTATTTCGTGTGTTGAGGTAGTCCGTTGCCTCGACATATATGTTGAAGTTATTAGGACACTAGGGTATCTTAGAGAACCACCTAGTGATCTAGCCATGTTTTGTGCTCCCAGTGTGATGATTCTGGCCACCATTCTCGAAAGCATCTCGTGATGTTATTTAGTTAATAGGTATTCCGTCTCTGGGCTCTTGAACCCAAGATTCATTCTATTTACTTCGTGTTGATAGTATTTGCTCATTCCTTTAGGATGATTAGTAACTTTGATCTAGCCTTTAGGTCCGTGGTATATCATTCTTCCAAATACCATGAACCATCCTCGGCAGAAGTTCTTTGAACCAAAAGATCACAATAAGGGTGCTCTTGATGAGTTCTCTATTCGATATTTGTGAATCTGCCAGTCCTACCTTTCTACATGGGTTATCTGGAAGAAATATGTTGAACTTGTTCGACATGCTAATTTATGCATTCAAAACTCAGAAAATCATATGTTCCTTTGAGTTGTCCCCCTTCAGCTGTGTTCCGACCTTCGTCTATCAATTGATAGTCGAGAGTATGTCATGCATTCACGATGCCTATTACTCTTGTGGTCCGTCAAGCCATTCTATTTCAGAATGACTAGGAGAAACAAACTCCAGTACTCATCCATTTCTTGGATTGGGTCAAAGTACTTGTATTCCGCAGATCAAGGAAGCCAATCCTGCTTCTAGTCTGTTCTACCTTGGAGTGTTACCATCTTTATGTCAAGAATTTCTTGGGAATTGCACAACCTCCGCTGAACTCTTGATATCGTGATACTTCTCGCCATCATTATCCCTTCCTCGGCTTCCGTGTTATTGTAACCGGGATGCCGACAAGTGAATTGTGATGTGTGAAATCAATACTCCTAGCAATTCCGTTGCTCGGTAGTTAATGGTCAATAATTTCATTCTTAGTGTGATGGTTATTGAATCATCATTCTAAGATTGATCATGCTACATAGTCCATTTTCCCTGGTGCACTCTTCGATCGATGAGTTAGGATTGTGCCAATCCCTTGCTCTTTTGATCATATCGTCTTGCCCAGAAAAGCAAGATTGATCTCGAGGTTAGTAACATATCGGTGGTTCATGATTCTCTAAATATCTTCTTGGAAGTATCACCAGGTTGCCCCTGACCGTTATGTTGAGTTCAAGATCAAGTTGGTATATTCATGTAAACCACCCTTTCTCCAAGAATCTGTGTTTGATCCCCTAAGCTAGTTGGTTAAGCTAAACAACAATTTGGAGAGTTGCAAGATAACAGCTTCACCTAACTTAGTTCATTCCAAAGGGATATCTTTTGTGTGTGTGCTGAAGCAAGAGGATATCTTCATCGATTGGCCTTCGTGGTCCATTGTTGGATCTATTGTCTTATCCAAGCTTTGATTTGAGTATGGGCTATCGTCAAATCAAAATCAGTGCCAACGATTTTCGTAATGTTGTTTACTCGTGGTTGGTTCCCCGAGCATACACCATTATATCTTTTGGTCTGACCAATGCTATCACCTTGTTCACATAATTGTGGAATCCCATCCATAAGGAAACCTAGATGGATTGTTGTTGAGCCCATTGACAACATTTCTATCTTCTCCATGATTCGTGTTGAACATTTAAGCTAGTATTGGAAACTTTTGTAAGCATTTTCTTCATGTCCCGTTCATGAAGCATATGTTTGGATGAAAGAAGTGACTTCCTCTAAGTTCACATGCATTTGATGCAAGTTGTCGCCGTGAACTCAAGAAAGTTTGTTTCACTTCCTCCGGAATGATCCCAAGTCAGTCATGCATGTGCGAAGTATTCTATGGTCTGATAGACTGATCATCTTCATTCCATATGCATTCCGTAGCACACCAAGCCACTGATTGATTTGTTCAAGGAAAAGGAGTTTGTTGTGCTAATACTAGTTCATGCACAAGACTCCGTTATCCTCAATGATGGTTCCAACTAGAACTCGATAGTGTTTTGTTGTAAGACTTCTATGTGGTCATGATTGTCATGGACAGTGTGTTCACATGCATCTTGCAATCCAACTCATGTTTTGGAGTTGCTGTCGTAGTTCATTTCCTGAGAATCTTGCAACGTCATCTCATTGATTTGGGTTCCAAACTTTCCTTTTCAGACATGCTGAGTCTGAAGCATCTTGTCACCAACCAGATCTAAATCTCAGGTAGATATGATGGTTGGGACATTTCAAAGATTTATAATCTTGGTTTCTCTATAAACCCGGTACATCAATGTAGTGGCCTTCTTGCCGAGTCAAGATATCATCCACTCCCTCATGAGGATTTCATATGACTTATTCTAGAAGTTGTTCCTTATGGATTCTTTGTGCTCCTGAATTCCGACCTTTACTTGATGACCATATCGATGATGCCTCTAAGCATGATCGTGGTATCTAGTACATCAAGGAGAACATTAGAAGCGGAGTGCTAAATGTCTCTCGGTCGATCATCCAGATTTCGCTCTCTAGGCTTAGCCAGGGTGAAATCTGAGAATGTGTTGTCTTCCTTTGCATCTGCATCCTCCATCACTATTCATCATGGTAGTATGAGGTGTACCGGGATCTTGGCATAGATGTTGGTCAAACCCTGATGAATATGGAAATGCTCAAGTTCTTGAGAGCACGCTCTGGCACTAGGTTTTATCGTTGGTATTAATTGGAATGTGCCCTCAGTTTCTTCGATAACTATAGCCATTCAAACAGTGGAATCATTCTCTACTGTTGAGCCTTCTCCCTAGTTACTAGAATCTTTCCCAACATTTTCATTCTGTTCCCAGCTTGCACCCGCCATTGTGCCATTTTACCATGGGTCCCATCCATTTCCGATGATAAGAAAAAATCATCCATTGCGTTGTCTTCAACAAGATAGCCCACATCATCCATTCTAGTCTGAGTATGCCATTCCATTGAACTCCTTCAAACGATCGTGGTGAATTGCCTTAGGCTGGTATAGAGAGTTTCAATGATCTATGTATAAAAAGTAATTCTTTTTGCCACTTAAGGGAATAACTCTACGAGTCGCCTTCCCTAAGGTGCCCCGTCATGGAATCATGGCAATTAACTCCTTGCCACGTTGAAACCGTGCACCATCTTACCTAAGCGTGGAATTGTTGCCTACCAAATTGAACCTTCGTCATCTGCTCTCCCCCATCATTCCTGATGTGTGTTTGGTGTCCCAGCTCGAGAGATGTTATTATGTCTCAATCCATGAGTTGATCTTGAGTTGCTCGATCTTGTAGAGTTTCTTTCTGTCGTCATCGTGTTGGATGAAGCTCATAAAGCAAAGACGTCAACACCAATGTGAAGTGATGAACCAACGTCTTCGAGGAGGGCAAAGGGATCATGAAGACTGTGTCAGTTCTGTGACCTCCCTTCCTCTCACATCACGTCTTGAATCTCGGGACGAGATTCTTGTTTAGTGGGGGTGAGTTATCACAGTCCTAGAATATTGCTTGTAAATAGATGCATTAGTGAGCATCATGCATCATGTGGACTTCAAGGAATTTGAATTGAGCGAATTCTCAAAGCCTCAGAAAACTTTTTAAAATGATCAACATTAAAATCTCTTCAAAGAAGTCCAAGAAAATGTTCCTCTTAGTCTCTGAAAATATTGGCAAGAGGTAAAATTCAAAACAATATTTTTGGAATCTCAGAGACATTTATCTTGGGCCTTTGAGTTAATCCAATAATTATTTGGATTGGATTTATATTTTTCTATATATGAGATATAAGTCCAATAATTCTGAAATTTGTGGTGGGACTCTGGAATAGTCCATCCAGTCCACACAAAAACTATCAGAAGCAAATAAATTGGTTTAGTATTTTTTTTACTAAATCAAAAACAGACTGCAAAATTGGAAAACGGGAACAAAAATAGAAAAGACAGAAGAGAGAGAAGGCTTTCCTGGCCAGCCTACCACTGTAGCGGCCCAGCCCTCAGCGCCGCCTCCTTCAACCTCGCGCCAGAAGGCTCGAGGGCGTGTGCCCGCCGCGCGCGCACACGCGCGCCACCTCCTGCCTGGCAGCCTGCGTCCCCGACGCCTTGGACGTCGCCATGCGACCCCCTCGACCCTATCTCTCTCTCCCGTTCCCCTCTTCTCCTCTGCTCTCTCTCCCCCGCGACCGCCGTGAGCGCCCGAGACCGCCGACGAGCACCACCGCGGCCACCGTCCACCACTCACCTCGTCGACGCGTCCAGAGGACCCGTAGTGCCGTCCTCGTCCTCTCCGCCTAGCCAAGCATCACCGGACGCCCTGCCGCCTCGCCATCGACCCGTCTTCTCAAAGCACGGCCGCCGGATCGCCATCGCCGTTCCGTCGCCATCCCCCCTTCCTCGAGACCACTTTGACGCCCTCTGCACTCACCATGAGCCCCCGCGTCGGAACCCTCTCTCCCCTGCCTCGATTGCCCCTCTGGTCGTCTCCTTCATCAAGCCCGAGAGCTCGGCTCCGCTGGCCATGTCGCCGCCATGGCAGCAGCAAGCAAAGCTTGCATCCGAGCGCGCCACTGTGCTCAGCACGTCCCCAGGAGACGAACGTGACCACCCCCACGTCCTCCCGTGCAGCCTAGCGTGATTTTCGCCGAGGCTCGAACTCTGGCCGCAGCGGAAGCGGACACCACCGTCGATTTAGGTCGCCTCTAGGGACCCCACTAGCACTAGCCGACGCGGACGAGGCCCAGCTCCGCGTAGAGCCGATCCGCGCGTCAAGCCGTTGCCGGAGCAGCGTTTCCGACGCTCCCCACCGCGTCTGTACCTCGCCGGCGGCCTAACTCCGGCAAAACGCTGGTGGGCTGACGTGGCAACGTCATTAGCTGCTAATGACCCTGCTAATCACCTCCTAGAGCCACTGCCATGTGGGCCCCATGCCTTAATTAACCACAGTTAATTTTCGTTTAGTTTTAATTAATCATAGTGGCCCCACGCGTCAACGTTGACCTTGCTGACGTGGCATTTGACCGGCCCCACCTGTCTGTGACCCTAGCCAGCACTGTGTCACTGACCAGTGGGACCCACTTGTCAGGTTTGACCCTGGTCAACACAGTTAACTCGCTGACGTAAGGCTGACGCAGAGAGGACATCATAATTACTTTTCTGGATTTTAAATAAATCAGAAATGATTTATTTATTTTAGAAAATGATTAAAACTTCTAAAAATCATAGAAATTCAACCATAACTCCAAATGAAATAATTTATATATGAAAAATTATCAGAAAAATATGATGAATCTGTTTATGACACTTTCATGCATGGTTGAACAAGTTAACCTCACCAACTAGGACAATTCATGATTTGGGCAATTTATGAAATAGCATTTGGAGTTGGAATTTGATCTTGTTTGAATTCCTCTTCAATTAAAAATGACCTACTGCTGCATTAGGTCAATTCAGCACTTTAACCTGTCATGTCATTCATTTGGATGTGCATTGCATTGAATGTGTTCCTTTTCTTGTTTGCCGGTGTTTGTTCTCCCTCAGTAGACGTTGTTCAGACGATGTGATCGTTGACACTGACGAAGAGCTATACTATCTTTAGAAGTGCCTGGCAAGCAAACCCCCATTGAGCATTCCGATACAATCCCACTCTCTCACTCTTGCTCTCTTTTGCTGCATAGGACAACAACGATTCAACTGTTACTTGTTGCGGTAGTTGAACCCATTCCTCTGCATGACCTGTCTTTGCCACAGTAAATAGTTGAAACCCACTAGCATGAGTAGGAGTTGTTTGAGCCATGATGTGCCTACTCATTCATGCTTGCTTGTTATGCCTGCTATGCTTAGAGTTGTGTCAGGTCTGATTCATCTGGGATGGATTGGAATGGTGGTGAACATGTCCTATTGTGTGAGAGCAAAGTGTGTGAACATGATTTGGTAAAGGTAGTGATGCGAGGCCATGTAGGAGTACATGGTGGGTTGGCTCATTGGGACCGTCCTCAAGAACCGAGTTCTGTGTTTGTGATCCAAGACAGTTACTACCACACATTGGGCTCCGGGCGCTCCAAGCTCTCTCGACTTATTAATCGCCTTGATCTCTGTCCAGGAGTTGCAACTAGTTTCTGGTGTTTGTAGGATATGTGTTGGTGGCCGTGCGTAGCGCTGACCCTAGGGGTGGGCTATGTTGCGGTAGAGACACCGAGGCACGGTGTACCAAGTGACACCCAAATGGTGCTCTTGGGAACCCTGCACTCATCGTACTGGAAACTTCGGCCGGACTTCCTTGCGGAGTGGACTCAAATAGGCGATAAACCTGGACCAGAGACTTGTGTGGTTAGTCAGGTCGTCGCCGACACCCTCGCCAGGCTTCCGCTTGAAGGTTGCTGAGATACATGATGTGTACATGGTGGTAAGTGGTCAGAGCATGTGTGAAGAAGTACACCCCTGCAGGGTTAAAGATCTATTCGAATAGCCGCGTCCGCGGATATGGACTACTTGGAAAGCTTACGTTGTTCATTGACAAGTTGAAATGGATACTCTAAAATGCGCAAGATAAGTGTGAGTGCTATCGATGGCCTTCTCCTAGGGAGACGGGAGCGGATCCATACTGGTGTATTGTTATGGTGAATATGTGGACTCGTGTGCACTTTCTCATCTCAAGGGAAATACTGGTAGTCGTAGTTCAGGATAGCCACTGAGTCAAAGTTGGCTTGCTGCAGTTAAACTCCACAACCCCCTTGTTGATACCGATGCATATGTAGTTAGTTCTGATGTAAGTCTTGCTGAGTAGAATTGTACTCACGTTTGCCTAATTTATGTTTTTGCAGAGGAGACTTCGGTCTCACTAGTAGTTCTACGTGGGCTTCGACGATTAGCTTGGGAATCCCAGACAGAGGTCTGGCTCCTATGGAGGGTCTTGTAGATAGACAGCCTTTCCAGCCTTCTTTCTTTTCAGCTATCTGTACTTAGACAGATTTATGCGCTTCCGCTTGTTGCTTGTATGACTTTAATGATGGGTCATGAGACCCATGTTGTAGTATCATGCTACGTAAGGCTCCTCGGAGCCCTTTTAAATAAATACTTTGAGTCATAGAGTTATGTTGTGATGCTAGGTTGTATTTACACATATCGTGCATATTGTGTGTATGTTTGAAATGCACTGGTATGTGTGGGATTCGACACCTAGTTGTTTATTCTTGGTAGCCTTCCTTATGGGGAAATGCCTCCTAGTGCTTCCATACGGAACACATGGATTGACCGGCATGTGTCCTTCTTTGCTCCTGTGTCTGTCCCTACGGGGAAATGTCACGCGGTGTTTTACTGGAGTCCTTGTAGCTTGCTACGACTTGGTTGCACACGCTGATGACCAACACGTGCATTGCTGGGTCATGTATGCCTGTCCCTGTAAGTTTGTGCCACCTTGGTTTACGACTAGTCATGTCGGCCCGGGTTCTCTGTCACATGGATGCTAGTGACACAATCATATACGTGAGCCAAAAGGCGCAAACGGTCCTGGCCCAGGTAAAGGCAATAGCCGTGGGTTACCGTGCATGAGGCCGCAAAGTGATATGATGTGTTACATGCTAGACCGGTGTGACTTTGGATCGGGGTCCTGACACATGCCACGGACAAGACTATACTCATCATGCTTAGGGATCAGCCTACGTGATTGGTGTCGTAAGAGCACTGCTCCACCCATCATGCTAAACAAGCTTAGTTGTACAAATTTGAATCTGATATGATGCTGATATTAGTAAGACAGAGACAGGTTTAATTGGTCAGCTAAATGTTCCTACTTTAGTTTTGAAATGCATGTGATCCACATATAGAGAGACAGGAAGGAATAGTATTTTTCTGTGCGCTCTGGTTCATCATGGGTGGGTAACAGACATTGTATAGAAAGACTTGTAATATCTACAATCTGCTTGCTTTTCTGCTCTTCTTTAACATGATCCTCTTCTCTTGTTCTTTAATAAGTATAGTATGTTCCTTCTTTGGGAAGAGGAGCAGAGACATTTGTGGTCGACAGGTCAGGTCGAGTTGTTCTTCCGTAGTATATTTTGAAGATGTCATCTGCGAAGTATCATTACTTCTAGAGCTCTCAATAGGGAGCCTATATTTTGAGTAGTAGACCACAATATATTAATGCACACACCAAATTACAGCACACATGTCATCTCTCAGAAGAATTGCACAGAGATAGCACATAGGGGTTTACAGGGAGGCATTATTGGATTAGAATCCCCTATGCATTACACAAATTATCTCACTTATTTTTATGTTTCCATGCATGTCAGGTATTGAACATGATCATAATGAATATGAGAATGGGCGCACCAGAGGAATATTACGGAACAATCCACTGGCTAACAAACTTGGCATCAAGGGATTGAGATCCTGTCTGGATGCAATGGAATACACATGCTCCCCATCTACAGATTCCATTGCAGAATATGATCCTAAAGATGATTCTGACCTAGATAGAGACCCAAGTCTATTTAGCTCTCTAGATGAGTCAGAGTCAGATGGCCTATCTTATTCACCCATCAAGGTGCTTGCTCTAACTTGGCAAGATTGTATTGGTCCCACGTATCTTGCATTACTTCTACTTTGTTACACCACCATCTGCTTAGTTCACACATCATATATGAGAATATGCCATGCCTATCCATTTTCTGTACCTATTCCATGTGTCATCATATTAGGTTTTTCCACTCAAATGTTGTTCTTTCGTAATAGATGTCCAAAAGGAAGAGGGTGATTGCAGATCCTGAAGGAGTACAAACAAAGTATTTGCAAAAGGTAGTGATCCATTCTCAAGGGATCATAGGATCTCACAAAAATACTGCGCACTGCATTGCTCTTGTTAGTACCTCTTGCCCTTTATCACCATACGTACACTCATTGCTGTTTGATTATGTAGCATCACTGTGCATGTTAGCTTCCTTATCCACCATTTGCTCGAAATTATAAGATCTATATTTACTCTTACATAAATGTAGAATAATCCCAATGGTTATGAAGTTCTGGATTGCTCTTGTAATTACCTGTTGTCATCTACTCCCTCCATATCGAATTACTTGTTGCTCAATTGGATGTATTTAGGACTAAAATAGTGTTAGATACATTCATTTCAGCGACAAGTAATTTTGGACGTAGGTAGTATTACTGTACTTACATTGAGAAATAGTTGATTGTTTGGCATTACTCTGCATCTTATCTGCCCTGCCCTGCACTTTCTCCAAATTATCAGATCTACATTTACTCTGACCAAAATGTTGAATAAAGCCAATGCCACTGCACAAGTTGAGGTCTGCATTCCTCTTGTCAGTAGCTTTTGCCTTGTAACGCTGTACTTAATTGATAGCTATTTGATTATGTATCATCACTCTGCATCTGAGCTTCATTATCCTCAATTTCTTCCAATATTATTAGATCTATATTTACTCTTTAAAAAATGTAGAATAAAGGCAATGCTTATGAAGAAGTTTCTTTGGGGAATTTCTTGAATTATCATTCCATTGACATGGAGAAGGGCTTTGTCGAGCCCATGTTAACATGTAATGTAAGTCCATCCTTCTCAAGCCTTCAAACTTTGTTCTAGTATAGATTTGGATAGGCATCATTTCCTCCACTGCTTTTTACTTTGGTGTTTGCATCAGACTGCATGTTTGCAACAACTGTCAGTTTCAAATTGTAGTTGTAAAAACTTGTTCCTTATTTATACCATTCACATTAATCAAAACAGATGCATTGATTTTCTTTAGCCCTGCATGTATGCCTGTGTTCTAGATCTCTTATCCAGTGGTGTGGTGAAGCTGCCCATGCTTGCATCATCTCATTTGCTGCTTTGTCTTAACTAATTTTGCCGATGATACAGACAATGCCATATTATGTTAATGCTATTTTAAATTGTATCTCTGAATTTGCCAATATAAAATGGGATGGAATTGTCACACACTGACCATCGTTGCTTATATATTTGTGAAACTTGTTCTCTGTCTCCTTCTTTCTCTTTCAGATTAATATCTCTGATGCCAGGCAGAACTTTAGGGAAGATAGTGAGCCAAACCCATTGCTGGTACCTATCACTTATATTGCAGCGAAGAAGGTAAACCATCTTGAAGAGAGCGAGATGACCCCAAGGTTATGTCTTGATGAAGACAATGAGTTCAAGCTACTCACCAGCAGCTATGACACAACCTTGGTTAAGTTGCTGCCTGAATCAGTTTGACTTCTTCAGTCTCAACTTCAAGCTGAAAGACTTGGTGCAGCTCAGGTCCGACTTGAAGTACAATCTCTAACGAAGATCAAAGAGGACACCCGTGCGTGCTTTATAGCTATGCGGCTAGAGCTAGAGGATTTAACGGTCAGACAACTGAGGTCTCATCAGCTTGTTCAGCTGCTTGCACTGCAACACCGGGGTAGGACTAACGTTTCTTGAACTGTGTTGAAGTGTTGTTGGTTTTGTATATTATTTTGTCGGCGCGTTTTTTTGCACTGGTGGCGACCATTGATGCCTAGTGTATGTAATCTGCGGTCTGGTTGCCCTTTATTATCATTGGTGGCAAACTTTGATGCCCAGTGGATGTAATATTCCGTAATTTCATTATTGTATAGTCTAGGTTTATTCTTAGTCTGTATGCTGTAATTAGGCCGGTAGCTTCAACGGAGCTCAATGGCCCAATACGTTATCGGTCTGTCAGCGGTATATAAAAAGAAATTACGCTACCCAAACGGGCCGGCCCATAACTAGTTATATATGGGCCGAAAAGTCGGCCTATAATCATCTCGGGCCATTATTAGGCCTAAACATAAAGTAGTTTTGGGCCTTTAACAGGCCGAGTAAAACGTGGGCCGCAGCCAGAAATTTCCCTAGGCTTTTAACAGGCTGAAAAGTAGATTGGGCCTGAATTGAGCCGAACAATTCATGGGCCGGAAGCAGGCCGAAACATCCATAGGCCCATGATTGGCCCAATTACATACGAGCCGTTAACAGGCCAAAATTTATCATGGGCCTTGGTTGGCCCAATAAAATTATGGGATGTAAGTAGGCTGGATGCAAAGTAGGCCATAATTTGGCCCAACTATGTCACGGGCCTTTAACAGGCCATTAGTCAGGTTGGGCTGAAATTTATCCACGAAGAGTACGGGCCGTTAAGAGGCCGAAAGTCACTTCGGACTAGAAATAGGCCCAGATGCAGCACGGGCCGTTAAATGGCCGAAAGTTAAACCGGGCCAAAAATGGCCCATATGCAGCAACGGCGGCTAACAGGCCGAAACGAATATCGGGCCGAACTGTTAAACGGGCCTTTAATAGGCCGAGATACAAACCGGGCCTACAATGGGCTCAAAAGCACGGTGGCCTGTTAACGGGCCAGATTTGTTATGGGCCGTAATTTGGCCCAAAACTTGATCCGATATGGGCCGTAATTTGGCCCAAACCATGGCAGGCTGTTAACGGGCCGGTCCACTAGTGTCTGACAAAATCTTGTGGGTCTTTGGCTAGGCCGGCCCATTTAGGTCAAATGGGCCACTGTTGGGCCGTGCCATGTGTCGACGTATCATAGGCGCGTCTTGTCCATTAGACGAATGACATCTGTAGCAATGCCGAGCTGGCACGTGGATCCACAGGCGAATGAGTAATTTACGCATGGAAAATCGCCATTGGTCAGAGCTGCTAACGGCGATAGCTTAACGGCGACCCGTTACGGTGGATGCCATGTGTCAGTCACCCTTGATGAAAACACTTCCATGACGCGACATTTATCGTCATGGAAGTGGACACTTCCGTGATGATAATTTCAGTATTGTCACGGAACACTTCTACGACAGCACAGGTATGACTATCTTGATTCTGTCATAAAATCGTCACGGGTGTACATGCATGACAGAAAACGTGACCTACGGTGACAAAGACGTATCATCACGGAAGTGTTTTTTTGGCAATGATTACAGGTTTATTTTTATCTTCGGTTTCTGGCTTAGCAATTCTAGTTGCTTCATCACAGAAATATATGACATGTCCATCAATATTATCAACCAAAAGATCTTTAATCATTACAACATTACGTTCCACTCTAATTTGTTCATAGGGTTTAATTGGTTTCATATTACTCTTATTAACCATAGTTGAAGCTTTAGCATGTTCCTTAATCCTAACAGGGAAAGGAGGTTTCTCAATATAAGCAGTAGGCACAACTGGATCAACATTATAAATGATTGTTTCCTCTTTAGCTATAATAAGTTCTTCCTTTACTTCAATAGGTGGATGAAACTTAAACCATTTCTCCTTAGGGAGATCAACATGAGCAGCAAATGATTCACAAAAACTAGCTACTATCTCAGAGTCGAGTCCATATTTAGTACTAAACTTATGAAAAGCATCAGTTTCCATAAAAGATTTACCAAAATCAAACTCAAGTTTTATACCTGACTCTTTACATTTGTCGATTTCCCAATCTTCAGAGTTACGTTTAATTCTTTCCAGAAGATCCCATTTGAATTCAATAGTTGTCTTCATAAAGGAACTAGTAGAAGAACTATCGAGCATGGATTGGTCATTATGAGAAAGCTGAGCATAAAATTTCTCTTGAGAGCTCATGATTGGGGCATGTGTGCATCATGTACTTAAGCCTCCCCCAAGCTTGAGCGATACTTTCTCCTTCACGAGGCCAAAAATTATATATATATCCGATCACGATGACCAAATGCATAGGATAAAATTTATGGTGAAATTCCGTCTTCAACTGGTTCCAATCCCATGTTCCACTATCATCCAATAGCCTATACCATGTCAATGCCTTTCCCTCCAAAGATAAAGGGAATACCTTCTTCTTAACTCCATCCTCCGATAAACCTGCAAGCTTAAACAGTCCACAAATTTCATTCACATAGATCAGGTGCATATCAGGATGTATTGTTCCATCTCCTGCATAAGGAGTAGCTAGCAGTTTCTCTAACATACCCGAAGGAATTTCGTAATAAATATTTTCATTAGGTTCAGTAGGTTGAGGGGCAACTCTTATTGCTTCCGGTCGAGGTGAAGATACCCTGAACAAACCCCTCAAAGGATTATTTTCCATAGTGACAAGTGACAGTAAATTTTAGCACGTAATAAAAATGTTTCCTTACCAAATTTCACTTACCAAAGGTGCTTCACTCCCCGGCAACGGCACCAGAAAGGAGTCTTGATGACCCAGAAGTATAAGGGATCAATCATAGTCCTTTCGAGAAGTAAGAGTGCTGAACCAAATGAGTTGTAGAAGGAATTGATAAGCGGTTTTGACCAAAGTATTCGCTGCAAGTACTGAAAGTAGCGGTAACAGATAGTTTTGTAGTAAGATAATTCGTAACAAGTAACAAGTAGCAATAGTAAATAAAGTGCAGCAAGGTGGCCCAATCCGTTTTATAGCAAAGGACAAGCCAGAACAATCTCCTATATAAAGCAAAGCGTTCTCGAGGACACATGGGAATTATCATCTAGTCACTTTCATCATGTTTATTTGATTCACGTTCGCTACTTTGATAATTTGATATGTGGGTGGACCAGTGCTAGGGTGTTGTCCTTACTTGAACAAGCATCCCACTTATGATTACCCCCTCTCGCAAGCATCCGCAACTACAAAAGAAGAATTAAGATAAATCTAACCATAGCATGAAATATATGGATCCAAATCAGCCCCTTACGGACTAACGCATAAACTAGGGTTTAGGCTTCTGTCGCTCTAGCAACCCATCATCTACTTATTACTCCACAATGCCTTCCCTTAGGCCCAAATATGGTGAAGTGTCATGTAGTCGACGTTCACATGACACCACTAAAGGAAGCAACAACATACATATCATCAAAATATCGAACGAATACAAAATTCACATGATTACTTATGACAAGACTTCTCCCATGTCCTCAAGAACAAACGTAACTACTCACAAATCATATTTATGTTCAAGATTAGAGGAGTATTGAATATTATTAAGGAACTGAACATATAATCTTCCACCAAATAAACCAACTAGCATCAACTACAAGATATAATCAACACTACTAGCAACCCACAGGTACCAATCTGAGGTTTTGAGACAAAGATTGAATACAAGAGATGAACTAGGGTTTGAGATGAGATGGTGCTGGTGCAGATGTTGATGAAGATTGGTCCTCCCATGATGAGAGGATCGTTGGTGATGTCGATGGCTTTGGTTCCCCGTCCCGGAGGGAAGTATCCCCGGCGGAATCGCTCCGCCGGAGGGCAAAAGTGCTCCTGCCGAAGTTTCACCTCGAGACAGCGGCGCTTCATCTGGAAAGTCCTCCTCTAATTTTTTTTCTAGGGTGTATGGCTTCATATAGCAGAAGGAGGGGGCTAGAGGCCAGCTGTGGGCCCCACAAGGCATCAGGCCGCGCCCTGGGGGGTAGGCGCACCCTGTTGCCTTGTGAGCAGCAGGTGGCCCCCCTCTGGTATCTCTTTGTTCCAGTATTTTTCATATATTCAATAAAAAATCCTCATGAAGTTTTAGGTCGTTTGGAGCTCCGTAGAATAGGTATCTCTGTTGTAGCTTTTTAGGGCCAGAATTCTAGCTGCCGGTAATCTCCCTCTCCAGATAAATCTTGCAAATTAGGAGAGAAGAGGCATTAGGATACCATCATAAAGTGAAATAATGACCAAAAATATTATAAATATCAGTAGGAAAACATGACGCAAAATGGACGTATCAACCGCCAATAATGTGTTTAGCATGGAAGATATTGAAATCCTTTGTTGTAACGTTGACTGGAATGGCACACCACTCAAAATATATTCATCTCTGTTTTAAGCAATGAGCTCTGGCACATGAGCAAATCCCTGCTTCCCTCTGCGAAGGGCATATCTTTTACTTTTTCTGTCAATTTTATTTTTTGTTGAGTCAACTTCTTATTTCAACCTCAATTATTCTCCACTTGGCAAGCATCATGTGGTGGGGATAGATCCAGGCACATATATCCTGTCAAATATATTTGATCATGAATTATTATTGTTGACAATTATCTCTATGATAAATGAGTTGGGAGGCGAAATATTAAGCCCCTATTTTCCTCTGTGTTCGATGGATACTATTTGTTCTAAAAATATGCTTTGAGTACTAGCAATCATAGATGACTATATGATAATTGAGTATGTGGAGGTGTTACTTAGACTTTGTTGAAAATAAGATGCATGGTAATTGTTTGGTGACTAAGAACATAAATTGTTAAAGTTTCAAGAGAATGTATTGTTTGAACCATAACATGTGAATTGATTGCTACCTTATCACGATGAGTTTTATGAGAAAGAGTTGCTGTTTATGATGCTAGGAAAAGTGATTGAAATTATCATTGATCAAACTTAAGCTCTATGCTAGCATTCACACTTCATAAATTATATCTTTTATCATTTACCTACTCGAGGACGAGCAGGAATTAAGCTTGGGGATGCTGATACGTCTCCAACGTATCTATAATTTATGAAGTATTCATGCAATATTTACCTAAGTTCTACATGGTTTTGGTGCACTTTTATGTGATTTGAATGAAACTAACTCGGACTGACGCTATTTTTAGCAGAACTACCGTGGTGCTATTTTCAGCAGAACTACCGTGGAGCTCCTGCTGGCTCTGCCAGGAGTCGAGTGACATCCCGTTCTGTGCTCCCCACCATGCCAACCAAGGCGGTAGAAGCCATGGCGTGGGTTCAAATGCTATTGAACTTTCCACCAACTCTTGACAAGATGGACGAATGGAGGGCGACCATTCAGAGTCTGATCAGTTTTGCCGACCCCGGCAACACACAGGAGGCAGGACATTCACTGCGACCACCTACGGCACCGGCATCACTAGCTGGAGGCCGTGTTGGAGACGCTGCACCAACAGGGCAGTCGCCTCCACGACAACTCCCACGACAGCAGCAGCGACAGACTCGCCGATATGAGGATCCCGATGAGATGTCGATGGCATCTTCGGATCCACGGGCGCGGCAAGACTAGCGCCAAGTGCTGCACGAGAGGCGAGTGGAGGACGCCCGCACGACCATTGAATGGTGCCGAGAAGCGCATCGTCAATCAGACAAACGCCACGGTCCAATCGTTGATGAGCCAACGCCAGGGGGCTCTGGGTACCTGCCTTACGAGGTGGAGTGCCCAGCGTTCACTCATGAGCTGTGGCAAGTCCGTTGGCCATCTTCCCGGGCCTTCAAACCAGAGCTGCCGGAGAAGTACGACGGCAAGCTCAACCCGGCAAAGTTCTTGGGCATCTATACGATCGCCGTACAAACTGCCGGGGGAAGAGATGAAAAGATTCTCACCAATTACTTTCCATTGGCGCTCAAGCCCAATGTGAGGTCTTGGTTATTGAACCTGCCGGAGGGCTCCATTTCTTCGTGGTCCGATCTGGGCAACGATTTCATTGGTGCGTACACCGGAGGCCGCAAGCTTCCCGATCAGCCCAGTGATTTGCATGTGATCCCACAAAGAGATGGTGAATCCCTGTGAAAGTACATTCAAAGATTCAGCCGTGTGCACCAAAACATCCCAGATGTTCAGCCCGCAGCTGTTATTGTTGTCTTTCACACGAATGTGCGCAACCACAAAATGCAAGAAGAAATGAACATCCGGTAAGTCGAGACCATAAACGAGCTATATGCGTTGGCTGACAAGTCTGCACGTGCTGAGGAGGGGAGGAGACTTCCCGGGGAGGATGCTGGTGCTAAAGTCAATTCCGAGGACAACGATGCATCCACCCCAAAGAAGAAAGGCCGGAAGCGCAATCGCAAGCTCAAAGGCAAGGCGGTGATGGCCGTTGAATGTTTAGGAACGCCCGTCAACAAAGCCAAGATTGAAGATACTGGCAAGGAGATTGCCATGTGTACCTGCAGTCACGAGGCTGCCGCTGGCGACAAGTCTATCAGAAGTCGGGCTCCGGGGACCTAGAGGTTCGAACACTAGGGTGAGCTCGTTCTACCACTTCGTCTCCTACCACGGCCAAGTGACGGCGAGACTACGGTGAGAGAGTGCTAGCGAGGAACGGACCGTGGACTCAGCGGTTTACCCAGGTTCGGGCCACCTTGCGGTGTAAGACCCTACTCCTGCATGGTTGGGATTGCTTTGGTGAGAGAGAGTACAAGGTTGGGGATGACCAGAACCAGAACCGACCCCCTCTACAATGGCAGCACTGCCCCCTTATACCCGCCTTGGTCCTCTTCCCCCTCGAAACTTAGGCGGGAAGGGTTGCCACACTTGGTGGGTTTTGAAAGGGGACAGGCGCTCCGGCTATCCTGACTAAAAGCGGTCTTCGCCTGCTAAAGCATGATCCATGACGGGCCGGTGGGCTTAGTGATGACCTCTGCCCTGCGCGCCCGCCGTCTTGGTCTCCTTTCGCCGATAGGGCAACCCTAAGGGTTGCTTTGGGAAGTGGACTGCTGGCCTTGCTTCTTTAGCACGAAAGGAGAAACCCTCTTCATCCGCGCCTGCTGGCGCGGCCTCTATCGCCGCTCGTCGCCGCGCGCGTCACCCACGTGATGGGCCCCAGACCGCGCGGCAACGCCGAACGGCCTTCGTCTTGAGCACCTGCGGGAGGAGGCCTCGGGAGGCTGCCTGGCGAGAGGACCTCGCGAGGCCGTTGGTGGTGATGATGAGCCTGGCTCGCTGCTCCCTGAGAAGGGGTCCTCAGGAGGCCAGGGCCTCATGAGGGGTCTTGGTGAGGTGCTTGGTGATGACGGCCTTCTGGGCCCATGCCAGGCGTTGCACCCTGGGCCAAAGGCAGACGGGCCTGGATACCCTGGGTTCCATGGGCCCGACAGTAGCCCCCGGGCCTGCGGCGCGCACGTTCCCGCCTACTGGGGGGTGAAAGGGCGCGGGCCCTAGACGCCTACGGCTAGGCACGACGCGTGGCGTACGATGCGATGGGAGGCGTCCCCACTTCCCCACGACGCCTCGGTAACTGCCCGCGCTGACATAAAACCTACTGCGGGCGACGCGAGGCCATCATTGCCTTCCTTCACACATTGCAACTCCTTGCACTTGCCTTCTCGCGCGCAGCTCCTCATGACCCCCCTGCGAGCTTCGCTTCTTCTCGCTCCTCGATCCGCGCCTCTGCCGCATAGATGGCGCCCGCCGGCAAGAGGGGAAAGGCAGCGGCCCCGTCTCCCAGAGCGCCCGTCCTCGGGGCGGTGCTATAGCGCTCCGCCATCGTCGACGGGGAGGGCTTAGACAAGGTGCTCCCGTTTGTGGCCGGTGATCAGAACGAGAACCAGGCGATCCAGATCTGGTCGGGGTCGCGCGCACGGAGCGACCTGGGGCGACTGCCTACCCCTTCTTCCTTCACAGCGTATATGCCAGGTTGGTGCCGCCATTCTCGGACTTCTACTACGCCATTCTCTCCCACTATCAGATTCACGCCCTCCATCTTCAGCCCAACTCCATTCTCCTCCTGGCTGCATTTTCCTTTTACTGCGAGGCCTTCGTAGGCATGATGCCTTCTGTGGCGCTCTTCGGCCACTTCTTTTGCCTGCGGTTAACCACGGCAGACCAGCGCTCCGGATGCACGTCGTTCCTGGCCGTCAAGGGGATGGAGGACAGCATTATCAACCTAAGGGTCGCGAAGAAGGTGGAGGGCTACCGGTAGCGCTGGGTCTATATGGACGCGCGCTAGACTAGCCGGCTCCTGATGATCCCGACGGACCCGGCTGAGAAGATCTCCGTGTGGGGGCACGAGAAACTCGCCGACCCAAGGATAGAGCCCGTCTTGGAGCGGATGGCAGCGCACCAGGCCGCAAAACTGTCAGGGGCGACGGTCGTCAGGGAATACCTGCGGCGGCGCATCGCGCCACTTCAGCAGCACTCGCGCCCCATGTGGGAGTACACCGGCGCGGGCGACGCCATGAGGCTGAAGCCGGCCAGCCTAGGGCTAGATGTGCTAGACGGGGCCCTGGCGAACCTGCTTAACACCCCTGCCGAGGGCCCGCCAGAGGATGCACTCCCTCTGTTCCGCTATGAGGAGGTGGCGGAGCTGGTCAAGGAGATGCCTCTCTTTGACCAATGGGGCCTCGTGCCGAAGGGACACGTCGGGCCCCGTGATTACCCCCGCGTGGTGGAGGTGGACTCGGGAGGCAGCAACGGCGGCGAGGATTCGGAGGAGGCAACGGAGGACGCCAGTCGGGCGCCGCCACGCGCCCGCCGTCAGCTCATCTGCGAGTTCGAGGACGATGGCGCCGAGAGCGATCTGCCCGCAGCGGAGGGCCTCTCGGTGCGGAGCCGGTCGAGCCCCCAGCACAAGAGGCCCATCATGAGGCCAAAACCCCCCAGGGCCCCGAGGTGGGCGATGACGCGTCCGGGTCTATTGCGATGAATCCCAGGGGCCCGAGCGGCGGCGCCGAGTTGATGCCCGACGGGGGCGGCGACGGACTGCCCCCCGCGGGGGAGAGGAAGTGGTACGTCAGTGATGAGGAAGTCCCCTGCCTCCTCTGGCTTTCTTAGTCTTCGCTCCTCGTCCGGGCCCGGAGCTGAGCCACCATTTATGCAGGAGGTCTACCGCGGATCAGAGGAAGAAGAAGAAGAAGACAACGACGAAGGCGAAGGCGACCCCCAGCCCGCAGGGGGCGTCGGCACCCACCACCTATGCTGGGGAGCGTGGGGAGGCCTCCCGCCATCCCGACGCCGAGGCGGGGCGCATGGAAATCGAGGAGATGGTCGTCCCTCCAGATTCGCATGCGGGCGCACCTCGTGGGGCCGAGACGGAGGAGCCTCGGGAGGCGGCCTCAAGAGGCGGGTACGCCTTCCTCCTTGACCCTGCCGCGGGTAAAGGAGTGGCGACAGGGGAAGTCGAAGCACCTACCCCCCCCACCGGGGGCCTCCCTGAGCACGGGGGGAGGAGTTGTGGGACGCGCCGTCGCAGGCATGGAGAGTCCCCGCGGCATGTCTCAGCAGCCGAACGCGGGGGGTGGCCTGGCGAACCCACCGCTCACGGCGGCAAGCGGCGCCGAGTCCCCCCCCCCCCCTCCGCGGCGGCGGAGAGTGCTAGAGGGTCCGACCCGGACTAGCCTCTGGTCCTTGTGAGCAGCCACACCCTGCTCAGGCCTGAAGCCTTGCGCGACGCCAAGGCCGTGCTTGCTCGGCTCGGGACGGACTTCCAGGACGCGGAAATGTACCTCGCCGCGGAACGCCTGAAGCTCGCTGACGGGTGGCACCGGCTCAGCGTCGCCGTCGAGGCGGCCCGGCTGAAACGGAGGGGGCTCGCGCGAGAGCCCTCCAGGAGGCCGAAGCGGCCGTCGCGCGCCGCGAAGAGGCGGAGGCCCGCCTGAAAGAGTTCCAGGACCAACGCGCCGAGCAGGCACAGTCGCTCCTCGCGTGGGAAGGCGCCCTCGCCACTCGCGAGAAGGAGGTCGCGGCCCGTGAAGCGGACCTCGAGACTCGCACGGATGGCCTCGAGAAGACGGCGAGGGAGCAGGTCACGGAGATGGAGCGCCTGGAGACGCTGGGGCGCCAGCTGGCCGATGCCCAGGAAGCTCACAAGAAGCGTGTCACTGAGGCCAACGCCCAGTTGGAGGCCAAGGAGAAGAAGGTTCAAGAGGTTGCTGACGCGAAGGTAGCGGAGGCGCGCCTGGCGCTTGCCGAGGAGCATGATAAGGCGCTATCGCAGCAGAGGGACGCCTTCGAGACAGAACGCGAGCGGTTCCGGCAGGAGGTCACTGATCTCAAGGCGGCACTCGCCGAGGCGGAGACCCGCCGGGGGGCCGCGCCGCAGCCCAGCTCTGGCGCCGCAGATCAGGAACAGGAGCAGCGCGAATGCATCAAGGCGCTTCACTCCCTCGAGGTCCGTGCCCACGGTGCCCTGAACTCCTTCTCCCAGGGAAGGATTGGAGCCCTCCGCGAGTCCCGTTACGCCCACTACGTCGACTTCTCCACCAAACTCGTGGAACGGCTTGAGGACGGGGCCAAGGAGGTGGATGGCATCTTGGAGGAGGAGTGTCGCAGCCTCTTCTCCCTGGCGGCAACTCGCGTCTTCAGCCACCTCCTTCACACCGATCCCAACTTCAATTTTGACAAGGTGATAGCCCCGGTCCCTGAGTCCGATGGGCTCGCAAAGGTGGTGGAAGGCCATGTGGGCGTGTTACTCGGGAAGTACTCCTGCGGCAGCGGCGAGAGCTCCGGCGGCGACGACGGCGCCGGTGAAGATGACGACGGCGCGAGCTCCTAGGGTCCATTTCCTTTCATCTCCCTATGCTAGATCGATGTGGCCCGTGGGGGTGTGAAGACGATGCCTTGGTGTTTAAGTACTTTATGATTTGTTGTAACGAACACTCGTGCCCTCGCTAAGCTCTCTCTTAAGGCTTGTTTTTCTTTTTTTGCTCGCCATGATGCTCTACGTTGTCAGGACCCAGCCCCCGAGCGGCCATAGCTGTCGCTAGTATGTCAGGTCGCGATGCCTAGACAAGGCCAGGAGGCGAGGGGCACCGGGAGCTAGTGAGGGTTCCTGAGGCGCGATGCTCAGGGAGCCCCCCTTTAACGCACGAGCGGCTTGCGCCAAGAGAAACGCTGGTGCTCGTGAGGCCGTCGGAGGGGAAGGCTTGAGAGATGGCGAGGGCGGCTCGCGAGATGGGAGACTTAGCTCTGTACAGGGTAGTGTCTGGTGGGCCATCTCTTGAATGGTGCGCCTCGTGAGGGTTCCGCTCGCGAGATCTCCTGCTGAGATGGCCGCCGAGGGTTAGCTCCCAAGGCGGGGCCTGCTGGCCTCCTGAGGCCGAGGGAGCCACCTCGCGAGGTGTTCTCACGAGACCTTTCAAGGAACCTGCTCCTGGGATAACTGCACGCATCGCTCATGGGTATTACGCGAGGAGACAAGACACCAAGGACCTTGGTGGGGTGGCGTGCACGGGAGCAGGCCCGCGAGCCAGAGCCCGGTTGCTTGGGTTTTTCAGCGCTGCTGGGACTGACCCGAGCACAAGCACCGTGTCCAGCCCCCACTCGCATGAGGCTCATGAGGGACTGAGGGACTTCGTGAGCGCACGAGGCTCGTGAGGCAAGGGCAAAACAAACCGCCATGTAAGGAAATGGAAGCTTTACTGAAGCAAGATAGCAACCCATTACATAACCAAAATAAGATGCGGCTGCCGTGTCCGGCACGGGTCAGCTTGAGGTTGGTGCAACCCGTGGGGCGCCCTCAATTACACATCAAAATGAGAAAAAGAGTGATGCCGTGTCTGGCACAGGTTAGCTTGAGGTTGGTGCAGCCCGTGGGGCGCCCTCAGTTGATTGTTCTGCTAGCGCGGAGCATGGGGCTTCCACAGAGGTGTGGGTATGATCGCGGGTCGATCGTTCCGCCAACGTGGAGCATGGGGCTTCCACTTGGGCGTGGGCGGGAGCTCTCGCGGGCCCATCAGGCGAACGCAATGAGAGGCTCTGGGGCGTGTACAACCCCATTTCGTTCGTACGCATGAGGGTCACGGGTAGAACTTGTGGAGGTGTTGGATGTTCCAGGCGTTAGGCACAGGAACTCTGTCCTCCGTCTCCAGCCGGACTGAGCCGGGCCTGGAGACATGAGTGACCCGGAAAGGGCCTTCCCACATGGGTGAGAGTTTGTGAAGTCCCTCTCTGGAGAGGATTCTGTGCAGGACGAGGTCGCCGACCTCGAGAGTACGAGGGCGGATGCTACGGCTGTGGTAGCGATGCAAGGCCTGCTGGTACCTCGCGTCATGAAGAGCAGCCTTACGGCGGCCCTCTTCGAGGAGCAGCAGACCGATCTCCCGCGAGCCATCCTGACGCGCCTCGTCGAAGGCAAGGACTCAAGGGGAACCGTGCTTAAGCTCCAATGGGAGGACCGCTTCAGCGCCGTAGACGAGGAAGAAGGGTGTCTTGCCGGTAGGCTTCCTTGCCGTCGTGCGGATGGACCACAGCACGGACTACAGCTCATCGAGCCAGCCCTTGCCGCAAGCCTCAAGTTTCTTCTTGAACTCCTTGTTTTGACGCCCTTGAGGACCTCGGCATTAGCACGCTCAGCCTGGCCATTGCTTTGCGGGTGCGCCACCGAGGCGTAGCAGATCTGCGTGCCGAGGCTGGCACAGTAGGACTTGAAGAGGCCGCTTGTGAACTGGGAGCCATTGTCGTGATGATGCAGTTGGGAACTCCAAAGCGGCTCATGAGGCCCTTGATGAACTTGACGGTGGAGCCTGCCGGGATGGTGCGCACCGGCTCGACCTCTGCCCACTTGGTGAACTTGTCGATGGCAACGTAGAGGTAGTGGTAACCGCCAGCCGCGCGAGGGAAGGGCCCCAGGATATCCAGCCCCCAGACCGCGAAGGGCCATGAGAGGGGAATCATCTGGAGGCCCTGCGTTGGCTGGTGGATCTGCTTGGCGTGGAATTGGCAGGCCTCGCAGGCTTGGACCAATGCGGTAGCGTCGCGCAGCGCAGTGGACCAGTAGAAGCCGCTGCGGAACACCTTGCCGACGAGTTTGCGTGACGAGGAGTCGTGACCGCAGTCTCCTCCATGGATATCAGCGTGCAACTCGCGCCCTTGCTCTTTAGAGATGCACCGGAGCAAGACGCCATTGGGGCGCCTGCGGTATAGCTCGCCATCTTGTAGGCAGTAAGCGGTGGCCTGCCGGGCCACGCGCTCTGCTTCCGAGTCTGTCTCCGGGAGGGTGCCGCGAAGCAAGTAAGCCTTGAACTCCGCGGCCCAGCTATCTTCCTGAGGCTCCAGTGCCAGTAGCAGGCAGGCTCCTGAGGCCGGGCCGCAGTTTGGCGCGCCCGTGGGTGGTGCAGGCGGGAGTTCCTCGCGAAGGAGCGCCGTGCTCGCGGCAGGAGGTGCGGCAGACGGCTTGAGGAGCCTTTCCTCGAAGACGCCAGGGCTCTGAGGCTCGCGGCGAGATGCTCATTTGGCGATGTCGTCGGCCTCTTTGTTGCCACTGCGGGGGACGCGCTGCAGCTCTAGGCCAAGAAAATGCTTCTCAAGTTTATCTACCTCTTCCAGGTAGGCGGCCATGTGCTCGTCCTTGGGCTTGTAGCTTTTGTTGGAGAAGTTGACGAGGAGTTGCGAATCACCCTTGATAGTCAGACGCTTGATGCCCAGGGCGAACGCGGCTTTGAGGCCGGCGATGAGGCCCTCATACTCTGCGATGTTGTTGGAGACCTTGTCGGTGTGCCTGAAGCAGAGCTGTACGGTGTAGAAGAGCATGTCTCCTGTTGGCGAGGTGAGCATGACCCCAGCCCCCATGGCGTGTCGAGAGAAGGCGCTGTCGAAGTGCATGGTCCATCCGCCAGGCGCCTCATCCCCTGGCAGGAGGGACTGGGCCTCGCAAGGCTCCTCCTCGCACGTGTCCGTCCATTCTGCTACGAAGTTGGCCAGAGCCGCGCCTTTGATGACTCTGGTGGTGGAGAACTCCAGCTGGAAGGCTTGCAGCTCAATGTTCCATTCGGCGACGCGGCCGGCGGCGTTGGGGCTGCGCAGAACTTGCTCCAAGGGGTAGGAAATGACCTTGATGGGATGACCCTGAAAGTAGTGGCGTAGCTTCCTGGAGGCTACGTGGAGCGCGAGGAGGAGCTTCTACTGCATGGGGTAGCTCTCGCGTGCGTCCCTTAGCACGGTGCTGACGAAGTACACTAGGTGCTCGACGAGGCGCGTAGTTGTGGCGGCAGCTTGCTCTCCAGGCTTGGAAAGCTCGCGAGGCTTGGAAGGCTCGGGAATCTCACGAGGCTCAGGAGGCTCGCGAGGCTCGGAGGGCTCACGAGGATTGGCGGCCTCACGAGGCTCGGAAAGCTCACGAGGCTCGGAGGGCTTTTCCTTAGCACAGGCGCGCTCCTCCCGCACCATCACCAGCGCCGTGCTGGCCGTCTGGGGGGTGGCCGCCAAGTACAGGAGCAAGGGCTCGCGAGAGCGCGGCGCGACCATGATGGGCGGGCTTGTGAGGTACCTCTTGAGGGCTTCAAAGGCGGCGTCTGCCTCAGGAGTCCATTTGAAGGAGCCAGACCTCTTTAGGAGCTTGAAGAAGGGCAGGGCTCGCTTGCCAAACTTGGAGATGAAACGTCCCAGAGAGGCCATACATCCTACCAAACGCTGCATTTCCTTGAGGGTACGGGTAGGACGCATTTTCTCGATGGCCTTGATCTTTTCTGGGTTGGCCTCGATGCCACGGTGTGAGACTAGGAAGCCGATGAGCTTGCCGGAGGGGACTCCGAAGACGCATTTCTCAGGGGTTGAGCTTGAGGTTGACCTTGCGCAAGTTGGCAAATGTTTCCTGGAGGTCCGTGATGTGGGATCTAGCCTCGCGAGACTTGACCACAATGTCGTCGACGTAGGCCTCCGCGTTCCACCCCATCTGAGGCCCCAGCGTGATGCGCATCAGCCGCTGGAAGGTGGAGCCCGCGCTCCTTAAACTGAAGGGCATGCAGACATAGCAATATAGGCCGCAGGGGGTGATGAAGGCCGTCCTTTCCACGTCTTTGGCCGCCATCATGATCTGATGATAGCCTGATAAGACGTCCAGGAAGCATAGCAAATCGCACCCGGCGATGGAATCCATGATCTGATCGATGCGGGGCAGTGGAAATGGATCCTGAGAGCAGAACTTGTTGAGGCTGGTGAAGTCGACGCACATGCACTCCTTGCTGCCCTTCTTGGGGACGACAACCGGGTTGGCGAGCCATTCGGGATGGCGCACCTCACGAACGACCCCAGCTTCCTGGAGCTTCTGAACTTCCTTAACGATGAAATCTTGCTTCTCTGGCACCTGTCGCCATGCTTTCTGCTTGACGGGACATGCGTTGGGGCACACCGCTAAGTGGTGCTCGATCACCTCCCTCGGCACACCGGACAAGTCAGATGCTTTCCAGGCGAAAACATCCGAGTTTGCCCGAAGGAAGGTGACGAGCACGCTTTCCTATGCAGGAGGGAGGCCTGTGCCGATGGTGAAGGCAGGGCCGGAGCCGCTGCCATCCACCGACACCTTCTTCGTCTCGGCGCGGTCCTGAGAGAACAGCTGCTTCTTCTTCGTGGGCGCGGCCTCAGGAGGCTCGGCCGCGTCCTCGTCGGTCAGATGCGCGACAGCGGCGGCCTTGTAGGCACGCTCGAGGGTGCTGGCCACGTCCTTCTCGTCGCAGGTGATGGTGATGATGCCGCTACAGCCGGGCATCTTGAGGATGTTGTAGGCGTGATGTGTGGCCTCCATGAACTTGGTGAGAGCTGGGTAGCCCAAGATGGCATTGTAAGTCAGGCCAATGTGCGCCATGTCGAAGTCGATGAGCTCGGTGTGGTAGTTCTTGCGGGTGCCGAAGGTGACGGGGAGGCGCACTTGCCCCAGTGGGATGGTGGAGCCATCGGTCACTCCGGAGAAGGGCCTGGTCGGCATCAGCTGGTCGTAGGGCACCTGGAGCGTCTCGAAGGTCTCGATCGAGATCACGTTGAGGCCGCCACCCCCGTCGATGAGGGTCTTGGTGACCGCGACGTTGCTGATGGTGGGAGTGCACAGCATGGCGAGCGCGCCTGCGGAGGCCGTGGACTTGGGGTGGTCCTTGGAGTCGAAGGTGATGGCGTACTACGACCACTTGAGGGGCCGCGTGGCCTCGGGCCTTGGGAGGGCGGCATACACCTCGCGAGAGAGTTGCTTGAAGTGGCGGATAGATGTGGTGCTTGGGACCCGCCAAGGATGCAGGCGACCGCGCGAAGCTCCTGGTAGCCCCAACGCCCTCGTCAGGCTGGTTGACGTTGTTCCTCCGGGCTGGCGGCGGCAGCGGCGGAAGAGCGGCATCGGCCTGAGGATTCACCTCACGAGGCTGGTCACGCCAGGCGGCCTCACGAGGCCGGTCGCGCCAGTCGGCCTCACGAGGCTGGTCACGCCAGGCGGCCTCACGAGGCTGGTCGCGCCAACCCTGGCGGAAGTTGCCGTTGCCGTTGCGGCCGTCTCAACGGTTGCCACCGCGGCCACCTCCACGGCAGGCGCCGCGGCCATTGCGGTTGTCTCGGCGGCTTTGGTGCTCGTTGCGGAGCAGCTTGAGCTCCTGACAGTCTTCAGTGCTGTGGCCGGCTGTCTTTCCTGGGCTTGTCGTGGTCACGGCCGCGCTTCTGCTCAGCGCGTAGAGCTGAAGGAACTCCATGGGGTTGGGGGTGTCGTCGTAGCGTGGAGGCAACTCAGGCTTGAACTTCGCGGGCTAGACCACGCGACGCAGCTCGCGGGTGAAGGCACGGCAGCCCACACCGCTTGAGGGGACGTGTAACACTCAAAAAATCAGGTTATCAATTTTCGTGCTGTTATTCCTTCCTAGCTTTCCTCTCCCAAATTTTTCCTCTGGAATTTGGTGAGTGACCATGTGAATCAAGACACTCCGCAGCCTCTCCATACCTTTCTCATGCTCTTGTGCTAGCCAAGCTCCCGTCAGTAAACCCCGAACCTCATTCAAACCCTAGTTCCAAAATATTGGAATAGGAAATCCTGCCTTTGTGTTTACAAAGGAGCTATCATTTTCCTTGCTTAGCTGATCCTCCAAAAATTTCCAGAGATCATCCTTCACTCATAAACCCTGGATATGCAAAAATATTGCCAAGTCATATGCAATATTTTTCATCCAGAATTAATTCCTTTTTCTTCCTTTCTGAGGAATTAAATCCAGGAAAATATTTTCCCATCTCCAAAGCTCATGAAAACTTGTGGAGATATTCATTGTGATCATATTGAGCTCTCACAAAAATATTGGCCATAATTAAATAAAGGAAATTGCCTTTTCCTATTTAAAGCCAATATTTCAATTTGGGGCCTTTCCAAAGGAAATACCATTTTGGTAGCTAGGCAAAATCCCAAATAATTTGTGGAGCTTCTCCTAACCATATATTCACTATTTTCATCAAAATACCAAGTTCCACAATTCAAATTTTGACCACAATATCCATTTGCAAATTCTGTCCAGATTTCCAGTTTGCAAAGGAAGTGCTTGAACCCTTGATCTTTTTGGGCTGAAATTTTTTAAGGGTGGTTAACAATGATAAATAACCTCTGTATACCAAAAACCAGCCAATTCCATCTAGCCAATCTTCCTCAGTAAATTATCTAAATTTCTGTCCAGATTGCATCTCTGTGAAGGAAGTACCTTCATAGATGATCAATTTGAGCTGAAATTTCTCCAGCTATCTCTTATAACCATATCATAACCCTACACCAAAAATCATCCAAATCCATCTAGCCATTTGACCCCAGCATCATCATCTTAATTTCTAGTCAGATTGCTAGTGTACAAAGGAGGTACCATCTAGAATTGTCCATTTGTGCTGAAACTTGGCCAAGATGACTACCTTGGTATATGATTGACCTCTACCAAAGATCAGGCCAAGAGGAGCAATGTGGTGGCCACACCACGTGTGCAAACTTTGCTGCTAGAACCTGTTTGACCTTGATGCATGTGGCACCCCGGCTCAGAGAACCGGTTTACTAGTGTTTCCCACCCAGAGATCATGTCTTCTGGAAACACACAACAACTTGGAACAGAACTGAACTGAACTTTATTGATATATCTCGAGTACAAGCTCATAATTTACATTGATAGCGAGGCCAGAAGCACTTCAAGTGCTATGACAATATCTACATTATTTATGGAACATAACAGGGCCTCGATACTACTGAGTAGCTCTACAGCATAGCGGAACATAGCGCGGAAAACTCCATTCACAGGGACACTGCTGGGACACGGCCTAGTTAGCGAAGCACGAACCATCGGGACCTCCATCCTTGGCTTCTCCTGCCTCTGGCATGATACGCCAGGTGAGTACTTGGAATGTACTCGCATGGTCATGGCAACCAAAAAAATGCAGCAAACAATAGCATGGCAATGATCACATTAAGGGCTTAAAGTGCTTACTGTTACCGAGTTCCAACTTACTCTCTTCTGGGTTGTCCCACAACCCTCAAGATACTCGTGAACCACATGGTACTTCCGAACATAACACAAGTTCTTCCATCATTATTATCATTACTATGGTTGACCATCCTAGTGAGGCCTAGGCGGACTGTCCAATACCGTGGACGCGGCTATTCGAATAGGTTTTTACACTCTGCTGGCCTCGTACTCCCATTCGGGTGGACCGGTGCTGCTCCAACGAAACTTGCCTAACCCGTGACTCCTTCATCGTACCACCGACAATCATACCCTCCCAGGGTCATGTCCTGGGTGGCCCCGGTGTCACCCCGTGACACCTGCCACCGTCGTGGCCAAACTAAACTGTCCCAAATGGGGACGCCGGCAAAATAACTCAACTGGGCTCACAGGATTATCGTCGTCTACCTGATCAGGGCAGCACGCACGCATAACCCTCCCTCTTTGGTGGTACCGACAAAAGAGCACATAGCTAGGTCAAGTCAAGGCCATCCCATACCGGCAAATGTGGCTGCACGGGTAAGTCCGGATAGGTGGCTCTTGATCAACCAACTAAGTTTAGTGTTGCCTAGAATTTAACCAGCATGGATATTCATCATAATTAACTTAACATGGCAGTAACTATGTATCAAAATAATTTACTATTAATTAGCACATATTTAAATAATGCATATAATTCAATTAAATAACCAACACTATTGAAATGCTTCATGAAATGGATGTCATGGCTTGCCTTGCTCTGTTGGGTTGTCCACAAACTCCTGGGCTTCAAAGTCAAAAGAACTTCCTTCTGAAAATAATTTGAAAGTGCAAAATAAAATGTCACATAACACTGTTCTGCTTACCAGAAATTCTGTGAGCAAGAGAAAAATACCAAATTTTCCAGAAAAATAGAGGAGCTCAAGACAAACCCAATGCAAAACGAATCAATTGATTTGGACTTATGGATAAAAAGTTATGGCTGGTCAAAGGTACTGGTCAAATAGGATTAAAAACAGAAAATAGGAAATCTGTCAGAAGGCCACGTCGAAGGCGTAAAGTGGGGAGGGCACCTCCACTTACCGCTTCGGTGAGCCACTGATATGCGGGCCCCTTCATCAGATTTAAAAGGGGGAAGAGGGAACAAAGAGCTGCGGCTCTCCGGCGATCGTCGCCGGCGACACGGACGTCGGTGAGGTCAGGCGACTGCGGGAATGGGACGAGCGTTCGGAGACGAGCAAGCACGTACCTGTGGATCGACAATAGGTAGCCGGACGACGTCGTCCCCTTCCTCTCCGACGGCGGCGGCGCTCGGTTGTCGTCGGAGAAGGCGATTCCGGCGGAGATTCGGTCGGGCAGGAGGTCGGGTGTGATCAGTTGAATGAGCTGAGCTCAATGGTGGAGTCAATGGAGGCCGGGGAGGAGCGGAACAGCGAGGTGGTGGAGCTCGGGTGGTGGCGGATTTCCGCCGAATGGTGAGGCCAGAGGGCCTCTCGGCCTTGGCTTGCTGCTCGGGAGCCCGATTGGGTGCTGGTGAGTAGCGATGGAGAGCTATGGAGGGCTGGCCGTGGCCTTTTATAGGCGGAGGCGAGCTCTCTGGAAGCGGCGGGATTCGGGACACGTCGCCGGCGCCAGGACGCCGCGCTGGCTGGCCGGGAGTGGGTGACGAGATGGGAGAGAGCAGAGGGGAGTTATGGCGCTGGTGGAAGCTAGCGGAGGAAGAAGACGAGCCGCAGAGCCACTGTGGTCGCACGGGCGCCACAGTGCCCGCATGCGTGGCGGCCGGCGAGGGCGATTCCGGCGAGGGGAGGAGTCCAGAACGGCCAGGTGGAGGAAGGAGACGATGTCGGCGAGCTGGGACAAGGCGGGGTCACGCGGGGCAGTCGGACATGACGCAACAGACACGGGCGCGGTGCAGAGCACGTGGTTTGGCATGCCACTATCGTGCTCACCGCGGGCATTGGTGTCTAGAGGCCACGCGAGCCTGGCGTTTCTTGTCCAGCACGTCGACCCTCGCTCACTTAGTCTCCTTGTGCCTCTGGTTCGACTAGATTCACTCTGATGCGAAGTGTAGCTTCAGCTACAGTTTCTGGCAGAAAACTTGAGAGAGATCTGGAGGAGGGGTGAGCTGGAGATGGAGCCAAGGGAGATGTCTGGAGTGATCTGCTATGGAAGGACTACAAACTGGCCAAGTTTGAAAGAATTTCATCAAGATTTGAGGGGAGTTCATGTACAACTGTTGTACTGAACCAGAAACCTAGATGAGCTTGATGCACTCATCTGGTTGATCTGCTGGAGCTAAATCTAGGTGTAGGAGAGTTATCTGGTGAGGAGAAGATGTCATAAAAATTTCAGCTCAAAAAGATACCTCTAGCTGGTACTTCCTTCACAGAGGTTCAAAATGAGCAGAAACTTGGCAGAATATCGTAGTTGGAAATTTGGACTGGACAAGATGATATTTTTGGATATTGTGGCAGGATAGACTCTCTAATATCTCAGGGAATTATTTGAGAGTTTTCTGAGTTGGAAAATATGAGTTGCTTCACAAATGGCCAATGCTGTCCAGAAGACAAATGGAGTTTTCTGGACAAAATATTATACTGGACCATGAAATGTTTTTGAAGATTGTGGGAATAGATGAAGACAAGAAGGTGTGGTATTAATTTGGGATTTTTCTGAGCATCAGAACTATAGGTTGCTTCATAACCCATAGTGATGGCAGATTTTCCCAAATGAAGAAAATGAATTATTAGGAAATATTGAAAATTGGAATTTAATCCAGAAGTTGTGTGGCAGGATTATGACAAGATGTTGAGGGCTTTGGATCACTGAGAGATATTTCAGAAGTTTTTACAAGTCCAAAGTCAATTGAAAAAGATTCAAAAACCATCCAAATTCAAATAAAGCTCAAAAGACAAGAAAAGAAAAAGTTGCCAAAAACCAGGGTGTCACAAACCTACCCCCCTTAGAATGAATCTCATCTTCGAGATTTGGTTGCTCAGGGAACAAGTGTGGATACGCTGATCTCAGAAAATCCTCTCTTTCCCAGGTAGCCTCTTCCTTAGTATGATGCTCCCATAACACCTTGTAAAATTTAATCATCTTACTCCTGGTGGTTCTTTCCATCTGATCCAGTATTCTGACAGGTCTTTACTCGTAGGTCAAATCCTTAGTCAGTTCTAGCTCACTCATATCTGCCTGTTTAATCGGGGGTGCAATGCACTTTCTCAGCTATGATATGTGGAAGACATGGTGAACGTCAGACAACTCTGGCGGTAACTCTAGCTGATATGCCACTCTGCCTCTTCTAGCCATTACTGGAAAGGGACCAATATATCTCGGTGCGAGCTTTCCTCAGGTGTGGAACCTCTTTATTCCTTTCATGGGGGTGTCTCGGAGATAGGCATATTCTCCGGGCTCAAAAGTTACTTCTCGATGCTTCGGGTCATAGTAACTCTTTTGACGGGACTTGGCTGCTCGCAGACGTTCCTGAATATCCTTGACTTGTTTCTCAGCCTCGAGCATCAAATCCGTGCCGAAGATACGGCTGTCTCCTGTCTGAGACCAGTTTAAGGGAGGGCGACAGTTTCGTCCATACAGAGCTTCGAATGGTGACATCTTGAGACTCGACTAATAACTATTATTGTAAGAGAATTCTGCGTAAGGCAGACTATCCTCCCATTTGGGTCCATAGGAGAGAGCACAGGACCGAAGCATATCTTCCAATATCTGGTTCACATGCTCGGTCTGCCCATCTATCTGTGGATGATATACCGTACTATGCCTTAACACGGTTCCCAGGGCTTGATGCAATCGCAGCCAGAATGGTGAAGTGAACAAGGAGCCTCTATCCGATGTGATAGACTTGGGTACTCCGTGAAGGCTGACTATCCGGGACATGTAGAGCTGTGCAAGCTGATTTGCGTTGAAAGTGGTCTTTACCGGAACAAAGTGAGCCACTTTCGTAAGTATATCCACAATGACCCAGATAGCATCATGGCCTCTTGTTGACTTAGGTAGTCCAACAATGAAGTCCATGCATATGTCATCCCATTTCCACTGGGGAACTAGTAAAGGCTGCAGTAGTCCAGGGGGTTTCTGATGTTCCGCCTTGACTCTGTTGCAGATGTCACAACAGGCAACGTAATATGCAATATCCCTTCGCATTCCTGTCCACCAAAAGGTTTCTCGCAAGTCCTGGTACATTTTTGTTCATCCCGGGTGGATAGAGTATGCAGATTCATGTGCTTCTCTGAGTATCTGCTGTCTCAAGTTTTCTTGATCAGGCACACATATTCGGTTCTCAAACCATAAGGTGCCTTGGTCATCAGTACGGAAGGACTTGGCCTTTCCTAGCGGAATATTCTCCTTGATCTCTTGTATTTCTTTATCTGATTTCTGAGCTGCCTTAATCTCTTCCATAGGTGTTGGAGTAATTTCCATTGTGTCCGGGTTCATTGGGCCACATAACAGCATATTGAGTTTGGCAAACTCCTCTTTTAGTCTTGGATGGATTCCCTCAGTTAGTGCATTTATGGTACCTTGTTTTCTGCTGAGAGCATCTGCGACCACATTGGCTTTTCCCGGATGGTAATTCATTCCAATGTCATCGTCCTTGACCAATTCAAGCCATCTTCTCTGCCTGAGATTCAGATCAGGCTGGGTGAAAATATACTTGAGACTCTTATGGTTTGTGTATATTTCACATCGCTGTCCAATGAGATAATGCCTCCAAATCTTTAATGCATGAACCACGGCTGCCAATTCCAAATCATGAGTGGGATAGTTCTCTTCATGGGGTCGTAGCTGTCTGGATGCATATGCTACAACCTTTCCTTCTTGCATTAGAACACAGCTAATTCCACGCCTGGAAGCATCGCAGTATATATCAAAGCTCTTGTGGATGTCTGGAAGAACTAAGACAGGGGCCGTAGTTAGCCTCGTCTTTAACTCCATGAAACTGCTATCGCATTCTTCCGTCCAGGCAAATTTGTGGTTCTTTTTCAGCAGTTCCGTCAATGGCTTGGCTATTTTTGAGAAGGCTTCAATGAAGCGACGGTAGTAGCCTGCCAATCCCAGAAAACTGCGGACTTTGGTTACTGTGGCTGGTGTCTTCCAGTTTAATACAATAGTCACTTTGCTGGGATCGACAGCCACACCCTGCTCTGACAGAACATGTCCCAGAAATCCCACCTCTCTTAGCCAAAATTCGCATTTACTGAATTTGGCATACAAGCGATGGGTCCTTAGTCTTTCCAGCACAGTACGGAGGTGTTGCGTGTGCTCTTCTTCATCTTTGGAGTAGATGAGAATATCGTCGATGAATACTACCACAAATTTGTCCAAGAAGTCCATGAAGAACTTGTTCATCATGCTCATGAAGTAGGCTGGAGCATTTGTCAGCCCGAAGGACATGACTGTAAATTCATATAGACCATATCTAGTAGTAAAGGCTGTCTTGGGGATATCTTCTTTCCGGATATTTAGCTGATGATTCCCCGTTCAGAGGTCAATCTTGGAAAATACCCGGGCCCCGTTCAACTGGTCGAATAGATCATCAATGCGGGGGAGCGGATTTTCAATGGTGACCTCATTCAGTTGGCGGTAGTCCACACACATTCGTAGGCTGCCATCCGTCTTCAAACAGCACAGGTGATCCCCATGGCGAAGTACTGGGACGAATGTACCCTTTCTACAATAATTCATCCAACTGTTTCTTCAGTTCCACTAGCTCTGGGGAAGGCATACGGTAGTACTTCTTGTAAATTGGAGCGGTTCCGGGAGCAACATCAATAGCGAACTCTAGTCCCCGATCAGGTGGCATTCCTGGTATCTCTTCTGGAAATACGTCTGGAAATTCACTGACTACTGGAATCAGATTCAGGTCTGTAGCTGTGGCTTTGAATGCCATCCCTTTCTTTGACATTATTCTACTAGCAGTGAATTGCACTGTTTGGCCTGCCGGGTTAACCAATGTCACTGCCCTGGTAGCACAGTTGATACACACCTGGTGTTGTACCAACCAATCCATCCCCAGTATTATATCCAGTCCAGGGGATTCAATGGCCACAAGTGTAGCTGGAAACTTAACACCATGTATCAAGATTTCCAGATCCTTGTATATCACATTTGTTCTGAGCATGGAGCCAGGGGATTGCACCACCATGATTTTGTCCAAAATAGAAGGAGAAAATTTGTGCAAGGTGGCAAAACTCCGTGAAATAAACGAATGAGAAGCCCCAGAATCAAATAAAATTATTGCAGGTATGTTGTTAACAGAAAACATACCAAGGACCACGTCTGGTGCTTCGCGGGCTTCCTCAGCGGAGATATGATGGACTTGGCCACGGTAGAAGTTTGGGTTGGGGCGGTGTCCAATATTATTGACTTGTGGCTTGAAGTCGGATGGTGGCTTCCCATTTCTTGCAGGGCACTGCCTGGAATAATGCCCGCTCTGACCACAACTGAAGCATGTGTTGTTGCGGCGGCAATCCTCCAGCACTGGCTATTTGCTGAAGGTCTTGTTCTGGCTGACAGGCTTATTGCCATTATTGCCATTATTCCAGGTAGGCTTATATTCAGATGGGCCTGGTTGCCAGAGGCGTGGCTTCTGCACTAACTGCTCCCGGTTGTCCTTCTTGGGTTCAAACTTCCGCTTGCGATCATCGTATCCTGACTTAAGCTCACGCTCAGCTATGAAAGCCTTGTTCACCAGAGTCTGAAAGTCAGGAAAGTCAAGCATACAAAGCTAACAGCGGAGGGTATGATTGAGTCCTCCTAGGAATCGGTCAATCTTCCTTTCTTCCGTGGACACGTCATGGGTAGAATACCGTGCCAGATTATTAAACTTGTTCAGATATTCACCCACCGACATATTCCCTTGAGTAAGGGCCAAAAAATCCCTCTGCTTCACTTTCATTATGCCGGTAGGAATATGATAGTTGCGAAATGCCTCTTTGAACTTTTTCCAAGGAATATCTTCTCCAGAAGGCCACATGATTTTTGTATTGTCCCACCATATAGCTGCTGGTCCCTCCAGGTAGTGTGTAATAAAAGGAACTTTGTCTGACTCATCACAGCGGGCTATGTCCAACTTCTTTTCCATGGTCCTGAGCCAATCATCAGCTTCTATAGGATCCCCAGCTTGACTAAAACTGGGTGGCTTGGTCCGCTGAAAATCAGACAATTTAGAGTGTGTCCCATTGTTGTTGTTCTGACCTACCAAAGTCTGCATACTTTTCAGAAATTCCATAAGATCTTGATTTCTTTTCTCTTCAAACATTCTCATAATCTGATCAGTAGTCGGTGACTGTGGTGGCGGAGGAGGTAAATCTTCTGGTGCCTATCCTGCTTGTCTGGCGGACCGACAAACGGGTGTTCCATCGCCGCCTTGATTACTACACCTCTTCATCCTAAATTTGTTCCCATTGCAACATACCGAATCGATGAGCAACATCCATAAGGGAAAGCACAGTAATATGACACCAGAAAAGGAAACCAAATACAAAATAGGAAAATAAGGCGAACAACATAATTATACAAGGCAACCCAACATCATACATGGCAAGCTAGTAGGGGAAATATCATGACTGAACTGCTCATACGGCAGTTGACATATGCATAGATGCTATGATGCATACACCGATACTAAAGCCTCCACTCTAGTGACGCCGGTGGCACGAACACTGGTAAACTGTAGACCCCTCGTCGTCTGATCCTGTCTCGGAATCTGAGCTGATGATGTGGACCTCGGTCTCCGGATCAAAGGTAACACGATGACGCTGACCGGAAGGCTCCGCCTCTGAAGGAGAAGAAGCACGATGCCGCAGCATCGGAGCAGCTGGAGTAGCTAGGAGTGAGGCCCACTCTACTGATGTCTCACGTCGGCTAGCAGACAAAAACCCTGGCGGTCTGAACGAGCTAGAAGGAGTCTCAGAAGGTGGAACGGGTGGAGTATACATAGGTGAAAACGGAGGGGGAGGAGTAGACTGTGCTGCCGCGACAGCTGCAAGTGCCTCGCGGGCATGGGTCAGCTCCTCAGCTAGTGAAGTGATCATACGGTAACTGGCGTTCAGATAGCGAGATAACACACCAGTAGCACGATCACTCGCCGGATCAACAGGTGCGAAAAGGACTCGCCCTGTCGTAGGCGACAGGGTGGGATAGTGAAAGAAACCTGGATGAGTCTGCATCTCGACATCGTGGAAGCGCAAGTCAGTGAGAGCCTCCATCGCAGCAAACTGGATCGCCAGCTCCGGAGTAGAAGCAGTTCTGCCCTTGGAAGAATGGGAGTAGCTACCAATATCCGAACTCGCAGTCAGGAAGGCCTCCGCGTGATACTCGTACACTGAACCAGCAAGCTTCTCTCGAAACACCTGGTACACTGGGTCTTCGCCGTTGGGATACAGCCGAAGCCAGACGCTACGAAGCAGTACTGGAAAAGTGAACGGTGCCGGCTCATGATTGTAGTGGTACGGAACTGGTGCCATCTACACTCACAAGGCCAACGGTTAGCACAATAAAAACTATATGCATGCCATGCAACAAACAGATGCAACAAGCAAGACACATCCCAGGACACAAAACTAATCGCGGTTCTAGCGCAGGGTTAACTAGGGTGTCCTACAGTCAGCGCGACTCTGATACCAAGGGTTGTGGCACCCCGGCTCAGAGAACCGGTTTACCAGTGTTTCCAACCCAGAGATCATGTCTTCTGGAAACACACAACAACTTGGAACAGAATTGAACTGGACTTTATTGATATATCTCGAGTACAAGCTCATAATTTACATTGATAGCGAGGCCAGAAGCACTGCAAGTGCTATGACAATATCTACATTATTTATGGAACATAACAGGGCCTCGATACTACTGGGTAGCTCTACAGCGTAGCGGAACATAGCGTGGAAAACTCCATTCACAGGGACACTGCTGGGACACGGCCTAGTTAGCAAAGCACAAACCATCAGGACCTCCGTCCTCGGCTTCTCCTGCATCTGGCATGATACGCTAGGTGAGTACTTGGAATGTACTCGCAAGCTCATGGCAACCAAAACAATGCAGCAAACAATAGCATGGCAATGATCACATTAAGGGCTTAAAGTGCTTACTGTTACCGAGTACCAACTTACTCTCTTCTGGGTTGTCCCACAACCCTCAAGATACTCGTGAACCATAGGGTACTTCCGAACATAAGACAAGGTCTTCCATCATTATTATCATTACTACGGTTGACCATCCTAGTGAGGCCTAGGCGGACTATCCAATACCGTGGACGCGTCTATTCGAATAGGTTTTTACACTCTGCAGAGGTTGTGCACTTTACCCACACTATGGAGCTGCTGGCCTCGTACTCCCATTCGGGTGGACCGGTGCTGCTCCAACGAAACTTGCCTAACCCGTGACTCCTTCATCGTACCACCAACAATCATACCCTCCCAGGGTCATGTCCTGGGTGGCCCCTGTGTCACCCCGTGACACCTGCCACCGTCGGGGCCAAACTAAACTGTCCCAAACGGGGATGCTGGCAAAATAACTCAACTGGGCTCATAGGATTATCGTCGTCTACCTGATCAGGGCAGCACGCACGCATAACCCTCCTTCTTTGGTGGTACCGACAAAAGAGCACAAAGCTAGGTCAAGTCAAGGCCGTCCCATACCGGCAAATGTGGCTGCACGGGTAAGCCAGATAGGTGGCTCTTGATCAACCAACTAAGTTTAGTGTTGCCAAGAATTTAACCAGCATGGATATTCATCATAATTAACTTAACATGGCAGTAACTATGTATCAAAATAATTTACTATGAATTAGCACATATTTAAATAATGCATATAATTCAATTAAATAACCAACACTATTGAAATGCTTCATGAAATGGATGTCATGGCTTGCCTTTCTCTGTTGGGTTGTCCACAAACTCCTGGGCTTCAAAGTCAAAAGAATTTCCTTTTGAAAATAATTTAAAAGTGCAAAAGAAAATGTTACATAACACTGTTCTACTTACCAGAAATTCTGTGAGCAAGAGAAAAATACCAAATTTACCAGAAAAATAGAGGAGCTCAGGACAAACCCAATGCAAAAAGAATCAATTGATTTGGACTTATGTATAAAACGTTATGGCTGGTCAAAGGTACTGGTCAAATAGGATTAAAAACAGAAAATAGAAAATCTGTCAGAAGGCCACCTCGAAGGCGTAAAGTGGGGAGGGCGCCTCCACTTCTGCTTCGGCGAGCCACTGACATGCGGGCCCCTTCGTCGGATTTAAAAGTGGGAAGAGGGAACAGAGAGCTGCGGCTCTCCGGCGATCGTCGCCGGCGACACGGACGTCGGCGAGGTCAGGTGACTGCAGGAATGGGACGAGCGTTCGGAGACGAGCAAGCACGTACCCGTGGATTGACAAGAGGTGGCCGGACGACGTCGTCCACTTCCTCTCCGCCGGCGGCGGCGCTCGGTTGTCGTCGGAGACGGCGATTCCGGCGGAGATTCGGTCGGGCAGGAGGTCGGGCGTGATCAGTGGAATGAGCTGAGCTCAATGGTGGAGTCAATGGAGGCCGGGGAGGAGCGGAACAACGAGGTGGTGGAGCTCGGGTGGCGGCGGATCTCCGGCGAATGGCGAGGCCAGAGGGCCTCTTGGCCTTGGCTTGCTTCTCGGGAGCCCGATTGGGTGCTGGTGAGTGGCGATTGAGAGCTATGGAGGGCTGGCCGTGGCCTTTTATAGGCGGAGGCGAGCTCTCTGGAAGCGTCGGGATTCGGGACACGTCGCTGGCGCCAGGACGCCGCGCTAGCTGGCCGGGAGCGGGTGACAAGATGGGAGAGAGCAGAGGGGAGTTATGGCGCTGGTGGAAGCTAGCGGAGGAAGAAGACGAGCCGCAGAGCCACTGTGGCCGCACGGGCGCCACAGTGCCCGCGTGCGTGGCGGCCGGTGAGGGCGATTTCGACAAGGGGAGGAGTCCGGAACGGTCAGGTGGAGGAAGGAGACGATGTCGGCGAGCTAGGACAAGGCGGGGTCACGCGGGGCAGTCGGACGCGACGCAACAAACACGGGCGCGGTGCAGAGCGCGTGGTTTGGCATGCCACTGCCATGCTCACCACGGGCATTGGTGTCTAGAGGCCACGCGAGCCTGGCGTTTCTTGTCCAGCACATCGACCCTCGCTCACTTAGTCCCCTTGTGCCTCTGGTTCGACTAGATTCACTCTGATGCGAAGTGTAGCTTCAGCTACAGTTTCTGGCAGAAAACTTGAGAGAGATCTGGGGGAGGGGTGAGCTGGAGATGGAGCCAAGGGAGATGTCTGGAGTGATCTGCTATGGAAGGACTACAAACTGGCCAAGTTTGAAAGAATTTCATCAAGATTTGAGGGTAGTTCATGTACAACTGCTGTACTGAACCAGAAACCTAGATGAGCTTGATGCACTCATCTGGTTGATCTGCTAGAGCTGAATCTTGGTGTAGGAGAGTTATCTGGTGAGGAGAAGATGTCATAAAAATTTCAGCTCAAAAAGATACCTCTAGCTGGTACTTCCTACACAGAGGTTCAAAATGAGCAGAAACTTGGCAGAATATTGTTGCTGGATATTTTCACTGGACAAGATGATATTTTTGGATATTGTGGCAAGATAGACTCTCTAATATCTCAGGGAATTATTTGAGAGTTTTCTGAGTTGGAAAAATATGAGTTGCTTCACAAATGGCCAATGCTGTCCTGAAGACAAATGGAGTTTTCTGGACAAAATATTATACTGGACCATGAAATGTTTTTGAAGATTGTGGGAATAGATGATGACAAGAAGGTGTGGTATTAATTTGGGATTTTTCTGAGCATCATAACTATTGGTTGCTTCATAACCCATAGTGATGGTAGATTTTCCCAAATGAAGAAAATGAATTATTAGGAAATATTGAAAATTGGAATTTGATCCAGAAGTTGTGTGGCAGGATTATGACAAGATGTTGAGCTCTTTGGATCACTGAGAGAGATTTTAGAAGTTTTCACAAGTCCAAAGTCAATTGAAAAACGTTCAAAAACCATCCAAATTCAAATAAAGCTCAAAAGACAAGAAAAGAAAAAGTTGCCAAAAACCAGGGTGTCACAATGCAGTCACATCAGAGCTCTCCAGTGCTATCCAGCTGCATACGTCAACTCCGGGAAGGAAGGAGAACCCCCCTAGACAAGGTTTGGCCTCGAGTGCGGTGTGGCAACGCCGTGGCCACGCGGTGACCACGTGCAGTGCACGCCCAGACAGTGCACTGCGTGCCAAGAGGCTTTGGGAGCCCTCTCTGACGGACTCCGAATTGTCCGGGAGCGCCGGCGAGCTGCCCACCGCACACGTGGATCGCCTGGAAGCCTCTCCCCTCGTCTCCTAGCTCTTGGACGGCCGTGCCGACAGCGAGTGCTCCGCTCGAACATCGCCATGGCACCGAGCTTCCCGGAGCTTCCTCCGTCAGCTAGCTCCTCCCTGCGGCTATATAAGGCGTCCATGAGCCTCTCCCGAGCATCAGCAGCCTAGCCCCCCTCCTCTCGAGCTCTTGGAGCTCCCTGCATCTCCAATGGCCGAGCTATGCCGCCGTTCCCCTCGACCGATTCGGGCCGTGTGGCCCTCCCCCTCCCTTCCTCCTGCGTATGCGGCTGCCTCAGGAGCTAGTGAGGTCGCCGCCGCTCTCGTTTTGGCCGGAGGGACCTCGCCGGAGCACACCATAGAAGCCATGCCGCTACCACGACTCGGGCTGTGGCGCCGGAGCTGTAGGCCATCCCGGGCGAGCCCGCGACCCCCTCCGGGCGCGGTGAGATGCACCGGTTCCAAGGGGAACACCGGCGAGCTCCCTGGCGTCGCCAAACGCCAGTGGCGTCGCCAAACGCCAGTGGCGTCGGCAGCCAAGCCCCCCCTTTGTTCTCTGTCGCGAGGAAGAGGAAGACCCAGGTGGAGAGAAAAAGGGATAAGGGGGCCCCACGTGTAAGCCACTCAGCGTTGACCCAGCCGGACCCGCGCGTCAGTTTAAGTGGAAGCGTATTTGCTAAAATACGCTTTCCCGTTGACAAAGCGCACCCGGCCGTGGTTTCAGAAGAAAGTACGTTTTCTCCGCGGGAAGGCGTATTTCTTGGAATGCGCCTTCGTTTTCTCAGCCACTGGCCAAAGTGGCTATATAGCGGACGTTCACCTGTTAAGAGCTAAAGTGGACAGAATTCTGTCTATTTTCTCACTTAACGAACGAACGGCCGTTTCTCCGCGACCGTAACTCCGATTGAGGTAAATCCAACGCCCACGTTTTCAGTTCATCGAGCCAATTCCGATGGCATCATTTTCATAATGTTTCCACATTGTGAAAATGACCATTTTGCCCTTGCCCTTCATTCAGCCTCCTTCGAGAGGGAACTTTTCTGGCATATCTTTCCTCGAGCCCATCGCACTTCTTCTCGGTGACTCCGTCAACCTCAAGGCAAGCCAACCTCTTATCATGAGCTCTGGACTTGCGTGATGACCTTGCTTGCACCCTGTGTGTGTGTGTGTGTTGCAGTATATTTCAGATTATCTGTTAGTCTGCACTGCCATAGCCCTGTTATTTCATCTGTGCTTGATGCTAGTGTTATTTACCATGTGATATCATGAATTGCTGTCATGTCATATTTTCCCATGCTAGTAACAATATTTTTAATACTATTATCATGTTAGTGCTATGATTTGATCTCATGCCATGATTGTCAGTATTGTTATGATTTTGCTATGCTACTGTTAAGTAATTGCTCTTGCTTATAAATGTTGATGTCATGGTACGATGATGGGAATGTTAAATTGAACTTGTAAACTAAACCTCCTCCATCATCGATGGGATCGAGTCATAGTGACACCGAACCGAGCTTACCCGTGCAACCACAACTGCCGGAATGGGACGGCCTTGACTTGGTCTAACCGCGTGCTCTTCTGTCGGTACCACCAAAGAGGGGAGGTTTTGCGTGCGTGCTACCCTGATCAGGTAGGCGACGATAACCTTGTGAGCCAATTGAGTTATTTGCGCGCGGTCCCCATCTGGGACAGTTTAGTTGGCCACGACGGTGGCAGGTGTCACGGGGTGACACAGAGGCCACCCAGGGCATGACTCCGGGGGAGGCTGATTGTCGGTGGTACAGTGGAGGAGTCACGGGTTAGGCAAGTTTCGTTGGAGCAGCACCGGTCCACCCAGAAGGGAAGTGTACCGAGGTATGGGACAAGGAACTCCATGGTGTGGGAAAAGTGCGCAACCTCTGCAGAGTGTAAGAATCTATCCGAATAGTCGCGTCCACGGTATTGGACACAGTTCGTACTAGGTCACACTATTTGGTCTTTGTCGATCTGGAGGACAAACCTGTTATTATAAACTTGCGAGAGAATGTGCTACTAAGTAAATGTGGTAACTTGGACTATGGGATAATTGTGAGCAATCACCATGTGGTTCTGACATGATCATGAGATGGGATCTCGGTGAGGCATGAGTTAGCCCAGCAGGGCAGTAAAACTGAGTGATGTCACGACATGGTATTGTAATGCTCCACAAGGGGTAAGTGTAGTGTAGGCTTCAGTTTAATCTTGGATGCCATGTCTCGTAAGAATAACCATGCCATGCCATGATATGTAGTTGTTATGCCTGATCCATGTTATGCCATGCTTGATCCATGTTTTCCAGTTAATACCATGCCATGCTTAGAATAAATTCATGTATAAGCATAGTGCTTGCTTTGTCATCTGCTTGTTTGGATTCTATGTATTTGGTTGTCTTGCAAGTACATTCAAAGTACTCACCTGGCCTTGCACGTGGCCAGTTGCAGGAGAAGATCCGTCAGGCTAGATCGTAACCCGGCCAATCCTGTGAGTTGTGGAGCCCAGCCAGAAACGTCGTTGCCGCTGAACCAAGACCTCTGCTGCCATTTAGATAGCCTTGGAGCCATGTAATAATGTTGTAAGCAACAGTATTGTAATACTCCATTTCATATAATAAAGCCATTTTTGTGCCTGGAATTGCTGTATCATGTCTCAGACATGCGCTAGGTCTTATCCTGGGACTGGCATACGTCGGCCCTCTATCGGGGTGCCACAAAGGGTGGTATCAGAGCCAGGCTGGCTGTAGGTTACCCTAGCCTCGAACCACCCCTATTTTCAACCGGTAGTGAGCCCAATAGATTTGACCCCTCCCTGGCGTCCGACATGGCCACTGTAAATCAACAGGTGGCGCAGTCGGAATTGACGTGCTCCTACCCAGCTGTCCACCAACCCAGCCATCCCTTGATTGGATCGTGACCCTACCCAGTTGTCGGCCGTGCCAGCGTATCCTTTACCCGGGATGAGAAGGATCCACGCCATGTAGGTATGTCCCAACCTGGCTGCCTATTTAAAACCCCTTCCACCTGCGAGTCGCAGCCCTCTCCGTTCGGTAAGCCAGATCTCCGCAGGAGAACCCAAGCCGGCATCCCCAAACCAGCAACCATGGCCAGTTCTTCCAGAGCACCCACTTCCCACAACCGAACTTTGGCTAATGGTTATCCCGGCTTTCCACCCATCCTTTCGAGTATGCTCACCCAAGCCCTTGGCTGTAGTTCTAGCCCGGTGTATCTGGTGTTCCAATCGGAACCCGTCCTTCACCTTTGCCGATACTATGCGAATGCGAATATCTGCCCAGGTCCAGCAAAGGATGGGAAGCCCTTGACTTTTCAGGGCAAACCCATGCCCACCCCCGCATTGGCTGTCCAGGTAGCTGCTGCGGAAGCCATCGCCCGTATTCATTTCTAGTTCTCGCAAGTAGCGGAGATGCGGGAGTTCCGCTACTTTCCCTATGCGTCCAGCGAAGGCTGCGAGTTCTTCAGCACAGTCGAAAATACCGACTCGGCAATGGCTCGCCTAGTTCAATTCATTGATGCCCAGGGACTGCTGATCTCTGGCATTCTTGGAGAGTTTAAAGCCATTGACCAAAGCACCACTCATGTTGTTACGGAAGCATACCGTGAGGCCCGTCAAACTGCATCCCAGGCCACCAGTTCCCTGATGCCAAACCCAGTGCCACCTTCGCAGCTAGTGCCACCCTCGCAGCCCGTGAACCCGTGGAACTCTGGCTCCGTCCACCCAAATTCTATTCGAGGAGCTATTCGGCGTCTTCGTCGTCGGGATGTGTTCCATCAAGTTCCAGCCGCAACTCCCGCAGTTAAGCCCCAATCCATAGAGGTGTCCGACGATGAAGGCGGAAGTTGGCTCAGCCTACGTCCCCCAGGAGAGCCCCAGCAAGAGTAGAGCCCTGTAGCCGGGAGTGAGTTGCTAGGTGCCTAGTAAGGTTGTGTGTTGTATGCTTGTATTGCTTGTAATTTGTGTGCTGTTGTAATGTTATGTATGTCTGTTTGCTCTATGTGTTTGGTTCATCTGCCTCCCCGTTCAGCACAAATGCTTAACAGGGTTGGCAATGGTTTCTTAACAAGATTTTAGTTAGTAGAGCACTTATACCTAATAACAACCGACTCACCCGGAGTCCCTAAAGAAATGCGAGCTAGTGTAGGTATATGTATACCAGGAGTACATACACCCACTAGCATTAAAACACCGTAGTGTAATCTGTTGGATGTGTTCTTTTCCTTTGCATGTATGTTGCTCCTATATGCATTTACATGCATATTGGTTTGAGTAGATTGCGCGTGCATTGTGTGAGCAATGTCTGCACGCCAAGTTCATTCTCCTGAGAACATTCGCAATAGTACTCGGGTAGAATGCAAAGCCGCATACCCATACCCATCTGTCCTTACTCCGCTTGCCAGCTGTCCGAACCCAGCATTCTGGAAAACCAGTTCTCCCCAAAAATTCCCCGGTCCCAAAATCTTTTTCCCAGAGACTTTTCCAGGAGGAGTGTTTGTTTTGAGCTAACTCGAGGAATCTCGAGGACGAGATTCTCTTAAGGGGGGAAGGTTTGTAACACCCCAAAAATCGGGTTATCGATTTTCGTGCTGTTATTCCTTCCTAGCTTTCCTCTCCGAAATTTTTCCTCTGGAATCTGGTGAGTGACCAGGTGAATCCAGACAATCCTCAGCCTCTCTATACCTTTCTCATGCTCTTGTGCCAGCCAAGCTCCCGTCAGTAAACCCCGGACCTCATTAAAACCATAGTTCCAAAATATTGGAACAGGAAATCCTGCCTTTGTGTTTACAAAGGAGCTATCATTTTCCCCGCTCAGCTGATCCTCCAAAAATTTTCAGAGGTCATCCTTCACTCATAAAGCCTGGATATGCGAAAATATTGCCAAGTCATATGCAATATTTTTCATCCAGAATTAATTCCTTTTTCTGCCTTTCTGAGGAATTAAATCCAGGAAAATATTTTCCCATCTCCAAAGCTCATGAAAACTTGTGGAGATATTCATTGTGATCATATTGAGCTCTCACAAAAATATTGGCCATAATTAAATAAACGAAATTGCATTTTCCTATTTAAAGCTAATATTTCAATTTGGGTACTTTCCAAAGGAACTACCATTTTGGTAGCTAGGGAAAATCCCAAATAATTTGTGGAGCTTCTCCTATCCATATATTCACTATTTTCATCAAAATATCAAGTTCCACAATTCAAATTTTGAGCATAACATCCATTTGCAAATTTTGTCCAAATTTCCAGTTTGCAAAGGAAGTGCTTGAACCCTTAATCTTTTTGGGCTGAAATTTTTTAGGGTGGCTAACAATGATAAATCACCTCTGTATAGCAAAACCAGCCAATTCCATCAAGCCAATCTTCCTCAGTAAATTATCTAAATTTCTGTCCAAATTGCATCTCTGTGAAGGAAGTACCTTCATAGATGATCAATTTGAGCTGAAATTTCTCCAGCTATCTCTTATAAACATATCATATCCCTACACCAAAAATCATCCAAATCCATCTAGCCATTTGACCCCAGCATCATCATCTTCATTTCTGGTCAGATTGCTAGTTTACAAAGGAGGTACCATCTAGAGTTGTACATTTGTGCTGAAACTTGGCCAAGATGACTACCTTGGTATATGATTGACCTCTGCCAAAGATCAGGCCAAGAGGAGCTCTGTGGTGGCCACACCACATGTGCAAACTTTGCTTCTGGAACCTGTTTGGCCATGATGCAGTCACATCAGAGCTCTCCAGTGCTATCCAGCTGCATAGGTCAACTCTAGGAAGGAAGGAGAACCCCCCTAGACAAGGTTTGGCCTCGAGTGCGGCATGGAAACACCGTGGCCATGCGGTGACCACGTGCAGTGCACGCCAAGACAGTGCACCGCGTGGCAAGAGGCTTCGGGAGCCCTCTCTGACGGACTCCGGCTTGTCCGGGAGCCCCGGCGAGCTGCCCACGACATGCATGGATCGCCTGGAAGCCTCTCCCCTTGTCTCCTAGCTCTTGGACGGCCGTGCCGACAGCGGGTGCTCCGCTCAAACATCGCCACGGCACCGAGCTTCCCGGAGCTTCCTCCGTCAGCTAGCTCCTCCCCGCAGCTATATAAGGCGTCCACGAGCCTCTCCCGAGCATCAGCAGCCTAGCCCCCCTCCTCTCGATCTCTTGGAGCTCCCTGCATCTCCAATGGCCGAGCTCTGCCGCCGTTCCCCTCGACCGATTCCGGCCGTGTGGCCCTCCCCCTCCCTTCCTCCTGCGTATGCGGCTGCCTCAGGAGCTAGTGAGGTCGCCGCCGCTCTCGTTTTGGCCGGAGGGACCTCGCCGGAGCACACCACAGAAGCCACGCCACTGCCGCGCCTCGGGCTGTGGCGCCGGAGCTGTAGGCCGTCCCGGGCGAGCCCGCGACCACCTCCGGGCGCGGTGAGACGCACCGGTTCCAAGGGGAACACCGGTGAGCTCCCTGGCGTTGCCCAATGCCGGCGGCGTCGGCAGCCGAGCCCCCCCCCCCTCTGTTCTCTATCGCGAGGAAGAGGAAGACCCAGGAGGAGAGAGAAAGGGATAAGGGGCCCCACATGTAAGCCACTCAGCGTTGACCCAGCCGGACCCGCGCATCAGTTTAGGTAGAAACGTATTTGCTAAAATACGCTTTCCCGTTGACAAAGCGCACCCGGCCGCGGTTTCAGAAGAAAGTACGTTTCCTCCGCGGGAAGGCGTATTTCCTGGAATGCGCCTTCATTTTCTCAGCCGCCGGCCGAAGTGGCTATATAGCGGACGTTCACCTGTTAAGGGCTAAAGTGGAGAGATTTCTATCTATTTTCTTGGTTAACGAACGAATGGCCGTTTCTCCGCGACCGTAACTCCGCTTGAGGTAAATCCAACGCCCATATTTTCAGTTCGTCGAGCCCGTTCCGATGGCATCATTTTCATAATGTTTCCACACTATGAAAATGACCATTTTGCCCTTGCCCTTCGATCAGTCTCCTCCGAGAGGGAACTTTTCCGGCATATCTTTCCGCGAGCCCATCGAAATTCTTCCCGGTGACTCCGGCAACCTCAAGGCAAGCCAACCTCTTATCATGAGCTCCAGACTTGCGTGATGACCTTGCTTGCACCCTGTGTGTGTGTTTTGCAGTATATTTCAGATTATCTGTTAGTCTACACTGCCATAGCCCTGTTATTTCATCTGTGCCTGATGCTAGTGTTATTTACCATGTGATATCATGAATTGCTGTCATGTCATATTTTCCCATGCTAGTAACAATATTTTTAATACTATTATCATGTTAGTGCTATGATTTGATCTCATGCCATGATTGTCAGTATTGTTATGATTTTGCTATGCTACTGTTATGTAATTGCTCTTGCTTATAAATGTTGATGTGATCGTACGATGATGGGAATGTTAAATTGAACTTGTAAACTAAACCTCCTCCGTCATCGATGTGATCGAGTCATAGTGCTACTGAATCGAGCTTACCCATGCAGCCACATCTGCCGGAATGGGACGGCCTTGACTTGGTCTAACCGCGTGCTCTTCTGTTGGTACCACCAAAGAGGGGAGGTTATGCGTGCGTGCTACCCTGATCAGGTAGGCGACGATAACCTTGTGAACTAGTTGAGTTATTTGTGCGCGGTCCCCGTTTGGGACAGTTTAGTTGGCCACGACGGTGGCAGGTGTCACGGGGTGACACAGAGGCCACCTAGGGCATGACTCCGGGGGAGAATGATTGTCAGTGGTACGGTGGAGGAGTCACGGGTTAGGCATGTTTCGTGGGAGCGGCACCGGTCCACCCAGATGGGAAGTGTTCCGAGGTACGGGACAAGGAGCTCCATGGTGTGGGAAAAGTACGCAAACTCTGCAGAGTGTAAGAATCTATTCGAATAGCCGCGTCCACGGTATTGGACACAGTTCATACTAGGTCACACTATTTGGTCTTTGTCGATCTGGAGGACAAACCTGTAATTAAAAACTTGCGAGAGAATGTGCTACTAAGTGAATGTGGTAACTTGGACTATGGGATAATTGTGAGCAATCACCATGTGGTTCTGACATGATCACGAGATGGGATCTCGGCGAGGCATGAGTTAGCCCAGCAGGGCAGTAAAACTGAGTGATGTCACGACATGGTATTTTAATGCTTCATAGGGGGTAAGTGTAGTGTAGGCTTCAGTTTAATCTTGGATGCCATGTCTCGTAAGAATAGCCATGCCATGCCATGATATGTAGTTGTTATGCCTGATCCATGTTATGACATGCTTGATCCATGTTTTCCAGTTAATACCATGCCATGCTTAGAATAAATTCATGTATAAGCATAGTGCTTGCTTTGTCATCTGCTTGTTTGGATGCTATGTATTTGGTTGTCTTGCGAGTACATTCAAAGTACTCACCTACCTTGCACGTGGCCAGTTGCAGGAGAAGATCCGTCAGGCTAGATCGTAACCCAGCCAGTCCTGTCAGTTGTGGAGCCCAGCCAGAAACGTCATTGCCGCTGAACCAAGACCTCCGCTGCCATTTAGATAGCCTTGGAGCCAGGTAATATTGTTGTAAGCAACAGTATTGTAATACTCCATTTCATATAATAAAGCCATTTTTGTGCCTGGAATTGTTGTATCATGTCTCAGACATGCGCCAGGTGTTATCCTGGGACTGGCGTACGTCGGCCCTCTATCGGGGCCGCCAGCGAGGGCGGCGCGGTGTTGACGCCCAGCCGCTGCAACGTCTTGAACGGCCTGGTCCTGGCGCTGGCGCTGCCGCTCGAGGAGCAATCACGCATCAGGGGGCGTGCGGCGGATGATCTAGCAGCTGGCCTCGTCTCGGATCGGCGAGGAGGTGCCGCGGGGCGGCTCACAAGCCCGCGCATTGCGCTGGGGCCCGCGTTGCTTGTCGTGTAGAGGGGGCGGCGGGGGAGCGCCATGCGCCAGGTCCCCAGCGTGGGACGGCGGAGGGTAGAGCGAGTGGGAAGGCGCCGGAGCGTCCCCGGTGGCATTGACGAGCTCGGTGATGCAACCAAGCCAGGCGTCGTAGCCGGCGTCCGCCGGACGGTAGCGGAGCAGCTCGCGTGCCATGAGCAGTGCGGCCTGCGGGTTCGGCGGCCCACGGTGGGCGAGGGAGGAGGCTATGGCGGTGTGGCCGTTCGCCTGCACGGAGGGGTGCAGAGAGGAGTCCTGCTGCTCACGGGCAGCGGGGTCTGTGGCGGCTGCAGCCTCGGTGTCGGGGCGGCGGCGGTTGCCGCGGGCCACCGGCTCCGTCTGAGCCACGCGGCCAGCCCTGCGCTCGGCGCGCTCGCGATGTGCGTCGGCCATGGGGTTGGTGGAGCAGAAGAACAGTAGCGCACCCCTACCTGGCGCGCCAAATGTCGGAAGTCGGGCTCCGGGGACCCAAAGGTTCGAACACTGGGGTGAGCTCGTTCTACCACTTCGTCTCCTACCACGACTAAGCGACAACGAAGCTACGGCAAGAGAGCGCTAGCGAGGAACGGACCGTGGACTCGGCGGTTTACCCAGGTTCGGGCCACCTTGCGGTGTAAGACCCTACTCCTGCTTGGTTGGGATTGCTTTGGTGAGAGAGAGTACAAGGTTGGGAATGACCAGAACCAGAACCGATCCCCTCTACAATGGCAGCTCTGCCCCCCTTATACCCGCCTTGGTCCTCTTCCCCCTCGAAACATAGGCGGGAAGGGTTGCCACACTTGGCTGGTTTTGAAAGGGGATAGGCGCTCAGGCTATCCTTACTAAAAGCGGACTTCGCCTGCTAAAGCATGATCCATCACGCGCCGGTGGGCTCGGTGATGACCTCCGCCCTGCGCGCCCGCTGTCTTGGTCTCCTTTCGCGGATCGGGCAACCCTTAGGGTTGCTTTGGGAAGTGGACTGCTGGCCTTGCTTCTTTAGCACGAAAGGGGAAACCCTCTTCATCCGCGCCTGCTGGCGCGGCCTCTGTCGCCGCTCGTCGGCGCGCGCGTCAGCCACGTGATGGGCCCCAGACCGCGCGGCAACGCCGAACGGCCTTCGTCTTGAGCACCTGCGAGAGGGGGCCTCGGGATGCCGCCTCGCGAGATGACCTCGCGAGGCCATTGGTGGTGATGATGAGCCCGGCTCGCCGCTCCCTGAGGAGGGGTCCTCAGGAGGCCAGGGCCTCATGAGGGGTCTTGGTGAGGTACTTGGTGATGACGGCCTGCTGGGCCCATGCCAGGCATTGCGCCCTGGGCCAAAGGTAGACGGGCCTGGATACCCTGGGTTCCATGGGCCCGACAAAGTCCGACAAGACAAACGGGCCATACTGCAAGATTCACCGCACAAAGGGCCACGACCTCTAAGAGTTCTGACATGTGAAACAACTTGCCGAAAAACAAAAGCAAGAATATGAAAAGCGCGACCAGGAGAAGGGCCATGATGGTGCCGGTGGGTCTGAAAAGAAGAACCATGGTGGCCGCGGAAGCCGCCGCGGCAAAGAAAAGAAACAAAAAGAGAAACTGGCAAGAGGCCATGACAAGAAAGAAGGAGAAGAGGATGATGATGAGGACGAGGAAGATGAGTCCGATGGAAAGGAATTTCAGCAAGCTTTTGACGCCATGTGCATTGGCGGAGGCGCATCTTTGCACTCCTCTCACCGGCAGCTCAAGCAATGGGCCCGGGAGGTTAATGCGGTGGAACAGGCGGTGGGACCCCAAAAACCACTCAAGTGGTCTCACACGCCTATCATCTTTAACGCTGAGGACCACCATGATTGCACAACTGCGGTCGGGTGCTTGCCGGTGTTGGTCTCGCCAACAATTTGCAACCTCAAGGTGACGAAGATGTTAGTTGACGGTGGGGCTGGTTTGAATCTCATCTCACCAGAGGTGATAAAAAGGCTGCAAAGCACCGATGAGGATCTCTAGGAGATAGGCACTTTTCAAGGTGTCAATCCATGGAGGACCAAGCTGAAGGGCCAAATCACGCTGCCGGCAACATTTGGCAGTGAGCTTAACTATCGGATAGAGAAAATCATCTTTGACGTCGTCTAGATTCCATTGCCATATAATGGAATTCTTGGTCGCCCAGCACTGGCAAATTTATGGCGGCGTCTCACTACGCCTACAACATATTGAAGATGCCAGGGCCGATGAGCGTCATCACCATCCACTCTGACAAAAAGGATGCAGTCATCTGCCTGAACCAACTCTACCGTGAGGCAAGTCCGCCGGCAAGGCCCCTGTTCCTGCCGACAAAGCTCCCTGGGGAGGGAAGAAGAAGAAGAACGGCAAGACCTCTGACAAGTCTTCCGAGATGCGCACCGCAGAGTGCATCACGCTTGTCGAGGATGAGCCGGAGAACTCTGCCAGCGAGAACAAGAAGGCCAAAGCTGCTGCGCCTGCAACGGAAGAGATCTCTACAAAGGAGGACGACACGGGAGGCACTTTCACCATAAGTGCCACCCTTATTGATAAATAGGAAAGCGCGCTCGTCACTTTCGTGTGGTCGAATGTGGATGTGTTCGCATGGCAACCATCTGACATTCCCAGTGTTCCCAAGGAAGTGATTGAGCACCACCTTGCGTCTGTCCTAATGCAACACCCGTCAAGCAGAAGGTCAGGAAGCAAGCTTTGGAATGCCAAGATTTCATAGCCCAAGAAATCTGAAAACATGAAGCTGTCCGTCTAGTTTGAAGAGTTCTACATCCAACTTGGTTGGCAAATCCTGTTGTAGTTCGCAAGTCAAATGGAAAATGGAGACTTTGTTTTGATTTCACTGATATCAACAAACCTTGTCCAAAGGATCCTTTTCCTTTGCCGCGGATTGATCAAATTGCGGACTCAACTACCGGCTGCAATTTGCTCTCTTTCCTTGACGCCTATTTTGGTTATCATCAGATCTTTATGGCCAATGAGGATGAGGAAAAAACGGCATTCATAACACCATGTGGCACCTACTAGTTTGTGCGTATGTCCTTCGGGTTAAAGAGTGCCGGATCAACATTTGCAAGAGCTGTGCAGATTGGAATTGTCCCGTTGTTGCACAGAAATGTGGAAGCTTATATGGATGACATAGTGGTCAAAACCAAGCATGCAGAGACTCTGATTCAAGACTTAGAAGTGACATTTGCAAATCTGCACAAGATCAATTTGAAGCTCAATCCCGAGAAGTGTGTATTTGGTGTCCCATTCGGCAAACTTCTCGGGTTCTTTGTATCTCATTGTGGAATCAAAGCCAATCCCGACAAGATCAAAGCTACTGAGCAGATAGAAGCACCAAGAACCGTCAAGGACGTGAGGCGTCTTGCTGGTTGTGTTGCCGCTCTGAGCAGATTCATTTCCAAGTCAGCTGAGCGTGCCTTGCCGTTTTCCAAAATTTTGAGAAAGGCAGGTCCTATGAAATGGACCCCGGAAGCGGAGGCCGCACTCCAAGACTTGAATAAATACTAGTCCTCTCCGCCAGTTCTAGTCGAGCCTAAGCCACAAGAGCCAGTGCTGCTTTATTTAGCGGCAACCAATCAAGTGGTCAGTGCCACACTAGTGGTGCAGAGGGAAGTTGATGACCAGGAGGCAGCAACCACAGAGCCTGGACCCGACAAGCCAGAATCTTCTCTGGCAAGGTCAGGTGCTGACAAGGCAGATCAAGCGTGGGCAAATGCAGTAGAACAGCAAATTGTGCGAAAGAAGAAAGTGGTGCAGTGACCAGTTTATTTTGTCAGCTCTCTCCTGCAAGATATTCTGGTGTGCAGAAATTGCTTTTTGGCCTTCTCATGGCCTCAAGGAAGCTGCGTCACTACTTCCAAGCACATGAGATTACCGTCGTCACTCGTTTTCCGCTACAGTCCATCTTGAGAAATCCAGAAGCCACCGGCAAGATAGTGGAGTGGGCGTTCGAACTGTCAAGCTTTGATTTGAAGTTTGAAAGTACTTCAACAATTCAGAGTAGAGCCTTGGCAGAATTCATTGTTGAATGGATACCAACGAAAGATGAAGAAAAACAAGAAACAAGCCTCCCCGGCAAGGAAACCACTGAGGAATGGGTCATGTACTTTGACGGTGCTTTTTCACTGCAACGCGCCGGTGCCAGAGTGCTGCTTGTCGCACCCATCGGAGAGCACCTGAAGTATGTGATTCAAATGCATTTCCCTAGGGAGAAGGCCATAAACAACACTGCTGAGTATAAAGGAGTGCTTGCCGGACTCCGCATTGAAATTGACCTAGGTATTTGGAAGTTGATTATCAGAGGTGACTCGCAGCTTGTTGTGAGGCAAGTGAACGAAGGTTACCAGAGCCCTTTGATGGATGCATATGTCGATGAAGTGAGGAAGTTGGAGGAATACTTTGATGGTTTGCAACTTGGGCATGTTCCCCGTGCTCAAAATAAATTTGCAAATGACTTGTCGAAGCTTGCCGTTGAAAGGATACCTATGGAACCAGGAACTTTCATGCTACAACTCAACGAGGCCGGCAAAGAGGAGAAAACCAAATTCTGGTGGTTACTTCCCGACAGAGCTACCAATAGCCACTGAAAAGGTTGATGCCGCCAACAAGACCTCTCTCGCCGGTGAGCAGCAGCTTCTGGAGAGCCAAGCTCTTGCCGTCGAGGCATGCACTCCCGGGGAGGGAGAAGAGCCATTGCTCCTTGTCGTCGAGCCACAGGCTCCGACATGGGTGTAGCAGATTGTCGATTATCTTCAAACACGTGATCTTCCCGATGAGCTAGAAGAAGCTGAAAGAGTAGCATGGCAGTCAAGTATGTACCAGTTTGTTGACAGCATTTTGCACAGAAAGAGGCCAAATGGTGTGAAATTGAAGTTTATATCCCGGAAGGTGGACAAGCGCTGGTGGCAGAGATACATGGAGGCATGTGTGGTTCCCACATTGGGTCATGGGCCCTTGTCGAAAAAGCTTTCCGGCAAGGCTTCTATTGGCCCACTGCCTTCCAGGATGCAACTGCACTAGTAACAAAGTGTGAAGCGTGCCAGTTTCATTCCAAAAACATACATCAACCAGCTCAAGCTGTTCAGACGATTCCTCTCTCGTGGCCCTTTGCGGTCTAGGGGCTGGACATTCTCAGCCCATTCCCCCGTGCGACGAGGGGTTTTGAGTTCTTGTACGTAGCAATCGACAAGTTCACAAAGTGGCCTAAGGTGCAGCCAGTAAGGAAAGTTACAGCACAGTCAGTCATTCAAGTTTTTCAAGGGTCTGGTTTGCCGTTTTGGTGTGCCCAACAGGATCATTACCGACAACTACACCTAGTTTACCAGTCGCACCTTCATAGCATACTGCCAAGAACTTGGAAGCAAGATCTACTACGCCTCCGTCTCCCAGCGCGCCCGTCCTCGGGGCGGCACTGCAGCGCTCCGCCATCGTCGACGGGGAGGGCTTAGACAAGGTGCTCCCGTTTGTGGCCGGTGATCAGAACGAGAACCAGGCGACCCAGATGTGGCCGGGGTCACGCGCACGGCGCGACCTGGGGGCGACTGCCTACCCCTTCTTCCTTCATAGCGTATATGCCGGGTTGGTGCCACCATTCTCGGACTTCTTCTACGCCATTCTCTCACACTATCAGATTCACGCCCTCCATCTTCAGCCCAACTCCATTCTCCTCCTGGCCACGTTTGCCTTTTACTGCGAGGCCTTAGTAGGCGTGATGCCTTCTGTGGCATTCTTCCACCACTTCTTTTGCCTGCGGTTAACCACGGTAGGCCAGCGCTCTGGATGCGCGTCGTTCCTGGCCATCAAGGGGATGGAGGACAACATTATCAACCTGAGGGTCGCGAAGAAGGTGGAGGGCTACCGGCAGCGCTGGGTCTATATGGACGCGCGCCAGACCAGCCGGCTCCTGATGATCCCGACGGACCCGGCCGAGAAGATCTCCGTGTGTGGGCATGAGAAAATTGCCGACCCAAGGATGGAGCCCGTCTTGGAGCGGATGGCGGCGCACCGGGCCGCGAAACTGTCGGGGGCGACGGTCGTGAGGGAATACCCGCGGCGGCGCATCGCGCCACTTCAGCAGCACTCGCGCCCCATGTGGGAGTACACTGGCGCGGGCGATGCCATGAGGCTAAAGCCGGGCAGCCTGGGGCCAGATGTGCTGGACGGGGCCCTGGCGAACCTGCTTAACACCCCTGCCGAGGGCCCGCCTGAGGATGCACTCCGTCTGTTCCGCTATGAGGAGGTGGCGGAGCTGGTCAAGGAGATGCCTCTCTTTGACCAATGGGGCCTCATGTCGAAGGGCCACGTCGGGCCCCGCGATAACCCCCTCGTGGTGGAGGTGGACTCGGGAGGCAGCAGCGGCAGCGAGGATTCGGAGGAGGCCACGAAGGACGCCAGTCGGGCGCCGCCACGCGCCCACCGTCAGCTCATCTGCGAGTTCGAGGACGATGGCTCCGAGAGCGATCCTCCCGCAGCGGACGGGGCTCTTGGCGCGGGGGCGGTCAAGTCCCCAGCACCAGAGGCCCATCATGAGGCCAAAACCCCCCAGGGCCCCGAGGCGGGCGACGACACGTCCGGGTCTACTGCGACGCATCCCGGGGGCCCGAGCGGCGGCGCCGAGTCGATGCCCGACGGGGGCAGCGACGGCCCACCCCCCGCGGGGGAGAAGAAGAGGAAGTGGTACGTCAGTGACGAGTAAGACCCCTGCCTCCTCCGGCTTTCTTAGTCTTCGCTCCTCGTCCGGGCCCGGAGCTGAGCCACCATTTGCGCAGGAGGTCTACCGCGGATCAGAGGAAGAAGAAGAAGAAGACGACGACGACGAAGGCGAAGGCGACCCCCAGCCCGCAGGGGGCGTCGGTGCCCACCACCGGTGCTGGGGGCGTGGGGACGCCTCCCGCCATCCCGACGCTGAGGCGGGGCGCATGGAAATCGAGGAGACGGTCGTCCCTCCGGAGTCGCATGCGGGCGCGCCACGTGGGGCCGAGACGGGGGAGCCTCGGGAGGCAGCCTCAGGAGGCGGGGACGCCCTCCTCCTTGACCCTGCCGCGGGTAAAGGAGTGGCGACAGGGGAGGTCGAAGCGCCTACCCCCCTCCGGGGCCTCCCTAAGAGGGGGGAGGAATTGTGGGACGCGCCGTCGCAGGCATGGAGAGCCCCCGTGGCGTGTCTCAGCAGCCGAATGCGGGGGGTGGCCTGGCGAACCCACCGCTCACGGCGGCAAGCGGCGCCAAGTCCTCCCCCTCCGCGTCGGCGGAGAGTGCCAGAGGGTCCGACCCGGACTGGCCTCTGGTCCTTGTGAGCAGCCACACCCTGCTCAGGCCTAAAGCCTTGCCCGACGCCAAGGTCGCGCTTGCTCGGCTTGGGACGGACTTCCAGGACGCAGAAACGCGCCTCGCCGCGGAACGCCTAAAGCTCGCTGACAGGTGGCGCCGGCTCAGCGTCGCCGTCGAGGCGGCCCGGCGCCAGAACGAACGCGTTCACGCACAGGGCGAGAAAGACGCCGCCAAAGCGGAGGGGGCTCGCGCGAGAGCCCTCCAGGAGGCCGAAGTGGCCGTCGCGCACCGCGAAGAGGCGGAGGCCCGCCTGAAAGAGTTCCAGGACCAACGCGCCGAGCAGGCACAGTCGCTCCTCGCACGGGAAGGCGCCCTCGGCACTCGGGAGAAGGAGGTCGCGACCCGCGAAGCAGACGTCGAGACTCGCATGGAGGGCCTCGAGAAGACGGCAAGGGCGTAGGCCACGAAGAAGGAGCGTCTGGAGACGCTGGGGCTCCAGCTGGCCGATGCCCAGGAAGCTCACACGAAGCGTGTCACTGAGGCCAATGCCCAGCTGGAGGCCAAGGAGAAGAAGGTTCAAGAGGATGCTGACACGAAGGTAGCGGAGGCGTGCCTGGCGCTTGCCGAGGAGCACGATAAGGCACTGTTACAGCAGAGGGACGCCTTCGAGACAGAACACGAGCGGTTCCGGCAGGAGGTCACTGATCTCAAGGCGGCACTCGCCGAGGGGGAGACCTGCCGGGGGGCCGCGCCGCAGCCCAGCTCTGGCGCCGCCGATCAGGAACAGGAGCAGCACGAACGCGTCAAGGCGCTTCACTCCCTCGAGGTCCGCGCCCATGGCGCCCTGAACTCCATCTGCCAGGGAAGGCTTGGAGCCCTCCGCGAGTCCCGTGACGCCGACTACGTCGACTTCTCCACCAAGCTCGTGGAACGGCTTGAGGACGGGGCCAAGGAGGTGGACGGCATCTTGGAGGAGGAGTGCCGCAGCCTCTTCTCCCTGGCGGCGACTTGCGTCTTCAGCCACCTCCTTCACAAAGATCCCAACTTCAATTTTGACAAGGTGATAGCCCCGGTCCCCGAGGAGCTTCGCGATGGGCTCGCAAAGGCAGTGGAAGGCCATGTGGGCGCGTTACTCGGGAAGTACTCCTGCGGCAGCGGCGAGAGATCCAGCGGCGATGACGGCGCCGGTGAAGACGACGACGGCGCGAGCTCCTAGGGTCCTTTTCCTTTCGTCTCCCTACGCTAGATCGATGTGGCCCGTGGGGGCGTGAAGACGATGCCTTGGTGTTTAAGTACTTTATGATTTGCTGGAACGAAAACTCATGCCCTCGCGAAGCTCTCTCTTAAGGCATGTTTTTCTCTTTTTGCTCGCCATGATGCTCTACGTTGTTAGGACCCAGCCCCCGAGCGGCCATAGCCGTCGCTGGTATGTCAGGTCACGATGCCTGGACAAGGCCAGGAGGCGAGGGGCACCGGGAGCTCATGAGGGTTCCTGAGGCGCGATGCTCAGGGAGCCCCCCTTTAACGCACGAGCGGCTTGCGCCAAGAGAAACGCTGGTGCTCGTGAGGCCGTCGGATGGGAAGGCTTGAGAGACGGCGAGGGCGGCTCGCGAGACGGGAGACTTAGCTCTGTACAGGGTAGTGCCTGGTGAGCCATCTCTTGTATGGTGTGCCTCATGAGGGTTCCGCTCGCGAGATCTCCTGCTGGGATGGCCGCCGAGGGTTAGCTCCCGAGGCGGGGCCTGCTGGCCTCCTGAGGCCGAGGTAGCCACCTCGCGAGGCGTTCTCACGAGACCTTTCAGGGAACCTGCTCCTGGGATAACTGCACGCATCGCTCATGGGTATTACGCGAGGAGACAAGACACCAAGGACCTTGGTGGGGTGGCGTGCACGGGAGCAGGCCCGCGAGCCAGAGCCCGATTGCTTGGGTTTTTCAGCGCTGCTGGGACTGACCCGAGCAAAGGCACCGTGTCGAGCCCCCACTCGCGTGAGGCTCATGAGGGACGTCGTGAGCGCGCGAGGCTCGTGAGGCAAGGGCAAAACAAACCGCCATGTAAGGAAATGGAAGCTTTACTGAAGCAAGATAGCAACCCATTACATAACCAAAACAAGATGCGGCTGCCGTGTCCGGCACGGGTCTGCTTGAGGTTGGTGCAACCCGTGGGGACCCTCAATTACACATCAAAATGAGAAAAAGAGTGCTGTCGTGTCCGGCACGGGACAGCTTGAGGTTGGTGCAGCCCGTGAGGCGCCCTCAATTGATTGTTCCGCCAGCGCGGAGCATGGGGCTTCCACAGGGGTGAGGGTATGATCGCGGGTCGATCGTTCCGCCAGCGTGGAGCATGGGGCTTCCACTTTGCCGTGGGCAGGAGCTCTCGCGGGCCCATCAGGCGAACGCAATGAGAAGCTCCGGGGTGTGTACAGCCGCATTTCGTTCGTACGCGTGAGGATCACAGGTAGAACTTGCGGAGGTGTTGGATGTTCTAGGCGTTAGGCACAGGAACTCCGTCCTCCATCTCCAGCCGGGCTGAGCCGGGCCTGGAGACATGAGTGACCCGGAAAGGGCCTTCCCACATGGGTGAGAGTTTGTGAAGTCCCTCTCTGGAGAGGATCCTGCGCAGGACGAGGTCACCGACCTCAAGATTACGAGGGCGGATGCTACGACTGTGGTAGCGACGCAAGGCCTGCTGGTACCTCGCGGCACGAAGAGCAGCCTGACGGCGGCCCTCTTTGAGGAGCAGCAGATCGGTCTCCGGCAAGCCATCCTGACGCGCCTCGTCGAAGGCAAGGACTCAAGGGGAACCGTGCTTAAGCTCCAATGGGACGACCGCTTCAGCGCCGTAGACGAGGAAGAAGGGTGTCTCACCGGTAGGCTTGCTTGTCGTCGTGCGGATGGACCACAACACGGACTGCGGCTCGTCGAGCCAGCCCTTGCCACAAGCTTGAAGTTTCTTCTTGAAGCTCCTTGTTTTGAGGCCCTTGAGGACCTCGGCGTTGGCATGCTCGGCCTGGCCATTGCTTCGCGGGTGCGCCACCGAGACGTAGCAGATCTGCATGCCGAGGCTGGCACAGTAGGACTTGAAGAGGCCGCTTGTGAACTGGGAGCCATTGTCGGTGATGATGAGGTTGGGAACTCAAAAGCGGCTCACGAGGCCCTTGATGAACTTGACGGCAGAGCCTGCCGGGATGGTGCGCACCGGCTCGACCTCTGCCCACATGGTGAACTTGTCAATGGCGACGTAGAGGTAGCGGTAACCGCCAGCCGCGCGAGGGAAGGGCCCCAGGATATCCAGCCCCCAGACCGCGAAGGGCCATGAGAGGGGAATCATCTGGAGGCCCTGCGCCGGCTAGTGGATCTGCTGGCGTGGAATTGGCAGGCCTCGCAGGCTTGGACCAGTGCGGTAGTGTCGCGCAGCGCAGTGGGCCAGTAGAAGCCGCTGCGGAACACCTTGCCGACAAGGGTGCGTGACGAGGAGTGTTTACCGCAGTCTCCTCCGTGGATATCAGCGAGCAACTCGCGCCCTTGCTCTTCATAGATGCACCATAGCGAGACGCCATTGGGGCGCCTGCGGTATAGCTCGCCATCTTGTAGGTAGTAAGCGGTGGCCTGCCGGGCCACGCGCTCTGCTTCCGAGTCTTTCTCCGGGAGGGTGCCGCGAAGCAAGTAAGCCTTGAACTCCGCGGCCCAGCTATCCGCCTGAGGCTCCAGCGCCAGCAGCAGGCGGGCTCCTGAGGCCGGGCCGCAGTCTGGCGCGCCCGTGGGTGGTGCGGGCGGGAGTTCCTCGCGAAGGAGCGCCGTGCTCGCGGCAGGAGGTGCGGTAGACGGCTTGAGGAGCCTTTACTTGAAGACGTCGGGGCTCTGAGGCTCGTGGCGAGAAGCTCGTTTGGCGATGTCGTCGGCTTCTTTGTTGCCGCTGCGGGGGACGTGCTGCAGCTCCAGGCCAAGAAAACACTTCTCAAGTTTACGTACCTCTTCCAGGTAGGCGGCCATGTGCTCATCCTTGGGCTTGTAGCTTTTGTTGGAGAAGTTGACGAGGAGTTGCGAATCGCCCTTGATAGTCAGACGCTTGATGCCCAGGGCGAACACGGCTTTGAGGCCGGCGATGAGGCCCTCATACTCTGCGATGTTGTTGGAGACCTTGTCGGTGTGCTTGAAGCAGAGTTGTACGGTGTAGAAGAGCATGTCTCCTGTTGGCGAGGTGAGCATGTCCCCAGCCCCCGCGCCCTATCGGGAGAAGGTGCCGTCGAAGTGCATGGTCCATCCGCCAGGCGCCTCATCCCCTGGCAGGAGGGACTGGGCCTCGCGAGGCTCCTCCTCATACGTGTTCGTCCATTCTGCTACGAAGTCAGCTAGAGCCGCGCCTTTGATGACTCTAGTGGTGGAGAACTCCAGCTGGAAGGCTTGCAGCTCGATGTTCCATTCGGCGACGCGGCCGGCGGCGTTGGGGCTGCGTGGAACTTGCTCCAAGGGGTAGGAGGAAATGATCTTGATGGGATGACCCTGAAAGTAGTGGCACAGCTTCCTGGAGGCGACGAGGAGCGCGAGGAGGAGCTTCTGCTGCATGGGGTAGCACTCGCGTGCGTCCCTTTGCACGGTGCTGACGAAGTACACGGGGTGCTCGACGAGGCGTGTAGTTGTGGCGGCAGCTTGCGCTCCAGGTTTGGAAAGCTCGCGAGGCTTGGAAGGCTCGGGAATCTCATGAGGCTCCGGATGCTCGCGAGGCTCGGAGGGCTCACGAGGATTGGCGGCCTCACGAGGCTCGGAAAGCTCACGAGGCTCGGCGGGCTTTTCCTTAGCACAGGCGCGCTCCTCCCGCACCGCCACCATCGCCGCGCTGGCCGTCTGGGGGGTGCCCGCCAAGTACAGGAGCAAGGGCTCGCGAGAGCGCGACGCGACCATGATGGGCGGGCTCATGAGGTACCTCTTGAGGGCTTCAAAGGCGGCGTCTGCCTCAGGAGTCCATTTGAACGAGCCGGACCTCTTTAGGACCTTGACGAAGGGCAGGGCTCGCTCGCCAAACTTGGAGATGAAACATCCTAGAGAGGCCATACATCTTGCCAAACGTTGCATTTCCTTGAGGGTCCGGGGAGGATGCATTTTCTCGATGGCCTTGATCTTTTCTGGGTTGGCCTCAATGCCACGGTGTGAGACTAGGAAGCCGAGGAGCTTGCCGGAGGGGACTCCAAAAACGCACTTCTCAGGGGTTGAGCCTGAGGTTGACCTTGCGTAGGTTGGCAAATGTTTCCTGGAGGTCAGTGATGAGGGATCCAGCCTCGCGAGACTTGACCACGATGTCGTCGACGTAGGCCTCCGCGTTCCTCCCCATCTAAGGCCCCAGCGTGATGCGCATCAGCCGCTGGAAGGTGGCGCCCGTGCTCCTTAAACCGAAGGGCATGCAGACGTAGCAATATATGCCGCAGGGGGTGATGAAGGCCGTCCTTTCCACGTCTCCGGCCGCCATCTTGATCTGATGATAGCCTGAGAAGGCGTCCAGGAAGCATAGCAAATCGCACCCGGCGGTGGAATTCCACGATCTGATCGATGCGGGGTAGTGGAAATGGATCCTGAGGGCAGAACTTGTTGAGGCTGGTGAAGTCGACGCACATGCGCTCCTTGCCGCCCATCTTGGGGACGACAACCGGGTTGGTGAGCCATTCGGGATGGCGCACCTCACGAACGACCCCAGCTTCCTGGAGCTTCTGAACTTCCTTGACGATGAAATCTTGCTTCTCTGGTTCCTGGCGCCGTGCTTTCTGCTTGACGGGGCATGCGTTGGGGCACACCGCTAAGTGGTGCTCGATCACCTTCCTCGGCACACCGGACAAGTCAGATGCTTTCCAGGCGAAAACATCCGAGTTTGCCCGAAGGAAGGTGACGAGCGTGCTTTCCTATGCCGGAGGGAGACCTGTGCCGATGGTGAAGGCAGGGCCGGAGCCGCTAGCATCCACTGACACCTTCTTTGTCTCGGCGCGGTCCTGAGAGAACAGCTGCTTCTTCTTCGCGGGCGCGGCCTCAGGAGGCTCGGCCGCGTCCTCATCGGTCGGGTGCGCGACAGCGGCGGCCTTGTAGGCACGCTTGAGGGTGCTGGCCGCGTCCTTCTCGTCGCAGGCGACGGTGATGATGCCACTGCAGTCGGGCATCTTGAGGACGTTGTAGGCATGATGGGTGGCCTCCATGAACTTGGTGAGAGCTGGGTAGCCCAAGATGGCATTGTAAGGCTGGTCAATATGCGCCACGTCGAAGTCGATGAGCTCGGTGTGGTAGTTCTTGCGGGTGCCGAAGGTGACGGGGAGGCGCACTTGCCCCAGTGGGATGGTGGAGCCATCGGTCACTCCGGAGAAGGACCTGGTCAGATCAGCTGGTCGTAGGGCACCTGGAGCGTCTCGAAGGTCTGGATGGAGATCATGTTGAGGTCGGCACCCCCGTCGATGAGGGTTTTGGTGACCGCGACGTTGCTGATGGTGGGAGTGCACAGCATGGGGAGCGCGCCTGCGGAGGCCATGGACTTGGGTGGTCCTTGGAGTCGAAGGTGATGGCGTACTGCGACCACTTGAGGGGCCGCGTGGCCTCGGGCCTCGAGAGGGCGGCATACACCTCGCGAGAGAGTTGCTTGAAGTGGCGGATGGACGCGGGGGCTTGGGACCCACCAAAGATGCAGGCGACCGTGCGAGGCTCCTGGTAGCCCCCAGCGCCCTCATTAGGCTGGTTGACGTTGTTCCTCCGGGGTGGCGGCGGCAGCGGCGGAAGAGCGGCATCGGCCTGAGGATTCACCTCACGAGGCCGGTCGCGCCAGTCGGCCTCACGAGGCTGGTCGCGCCAACCCTGGCGGAAGTTGCCGTTGCCGTTGCGGCCGTCCCAACGGTTGCCGCCGCGGCCACCTCCACGGCCGGTGCCACGGCCATTGCGGTCGTCTCGGCGGCTTTCGCGCTCGTCGTGGAGCAGCTTGAGCTCCTGACAGTCTTCAGTGTTTTGGGAGTGCACGTTGTGGAAGGCACAGAGCAGCCGGCTATCTTTCCTGGGCTCGTCGTGGTCACGGCAGCGCTTCTGCTCGGGCTCCGCCGCGAGCACGGCAGGGCCCTTACGCTTGACGTCCTTGCTCTTGGCCTTGGCGGCGTCGAGCACCGCGTCGGGGTCGTTGTGGAAGAAGAGACGGCCTTCCTCAGCCTTGGCGCACTTGTCGGCGAGGTCGAGCAGCTCATCCACGGAGTCAAGCTCGCCGTTGATGGCGAGCTTCTCGCGCATCTTGACGTCCATGACGGCGGCGTCGGAGGCGCGCGGGATCTTGTTGCGCACCTGGCTGACGCGCTGGATGTACTTGCGGAGGGTCTCGTCTGGGCACTGCCGCATGCGCTGCAGGACATTGATGGTGAGGGAGTGGTCCTGAGTGCCCTTGAAGTTGGCAACGAACAGGTTGCAGAGCTCGGCCCATGATGACATGGACGCTTCGGGGAGGTTCATGAGCCAGGAGCGCGGGCCGTCCTTGAGGGCCATAGGGAACCAGTTTGCCATGACCTTGTCATCGCCGTTCGTCTCCTCGATGCTCAGGGCGTAGAGCTGAAGGAACTCCGCGGGGTTGGGGGTGCCGTCGTAGCATGGAGGCAACTCAGGCTTGAACTTCGCGGGCCAGACCACACGACGCAGCTCGCGGGTGAAGGCACGGCAGCCCACACCGCTTGAGGGGACGCCGCCAGCGAGGGAGGCGCGGTTTTGACGCCCAGCCGCCGCAACGTCTTTAATGTCCTGGTCCTGGCGCTGGCGCTGCCGCTCGAGGAGCACTCGCGCATCAGGGGGCGCGCGGCGGATGATCTAGCAGCTGGCCTCGTCTCGGATCGGCGAGGAGGCACCGCGGGGCGGCTCATGAGCCCGCGCATTGCGCTAGAGCCCGCCTTGCTCGTCGTGTAGAGGGGGCGGCAGAGGAGCGCCATGCGCCAAGTCCCTAGCGCGGGACGGCGGAGGGTGGAGCGAGTGGGAAGGCGCCGGAGCGTCCCCGGCGGCGTTAACGAGCTCGGTGATGCGACCAAGCCAGGCGTTGTAGCCGGCGTCCGCCGGACGGTAGCGGAGCAGCTCACGTGCCATGAGCAGCACGGCCTGCGGGTTCGGCAGCCCATGGTGGGCGAGGGAGGAGGCTATGGTGGTGTGGCCGTTCGCCTGCACGGAGGGGTCCAGAGAGGTGTCCTGCCGCTCGCGGGCAGCGGGGTCTGTGGCGGCGGCAGCCTCGGCGTGAGGCCGGTGGCGGTTGCCGCGGGCCACCGCCTCCGTCTGAGCCACACGGCCAGCCCTGCGCTCGGCGCGCTCGCGACGTGCGTCGGCCATGGGGTTGGTGGAGCAGAGGGCGGAGCAGAAGAACAGTAGCGCACCCCTACCTGGCGCGCCAAATGTTAGAAGTCGGGCACCAGGGACCCAAAGGTTCGAACACTAGGGTGAGCTCGTTCTACCACTTCGTCACCTACCACGGCTAAGCGACGGCGAGGCTACGGCGAGAGACCGCTAGCGAGGAACGTACCGTGGACTCAGCGGTTTACCCAGGTTCGGGCCACCTTGCGGTGTAAGACCCTACTCCTGCTTGGTTGGGATTACTTTGGTGAGAGAGAGTACAAGGTTGGGAATGACCAGAACCAGAACCGGTCCCCTCTACAATGGCAGCTCGGCCCCCTTATACCCGCCTTGGTCCTCTTCCCCCTCGAAACTTAGGCAGGAAGGGTTGCCACACTTGGCGGGTTTTGAAAGGGGACAGGCGCTCAGGCTATCCTGACTAAAAGCGGTCTTCGCCTGCTAAAGCATGATCCATGACACGCCGGTGGGCTCGGTGATGACCTCCGCCCTGCGTGCCCGCCGTCTTGGTCTCCTTTCGCCGATCGGGCAACCCTTAGGGTTGCTTTGGGAAGTGGACTGCTGGCCTTGCTTCTTTAGCACGAAAGCGGAAACCCTCTTCATCCGCGCCTGCTGGCGCGGCCACTGTCGCCACTCGTCGCCGCGCGCGTCACCCACGTGATGGGCCGCAGACTGCGCGGCAACGCCGAATGGCCTTCGTCTTGAGCACCTGCGGGACGGGGCCTCGGGAGGCCGCCTCGCGAGGCCGTTGGGGTGATGATGAGCCCGGCTCGCCACTCCCTGAGGAGGGGTCCTCAGGAGGACAGGGCCTCATGAGGGGTCTTGGTGAGGTACTTGGTGATGATGGCCTGCTAGGCCCATGCCAGGCGTTGTGCCCTGGGCCAAAGGTAGACGGGCCTGGATACCCTGGGTTCCATGAGCCCGACAAAGTCCGACAAGGCCAACGGGCCATACTGCAAGATTCACCACACCAAGGGCCACGACCTCCAAGAGTTCCGACATGTGGAACAACTTGCCGAAAAACAAAAGCAAGAATATGAAAAGCGCGACCAGGAGAAGGGCCAGGATGGTGCCGGTGGGTCTGAAAGAAGAACTGTGGTGGCCGCGGAGGCCGCCGTGGCAAAGAAAAGCAACAAAAAGAGAAACTGGCAAGAGGCCATGACAAGAAAGAAGGAGAAGAGGATGACGATGAGGACGAGGAAGATGAGTCCGATGGAAAGGAATTTCAACAAGCTGTTGATGCCATGTGCATTGGCGGAGGCGCGTCTTTGCACTCCTCTCACCGGCAGCTCAAGCAATGGGCCCGGGAGGTTAATGCGGTGGAACCGGCGGTGGGAGCCCAAAAACCACTCAAGTGGTCTCACACGCCTATCCTCTTTGACGCTGAGGACCACCATGATTGCACAACTGTGGTCGGGTGCTTGCCGTTGTTGGTCTCGCCAACAATTTGCAACCTCAAGGTGACGAAGATGATAGTTGACGGTGGGGCTGGTTTGAATCTCATCTCACTAGACGTGATCAAAAGGCTGCAAATCACCGATGAGGATCTCAAGAAGATAGGCACTTTTCAAGGTGTCAATCCAGGGAGGACCAAGCCGAAGGGCCAAATCACGCTGCCGGTAACATTTGGCAGTGAGCTTAACTATCGGATAGAGAAAATCATCTTTGACGTCATCTAGATTCCATTGCCCTATAATGGAATTCTTGGTCGCCCAGCCCTGGCAAATTTATGGCGGCGTCTCACTACGCCTACAACACATTAAAGATGCCAGGGCCGATGAGCGTCATCGCCATCCAATCTGACAAGAAGGATGCAGTCATCTGCATGGACCAACTCTACCGTGAGGCAGCGGCAGTGTCTGCCGGCAAGGCCCCTGTTCCTGCCGACAAAGTTCCCGGGGGAGGGAAGAAGAAGAAGAACGGCAAGACCTCTGACAAGTTTTACGGGAAGCGCACCGCAGAGTGCATCACGCTTGTTGAGGATGAGCCGGAGAACTCTGCCAGCAAGAACAAGAAGGTCAAACCTGCTGCGCCTGCAATGGAACAGATCTCTACAAAGGAGGACGGCACGGGAGGCACCTTCACCATAAGTGCCACCCTTAATGATAAATAGGAAAGCGCGCTCGTCACTTTCTTGTGGTCGATTGTGGATGTGTTCGCATGGCAACCATCTGACATTCCCGGTGTTCCCAGGGAAGTGATTGAGCACCACCTTGCGTCTGTCATAATGCAAGACCCATCAAGCAGAAGGTCAGGAAGCAAGCTTTGGAATGCCAAGATTTCATAGCCCAAGAAATCCAAAAACTTGAAGCTGCCGGTCTAGTTAGAGGAGTTCTACATCCAACTTGGTTGGCAAATCCTGTTGTAGTTCGCAAGTCAAATGGAAAATGGAGACTTTGTATTGATTTCACTGATATCAACAAAGCTTGTCCAAAGGATCCTTTTCCTTTGCCGCGGATTGATCAGATTGTGGACTCAACTACCGGCTGCAATTTCCTCTCTTTCCTTGATGCCTATTTTGGTTATCATCAGATCTTTATGGCCAACGAGGATGAGGAAAAAACGGCATTCATAACACCATGTGGCACCTACTGCTTTGTGCATATGTCCTTCGGGTTAAAGAGTGCCGGATCAACATTTGCAAGAGCTGTGCAGATTGGATTTGTCCCGTAGCTGCACAGAATTGTGGAAGCTTATATGGATGGCATAGTGGTCAAACCCAAGCATGCAGAGACTCTGATTCAAGACTTAGAAGAGACATTTGCAAATCTGCGCAAGATCAATTTGAAGCTCAATCCCGAGAAGTGTGTGTTTGGTGTCCCATTCGGCAAACTTCTCGGGTTCTTTGTATCGCATTGTGGAATCAAAGCCAATCCCAACAAGATCAAAGCTACTAAGCAGATAGAAGCACCAAGAACCGTCAAGGACATGAGACGTCTTGCTGGTTGTGTTGCCGCTCTGAGCAGATTCATTTCCATTTTCCAAAATTTTGAAAAAGTCAGGTCCTATGAATTGGACCCCGGAAGCGGAGGCCACACTCCAAGACTTGAAGAAATACTTGTCCTCTCCGCCAGTTCTAGTCGCGCCTAAGCCACAAGAGCCATTGCTGCTTTATTTAGCGGCAACCAATCAAGTGGTCACTGCCACACTAGTGGTGCAGACGGAAGTTGATGACGAGGAGGCAGCAACCATAGAGCCTGGACCCAACAAGCCAGAATCTTCTCTGGCAAGGTCAGGTGCTGACAAGGCAGATCAAGCATGGGCAAATGCAGTAGAACAGCAAATTGTGCCAAAGAAGAAAGTGGTGAAGCGACCAGTTTATTTTGTCAGCTCTCTCCTGCAAGATATTCTGGTGTGCAGAAATTGCTTTTTGGCCTTCTCATGGCCTCAAGGAAGCTGCGTCACTACTTCCAAGCACATGAGATTACCGTCGTCACTCGTTTTCCACTACAGTCCATCTTCAGAAATCCATAAGCCACCGGCAAGATAGTGGAGTGGGCGTTCGAACTGTCAAGCTTTGATTTGAAGTTTGAAAGTACTTCAACAATTCAGAGTAGAGCCTTGGCAGAATTCATTGTTGAATGGACACCAATGAAAGACGAAGAAAAACAAGAAACAAGCCTCCCCGGCAAGGAAACCACTGAGGAATGGGTCATGTACTTTGACGGTGCTTTTTCGCTACAAGGCGCCGGTGCCAGAGTGCTGCTTGTCGCACCCACCAGAGAGCACCTGAAGTATGTGATTCAAATGCATTTCCCTAGGGAGAAGGCCATAAACAACACTGCTGAGTATGAAGGATTGCTTGCCGGACTCCGCATTGAAATCGACCTAGGTATTAGGAAGTTGATTATCAGAGGTGACTCGCAGCTTGTTGTGAGGAAAGTGAACGAAGATTACCAGAGCCCTTTGATGGAAGCATATGTTGATGAAGTGAGGAAGTTGGAGGAACACTTTGATGGTTTGCAACTTGAGCATGTTCCTCGTGCTCAAAATAAAGTTGCAGATGACTTGTCGAAGCTTGCCGCTGAAAGGATCCCTATGGAACCAGGAACTTTCATGCTACAACTCAACGAGGCCGGCAAAGAGGAGAAAACCAAATTCTGGTGGTTACTTCCCGACAGAGCTACCAATAGCCACTGAAAAGGTTGATGCCGCCAACAAGACCTCTCTCGAAGGTGAGCAGCAGCTTCTGGAGAGCCAAGCTCTTGCCGTCGAGGCATGCACTCCCGGGGAGGGAGAAGAGCCATTGCTCCTTGTTGTCGAGCCACAGGCTCCGGCATGGGTGTAGCTGATTGTCGATTACCTTCAAACACGTGATCTTCCCGATGAGCCAGAAGAAGCTGAAAGAGTAGCATGGCAGTCAAGTATGTACCAGTTTGTTGATAGCATTTTGCACAGAAAGAGGCCAAATGGTGTGAAATTGAAGTTTATATCCCGGAAGGTGGACAAGCGCTGGTGGCAGAGATACATGGAGGCATGTGTGGTTCCCACATTGGGTCATGTGCCCTTGTCGAAAAAGCTTTCCGGCAAGGCTTCTATTGGCCCACTGCCTTCCAGGATGCAACTGCACTAGTAACCAAGTGTGAAGCGTGCCAGTTTCATTCCAAAAACATACATCAACTAGCTCAAGCTCTTCAGACGATTCCTCTCTCGTGGCCCTTTGCGGTCTGGGGACTGGACATTCTCAGCCCATTCCCCCATGCGACGGGGGGTTTTGAGTTCTTGTACGTAACAATCGACAAGTTCACAAAGTGGCCTGAGGTGCAGCCAGTAAGGAAAGTTATAGCACAGTCAGCTGTTCAAGTTTTTCAAGGGTCTGGTTTGCCGTTTTGGTGTGCCCAACAGGATCATTACCGACAACTGCACCTAGTTTACCAGTCGCAGCTTCATAGCATACTGCCAAGAACTTGGAAGCAAGATCTACTGCGCCTCCGTCGCTCACCCAATAAGCAATGGACAGGCGGAGAGAGCAAATGCAGAAGTGTTGCACGGGCTCAAAACGAGAACTTTTGATAGGCTGCACAAATGCGGAAGACGCTGGGTTGATGAGTTGCCGGCAGTTCTTTGGTCACTCGGAATGATAGCAAATTGAGCTACCGGCGAGACGCCCTTCTCCCTTGTATAAGGTGCAGAAGTGGTGCTCCCCACAGAACTCAAGTACGAATCTCCAGGAAGAGATCAAGAAGAAGCGAGGGATGACGATGCTACACTCCTTGAGGAGGACCGTTTTCGGGATGCCATGCATGCTGGTCGATACCAGCAAGCTTTGCGCCGCTACCATACCCGCAAAGTGCACCCCCGACAACTTGAGAAAGGTGACCGTGTCCTTCGACGGATCCAGTCCGGCAAGGGTTCAAACAAGTTGACACCGAAGTGGGAAGGCCCTTATCGGGTAGTTCAAGTTACCAGACCCGACTTAGTCCATCTAGCGATCGAAGATGGCACTTGCTTGCAAAACTCATGGAATATTAAGCATCTTCGCAAGTTCTACCCATAAGGCGCAGTTGCCAGACCTCCCGGCAACACCTTTTGTACAAGTTGGCCGGTAAGGCATTTAATCCTTTGTACAGAGCCGGGCGCAGACCCCGTGCATAGTTAATAAAAGCTAAGTGTTTCGCAACCTTTTGTCAAAGTACATATTTGTTTATGTATGTTACATGTAGTGTTGTGTTACAATTTTGCCTTGTATGAAATGATTGACGAACCATCAAGGTTCCAGCCTCCTCTTTTCTCTTCTTTCTTGTGCTCAAAGGAATGAAGTGTTCCTCGCATGCAAGTTTCCCGGGGGGAGTGATGGTATGGATACCAAAAATGACGTTCAAGATATCATTTACGACAAGAAGTACAACAAAGAAAGAAAGTTAAGTTACAAAGCTTTGAAACAAATTTCTTTGTTGTAGTTGCTAATTTCCCTTGAACGATTTACGTCTTTTGTATAAAAAAACCTGCACGCAAAGGAACCTTATCGGTATTGTTCGCGCTCTTATTTCTGTTTCGAGTCCGCTCAACAGTATAAGTAACACTGGTACATTGAGCTGCTATACAAATGGTTTTTACCCCCTTTCCACGACGGAGTTTTAAAACCGTCGCCTTGTCTGTGTGTGCGATAGGGGGGTCCTTCCCACACGACCTAGAAACCGCCGGCGATAGGGAGGACACAAGCATACGTTTCGCAGAACTAAGCGTATGCGATGCCCGATCTATCCCAGATGCGACTCGTCACACAACTATTTGTGATCTATCAGATATCCAAAACGCTCCATCCTTGCTACTCGTGTGTGCTCGCATTACCACCGCACTCGGTATTTTGTGGTGAAACATTTACGATGCGCGCCCCATCACAAATAGTTCACGATTGTAAAATGTGTAAGATAAGGAGACTATCATAAACATTCACTTCTCCCGAACCGTATGCGATATATAATTAAGAAGGTTAGTTAATCATCGTACGAGTGTCGGATGAGATTACGAAATGTTCGACTATTGTACATGTGTCAGACGGGATAACTATCGCACACGCTATTCTGTAGTGCAACGTTTATGATGCGTACGACATCAGAAACAGTTCATGGTTGTAAAGCCTGTACGATAAGGTGACTATCACAAACATTTAGTTCACTTGCACCATTTGTGATATTGTCTGACATCACACACGCTTTGCAAACGGTAACTGTGTGCATGGTCGCACACGTTTCCTCTCTGTGAACCTTGTCGGATTATGATGTATATCACACACGTTGTGCTATGCAGACCGTGTGCGCCGTAATGACCCGTAGAGCGTATTTTCACCCTAATTTAATCGCTGCTATTTAAAATTGTACCAAATTTGAATTTTAAAGTAGGCTATAACTTTATTCATATGCATCAGGTTCAACAACCAATGCATTATTCGATTCACAGGTACATATGTTCAAGAGTTACATCCAAAAAAAAGAATTACATATGCACCAAATAAAGAATGATGAACCAGGGTTGTATACTTGTACTATTAAAGACGGTAAAGAAAGAGGCGAAAGACATTCTGGTTGCTGAACAAGGTGGAGCGGAATGCCCATATTGTGCCCCCTTCTATGCAGAAGGCACGTACGACTCTAGTCCAACCCCTTGTGATGGCCGACCGCCCACCCTTCACTGTCTTCATGAGGACATCTCGATAGTCATTGTGTTCTGGTAGAAATACTTTAACCTTTGCATGCCCACCAATCATGTAGTTTGAGAGGTAATCTTGAGTAAACAGCTTTGGGAACCACTGCAAAGGAAAAGGATTCAGACATTGTCATCTAACACAACTCATTATGGGCAGTAAAAGAAGGTTGCAGAGTTCTTACTTACCATTCTGCAGTTCACTGTTGTCTTGGATAAAGTGTAAACAAATAGTTTAATTGCCATCTTTTGACCCATTTTACTAACAATCTTTATCAGTTTCCTCACTTGATGCGGGTTCTTGAATATCTCACTTCCCCATACGCAAAAAGGGTCAAAGCATGGATCTTTACCAATGACATATGTACCTAAAAGCACCAAGTTAATATTAGAAGCTAAACAGCAATTGCACAATGATGTAGTACAACACTCCCTCCGTCCCATTATATAAGGTCTTATTACATACAATATACTCGCATATTGGATGAATTAACATCTTATATTATGGGGTGGAGGGAGTTTATTACATTGTTACAAATATCAGCCGATTAACTGCAGTTAACTGCTGCTGTGTTGTTGTTGCTGTTGCTGCTGCTCTTCTATGTATATCTAGACATCATCATAACATTAAGGTAACACTCTTCCTTGTTGCTATGTAGCCTAGGATTGCATATTTAGACATTCAGTACAATGCATGTTGCTATGTAGCCTCAGATATCTCTACTCCTAATGTCTCACTTGGTAGTCCCGCCTCACATCCCACCACATCCCACCACTCTTATGTATCGCCCATTGCCCACAAATCGCCCACCTTTCACAACGGTGTACTTGGGCCGGCCCATTAATGCGTTCGTTCACGCAAGCCCTCGACGCGATCCTCTTGACGCCTGCACTCCTCGCGTCCTCGCGCCACCGCCGTCCCTCCGCATCGTCTTCCTCTCTGCAAACCCTGCGCGTCGTCTTTCTCCTTCGATGCCGCCCGTCCGCACGTCTACTGCCTCCGTCGAACTCATCGAGCGTGCCCTGGTTGAGGGCCTCGAATCGTGGGACCACGACGCGGACCACCGCAATGGCGTGGCGGCGTAACCCCAGGGCAGGGCAGGGCACGGCGGCATTGCGGCCAGCGAGCAGCGCCGCAAGGGCATGCCCCCCGACTCGTGGGACAACGGCGCGGAGGCAATCACGTAACAATCACGGCAGGGCGTGGCGGCGTTGTGGCCAGTGAGGAGGGCGTGCTCTGAATCGAGTAGCACAGGTATGTTGACATTCTGTTTGTTTTGTGTTTGCTTTCGGTCGTCTCAAATCAGAACGATAATCACTGCAAATTTTATCCAAGAATGTGCAACAAAAGCACATTGAGAAGTACTGTCCTATGAACCCTAAATTATTTCTTGAGAAAGCAAAGTTATTTATCCTTGATCTATTTTTAGTGTACTAACATTGTTCGTTTGTACCTAGCATGTGTGCATGATGTGCCCAGCCACTGTGTGTGCTTCCTGCTGATGTGTGTGCTTCCTGATGCTGCTGAGCATGAGAGAGAGTGTGTGTGTGTGTTTGATGTCAGATGTTTATTAACATTGTCATGCACTTGTTATTTTTTGCTGAACAATTCATGATCAATATTGAACATTTTTTTTGAATAGATGCCACTTAAACTTAGTTTTAGCTCTCATGTTGTTGAATGAATCAGCAAGTAATGTTTTGCGTGGCTTTTATAGATTGACACAATGTTTCTGATTTAATGAGAGCCAACCATGCGTTCCTGGCTTCCCCAGCGGTGAGGACATGGTAGGGCAGGACCTGGTGGCCATCTTCGGCAACTTCATGGGCTTCGTCAGCCCTGACCTCCGCTTCATCATCTATGGCATCTACAGCCACGAGCCATGTGCCGTCAGCGTCACCTGGTACCTCGGAATGCAAATTAAATGGGTTCGTGCAGTGGGGTTTGATTGTGATTTGTGCAATGGGTTAAGAGTGGAAGGGGCTGTCATTCGTGTTCAGCAGGGGCTGCAAGTTTTACCGCTATAAGCCCGACTTGTAGCGGCAACAACAGATTCGGATGGGGTAAGCACATCCATTCATTCTCTCAGGAGAAGAGGACCAAATTGATTCGAATTTTGTGTTCTGATTTTCCATGTTGTGAGGTTTGCGATTGCAGGTATGGTCGGCACTGCGTGGGGCCGGCGACCAATTGCTTGCATCTCTTGCTGTAGTCTGATGATGACCGACTCCTGTTAAATCCAAGACGGATGCACTTCTTCACTTCAGGTGGCCATCAAACTCTGACTCCATCCTCATGAGACTCAAACCTGTCTTGATGATTGCATTAGATGGCAAGTTTATTATCTTTCCATACCATGATATGCGTGCATGTCTCTTCGGTTCTGAAAAAATAACTACATGTCATTCAGTTTGCTTTGTTGATTACGTGTAGTGTATAGTTGGTAACAGATTATGATGCAAGTTTGTTTTGTTTTTACTCCAAGTATGATTTTTATGATACATGTCACTACTCCGAGGCTGCTCCTTACTACCGGTCACAGCGAGATGAGGCCCCTGGTGGTCCTCTGAAATTTGATTCCCTCGATGGTCCAAGCTCGTTTTGCTTTGAAGTCTGATGCACATTTTTTTTATCTCATGTAGGAAGAAATTGTTCCCTCTGTACGAAGAGGGCTAGCTTGCCTATGCGTTGTAAAGGTAATAAGTGCATTCGGCCAAACAATTTGTGCACCAAATGAATTTTTTGTGGATACGGAAGAACAAGGCGGCACACAAAGAGTTGCCTGAATTGCGGTGGCAGCGGTGTTGTAATATGTAAGAGTTTTGCATCAACTTGGTATCTTTTCTATGCATAAGTCTGATGCATTGGCCCTTGATTATCAGGAATGTGTTATCAGGGATCGAGCTTGTGAAGAACAATTTAGTAAGTCATTCAGAGATATATTCAGTAAATGCAAGGTTGCCGAGCTCAGAGCCACCTGTTATCTCCAAAAATTCGCTCAAAGCAAAAAATCATTTGCCCATAGTCATGTGAAACCTTAATCTAGAATTCTTTTTAGTATTTTGCATTGTTTGTGCATTCCATTTTTTATCACTTCTAATAACCTCATCGACTCATTTTCCTATCGTCTTGTTAGTCCTTGCTCTACAAATTTTTGTTAATATGTTGCACTGCTTGTGCATTTCCATTTCTATCACTTCTAATAACCTCATTGACTATTTACATCTCATCGTGTATACCAAGAATCCAAGAGTGATAATTTTATTTTTTAAGAATAAAAGAGTGATGATTTTATTTTATTTTATTTCTGACATAGTTCTCAATTAGGCTTACAATATTTTGCATTGGCAGTAGTTATGTCATCAAGCTTATGTACAATGTATTCCCTAGAATGGTATTTCAGCCATTTGGATTTAGGTGGCATGTGTTGGCACGTATTTCAGCCATTCGGATTTAGGTGGCATGTGTGCTGGCACAAGAAAAAGGAAGGCCCTGAACTGAAAGAGAGAAAAATATATTAATGAACAGAATGCCCAAATTGCAATGATATGAATCAAGGCTTATTTCTCAAACTTGGACAGGATGATATGAAGCATTTGACACCGGCCCTCACCTCTTTGACAAGCCATGCTTTCTGGGTTTGCTTGTAGTTCAGTTCTGGTCACTTGATTTCCTACCCCAACTCCTCTAATAATCGAGTATCATCAACTAATGCGTGTTTGTTCGCTCTAATCCACTGAATGAAATCATCTTTCTGGTTTACGCATAATATTATCTCCATGTTACATCATAGATTACTATATTAAATATTTATGAGCATGTGTTCAATTTAATTTGTTTGCGTGCCTATATACCGATTGTAATCTAAACTATGGTAAACTATGCCACTACAACAAGTGTGCATTGTAATATGTACAATTTAGTAAACTCACAACTGTACAATGCCCACCCACTTGAAAAATGAACTTTGCCTGCTTTCCAGAATACATTCTTATTCATGGAGTTTCCTGGGAGTGACTACTTTACGGTGCTTCTTTCTTAGGCTTACATTATTTCAGGCCTCTATTCCAACACACACATTCCAGTTGCCATTGGTGAGCAAATGAGATATGAAGTTACCGGTGATGTTCATTATACGTGGTAAAAGTAATGCAAATCATGCTTTCTAGAGAGTTGAACTACTGACTATTTTGATCGGAGAAAATGTATTAGTGACCAGTACCCAGGGTGCGTGTAAGCACTAAAGTTACAGTTTAGATTATCATATTGGCTACTCTTTCAAAGGTAAAAACAATAGCATTATTTCACTTCTACTGTAGATTTTTGGGCGTCCTTGTACTTTTATCATCTAGGATTTGCATAATTATTTTGAGAATGGGGAGAGCTGCGACTATGGTAGCCCACTGCTGGAGCCTGTCAATATGCCTCTGAAATTGCAGGAATAATAAAAATGACCACAATCAGACATGTCTGGTTTAGTTTCTCTACTCTCCAGCAAATCTTAAGACCATAAATGGGAGGCAAATTCACCTTCATATGAACAAGCACATGCCCACATTCACCTCTATATGAACAATCATCTTCTAAAAAAGGCCCCCCATGTGGGGCATCATCAATACATGCCTCCATGAACCGGTGCATATACTAAATATATTTCACTTTAGTATTTTGGTACATCTGAAAGTAGTACCTCTTCTACCATATGTGAGTTTATAGGACATGTTTTAATAATCCATGTACAAAAAAGCAACGATTTTAACAAAAAGAGAGATTATGCTTATACTTCATTTTGCATCATATACATATATAATACTACAGATAATTCCATTGCGTGTGAATGGACAGAACATTGAGAATGGCGCCAGAACAAAACCATGGAAACAAACTCCTTTTGCTGATATCAGATTTTTTAGTCCATTTGCTAACTTGCTAATTGCCTTCTTACAGCTCATGGTGGATCCGTGTATGAAAGTGTGATCGTGCATAAATATGAAAGAACTAGGAATCAAATAGTGCACTATACTTCATGTATGCATTGAGATGAACTGATTTTTACACACAAGAAGTTGTAAAACCGAGGTTAGCATTTTAGTGTTATATCCAATTGCCCAGTAAGGACTACGATACATGATACATCAGCAGTATGTTACTTGAAGTGTCCAGCAGGAGTATTTTGTTTCGGTACATCAGTTTTAGCTCATTGACTTCAGCTCATTAACATGAGATTATGTGGATGTTCACCTGTCCCATCAAAAATTATGTGGACACATGTGGGCCTCCCACTTATATTATGCGGCTGATGTGGATGTGGATGGGCAATGGGGTTGGTCTGTTTAGTTATGGCTGTCTGAGTGGAAAAAAATTTATACTTTAGAAAATGTGGCAAATTGCATTTTATTAGAGATGGCTTTGCGGCAAATTGCATGAGCGAGCGGTTTATTTTTTTTGTCAAGTCATATAACTTTTTGGTTAAGATAGAAGGGTAAATGCATTGGTTGGTTACTTAAAGAGTTAATAATAGATACAGTGGCGTATTAGTTCCATGTCCAACAATGAACATCATTTTTTTCATGGTAATGCATGACATGAAACTATATGTTACAATGTGGCAGTAGCTTAGGAGACATCAAATCTATCTTCTTGGCTTGAGGGGCGTCACGGGCGGCACACGACTCCTCTCCCTTGATGGCGGCGGCGGATCGGCACGAATACGAGGAAGGAGATCAAAGTGGGGCGGTTGGCGAGGGACTCATCCTTGGTGGTCTGTGGGGAAGTATGGTGTGAAGGAGAAAGGACGCCATGGCAAAGGTGAGGTGGGCATCATCAGGTTTTATAGAAGAGGACTCTAGCGGGAAATGTCCCGCTACGGCGGGAAACCGAGCGGAAGGGGAGGCCGGCATTAAAAGGGAAGGGTGCGTCGTGGGACGGAATTTTTGTGTTGAGCCCTTGTGTTGAGGATAACACGGCGGATACTCTGGGCAACCATATTTTTGTCCCACATGGCATCCTAGACTGTTGAGATGGTTGAATTTTGGGAAGCGGGCGCCTGTTTGATGTCTGAACATGCCTAGACGTATGAGGAAGAAATAAATTTCGACCTTGAAGACAACTTAAATCATTTGTTCGATTCATTTATATGCATTGGAGCCCATAGCAACGCACGGGCGTTCTACTAGTATTAGATATGGCCCTAGTTAACCTACCGATAAATGGGTTACAGATATATTCAGTTAAATGTACGATTCACCGATTAATCTCTTATCAGCCCCCGGCCTATATGGTACCAGCTACCGATATCCAGAACAGTGAGTATATATAAGCCATGGGATGAAACTAACCTCGATGGAAAACAGCAGTCCTTCCCAATATTGTCCTGTGTAAGTACATCGAAAGGCATGTTAAGCACAACAGGCTAAACATCAACCAAATATATCCATGGTAGACAACATAATCTCCAAATGATAGCTTCAGTGTGCAGGTTTAAGCATGCTAGTTAAGCAAAACAAGATGTGGAAAGGTGTGTTAACGGCACAGTTCATACTTGCACATATAGAACATCACATTGTGAATAACTGAAATAAACAAGGCATACTACATACAAAAAAAGATAGCAATTGAAACTGGAGATATGCTAACTACAAACAACCGAACAACCAAAAACCGTTAAAAGAGGCATATGGTCGCTACAACAGGCTTAACAGCAAGCAAATATAGTCATTCATATTGGTATTGTTGAAACTGGTATTGATGAAATTGAACTGCAAAGTTCATACTTGCACATATAGAACATCACATTGTGAATAACTGAAATAAACAAGGCATACTACATACAACCAATGATAGCAATTGAAACTGGACATATGCTAACTACAAACAACCGAACAACCAAAAAACGTTAAAATAGGCATATGGTCGCTACAACAGACTTAACAGCAAGCAAATATAGTCATTCATATTGGTATTGTTAAAACTGGTATTGATGAAATTGAACTGCAAAGTTCATACTTGCACATATAGAACATCACATTGTGAATAACTGAAATAAACAAGGCATACTACATACAACCAAAGATAGCAATTGAAACTGGACATATGCTAACTACAAACAACCGAACAACCAAAAACCGTTAAAAGAGGCATATGGTCGCTACAACAGGCTTAACAGCAAGCAAATATAGTCATTCATATTGGTATTGTTGAAACTGGTATTGATGAAATTGAACTACAAAGTTCATACTTCCACATATAGAACATCACTTTGTGAATAACTGACATAAACAAGGCATACTACGAACAACCAAAAACAAATCATGGGATTCCCCCTGTGAAGAGGCACGGCAAAACAAATCATGGGTTTTCTCACTTGTCAAAGATGGGCTCCTTCCCATTGGAAGAGCACGGACTCTGGGTGCGCTCCATGTTGTCGCAGATGCGATCCTTCACCTTGGAAGAGCACGACTGTAGGGTGCCCTCCCTGATGTCGCAGATGGGCTCTTTCCCCTTGGAAGAGCCGGAGAGGGTGCCCTCCTCATGGTCGCCGTCGATGAGGCCTGACTTGGCAACTGAGGATCCCAAGCCAGCGTCGCAGAACGTGTCCTTCAGAAATGACAAAAGGGGCTCCAGGGCGATGAAGGATGGCAAATTGTTGACAACGAGCCAGAGGAGATCAGCGGCAGGGCCATTGAGGAGATCGACGGCGGTTGAACCCGAAGGGTTGGGGGTGGGCAACTTAACCTGTGACATAGCCCGCGTCAAGCCGTCGTTGTCGACAACCTCGATGTCATAGCCGGCGTCCATGACATACCAGAATACTCTGGCCTACTGATTGAAAGCCTCCAGCTAGTCATCGTCGTCAACTTCGTCGACGGGCACCACGCCGACGTCGGGCGAAGAGGCCGCGATAAAACTCTTTTGGGCCATTCGCTCCTTGAGCTCCCCGGGAAGCGTAGCCGGGCTTAGGCTGCGACGCTCTGGAGTGGGGGAGGGGGGGTGGGGATGGGGATCTGTGGGAAAGGGGGCGTCTCGCAGGCGTCATCTAAGAAACTCAGGGCGGCGAGGGTATGTTGATCGGTGGGTAACCGGCACGGGCAGACCGGCAGAGGTTGACGATGGAGGCGGCGCGACGGCGGCGGCGGTGGTGGTGACCTAGCTAGGTTTTGAGCGAGGGATGGGGGGTGTGTGTGAAGTGTGAACGGAGGTTTTGGGGTGTGTGTGTGGAGGGGGGCCAAGGTGGTGTTTGAGGAAATGCCGCGGCTACTGAAAAATTTACTAGGCGAGAGTAAAATGCCGGGGCTACTGAAAATTTGGATCAAGCGGTTGAAGCAGAGCGGGAGTAACAAACATCGCACATGGTCCAAACATAATAATCGTGTGCTATCAAACAGAAAAACCCTCCAGGCGAGCAGATATTTTAGAGATTGCGAGTGATGCAGGCGGGAGTAAAATGCCAGGGCTACTGAAAATTTGGATCAAGGGATTGAAGCAGAGCGGGAGTAACAGACATCGCACACGGTCCAAACATAGTAATCATGGGCTATCAAACATAAAGACCCTCCAGGCGAGCAGATATTTTAGAGATTGTGAGGGATGTAGGCGGGAGTAAAATGCCAGGGCTACTGAAAATTTGGATCAAGGGATTGAAGTGGAGAGGGAGTAACAGACATTGCACACAGTCGAAACATAATAATCGTGTGCTATCAAACATAAAAACCCTCCAGGCAGGTAGATATTTTCGAGAGTGGGAGCAATGAACACCGCACACGGTCGAAACATAGTAATCGTGTGCTATCAAACAGAAAAACCCTCCAGGCGGGTAGATATTTTTTTGATTGGGAGGGAAGCCTCGTGGACCCCAATCTACTGTGCTGATGTGAGTGACAGGTGCACGGGGTTGGCACACGGGTAGTCTGAAGGAACATTGTCTGTTATTTCCCCAATCGCATCCGTCTCGTCTGCTGTTTATAAATTTGGCAAAAAAAATGTGGGAAAGGGTCAGAACATGAACACACTTGCCTGTGGACCAAATATATGTATGAAAAGGGTGGTTTCATGTTCAAATACCCAATGCACAACTTTGATGTGGCACGTGTCTCACAAAGCGCCCATTATTGCTATAGTCCGCCACCCCCCTCCCCCCCACTTCGTGTCGGCGGGAGGGGAATCCTAGCTATGAATGCATGCCCCCAAATAGCTAGGTCTGACATCTCACCCTACCGTAACACAAAACCTATAGGAGTCCATCATATGGTCAACCCCCCCCCCCTTCGCTTCCGGTCAATGGTGGACCGTGTGCAGGTCTACAAATGTGTGCTTGTGGCGTGAGATGGGTGAGACCACATACTAACCACATGCGGGTGTGGTGTGATATTTAAATACCCAATTCACAATTTTGATGTGGCACATGTGTGCCTCTCACAAATTAACCTGGCATCCACGACCCCACGGAGTTTCAGGAAGTGCGGAGTAGTGCCCCTCCCCCCCCCCCCACACACACACTTTGAGTCGGTGGGACGATAGGACATCTCACCAAGATGTACTATAACATGGACCAAGAAGAATCCACCTTGGTCATATAACCTCGCTCTCGTTGTTGGTCAAAGTGATGGACGTCAACGCAGCCCCACAAATGGGCTAGCTTGTCGACGATAACCACGCGAGGGAGTGCCCGAAGACAAGCAGTGCGTGCATGCAGCCCAAACTTATGTGTGGAAGTGTTGTGTGGTGTTTCAATACCCAATGCACAACTTTTGATGTGGCACCGTGCTTTGGAACCGGAAAATCCCCACACGGAACTAGCGAGGGTTCACGACGCATATTGTATATATATGTACACATGTCACCCCACTTCGAGCCGGTGAGAGGGATTCATGCGTACGCATGCATGCATGCACTCAAACTTAGGTCTGGAATTAATCTCACCATGATCGACCTACGTACTATATGGTAACACGAACCAAAGAAGAAGAATCCACCCTGGTAACCTCTCTCCTTGTCAGTTGAAGTGATGGCCGTCCACGCGGGCTCACGAATATATAGGCTTCCCGCCGATAACCAATCGAGGGGAGAGTGTCCGAAGACAACCACTGCATGGATGTGTCCCAAACATATGTATGGAGGTGCGTGATGCATGCATATGTTTGAATACCCAATGCACACCATTGATGTGACACATGCGTCGAAAATCGCATAGTCCCCACACAGAGCGAGGTTCATGACGCGTCGTGTATATATATGCTCGCCCCCCCCCCCCACTTTGATCCGGTGGAAGGGATTCATGCGTACACATGCGCTCAAAGTATATTATGTAATTTCATATATAGCATGACCTATATCGTAAGGCAAACCAAAAATTAATCCCCTCCTAAGTCAAATTATAACCTCTCTCGCTGTCGATAAAAAATGATGGACCAAGCGGGCCCACTAATGGAAGCATCGCCGATAACCGCGTGAGTGAGTGCCAGAGGACACTGCCATTGCTTGCATGTGGCCCAAACATATGTATGGAGGTGTGTGTGTGGTTGTGATGTTTGAATACCTAATTAATGCACAACTTTGATGTGGCACCCGCCTTGGAAACCATAAAGTCCCCACACAGAGCGAGGTTCTCATGACGCGTAGTATATATATATATATATATATATATATATATATATATATATATATATATATATATATATATGCTGGTCTCCCCCTCTTCGACGCATACTATATACTCCTACCATAGGTAACACAACCCGAAAAGAAATCCTCCTTTGGTCATAAATTAACCTCTCTCGTTGGGTCAAAGTGATGGATGACGACCTCGCAGGCCCACAGAGAGGGAAGCGTTTTGCACGCGAGTGAGTGTCCTATAGGGCACTCATTGCACCATCTGCATGTGGCCCAAAGAGGCCGGTGTTTGTGTGATGTTTGAATACGTACCCAATGCACACCTGCCTCTGAAACCGAACAGTCCCCACACGGAGCGAGGTTTTCATGATGCGTAGTTATGTGATGGTCGTCCCCTAGCTCCCCCGGCCCTCTTCGACGCGTCCTATATACTCGTACTGTAACTCAAACCAAAAAGAATCCTCCTTGTTGGTCAAATTAATTAACCTCTCTCTCGTTGGGTCAGAGTGCTCGAGACGACCTCGCGGGCCCATGGATGGAAGCGTCACATGCGAGTGAGTGTCCTATAGGGCATTCACCGACTGCATGTGCCCAAAGAGGTGTTGTGTGATGTTTGAATAACCAATGCACAACTTTGATGTGTCACCTGCCTCGGAAACCGGAAAGTCCCCACACGGAGCGAGGTTCATGACGCGTAGTATATATGTTGCCCTGCCTCTTCGACGCGTACTATATATATATATATACTCCTACCGTACGTAACACAAACCAAAAAGGAACCATCCTTGTTAGTCAAATTAATTAACCTCTCCCTCGCTGTAGGTCAAAGTGATATGGTGGACGACGACCTCATGGGCACAGAGAGAGCATCACACGCGAGTGAGTATCCTAGAACAACCACCGCGTGCATGTGGCCCAAAGAGGTGTTTGTGATGTTTGAATACCCAATGCACAACTTTGATGTGGCACATGCTCTGGAAACACACACAGAGGTTCATGACGTGTATGGCCCCCCTCACTTTGAGCCGGTGGTGAGAGGGACTCATGTGTCCGCACGCGCTCGAACTTTGATCTGGAATCTCACCATGATCCACACCGTATACACAGGCCAAGATGAATCCACCTTTGGTCAAATGCCTCTCGCTGTCGGTGAAAACTGATAACCTTCGCGGGCTAACGAATGGGCACATCGCTGATAACCGCACAAGGAGTGTCCGAGGACCACCAATAATGCATACATGTGGCCCAAACATGTATGTATATTATATATATGGAAGGGTTGTGTAATGTTTTAAATATATAACCAATTCACGAATTTGATGTGGCATGCCTCACAAAACAGTCAATCCCACACGGAGGATCACGACTCGAAGTGTACTGCCGGACCCCCCCCCCCCCCCCCCCCCGCACCCACACACCACACCACCACCACCACTTCGAGGCATGTCAAACTTTTTCTACACTGAACATGTGACCAAAGGAGTGTCGTGTTAAAATTTGAAAAAAAATCGAGGTCATTCGGCCGTTTTTATACATTGATTGATTTCCTAGGGATTTAATGTGCAGAAATCAAAATTGAGCTACGTGCACACGTGATAGTGCACCAAAATGGATTGGAAAATCATATGTGTGTCCCTGGGTGCATGTTTATTCCTCGTGAAATTTCAAACATTGAGAATCTTGATTTTTAAAATCCAGTAAATCCAAAACTTAGTTGAAATTCATGAAACTTATCGTGGTGTCATATGGACACCAATAGACTGTGACATTGTATTTTTTTGTCAAAATTGAGACAAGTTTTGATATAATCTTCTTACAAATGGGAGATTATTAATAATTGGCAACCAATATCACAAACGGACTATTTATTCGAACCGTGGGTGTTAGACCAACAATGTACATGCCATGCTTCGGTTAAGTAATAAAAAGCGGCAGAATTAATCATCAAAAAAGAAAAACAATATACGTGCCGCGACCCGTCCCGTGAGCCGTGCGAGCAGGCGTGAGTTGACGGGACGCATGCGAGTAGTCCGCCGCGCAGGCAGACCAGGAGGCATGCGGACAGGTGTGTGAATTGACGGGAGGCGTGTTCGCTGCGCAGTGTCACCGGGAGGCGTGCTATTAGCTGTGTGAAATGACGGTAGGCATGCCAGCAGTCCGCTACGCAGGCTCACCGGGAGGCGGGCCAGCCCTTTGACCACCACCCGCCTCGCTCCCATTGCTCCATATTAATGGCGTGCCCGAGCCGCTGGTCGTAATAGGCGGCCGCATCCCCCGTCCATAGTGGTCACCGCCGTCTGGAGTGTATGAGGATGCCGCCAAAGCACACCATCAGAGGGAGTGGCGACGCCGGGGCTGGTGAAGCACCCGCGCAACGCGTGAAGCTGGGCACAGAGGTTGCCGTCGCCGCCGATGAAGTCTCACGCGGGCAATAGCGCGACCTTGACGTCGTCGCTGCCGTCATGCCTCGCCAACCGGAGCTGGAGGTCCACATCAACTCCGGCAACGACTCCAACGGAAAACCGGTTAGTCATCTATACCCATTTTTGCGGCAAATATATCATGTGTTTTCTCTGGTTACTCCTCCCCCCACCCTTCCCCCTTCATTTTTTTGGAATAGAAATCCTGTGGTTATGTTCTCTCAGTCCATGAAATCAGAGTAAGATTCGTTAGATCCGTGTAGTGTACTGTATTGATTGTTTGAATGGTGTCCGTCTAGGGTTAGTGATTAATTGTTTGTTCTGTACAAATGATTTTTGCTAATAATCCGACAAGGGTTAGCGTTCGTGCTAATAATTCGTAGCCAGATATTGAGAATTGATTTTGAATGTCCTACATATATGTTTGGGCCATTTTTTTTGTTCCAGATCTTGAGAATTGATTTTGAATGTCCTACATATATGTTTATGCCAATTTTTTTCCCCAAATTGGTATGTACACTGATGAGGCTCCGGCCAACGCCGCCGCCGGTTGTAGATCCTGCACCCGGCAACGAGGGCAGAAGCGGCCACGGCACCCACCTGGATCTGAGGAACCCGTAGAATATCGAGCAGACAGCATAAGCGATCTCCCAGACGCCATCCTTGGGGAGATCATCTCCCTTCTCCCCACCAAGGATGGCTGCCGCACATAGGTCCTCACATCTCGGTGGTGCCCTCTGTGGCGCACCGCGCCTCTTAATCTCGACTACTGTCAGCTATCTATCGTTCTTGATTTTGAACTCCCAGGATCCATCATCTCCTCCCACCAGGGCTCCGTTCAATGCCTCTGCATCCCGGCATGCTGCCTGCTACACATACCCTGCACGGTGGACGACTGGCTGACATCCCGTGAATTTGAAAAACTCCAGCAGCTTGAGTTCTACCATTACTACGAAAATAGCTTACCACCAACCGCTGTATCTGTGCCCTCACCACCGATGTCCATCTCATGGTTTTCCTCCTCTCTCCACACCGCCACCTTGGCCCGGTGCCATCTAGCAGATAATCTAGTACAAATGCTTCGGCTCCCACTTCTAAAAAAACTTGTGCTTGTGGTGGTTGATCTGTCCGAGGCCTCACTGCACAACATCATCCACTCTAGCTGCCCTGCCCTGGAGCGCTTGCTACTTGTTTTTGGAGAAGAAATCCGTATCCGTTATCTCCAAATAAAGCCGCCTCACCTTGTAAGCACTGGAATTTGTTTTAAAGGACAGTAGCTCATCATTGAAGATGCCCCTTCACTTCAAAGGTTGCTCCTTGATTATTGTTATGCACCTTCGCAAATAACTGTGGTCTCTGCGCCTAAACTGGAGACCTTGGGTGTAATTCGTGATCCGTTTAAAGGTTACAAGATGGTGTTTGGCTCAACAATTATTCAGGTACTGTATATTATCATCAATACTTTTGTAATCAAAAGCTGCATTTTTCATTTGTGCGCATAAGTTTTATATCATCTTGGAGTACACTTTTGGTACTAATTTTATGTTCTATGCTCAATGAAGAGTTTGTCCATGGATAGCCTATCAATGGTGCTGGATTCTGTCAAGACCTTACATATCAGTATGTGGTTCTTAGATCTGAACACGATTATTGGCTTGCTGCGATGCTTGATAACCCACAAGTATAGGGGATCGCAACAGTTTTCGTGGGTAGTATTTCACCCAGATTTATTGATTCGACACAAGGGGAGCCAAAGAATATTTGCAAGTATAAGCAGTTGAGTTGTCAATTCAACCACACCTGGAGATAAAATATCTGCAGCAGAATATTTAGTAGCACAGTAATATGATAGTTTTGATAGCAGTGGCAACAGTAACAATAGTGATAGCAGCAGTTTTGTAGCAAGTCTAAAGTAGTAGCAACAAAGTAACTTAGCAGAAACCTGTATGAGAAAGTCGTAGGCATTGGATCGGTGATGATAATTATGTTGGATGATATTCATCATATAACAGTCACAACCTAGGGCGATACACAATAGCTCCAATTCATCAATGTAATGTAGGCATGTATTCCGTATATAGACATCTTTTATCCTACCCTCCCATGGCAGCGGGGTCCTTAAGGAAACTAAGGGATATTAAGGCCTCCTTTTAATAGAGCACCGGAACAAAACATTAGCACTTAGTGAATACATGAACTCCTCAAACTACGGCAATCACCGGAAAGAATCCCAATTATTGTCACCTTGGGGTATGTGGATCATAACACGTAATAGGTGCATATAAACTTGCAAGATAGGATCAAGAACACAAATATATTCATGAAAACATAAAGGGTTCAGATCTGAAATCATGGCACTCGGGCCCTAGTGACAAGCATTAAGCATAGCAAAGTCATAGCAACATCAATCTCATAACATAGTGGATACTAGGGATCAAAGCCCTAACAAATTGACTCGATTACATGATAAATATCATCCAACCCATCACCGTCCAGCAAGCCTACGAAGGAATTACTCACGCTCGGTGGTGAGCATCATGAAATTGATGATGGAGGATGGTTGATGATGACGACGGCGTCGAATCCCCCTCTCCGGAGCCCCGAACGGACTCCAGATCAGCACTCCCGATGAAGAACAGGAGGTGGCGGCGGCTCTGTATCATAAAACGCGATGAAACTTCTTCTCTTATTTTTTTCTCAGGGAAAGAGAATTTATAGCGTTGGAATTAGGTCAGACGGCCGCCTGTGGGCCCCACAAGGCATCAGGGCTCAAGCTGGCAATGGGGATTACCCATGCGGGTATTGCACTCCCATCCCCGTCCCCATGGCCGCCCTCTCATCCCCGTCCCCGTCCCCATACCCCTCTGCGGGGATAAAACGTTCCCCATCTCCATCCCCGTCGGGTTATTTATCCCCGTGGGGAACCCACATACGCAATTAAGAACAACCTTCGATGGTATTTCCGTAGAAAAAATAGCATTTCAACACAATAAATAATATGTTGTGGCTAGGTTAGGGATTTCTAAGGGATTTTTGGGTCAAAGGGGTGGGACGTGTGGAAATTTAGGTGGGTTAGGGCGGGAATTACTGGGGTCTACTAATTTTAGAGCACGCGTGTAAGTACTTCATGGGTAAGGCGGGTAACAGGCACGGGTAATGCTATCCCATCCCCATCCCTGTCTTGCATGCTGGGTAAGGTATTTGACCCACCAGCTTCCCCGTGGGCATTCAAGATGGCACATACCCGTCCCCTAATAGAGTAATTACCCATGGGGATGCGGGTAACGGTTAACCATTGCCAGCTTGAATCAGGGCACGCCCTAGGGGGGGTCGCGCCCTGTTGCCTTGTGGGCAATAGGTGGCCCCTCTTCTGTTGATTCTTGCGCCAGTAATTTTTATTTATTCCATAAAAAATCTCCAAAAAGTTTCGTCCAATTCCGAGAACTTTGATTTCTGCACAAAAACAACACCATGGTAGTTCTGCTGAAAACAGCGTCAGTCCGGGTTAGTTTCATTCAAATCATGCAAATTAGAGTCCAAAAGAATAGCAAAAGTGTTTGGAAAAGTAGATACGACGGAGACGTATCAACTCCCCCAAGCTTAACTCATTGCTTGTCCTCAAGCAATTCAGTTGACAAACTGAAAGTGATGAAGAAAAACTTTTACGAACTCTTTTGTTCTTGTATCCATATATAAGCTTAAATAATACCCAGGTTTTCAGCAAAGATCATGAACTAACCATGCTCATAATAACACTTAGGAATCATGTTTACTCATATCAATGGCATAATCAACTAGCGAGAAATAATAACATATCTCAAAGGCCAACAATTTGTCAAAACAATCATGATATAATATGATAACATGGTATCTCGCTAGCCCTTTCTGAGACCACAAAACATAAATGCAGAGCACCTCCAAAGTTCAAGCAGCGACTAAACATTGTAATTCAGGGTAGAAGAGATCCAGTCATGATGCATACAACATTAACTAGACCCAATGCATAAGGATGACAATAGTGCTCTCAGGATTGGCGCTTAGTGCAGGAAGGTGAGACTCTACAATTAAAATAAAATAACATAAAGTAAATAGCATAAAAGTAAATAGATAGGCCCTTCGCAGAGGGAAGCAGGGATTTGCAGCGGTGCCAGAGCTCGAAGCTTAAATTAGAGATGAAATATAATTTTGGGAGGTGTACTTTTCCTGTCAATGTCACGACCGAGAGTTTTCAATATCTTCCATGCTAAACACATTATAGGCGGTTCCCAATTGGAAAGGTAAGGTTTACTCCCCCTCCACCATACCAACACAAGCCATGGCTAGCCGAATCCTCGGGTGCCCTCCATACCAACAACTTTTCGGGGGAGTTTGTTTGGATTATGTATTTTTGATTTTGAGCATAGGACTGGGCATCCCAAATAGCAGCCTCTCTCGTGCTATGGCAAGTGAATAAACACTCATCTCGAGAATAACCTGCTTAGCATGGAAGATACTAACCGCCCCCTGTCGCTCCATGAGCGGTACGGGCACACAAAACAGATGTTTATTTGAATGATTAGAGGTGGCACATGCAAATTTACTTGGAGCAGTAGAGTAATACCGCATATAGGTAGATATAGTGGACTCATCTGGAACAACTTTGGTTTAAGGATTGTGGATGCACAAGCAGAATTCCCGCTTAGTACAAGTGAAGGCTAGCAAATAGGTTGAGAAGCGACCAACTAGAGAGCGAAAACGGTCATGATCATGCATTGAGAATAATTAACATTGAATACTAGCATGAGTAGGATATAATCACCCTGAACATAAATATCATGGAGGCTATGTTGGTTTTGAATCAGCTACATGTGTGAACATGTGCCAAGTCAAGCCACTTGAAACATTCAGAGGAGGATACCATATTAACATACTACATCATAACCATTTTAATGCATGTTGACATCCAAGATAAATCATTATCCAGTCCTAGCTACTTAAGAATGGCATGAGCAACTATAATCTCTAGTTGTCATCACAAACTTGTTTACTCATAATATGCTGAATCATGGATACTGAGTTAAACATATTTACAAAAACAAAAACAAGAAGAGTTCATACCAGCTTTTCCTTGCCACAGTCACTTCATCAAATCATCGTCATTATTGCCTTTCACTTGCACGACAGAATGATGTGAAAATAATAATAGTGCAAGTGTGCTGTGGACTAAGCTAGAATCTGCAGACATTTTATTCAAGGGAGAAGACAAGGTAATATTGGCTCTTCGTTAGATCAACAATAAAGCATATGAGAGCCACTCAAGATTTCATCATGGTCCTCTCCCTACTATGACTCAACGAAAAGAATAGGAATTCAGAGAAACACACTGAAATATTTTTGGAGTTTTTAGTTTTTCTGAAGGAAGCAAAATTAACGAAGTAAAACGAAAAGCGAGAAAAACTATTTACACGGGAGAACTCCCAACAAGCAAAATAAGAAACCAAAAATCTTTTTGGGCTTTCTTTTAATACTACGAATTAACAAACGGGAAATAAAAACTGAAAAGAAGCGAGAAATATTTTTGGGTTTTTTGAAGTTTTTCAAACACACAAGAAGAAAGCGAAAATAAAACTAACATGGATATACAATGAAAAAGGATGAACACCGACAACTGAAATGAATGTGTGAACATGAATGTAATGTCGGTGAGCGATATGTACTCCCGCAAGCTTAGGCTTTTGGCCTAGCTTGGTAATCACCACCCGTAGTATCCATCAGGACCGGGCAGATAGTACTGGGGCGGAGGCACCTGAGGGTCCCACTGCTGGACCTCGTTCTCCGCTGCTGCCAGCTTGTTCCTGTAAGCTGTGATGTCCGCCGGCATGATGGTGTATCCGTTCCTGGCATGAGAGTCAAACAAAGAGGGTGCAGGCAATGGAATATTATCTCGAGTTCTCTCGCTAAAAACCAGGTTATAACGAATATATTGAGGAGGTTCAGGTTCATCAATAAAGTGGTGATCGATCATGCACTATTGGTTTAAATAAGCCTTGTGCAGCAAGTAGTCATTTGGGCGGATAGCAACATTAAAACATTTCACAAGATGCGAAGCATAAATACCGCCATGGATTTTACCCTTAGTTATGTTGGTGTGTAAACGGCGTGCAATAATAGCTCCCAAGCTAAAAGTTTTATCACCGTGAATAGCACGGCGCAAGATGCCAAGGTCAGGGGCACTGAGCGTACCATCTTCCTCCCTGGCAGTCAAACATTTCCCTATGAATAAAGCAAAGTAGTGCACAGCAGGAAAATGCAAGCTAGTAACACAGGCTTTTGAAACGCCCCTAAATTCCCCCACAATCAAAGTGCGAAGGAAGTCCTCGAACTCCTCAGGCTGAGGCTCCCTCAAATCCCCATTAGAAGGGATCAAGCATATCTCACAAAACTCATCTAGCGTTAACTCATGATGTTCAGCATATAAATCGAAATGCACCATGGGGATATCGAGCCTAGGCATGAAATAAAAATTTTGAACAAAGGAATTTGTAAGGATGTGGTGCTGGTCACACTCATCTGCGAGGAAGTCGGTCAGCCCGGCGTTCGCAACAAATTGTGCGAACTCTTGACGGAACCCGGCTTCGTTCATGAAGGTGTTGTGCGGCCACTCGCATGGTCGGACCTCCGTCCTGCGCGGAATATTGAGGTCGTGGTCATGGGCATCCCCAAGGGCACCCTTGGAGCTCCGGCTCGAAGAACCCCTCCGAAGAAAGTTCATTTTCCTAAGAACAAATTTCTGAAAATTTTTGGACCACAAAAAGATGTTAACAAAACTTCACAAGATTGATAGCAACTACTCATACAACTGCCTAGAGGCTATATCAAGCATTCAAACTACTTAGAACTCAAAGAATTGAACATGCAAGTTCATTTTCAGTAGCACCAATGGCAGCAATTTATGCAAAATATAATCCACTAAAGCAAAAACTAATTGGAGCAATGGGAGAGTCACATACCAAGGAGCAATCCCTCAAAACAGTTTCGGAAATGGAGCTCCGAGCAAAGAGATCGAAAATCTCAGGTTTGGGAGCAAGAACACGAGAGAGAGAGCTACTATGATTTTTTTCTCTGGAGGTAGGAGATGAAGTGGGCTGAATAGATAAGTGAGTGGGTTCCTGTGGGACCCACAAGGCATCTTGGCGCGCCCTCGGGGGTGGCCGCGCCCTGTTGCCTTGTGGGCAACAGATGCACCCCCTTGGGTTGTTCTCAGTGCCAAAAATTCATAAATATTCCAGCAAAAATCCTGTTAAAATTTTATTGCATTCTGAGCACTTTTATTTTTGGGCCATTTTTTATTGCACGGATAATTCAGAAAACAGGATAATCATGGCATTTTATTTTTTAAACTAAAAATAACAGAGAGCAAACTAAGATTACAGAAAGTTGTGCTTACTAAATTCATCGACCACATGCCCTTCAAAAAGAATCCATTAATAAGGTTGATCAAGTCTTATTAACAAACTATTTCTGAGTGACATGAAACCGAAGAATTTTCGTATAAGACTAAGTTACCTCATGTGACACCCTGGTTTTCGCTCCTTTTTTTTCCTTCGCGGGATTTGACTCCCATTTTTTTTCCGGTGTTATCGGTTTTTCTCTCGCTCTTGGGTATATGAAGATGGTCAGTTAGCCTTGCCTTCCCTATCCAATCAGAGATTCTCTCTGATTCAACCTTGCCACCCAAGATGTATTCTCAGGATTTTGCCCCGAAACCCTACCTTCCAAGTTATCGGAAGGGAAACCCCAATTCCTTCCGTTACAAAGGAACCCTAATTTCCTTTGATCTATTGCCTCCCAAACTTTTCCCAGTGATCACCCTATCTTTTTAAACCCTGGATATGCAAAAATATTGCCAAGTCATTTGCAATATTTCTCATTTAAAAATAATTCCTTTTTCTGCCAGTTAAAGGAATTAAATCCAGGAAAATATCTATCCATCTCTAAAGTCCATGAAAACTTGTGCAGATATTCTTTGTGATCATATTGAGCTCCCATAAAAATATTGGCCATAATTAAATAAGGAAAATTGCCTTTTTCCTATTTAAAGCCAATATTGCACTTTGGGCACTTTCCAAAGGAGCTACCATTTTGGTAGCCAGGAAAAATTCCAAATAAATTGTGGAGCTTCTCCTATCCAGATCTTCATCATTTCCATCAAGATCCCAAGTTCCACAGATCAAATGTTGAGAGCATCATCCAATTCTTGTTTCTGGATTTATTTTGAGGTTGTGAAGCAACTATATTTTATATTACTTCAAAAATCTTGAAATTAATCCAGTACCTCACATTCCCTATATGATGTGAGAATGCAAAAATTCACATTATTTCATCTAGCCAATTGCTCCCAAAAATTCCATCTAGTTTCTGTCCAGATTCTAGCTCTGTGAAGGAAGTACCATTTTGGTATATCCAAATGAGCTGAAATTTTCCGAGTACCTTCATACCTCCAAATAATCACTCTCCACAAAAATTCAGCTCATTTCATCAAGCCAAATGAGTGCAGCTTCAAAGTCAAGTTTCTGGACCAGAATTTGCATTACAAAGGAAGGGTATGCAAAACTTGTCCAAATGGCCTAAAATTTGGCAAGAAGCTACTCCTTCCTACCCCATCTTATTTTGACATCATTTCAACCTCACTCACTAAGCCATTTCACCTCAGCTTGGTCCCCAAGATTCTGACCAGAAACTGTTTTGGATCCTTTCGATCACTCTAGAGCCATCCTGGTCCATCCAGTGACCAACCTCATCTATTTGAGAAGTGAGGGAGCTGTTTGACAAGGTTGGACAGGCAGGAGAGTGCCAGAGCTTGTAGTGCATGTGGTGACCGCGTGGACAGCAGGCAGAAATGGTGCTCTGCGGCACTGTTCTCGTCGTGGAGTTCACGTGGTGACCGTTGTATGTGCAGCTCACTCCGGCCAGCTCCGGCGTGTCCCGGCATGTCAAACGACTCCGCGGCGTCCACCTGCCCCTCTCCAGACTCTTCTCCCCTCCTCTTTCTTCTTCTTCACGCCGCGGCGAGTGCCGCCGCAGCACTGTCCGGCGTGACCGCCGTCGTCTCCCCACCCTTGGCCTCTTCTTCCTCGAGCCGTCCCCTCCCTCTGCCCACGTCAGGTTAGCACCTCTCCCCGTTTGCCACCTTGCCGGAGCGCCAGGACGGCGATAAGCTCGCCACGGCGGCTGTCTTCGTATTCAAGCCACGGCTGGCTATAAATAGCCCATGCCCCGAGCCTCCCCGAGCTCCATCCCCACCCCAGCAACCTCTCCTCTCTTTCTAGCTCACTCCCACACCCGCGCCCGACCGAAGCCCTCACTGGAGCACCGGAATTTGGCCATGGCAGCCTCTTGGCCTCGCCTCAAATTCGATCACTCCGGCCATCCTCGACTCTGCCCGAGCTCACCATTGGAAGCACCACTCTCCGGCGAGCTCTCCCGCGTACGCACCCTCTCCGGGGAACCCCTAGGCCACCGGAACCCCACCGGAGCTGCCGCCTACGGCCATGGACGCCGCCGCGCGCCCAGCCATCCCCACCATCCGAGCACTCATCCCTGGAGGCGGCCTTCTCCGGCGAGTCCATCTGCGCCGTCGCCCTCCCTTATGGCCCACCGGGGCGGCGCCGGCCACCGGAGTCCGGGCGTCCAGCCACGGTATCAGACGGGAGCAGAGGAGGAGTAGGAAGAAGGAGAGGTAGGAGAGAGAAGAGGGTGCGGGCCCCACCTGTCATCGGCTGAAGTCGGGCCCCGCCCCTCCCGCGCTGGATAAGTGGTAGCGCCATCGGCGCGCTTACGTTCTCCCTACGGGAAAGCGTATTCCGCTGGAGTGCGCGACCCGCCGAGCTGCCAGGGACCCCGTTGGAAATATTCTTCTTGCAGATAGGTCCCTAACAGAAAAACCTTTATATCGTTTCACTCGTGACTCCGATTGAGGTGAATCCAAAGCCCACTTCTTCAGTTCGTCGAGCCCGTTCTGATGATGTCACTTCCACCATGTTTACACTTTCTGAAAATGGCCATTTTGCCCCTGCCCTCTATCCAGCCTCTCCGAGAGAGAATCTTTTCCGATGAATTCTTCCGCGAGGTGATCGCACTTCTCCCGGAGTATTCCTTCACCCCCAGGCAAGCCGACCATCTGATATATGCCCTAAAGCATTGCTCTATGTTATTCTTGCGTGTTTAATTAATGAATATGCCTATGTTAGAATTAATTAAACTCCTGATAGTTTGTATTACTATTTGCATTATTGCAAATGCTCATCATATTACCGCACTAGTGACTCGTAGATGACAGTATGGAGATACGTTGTTATATTTTCATCATGCTTTATTGTTGTATTGTAATAAAAGAATGTGACTTATTAATGACAACCTCCTCCGTCGGCTGGATCGAGTCATAGTGCCACCTATCCGGACTTATCTGTGCAGCCACATTTGCCGGTATGGGACGGCCCTAACTTGGTATATTGTCCTGCCTCTTGTCGGTACCTCCAAAGAGGGAAGGTTATGCGCACGCGCTACCCTAGCCCGGTAGGCGGCCATAATCTTGTGAGCCCAGTTTGGTTATTTGAGCTCAGGTCCCCGTTTGGGATAGTTTGTTTGGCCACGACGGTGGCAGGTGTCACGGGGTGACACAGGGGCCACCCAGGACATGACCCTGGGAGGGTATGATTGTCGGTGGGACCGTAAGAGTGCCAGGGCAATAGACAAGTTTTGTTGGAGCAGCTCTGGTCCACCCGAATGGGAGCACGAGGCCAGGAGCTCCATGGTGTGGGTAAAGTGCACAACCTCTGCAGAGTGTAAATCTATTCGAATAGCCGCGTCCTCGGTCATGGACAGTTCGTATAGGCCCCTATTTGGTCTGTGTCGAGTCTGGAGGAACAAACCACATGATGTTAATAATGAACCAGAGTAAGGTATGATTTGTCATACTTGCAGTGCAGTTGCATGGACATCAGATGATGTCAGAGGTTTGAATGCTAGCCATGAGATGGCTATGAGATAAGCGGTCGGGTGACCGCAAAGGTTTGGACCGGATTTGGATCGTGAGCATATTCGGAGTTCGGATCATTTACCTGATATACTTTACTTTACTGCATTTACTTCAGTAATTATCATGCTAGATAATCCTGCTATGACATGATGATTAATGCTGCTAGATGTCTAATCTTGCGAGATAATCCTGCCATAACTTGATAGTTAATATTGTTAAGATAGCAAGTGCATGCATGAATGCCATGGATTGCATTGCTTGGTGTATATGTTGGTTTGGTTTACTTGCGAGTACATTCAAAAGTACTCAGCGGCCTTCAATGTGGCCAGGTTCACCTAAGGATTCGACGACCACTAGCGAGGAGCCGGAGTGTTCGCAGGCTAGAAGAGTAACCCAGTCAGATCCCTGTGGATTGGAGCCGCACCAGGACCATGCTGCCTTAGATAGAGCTTTTCCGCTGCCATCACCCTTGTAATATATCATGTAAGACTCATATATCCATTAATAGAAATGTCTGTGTTCATGATACTTGTTGTAAAAGCACATGCCAGAGTGATTTTCCTGGGCTGGTGTGTGCGGCGACCGTCTGGCTACAGTGGTATTCAGGCGGGGCGCCACACCTCAACGGGGATATGCATCTCCCGATCAATAAGAATTTCATATTTCTTTTTGACCGTAGGAAGAGGAAATTTGAATCCCCCAATAGTAATTGTTGAAACCTTCTCAATGCAATTGATACCATTCACTGAAGTTTGTTTCTTCGGGAAATAAACCGTATGCTCATTACCATTGACATGGAAAGTAACCTTGCTTTTGTTGCAATCAATAATAGCCCCTACAGTATTCAAAAAGGATCTTCCAAGGATAATCGACATATTGTCGCCCTCGGGCACATCAAGTATAACAAAGTTCGTTAAAATAGTAACATTTGCAACAACAACGGGCACATCCTCGCAAATTCCAATAAGTATAGCAGTAGATTTATCAGCCATTGGCAAAGATATTTCAGTAGGTGTGAGGTTATTCGAATCAAGTCTTCTATATAAAGAGAAAGGCATAACACTAACACCGTCTCCCAAATCACATAAAGCAGTTTTGACATAACTTCTTTTAATGGAGCATGGTATAGTAGGTATTCCCAGATCTCCTAACTTTTTAGGTACTCCACCTTTAAAAGAATAATTTGCAAGCATGGTGGAAATTTCAGCTTCAGGTATTTTTCTTTTATTAGTGACAATATCTTTCATATACTTAGCATACGGAGACATTTTCAACATATCAATCAAGCGGGTGCGCAAAAAGACATGTCTAAGCATTTCAACAAAGTGCTCAAAATCTTCATCATCCTTATTTTTAGATGGTTTAGTAGGAAAAGGCATAGGTTTTTGAACCCATGGTTCTCTTTCCTTTCCATGTTTTCTAGCAACAAAGTCTCTTTTATCATATCTTTTATTCTTAGGAGGTGGGTTATCAAGATCAATAGCAGGTTCTATTTCTACATCATTATCTGGTTGAGCATCAACATGAACATCGTCATTATCATTATCATTATCACTCGGTGTATGTTCATTACCAGATTGGGTCTCAACATCAGAAATAGGAGCGTCATTTTGATTCTCAGGTGGTTTTTCTATCTCAGGTTCACTAGGAGCATGCAAAGTCCTATCATTTTTCTTTTTCTTTTTCTTCTTAGATGGACTAGGTGCATCAATATTATTTCTTTGGGAGTCTTGTTTAATTCTTTTAGGATGACCTTTTGGATACAGGGGTTCCTGAGTCATTTTACCTCCTCTAGTAACAACTCTAACAGCGTGATCATTCTTTTTATTATTCATCTCATCAAGCAAATCATTTTGTGACTTAGCAATTTGTTCTAACTGAGTCTGAACCATAGAAGCATGTTTACTCAAGCATTTAACATCATTAGCAGTTCTAAACATCAAATCACTCAAGTGTTCAATCATGATGGAATTCCATTTTAGTTGATTGCTAACATACATATCAAAGTGTTCCTGTTTAATGATGTAATTATCAAATTCATACAGGCATTGACTAGCAGATTTATTATACGGAATATCACCTTCATCAAATCTAGTGAGAGAATTTACCTCCACTACTTTTGTAGGGATGTTGAGCCCATGTATTTCTTCAATAGGTGGTAAATTCTTAACATCTTCAGCTTTAATACCATTTTCCTTCATAGATTTCTTAGCTTCTTGCATATATTCTGGACTGAGGAATAGAATACCTCTCTTCTTCCGAGTTGGCTTAGGTGGTGGTTCAGGAAGTGTCCAATCATCAACATTTCTCAATATATTATTCAATAATACTTCAGCCTGTCCAACAGTTCGTTCCCTGAAAACACAACCAGCACAACTATCTAGGTAGTCACTAGAAGCATCGGTTAGTCCATTATAAAAGATATCAAGTATTTCATTTTTCTTAAGAGGATGATCAGGCAAAGCATTAAGTAATTGGAGAAGCCTCCCCCAAGCTTGAGGGAGATTCTCTTCTTCAATTTGCACAAAGTTAAATATTTCTTGTAAAGCAGCTTCTTTCTTATGAGCAGGAAAATATTTTTTAGAGAAGTAATATATCATATCCTGGGGACTACGCACACAACCTGGAGCAAGAGTATTAAACCATTTCTTAGCATCACCCTTTAATAAGAAAGGAAACAACTTAAGAATATAGTAATAGCGAATTTTTTCCTCATGAGCAAATAGGGTGGCAATACCATTCAACTTAGTAAGATGTGCCACAATAGTTTCAGTTTCATAACCATGAAAAGGATCAGATTCAACCAAAGTAACAAACTCAGGATCGACAGAGAATTCATAATCCTTATCGGTAACAAATATGGGAGAGGTAGCAAACTCAGGATCATATTTCATTCTCTCCCTCATAGATTTTTCTATCATTTCAACAAGCAATTTTATAACCTCATCTCTATCATTACAAGCAAGAATTGCTCTAGCTGTCTCTCTATCAAAAACATGATCATCAGATGTTTCAGGTATTTCAACTCTAGTAGGAGAGCTAGTCATAATAGGTGAATCATAGTTTTCAAGAGTTTCAACATTTTCAGTTTCTTTAGCTTTAGCAATTTGTTCATCAAGAAATTCACCAAGCGGCACAGTATTATCAAACATAGTACTAGCATCATCAATAGTTTCATTCATAGCAGAAGTAGTATCATCAATAACTTGCGACATATCAGAATGAATAGTAGGTGGTGGTGTCGCAAGCCTACTCAAAACAGAAGGTGAATCAAGTGCAGAGCTAGATGGTAGTTCCTTACCTCCCCTCGTCTTAGAGGGAACGATCTTGGTCTTAGCGTCTTTCAGATTCTTCATAGTGATCAACAGATATAAATCCCAAGTGACTCAACAAATAGAGCTATGCTCCCCGGCAACGGCACCAGAAAAAGGTCTTGATAACCCACAAGTATAGGGGATCGCAACAGTTTTCGCGAGTAGTATTTCACCCATATTTATTGATTCGACACAAGGGGAGCCAAAGAATATTTCCAAGTATTAGAAGTTGAGTTGTCAATTCAACCACACTTGGAGATAAAATATCTGCAGTAGAATATTTAGTAGCACAGTAATATGATAGTTTTGATAGCAGTATCAACAGTAACAATAGTGACAGCAGCAGTTTTGTAGCAAGTGTAAAGCAGTAGCAACAAAGTAACTTAGCAGAAACCAATATGAGAAAGTCATAGGCATTGGATCGGTGATGATAATTATGTTGGATGATATTCATCATATAACAGTCACAACCTAGGGCGATACACAATAGCTCCAATTCATCAATGTAATGTAGGCATGTATTCCGTATATAGTCATACGTTGTAGGATCAAAAGTATGTCTAGAGGGGGGGTGATTAGACTACTTGACCAAATAAAACTTAACCTTTTCCCATATTTTAGTTGTAGGCAGATTTTAGCAATAGTACATGTTAAGCATCACCCTACACATGCAATTCTAAGAGTATAGCAGCGGCAAGTAAGCAATTGCATATGTATGTACAGAGGGGATAGGAGATTTCAAACGCAATGAAGACACGGCGGTTTTTGGCGTGGTTCCGATAGGTGGTGCTATCGTACGTCCACGTTGATGGAGGCTTCAACCCACGAAGGGTAACGGCTGCGCGAGTCCACGGAGGGCTCCACCCACGAAGGGTCCACGAAGAAGCAACCTTGCCTATTCCACCATGGCTTACGTCCACGAAGGACTAGCCTCACTCGGGGTAGATCTTCATGAATTAGGCGATCTCCTTGCCCTTACAAACTTCTTGGTTCAACTCCACATCTGGTTGGAGGCTCCCAAGCGACACCTAACCAATCTAGGAGACACCACTCTCCAAAAGGTAATAGACGGTGTGTTGTTGATGAACTCCTTGCTCTTGTGCTTCAAATGATAGTCTTCCCAGCACTCAATCACTCCTCACAGATTTGGCTATGGTGGAAGAAGGATTTGAGTGGAAAGCAACTTGGGAAAGGCTAGAGATCAAGGTTCAAATGGTAGGAATGGAATATCTTGATCTCAACACATGAGTAGGTGGTTCTCTCTCAGAAAATGTATGGTGGAAGTGTAGGCACGTTCTGATGGCTCTCCTTACTGAGAAGGATGGGGTGGAGGGGTATATATAGCCTCCACACAAAATCCAACCGTTACACACTTTTGACCCAACTCGGTGGCACCGAAACAATCATCTCGGTAGCACCGAACTGTGTAAAAGATATGAACTTTAGGAATCTCGGTGGGACTGATACGAACAACTCGGATGGACCGAAGTGCAATGGCTTAGGGCAATCCTCATCTCGGTGGCACCGATTGCATCAACTCGGTAGGACCGAAGCGAAGCAATAAGGCAACAGAGACTTGGCAAGCCATCTCGGTGAGACCGATTTGCAAACTCGATGAGACCGAAGTAAATGCAAACGATTACAGAGAGTTGGCAAGGCCATCTTGGTGGGACCGAGATCCATTTCGGTGGATCCGATTTGTTAGGGTTTGGCAGTGGCTAAGTCTTGGATGAACTCGGTGGGGCCGGATTGGAAATTTCGGTGGGGCCGAGTTGGACTTTAGGTTTAGGACATATTTGGGTAGAGATAGTGGTTGAGGGTTTAGGAATACTGTCACTAAGCACTTGAGCAAAAAGACCATTAAGCAACACCTCATCCCCTTTTAATAGTATTGGCTTTCCTATGGACTCAATGTGATCTTGGATCACTAAACCAAAAATGTGGAGTCTTGATCTTTGCCAATTCTTGTCCTTAGCATTTTGAGGGGTCCACATCTCTAGTCCATGCCATGCCAATCATTGAACAGCCTGAAATCTTAATCTTGAATGGATATTAGTTCAATCAGATATATGTTGTTCTGAATTACCAAAACCACCAAGGGAGCAAATGTGCTTTCAATCTCCCCCTTTTTGGTAATTGATGACAACATATAGATCAAAGCTTCGACAGATGATTAAGTAAATGAAATACATCGTCGATTTGAGAGGTATGTGTTAAGCAAGAGCTCCCCCTAAATTTGTGCATTATTAAAAATTTGTGTTTGAATGCAAATGCACAATCGATTAGGCTCATGGGTTACTCTTCAATGTCACATACATCTTGGTGGAGCGCGCAAAATATTAAGATTGAAATAATAGGCACGCATCACCAACATAAGTAATTGATCATACAAGATAATGGTAGAGATAAACATGGAATATCACAATAGGCATAATATGATCAATCGACATCGTATCTCACAAGTATATATGACAGAATATTGTAGCAACACACGCATAACAAAGTATCAACGAACAAGCAATCAAGTAGCAAAGGAAACTCTCGAAGCAAAACAAAAGCAAGAAACTCTCTCTCTCAAAGTCTATGATCTATACAAATCCTCCCCCTTTGGCAACAAGTACCAAAAAGTTTGAATCGTATAGCACTAGTCGGCTCTCTAGGCATGGTCCTCCGAAGGCAATCTCCCGCTGGCGGCTCCGGTGTGCGTAGACGGCGTTGAGATGAGAGCATCCGCGAAGGCTTCTGCTGACGACTGCTGGACTGGTGGAGTGGAGACCTGCTGTGGCACTGTGGCTGTGGCGGCTGGTGCAGATACTGTGGTCCGTGGATCCACAACTGGTATCGCAGCTGACCTGGCAGCCCTAGGCACTGACTGAAACTGCTCTGTAGTCGGTCTCTCATCTTCACTGTCATCTGATCTGGCAAGCTTGACAGCATCGACATCTCCTTGCAGCTGTTCCACTAAAGTCTAAATCTCAGTCACTTTGACATCCAAGTCATGAAACTTTGTCTCAATGATCCGCTCAAAACTAGCCTGGGTCTGGGTGAGGTTGGCCAGACTTCACTCAATCCTCAGAGTGGCTTCAAGCAGATATTGCATTTGGTCTTTTGGTGTCTTGAGATTCGCAATTGGAGCATTGGGAGCTGCTGCTTCCTGAGCTGCTTTAGCTTCTTGTGCTTTGCGGATTTCCTCTTGTGCTTGGGCAGAAGTGGGATGCGAAGGATCCATCACTATGACATTGTCCTCAAAATCTGGACGGAGTGGCAAATGCTCTCGATCAAGAAGATACGTGCTGGTTCCAACCTTGGAATTGATCAACAACTGAATATGTGGAGCATAACCACACGATCTCTTCTGATCTGCTGCTGTCCTCTTGATAGTCTCAACTATCAGGCTCATCACCTTGAATTTCTGAGGTGTATCGAATAAATGCAGCAATTTGATGGAGTGGCCACGGATCATCTTATCATCTCCTGACTTGGGTAATAAGGTGTACCGCAAGATTGTGTTTGAGGTGGCCAGACCTGGTAGCAAATGCTTCACTGATCCAAGCTTGTGTGTTTCAAGATCCTCCTAGGGAATAGCAGTGTACATGTTCTTCATAGAATTGTGATCAAACTTGAGCTTGGCATAAACATCATAATCATCATCTTCTTCCTTGGGTGCACCAAGGAGATTTTCCCATTCAGAAATAGTTGATTGATATCTAATGCCTTCAGTCATCCACACTATGCGACCATCTGGATAGAAATGTGTTGTGGAGTAAAATTGCATAATCATCTCATCGTTCCACTTAGTCAACTTCTTTCCAACTAACTCGTCAACACCTCCAATTCTGAAGCTTTCATGCACATGGGGGAAATAATCCTTGTTCTCATCAATGTATTCCCAGTCCACCCACCTCATGTCACTGACTATGGGCTTCTTATCAAGCAAGACTGTCTCATAGAAATCCTGTTGCTCATGGGTGTGAAAGCGGTAATCACAAGCAGTCCTCCTCCTCACAGCATAGGGATCTGTCAATCTCCATTGACGCGGTCCTTTGTCCTTTCTCAACATCATGTTCTCAGCTACTGGGTGTGCGTTGTCATGTTCTGGTATCTTGGGCTTCAATTTTCTGAGCACTAGAGGCTCTTCATCAACAGTTGATTCAGGCACTGGGGCCTTGTTCTTCTCTGCAGCAGATATGTTTCTGGTTGATCTCTTGGGTGCTGGTGCCTTAGGCTTAGACTTGGGAGGTGCAGCAGTCTTGATAGCATCAGACATGAGCTTCTGTGCTTTTGCAGGGGGTGCATTAGCTGGCTCTTCCTCCTCTTCTTCTTCTTCTTCAACCATCATAGTAGGTCTGCCAATCACACGGGCAAAAGATTTCCTTACTCTTTTCTTCTTGGCACCTGCAGCTGCCTCACTAGGTTCTTGCAGAGTCTTCTGACGCACTTTCCTCACTACTGTTCTTTCCTTGACAGAAGTAGGCTTTGTGATATACTCCTTAGCTAGCACTACTATCTTCTTCTTTTGTGCAGTTTCACTTGCAACAAAGTCCTCATCCTCACTATCTGAGGTTTTCTTCTTCCGTGTTCTTGTTGCTGCTTTAGGTAGATCTGGAGAGCTTCTCTCTCCCTCATAGTAACTTTCATTATGGCTTGATCCTTCACTTTGCTCTTCATGCTGCTCTGACCTGTTCTGACTGTCACTGACATCAGACATCTTGCTGAGCTGACCCTGTGAATAGATGGGTATGGGTAGAGTAGATGAGTCATCACAAAAAGCAGATTGTTTTTCATAAAAATGAGTTCAAACTTTAGTTCTAGGTTTTCACAGAATGCAGTTCGGATGGACCGAGTTGGTAATCTCGGTGACACCGAAGCACACTACAGAGACATGGCACGCCATTTTGGTCTGACCGAGATGGGTTTCGGTGGCTCCGAGATGCTAGGGTTTCACTGAGACGTTACTTTCGGTCATACCGATTCGCACAACTCGGTGGCACCGAGATGTACTTGTGCTATGGCCAGGGCCAAATCGGTGGGACCGAAAATTCCTATTCGGTCGGTCCGAGATGCATTCGGCGGAAACCTAACCCTAAATTTTTTGCTCGAATCTCGTCCAAACGAACTAATCTGGTGGAAAGTGAATTGCATTCGTGGCAAGATTACAGGCCGTCCAATCGTGCATTGATTCGAAAAGGGAAGCACGAGAGGGATCGAAACTCACCCTAACTCGGTGGAGTTCCTCTACGGCGGCAACGGCGGTGGAGATTACCGTTGAAGGCGACGGAGTCCTGCGGCGAGGGCGCACAGGCGACGACGGCGACGATCCGGAGACCAAAGGGGCAGCAGCAATGGGGCGCGGGCGCGTGACGTTTGAAGAAATTTTCAACCGCACGAGCCGCTGGATATATATATACCCACGTGCTGTCGGTGGCACCGAGTGGAACAAATCGGTAGGACCGAGACGTGCAACTGCTTGCAGTTACAGCAACTCGGTCCGACCGAGTTGGTCTAATCGGTAGCACCGAGATGAAAACCTAGATCAGTCTAAGTGATTTCGGTTCGACCGAGTTTGAGTGGGTTGGTCTGACCGAAATCAATTAGAAGGTTTTGGAGGTTCAGCCCTTTCAGATCGGTGGCTCCGAGTGCTCCTCACCCGGAGGGTCCAAAAATGACTTGTTCAATTTTTGTGATGCAGCAAGAATAGAATTTGAGACAAGAAAGCATAGATAGCTAGAGAAGGTTCTTAGGCATTCTTGTACATCCACTTGGCCAGAAAAACCAAGACAATCAAAACAACAAATGGATGTCCTCGAATGATGAAAACATGCAAATCAACATGCTCGCACAATAAGATTGCAAATGAAATATGTGTCAAACATGCACAACCAATTCTAGCATCTATCAAGCAATGGCGATGACTAGGTCATCTATATATGAGTATATTGACTTAGGAGCCAAATGAGAACATTTGATCATAGGTCATACTCATCATTTAAGCACAAGTGGGGTTACCACTTTTACATAAAGCATTAATGTGTTCACACCATTAGAGTTGCTTTAGCTCAATTGTTTAGAGCAAAGCTCCCCCTTGATGTGATATCCCCCCTAAGAGGGTTGAACTAACCTTGGGTTTTGTCGATGATGACTTCATGTAGATGTTGAAGATGTGGATGCTCAATGTTGATGTAGACCATCAAGAGTTGGGAGCAATCCTTTGGAGTATTGTGCTTTCAATACCTACATGGGTTAGTCCCACACAAGGAATATAGAAGGATATCCATAGACATAGAGTGAAATACACATATGATGATGTCCATGAATGCATTGATTACCTTGTCCCTTGCCTTACCAACAAGAGGGTTTGTGACTCCATGAACTAGTGCAAAATGTGAAAGTTGGTTGCACAAGTCCTTGCCATGAAGAATGTGAGTGAAGTTTGTTGGCGGAGTCACCCTCAAGAACTCTCTAGTTCTTCTTCTTTTGGACCCACATCAACTTGATGGGAATCCTTGGAGTTGTAGTAGCACTCACTACTAGGAAAAGGCCTGTTAGTGGCGCACCTGTTTTGTCCATTAATGGCGCACTATAGGTGCGCCACTATCATCACGCCACTAGTAACAAGTACTAATGGCGCATCCCTGGTGCGCCATTAGTATACCAGACAATAGTGGCGCACCTGGCAGTGCGCCATTACTATGTCCCCTGGTGCGCCATTACTATGCCTCCCAGGGGGCCATATTTACCTTGTGCTCTGGGTTACTAATGGCGCACTTCTAGGTAATGCGCCACTACTGTGTTTATTGCAGTGCGCCACTAAAGTGCAGTGTGGTGCGCCACTAGTATGAATATTAGGATTTTTTTTTCTTTTCTGATATTTGCACAGGTTACAAAATATATTACTGCACAGAATATAGACAGCACAACATATAAAACGCAGATTTATCGAATACAATAGAAGATTAGTCTCCGAATACAATTCATCATATTAGTCTCCGAATTCAAAATACCGAACAAAGTTAGAACATTACAAGTCTCGAGACCGCGAGTAGCGAGTTTGTCTTCACATTACAAGTCGATATCGATCATCTAAACTACCATCACATAGAAGAGAGCTGCGGTCATCACGATGAGCATTATCGCGATGAAACTGGTCTTCATCCGGTTCCTCCAACGCTCCCTCCTCTCTCCCGCTAGATAGCGCGCGTATCTAGCTTCCGCCTCCGCCCTAGTGGTGTACCCTTTGTAACTGTTACCGCTGAAACGGTGAACCTGTGTCCGACACTCCTCCCAGTCGTCGTAGAGTCCGGGAACCTTACCCTTGTACACGACATACCACGACATCTCTATGCACTAGACAAACAAAACGTTAGTAGCAATTCACAGACAATACATAAGCAATATATAAGTATGCAACAAAAGGATCGGAAGAGAAAAGCAACACATTAATAGCACGATTCATGGTCCTACTAATAAATAGCATCGATTACATATAAGTTGAACGACTGTCCAAACTAAAGAGACATACAAGTTCATTAAAGTTTAATTACAACATGAGCTAATCGATATTTCAGAACTACATAGCATCACTACTTTCGACTCGACTCAGGGACCGGAGTGTGGATGAAGCCGCCGTCTATCGTGATGGTCATGAAATCGCGGTCATTGTCAGCCTGCATTTGTAGCGTTGTTTCTATCTCACTGTTGGATGGTTGATATCTAAGGTAGAACTGCCCCGAGGTACGAAGGACATCTTGATGGATGATTTCCGCAAAATCCAACTGGATGCGAAAGAATTCTTGTCTGATGTCCGCGTCCTGGATTGCCGACAAGCGTGCGGCCCAATCTTTGAGATTATTTGGTAGCAGAAGGTGATTATGGTCCCGCACGATCGCCCGCATGTGATGGAGGGCGTAGTAGGCATCCTTCGTATTGTGGGTGAACACGTGCTTGCCGTACCTACAAATTGGCCTCTTGAAGGTGCCTCCAGATCTGGCGTAGCCGGGGAGAGCTTCATCAAGAACTTTCTTGATATTTGTGTAGGCTTTCTTCGACTGACGGTCCGAGTCGAAATACGTGGCCATGGAATATTTCGGGCTTAAGAGGATGAGTGTGCAATGTGTGTCACTGCACAAAACACGGAATGTTAGAAAAAAAAGAACGATCGAAATCTAAGAAATCATATGTTACGGGGCGGTGAGGGGATGACTTACTCGGGAAAGTAAGGCACGAGGAAGTTATCCTTATCTGGGTTCGCCAGAATGACGCCTTCGAGGTATGAACTCGCGACTTGCCGGTCCCCAGCGCTGTCCAAGATCTTGGCACGCATGTAGAAGGGGTCGACTATCACGATGTCCGGGGTCTTGTCTCTAATGATCCGCATCTCCATACTGAGTGAAAATAGCAGAATGAAGGTGTAGTGCAGCGGATGAAGGATAAACATAGCGAAGATGTCATCAAACCGCAGGACGATCATACCCCCGATGGTGCTATCGACAAAGCCCTTGCCCTCTGGCACCTTGGCCACGAAAACCGGGTATGCCACATCATTCTCGGAGAGACGCCGCTTCTCCAAAGAAAGAACACTGTCATGCAGACTCCGCATAGCACCGGTTGCAGCATTGAGCATATTAGTCGATAGCATCGGCCTACCCGCTACATGCACCCTCCTCGAGATATCCTTAGGTGAAGGTGGCCCGTCCTGAGCACGGATCGTACTCGGTGCCGGCTGGCTCGCACCCTTAATCTTTCTTTTCCGTCCCTTCTTCTTCTGCTGTAATGGGATCGAGTTCTGCTGAGAGACCGCCTTCTTGAGTGTGTTGGGGCTGATAATATTTCGCACCTCGGCTATCTGAGGCTCGGTGAAGGCGGCAGCTGGAGGCGTCTCCTGGGAACTGAACGCCAGACGACGCCTGTTGCAATTGGGTTTCTCCGCGGTACCAGGTAGATCGCGATCGTCTTTTGCAGGGTTGGGTTCTTGAGAAGGAGGCCCCAAGAATTCGTCACCGTACCCATGTTCGTTGAAGTACTTATCGACTTTGGTAAATGTACCATCGTCGTCGTCGTCGTCGTCCGGATCCTGTGCCATATGCATGCCCGGCATGTCCGGTAGCGTTGCGGCGGTCTTGCCATGGCTTGGCGCCGGCACGACTGGCGGTGTTGTCTGTGGGGTGGTGTCCCCCGCCCCCAAACGAATCTGGCTCTTCGGCCAAAGCAGGGGCCAGCTTAAGCAGGCGCTGAGGGTCATCACATCATCTTCGTCGGCCCCAGCGGGTCGAAACGGAGGTAACAAGTCGTCGCAGCCCGGCAGCACCCGAACCAGTTGAACCCTATACATGGTGGGTGGCATCGGATTACCGTGGAACACGGGGTTGCCCGGTTGAATGATTCTGGCCTTGGCGACATCGATCAACTCGCCGCCCACGAAGTGCAGGAGAGTGCATGGAACGTCGGAGGCGCCCTGCGAAAACATGTAGGGCGTCAGGGATGCCCAGTCAAAGGCAAGGAGATGAAGTCATCGGCCGAGAGGCTTAGTTACCGTGATGGCGTCGAGCTCGGCTAATGTCGAGGCACCGCCAACGGCGGGCGTGCAAGTGACGGAGGGGCCGCTTGCTGCCGAGGTGCCGGCCGGCGTATTCTTCCCACACCCGGGTGCATTAAGCTCCAATGCCCGTGCCGGCGCTGGAGACACCAATACCGCCTCCGCCGGAGACACCAATGGCGTCGCCGGCGCGTTGTGCGAGTTGCTGCCCGTGAAGCTGGGAATCGGGGGCGGCCCCTGTTGGCCGCCTGCAATCCACGCCTGCAGCCCCTCAATCAAGGTAGGCACAATGGCGGTGATCGTCGCTTCCAGTTGGTCTCGCACTTGCTCTTGGACTATCTCCGAAATCCGCGCCACTTGTGCCTTGAGTTCTTGAACCTCGCACTGCTGGCTTTCCGAGCTGGTCTTTCTCTCCTTTCGCCCAGCGTTATAGTATTCCGACCATTTCGTGGACAAGCCTTTGCCGGCCACATGACCAGCTGACGACGGCTTACTGAACTTATCCTTGTGTTTCATTACGTTAAACGCCCTATTTAAAGTGGTGTCCCAAGGGGAGCTCTGAGACGACCCCGCGTTACTGCTTTCAGTGTCCTGCGGAAGGAACGTGAACCATTTAGAAATTTGGCTTCATTAATTAGAATGCAACCATATGGAGCTAATTACGCGGGGGTGTATTCCTTACCAGAACAAGCTCAAGCGCCTTGGTCTTCGGATCCGTGGTAAGCTCCTTTGTTACCGGGTCCACCTTGTACCGGGCCCTGACATAGTTCCTGGTCTGCTTGTCACGGTATTTATCGAAGAGGGGCGGTAGGCCTTGCTCGGCACGCTCCGCGTCCTCCTTGTCCCATATAGGTTCCGCCACTCTGTAACCGCCGGGACCGAGTTTGTGGACCCCTAAGTTCAAGTCCCGCATATCTTTCCCCCACTGACTTGATTCCGCGGACCCCGGGGACTCGCACTTGGCCTTGAACTCGAGGTAGTCAGCTTCGCTGATCGAAGGATTTGTCTCCTTGATCTTCTCATAACTATCACCTTTTAGAATCCTTCTCCTCACCGCGGCTCTCCAAGTAGCCAGGGCCGTGCTCATCTTCGTGAGGGCGGCACTGTTCACTTTATTCCCTGAGAGGCGTGTGTTTGTGACGTCACCGGGGAACTTGTATCGTTCGTGCAGCTTCGTGAAGAGGAGGTTGCGCAAATTCCCTCGGTCACGATGCCTTAGGTTCTCGGTGTTGATCGAGACGGTGCTCCGGAGAATGCACCCTAGTTGTCCCGAGTACCCACTGACTTATTCTTTGGGCGCCGTTGGATGCCCACTGGAGGACACTTCAGTAAATTCCTGCTTGACGGTGCCGAGCACGTTCGGGCGCCGGTCCTTCCGTTGCCTCTTCGGTTGGCTGCCATCTGTGCGTGCGCTGCCATCATCAGTGGTGGCATCCTCGGCGGCACCATCAGTGGTGTCATCCCCGACGCCACTAGGGGTTGTGTAGTCGGGATCGGTGTCTTCCGCGGCGTCCTCATAGCGGTGAGGTTCTTCCTCCATCTCCTGGGACAGCTCCCAGAATTGCTTGCCCGAACCGCCGGCATCGTTGTGGGCCATGTTCGCTCTAAATAGGAAAAAAGTTTGGTCAAAAAGTTGGTTATTGTCAAGGAACAAGATCTCTAAGTTGACCAAATAACCTAATTCTCGAGGAATGTCGCCAAAAAGTTGGTTATTGTCAAGGAACAATTGAGAGATGTTTGTGATATTGCCTAGGTGTTTTGGGATGGAACCTGTTAGTGTGTTGTTGCTAAGGTCCAAGTCCCTTCCTAACCCCCTTCTTCTTGTCTCCTCTCACTATCTCTCTCACACACATGGCAAGCAACCTTTCATGGAAATGGCAAGTTACTAAGATACCCCGGCCCATGCATTAGTCGCAAGTACCCCATATGTCCTATTTTTAGCAAAGTCATGCTAAAATTCACGGAAAATTTCAGCATGACCTTTGCTGAAAATAGGACATATGGAGTACCCGAATTTGCCGGAACGGAAGTTAATCGACATTCCGGCAAACTCAAGGGCCTCTCGGGGTACCTGCAAAATCATTATCCCACCCCCGCCCCGCTGCAACCCCACAACACCCCACAATATCATCACGACACGATGGTCGGAGACAAAACCCCCCAATATCATCACGACACGATGGCACAAAAATGGCATGCTATGTAGCCTTAATGCTACAGAACATATGAAATACATGCCAGCAATATATATGATATAAACTCCAATAATTTTTGAATAAAAACAGTAGCTAAAAACAGTAGCAAGCAAAAAATTCATTTGACAATGGTGGATCAGATACAAAAATAATGTGAGAAAATGCAGACAAATACTAACAGATTGAAAAGCAAGGGATTATGCAAGGAATATATTTCTGTAGATGTCAGGTTCAGTACTTCTATCATGACAACTAGGAACTAAAGGTGTTGTGCTCAATTGGTATCTTAATTTATGTGCGGAGGCAAGAGCTGAAACTAAACCAGAATCTCAAGTTTTGGTTTGCCTTAGAATGTATTATTGCTACACACATAATTATTGTTCTTGTACATGATCTCAACTTCTCAGATGACCTCATTAGCATTTTATATATTGCACATACTCTAGCCTCACAAGGATCCCATTTTTCAAAGCCAGAAAAACACTGAAGAGTCTAAACTATGGTGAAAAACCAAGGTTCAGAGCAATAAATAGATCACTAAAATCAGTCTGAATGTGCCATTTTCCCCAAAGTGCCATCATAGTTAAGATTTATAGCTCAGTTCTATGTTCCAAGTTTAAGCATTATGCAAGTTACTTATGAGAATACACTAATGTTCCAAGTTACTTATGTTCCATGTTCCAAGTTTATAGCTCAGTTCTATGTACCAAAGCAGCAAGCAAAGCATCCTGCTGCTAGATCCTCCCTCCCTCCTTCTCAAGAACAGCAAAAGAGAGAGAGTGTGTGTTGATTTCTGGGTCACGATTACTGATTTTATTCCCAATTTTTTTACTAAGCATCCATCAATCCATATCAATACAAATTTCATACTAAGTCAGCATATATCCAAATCAGTATACAATTTAGCAAACAATTGAGCATACACCCAAGCATACACCTCGGGCTAGCAAACAATTGAGCATACACCCAATTTAGCAAACAACTGAGCATACAAATTTATAAAGCTAGCTAGCACCCCCTAATTTCGAATTCCTAATAAAGAGAAGAAAAATACAGAGAAGAAAAGAGATAAAAGGAAGATATGAGAGAGAGAGGATGAGACAGAGAGGGGCGGAGGACCTTACCAGCAGCGGCTCGGCTGGCTCGGCCGAAGACGCACCTCCTGCAGGGCGGCGGCCGATGGGACGGAGAGGCTGACGGGAGGGGCGGGGCAGATGGGGCGGCGGCGGACGGGCCCGGGGCGGCGGCGGACGGGCCCGGGGCGGCGGCGGACGGGCCTGGGGCGGCGGGGTCGGGGTCGCCAGGTGGCGGCTCGAACCCTAGCTCCACGGGATCGAGCTCCCTGGTCTGGTAGAGAATGAGAGAGGATGAGATAGGAGCGAGCTGGCCGGTCGTATTCTGTGTATGTAGGTGGGGGGGGGGAGGGTTAACAATGGCGCACCTCAGAGGGGTGCGCCATACATACATATAGCAATGGCGCACCTATGCCTGGTGCGCCATAAATATACATATAGCAATGGCGCACCTCTGCCTGGTGCGCCATAAATATACATATAGCAATGGCGCACCTTTCCCTGGTGCGCCATTACTAACTTTTTTTTTTATTATTTTTAGTTGCATCTAATAATTTTTTAGAAAATGACGATCAAATTTGAAAACATTTATGAATATGAAAAAATATCATCAAATTTGTTATTTGAAAATATTTATGAATATGAAAAAATATCATCAAATTTGTTATTTGAAAATATTTATGAATATGAAAAAATATCATCAAATTTGTTATTTGAAAATATCATCAAATTTGTTATTTGAAAATATCATCAAATTTGTTTTTTTTTTATTTTTAATTGCATTCATTTGTGAATTGGTAAAACATTTATGAATTTGAAAAAATATCATCAAATTTGAAAAAATATTCATGAATTGAAAACGTGCCCATGAAATTTAAAAATATTCATGAGTTCAAAAAATATCATCAAATAAAAATTGGTATACCAGAATAAACATAAATACCAGAATAAACATAAATAAATAGTCATGAGGACTAGAAAAGAAGAAATATCATTTCCATATGTCGAAATACAATCGAGAAATGAAGACTACAATTTAAATACAATCGATCTTAGCTAGCTATCTTTTCACAATCTTCTTGCCCTTCTTTTTCGCAAATGGAGTTCTTCTCTTGAACGGACGTCCTTTAGGTAGGGTGGTCCTGCTTCTTCTTCTGGTGTATGGCACTTCATCGTCGTCGTCATGTTCCATCTTTGGGTCGCCGTACTTGTCGATGTCTTGCTCATTGGCGACTCCATCCATTCCGATGATCTTCCTTTTGCCTCTCCTCACGACAACATGACTGAGCTTTGACGGGTCGGTAATGAAGAAGCATTAGTCCACTTGGGAAGCCAGTACCCATGGCTCATTTTTCGCGGTGACGTTTGCGCCCGCGGTCTTGGATTTGGCTTCAGGTATAACCATGGTGGTGAAATACCGGTCTTCTTTTAGGACGCTCTTGGCCCATCTGACACGGAACATCGGGACCTTCTCTCCAGCGTAGCTCAGCTCCCAGATCTCCTCGATCCTTCCGTAGTATCTGTCCTTGTCGTTACCGGTGTAGGATTCCATCGTTACCCCGGAGTTCTGATAACCATCGCTCTTCATGTCCTTTCCCTCGGTGTAGAATGTGTAGCCGTTGATATCGTACGTCTCATACGTCATCAGGTTGTGCTCGACGCCCTGTGACAAGGCGAATATGAGTTGTTCTTCCGCGGAAGAATCCTCATGTAAAGGGTACGACAGAAGCTTCTCCTTGAACCAACGCGTGAAACATGAGTTGTGCTCTTTGATTATATCTCCGTCCGTCCTCTGTTGGCCTCGGTCATTGTACGTCTTCTCAATAAAGGTTTTGTGCTCTACCACCCAAGGATCGACCACGTCTATGTGTTGTAGCGCGACTAGGTTTGCTCTTTCAAAGTCGGCGAGTCGACCCTCGAAGTCGACATGCATTTCGCGGCGACCCTCGCGGTGACCCCATCCAGCGAGCCTGCTGAGGTGCCTGTTGACGGGCAGACCAATGGGGTTCTCGATGCCTAGATAATTCGTGCAGTAGGAGATGCACTCTTCGGTCAGAAAGCCCCTGGCTATGCTTCCCTCTGGACGTGACATGTTGCGAACGTATCCTTTGATGACACCATTCATCCTTTCGAACGGCATCATGTTGTGTAGGAACGTCGGCCCGAGTTGGATGATATCCTCCACGATATGGACCAGCAGATGCACCATAACGTCGAAGAATGCGGGCGGGAAGTACATCTCAAGCTCGCATAGTATCACCACGATCTCTTCCTGTAGCCTTCTGAGTTGCCTCACGCCAACCGACTTTCGAGAGATGACGTCGAAAAAGTTGCATAGGCCAAATAGCGTTTCACGGACGTGCGCGTCCATGATCCCACGGATTGCAACTGGAAGTATCTGCATCATCAGCACATGACAGTCGTGAGACTTCATCCCGCTGAACTTCTGCTTCGCTGAGTCTAGGTATCTGCTTATCTTCCCCGCGTAACCGTAAGGAAGTTTTACTCCTACGAGGCAGGTGAAAAACTGCTCGATCTCCTCCTGACTTAGAGTGAAGCACGCGGGAGGGAAGTCATTTCCGATCTTCTTGGCCTTTTTGCCTTTGCGACGACTTTCCGTGTCCTTCGCCTCATCATCATCATCATCATTAGCGTGAAGCTCCTCCGTGATGCCCATTGATTTCAAGTCTGCCCTTGCTTTCGGCCCATCTTTGGTCCTCTCTGGCATGTTGAGCAGGGTATCAAGCAGACTCTCGCACACGTTCTTCGTGATATGCATGACATCAAGGCTGTGAGGCACACGGAGGATCTTCCAGTACGGCAAGTCCCAGAAAACAGACCTCGTTTTCCATACCTTCAGCAGCGGCTCTGGCGCCTTTCGCTTCTTTCCCGGCTCTGGCGCCTTTCCCGGCTCTGGCGCCTTTCCCAGCGGTGGGCACTCTTTCCAATTTGTCAACAGCTCGTCTATTTCCTCGCCGCTCCTCGTACGCGGGCGTCTTCGGGGTTCGGTTTCACCATCGAACAGATCCTTGCGTTTTCTCCATGAGTCATCGTCGCGAAGCCACCTTCGATGTCCCATGAACACGGTTTTCGAAGACCCGGGATCTCTATCTAGCTGGCGATACGTTGTGTCATCCATGCACCTGACGCATCCAGAAAATCCGTGGACCACCTGCCCCGCGACATATCCGTAACCGAGATAGTCATGCACCGTCGTGAGCAGTGCGGCTCTCATAGGGAAATATTCTTTCTCTGCGGCGTCCCACGTATTGGCTGGCATTTTCCATAGCGTGTCTAGCTCCTCTTTCAGCAGCCCCAGATACAGATTGATGTCGTTCCCTGGTTGTTTCGGCCCTTCAATTAGCATACTCATGTGAATGTACTTCCTCTTCATGCACAACTAGGGGGGAAGGTTGTACATCCACACAAACACAGGCCAGGTGCTATGTGTGCTTCAGTGGCTGCCAAACGGATTGACTCCATTGGTGCTCGCGCCCAGCACGATGTTCCTTGGATCGTCCCCAAATTCTGGGTGTTCGAAGTTCAACGGTTGCCACTGGCTCGCATCCTTAGGGTGACTCAGCATCTTGTCTTTTTTATTTATCTCCGGATCATTTCCGTCATCTTCTCTCTTCTTCTCCTCCCTATCCGCGTGCCAACGCAGGAGCTTTGCTACCTTAGGGTCCGCGAAATACCGCTGCAGACGAGGAGTGATCGGAAAGTACCACACCACTTTTCGAGGAGCTTTCTTCCTCTTCTTGTATCGAGTGACGCCGCACACCGGACATATGGTAGACTCCGCGTGCTCGTCCCGATAAATGATGCAATTGTTCATGCACACATGGTATTTCACGTGCGGTAAATCCAGACGACACACGATTTTCTTCGCCTCCTCGAAACTGGTCGGGCACTTGTTCCCCTTGGGAAGACGTTCGTGCCAGAATGACATGTTCTCGTCGAAGCATGCGTCAGTCATTTTGTGTTTTACCTTCATCTCCAGAGCCATGAGCGTTACTTTCAGGCGGGTATCCTCGGGCCTGCATCCTTCATACAATGGAGTAACCGCGTCTATCTCCAGTTGATCCAGCTTGGCTTTCTCTCGGGCGGCAGCTCTTGCGTTATCCGTCTGCTTGAGAAGCAACTCTTGAATATGAGGGTCCTGCACCCAGCCCATCGATGGTCCATCGTCGTCTGCTCCGGCATCTTCATCTTCATGATCATGCCCTTCGTCTGCTCCGGCATCTTCCTCATCATCATGTCCGGCATCTTCTACATGATGATTGTGTACTACTGCATCTACTTCGTGATCATGTCCTGGAGATTCTTCGTCTTCTCGCCCGCCCTCGCCGCGGTTGTCTTGCTGCCCTTCCTCATTTCTTGCCCGGCCCCCATGGACGACTTCATAATCATCTTCATCACCTTGCCACCGATAGTCATCCATGAAACCACGCAAGAGCAGGTGGTCCCGCACCTGTACGGAATCCGGGTCCATAAGGCTCTTCAGCTTGCATCTTCGACACGGACATCTTATCTCCGTCTCGTTCTTTTGAAGCATCTCGGCCTTCGCGGAGCTCAAAAACCTATTCACAATGCCTTCGGTCATCGTGCGGACCATGGTCGCCTGCGGGGTAGAGCAAAACGATATTTTAGAACCAAAAAAAAATTTGGCATGACTTTGCCTAAAAATAGGACCAAAAAGAATGCATAGTGCCAAATTCTCGCCGAAACGGAAATGAATCAACATTCCGGCAAAATATTGGCAACTATCGGATTTCAAATACCGGTACCTGCAAACACAAACATATGCAACACCACAAACATACGTAGATCTAGGCCATAAAAAGTGCATGTGCACGTTGTTGGAGGGAGAAAAAAGTAGATCAACAACATAAAGAAAGCTTTCCCCTTACTTACCTATCAAAAAAAGGAAATTTAACCACTTAATTTGGGTGAATCTATGGTGCAAATGAGGTGAGGAGGAGGAGGCACCCGAGACAAGCTTGGAGGAGGAGGTGGAGAGAATGAAGTGGGGAAAGTGAGTGTGGTAGGTGGCTGTCCAAAATATCTAGCTGCTCTCAGGTTACCAATGGCGCACCACCTTAAAATGCGCCATTAGTAACCCTGGTTACTAATGGCGCACCTTTCATGTGGTGCGCCATTACTAGTTTTGCAAAAAAAAAAAAAAAAAATAATTGTTAGTAATGGCGCACCGTGGTTGGGGTGCGCCATTACTAGTTTGAACTAGTAATGGCGCACTATACCCTGGTGCGCCATTACTAGTTTTGAAAAAAAAAGTAAAAAAAAATTGTTAGTAGTGGCGCACAGAGTGTGTGGTGCGCCATTACTAGTTAAAACTAGTAATGGCGCACTAGACCCTGGTGCGCCATTACTAGTTTTGGAAAAATAAAAAAATAAAAATTTGTTAGTAGTGGCGCACCGTTGGTGTGGTGCGCCATTACTGATATGGACACTAATGGCGTACCTACACATGGTGCTCCACTACTATATAGCAGTGGCGCACCACATATGTGGTGCGCCATTAATGTCCATATTAGCTATAGCCCTTTTCCTAGTAGTGACTTGATGAAGTAGATCTTGATGAAGTCTTGGGAACCCACTTGACCATGGCTTGAGGAGCTTCTTCAAATGATTCAATCTCTTCTTGAAGCTTGTCCTTGCCTTTTAGCTTGTGGTCTTGTGGTGGAAGTTCTTCTTGAGCTTGTGTTCCCTTGAAGGAAGTAGAATCATACTTCTCTTGTTGAGGAACAAACTTCGTCTTGGGGTATTGACCTTCTTCCCACTCAACTCCATCGGCATTGAACTTTCGTTCAAAACCAACACCTTGGTTCTTCCGATGCCTTCCTTGCTTGCGTACAATTTCCTCAAATTGTTTACTCCCGGCAAGGCTCTTGTAGACACCTTTTTCTATAATTCCTTTCAATAGCATATTTTCTTGCTCAAGTGTAACTTGGCTAAGAGAATCATTAGTGGAATTAATAGAACTACTAGAAGCAACAATATTGGATTTAGCATTGTTATTGTTACTACTAGAGGTAGAACCATTTTTACCCTTGTTGCTAGTTTGCTTAGGTTTAACTTGTGGCATAAAGGTAGACAAGAGTAAACGCTTGGCAAGATATGAAGAACTCTTCTTTCGAAGATCGTCATTGATAGCTTTAAGAAACTCATGCTCTTGCTCTAAATTTAGCTTCTCGAAGCGTAGCTTCTCATGAGTTCTTAGAAGTTCTCTATGATCCTCTTGAGTTGTTTCATGAGCTAACTTAAGAGCATTTAGTTCTTTAGTTAGACGCTCAATCTCCTTCATAGCATTGTCACTCGTTCCCTCTTAACTATCATGATTACTAGCATTTTCATTATAGCTCACATCACTAGCCCTATCAACAAGTAAATCATCATCACCAAGCAAATCATCTTCATCACTATTAAAATCAAGATACTCGGGGTGTGATACCTTAGGGCCTTTTGCCATGAAGCATCTTCCAATTCCTTCATTTGGTGAGTCGAATAGATCGTAGGAGTTGGATGACACAAGTGCAAGTCCTGCAACACCTTCATCTTGACTATAGTCGGAGTTGGAGTGATAACTTCTCTCAGAGTGGTTGTCGGAGTCGGAGCCGGAAACCCATTCACCAACATGAGCTTGATGTCTTCTTCTTGTGTAGCTCCTTGATGACTTATCCTTCCTCTCCGAATCCTTGCTTCTTCGAGAGTGTCTTCGTTCATAATAATCATCTCTACTCCTTCTCTCCTTACGAGGTGATTCATCTCTTCTATGTCTTCCTCTTGGTGATTCGTCTCTTTTCTTGTAGGGAGCCGTACACTCATTGGAGTAGTGTCCGGGCTTTCCACAATTGTAGCAATTACGATCACGACTTGATGATCTTCTCTCATAATGTCTTGAGCTAGAGCTTCTTTCTTTTCCTTTGTTCTTGTAGAACTTGTTAAACCTTTTCACCATTAGGCTAATCTCTTCATTGGATACTAGCTGGTCACTTGAAGTTGTTGGAGCATCGGTTGAGGCTTTGTAAGCACCACTTGACTTGTTGTGCAGCTCCTCTTTGTCCTTGAGTGACATTTCATGAGCGACAATCCTTCCAATGACTTCCGTGGGCTTGTGATCTTTGTAATTTGGCATCATTTGGATCAATGTGCAGACGGTATCATACTTTCCATCCAAAGCTCTAAGTATCTTCTTAATGATGAATTTGTCGGTCATCTCTTCACTTCCGAAGCCGGCAATCTCATTTGTGATGAGAGCAAGCCTAGAGTACATCTCTGCGACTCCTTCACCATCCTTCATATTGAACTTATCAAGTTGACTTTGGAGCACATCCAACTTAGATTCCTTGACGGACTCGGTACCCTCATGCATATCAACCAAAGTATCCCAAATTTCCTTTGCATTCTCGAGGCGGTTGATTTTGTTGAATTCTTCGGGACATAGACCGTTGAATAGAATATCACAAGCTTGAGTATTGTATTGTAACATCTTCAATTCTTCCGCGGTTGCCTCACGATCCGGTTCCTTGCCATCCTCAAAGAAGTCACCTTGCAAGCCAACACAAACAACAGCCCAAACGGCAGGGTTATGACCAAGAATATGCATTTTCATCTTATGTTTCCAACTAGCAAAGTTTGTACCATCAAAATATTGACCTCTACGGTGATAGTTACCCTCACTAGACGCCATACTCTCCTAGGTTGTGAAACCAAGGCTATGATCACCAAAGCTATGGGAATCAAGGCTTACGGAGACCAAAGCTCTGATACCACTTGTAGGATCGAAAGTATGTCTAGAGGGGGGTGATTAGACTACTTGACCAAATAAAACTTAACCTTTTCCCAGATTTTAGTTGTAGGCAGATTTTAGCAATAGTACATGTCAAGCATCACCCTACACATGCAATTCTAAGAGTATAGCAGCGGAAAGTAAGCAATTGCATATGTATGTTGAGAGGGGATAGGAGATTTCAAACGCAATGATGACATGGCGGTTTTTGGTGTGGTTCCGATAGGTGGTGCTATCGTACGTCCACGTTAATGGAGGCTTCAACCCACGAAGGGTAACGGCTGCGCGAGTCCACGGAGGGCTCCACCCACGAAGGGTCCACGAAGAAGCAACCTTGCCTATTCCACCATGGCTTACGTCCACGAAGGACTAGCCTCACTCGGGGTAGATCTTCACGAAGTAGGCGATCTCCTTGCCCTTAGAAACTTCTTGGTTCAACTCCACATCTGGTTGATGAACTCCTTGCTCTTGTGCTTCAAATGATAGTCTTCCCAGCACTCAATCACTCACAGATTTGGCTATGGTGGAAGAAGGATTTGAGTGGAAAGCAACTTGGGAAAGGCTAGAGATCAAGGTTCAAATGGTAGGAATGGAATATCTTGATCTCAACACATGAGTAGGTGGTTCTCTCTCAGAAAATGTATGGTGGAACTGTAGGCACGTTCTGATGGCTCTCCTTACTGAGAAGGATGGGGTGGAGGGGTATATAGCCTCCACACAAAATCCAACCGTTACACACTTTTGACCCAACTCGGTGGCACCGAAACAATCATCTCGGTAGCACCGAATTGTGTAAAAGATATGAACTTTAGGAATCTCGGTGGGACCGATACGAACAACTCGGATGGACCGAAGTGCAATGGCTTAGGGCAATCCTCATCTCGGTGGCACCGATTGCATCAACTCGGTAGGACCGAAGCGAAGCAATAAGGCAACAGAGACTTGGCAAGCCATCTCGGTGAGACCGATTTGCAAACTCGGTGAGACCGAAGTAAATGCAAACGATTACAGAGAGTTGGCAAGGCCATCTCAGTGGGACCGAGATCCATTTCGGTGGATCCGATTTGTTAGGGTTTGGCAGTGGCTAAGTCTTGGATGAACTCGGTGGGGCCGGATTGGAAATTTCGGTGGGGCCGAGTTGGACTTTAGGTTTAGGACATATTTGGGTAGAGATAGTAGTTGAGGGTTTAGGAATACTGTCACTATGCACTTGAGCAAAAAGACCATTAAGCAACACCTCATCCCCTTTTAATAGTATTGGCTTTCCTATGGACTCAATGTGATCTTGGATCACTAAACCAAAAATGTAGAGTCTTGATCTTTGCCAATTCTTGTCCTTAGCATTTTGAGGGGTCCACATCTCTAGTCCATGCCATGCCAATCATTGAACATCCTAAAATCTTAATCTTGAATGGATATTAGTTCAATGAGATATATGTTGTTATGAATTACCAAAACCACCAAGGGAGCAAATGTGCTTTCATACGTGCTTATAATAAGAACTTGCATGACATCTTTTGTCCTACCCTCCCGTGGCAGTGGGGTCCTTAAGGAAACTAAGGGATATTAAGGCCTCCTTTTAATAGAGCACGGGAACAAAGCATTAGCACTTAGTGAATACATGAACTCCTCAAACTACGGCAATCACCGGAAAGAATCCCAATTATTGGTACCTTGGGGTATGCGGATCATAACACGTAATAGGTGCATATAACTTGCAAGATAGGATCAAGAACACAAATATATTCATGAAAACATAAAGGGTTCAGATCTGAAATCATGGCACTTGGGCCCTAGTGACAAGCATTAAGCATAGCAAAGTCATAGCAACATCAATCTCAGAACATAGTGGATACTAGGGATCAAAGCCCTAACAAATTGACTCGATGACTTTTACATGATCAGCATTGACGACAAGATGTGGCGGCAAGGCTAGTTTGTGAGATGGCCCTGATGCCTGGAGACATGACCAACCTTGTCGATGATTGGAGCAACAAGCTTGTCGTTGGTGGTGATGTCGGTGTTCTTCGGCAAGCTCGTGAACGCCCCGAAAAAATCAACGCCAGGATTGCAGTACACCAGCTTGACAAGCACTTTGTAAAGGATATCACGAGCGAGCTTCCGAGACTCGTTGGCGAAGCAGGTAGTGCGCTCCTCTTTGAGGTCTTTCGTCAAGATTACCTTCCTGGCCTTAGCGACTTCAAGATTCTCCTCCAAAGTGGCAAGTTTCGTCTTCAGATCTACCGCAGCGTCGGTAGCCTTACTGAGGTCTTGGTTCTTGCATGACAGCTGCGTCTACAACTCCCCTAGGGTATGAGTCGCTTTCTGCGCTGTATCCTTGATGGCTGCGATCTCCTTGTGGCTACCGGCAAGATCCTCTTCTAGCTTCTTCACTTTGGATTATGAATCTACCTTGGCGGAGGCAGCAGCGGCAACCGAATCAGTGGCCTCCTTGAGCTTGATGGCACGGTCTCGAGCTTGAGTCTCGATGAGCTCCTTGTGGGTCTTTTCCAGCTCTTCGTCCGTTGCACAAGGAGAGTTTGGATTTCATCATCCTTGGCTTTAAGTTTGGCGGCAAGTGCTTCTTCTCGAGCAGCAAGATCTTTTTCTCCGGTGGTGAGCTGCACTTTGTGCTCCACCAACTTGCTGTCCAAGGCCGCTGCTTTCTCAGTGGCAGCGGCAAGCTTTTCCTCTTGCCTCTTGATGATATGGAATTTTTCATTATACCAAGTGCGGATCTCTTCCGCCTTCTCCTTCAGCTTCTGCTCAGCTAGTTCCATGATTTTCTGCTGTGTTTGGAGCTTTTCCCAATGTTTGCTCTAACGGTCTTGCACATCTTTGAAGCCGGTAGCCATCGTCTTCAAGAAGCCAAGATCTGCAGCGCTGTCATCGGGGCTGTCTGGTTTCGCAACACTACCGGAGAGGGGTATAAGGATTCCGGCAATGGCATCATCAAAGGCAGATTCCCCGGCACTAGATGTGCTGGGGGCTCCATATTCTTACAGCGGTTTGATGAGCTCCAAAGGACCCGCCAAAGCTTGTGTGTCAGGTACACTGAGGTGTTCTGCCATCACCGCCAACCACTTCCACCTCAGCGTCCGTTCTGGCGAGGTCAGATGTGTTGCCGAAGGGTTTCTCCAACTCTTTAGGAGCTTTCCTAGCCTCCTCAGCTGTAGACATAGCAGCTTCTTTGGCGGAGATCTTGGCGGCCTCATCTGCAGCGCTCTTTGCGATTTCCTCTACGTCTGCAATAATTTCTCCCTCTTCCAGAGAGGTTGGATCTGCAGGATAGGAAAGAAGCAAAGAACAGAAAGAAATTCATTTTACATATCAAGTTCAAGAAAACAAAAAACTGGAAGGCACTTGAAAGTAAGTAGATTACCTGTCGGGTTCTGTTGAGAAGAGATGTTCTCTTCTCCGACAACTTTGGTTGTCGTCGCTTGGCTGCCGGCAGTTTCACTTTCCGGTATGACCTCAGTGTGGAGAGGCTCGTCGGTGGAGGCCCTTACCGGCGAGTTGCTCTCCAGAATGTTTGTTGATGGAGGAGTCATAATGGGATCTGCCTCCGAGCGTTCTTCCTCTTGGCGATCTTCTCCCATCTTCTTGTCAGGCTTAGAGGTAGGAGCATTAGTGCCGGAGCTTGCAAGTTGGAACTGCACCACGCTCTCATGCCGGGGGCTGGGTTGGGGGCTGATGACGACAGCATCGGGAGATGCCATACCCTGCCCAACACTTTTCGTGGGCTCACCCTCTGATGCACCCTTTGCTCGCTTCGCCCTGTGCAAAAGTGTCTCCGTATCTCTATGAAGACAACAACAATCAACTCGAATCAACAATTATGAAGAAATCTAGAAGTTGAAGAGGAACAAGCGAAAGTACTTACTCCTCTTCTTTGCGGTCGCTGAAGGCGGAGAGGTCGCACGTGACCGGTGGAGGAGATGCTCTGGCCCGCTTGATTGCTAGGGGAGATGCTGTTGCGAGATGCGAAGACCCAACCTCGCCAGTAGACGATGCTGCCCGCTGCCTTGACGAGGTGCATCTAGCTGTCGGAGCTTGAGAAGCCTGCCGGCGAGCGCCTTGCTGCCGAGTGCCCCTGGCGGCAACCTCTTTGTCGGAAGGCTCGTCGTCTGGCGACGAAGGACGCACTGGCTCTTGGCTGGAAGCCTTTTTGACGACTCAACACCTCTTCTTCGGGATGGGAGCAACTGGGGGCTGCTCTTCCTCCTCTGACCCTGTGGCAGCTTCATCGCCATGCCCTCCGGCAGGCTCCTCTTGGTGCTCTTTGGCTGGTTCTTCATCAACCTGTTCTTCATCTTCAGTGGCCGCAGACTAGGAACTGCTGGCTGCGGCAATCCTCTTGGCTTCTTCGGCCCTGCTAGCAATCTATGCCATCTCCTTGTCAGTGCTGCTGCGGATGAGGTCCTTCTCTTCTCGAGTGGCCCTCTCCATCAAGTTGGCAAGCCATGCCATCTCGTTTTCAACAGAGGGTTCGTGCCAATGGGCCTAGACTCCTTGGGCATTACACTCTAGCATCATCGCCAAGATTGAATCTTTGGTGGAATTGATACACAAGGGAATCACGAGGGCCGGTAAATGAAACTTGCCGGTGGTCTGAAAAAGTTGGTAACAGAGGCTGATGTGCTGCAATACTGTCAGATTGTTGTCAAGTCCAGTATGCAACCACATGATGTCAGTAGCATTTTGGTACTCCCAAGCGTATCGTTTTCTCTTCTGCAGCGGTGCAATACATCACCGGAGGAAATCTGCCCCTACCATCTCAATGGTTAGGCCAGCAGCCCTAAGGCGGATGATACGGTTCAGTGCCGGGGTGAGCTTGTTGTCGCATTTGCCGTAATTGCTCCAATCCTAGCCGTGCTGGACTTTCTTCTGCCGGGGAGCACAGAATTCAGGGAAGTCCTTCTCCTGAATCCAGCACCACTCCGCCCGTCATTCCTCCCATTTAAGATGCAGCTGGCCCGTGAGATATGCATCCTTGACGCCACCTTTGGGAAACGAGGTGATGCTTCCAGAAAGAGCATCCCCTTCGATGCGAGGAATGAAGAAATGGCGAAACAGAGATATTGGTGAAGGTGTCCTGGACTAGGGGGTACTCACCACGTCGTCTCCCAACCAAGTGGATTGGGCCAAGGACCCCCATGACGGTTCACTAATGGACCACTTTGGGCAGCCCATGACATATACGAGGAAGATTCCACAAGACTTGGTGATCAAGACAAGGACTCCTCTCCACCGACGTAGCCAACTAGGATGCTTGTTATCCTAGGCCTCCGGTACATTATATAAGCCGAGGCTAGGCTAGTTGATAGATCATCAAAGAGAGATACATCATCCCCTAGGTTTAGACCACATCTTACGATATCGAGGTAGATCAACTCTGTACCTTGATACATCCATCAATATAAACAAGAGCAGGACGTAGGGTTTTACCTCCTTAGAGAGGGCCCGAACCTGGGTAAATCTTCATGTCCTACATCCCCTGTTCACCCATCGATCCGATCTCACAGCTTGGGCCCCCCTACCCGAGATCTGCTGGTTTTGACACCGACATTGGTGCTTTCATTGAGAGATCACTATTTGACCGCAAAGGATCAGTGGCTCATCTGCAGATTGATAGCAGTTTTTTCTGGACAGCGGATTTATGTTCAACGTCCCCGTCTCCTCGAGCGTCGCTTTGACGGTTGCTTCACTGGAATTGTGTGGAATTGAGTCTAGAACAACCCTGTAAAATTTTGTCGTGTTTCGATGAAGGAATCTCCGGCAATCTCCGATATACCGGAGCCCTGTCGAATCTGGACGGTAATCTGGACGAGTTTGGGGTGTGGAGTCTAGTAGTTAGCTCAGAGATCCTTTCGAAGATCTAAGCTTTCATAGGCTGCAGAATTCCTATATCGACCACCCCTCAAAATTTCAGCTCGATCCAACCGTTCAAACTCCGGGAAACGTCCGATGAGTGCATCAATTTTCATATCTGCTTTCTGCGTGAAAACGAATCCGGCCCAAGTTCATCTTTTTTATGAACGGGATATCGGGCGTCTTTTTTGGAGGAATTTTTTTTCTAGGGTATTGTGTGTTGTTCTCAAACACGTGCCTACAAATTTTGAGTCTTTTCCGAGGTGATCATCACCGTCGCGCCGATGTCAAACCGGCCCGACCATGTTGCTCCATGGCTACCGACCTGCGCCAGCATCGACCGCGTCGTCGCTCCATCGAGCCAACGACAACCACCTCGGATCATCACCTCGGTGAGCCAATCAAGAGTCTGGCATCGTGAAAGACAAATAATTGTCAAGACAAGATCGTCGCCCCATGGATTGCACGAGTTAGTTGCGCCGGCATCACCGCGCGGTCACTTCTCAAGCTGGCATTGACCGCATGACAAGTTCTGACCTGTGTCGGCATCTCCATGCCGTTGCTTCTTCAAGCCGATATCCACCACGCTGACCTGCTATGATACCTCGACTGGCATGGTGCCAACAACGTCACCTTACTGACTTGCTCCGTCACCTCGGCTAGACCGGAGGCTTCGCCATCTCTTCATCAACCTATTTCAGGGACTTCACCGTCACCAGCCGACCAGCTTCGTCGCGTTAACTGGACCGAGGGCTTTGCCTCTATCGGAAGCGGGGCTCCGGGGACCCTGGTTTGAACACTGGGGCTTGCTCGCTTCGACTGACCCAACGGTGACCAAAGGGAGACTATGACGAGAGCGCATGAAGCACATGGCACGACAGGGGACACGGCAGCTACACAGGTTTGGGCCACCTCGCAGTGTAAAACCCTACTCCTGCTTTGTGTTTTGGATTATGGTGGGCGAGAGGGTTCTCGCGTACAAGGTTGAAGACGAAGGAATCGATCCTCTACTACGGTGGTAGCACTGCCCCTTTTATTGCCGCCTTGGTCCTCTTCCCCGAAAACATTGCTGGGAAGGGTTGCCACACACAACGGCAATTTGAAAGGGGACAGGCGCCCAGGCTTATCCTGACTAAAGTTGGTCTTCGCCTGCAAAAGCATTATCCATGATACTCCGGTGGGCTCGGTGATGACCTCCGCCCTGCGCGCCTTGCTGTCTTGGTCTTCTTTCACCAAACGGGCATTCCTTGGGACTTGCTTTGGAGGTGGGCAGCTGGGGCTCCCCCTTTAGCACCAAAGAGGAAACCCTCTCAATCCGCGCCTGCTGGTACGGCTCTTGCCGCGGCCTGTCTCCAAGCGTGTCACCCACGTGGTGGGCACTCGACCGCGCGACCGGTGCCAGGCGACGCCCGCCTCGGGTGGCCTCGGGAGACCGCCTCGCGAGGGGGCCTCGCGAGGCCTCCTGCTATGGCTACTGCTGCCGCTAAGTCTTGGTGGGTTGCTCCGTGTGGAGGGGTCCTCGTGAGGCTGGTGCCTCGCGAGGTGTCTTGCTTCGCGGCCGCCGTGACTGGGCCGCCTCAAGGGCCTTTGCCAGGTGTCGCTTCCTGGGCCTGCAGGCAGACAGGCCGTAGTACCCCGGTTCCCACTGGCCCGACAGTAGCCCCCGGGCCCGTGGCGCGCACGTTCCCGCCCGTTGGGAGTGAAACGACGCGGGCCCTAACCGACTGCGGGACCCGGGTAGCGGCGGGTGGCGCACGATTGGACGTGGGACGCCCCCACTTCCCCCACTACACCTCGGAGATTGCCCGGCCTGCCATAAAACCTGCCCGCGCATGGCGCATGGCCATCATTGCTTTCGCCTTCTCCTCCCTTCCTCCTTGTGCCTGACTCATCGCATCTTCCCCCTTGCGCTCCGCTTCTCCTCCTTCTCGCCCCCAAGCTTACCGCGCAGCGATGGCACCTGCTGGCAAGAGGGGTAAGGCGGCGGCCACGACCTCGACCGCGCCGGCCCTGGAGCCGGCGCTGCAGCGCTCCAGCATTATCAACAGGGAGGGCTTGGATAAGGTGCTCCTGATGACTGCCAACGACCAGAATGAGTGGGGGCGACGAAGATCTGGCCGGGCGTGCCCACGCTGCGTGATTTGGAGGCAACGACCTACCCCTTCTTCCTCCACAGCGTCTTCACCGGGTTGGTGCCGCCATTCTCTGACTTCTTCTGCGCCATTCTCTCCCACTATCAAATCCATGCCCTCCATCTCCAACCCAACTCCATCTTCCTCTTCGCTATCTTTGCCTTCTACTGTGAGGCCTTCGTGGGCGTGATGCCCTCGGTGGCGCTCTTCTGCCACTTCTTTAGCCTGAGGCTAACCGCGGCGAATCAGCGCTCTGCGTGCACTTCATTCCTCAGTGTCAAGGCGATAGAGGGCGGCATCATCAACCTGAAGATCTCGAAGAAGGTGGAGGACTACCGGCAGCACTGGATCTACATGGATGCGTGCCAGAATAGCCCGCTGCTGACGATGCCGACAGATCCTGCCGTGAAGAGTTCCGGGTGGGAGCATGAGAAGCTCACGGACGTAGCGACCAAGTCTCGGGAGGCCACCTCAGGAGGTGGCCCTGCGAGGGAGCCTCGCGAGGGTGAGAGCGGGAACCGCCCGCCGTTAGTCTTGAAGAAGAGGAAGTGGGTTGCCAATGACGAGTAAGTGCCTACCTTACGCCTTTCCTTTTGCGTTTGCCTCGTGGCCTGCGGCTGAGCCCTCACCTTGCGTAGGGCATCCACGAAGAAGAAGAAGCCCCCTGGCTTGAAGTGGGCCTCGACGCCAGCTGCAGGCGCCGAGGGGCGTGAAGAGGCCGCCCGCCACTCTGATGCTGAAACGGAGCACGCGGAGGCAGAGAAGGAGCAAGCGGTCCCTCCGGAGCCGCTCATGAACGCGGCTCCTGAGGCTGAGAACATCGAGCCTTGGGAGGCATCCTCTGGAGAAGGCGCCGCGGCTCCCGAGGTTCCTGCTACGGAAGCGGATGCAGTGATGAAGGAGGCGGAGGCGCCAACTCCCCCGCCAAGCACCGCAGATGTCGGAGGCGCTTCGGGAAGCCCCCATGCCATGATGGCGGAGGGCGGTGAGGAGTCAGACCCAGCCTGGGCTCTGACGCTCATGCACAGCCGCACCCTGCTCTAGCGCGGGGTCCTGCGGAGTGCCCGGGTAGCCCTGGGTCAGCGCGAGGCGGAATTCCAGGCGGGGGAGGCGCTCCTTGCCAAGGAGCACCTATGCCTTGCTGAGGGGTGGTGCCGACTCGATGTCGCCGTCAAGCTTGGCCGGCGCCAGGACGAGGCCACGCGGGAGAAGCGCGAGAAGGCCATCGCCGAGACGAAGGAGGTCTTCGAGAGCATCCTCCGGGAGGCCGACGCGGCCGAGAAGCGCCGCGAGGAGGCCGAGGCCTGCACGAGGGCGCTCAAGGAGCAGCATGCTGCAGAGGAACAACGGTTCCAGGCGCGGGAAAGAGCCATCACCACCCGCGAAGAGAAGCTTGCGGTCCGCGAGGTGGACCTCGCGATCCACGAGTGGAAGCTCGTGAGGACGACGTCCGAGCAGGCCATGGAGCGCGAGCACCTGGAGACGCTGGACCACCAGGTGGCCGCTGCCCAAGCCTCCTACAACCAGCGCATGGAGAGGGCCAACGCCCAGCTGGAGGCCAAAGAGAAGAAGGCCTAGGAGGACGCCGACGCGAAGATAGAGAAGAACCGCCTGGCGCTTGCTACGGAGCACAGCAAGAAGTTGAAGGCCCAGGAGGACCGCTTCAAGCAGAAGCGCACGGAACTCCTGAAGGAGATCGACGGCCTTAAGGAGGTGCTCACGGAGGCGGAGGTCCGGCGGAAGACCGCATTGAAGGGCAAGGCCGACGCCGAGGAGGAGCTGGCCTCGCTCCAATAGAAGGTGGGCGGCATCTCAAATGTCGTCAAGCAGGCGAGGCTGGAGGCGGATCGGGCACGGGGGCGCAGCACGAGCACGCCAAGATATTTCGCTCCCTCCAGCTTCGGGCCCGCGGCGCCCTGGCCACCATCTGCAAGGAGAGGCTCGAGGGCCCCCGCAAAACCCACAACGCCAGCTACATCGACTTCTTCACGAAGCTCAAGGAGCACCTCGAGGCTGGTGCCAAGAGGGTGAACGGCATCATCGAAGATGAATGCCACGACCTCCTCTACCAGGCGGGGACGCGCATCTTCAGCCATCTCCTCCATGCCGATGCCAACTTTGATTTCGACAGGGTGATAGCCCCCGTCCCGGAGGAGCTCCGCAATGGCCGCGGGAAGGCGGTGGAGGACTATGTTGTCGGGCCCGTGGAACCCAGGGTATCTCGGCCCATCTGCCTGCGGCCCAGAGTGCAACGCCTGGCGGAGGCCCAATAGGCGGCCCACCAACGGGCACCTTAAGCAAGACCCCTCATGAGGCCCTGGCCTCCTGAGGACCCCTCCTCCTGGAGTAGGCAAGCAAGACTCAGCCGCGACTTCACCGAGAGCCTCGCGAGGCCCTCTCGTGAGGTGGCCTCCCGAGGTTGCCTCCCGCGGCACCCTCCCGATGGTACACAAGGCAAGTGTTGTTCGGCTCGGCCGCGCGGTCTCGTGCCCAACACGTGGGTGACGCGCGCGGCAACGAATGGCGATAGAGGCCGCGCCAGCAGGTGCGGATGGAGAGGATTTCCCCTTTTGTGCTAAGAGCAAGGCCAGCAATCCGTTTCCCAAAGCGACCCCCAAATGTTGCCTGGTCGGTGAAAGAAGACCAAGATGGTGGACGCGCAGGGCGGAGGTCATCCCCGAGGCCACCGGCGCGTCATGGATAATCATTTTGCAGACGAAGACCACCTTTTGTCAGGATAGACTGCGCCCCTGTCCCCCTTCAAACTTGCCGTTGTGTGGCAACCCTTCCCGCCAATGTTTTCGGGGGAAGAGGACCAAGGTAGATATAAAAGGAGGGCAGGGTGCCGCTGTAACGAAGGATCGACTCTTCCTCCCCAAACCTTGTACTCTCGCGCCAGACCAATCACCACCAAGCAGGAGTAGGGTTTTACACCGCAAGGTGGCCCAAACCTGGGTAAACCACTGTGTCTCCGGCCCGCTCCCGCTAGCGCACTCTCGCCGTAGCTTCGCCGTAGTTTAGCTGTGGTAGGGGACGAGGTGGTAGGAAGTAGCTCACCCCAGTGTTCGAACCTTTGGGTCCCCGGAGCCCGACTTCCGACATTTGGCGCGCGAGGTAGGGGTGCGCTACTGTTCTTCCACTCCGTCCTCCACTCCACCAGCCTCATGGCCGAAGCTCGTCGTGAGCGCGCTGAGCGGAGGGCGGGTCGCGTGGCCCAGATGGAGCCGGTAGGCCACGGCAACCGCCACTTCCATGTCGAGGCCGCTGCCGCCACCGACCCTGCCGCCCGGGAGCAGTAGGACTCCTCCCTGCACCCCTCCATGCAGGAAGACGGCCGCACCGCCACGACTTCCTCCTCCCTCGCCCGCCGTGGGCCGCCCAACGCGCAGGCCATGCTACTCATGGCGCGTGAGCTGCTCCACTACCGTCCAGCTGACACCGGCTATGACGCCTGGCTTGGTCGCATCACCGAGCTCGTCAACGCCACTAGGGACGCTCCGACGCCTTCCCACTCGCTCCGCCCTCCGTCGTCTCGCACTGGGGACGTCGCGCATGGTGCTCCCCCGCCACCTCCTCTGCACGACGAGCTACTCCGCGACGAGCGCCTGGGCCGCCAAGGCAACCGCAATGACCGCGGCGCCGGCCGCGGAGGTGGCCGCGGCGGCAATCACTGGGACAGCCGCAACGGCAATGGCAACTTCCGCCAGGCTGGCGCGACCAGCCTCGTGAGGTCGCCTGGCACGATCAGCCTCGTGAGGCATACCCTCAGGCAAACGCCGCTCTCCCGCCGCTGCCGCCGCCACCCCGGAGGAACGACGTCAACCAGCATGACGAGGGTGCTGGGGGCTACCAGGAGCCTCGCGCGGTTGCCTGCATCCTCGGCGGGGCTCAGGCTCCCGCATCCAATCGCCACTTCAAGCAGTTCTCTCACGAGGTGATCGCAGCCCTCCCGAAGCCTGAGGACGCATGGCCCCTCAAGTGGTCGCAGTACGCCATCTCCTTCGACTCCAAGGACCATCCCAAGTCCACGGCCATCGCAGGCGCGCTCCCCATGCTGTGCACTCCCACCATCAGCAATGTCACGGTCACCAAGACCCTCATCGACGGAGGCACTGGCCTTAAGATGCTCTCCATCGAGACCTTTGAGCAGCTCCAGGTGGCTTACGAGCAGCTCATGCTGACGAGGCCCTTCTCGGGCGTGACCGACGGCTCCACGCTGCCGCTGGGGCAGGTGCGCCTCCCTGTCACCTTCGGCATTTGCGAGAACTATCACACTGAGCTCATCGACTTCGACGTTGCCCACCTCGGCCTGCCCTACAACACCATCTTGGGCTACCCTGTGCTCGCCAAGTTCATGGCGGTGTCTCATCACGCCTACAATGTCCTCAAGATGCCCGGCTGCAGCGGCATCATCACCGTCTCCTGCTATGAGAAGGACGCGATCTTCTCCCTTCAGCACGCCTACATGGCTGCCGCTACCGCCAATCCAGCTGATGAGGACGCGGTTGAGCCTCCTGAGGCTGCGCCCGCGAAGAAGAAGCAGTTGTTCTCTCAGGACCGCGCCGAGACGAAGAAGGTGTCGGTTGACGGCAGCGGTCAGGCCCTGCCTTCACCATCGGCACCTGCCTTTCTCCTGCATAGGAAGGCACGCTCATCGCCTTCCTTCGGGCAAACTCGGATGTTTTCACCTGGAAAGCATTTGATTTGTCTGGTGTACCGAGGAAGGTGATCGAGCACCACTTAGCGGTGTGCCCCAACGCACGCCCCGTCAAGCAAAAAGCACGGCGCCAGGCGCCCAAGAAGCAAGAGTTCATTGTTCAAGAAGTGCACAAGCTGCAAGAAGCTGGAGTAGTCCGAGAGGTGCGCCATCCCGAATGGCTCGCCAACACAGTCGTCGTCCCCAAGAAGGGTGGCTAGGAACGTATGTGCGTCGACTTCACGAGCCTCAACAAGGCCTGCCCTTAGGACTCCTTTCTGCTGCCGTGCATCGGCCAGGGCGCGGACTCCGCCACCGGCTATGCTTGCATGCCCTTCGTCCTGAGGAACGCTTGCGCCACCTTCCAGTGGCTGACGCGCTCCGCGCCGGGGCCTCGGGCGGCGAGGGGTGTGGAGTTCCCGGGACGCCCCCTGCGCGTCGCCTCCTCAGACCTCTCCCCCATTGAGTCTAGCGGGCCCCCGGGCCTCTGGAGCCCCTCGGCCCCTGAGGAGCGAGCTTCCATGGCACGCCTCGCCGGGCGACCTGCGCACTTCTCCAGCACGATTCTGCCAGGTGTGTTCAAGCCTTACCTCGCGCGGCCCGAGTTCCTCCTCGCCGCGCCCTCCGCGCCATCGCTTCCGGGATCCTCCTACCAAGGTGATTTTGTTTTACTCAATTGAGGGCGCCCCACGGGCTGCACCAACCTCAGGCTGACCCGTGCCGGACACGGCAGCCCCTCCTTTGCCTCTTTTTGGTGTATAACTGAGGGCACCCCACTGGCTGCACCAACCTCAAGCTGACCCATGCCGGACACGGCAGCCGCATCTCTTTTTGGTTGTGTAATGAATCTTATTGTTATGTCCTAGTAAGTTCATGTTGACTGCATAATTGTGTATTTGGTACGATGCCGTCTCGAGAGCGCCACGCGCTCACGATCTCCCTCCTGACCATTACATGAGCAGGGGCTAGGCACGGCGCCTGTGCTCGGGTCCGTCCCTCCAGCGCCGCTAAATCCAAGTGACCGAGCTCTGGCTCGCGGGCCTGCTCCCATGCACGTCACCTCGCCAAGGTCCTTGGTGCCTTATCTCCTCACATAACAGCCATGAGTAAGCTAGCGAGCACGCGTCGCTCCCCTATTGTTAGGCTTGTCGACGTGCAGTTGTCCTAGGAGCAAGCCACTCGAAAGGCCTCGCGAGCGCCGGCTCGCGAGATAGCCCCAGCGGGACACCCCTTCGGACCCCCTGAAGCCTCGCGGGTGGTGTCCCGCGGGCCGGCCTCCTACGGTCATCTAAGTAGGAGGGCTTGCAGGCAGAAGATCTCATGGGCCAAGCCCTGCGAGGTACGCCTCATGAGCCAAGCATGCCTCCTGAGCCGCGGCTCGCCCGACGCCCCTCTCCGCAAAAGCTAAGTCCAACTATCTCACGAGACGCCCTTGTCATCTCTCAAGCTCCTTCATCTCGCAATCTTGTTGAGCGCCCAAGTTTTCTCCTTCGCGTGAACCGCTTGCACGCCAAAGGGGGGCTCTCTGAGCATCGCGCCTCGGGGGTCCTTACCACCTCAGTGCCCTACACCTCCTGGCCTTGTTCAGGCAACGCGACCGGACATACCAGCGACGGCTGTAGCCAGCCCGAGGGCTGGGTCCTGACGACATAGAGCACCATGGCAAACAAGAAGAGATAAATGAGGCCTCACGAGAGCGCCTCATGAGGAAATATGCGTTACGATCAATTATACAGTACTTAAGCAAAAGCCACTATTTTCACGCCCTCCCGGGGTTACATCGATCCAGTGCAGGAGAAAAGAACAAAAGAAAGAGATCAAGGGGGACGCGGCGTGCTTCGAGATCCAACATGGACACCGCCTGCGCCTAGTCGGAGTCTTCGTCTTCGCTCTTGATGCGCGGAGAGCCTTCGCCCCTCTCGCCCCCGCTGCTGCTACTGCCGCTCTTGTCGGAGGACTCGGAGCTGCTGTCATCCTCGCTCTCCACGCAGCACCCAAGGCGGGTCCCGGAGGCCCCGAAGATCTTCATGAAGAGGGTGGCAGCTCCGTCGAACTTGAATTGGAGGAGATGCCCATGCTTCAGGCCGCGGTCGAGGGCGAAGGACTTGCACCCCTGCTTCAAGAACATGAAGCCGCAGGGGGCGAACTCCATCGCCACCCAGGAAGGCCCGTTGCAACAGCCATCCACCTGCACCCACAGCCCCAGGGGCTCCCTTCCCTCCATCGCCTTCGCGAAGGAATCGGGGAGTCGGAGCTAGCTACAAGGCCAGTGATGCATTCCCATGATGAACTCATACATCGCATCTGCCGAATGGAACCCCACTTGGGGAGGACGGGTGGCTGTCCCGCCGCACCCGCCTCGGCCACGCGCGCATCGCCCTCCGCGGCCGCGGTCGCCGGCCCTCCCACGAGCGCTCGGCCCAGCCTCGACAACCACCGAGGGACGCCCTGTGATAGCCTGGCATAATAGGGATGATAGGCTACTCATATCAATAAGTAATTCCTTCTTATCCGGGAGCCCATTCGGAAAGAACTCACAAGTTAAGCGTGCTCAGCTTGGAGTAATTTCAGGATGGGTGACCGATCGGGAAGTAGTCCCGGGTGCGCAATAGTGAGGACAAAGTGCGCAGGAAAGACTAGTATTGATCTGTGGGGCCAGTCTAGATCCCGCCAGGAGTAACGATCACCGGCGGGTGTGTCCGGAGCATTACAAGTTGGTATCAGAGCCGACCCTTGCGGTTACACGGATGTTTGCGGGCCAGGTGCGCGGTCATGTTGTGCATGACGTTTGTGACCCGTCGTGGCACACGGCATGGCACATGTGCCGGACTGGACGCACAGACGTATGTGCCAAGAGGGAACGTTCCTATGGCCCGACGAGGATGTCGGTTCCTCTGAGTGGGGTTGTATGTGATAGCCTAGCATAATAGGGATGATAGACTACTCATATCAATAAGGAATTCCTACTTTTCCGGGAGCCCATTCGAAAAGAACTCACAAGTTAAGCGTGCTCAGCTTGGAGTAATTTCAGGATGGGTAACCGATCGGGAAGTGGTCCCGGGTGCGCACGAGTGAGGACAAAATGCGCAGGAAAGACTAGTATTGATCTGTGGGGCCAGTCTAGATCCCGCCAGGAGTAACGACCACCGGCGGGTGTGTCCGGAGCGTTACACGCCCGCGCCCCCGGGGCGGAACCCTCGCAGCGGCGGCGGACGCACGAGCTCGTCCTCTACCCCTCGCCATCACAGCAGTGGCTCTGGAAGACAAGGAAGGAAAGGGACAAAGGAGCAGAAGAAGAAGATGGGCAGCGCTCGTGAGGCCTCCTGCAGGCTTAGTGAAGAGACGGTTCGATGTGGGTTACCTCGCGAGGTAGTGCTCGCGAGGCCTTCCACGTGCCTTGTTCCTGTGACAACTGCACATCGATAGGTTTCACAAAAAGGGGGAGCAGTGCATGCTTGCTAGCTTACCCATGGACGTCACGCGAGGAGACAAGGCACCAAGGACCTTGGTGAGGTCGTGCGCACGGTAGCAGGCCTGTGAGCCAGCTCAGTCACTTGGGTTTCGCGGCACTGCTGGGACTGACCCGAGCACAGGCACACCGTGTCCATCCCCCGCTCGCGTGATGGGCAGGAGGAAGGTCACGAGCACGCACAGCTCCTGAGGCAGACAATCTTACCAAACGCATAGGATATCTTAGGAAATAAGCTTTACTGCAACATAATAATACGGTTCATTACACAACCAAAAAGAGATGCGGCTGCCGTGTCTGGCACGGGTCTGCTTGAGGTTGGTGCAGCCATGTGGTGCCCTCTGTTTCACATCCGAAAGAGAAAAGGGCTGCCATGACGGACACGAGACAGCGTGAGGATGGTGCAGCCAGGCAGCGCCCTCAATTCGATCGATCCGCCAGAGCTGAGCATGGGGCTTCCACTGGGTTGTGGGAGGGAGCTCTCGCGGGCCCATCAGGCTGACGCAAGGAGAGCTCCGGAGCGTGTACAACTCCATTTCGTTCGTACGCGTGAGGTCACGGGTAGAACTTGCACAGGTGTTGGATGTTCCATGTGTTGGGCATAGGAACACCCTCCTCCATCTCCAGCCGAGCGATGCCAGGCCTGGAGACATGAGCAACCCTGAATGGGCCTTCCCACATGGGTGAGAGTTTGTGGAGCCCCTCTTGTGAGAGGATCCTTCTCAGGACGTGATCGCCAACTTCGAGTGTGCGTGGGTATATGTTGTGGCTGTGATAGCGACGCAACGCTTGCTGGTATCGGGCAGCGCGTAGAGCGGCCTGGCGACGGGCTTCCTCGAGGAGCAGTAGGTCAGCCTCTCGTGAGGCGTCCTGGTGAGCCTCGGTGAAGGCAAGGACTCGCGGTGAGCCGTTCTTGAGCTCAGAAGGGAGGACTGCTTTAGCTCCGTTGATGAGGAAGAAGGGAGTCTCACTGGTAGGCTTGGTGGCTGTCGTGTGGATTGACCAGAGCACGGACTGGAGCTCGTCAAGCCAGCCTTTGCCACAGGCGTTAAGCTTTTTCTTGAAGCTTCGTGTCTTGAGGCCCTTGAGGACTTCAGCATTGGCACGCTCAGCCTGGCCGTTGCTTCGAGAGTACGCCACAGAGGCATAGCAGATCTGCATGCCGAGGCTGGCGCAGTATGACTTGAAGAGGCCGTTGGTGAACTGTGAGCCGTTGTCAGTGATGATGCGGTTGGGGACGCCAAAGCGGCTCTTGAGGCCCTTGATGAACTTGACGGCTGAGGCTGCCGGGATGGTGCGGACTGGCTCGACCTCCGTCCACTTGGTGAACTTGTCGATGGCGACGTAGAGGTAGCAGTAGCCACCTGCCGCACGAGGGAAGGGGCCAAAGATGTCCAGCCCCCGGATCACGAAGGGCCACGAGAGTGGGATCGTCTGGAGGCCTTGCGCCGGCTGATGGATTTGCTTGGCGTGGTATTGGCAGGCTTCACTGGATTGGACCAGGTCGGTGGCGTCTTGAAGCGCAGTGGGCCAGTAGAAGCCGTTGCGGAACACCTTCTCAGCGAGGGTGCGTGACGAGGAGTGGTGGCCGCAATCTCCACCATGGATGTCTGCGAGTAGCTCGCAACCTTGTTCTTTGGAGATGAACCGCAGCGCGACGCCATTGGGGCGCCTGCGGTAGAGCTCACCGTCTTGTAAGCAGTAGGCGGCGGCTTGGCGTGCTACACGCTACGCCTCTGAGTCCATCTCTGGGAGGGTGCTGCTCTGCAAGTAGGCCTTGAACTCCACGACCCAGCAGCCTGCCTGAGGCTCCAGCGTGAGTAGCAAGCGAGCGCCAGAAGATGGGCCGCAATCAGGTGCGCCTGTGGGTGGTGCGGGACGGAGTTCCTCATGAGGCGTCGTGGCGCTCACGGCAGGTGGCGCGGCTGATGACCTCAGGAGCCTTTCTTTGAAGACGCCAGGGTTTTGCGGCTCGTGGCGAGATGCCCACTTGGCGATGTCGTCGGCCTCTTTATTGCTGCCGCGAGGGACGTGCTGGAGCTCCAGGCCAAGGAAGCGCTTTTTGAGCTTGCGAACTTCCTCCAAGTAGGCGGCCATGCGCTCGTCCTTGGGCTTGTAGCTTTTGTTGGAGAAGTGGACGAGGAGCTGAGAGTCGCCCTTGATGATGACACGCTTGATACCCAGAGCAGAGGCAGCCTTGAGCCCAGCGATGAGGCCTTCATACTCTGCGATGTTGTTGGAGACCTTGTCGTCATGCTTGAAGCAGAGATGGATGGCGTAGCGGAGCTTGTCTCCTATTGACGAGGTGAGCATGACACTAGCCCCCGCGCCCTGGCACGAGAATGCACCGTCGAAGTGCATGGTCCAGCCGCCAGGTGCCTCGTCTCCAGGCAGGATGGATTGGTCCTCGTGAGGCTCTTCTTGGTGCGGGTCCGTGCATTCCGCTACGAAGTCCGCCAAGGCTGCCCCCTTGAGCACGCGCATGGTGCAGAATTCTAGCTCGAAGGCCTATAGCTTGATGTTCCACTTGGCGATGGGACCTGCGGCGTTGGGGCTGCGCAAGACTTGCTCCAGTGGGTAGGATGTGATCACCTTGATCGGATGGCCCAGGAAGCAGTGGCGCAGCTTCCTGGAGGCGACGAGGAGTGTGAGGAGGAGCTTCTGCTGCATGGGGTAGTGCTCGCGTGCATCCCGCAACACCGTGCAGACGAAGTACACGGGGTGCTCGATGAGGCGCGTGGTCGTGGTAGCATCTTGCTCTCCGGGGGGGCCTGGAGGCTCATGAGGTTCGGGGGGTTCAGGAGGCAGCTCGTGAGGCGGCTCGACAGGAGTCTCCTGAGGAGGCCCCTCGGCAGGTGGTGGCGCGGCCTTAGGCGGCGCCGAAGCGGCCTCGGGTGGCTTCCTCTGGATGCAGACGCGCTCTTCTTGTACCGCCACCAAGGCCGCGCTAGTCGTCTGGGGGGTGGCCGCCAAATACAGGAGCAGGGGCTCGCGAGAGCGTGGCGTGACCATGATGGGCGGGCTCATGAGGTACCTCTTGAGGTCTTCAAAGACAGCGTCAGCCTCAGGAGTCCACTTGAAGGGGCCGGATCTCTTCATGAGCTTGAAGAATGGCAGGGCTCACTCGCTGAACTTGGAGATGAAGCGCCCAAGCGAGGCCATGCATCCTGCCAAGTGCTGCATTTGCTTGAGGTTCTGGGGAGGGCGCATCTTCTCGATGGCCTTAATCTTCTCGGGGTTTGCCTCGATCCTGCGGTGGGAGACCAGGAAGCCGAACAGCTTGCCGGAAGGGACTCCAAAGACGCACTTGTCGGGGTTGAGCTTGGGGTTGACCTTGCGCAGATTGTTGAACGTTTCCTCGAGGTCCGCGAGGAGGGACCAGGCCTCATGAGTCTTGACAATGGTGTCGTTGACGTTGGCTTCCACATTCCTTCCCATCTGAGGCCCCAGGGCGATGCGCATCAGCCTTTAGAAAGTGGATCCGGCACTCCTCAAGCCGAAGGGCATGCAAATGTAGCAGTATATTCTACATGGGGTGATGAAGGCCGTTTTCTCCACATCTTCCGTCGCCATCTTGATCTGATGATAGCCCGAGAAGGCATCTAGGAAGCACAACAACTCATACCCGGTGGTGGAGTCCACGATCTGGTCGATGCGAGACAGCGGGAAGGGATCTTGAGGGCAGAACTTGTTGAGGCTCGTGAAGTCGACGCACATTCGCTCCTTGCCGCACTTCTTGGTCACTACGACTGGGTTGGCGAGCCATTTGGGATGGCGCACCTCGCGGATGACTCCCGCTTCTTGTAGCTTCTAGACTTCCTTGACGATGAACTCTTGCTTCTCTGGCGCCTAGCGCCGTGCCTTCTGTTTCATGGGGCGTGCATTGGGGCACACCGCTAAGTGGTGCTCGATCACCTCCCTTGGCACACCGGACAAATCAGATGTTGTCCAAGTGAACAGATCCGTATTTGCCCGAAGGAAGGTGACGAGCGCGTCTTCCTATGTAGGAGAGAGGCCCATGCCGATGGTGAAGGCAGGACCTGAGCCGCTGCCATCCACCAACACCTTCTTCATCTCGGCGCGCGCCTGAGTAAACAGTTGCTTCTTCTTTGTGGGTCCGGCCTCAAGAGGCTCGACGTCGTCCTCATCGGTAGGTTGGGCAGTGGCGGCAGCCTTGTAGGCTCTCAATATGGAGCGGACTGCGTCCTTCTTGTCGCAGCGGACGGTGATGATATCGCTGCAGCCTGTCATCTAGAGGACGTTGTAGGCGTGCTGAGTCATGACCATGAACTTGGCGAGTGCATGGTAGCCCAAGATGGCGTTGTACGATAGGCCGATGTGCGCCAAATCGAAGTCGATAAGCTCGGTGCGGTAGTTCTTGTGGGTGCTAAAGGTGACGGGGAGGCGCACCTGCCCCAGGGGCAGCTTGGAGCCATCAGTGACTCCTAAGAAGGGCCTCATCGGCATCAGCTGCTCGTAGGGCACTTGGAGATCTCGAAGGTCTCGATGGAGATGACGTTGTGGCATGCGCCTCCATTGACAAGCGTCTTGGTGACAGCAATGTTGCTGATGGTGGGAGTGCACAACATGGGGATCGCGCCCACTACTTCCGTGGACTTGGCGTGGTCCTTGGAGTCGAAGGAGATGGCGTACTGCGACCACTTGAGGGGCTGAGAAACCTCAGGCATCGGGAGGGCTGCGCTCACCTCACGAGCGAACTGCTTGAAGTGGCGATTGGACGGGGGAGCCTGGGCCCCGCCAAGGATGCAAGCCACCTCGCGAGGCTCCTGATAGCCCCCGGCGCCCTCGTCAGGCTGGTTGCCGTTGTTCCTTCGGGGCGGTGGCGGCAGCGGTGGCAGAGCGGCATTGGCCTGAGGATTGGCCTGCCGAGGCTGGTCACGCCAGCCCTGCCTGAAGTTGCCATTGCTGTTGTTGTTGTGGTCACCCCAGTGGTTGTTGCCGCGGCCGCCTCCGCGGCCAGCGCCATGATCGTTGCTACTGCCACGTCCGTCCTGGCGATTCTCGCGGGGCAGCTTGAGCTCATGGCAGTCTTCGGTGTTGTGGGAGAACATGTCGTGGTAGGCGCAGTACGGGCGGCCATCCCTCTTGGGCTCGTCGCGGTCGCTGCCGCGCTTCTGCTCAGGCTCCACCGCGAGCGCGGTAGGGCCCTTGCACTTGGCGTCCTTGCACTACTAGGGAAAAGCATGGTAGTAGCGCTGGAAATACCCATACCAGTAGCGCTGGAGGTAGCGCTACTGATAAGGTGCTACAACTAAGTTTTAGCAGTAGCACTGTTTCAACCAGCGCTACTGGTAAGTATAGTTAGTAGTAACGCTGTGGAGAACATCGCTACTACTAACTATCTGTAGCGCTGCTCCACAACAAATGCTACTGCTAAACCAGCGCTGCTGCTAGACGCCCACCAGCGCTACTGCTAAGATTCCTGCTTTCGCGTATTCATTTCCCTCTACGTATTTGTGATGTATTTGTGCATGCTCTATACAGTAGTTTCACCATATCATAATAAACATACAATATTCTCATTATATCATACACATACAGTAGTCTCGTCATATCATCATCATCATCATCCAACACAAATATCATCATCTCAAAAATAGCGATACACAAGTCATGTCTTGAATAAATGCAACTGCATGGTCATGGCACACACACAAGTTTCATCATCTCTATCTAAACCATGATGTAGAAGAGAAGAGCGATCAGTATGAGCAAGAGCGCGACTATGTAGTACTTCTTGAGGCGCCGGTTTCGCTCCCTCTCTTGCCGGAGCGTCCACCTCAAGTAACTATTTTCCGCTTCGGCTCTGCTGTCGAACCCTCTGTGGCTAGCGCCCGGGTACCTGTCCACCTGGGCCTGAGCATCTGGCCAGTGGTCGTAGACTCCTGGAACCCTCCCAATGAATACGGCAAAGCAGTCCTTTGCCATCTCTAATCTATGTACCTGCATCGTCAGTTGATGAATTCATTGGTAATATGCAACAAAATGTACTTGAGAAACACAAAGAGACAGAGTTAGCAAAATACAAGCAACCTATAGTAAACATAAATAACGAAGTTCCTCGTACGCTAGTTCAGGAGGACGGTTTAATTACATCACAGAGTTTCGTCGTGCATAAATTCAAAGTTTTGTCATAGGAAGACAGTAGTGACTAAACAGACACATTGTCATCGTCAATCACTCGTCCATGTCGGCGCTCCAATCTTCATAGTCAGGGAGGAAGCACCCGAGCTTCGTGAAAGGCTTCAGGTCCAGACGCTGAGCGACTAGCAGTGCTCGGATATCATCCCGCGTCATTGGCCCATGGTAGAACATCCCTGTTTGTTCGAGGACCTCCTTCATGACCACTTGGGCAAGTTCACACTGTACGTGATAAAACTCAGCTCGGATTCGATGATCCGGTGTCCTTCCTATGCTTGTGGACCAGTTGACAATCTCGGCATCGTTGGAAGTAGGTGACATGCGAAGGCGTTGATTATCACTTCTGTAGTCCAGCATGTGATGCATGAGGTAGAATCCATCAGCCTTACTATCCTTCGGTTGCTGGATGCAGCAGAAGTCGGTCTTATGGCCGAAACCTAGCCCGTTCTTCCTGTACTTTTTCACTTTGATATATCCACCAGACAGGCTGAAGGTTATCATGGCACTATCGAGAACACTCCTTATGTGCATGTAATCCTTTTTCTTGATGTTCCTTGATGAGTCCAAGTACAGAGCATGGGAGTATTGTGGGTACAGAATGATGAGGACGGCGCCCCCCTCCCCCCCCCCCGCTGCGCAAAATAAGTACACCTCAAATTAGCCTCCATGCGTGCAAAGGAATGATTAAAACTTACGAAAGGATATCCGCGGATGACTTACGTGGGATGATAAGGCAGGAGAATCGTTTCCTTGTCCTTATTGGCGACCATGAACTCGCCGATGTACTTGCTCGCATAGTCACGGTGCTCTTTGCAGACTGGCAAGAATCTCTCATGCATATAGTACGGGTCCGCGACGTAGATATATTTTATGTTCTCGCGCCTGATGATGTAGTTCAGATACAGCGCATACATGCGGATGAACTGAAAATCCAGCTTGGTCATGTGGAACATGTCGTAGATGTAGTCAAATCGCAGGATGAACTTATCCGTGGGCCATCTCTCGACGTACAACTTCCCACCCGGCACCTGAGCCGCGTAAAGCGGGTATCCTAGATTTTTCGAGAGGAGAAGGCTTTTCTCTCTCGCCAGCACATCTTCATGAAGTCTCCTTAGATCATTGTTCAGTATGTCCTCTAGCGCTTTCCGAGGTAGGATCGGGTGGCCGGCGACATGGAACTGCTCCGCACCTTGGACAGGTATTCTGTCTACCTTCCGGGGCTGCAGAGGCGGCTGGATGCTTGAAGCAGCTTTGGCGCATTTAGAGCCTTTCCTGTCCGGTCTCCTCCTTTGCTTCTTGGCGGGTGGCGGTAGTGAGCCCACCATACCTTCCCTCACCACCACCCCCAGTGTCGTCGGGCTCATCAGTGGACGGCCCTCGCGTTGTTGTTGCTGGGTAGAGGTGGCATCAGGAGGCGTCTCCTGCGAGGATCGCATGAAGAGAGACTTCTTGCAATCAGCCTTAGGACGTTCCGGCTCCGGCAAATCAGGCAGCATCAAGTCATCTCCACGCTCATAGCCTGAGTCATAATCCCGAGCCATCAATCCTCCATCGTCATAGCCGGTATTGATATACTTGAGAGGGTCATCATCATCCTCCTCCATGACATCATCAGCATTTGCTTCTTCGACGGGGGCGACGTCGTCAGGCAATAATGGAGGCTCTCCCTCGCGTCGTCCGCTATCACCCGGCACGACAGGTGCAGGTAATTGGGTAGGTGGGGTGGTGTTCATACCTTGTTGAGGCATTGTCGTTGGTGTGCTCCCGGGCGCCTCCACACGAAGAAGAGTCTTCGGCCAAGGCAGGAACCAACTCTTGCATGCGACAATCCATTTAGGGGTCTCGTCGTCTCCCTCGAGTGGTACCGGAGGAGGCAAATCCTCGAAGCCCGCTTTGACACTGGCCACGCAAACCTTGAAGACGCCATCGGGCATCTGTCGGTTGTGCAACATGCGGTCCTTCGGCTTCACGATCGTTGCCTTTCCCACGTCCACCTTCTGGCCGTTGATGTCGTACAGTATGGTGCACGAGGTTTCGTCGGCCTGCGAAGACATGTCTGCGACGTCAGACATCCGAAAGGCAACTGAAACGGAAGACTATAGATATGCTGGTGAAGAGGGTATGACACGTAATTACCGTGAGAGCGTCGAGCTCAGCCAAAGACGAAGCCCCGCCGAGCACGCCAGAGACGGAGGACGGGCTGCTATGAACAGGAGCGGGACCAGGTACGGGAGCATGTGCGGTTGCGTGAGCAGGTGCTGGTGGAGCAATGTTCACCGAATTGCTCCCGACGTAGCTGGGAAGGGGAAAGTCCGCTGGCCCTTTATCTGGATTGTTCTTCGTCCAATCGATAACTGCCGGAATCAAGCTGCTAATGGAAGATGCGAAGTCAGCCCTGACGCCAGCTACGGCTGGACTGACCGCTGCATCGACTACCTTGACCAACTCTTCTTTGGTCTCATCTTTGGTCTTATCGACCACAAGCGCGACCTTCTCGTCGATGGTCTGTTGAGTAAGCATCCGTCTCTGCCTTTTTTCCTCCGGCTTCTCGTGGTAGCACGTCTTCCACGAGGCGCCATCTCCGACGCCGTGCACACGCTCATACGACGGCGGTTTGTCCTCCGAGACCCTTTTCAGTATGTTCAGGGCCCGGTTGAAAGGGGTGTCCCAGTTGGGCCTCGCCGACGACTGAGACAACTCGTCGCTTTCGGCCGCCTTTTGGTGCTGCTCTTTCTGCAAAAGGAACGTGGATGGTTTACAAATGTGACAAAACTTGTAGTCGAATTGATTAGAAGCTAGTATAAGGTGGTAATATAACAATTACCAGTAGTCTCATGAACTCCCTCGTGTTCGGGTCCGTGTAAAAGATCTTATTGACCGGGTCCCACTTGTACCGGGCCCAGATCCAGTCACGCTCCTGTGGATCGGTGAACTCCACCAAGGGGTCTGGGATTCCGTGACTTTCATGTTCGGCGTCCTCCTTGGCCCATACGTGCCTCTTCCCCTCGTAACCACGGCTTCCTAGGCGGTGGGGAGGCGTGTTCCTGGCCTGGAGCGCCTTCATTTTCTCCGACTTTTCCTTGACTTCATCTTTAGCGCAAGTCTCCTTGAAATTTTTGAAGTCCTCTTCCTTTAGTGTCGGATTGTCAGCATGAATCTTGGACCACGGTTCATTCTTCGCAATCGCTTTTTTCACTCTTACTTTCCAGGCAGCCAAGTCGTTGCTGAACGTCCCCATCATCTTGCTGTTTATCTTTATCATGGGTTCGTCCTGCCATGGAAGTTTGCTTTCATCCCGGCCGGGGAACAGGAACCTATTGTGCAACTTCGTTAGGAGCATGTGCTCCATATGTGGTATCTTCCTTAACATTTCGTCATTGATGTTGGCAGTTTCCCTGAGGATGCATCCTAGTTGATTGCCGTAGCACGCGCGCGCTTCCTCCGGCGACATTGGCTCTAATTTAACGGGGTGCATCACCGTGACCACAATTTTTCCGATGCCGAGCTCGTTTGGTTTTCGTGACCTCTTCGGCTTCGGTCCTTTACCGGCTTCCCCAACATCGTTGCCGGTCTCGGGGGTGGTGTCGGTGCCGGTGCCGGTGTCGGTACCGGTGTCGGTGTCGGGGTTGGTGCCACTGCCACCCTGCACCCGCAACCGGTGTTGGTCCAGGTACTCGAAATAATGATTTGCTGCCTCGACGGGGTCTTGTTCGGGGTGACCAAAACCCCCGGCTTCCTCATGGCTAGACATGTTTCCTACGATTAATTAAGTATGCTAGTTTAATTCTAGACCGAATAAAATGAATAATGAAGAAAAAAAAAGGGCCAATGTTTTGCTGGAATATTGATTCATTCCCCTTCCGACAAATCCCGGGCACTCGATATGTCCTAGTTTCTAGCACAAGTCATGCCGAAATTCATGGAAATTTTTGGCATGACCTTTGCTAAAAAGTGGACATATGGAGCGCCTGAAATTTGCCGAAACCGAAATGAATCAACATTCTGGAAAAACATAGGTTGGGCACGAGTCCATGTGCTAAGGCGTATATGAGCAATCCGTCCGCACTGCCCTCTTTCGGGGGATTAGCAAGAACTTGCTCTTTGAACCAACGCAAGAAAGTGGAGTTGTGCTCTACAGTAACTTCGGCGTCCGTCTTGCGCATCCCCTGATCACGTTACTTCTTTGCGATGGTTTCTTTGTGCAGTGTCACATAATCTTCTTCCGCATCTAGGTGTTGTAGCACTACTAATTTAGCCCTGTCAAAGTCGTTCCGTTGACCCGAGTAGTCCACGTGCAATTCCCTCCGGCCGTTGTTGTGACCTTCTCCTCCGAGCCTCCCATGGTGCTTCTTGACGGGCAAACCAACAACAGGGTCTCCGATGCCTAGATAATTCTTGCAAAAGGAGATGCACTCTTTGGTCAGATACCCCGGGACGATGCTCCCATCGGGACGGGACATGTTACGAACGAATCCTTTGATGACCCCATTCATCCTCTCGAACGCCATCATGCTGTGAAGGAATGTCGGCCCGAGGTCGATGATGTCGTCCACGATGTGGACACACAGATGCACCATGACGTCAAAGAACACGGGCGGGAAGTACATTTCAAGCTCACATAGTATGACAACGATCACTTCTTGTAGCCTTCGGAGCTGCTTCACACTGATGGACTTTCGGGAGATAACGTCAAAGAAGTTGCAGAGACCAGTAAGCGTGTCACGGACGTGCTTGTCCATTATCCCTCTAATGGCAACCGGGAGTATCTGTGTCATCATCACGTGACAGTCATGAGACTTCATCCTGCTAAACCTTTTCTTCTTGGTGTCTAGAAATCTGCTTATCTTCCCACAGTAACCGGAACTGACTTTGATTCCCGTAAGGCATTTGATGAATTGATCGATCTCCTTCGCACTTAAGGTGAAGCAAGAAGGGGGGCAATAATTCTCGTCCTTCTTGTTGGCTTTTCTGCCCCTTTCCCCTGCCTCCGTCTCCATCTCCGTCTCCTCCGTCGACTTTTTACGGGGCGGCACGTGGAGATCTCCCCTGGTCTCCAAATCTTCCAAGTCTTTCCTTGCCCTCGGCCCATCCTTGGTCTTCTCCAGCATGTTCATCAGTGTGCCAAGCAAGCTCTCGAGGACATTCTTCATGATATGCATTTGATCAAGGCAATGAGGCGTGTCGTGATTGGGCCAGTAGTCCAAGTCCCAGAAAACAGACCTCGTTTTCCATACCTTCAGCAGCGGCTCCGGCGCCTTTTTCATCTTTCCCGACGTGGGGCACTGTTCCCAGTTTTTCAACAGCTCGTTGATTTCGGCGCCGGTCCTCTTACGTGGAGGACCTCGATGCTCAGCCAAACCATTGAATAGATCTCCACGTTTTCTCCACGGGTCATCCTTCTCGAGCCATCTACGATGCCCCATGTACACGATTTTCCCAGACCCGCCATCTTTCGTTAACGTAAGCTGCTAAGACATTGTATCATCCATGCACCTTGTGCATCCGCAGTATCCGTGGCACACCTGGCCTGAGACATACCTGTAACCGAGATAGTCGTGCACAGTCGTCATCAGCGTGGCTCTCATATAGAAATAATCTCCTGTGCTAGCGTCCCATGTCTTGACCGGTGATTTCCATAACGTGTGTAGCTCCTCTTTCAGTAGCCCCAGATACAGGTTAATATCATTTCCCGGTTGTTTCGGCCCTTGAATCAGCATGCTCATGTGTATGTACTTTGTCTTCATGCACTTCCATGTGGGGAGGTTGTACATCCATACAAAGATGGGCATGTGCTGTGGTTGGTGTTCTGGTTTCCAAACGGATTCATGCCATCGGTACTCGCACCAAGCACAATGTTCCTTGCATCTGCTGCGAAAAATCAATATTCGGCGTTGAATGCTCTCCACTGGCTAGCATTTGCGAGGTGTCTCAGCTTCGGATCATCTCCATCGTCGGGCTTCTTCCTCTCCGCGTGCCAGCGCATGAGCTTTGCTTCCTTAGGATCTATGAAATACCGCTGCAGACGGGGAGTGATCGGAAAGTACCATACAACTTTCTAAGGAGCTTTCTTTCCGGCCTTCTTGTATCGAGAAGCATTGCACACTGGACAGTTGGTTTTTTCCGCGTGCTCCTCCCGATAAATGATGCAATCGTTGATGCATGTGTGGTATCTAATGTGCGGCAGATCAAGAGGGCAAACGATTTTCTTGGCCTCCTCGACACTAGTAGGACACACGTTCCCCGCGGGAAGAACTTTATTATGTAGATGCTTCAAATGCTCATCGAGGCTTGCGTCTGTCCATTTGTTTTTGGCCTTCGTCTTTAGAAGTTCGAGCGTGAAACTCAAGCAGGTCACCTCGGGATCGCAACCATCGTACAATGGAGTCTTCGAGTCTACTTCCAGTTGCGCCAGCTTGGCCTCTTCTCTAGAAGCAGCTCTGTCGGTAGTCGTATTCTTTCGAAGCAGGTCTCGAACATGAGGGTCCTACATGACTGAACTTAGTCATGTCGAAGACTGCGGCGTGTCCGCCGCCTCTTCTCCGCCATGTCCGGACTCTTCTTCGCCGTGTGCAGAATCTTCTCCACCGCCATGTCCAGACTCTTCCCCGCCGCTATGTCCGGCACCATCGTCTTCGGGTCAATCGGTCATCTGTTCGTCTAGCCCCATGTCATTATTACCTGCCATGTGGACGTCCTCATCATCATCTTCACTTATCCACCGAGTATAGCCATCCATGAAACCATTCATGAGCAGGTGCGCCTTCAAACTGCTACGATCAAAGGGGTCCAAAATGACTCCTTCTTTGCATCTTGTACACGGACATCTAATCCCAGTCCGATTATTTGCATACATGTCCGTCACCGCAGATTGCAAGTATCGCTCCACCTTCCTTCCACTCACCTTCATGACCGACTGCGCAGTATAACAAGCAAAATGATTATAAACAAAATGCATGCATGCATCAAAGTCATACAAAAATTTCGCATGACCTTGCCTAAAAATAGGACATATCGAGTTTGCTCGAAATTCGCCGAAACGGAAATAAATCGACATTTCGACAAAACATAAGCAACTCAGGGGGCATGTCACTCGCACAAATCCCTTCATATCGCAAACACACATATTCCCATTCTTGAAATGCACAACTTTTTACTCACCTATCTCCCGAGAGAGATCGAGCACGGTTAGATGAGGCCTTCGCTACCTATAGGGATCGAAAGTGGATGGCTAGCTAGCTAGATCTAGTTGTTGGGAGGAGCTAGAGATGACTCTAGCTAACTAATGGAGAGGGAGAGAGATGAGCTAGGTAGCTATGAGACAAATCTAGGAGTGGGAAAGGGATATATATGTATGGAAGGAGGGAGAGCCAAATAAATGAGGAAGATAGAGAAAAGAGGCCATTTATGGAGGAGAATTATGGTGGAGGGGGGCATTAATGGGGAGAGAAGAGAGGTAGAAGGAAGAGAGAAGAAGGGCAATAATGGTGGACAAGTAACTTAAAGAGGGGAGAGGGCAAATGGGGGGAGGAAGGGGGAGGGGCAGAGGGGGTGGGTGAAAAGGTGGCAGCAGCCACGCCTAGTAGTAGCGATGTATTTATGCCGGCGCTACTGCTAAGGTGCATAGTAGTAGCGCTTGTTCGGAGCAGCGCTACTACTAAGTGGGGCCCATTAGTAGTAGCGGTTTTGTCAGAGCCGGCGCTACTGCTAAAACTTTAGCAGTAGCGCTGTATTTTGGAGGGCGCTACTACTACAGCTAGCGTCGGTGGGCACGTATTTCCAGCGCTACTACTAATGCCTTACTTGTAGTGCTGTCCAAATCCAACGCTACTCCTAATTAGCAGCAGCGCTGCTTATTTTCCCGCGCTACTACTAATGTTTTACCTATAAGCTTTTCCCTAGTAGTGTTGCTCCTGGCCTTGGCAGCGTCAGGCGCCTGATCAGGGTCATTGTGGATGAAGAGGCGGCCCTCCTCAGCCTTGGCGCATCGGTCGGCGAGGTCGAAGAGCTCGACCACGGTGTTGAGCTCTTCGTTGATGGCGAGCTTCTCGCACATCCGTACGTCTCTGACGTCGTTGGAGAACGGGAAGACGATGGCAGCGTTGGAAATGCGCGGGATCTTGTTGCGCACCTGACTGAAGCGCTACATGTACTTACAAAGAGTCTCGTCAGGGCCCTGGCGCACAGTGCGCAGGTCATTAAGCGTGAGGGGGCGCTCGTGCATGCCCTTAAAGTTGGCGATGAACTGCTTGCACAGCTCGGCCCACGAGGAGATCGACGCCTCAGGGAGGTTCATGAGCTAGGAGCGCGGCGCGTCCTTGAGGTCCATGGGGAACCAGTTCGCCATGACCTTGTCGTCCCCGTTCGCTGCCTCGATGCTCGGGGTGTAGAGCTGCAGGAACTCCGTGGGGTTGGGGGTGCCGTCGTAGCACGCAGGGAGGTCCAGCTTGAACTTCGTGGGCCACACCACGCGGCGTAGCTCGTGGGTGAAGGCGCGGCAGACCCGATGCTGGAAGTGACGCCGCCTACGAGGGCGGCACGGTTCTGGCGGCCTGCAGCCGCGACCTCCTGGATGGTGCAGTCCTGGCGCTGGCGCTACTACTCGAGGAGCACGCGCGCGTCGGGCGGCGCGCGCCTGACGATCTGGCAGCTCTCGTTGTCGGGGTCTGGCGAGGACGCGTTGCGGGATGGTTCCCGCGCCCGCGCGCCACGGTGGCGCCCGGCATCCCCACTCCGCGGAGGAGGCGGAGGAGGCGTGCCATGCGCCATGTCCCCGGCGAGTGGCGATGGAGGGCAGAGCGAGTGAGAAGCTGTGGGGGCGTCTTCGGCGGCGTTGACGAGCTTGGTGATGCGGCCAGGCCAAGCGTCGTAGCCGGCTTTAGTTGGGCGGTAGCGCAGGAGCTCACATGCCATGAGTAGCGCGGCCTGCGGGCCCGGCGGCTCGCGGCGGGCGAGCGAGGACGCGGTGGCGGTGTGGCCAGCAGCCGCCACGGACAGGTGGAGGGAAGAGGCCTGTTGCTCCCTAGCAGCATGGTCGGTGGCTGCACCGGCACAACGATGGCGGTTGTCACGGGCGACCGGCTCCGTCTGGGCCACCCTGACCGCCCGGCGCTCCGCGCGTTCGCGGTGAGCGTCGGCCATGGCAAGCCGGCGATGAGGCACGAAACGGAAGCAAGCCCCTACCCGGCGCGCCAAATGTCAAAATCGGGGCTCCAGGGACCCTGGTTCGAACACTGGGGCTTGCTCGCTTAGACTGACCCGACGGTGACCACGGCGAGAATACGGCGAGAGCGCACGGAGCACAGGGCACGATAGGGGACACGGCAGCTACCCAGGTTCGGGCCACCTCGCGGTGTAAAACCCTACTCCTGCTTTGTGTTTTGGATTATGGTGGGCGAGAGGGTTCTCGCATACAAGGTTGAAGACGAAGGAATCGATCCTCTACTACGGTGGCAGCACTGCCCCTTTTATTGCCGCATTGGTCCTCTTCCCCAAAAACGATGGCAGGAAGGGTTGCCACACACAACGGCAATTTGAAAGGGGACAGGCGCCCAGGCTTATCCTGACTAAAGTTGGTCTTCGCGTGCAAAAGCATTATCCATGACGCGCCAGTGGGCTCGGTGATGACCTCGGCCCTGCGTGCCTTGCTGTCTTGGTCTTCTTTCACCAAACGGGCAGTCCTTGGGACTTGCATTGGAGGTGGGCAGCTGCGGCTCCCCCTTTAGCACCAAACAGGAAACCCTCTCAGTCCGCGCCTGCTAGTACGGCTCCTGCCGCGGCTTGTCTCCAAGCGCTTTACCCACGTGGTGGGCACTTTACCATGTGACCAGCGCCAGGCGACACCCGCCTCGGGTGGCCTCAGGAGGCCGCCTCGCGAGAGGGCCTCGCGAGGCCTCCTGCTGTGGCTGCTGCTGCCGCTAAGTCTTGGTGGGTTGCTCTGTGCGGAGGGGTCCTCATGAGGCTAGCGTCTCGCGAGGTGTCTTGCTTCGCGGTGGCTGTGACTGGGCCGCCTCGTGGGCCTTTGCCAGGTGTTGCTTCCTGGGCCTGCAGGCAGACAGGCCGTGGTACCCCGGTTCCCACTGGCCCGACAGCCTCGCCACATCGACCGTGCTGCGTCGCCAGTTCATCAAACCGAGCTCTTCTCTCGGGCACCTCGGGACCGGCTTGGGGGCTGGGACCTTGACCCCCTACAAGCTCGGCCCACGACATTAACACCGAGCACATTGACCAGCTAAGTCGCTTTCATGCTCAAATTTTTAATTTTTTTAATTTATGTTCGGTTCGACCATGCTCAAAAATGTTGCTTGTTAAAAAAACAACTCCCTTTACCTATGTTAACTGCGGGCTCTTACATTTATATGAGCCATTTTATAATAAATGTGTTTTCTTCTTGGTTGTTGCAATGTCTTTTTCTACTACTCCTTTTTCCGACGCGAGTGTGGGGTAAATAGCTGGGTAGCCTGGTTTCTCTCTAAAGCCACTCGAGTTTCGTTCGCTAAACTAGCCTGAGAAGTACTCCACCTTCGGGATAGGAGGTTGAAGCCGAAGGCTGACCCACTTGAAGTCTGGAGATCGGATGTATCATGTTAAAGCACGACGGAAGCACGAATCAATTTTAAGACCAATTTTCGGATTGGCACCAAAAAACTTGATTTAGTTCGGATGTAAAGTTTATACTAAAGTTTTTTGTTTTTCTGAGCTTATGGCACCTTTAACCTATTTGTATGTTTTTCTTTCAGGAGGTGAGACATCCTCTTGACCGAGGTGTCCTGCGTACTAATTCAACCTGGGAAATCTTTTCCGACCCATAGTTCGGCATCTTTCCTGCCGAGCTGCACCTCGGTGTTGTCAAAACGTATATGACAGTTGAACTAGTTCCCGAGGAGATACGATCCTAGGGTCGGCCATGTTGCCCAACCCAAGTCTCGGGGGCTACTGCATTGACGATTCAATGCAGTCAATTTAAAAGTGCAACACAGTTTCCAAGGAAATTACGATCCTCAGGTTGGTCGGCGGCACCTAGCCTGAGTCTCGGGAACTATGCACACCACTTTTCTGTTCCTAAGTATGCTGCCGAGCAAGGATTTGATCCTCAGGCCGATTTTGCGAATCGACCTGAGTATGTGGGGCTACTGGGATCAGCCGTTTCATGTTATCATTCAGGTGCATCCTGAATTTTATGTCAGCACACACCTTGGGGGCTACTGGTTATACATCTCGGCAGATAATAAATTGCACCAATCGGAAACAATTCTATAAAACATCAGCCCACAGCTGAGGTGGTGCACCACCTCGGAAGCAGTCCGGCATAAAGCTCGGATGTGAATGGCTGGCTCCATAGAGAGCGTTTCTGGCATTAAGCTTAGCAAAAATCCTTCAATTTTTTCATGACCGAGGTAATCTATGACACCTCGGATGCAGACCGGCGTTGGAGCTCAGCTGCAAAAATATGCCTCGGATACAGTCCCGCATTGGAGCTCGGCTGGAAAAGGACACCGACGCACAGGAAAAACTTTGAACCCAAGGTGTGGCAGAAAAATAACAAGGCATTGTTAAAGGCCAAGAACTTAAAAAGGCTCCTCAGATGCCCGACGTGTTAACTCCTCGGATACCCGACGTATGAACTCTTTGGATACACCTTGGCGATACTCAAGATCAGAGATGGGAAGATTTGTTAATCCAGTTTTCAAGACCGATGATCAAAGAAGAAGAACAATTCGGAAGAACCGAGGAGCGTCCCCAACTTGAAGACCGGTTTAGGGGGCTACTGACAGTGTCCTGGATTAGGGGGTACTCACCACGTCGTCTCCCGACCAGGTGGATCGGGCCGAGGACCCCCATGACGGTTCACTAATGGGCCACTTTGGGCAGCCCGTGACATATACGAGGAAGATTCCACAAGACTTGGTGATCAAGACAAGGACTCCTCTCCACCGGCGTAGCCGACTAGGACTCTTGTTATTCTAGGCCTCTAGTACATTATATAAGTCGAGGCTAGGCTAGTCGATAGATCATCGAAGAGAGATACATCATCCCCTAGGTTTAGACCACATCTTACGATCTCAAGGTAGATCAACTCTGTACCTTGATACATCCATCAATATAAACAAGAGCAGGACGTAGGGTTTTACCTCCTTAGAGAGGGCCCGAACCTGGGTAAATCTTCATGTCCTACCTCCCCTGTTCACCCATCGATCCGATTTCACAGCTCGGCCCCCCCTACCCGAGATCTACCAGTTTTGACACCGACATTGGTGCTTTCATTGAGAGCTCGCTGTTTGATCGCAAAGGATCAGTGGCTCATCTGCAGATTGACAGCAGTTTTTTCTGGATAGCGGATTTGTGTTCGCCATCCCCGTCTCCTCGAGCGTCGCTTTGATGCTTGCTTCGGTGGAATTTTGTGGAATTGAGTCTACAACAACCTTGTAAAATTTCGTCATGTTCCGATGAAGGAATCTCCGGCAATCTCCGATATACCAGAGCCCTGTCAAATCTAGACGGGAATCTAGAAGTGTTTGGGGCGTGGAGTCTAGCAGTTAGCTCGGATATCCTTTGGAAGATCCAAGCGTTCATTCGCTGCGGAATTCCTATATCGACCACCCCTCAAAATTTCAGCTCGATCCAACCGTTCAAACTCCGGAAAACGTCCGATGAGTGCATCAATTTTCAGATCTGTTTTCTACGCGAAAACGAATCCGACCCGAGTTCGCCTTTTTAATGAACGGAATATCGGACGTCTTTTTTGGAGGAATTTTTTTCTATGGTATTCTGTGTTGTTCTTAAATACATGCCTACAAATTTTGAGTCTTTTCCTAGGCGATCATCACCGTCGCGCCGATGTCAAACCGGCCCAACCATCTTGCTCCACGGCTACCGACCTGCGTCGTCGCTCCATCGAGCCGATGACAACCACCACGGATCATCACCTTGGTGAGCCGACCAATAGTTCGGCATCGTGAAAGACAAATAATCTTCAAGACAAAATCGTCGCCCCACGGATTGCACGGGTCGGGCACGCCGGCATCGCCGCGCGGTCACTTCTCAAGCCGGCATTGATCGCGTCACAAGTTCTGACCTGCGTCGGCATCACCGCGCTCTTGCTTCTTCAAGACGATATCCACCACGCCGATTTGCTTCGACACCTCGACTGGCATGGGGGATGCAACGTCACCTTACCGACCTGCTCTGTCACCTCGGCTAGACTGGGGGCTTCACCATCTCTTCATCAACCTACTTCGGGAACTTTGGCGTCACCAGCCGACCAGCTTCGTCGTGTTAACTGGACCGGGAGCTTTGCCTCGCCATATCGGCTGTGCTGCGTCGCCACTTCATCAAGCCGAGCTCTTCGCTCAGGCACCTTGGGATCGGCTTGGGGGCTGGGACCTCAAACCCCTGCATGCTCGGCCCACGTCATTAACGCCGAGCATATTGACCAGCTAAGTCGCTTTCATGCTCAAATTTTTAAATTTTTAAATTTGTGTTTGGTTCGACCATGCTCAAAAACATTGTTTGTTAACAAAACAACTCCCTTTACCCATGTTAATTGGGGGCTCTTACATTTATATGAGCCATTTTATAATAAATGTGTTTTCTTCTTGGTCGTTGCAAAGTCTTTTTCTACTACTCCTTTTTCCGACGAGAGTGTGTGGTCAACAGCCGGGTAGCCTAGTTTCTCTCAAAAGCCTGCTAAACTGGCCTGAGAAGCACTCCGCCTTCGGGATAGGAGGTTGAAGCTGAAGGCTGACCCACTTGAAGTCTGGAGATCGGATGTATCATGTTAAAGCACGATAGAAGCACGAATCAATTTTAAGACCAATTTTTGGATTGGCACCAAAATACTTGATTTAGTTCGGATGTAAAGTTTTTACTAAAGTTTTTTGGTTTTCCGAGCTTATGGCACCTTTAACCTATTTGTATGTTTTTCTTTCAGGAGGCGGGACATCCTCTTGACCGAGGTGTCCTGCAACGTAATTCAACCTGGGAAATTTCCAACCCGCAGTTCGGCATCTTTCCTGCCGAGCTGCAGCATAGCATTGTCAAAACGTATACGACAGTTGAACTAGTTCCCGAGGAGATACGATCCTAGGGTCGGCCATGTTGCCCAACCCAAGTCTCGGGGGCTACTGCATTGACGATTCAATGCAGCCAATTTAAAAGTACAACACAGTTTTCGAGGAGATTACGATCCTCAGGTTGGTCGGCCGCACCCAGCCTGAGTCTCGGGAACTATGCACACCGCTTTTCTATTCCTAAGTATGCTGCCGAGCAAGGATTTGATCCTCAGGCCGATTTCACGAATCGACTGGAGTCTGAGGGGCTACTGGGATCAGCGGTTTTATGTTATCCTTCAGGTGCATCCCGGATTTTATGTCGGCACACACCTTGAGGGCTACTGGTTATACATCTCGGCAGAGAATAAATTGCACCAATCGGAAACAATTCTATAAAACATCAGCCCACAGCTGAGGTGGTGCACCACCTCGGAAGCAGTCTGGCATAAAGCTCGGATGTGAATGGCTAGCTCCATAGAGAGCATTTTTGGAATTAAGCTTAGCTGAAATCCTTCAATTTTTTCAAGACCGAGGTAATGTATGACACCTCGGATGCAGACCGGCGTTGGACCTTAGCTGCAAAAATATGCCTCGGATACTGTCCCGCGTTGGAGCTCAGCTGGAAAAGGACACGGACGCACGGGAAAAACTTTGAACCTGAGGTGTGGCGTAAAAATAACAAGGCATTGATAAAGGCCAAGAACTTAAAAGGGCTCCTCGAACGCCCGACGTGTTAACTCCTCGGATACCCGACGTATGAACTCTTCGGATACACCTCGGCGATACTGAACCTTACTATCACCGGTGTTCGGTATAACACTTCACGGTCTCATTGCTCCTAGCCTCACCGGTGCTCGATCTCCATGATCCTAGGTACCTGCAGGGATGAAGGTCATAGACAAGACAAGAGACATCTTCACGGAACAATTTTATTTCAGACATACGGGACGTTATATCAAAGTATTCCATTGATCCCCTCAACAAATACCTCGGGTTGCAAGGCTTATGCCTCAACCCATACCTTACCGAACTACTCACACATGGAGATCAGATCACGGGAAGAAAACATTGAAGAACACTTCTTGAGATTGATTGATTGCAATATGTTTTACAATGGATGCCTTGTGCGATGCATGATTACAAGTATGAATGTGATGGAAGAGAACTATGGTGGTGGTGGAGATGGCTATGGTGATGGAGATGGCGGCGGCTAGGGTTTGTGGATGAAGAACAGGTTCTGGCTCCTGTGCTCATCCTTCTGTTCGATGTTCTTATCACATTTCAACTGGGTCGCTTTAATAAATGTTGTTCAGGTGGACGATCTGCCTCAGAATTCATGCCAAACGGGTGCTCATACGGGCGCTTGCGCCGGTATGGAACGCTATCTTTTGCTCTGTCTTCACACAGACGCTTCCTGTTGATTGGTTCTTCCTCCATTGTCCTTCCATTCCATTTCCACACATGATTTATTCCCTTTTTAGCCCATTTCCTGCGGAAACACATCAAAGAGAGGATTTATGGAATCCCTTGCACTTATTAACCATTAGTGATAATATCAGAGCGAATATCTCTTTTTGAATGAAATATCTTGGTTTAAACAAGGGTGAAATGAGTGTAAAAATATCACTCATCAACTCCCCCAGGCTTAAACTTGATCGTCCTCGAGCAACATATAGAGAAATCCGAATCATAAGGAACTCAGTTGTTTAAAACAAAATTACGAGAAGGTTTTGGTTTACTTACGATCGGTACGCCTAGATAGCCCTCCGCTTGTTGACCTGAAAACTTAGCATAGCTGTAGCGGTGGCATGGTTATAGTGCAAGTGTTAGTGAAACAAAGATAATCAACACAAAGTTCTTGATTTACTAGATAAAACAACTTTGCAACACCCTATTCTATTTATTATAGACAACACTTGCTTGTCGGGAATGCACGGAAGAGTTTTCTTTTGATAGAGCCAATAAAACATAGGATAGGGAGTGAAATCGTGTAGTAAAATGTAATGCTCTAATGCTCTTAAGAACACCCACAATCATTTCCTCCTCAAGGCTCTCAAGCACTTTATTTCAATCATTCTTTGCTGGAACTTTGATTGTCACGTGAAGGGATTATGCGAACTAAGTGATCATGCATAGGTTTTCGTTGTGACTTAATGTTTGGGAACTATGGACCTTTGATAAATGTCTCTTTCGAGCTCTTTTGATCAGTCCCCTTTATTTACCACATACACACCATTTCAAGAGAAAGCTCAATAATATGTGATGAGTCCAAATTATGAGACCATGTTATTTTTATGCCTACTTTGTGGGCTTTGTGGAATTTTACCGTGTTCGCGCACTTCTTTTTGTTGATAATCCCTCGGGTAAAGGCTTTTGGAGCAATATTCGTTTTATGGAGAAAATCCCCCAAAATGGCAGTGGAATCACGTATTAAAGTGATAAACACTTTCCATAAGAAAAAGGCCAAGGAAACAGCCGTCGTCGCTCCCTTAGAATGAATGACGGCGTTCCATGCGACCGCACACGCTCGCATGAGCGTTCGTTTGGTGCGCCGCCACCTCTGGAGGATCAGCTATTTTCACCCCGTCAAATCGGATCGGGAATTAAACGTGCAGAGGCTCCAGAAACTCGTGAAGAAGGCAGAACCCTAGCCTCCAGAGCACATCCGGAGGGAGGATCAACGAGGAGAAGGAGGGGATTTCTCTCATCGCAAGGGGAACGCAGTCATCATCACCATTTTCATCGTCACCATCATCCACATCCTTATCATCTGCAACATCAAGAACCCTAGTGGATCCATCCATTCATGTGTTCTATTACTATTGCCATGATGATTGTTGTTCCCATGTGTGAGTAGACCCGTTGTTCTCGGGGTATGGTTGAACACTAGTGTGTAATAGGATGTTTGATATTAGGATTTGATATCCTCTTTGCATGTTTATGTTGATAATCTTCTTGACGTTGGGTGAAGTCGACCATCCAACGTATGCCAACTTTGGACAGAAGGTTATTACTATTAGCTAACTGTGTGGTTGTGGAGATGCACTACAAAAAAAGACACATCCGTGACATTACGGCCCGAACGAAAACTTTTTCTGTCATGGTTGTGACACTTCTATGACAATAATTGTGACAAAAACACGTATCATCATAGATGTGGTGGGCTCCTACTTCTATGACAAAAAATTATGACATAAAATGGGCTTTTCGTCCTGGGCGGGCCGGAGACGCACCCGCATGACATTCTTTGGGCAATCCATGACGTAAAAAATCATGGTAGAAGTGAGGGCGAGCAAAATTTTCGGGGAGTTCCCGGTTACGGTGGGCGTGGTCGGGGCCGAGCGATGCAGTGTGGTTTCCGCGTTTCTCTAGTACGCGCGCGTGTGTGTGAGGCGCTCGCTAACTGAACCCGAGTGAGGCGTACGTTCTCTTACTGAACCCGAGCGATATCGATTGCCCTCGCACTACATACTGAACACGAGCGATCGATCCCTACTGAACCCGATCCATCCCTTCACTGCTAACTAAACCTGAGCGATCCCTTCACTGCTAACTGAACCCGAGCGATCCCTTCGCTGCTAATTGAACCCGATCGATCCTTCTCGTTGCTTATTGAAGCCAATCGAGCCCTCGTGCGAGACGTAGCCAGCCGGTGCTGGGTTGCCTCTCGATGGACAGTGCCCGTTGCTGCCGCGCGCGCGATACACGTAGAATGAGTCGAGACTTGCATCGACCAAGCCGATTGGTTGGCTGTGGATGAACAGTTCCCGTTGCTACCGCCCTCTCGTACGCCGCACCCCAGCCGGTGGGTTGGCTTTGGATGAACAATACCCTGGCTGTGTGAAGGTGGTTGGCGCTGGATGAACAGGACCCCAAGAGGAGGCCGCCACACCCCAGCCGGTTGGGGGTGGATGAACAGGACCCCGTGGAGGCTAGATGAACAGTAGCCGGTGGAGGCTGGAGGAAGTCGACGGTGGCTGAACAGTAGCTGGTGGAGGCGGGAGGAGGTCGACCGTGGATGAACAGTAGCCCGTGGAGTCCCATTTTGTGGTACGCCACACCCCTCCTAATGAACAGGACGCCCATTATGACCGTAGGCAGTTGGGGAGATGTCTGTTTCCTTCGTTTTGCGGTATGCCAGAGCCCTCCCGATCAACAGGGTCCCGTTTCAACCATAGGCGCTCGAACAGAAGGCTGTTTCCTCCGTTTTGCGGTACGCCAGACCCCCAGCCGATGAACAGGACCCAGTTTCGACCGTAGGTGGTTGAATAGAAGGCTGTTTCCTCCGTTTTGCAGTACGCCAGACCTCCGCTGTTCCGTCCAAGCCGGTTGGCTCCAGATGAACAGGACGCATTCCGACCCAGTTGCTTGGCTCCCGATGAACACGACACTGTTTCCTCCGTTTCAACCTAGCCAGTTGGCTGCCGATGAACACGACGCCGTTGCTGCCGTCCGTTACCTCTCTCCATGTACACGAGCCCTGGGCATACGTATGCACGAATACGTGTTCGAGACCCCGCCCGTATATTTACATACGTGCCCGTATTTTTTGCCGTGTGGCTGTACGTACGTGTACACGATTTAGATAGGGCTGCCTGAACTGCTACGTCGGGGGCTCTACTACGACACGTGCTGCTCCTTACATGCCCACGGTTCATCATTGCCAAGAGACCGATCAACAAGTATGTACGTACACATTCGTGACCAGACGGACAACGCTACATACGCTTTGACTGGGTGGGTCCCAGCTGTCAGGGAGGATAAGGAGGCACTTCCTTGCGTGTGAAGATATAGCTACTGGGTCCCAGTTGTCAGGGGGAGGATTCATTTTTTTGAGAGTAATAAGGAGGCATTTCCTTGCATGCAAAGATGTAGCTGGTGGGTCCAGCTGTCAGCCTCACCGTGTATAGTCCTCTTCCGATGACTGTCGTTCATCGACCACGTTGACCACGCCGCGCTGAGAGCACCAAGGCGGTGGACGACGGTGAGTCCTGGAAGGGAACTACGCAGAGCCGGGGAAGACACGGCAGTGGATGCCCGCGCGGAGGGGAGTACGAGGGTTGACTGGTTCGGCCGTGGTGTGAGGCTGCCGTCGCCGGAGAATAACAGGGAATGTGGGTGAGTAGAGGGAAGGCCTGGCCAGCGGTGGGAGTAGGGTGGGGCAGTGAGGCCTACGCGGCTGCATAGCTGGCCATGGGAGGCAGGAGCAGGCGGTCCCGCCGGAGCTGGTTTGGGCGGCTAGAGCAAGAAGATCAGAGATTGAAGAAGCAGCACGGCCGTTGGATTAACATCCAACGGTCGCTGCTGCTAGAATCGTTTGTTGACTAAGTTGACAAAGTCCTGCGTACGCGTCAACTTAGTAGGCCCACAAGTCAGCCTCCAAATATGGTGGGTCCCAGTTGTCATGGGGAGGAATCGTTTTTAACGTAATAAGGATGTACTTCCTTTCGTGGGAAGATATAGCTGGTGGGTCCCAGCTGTTAGGGGAGGAATCATTTTTTTCGTGTAATAAGGAGGCACTTGCTTGTGTGCGGCCATGGACCATGTGGGTCCCTACTGTCAGCCTCTCCACATAAATCCCTCTTCCGATGGCTGTCGTTTGTTGACCACGCTGATCATGCTGCGCCGAGAGCACCAACACGGTGGACGACGGCGAGGCCCAGGAAGGGAACAACTCGGAGCCGGCGAAGCCACAGTAGTGTATGCCCATGTTGAGGGGAGTACGAGGGTTGTGTTGGGGATATTTCCCAGGGTGTAGACTCGGAAGGAAGATGACCCAGCCTTACAGCGGGCTAAGTGGGTTATTTCACTGCGGGCTTAAGGAGATGAAGTGGGCCGGGTTAACGGAGGCCCGGTGAGAAGAACCGCTTCAGCCTATGGGCCGACTTAAGGAGAAAACATACAGAGGAAGACTGCCTTGGAGAGTAAGAAGAGTAATAGTAGGAGACGGGTTAAGATTATGACCCGGACTCTCATGTAACCCTAGGGCTCGACCTATTATATAAAGGGGAGCACCTGGTGGCAGAAAGTCTAAGTTGCTATCCCTCGAAAGCTAGGTTAGCGAGATCGCATCCTTGTAATCGAGATCCAATCAATACAATCTAGCAGGACGTGCGTTATTACCTCGATCGTGAGGGGCCGAACCTGGGTAATCCCGTGTCTTCTCGTTCCCAATCAACCCCGCTAAGCTTCCACCTTTGTGCGATGGCCTCATCTCCAAGTTCTTTCACAAGGGCATTTGCCGTGTCAAAACCACGACAGTTGGCACCCACCGTGGGGCCTACACATGGTGGAGTTGAGTTCTTAGCGGGAGCTCTCCCAGCGTTCGTGTGGTACGTGGTCGGCTTGATGATGAAGAGCCGCAGCGGGAAGCTCTACATCAACGACTCGTACTGGTGGCCCAAAGCCGACTCAATCGAGTACGGGTACCGGTTCCCCTTCGGCAAGATCCATACCTTCATCGGCGTTGTCGGAGAGTAGGCCGCCGATTTGGAGGGCGTCACTGGGGTAGAGTCGGCATGCCACGCTAGTCCAAGTCAGGCAAGACCCGGCCTGCCGCGAGCCGGCCGGAAGCACGTCTTCGTAGGGTTCACCCAAGGGGTGGCCTTGTCGGAGAATTCCCTGTCTGGAGACGAGACGCTCGTTCAATCAGACGGCGAATCCTCGATGGGAGAAACAGAGTCGATCCATCTCCTATACGATGGAAGGCTGGGATATGCTGACGAAGTCTTTCTAGAGGTCCCGGAGCCGCCTCGCTTTGCGGCGGTCTACATGGCGGGTAGACAGGATCCGACACGCGACCCGGTTGATCCGGCGACTGGTCAGAACCTCACCTTAGCCGGCTCAGGAGGGGCCGGTGCGGCTACTGCCGGTTCTCAGAAAACCGGTGTACAAGCGCTCGCGGACTTGATGAATACTCTGACAGCCCTGTTGGCCGAGCCGGTTACCGTGGAGAACGTGGCCGCGCGCAACACAAAGATCATGAAGTGTCGCGAGCAGATGGCCAAGATCCAAGAGGACATCAATGCTGAAAACACCCGCATGGCAGAGGTGCAAGCCCGGCTTGCAGAAGAGAGACAGCGTCTGGAACGAAGAGGCTCATTACTTAAGCCGCCGGCAGGCCGAGTCAGAGCTCGTCCATCGAAGGCGTCATCAAAGTCGGCTTCCGGCTAACATTGAGCCAACTCAGCTGTTTACCACGCCAGCCGATCAGCAGGCTCCGGCCAACCCGGGGCTGGTGTTGTGCCCCCAGGAGGGCCGCTTTTGTAGCCGCCGGCTCAGTGGAGGGAGCCGGCTCAGCATTATACACCAGATCAGCAACAGCATCTACCGTCTCGCCGGTTCCAGACCCCAATTGGACACTATTCCAACCCGGTCGACAACGTGCTGGCGGCAACCCACAATCTGGCAGCAATCCCAATTGAGGGAGATGGTCCGGCTCAGGTTGAGGCCAAGAACGCCATCGCGATGCTTAAGACAACAGTGGTGCAGCAAGCCAATTACTCTCAAAGCCAGCACCGGCTCCACTCAACCCCTCACCAGAGCTGCACCATGAGCCAGCGCCCTGAGTCGCCGGCAGTGTCCAGCAGCGCGCACCGTAGAAGGGCCGTGCAGCCACTGGTGAATCAGCATCAACCCAGGGTTCCGAATGAGCAGGACATTGTGGACACCGCTCGGGCTCTACGAGCATTAGAGGAAGAGAACACACGTGTGGCGTATAACCAGCCTGCAACACACGACCCGCCCATCGCAACCCAGAAAGCAGGCCGGCTTGGGGGCTTGTCAACCCGCATGATAGGGATGCCTTGCCTTGTCTCGGCACTGTGCAATGCACGCATGCCCCCAGATTTCAAAGGTCCTCGCAAGGTCCCTAACTATACAGCGAATCTGGAGCCGACCTAGTGGATCGAGAGTTACGAACTGGCAATGGATCTGTTGGGTGCAAGCGAGGCAGTGTGCGCGCGCTATCTCCCTCTCATGCTGGAAGGTCCCGCACACACTTGGTTGGAAAACCTGCCGGCGAATTCTATCAACACATGGCAGGAGCTGAAGGAGCGCTTCATCAAGAATTTCCAGGGAACCTGTAAGAGGCCAACCACAATTGTGGATCTTGAGCATTGTGTTCAGCATGACGATGAGTCGGTGCATCATTGGGCTCGCCGGGTTGCGAAAGTCATCCAGAGTTCGGATAGTATCTCAGCTGCGCAGGCAGTGCTTATTCTGGAGCGAACCTGTAAGTTCCAACCCTTGGTCCAGAAGTTAGGGTGGCTCAAAAGGAAAGTTCAGGACATGGGCGACCTTATGGATGTCCTAACCCGGTACGCTGAGTCGGATAACACAAAGGACCCTACGTCTAATGATGACAAATTGGGCAAGGGCAAGAAAAACGGTGGCAAAGGTCACCAGGAGAGCAATGGCAATGGGCAGAACTGCAATGGTGGCAAACGCAAAGGTTATGAGGGCGGCTCTGACCTGGTGGCTAATACAAATATGGACAATAAAAATCAGCGTCGGAACAATGGGTCTAGAAAGCAGTTTTCTAGTAATCGCCCTCTCAGTTTTGAGGAGGCTCTCAAGGGTCCTTGTCCAAAACACAACTATAATGGTAAGTCGACCAGCCACTCCTGGGAAAATTGCTACATCATGCAAGAGTTCTCCAAACGGATCTTCCAGAATCAACACAATGGTAGTGGAGACGGTGGACAACCCGACAATCCGGGATCCGGCTTCCAGGGAGCCGGTTCACATGGGCCCTTTGTAGGCCCCGGGTTCCAAGGGAATAACGGGCCAACTGCAGGGTTTCAGGGGACTGGCAATGCTGGAGGCAGCAATCAGCGTACCAACCAAGGAAATCAGCATCAAGCCGGCCAGTCAGGATTTTAGTTTAATCCAAACCATTTGAATAGTGGGCAGTATCATGTTTTTACCACTAGTACCTGCAAATATGATAGGAAAGTGCAGCGACGAGCAGCCAACTTGGTTGAGCCAGCAGCCCCGTACTATCTCAACTGGTCAGAGCAGCGGATCACTTGGAGCCGGGCGGATCATCCAGTACTCCTGGATCACCCCGGTCACTTAGCTCTGGTGGTGGCACCCCAAGTTGGTGGTTATACGTTAAGCAAGGTGCTCATGGATGGAGGCAGCAGCATCAATATACTCTATTATGATACTTTCAGCCAGATGAATCTGTCAGACAAGCAGTTGACCCCTTCTTCTACAGTTTTTCACGGCATAGTCCCGGGTAAATCAGCTTATCCTGTGGGAAGAATATCCCTTGAAGTGGCCTTCGGCTCGGAAGATAATTATCGTTCTGAGATCCTGTCTTTTGTGGTGGTCAAATTAAAAAGCCCCTACCACACTCTATTTGGAAGGCCGACTTATGCACGATTCATGTCTCGGCTGTTCTATGTCTATCTGAAGTTGAAAATGCCAGGACCCAAGGGTGCCATCATAGTAGAAGGCAATCGAAAGCTGGTTCTCGAATGTGAGGAAGGAGATGCAGCATATGCTGTGTCGGCTTGTGCGGCCGAGGAACTAAAGTATTACATGGACAATGTTGACCTGTCTGATAGGACTTCTCTGAAGAAGCCAACGATGGAGTCTGACCCTCTGCTCAAATTCAAGTCGGAACAGGACACCAAGCAAGTTGATTTCACCCCGGGTAACTCCTCCGAGCAGTTCACCATAGGGACTCATATGGATCCCAAATAGGAAAGCGCGCTCATCGAGTTCATCCGTGAGAATCGGGACATCTTTGCATGGAAACCTTCTGACATGCCAGGTGTACCGAGAGAACTCACTGAGCACTCCCTCAATGTGGATCCTAAGTTTAAGCCAATACGCCAGTATCTCCGCCATTTTAACGAAGAGAGGAGGAAAGCCATTGGTGAGGAGGTGGCCCGGCTCCTAGCTGCCGGGTTCATAGTTGAAATCTTCCATCCGGAATGGTTAGCCAACCCGGTGGTTGTTCTGAAGAAAAACAGGACCCGGCGAATGTGTGTTGATTACACAAACTTAAATAAGGCTTGTCCAAGTGACCCCTTTGCCTTACCCCATATTAACCAGATCATCGATGCCACGGCGGGTTGTGAGAGTTTATGCTTCCTGGATGCTTATTCGGGTTATCATCAGATCAAGATGAAGCAGGAGGACCAGGAAAAGACGGCCTTCATCACCCCATTTGGAGCTTTTTGCTGTACCACCATGCCATTTGGGCTGAAGTGTGCACAGGCGACTTATCAGCGCTGTGTCCAGAATTGCTTTAACACGCAGATTGGGCGGAACGTTCACGCATATGTCGATGACATCGTGGTTAAATCTCGCAAGAAGGAAACCTTGTTGGAGGATATCAAGGAAATATTTGACAATCTCCGGATCTACCAGATGAAGCTCAACCCGGAAAAATGTGTCTTTGGTGTCCCTGCAGGGAAGTTACTAGGATTTCTTGTTTCTGAGCGTGGCATTGAAGCTAACCCAGAAAAAATTAAAGCAATCACGACCCTGGCTAAGCCGGCAAACCTTAATGCCGTGCAGAGGCTGGCTGGCCGGGTTGTGGCCCTAAGCCGGTTCATAAGCCGGCTCGGGGAAAAGGCGATTCCGCTGTATCAGATGCTCGGGAAAACTGATGACTTTGTTTGGAGTGATGCTGCAGATGAGGCCTTTGAGGACCTTAAAAATCAATTGTCTAAGCCGCCCATCCTTGCTGCCCCTCGTGAGAAGGAGCCTATGTTATTATACATCACCGCTAACAACAAAGCGGTGAGTGTTGCGGTGGTTGTCGAACACAAGGAGGAAGGCAAGGAATATCCAGTTCAGCGCCCTGTCTATTATATTAGTGAGGTACTCACAGAATCCAAGCAGCGGTATCCACATTGGCAGAAGCTGGTTTATGGGGTCTTCATGGCAAGTCGAAAACTGAAGCATTACTTCCATGGGCACCCGATCACCGTGGTCAGTTCAGCACTGCTTGGAGACATCATACAGAACCGGGAGGCCATGGGCCGGGTTGCTAAGTGGGCTATCGACCTTGGTCTGCACCATCTCAAATACGTACCTCGCACTGCAATTAAATCTCAGGCTCTGGTGGATTTCATCAATGATTGGACAGAGTTACAGGCCCCTGAGGAAAAGTCGGATACAACATATTGGTCCATCCACTTTGACGGCTCACGACAGCTCGAAGGCTCGGGGGCTGGAGTTGTGATCACTTCCCCGCGTGGAGATAAGTTCTGTTATGTTTTACGACTCATGTTCCCCTGTACTAACAAAGCAGCAGAATATGAGGCGTTGCTTCATGGGCTCCGAATGGCCAAGGAGATGAACTTGAGCCGGGTCAGGTGTTTGGGCGACTCAGATTTGGTAGCCCAGCAGGTTTCTGGCACATGGGACTCAAAGGATCCCCTTATGGCGGCTTATCGGCACGTGGTCACTAATATTGCTGGACACTTCACAGGTTATCAAGTTGATCACATCGATCGCCGACAGAATGAGGCAGCAGATGCATTGTCTCGCTTGCGTTCTCAGCGGAAGCCAGTGCCACCCAATGTTTTTCTGGACGTTTTGCATAACCCATCTGTCAAATTGCCAACAGAGGAAGACTTGGCTATTCCTTACCCAGAGGCGGCTCTAGTGGCTGCCGTTCATGCTATACCTGATTGGACAGTCCCTTACTTGGCTTATCTAAGATGGGGAGAGCTTCCAGCAGAGGAAATCATCGCTCGACAGATCATCAGGCGATCCAAGTCTATGACTATTGTCAACGGTGAGTTGCATCGACGCAGTGTCACTGGTGTTTTTCAGCATTGCGTTTCACCAGAGGAGGGCCATGCAATTCTCAATGAGATTCACTCTGGCGATTGTGGTCATCATGCCGGCTCAAGATCACTTGTTGCGAAGGCTTTTTGGCATGGGTTTTACTAGCTTACAGCTCACGCCGATGCAGAGGATATTGTACGCAAGTGTGATGGTTGCCAGAAGTATGCTTGCCAGGCTCATGTGCCAGCTCAAGAATTGCGGATGATCCCAATAACTTGGCCTTTTGCAATCTGGGGGTTGATATGGTTGGACCCTTCAAACGTTCTAAGAACAAGCATACACACCTGTTGGTAGCTGTGGATAAGTTTACCAAGTGGGCAGAAGCAGAGCCAGTTAGCCGCTGCGACGCAGCCATGGCTGTTAACTTTCTGAAGAGGCTGGTCTTTTGCTTCGGCTATCCGCACAGTATCATCATAGACAATGGAACCAACCTTTCCAAGGGAGTCATGGAATAGTTTTGTCAACAGGAGCACATCCGGCTTGATCTTGCTTCGGTGGCGCATCCTCAGTCCAATGGGCAGGCAGAGAGAGCCAGTCAGGAATTACTGCGTGGTATCAAGCCCCGGCTCATGGTGCCTTTGCAACGCACCCCGGGTTGCTGGGAAGAAGAATTACCTGTAGTGCTTTGGAGCATACGAACTACTCCCAATAGGTCAACAGGCTATACATCGTTTTTTCTGGTCTATGGAGCAGAAGCAGTGCTTCCAAGCAATATTCGTCATGACTCCCCTCGAGTGACGGCTTATGTGGAATCAGATAATGAGCAAGCTCGCCAAAATGCTCTCGCTGCTCTCGAAGAAGAACGCGAACTTGCCGCATCCAGATCAGCAATTTATCAACAGGACTTACGTCGCTATCACAGCCGTAGAGTTTGAAGCCGCGCTTTTCAGGAAGGTGACTTAGTGCTCCGTCTAATACAAGACCAGACATGCATGCATAAGTTATCACCTCCTTGGGAAGGACCTTTTGTGGTCAGCAAGAATCTGAACAACGGGTTGTATTACCTGGTTGATATACGTGAGACAGATAAATCACGTACCTCTGAAGAGGAGACAAGCCGGCCCTGGAACATTGCCCATCTCCGGCCATATTACACCTAACTCACAGACTGAGTCATCACTTTTGTACATACCTCCTATCATGTATATACATATTTCGATCAATGAAATAAAGCCGGCAACTCTGTATAAGAGAGTCTGTCGTTTCGCCTAAAATTGTGTGTTGAGTCTTGACTGATTGATCATTGGTTACTTGGGGGCTTCCAACTCATTGAGTTTAGCTTACAAAACCCTTTAACCCGGCGAAAAGCCAAAAGTTGGCTAAACCTGCCTGTTAGCAAGATGCTACTCCAAAAAGGTGACCCGGCGTATGCCTGATGAATCAATCACACAGGTGACCCTGAATTTATCAGAGTTAAAACGTTCGATTGGTCACGTGAGAGCCGGCTTTCAGAACGCGAGGATAAACCAACAGGCCAATGTGCCTGCTTCATGAAAGCAATTTAGACTTGAGCTTTATAAAGCCGGTCTTTCAAGTTGTGTTCTCAAAACCGGCTTGTCACAATTATGTTCTTTTTTGCATTAATTTCATCTCTGCATGCATGCATACATTCATACATGGCATCAACTTGGTTAATTTGAATTTTCTTTCATCACAAGTAGTAACATGATTACTGGTTATCTATATGATATTCATCAATCAAAACCATTGTTATATGCAGTAGTTCTCGTCTGCGCATAATTACTATTGTTGCAAAAAACCGGCTCTAGAGGCCGAAAAGAGGATTCACAATGATAAAACGCCTGTATAAATACACAGGCAAGGCATCCACAAAGATGTTTGTATAGGCAAAAGTATACAAGTGCACGATGGTGCTCGTCCCACTAAAAATTCATGATTCTAAGCTATTACAAACCACCACAGGGCTATGGATAACAAATGTTTTCCTTCAAAGTTCAGTTGCAACAATCATAAGCCGGCGCCTTAGCTTTCCGGGTTGGGAGAAGCGCCAGAAGAAGGAGCACCATGAGCCGGCTCTTCTCGGTTATCGTCATCCGCCGCCTCTTCCTGACTTGTGGAATCTCCGGTCGACCACTGGATGGAGCGCAAAGTTTCAAATATGGAATCGGCTGTTATCACAGAGGAAGGGTCGACGTCGGCAGCAAAGGATGGCTTACACTTGAGAGTAAGAGCAACCGGCTCAGGTTTTGGCGGCTCTATATGCTCATTGCTCTCTGAGTAGGCCGCCTGGTACTTCTTCAGATTCACCTCTTCGGTAATTGCTGTGGCAGCCACCCGGGTTTCCTTTATGCACCGCTTAAAGTCCTTCTCCGTGAACTTAGTCATCCACATTGAACTTCGGGTACCCGCCGACAATTTGAGCCGGGTCCAGTTCTGGCACATACGCCTTGGCCGAGCAAACACCGTCAATGCCCCGAAACGGCAAGCCGCCTTCTTCCACTCATCGAACCACTTGGGGACGATTGACAACTCTTTCAGCATATTTGCTATCAAGGGAGGAGGCGCCTGAGTGTTCTTCACGGCCATGATACAACGTGAGCCGCCTATATATAGTTGCTCCGCCAGAGTATACACAGCTTTCTGCTTTGTCAATGGCGGTTCAGCTTGATTATGTGTTTTCCGGCCTGAAAAGCTAAATATGAGTCATTCAAGTCAGCTGGATAGGTTGCAAGGAAACTTTTGGGCGGCTCAAAAGTTATTATACTAACCGAAAATGGCATTGCACATGCTAGTAATATGATCCTTTAGATTAGCCAGCTCTTGAGTCGCCGGCTTAAGCTGAGCTTCTGCTACTTCTGTCAGCTTGACCAGGGCGGCCTTTTCGGCTTCAAAGGCCTCTTCGGCATTCTTCAAGGTGTTCTATACAAGAGACAATAAATTGTTCGCTTCAGACGAAGATGCTTCGGCCCTTTCACGAAGCTGCCTTTCTTTCTTGGCTTCTTTCTAGAAGTGGGATGCTTGTGATTCGGCATGGTTCAGCATATCCTGTGCGACAATATTTGGTCAGGAAGTGTTTCATAAATCCCAAGTCGCCATTCTGGTCGACCCGGTACTTGGGGGATACATATTTCAGATTTTTTATTTGATATTACACAAGTTTCATGCAGATGCAAGCATTCTACATGACACTTGGGGGCTAATGCACAGATTGGTCTATCGCTACAGACAGAGACCCGGCTATCATGACATGATGAGCCGGCCCTTGGGGGCTACAGTCTGCAATTCTCAGATATCGTCATAGTTTTAAAGTCCCGGGTCATCATATAATAATGACCCGGCCCTTGGGGGGCTATACATATGTATATATGTTTATCAAGATAGGGGGTAAAAATTACCTCGTACTTCCACTTCAGGGAAGTCATCATTGCAATTTTTGTGTCCCGGTTCTCAGACAACCGGGTCAGCATGGTTGGTGCAGCATGTCAACATCTTGGTCTTCAAAAGCATGAATGTTAAGGGCCGCTTTCCCTTTGTTTTTAAGAGGCGACTCAGGCTTGGCAGGCAGCTTCGTAAGGGCGGTAGAAGCTTCTGGGGCAACATTCTGCTGTTCTCCAGTCACCATTACATCAGCCTGAGCCTGGGTAGTAGGCTGATCCATAGTCAAGGTCTCCTGCTCCTGGCTAACAGGAGGAGGAGAGGCATGAGCTGGGCTCATGATGGTGTCTTGTGGCGGCGGGCTGCTCTGAGGAGGAGGGTTGTGCTGGAGAGGCGGCTCGTCTAGAATCTCCGGGTTGATTGTCGTTGCTTCTTGGGAAGGACCTGTTTGAATGACCGAGTCAGATGACCCGGTGGTGGTTTTCTTGATGGCTTTGGTGCTACACGAGGGAAAAGAGTTATTCAATTAAAGGATAAAGGGTAAAGAGCTGTTATATGACACAGAAATAATCAAGTTTCTTACCCAGGATTGATGTTAAAAGCTGGTGCCTGAGTGGCGCTTGATCCGTCAGAAGAGGAGGACGCCTGATATGCCGAGTCATTCGAGGGTAAGGGCTCTTTGAAACAACCGGATTTAGGAAGAGAGGGAGTTGGACTGAGAAGCACCTCTGTTCGCGCTCTATGGGCTGGCAGCTCATTGTTCAGGCCGCTACTCAAATTGCCTTCACTACTCCGGGTCTTCCATTTTGAAGTCCCGGCATGCTGCGCCTTCTTCAAAAGAAATTGCGGGTCTAAGTGAGCATCTGGGTGTGAAAAGGGGACTTTACGAACTGTGACCCGGGATTTCTGTCAGACTTTGCGAACAGCAACCCAGAATTTCTTGGGGACAGGTTTTGGAGAGTCAGAGTCTGAAGATATCAATGTTACCGCTGGTACGCTGGCGTGGCTGACCTCAGCTTCTTCCTGTGAAGAGTCGACATCAGCAAGTTAGTTAAACAGGTGGCCAAGAGAGTCAATTTCAACCTCATTGTTTTCTTCGTTGTCTGGATCCTCTTCGTCATTTGTTCGAGGAGGAGTCGGATCTTGGACCTCAACCTTCCACCACTCAGCGCCCTCCTGCATCAGGACGGGTCGGTCAGATTACGGAAAAGATAAAACAACAGTTTAAGGAAGAAAGGCAGTGAAGGGTGGCTTACTTCAGGTGCCGGGTTGTTGGCATAAAAGGGAGCAAGTCCCACGAGCTTAAGGTCATCCTTTGTTTCGCCAATCAATATCTTGGCCGACTTGATGACCTCCTTCTCTTCAAGATCGACTGGGCTGAACCGAAGAGAGTCGTTAGGTTCGCCGGTATAGGTATGCATAAGCCGGGACCTCAGGTTGAGTGGCTGAATGCGCCGTTGGACCCAAGTCCGGGTCAAGTCAACGCCTGTAAGGCCATGGGCAATTAGGGCATTCATCTTGGGGTACAGTGGTTCTTAGTATTCTCTTTCCTCATTTGAAGCGAAGCCTAGGAAAGCTCCATTGATGCTAAACCGGCTTGATCTATAACCCGGAAAAGGGTGTTCTCCATTGGGGGACGTGTCCTTGCAATAAAACCAAGTCCTGTGCCAATTTTTGGGATGGCTTGCCGGCTTGGCGTCAGGAAAGACTGTATATTTTCTCCGTTGGATGGAGATTGCGCCAAGTTCATAGTTGGGGCCATCTTTGTACTCTGTTTGGCGGTTCAAGTAAAAGAACTCTCAGAATAAGTTGATGGACGGCTCGAGCTGCAGGTATACCTCGCAGAAGACTTGGAATTGGCATAAGTTGAAAATAGAATTGGGAGACAAATCCTGAGGCCTAATGTTGAAAAAGTGCAACACATCTCTGAAAAACTTTGAGCCAGGTGGGCGGAAGCCCCTCGAGACGTGCTCAGCAAATATGACCACTTCCTTTTGATCCGGCTGAGGGTGGATCTCTTCTTCAGGAACATGCCATTCGATTGACTCCTTGGAGGGCAGCAACCCGGAGTCTACCAAGGTTTGTAGGCTTAATTCAGACGCACTGGATTTTGCCCAGTTGACAATCTTAGGCTTAGGACCCATTGTTCTGGCTGCACTTGACACAAGGAAAAAATTATAAGCCGGCGATTTACAAGTCTTTAAGGTGAACATGAAAAGAAGTATATGCAAGCCGGCAATTGAAATGTTTGCCGGGTTATGCAGGAAGTACAAGCAAATTCCGGGTTAACATCTAGACATGTATGAGCCGGCAAAAAGGGGTCTAGCATGGATTTTTGCAAAGTGTTAAATGCAGAAGGGACGATGACCCTATAAATCGATTTCTCGTAGATTCAAAGATTTCACAGATCTGGAAAATAGGTGAAAATGAATAAATAAAACATGGGTATGTTCTTCGTATCGTAAAGATGAACTACAATGGGGTTTTTTCGGAGCAGAATGGAAGGATAAGATATGCAGAAAATACTGCGGGTTGATTCTACGAATGACGAGCGGGAGTGTGTGAGCACTTTGGATCTATGAGCCGATAGAATGCCGAAGAATACAAGAACACCGTCGAGCTAGTGGAGCAATGGCAATGGCGGGGAGACACTTACAGATCTGATGGGCAGAAAGATGTGCCCCTGCAGCAAGATGGATGCGGCCGAGCAGGACTGAAGAACTCCGGCAACGAGGCAACCGTCTGGGCGGCGCTGAGTGGGCAGCTGCGATGAGCTCGAGGAGGCGCAGAGCGACGAGGTCTGAGGAAGAAGAGGAAGAGATGTAAAAGAAGAAGTGGGGGAGGCACCACGGTACTTATAGCCGCGGTGGAAACCAAAACGGCAGGTGCGAACCCCGAGGCGGCGCAGTGAATAGTGGCGAAAAGAGCTCCTCGATTTTCATGCCTAACAGAACAGTGCAAATTCACTCAAAGATTTGTCATGATATCATTCTGGATTTTACGGGATTGGACTGTGACGTCATGCGATACAACGGTAACACCAAGTCTAAGACGGGAAAATAACCCGGTAATATGATAAGCCAGAGAACCAGCCCAAAGGGTGCGTGAGCTGAAAGAGCCAACTCAAAGAAGAGGCTTCAGTTCGTGGTTGATTGGGTAGTTCTTTTTATTTATTTGTTTTTCAGGTTGGAGTTTAACATGAATGAATTCAAGTCAAACTGGGAGCTAATGTTGGGGATATTTCCCAGCGTGTAGACCCGCCAGGAAGATGACCCGGCCTTAGAGCAGGCTCAGCGGGTTATTTCACTGCGGGCTTAAGGAGATGCAGTGGGCCGGGTTAATGGAGGCCCGGTGAGAAGAACCGGCTCAGCCTATGGGCCGACTCAAGGAGAAAACATATGGCAGGAAGACTGCCTTGGAGAGTAAGAAGAGTAATAGTAGGAGACGGGTTAAGATTATGACCCGAACTCTCATGTAACCCTAGGGCTCGACCTATTATATAAAGGGGAGCACCTAGCGGCAGAAAGACTAAGTTGCTATCCCTCAAAAGCTAGGTTAGCGAGATCGCATCCTTGTAATCGAGATCCAATCAATACAATCAAGCAAGACATAGGCTATTACCTCGATCATGAGGGGCCGAACCTGGGTAATCCTGTGTCCTCTCGTTCCCAATCAACCCCGTTAAGCTTCCACCTTTGTGCGATGGCCTCATCTCCAAAGTCCTTTCACAAGGGCATCTGCCATGTCAAAACCACGACAGGTTGACTGGTTCGGCTTCGGTGTGAGGCCTATGTCGCCGGTGAATAACATGAGGTGTGGGTGAGTAGAGGGATGGCCTGGCCAGCGGTGGGAGTAGGAGGGGGCGGTGAGGCCTGCGCGGCAGCACAGCCGGCCACGGGAGGCGGGAGCAAGAAGATCAGAGATTGAAGAAGCAGCACTGCCATTGGATGTTATCCAACGGCCACTGCCGCTAGAATCGTTTGTTGACTAAGTTCACAAAGCCCTGCGTACGCGTCAACATAGTAGGCCCACAAGTCAACCTCCAACTCTGTGGCAAACAGCATACAACCCATTTGCCATTATTTTTAATAATTTACAGCCCATTTGCTAATTCTTACGGATTTTTTTGAAGCCCATATTCTTTTTGCTAGCATTATAGCCCATATTCTGGCCACGGTTAAAAAATTCAATGAAATTTTGGATATTTTGGTGGGGTTCGAACTGTTTTTAATCCCAAAATTTCGAGTCAGATTCAAACTAATTTGAAAAATAAATATATATTAACTTAAAATCCAACGGAGTTTTCCCACAAAAAATCAATGAAATTTAAAATCTGGAAATCATAAAAAAAAAGGAATTTGAAACTAATTGCCGGTTTGTTGTATTGTTTTTAAAATTTACAGCCCATTTTTGGGCAAGCCCCGAATACATCCCTCCTTGTCTTGAAGGATTTGCAGCCCAGCAGGAATGGTTTAAGCAAGTAGGCCTCGGTTGGGTATTCTGCAAAAAAATAGAAGTGGGCTACCCATTTTCAGCAAGAAAAAAAACAACTGGGCTGGTCATGTGGTAAAAAGAAAATAAAAGCCTGTGGGTACAGCCCCCGCACAGCCCAGTTGATACCCTGCTCCGTCCGTCTCAAAAACATAAAACAACTGGGCGAGCTACTGGGTCCCTGCTGTGTGCCGGTCGTTGTGCAATTCTCTCGTTTATTAACTATCAGTTGACAATGGGGTGGGACCCATATGTTAGGAAACCATTAGGAGGAAGCATTTATTTTGGCTTGTAACAAGGAGGCACTTGCTTGCGTAGTGCTAGGACCCTGGTGGGTTCCTACTGTCATCCTCTTCATGTACAATCGTCTCCTGATTCCTCTCAGTTGTTGACTGATATGTCTCCAACGTATCTATAATTTTTAATTGTTCCATGCTATTATAGTATCAATCTTGGATGTTTTATATGCAATTATATGCCATTATATATCATTTTTTGGGACTAACCTATTAACCCAGTGCCTAGTGCCAGTTGATGTTTTCTGCTTGTTTTTGCCTTTTCAGAAATTCATTATCAAAAAGAGTCGAAACGAGAAAAAAACTTTGGATTAATATTTTCTAGACCAGAAGAGACCCACGAAGCTTTGGGAAAAGACCAGAAGAGCCACGAGGAGGCGACAAGCCTAGAGGGCGCGCCCCCCAAGATTGTGGGCCCCTCGTAGCCCCTCCTGACCTAATTCCAGTGCTATAAATTCCCAAATATTCCCAATATACCAGGGAGACAGAAGAGAAAACTTTCCGCCGCCGCAAGCCTCTGTTCTTCCGCGATCCCATCTCGAGGCCTTTTCCGGTACTCTGCCGGAGGGGGAATCGATCACGGAGGGCTTCTTCATCGACCTTGCTACCCTTCCGATGATGTGTGAGTAGTTTACCACATACCTACGGGTCCATAGCTAGTAGCTAGATGTCTTCTTCTCTCTCTTTGATCTTCAATACCATGTTCTCCTCGATGTTCTTGGAGTTCTATCCGATGTAATCTTCTTTTGCGGTGTGTTTGTTGGGATCCGATGAATTGTGAGTTTATGATCAGATTATTCATGAGAAATATTTGAGTCTTCTCTGAACTCTTTTATGCATGATTATTATAGCTTTGTATTTCTCTCCGATCTATCGATTTGGTTTGGCCTACTAGATTGATTTATCTTGCAATGGGAGAGGTGCTTTGTGATGGGTTCAATCTTGTGGTGCTCAATCCCAGTGACAGAAGGGGACATGACACGTATTTGTATTGTTGCCATTAAGGATAAAAAGATGGGGTTTAATCATATTGCTTGAGTTTACTTTGTCTACATCATGTCATCTTGCTTAAGGCGTTACTTTGTTTCATACTTAATACCCTAGATGTATGTTGGATAGCGGTCGATGGGTGTTGTAATAGTAGTAGATGTAGGTAGGAGTTGGTCTACTTGTCTCAGACGTGATGCCTATATACATGATCATTTTCATGAATCCGTCATAATTATTTGCTTTTCTGTCAATTGCCCAACAGTAATTTGTTTACCCACCGTATGCTTTGTGTTCGAGAGAGAAGCCTCTAGTGAAAACTATGGCCCCCGGGTCTACTTTTACCATATATTAAAATAAAAAATACCTTGCTGCAATTTATTTACTTTTATTTTATTTAGTATTTTAGTTTATCTATCTATCACTATCATAATTAATCCTTGCAAATAACCGCTAAGAGGATTGACAACCCTCTTATTTGCGTTGGGTGCAAGTGTTTGCTTTTGTGTGTGCAGGTGCGCTTAACGGGATTTTGCTTGGTTCTCCTACTGGATTGATAACCTTGGTTCTTAACTGAGGGAAATACTTATCTCTACTATACTGCATCATCCTCTCCTCTTCGGGGAAATACCAACGCAGTCTACAAGTAGCAGGAATAATTTCTGGTCCCATTGCTGGGAAGACATCATCAAAATTTACCAAGTACCTTCACACCAACTATCATCCTCTTGCACTTATTTTATTTGCCTTTTTATTTGCATTTGCTTCTCGTTTTTATCTCCCCCACTTCTACATTTTTTTTACAAAAACACAAAAATATTTTGTTTGCTTGCTTGCTTTTATTGCCATGTCAACACACAAAAATAGAAAGTAGAACAAAAATTTAAAGATCACTATGGATCACCTTAAAGTTTTCTACTTGGATCATCTTCGATCCATTTGTGCTCGTGCTGAAACCCCAACTAGCTTAGTTGAGGGAAAATCATTAGATGAGCATGCTCATTTTGTACGTCACCATTTGTCTAAAAAAGGGAGACTCTTATGGAATCAAATAAATTGTTTGCTATGCTATGCTTGGAATCTATGTGAAATTCATGATTTTACTTGTTGCTGTGAGAACCCTAAAAAACACCTTCCCTACCTATGTGAGTTTAATGATAATGAAATCTTATCTTCTTATGCCAAGGGTGTTTATAGCTATTATGATATCGAACAAATTGAAGAATTTGTTGCTTTTAAGGGTGCCCATGAGGTTGCTTCTTTGATTGAAAAGTATGATATTACTCTCTACAAATCTGAAAATTTTGCCATACTTAAATATTGTGATGAAAACTATGCTTCCAATACCTATGTTAGTGAATTCATTGGGAGAATGCCTGCTTCTTTGGAAGAGAATAATGATATGCACAAATCTATAGATAATTGTGATTCCATTGATTCGATTGAAATATCCCCTCTTGATGAATGTGATGCTTGCTATTCTTATGGCCATGATGCCAATATTAATGATGCTTATAGAGATGAACTTGCTATAGTTCTTTATGTTAAAAATGAAATTATTGCTATAGCACCCATACCTGATAGCTCCTTGAATGAAAAGCATGATTGCAATGATGATATTATAAATCCTATTAATGTCAATTGTGCTAATGATATGCAAAGCTACAAGCTTGGGGATGAAAATTTTGTTATGTGCACTACTTATTGCAATGATCATGATTGGGGTGATGATGCTTCTTATGATCTTGAAAATTTATTTAAGCCTCATGATGAATATGTTATTGATAATAAAATTTGCAATACACGAGCGCCAACTTTAGGTAATAATGATCCCACTACTTTGGAGAGTGTTCAATCTTATGAATTTTTTGATAAAAGTGGGTTTGGAGAGGTCATGATTTAGTTGATGTTAATCCCACTATCTTGGAAGATTATAAAACTTTTATGCTTGTGGATCATGAAGGGAATATTTTATGTGATAGTTATACAGTTGAATTTGAGTATGCACCCACATGTAATTATTATGAGAGAGGAAAATATGGTTATAAAAATTTTCATGTCACTAAATTACCTCTCTTTGTGTTGAAATTTTTAATTCTTCATTCTTCCTATTTGCATGTGCTAGATATTGCTTGTCTTGATAATTTGTTTCCTATAAAATGCCTATGCATAGGAAGTATGTTAGACTTAAATGTGTTTTTCACATGCTACATGATGCTATCTTTGTGTTTCAATTATTATCTTTCATGAGAGCATCATTGAAATCTCAAGCCTATCTTAATGGCTATAAAGAAAGAGCTTGTTGGGAGACAACCCAATAAAATTTTTATTTCTATTTTTGTGTGTTTACACAATTATAGCCTCCGTTATGATTGTGTTTTTATCTTTTAATTAGTGTTTGTGCCAAGTAATGCCTTTGGGATGATTTGGATGATAGTATAATTGATGCTGTTTGAAAACAGATACTTTTGCGTCCAGTGCTGGAATTTTGATTTTTAGCTGGAGCGTCAGAACCTTCTGAATTTTTTACACAGTATTGACATATGAATTTTCCACGTTTTCCTTCTTTTTAAGAATTTTTGGAGTTACAGAAGTATGACGTTAATTCAGGTCTTTACAGACTGTTTTGTTTTAGACAGATTCTATTTTTGTTGCATAGTTTGCTTATTTTGATGAATCTATGGATCGTATCGGGGGGTATGAGTCATGGAGAATTTGGAGTACAGTAGAATTATTCCAATATTAAATATGAATCAATTTACAACAGTACCTAAAGTTTAAGATTTGTTTGTTATACTAACGGATCTCACGAGGTTTCTTTTGAGTTTTGTGTGCTGAAGTTTTCAAGTTTTGGGTGAGACTACGATGGATAAAGGAATAAGGAGCGGCAAGAGCCTAAGCTTGGGGATGCCCAAGGCACCCCAAGGTAATATTCAAGGAAGACTCAAGCGTCTAAGCTTGGGGATGCCCCGGAAGGCATCCCCTCTTTCGTCTACAATCTATCGGTAACTCACTTGGAGCTATATTTTTATTCATCACATGATATGTGTTTTACATGGAGCGTCTTGTGATATAGTTTGTTTTATTTTGTTTGCTTTTAAGTTTGTCACAATCATCTTTTCTGAACACACCTTTTTCAGAGGGACACCCATTATTCATGATTTGTTAGAATACTCTATGTGCTTCACTTATATCTTTTGAGTTAGGCAGTTGCTCTAGTGCTTCACTTATATTTTTTAGAGCACGGCGGTGGTTATATTTTAAAGAAATAGTTGCACTCTCATGCTTCACTTATATCTTTTTTGAGAGTCTAATAAATAGCAATGGTAATATGCATGGGTTATGAATTTGGTCCTGATATGATTGGTATTCAAGAGGGATATAATAAAAACTGTGATGTAGATCACTGGATATGATAAGTTTGATTCCGTGCAATAGTTTTGCGATATTAGGATGGTAATATGTGGGAGGTGCTAGTAGATAATTGTGGTTTAGTAAGAATATTGGTGTTAAGGTTTGTGATTCCCGAAGCATGCACGTATGATCTGTCGTTATGCTAAGAAGTTGGAGCATGATTTATTCTTGATTGTCTACCTTATGAGTGGTGGTCGGGGACGAGCGATGGTCTTTTCCTACCAATCTATCCCCCGAGGGGCATGAGTAGTAGTACTTTGCTTCGAGGGCTAATAAACTTTCGCAATAAGTATGTGAGTTCTTTATGACTAATGTGAGTCCATGGATTATAAGCACTCTCACCTTTCCGCAATTTGCTAGCCTCTTCGGTACTGTGCATTACCCTTTCTCACATCGAGAGTTGGTGCAAACTTCGCCGGTGCATCCCAACCCCGTGATATGATACACTCTATCACACATACGCCTCCTTATATCTTCCTCAAAACAGCCACCATACCTACCTATCATGGCATTTCCATAGCCATTCTGAGATATATTGCCATGCAACTTCCACCGTTCCGTTTTTATGACACACATCATCATTGTCATATTGCTTTGCATGATCATATAGCTGACATAGTATTTGTGGCTTAGCCAGCATTCATCATTTTTATACATGTTACGCTAGTATCATTGCACATCCTGGTACACTACCAGAGGCATTCATATAGAGTCGTATTTTTGTTCTAGTATCGAGTTTTAATATTGAGCTGTGAGTAAATAAAAGTGTGATGATCATCATTATTAGAGCATTGTCCCAGTGAGGAAAGAATGGTGGAGACTAATGAGTCCTCGAAAAAGTGGGGATGAGGTCCATGAGATCGTTCTAAAAAAAGAGGCAAAAGAGCCCACGAAAAAATGAGAGAAAAAGAGAGAAGAGGCAATGTTACTATCCTTTTCCACACTTGTGCTTCAGAGTAGCACCATGTTTTTCATATAGAGAGTCTCCTATTTTGTCACTTTCATATACTAGTGGGAATTTTTCATTATAGAACTTGGCTTGTATATTCCAATGATGGGCTTCCTCAAATGCCTGAGGTCTTCATAAGCAAGCAAGTTGGATGCACACCAACTAAGTTTTCATGTTGAGCTTTCATACACTTATAGCTCTTAGTGCATCCGTTGCATGGCAATCCCTACTCCTCGCATTGACATCAATTGATGGGCATCTTCATAGCCCGTTGATTAGCCTCGCTGATGTGAGACTGTCTTCTTATTTTTGACTTCCCCTTATTAATCTCTACCACCACACTCTATTCCACCAGTAGTGCTATATCCATGGCTTGCGCTCATGTATTGCGTGGCGGTTGAAAAAGCTGAAGCACATTAACAAGTATGAACCAATTGCTCAGCTTGTCATCGGGGTAGTGCGTGATAAATATTTTGTGTTAAGAAGATGGAGCATGACAGGATTATATGATTTTGTAGGGATAACGTTCTTTAGCATTTTTATTTTGAAAGACATAATTGTTTATTAGTATGCTTGAGTATTGATGTCTTTATATCAAACTATAGACTATTGCTTTGAATTATTCGGATCTTATTATTCATAGCATAAGAGAAAGATTACAAGATGAAACATGATAGGTAGAATTCCACATCAAAAATTCTGTTTTTATCATTTACCTACTCGAGGACGAGCATGAATTAAGCTTGGGGATGCTTGATACGTCTCCAACGTATCTATAATTTTTTATTGTTCCATGTTATTATCGTATCAATCTTGGATGTTTTATATGCAATTATATGCCATTATATATCTATGCCCAGTGCTAGTTGCTGTTTTTTGCTTGTTTTTGCCTTTTCAGAAAATCATTATCAAAAAGAGTCCAAACGAGAAAAAAAACTTTGGATTAATTTTTTCAGCACCAAAAGAGACCCACGAAGCTTCGGGAGAAGACCAGAAGAGCCACGAGGAGGCGACAAGCCTGGAAGGCACGCCCCCAGGCTTGTGGGCCCCTCGTAGCCCCTCCTGACCTAATTTCAGTGCTATAAATTCCCAAATATTCCCAATATACCAGGGAGACAAAAGAGAAAACCTTTCCGCCGCCGCAAGCCTCTGTTCTTCCGCGATCCCATCTGGAGGCCTTTTCCGGTACTCTACCGAAGGGGGAATCGATCATGGAGGGCTTCTTCATCAACTTTGCTGCCCTTTCCGATGATGTGTGAGTAGTTTACCATAGACCTACGGGTCCATAGCTAGTAGCTAGATGGCTTCTTCTCTCTCTTTGATCTTCAATACCATGTTCTCCTCAATGTTCTTGGAGTTCTATCCGATGTAATCTTCTTTTGCGGTGTGTTTGTTGGGATCCGATGAATTGTGAGTTTATGATCAGATTATTCATGAGAAATATTTGAGTCTTCTCTGAACTCTTTTATGCATGATTATTATAGCTTTGTATTTCTCTCCGATCTATCGATTTGGTTTGGCCTACTAGATTGATTTATCTTGCAATGGGAGAGTGTAACACCCTGGTTTTCGCTCCTTGTTTTTTTTTCTTTCGCGGGATTTGGCTCCCGTCTTTTTTCGGTGTTCTTGGATTTTCTCTCGCCTTTGGGTATATGAAGATGGTCATTTAGCCTTGCCCCTCCTATCCAACCAGAGATTCTCTCCAGATCAACCTTGCCACCCAAGATATTTTCTCAGGATTCTGCCACCGAAACCCTACCTTCCGAGTTATCGGAAGGGAAACCCTAATTTCTTCCGTTACAAAGGAACCCCAATTTCCTTTGATCTATTGCCTCCCAAACTTTTCCCAGTGATCATCCTATCTCTATAAACTCTGGATATGCAAAAAATATTGCCAAGTCATTTGCAATATTTTTCATTTAAAATTAATTCCTTTTTCTGCCAGTTAAAGGAATTAAATCCAGAAAAATATCTATCCATCTCCAAAGTTCATGAAAACTTGTGGAGATATTCTTTGTGATCATATTGAGCTCCCATAAAAATATTGGCCATAATTAAATAAGGAAAATTGCCTTTTCCTATTTAATGCAAATATTGCACTTTGGGCATTTTCCAAAGGAACTACCATTTTGGTAGCCAGGAAAAATCCCAAATAATTTGTGGAGCTTCTCCTATCCATATCTTGACCATTTCCATCAAGATTCCAAGTTCCATAGTTCAACTTTTGAGCATATCATCCAATTCTTGTTTCTGGACTTATTTTGAGGTTGTGAAGCAACTATATTTTATATTGCTTCAAAAATTCTCAAATTAATCCAGGACCTCACATTCCCTATATGATGTGAGAATGCAAAAATTCACATCATTTCATCTAGCCAATTTCTCCCAAAAATTCCATCTAGTTTCTGTCTAGATCTAAGCTCTGTGAAGGAAGTACCACTTTGGCATTTCCAAATGAACTGAAATTTTTCCAGTACCTTCATACATCCAAATCAACTCCCTCCAGCAAAATTCAGTTCATTTCCTCAAGCCAAATGAGTGCAGCTTCATAGTCAAGATTCTGGACCAAATTTTGCATTACAAAGGAAGTATATGCAAATGAGGTCCAAATGCCTCCAAAAATTTTCCAGCATATACTCCTTCCTACCCCATCTTATTTTGACAACTTTTCAACCTCACTTGATAAGTCATTTCACCTCAGCTTGGTCCCCAAGTTTCTATCCAGAAACTATTCTGAATCACCCCGGCCACTCTAGAGCAATCCTGGTCCATCCAATGACCCATCTCATCTGTATGATCAATGCCTTCCGTGTCTGACAAGATTTGGCACCCAGAGGAGGGCCAGAACACGACATGCCCGTGGTTACCGCGTGAGCTGCACGTAGAAACAGTGCACCGCGTGCTCATCGCGTCGGGCAGGCTAGCTCAGGCTGTCGTAGTTTGTCCATTCGTGCCGACCTGACTCCCCGTCGTCCACACCCCCATCTCCGGTCACTTCCCCCTTCGTTCCTTTCCTCGTCGCGCCGCGACGAACCTCGCCAGAGTACTGTGATGCCCGTGACCCACGCCGTCGTATTCTTCCGTGGCTCCTTCCTCCCCGAACCCTCTCGAATGCACCCGAGCTCTCTCCGCTCCCCCGTGAGCCCTCTGGACACCTCTCCCCTTCTCCCCGCGTGTTCCTGAAGCTCCGGTGAGCGGCACACCTGTCGCCGTGGCCGTGCTCGCCCACCTGCGCCGTCCGGCTATATATAGCCTTTCCCCGAGCCATTCGAGCATGCCAACCTCCTTCCCTCTCCCTCTAGCCCTCTGCCGCACGCACGCCCAGCCGATTCCGTCGCCGGAGCGCCGGAATTTAGCCACGGCCGCCGCCCTCTGCCACCACCGCACCCTTGCATCCTGTCCTCCCCAGTGCCCGTGGACTGCACCACCGGACGAGCCACTCTCCGGCTATCCCTTCCTTGCCCTCGCCTAGCCCTATCTCTCGCTGGAGCCCCTCCATTCGCCGGAGCCGCCGCGGCACTGCCTCCCCCGCAGCTGCTCTCTTCGGCCACCCCGGCGGCCAAGAAGACCTTCCCCGGGCACGGTGTGAAGTGGGGAACCCATCCCCGTCAGCGCCAGGGGCAGCCGCGGCCTCCCTCGCCGGGAATCAGCGCCGGCGTCGTCTCTGCCATCGGGTTCGGGAGGATGAAGAAGACCCTGCTAGCGGGCCCCCCTGGCAGTGGCTCTTCTCCCTCCCCCGTTTTTTTTAAAGAGGCAGCGACGCCATGGGCCGGCCCAGTATCAACAGGGGCAGCTGCGCCCCGTCTATAGCGCCAGCCCCTAGCCGAGATCGGCCCTGTGCAGCCCATCAGCACAGTCCTCTTTATTCTTTTCGCTGGAATTCTATGAAGGACCCAGACGTAAATAAAATATTTACAGAAAGGTCCCTGACAAAAGAAATGCTATAACTTTTCACCTGCAACTCCGAATCAGGTGAAACCAATGCTCACTTTCTCAGCTCACTCCGAATCAGGTGAAGCCCGTTCCGATGACATCACTTTCACCATGTTGACACTTTTTGAAAATGCCCATTTTGCCCCTGCCCTCAATTCAGCCCCTCCGAGAGAGAATCTTCTCCGGCGAATTCTTCCGCGAAGTGATCGCACTTCTCTCCGGTGCATTCCTCGACCCCCAGGCAAGCTGACCATCTGATATATGCCCTAAAGCATTGCTCTGTGTTATTCTTGCGTGTTTAATTAATGAATATGTCTGTGTTAGAAATAATTAAATTCCTGCTAGTTTGAACTTGTTCTTTACATTACCGGCTAATGTTCATCATATTATTGCACTAGTGACTCGTAGATGATAATATGGAGATAGGTTGTTATGTTACTTTACATCCTGGATTATCATTATTGTTGCTTTGATAAAAGAATGTGACTTAATAATGACAACCTCCTCTGTCGGCTGGATCGAGTCATAGGGCCACCTATCCGGACTTATCCGTGCAGCCACATTTGCCGGTATGGGACGGCCCTGACTTGGTCTATTGTCCTGCCTCTTGTCGGTACCACCAAATAGGGAGGATTATGCATGCGTGCTTCCCTAGCCCGGTAGGCGGCGATAATCCTGTGAACCCAGTTTATGGTTATGTGCACACGTCCCCGTTTGGGACAGTTTTGTTTGGCCACGACGGTGGCAGGTGTCACGGGGTGACACAGGGGCCACCCAGGACATGACCCTGTGAGGGTATGATTGTCGGTGGGACCATAAGAGTGCCAGGGCAGTAGACCAGTTTTGTTGGAGCAGCACTTGTCCACCCGAATGGGAGCACGAGGCCAAGAGCCCCATGGTGTGGGTAAAGTGCGCAACCTTTGCAGAGTGTAAATCTATTCGAATAGCCGCGTCCTCGGTCATGGACAGTTCGTATTAGGCCACTATTTGGTCTGTGTCGAGTCTGGAGGAACAAACTATATAAAGTTATTGTTAAGACTGAACTAGAGAATGGTAAGGCATATTAGACTTGCAGTACGAATGCATGGACATCAGATGATGTCAGAGGTATGAAGGCTAGCCATGCGATGGCTATGAGAGGAGCGGTCAGATGACCGCAAAGTTGGATCGGATTTAGATCATGATATATTCGGAGTATGGATTATTTACTGGATATGCTTTATTTACTGTCATGCCCAATATGCGATCCTATTCTCGAGGAACTCGGAGGCCCCACCAAGAGTAGAAACGCATATTGGAGACGCTTGCAAGGTGGATATCATTACATCGTACCAGATACCAAATAGATGGAGATACAGACAAATACATACAATCATAACATGAATAAATCAATACATAACAAACATCATACAGAAGGGCACCATCCGACTACGGATGAAATCAAATGAAAAGAAGAATAAAATCCACCCTGCTAGCCCAGGCTGCCAACCAGGAACTTATCCCCAGATCGACGAAGAAGAAGAAGCAGAAGAAGAACTCCAAAAGCAAACAAGCATCGCTCTCACGTCAAGACATCGCGTTACCTGTACCTGCAACTGTTGTTTTAGTAAAATGTGAGCCACGAGGACTCAGCAATCCCATAACCATGGGTAGCAAGACTATCAAAGCATAAATGGGTATTGAAGGGTAAGGTGGTGAGGTTGCAGCAAGCACTAAGCATTATATGGTGGCTAACTTACGAGTACAAGAATAAGAAGAGCATCTACGCAAAACGGTCCCAAACTACAAATGATCACTAAGTGATCCTGAACACCTACTTACGAGTCAAACATAACCCCACCATGTTCTCTTCTCGAACTTCCTCAAAAAGAGACGGTCACGGTTACGCACACGGTTGGTGTATTTTAATTAGGATTTAGTGTCAAGTTCTCTACAACCGGAGGTTATAAATATCCAAGTGCCACATAACCGCGGGCACGCCTTCGCGTAAGATTTAACCCTGCAGGGGTGTTCCAACCTGGCCCATCATAAGCCTACACAAGCTGCTGTGGAAATACCTCAACCTCGAGATAGCCCAAAGTATCCTCGGAATCCCGATGCACAAGACATTTCGACAATGGTAACACAATTCCAGCAAGACCTCCCGACGTGTCGACGATCCCGATAGGAGCCGCGTATCTCGTTCTCAGGACACGGCGGATAAGCGACGCGTACAGGTGCCAAATACCCCAAGTTGCCAAGGGGCGGCCCCGCACAGTGCTCTAGTTTTGGACCAGCACCATCAGCACTGGCCCACCTGTATTATGTGGAATTAAAAGAATCCTCGTGTTCATGACGCCCTATGCAAAATTAATTATTCATTCAGTATTATTATGTTGGCAAATGTTAAAACTATTGTTGGGCCTTGCTGGAAGCAGTTATTCAAAGCGAACTGTCAAGAGGGTCCCATTCCCCTGAGCATGTTAGGAATGCTAAACATGGATCATAACACTAGCATTACGGAAAACTAGGGCGGCTTGAGTGGAACAAAACACTAGGCAAAAGTCCGAGCCTTCCACCCAATACCAAGTATATAGATGCATTCATTAAATAAGAGATATTGTGATATCCCATGATATCCATGTCCCAACATGGAACAACCTGCAACTGCACCTGCAACTAGCAACGCTATAAGAAAAGGGCTGAGCAAAGCGGTAACATAGCCAAACAACGGTTTGCTGGGTAAGGGTGGTTAGAGGCTGTATCATGGCATATGGGAAGCTGACATATATGTGGTAGGAAGCGCGACATAGCGATAGCAACGAGGCAACTAGCAAGCAAAGATAGTAAAGATATCCAAGGTCATGATCATCTTGCCTGAAATCACGCTCGGAAGATGATCGAGTCCATGAAGAAGACGAACCAATCATAGTCGAACGAATCCTCAAAATCGCAACATAACCGGAGCTATCCAGAAGAAGCACAACCAGAAAGAAACAAACAACATGGTAAACACACAACACATAATCATGGCATAATGCACAATCAAGTATGATGCATGTCCAGTTTAATGAGGCATGGCATGGCAAGATGCAACAACCAAATACTACACATTAAGTGAGGCTCAATATGCAACGAGTTGCATATTGACGAAACTCCACAACAATTATTTAGTTCAATCCCGTTTATGCTACTCATCAATATTAAATGTTGTTAAACATGGCAAGAGGTGAAGCATGATAAAACTACCTATCTAGGCAATTTAAATGAGGCCGCAAACAACACATAACAATTCCGGAAAATCACCATATGCATATTTCGAATTTGGTACTGTTCTGCCTAAAACACAATTTTAATGTTATTTAACTGTAAAAGAAAGCGCACCACGACAATCTACACATTATTCTACCCCATTTACATATAAATTTTATTTAATTTGGAGCTACGGTTATTTAGTTATGAAATAAACCATTTTAGCAAGTCATTTAGCAATTTTAATGCAAACAGCCATTTTAAACATTTTTAACATGGATGAAAGTTGGATATTATGGAACTACATGAAATTCTATGCATTTTACATATATAAAACATTTCAATCCGACCCATGGTTAATTAGTTATTAGCATTTTAAAATGATGACATTTTTCTGTAATTAAGCATGTCCTGAAAAAAATGATATATTCGCAGAACGGAAAAAAACGTCTATGGGCCGAAAGCAGTGGTCGTTGGATAGCTAATCCTCGTTACGGGCGAAGGACAAAGGATGGGCAGAGGCAAACCTAGCGGGCTGCGCGGCCCAGGACGTGGAGGAGGCAGCAGGCCGGCCTGGGGCAGAGAGGTGCTGGGCCGGGGCGAGGTTGCAGGGACGCGGCCAACGCGCGCGCACGATGCAGGGGCGCGTTGTCCTCCCGGCATAAAAGAAGCAGAGGTGGGGCAGGGAACCTCCAGCGGCGATGGCGAACTTGGCGCACGAGGCGACCCCCGGCGACGCGACGGACGGAGGCGGGGACGGCGCGATGGAGAGCAGCGGAGGTCCTCGCGGACGGCGGCGCTGGCTTGATGGAGGTCGCCGGCGACGGCGAGGCAAGGCGAGGCGGCGCTCGGGACTCCCTCCCGATCCAGATCGGATCGAGGAGGAGCTCCTGCTCCTGGTGGCTGCGGGCGAGGGAGCTGCGGGCGACGGCGGTTCGGGCCCGGGCGGGCCGGATCTGGGCCTGGCGGGCCCGGTGCGGGAGGTGAGAGAAGGTGGCAGCTGGGGGAAGGCTAGGGTTTCCTGAACTGGAGGGGCTAGGCCTTCCTTTTATAGGCAGGGGGCTAGATGGAGGGGTTTGAGGCCGTTTTCGGACCCTCCGATCAGGATCAGACGGCTCCAGCGAGAGGGGAAGGGCTAGCTGGGCTAGGTGGTCTGGTGTGGCTGTGTAAAGAGGCCATGGGCTGAGATGATAGGAAAGTGGAGCAGCCCGGCACGGTTTTCGGGACACCGAAAACGTCCGACGTTTTATCCGGCTATAGTGCCGCTATAGGTTATCCGTTGGGACCTCAAACGAACTCCGAATGGAACGAAATTTGGCAGGCGGTCTACCTACAACATAACAAGACCGCACGCCAACTTTCACTCCATTCCGAGAACATTTTTATCCCACTTATAAAATAATATTTCGGAGGTGCTGCGGGCGCGTGCGAGTGTGTCGGGACTCAAAACGGACAACGGAAGGGACGGGGAGAACGCCAACTACGAACGGATGCAAGTTTTGAAAAACATGCGGCTGAAATGCACATGATGACATGGCCAAGTGCAACACGCAAGCGAATGACATGGCAACGACGACGAATAAATGGAAGACATCTGGAGCATCGGTCTCGGGGCGTCACAACTCTCCCCCACTAACAGAAGATCTCGAGCCGAGATCTTTAGGAAGGAAACGGAAGGGGAAGAGGAAGAGGTAAAAGAAAGTTGCTTCTTGGACAAACGAGTGAAACCAACAAACCTCGAAGGTTGCAAAGAGTTGAAGAATGGCTTGAGGAACAAGCAAGAATTTGAAACCACTCTGGGTGAAATGAGATAGATAAGGAATGAGAACAGAAAAGAATTTGGGCAGCACTCCGGTAGAAAAGAGAAGGAAAACTTGATAAGATGAAAAGAACTTGAAAAGAGAACATAACATTCCGGTAAAATGGATAAGCAAGGAAAGAACATGATCTTGGCGAAACGAGATAATGGGTCGAAGAGAGAAACATCACAATGCCTCCGGAACGAGAGAATAGAAGGTAGATCATTGGAACAAAATGAACGGAGAAGAAAATGACAACTTCCACCATAATTGAATTTGAAAAGCATCCTTACAAAGATTGATTGAACGGAGTTGTTGGAAAATCAACAACAAAAGAATAAGCTTGTGGTGGGCTTATGGTAAACATCTCAAATTATGAGGAGACAACCGGCCACTAACGGAAACAATTGATTACTTGAGGTCTCGAAGAGATGAAAACCCCTTTCACCGAGAAGAGAAGGAAAAACTTGGATCATTGATAAGTACCACAAATAGCAACAATCCTTCGGAAAGGCTTTAGGTGAAATCTATACCAAGATAACTCCAACGAAGAGGTTGATGGGTTTAAAATATCTCATTCTTGACAACTGTGAAACATGAAACACGAAGACAAATTGTCAAGAAGGACATAATACCACCTGAAAAGATAAGGTAGAAAGGATTAGCACTTCGGAATGCAATATGAAGAATGCTTGAGCTCATCGAAGAGCCCTTCGAGAATGAATTAAATCCTTGACGAACCACCATGAAGAACTCCGGTAACCAAAAGGATGATAGAAACGAAGGTTGAAAAGAACAAGATGAAGCCTTGCAATAATTTAGATGGAGCTTTGCGACGAGATAACCGAGAAAACTTGGAACTCCGGAAAATAAAGATGAACAGCTAGAACCGAGAATTTAATATCATGAACGAGCTCCGGAAGAAGGAATTAAATCACCTCGATGAAACAAGAATAAGAATTATGATATGTCTATCCTTCATCAAAATAAATTGATGAAAATCAATGGATTTGCATATTACTTATTCTTCTTGAAAAGATTAAAGAGAGATATAGCGCCAACTTGACGAAGCCTTCGAGAAACATCGGTAGGATTTCAGAAAGAACAAATGAATTGATACAATAACAAAGGAAGAGGAATTTTGAATGAAACCACCGTAAGAATTGAAAAGAATGAATAAAAAGAGAATGAATCGCCGGGAAGAATTAGAAAACAAACGAAGATACTTGAGGGAATTTATATACAAGAAAATGAAGCGATCGCGAGCTGACTAAAGAATACTTGAACAACACACCGGAAGAATTTGAGAACGAGAGATGAGCGTTGAGAATGAATGATTCTTCTAAAATGATGGCCTTTGGAGAATCAAAACAAAAACAACACCTAAAAATCTTCGGATGGGTACGAAAAGAATTTCTCATGATCGAAGCAATTGTCAGGATGGCATGAAGCTTGCACAACGAATCTTCAACAAAACGGATATGGATTTAAGAGAATCTCTTCTTCGGTCTTCAAATGCTGAGAATTACGATGAGAACCACCAAAATTATTGAGACACTCCGGAACAATGAAGAATATTAAGGTTGAGCCAAAGATGACAAGAATTTGAAAGAGCTCTTGGAGAAGGCAATTGACTGATGGATACCATTCTTACGTCAAGCTTAGAAAGAATTTGGGTATAGCTCCGGAAAACATAGAAGAGCCAGGTAAGATCCTGGGAAAAGACCTGTGGGTTATGGGCTCACTCAAAAGAAACACCGTTGGAACAACTTCTTGAAATTGAGATTGCACCGGTTGAATTAAATGGCTTGAGGGAAATAACAACCTCGAGATATGTCGAACGGATCTTGAATGGAAAGATGAATCTTCTGAGATAATTTCTGCACTCCGGATATGAATAGAGAGAGGTGAATAAACAAGAGAGGCTTGAAAAGAATTTCCAACATGGGAAAACATGTGAACAAAAGAAAAGGATATGATGAACACCGAGAGCTTGAATTTAGACCACCGGAGAAGAAAACGAGAATGAAGAATGATGAACTTGTAGCTCCTGAGCATCTTCACGAGAAATCAGCGAATAAGAACATTGAAAGAATGGAGAGACTTCACATGAATAAATTGGATAATTGATTTGAGAATTTTGACTCCGCGAAGAAAAAGGGTGGGAGGGTGGGAAAAGAAAAACAACTTGGGACGGGTGAAACAAACGTTGTTGAGAAAACTGAGAATTGATCTTGCAAATGTTGAAAGGATTGGATTAACTCGAAGAGAAGCACATCGGGTGAAAAGAATTGTCATGACAACCTCAATGATCAAAAGGATTGGCCTTCACATCAAAATATGGGAACACCGCTTAGGAAAGATTTAGAATCCACACTTGACTTCGAAGCAACTCAAATACCACAACAAAAAACAACACAAGGATTTGGCTTGTAGAATAAGCCGGAACAAACATATGATAGACCCCATATCGTATCATGTGTCTGTTGGAAAAGATATTCTAGGTAATACTTGAATTCCCACCTAAGAACTCCCGAAACTTCTTGGTTATAAGATCAGGTTGCGGATATGGGAACCTACTCAGCACACAACAACAATAATATCCTAATCAGCTGCAACCAATCCGCAACCTTCACACACGACCAAGAAACTTCGCAAATCCGTCTACCTCAGACCTTTGAAAGCACAGCGATACTAGTCATAGTGGATCATCCGCGCTATCTCCACCAGTACTAGGGAAAAGTCACGGCACTATTTGCCACCACAAAAAGTATAGAAGCATTTCGATGTCGGCGTCCTCTGGTATTCCCGGAACCGAAACTATAGCGAGTGTGACAAAACCCCTTGGAGCTCAACTCCTCGGGTCCAATCCATATGGTCAGGAGGCACCAAGAACAGAGTCACGTCACACCAATATCGCAACCATTCCAACAATACCCGCGTGATCCTCAAAAAAATTTGAGTGAGAAGAGATAGTAGAATCAAAACATCTACGTCACAATTCCTCACCGGAGCGATGAAGGGGATAAGGTGTAAAAAGAATTCCTACTCTCCGATATATAACTAGACTCAAAATAGTTTTTCTTCTAGACTCGCCAATGGTTCGATCAATCAAGTGGGCTCCTATGGTCGGTCGAGGCTCTGATACCAACTTGTCACACCCAATATGCGATCCTATTCTCGAGGAACTCGGAGGCCCCACCAAGAGTAGAAACGCATATTGGAGACGCTTGCAAGGTGGATATCATTACATCGTACCACATACCTAATAGATGGAGATACAGACAAATACATACAATCATAACATGAATACATCAATACATAACAAACATCATACAGAAGGGCACCATCCGACTACGGATGAAATCAAACGAAAAGAAGAACGACATCCACCCTGCTAGCCCAGGCTGCCGACCAGGAACCTATCCCCAGATCGACGAAGAAGAAGCAGAAGAAGAACTCCAAAAGCAAACAAGCATCGCTCTCACGTCAAGACATCGCGTTGCCTGTACCTGCAACTGTTGTTGTAGTAAACTGTGAGCCATGAGGACTCAGCAATCCCATAACCATGGGTAGCAAGACTATCAAAGCGTAAATGGGTATGGAAGGGTAAGGTGGTGAGGTTGCAGCAAGCACTAAGCATTATATGGTGGCTAACTTATGAGTACAAGAATAAGAAGAGCATCTACGCAAAACGGTCGCAAACTACAAATGATCACTAAGTGATCCTGAACACCTACTTACGAGTCAAACATAACCCCACCGTGTTCTCTTCTCGAACTTCCACAAAAATAGACGGTCACGGTTACGCACACGGTTGGTGTATTTTAATTAGGATTTAGTGTCAAGTTCTCTACAACCGGAGGTTATAAATATCCAAGTACCACATAACCGCGGGCATGGCTTCGCGTAAGATTTAACCCTGCAGGGGTGTTCCAACCTGGCCCATCATAAGCCTACACAAGCTGCAGTGGAAATACCTCAACCTCGAGATAGCCCAAAGTATCCTCGGAATCCCGATGCACAAGACATTTCGACAATGGTAACACAATTCCAGCAAGACCTCCCGACGTGTCGACGATCCCGATAGGAGCCGCGTATCTCGTTCTCAGGACACGGTGGATAAGCGACGCGTACAGGTGCCAAATACCCCAAGTTGCCAAGGGGCGGCCCCGCACAGTGCACTAGTTTTGGACCAGCACCATCAGAACTGGCCCACCTGTATTATGTGGAATTAAAAGAATCCTCGGGTTCATGACGCCCTATGCAAAATTAATTATTCATTCAGTATTATTATGTTGGCAAATGTTAAAACCAATGTTGGGCCTTGCTGGAAGCGGTTATTCAAAGCGAACTGTCAAGAGGGTCCCATTCCCCTGAGCATGTTAGGAACGCTAAACATGGATCATAACACCAGCATTACGGAAAACTAGGGCGGCTTGAGTGGAACAAAACACTAGGCAAAAGGCCGAGCCTTCTAGCCAATACCAAGTATATAGATGCATTCATTAAATAAGAGATATTGTGATATCCCATGATATCCATGTCCCAACATGGAACAACCTGCAACTAGCAACGCTATAAGAAAAGGGCTGAGCAAAGTGGTAACATAGCCAAACAACGGTCTGCTGGGTAAGGGTGGTTAGAGGCCGTATCATGGCATATGGGAGGCTGACATATATGTGGTAGGAAGCGCGACATAGCGATAGCAACGAGGCAACTAGCAAGCAAAGATAGTAAAGATATCCAAGGTCATGATCATCTTGCCTGAAATCCCGCTCGGAAGAAGATCGAGTCCATGAAGAAGACAAACCAATCATAGTCGAACGAATCCTCACAATCGCAACATAACCGGACCTATTCAGAAGAAGCACAACCGGAAAGAAAGAAACAACATGGTAAACACACAATACATAATCATGGCATAATGCACAATCAAGTATGATGCATGTCCAGTTTAATGAGGCATGGCATGGCAAGATGCAACAACCAAATACTACACATTAAGTGAGGCTCAATATGCAACGAGTTGCATATTGACGAAACTCCACAACAATTATTTAGTTCAATCCCGTTTATGCTACTCATCAATATTAAATGTTGTTAAACATGGCAAGAGGTGAAGCATGATAAAACTACCTATCTAGGAAATTTAAATGAGGCCGGAAACAACACATAACAATTCCGGAAAATCCCCATATGCATATTTCGAATTTGGTACTGTTCTGCTAAAACACAATTTTAATGTTGTTTAACAGTAGAAGAAAGCGCACCATGACAATCTACACATTATTCTACCCCATTTACATATCAAGTTTATTTAATTTGGAGCTACGGTTATTTAGTTATGAAATAAACCATTTTAGCAAGTCATTTAGCAATTTTAATGCAAACAGCAATTTTAAACATTTTTAACATGGATAAAAGTTGGATATTATGAAACTACATGAAATTCTATGCATTTTACATATATAAAACATTTCAATCCGATGCACGGTTAATTAGTTATTAGCATTTTAAAATGATGACGTTTTTCTGTAATTAAGCATATCCTGAAAAAAATGATATATTCGCAGAACGAAAAAAAAACGTCTATGGGCCGAAAGCAGTGGGCGTTGGATAGCTAATCCTCGCTACGAGCAAAGGACAGAGGATGGGCAGAGGCTCACCTAGCGGGCTGCGCGGCCCAGGACCCGGAGGAGGCAGCAGGCCGGCTTGGGGTAGAGAGGTGCGGGGCCGGGGCGAGGTTGCAGGGACGCGGTCAACGCGCGCGCACGATGCAGGGGCGCGTGGTCCTCCCCGCACGAAAGAAGCAGAGGTGGGGCAGGGAACCTCCAGCGGCAACGGCGAACTTGGCGCGCGAGGCGACCCCCGGCGACGCGACGGACGGAGGCGGGGACGGCGCGATGGAGAGCGGCGGAGGTCCACGCGGACGGCGGCGCTTGCCTGATGGAGGTCGCCGGCGATGGCGAGGCGAGGCGAGGCGGCGCTCGGGACTCCCTCCCGATCCAGATCGGATCGAGTTGGAGCTCCTGCTCCTGGTGGCAGCGGGCGAGGGAGCTGCGGGCGGCGGCGGTTCGGGCCCGGGCGAGCCGGATCTGGGCCTGGCGGGCCCGGTGTGGGAGGTGAGAGAAGGTGGCGGCTGGGGGTTGGCTGGAGCTGGCGGCGGCGTGGATTTCGAGGGTAGGCTAGGGTTTCCTGAACTGGAGGGGCTAGGCCTTCCTTTTATATGCAGGGGGCTAGATGGAGGGGTTGGAGGCCGTTTTCGGACCCTCCGATCAGGATCGGACGGCTCCAGCGAGAGGGGAAGGGCTAGCTGGGCTAGGTGGGCTGGTGTGGCTGTGTAAATAGGCCATGGGCTGAGATGAGAGGAAAGTGGTGCAGCCCGGCACGGTTTTCGGGACACCAAAAATGTCCGACGTTTTATCCGGCTATAGTGCCGCTATAGGTTATCCGTTGGGGCCTCAAACGAACTCCGAATGGAACGAAATTTGGCAGGCGGTCTACCTACAATATAATAAGACCGCACGCCAACTTTCACTCCATTCCGAGAACATTTTTATCCCACTTATAAAATAATATTTCGGAGGTGCCGCTCGCGCGTGCGAGTGTGTCGGGACTCAAAACGGACAACGGAAGGGACGGGGAGAACGCCAACTACGAACGGATGCAAGTTTTGAAAAACATGCAGATGAAATGCACATGATGACATGGCCAAGTGCAACATGCAAGCGAATGACATGGCAACGACGACGAATAAATGGAAGACATCTGGAGCATCGGTCTCGGGGCGTCACATTTACATACAGTATTTACTTCAGTAGTTATCATGCTGATAATCCTGCTATGACATGATAATTTATATTGCTAGCTAGTTATGCCATGCCATGATAATTAAGATTGCTCTAATAATTGATGCATGCTTGAATGCCATGGATTGCTTTGCTTGGTGTATATGTTGGTTTGGTTTGCTTGCGAGTACATTCAAAAGTACTTAGCGGCCTTCAATGTGGCCAGGTTCACCTAAGGATTTGACGACCCCTAGCGAGGAGCCGGAGTGTTCGCGGGCTAGAAGAGTAACCCAGTCAGATCCCTGTGGATTGGAGCCGCACCAAGACCAAGCTGCCTTAGATAGAGCTTTTCCGCTGCCATCACCCTTGTAATAGATATCATGTAAGACTTACATTCATTAATAGAAAAGCTTGTGTTCATGATACTTGTTGTAAAAGCGCATGCCAGAGTGATTTTCCTAGGCTGGCATGTGCGGCGACCGTCTGACTACAGTGGTATTCAGGCGGGGCGCCACAACGGATGGTATCAGAGCCAGGCTAACCGTAGGTTACCCTAGCTAGATTTCATTGTCCTGTGCTCAGTAGAAAGCCCAGATGGATTTCAGCCATCTTTGTCAGACAGGCACGGCTACTATTGATCATAAGGCAACCCCCATAGGTTTTTGGCTCCATCAGACCCAAACTCTCGTGGCCCTTGCCTCCGGTGGGAAATGTCCGCACCAGGCAATGACCCGTGAGCCCTGTACCCCTAGGTAAACCAGATATCCCTACCCTGCTTGCTAGCCATGGCATTTCTCTCCTCAAATCCAGTTTCCTTTGGGAAACACCTGTAAATTCCATCTCTTCCTGACAACCCTAGGTTCGTCGACTAAGCCACTTTGGCTATGGTCGTGCGTCGAGTGTGATGTTCCCTAAGGAAGTAGTAGGAGCTTGACACCAATTGCTACCAGGAGCATTGTGTGGTTTTGCTTCTAAATCCTTAGAGGTGCATCGAGTGCGATATACTAGTTATACTAGTGAATCGTTCGCCACATGTGTAAAGTCCGCAAAATTTGAGCTTTATTTGCTTTTTGGTCTTTCGCGGTTCTTGCTTCTTTTGTCGATCCCGTTCTGCCGCTTCGACTGGATCCATATGCAAGAGCTGTCAGGAAGACCAGCACACAACTTGGATAATACCCAATAATCCAAATTCGGTAAGAGTCAAGTCAAGCCAACTACCCGATATTCAGAATATTAACGCCGGATCTGTCAAGAATGAAGAATGTGTCAGAAGCAGACTCTGAGTGCAACCGACAAGGCCAGACTATACCTATGGAAGTTCGCCGCAGAATAGATTACACCTAAGGAATAAATTATTCCATCTCCGATACAAGGATTATTTTGGTCAGTGGGGTGAACCTTGAGTCTTTTCTCAATGGACTCAAGAATCATTTATTACCCACCAAAGACATACTACAGGAATGTGAATGTGCCGAGAGCAACAACAAAACTCTGGTATGTTGATACAAATTTCAAAGCGTATTTTGGAATTTATCAGTGCATATACAAAAATTTCTGGGCATGTGAACAAGGTTTGCGAGAAATATGGATAAGTTCACGGTTGCCCAGAATTAATGAGAATTTCACATGCTTGGAAGCTCAGCTGAACCGAATGGAATTATTCGTCAACTGCTTACTACCGGCAACACTTGGTTTGAATGCAAAGGGTATTCCAAATTAATTACCAACATGAAGTCTGCATCAGTTGTGCAACCTCTATAGCAGCAATGATCAGACCAGCAGAAGGACAAGCGGTATACATGACCAACGAAGTATCTTCAGTCAAGGTATGGCCTATACCAAATTTTGGCTCCGCTATGGGTAAATCCCGGATACCCCAGAAGGAATCCCGAGTCGGCCATAAATCCAACCGCATATCACAGTGAAAGGCTTCTGGTATAAGCCACCCAGCCTTCCTCCGCAAGCTATCGGAAGGAGCTTACGATGCAAGACTCCCCAATCTTCCTCGCTACGCCACTTGGTGAGGAAATCTTTAGGGGTACGGCACTCCCATCTTCCACAACGTGCTACCACGGAAAGCTTCCAGCATAAGGCACCTGGCCTTCCACAATAAGACACATGAGGAAAAGCTTCCGAGGTACGATACCCAGCCTTCTTCGACACGCTACCCCGGCAAAAGCTTCGAGCGTAAGGAATTCAGCCTTCTTCAGCACGTCAACGTGCCCACAACAATCTTGTCAGAAGAGCGAACTAGTCCGGACAAACATCTGGCTTAGAACTCAGTGGTTATGAAAGGATTTACCCTACCCCTGCATATGTTGTGAGCATGCAGTCCAGGGGATCAGTTCATGTGAGCCACTCGTACACAGGAATGACTGTGTTCAGAGAAACATCGACCCCATAGTTCAAAGAAGGATATGCACACATCAATCCCTATGAGATATGCGAGAGTAAGTTGTGAGTACAAGCCCAACAAGCTAGAATACGACCAAGGAGTCGTGTTGGCCAGTCATGACAACTCCACAAACAGGAACCCTCAGGAACAAAGAAGTTTTGGATAAACAACCTCTGTGACGGTCAACAAGATACAGCTTCACAGACAAGGTGATATTGCCAATCCTTGTCGGACTCTTGCATATACGGCCACAACAATGCAGCCAGCATGTCATACTCATCGTGAATACGGGCTATCAACCAAGTTAAGACGATAGGCTCCGAAAGTTACACTGGATGATAACCATGGTATGTTCAGCTCAGTGGTTATAACAAGGATTACAGAGGCTATATATGGCAGAGCCATCTCAGAGATTAGCGTCTATGATTACTTTGTGATCATGCCCGACATTTCAGTTGGAAATCACCTGAGGACGAAGTCAGAAAGCAATAGACAGAAGGAAACACCTCGTACGGAACCCAGAGCTAGACTGAGCATTCTGACAAAGCAGAAAGAAAGTCACTCTTAGCCACTCGAGGCCATACGAGCACGTGAGCTCGGTACTCAGAAAGTATGTTTCACCCTTGGCAGTCAGCGTACGAAGTATCGCAATAAAACCCGAAGCAGCTAGTCCCAGGCCATGGAAACCAGACTATTTGTCGATACTCGGAGCTACCCACCAACCCTAGCCAACAAACTACCAGCACAAAAGGGTTGGCCGGATAGGAAAGAGAAGGATTCAATGCAGCCGTCTGAAAAAGACAGCACCTGAGCCATCAAAAGAGGCAGTTAAAAGGCCAGTAAACCAATGAAAACAAGACAGCTGATGGATCCAAGTCGCACACAGGTAAGCCCCCTTCACCGGGAGGTAAGCCCGGAAATCTCGAGGACAAGATTTTCTTAAGGGGGTAGGTTTGTAACACCCTGGTTTTCGCTCCTTGTTTCTTTCTCTTTCGCGGGATTTGGCTCCCGTCTTTTTTCGGTGTTCTTGGATTTTCTCTCGCCTTTGGGTATATGAAGATGGTCATTTAGCCTTGCCCCTCCTATCCAACCAGAGATTCTCTCCAGATCAACCTTGCCACCCAAGATATTTTCTCAGGATTCTGCCACCGAAACCCTACCTTCCGAGTTATCGGAAGGGAAACCCTAATTTCTTCCGTTACAAAGGAACCCCAATTTCCTTTGATCTATTGCCTCCCAAACTTTTCCCAGTGATCATCCTATCTCTATAAATCTGGATATGCAAAAATATTGCCAAGTCATTTGCAATATTTTTCATTTAAAATTAATTCCTTTTTCTGCCAGTTAAAGGAATTAAATCCAGAAAAATATCTATCCATCTCCAAAGTTCATGAAAACTTGTGGAGATATTCTTTGTGATCATATTGAGCTCCCATAAAAATATTGGCCATAATTAAATAAGGAAAATTGCCTTTTCCTATTTAATGCCAATATTGCACTTTGGGCACTTTCCAAAGGAACTACAATTTTGGTAGCCAGGAAAAATCCCAAATAATTTGTGGAGCTTCTCCTATCCATATCTTCACCATTTCCATCAAGATTCCAAGTTCCATAGTTCAACTTTTCAGCACATCATCCAATTCTTGTTTCTGGACTTATTTTGAGGTTGTGAAGCAACTATATTTATATTGCTTCAAAAATTCTCAAATTAATCCAGGACCTCACATTCCCTATATGATGTGAGAATGCAAAAATTCACATCATTTCATCTAGCCAATTTGTCCCAAAAATTCCATCTAGTTTCTGTCTAGATCTAAGCTCTGTGGAGGAAGTACCACTTTGGCATTTCCAAATGAACTGAAATTTTTCCAGTACCTTCATACATCCAAATCAACTCCCTCCACCAAAATTCAGCTCATTTCCTCAAGCCAAATGAGTGCAGCTTCATAGTCAAGATTCTGGACCAAATTTTGCATTACAAAGGAAGTATATGCAAATGAGGTCCAAATGCCTCCAAAAATTTTCCAGCATATACTCCTTCCTACCCCATCTTATTTTGACAACTTTTCAACCTCACTTGATAAGTCATTTCACCTCAGCTTGGTCCCCAAGTTTCTATCCAGAAACTATTCTGAATCACCCCGGCCACTCTAGATCAATCCTGGTCCATCCAATGACCCATCTCATCTGTATGATCAATGCCTTCCGTGTTTGACAAGATTTGGCACCCAGAGGAGGGCCAGAACACGACATGCCCGTGGTGATCGCGTGAGCTGCACGTAGAAACAGTGCACCGCGTGCTCATCGCGTCGGGCAGGCTAGCTCAGGCCGCCGTAGTTTGTCCATTCATGCCGACCTGACTCCCCGTCGTCCACACCCCCATCTCCGGTCACTTCCCCCTTCATTCCTTTCCTCGCCGCGCCGCGCCGAACCTCGCCAGAGTACTGTGATGCCCATGACCCACGCCGTCGTCTTCTTCCGTGGCTCCTTCCTCCCCGAGCCCTCTCGAATACACCCGAGCTCTCTCCGCTCCCCCGTGAGCCCTCTGGACACCTCTCCCCTTCTCCCCGCGTGTTCCCGAAGCTCCGGTGAGCGGCACACCCGTCGCCGTGGCCGTGCTCGCCCACCTGCGCCATCCGGCTATATATAGCCTTTCCCCGAGCCATTCGAGCACGCCAACCTCCTTCCCTCTTCCTCTAGCCCTCTGCCGCACCCATGCCCGGCCGATTCCGTCGCCGGAGCGCCGGAATTTAGCCACGGCCGCCGCCCTCTACCACCACCGCACCCTTGCATCCTGTCTTCCCCAGTGCCCGTGGATTGCACCACCGGACGCGCCACTCTCCGGCGATCCCTTCCTTTCCCTCGCCTAGCCCTATCTCTCGCTGGAGCCCCTCCATTCGCCGGAGCCGCCGCGGCACTGCCTCCCCCGCAGCTGCTCTCTCCGGCCACCCCCGCGGCCAAGAAGACCTTCCCCGGGCGCGGTGTGAAGTGGGGAACCCATCCCCGTCCGCGCCAGGGGCAGCCGCGGCCTCCCTCGCCAGGAATCAGCGCCGGCGTCGTCTCTGCCATCGGGTGCGGGAGGATGAAGAAGACCCTGCCAGCAGGCCCCCCCTGGCAGTGGCTCTTCCCCCTCCCCCATTTTTTTAAAGAGGAAGCGACGCCATGGGCCGGCCCAGTATCAACAGGGGCAGCTGCGCCCCGTCTACAGCGCCAGCCCCTAGCCGAGATCGGCCCAGTGCAGCCCATCAGCATAGTCCTCTTTATTCTTTTCGCTGGAATTCTATGAAGGACCCAGACATAAATAAAATATTTACAGAAAGGTCCCTGACAGAAGAAATGCGATAACTTTTCACCCGCAACTCCGAATCAGGTGAAACCAACGCTCACTTTCTCAGTTCATCGAGCCCGTTCTGATGACATAACTTTCACCATGTTGACACTTTTTTAAAATGCCCATTTTGCCCCTGCCCTCTATTCAGCCCCTCCGAGAGGAAATCTTCTTCGGCGAATTCTTCCAAGAAGTGACCGCATTTCTCTGCGGTGCATTCCTCGACCCCCAGGCAAGCCGACCATCTAATATATGCCCTAAAGCATTGCTCAGTGTTATTCTTGCGTGTTTAATTAATGAATATGTCTGTGTTAGAAATAATTAAATTCCTGCTAGTTTGAACTTGTTATTTACATTACCGGGTAATGTTCATCATATTATCGCACTAGTGACTCGTAGATGATAATATGGAGATATGTTGTTATGTTAGTTTACATCCTGGATTATCATTATTGTTGCTTTGATAAAAGAATGTGACTTAATAAAGACAACCTCCTCCGTCGGCTGGATCGAGTCATAGTGCCACCTATCCGGACTTATCCGTGCAGCCACATTTGCCGGTATGGGACGGCCCTGACTTGGTCTATTGTCCTGCCTCTTGTCAGTACCACCAAATAGGGAGGATTATGCGTGCGTGCTACCCTGGCCCGGTAGGCGGCGATAATCATGTGAGCCCAGTTTATGGTTATGTGCGCACGTCCCCGTTTGGGACAGTTTTGTTTGGCCACGACGGTGGCAGGTGTCACGGGGTGACACAGGGGCCACCCAGGACATGACCCTGGGAGGGTATGATTGTCGGTGGGACTGTAAGAGTGCCAGGGCAGTAGACCAGTTTTGTTGGAGCAGCACTGGTCCACCCGAATGGGAGCACGAGGCCAGGAGCTCCATGGTGTGGGTAAAGTGCGCAACCTCTGCAGAGTGTAAATCTATTCGAATAGCCACGTCCTCGGTCATGGACAGTTCGTATTAGGCCACTATTTGGTCTGTGTCGAGTCTGGAGGAACAAACTATATAATGTTATTGTTAAGACTGAACCAGAGAATGGTAAGGCATATTAGACTTGCAGTACGGATGCATGGACATCAGATGATGTCAGAGGTATGAAGGCTAGCCATGCGATGGCTATGAGAGGAGCGGTCGGATGACCGCAAAGTTGGATCGGATTTAGATCATGATATATTCGGAGTATGGATTATTTACTGGATATGCTTTATTTACATACAGTATTTACTTCAGTAGTTATCATGCTGATAATCCTGCTATGACATGATAATTTATATTGCTAGCTTGTTATGCCATGCCATGCTAATTAAGATTGCTCTAATAATTGATGCATGCTTGAATGCCATGGATTGCGTTGCTTGGTGTATATGTTGGTTTCGTTTGCTTGCGAGTACATTCAAAAGTACTCAGCAGCCTTCAATGTGGCCAGGTTCACCTAAGGATTCGACGACCCCTAGCGAGGAGCCGGAGTGTTCGCGGGCTAGAAGAGTAACCCAGTCAGATCCCTGTGGATTGGAGCCGCACCAAGACCAAGATGCCTTAGAGAGAGCTTTTCCGCTGCCATCACCCTTGTAATAGATATCATGTAAGACTTATATCCATTAATAGAAAAGCTTGTGTTCATGATACTTGTTGTAAAAGCGCATGCCATAGTGATTTTCCTGGGCTTGCATGTGCGGCGACCGTCTGACTACAGTGGTATTCAGGCGGGGCGCCACAGAGAGGTGCTTTGGGATGGGTTCAATCTTGCGGTGCTCAATCCCAGTGACAGAAGGGGACATGACACATATTTGTATTGTTGCCATGAAGGATAAAAAGATGGGGTTTAATCATATTGCTTGAGTTTACTTTGTCTACATCATGTCATCTTGCTTAAGGCGTTACTCTATTTCATACTTAATACCCTAGATGCATGCTGGATAGCGGTCGATGGGTGGAGTAATAGTAGTAGATGCAGGAAGGAGTCGGTCTACTTGTCTAGGATGTGATGCCTATATACATGATCATCACCATGAATCCGCCATAATTATTTGCTTTTCTGTCAATTGCCCAACAGTAATTTATTTACCCACCGTATGCTATGTGTTCGAGAGAGAAGCCTCTAGTGAAAACTATGGCCCTCGGGTCTACTTTTACCATATTTTAAAATCAAAAATACCTTGCTACAATTTATTTAGTTTTATTTTATTTAGTATTTTAGTTTATCTATCTATCACTATCAGAATTAATCCTTGCAAATAACCGCGAAGAGGATTGACAACCCTCTTATTTGCGTTGGGTGCAAGTGTTTGCTTTTGTGTGTGCAGGTGCGCTTAATGGGATTTTGCTTGGTTCTCCTACTGGATTGATAACCTTGGTTCTTAACTGAGGGAAATACTTATCTCTACTATACTGCATCATCCTCTCCTCTTCGGGGAAATACCAACGCAGTCTACAAGTAGCATTGACCATGTTGACAACTCCAGAGGGCGGGACCGCGACGAGCGAACCAAGGCAGAGAACGACGGCGAGGCCTCGGATGGGAACAAACAGGAGCTGGGGAAGATGCGGTAGTGTAGTCACAGGTGGAGGGGAGTACGAGGGTTAACTAGTTCGAGTGCGGGGTGGGGCTGACTTCGCGTGTTTCAGGGTGTGATGGTGCGGCGATGCGTGCGCGGCAACGCAGCCAGCCGTGGGATGCGGGAGCAGGCGGTCCCGCCGGCACTGGTTTGGTGTTGGCGGCTGGAGGAAGAAGAGACTGAAGAAACACGACAGACGTTGGATGGCAATCCAATGATCAACGTTGGCAGAATCGTTTGTTGACTAAGCCGGCACCACGTTGCATACGTTTTTCGCAAGAAAAGAAGAACATGGATCATTCGCCAAATAACATTCCTGAAACTACCACCGTTTGATCTTGTGTCGCAACTAAAACTGCCAGGAAAATGCGTTCGTTTGCCATCCTCCTCCGAGGGAACGTTCGCAAGATAACATTCCCGAAAATCAAAGACTTGAGAAGGCGTAGAGAACAAGCTAGTCTGGCAGTAAAGAGACGTTCCTGACTGTTAGAAAAAAGAGAGACGTGCTGCTATAACTGGTTCAAATCCAAACTTAGACTATATATAGTGTTATACTACTCTCCAAGTAATGAAACTGACATATCGAATGTTCACTTCTCCTCTTCTCTAGTTACTCTGCCTAGCTTCAGAAGTTCCGGCCGCAGCAACCATGTCTGCTGGCTTGTCCACCTGCTCTTCAGCAGGGAATCGAGCCAACAACCAGATGTGCATGAAGTCGCCACCCGTACCACCGCCTGTGGGTCTCATCACGCCCCCGCCGGCATACTCACCGCAGCCGGTTGCTCATCGCACCCCGCCGTCGTTGGTGTGGTGGCACTGCTGCAAATCACGCAGAGTCATCCGTCGCATCTCAACTACTACCCTCAACCCTGGTCGAGTCTTCTACAAATGCCCAAATTATGGGGTAATATGGTCAAGTTGTTCGCCTGCTTTCAGTTGCTGAATTTTATTTGTTTAAGAGTTTGGTTGATGATCTTCGAATTTGATTCATGCAGAAAACGAAGGATTCTTGTGATTTGTATTTCTGGGAAGTTGCAGATGTGGGGGAATGGAACTACGTGGATTATTTGGTTAGCCGACGAATCCCAATACCAGTAGGCTGGGGTGTTGGACAAGTTACTGAAGGAACGGCAGAAGAGGAAGATGCAGAGCAGAAGGTTAAAGATAATGCAGTTCATCAGATCATGGCCAAGCAATAGCTGGTGAACAGCCTTGGCAGCAATGAGGAGATGAAAGAGCTTTTGAAGATAATGGGTAAGATCGTTGTGGTCTGTAGGATTATTGTCTCTTTATTTGCAGTGTATGTAGCACTCGTGATGTATTCAGTGGCTCTGACATGAGCACTTTGCTGAAACTAGTAAAGAATGAAACCTATTTAGTAGGCTGGGCGTCTAGTGTTGTGAACATCTAATGATTTCTATATTAACAGAAATCGGGGGGGGGGGGGGGGGGCATCCCCTTTTGCTAATAAATAAATAAATAAGCAGAGGACCTATCGGGTCAGCTTTGTTCCCATTGCAAGACATTCAGCAAATAGCAGTCCAACAGCAAACTGCCATCAGCTACATTTGCGGTTGTACAATCATCAAATACAAGTTTCACACCAAAATATGAGTACTAGTAAACAACAATGTCATCATGTTTCAGTCGTCATACAATCACCAAACACAAATCAACATACATAATAAGTGATGTTCTCACTGAACAACTACTTCATCAGGTTTCAGTTGTCATAGCAAACACAATTTAACATAGTTGATAATAAGTCGTCTTCTCACAGGCTAATACGACAAAAGCAATCCAATCATCATCTGCAGCAGCAGCGTCAACATCTTCACCATGTGTGTCAGTCTGAATCGTAATTCCCCCAGTGTCATCTTCTTCTTCAGCATCAATGTCCTCGAACGTTGGCTTCTTATTGATCAACTCATCTACTTCCACAGCCTGACAGGCAATCTTTTCTCCAGCCTTATTGATGTGATGGTCCACAAACATATGTGGAATCCTCTACATCAGCAGCAGTGTAAGCATCATCTTGTTGTGCAACTTCATTAAACGAATTCCTCTGCTCAAACTTTTGCAATACTCTCCAGTCTTTGTTACGTGCATATGTGTCTTCCAAGAAAAATATCTGTGTTGCTTGATTTGCCAAAATATAAGGCTCGTCGGTGCGGTACCCCGCCTTGACATTGATGGATTTGAAATAATCATCAGCTTTGGGTTTTGAGATCCTGGTAAACTGGTTATACTAACGACAGCAAAACAAAACCACGCATCGATGAACCACAAGACTGGAGATATACTGCAACTGAACAATGTCTGTTATGTTAGCATACATTTCAGTTGTCACTTTCTTGTGCGTATCTGTGCTCATGATGGCACTGTTTTGTGTCTTCCTGCCTTCATCGCGTGCAAGGGTGTTGTAGCGCACATCTCCAACAACGCAGGATGCATATTGTCTTACCCGAGTATCAGGACCCATTGCTAGTGCGTAAATGGTATCACTAACTGCCTGCCCCTCTTCCCGCATCTCCTTAACCTATGGTTAGAAAATAGACAAGCTGATCATCTTATGTACTCTATATATTAAAAAAACTGACAGTGCAATTCAAAAGCTTACACGGCTCTTCAACCATTTCGCAAATCCTTCCCTAACCCGTTTGTCAATGTTTCTTGGATTTTGCGCCAGTAACTCCTCTTCGTACATGCTGCAGAACATAGTGATCACGTCAAACATCTAAATATATAAGAATGTGCTGCAAGTTTAGTAGATTATGATGTATAAGCTGCAGTACTTAGCACTTACTCGATATAAGGTAGAATCTCAGGACAGTTATTCAACACATACCAAACCATTTTGTCCAAATCTTTAGGTTTGTCATCTTGTTGACTCTTCCCTGTTACTCGAACAGCAGGATCGAAAACATTGAGCTCAGGATTTTTCTTGCCCACCTTTTTGCTAGGCTGATCAGCTGTTTCAATGTATCTTGAGCAAAATGTCAATGCTTCTGTAGCAATGTAGGCCTCTGCAATGGAACCCTCAGGTCTAGCTCTATTCCTAACATAGCCCTTGAAAGTTCCTAGCCGCCTTTCAATAGGGTACATCCATCCATACTGTACCGGACCTCTAAGTAGTGCCTCATCAGGTTGATGAACAGCCAAATGCACCATCACATCAAAGAAGGCTGGAGGATATATCTTCTCAAGGTCGCATAGGATAGTTGGTATCTTCTCTTTAAGACGCTTCACAACATCTATCCTGATATTTCTACTGCAGAGTTCCCTGAAGAATTGTCCCAACTCTGCAACTGCTCTGTATAAGTCAGGGCGGCCCAATCCTCTAAGGCGAACAGTTAAAACCCTTTGAAGTAGGATGTGGCAGTCATGAGTTTTCAACCCTTGTACCTTGGTTCTGTTGGAAATATGACCTAGAGGCAATAATAATTTAGTTATTATCATATTTCCTTGTTCGTGATAATCGTTTATTATCCATGCTATAATTGTATTGATTGGAAACTCAAATACATGTGTGGGTACATAGACAACACTGTGTCCCTAGTATGCCTCTAGTTAACTAGCTCGTTGATCAAAGATGGTTAAGGTTTCCTAGCCATAGACATGAGATGTCATTTGATAACAGGATCACATCATTAGGAGAATGATGTGATGGACAAGACCCAAACTACGAACATAGCATTTGATCGTGTCAGTTTATTGCTATTGTTTTCTGCATGTCAAGTATCTGTTCCTATGACCATGAGATCATGCAACTCACTGACATCGGAGGAATACCTTGTGTGTATCAAACGTCACAACGTAACTGGGTGACTATAAAGGTGCTCTACAGGTATCTCCGAGGGTGTCTGTTGGGTTGGCATGGATCAAGACTGGGATTTGTTACTCCGTGTGACGGAGAGGTATCTCAGGGCCCACTCGGTAATACAACATCACAATGAGCCTTGCAAGCAAAGTGACTAAAGAGTTAGCCACAGGATCCTGTATTACGGAACGAGTAAAGAGACTTGCCGGTAACGAGATTGAACTAGGTATAGAGATACCGACGATCGAATCTCGGGCAAGTAACATACCGAAGAACAAAGGGAACAGTATACGGGATTAATTAAATCCTTGACATAGAGGTTCAACCGATGAAGATCTTCGTAGAATATGTAGGAACCAATATGGGCATCCAGGTCCTGCTATTGGTTATTGGCCGTAGAGGTGTCTCGGTCATGTCTGCATAGTTCTCGAACCCGCAGGGTCTACACACTTAACGTTTGGTGGCGATATAAGTATAGTTGAGTTGTTAGGTTGGTGACCTAAGGTTGTTCGGAGTCCCGGATGAGATCCCGGACATGACGAGGATCTCCGGAATAGTCCGGAGGTAAAGATTGATATATGTGATAATAGTGTTTTGATCTCCGGAAGGGTTCCGGAATTCACCGGAAGGGGTTCCGGATGTTTACCGAAGTGTTCGGGTACAACAACACTTTATATGGGCCAAAGGGGTAAAGCCCACGAGGTATTGGAAAGTGCAAAAGGAAGTTTTGCTGCTGCCTTAAGCGGTACTACCGCTGGTAAGGCAGTACTGCCGCGTAAGCGGTACTACCGCTTGTGTGAAGCGCTACTACCGCTCGTGAGCGGTACTACCGCTTGTACGCGGTACTGCTGGAATCCGAGTGGGACTCTTTCCGTGCGGGCCAAACCGACCTTGTGCGGGCAAAACCGACCTTGTGGAGGCTTTCTCTCCAAGTTTAGACCCCAGGGCTCAACATATAAATAGAGGGGCAGGGTTAGCACACAGGATACATCAAGATTTCCCAAGCCGTGTGCCGGCAACCCTAACCCTCTAGTTCCTCCTGTCATAATCTCCGTAGTGCTTGGCGAAGCCCTGCAGAGATTGTTCCTCACCACCATCACCACGCCGTCGTGCTGCCGGAACTCATCCACTACTTCACCATCGCTCGCTAGATCGAGGAGGTGAAGGCGTCATCAAGCCGTACGTGTGTTGAACGCGGAGGTGCCGTCCGTTCGGCGCTAGATCGTGTTTGGATCGAGGGACGACTTGCGATTTGGATCGCGAAGACGTTCGACTACATCAACCGTGTTTCTTAACGCTTCCGCTTAGCGATCTACAAGGGTATGTAGATTCACTCTCCCTCTCGTAGATGCTCATCACCATGGATAGATCTTGCGTGTGCGTAGGAAATTTTTTGTTTCCCATGCGACGTTCCCCAACAGTGGTATCAGAGCTAGGTCTATGCGTAGATGAGATCTTGAGTAGAACACAAAAGGGTTTTGTGGGTGTTGATATTCAGATTAATTCCTCCCTTGGTATTTTCTTGTTTCGGCGGTATTGTGGGATGAAGCGGCTCGGACCAACATTACTCGTACGCTTACGAGAGACTGGTTCCTTCAACTGACATGTAACTTCGTTGCATAAAGATGGCTAGCGGGTGTCTGTTTCTCCCACTTTAGTCGGATCGGATTTGACAAAGGCGGTCCTTGAGAAGGTTGAAAAGCAATTTGTATATCACCGTTGTGGTTTTTGCGTAGGTAAGAATCGTTCTTGCTAGATACCCGTAGTAGCCACGTAAAACTTGCAACAACAATTAGAGGACGTCTAACTTGTTTTTGCAGGGTATGTTGTGATGTGATATGGCCAATTACATGATGAGATATATGTGATGTATGAGATGATCATGTATTGTATAGAATATCACGACTTGCATGTCGATGAGTACGGCAACTGGCAGGAGCCATAGAGTTGTCTTTAATTATTTTCGCCGTTTTTGCTTTACTTTATCGCTATGAGTTAGCTATAGTCGTGGAAGCAACAGTCGGCGCGACAACCTCATGGCGACACGTTGATGGAGATCAAGATGATGGAGATCATGGTGTCATGCCGGTGACGATGGAGATCATGCCGGTGCTTTGGAGATGGAGATCAAAAGCACGAGTTCATGGCCATATCATGTCACTTATGATTTGCATGTGATGTTAATCCTTTTATGCATCTTATTTTGCTTAGGACGACGGTAGCATTATAAGGTGATCCCTCACTAAAATTTCAAGATAAAATTGTGTTCTCCCCGAGTGTGCACCGTTGCGAAAGTTCGTCGTTTCGAGACACCACGTGATGATCAGGTGTGATAGACTCTACGTTCACATACAACGGGTGCAAGCCAGTGTTGCACATGCGGAACACTAGGGTTAAACTTGACGAGCCTAGCATGTACAGACATGGCCTCGGAACACAAGAGACCGAAAGGTCGAACATGAGTCATATAGTAGATATGATCAACATGAAGATGTTCACCATTGAAACCACCTCAACTCACGTGATGATCGGACTTGAGTTGGTGGAGTTGGATCATGTGTCACTCGAATGACCGGAGGGATGTCAATTTGAGTGGGAGTTTTAAGTAATATGATTAACTAAACTCATTATCATGAACATAGTCATAGTGTCTTTGCAAATTATGTTGTAGATTACTAGATCGCGCTGTAGCTCCCTTGAATTTTTATATGTTCCTAGAGAAATAGATTTGAAAGATGATGGTAGCAATAATGCGGACTGGGTCCGTGATCTGAGGATTGTCCTCAATGCTGCACAGAAGGCTTATGTCCTTAATGCACCGCTCGGTGTGCCACCCCCTCTAGCATCTCCTGTAGATGTTGTGAACATCTGACAGGCACGTTCCGATGACTACTTAATAGTTCAGTGCGTCATGCATTACGGCTTAGAATTGAGGCTCCAAAACATTTTGAACGTCACGGAACATATGAGATGTTCTAAGAGCTGAAATTGGGATCTCAGACTCGTGCCCGTGTTGAGAGGTATGAGACCTCCAACAAGATTCTTTGCCTGCAAGATGATGGAGAATAGCTCAATCGTTGAGCATGTGCTCAGATTGTCTGGGTGCTACAATCGCTTGAATCGAGTGGGAGTTGATCTTCCAGATAAGATAGTGATTGATATAGTTCTCCAAGTCACTGTCACTAAGCTACTAGAACTTCGTGATGAACTATAAAAGGCCAGAGATGGAAATAATGATCCCTGAGCTGTTCGCAATGTTTGACACTGCGAAGGTAGAAATCAAAAAGGAGCATCAAATGTTGATGGTTAGTGAAACCACTAGTTTAGAGAAGGGCAAGGGTAAGGAGGAAAACTTCATGGATGGCAAGTCAGTTGCTGCTCCAGTGAAGAAACCCAAGGTTGAACCCAAACCTGAGACTAAGTGCTTCTATTATGAGGAGAATGGTCGCTGAAGTGGAACAAACCTAGATACTTGGTAGATAAGTAGGTTGGCAACGTCGACAGAAGTATATTTGATATACGTGTTATTGATGTGTACCTTACTAGTACTCCTAGTAGCACCTGGGTATTAGATACCGGTTCGGTTGCTAAATGTTAGTAACTCGAAATAAAAGCTACGGAAGAAACGGAGGCTAGCTAAGGGCAAGGTGACGATGAGTGTTGGAAGTGTTTCCACGGTTGATGTGATCACCATCGCGCGCTCTCTCTACCTTTGTGATTAGTGATGAACCTAAATAAATGTTATTTGGTGTTTGTGTTAAGCATGAACGTGATTAGATCATGTTTATTGCAAAACGGTTATTCATTTAAGTTAGAGAATAATGGTTATTCTGTTTACATGAATAATACCTTCAATGGTCATGCACCCAATAAGAGTGGTTTATTGAATCTTGATCGTAGTGATACACATGTTCATAATATTGATGCCAAAAGATGCAAAGTTAATAATGATAGTACCACATACTTGTGGCACTGCCGCTAAATGTCATATTGGTGTAAAACGCATGAAGAAACTCCATGCTGATGGATCTTTGGACTCATTCGATTTCGAATCGGTTGAGGCATGCGGACCATGCCTCATGGGCAAGATGACTAAGATCCCGTTTTCCGGTAAGATGGAGCGGGCAATTGACTTATTGGAAATGATACATGTTGATGTGTTCGGTCCAATGAATGTTGTAGCGGGCGGTGGATATCGTTATTTTCTTACCTTCACTGATGATTTGAGTAGATATAGGGTATATTTACTTAATGAAACACAAGTCTGAATCGTTTGAAAAGTTCAAGCAAATTCAGAGTGAAGTTTGAGATCATCGTGACAAGAAGATAAAATATCTACGATATGATCGTGGAGGTGAATATCTGAGTTACGAGTTTGGTATACAACTTAAGACAATGTGGAAGTTGTTTCACAACTCACGCCACCTGGAACACCATAGTGTAATGGTGTGTCTGAACGTTGTAGTCATGCTCTATTGGATATGGTGCGAACTATGATGTCTCTTATCGATTTACCACTATCGTTTTAGGGCTATGCATTAGAGACAACCACATTCACTTTAAAAGGGGCACCATAAGTCCGTTGAGATGACACCGTATGAATTTTGGTTTGGCGGAAACCTAAGCTGTCATTTCCTAATGTTTGGGGCTGCGACGCTTATGTGAAAAAGGGTTTTCACCTAATGAGCTCGATCCCAAAGCGGACAAATGCATCTTCATAGAATACCCTAACGTAACAGTTGGGTAAACCTTCTATCTCAGATCCAAGCACAAAGTGTTTGTTGCAAAAACGAGTCCTTTCTCGAGAAAGAGTTTCTTTCGAAAGATTGAGTGGGAGGAAGATAGTACTTGATGAGGTTGTTGAACCTTTACTTCAACCTGAGAGTAGCGCAGCGCAGAAAGATGTTTCTGTAGAGCCTACATCAGTTGAAGAGGAAGTTAATGATGATGATCATGAAGCTTTGGATCAAGTTACTATCGAACCTCGTAGGTCGACAAGGATGCGTACTGCTCCTGAGTGGTACGGCAACCATGTCTTAGAGGTCATGTTGTTGGACAACGCCGAACCTACGAGCTATGGAGAAGCGATGATGGGCCTGGATTCCGAGAAATGGTTAAGACCATGAAATCCGAGATGGGATCCATGTAAGAAAACAAAGTATGGGCTTTGGAAGTATTACCTGAAGGGCGAAAGGCCATTCAAAACAAATGGATCTTTAAAAGGAAGACGGACACGGACGGTAATGTCACCGTCTATAAAGCTCGACTTCTGGCAAAGGGTTTTTCACAAGTTCAAGGAGTTGACTACGATGAGATTTTCTCACCCATAGCGATGCTAAAGTCTATTGGAATTATGTTAGCAGTTGCTGCATTTTTCGATTATGAAATCTGGCAGATGGATGTCAAAACATCGTTTCCTTAATGGTATCCGTGAGGAAAGGTTGTATGTGATACAACCCGATGGTTTTGTCAGTCCTAAGGATGCTAAAATGTATGCAAACTCCAGCGATCCTTCTATGGACTGGAGCAAGCATCTCAGAGTTGGAATATACACTTTGATGAGGTGATCAAAGTTTTTGTGTCTATACAAAGTTTATGAGAAACTTGTATTTACAATAAAGTGAGTGGGAGCACTATAGAATTTCTGATAAGTATATGTGGTTGACATATTGATTGATCGGAAATGATGTAGAATTTCTAGAAAGCATAAAGGGTAGTTTGAAAGGAGTTTTTCAAAGGAAGACCTGGAATGAAGCTACTTAAATATTGGGCATCAAGATCTATAGAGATAGATCAAGACGTCTGATAAAACTTTCAATGAGTACATACCTTGACAAGATTTTGAAAGAGTTCAAAATGGATCAGTCAAAGAAAGAGTTCTTGCCTGATTTGTAAGGTGTGGAGTTGAGTGAGACTCAAAGCTCGACCACGGCAGAAGAAAGAGAAAGGACAAAGGTCGTCCCCTATGCCTTATCCATAGGCTCTATATAGTATGCCATGCTGTGTACCGCACCTGATGTGTGCCTTGCCATGCTTCTGTCAAGGGGTACAAGAGTGATCCAGGAGTGGATTACTGGACAGCGGTCAAGATTATCCTTAGTAACTAGAGGACTAAGGAAATATTTCTCGATTATGGAGGTGATAAAGAGTTCGTCGTAAAGGGTTACGTCGATGCAAGCTTTGACACCTATCCGGACGACTCTGAGTAGCAGTCAGGATACATATAGTGGAGCAGCCATTTGGAATAGCTCCAAGTGGAGTGCGGTAGCAGTGTCTACAGTATGACATAGAGATTTGCAAAGTACACACGGATCTGAATGTCGCACACCCGTTGACTAAAGACCTCTCTCACATGCAAAGCATGATCGAACCCCAGAACTCATTGGGTGTTAGAACAATGTAAATCACATGGTGATGTGAACTAGATTATTGACTCTAGTGCAAGTGGGAGACTGTTGGAAATATGCCCTAGAGGCAATAATCATTTAGTTATTATCATATTTCCTTGTTCGTGATAATCGTTTATTATCCATGCTATAATTGTATTGATTGGAAACTCAAATACATGTGTGGGTACATAGACAACACTGTGTTCCTAGTATGCCTCTAGTTAACTAGCTCGTTGATCAAAGATGGTTAAGGTTTCCTAGCCATAGACATGAGATGTCATTTGATAACGGGATCACATCATTAGGAGAATGATGTGATGGACAAGACCCAAACTACGAACATAGCATATGATCGTGTCAGTTTATTGCTATTGTTTTCTGCATGTCAAGTATCTGTTCCTATGACCATGAGATCATGCAACTCACTGACATCGGAGGAATACCTTGTGTGTATCAAATGTCACAACGTAACTGGGTGACTATAAAGGTGCTCTACAGGTATCTCCGAGGGTGTCTGTTGGGTTGGCATGGATCAACGTAACAGTTGGGTAAACCTTCTATCTCAGATCCAAGCACAAAGTGTTTGTTGCTAAAACGGGTCCTTTCTTGAGAAAGAGTTTCTTTCGAAAGATTGAGTGGGAGGAAGATAGTACTTGATGAGGTTGTTGAACCTTTACTTCAACCTGAGAGTAGCGCAGCGCAGAAAGATGTTTCTGTAGAGCCTACATCAGTTGAAGAGGAAGTTAATGATGATGATCATGAAGCTTTGGATCAAGTTACTATCGAACCTCGTAGGTCGACAAGGATGCGTACTGCTCCTGAGTGGTACGGCAACCATGTCTTAGAGGTCATGTTGTTGGACAACGCCGAACCTACGAGCTATGGAGAAGCGATGATGGGCCTGGATTCCGAGAAATGGTTAAGACCATGAAATCCGAGATGGGATCCATGTAAGAAAACAAAGTATGGGCTTTGGAAGTATTACCTGAAGGGCGAAAGGCCATTCAAAACAAATGGATCTTTAAAAGGAAGACGGACACGGACGGTAATGTCACCGTCTATAAAGCTCGACTTCTGGCAAAGGGTTTTTCACAAGTTCAAGGAGTTGACTACGATGAGATTTTCTCACCCGTAGCGATGCTAAAGTCTATTGGAATTATGTTAGCAGTTGCTGCATTTTTCGATTATGAAATCTGGCAGATGGATGTCAAAACATCGTTTCCTTAATGGTATCCGTGAGGAAAGGTTGTATGTGATACAACCCGATGGTTTTGTCAGTCCTAAGGATGCTAAAATGTATGCAAACTCCAGCGATCCTTCTATGGACTGGAGCAAGCATCTCGGAGTTGGAATATACACTTTGATGAGGTGATCAAAGTTTTTGTGTCTATACAAAGTTTATGAGAAACTTGTATTTACAATAAAGTGAGTGGGAGCACTATAGAATTTCTGATAAGTATATGTGGTTGACATATTGATTGATCGGAAATGATGTAGAATTTCTGGAAAGCATAAAGGGTAGTTTGAAAGGAGTTTTTCAAAGGAAGACCTGGAATGAAGCTACTTAAATATTGGGCATCAAGATCTATAGAGATAGATCAAGACGTCTGATAAAACTTTCAATGAGTACATACCTTGACAAGATTTTGAAAGAGTTCAAAATGGATCAGTCAAAGAAAGAGTTCTTGCCTGATTTGTAAGGTGTGGAGTTGAGTGAGACTCAAAGCTCGACCACGGCAGAAGAAAGAGAAAGGACAAAGGTCGTCCCCTATGCCTTATCCATAGGCTCTATATAGTATGCCATGCTGTGTACCGCACCTGATGTGTGCCTTGCCATGCTTCTGTCAAGGGGTACAAGAGTGATCCAGGAGTGGATTACTGGACAGCGGTCAAGATTATCCTTAGTAACTAGAGGACTAAGGAAATATTTCTCGATTATGGAGGTGATAAAGAGTTCGTCGTAAAGGGTTACGTCGATGCAAGCTTTGACACCTATCCGGACGACTCTGAGTAGCAGTCAGGATACATATAGTGGAGCAGCCATTTGGAATAGCTCCAAGTGGAGTGCGGTAGCAGTGTCTACAGTATGACATAGAGATTTGCAAAGTACACACGGATCTGAATGTCGCACACCCGTTGACTAAAGACCTCTCTCACATGCAAAGCATGATCGAACCCCAGAACTCATTGGGTGTTAGAACAATGTAAATCACATGGTGATGTGAACTAGATTATTGACTCTAGTGCAAGTGGGAGACTGTTGGAAATATGCCCTAGAGGCAATAATCATTTAGTTATTATCATATTTCCTTGTTCGTGATAATCGTTTATTATCCATGCTATAATTGTATTGATTGGAAACTCAAATACATGTGTGGGTACATAGACAACACTGTGTTCCTAGTATGCCTCTAGTTAACTAGCTCGTTGATCAAAGATGGTTAAGGTTTCCTAGCCATAGACATGAGATGTCATTTGATAACGGGATCACATCATTAGGAGAATGATGTGATGGACAAGACCCAAACTACGAACATAGCATATGATCGTGTCAGTTTATTGCTATTGTTTTCTGCATGTCAAGTATCTGTTCCTATGACCATGAGATCATGCAACTCACTGACACTGGAGGAATACCTTGTGTGTATCAAACGTCACAACGTAACTGGGTGACTATAAAGGTGCTCTACAGGTATCTCCGAGGGTGTCTGTTGGGTTGGCATGGATCAAGACTGGGATTTTTTACTCCGTGTGACGGAGAGGTATCTCAGGGCCCACTCGGTAATACAACATCACAATGAGCCTTGCAAGCAAAGTGACTAAAGAGTTAGCCACAGGATCTTGTATTACGTAACGAGTAAAGAGACTTGCCGGTAACGAGATTGAACTAGGTATAGAGATACCGACGATCGAATCTCGGGCAAGTAACATACCGAAGAACAAAGGGAACAGTATACGGGATTAACTGAATCCTTGACATAGAGGTTCAACCGATGAAGATCTTCATAGAATATGTAGGAACCAATATGGGCATCCAGGTCCTGCTATTGGTTATTGGCCGTAGAGGTGTCTCGGTCATGTCTGCATAGTTCTCGAACCCGTAGGGTCTACACACTTAACGTTTGGTGGCGATATAAGTATAGTTGAGTTGTTATGTTGGTGACCGAAGGTTGTTCGGAGTCCCGGATGAGATCCCGGACATGACAAGGATCTCCGGAATAGTCTGGAGGTAAAGATTGATATATGTGATAATAGTGTTTTGATTTCTGGAAGGGTTCCGGAATTCACCGGAAGGGGTTCCGGATGTTTACCGAAGTGTTCGGGTACAGCAACACTTTATATGGGCCAAAGGGGTAAAGCCCACGAGGTATTGGAAAGTGCAAAAGGAAGTTTTGCTGCTGCCTTAAGCGGTACTACCGCTGGTAAGGCAGTACTGCCGCATAAGCGGTACTACCGCTTGTGTGAAGCGGTACTATCGCTCAAGCGGTACTACCACTCGTGAGCGGTACTACCGCTTGTACGCGGTACTACGGGAATCCGAGTGGGACTCTTTCCGTGCGGGCCAAACCGACCTTGTGCGGGCAAAACCGACCTTGTGGATGCTTTCTCTCCAAGTTTAGACCCCAGGGCTCAACATATAAATAGAGGGGCAGGGTTAGCACACGGGATACATCAAGATTTCCCAAGCCGTGTGCCGGCAACCCTAACCCTCTAGTTCCTCCCGTCATAATCTCCGTAGTGCTTGGCGAAGCCCTGCAGAGATTGTTCCTCACCACCATCACCACGCCGTCGTGCTGCCGGAACTCATCCACTACTTCACCATCGCTCGCTGGATCGAGGAGGTGAAGGCGTCATCAAGCTGTATGTGTGTTGAACGCGGAGGTGCCGTCCGTTCGGCGCTAGATCGTGTTTGGATTGAGGGACGACTTGCGATTTGGATCGCGAAGACGTTCGACTACATCAACCGTGTTTCTTAACGCTTCCGCTTAACGATCTACAAGGGTATGTAGATTCACTCTCCCTCTCGTAGATGCTCATCACCATGGATAGATCTTGCGTGTGCGTAGGAAAATTTTTGTTTCCCATGCGACGTTCCCCAACAGGTTCCATCTGCACCGATTCTCCTTTTAGGGTTGGAAGCAAATCCATGTGGGAATCTCACACGTGACAGGACCTTGTAGAATTCTTTTCTTTTTTGCTTGTCCAAGACATACACAGCTGTTGCCATATCCCGTGATTCACCAGTGCTATCCACCTGCAAATCAGATCTGATACCCAGGTGTGTCAAATCAATCCTAGATTTTAAGGTATCTTTTGTCTTGCCTTCAATATAAAGAAGTGTGCCGATAATGATGTCACATATATTTTTCTCGATGTACATCACATCAAGATTATGCCTCAGATCCAAATATTTCCAATACTCCAAGTCCCACAAAGTGGACCTGCGGGTATATAATAATCTCTCTTCTGCCTTGCCACGCTTCCTTTTCCCGCTACCATTATCGGGATGGTTTCCTGGTGTAATATGCCTGACCTTCTGTAATTCCTCCTGCAACTCATTGCTGGTGAGCCTCTCTAGTGCATCACGGTATTCATGACTTGCTTTGAACACATGTTTTTGGTATTTTCTAAGATGCAGCTTGACCTTGTCAAGGAAACGGTGGTGTCCAATGTAACATACCTTGCTAAGTATTGGGTATGACAGCGGATTCTTGTCACAGCGAACACATGCATTGTAACCATGTGTCGTTCGCCCTGACATAGTGCCCACAGCTGGATAATCATGGATGCACCAAATTATAACAGCATGCAGAATGAAATCAGCTGGTGGGCTGCTATATAAGTCTCGAGTGAGAACACCCCTCCATAGCCTTTGAAGTTCCTCCACAACAGGTTCCATGAATAAATCAAAATCCTTTCAGGACTTTTTTGGAATTGGGATGAGCAAGGCCATGATGTAGTTTGATTCTTTGGGGCAGACATTTGGCGGCATGTTGTAAGGGATAACATGCACTGGCCACATGCTATATGTCGCGCTCTAGTGGCCAAATGGGTTGAATTCATCTATAGCTAAGCCAAGTCTAATGTTTCTCGGCTTAGCAGCAAACTCTTTGTGTTTCAGATTGAAGCTTGTCCAGTCACTACCATGAGATGGATGGCTCATTACATTCCGATCTCTATGCTCCTAGTTCCTAGAATGCCACAGTACATCCTCTCTTGTTTTAGCATCATGAAACAACCACTGCAATCTTGGTATAATTGGAAAATGTCTCAGAACCTTATGAGGAATCCTCTTAACAGCACCGCCATCTTTCCATCTTGATGATTTGCATTTTGGGCATTCACTTAAGTTGGCATAATCCTTCCGGAATAGAACACAATTATTCTCGCAAATATGGATCATATCATATCCAATTCCAACCGCACAGAGAAAATTCTTTATTTTACTATAGGTGTGTGGCAGCTCCGACACAGCTGGGTAACAATCGCGGAAAGTAGCCATCATCACATCGAATGATTTGTTGGTCATCCGCTGAGATGTCTTCACCTGAAGAAAGCTGACCATAGCTGAGAATACTGACAACTTAGAACCTACGGTGACTGCCACGTTGCATTGTTCCAACATGCGGGCCCACCGTTTTTCTTGTACATGTGTAAGTTTTCAAAATGCGTCAGCATTTCGTAGCATTGTTTCAATCTTGGTCAAAATCATTGGCTCTGCCACCACCTCCTCCTCCTCCTCCTCTTCCTTCTGAGCATCAGGCAGATCAAGATGGTGTCAGTGTACTAAGACATGGGTGCCCTCGTACGCAGACTTGTGCACAGGCAGTTGTAGCCTCCCTTCCGGCAAGGGCTTGACAGAGGATAACTACGACTTAAGACACAACACCAAGACCGTGAAGAAGACCGCAAGGCAGGTCATCGAGAAGTACTATTCTAGTTCTGAAGATCGACATTGCCCTTGCCGGCAAGCTCTGCCTCAGCAAGATGAAGACCTAGACTCTGGTTGCCGGCAAGTCCCCTTGCCAGCAAGCAAAGTCCGGCAAGCTCCGTGTGTTGGGCCCATGGAACCCAGGGTGTCCAGAACCGTCTGCCTTTGGCCCAGGGCGCAACGCCTGGCATGGGCCCAGCGGGCCATCATCACCAAGCATCTCACCAAGACCCCTCATGAGGCCTTAGCCTCCTGAGGACCCCTCCTTAGGGAGCGGCAAACAAGACTCAGCACCTTCACCAGTAGCCTCGCGAGGCCCTCTCGCGAGGCGGCTGTTGGAAATATGCCCTAGAGGCAATAATAAATTGGTTATTATTATATTTCCTTGTTCATGATAATCGTTTATTATCCATGCTATAATTCTATTGATTGCAAACTCAAATACATGTGTGGGTACATAGACAACACTGTGTCCCTAGTAAGCCTCTAGTTGACTAGCTCATTGATCAAAGATGGTTAAGGTTTCCTAGCCATTGACATGAGATGTCATTTGACAACGGGATCACATCATTAGGAGAATGATGTGATGGACAAGACCCAAACTAAGAACGTAGCATTTGATCGTGTCAGTTTATTGCTATTGTTTTCTGCATGTGAAGTATCTGTTCCTTTGACCATGAGATCATGCAACTCACTGACACCGGAGGAATACCTTGTGTGTATCAAACGTCGCAACGTAACTGGGCGACTATAAAGGTGCTCTACAGGTATCTCCGAGGGTGTCTGTTGGGTTGGCATGGATCAAGACTGGGATTTGTTACTCCGTATGACGGAGAGGTATCTCAGGGCCCACTCGGTAATACAACATCACAATGAGCCTTGCAAGCAATGTGACTAAAGTGTTAGCCACGAGATCTTGTATTATGGAACGAGTAAAGAGACTTGCCGGTAACGAGATTGAACTAGGTATAGTGATACCGACGATCGAATCTCGGGCAAGTAACATACCGAAGAACAAAGGGAACAGCATACGGGATTAACTGAATCCTTGACATAGAGGTTCGACCGATAAAAGATCTTCGTAGAATATGTAGGAGCCAATATGGGCATCCAGGTCCCGCTATTGGTTATTGGCCGTAGAGGTGTCTCGGTCATGTCTACATAGTTCTCGAACCCGTAGGGTCTACACACTTAACGTTTGGTGACGATTAGTATAGTTGAGTTATTATGTTGGTGACCGAAGGTTGTTCGGAGTCCCGGATAAGATCCCGGACATGACGAGGATCTCCGGAATAGTCCAGAGGTAAAGATTGATATATGTGATAATAGTGTTTTGATCTCCGGAAGAGTTCCGGAGTTCACCGGAAGGGGTTCCGGATGTTTACCGAAGTGTTCGGGTGCGAGAACACTTTATATGGGCCAAAGGATAAAAGCCCACGAGGTATTGGAAAGTGCAAAAGTAGTTTTGCTGCCGCGTAAGCGGTACTACCGCTTGGTGAAGCGGTACTACCGCCCGAGCGGTACTACCGCTTGTGTGAAGCGGTACTACCGCCCAAGCGGTACTACCGCTTGTGAGCGGTACTACCGCTTGTGCGCGGCTGTGCACGGTTCGGCAGGGATCCGAGTTGGACTCTTTTCCTGCGGGCCAAACCGACCTTGGGCGGGTAAAACCGACCTGAAGGAGGCTTTTACTCCAAGTTTAGACCCCAAGGCTCAACATATAAATAGAGGGACAGGGCTAGCACACGGGATACATCAAGAATTCCCCAAGCCGTGTGCGGCAACCCTAACCCTCTAGTTCCTCCGTCATAATCTCCGTAGCGCTTGGCGAAGCCCTGCAGAGATTGTTCCTCACCACCATCACCACGCCGTCATGCTGCCGGAACTCAACCACTACTTCACCATCGCTCGCTGGATCGAGGAGGTGAAGGCGTCATCAAGCCGTACGTGTGTTGAACGCGGAGGTGCCGTCCGTTCGGCGCTAGTTCGTGATCGGATCGAGGGACGACTTGCGATTTGGATCGCGGAGACATTCGACTACATCAACCGCGTTTCTTAAACGCTTCCGCTTAGCGATCTACAAGGGTATGTAGATTCACTCTCCCTCTCGTAGATGCTCATCACCATGGATAGATCTTGCGTGTGCGTAGGAAATTTTTTGTTTCCCATGCAACGTTACCCAACAGTGGTATCAGAGCTAGGTCTATGCGTAGATGAGATCTCGAGTAGAACACAAACGAGTTGTGGGCGTGGGTGTATACATATTGCTTGCCGTTACTAGTTGATATTTGATTCGGCGGTACTGTGAGATGAAGCGGCCCGGACCGACATTACGCGTACACTTACGCAAGACAGGTTCCTTCAGCTAACATGTAACTTCGTTGCATAAAGATGGCTAGCGGGTGTCTGTCTCTCTCACTTTAGTTGAATCGATTTCAATGAAGAGGGTTCTTTTAGAAGATCAAAAAGCAATCACTACACCACGTTGTGGTTTTGCGTAGGTAAGAACGGTTCTTGCAAACCCGTAGCAGCCACGTAAAATTTGCAACAACAATTAGAGGACGTCTAACTTGTTTTTGCAGGGTATGTTGTGATGTGATATGGCCAATTACATGATGAGATATATGTGATGTATGAGATGATCATGTGTTGTATAGAATATCACGACTTGCATGTCGATGAGTACGGCAACTGGCAGGAGCCATAGAGTTGTCTTTAATTATTGTATGACCTGCGTGTCAATCATTAAGCGCTATGTAATGCTTTACTTTATCGCTAAACGTTAGCAATAGTCATGGAAGCAACAGTCGGCGCGACAACCTTATGGCGACACGTTGATGGAGATCAAGATGATGGAGATCATGGTGTCATGCCGGTGACGATGGAGATCATGCCGGTGCTTTGGAGATGGAGATCAAAAGCACAAGTTCATGGCCATATCATGTCACTTATGATTTGCATGTGATGTTAATCCTTTTATGCATCTTATTTTGCTTAGGACGACGGTAGCATTATAAGGTGATCCCTCACTTAAATTTCAAGATAAATTGTGTTCTCCCCGAGTGTGCACCGTTGCGAAAGTTCGTCGTTTCGAGACACGCCGTGATGATCGGGTGTGATAGACTCCACGTTCACATACAACGGGTGCAAGCCATGTTGCACACGCAGAACACTCGGGTTAAACTTGACGAGCCTAGCATGTACAGACATGGCGTCGGAACACAAGAGACCGAAAGGTCGAACATGAGTCATATAGTAGATATGATCAACATGAAGATGTTCACCATTGAAACCACCTCAACTCACGTGATGATCAGACTTGAGTTGGTGGATTTGGATCATGTTACACTCGAATGACCGGAGGGATGTCAATTTGAGTGGGAGTTTTTTAAGTAATATGATTAACTAAACTCATTATCTAGAACAATAGTCTAAGTTGTCTTTGCAATATTTATGTTGTAGATCATGGCTCGCGCAGTAGCACCCCTGAATTTTAATGCGTTCCTAGAGAAAGCTAAGTTGAAAGATGTTGGAAGTAACTTTGTGGACTGGTCCCGTAATCTAAGGATTATCCTTACGGCTTCCCAGAAGGCTTATGTCCTTGATGCACCGCTTGGTGATCCACCCGCTCCAGTTGAGTCTCTAGACGTTGTGAATGCCTGGCAGGCTCGTTCTGATGATTACTCAATAGTTCAATGTGCAATGTTGTATGGCTTAGAACCGGGACTTCAAAGATGTTTTGAACGTCATGGAGCATATGAGATGTTCCAGGAGTTGAAGTTTATCTTTCAGAAGAATGCCCGGATCGAGAGATATGAGATCTCCGATAAGTTCTATGCTTGCAAGATGGAGGAGAACGGGTCTATCAGTGATCACGTGCTCAGAATGTCTGGGTACTCCACCCGTCTGGCTGAGTTAGGGATGCCCCTTCCGCCAGAGGCTATCACTGACAGAGTTCTTCAATCATTGCCACCTAGTTACAAGAGCTTCGTGTTGAACTATAACATGCACGGGATGAACAAGTCAGTCGCCGAGCTGTTTGCGATGCTGAAAGCCGCTGAGTCTGAAATTCAGAAGGAGCATCAAGTGTTGATGGTCAATAAAACCACTAGTTTCAAGAAAAATGGCAAGGGTAAGAAGGGTAACTCCAAGAAGAGTGGCAAAGCAGTTGCTCCTCTCGTGAAGAAACCCAAGGCTGGACCCAAACCAGAAACTGTGTGTTTTCATTGCAAGGGAACTGGACACTGGAAGCGGAACTGCCCCAAGTATTTGGCTGACAAGAAGGCGGCCAACAACAAACAAGGTATATATGATATACATGTTATTGATGTGTACCTTACCAACTCTCGTTGTAGTGCCTGGGTATTTGATACCGGTGCGGTTGCTCATATTTGCAACTCAAAACAGGAACTGCGGAATAGACGGAGGCTGGCAAAGGACGAAGTGACGATGCGCGTGGGAAATGGTTCCAAGGTTGATGTGATCGCCGTCGGCACGCTCGCTCTTCGATTACCGTCGGGATTAGTGATGAACCTAAATAAGTGTTATTTGGTGCCTGCGTTAAGCATGAACATTATATCTGGATCTTGTTTATTGCGAGACGGTTACTCATTTAAATCAGAGAATAATGGTTGTTCTATTTATATGAGTAATATCTTTTATGGTCATGCACCCAATGTGAGGGGTTTATTCTTATTGAATCTCGATAGTAATGATACACATGTTCATAACATTGATGCCAAAAGATGTAGAATTGATAATGATAATACCACTTTCTTGTGGCACTGCCGTTTAGGTCATATTGGCGTAAAACGCATGAGGAAGCTCCATGCTGATGGACTTTTGGAGTCACTTGATTTTGAATCACTTGACACATGTGAGCCATGCCTCATGGGCAAGATGACTAAAACGCCGTTCTCTGGAACAATGGAACGGGCAAGTGACTTATTGGAAATCATACATACTGATGTGTGCGGTCCAATAAGCATTGAGGCGCACGGTGGTTATCGTTTCTTTCTCACCTTCACTGATGACTTAAGTAGATATGGGTATATTTACTTAATGAAACACAAGTCTGAAACGTTTGAAAAGTTCAAACAATTTCAGAGTGAAGTTGAGAATCATCGTAACAAGAAGATTAAATTCCTACGATCTGATCGAGGAGGAGAATATCTGAGTTATGAGTTTGGCAGTCACTTAAGACAATGTGGAATTGTTTCACAACTGACACCGCCTGGAACACCACAGCGTAATGGTGTGTCCGAACGTCGTAATCGAACTTTATTGGATATGGTGCGATCTATGATGTCTCTTGCCGATTTGCCACTATCGTTTTGGGGTTATGCATTAGAGACAGCTGCATTCACTTTAAATAGGGCACCATCGAAATCCGTTGAGACAACGCCATATGAACTTTGGTTTGGCAAGAAGCCAAAGCTGTCGTTTCTTAAAGTTTGGGGATGTGATGCTTATGTCAAAAAGCTTCAGCCTGAAAAGCTGGAACCCAAAGCGGAGAAATGCGTCTTCATAGGATACCCAAAAGAGACAGTTGGGTATACCTTCTACCTCAGATCCGAAGGCAAAGTGTTTGTCGCTAAAAACGGAACATTTCTTGAGAAAGAGTTTCTCTCGAAAGAATTGAGTGGGAGGAAGATAGAACTTGATGAGGTTGTTGAACCTTTACTTCAACCTGAGAGTAGCGCAGTGCAGAAAGTTGTTTCTGTGGAGCCTACATTAGCTGAAGAGGAAGTTAATGATGATGATCATGAAGCTTTGGATCAAGTTGCTATCGAACCTCGTAGGTCGACAAGGACGCGTACTGCTCCCGAGTGGTACGGCAACCCTGTCTTAGAGGTCATGTTGTTAGACAACGATGAACCTACGAGCTATGGAGAAGCGATGATGGGCCCGGATTCCGAGAAGTGGTTAGAGGCCATGAAATCCGAGATGGGATCCATGTATGAAAACAAAGTATGGACTTTGGAAGTATTACCTGAAGGGCGTAAGGCCATTCAGAACAAATGGATCTTTAAGAGGAAGACGGACGCGGACGGTAATGTCACCGTCTATAAAGCTCGACTTGTGGCAAAGGGTTTTTCACAAGTTCAAGGAGTTGACTACGATGAGACCTTCTCACCCGTAGCGATGCTTAAGTCCGTCAGAATCATGTTAGCAATAGCTGCCTTTTTCGATTATGAAATTTGGCAGATGGATGTCAAAACAGCGTTCCTTAACGGTTACCTTAAGGAAGAGTTGTATATGATGCAACCAGAAGGTTTTGTCGATCCAGAGAATGTTGACAAAGTTTGCAAACTCCAGCGATCCATTTATGGACTGGTGCAAGCATCTCGGAGTTGGAATCTTCGTTTTGATGAGGTGATCAAAGCGTTCGAGTTTATACAAGTTTACGGAGAAGCTTGTATTTACAAGAAAGTGAGTGGGAGCTCTATAGCGTTTCTAATATTATATGTGGATGACATATTGCTGATTGGAAACAATATAGAAATGCTGGAAAGCGTAAAGGAATATTTGAACAAGAGTTTTTCAATGAAGGACCTAGGAGAAGCTGCTTTCATATTAGGCATCAAGATCTATAGAGATAGATCGAGACGCTTAATAGGACTTTCACAAAGCACATACCTTGACAAAGTTTTGAAGAAGTTCAAAATGGATCAGTCCAAGAAGGGGTTCTTGCCTGTATTGCAAGGTGTGAAGTTGAGTAAGACTCAATGCCCAGTGACTGCAGAAGATAGAGAAAAGATGAGTGTCATCCCCTATGCTTCGGCCATAGGCTCTATCATGTATGCAATGATGTGCACAAGACCCGATGTCAGCCTTGCCATAAGTATGGTCGGAAGGTTTCAAGGTGATCCAGGAATGGAACACTGGACGGCGGTCAAGAATATCCTGAAGTACCTGAAAAGGACTAAGGACATGTTTCTCGTTTATGGAGGTGATCAAGAGCTCGTCGTAAAGGGTTACGTCGATGCAAGCTTTGACACTGATCCGGATGACTCTAAGTCGCAAACCGGATACGTATTTATTCTTAATGGGGGTGCGGTTAGCTAGTGCAGTTCCAAGCAAAGCGTGGTAGCTGATTCTACATGCGAAGCGGAGTACATCGCTGCCTCGAAGGCGGCGAAGGAAGGTGTCTGGATGAAGGAGTTCATGACAGATCTTGGAGTAGTGCCTAGTGCACTTAACCCAATGACTCTGTTTTGTGATAATACTGGTGCCATTGCTCTAGCCAAGGAACCAAGATTTCACAAGAGGACCAGACACATAAAGCGACGTTTCAATTCCATCCGCGATTACATCAAGGAGGACGACAAAAATATTTGCAAAGTACACACGGATCTAAATGTTGCAGATCCGATGACTAAACCTCTTCCAAGGGCTAAACATGAACAACACCAGAACTGCATGGGTGTTCGATTCATTACAATGTAAATCACATAGTGATGTGAACTAGATTTATTGACTCTAGTGCAAGTGGGAGACTGTTGGAAATATGCCCTAGAGGCAATAATAAATTGGTTATTATTATATTTCCTTGTTCATGATAATCATTTATTATCCATGCTATAATTGTATTGATTGGAAACTCAAATACATGTGTGGGTACATAGACAACACTGTGTCCCTAGTAAGCCTCTAGTTGACTAGCTCATTGATCAAAGATGGTTAAGGTTTCCTAGCCATTGACATGAGATGTCATTTGACAACGGGATCACATCATTAGGAGAATGATGTGATGGACAAGACCCAAACTAAGAACGTAGCATTTGATCGTGTCAGTTTATTGCTATTGTTTTCTGCATGTCAAGTATCTGTTCCTTTGACCATGAGATCATGCAACTCACTGACACCGGAGGAATACCTTGTGTGTATCAAACGTCGCAACGTAACTGGGCGACTATAAAGGTGCTCTACAGGTATCTCCGAGGGTGTCTGTTGGGTTGGCATGGATCAAGACTGGGATTTGTTACTCCGTATGACGGAGAGGTATCTCAGGGCCCACTCGGTAATACAACATCACAATGAGCCTTGCAAGCAATGTGACTAAAGTGTTAGCCACGAGATCTTGTATTACGGAACGAGTAAAGAGACTTGCCGGTAACGAGATTGAACTAGGTATAGTGATACCGACGATCGAATCTCGGGCAAGTAACATACCGAAGAACAAAGGGAACAGCATACGGGATTAACTGAATCCTTGACATAGAGGTTCGACCGATAAAAGATCTTCGTAGAATATGTAGGAGCCAATATGGGCATCCAGGTCCCGCTATTGGTTATTGGCCGTAGAGGTGTCTCGGTCATGTCTACATAGTTCTCGAACCCGCAGGGTCTACACACTTAACGTTTGGTGACGATTAGTATAGTTGAGTTATTATGTTGGTGACCGAAGGTTGTTCGGAGTCCCGGATAAGATCCCGGACATGACGAGGATCTCCGGAATAGTCCGGAGGTAAAGATTGATATATGTGATAATAGTGTTTTGATCTCCGGAAGAGTTCCGGAGTTCACCGGAAGGGGTTCCGGATGTTTACCGAAGTGTTCGGGTGCGAGAACACTTTATATGGGCCAAAGGATAAAAGCCCACGAGGTATTGGAAAGTGCAAAAGTAGTTTTGCTGCCGCGTAAGCGGTACTACCGCTTGGTGAAGCGGTACTACCACCCGAGCGGTACTACCGCTTGTGTGAAGCGGTACTACCGCCCCAGCGGTACTACCGCTTGTGAGCGGTACTACCGCTTGTGCGCGGCTGTGCACGGTTCGGCAGGGATCCGAGTTGGACTCTTTTCCTGCGGGCCAAACCGACCTTGTGCGGGCAAAACCGACCTGGAGGAGGCTTTTACTCCAAGTTTAGACCCCAAGGCTCAACATATAAATAGAGGGACAGGGCTAGCACACGGGATACATCAAGATTTCCCCAAGCCGTGTGCGGCAACCCTAACCCTCTAGTTCCTCCGTCATAATCTCCGTAGCGCTTGGCGAAGCCCTGCAGAGATTGTTCCTCACCACCATCACCACGGCGTCGTGCTGCTGGAACTCAACCACTACTTCACCATCGCTCGCTGGATCGAGGAGGTGAAGGCGTCATCAAGCCGTACATGTGTTGAACGCGGAGGTGCCGTCCGTTCGGCGCTAGTTCGTGATCGGATCGAGGGACGACTTGCGATTTGGATCGCGGAGACGTTCGACTACATCAACCGTGTTTCTTAAACGCTTCCGCTTAGCGATCTACAAGGGTATGTAGATTCACTCTCCCTCTCGTAGATGCTCATCACCATGGATAGATCTTGCGTGTGCGTAGGAAATTTTTTGTTTCCCATGCAACGTTACCCAACAGCGGCCTCCCGAGGCCTCCTCCCGAAGGCGCTCAAGACGAAGGCTGTTCGGCATGGCTGCGCGGTCTTGTGCCCATCACGTGGATGACGCGCGTGGCGACGAGTGGCGACAGAGGCTGTGCCAGCAGGCGCGGTTGAAAATGCTTTCCTCTTTTGTGTTAAGAGAGCAAGGCCAGCCATCCACTTCCCAAAGCAACCCCAAAGGTTGCCCGATCGGCGGAGGAAGACCAAGACGGCGGGCGCGCAGGGCGGAGGTCACCACCGAGCCCACCGGCGCGTCATGGATCATGCTTTTGCAGGCGAAGACCGCCTTTAGTCAGGATAGCCTGAGCTCCTGTCCCCTTTCAAAACCCGCCGAGTGTGGCAACCCTTCCCGCCTAAGTTTTAAGGGGGAAGAGGACCAAGGCGGGTATAAAAGGACAGTGCTGCCATCGTAGTAGAGAGATCCGAGATCCGGAATCCGCTTCAGTCGACTCCTTCTCCTACCTTGTACGCAAGAACGCTCTCTTGCTCTCTACAATCAAAACTAAGCAGGAGTAGGGTTTTACACTGCAAGGTGGCCTGAACCTAGGTAAACCGGTGAGTCCACGGTCCACTCCTCGCTAGCGCGCTCCCGCCGTCGCTCCGCCGTAGCTTAGCCGTGGTAGGGCACGAATAGGTAGGAACAAGCTCACCCCAGTGTTCGAACCTTTGTGTCGTGGTTTTAACACGGCAGATGCCCTTGTGAAAGGACTTAGTGATGAGGCCAACGCACCAGCGTGGAAGCTTAACGGGGTTGATCAGGAATGAGAAGACGTCGGGTTACCCAGGTTCGGCCCCTCACAGTGGAGGTAAAAGCCTACGTCGTGCTTGATTATATTGATGTAGATCTCGATTACAAGGATGCGGAATCGCTAACCTAGCTCTCGATGAGATTGCCCCCCTCTTTTCATATAGGTGCTCCCCTTTATATACACAGGCGGAGCCCTAGGTTACATGAGAGTCCGGGTCGTCTTCTGACCCGTCTCGTACTCTTTCCTACTTGCTCTCCAAGGCGGCCTTCGCGCCACTCATCATCTTCGTGAGCCGGCCCATTGCCTAAGCCGGCCTCTCCTGACTAGGCCTCGTAAGCCGGCCCATCAAGAGTCCTTAAGCCCCACACTGAGCTGACCCGCTGAGCCTACTCTATGGCCGGGTTAACGCCCTGCCGGGTCTATATACTGGTAAACATCCCCAACATTAACCCTCAGTTTGACTTGAATTTATTCACGTTAAACTTCATACTAAAAAAACAAAGCATTAATAAAACTCTCCAAGCGCTTCCCAAGCCGGCCCTTTAGAACGCTGTCCTGGACCGACTCAATTTGCCGGGTTAAGTAGATCGTCGGGTCATTCCTTCAGGTTCAGACTTAGCAGTTTCAGCCTTTCCTTTCTTATGACATCATAGTCCACTTCCGCAAAATCTGGGATGACATCATATCGAATCTTTGAGTGGGTATGTATCCTCTTATCAGGCGCGAAAACCGAGGAGCCCGCAACCGAAAATTACTACGCCACCTGGGGTCCCGCCTCTGCCGTTTTAATTCTTTACTGCGCCTATAAAGAGGCCAGCTCATTCCCTAGTATCGCTTTTTACCGTTAGCTCTTCTTCTTCCTCGCGCCCGCTCTTGTCAGACCTGAAGCGCCGCCGCCCTCAAGCTCTCCGACGACCTCAACAGCATCCTTCTCCGTGGCCCAATCATTGCCGGAGCTCATCCAAACACTCCGGCCACCACCGCCGCAGTCAGGTACACCCCAACCCTTCTCCCTTCAAATCTATAGCGCCTATTCCTTTCTGTAGTTCATCGGTGTTCATCAGCGTTCATCCTCCTTTCTCATCAATAGATCCAAATGCATTTGAATCATCTAAATAAATACTTTGAGCATTGCGGTGATGCCATTTTTCGCATCTAGATCTCTGTATCATCTTCCACCGACCCACATTGATCACGGGCCCTCATATCCATCTCCACCTAGGTCTTTAAATTTTCTTTTCCGTAGTATTTTCAGATCCGTAATGGCAACTGCTCCGTTAGATTCCTGTTTATAGCTAGCTCAACACTTAGAAGAAAACCCAACGCACCACTAACTCATCAACACCGGCTCATTTGTCACACCGGCTTAATATTGCTTTCGATGGCTTGTATAAATCTGGGTCATGACTTTCAGCAACCATGATCGCCTCATTACCTTGCCAGGTTACACCTCATGAGCTTAACACGCCGGCTTATCATTATTGCCTTTACAGTTAAAATTCGAAGTCGCCATGGCCCCCAAGACCGACAAATCCTGCAACTGGGTCAGATCCCAGGTCTCCACTCTTATGCTTAACGAGCTCGTGGGGCAAGGCCTCTTGCCAGCTCAAGCAACAATCAGCTGGCGGGTGCCTGATGAAGAAAGCTCCCCATAACCTAAGCAGGATGAAGTAGTGGTCTTTGCAGATCATCTTCATAAGGGGTTCTGGCCTCCCGGGTCAAAATTCTTCCATGATATCCTCAACTTTTTTGAACTCCGACCGCAGGATCTTGGCCCCAATTCAATCACAAATCTATGCTAGTTTCAAGTCTTCTGCGAAGTGTATCTCCAAATAGCGCCAACCGTCCTTCTCTTTAGAGAATTCTTCTACATCAACCATCAGACTGAGTTCACCGATGGCCCCAGCATAGAACTTGGTGGCGTCTCTATTCAAAGGCGAAGAAACACTCCTTTTCCTGAGGCCAAGCTGGCGAGTCATCCCAAGGGTTGGAACAAGACATGGTTTTACTGCAAGAGCACTGCCCCTCAAGATGAAAATCCCCTGCCGGGTTACAGACTGGACCGGCTCAATGCCATGGTCGCCTTTCCAGGTTGGCCATCTGCAGAAGAATGTAAGCAAATTGGTCCTATCTATTCTAAGATAAGGGCCTTGGTTGCTAACGGCCTTACCGGGGTCGACTTGACCCGGTGCTGGATAAGCTGGCGAATCCAGCCCCTTAGCCAGAGGGGCGACTTAATGTGCAATTATACTAGTGAGCCGGCTGACGTTCAACGCTTCAGCCAAGTCAATTTATCTGTGAGTAATATTAACAAGGCCACCAAGAGATTATTGGGAGAGCCTCAAGAAAAATGCAACAAGATCGGGCTAGCACCCTTCTGTTTGACCAACCCGGTGCCATCAGTAAGTACTTATACCCACTTATTCTATTCTTGACTCGCCTTCCTTATCTCACTCTTAACTACCGAATTGTCACAAATGCAGGCAGACGACAAGTTTTGGAAGAGGAAGAAGCCTCGACAACCCGCCCCCGTTCCAGCGGAGCAGCAGGATGAGCCGGCCCATGCTGATGAGCCGGTTGCAGAAGACGAGGCTGAGGTAGAACTTGACTCGCTTGGCCGTCTTTTTATTCAACTTGCTGACGCCCCTTCTCTTCAGGATGAAGCCGAAATTAGCCACACCAACGAGCCGGAGGTAACCTTGATCTCTTCTGATTCTGACTCTCCAAGACCTATTCAGAAGAAAACCCGGGCTATGATCCGCAAGGTTCGAAGGAAGCCCCGGGTTGCCGTCCGTAAGGTCCCTTTTTCCCACCAGGATGCTCATTTGGACCCCAAATTTGTTTTGAAGAAAACTCATCAAGCCGGGACCTCCAAAAGGAAGACCTGGAGCAGTGAAGGCGAGTTAAGTGGCGGGCTTCCACATGAGCCGCCATCCCGTAAGGCGCGAGCTGAGGTGCTTCTTAGTCCAACTTCCTCTTTTCCTATAGCTGGTCGTTTTAAGGAGCCCTTACATTTAAATGACTCGGCATATCAGACGTCCCAGTCCTCAGGCGAGTCAAGCGCTACGTAGGCGCCGGCTTTCAACATCAACCTTGGGTAAGCAAACACCTGTGACATATAGCGGTTCCTTATTCTTTCCATCTTCAAATGAATAACTCCTTTGTTTTTTGTGCAGGGCCAAGGCTATCAAAAAGAAAGCACCCGCCTGGTCATCTGACTCGGTCATTCAACCAGGCCCTCAAGGAGAGGGAGAGACCACCTTGGCCACCCAGGACAAGCCGGCAGTCCAAAATAGTCCGCCGCCCCTGGACACAACAAGCCCGGCTCGCGCATCCCCTCCTGCTCAGGAGAGGGAAAATATAATTGAAGACCAGCCCGCCCCGCGGCCCGAGGCCCCGACTCAAGAAGAGGCGCCGACTCAAGAAGAAGTGGCGGTGACAAGTGAGCGGCAAACTGCTGAACAATAATCCACCGCTCTTACCAATGTTCCGGCCAAGCCTGAGCCGGCCCTGAAGGACAAGGGAAAGACGGCTCTTGACTTTTCTACATTTGAAGACCAAGACGCCACTACCCTGCTTCAGGCTGTGCTGACCCGGCTGTCGGAGAGCTGGGACACAGAGATCGCCATGATCACTTCATTGAAGCGGAAGTATGAGGTAAGTTGCATCCTTCTTCTTATACCATATATATATGTAGCCCCCAAGGGCTGGGTCATTATGAAATTATGACCCGGGACTTCAAAATTTAAACTTGTAAGCAGAACTTCAACCTGCGACCCCAAAGGCCGGCTTGTCATTCATAACGGGCGGGTCTTAAGAACTGAGCAGGATAGATCAACTAATGCATTAGCCCCCAAGTGCCATGTAGAGTGCCTGCGGCTGCATGGAACTTGCCTTGTTTACTTGAAGCTCGAAACGTGTAGCCCCCATGTGTCGGGTTGTCCTTTAGGGCAGCCCGGGTCATACGTATATGTTGTATAACAGTCTGTCCTGCAGGAAATGCTAGAGCAAGTGGAGACCCAGGACGCCTCCTTCCGAAAGGACGCCAGGAAGGAAGAAATTGCGCAAAGAGGCTGAAGAATCCACTGCTGAGGCCAAGAAGTCTTTGGTCATTGTGAGGAATATCTTGCAAGAGACTGAAACTGCCAGAGCCACCCAAGCTGCGCGAGCGGAAGAGGCCGAAGCCAAACTTGAGCCGGTCATTCAATAGGTGGCAACTCTAAAAGGCCAAATCACCGCCATGTGCCGGGACATCTTCGGTAAGCCAACAGACCATCTTATCCCAATAGCTCCAGCTTAAATACGCCAAGCCGGCTTGACTGATGGTGGAAACTTATTTTTGCAGGCCGGAAGAATCAAACTTTGGTGCAGCAACCTTTGGTGAAGTTGAAAGCAGTATATACCTTTGTGGAACAGCTCTACATAGGCGGCTCAAGATGCATTATAGCCGCCAAAAACACCACCTCACCACCACAACTGATCGCAGACATGTTGAAAGAGCTGTCTACTATGCCCAGGTGGTTCGAGGACTGGAAGAAGGCGTGCTGCCGCTCCGGGGCCCTAATAGCACTTGCTCGAGCCAAGGCATATGTGCCAGAGCTCGACCCGGCTCAAATTGTGGGCGGGTACCCAGAGTTCAATGTAGACGACTCACCGTTCACCAAGAAGGACTTCCAACGCTGTGTCAAATAAACCCGGGTTGCAGCCACCGCAATCGCAGAAGAGGCAGATCTGACCCGGTACCAGGCGCCCTACTCAAAAGATAATGAGCGGATAGAGCCGCCTAATCATGAGCCGGTGGCCCTGACTCGTATGCGTAAGCCAACTTTCGCTCCTGAAGTCGACCCTTCTTCCCTGATATCCGACGATGCACAATTTGAAGTATTGCGCTCAATTCAGTGGTTGACCGGCGACTCAAGCCAAGAAGCGGAGGATGACGACGGCCACGATGAGCCGACACGCGGTGCTTCATCGGGCGCTGGCGCCAGCTCTGACCCGGCAATATAGAGCGCCGGCTTATCCTTTGTATGCCAATCTTGTAAAAATGTTTGACGTGGCCGCAGCTGATTGGCGGCTTGTAATAGAGTAGTATGAAACACTTGTGCTGATGCCAGTGTACTGAGCTTGTTTATTGCCTGTATAAATAACTTATGCTTCTGTGAATCCTCTCTTGGATTTGAGAGCCGGTTTTGCAATAGAGTGATTCTGCTGAAACAATAACAATTGCATGTAATGGTTACTGATGAAATCATATGAACAAGTAATCTTTGTTACTGTTTGCAATGAATCAAGAATATTAAATGGAACTAAGTAAATGCTATGCATGGATGTATGCATGTAGGCAAAGATGAAATGAGTATAAGTCGAAATATGCTTGAAACGGTCAGCTTATGAAGCGCAAGCCGGCTGCTAAACACAACTCGAAACGGCCGGCTCATAAAACACAAGCCGGAATATGCTTTCATGAAGCTGGCACTTTGGCCTGTTGGTTTGTCCTCGCTTTCTAAAAGCCGGCTCTCACACAACCAGTCGGTCGTTTTAACTCTGATGAATTCAGGGTCACCTATGTGATTGACTCATTAGACGTACGCCGGGTCGTTTTTCAGGGAGTAGCATCTTGCTAACAGGCAGGTTTATCCAACGTTGTGGCATCTTGCCAGGTTAAAAGGGTTTTGTAAGATAAACTCAATTGATTTGGAAGCCCCCAAGTAAACAAGATCAGCAAATAAAGATCCAGCACAAAAATTTGGAGGCAAAGCAACACCTTAACATAGTGCTGTTGGTCGTTATTTTATTTGATCAAAAACAGGTATATACAGGATAAAGGTATGTACAAAGATATGACCTAGTCGATGACTTAGGTGTAATATGGCCGGGGCTGGGCAATGTTCCATGGCCGTCTTGTTTCCTCCTCGGAGGTATGTGATTTATCTGTCTCACGTATATCAACCAGGTAATATGACCCATTGTTGAGATTCTTGCTAACCACAAAGGGCCCTTCCCAAGGTGGTGAAAGCTTATGCATGCCTGTCTGGTCTTGTATCAGACGGAGCACTAAGTCACCTTCCTGAAAGGTGCAGCTTCGAACTCTATGGCTGTGATAGTGACATAGGTCTTGCTGATAGATTGCTGATCTGGAGGCGGCAAGGTCACGCTCTTCCTCCAGAGCATCAAGAGCGTCTTGGCGAGCTAGCTCATTATCTGATTCCACATAAGCCGCCACTCGAGGTGAGTCATGACGAATATCACTCGGAAGTACAGCTTCTGCACCATAGACGAGGAAAAATGGCGTATAGCCTGTTGACCTGTTGGGAGTAGTCCGTATGCTCCAAAGCACCGAAGGTAACTCTTCTTCCCAGCAACCCGGCGTGCGCTGCAGAGGCACCATGAGCCGGGGTTTGATACCACGCAGCAATTCCTGATTGGCCCATTCGGCCTATCCGTTGGACTGAGGATGCGCAACCGATGCTAGATCAAGTCGGATGTGCTCATGTTGACAAAACTGCTCCATGGCTCCCTTGGAGAGATTGGTCCCATTGTCGGTAATGATACTGTGCGCGTAGCCAAAACGAAATATCAGCTTCTTCAGAAACTTAACAGCCGTAGCCGCGTCGCAGTTGCTAACCGGCTCTGCTTCCACCCACTTGGTAAACTTATCCACAGCCACCAGTAGGTGCGTATGCTTGTTCTTAGAACGTTTGAAGGGTCCCACCATGTCAAGCCCCCAGACCGCAAACGGCCAAGTAATCGGGATCATCCTTAACTCTTGAGCCGGCACATGGGGCTGGCGAGCATACTTCTGGCAACCATCACACTTACGGACAATGTCCTCTGCGTCAGCATGAGCCGAGAGCCAGTAAAAACCGTGCCGGAAAGCCGTTGCGACCAGTGATCTTGAGCCAGCATGGTGTCCACAATCGCCAAAGTGAATCTCATTGAGAATTGCGCGGCCTTCTTCAGGTGAAACACAACGCTGAAAAACACCAGTGACGCTTCGTCGGTGCAACTCGCCATTGACAATGGTCATAGACTTGGATCATCTAATGATCTATCGAGCAAGGAGTTCCTCTGTTGGGAGTTCACCCCGGCTTAAATAATCCAAGTAGGGGACTGTCCAATCAGGGATTGCGTGGATAGCAGCCACTAGAGCCGCCTCTGGGTCAGGAATAGCCAAGTCTTCTTCTGTTGGTAACTTGACAGACGGGTTGTGCAAAACGTCCAGGAACACATTGGGTGGCACTGGCTTGCGCTGCGAGCCCAAGCGAGAGAGTGCGTCTGCCGCCTCATTCTGCCTGCGATCAATGTGATCAACTTGATAACCTTTGAAGTGTCCAGCAATATTTGTGACCGCGTGCCGATAAGCCGCCATAAGGGGATCCTTGGAATCCCACGTACCAGAAACCTGTTGGGCCACCAAGTCTGAGTCGCCCAAACAATTGACCCGGCTCAGGTTATCTCCTTGGCCATCCGGAGCCCATGAAGCAAGGCCTCGTATTCTGCTGCATTGTTAGTACAGGGGAACATAAGTCTCAAAACATAACAGAACTTGTCTCCTCGTGGGGAAGTAATCACAACTCCAGCCCCCGAGCCTTCAAGCTGCCTTGAGCCGTCAAAGTGTATGGACCAGTATGTTGTGTCGGGCTTCTCCTCGGGAGCCTGCAATTCTGTCCAATCATTAATAAAATGCACCAACGCCTGAGATATGATTGCTGTGCGAGGCACGTATTTGAGATGATGTGGACCAAGCTCGATAGCCCACTTAGCAACCCGGCCTGTCGCCTCCCGGTTCTGGATTATATCCCCAAGAGGTGCTCAGCTGACCACAGTGATCGGATGCTCGTGGAAGTAATGCTTCAGCCTGCGGCTAGCCATAAATACTCCGTAGACCAGTTTCTGCCAATGCGGATACCGCTGCTTGGACTCGGTTAAAACCTCACTGATATAAGACACAGGGTGCTGGACTGGATATTCCTTGCCATCTTCCTTGCGCTCTACCACGACTTCCACGCTTACAGCCTTGTTATTAGCAGCAATATATAGCAACATTGGCTCCTTCTCACGAGGGGCAGCAAGGACTGGCGGCTCAGACAACTGCTTCTTGAGGGCCTCAAAAGCCTGATCTGCAGCATCACTCCAGACGAAGTCATCTGATTTCTTAAGCAACTGGTATAACGGAATCGCCTTTTCTCCGAGCCGGCTTATGAACTGGCTTAACGCTGCGACCCGCCCGGCCAGCCTCTGCACATCATTCAGTCTGGCCGGCTTAGCCAGAGTTGTGATTGCCTTAATCTTTTCCATGTTAGCTTCAATGCCACGCTTAGAAACAAGAAATCCCAGAAGCTTGCCTGCAGGGACACCAAAAACACACTTCTCCGGGTTAAGCTTCATCTGGTAGATGTGGAGGTTGTCAAACGTTTCCTTAAGATCCTCCAACAGAGTTTCTTTCTTTCGGGACATGACCACAATGTCATCAACATAAGCATGAACGTTTCGCCCGATCTGTTTGTGAAAGTAGCTCTGGACACAACGCTGGTAAGTCGCCTGTGCACTCTTCAGACCAAACGACATAGTTGTATAGAAGAAGGCCCCAAAGGGTGTGATGAAAGCCGTCTTTTCCTGGTCTTCCAACTTCATTTTAATCCGATGATAGCCAGAGTAAGCATCCAGGAAGCATAAACTCTCACAACCAGCCGTAGCATCGATGATCTGGTCAATACGGGGCAAGGCAAAGGGGTCACTAGGACAAGCCTTATTCAACTCTGTGTAATCAACACACATCCGCCAAGTCCTGTTTTTCTTCAGAACAAGCACTGGGTTAGCCAGCCATTCAGGATGGAAGACTTCAACGATGAACCCGGTAGCTAGGAGCCGGGCCACTTCCTCACCAATAGCCTTCCGCCTTTCCTCATTCAAACGACGGAGATACTGGCGAACTGGTTTGAATTTGGGATCCACATTAAGGGAGTGCTCAGTGAGTTCTCTCGGTACACCTGGCATGTCAGAAGGTTTCCATGCAAAGATGTCCCGGTTCTCACGGATGAACTCGATGAGCACGCTTTCCTATTTAGGATCCATGTTTGCCCCGATAGTGAACTGCTCTGAAGAGTTGCCGGGGGTGAAATCAACTTGCTTTGTGTCTCTGGCCGACTTGAACTTGAGCAGAGGATCAGACTCCGTGGTGGGTTTCTTCAGGGATGTCCTGTCAGACGGGTCAACATTGTCCTTATAGTACCTCAACTCCTCTGCAGCGCAAGCCGTCTCAGCATAAGCTGCATCTCCTTCCTCGCATTTGAGTGCAATCTTCCGGTTTCCTTCCACTGTGATAGTTCCCCTCGGTCCTGGCATCTTCATTTTCAGGTAAACATAACACGGCCGTGCAATGAACTATGCATAAGCCGGCCGGCCAAATAAGGCATGGTATGGGCTCTTAAGCTTAACCACCTCAAAGGACAGGAACTCAGAACACCAGTTATCCTCTGATCCAAGGGTCACCTCAAGGGAAATCCTTCCCATGGGATAGGCCGACTTTCCAGGAACAATGTCGTGAAAGACTGTAGAGGATGGAGTTAACTGCTTATCAGACAGATTCATCCGCCTAAACGTGTCATAGTACATAATGTTGATGCTGCTGCCACCGTCCATGAGCACCTTCGTCAGGGTGTAACCGCCGACTTGTGGTGCAACCACCAAAGGCAGGTGGCCAGGGTGATCGAGGAGGACGGGATGATCTACCCTGCTCCAGGTAACCGGCTGCTCGGACCAGTTGAGATAGTAAGGAGTGGCCGGCTCAACCACGTGGGCGGCTCGTCGCTGCACTTTCCGATCCCGCTTGCAAGTACTCGTGGTGAAAACATGGTACTGTCCACTATTTAACTGGTTCGGGTTACTCTAAAACCCCGCCGCGGCAGCTTGATGGTGATTTCCCTGGTTGCTTCTCTGATTGCCACCTCCTGCATTACCAGCTCCCTGAAACCCGCCGCCTTGGCCACTGTTCCCCTGGAAATCGGGTCCTGCGAAGGGTCCTTGTAAGCCGACCCCTGAGAAGCCGAGTCCCTGGTTGGCGGGTTGTCCGCCATTGCCACCCACATTATTATGTTTCTGGAAGACCCGCTTGGCAAACTCTTGCATGACATAGCAATTTTCCCAGGAGTGACTGGACGGCTTACCATTATAACTGTGTTTCGGGCAAGGATCCTTAAGAGCCTCCTCATAAGTGAGAGAGCGATTACCAGTGGACTGCCTCCTAGAGCCATCGTTCTGACGCTGACCCTTGTTCTCTGCATTCGTATTCGCCACCAGGTCAGAGCTACCATCATAACCCTTATGTTTTCCGCCGTTGTTGTTCTGACCGTTACTGTTGTACTGCTGCTGACCCTTACCACCGGCTTTCTTCCCCTTGTCAGATATCTCCTCGTCCGACAGCGGATCCTTGGTGTTATCCGACTCCGCATACTGGGTTAAGACATCCATGAGGTCGCCCATGTCTTGGACCTTTTGCTTGAGCCGCCCAAGCTTCTAGACCAGGGGCTGAAACTTACATGTTTGTTCCAGAACAAGCATTGCTTGCGCGGGCGAGATGCTGTCTGAGCTATGTATAACTTCCGCAACCCGGCGAGCCCAGTAATGGGCCGACTCATCCTCACGCTGGACACAACGCTCAAGATCAACGATCGTGGTTGGCCTTTTATAGGTCCCCTGGGAATTCTTGATGAAACGCTCCTTCAGCTCCTGCCACGTGTTGATAGAATTCGCCGGTAGGTTTTTCATCCAAGTGCGTGCAGGGCCATCCAACATCAGAGTTAGGTAACGTGCACACACTGACTCACTTGCACCCAACAAGTCCAGTGCCAGCTCATAACTCTCGATCCACTCGGTGGGCTCCAAATTCGCCGTATAGTTAGGAACCTTGCGAGGCCCTTTGAAATCAGGGGGTATGCGCGCCTCTCGCGGCGCTGGTACCAAGCAGGGAGTCCCAATCATGCGGCTCGACGAGCCCCCAAGCCGGCCGTCTGTCGGGGTTGCGACGGGCGAATGACGCACCTCCAGCGGGTTAACATTCGGCGGCGGGTTGACTCGTACCGGCGCGTTGACGTGCGCCGGCAGGTCGCGCCCTGCACACACGTTTTCCTCCTCCCATGCTCGAAGGACTCGAGCCGCATCCGCAACGTCTTGCGGGATCCTAGGCTGGTACTGCTCCGCTAGCGGCTGGGCGGCTCTCCTGCGATGGGCGCTGCTAGAGACCGCTGGTGACTCTGGACGCTGGCTCCTGGTGCGGCTCTGGTGAGGGGTCGAGTGAAGACGGTGCTAGCTATGTGAGTAGTTGGCCTGCTGCACTACTGTGGTCTTGAGCATTGCAATAGCGTTCCGGGCCTCTGTCTGAATCGGGTCGTCCCCCTCGATCGGAATAGCTGCCAAGTTGTGGGTCGCTGCCAGCACGTTATCAACTGGGTTAGAATAGTGTCCAATTGGGGTCTGGAACCGGTGAGACGGCGGCTGCTGCTGTTGGTCTGGCGTGCGATGCTGGGCCGGCTCTCGCTGCTGAACCGGCTGTTGCAAAGGCAGATCTCCCGTGGGGAAAACTCCAGCCCCCGGGTTCGTCGGAGCCGGCGGTGTGGTGAATAGCTGGGTCGCCTCGAGATTAGCCGGAAGCCGGCTCTGATGACGCCTCCTGTGAACGAGCTCCGACTCGGCCTGTCGGCGGTTCAGATCATGCGCCTCCTCATCCAGACGCTGTCTCTCCACGGCCATCCGTGCCTGCTCCTGCGCCATGCGGGCGTTCTCCACATTGATGTCCTCTTGGATATTGGCCATCTGCTCGCGACACTTCGTGATCTCCGCGTTGCACGCCGCCGCGTTCTCTATAGTGACCGGCTCGGTCAACAGGACTGTCAGCATAGTCATCAAGTCCGTGAGTGCTTGAACCCCAGTTTTCTGAGAGTCGGTGGCTGAGTCGCCGGCTCCTCCTGAGCAGGCTAGGAGGTTGTTCTGCCCCGCCGTTGGATTGGCCGGGTCACGCACTGGATCTTGCCTACCCGCCATGTACACCGCCGCGAAGCGAGGCGGATCAGGGCTCTCCGGAAAGACGTCCGTATGCCCGAACCCTCCATCATGCAGCGGAAGAATTGACCCGGTTTCCCCCGTTGAGGACTCACCGTCGGATTGGACGAGCGTGTAATCCTGAGACACGGAGTTCTCCGATAAGGCCACCCCTTGAGTGAAACCGAAGAAGTCATGGTTTGGGCCAGCTCGACGCTGGCCGGGTCTCGCCTGGTGCTAGCCAGCGCGGCGGGCTGACTCAACTCCGGCGATGCTCTCCAACCCGGCGGCCGGCTCGCCGACCATGCCGATGAAGGTATGGATCTTGCCGAAGGGGACCCGGTACCTGTACTCAATCAAGTCGGCGTCGGGGCCCCAGTATGAATCGTCGATGTAGAACTTCCCGCGACGGCTCTTGGTCATCATGCCAACCGCGTACTTCCCGAACCCTAGAAGAGATCCCGCTAAGAACTCAACTCCACCGTGCGTGAGCCCCACGGTGGGCGCCAACTGTCGTGGTTTTAACACGGCAGATGCCCTTGTGAAAGGACTTAGTGATGAGGCCATCGCACCAGCATGGAAGCTTAACGGGGTTGATTGGGAACGAGAAGACGCCGGGTTACCCAGGTTCGGCCCCTCATGGTGGAGGTAAAAGCCTACGTCCTGCTTGATTATATTGCTGTAGATCTCGATTACAAGGATGTGGAATCGCTAACCTAGCTCTTGATGAGATTGCCCCCCTCTTTTCGTATAGGTACTCCCCTTTATATGCACAGGCGGAGCCCTAGGTTACATGAAAGTCCGGGTCGTGTTCTGACCCGTCTCCTACTCTTTCCTACTTGCTCTCCAAGGCGGCCTTCGCGCCACTCATCATCTTCGTGAGCCGGCCCATTGCCTAAGCCGGCCTCTCCTGACCAGGCCTCGTAAGCCGGCCCATCAAGAGTCCTTAAGCCCCGTAGTGACCTGACCCGCTGAGCCTGCTCTATGGCCGGGTTAACGCCCTGCCGAGTCTATATGCTGGTAAACATCCCCAACACTTTGGGTCCCCGGAGCCCCACTTCCAACATTTGGCGCGCCAGGTAGGGGTGCGCTACTGTTCTCCCACTACGCTCTCCGTTCCACCAGCCTCATGGCCGACGCATGTCGCGAGCGCGCCGAGTGCAGGGTTGGCCGCGTGGCTCAGACAGAGTCGGTGGCCCGCGGCAACAGCCGCCGCCCAGTCGAGGTTGTTGCCGCCACCGACCCCGCTGCCCTCGAGCAGCAGGACTCCTCCCTGCACCCCTCCGTGCAGGCGAACGACCACAAGGACACGGCTTCTTCCTCCCTCGCCCCCCATGGGCCGTCGAATGCGCAGGCCGCGCTACTCATGGCGCGCGAGCTGCACCGCTACCGTCCAGCTGACACCGTCTACGACGCCTGGCTTGGCCACATTATCGAGCTCGTCAACGCCGCCGGGGACGCTCCGGTGCCTTCCCACTTGCTCCGCTCTCTGCCGTCTCGCGCTGGGGACCTGGCACACGGCACTCCCCCGCCGCCTCCTCTACGCGACGAGCTTGGCGGGCCCCAGCACAACGCGCGGGCGCGCGAGCCGTCCCGTGGGGTGTCCCCGCGAGCCCATGACGAGGCCAGCTGCCAGATCAGCCGACGCACGCCCGCCGATGCGCGAGTGCTCCTCGAGCGGCAGCACCAGCGTCAGGACCAGGCCGTCCAGGAGGTTGCGGTGGCAAGGCGCCAGAACCGCGCCGCCCTCACCGGCGGCGTCCCCTCGAGCGGTGTGGGCTGTCACGCCTTCACCCGTGAGCTGCGTCGGGTGGTGTGGCCTGCGAAGTTCAAGCCTGAGCTGCCTCCGCGCTACGACGGCACCCCCAACCCTGCGGAGTTCCTTCAGCTCTACGCGCTGAGCGTCGTGGCGGCAAATGGCGATGACAAGGTCATGGCGAACTGGTTCCCCATGGCCCTCAAGGACGGCCCGTGCTCCTGGCTCATGAACCTCCCCGAGGCGTCCATCTCATCGTGGGCCGAGCTCTGCAGCCAATTCATCGCCAACTTCAAGGGCACGCAAGGCTGCTCCCTCACCATCAATGACCTGCGGCATGTGTGGCAGCGCCCAGACGAGACCCTCCGCAAGTACATCCAGCGCTTCAGCCAAGTGCGCAACAAGATACCGCGCGCCTCCGACGCGGCCGTCATCTCTGCGTTCTCCACCGGCGTCACGGACGTCAAGACGCGCAAGAAGCTCGCCATCAACGATGAGCTGGACTCGGTGCTTGAACTGTTCGACCTCGCCGATAAGTGCGCCAAGGCTGAAGAAGGCCGCCTCTTCGTCCACATCGACCCCGACGTGGCGCTCGAGGCCGCCAAGACCAAGAACAAGGACGTCAAGCGTAAGGGCCCTGCCGTGCTTGCGGCGGAGCCTGAGCAGAACCGCGGCCGTGACCATGACAAGCCCAGGATAGATGGCCGGCCGCTCTACGCCTACCACAACGTGCGCTCCCACAGCACCGAAGACTGCCAGGAGCTCAAGCTGCTCCGTGACGAGCGCTAGGGGCACTGAGACGATCGCAATGGCCGCGGTGCCGGTCGCAGAGGTGGCCGCGGTGGCAACCGCTGGGACGGCCGCAACGCCAACGCCAACTTCCGCCAGGGCTGGCACGACCAGCCTCGTGAGGCCGCCTGGCGCGACCAGCCTCGCGAGGCGAACCCTCAGGCCAGTGTCGCTCTCCCGCCGCTGCTGCCACCACCTCGGAGGAACGACATCAACCAGCCTGATGAGGGTGCTGGGGGCTACCAGGAGCCTCGCGCGGTCGCCTGCATCCTTGGCGGGGCTCATGCCCTCGAGTCCAACTGCCACTTCAAGTTGCTCTCCCGCGAAGTGAACGCCGCCCTCCCGAGGCCTGAGGCCGTGCGGCCCCTCAAGTGGTCGCACTACGCCATCACCTTCGACTCCATGGACCACCCCAAGTCCACGGCCTTCGCAGGGGCGCTCCCCATGTTGCGCACTCCCACCATTTGCAACGTTGCGGTCACCAAGACCCTCATCGACGGAGGCGCTGGCCTCAATGTGATCTCCATCGAAACCTTCGAGACGCTCTAGGTGCCCTACGACCAGCTAATGCCGACCAGGCCCTTATCCGGAGTGACCGATGGCTCCACCGTCCCTCTAGGGCAAGTGCGCCTTCCCGTCACCTTCAGCACCCGCAAGAACTACCATACCGAGCTCTTCGACTTCGACGTGGCGCAAATTGGCCTGCCTTACAACGCCATCTTGGGATACCCAGCTCTCGCCAAGTTCATGGCAGTGACCCATCATGCCTACAATGTCCTCAAGATGCCTGGCTGCAACGGCATCATCACTGTCGCCTGCGACGACAAGGACGCGGTCTGCTCCCTCGAGCGCGCCTACAAAGCCGCCGCTGTCGCGCATCCGGCTATCGAGGATGCGACCGAGCCTCTTGAGGCCGCGCCCTTGAAGAAGAAGCAGCTATTCTCTCAGGACCATGCCGAGACGAACAAGGTGTCGGTGGACGGCAGCGGCTCCGGCCCTGCCTTCACCATCGGCGCTGGCCTTCCTCCCGCATAGGAAAGTGCGCTTGTCACCATCCTTCGGGCAAACTCAGATGTTTTCGCCTGGAAACCATGTGACTTGTCCGGTGTGTCGAGGGAGGTCATCGAGCACCACTTAGCGGTGTGCCCCAATGCACGCCCCGTCAAGCAAAAAGCACGGCGCCAGGCGCCGGAGAAGCAAGATTTCATCGTCAAGGAAGTTCAGAAGCTCCAGGAAGCTGTTGTCATCCGTGGGGTGCGCCATCCCAAATGGCTCGCCAACCCAGTTGTTGTCCCCAAGAAAGGCGGCAAGGAGCGCATGTGCGTCGACTTCACCAGCCTCAACAAGTTCGGCCCTCATGACCCCTTCCTGCTACCGCAAGTCGGCCAAGGTGCCGGCCCCGCTGCCGGCGGCGTGCGCATGCCTTTCGGCCTGAGGAACGCCAGTGCCTCCTTCCAGAGGCTGGCGCCCCTCGTGCCAGGGCCTCGCGAGCGCCCTGCTCCTCGTGAGCCTCCAGGGCCTCGTGAGCCCCCTGGCCCCGGGGGAGTGGGCTCCCTTGGTGCGCCTCACCAGGCAATCTGACGACTCCCCAGCACGATCTTGCCAGGCGCATCCGAGGCGTCACCTTGCGTGGCCCTCACACCTTCTCACCGCGCCGTCCGCACCTTCGCTCCCGGAACCCTTCTGCCAAGGTGATTTGGTTTAGCGCGACTGAGGGTGCCCCACGGGCTACACCAACCTCAAGCTGACCCGTGCCAGACATGGCAGCCTCGGCCCTCTCCTTTTTGGTTGTGTAATGGATTTTGCTGATTATGCTCTAATGAGTTTATGTTGCCTACCTAATCGCGTGTTGAGTACGATGCCGTCCCGAGAGCGCCAGGCGTCCGCGACCCCTCACCTGACCGATTCCGTGAGCGGGGGCTAGGCACGGTGCCTGTGCTCGGGTCCGTCCCTGCAGTGCCGCAAAATCCAAGTGACTGAGCTCTGGCTCGCGGGCCTGCACTCGTGCACGTCACCTCGCCAAGGTCCTTGGTGCCTTATCTCCTCACGCAATGGCCACGGGCGATCTAGCGAGCGCACGTCACTCCCCCCATTGTGAAATTTGCCGACATACAGTGTCTCAGGAGGCAAGCCGCGTGGGGACCTCGCGGGCGACCTCTCGTGAGCCGGCCTGCGGCGGTTGCCTAATCCGAGGGCCTCGCGAGACGGAGACTTCGAAGGCCGCGCCTCATGAGTCGCATGTACTCCTCATGAGTTGTGGCTCGCCTAACACCGCCTCCCGTCAAAAGATAAGTCTAGCCTCCTCACGAGACGCCCTTACCGTCACTTAAGCCCTCTCCCCTCGCGATCCCGCTGAGTGCTAGCATTTTTTTCGTCTGCGTGAGTCGTTTGCACGCCAAAGGGGGGCTCCCTGAGCATCGCGCCTCAGGAGCCCTCACTAGCTCTCGGTGCCCCTCACCTCCTGGCCTTGTCCCGGCATCGCGACTAGACATACCAGTGGCGGCTGAGGCCTGATCGGGGGCTGGGTCCTGATGGCGTAGAGCACTGAGGCAAACAAAGAAAAAAAACCGGCCTCACGAGAGAGCATCGGGAGGGAACGCGTACATTCCGAACCATAAAAGCATGAAACTAAAACATAAAGATATCGTTTTCACGCCCCCGCGGGGCTACATCAATTCAGTGTAGGAGAATAAAAAGAAGGATACGGCCTAGGCAGGGCGCCGTCACCCCCAAGGCCCCAACACGGACGCCGCGCGCGCCTAGTCGGAGTCCTCGTCCTCGCTCTTGATGCGGGGGGAGCTGTCGTCGCTTCCGCTTCCGCCAGAGGGGGTGGTGCCACTGCCGCTGTCGTCCTCGCTGGAGGAGCCACTGTAGCTGTCGTCCTTGCTCTCTACGCAGCACTCCAGACGGCTACCGGAGAGCCCGAAGATCTTCACAAAGAGCGTGGCGGCCCCATCGTACTTGAATTGGAGGACGTGCCCCTGCTTCAGGACACGGGTGAGGGTGAACGACTTCCACCCCTGCTTCAAGAACATGAAGCCCGAAGGGGTGAACTCCGTCGCCACCCAGGAGGGGCCGTTCCAGCAGCCGTCGGCCTACACCCACAGGCCCAAGGGCGTGCGCTCCGCCATTGGTTCCACGAAGGAGTCCGGGAGCCGGAGCCAGGTACAGGGGCTGCGATGCATGTTCACTATGAACTCGCGAGACCCCTCCGCCGAATGGCTCCCTGCCTGGGGAGGTAGGGTGGCCGCCCCGCCACGGCCACCTCGGCTACGTGCGCCGCGCCCTCCGCGCCCGCGGGCGGCGCCCCTTCCACGGCCGTTGGGACCGGCGCCAGTAGCCGCTGGGGAGCGCCCGCGCCCACGGGGAGGAACCTGGGACGCAGCAGCAGAAACACGGGCACGCCCTCTTCCACTCACCATCTCTGTGGCGGCTCCTTCAAGGACGAAGGAGGAAAGGTTGGAGGAAGAACAAGATGGGTGGCAGCCTTCAACTCCTCTCTTCCCCTCTTTATGCTCGGCACGGGGCTCTTCTCGTCGCTCCGCCTTCGCCGGCGTCGGGAATTGAAGCAACAACAATGCGCGAAGGATGGCAATGATGGTCTTGCGTCGCCCGCGGCAGGCTTTATGTCATCGTGGGCGGTTACCGAGGCGTCGTGGGAGAAGTGGGGGCGTCCCCCATCACATCATGCGCCACGCGTCGCGCCTGGCCCGCAGGCGGTTAGGGCCCACGCCGTTTCGCCCCCTAGTAGGTGGGAACGTGCGCGCCGCGGGCCCGGGGGCTACTGTCGGGCCCATGGAAACCAGGGTGTCCAGACCCGTCTGCCTTTGGCCCAGGGCGCAACGCCTGGCGTGGGCCTAGCGGGCTGTCATCACCAAGCATCTCACCAAGATCCCTCATGAGGCCTTGGCCTCCCGAGGACCCCTCCTCAGGGAGCGGCGGACAAGACTCAACACCTTCACCAGCAGCCTCACGAGGCCCTCTCGCGAGGCGGCCTCCTGAGGCCTCCTCCCGAAGGCGCTCAAGACGGAGGCTGTTCGGCACGGCTACACGGTCTCGTGCCCATCACGTGGGTGACGCGCGTGGTGACGAGTGGCGACAGAGGCCGTGCAAGTAGGCGCGGATGAAAATGGTTTCCTCTTTTGTGTTAAGGGAGCAAGGCCAGCCATCCACTTCCCAAAGCTACCCCAAAGGTTTGCCCGATCGGCGGAGGAAGACCAAGACGGCGGGTGCGCAGGGCGGAGGTCACCGCCTAGCCCACCGGCGCGTCATGGATCATGCTTTTGCAGGCGAAGACCGCCTTTAGTCAGGATAGTCTGAGCACCTGTCCCCTTTCAAAACCCACCGAGTGTGGCAACCCTTCCCACCTAAGTTTTGAGGGGGAAGAGGACCAAGGCGGGTATAAAAGGACAGTGCTGCCATCGTAGTAGAGAGATCCGAGATCCGGAATCCGCTTCAGTCGACTCCTTCTCCTACCTTGTACGCAAGAACGCTCTCTTGCTCTCTACAATCAAAACCAAGTAGGAGTAGGGTTTTACACCGCAAGGTGGCCTGAACCTGGGTAAACCGCTGAGTCCACGGTCCGCTCCTCGCTAGCGCGCTCCCGCTGTCGCTCCGCCGTAGCTTAGCCATGGTAGGGGATGAAGAGGTAGGAACAAGCTCACCCGAGTGTTCGAACCTTTGGGTCCCCAGAGCCCCACTTCCGACACCATGCCAGCAGTCTTGTTCTATCCTGTTACCACTCCACCTCACCATCGACCAGATAGGCTCGTATGCCAGGTGTCGAGCGGGCAGGCAGTCAACATAGCCAGCCAATGCACGTGTCAGCACGCCACGCCAAGATTAACTTTAATGACACCCGTCCCTGGGATGTGTCAAGATTATAGGAGGGCGCTAGGACCGGTGGTACAGATTTGTTGCCCAAGGCCTCGCCTCCCCAACGTAGCACCTAACGGTGCATTAAATGCATTTGTCTTACCCCGTTGGAAGATAGACGTGGTGATGGTGCAAGTCACTAGCCATACCCTGTAATGACGGTATTAGCCATTGTGGTAACCCCTTGGCCTATAAAAGGAGGCCCGCGGCTACAGGTAGAACGGTCGACAACCACCTCAATTACACGCGATAGCTGCATTTCCTGCGCACCTTGCCGGAAAACTACGCTCCTTGTAACTTGAGTTCATACATGATGAAACACAGAACAGGAGTAGGGTTTTACGCTCATAGCGGCCCGAACCTGGATAAACCCCCCACGTGTTCTTGCACCTACTAAAAACCTGCTCTTTGTCCCATGCATGTCCCCTGAGCCGAATCGCAAAGGGGTCCGTTCGGTCCCATAGATCATCATTTCCCACGACATCTTTGGCGCGCCAGGCAGGGGCTTTGTGTGTCACAAATCAATTTTTTGGTAGTGTGAGTACCAAGTTCATCATCTTCGTCGATGGCGCCGAAGAAGAAGGGTGGAGCCACGACAGCTCCTACCGCGACCAAGCCACCTTCCCAGGCGACCGCAGGCGGCGCAGCCGGCACGGGCGCTATGGTTGGGACGGGCGGAGTAGGAGGCGCAAGTGGTGCGGGTGCTCAGCACCCACGCCACGTTGTTGAGCCTAGCCATAGGACCGGCGATGTCGCAGCCGGTCAACTTCCAAGACATTCTGGTGAGCACAGTCGTCATAATAATATAGTTCATACTGCTGCGATCCAGGACCCAGCCACCGCAACATCCAAGGATGTAGCGGCGGCATCCAACAACGGCGCGGGGAGGCGTACGCCGTGACCATCGCAAGATGGGCACGACATGCTCCCCCACGTTGCTGGCGGTTCCAGATGACCGCAAGGAGAGATCCCTGTGCAGCAACTTCCGATTGCTCATGGAGCGCCGCCGCCACCACCACGTCCGCCTGTTGGCGAGCATGAGCCGCGGCGGCATGGACGTAACGAAGCTCCTTCTGGCTTTGCCAGGAGTTGATTGACGCCTCGTTTTGTGCTCCCAGCCATGCCAACCACGGCGGCAGAGGCCATGGCGCGAGTTCAAATACTTTTGAACTTCCCGCCAAGCCCGGACAAGATGGACGAATGGAGAGCCACCATTCAGAGTCTCATTAGTTTTGCCGATCCCGACAAAACACAAGAAGTGGGGCCCTCGCGGCGACCACCCACCATGCTGGCGGGACCGTCTGGCTACCTTATCGGAGACGCCGCGCCAACGGTGCAGTCGCCTCAGCACCCCCCCACCGTCACAACGGCTGGCCCGCCGATCAGACGACCATGACATGCTGTCTATGGCCTTGTTGGATCCGCGGTGCCGTCAAGATCAGCACCAAGTGCTCCGCGAGTGGCACGACGAAGATGCCCGCACGAAGATCGAGCGGCGCCGGGAAGCACGCTGTCAATATGATGACCGTGCCGGGCCGGCAGTGAACGTGCTCGCGCTAGTAGCTGCTGGGTACTTGCCCTACGATGTGGGGTGCCCAGCATTTACTCGTGAGCTGTGGCAGGTTCGCTGGCCGTCCGTCCATGCCTTCAAGCCGGAGCTGCCCGACAAGTACGACGGCATGCTCAACCCAGCCGAGTTCCTTGGCATCTACACCATCGCGGTGGAAGCTGCCGGGGGACGGGATGAGAAAGTACTCGCCAACTACTTCCTGTTGGCGCTTCGGCCCAATGCCAGGTCGTGGTTGATGAACCTGCCTGAGGGCTCTATTTCTTCTTGGGCAGATCTATGCCATCATTTTGTTGGCACTTACCAGGGTGGCCACAAGCTCCCGGGCCAGCCCAGCGATTTGCAGGTGATCCCCCAATGGGATGGAGAGAACCTCCGCAAGTACATACAACGGTTCAGCCGTGTGCACCACAACATCCCCGACATCCATCCCGCAGCTATTGTTGCCGCATTCCACACGAATGTGCGCAACCGCAGGATGAGGTCAGAGATGAATGTCGAGCAGGTCAAGACCATCAACGATCTGTATGCCTCGGCATATAGGTGTGCACGAGCTGAGGAAGGGAGGCGACTCCCCGGGGAAGATGCTGGTGCAGACGTCGATTCCGAGGACGACGACGCATCAACCCTGCAGAAGAAGTACAGAAAGCGTAACAGAAAGCACAAGAACAAGACTGTACTAGCCGTCGAAAGCTCCGGCGACACCAACGCCACCAAGAAGCCGAAGGCAGACATCCCCGACACGGAGGTTGCTGGGTGCGATGGCTGCCGGGAAGCTGTGGCTGGTGAGAAGGCCAGCAAGACCGGCAGGCCGTACTACAAGATCCACCGCACCAAGGGCCACGACCTCCAGCAATGCCGGCAAGTAGAGCAACTTGCCGAAAAGCAGAAGCAAGAGTATGAGAAGCGTGACAAGGAGAAGGGCCAAGATGGTGCTGGTGGGTCCAGCAAGCAAGACCATGGTGGCCGCGGAGGTCGCCGCGGCAAGGCCAAGCAGCCAAAAGAGAAGGCTGCTCAGGGCCAGCAAGAAGAGGGTGATAGTGATGAGGACGGAGGTGGGTCCGACAAGGAGTTCCAAAATGCAGTGGATGCCATGTGTGTTGATGGAGGCGCATCTTTGCACTCCTTGCACCGGCAACTAAAGTAGTGGATCCAAGAAGTCAATGCAGCGGAGCCGGTGATGGAGCACAGAGGCCACTCAAGTGGTCGCACTCGCACATCGTCTTTGACGCCGAGGACCACCCTGATCGCACCACTACGGTCGGGTTTTTGCCATTGTTGGTCTCACCAACAATTCGCAACCTCAAGGTGACAAAGATGCTGGTTGACGGTGGGGCTGACTTGAACTTGCTCTCTCCAGATGTGATCATGAGGCTGTAGATCCCCGACAAGGATCTCGAGGAGACAGGCAGTTTCCAAGGGATCAGTCTGGGGAGGAAAAACCCGAAGGGCCCAGTCACGTTGCCGGTCACGTTCGGCAGTGATCTCAACCATCGGACGGAGAAGATTACCTTCGACGTCGTCACGATGCCGCTGCCATACAATGGGATTCTGGGCCGCCCAGCCCTGGCAATGTTTATGGCCACGTCGCACTATGCGTACAACGTCATCAAGATGCCAGGGCCGATGGGGGTCCTCACCATCAAGTCAAACTACAAGGACGCAATCATCTGTGTTGACAAGCTCTACCGGGAGGCAGCGGCAGCATCTGCATCGAGGCACTTGCCCCTGCCGTCAAAGCTCCTGGGGGTGGAAAGAAGAAGACCAACAAGACCTCTGGGAAGGACTCCGGGAAGCGCACTTCAGAGTGCAGCATGACTGTCGAGAACACACCAGAGAGCTCTACCGGCAAGAGCAAGAGAGCCAAGGTTTCCGCGCTAGCGACCAAACAAGTTTCTGTGAAAGAAGATGGGACGAGTGGCACCTTCTCTATAAGTGCAACTCTTAGTGACAAACAGGAGAGCGAGCTCGTTTCCTTCCTACGAGCGAATGTCGATGTGTTTGCTTGGCAAGCATCTGACATCCCCGGTGTTCCTAGGGAGGTAATTGAGCACCACCTTGTTGTCTGCCCTCATGCGAGACCTGTCAAGCAGAAGATTAGAAAGCAAGCCTTGGAGCGGCAAGAGTTCATTGCCGAGGAGATTAAGAAGTTAGAAGCAGCAGGCCTGGTTAGAGGAGTGCTACACCCTACGTGGTTAGCCAATCCGGTAGTGGTGCATAAGGCAAACGGGAAGTGGAGGCTTTGTATCAACTTCACTGATATAAATAAAGCCTGACCCAAGGACCCTTTCCCTTTACCACGCATTGACCAGATTGTAGACTCCACTGCCGATTGTGACCTACTCTCTTTCCTTGACACCTATTCTAGTTATCATCAGATTTTTATGGCCAAGGAAGATGAGGAGAAGACCGCGTTCATCACCCCGTGTGACACGTATTGCTTCTTACGTATGCCGTTTGGGTTGAAGAGTGTCGGGGCAACTTTTGCTAGAGCAGTTCAGATTGGTTTTGGGACCCAGATACACAGAAATGTGGAAGCCTATATGGATGATATTGTGGTAAAAACCAAAGAGAAGTCAACACTGATTCTGGATCTAGAGGAAACTTTTGCCAACTTGTCCAAGCTCAACTTGAAGCTCAACCCCAAGAAGTGTGTGTTCGACATTCCTTCTGGCAAGCTTCTAGGGTTCTTTGTGTCCCAGAGAGGGATTGAAGCCAATCCCGACAAGATCAAAGCAATTGAGCAGATTGAAGCACCGAAGTGCGTCAAGGACGTCAGGCGTCTTGCCGGGTGCGTTGCCGCCCTTAGCCGATTCATCTCTAAATCAGCAGTGCGCGCCTTGCCGTTTTTCAAAATCTTGAAAAAGGCAGGCCCGGTAGAGTGGGCTCCGAAAGCGGAGGCCGCGCTCCAAGATTTGAAGGTGTACCTATCCTCTCCGCCAGTCCTCGTTGTGCCTAGCCCGCAAGAGACGTTGCTGCTATACTTAGCGGCAACGAATCAAGTGGTTAGTGCTGCACTTGTGGCTGAAAGAGAGGCAGACGAAGAGGAGGTAGCAGCGCCAGAGCCACAGCCCGATGAGCCAGAGTCATCTCTGGCAAGACCAGGTGCTGACAAGTCAGAGATTGTGCAAGCAAGTTGATCAGATCAGCAAGTAGTGCAGAAGAAGAAGATGGTGCAGTGCCCAGTTTACTTTGTCAGCTCCCTTCTGCAAGGGGCTAGATCGAGGTATTCTGGTGTGCAGAAGTTGCTCTTTGGCCTGCTCATGGCCTCAAGGAAGCTGCGCCACTACTTTCAAGCACACCAAGTCATCATCATCATTCGCTTTCCACTGCAGCGCATTCTGAGGAACCCGGAACCCACCGGCAGGATTGTGGAGTGGGAATTGGAGCTATCGAGTTTTGATCTGAAGTTTGAGAGCACCTCGATGATTCAAAGCAGAGCCTTGGCTGAATTCATCGTAGAATGGACCCCAACGCTAGATGAAGAAAAACCAGAGACCTCTCTCCCCGGCAAAGAAACAGTTGACGATTGGGTCATGTACTTTGATGGTGCTTTCATGCTGAAAGGCGTCGGTGCCGGCGTGCTGCTTATGGCACCAACTGGAGAGCACCTCAAGTACGTGGTCCAGATGCACTTTCCCAGGGAGCAGGCCACCAACAACACTGCTGAGTATGAGGGTTTGCTTGCCGGTTAGCGCATTGCAATCGACCTCGGTATCAGAAAAATGATTATCAGAGGTGACTCGCAGTTTGTGGTGAGGCAGGTCAACAAAGATTACCAGAGCCCTTTGATGGAGGCATATGTCGATGAAGTGAGAAAGTTGGAAGAGCACTTTGACGGTCTACAAGTAGAGCACGTTCCTCGTGCCTGGAATGAGATTGCCGATGACCTGTCAAAGCTTGCCGCCCAAAAGACGCCTGTGGAGCCAGGAACTTTTGTGCTCCAACTGACTCAGCCATCCGTTACACCATTGAAGCTGGCGAAGAAAAGAAAATAAGATGTTGATGGTTACTTTCCGGCAGAGCTACCCGTAGCCGCCAAGAAAGCAGATACCACCGACAAGCCACCCTTTGCCGGTGAGCCGCAGCATCCGACAAGCCAGGTCCTTGCCATCGAAGCAAGTGCTCCTGCAGAGGAAGAAATGCCTTTAGTCCTTGTCGTCGAGCTGCTGGCTCCGGCATGGGCGCAACCGATTGTCCAATTCCTCCAGACAGGAGATCTTCCCGATGAGCAAGAAGATGCAGAAAGAGTGGCCCATCAATCAAGGATGTATAAGTTTGTTGACAGCACCTTGTACAGGAAGAGACCAAACGATGCATCTCCCGGGAAGATGGACAAAGGCTGTTGGAAGAAATACATGAAGGGATGTGCGGCTCTCATATTGGGTCACGCGCACTTGTCGGCAAGGCGTTTCGTCAAGGATTCTACTGGCCGACAGCCCTTCAAAATGCCTTGGTGGTGGTTATCAGGTGCGAAGCATGCCAGTTCCACTCCAAGGACATCCACCAACCAGCTCAAGCCCTCCAAACCATCCCTCTTTCCTGGCCCTTCTCGGTCTGGGGGCTCGACATTGTCGGCCCTTTCCACTATGCTACCAGGGGCTTTGAATTCTTGTACGTTGCAATCGACAAGTTTACAGAGTGGCCCGAAGTAGAGCTAGTGAGAAAGGTGACAACACAGTCAGCTATCAAGTTCCTCAAAGGATTGGTTGCCCATTTTGGTGTCCCCAACAGGATCATCACCGACAACGGCACCCAATTCACGAGCCGCGCCTTCACAGCATATTGCCAAGAACTTGGAAATAAGATTTGCTATGCCTCCATTGCTCACCCGAGAAGCAATGGGCAGGTAGAGAGGGCAAATGCAGAAGTGTTGCGTGGTCTAAAGACTAGAACTTTTGACAAGCTGCACCAATGTGGAAGGCGCTGGGTGGAGGAATTGCCAGCGGTTCTTTGGTCAATCAGAATGACACCAAGTCGAGCCACTGACCAGACACCCTTCTCCCTTGTATATGGTGTAGAAGCGGTACTCCCCACGATACTCAAATTTGGGTCACCTCGAGTCTTGGCCTTTGATGAGGAGGACCAAGATGAGCTGCGGCATGACGATGCCACGTTCCTTGAGGAAGATCATTTCCGGGCTGCTGTCTGTGATGCACGGTACCAACAAGCTTTGTGCCGCTACCATAGCTGCAAAGTGAATGCCTGGAACCTTGAGGAAGGAGACCTTGTTCTTCGTCGGATTCAATCTGTGAAGGGTAAAAACAAGTTGACGCCAAAGTGGGAGGGCCCTTAATGGGTAGTACTAGTCACTTGGCCCGGCACAGTCCGCCTAGAGACCAAAGATGGCACTCCGATGCTCAACTCATGGAATATTGAGCATCTTCATAAGTTCTACCTGTAAGGCGCGGTTGCCGGGCTGCCCGGCAACCTCTTTTTGACAAGTTTACCGACAAGGCATGTAAAGCTTTGTACAAAGCCGGGCGCAGATCCCGTGCATAATAAATAAAACTAAGTGTTTCACAACTCTTTGTCAAAGTACATATATATTTATGTGTTGCAGGTAGTCTTGTGTTACATTTTGCCTTGCATAAGGTGATTAACAAACCGTCAAGGTTCCAGCCTCCTCTTTTATTTTGTTTCTTTTTCTTAAAGGAAGGAAGGATTCCTCGCGTACAAGTTTCCCGGGGGGGGTGATGGTATGGATACCAAAGGACGCATTTAAGGTGTCACCCTACGGCAAGAAGTACAGCAAGGAATGAGCTAAGTTGCAAAACTTTGAAATAAATTCTTTGTTGTAGTTGCGACTCTCTTTGAATGATTTTGGCCTTTGCATGAGAAACCTGCACGCTAAGTAACCTTGTCATGATCAACTGCGCTCTTACTTTGCTTCGAGTCCGCTCAGCAACCGAAGCAGCGGCATTGTGATCGTCAAGCGTGACCTTGCCAGCAGCGGCACTTCCGGCAAGCTGCTAAGGACCTGTTCCTCAAGCGCTCGCGGCAAGGGTGTGCGCACCGGCAAGTTTCCGGCAAGCGTAGGGTACAAAAATCATGTAAAGACAGAATGGATTAAGGAGAACAGCATGCATACATCCAACCGAAACATGAACTACCGCAACTATTAAGCGCTTAGGTGCAAAAGTTATCTTCCACACCCCCATGGGGCTACATTGGTTTTGATACAGGAGCTAAGGAGAGGAGCCTAGGCAGAGCACAGCTCATCTTCAAGATTCCACTCGGGCACTACTATGCGCCTAGTCGGAATCGTCGCCTTCGCTCTTGATACGTGAGGAGCTTTTGTCGCTCTCGCTCTCGCTGGTGGAGTCGGTGCCGCTGCTGCTCTCGCTCTCCATGCAGCATTCCATGCGGCCACCGGAGACCCCGAAGAACTTCACGAAGAGTGTGGCAGCTCCGTCATACCTAAACTGGAGGAGCTGCCCCCGCCTTAGACCACGGGAGTGGTCAAACGACTTCCATCCCCGCATCAGTAACAGGGAGTCGGCAGTGGAGAACTCAGCCACCACCCAGGAGGGGCCGTTGCAGCAGCCATCCGCCTGTAGCCATAGGCCCGAAGGCCTGCTGTTCTCCATCACCCTCGCAAAGGGGTCCAGGAGCCGGAGCCAACTGCGATGCCGGCGGTGCAGCCCCATGACAAACTCGTGCACCGCCACCGCCATGTGGGACTCATGCGCAGTCACTGCCATGTGGGCTTCCGCCTGAGGGGAAAGGGTGGCCGCCCCGCCACGTCCGCCATGCCCGCCACGACCACGGGTGCCGCGCCCTCCGCAGCCAAGGGGGGCGGCCCTGCCATGGGCGCTAGGGCTGGCATTCACGATAACCACCGAGGAACACGTTCGACCCCGAGGGGGAATCCTCGAGGCGGAAGCAAATGTGCGGGCCCGACCTCCACCCCTCGCCATCATGGCGGTAGACTTCAAGGAAAGCAAGGATGGACGAAAGGTTGGAGGAGGAGAGAGGCAAGGGTAGAAGATGCATGGGTGGGGAAGATCGCCACTCCCCCGCCCTCTTTTATAGCGACCTAGGGGGATTACTCTCCCTGCCGCCTCGCCTCCCTCAATGGCAGGAATCGAGGAAGGAGATGTGAGAAGTCAGGAAAAATGAGCAGCGCCCTCCACAATTTTTCCTTTTTGTGGGGAAGGCGCGAGGGTTGGCTCTTTTTCGTCCTACGTGGCTGCGCTTTTCAGGCGCACCACCTCCCGTCGCCACTTCGCTCCACCTCTCCCATGCCCGTATTCAATGCGCATCGTGGGCGGGTGCGGTAAAAGAGAAGATTACAACAGTTATCCTCTGCCACGCACCGCCTATGCACTATTTGGACCTAGCCCAACGACGCCTCGCGTGCGCGTGTGGCCCAGGCCCAGGGGCTCCTGTCAGTGTACTAAGACATGGGTGCCCTCGTACCCAGACTTGTGCATAGGTACTTGTAGCCTCCCTTCTAGCAAGGGCTTGACAGAGGATAACTACGAATTAAGACTCAACACCAATACTATGAAGAAGACCTCAAGGCAGGTCATCGAGAAGTACTATTCTAGTACTGAAGATCGACGTTGCCCTTGCCGGCAAGCTCTTCCCCGGCAAGATGAAGACCAAGACTCTGGTTGCCGGCAAGTCCCCTTGCCGGCAAGCAAGGCCCGGCAAGCTCCATGCCAGCAGGCTTGTTCTGTCCCGTTACCGCTCCACCTCACCATCGACCAGATAGGCTCGTATGCTAGGTGTCGATCGGGCCGGCAGTCAACATAGCCGGCCAAGGCACGTGTCAGCACGCCATGCCAAGATTAACTTTAATGACACCCGTCCCTGGGACGTGTCAAGATTACAGGAGGGCGCCAGGACCGGTGGTACAGATCTTTTGCCCAAGGCCTTGCCTCCCCAACGTAGCACCTAACGATGCATTAAATGCGTTTGTCTTACCCCGTTGGAAGATAGACGTGGTGACGGTGCAAGTCACTATTCATACTCTGTAATGACCATATTAGCCATTGTGGTAACCCCTTGGCCTATAAAAGGAGGCCCGCGGCTACAGGTAGAACGGTCGACAGCCAGCTCAATTACACGCGATAGCTGCATTTCCCGTGCACCTTGCCAAAAAACTGCGCTCCTTGTAACTTGAGTTCATACACGATCGAACACAGAACAGGAGTAGGGTTTTACGCTCATAGCGGCCCAAACCTGGATAACCGCCCCCCCCCCCGCGTGTTTTTGCACCTACTGAAAACCTGCTCTTTGTCCTATGCATGTCCCCTGAGTCGAATCACAAAGGAGCCCGTTCGGTCCCATAGATCGTTGTTTCCCACGACAAATGGTGATCTGCTGCTTCGACATAGTCAGTGACATTGACATTCACAGCTTCACCATGATGAACCCACCTAGTATATGTGACTGACATCCGATACAAGTGTAGATGATTTTGCACAGTTGACTGGGGTCTTGAAACTGAATTCATACAACTGCTACACGGGCAGCGCACATCTGCTTCTGATAAAGTTCATGAAGTTTTGAACCCCCTCAACATATGCAGGGGAGAATCGTCGAGCAGAAGTTATCCAAGTCTTGTCCATCTGTCAGACATAAAAATTAGTTCTTCTACTAGATATTACAGGAAAAACATATATGTTTCATTATAAAGTCTAGAAAAAATACCTAGGTCGATGTCTAAATCCATGGCAAGATATTTGGACAAGCAGATCTAAGTAACGAAATATATGTAAGGCTAATTCAGCAAACAGATTGAGTGCTAAATTATGGCAGGTTATTTCAGCAATCAATCAGGGTGAGCACACAGTCATCGAAGGCCATCTCAGCAACAAAGATTGAGTGTAAAACGGTGTCGAGCTATTTCACCTAACAGATTTGCTACTAGACCATGGCAATATACTTCACAATACATTCATGGTCCTAAAATATGGTAGGATATTTTAGCAACTAATCAGGCATGTCATTGCATCTCAGCAAAGCAGATTGAGTGCAGAACAGGGCAAGGTAGCTTTTTAAGCAGAGCATATTGACTGTAAACTATTTCGGCAAGCAGTGAGATTAACAACGTCTATCAGCTAACATCCAGCGCTACTCCGACATGCATGGGGTCTCAGTCTAGAATGCGTGAACTGTGGGAGAAGCTGACCGCAGTGCGTCTCCACAAGAACGTCGCCAGCGGTGGCGGCGCGGCTGGAGGACGACAGTTTACAAGAGCGTACTGTGGGATCGAGAGGATCGCCGTGCGTCCCCTCGAAGAACCGCGGCGCCGACGTATCGGCACGATGGGGAGGGCTAGTTTGGCGGAGCGAATGGAGTGGAGGGGGGCGGGGGGAGGGGGGTTTGGGGAATATTATTGGCTAGTTGGCCGAAGGGGAGTTGAATTTGGGATTTGGGGGGAATTTTCGCGCGGTGGGCGGGGGAGTTTGACGAATGGTCGGTTTCTCCAATTGCGGTCCCATGTGTCAGTGAAGAGGCAAGCCGAAGCGCATTCCCTTTGGGTGAGCGGTGTGTAGGACCGACCATGTGAGGGGTGCAATGCAACCGCGACAGGCGTGCTGTAAGTGTACCGCCTTTTCCTTTTGAACTTGTAGAGCATAACACTTGGTTTTGGTGCTTCGCGCGATCCATCGATACAAATCCCGACTAAAACGGCACGGGTAGGTCTTTTCCCACGCGATATGCTGGGAGTTTGGCTTAGTTGGTTTGAGAGACAGAGCGAGAGAAAGACGTGACATGCGTGAATGTGTAGTGTACATACTACCTCTGTCCTGGTTTATAAGTCCCCTTATTATTTTGTGCCAAACTTTGACCATGGATTTCACTAAGAAAATAATAATGCATGTCACCAAAAATTATGTCGTTCGACCCATATTTGAACATAGTTTCCAGTGATATTATTTTTGGTTACATGCATTAACATTTTGTTAGTTAAATGTAAGGTCAAAATTTAGCACAAAATGCAAAGAGGACCAATAAACCAGGACGGAGGTAGTACTTTTGGAGGGTCTAAGAGAAATTGTGTATCTAAACCCTCTGTATTTATTTACTTAGCATATTAGCTTTGTCTCGGGTCAAAGTTTGACCAAGTTTATACATACAAATACAATGACAACCACTATACCAATAGAATACGATTAGAATCATCATTCAATATATTTTCATACAACATATATTTTTATTGTGAAAGTTCATATAACCGGATGAGATTCATGCAAACACGGCAGATTTTCATTACATTTTGAACTTTTAGGACAAAAAAAGAAAAGAAACCCGACCCTAAACCTATCCTACGGCGACGGCGTATGTCCACTTTCCTTTGTATTCCGCATCGGCGACCACGTCCTCCATCTGTCATCACCAGGAATGGTGGCGGGGTTCAAGACCCGTGAAGTGAAGGTGCGGTCCCCGGCGAGGAAGAGTAGAACACGGGAGACGGACCGGCCCACATGGGACACCATGCCCTGCGGCCTCCCATGCCCTACTCATCCTTGGAGGAGTCCGCGACCTCGGCGGTGCCGATGGACATGAGGTCGACGAAGGACGTGGACGGTCCGTCACTATTCACGTGCCATATGCGCCCCCGAATGTTGGACAGCGGTGCGTAGAACACGCGGCTGGCGGTGCTCTTGTCCTTGGCCGCTGGCACGGCAGGCGCTTGCGTGGCCGTGTCCACATCCGGCTACGCCGGCACTGCGTTGCGAGCGGCGGGTTGAGCAAGGGCGGCGACCTCGAGCTTCATCTCCAAAGACAAGCTCTCCCGCAGAACGTTCCCACACGCGGTCATGGTGGATGTGGTGCCAGGGAGGAGGATGTGCTCTGGTGTGGAGTTTAGCTGGGTGTTGCCGCCTTTATGTAGCGCATACCGGTGAGGCCAAGTGTCCGGGTGCGTCAATGAGTCGCCGGAGTTCGTACCTCAGGCGGCGAGCCTGCTTAATGGTGGCATGCAGACGGACGCCATGAATGCGAGCCGCTGGTGCCGGTGGGGAACGCACGCGGGTGAGGGACGAGGGTTTTTTGTGGGCCAGGGTAGTCAGTGTCGGAACCGGGGCTCCGGGGATTTAGAGGTTCAAACACTGGGGGCGAGCTAGTTCCTACGAACGAACGGTGACCACGGCGAGGCTACGGCGAGAGCACCAGCGCGGAGCACGACAGGGGACACGACGGTTACCCAGGTTCGGGCCACCTTGCGGTGTAAAACCCTACTCCTACTTGGGTTGGGATTGCTGTGGGAGAAGATGTTCTGGCACACAAGGTCAAAGATCAAGGAATCGATCCCCTCTGCAATAGCAGCTCTGTCCTTTTTATAGCCGCCCTGGTCCTCTTCCCCTGAAAACTTAGGCGGGAAGGGTTGCCACACTTGGCGGGTTTTGAAAGGGGATAGGCGCTCAGGCTATCCTGACTAAAGTCAGTCTTCGCCTGCAAAAGCATGATCCATGATGCGCCGGTGGGCACGGTGGTGACCTCCGCCCTGCGTGCCTTGCTGTCTCGGTCTTCTTTCACCTAATGGGTAGTCCTTGGGACTTGCTTTGGAGGTGGGCAGCTGGGGCTGCCCCTTTAGCACCAAAGAGGAAATCCTCTCTGTCCGCGCCTGCTGGCGCGACCTCTTCTGCCGTTCGTCGCTACGCGCGTCACCCACATGGTGGGCACAGGACCACGCAACTGACGTCAGGCCGGATGGCCTCGGGCGCCCGCCTCGGGGGGGGGGTGGGGGCGCCCCGGGAGGCAGCCTCGTGAGAGGGCATCGCGAGGCTTCCTTCCTCCTATGGCTAAGTGTTGGTGGCTCGTGCCTTGAGGTGGGGTCCCCGGGAGGCTGGCGCCTCGCAAGGTGTCTTCGCTTCGTGGCGTCCTGAGATGGGCCGCGTCTTGGGCCTTCGCCAGGCGTCATTTCCTAGGCCGCAGGCAGACGAGCCATGGTACCCTGGCTCCCAGAGGCCCGACAGTAGCCCCCGGGCCCGTGGCGCGCATGTTCCTGCCTATTGGGAATGAAACGGCGCGGGCCCTAACAGACTGCAGGGCCCAGGCTTGACGCGTGGCGCACGACGGGACGTGGGGCATCCCCACTTCCCAACTACACATCGGTAACCGCCTGCTCCTGCCATAAAGCTTGCCCGCGCGGGGCTCATGCCATCATTGCTTGCCTTCTGCTTTCTCGATTCCCGGTGTCAAAGAAGACGGAGCGACGGGGAGGCAGTCCACGCAAGGCGTTATAAAAGGGGGCGGAAGGAAGGTAGAGGCCTCCCCCGCCTTCTTCTACCTCTGCCTCCCCCTTTCCTCCACCCTTCACTCTTCCATGCCCTTTCTAGGGCTACTGCTGCGATGGCGAGGGGAAGGGGACGATCCTGCGCATCTGCTGCTGCCGCGAGGGTCCCCCCTTGGGGCCGAGGGTGCTATTCGGCGACCGCCGAAGCTGGCCCAAGCGCTCGTGGGAGGGCCACCGCCCGCGGCCGAGGCAGGCGCGGCGGTGCAGCCACCCATCCTACCCAGGCAGGATTCCACACGGCGGAGGCGGTGCATGAGTTCATCGTGGGGCCGCATCGTCGGCCCTGCAGCTGGCTCCGTCTCCCTGACTCTTACTCGAGAGCGATGGAGGGCAGCGGGCCCCTGGGCTATGGCTGCAGGCGGACGGCTGCTGCAATGGCCCCTCTTGGGTGGCGACGGAGTTCTCCCCCGCCGGCTTCATGTTCCTGAAGCAGGGGTGGAAGTCTTTTGCCCTCGCCCATGGCCTAAGGCGGGGCATCTCCTCCAATTCCAGTACGACAGAGCTGCCACCCTCTTCATGAAGTTTTTCGGGGCCTCCGGTACCCTCCTGGAGTGTTGCGCGGAGAGTGAGGGCGACAGCGGCGGTGACTCCAGCAGTGGGGGTGAGAGCGGCGAAGGCTCCCCGTGCATCAAGAGCGAAGACAAAGATTCCGATTAGGCGTAGGCGGCGCCCGAGTCAGATCTTGAAGGCGCGCCGTGCTCCCCCTCGGCCCCTCTCTCTTGTGTTCCTGTAATAGGCCGATGTAGCCCCGTGGGGGCGTGAAAAAACAATGCCTTTTGTTTTAAGTACTTTATGATTTGCTGTGATGTGTGTTTCCTCGTGAGGCTCTCTCGTGAGGCATATTTCCCTTTCTTTGCTTGCTTTGGTGCTCTACGTCATCAGGACCAAGCCCCCGAGCGAGCTACAGCCATCGCTGGTATGTCAGGTCGCGTTGCCTGGACAAGGCCAGGAGGTGTAGGGCACTGATAGGCAGTAGGAACTCCTTAGGAGCGATGCTCAGGAAGTCCCCCTTTGACGTGCAAGCGGCTTGCGCGGAGGAGAGAACGTCAACTCTCAGCGAGGTTGCTGAGAGAGGGAACTTGAGAGGCGCCGAGAGTGGCTCGTGAGGTGTTTTTGTACTTATCTCTTTCGTGAGTGTCGCTTGCCGTGTCGTGGCTGCAGAGTGTGCCTCGCGAGGCTCTTGCTTGTGAGGCCTCCCGCTAGCACTTGGCGCAGACGGTCACCGCAGGTTGGCTCATGAGGCAGCGCTCCCGAGACTCCCTGGGGGTTTACGGAGGTGTCTTGTTGTGAGTCACCTCGTGAGGCAGCACTCGCGAGGCCTTTGAGTGCCTTATTCCTGTGACAACTTCATATCGATTTCATAAAGAGGGGGGAGTGGTGCGCGCTTGCTAGCTTGCTCGTGGGCCTCACGCGAGGAGACGAGACACCAAGGACCTTGGTGAGGTGGCGTGCATGGGATTAGGCCCGCGAGCCAGAGCTCATTCGCTTGGGTTTGGCAGTGCTGCTAGGACTGACCCGAGCACATGCACCGTGTCCAGCCCCCGCTCGCGAGATGTGCAGGAGGAAGGTCGCGAGCGTACACAGCTCCTGAGGCAAGCAACTTAGCAACACATGAGATATCTTAGGAAATAGAGCTTTACTGCAGCATAGTAATAAGTTCATTACACAACCAAAAAGAGATGTGGCTGCCGTGTCCGACACGGGTCAGCTTGAGGTTGGTGCAGCCCGTGGAGCACCCTCAGTTTCATATCCAAAAAGAGAAGGGGCTGCCGTGTCCGGCACAGATCAGCGTGAGGTTGGTGCAGCCCGTGGGGCGCCCTCAGATGATTGTTCCACCAGCGCTGAGCATGGGGCTTCCACTAGGCGTGGGAACGTTCCGCCAGCGCGGAGCATGGGGCTTCCACTGAGACGTGGGCGGGAGCTCTCGCGGGCCCATCAGGCGAACGCAATGAGAGGCTCCGGAGCGTGTACAGCTCCACTTCGTTCGTACGTGTGAGGGTCATGGGTAGAACTTGCAGAGGTGTTGGATGTTCCATGTGTTGGGCACAGGAACTCCGTCCTCCGTCTCCAGCCGGGCGGCGCCGGGCCTGGAGACATGAGCAACCCTGAAAGGGCCTTCCCACATGGGTGAGAGCTTGTGGCGTCCCTCTCTGGAGAGGATCCTTCTCAGGACGAGATCGCCGACTTCGAGGGTGTGTGGGCGTATGTTGCGGCTATGATAGCAACGCAAAGCCTGCTGGTATCTGGTGGCGCGCAGGGCGGCCTGGCGACGTGCTTCTTCAAGGAGTAGTAGGTCGGCCTCTTGCGAGCCATCCTGACGAACCTCATCAAAGGCAAGGAGTCACGGAGAGCCGTGCTCGAGCTCAGAAGGGAGGACTGCTTCGGCTCTGTAGATGAGGAAGAAGGGAGTCTCGCCGGTAGGCTTGGTTGCCGTTGTGCGATTGGACAACAGCACAGACTGTAGCTCGTCAAGCCAGCCCTTGCCACAGGCTTCGAGCTTTTTCTTGAGGCCCTTGAGGACCTCGATGTTGGCATGCTCGGCCTGGCCGTTGCTTCGTGGGTGCGCCATAGAGGCATAGCAGATCTGCATGCCGAGGCTGGCGCAGTATGACTTGAAGAGGCCGCTTGTGAACTGGGAGCCGTTGTCAGTGATGATGTAGTTGGGGACGCCAAAGCAGCTCACGAGGCCCTTGATGAACTTGATGGCAGAGCCTGCCAGGATGGTGCATACGGGCTCGACATCCGCCCACTTGGTGAACTTGTCGATGGCGACGTAGAGGTAGCGGTAGCCGCCAGCTGTGCGAGGGAAGGGTCCCAAGATATCCATCCCCCAGACCACGAAGGGCCACGAGAGAGGAATCGTCTAGAGGCCTTGCGTCGGCTGGTGGATTTGCTTGGCATGGAATTGACAAGCTTCACAGGATTGGACCAGCTCGGTGGTGTCATGAAGCACGATGGGCCTGTAGAAGCCGTTGCGGAAGACCTTGCCGGCGAGGGTGCGCGATGATGAGTGGTGGCCGCAGTCTCCTCCATGGATGTCGGCTAGCAGCTCACACCCTTGTTCTTCAGAGATGCACCACAGCGAGACGCCATTGGGGCGCCTGCAGTACAGCTCGCCGTCCTGTAGGCAGTATGCGGTGGCCTGGCGAGCCACGCGCTCTGCCTCTGAGTTCTTCACTGGGAGGGTGCCGTGAAGCAAGTAGGCCTCGAACTCTAGGAAGCATAGCAACTCGCACCCAGCGGTGGAGTCCACGATCTGGTCGATGCAGGGTAGTGGAAAAGGATCCTGGGGGCAGAACTTGTTGAGGCTCGTGAAGTCGACGCACATTCGCTCCTTGCCGCACTTCTTGGGTACCATGACTGGGTTGGCGAGCCACTCGGGATGGCGCTCCTCACGGATGACTCCAGCTTCTTGGAACTTCTGAACTTCCTTAACGATGAAATCTTGCTTCTCTGGCGCCTAGCGCCGTGCCTTCTGTTACACGGGGCGTGCGTTGGGGCACACCGCTAAGTGGTGCTCGATCACCTCCCTCGGCACACCATACAAATCAGATGCCTTCCAGGCGAACACATCTGAGTTTGCCCAAAGGAAGGTGACAAGCGCGTCTTCCTATGCAGGAGAGAGGCCGGTGCTGATGGTGAAAACAGGGCCTGAGCCGCTACCGTCCACCGACATTTTCTTCGTCTCGGCGCGGTCCTGGGAGAATAGTTGCTTCTTCTTCGCGGGAGCGACCTCATGAGGCTCGGTGACATCCTCGTCGGCAGGATAAGCGGTGGCGGCAGCCTTGTAGGCACTCTCGAGGAAGCAGACCGCATCCTTCTCGTCACAGCAGACAGTGATGATGCCGTTGCAGCCCGGCATCTTGAGGACGTTGTAGGCATGGTGGGTCGCCGCCATGAACTTGGAGAGAGCTGGGTAGCCCAGGATGGCATTGTACGGCAGGCCGATGTGCGCCACGTCAAAGTCGATGAGCTCAGTGTGGTAGTTCTTGCGGGTGCCCAAGGTGACGGGGAGGCGCACTTGGCCTAGAGGGATGGTGGAGCCATCAGTCACTCCGGAGAAGGGCCTGGTCGGCATCAGCTGGTCGTAGGGCACTTGGAGCTATTCGAAGGTCTCGATTGAGATCACGTTGAGGTGGGTCGCCGGCACCTCCGTCGATGAGCGTCTTGGTGACGGCGACGTTGCTGATGGTGGGGGTGCACAGCATGGGGACCGTGCCCACAGCGCTTGAAGACTTGGGGTGATCGTTTGAGTCGAAGGTGATTGCGTATTGGGACCCCTTTGAGGGGGTGAGAAGCCTCAGGCTTTGGGAGGGCAACGTTCACCTCGCGAGAGAACAGCTTGAAGTGGCAGTTGGATGCGGGAGCCTGAGCTCCACCAAGGATGTAGGCCACTCCGCGAGGCTCCTGGTAGCCCCTAGCGCCCTCGTCAGGCTAGTTGCCGTCATTCCTTCGCGGGGGCGGCGGCAGCGGTGGAAGAGCGGCATTGGCATGAGGGTTGGCCTCACGAGGCTGGTCGCGCCAGGCCTGCCGGTTGCGGTCTCCCCAGCGGTTGCCGCCGCGGTCGCTACGGTCGCCTCGGCGCCCCAGACGCTCATCACGAAGCAGCTTGAGCTCGTGGCAGTCCTCGGTGCGGTGGGAGTGCGAGATGTGGTAGGCGCAGAGAGGGCGGTTGTCTCTCTTGGGCTCGTCACGCTCGCGGCCGCGCTTCTACTCGGGCTCCGCCGTGAGCACGGCAGGGCCCTTGTGCTTGGCGTCCTTCCTCTTGGCCTTGGCAGCGTCTGGCGCCACATCGGGGTCATTGTGGGTGAAAAGGTGGCCCTCTACGGCCTTGGCGCACCTGTCGGCGAGGTCGAACAGCTCGAGCATGGAGTCGAGCTCATCGTTGATGGCGAGCTTCTCGTGCATCCGGACATCCGTGATGCCGTTGGAGAACGCGGAGATGATGGCGGCCTCGGAGGCGCGCGGGATCCTATTGCGCACTTGGCTGAAGCGCTGGATGTACTTGCGGAGGGTCTCGTCAGGGTGCAGGAGCACGACGTGCAAGTCGTTGAGCGTGAGGAGTGCTCTTGGGTGCCCTTGAAGTTGGCGACAAACTGCCGGCAAAGCTTGGCCCACGAGAAGATGGACGTCTCGGGGAGGTTCATAAGCCAAGAGCGCGGGCCATCCTTGAGGGCCATGGGAAACCAGTTCGCCATGACCTTGTCATCGCCGTTCGCTGCCTCGATGCTCGGAGCATAGAGCTACACGAACTCAGCGGGGTTGGGGGTGCCATCGTAGTGCGGGGGCAGGTCCGGCTTGAACTTGTTGGGCCATACCACGCGGCGTAGCTCGCGGGTGAAGGCGCGACAGCCCACGCAGGTGGAGGGGACGCCACCGGCGAGAGCGGCATGGTTCTAGCGGCCGGCGGCCGCGACTTCTTGGACGGTCCTGTCTTGGCACTGGTGCTGCCGCTCAAGGAGGACACACACTTCGGGTGGTGCGTGCCGGACGATCTGGCAGCTGGGCTCGCCATGGTCCAGAGAGGACGCACCGCGGGATGGCTCATGCACCCTCGCGTCGCGGTGGCGCCGGGCACCCTCGCTGTGCAGAGGAGGCGGCGGGGGCGCATCGTGCGCCATGTCCCCGGCATGAGACGGCGGAGGACGGAGTGAGTGAGAGGGCACCGGGGCGTCTCCTACGGCGTTGACGAGCTCGGTGATGCGGCCGAGCCAGGCGTCGTAGCCGGCGTCGGTGTGGCGGTAGCGCAGGAGCTCGCGCGTCATGAGCAGCGCGGCTTGCGGGGCCGGCGCGTCGCGGCGAGCGAGCGACGAGGCTGTGGTGGTGTGGCCTTCCGCCTGCATGGATGGGTGGAGGGAGGACGCCTGCTGCTCCCTCACAGCATGGTCGGTAGTGGAGCCGGTGGCGCGGCGTTGACGGTCGTCACGGGCGACGGGCACCGTCTGGGCCACCCTGGCGGCTCGGCGCGCGTAGCGCTCACGACGAGCGTCGGCCATGGCGGCGAGCAGGTGGAAAGAACTAAAGCGGCCCCCTACCTGGCACGCCAAATGTTGGAACCGGGGCTCCGGGGATTTAGAGGTTCGAACACTGGGGGTGAGCTAGTTCCTACCAACCAACGGTGACCACGGCGAGCCTACGGTGAGAGCACCAGTGCGGAGCACGACAGGGGACACGACGGTTACCTAGGTTCAGGCCACCTTGCAGTGTGAAACCCTACTCTTGCTTGGGTTGGGATTGCTGTGGGAGAAGATGTTCTCGCATACAACGTCGAAGATCAAGGAATCGACCCCCTCTGCAATGGCTGCTCTGTCCCTTTTATAGCCGCCCTAGTCCTCTTCCCCTGAAAACTTAGGCGGGATGGGTTGCCACACTTGGCGGGTTTTGAAAGGGAACATGTGCTAAGGCTATCCTGACTAAAGTCGGTCTTCGCCTGCAAAAGCATGATCCATGACGCGCCGGTGGGCTCGGTGGTGATCTCCGCCCTGCGCGCCTTGCTGTCTCGGTCTTCTTTCACCAAATGGGTAGTCCTTGGGACTTGCTTTTGAGGTGGGCAGCTGGGGCTGCCCCTTTAGCACCAAAGACGAAATCCTCTTTGTCTGCACCCGCTGGCACGGCCTCTTCTGCCATTCGTCGCTACGCGCGTCACCCATGTGGTGGGCACAGGACCGCGCAACTGACGCCAGGCCGGATGGCCTCAGGCGTCCGCGTCGGGGGGCGCCCCGAGAGGCAGCCTCGCGAGGCTTCCCTCCTCCTGCGGCTAAGTGCTGGTAGCTCGTGCCTTGAGGTGGGGTCCCTGGGAGGCTGGCGCCTCGCGAGGTGTCTTCGCTTCGTGGCGTCCTGAGATGGGCCGCGTCTTGGGCCTTCGCCAGGCGTTTTTTCCTGGGCCGCAGGCAGACGGGCCATGGTACCCTGGTTCCCAGAGGCCTGACAGTCAGCTGCGGGCGTGGCAACGTCGCAAATGCCCTTTGCTCACATGTGATCCCACATGTCAGTGACAAAGCAAGACGACCCGCATTCCGTTGGGTCAGAAGCATGCCGGACCGACCGTCTGGGGGTGCGACGTGAACACGACAGGGGTGCTGTCAGTGCACTGCCTTTTCATTTCGAACTTGTAGACCATAACACTTGTAGAGCGTAAGACCGAAAGCATATATGAAGTTGGCACCTCACCTATATCCAGCCTAGTAGCCCACATGTACAATAGTTATTCATACTAGCATATGTACCGGTATAATTAGTGTACCGCCCTTTCCTTTTCAACTCGTGAAGCGTAATGCTTGATTAAGTAGCTGAACAATGTGTGTTGCCTCTCTTTGTATGTATTTGAGGTGTGCTGATTGAGGTGTCCAGCTGTTTGAAGGAATAATTGAGGTGTGCCCGGTCCGTGCCCACATTTAGGTGTCCAACTTACCATGTTCCGGCTGTAGTAACTATACTATGTAAGTTGCATGGAAATATAGTTACCTAGGTCGGTTTTGTGAGCCGTCCACTACGTGTCGCTCCCCATCTTAGTAGTGACAAACCCCTTCGGTTCATGACCCGACACATCTTGACGAGATCGATAGATGTGGAGAGATCGAGTGTGTGTCGTGCAAATCAAGGTTTTGGTGTGTGTCTATGATAGAAATGATCGTGTGAGGTGGAGAGAGGGGGGGGTGTTTGTGTGTATGATAGTCGGTCATGTACCATCTAGCTGTAGATTGATTGAAAGAGGACTAGGGTGGGTCCGGAGATCGATCGACCGACCGATGTACATAGGGGTGTAGAGAAAGATGAATGTATGCTTAACAAAAGACAGATGAAAGGCTTGGTTACAATTAATGCATGGTAGAGTGACCTAGGCGTGTGTCAAAGAGTGACCTGATAAGCGAGATACAATCCCGATACCTCAAGAGGTCGATCATGTGTGACATGCACAAAGAGGAAGAGAGGTGCTATGCGTGTGTGTGCGAGAGAGAGAGACCCTGAGATGAAACCGAGAGAGATCGAGTGGGTGTGCAATACAGAGAGAGCGTGTGTCAAAGAAAAAAAACATGACAACACTCTATGTTGGGTGTGTGAGACACATTATGCATAAGAAGACACTTGGTACTACCTTTGTTTTTCATGCCAAATTTTGACCATAATTTCAACTAAAAAATATTAATGATGTCATAAAAAATTATATCGTTCGATTCGTATTTGAACATAGTTTCCAATCATATTATTTTCGGTGACATGCATTAATATTATTTTAGTTAAATCTAAGGTCAAAATTTGACACAAAATACGAACAGGACCAATAAACCAGGACGGAGGCATCTGCAGTAGAGTATGGAGTGCTTATTAACACATGGCCCACCTCACACACTCAACAAAATTCTTGAAATCCGTGCTACAATCTCTCCCTCCTCGTCTCTCTCTTCTAGTGTGTGTTTTTTACATCAGTTGTCTCTCTCTTCTAAATTCAGCTGGCGCGAGTGGGGGAGGGGGAGATGGAGGGGGAAAGTTTGCCTACCATCGGTTTGCTCTAAGCTACGGTGCCGCAAGCGAACGAAAACGCAAGACGAAGCGCATTCCATTCGGTGAGTGATGTGCCGGACCGACCGTGTCGAGGTGCAACGCGAACGTGACAAGTGTGATGTACACCGTCAGTTCCTTTTGACCATCCATACTTATTTTTTTGGAGGGAATGAACTTCTATACTTCAAGTACTCCTATTGCGTACGTAACACTTGGTTTTGCTGCTTCAAGCAATCCATTGATACAAATCCCACCTACAGCATCTCAAAAAAAACAAATCCCACAGACCGACCAGTGGGCAAGTTTGGATGTCTGCGACGTCAAACTCCGAAACTTTGGTCCCATCCCACCTCAAAACTCTCTAGGCTTCAGCCGTCCAGCTTTGCAAACTCCACACAGTCAAAACCGATTGACCGGACGTCACCGGTACCACTATTCACACCAGAACCTTCGCTGCTCGGCCTACGCCAGCTACTTGCCGGCCGGTCACCACTGCCCCAAAACCACACCTCCTAGCACATTCTCCCACCTTTCGATCCCCTAGCCCGCATCAGCCATCCGCTAGTTCGCCGGATAGCCATGGTACGCAGCAAGATCATGTACTACAAGATGTTGACGCCGGAGCGCCGCGCAGAAATCGCGGCGGCGGTAGGCGCCACAGACCTCCGTTCCCAAGATCGCTTTGCGGCGGACCGATCCCCGAGTCCTCTGGAGCCGAGCTCCTAGGAGGAAGACGATCCAATGTTCATGACGGAGGTCGCGGCGCAGAAGGCCCCCGCGGCGAAGGAGACAATGGACATCGACTTCGTGCTGGCATCCAGGTCCCCCATGGTGCAGGCGGACCAGCGGTTCAAACTGGCGATTTGAAAGAAGCACCAGGCGACGAAGGCTCAACTCAACGGGGAGCGCATGGATGCCGCTGCAATCGAGGCCCTCCTGCAGGTGGAACCGGATGTCATGGTCGTGAACCAGGCGGCGGAGGCTCAACTCGATGCGGAGCGCGTGGATGCCGCTGCCAACGAGGCCCACCTGCAGGCCGAACCGGGTGTCGTGGTCGTGAACCGGGCGGCGAAGGCTCAACTTGACTCGGAGCACGTGGATGCCGCTGCCATCGAGGCCCTCCTGCAGGCGGAACCGAATGTCGTGGTCGTGAACTGGGCGGCGGAGGCTCAACTCGACGCGGAGCGCGCAGATGCCCTGCCATCGAGGCCCTGCTGTAGGCGGAACCGGATGTCGTGGTCATGAACCAGGCGGCGGAGGCTCAACTCGACGTGGAGTGCATGGATGCCACTGCCATCGATGCCCTCCTGCAGGTGGAACTGGACGTCATGGACTTGAACCAGGCGGCGGAGTCTCAACTCGACGAGGAGCGCGCGGATGCCGCTGCCATTGAGGCCCTCCTGCAGGCGGAACCGAACATCTTGGATGTGAACCGGGCGGTGCTCGCGTCCGTGCAGAGCGCCATCACGCTCCGTGTGAACAAGTAGCTGGAGGCTGAGGACAACCACGCCACGGAGACACACGTCGGCAGCTCTGGCTTGTTCGCGCAGGCAGCCAAAGATGACGAGGCCGGCTCGTTCCGTGAGCAGTGATAGTTTTTCTTTATGTTCTTGTTTTTAGGGATCATTTGTTGTGTAAAAACTTATTTATATTTAATAAATCGGCCTTATAAACATACTGTATTGACGAAAATTAGGTGTCAGCAATTGGATGGCTATCGGGGGGATAACCCCCGGGTAGGCGATCGAACCCGAAGCCCTTTTCAAAACATTGGGGCAGCCCGTGCCACTCCAATCCGGCTGGCCGTCCAGCCGGCTTCCCAATGCTGGCCGGCTGGGCCCGGCCCTGTGCCGGGTCCGGCTGGCTGCTAGACAGCTAGCGACGGGTCAGCGACCGTCCCATTGCTTTCTACGACAAGAAGGCTCTCCACGGCGGGAGAGCGTGGCTACAGCGCCGCGAACCCAGAAGAGCATGGCTACAGTGCCGCCAACCCCGCTGACCCGGGCGACCGACGTCAGCGTGGCGAGCCACTATAGCCCCACGACGCCAACCACTCCGTGACGCATGAGGCGACGGGCCACAGTGTCGGGCAGCCGGCGGGGCCCGCAGCCGGCGGGTTCCAGCAGCCGGCGGGCCCCGCTGCCGTCTCCAGACGCCGACATCCGGGTCCCGCCCGCATGTAGATTTACCCATGTAACCCTGGGGGTCGGGCTATAAGACCCCCTAGGAGGCCTTCATGCTGGGGGGTCGCCTTCATCTAGTTCCACTGACAAGACACACATGCACACTCACACTCACAGGAGAGGCAGAACGGCCGCCTAGCCCCTTCTTCCTCCTCCGCCCAAACAGCTCCAAGAGCAACCTTGTAGCCCTTGTGCACTCCATACTACATTCGGCAGGACTAGGGAAATTACCTCTCCGGAGGCCCCCGAACCTGGGTACGCCTTGTGTCCCGCGCACGCGTGTACTGACCTCGCTTCCTGAGCCCACCGGTGTGATTTCACCACGATAGTTGGCGCCCACCGTGGGGCTGCTCGCAGCGTCGGCCAGAGTCAAGTTCAGGACGAGGCCCTTCCCCAGCTCCGGCGAGCGCATTGCGCACGGCTTGGTCTGCGCGCCTTGCACGGCCAACCCGGCCGGCTTCGACACAGCGCCAGGCGCGGATGCCACCTGCCTCCCAGACTGCTCCGTTGTCCCCTTTGGCGCGCTGCGCGTCTTCATCGCGCTCATCCCCGACGAGTACCCTAGCGACGTACACAACTTCACCGACTCATCTGTCCCTGTTGGCTGCACCGTCTCCAATGACATTGCGGATCTCTGCACCCGTGCAGAGGTGCTGACCATCGGCGCTAGCTCCGGCTCCTCGTGCATCAAGGAGAAGGCCGCTGCGGCCGCAGCTGCGGCCCAGGCCCGCCGTGTCGACCCGCTTCGCGAGACGATCCGGACCCTGCAAGCCCCCATCATGCCCGAGGCCGACCCGGCGGCCGCGGCAGCTCAGCTCGACAAGAACCGTCAGCAACTGCTGGACGAGGCCACGGCGCTCGCGGCAACGCGGCGCCGGCTGGAGTCCACCCAGCGGGAATATGATAGCGCTCATGGCTTCACGCCGGCCGCCGCTGAGCCCAGCCGGGTTGCGGAGGTGCGATTCCGCGGAGGTGCCATTGGCCATGCGGTGGGCACAAGCCGGCCCATCTACGATAGCCCCATCAAGAACATGCGCGTGGCGCAGGCGGCCATGGCGGATCTCGAGTTCCTGGAGGGCGAGGACTTGCTGCAGCAGCAGCAGCGCGTCCGTGACCTCATCACCGCGGCGAACGAGCAGCAGAAGCACTTCGATCTGGCCCAGCCCGCTGCCTCCGCCTCAGGAAACACCACGGACCGATAGAGGGCCCTTCGGGACATGCAGCAGGCGTCTTCCCCTGCCGCTAGCACCAGCCGCTCTGGCCGGCGCCGGGCAAGCCGGAGCTGGCACAACCGCACCGCGACGACCAGCGACGGCATCACCGACGAGACGGCCGGTAACAACCAGGTCCGACAGCCGGAGCTTCCTCCCCCGCCACCTCGGCGGCCCCAGCCGGCTTCCGCCGGCGCGGTGCCACGCGGCCCCGTCACGAGCCGGCTGGGTCCCCACGAGCCCTACGACGAAAACGACGCCCGCCATCACATAGACCAGCTGGCGCGGTCCCCGGCCCTCGAGGAGGAGAGTTCCGTTGGCAACGCCTGTTTCGGGCCCTGCATCCGCGAGGAGCCCTTCCCGAAAGGGTTCATGGTGGCTTGCGACACCCCCAAGTACAGCGGCATTACCAAGCCGGAAGACTGGCTAACTGACTACACCACGGCTGTCGGTATAGCCGGCGGCAACAGGCGCGTGGCTGTCCGCTACGTCCCCCTCATGCTGCTTGGCTCGGCCCGGACATGGCTGAACAGCCTGAGGACCGGCAGCGTCAACTCCTGGTTGGACTTCAAAGATGCATTCGTACGCAACTTCACCAGCACATACAAGCGTCTGGGTCGGCCTCGCCAGCTCACCATGTGCGTTCAGGGCCCGGACGAGCCTCACGCGATGGACCGAGCTGCGCAACTCCTGCGAAGGGGTTCACGAAGTGCAGGCCGTCCAGTACTTCTTTGACGGGTGTCGAGACGGCACCCTGCTCAAGCACCGGCTGATGTGTGACGAGCCAGACACCTTGGCGGAGCTCATGGCTGTGGCGCACAAGTACACCACGGCCGACTCCGCGATGCGTGTTAAGATTTCGGTCGACGCATCCGGCAAGCCTGTCCTGGTCCAGCTGGCCAACCCTCCGCCGGCTAGCGATAACAACCAGCTCCGGCAAGACAACAATAACAACAACAAGCAGAAGGGCGAGCAGCCGGCTCCCCGCTACAACAACCAGCAAGTGGCCGCCGTGGCAGAGGAGTAGCCGGCCGAGCAAGGCGGCGGCAAGCGCCAGCGCACCGGCAAGATGGCCTGGCAGCCCAAGCTCTCCTTCGAGCAGATGCTCGATGCTCCCTGCAAGCACCACAGCGGCGCGAAGCCATCACCGCACACGCTCCAGAACTGCAGCATCACCCAGCGCCTGATGCGTGGCAACGTTCCGCCTCCACCACCCGGCCCCGGCCCGCAGCTTCCGCCGCCTCCCCCGCCACCTCCGGCAGCCGGTGCCCTCGATAACAACGCCTACCCTCAGCAGGACGCAGCCTACATCATCTTCACCAGCCAGGGCGACGACAAGCACAGCAAGCGCAAGTACCAGCACGAGGTGAATGCCTTCGTCCCCCCAGTCCCCCAGTACATGCACTGGTCCGACCGTCCCATCAGTTGGACCCGGGAGGTCCACCCGGCCGTGATGCCCATGCCGGGTGGCTACGCGCTCGTCCTTGACCCCACCTTCGTCACTGAGAAGCGCACCTGCCACTTTTCATGGGTGCTGATCGATGGCGGCAGCAGCATCAACATCCTCTACCGCGACACCATGATCAAGCTCGGCATCGAGGAAAGCCAGCTGCAGGCTACCCAGACGGTGTTCCACGACATCGTGCCGGGCGCCTTTTGCTCTCCCATTGGCAAGTTCTGGCTGGACGTGCTATTCGGCATCAGCGACCACATCCGCCGCGAGCCGATCTGGTTTAAGGTGGTCGACCTGGTCAGCCCCTACCACGTGCTTTTGGGCTGGCCTGCCTTGGCCAAGTTCATGGCGGTTCCCCACTACGCCTACCTCAAGATGAAGCTGCCGGGTCCCAAGGGCATCATCACCATCACCGGTGACTACAAGAAGTCCCTGGAGTGCGCCAAAGCTGGCTCTAAGCTGGCTGAGTCGTTGGTCATTGCCGAGGAGAGGCGCCAGCTCGACCGTCCCGTTGCGCTGGCAGGCGAGCAGCCGGTCATGCCAGCTCAGCTCAAGCAGCCGGCCGACGAGGGGTCCTTCAAGCTGGCCAAGAGCATGAAGAAGATTTCGCTCGACCAGTCCAACCCCAACTCCAGCGAGTACGTTGTCATGGGCACCGGCCTGGACAACAAATAGGAAGACGAGCTCGTCGACTTCCTCCGTGAGAATCGGGACATCTTCGCATGGTCCCCCAAAGACATGCCGAGTGTTCCGAGGAAGTTCGCCGAGCACAAACGCCACGTCCGGCCGGATGCCAAGCCGGTCCGGTAGCCGATATGCCGCTTCTCCGAGGAGAAGCGAAGAACCATTGGCGAAGAGATCGCCCGGCTGCTCGCAGCCGGGTTCATCATGGAAGTGTTCCACCCCGAGTGGCTAGCCAACCCAGTCCTCGTCCTGAAGAAGAACGACACCTGGCGCATGTGTATGGACTACACCAGCCTGAACAAGGCCTGCCCCAAGGACCCGTTTGCCCTACCCCAGATCGACCAAGTCATCGACTCCACCGCCGGCTGCGAGCTTCTGTCCTTCCTGGACGCCTACTCCGGCTACCACCAGATCAAGCTGGACCCGGTGGATGCCCTCAAGACGTCCTTCATCACCCCCTTTGGGGCGTATTGCTACATCACCATGTCGTTCGGCCTAAAGAACGCCGGCGCCACCTTCCAGCGCTGCATGCAAAAGTGCCTCCTGCCATAGATTGGCAGGAACGTGCACGTCTACGTCGACGACATCGTGGTGAAGACCAAGCAGCACCTCAGCCTCCTGGAGGACCTCAGGGAGATATTCACCAATCTGCGCCAGTTCCAGATCAAGCTCAACCTAGAGAAATGCGTCTTCGGCGTGCCGGCTGGCCAGCTGCTTGTGTTCCTCATGTCGGAGCGTGGCATTGAGGCCAACCCGGAGAAGATCAAGGCGATCGAGCGCATGCACAAGCCGGCTCGGCTGCGCGATGTCCAGAAGTTCACTAGCTGCTTGGCCTCTCTCAGCCGGTTCGTCAGCCGGCTGGGGGAGAGGGCCCTGCCCCTGTATCAGCTATTGACGAAGACGACACCCTTCGAGTGGTCCGACCAGGCGGATGAAGCTTTCTCTGACCTCAAGCGCATGCTCTCCACCGCACCCATCCTGGCCGCGCCGGCTGAGAGGGAGCTGCTCCTGTTGTACATCGCGGCAACCACTCGCGTGGTCAGCGTGGTGCTAGTGGTTGAGCACCCTGAGCAGGGCAAGGCACAGCCGGTCCAGCGCCCTGTGTACTACCTGAGCAAGGTCCACTCCACCTCCAAGCAGAACTACCCCCACTACCAGAAGATGTGCTATGGCGTGTACTTGGCCGCCAAGAAGCTGAAGCAGTACTTCCAGGAGCATGTCATCACCGTGGTGAGCACGGCTCCCCACAGCGAGATCATGGGCAGCAGAGACGCCTCTGGCTAGGTCGCAAATGGGCCATCGAGCTAGCCGGCCACACCATCCTCTACGAGCCCCGCACCGCCATCAAGTTGCAGGCGCTGGCCGACTTCCTCGTCGACTGGGCGAAGACCCAGTACTTGCCGCCGGCTCCCGACTCGACGCACTGGTGCATGCACTTCGACGGCTTGAAGATGGTCTCCAGCCTGGGAGCCGGAATCGTGCTCTCATCCCCCAAGAATAACCGGCTACGCTACGCGCTCCAGATCCACTTCGCCGCCTCCAACAACATCACCGAGTATGAAGCCCTCGTCCACGGCCTCCAGCTGGCCAAAGAAATCGGCATCCGGCGCATCCTCTACTATGGCAACTCCGACCTGGTGGTCCAGCAGGTCTTTGGCGAGTAGGACGCCAGGGACGCAAACATGGCCAGCTACTACAACCTGGTCCAGCAGTTGACCGGCGGATTCGACGGCTGCGAGTTCCTCCACGTCCCTCAAGCCGAGAACGAGGCGGCAGATACACTTGCCAAGATCGGCTCCTCCCGGCAGGCCATCCCAGCTGGCGTCTCCCTCGAGCACCTGCGCAAGCCCTCCATCAAGCCGTCTCCGGATTCGGAGTCCATCTTCGTCCCGGCCGACCCAACGGTCCCTGCCTTTGGCTCGGGGGCTGCCGGCTCCGGCTCGGGGACTGCCGGCTCTAGCCCGGGGACTACCGTTCCGGTCCCGGGGGCTGCCATCTCTGACCCAGCCCCGGGGGCTGCCGGCTCCGGCCCGCCGCCCCCCGACCCGGCCAGTCCTGTGCAAGCTATCGTCTTCACGGTGGTGGAAGCACCATCCTGGGCGCAGCCAATCCTCACCTTTTTGGTGAACAGCGATCGAGGTCGAGGCCCGGCAAGTGCAGCGTTGCGCCTCCGCCTACAGCATCATCAATAACGAGCTTGTCAAGCGCAGCACAACCGGCGTTTTCCAGCGCTGCGTTGAGATGGCCAAGGGCATCGAGATCTTACGAGACATCCACCAGGGCGAGTGCGGGCATCACGCCGCCTTTCGGTCCCTGGTGGCCAAAGCCTTCCGCCACGGCTTCTACTGGCCGACTGCTCTGAAGGACGTAGAGGAGCTGGTCCTCAAGTGCAAGGGTTGCCAGCACTTCAAAGCCCAGAGCCACCAGCCGGCCGCGGCTCTCCAGACCATCCCCATCACGTGGCCCTTTGCCGTCTGGGGCCTCGACATGGTGGGACCATTCAAAACCGCTCGAGGTGGCATGACGCACCTGTTGGTAGCCATCGACAAGTTCACCAAGTGGATCAAGGCAAGGATGATTAAGAAGCTCGACGGTCACACAGCCGTCAAGTTCATCAAAGACATCGCCGTCTGCTACAGCGTCCCCAACATCATCATCACCAATAACGGCACCAACTTCGCCAAAGGCGCGCTGGCTCGTTACTGCTCTGTCTCCGGCATCCGGCTTGACCTGGCCTCCATCGCACATCCTCAGTCGAACGGCCAGGCGGAGCGACCAAACGGCCTCATCTTAGCCGACATCAAGCCGCGACTCGTCGAGCCACTCGTGCATTCACCCGGCAGCTGGATCAACGAGCTACCAGCCATCCTATGGAGTCTTTGGACCACGCCAACCGGTCAACCGGCTTCACCCCCTTCTTCCTCGTCTACGGGGCTGAGGCAGTCATCCCCACGGACCTTGAGTTTGACTCGCCTCGGGTCACCCTGTACATGGAGGTGGAAGCCAAAGCAGCACGCGGAGACGGCGTCGACCTGCTCGAAGAAGCACGCCTACTGGCTCTTAGCCTGTCGGCCATCTACCAGCAAAACCTGCGCCACTACCACAGCAAGAAGATCAAGCCCCTCACTTTCCACGAGGGCGACCTCGTACTCCGGCTGGTCTAGCAGACAGCCGGCCAGCACAAGCTGTCCTCCCCATGGGAGGGCCCTTTTCATCAGCAAGGCCCTACGCAACAACGCGTACTACCTCGTCGATGCGCAGAAGAAAAACAAACGCAAGAGAGACGCCTTCGGCGAAGAGACAGAACGCCCCTGGAACGCAGAACTCCTCCGTCTGTTTTACAGTTGAACCATGTATGTATGTATCGTTACCCCTTTTGGAAATTAATGAAAGCAGCAGGTCCCCCGAACGACACTCGTGGGCTACCTTTCCTTCTCTATCGAGACCCTTTTCGTTTTTTCATACCTTACCGCATTCGCCTCCCTCCCGCTGGGTTGGCACGTCCGACTCGGGGGCTCGGGGGCTCACCGGCGAGCCGTGCCTCGCTCTTCTAAAGACGGCCCAGTAGCATGCGCACCGCCAAAGCCCCCTCTCTGCCATAAGCCACAGACTGGCCCCCGGCTGTTCGGCTGGCAAGAGCCAAAGGCTAAAAGTGCCCTCACGTGAAAAGCGGCCAAGGACGAACGTCCGGCTCATCCAACCTGGCCCTCTCTTTCACTCATCGCCTCACAGACTGGCCGTGCTCTAGCCGGCTTCGCCGCCTGCAGCCAGCCGGCCCAGTGGGTGTTTCGCTTGCACTCAAATCCTAAAACCTAAGTACTGTACGCTCTCTTTCAAGTCGGGCTCCCCGTCCCAGCTACAGACCGGCTCCCGGCTGTCCGGCTAATGGGGAGGAGGTCGAGAAGGGGGGGAACAAGAAAATGGTCTAAGGAAATAAGCAAGGGCGAACCGCCAGACAGCAAAAAAAAACAAGCATAGAAGGAAACAAGCATGCATATATACATAGCAAAAGGCCCACAGCCTGGAGTTCATTACATAAACATACACCCCCAGTGGGTGGACTTGCCGGATAACAAGAATTTCAAGTTCAAAACAAAAGACAGGAAAAATAAAAGCCCTATGCGGCAGCCTCGTCGGCCTCGCTCTGCGCCGGGTCCCCCGTTGTGGCGGTGTCGTCCAAGTCAGCGGCAGCATCGTCCGCTCCGGCTTCCGTCTCGGCCGAGCTGCCCTTTGGGTCCTCGAGCGCCAGGCCGAAGTCATCGGCGGGAAGCTCCGTGCCATCCGGCGCCCACTCCGGCACGAACTCCTCATGCGGGGTGAACGACGCAGTGTCGCTAGCCTGCACGGCGATCGGCGTCGCCCGCTCTGCCAAGTCCGCCTCCACCCCGACCCTCCGCGCGCGCAGCTGGTCCAAGCGGATGCTTGGGTACCAGGACAGCACAAACCCGAGCGCCATCTCCACGCCGGCCCGGGCCGCGAAGGCCCTCCACGCGCTAAGTCGCGCCACGCCAGCTTCCAGCCAATGCGCCAGCCGGCTAACGGTGGTCGGCACCACTGCAGCCGGCCAGAGAGCAGCCACCATCGAAAAGCCGGTTCATGTCACGCTCCACCATCTCCAGGCGGGCCTTGGCAGCCACGGTGATCTCCACCACCGTCTAGGCGGCGTACTCCTCGATGTCGGCTCCCGCCGCCCTTTCCTCCTACCGATGGGCGCACACCGCCTCCTCGGCCGGCACTTGGGTCTCGAGGAAGACCCCTGGAAAAGAAAGGGAGAAGATTGATAAAAAGGCCAAAGGACCGGAACCAGAATGAAACAAAGACAAAAACAAGTGAAAACACTCATGTGTGAGGAGCTCGTCGATGTACAGCGCCTCCTGCAGCACCTCCCGCTCCCTCGCCGCCAACGCGCTGGCGCTGCGATCGTGGGCCGCCTTGAGCTGGGCGACCTCCTCGGCGGCCTTCTTCACCTCCTCCTCCTTCCACCCTACCGCCTGGCGGTGCTCCTTCGTGAACCGGTCCAGCTCGGCCTCGTCCCTCTCCCGGACTGCCCGGGCCGCCTCCTCCTGCAGCGAGTCGCGCTTTGCGGCTGCCTGGTCACGGAGCTGGCCGGCCCTGGCCAGCTGGCGCTGGAGCTCCTGCACCTCGGCGGCTATGCGGCCGAATCCGGGTCCTGGTCAGAAGCTGGACGAAAAATAAAGAAGAAAGCAAAGAGTGAAGCAAGAAGATTCGACCCGGCTGCTGCGCAACCAGCCCGAATCTTGGGGGCTACACCCAGTGGGTGCGCTAGCGCGCCCCCACAAGAAGCATGCAAAAATTACCTTTGGCCTGGCGGAGCTCCTCCTTCTTGGCCGCCAGCTGGGCCTTCGCCGAGCGGAACCGGGCCAGGAGTTTCTTGTACACCGCCACTCACTGGTCGTAGATGGACTGCCAGGAAAAGAGTTTGCGCAACATGCCTGAGAAGGCTCGACCCACCTGCTGCGCAGCAGGCCCGGGCCTCGGGGGCTACACCCAGTGGGTGCGCTAACACGCCCCCACTGGAAAGTGACCAAGCTGGTCAAGAAAGGGAAAGAAGAAACAAGACGCAGTCGCAAGAAAACGCGAAGAGTAAGCAAACTCACTGTGACGGTCCGCTCCAGCTGCAGCAGCCGGTCGTTCTCCGCCTGGGCGAAGCCTTTCCACTGGCCACGGTGGTCGGTGAACTGCAGCCGTAGGGTGTCCTCCGCCGCGTCCAGCTCACTCCGGGGGGCGCCGCTCGTCGCCTCGCTGGTGCTCGATGCCCAGTTCTGCTGCGGCCGGGCTGAGGACCCTGCGCTGGCGCCGCTGCCCGCCGGCCTCAGCTCGAGGCTGCACCCCGTGGCTCCACGGTCACCATGGCGTGGGAGCTCTCCAGCGTGGCCCCCGCACTCGGGGGCGGCGTTTCCCCTCCGCCTAGCGCACCCTCCACCCCGTGGCCTCCTTCGTCTCCACGACCGGCATCGTCGGCCGGGTCGGTCGCTGGCGGCACCTCCGGGTCGGCCGTCTGGTCGGCCGCCGGCACGTGGCTGTCCATCTCGCTGCGGCCGGCTGCCTCCGCAGCTGCACGAGCGTCCGCCTCCGCCCGACAGGCCGGGTCGTGCACCAATTTGGAGCGGTGCTCCGCAGCCGGCGATGGCGATGGCGAGCTCGTCGGCCGGGCCGGCCATTCGGGCCCCTCGGCGGTCCTCCTCCGCGTCGCCACGGCCTTGGCCACGATGCCGGCCCATGCCCTCGCCGAGGCCTCGGCCATCTCCTTTTCAGCCTCCTGCCGCGCCCTCCAGGCCTCCCTCTCGGCCTCCTCCAGCGCGGTGCCGGGCTGGTGGGCCACGAGCACCTCCTCGATGGTCTCTACCACCTCACGCTCCCCCGCGCCGATCCGGCCCCTCTGCCGGTTGGCCTCCTCCGCGGCCACCGCTGCCACGGCCGCCTCTACCAGCTCGAGCGCGTTCCTGGTTGACGCGCGAAGAAGATAAGGAAGAAGAAAAATAGCACAGCAACGAACAAGACAAGAGCGAAGCATAAGAAGAACTTACCCTATGACCGGGGGAACCGCCCGCTTCGGGACCGCCGATGGCGCCGCCCGGCGCGCCTTCTTGACGGACCTCTTCATGGCGCCCGGCTGCGCTGTGGCTGGACGCTTCGCGGCCGGCCGTGCGTCGACCGGCTGCTTCCCGTGTGGCCGGCTCGGGGCTGCCAGCTCCCCGACTGTCCCCCGCTGCCGCCCCCTGGGGGTGGCCCCGTCACCTGCCTCCGCATCCGGTGGTGCTGCATCGCATGCACCATTCTCATCATCTTCATCGTCGTCCGGCCACTCGCGCAAAGGGCCCGGGTTCAGGGACTTACCGGCTTGGCCAGACCCGCCGGCTTTCGAGTCCACGAGGCGCTCCTCGCCGCCTCTGACTTTCGCGTCGCCGTCTCCCTCCTCCTACGGGTCCGAGTCGGGCCGATCCGGCTGCAGGACCAGGGGGTTCGGGCCGTCATAAATCAGCTGACTCGGAAAGTGCTGCAGCCGGCCCAAGGCGTCAGGGCGCATGAAGAGGGCGGACGCTGCAAAGAACAGGGACCAAGGACTCACCGCTAGCGCCAGGCATCCCGGCTGTACGGCTCCTTGCCGAATCGCCACTCCTCCCCCTTGAGCCCGGTGGCGGAGATGTCGTTGACGCGCTGGGCGATCTCAGTCAGCATCAACTCCTTCATCGACAGCCGGCAAGGGTCACGCCGGCCGCTCATGTCGCAGATCCGGTGCGGCCATCATTGCAGTGGCAGCACCCGGCGACCAACGAAGGCCACGATGAGGTCCACAACGGCGAGCCCCTCGTGGTCCGTCATCTCCTTGATCCGGCGACAGACACCCACGATCTCCGCCGACAGGTTCCTCGGGTTGTGGCTCCGGTTCAGCTTCTTAGCTAGCGGCGCGTCGACGAAGGGGGGAGGTTGATGCAGTCAACGGCTGGGTTGACATTCCTCACATAGTAGAACGACTTTTGCCACTTCTTGGCGGATTCCTCGAGGGGAATCTTCGGGAAGGGTCCCGCCGGCCGGGTAACCATCACCGCCGCCCCGCACTCGGACATGACGCCGGCCGACACCACCTGCTGGTTGAGGTAGAACAGCCGGCACCACAGCTCCACGTACAGGAGGAGGCCGACGTAGCCCTCGTAGAGCGCCACGAAGGCCGCGAGCTGCAGAACCACGTTCGGGCCTAAGTGGTGCGGCTGGATGCCGAAGAAGGTGAGGAAGCGGCAGAAGAAGAGGCTGGCGGGGAGGCCAAGTCCGCGGAGGAAGTGGGTGTAGAAGACCACCACCTCGCCATCCCGCGGCGCTGGCACAGTCTCCCCGCCGGGCGCACGCGCCTCCACCTGCTCTGTCGGCGGCAGCCGTCGCATGCGGCGAAGGTACGCGATATCATCGTCAGTCACCACGGACCCCTCCCAAGAGCCTTTCGGTGGCGCCATCGGCAGGAGCGGGTGGGGTGCGGTCGAGAAGAAGGACGGTGGCGAAGCTGAGGGAGAGACCCCACTCGCAAGTTGTGGCGCGGCGTGGCTGCGGCTCGAGCAGGCGTCGCCGCGGCAGAGCTTCGCTCACGCGCACAAGAGGGAGAAGAGGGGCAGTGGAGGAGACGAAGCAATGGGCAGGGGCGAGAGTGCGGATGCCTCGGCCTCTCCCCCTCCCTTCCCATTTAAAGCCCGCGATGGACGTGGGGGAGTGGGATCGTCTGCGCCCACGTTCCCCACTCCCCCGCAATGTACGAGCGCATTACGCTCGTGCCATAACTTCACCGAAAACCCAACCATCGCACGTGGCCGCAGAGGATCCCGCGCGCGGGCCGAGGCCGTGGCCTGGTAGGACCCAGCCCACTGCGACGTCCCATCGCGCGCGTGGCCTAGCAGGCCTCGTCCGCCGCTGGGCTGCGCATGGCAGGATTTTGTCAGGTGGCTGGCGCGATCCCCCCATGCCGGCTGGCCTGGCCGGCTGGGCCCTTCGAACTCCGTTTCGGCTAAGCGTCCCGACCCGGCTCCCGGCAGCCGGCGTTCCTTCATCAACAACCGCTCTCCTTCGGGGGGGGGGGATAAGCCACAAAGGCTCCCCCGCATGGAGCCGGCGAGCCTTTACAGCTTTGGGGACTACTGTTGGGGGGATAACCCCCGGGTAGGCGATCGAACCCGGAGCCCTTTTCAAAACTTCGGGGCAGCCCATGCTCCTCCAATCCGGCTGGCCGTCCAGCGGACTTCCCAATGCTGGCCGGCTAGGCCCGGCCCTGTGCCGGGTCCGGCTGGCCGCTAGCCGGCTGGTGACGGGTCAGTGGCCGTCCCATCGCTCCGTACAACAAGACGGCTCTCCACAACGGGAGAGCATGGCTACAGCGCTGCGAACCCAGAAGAGCATGGCTACAGTGCCGCCAACCCCGCTGACCCGGGCGACCGACGTCAGCGCGGCAAGCCATTGTAGCCCCACGATGCCAACCACTCCTTGACGCATGAGGCGACGGGCCACAGTGCCGGGTAGCCAGCGGGTCCCAGCAGCCGGCGGGCCCCGCTGCCGGCTCCAGACAATGACATCCGAGTCCCGCCCGCATGTAGATTTACCCATGTAACCCTGGGGGTCGCGCTATAAGTCCCCCCAGGAGGCCTCCATCCAGGGGGGTCGCCTTCTTCTAGCTCCACTGATAACACACACACGCACACTCACACTCACAGGAGAGGCAGAACGGCGGCCTAGCCCCTTGTTCCTCCTCCGCCCAAACAGCTCTAGGAGCAACCTTGTAGCCCTTGTGCACTCCATACTAAATTCGGCAGGACTAGGGGTATTACCTCTCCGGAGGGCCCCGAACCTGGGTACGCCTTTTTTCCACGCACGCGTGTACCGACCTTGTTTCCAGAGCCCACCGGCGTCCTCACGTAGCCCCCCACTTTTAGCCACCTCATGGCATCTGCCGTGATTTCACCATGACAATGGCCGAGTTTGGTTTGATCACATGCGGTTTCTACCTCTGTCCAGGTGTATAAGTCACCTTACAAAAATCAGATATTCCCAAAATGCTTAAGCACAATGCATTAAATTACGCCCTCGTTCCACTCACTGCCTTGTTGATCAGTGAGCGAAAATTTTGGCCGAACCACGTGCGTGGAGGAAATGGCGACCTATGCATGCAGAGAAGGAACACGTTGATTAGGGGAGGGATTGACCCCAGTTTGCATGCACGGGTTGGCTGAAATGGCAGCCCTATTAATTAGGGATTCATTGCTAATTTTCATTTGGTTTACGAGGAAAAAACTGGCGCGGTGATTGGAAGAATTCCCGGTCCGACTCTTTTGCCTCTTCCAATCCGCATCCACCGGGTCGCACTGCTCCACCTTAGGTGACTTAAATACACATGGACGGAGGGAGTACCACGTGTCAATGATAAAGACAAGCCTAGGTGCATTCCCTTGGGTTTGCGGCATGCCGGACCGACTGTGTGAGGGTGTGGTGCGACCGCGACAGGCGTGTGTCGGAAGTCGGGCTCCGGGGATCCAAAGGTTCGAACACTAGGGTGAGCTTGTTCTACCATTTTGTCTCCAACCATGGCTAAGCGACGGCGAGGCTACGGCGAGAGCACGCTAGCGAGGAATGGAGCGAGGACCCAGCGGTTTACCCAGGTTCGGGCCACCTTGCGGTGTAAGACCCTACTCCCGCTTGTGGTTGGGATTGCCAGGGGCAAGAGAGTTCTTGCGTACAAGGTAGGAGATGAAGGAATCGATCAGATCCCCTCTACAATGGCAGCACTGCCCTTTATACCCGCCTTGGTCCTCTTCCCCCTCAAAAACTTAGGCGGTAAGGGTTGCCACACTTGGCGTTTTTGAAAGGGGACAGGCTCTCAGGCTATCCTGCCTAAAGGCGGTCTTCGCCTGCCAAAGCATGATCCATGACGCGCCGGTGGGCTCGGATATGACCTCCGCCCTGCGCGCCCGTCGTCTTGGTCTTCCTTCGCCGATCGGGCAACCTTTGGGGTTGCTTTGGAGAGTAGATAGCTGGCCCTACTACCTTAACAAAAAAGAGGAAACCATCTTCATCCGCGCCTGCTGGCGCGGCCCCTGCTGCCGCTCGTCGCCGCGCGCATCACCCACGTGATGGGCTCCAGACCGCGCGGCACGCCGAACGGCCTCCGTATCGACCGCCTGCGGAAGGGGGCCTCGGGAGGCCACCTCGGAAAGCCGCCTCGTGAGAGGACCTCGCAAGGCCGTTGACAGTGGTGCTGAGCCTTGCTCGCCCCTTCCTGAGGAGGGGGCCTCAGGAGGCCAGGGCCTCATGAGGGGTCTTGGTGAGATGCTCGGTGGAGACGGCCCGCTAGGCCCACGCCAGGCGTTGCGCCCTGGGCCAAAGGCAGCCTGCCCTGGATACCCCGGGTTCCATGGGCCCGACAGTAGCCCCCGGGCCCACGGTGCGCACGTTCCCGCCTACTGAGGGGGCGAAACGGCGCGGGCCATAACCGCCTGCGGCCAGGCGCGACGCGTGGCGCACGATTTGACGGGGGACACCCCCACTTCCCCACGATGCCTCGGTAACTGCCGCGCTGACATAAATCCTGGCGCGGGAGGCGCGAGGCCATCATTGCCTTCCTCCACACGTCCCACCTCTCTGCGCCTTTCCTTCTCACGGGCGGCTCCTCGCGACTCCCCCCTTCGAACTCCGCCTCTTCTCGCTCCCGATCTATGCTTCCGCCGCGCAGATGGCGCCCGCCGGCAAGAGGGGGAAGGAGGCGGCCCCATCCCCAAGCGCGCCCGTCCTTGGGGCAGCGCTGTAGCGCTCCACCATCAACGATGAAGAGGGCTTGGACAGGGTGCTTCCGTTCGTGGCCAGCGGCCAGAACAAGAACCAGGCAACCCAAATCTGGCCGGGGTCGCACACGCGGCGCGACCTGGGGGCAATGACCTAACCCTTCTTCCTCCACAGCGTATATGACGGGTTGGTGCTGCCATTTTCGGACTTCTTCTATGCCATACTCACCCACTATCAGGTTCACGCTCTTCATCTTCAACCCAACTCCATTTTCCTCTTGGCCACGTTCGTCTTTTACTGCGAGGCTTTTGTGGGCGTGATGCCCTCTGTGGCCCTCTTCCGCCACTTCTTCTGTCCGCGGCTAACCGCGGCGGACTAGCGCTCCGGATGCGCGTCGTTCCTTGCCGTCAAGGGGATGGAGGACTACCGGCAGCGTTGGGTCTATATGGACTCCAGACCAATCGGCTCCTGATGATCCCGACGGACCCGGTCGAGAAGATCTCCGTGTGGGGGCATGAGAAGCTTGCCGACGTGAGGATGGAGCCCGTCTTGGAGCGGATGGCGGCGCACCGGGTCGCAAAACTGTCGGGGACGGCGCTTGTCAGGGAATACCTGCGGCGGCGCATCGCGCCACTTCAGCAGCACGCGCGCCCCATGTGGGAGTACACCGGCGTGGGAGACACCATGAGACTGAGGCCGGGCAACCTGGGGCCAGACGTGCTGGACGGGGCCCTGGCGATTCTGCTCAGCACCCCTACCGCGGAAACGCCAGAGGAGGCGCTCCTGCTCTTCCGCTACCCGGAGAAGGTGGAGCTGGTAAAGGAAATGCCCCTCTTCGACCAGTGGGGCCTCGTGCCAAAGGGCCACGTCGGGCCCCGCGACAACCCCCTCATGGTGGAGGTGGACTCGGGAGGCAGTAGCGGCAACGGAGGTTCGGAGGAGGCTACGAAGGAGGACGCCAGCCGGGCGCCACTGCGCACCCGCCATCAGCTCATCTGCGAGCTCGAGGACGACGACGCCGAGAGCAACCCGCCTACAGCGGAGGGGGCTCCCGGCCTGGGGGCGGGCGGGCCCCCAGCACCCGAGGCCCGTCATGAGGCTGAAGCCCCCAGGGCCCCGAGGCAGGTGACGACGCGTCCGGGTCTACCGCGGCACCCCCCGGGGGCCCAAGCGGCGGCGCCGAGGCGATGCTCGGCGGGGGTAGCGTCGGCCGGCTATCCGCGGGGGAGAAGAAAAGGAAGTGGCACGTCAGTGACAAGTAAGCCTTCTGCCTCCTCCCGGCGATCTTAATTCTTTCTCCTCTATCCGGGCCCGGAGCTGAGCCACCATTAGCGCAGGAGGTCAGCCGCGGATCAGAAGAAGAAGAAGAAGAAGAAGACGACGACGAAGGCGAGGGTTGCCCCCAGTCCGCAGGGGGTGTCGACACCCGCCACCGGTGTCGGGGGGCATGGAGAGGCTACCCGCCGTCCCGACGCCGAAGCGGGGCGTATGGAAACCGAGGAGGGGGTAGTCGCTCCCCCGGGGTCGCATGAGGGTGCATCCCGTGAGGCCGAGGCGGAGGAGCTTCGGGAGGCAGCCTCAGGAGGTGGGGATGCCCTCCCCCCTGACCCCGCCGCGAGCAAGGAAGTAGCGACGGGGGAGGCCGAAGCGCCTACCCCCCCCGCCGGGGGCCTCCTTGGGTGCGGGGGAAGGAGCTGTGGGGCGTGCCACGACCGGCACGGAGAGCCCCCGTAGCGTACTGCCGCGGCCGAACGAGGGGGCGGCCTGGCGAGCCCGCCGCCCCAGGCAAGCGGCTCCGAGCGTTCCCTCGCCGCCGCGGCGGAGAGTGCCAGAGGGCCCAACCTGGACTGGCCCCTGGTCCTTGTGAGTAACCGCACTTTGCTCAGGCCCGAAGCCTTGCACGACGCCAAGGCCGCGCTGGCTCGGCTCGGCATGGAATTTCAGGACGCGGAGACGCGCCTCGCCGTGGAACGCGTGAAGCTTGCTGACGGGTGGCGCCGGCTCAGCGTCGCCATCGATGCGGTCCGGCACCGTGACGAACGTGCTCGTGCATAGTGCGAGTAGGACACCGCCGAAGCGGAGGGGGCTCGCGTGAGAGCCCTCCAGGAGGCCGAAGTAGCCATCGCGCGCCGCGAAGAAGCGGAGGCCCTCCTGAAAGAGTTCCAGGACCAACACGCCGAGCAGGCGCAGTCGCTCCTCGCGCGGGAAGGCGCCCTCGCCACTCGTGAGAAGGAGGCCGCAGCCTACGAAGCGGACCTCGAGACTCGCATGGAAGGCCTCGAGAAGACGGCGACCGAGCAGGCCACGAAGAAGGAGCGTCTGGAGGCGGTGGGGCGCCAGCTGGCCGATGCCCAGGAGGCTCACACGAAGCATGTCACCGAGGCCAATGCCCAACTAGAGGCCAAGGAGAAGAAGGTCCAAGAGGATGCTGGCACGAAGGTAGCGGAAGCGCGCCTGGCGCTTGCCAAGGAGCACGATAAGGCGCTGGCGCAGTAGAGGGACGCCTTCGAGTCAAAGCACGAGCGGCTCCAGTAGGAGGTCACTGATCTCAATGCGGCGCTCGCCGAGGCGGAGACCCGTCGGGGAGCCGTGCCATAGCCCGGCTCTACCACCGCCGATCAGGAACAGGAGCAACGCGAACGCGTCAAGGCGCTTCACTCCCTCGAGATCCGCACCCACGACGCCCTGAATTCCATCTGCCAGGGAAGGCTTGGGGCCCTCCGCGAGTCCCGTGAGGCCGACTACGTCAGCTTCTCCACCAAGCTCGTGGAACGGCTTGAGGACGGAGCCAAGGAGGTGGACGGTATCTTGGAGGAGGAGTGCTGCAGCCTATTCTCCCTGGCGGCGACTCGCGTCTTCAGCCACCTCCTTCACACCGATCCCAACTTGGACTTTGACAAGGTGATAGCCCCAGTCCCCGAGGAGCTTCGCGATGGGCTTGCAAGGGCGGTGGAAGGCCATGTGGGCGCGCTACTCGGGAAGTACTCCTGCGGCAGCGGCGAGAGCTCCGGCGGTGACGACGGCGCCGGCGAAGACGACGACGGCGCGGGCTCCTAAGGTTCTTTTCCTTTCGTCACCCTGCGCTAGATCGATGTGGCCCGTCGGGGCATGAAGACGATGCCTTGGTGTTTAAACACTTTATGATTTGCTGTAATGAACACCCGTGCCCTCGCGAGGCTCTCTCTTAAGGCATGTTTTTCTATTTTTGCTTGCCATGATGCTCTACGTTGTCGGGACCCATCCCCCGAGCGGCCATAGCCGTCGCTGGTATGTCAGGTCGCGATGCCTAAACAAGGCCAAGAGGCGAGGGGCACCGGGAGCTGGTGAGGGTTCCTGAGGCGCGATGCTCAGGGAGCCCCCCTTTAATGCACAAGCGGCTTGCGCCCAGAAAAACACTGGCGCTCGTGAGGCCGTCGGAGGGGAAGGCTCGAGAGACGGCGAGGGTGGCTCATGAGACGGGAGACTTAGCTTTTTACGAGGTAGTATGGTGGGCCATCTCTTGTAGGGTGTGCCTTGTGAGGCTCCACTCGCGAGATCTCCGGCTGGGACGGCCGCCGAGGGTTAGTTCCCGAGGCGGGGCATTCTGGCCTCCTGGGGTCCTGAGGGAGCTACCTCGCGAGATCTTTCAGGGGACCTGCTCCTGAGATAACTGCACGCAAAGTACTTAACGACAGCGCGCGCTCGTTGATTCGCTCATGGGTATTACGCGAGGAGACAGGACACCAAGGACCTTGGTGGGGTGGCAAGCACGGGAGCAGGCCCGCGAGCTAGAGCCCGGTTGCTTGGGTTTTTTAGTGTTGCTGGGACTGACCCAAGCGCAGGCACCGTGTCCAGCCCCCACTCGCGTGAGGCTCATGAGGGAAGTCATGAGCGCGCGAGGCTCGTGAGGCAAGGGGAAAATGAAACGCCATATAAGGAAATGGAAGCTTTACTGAAGTAAGATAGCAACCCATTACATAATCAAACAAAGTGTTGGAAATATGCCCTAGAGGCAATAATAAAATGGTTATTATTATATTTACTTGTTCATGATAATCGTTTATTATCCATGCTATAATTGTATTGGTTGGAAACACAAATACATGTGTGGATACGTAGACAACAACATGTCCCTAGTGAGCCTCTACTGGACTAGCTCGTTGATCAAAGATGGCCATGGTTTCCTGGTCATAGACATGAGTTGTCATTTGATAACGGGATCACATCATTAGGAGAATGATGTGATTGACGAGACCCAAACTATGAACGTAGCATATGATCGTGTCAAGTTTATTGCTATCGTTTTCCGCATGTCAAGTATCTGTTCCTATGACCATGAGATCATGCAACTCACTGACACCGGAGGAGTACCTTGTGTGTATCAAATGTCGCAACGTAACTAGGTGACTATAAAGATGCTGTACAGGTATCTCTGAGGGTGTCTGTTGAGTTGGCATGGATCAAGACTGGGATTTGTCACTCCATATGACGGAAAGGTATCTCAGAGCCCACTCGGTAATACAGCATCACGATAAGCTGGCAAGCAATGTGACTAAAGAGTTAGCCACGGGATCTTGTATTATGGAACGAGTAAAGAGACTTGCCGGTAACGACATTGAACTAGGTATGGAGATACCGACGATCGAATCTCGGCCAAGTAACATACCGATGGACAAAGGGAACTGCATACGGGATTGACTGAATCCTTGACATCGAGGTTCGACCGATAAAGATCTTCGTAGAATATGTAGGAACCAATATGGGCATCCAGGTCCCGCTATTGGTTATTGGCCGTAGAGGTGTCTCAGTCATGTCTACATAGTTCTCGAACCCGCAGGGTCTACACACTTAACGTTTCGTGACGATATAAGTATAGTCGAGTTATTATGTTGGTGACCGAAGCTTGTTCGGAGTCCCGGATGAGATCCCGGACATGACGAGGAACTACGGAATGGTCCGAAGGTGAAGATTGATATATAGGATGAAGGGTATCGGAGTCCGGAAGTGTTCCGGAGGTACCGGGGTTTCGTTGGAGTGCCGAAAAGGGTTTCGGGGGGCCCCGGCAAGTGTTGGGGGGGCCTCATGGGCCAAGGGCAGGGAGCACACCAGCCCACTAAGGGGCTGTGCGCCCCCCTCACCCCATCCCACGACCACCAGGGAGGGTGGTGCGCCCCCCTAAGGCTGCCTCCCCCTTGCCTGGGGGGCAAGGCACTTGGGGGGGGCACCCAAACCCTAGCCGCCCCATCTGTGGCCGCCACCCCCCTAGGGGAAACCATAGGGGCGCCACCCCTCCTCCCTTCCCCCTATATATAGAGGGATAGAGGGAGGGCAGCCGCACCCATCTATGCCACGGCGATGCCCTCCCTCTCCCTCGTAGTTCCTCTCCTTCTCCGCTTGGCTTGGCGAAGCCCTGCTGAGATTGCTCCACCACCACCGCCGCCACGCCGTCGTGCTGCCGGAGGACTCGAGCTACTACTTCACCATCGGTCGCTGGATCGAGGAGGTGAAGGCTTCATCAAGCCGTACGTGTGTTGAACGTGGAGGTTCCATCCGTTCGGCGCTTGATCGGGAGTTCGCGGGATGGATCGTGATTGGATCGCGAAGATTTTCGACTACATCAACCGCGTTTCTTAACGCTTCCGCTTAGCGATCTACAAGGGTATGTAGATGCAATCTCTCCTCTCATAGATGTTCATCTCCTAGATTGATCTTGGTGAGCGTAGGAAATTTTTTGTTTCCCAGGCAACGTTCCCCAACAGTGGCATCATGAGCTAGGTTCTTGCGTAGATGACATCATGAGTAGAACACAAAGGAGTTTGTGGGCATTGATATTCAGATTGCTTCCTTCCTTGGTCTTTTCTTGATTCAGCGGTATTGTGGGATGAAGCGGCCCGGACCAACTTTACATGTCCACGTACATGAGACCGGTTCCATCGACTGACATGCAACTTTGTTGCATAAGATGGCTGGTGGGTGTCTGTCTCTCCCACCTTAGTTGAATCGGATTCGACAAAGGCGGTCCTTGTAGAAGGTTAAATAGAAACTTGTGTATCACCGTTGTGGTTTTGCGTAGGTAAGAATCGTTCTTGCTAGATACCCATAGCTGCCACGTAAAACATGCAACAACAAATTAGAGGACGTCTAACTTGTTTTTGCAGGGTGTGTTGTGATATGATATGGCCAAACACATGATGAAATATATTTGATGTATGAGATGATCATGTTTTGTAATAGTTTATCTCGACTTGCATGTCGATGAATACGGCAACCGGCAGGAGCCATAGGGTTGTCTTTAATTATTGTATGACCTGCGTGTCAATTCTTAAGCGCTATGTAATGCTTTACTTTATCGCTGAACGGTAGCAATAGTAGTAGAAGCATGGTTGGCGTGACAACCCCGATGGCGACACGATGATGGAGATCATGATGATGGAGATCATGGTGTCATGCCGGTGACGATGGAGATCATGCCGGTGCTTTGGAGATGGAGATCAAAAGCACAAGTTGATGGCCATATCATGTCACTATGATTTGCATGTGATGTTAATCCTTTTATGCATCTTATTTTGCTTAGGACGACGGTAGCATTATAAGGTGATCCCTTACTAAAATTTCAACATAAAATTGTGTTCTCCCCGAGTGTGCACCGTTGCGAAAGTTCGTCGTTTCGAAGCACCACGTGATGATCGGGTGTGATAGACTCTACGTTCACATACAACGGGCGCAAGCCAGTTTTGCACATGCGGAACACTTGGGTTAAACTTGACGAGCCTAGCATGTACAGACATGGCCTCGGAACACAAGAGACCGAAAGGTCGAACATGAGTCATATAGTAGATATGATCAACATGGAGATGTTCACCATTGAAACCACCTCATCTCACGTGATGATCGGACTTGGGGTTGGTGAATTTGGATCATGTTACACTCGGACGACCGGAGGGATGTCGATTTGAGTGGGAGTTCTTAAGTAATATGAATAATTGAACTCTTTATCATGAACAATAGTCTAAACTATCTTTGCAAATTATGTTGTAGATCAATGGCTCGCGTAGTAGCTCCCCTGAATTTCAATGCGTTCCTAGAGAAAGCTAAGCTGAAAGATGATGGAAGAAACTTTGTAGACTGGGCCCATAATCTAAGGATTATCCTCACGGCTGCCCAAAAGGTTTATGTCCTTGATGCACCGCTTGGTGAGCAACCCCCTCCGGCGTCTGTGGACGTTATGAACGCCTGGCAGGCGCGTGTTGATGACTACTCAATAGTTCAGTGCGCCATGTTGTATGGCTTAGAACCGGGACTTCAAAGGCGTTTTGAACGTCATGGAGCATATGAGATGTTCCCGGAGTTGAAGTTTATTTCTGAGAAAAATGCCCGGATCGAGAGGTATGAGACCTCCGATAAGTTCTATGCTTGCAAGATGGAGGAGAACTGGTCTCTCAGTGAACACATACTCAAAATGTCTGGGAATTACAACCGTCTGGCTGAGTTGGGAGTTGTGCTCCCACCAGAGGCGATCACTGACAAAGTTCTTCAATCGCTACCACCTAGCTACAAGAGCTTTGTGTTGAACTATAACATGCAAAGGATGAACAACTCAGTCGCCGAGCTGTTTGCGATGCTGAAAGTCGCTGAGTCAGACTTCCAGAAGGAGCATCAAGTGTTGATGGTCAATAAAACCACTAGTTTCAAGAAGAATGGCAAGGGTATGAAGGGAAACTCCAAGAAGAGTGGCAAAGCAGTTGCCCCTCCCGTGAAGAAACCCAAGGCTGGGCCCAAGCCGGAAACTGAGTGCTTCTATTGCAAGGGAACTGGCCACTGGAAGCGGAATTGCCCCAAGTATCTGGCCGACAAGAAGGGGGCCAACGCCAAACAAGGTATATATGATATACATGTTATTGATGTGTACCTTACCAACTCTCATTGTAGTGCCTGGGTATTTGATACCGGTGCGGTTGCTCACATTTGCAACTCAAAGCAGGAACTACGGAATAGATGGAGGCTGGCGAAGGACGAAGTGACAATGCGCATGGGAAATGGTTCCAAGGTTGATGTGATCGCCGTCGGCATGCACGCTCTTTGATTACCATCGGGATTAGTGATGAACCTGAATAATTGATATTTAGTGTCTGCGTTGAGCATGAACATTATATCTGGATCTTGTTTAATGCGAGACGGTTACTCATTTAAATCAGAGAATAATGGTTGTTCTATTTATATGGGTAATATCTTTTATGGTCATGCACCCAATGTTAGAGGTTTATTCTTATTGAATCTCGATAGTGATGATACACATGTTCATAACATTGATGGCAAAAGATGTAGAGTTGATAATGATAATACCACTTTCTTGTGGCACTGCCGCTTAGGTCATATTGGTGTAAAACGCATGAAGAAACTCCATGCTGATGGACTTTTGGAGTCACTTGATTTTGAATCACTTGACACATGCGAACCATGCCTCATGGGCAAGATGACTAAGACCCCATTTTCCGGAACAATGGAACGGGCAAGTGACTTGTTGGAAATCATGCATACTGATGTGTGCGGTCCGATGAGCATTGAGGCGCGCGGTGGATATCGTTACTTTCTCACCTTCACCGACGATTTGAGAAGATATGGGTATGTTTACTTAATAAAACACAAGTCTGAAACGTTTGAAAAGTTCAAGCAATTTCAGAGTGAAGCTGAGAATCATCGTAACAAGAAGATCAAATTCCTACGATCTGATCAAGGGGGAGAATATCTGAGTTATGAGTTTGGCAATCACTTAAGACAATGTGGAATTGTTTCACAGTTGACGCCACCTGGAACACCACAGCGTAATGGTGTGTCCGAACGTCGTAATCGAACCTTATTGGATATGGTGCGTTCTATGATGTCTCTTGCCGATCTGCTACTATCATTTTGGGGTTATGCGTGAGAGACAGTTGCATTCACTTTAAATAGGGCACCATCTAAGTCCGTTGAGACGACACCGTATGAACTGTGGTTTGGCAAGAAACCAAAGTTGTCGTTTCTTAAAGTTTGGGGATGCGATGCTTATGTCAAAAAGCTTCAGCCAGAAAAGCTGAAACCCAAAGAGGACAAATGCGTCTTCATAGGAAATCCAAAAGAGACGGTTGGGTATACCTTCTATCTCAGATCTGAAGGCAAAGTGTTTGTCGCTAAGAACGGGTCCTTTCTCGAGAAAGAGTTTCTCTCGAAGGAATTGAGTGGGAGGAAGATAGAACTTGATGAGGTTGTTGAACCTTTACTTCAACCAGAGAGTAGCACTGCGCCGAAAGTTGTTTCTGTGGAACCTACGCCAGTTGAAGAGGAAGCTGATGATGGTGATCATGAAGCTTAGGATCAAGTTACTATCGAACCTCGTAGGTCGACAAGGATACGTACTGCTCCTGAGTGGTACGGTAACCCTGTCTTGGAGGTCATGTTGTTGGACAACGATGAACCTACGAGGTATGGAGAAGCGATGGTGGGCCCGGATTCCGACAAATGGTTAGAGGCCATGAAATCCGTGATGGGATCCATGTATGAAAACAAAGTATGGACTTTGGAAGTATTACCTGAAGGGCGAAAGGCCATTCAGAATAAATGGATCTTCAAGAGGAAGACGGACGCGGACGGTAATGTCACCGTCTATAAAGCTCGACTTGTGGAAAAGGGTTTTTCACAAGTTCAAGGAGTTGACTACGATGAGACTTTCTCACCCGTAGCGATGCTTAAGTCCGTCAGAATCATGTTAGCAATAGCTGCATTTTTCGATTATGAAATTTGGCAGATGGATGTCAAAACAGCGTTCCTTAACGGTTTTCTTAAGGAAGAGTTGTATATGATGCAACCAGAAGGTTTTGTCGATCCAGAGAATGCTGACAAACTTTCCAAACTCCAGCGATCCATTTATGGACTGGTGCAAGCATCTCGGAGTTGGAATCTTCGCTTTGATGAGGTGATCAAAGCGTTTGGGTTTATACAAGTTTACGGAGAAGCTTGTATTTACAAGAAAATGAGTGGGAGCTCTATAGCGTTTCTAATATTATATGTGGATGACATATTGCTGATTGGAAACAATATAGAACTTTTGGAAAGCGTGAAGGAATATTTGAACAAGAGTTTTTCAATGAAGGACCTAGGAGAAGCTGCTTTCATATTAGGCATCAAGATCTATAGAGATAGATCGAGACGCTTAATAGGACTTTCACAGAGCACATACCTTGATCAAGTTTTGAAGAAGTTCAAAATGGATCAGTCCAAGAAGGGGTTCTTGCCTGTTTTGCGAGGTGTGAAGTTGAGTAAGACTCAATGCCCAGCGACTACAGAGGATAGAGAAAAGATGAGTGTCATCCCCTATGCTTCTGCCATAGGCTCTATCATGTATGCGATGCTGTGCACAAGACCAGATGTCAGCCTTGCCATAAGTATGGCCGGAAGGTTTCAAAGTGATCCAGGAGTGGAACACTGGACAGCGGTCAAGAATATCCTTAAGTACCTGAAAAGGACTAAGGAAATGTGTCTCGTTTATGGAGGTGATCAAGAGCTCGTCACAAAGGGTTACGTCGATGCAAGCTTTGACACTGATCCGGATGACTCTAAGTCTCAAACCGGATACGTATATATTCTAAATGGGGGAGCGGTAAGCTGGTGCAGTTCCAAGCAAAGCGTGGTAGCTGATTCTACATGCGAAGCGGAGTACATAGCTGCCTCGGAGGCGGCGAAGGAAGGTGTCTGGATGAAGCAGTTCATGACAGATCTTGGAGTTGTGCCAAGTGCACTGGACCCATTACTCTGTTCTTTGACAACACTGGTGCCATTGCTCTAGCGAAGGAACCAAGGTTTCACAAGAGGACCAGACACATAAAGCGATGCTTCAATTCCATCCGTGATGCGATCAAGGAGGAGGACATAAACATTTGCAAAGTGCACACGGATCTGAATGTTGCAGATCCGTTGACTAAAACTCTACCACGGGCAAAACATGATCAACACCAGAACTCTATGGGTGTTAGATTCATAACCATGTAATGCTAGATTATTAACTCTAGTGCAAGTGGGAGACTGTTGGAAATATGCCCTAGAGGCAATAATAAAATGGTTATTATTATATTTCCTTGTTCATGATAATCGTTTACTATCCCTGCTATAATTGTATTAGTTGGAAACACAAATACATGTGTGGATACGTAGACAACAACATGTCCCTAGTGAGCCTCTACCGGACTAGCTCGTATATCAAAGATGGCCATGGTTTCCTGGTGATAGACATGAGTTGTCATTTGATAACGGGATCACATCATTAGGAGAATGATGTGATGGGCGAGACCCAAACTATGAACGTAGCATATGATCGTGTCAAGTTTATTGCTATCGTTTTCCGCATGTCAATTATCTGTTCCTATGACCATGAGATCATGCAACTCACTGACACCGGAGGAGTACCTTGTATGTATCAAACGTCGCAACGTAACTGGGTGACTATAAAGATGCTCTACAGGTATCTCCGAGGGTGTCTGTTGAGTTGGCATGGATCAAGACTGGGATTTGTCACTCCGTATGACGGAAAGGTATCTCAGGGCCTACTCGGTAATACAGCATCACGATAAGCTTGCAAGCAATGTGACTAAAGAGTTAGCCATGGGATCTTGTATTACAGAACGAGTAAAGAGACTTGCCGGTAACGAGATTGAACTAGGTATGGAGATACCGACGATCGAATCTCGGGCAAGTAACATACCGATGGACAAAGGGAACTGCATATAGAATATGTAGGAACCAATATGGGCATCCAGGTCCCGCTATTGGTTATTGACCGTAGAGGTGTCTCGGTCATGTCTACATAGTTCTCGAACCCGCAAGGTCTACACACTTAACGTTTGGTGATGATATAAGTATAGTCGAGTTATTATGTTGGTGACCGAAGGTTGTTCGGAGTCCCGGATGAGATCCCGGACGTGACGAGGAACTCCGGAATGGTCCGGAGGTGAAGATTGATATATAGGATGAAGGGTATCGGAGTCCGGAAGTGTTCCGGAGGTACCGGGGTTTCGTTGGAGTGCCGAAAAGGGTTTCGGGGGGCCCCGGGAAGTGTTGGGGGGGCCTCATGGGCGAAGGGGAGGGAGCACACCAGCCCACTAAGGGGCTGTGCACCCCCCTCACCCCATCCCACGACCACCAGGGAGGGTGGTGCGCCCCCCTAGGGCTGCCTCCCCCTTGCTTCGGGGGCAAGGCACTTGGGGGGGGGGGGCACCCAAACCCACCTAGGGGCTACCCTAGGGGCGCCGCCCCTCCTCCCTTCCCCCTATATATAGAGGGGTAGAGGGAGGGCAGCCGCACCCATCTATGCCACGGCGCTGCCCTCCCTCTCCCTCGTAGTTCCTCTCCTTCTCCGCTTGGCTTGGCGAAGCCTTGCTGAGATTGCTCCACCACCACCGCTGCCACGCCGTCGTGCTGCCGGAGGACTCGAGCTACTACTTCACCATCGCTCGCTGGATCGAGGAGGTGAAGGCGTCATCAAGCCGTACGTGTGTTGAACGCGGAGGTGCCGTCCGTTCGGCGCTTGATTGGGACTTCGCGGGACGGATCATGATTGGATCGCGAAGACGTTCGACTACATCAACCGCGTTTCTTAACGCTTCCGCTTAGCGATCTACAAGGGTATGTAGATGCAATCTCTCCTCTCGTAGATGTTCATCTCCTAGATTGATCTTGGTGAGCGTCGGAAAATTTTTGTTTCTCATGCAACGTTCCCCAACACAAAGATGCGGCTGCCGTGTCCGGCACGGGTCAGCTTGAGGTTGGTGCAACCCATGGGGCGCCCTCAATTACACATCAAAATGAGAAAAAGGGTGCTGCCGTGTCCGGCACGGGTCAGCTTGAGGTTGGTGCAGCCCATGGGGCGCCCTCATTTGGTTGTTCCGCCAGCGCGGAGCATGGGGCTTCCACAGGGGTGTGGGTATGATCGCGGGTCGATCGTTCCGCCAGCGCGGATCATGGAGGTTCCACTTGGGCGTGGGCGGGAGCTCTCACGGGCCCATCAGGCGAACGCAATGAGAGAATCCAGGGCGTGTACAGCCCCATTTCGTTCGTACGCGTGAGGGTCACGGGTAGAACTTGCGGAGGTGTTGGATGTGCCAGGCGTTAGGCACAAGAACTCCGTCCTCCGTCTCCAGCCAGGCTGAGCCAGGCTTGGCGACATGAGTAGCCCCGAAAAGGTTTTCCCACACTGGTGACAGTTTGTGGGGCCCCTCTCTGGAGGGGATTCTGCGCAGGACGCTGTCGTGGACCTCGGGAGTGCGAGGGCGGACGCCGCGACTATGGTGGCGGCGCGAGGCCCTCCTCGAGGAGCAGTAGGCCGGTCTCCCGCGAGCCGCCCTGACGCGCCTTGTTGAAGGCAAGGGCTCACAGGGGACCGTGCTTAAGCTCCAGAGGGGGAACTGTGTCAGCGCCGTAGACGAGGAAGACGGGGGTCTCGCCGGTAGGCTTGCTTGCCGCCGTGCGGATGGACACAGCACGAACCGCCATTCGTCGAGCCAGCCCTTGCCACTCCCGAGCCGCGCCCATGAGGCGCGCTCGCGAGACGTGCGCACGAGGCTCGGCATTCGAAGTGTCTTCGCCTCGCGAGAGACCGCCCGCGAGGTCTTTGCGCAGATCGACTCCTGAGGGGCTGCATGTCGAAATATTTCACAATGGGGGGAGCGGCACGCGCTCGCTAACTCGCCCGCGGCCGTGGCGTGAGGAGATAAGGCACCAAGGACCTTGGTGAGGTGACGTGCACGGGAGCAGGCCCACGAGCTAGAGCTCAGTCGCTTGAATTTGGCGGCACTGCAGGGACGGACCAGAGCACAGGCACCGTGCCTAGCCCCCGCTCACGGAACCGGCCAGGGGAGGGGTCGCGAGCGTGTGGCGCTCCCAGTTGACACCGAACTTAATAGGCGATTAAGCAGGTAACATGACCCATCAAGGTAAAATCAGCAAAATTTGTTACACAACCAAAAGGATAGGGTTCCGGGAGCGAAGCTCGAGAGGCGCGGCGAGAGGGAGTGTGGGCCGCGCCGGGCGCACCTGGCAGAACCGCGCTGTAGTGACGTCAGACCGCTTGGCGAGGCGCGCTAGGGGAGTCCGCTCCTCTGGGGCCAGGGGGCTCGCGAGGCGCTGGGAGCTCGCGAGGAGCAGGAGGCTCACAAGGCCCTGGCGCGAAGGGCGCCAGCCTCTGGAAAGAGGCGCCGGCGTTCCTCAGCCTGAAGGGCATGCGCGTGCTGCCGACAGCGGGGCCAACGCCCTGGCCAACTCGCGGCAGCTGGAAGGGGTCACGGGGGCAGAGCTGCTTGAGGCTGGTGAAGTCGACGCACATGCGCTCCTTGCCGCCCTTCTTGGGGACGACGACTGGGTTGGCGAGCCATTCGAGATGGCGCACCTCATGAATGACTCCGGCTTCTTGGAGCTTCTGAACTTCCTTGACGATCAAATCTTGCTTCTCTGGCGCCTGGCGCCGTGCTTTCTGCTTGACGGGGCGTGCATTGGGGCACACCTCTAAGTGGTGCTCGATCACCTCCCTCGGCACACCGGGCAAGTCAGATGCTTTCCAGGAGAAAACATCCGAGTTTGCCCGAAGGAAGGTGACGAGCACGCTTTCTTATGCAGGAGGGAGGCCTGTGCCGATGGCGAAGGCAGGGCCGGAGCCGCTGCCATCCGCCGACACCTTCTTCGTCTCGGCACGGTCCTGGGAGAACAGCTGCTTCTTCTTCATGGGCGCGGCCTCGGAAGGCTCGGCAGCGTCCTCGTCGGTCGGGTGTGCGACAGCGATAGCCTGGTAGGCGCGCTCCAGGGTGCTGGCCGCGTCCTTCTCGTCGCAGGCGACGGTGATGATGCCGCTGCAGCCGGGCATCTTGAGGACGTTGTAGGCGTGATGGGTGGCCGCCATGAACTTGGTGAGAGCTAGGTAGCCCAAGATGGCATTATAAGGCAAGCCAATGTGTGCCACGTCGAAGTCGATGAGCTCGGTGTGGTAGTTCTTGCGGGTGCCGAAGGTGACGGGGAGGTGCACTTGCCCCAGCAGGATGGTGGAGCCATCGGTCACTCCGGAGAAGGGCCTGATCGGCATCAGCTGGTCGTAGGGCACCTGGAGCGTCTCGAAGCTCTCGATGGAGAGCAGGTTGAGGCCGGCACCCCCATCGATGAGGGTCTAGGTGACCGCGACGTTGCTGATGGTGGGAGTGCACAGCATGGGGAGCGCGCCTGCGGAGGCCGTGGACTTGGGGTGGTCCTTGGAGTCGAAGGTGATGGCGTACTACGACCACTTGAGGGGCCACGCGACCTCAGGCCTTGGGAGGGCAGCATACACCTCGCGAGAGAGTTGCTTGAAGTGGCGGATGGACGCGGGGGCTTGGGACCCGCCAAGGATGCAAGCGACCACGCGAGGCTCCTGGTAGCCCCCAGCGCCCTCGTCAGGCTGGTTGACGTTGTTCCTCCAGGGTGGCAGCGGCAGCGGCGGGAGAGCGGCATTGGCCTGAGGATTCGCCTCACGAGGCTGGTTGCGCCAAACGGCCTCACGAGGCTGGTCGCGCCAGCCCTGGCGGTAGTTGCCATTACTGTTGCGGCTGTCCCAGTGGTTGCCGCTGCGGCCTCCTCCGCGGCCGGCACCGCGGCCATTGCGGTCATCCCGGCGGCTCTGGCGCTCGTCGCGGAGCAGCTTGAGCTCCTGACAGTCTTCGGTGCTGTGGGAGCGGACGTTGTGAAAAGCGTAGAGTGGCCGGTTGTCCTTCCTGGGCTCGTCGTGCTTGCAGCCGCGCTTCTGCTTGGGCTCCGCCGCAAGCACGGCAGGGCCCTTGCGCTTGACTTCCTTGCTCTTGGCCTGGGCGGCGTCGAGCGCCGCGTCGGGGTCGTTGTGGACGAAGAGACGGCCTTCTTCAGCCTTGGCGCACTTGTCGGCGAGGTCGAGCAGCTCGAGCACGGAGTCGAGCTCACCATTGATGGCGAGATTCTCGCGCATCTTGACGTCCGTGACGCCGGTGGAGAACGCAGAGATGACGGCCGCGTCGAAGGCGCGCGGGATCTTGTTGCGCACCTGACTGAAGCGCTGGATGTACTTGCGGAGGGTCTCGTCTGGGCGCTGCCGAACACGCCACAGGTTGTTGATGGTGTGGGAGTGGTCCTGTGTGCCCTTGAAGTTGGCGATGAACTGGCTACAGAGCTCGGCCCACGATGAGATGGAAGCCTCGGGGAGGTTCATGAGCCAGGAGCGCGGGCCGTCCTTGAGGGCCATGGGGAACCAGTTCGCCATGACCTTGTCGTCGCCGTTCGCCGCCTCGACACTCAGCGCGTAGAGCTGGAGGAACACCGTGGGGTTAGGGGTGCCGTCGTAGCGCGGAGGCAGCTCAGGTTTGAACTTCGCGGGCCAGACCACGCGGTGCAGCTTGCGGGTGAAGGCACAGGAGCCCACGCCGCTTGAGGGGACGCCGCCAGCAAGGGCGGCACGGTTTTGGCGCCTGGCCGCTGCAACGTCCTGAACGGCCTGGTCCTGGCGCTGCCGCTCGAGGAGCACTCGCGCGTCGAGGGGCGCGCGGCGGATGATCTGGCAGCTGGCCTCGTCTCGGCCTGGCGAGGACGCGCCATGGGACGGCTCATGAACCCGCGCGCTGCGCTCGGGCCCGTCGCCCTCGTCGCGCAGAGGAGGCGGCGGGGGAGCACCGTGCGCCAGGTCCCCAGCACGAGAAGGTGGAGGGCGGAGCGAGTGAGAAGGAGCCGGAGCGTCTCCGGCGACGTTGATGAGCTCGGTGATGCGACCGAGCTAGGCGTCGTAGGAGGCGTCATTCGGACGGTAGCGGAGCAGCTCGCGCGCCATGAGCAGCGCGGCCTACGGGTTCGGCGGCCCACGGTGGGCGAGGGAGGAGGCCGTGGCGGTGTGGCCGTTCGCCTGCATGGAGGGGTGCAGGGAGGAGTCCTGCTGCTCGCGGGCAGCGGGGTCGGTGGCGGCAGCAGCCTCGGCTTCAGGACGGCGGCGATTGCCGCGGGCCACCGGCTCCGTCTGAGCCACGCGGCCAGCCCTGCGCTTGGCGCGCTCGCGACGTGCGTCGGCCATGGGGTTGGTGGAGCTGAGGGCGGAGCAGAAGAACAGTAGCGCACCTGTCAGGGAAGCATCTTTCGGTGAGACCCGCCCGTTTAGGGCCGGGTTCTCGGGATTTTTATTGAAGGTGGGCCAGGTGGGCCGGAGCGTTCTCAAGAGGCCCAGAAGAAGAGCCGCCCAAGGAAGGGCCGGCCCAAGACCCGCCGTGAGAGGCAGTATGTGCAAACCGCCTCGAGGTATAACTTAGGAAACAAGTAAAGGAGAGTTGGGCTCGGATTGCTATCCCGACCCGGACTCTTATGTAAGCCCCGGACCTCCGCCTATATATAAAGGGGGAGCCCTGGGGCTTGAGAGATCACGTTGAGACTTTTCGAGAGCTAGGGCTAGACAAGTTCCAAAACCCTTGTAATCGAGATCTTCAATACATCTAGCAGGAGTAGGCTTTACCTCCACGAGAGGGGCCGAACCTGGGTAAACCTTGCCTCCCGTGTTCCTCGTTTAACCCCTTCGGTCTGCTACTTACGCGATGGCTTCGAGATCAAGTCCTATGAGGACATCTGCCGTGAAAATACCACGACAGTTGGCGCCCACCGTGGGGCTATCGCATGGTGGTGTTGAGTATTCGAAGGGTCCTCCCCAAGGACTCGAGGGATACGTGATTGGCCGGATAACCAAGAGTCGCCGGACGGACAATCTGCTCATCGACGACTCAGGCTGGGGCCCCGAGGCCGACTCTCTTGAGTACGGGTACCGGGTCCCCTTTGGCGGAATCCATGTCTTCATCGGGAAGGCCGGCGGCTCTAAGCCGGCCACCTCCACGGAGGTCGTTGGAACGGCCCGCCACGCGCAACCCGCCGTGGCGAGAGCCGCCCCTAGGCTTCCGGCTCCTGTGCAGGCCGGCGGATCTGGATCTCGGCCGGATATCTTCACCGACACCTTCAAGCCGGTCCAGGACACGCAGCCCGCCAGGCGAGAGCACGTCTTTGTTGGCTTCACTCAAGGGGTGGAGTATTCTGGATCGTCGGCTTCCACGGAGGGCTCGGCGACTTACGTTGATGGTGGCTATTCCTCTGGCGGAGAGTCGCTTTACTCTCTTCACCAAGAGGATCTTGGGGGCTTTCAGCAGAACTCGCCGGCGCAGGATTCTTTAGGCCCGCCCGCTCGCCCTGTTGTCTACATGGCGGGGGCGACTGATATACCAGACCCGGCAGCGGATGCTGGAACCTCCAATGCGGTGTCAAGAGTTTCGCCAGCACAGACCCTGGTGGGATTGACGGCTACGTTGACTACACTGCTGGGCACACAGGTCACTGCGGAAAATCAGGCAGAGCTCAATGCAGAGATCGTCAGGATCAAGGATCAGATGGTACAGGCTCAAGATGGCATTGATGCGGAGAACGTCCGTCTGGCGACTCGGAGGAGCTCAAGATCTACACCAGCAATGTAGACCCGGCGGACATGACGCCTCTCAAGAAGCCCTCTACAGAAGGAGAGCCGCCTCTCAAGTTTCAGGCTCACAGAGATACCAAGGAAGTGGAGTTTTCCCCTGGCGACTCTTCTGCTAAGTTCACTATCGGGTCCAACATGGACCCCAAATAGGAAAGCGCGCTCGTCGAGTTTATCCGTGAGAGTCGGGACATCTTTGCATGGAAACCTTCTGACATACCGGGTGTGCCGAGAAAACTCGCCGAGCACCGCCTTAATGTGGATCCTAAGTACAAGCCTGTCAAGCAGTATCTTCGTCGCTTTAATGAGGAGAGACGTAAAGCTATTGGGGAAGAGATAGCCCGGCTTCTGGCGGCCGGGTTTATCATAGAAGTCTTACACCCGGAGTGGTTGGCTAACCCGGTGCTGGTTCTGAAGAAAAATGGCACTTGGCGTATGTGTATTGACTACACGGATCTTAACAAAGCTTGTCCAGCTGATCCATTTGCTCTCCCTCGCATTGACCAAATCATTGATGCTACAGCGGGGTGTAAGAGGTTATGTTTCCTGGATGCATACTCTGGTTATCATCAGATCAAGATGGCAGTGGAGGACCAAGACAAGACGACTTTCATTACACCTTTTGGCACCTTCTGTTATGTGTCTATGCCTTTCGGGCTCAAGAGTGCCCAGGCGACTTATCAACGTTGCGTGCAAAATTGTTTCCATGGACAGATTGGCCGCAACGTGCATGCCTATGTGGATGGTATTGTGGTCAAGTCAGAAAAGCAAGAGACCTTGTTAGATGACCTCAAGGAGACCTTTGACAATCTCAGAGTTTACCAGATGAAGCTTAACCCGGACAAGTGTGTCTTTGGTGTTCCTGCAGGAAAGCTTCTAGGTTTCATGGTTTCTGAGCGTGGAATTGAAGCTAACCCGGAGAAAATCAAGGCTATCACCTCTTTGGCTGAGCCTAATTGCATCAATGATGTTCAGCACCTGGCGGGTCGCATTGCAGCTTTGAGTCGCTTCATAAGTCGCCTAGGGGAGAAGGCTATTCCTCTATATCAGATGCTGAAGAAGGCGGACGACTTCCAATGGAGCAAAGCTGCTGGGGAGGCCTTTGAGGCTCTGAAGAAGCAGCTGGCAGAGCCGCCCATACTGGCGGCTCCTATCACCAAGGAGCCGATGCTTCTGTATATTGCAACAAATAACAAGGCTGTTAGTGTTGCAATGGTGGTGGAAAGAAAGGAGGCAAACCGGGAGTATCCAGTCCAGAGGCCGGTTTATTATGTTAGTGAGGTCCTGACTTTGTCTAAGCAGCGTTACCCACACTGGCAGAAGCTGGTCTTCGGAGTATTCATGGCAAGCCGGAAGTTGAGGCATTATTTTCTGGAGCATCCTATCACAGTGGTCTCTTCAGCTCCTTTGGGGGATATAATTCATAACAGAGAGGCTATAGGCAGGATTGCAAAGTGGGCCATCGAACTTGGACCCCATGACATCAAATATGTGCCTCGCACGGCCATAAAGTCTTAGGCATTAGTGGATTTCATTAATGACTGGACAGAGCTTCAAGCCCCGGAAGAAAGGCCGGATAACACATATTGGACCATACACTTTGATGGGTCTAGGCAGCTGGAAGGCTCGGGGGCTGGAGTTATAATATCTTCCCCTCGAGGTGACAAGTTCTGCTATGTCTTACGGCTTATGTTTCCTTGCACTAACAATGCTGCAGAGTATGAGGCCCTTCTCCATGGGCTCCGGATTGCAAAGGAGATGAATCTCAGCCGGGTTAGGTGCCTTGGCGACTCTGATCTGGTGGCACAACAAGTCTCAGGGACTTGGGATTCTAAAGACCCGCTCATGGCGGCTTACAAGCAAGCTGTTACTAACGTGGCTGGTTGCTTCAAAGGTTATCAGGTGGATCACATTGATCGGCGGCAGAATGAGGCGGCTGATGCTTTATCACGACTCGGATCGCAGCGAAAGCCGGTTCCTCCAAATGTTTTCCTGGATGTGCTCCATAACCCGTCAGTTAAGCTGCCATCGGAGGAGGACCTTGCTGTCCCAGACCCGGAGGCCCAGCTCGTGGCGGCTCTCCATGAGATCCCGGATTGGACTGTCCCATACTTGGATTATCTGACTCGTGGCGTCTTGCCAGCTGACGAGATTGAAGCCCGCCTGATTGTGAGAAGGTCCAAATCCATGACCATTGTCAATGGCGAGTTGCACCGAAGAAGTACCACAGGCGTCTTTCAGCGCTGCGTATCGCCAGATGAAGGCCGGAATATCCTCAATGAGATACACTCCGGCGACTGTGGTCATCATGCCGGCTCTAAATCATTGGTGGCGAAGGCTTTCCGCCACGGTTTCTTTTGGCTCACGGCTCATGCTGATGCAAAGGAAATAGTCAGGAAGTGTGACGGTTGTCAGAGGTTTGTCCGCCAAGCTCATGTGCCGGCTCAGGAACTTCGGATGATCCCTATCACATGGCCCTTTGCGGTCTGGAGGCTGGATATGGTGGGGCCTTTCAAAGCTTCTAGTGACAAAAAGACTCACCTTTTGGTGGTTGTTGACAAATTTACCAAGTGGGTAGAGGCAGAACCTATCAGCAATTTGGATGCAGAGACGGCTATTAAGTTTGTCAAAAAGTTAATCTTTCGTTTAGGATACCCGCACAGCATCATTACTGACAATGGTACAAACCTTTCGAAAGGCGCCATGAAGTAGTTCTGTGATGAGGAGCACATCAGACTGGATGTGGCGGCTGTTGCGCACCCACAGTCCAATGGGCAAGCTGAACGCGCCAATCAGGAGATCCTTCGAGGAATAAAGCCCCGGCTTATGGCTCCTCTTCAGCGTACACCCGGCTGTTGGGTAGAAGAACTTCCCTCCGTCTTATGGAGCTTACGGACAACTCCCAACAGATCAACGGGTTTCACACCTTTCTTCATGGTTTATGGGGCAGAGGCCGTTTTGCCAAGCGACATCCGCCATGACTCGCCCCGGGTCTCAGCATATATTGAAGAGGATAATGAGTTGGCTCGTCAGGACTCTCTGGACGCCTTGGAGGAAGAGCGGGATTTGGCAGCCGCCCGATCTGCTATTTACCAGCAAGACCTGCGTCGCTATCATAGCCGTAGGATCAGAAGCCGGACTTTCCAAGAAGGAGATTTGGTGCTTTGTTTAATACAAGACCAGTCAGGCATGCATAAGGTTTCGCCTCCTTGGGAAGGGCCCTTTGTTGTCAGCAAAAATCTTCATAACGGGTCTTATTATCTGATTGATCTCCGGCCTGGGAAGGAGTCTCGAACATCTGAAGAAGAGACCAACAGGCCCTAGAACATAGCTCATCTGAGACCCTACTACACCTAGAGTTCCGGCTCTGGGAATCTGGTACATACCTCTCATGTATATATTATCAATAATGAATAAAAGCCGGCGGCCCTGAAATTCGGGGTATCTGTCGTTTTCCATCCAACATGATGAGTAAGTTTTATTACATTATTACTTGTGCTTTATCATACATATATTGTGAAAGTGCAGAAACAAAAGACCCACTTCGGATGAGCTTCCTGGTAATCCAGAAGCCTTCACCATCATGGGACACTTAACCCTATGGGCCGAACTTACTGGTAAACCAGAAGTCGCCACCATATCGGGTCAAAGTCCTAATAAGCGGGCTGTGTTACTGGTAATCCAGAACCTTCATCCGTGTACAGGCACCTAATAAACGGGCTGTGTTCCTGGTAATCCAGAACCTTCATCCGTCTACAGGCATAAAAGACTCATGTGGGTTGAGCCTCCTGGTAATCCAGAGGCCTTCACCATCTTGGGACCTTCAGCCCTTATGAAGCTAAACTTACTGGTAAACCAGAAGTCGCCATATTGGGAAAAAGACCTAACAAACGGGCTGTGTTACTGGTAATCCAGAACCTTCATCCGTGTACGGGCACAAACGATTTAGATGGGATGCTGCCTGCTGGTAATCCAGAAGGCTTTACCATCTTGAAATAATCAACCTTATGGGCCGAACTAACTGGCAAGCCAGAAGTCGCCACCATACAGGAAAAGAAGTAACTGATCTGGTTGGGGGTGATCCAAGAGTCGCCACCATACTGGGGACTTTGCAATCTTTAGAAATTCGCTAAAGCTTTTATTTAAGATATACTGCTTTAAAGAGTTTTATGAGCTCTTTTTAATGTTCGTATTTGGCCAAGAGCCGCCAGTTGTATTATATTGGCTACACCGTAAGCATCTGCAAGTTTACTGGTTATAAGCCGCCATGACTGCTTTAGTTATTGGTTTAATACTTGTTAAGAATAAATTATACATCTTATCAAGCTTTATGACTGTCTTGATGTTTGGCCAAGAGCCGCCAGCGTCAAAGGATTCAATTTATTCCAGAAGCAGCCAGAATAACTTTTCATAAGGAAGCTTCGGGCAAAAGAAGCAGACTTGCTTCCCAAGGAAGCCAGTATGAATTTAAACAGAATTTTTTCTAAGTCTATTACAAAAGGCCACTAGAGGGCATTTCAGAATCATTGTTCAAGACATATATTACAAGCAGTTAAACAACTGGCGACTTTCAAGGTTCCGGTTTTACTCCCGGGTCTTGCTGCCTCCGGCTTGGGCTGCGTCTGTTGAAGGATCTGTCTTGGCTTGATCGGCAGCCCAGTCAACAGTGGCAAAGGCATCAAAAGTTTCTCCGTCATCAATAAGATCTGAAGAATCAATGTCCGGAGCAAACTCGTCCTTACGGCCTTCAGGAGTAAGATCGAGAGGCGGAAGAGGACCGGGCTTTACGCGTTTTCCGTCTTCGCTGTAGGCTGACTGAAACCTTGTAAGCTTCATCTCTTGGACCAACTGGCTTGCAGGGACAAAGGTCTCCTTCTTCAAAGCGTTATAGGTAAGCTGATCAAGAGCTTTCCCCTTATAAGTTTCGGGAAAGCCACCAACTAAAGTTGAAAGTTCTAAATCCTCGTAATGAGCTTTAGTGCGGGCCATGGTGTGCATAGTGGCGATGCGGGCGCTGGACTCTTTCATGATCTGCAGCTAAGCAGGCAGAGTGGATAAAGTCTTCAGGACTTCCTTGATGGTGGATGGGTTTTCTTTTCCATAGAAGGCAGCTTGAATAGCCCGCCGACTTCCAGTATATAGCTGTTCAAGGAAGTTATAAGCCGCCTTGAGCTGCATTACTGGTTCTTTCGTCAGCTTATCGCTTCTAGGACCTGCAAAGGAAGGGTGTCAGGGTTATCAAGGTTATAAAAATAAGGATTATAAACGGGTGACTTACCGAAGATAGCGCTGCTCATTTGCTGGATGTGCGATTTTAGTCCGTAGAGTTCATCAGAAGCAGTCTTCAGGCAGCCTTCAGCATCTTTAGCACGTTGAACAAGGGACTGCTTCTCCTTCTCATGCTCAGCGGTCAAAGTGGCCAACTTGGTGGCCGCCTTAGACGCGGCTTTCTCCAGAGTCTTAACCCTTTCTTCAGCGGCGACTCTCAGCTCTTGTTCAGTTTTCAGCTCTTTTTGACAGTCGGCCAGCTGAGTGTGAAGGGAAGATAATTGAACCTGAAAGAAAGGAAATCAGATTATTCATACAAGTCAAGTTCCATACAGATTACAAGTAATCTACATGGCACTTGGGGGCTAATGCAATCCCGAAGTTTTTCTGCAAAGAAGTGTCATTTAACAGAGGGAATCATTTCAGACCCGGATACATGTGGTTTTTTGCTCTAAGACCCGGCTGTTTCAAGAAGACAGCCGACTCTTGGGGACTACATGTGGTTCTTTGCTCTATTTAAACATGTGGTTCTTTCCTCCATTTAAACACGTGGTTCTTCCTTCTACTTAAGACCCGGCTGTTTCAAGAAGACAGCTGACTCTTGGGGATTACATATGCGTATTTACGTATTTTAAAAGATATAAACTTACAAACCTTCATACAGCTATGAAATCAGTAATATGCAGGATTGGGCGACTAATAAGGGTCATAAATAAATTATGACTCACCTTGGGTTTGTTGGCCAAGGTTTTGGCAATCTCTTGACTCTCAAGTAGTCGAGTCTGAAGGGCTTCATGAAGGTCATTTAAATCAGCACTCTTCAAGGGGGAGAGATCTAATTTATTCTTCTCTTTAGAAGACGTGGCTTCAAAGGAAGATTTGCCCAAAGCCGCCGATGAGTCTGGGGCGGTGGCAGTGGCAGTAGCAACAGTACCCTCTTCAATATCGAAGGAGGGTATAATAGTATCCGGCTGTTGTTCAATGTTAGCAGCCGGCGCTGCCATATCTGGTTCTAAAGAAACCTGAGTCTCTGGAGCGGTGGAAACATCTGGCAGAGGAGGATCATTGGCCCTTTCCTCTGTGTCTTTGGCCGGGTCTTCAGAACCTTTAGGAGGCGGAGACGAGGCAGAAGTTGTGGGTTTTAGTTTCTTGGAGGTAACCCTGCATTTTTGACAAAGACCTCAATAAGTATTATCTTTTGCTTTATGTAAGAGGAGTGAGAATAAGGGTGATTGTATCTTTACCCTGCTTTAATAACAAAAGTCGTATCTGGCGACTCTGAGGCGGCATCATCAGAGGATGTTTCCTGATAGTCCGGATCTTCGGGATTAAGAGGTCGTTTAAACAAGCCGGCTTTGGGAAACAGAAGAGTCGGGTGAAGAAGTACCTCATGAGGGCGCTTATGAGAGCCGCCCGCATCGGCGTCAGACCCGCCCATACCAGTGCTAGAGCCGCCACAATCAGTTTGGCGGAGCTCGGCGTGCTGAGACACATTCCATGAATAATATGGGTCCAAACGAGCAAAAGGATGAGAAAAAGGATATTTTCTCACAGCAACTCTGTTTTTCCTAGGTTTATGAATATCAAAGTCAGGCAAGGTTGAAGTTACCTCAGTTTCATCCTAGTCTTCCTCTTCTTCTTCGTCCTGGAAAGGTACAGATTAAAGTTATCAGCAGAAAGTTGCAGATGAAAGACAGATTGATTCAAGTTATGTACTTGCCTCTGACTCATCTTTAGAGGATTCTAAGATGGACGGATCCACCTCTAAAGGATTGATGGTATTATGCTTCTTCTTCTTAGCAACGGTTTTTTTCCCCGTCTTCTTCTGGCCCTTCGTAGCTATTTCTTTCAACATCGGCCTCGCTTGCCAGAAGGAGCTATCCGCCTGTGGTTTATCAGGGAAAAGGTTTTCATGATATGAAAGTTTAAGCAGAAAAATAAGAGATTGCTTGAAAGTTTCTTACTGCTGGTGGCGGGTTAGTTTTGGTGAAAGGCGCCAAGCCAAACTCGCCAGTGTATTTGTCTGGTAAGTTGACAATAATTCTCATCTGATTAATTACAGACGACAAGGAGATGTCTGTGGCACTGATCCTTTGCGGATCCTGTAAGCCGGAGTATTCATGCATCAGTTTATTCCGGAGACCTAGTGGCTGGATCTTCCATGACAGCCAGCAACGGATTAAATCGGCTCCTTCCAGGCCGTTGGCGGCCAAGGCAGATATTTTATCCATCCAAGGTTTCAGCTCTGCTTGTTCCGCTGGTGTAGGCCTGGGAGGGTATTTCTTTTTGTGATCCAAGCGCCCTGGCCTGAAACCCGGCAGTGGGTGTTCTCCTTCAGGAACCGGCGCCTTACAGTATATCCAAGACTTGCCCCAGCCCTTGGGGTGGCTTAGCAGATCAGCTCCAGGGAAGGTGACCCCTCGTCGCTTCTGGAAAGAAGCGCCACCAATCTCTTGATGACGGCCTTGGGCGGTCTCAGTTTGTTTGTTGACATAGAAGCATTCCCGAAACAATAGAACTGTAGGTTCTATATGAAGATAAGCTTCACATATCACTGCAAATTGGCTCATGTTGACAATTGAATTGGGAGAAAGATCTTGTGGATGCAGCCCATAGAAGTTCAGAAGGTCCCTAAAGAACTTGGAGCCGGGAGGGGAAAATCCCCTCTCCACATGATCAAGGAATATAATAACTTCTCCTTCTTTAGGCGTTGGGGGACATTCGCCTCTTGCAAGTCGGCAGTTAGTAGCTCCTTTCAGTATGCCTGTCTGAATGGCATTTTTGAGAAAATCTTTGGTGATCTCAGAAGGAACCCAGTTGCATTCAATTGTTTTCTTTGTCATCCTAGTTAATGGAGCAAAGGGTTGAGTTAGCGGCTTTCGGCACAAAGTAAGGGATGTTACAAGAAATGAAAGATGGCAGTTTGATTATGTTTCTAGGGTCTGAGACATATGGTTGGAAAAATCATTAAATATATACGGCGGCTTACATAAGTCGCCACAAGTGAGAGCTGCTCGGCGAGGCGAAAATTTTTACTAAGTCTGCAATAACAACTTTTTACCGAGGGAGGTGAAATTTTGGATCAAGAAGTCTGTAAAAATGAGGAAAAAAGCAGTTCTGGTTACTGTTCGTAAGGCAGCAGCAGGTCATCACAGATGGGTTTTTCTTAGATCTGTTTTTATGCAAGATTGACTCCTGAGTTTAAGGGGGAATCAACGGCGCTGTTTCTATTCCTTGGAAGCATCAAGATGTGGCCGGCGGTGGCGACCATGGAGAAACCGAGGCGGAGCTTGAGCTATGATAATGGCGGAACCCTAGGAGGAGGAACAATGGGTACCTGAAATCTGATGGAGACGCGGCGCGGTGGCAGACGGCGACGGGGGTGCGTTGAAGCTGAGTCCCCTCCGGTGGCTGATGAGCTCGTGATGCAGAATGGGGCTGCGACGGCTCGAGCAGAGAGAGGAGGAAGGTGAAGGGGAAAATGATAAAAGAATGACCCAGGGGGTATTTATAACAGGATGGGATGCTCAAGAGTCGGGGCGGAAATTATGGATCTACAGTATCCCGACGCCCCGATTTTCGTGCCTAATCGATTCATTTGAGATATGGATGATGTCATGGAAAGATCCGTTTTAAAGATTCGGTGACATCATAAGGCGAACAGGTTTAAAAGAAAAACAATTAAGAAATATTCAGAAGTGGCGGGTTCTGCGGAGACTCGCCAAATGTCAAAGACAGGTTTGTATGAAGACAAGGTTGTCCAGAACCAGTTCAAGTCAACCTGAGGGCTAATGTCAGGGAAGTATCTTTCGGTGAGACCCGCCCGTTTAGGGCCGGGTTCTGGGGATTTTTTTGAAGGTGGGCCAGGTGGGCTGGAGCGTTCTCAAGAGGCCCAGAAGAAGAGCCGCCCAAGGAAGGGCCGGCCCAAGACCCGCCGTGAGAGGCGGTATGTGCAAACCGCCTCGAGGTATAACTTAGGAAACAAGTAAAGGAGAGTTGGGCTCGGATTGCTATCCCGACCCGGACTCTTATGTAAGCCCCGGACCTCCGCCTATATATAAAGGGGGAGCCCTGGGGCTTGAGAGATCACGTTGAGACTTTTCGAGAGCTAGGGCTAGACAAGTTCCAAAACCCTTGTAATCGAGATCTTCAATACATCTAGCAGGAGTAGGCTTTACCTCCACGAGAGGGGCCGAACCTGGGTAAACCTTGCCTCCCGTGTTCCTCGTTTAACCCCTTCGGTCTGCTACTTACGCGATGGCTTCGAGATCAAGTCCTATGAGGACATTTGCCATGAAAATACCACGACAGCACCCCTACTTGGCGCGCCAAATGTCGGAAGTCGGGCTCCGGGGACCCAAAGGTTCGAACACTGGGGTGAGCTCATTCTACCACTTCGTCTCCTACCACGGCTAAACGACGGCGAGGCTACGGCGAGAGCGCGCTAGCGAGGAACGGAGCGAGGACCTAGCGGTTTACCCAGGTTCGGGCCACCTTGCGGTGTAAGACCCTACTCCTGCTTGTGGTTGGGATTGCCAGGGGCAAGAAAGTTCTTGCGTACAAGGTAGGAGATGAAGGAATCGATCAGATCCCCTCTACAATGGCAGCACTGCCCTTTATACCCGCCTTGGTCCTCTTCCCCCTAGAAAACTTAGGCGGGAAGGGTAGCCACACTTGGCGGTTTTGAAAGGGGACAGGCGCTTAGGCTATCCTGACTAAAGGTGGTCTTTGCCTGCCAAAGCATGATCCATGACGCGCCGGTGGGCTCGGTGATGACCTCCGCCCTACGCGCCCGTCGTCTTGGTCTTCCTTCGCCGATCGGGCAACCTTTGGGGTTGCTTTGGAGAGTAGATAGCTGGCCCTGCTACCTTAACACAAAAGAGGAAACCATCTTCATCCGCGGCTACGTGCGCGGCCCCTGCTGCCGCTCGTCGCCGCGCGCGTCACCCACGTGATGGGCTCTAGACCACACGGCACGCCGAACAGCCTCCGTCTCGACCGCCTGCAGAAGGGGGCCTCGGGAGGCCACCCCGGAAAGCCGCCTCGCGAGGCCACCTCGGGAAGCCGCCTCGTGAGAGGACCTCACGAGGCCGTTGACGGTGGTGCTGAGCCTTGCTTGCCGCTTCCTGAGGAGGGGGCCTCAGGAGGCCAGGGCCTCATGAGGGGTCTTGGTGAGATGCTCGGTGGAGACGGCCCGCTGGGCCCACGCCAGGCGTTGCGCCCTGGGCCAAAGGCAGCCGGGCCTGGACACCCTGGGTTCCATGGGCCCGACAGCGTGCATATGTGTACCGCCTTTTCATTTTGAACTTGTAAATCGTAACATTTGGTTTGCGAGTGAGCGACTTCGATTTTAGCACTGTGTTAAAAAGAAGGGTGGGGTCTTTCCTTTGCTAGATCAATCAATACAAATCCTGATTAGAAATGCAACGGCAGGGCGGGCTAGTTTGGCCCATGGTCGGATTGCTGACATGCGTTCCCACATGCCAGCGAAATGCCAAGCCGATTGGCGTTGAGCGGCGGGGTAGATCAACCGTGTGGTGGTCTGATGCGAATGCGACAGGCGTGTTGTGAGTGTTCCTTTTCATTGTTTTAAACTTGTGAAGATAACCCCCTCAAAAAAATTGTGAAGATAACACTTGGTTCTTTGCCTTCGCGCGATACATCGATGCAAATCCCGATTATAATGACGCAGAATTTTCTACTAAATCCCGTAAAAAGGCGTCCTCTTTGCCCCTTCGGCCACAATCATCACGCCAATCATACTTTCTATTTGACTTCCTTCCCCATTACGGTGACGTCGACGATATCGCGATCATTGTGGCTTTGGTGAAGTGCATTCGACGAAGCGCACCATTGAGGCAGATGATGGTCATGTCATTCGGAAGTGCCGCCTGGAAGCCGAGACAACAACCTTCTTTGCATCCAGGAAGTCCGTAGGAGAAAGCAACTATCGTGTCACCGTGACCGTTGGATGCGATGTGACCACATCGTTTGAGCTCGAGCTGCCGCAAGGGGCCTCGAACGTGACCGTGTACCCTTACACAGGCACCGGTTTACTGTCGGAAAGGCTCTTTCGCGTCGGGGACCCATCCAGCCTGTTCAACCAACGGAAATGCCGGCGTGCAGTTCGGGGCTGGCTCCTCTCATCGATCTACGTCCCAACGAAACAGAGTGGGAGACGGTCGTCCCCAACGGCGTTGTGAGGAAGATAGTCCAGGAGGCGAATCACCGGCGGTTGCATCAACGAGGAGGGTGTGATTTCAGCTTCGACATGAATGTGGACCGGCGTCATGTCGTTACGCTGCCGACGCTACATTCGTGGAGAAGCTTCTTGGCGAGGAAGGTGCTGGGACGTGCCCGGCATGTCTCGCAGACACCATCAAACAAGTACAGTAGTACCGCTTATCTAGGCTTTCACCGGCCTATTGATGCACATACGAGAATTTTTAAATCATATAATGCTCTATGTACATTTGGTCTTGTCACTAATAAGTACTACTATATATGTACCCATTGAGTAACTGGTACTACTTGGTGAATGTTGAGTAGCCGTGGATGTCCAAGCTCAATTTGAAACACAGTCACGATCAAACGAGATGTTACCATTGGGCTCCACCACTCCACCAGCCGGAATCACCTGGGCCTATTTGATTTGCAGGATCCTCAAAACGTAGGAATCGCAAAAATATAGGATTGTTCTCTTTGGATAGGAATGGCTTGGATTGGAGTATAGGATTAGGATTGTGTGTTTGATGTCATAGGAAAGACAGATGAATTTTTAAAATACTCCTAGGTTGGAGTAGATGCAGGATTTTCCTATTATTAAATGTAGCACAATAGCTACGTCCGTCCAACTTACTGCGGGAAAGGTCGTTTCGGGAAGAAGATGATGGACAAGTGGATTCAGCGAAGAGTGAAATGATGGTTGCTTCGTCCATGACTTTGTGATTTGACTCCTCATTGATTTGTGATTTGTGATACTAGAAGGGAGTAGACGCTGTGCTCTATGCATGCGTCCATGCAAGGGAGAAAGAGGAGAGAGGTTGCTTTTCTTTATTCCTTCAATCAATTTGGCATCGGCGCCCACCGAGTTTCGGTTCCCTCTTTTTTGGCTTTCGCAGCACCCTCCACAATGGTTCCCATCGATGCCAAAAGCTATTTTACCATTTGGCTACACATTGTGGATGCCCTTAAGCGTACCACTTGGTTTTGATTAGTAAAGAGGAGGTGCTTTTGCCGTGTGGAAGGCGGGGGAGGTTGGCCTCATGGTTTGCTAACATGCGGTCCCATGTGTCAGTCATGTACCAAGCCGGTCCGTGTCCCACATGAGTACTACATGAGGCAGAACAACGGCAGAAGCAACTTTAGCGAAGAGTGAAATGATGGTTGCTTCGTCCCTTCAACTTATAATGTGGGAAAGCTGCAGCTTTGTGATTTGACGCATCATTGCTCATTACTACTACGGCGCCACGACCAGGGTGCGTCCCCCCTGCTGCTCTGCACTGTTATTTGGTGCGTGGCACGTGGACCCGGATGCTGGATGTCCCACATGTCGGCGAAAGGGAGTGGAACATTTATGAAAGCGAGCGCTCCACTCTTACGACGGAGGAGTACAAGACACGGCGTCCCAGTGAACTTTAACTTGTACTGTACTACTGTAGTACTATGTGGTAGTCTTGTACCACTTGGTTTTGCTATTTCGCGCGATCCATCGATACAAACCCGATTAAATAGGCGAGGGCGGGTCTTTTCCCACATGGTAGGTAGGGTAGTTTGGCATAGTCGGTTTGATAGAGAGACCGAGAGAAAGATGTGAAATGCTTGAATGTGTAGTGGGCGCTTTTTTTGTGTCATGTGTGTGTGTAGTCAGACCATTCAGATCACTAGATGATACTAGCCATACATTTCAACGCAATTTTAGTGTATGGAACATGAATAATTGAAGTAACAATATGAGATCTAAAACTAAAAATACATATGATTTATTGTGTTAGAGTATAGTTGTACTATATTGCATAGTTGTTAGATGTAACATGCGAGAACGTGTAGGGACGTAATTTTGGAGGGCCTACAGAGAGAAATTCGGCATAAAGTGGATTCAAATATTTGTATTCGTCATCATAGCATTTTTAACTCATATCTAGAGTTTGTACGGTAGACGTGAATGCTTGTTCGCTCTTACGAAACCAGTACAAAAATATTGGGGTGGCGTGTGCCAATTTAGGCATGGGAGGTTGGCCTAGTCGGCTCCACGGAGAGAGCGAGAGAAGAGATAAATACACTACGGTCACTGTATTTGAAGCGAAAGCATAATACGGTCACCGGACTTCAAAATACGCTCATTAGGGTCACTATATACGTTTTACGGTGATTATACGGTCACTCGCTCACCGTTCAGCATCGTATTGCACTCTGTTGACCGGCCAAATAGTCTATGTGGCACTATGTTGACTGGTTAAATTTTCCATGTTCCTTGTGGGTCCCACCTGTCAATTGGCAGACGAAAGAGATAAGATAAACAGAAATTTACGCAGGCGCGACAAGACTCGAACCCTTGTGCGTGAACCACCTGGCTGAGTATGTGTGTGTCAAGGCCTGATGTGTGTGCATGCACGTGTAGGATGAGCACTTGAGCGTGAGCATGTGTGTTGGTCGTGTGGTGAGTGCATGCAGGCATGCGTGCGTGCGTGTCTGCGTGTGTGTGCATGCATGCGTGCATGTGTGCGTGTGAGTATTGCATGCATGCAGTTCGTGTGCATGCGTGCGTGTGTGTATAATCACCACACTAGATCCTGTGTATTAAAAGAACCAGTCAACCAGCACAGCATACCAATACAAGGCCACCTTGTCCGCGCCACTTCGAATCCCTTCTACTAGTAATACCACCGTGCAATATTTTATTTTCGTTTGTTTAGATTCTTATACCCGCTGACAGGTGGGCCCTATGGTAGTGAGATAATATGCGCTGATGATACAACACTAGATGCGCCACGTGGACTATTTAACTGGTCAACTAATCATGTCTTGAAAAAATACAGAGCTCTACGGTGAGCCTGTGACTGTATAACAACCACAAAACATATATCGTGACCGTAGTGAGTGTATTGTGAAGTCCTATGATCGTATCGTGCTTTCGCTTCAAATACAGTGATCGTCGGTGTATATCTCGCGAGAGAAAGATGGAACATGCGTGAATGTGATAGGGCATACTTTTAGAGGGCCTAGAGATAGTTTGTGTGCATTCGTGAAAGAGGCATAGAGAGAGGGGGGCGATGGGGAGAGAGGGAGATGCTCTTCATTTCTCTTTATTATGACTAACTTCATAGTATAAAAATATAAACATTCACAATGCGGAATAAATATCATTGGATGCACCATGCAATTAACTTTCATACTCCATATAACTTCGTAATATTGTATAGATGTAGATTTTATAAAATAAATTTTGGCCACACTTTTGCATAGTTTTAATTCAAAAGGAATCTTGTATGTGAAGTAAAAGTGAACAGAGGGCTTTTTAGATCAATGGAGCACATGATAAGATGCAACATGTGTGAATGTGTAGTTGACATATTTGGCAGGGCCTGGAGAGGGTATGTGTACGTATTCGAGAGAGGCGTGGATAGAGGGGGTGTGTGTGCGATGAGAGATAGATAGCACGAGAAATGAGAGAGGTCTAGAGAGATAGAGACGAATAGGATGTCTCAACGAGAGATGGTCTTGAGTGTGTGTATGCAAGGGAGAAGGGGAGAGAGACATGAGAGAAAAATAGTGTGTGGGGTGTGTGTGTCTGGTATGCATGTGTGGGTGTGAGAAGATACCGAGACCTAGGGGTAGGGGTGTGTGTGTCTGGTATGCATGTGTGGGTGTGAGAAGATACCGAGACAGAAAGCACATTTGCTCCCTTGGTGGTTTTGTAATTCATAACAACATATATCTCATTAAACTAATGTCCATTCAAGTTAAAGATTTCAGGATGTTCAATGATTGGCATGGCACGGACTAGAGATCTGGACCCCTCAAAATGCTAAGGACAAAGATTGCCAAAAGATCAAGACTCTACATTTTTGGTTTAGTGATCCAAAACCTACATTCCAACTCGGCCCCACCGAAATGTCCCTATCCGGAGCCACCGAGTTCATCTGGACTTAGCCACTGCCAAAACCCTAACAAATCGGATCCACCAATATGGATCTCGGTCTCACTGAGATGGCCTTGCCAACTCTCTATAATCGTTTGCACTTACTTCGGTCCCACCGAGTTTTGCAAATCGGTCTCACCGAGATGGCTTGCCAACTCTCTGTTACCTTATTGCTTCACTTCGGTCCTACCGAGTTGATGCAATCGGTGCCACCGAGATGAGGTTTGCCCTAGCCATTGCACTTTGGTCCATCCAAGTTGTTCCTATCAGTCCCACCGAGATTCCTAACGTTCATATCTTTTACACAGTTCGGTGCCACCGAGTCTTCTGAATCGGTGCCACCGAGTTGGGTCAAAAGTGTGTAACGGTTGGATTTTGTGTGGAAGCTATATATACCCCTCCACCACTTCCTTCTCAGAAGAGAGAGCCATCAGAACGTGCCTACACTTCTACTACACATTTTCTGAGAGAGAACAACCTACTCATGTGTTGAGGTCAAGAGATTCCATTCCTACCATTTGAACCTTGATCTCTAGCCTTTCCCAAGTTGCTTTCCACTCAAATCCTTCTTCCACCATAGCCAAATCTGTGAGGAGTTGTTTGAGTGTTGGGAAGACTATCACTTGAAGCACAAGAGCAAGGAGTTCATCAACAACACACCATCTATTACCTTTTGGAGAGTAGTGTCTCCTAGATTGGTTAGGTGTCACTTGGGAGCCTCCGACATGATGTGGAGTTGAACCAAGGAGTTTGTAAGGGCAAGGAGATTGCCTACTTCATGAAGATCTACCCCGAGTGAGGCTAGTCCTTCATGGACGTAAGCCATGGTGGGATAGACAAGGTTGCTTCTTCGTGGACCCTTCGTGGGTGGAGCCCTCCGTGGACTCGCGCAGCCGTTACCCTTCATGGCTTGAAGTCTCCATCAACGTGGACATACGATAGCACCACCTATCGGAACCACGCCAAAAACCACCTTGTCTTCATTGCATTTGAAATCTCTGATCCCCTCCTTTACTTACATATGCAATTGTTTACTTTCCGCTGCTATACTCTTAGAATTGCATGTGTAGGGTGATGCTTGACTTGTATTGTTGCTAAAATCTGCCTACAACTAAAATTGGGAAAAGGTTAGGTTTTTATTTGGTCAAGTAGTCTAATCACCCCCCCCCTCTAGACTTACTTTCGATCCTACAAGTGGTATCAGGGCTTTGGTCTCCGTAAGCCTTGATTTCCATTGCTTTGGTGATCATAGCCTTGGTTTCACAACCTAGGAAAGTATGGCGTCTAATGAGGGTAACTATCACTGTAGAGGTCCATATTTTGATGGTACAAACTTTGCTAGTTGGAAACATAAGATGAAAATGCATATTCTTGGTCATAACCCCGCCGTTTGGGCTGTTGTTCGTGTTGGCTTGCAAGGGGATTTCTTTGAGGATGGCAAGGAACTGGATCGTGACGCAACCCCAGAAGAATTGAAGATGTTGCAATACAATGCCCAAGCTTGTGACATTCTATTCAACGGTTTGTGTCCCGAAGAATTCAACCAAATCAGTTGCCTCGAGAATCCAAAGGAAATGTGGGATACTTTGGTTGATATGCATGAGGGTACCGAGTCCATCAAGGAATCTAAGTTGGATGTGCTTCAAAGTCAACTTGACAAGTTCAAGATGAAGGATGGTGAAGGAGTCGCTGAGATGTACTCTAGGCTTGCTCTCATCACAAATGAGATTGCCGGCTTAGGAAGTGAAGAGATGACCAACAAATTCATCATCAAGAAGGTACTTAGAGCTTTGGATGGAAAGTATGATACGTGTGCACGTTAATTCAAATGATGCCAAATTACAAAGATCTCAAGCCCACGGAAGTCATTGGAAGGATTGTTACTCATGAAATGTCACTCAAGGACAAAGAGGATCTACACAAGAAGAAGACATCAAGCTCATGTTGGTGAATGGGTTTCCGGCTCCGACTCCGACAACCACTCCGAGAGAAGTTATCACTCCAACTCCAACTATAGTCAAGATGAAGGTGTTGCCGGACTTGCTCTTGTGTCATCCAACTCCTATGATCTATTTGACTCACCAAATGAAGGAATTGGAAGATGCTTCATGGCAAAAGGCCCCAAGGTATCACACCCCGAGTATCTTGATTTCAATACTGATGAAGATGATTTGCTTGGTGATGATGATTTACTTGTTGATAAGGATAGTGATGTGAACTGTAATGAGAATGCTAGTAATTATGATAGTCAAGAGGAAACGAGTGACAATGCTATGAAGGAGATTGAACGTCTAACTAAAGAACTAAATGCTCTTAAGTTAGCTCATGAAACAACTCAAGAGGATCATAGAGAACTTCTAAGAACTCATGAGAAGCTATGCTTCGAGAAGCTAAATTTAGAGCAAGAGCATGAGTTTCTTAAAGCTATCAATGACGATCTTCGAAAGAAGAGTTCTTCATATCTTGCCAAGTGTTTACTCTTGTCTACCTTTATGCCACAAGTTAAACCTAAGCAAACTAGCAACAAGAGTAAAAAGGGTTCTACCTCTAGTAGTAACAATAACAATGCTAAATCCAATGTTGTTGCTTCTAGTAGTTCTATTGATTCCATTAATGATTCTCTTAGCCAAGTTACACTTGAGCAAGAAAATATGCTATTGAAAGGAATTATAGAAAAAGGTGTCTACAAGAGTCTTGCCGGGAGTAAGCAATTTGAGGAAATTGTACGCAAGCAAGGAAGGCACCGGTAGAACCAAGGTGTTGGTTTTGAACGAAAGTTCAATGCCAATGGAGTTGAGTGGGAAGAAGATCAATACCCCAAGACGAAGTTTGTTCCTCAACAAGAGAAGAATGATCCTACTTCCTTCAAGGGAACACAAGCTCAAGAAGATCTTCCACCACAAGACCACAAGCTAAAAGGCAAGGACAAGCTTCAAGAAGAGATTAATTCATTTGAAGAAGCTCCTCAAGCCATGGTCAAGTGGGTTCCCAAGACTTCATCAAGTTCTACTTCATCAAGTGCTACTACAACTCCAAGGATTCCCATCAAGTTGATGTGGGTCCAAAAGAAGAAGAACTAGAGAGTTCTTGCGGGTGACTCCGCCAACAAACTTCACTCATATTCTTTATGGCAAGGACTTGTGCAACCAGCTTCCACATTTTGCACTAGTTCATGGAGTCACAAACCCTCTTGTTGGTAAGGCAAGGGACAAGTTATTCAATGCATTCATGGACATCATCCTATGTGTATTTCACTCTATGTCTATGGATATCCTTGTATGTTCCTTGTGTGGGACTAACCCATGTAGGTATTGAAAGCACAAAACTCCAAAGGATTGCTCCCAACTCTTGATGGTCTACATCAACATTGAGCATCCACATATTCAACATCTACATGAAGTCATCATCGATAAAACCCAAGCTTAGTTCATCCCTCTTAAGGGGGGATATCACATCTAGGGGGAGTTTTGCTCTAAACAATTGAGCTAAAGCAACTCTAATGGTGTGAACACAGCAATGCTTTATGTAAAAGTGGCAACCCCACTTGTGCTTAAACGATGAGTATGACCTATGATCAAAAGCTCTCATTTGACTCCTAAGTCAATATACTCATATATAGATGACCTAGTCATCGCCATTGCTGGATAGATGCTAGAATTGGTTGTGCATGTTTGACACATATTTCATTTGCTATCTTATTGTGTGAGCATGTTGGTTTGCATGTTTTCATCATTCGAGGACATCCATTTGTTGTTTTGATTGTATTGGTTTTTCTGGCCAAGTGGATGTAGAAGAATGCCTAAGTACCTTCTCTAGCTATCTATGCTTTCTTGTCTCAAATTCTATTCTTGCTGCATCACAAAAATTGAAAAAGTCATTTTCGGACCCTCCGGGTGAGGAGCACTCGGAGCCACAGATTTGAAAGGGCTGAACCTCCAAACCTTCTATCTGATTTCGGCCGAACCAATTCACTCAAACTCGGTCCAACCGAAATCACTTAGATTGATCTAGGTTTTCCATCTCGGTGCCACCGAGTTTAACCACTTAGGAGCCACCGATGTGCTAATCTGCATGCAGTTACACATATCGTTGCCACCGAGTTGTCCAACTCGGAGCCACCGACAACGTACGGGTATATATATCCCGCGGGCTCGAATGGTTGAAATTTCTCGACTCTTTCGCTCCCGCACCCCGTTGCTGCCGTCGCCCTCGTCTCCGGACTTCGTCGTCGTCTCCAGCATTCCGTCGCCGTTAACGGCAATCTGCCCCGCCGTTGCCGCCGTAGAGAATCTCCACCGAGTTAGGGTGAGATTCGATCCCTCTCGTGCTCCCATTTCCGATTCAATGCACGATTGGACTGCCTTGATTCATGCCACGGATTGAGAACTCCTATTACACCGCAAATTCCCTAAAATAGATGTGAGTAAAAATTTTAGGTTTAAGTTTCCGCCGAACGCATCTCGGACCGACCGATTAGAAATTTTTGGTACCACCGATTTGGCCTCAGGCCATACCACTAGTACGTCTCGGTGCCACCGAGTTGTACGAATCGGTGAGACCGAAAGTAAAGTCTCAGTGAAACCCTAGCATCTCGGAGACACCGAAACCCATCTCGGTCTGACCGAAATGGAGTGAAAGGTTTCTGTAGAGTGCTTCGGTATCACCGAGATGATCAACTCGGTCCATCCGAAATGCCTTCTGTGAAAACTTGAAACTAAGAGTTGAACTCAATTTTTATGAAAAACTTCTGCTTTTTGTGATGACTCATCTACTCTGCCCATACCCATCTATTCACAGGGTCAGCTCGGCAAGATGTCAGATGACAACGACAGCCAGAATAGGTCAGAGCAGCATGCAGAACTCAGTGAAGGATCAAGTTCTGCAGAAAGTTTCTATGAGGGAGAGAGGAGCTCTCCAGATCTTCCTAAGGCTACCACTAGAACAAGGAAGAAGAGAACCTCAGACAGTGAGGATGAAGATTTTGTTGCTAGTGAAGCAGCAACAAAGAAAAAGAGAGTCGTGCTTGCTAAGGTGTATAGCACCAAGCCCACTTCTGCCAAAGAAAGAACTGCTGTGAGGAAAGTTCCAAAGCAAACTATGCAACTCACACTTGAAGAGCCTAGTGACACAGAACCAGCTGCAGGAGCAAAGAAGAAGAGAGCTAGGAAACTACAGCTCAAGTGCTTGGAGGAGGAGGAACCTACTGCTGATGCACCTCCTTCCAAGACACAAAAGTTTATGTCAGATGCTATCAGGACTGCTGCCCCCAAGTTCAAGCCAAAGGTGTCAGCACCCAAGAGGTCTACAAGGAATATTTCTGCTGCTGAAAAGAACAAGGCCCCAGTGCCTGAGGCAAATGTTGATGAAGAGCCACTAGTGCTCAGGAAATTGAAGCCAAAGATTCCAGACCAAGATGATGCGCACCCAGTTGCGGAAAACATGATGCTAAGGAAAGACAAAGGACTGCATCAGTGGAGACTGTCAGATCCTTATGCTGCAAGGAGGAAAACAGCATGTGACTATCGCTTCCACACACGAGAACAGCAAGACTTTTATGAAACCATTCTGTTGGACAAGAAGTCCATTGTTAGTGACATGAGATGGGTGGATTGGGAATACATTGATGAAAATGAGGATTATTTCCCCCATGTTCATGAGAGCTTCAGGATTGCAGGTGTTGATGACTTTGTTGGACAGAAGTTGACCAAGTGGAATGATGAAATGGTCATGCAATTTTACTCTACAGCTCATTTCTATCCAGATGGCCGAATTGTGTGGATGACTGAGGGTATCAGGTACCAGTCAACCATCTCTGAGTGGGCAAGTCTTCTTGGTGCTCCCAAGGAAGAGGATGATGACTATGATATCTATGCGAAGCTCAAGATGGATCACAACTCCATGGTCAACATGTACACTGCTATTCCTCAGAAGGACGTCGAGACTCATAAGCTTGGATCAGTGAAGCATCTGCTGCCAGGATTGGCCACCACTAACACTATCTTGTGGTACACCTTGTTGCCCAAGTCAGGAGATGACAAAATGATACATGGCCACTCCATCAACTTGCTGCATTTGTTTGATACACCTCAGAAATTTAAGGTGATGAGCTTGATTGTGGAAACTATCAAGAGGACTGCAGCTGATCAGAAGAGATCGTGCGGATATGCTCCACACATCCAGATGTTGATCAACTCCAAGGTTGGAACCAACACTTATCTTCTTGATCATGAGCATCTGCCACTGTGTCCAGAGTTTGAGGATAATGTTATCGTGATGGATCCTTCGCATCCCACTTCTTCTCAAGCCCAACAGAAGATTCGAGAAGCCAAGGAAGCAAAAGCAGCCAAGGAGGCATCAGCTCCCAATGCTCCAATTGCAAATCTCAAGTCTAAGTCTGATGAAATGACATATCTACTAGAAGCCACCCTGAGGATTGAGCGAAGTCTGGCCAACCTCACCCAGAACCAGGCTAGCTTAGAGCGGATAATCGAGACAAAATTTCATGATCTAGATGTCAAGGTCACTGAGATCCAGACTACAGTGGAGAAGCTGCAGAGCGATGTTGATGCTGCTAGGACAGCCCCGTCAGATGACAGTGGAGATGACAGACCAACAACCGAGAGATTTCAGACAGTGCCCAAGGCAGCCAGGTCTGCTGCAGTGCCAGTTGTGGATCCGAGGACCACAGTCTCTGCACCTGCTGCTGCTGCTGCTATAGTGCCACCTCTGGTCTCCACTCCACCAGCCCACCAGACATCTGCAGAAGCCTTCGTGGACGCTCTTCTTTCGACGCCGTCTACGCAAACCGGAGCCGCCAGCAGGAGATCGCCTTCAGGAGCTTCCGAGGATCATGCTTAGAGAGCCGATTAGTCCTATACCTATTCGAACTTTTTGGTACTTGTTGCCAAAGGGGGAGAATTTGTATAGATCTTAGCTTCGAGAGAGAGAGAGTTTCGCTTTGCTTTGCCCGTTGGATTTCTCTCGAGTGCTTTTGCTACTATTTGTTTGGTACTTTGTTTGATGTGTGTGCTTGATACTATGTCTGTGAGTACTTTGCTTCGTTATGATTGTGAGCTACTTCATGAGATTGATCATACCATGCTTTATGTGATGCTTAATGCTTATCCTTATCATTATCTTGTATGATCACTTACTTGTGTTGGTGATGCGTGCTTACTATTCCACTCATATCATTTTGTGCGCTCCACCAAGTTGTATGTGACATGGAAGAGTGACCCATGAGCCTAACCGATTGTGCATTTGCATTCAAACGCAAATTTTTAATAATGCACAAATTTAAGGGGAGCTCTTGCTTATCACATACTTCTCAAAGCGACGATGTATTTCATTCATTTAATCATTTGTCGAAGCTTTGATCTATATGTTGTCATCAATTACCAAAAAGGGGGAGATTGAAAGCACATTTGCTCCCTTGGTGGTTTTGGTAATTCATAACAACATATATCTCGTTGAACTAATGTCCATTCAAGTTAAAGATTTCAGGATGTTCAATGATTGGCATGGCATGGACTAGAGATGTGGACCCCTCAAAATTCTAAGGACAAGGATTGGCAAAAGATCAAGACTCTACATTTTTGGTTTAGTGATCCAAGATCACATTGAGTCCATAGGAAAGCCAATACTATTAAAACGGGATGAGGTGTTGCTTAATGGTCTTTTTGCTCAAGTGCTTAGTGACAGTACTCCTAAACCCTCAACCACTCTCTCTACCCCAAATATGTCCAAAACCTACATTCCAACTTGCCTCCACCGAAATTTCCCTATCCAGAGCCACCGAGTTCATCTGGACTTAGCCACTGCCAAAACCCTAACAAATCGGATCCACCGATATGGATCTCGGTCTCACCGAGATGGCCTTGCCAACTCTCTGTAATCGTTTGCACGTACTTCGGTCCCACCGAGGTTTGCAAATCGGTCTCACCGAGATGGCTTGCCAACTCTCTGTTGCCTTATTGCTTCACTTCGGTCCTACCGAGTTGATGCAATCGGTGCCACCGAGATGAGGTTTGCCCTAGCCATTGCACTTCGGTCCATCCGAGTTGTTTCTATCCGTCCCACCGAGATTCCTAATGTTCATATCTTTTACACAGTTCGGTGCCACCGAGTCTTCTGAATCGGTGCCTCCGAGTTGGGCCAAAAGTGTGTAACGGTTGGATTTTGTGTGGAGGCTATATATACCCCTCCACCACTTCCTTCTCGGAAGAGAGAGCCATCAGAACGTGCCTACACTTCTACTACACATTTTCTGAGAGAGAACCACCTACTCATGTGTTGAGATCAAGAGATTCCATTCCTACCATTTGAACCTTGATCTCTAGCCTTTCCCAAGTTTCTTTCCACTCAAATCCTTCTTCCACCATAGCCAAATCTGTGAGGAGTTGTTTGAGTGTTGGGAAGACTATCACTTGAAGCACAAGAGCAAGGAGTTCATCAACAACACACCATCCATTACCTTTTGGAGAGTGGTGTCTCCTAGATTGGTTAGGTGTTACTTGGGAGCCTCCGACAAGATGTGGAGTTGAACCAAGGAGTTTGTAAGGGCAAGGAGATCGCCTACTTCGTGAAGATCTACCCCGAGTGAGGCTAGTCCTTCGTGGACGTAAGCCATGGTGGGATAGACAAGGTTGCTTCTTCGTGGACCCTTCGTGGATGGAGCCCTCCGTGGACTCGCGCAGCCGTTACCCTTCGTGGGTTGAAGTCTCCATCAACGTGGACGTACGATAGCACCACCTATCGGAACAACGCCAAAAACCACCGTGTCTTCATTGCGTTTGAAATCTCCGATCCCCTCCTTTACTTACATATGCAATTGTTTTACTTTCCGCTGCTATACTCTTAGAATTGCATTTGTAGGGTGATGCTTGACTTGTATTGTTGCTAAAATCTGCCTACAACTAAAATTGGGAAAAGGTTAGGTTTTTATTTGGTCAAGTAGTCTAATCATCCCCCCTCTAGAAATACTTTCGATCCTACAGAGACCTAGGGGTAGGGGTGTGTGAGGTCTGGTGGGCCGAGGTGAGGCCCTTGGTCGGTTCCGTCCTGCACCACATTGGTCCGCCCATGACACATTATACGGAAACCCCTGGAGGACTAGTCACACAAGACAAAAAAACCAGAGCCGCGAAGGACTTTGTGTCCACTGACAAAGCCGGCTAGGATTTGTAACCCTAGGCCCCGGGTATGTTATACAAGCTCGGGGCCTAGTTCATCAATAGCATACACAGAATCCCTTGGTATTCACGTAGTGTACTCTGTACACACCCTACTCACAAATATACATGACCGGGGGTAGGGTATTTCCTGGATCGCAAGGGCCCGAACTAAGGTAAATCCTTGTCTCTTATTACCATGCATCCAACCTAGCTGTAAGGGATATCCTACTGAATGCTCTACTGTAATTATATTCGTCAACTAGTAAGAGAGGTGGAGACAATGCGTGTGAGATAGGCCCAAGCGTCCGGGAGACACGTAGGCAGGTATATGTATAGAGAAAAGGGTTAATGGAGATCGTGCATGCATATGCGTGTGAAAGGGTTCTTGTGACAGAGATTAGTGAAAGGAGTCGTAGATAGTTGTGAGAGAGAGGGAGAGAGGGTGATATATATAGACAGTGTGTGTGCGAGAGACACCTCAGGAGAGAGTGTGAGCATGTGTGAGAGAGAAGGCCGATGGATATACAGTGTGTGCGCGTATGTGTGAGAGAGAAACATAACACGTGTGTGAGGAGGGGCCGAGGGAGAGTGAATTTACGCGTAAAAGACTGATGTACACATTAATTTAAAATATAAATTGTATCCAAATATTTGGATGGGATCGTGATATTTGCGATTCGTGTATGGAACGATCATTGGTGTATCAAACATCCATATTCTGTCGAATTTGAGCATGTGTATGGTATTATTCGACATAATTGATCCATAGAGTCAGTATTTTGAAATCCAGACAATGCATGGCTTTAGCAATTCAAATATAAACATGATTATAGTTTATGTTGTGTGTGTAAAGCACATTATACATACAAAAGATACATAGTGAACATTCTAAATAGCTAGCTAGGAACTAGCATACGTTTGAATTCAACTTAAGGTGGTTTCAAATATTCGAATTCAACATGAAGTGCATTCAATTATTTGAATTCGAGATCATGGTATTTGTAAATCATACCTAAATTAAGGGTGCATCAATCTTTGATTTGCTTTTGTACTGTACAAAATACATTCAAATTTACAACCTCCATTCCAAAATAATAGTAGTTATAGGATTTTTAAGAGTCAAAATTTCAAAAGAAGCGCATAATTTAATGAGGTTTTCAATCATACAAGGTCAAATTTAACGAGGTCTATTAAGGTCAATCCTAATAGTTCAAGAGTACTGTAAACTTGAATGCTTCTTATTCAAAATTTTGAATGAAGCGCCAAAAGAGCCTCTCCTCGCCCGAAACCGCCCGAGACCAATGTTTGGTAGAAGGAAATTACCATCCTAACTCTGACCCGTGAAGCCTACCGGCCCAACGTCCAGAAGTGTAAACCGGGGTAGGTTTGTAACTTCACCGAGACGCCACACAACCGCCTCCGAAAAACATTCATATACCGTGGGCGCCTAAACGCCGATGTGCTCGGCCGAAATCACTCCCGCCCACTATTTTGGACACGTGAGATTACTGTCCTACCCCCGACCCGCAGCATGTCCGAAATTTTAGATGGGGGCAAAGTTTGTAACTTTCCCCAAATTTCAAACAAGCGCATCCCGGAAACATGGTTCCCCCTTAGCTTCCCCCCTCCCCTATCCGATTCCCCATTCATACTCCGTGGGCACCAAAACTCCCTCTCCATCAGCCGTGAAACCCCAACCTCCTCCGTCCGCCACCCCATCACACCGATCCACCGCCGCCCTCCTCCATCACACCGGAGCCGATACCCCGACGTCGTCATCCACCGCAACCTCAACCAGATCGCCCTCCAGGACTTAGCAGTTGAAGCCGAGGCAGAGCTGCCTCCACGACGCGGACGTGCGTCGTACCCGAGCGACTTCAACCCCTTCGTCCTGTGCCTCACCGCTGCTGCTCCAACGTCGCAATCGTCCACCGCACCGGAGCTGTTCCCGCTACGCCATCGTTCGCCGCCTCGGATCTGCTTCTCCGCCGCCGACAGAGGGCCACCGCACCACACTCAACAACTTGGCCATGGGTGCGTCCAAGGCTCCACCGTCCTCCACAACTTGTGGTTTCCAGCGAACCACAAGAAGATCGTCGAAAAATTATAAGGAGGACACAGCATGGCAAGCTGATATTGGAACTCCTCTTCCCTTATTCTTGCAAATCTTACATGTCTGCTCGCATGGTATTCATCCCACGAAGCAAACTAGTTGACCACTTGTTACTGCACATTCTTCCTGATACTAGATGTTCCAAGTAACTCGCGATGCACAAGGTTTCCCCCTGTTTACTATTTCACTTTAGCTAGAGGACCGTCGCGTGCCTGGATTTCAATTCAGTGTCAGTTGATTCCCAATTAAAGGAAGCACCACCCACGAAGGCGCACGGAGCACCTAGTCCACCTGTTCACCGTGGAAGGAGCGCCTCGGTGTCTATCTTAGAGGTGTGTGTGGCGCAGGAGCTGCTGGTGCCCGATCTGGAGGCCCACCGGGCTTAAAGGGATGGCCGGGGGGTGCTGCCAAGCACGGCGGTGGGGTGAGGTCGAGGGGAGCGCGGGGTGGCAGAGGCAGGGTTCTGGGCCGGTGGTCGCTGGCGGTTCAAGGAAGATTTTCAATAGTGACTGGAGGGAGGTAGATGAAGGCCATCTGCCCGTTCCTTGTAGATCGGAAGGTGCAGAAAAAATTGACTGACCTATTTGTTTTCAGTCGATTGTTATTTTCATAGGACCACATGTGGTGGTTTGCTGGAGGATTACCTGCACTTCCCAGCCATCCCTGTGCTCATATTTCAAAAGCCTAGAATCTAATTTTGTGTGCCATGCATGTTGTAGAGCTATCATATGTCTGCCGTCATTTATTTTTGACCCACCCGCTATCTGATACTTTTACACTGCACTACTTGTGCACAAACTACACCCATACTCTCTCACTATTGTTTTATTACGCATGGGCATTTCAGAATCTCAACCACAGTATTCTAAAAAGAAAACAAAGCAGTTGCTCCAGTCTGCATCGAGGATTGGAAAGACGCGGTTTGACGCTCTAAAGAAGAGTGTAGTGTCATTCGATGAAGACTGTCAACGTAGCTCTGTAGTTGGTGACCCCATTCGCCATACACCAGCATCGCAGGTGCTTGCTTTAACTTCACGGTGTCATATGTGGTTGCATGTTGCATATGGTGTCTACCTTGTATATTGCTTCTAAATTGGTTAAATTGCATCTGCTTAGCCATATACTGTGAATATGACATGCCTTCCTGTTTTTGGTACATACTGCATCTGTCTATTAACCATGTTCTTACATCAAACTAATGTTCTTGTGTATCCCTCATCAATCACTTATGATGAGATAGTTAGACCCGTGGGTTAGTGTGAGACGCGCTACTCTTTTAAAGAGTGCAGTGTCATCCTCCCCACATGATTCTCAACAAACAGCAAGGCTAGATGAAGATAGTCAACGTAGCTCTGTAGTTGGTGACCGCATTTCCCCTACACCAGCATCGCAGGTGCTTGCTCTAACTTGGCGGTGTGATATGTGGTTGCATCTTGCATATGGTGTCTAGCTTGTAATTCTTCTAATTTGGTTAAATTGCATCTGCTATTCTGCTTAGTTTACACATTACACCTGTTAATGTGACATGTCTTCCTGTTTTTGGTATATACTCCATCTGTCTATTAACCATATCCTTACATAAAACTACTGTTCTTGTGTATCCCGCATCAATCACTTATGATGAGACACCATTAGTATATGCAGCGTGATATTTGCTGCATCTTGCATATGATTTATAGCATGTACTGTGTCTAATTTGTTGAAACGCCATTTATGATGAGGCGCTTTTAACTTGGCAGACTCATATTGGTTGCATCTTTCATGTGGTGTCTACCTTGCATTTCTTCTAATTTGTTGAAATGGCTTCTGCTTAGTTTACACAAATAGGTGTGAATATGCCATGCCGTCCTGTTTTTCGTACATATTCCATCCTTGTATCATGTGTTTGCCTTACATCCAAGTAGTGTTCGTCAGTATCATGCATGAATGAGTTCTGAAGAGTGATTTTTATTCCTTTTTCTTGTCGTTTGACTTGACAATGCAAAATCAATAAAGTGGAAGGAAATTAGCAAGGCAGTGGATGATGGTGCTCCTTCCGACCAACTGAAATGGAGGGTCTGTACAGATTCTACTCCGCCATCCTCCAAATAAGTTTTGCAAGACAACACATGCATAGACAGTCAACATAGTTGTGTTGATGATGAGCACATCTCCCCTACCCAACCATCACAGGTGCTCACTCTAACTTGGCACTGTTATATGTGGTTGCATGTTACATATGATGTCTAGCTTGTATTGCTTCTAATTTTGTTGAATTGCATCTGCTTAGTTTACACATTATACTTGTGAATAAGACACGTGTTCCTGTTTCTAGAACATACAATATCTGTCTATCACGCCATGTTCTTACATCAAAGTACTACTATTGTGTAACCTGCAACAATCACTTATCATAAGACACATTTAACTTGGGAGTGTGAGATAGGTTGCATCTTGCATTGTTTTCTAGCTTGTACTGCTTCTAATTTGTTGAAATGGCACTTATGACGAGACAGTTTTAACTCGGTAGAGTGACATTCGTTGCATCTTTCATACGGTGTCTAGCTTTCATTGCTTCTAATTTGTTGAAATGCTTGCTGCTTAGTTTACACATCATAGGTGTGAATATGCAATGGTGTCCTTTTTTCTTACATATTCAATCCTCCTATCATGCGGTCGCCTTACATGAAAGTAGTGTTCATCAGCATCATGCATCAATGAGTTCTGAAAAGCAAATTTTATTCATTTTTTTGTGGGTTTGACTTGACAAGGCAAAAATAATAATAGAGTGGAAGGAAAAAAGTAAGGCAAGGGCTGATGGCGGTCATCTGGCGCCACCGGTAAGGAGGCGCTCTAGAGATTCTGCCACTACTGCTAGTGCAGTAGAAGTTCCAAGTAAATATGATGTGCCCAACAACCCTACTCCAGCATCACAGGTGCTTTCTCTAGCTTGGCAGTGTGATATTTGATTGCATGTTGCATACGGTGTCTAGCTTGTATTGCATCTAATTTGATTAAATTGCATCTCCTTAGTTTACACATTATACATGTTAACATGGCATGTCTTCCTTTTTTTGCATATACTACATCTGTCTATTACATGTTCTAACATCGAAGTACTATTCGTGTCTATCCTGCATCAATCACTTATGACGAGACACCTTTAACTTGGTAGTGTGATATTGTTTGGATCTTGCATATGATTTATTGCTTGTATTGCTTGACATTTGTTTAAATGCCACTTATGACGAGACACTATTAACTTGGCAGAGTGATATTTGTAGCATCTTTCATATGGTGTCTAGCTTCCATTGCATTGCTTCTAATTTATTGAAATGCCTTCTGCTTAATTTACACATCATAGGTCTGATTATCTCATGCCATCTTGTTTTTCGTACATATTACATCCTCCTATCATGCGGTTGTCTAACATCAAAGTTCAGTTTGTCTGTATCACACATCAATTAGTTCTGAAGAACTAAATTTTTATTCCTTTTTCTCATGGGTTTGACTTGACATGGAAAAAAAGAGGAAGGTACAGAGAATGGTAGGGGATGGTGTTACTACTCGAGAGGCATGGAAACAGAAGCAGAACAGCTCTGCAGATTCTGCTGGTACTGATAATGCAAGAGAAGGTTGAAGTCCAGCAGATAAATGTACAAACACAATATCCCCTGCTACACCACCTACAAAATGTACCAAAGACAAATGAACCAAACAAGAAACGATAGCCGTAGTGGTTGCAGCACCTTCTTCCATAGTACCAACATGTGCACGACTTACTCGTTCGTCAACTCTGCTAGCGGCAAGTTCCCAAGCTCCCTTTCCACCTGACACTACTTCTGAAGCACTCTTGGCACAAGAGGACTTGGCAAGATCAGATGAACCTTGTGAGCTTCAACACCAAGACGCTAGTTGATCGAGTCAAGTTACAGTTGCATGCTTCTTTATATGTAGTCTCACAGTTTGATGTACACTAACACTTCCCATGTTCGTTGTTGAACTAGGACCTAGGCACAAGAGGAAACAGACATTAGGGATAATGCTCGATAGGTTAACTAAATCTAAAGGAGGAAGAATGGATCAGATCCATTTTGAGTCAGGTTTAAAAAGGCCAGGTGATGCTACAGAGTCAGCCAAGTTAGTATCAGAGGCAACCGTTGCCGTTAGGTGTCATACATGTATCCTCCAACATGGATTCAGTACAGGAATGACAAAGACGAAATCCAGTTTAACACCTTCCTCGACCATTTATCTGTAAGTATGGTTATTTAGGGAACTTAGTAATATCGTCTTGCTCTGTCCCATACTTTCTAGGTTGCTGGTAATGAGACTCCTATAATTTTGAACAGATGTGGTTCAAGTTGGATCGGCAAGATGATGCAACCAGACAAGCATGCACTCATGTTTTCAAGTCTGCTCTATGACAGTATCAGTATAATCTGAGGAAAACTCACTTTGAAGGCAAGGCTAACAATGAACTTGCCCAAACATCTCGAGTGGAAAATATAACGAATGAAGACTGGACAGCCCTTGTTAAACACTGGTCTGATCCAAAGTATCAAGTATGTTATATAGATGTGATCAGATCACATGTTGAACTCCTATTTACGCATGTCCCTCACAAATCTATCTTCTTCTAGGTGAACTGTTGAAAGAACAGGGCCAACCGTACGAAAGTGAAATTCCCATAGATGATAGGATCTCGTAGCTATATTGCACACTGTGAGGCCCTGGTAACTAGCTGCTGTTTCACTCTTTTGGCTATGCCATATTATTAGATCTATATTGACTTGTTCCAAATGCAGAGGAAAGCCCGTAAGGACCAAAAAAACCTGAACCAAATGCGGTGGAAATCTTCAAGGACTGTCACACCAGCAAGACGACGGGCATGACTACACCAGTCAAAGCTGCTGTAGTAAGTCCTTAATCCCCAGGCCCTTTGAACTACTGGTTACTCTGACTTGTGGTGCATTGAACTGCATGGTTTGCAGCCAATGTCTATTACTCTTTTCAATTTTTTACACAATTGTCTGAACGTATCATTGCAGTTTACAAGGTTTAAAAGAGAGGAACGATGTTCCTTTGCTCTTGATATGTAATCTAGTTCCGTGGTGCACACAATGTTACAATTGCCTATTTGTCTGATCTCAGTTGTTTTGTGATATGAATGATGTCATACTATGCTCTCCGTATTATAAACTTTGTCTCTTTATCTTAGCTGTCAATACATTGTGAAGAAATAGACAATACATTAGCCATGGTATATGGTCATATGTTTGGAACCTGGTTTTATTATGTACTTTGCAGCAAAATACAACTAATATTTTACACGGGTTCACCAAAATAAGTTTCGTATATAAACCAAAGCTATTCTGTTTGGTTTTGCTGCCTCATTAATAACTTCTGTTCTGGTACTACTAATGTACAAACTCAACTTTTCAGCAAGCTATGGAACAAATGGTGGAACCGCCACAACCTCCTGAAAGTGATGAGGCAACCATAACCACAATGTCACCTCTTGCTACAGTGGGTCAGTATCTCTCCACTAACAGTGCCAAAAGCACCTTCCTGCGTAATACTGGGTTGGTTGTTAAGGCAACCTCGTCCAAACAGCCTCATGACCAAGATCTGCAAGCTCGATGCTACTTGTAGACAGCGTTGGTATTTCCCCAAAGAGGAGAGGATGATGTAGTATAGTAGAGATAAGTATTTACCTCAGTTCAGAACCAAGGTTATCAATCCAGTAAGAGAACCAGACAGAACCTCGTTAGCAGCACCTACACACACAAAAGCAAACACTTGCACCCAACACAAATAAGAGCGTTGTCAATCCCCTTAGCGGTTATTTGCAAGGATTAATTCTGATAGTGATAGATAGAAAGTAAATTGCAAAATAAAATAAAAGTAAATAAATTGCAGCAAGGTATTTTTGGATTTTAAAATATGGTAAAAGTAGACCCAGGGGCCATAGTTTTCACTAGAGGCTTCTCTCTCGAACACATAGCATACAGTGGGTAAACAAATTACTGTTGGGCAATTGATATAAAAGCAAATAATTATGATGGATTCATGGTAATGATCATGTATATAGGCATTACGTCTGAGACAAGTAGACTGACTCCTGCCTGCATCTACTACTATTACTCCACCCATCGACCGCTATCCAGAATGCATCAAGGGTATTAAGTATAAAACAGAGTAACGCCTTAAGCAAGATGACATGATGTAGACAAAGTAAACTCAAGCAATATGATTAAACCCCATCTTTTTATCCTTAATGGCAACAATACAAATACATGTCATGTCCCTTTCTGTCACTGGGATTGAGCACCGCAAGATTGAACCCATCACAAAGCACCTCTCCCATTGCAAGATAAATCAATATAGTTGGCCAAACCAAACGGATAGATCGGAGAGAAATACAAAGCTATAACAATCATGCATAAAAGAGTTCAGAGAAGACTAAAATATTTCTCATGAATAATCTGATCATAAACTCACAATTCATCGGATCCCAACAAACACACCACAAAAGAAGATTACATCGGATAGAACTCCAAAAACATCGAGGAGAACATGGTATTGAAGATCAAAGAGAGAGAAGAAGACATCTAGCTACCAGCTATGGACCCGTAGGTCTGTGGTAAACTACTCACACATTACCAGAAGGGCAGCAAGGTTGATGAAGAAGCCCTCCGTGATCGATTCCCCCTCTGGCAGAGTACTGGAAAAGGCCTCCAGATGGGATCGCGGAAGAATAGAGGTTTGCGGTGGCGGAAAGGTTTTCTCTTCTGTCTTTCTGGTATACGGGGAATATTTTGGAATTTATAGTGCTGGAATTAGGTCAAGAGGTGCCACGAGGGGCCCACAAGCCTGGGGGCGCGCCTCCCGAGCTTGTCGCTCCCTCGTGACTCTTCTGGTCTTCTCCCGAAGCTTCGAGGGTCCCTTCTGGTCCAGAAAAAATTAATCCAAAGTTTTTTCTTTGTTTGGACTCCGTTTGATAATGATTTTCTGAAAAGACAAAAACAGGCAAAAAACAACAGCTGGCACTGGGCACTAGGTTAATAGGTTAGTCACAAAAATGATATATAATTGCATATAAAACATACAAGATTGATACTATAATAACATGGAACAATAAAAAATTATAGATACATTGGAGACATATCAAGCATCCCCAAGCTTAATTCCTGCTCGTCCTCGAGTAGGTAAATGATAAAAACAGAAATTTTGATGTGGAATGCTACCTAACATGTTTTATCATGTAATTCTGTCTTACGGTATGAATATTAAGATCCGAGTGATTCAAAGCAATAGTCTATAATTTGATATAAAGACATCAATACTCAGGCATACTAACACACAATAATGGCTTTCAAAATAAAAATGCTAAAGAAAGTTATCCCTACAAAATCATATAATCCTGTCATGCTCCATCTTCTTAACACAAAGTATTTATCGTGCACTACCCCGATGACAAGCCAAGCAATTGGTTCATACTTTTTAACGCGCTTCAGCTTTTTCAACCCCCACGCAATACATGAGCGCAAGCCTTGGATATAGCAATATGGGTGGAATAGAATGTGGTGGTAGAGATTAATAAGGGGAAGTCAAAAATAAGAAGTTAGTCTCACATCGACGCGGCTAATCAATGGGCTATGGAGATGCCGATCAATTGATGTCAATGCGAGGAGTAGGGATTGCCATGCAACGGATGCACTAAGAGCTATAAGTGTATGAAAGCTCAACATGAAAACTAAGTGGGTGTGCATCCAACTTGCTTGCTCATGAAGACCTCGGGCATTTGAGGAAGCCCATCATCGGAATATACAAGCCAAGTTCTATAACAAAAAATTCCCACTAGTATATGAAAGTGACAAAACAGGAGACTCTCTATATGAAAAACATGGTGCTACTTTGAAGCACAAGTATGGAAAAAGATAGTAACACTGCCCCTTCTCTCTTTTTCTCTCATTTTTTCTTCTTTCTCCCTTTTTTTCGTGGGCACTTTTTGGCCTCTCTTTTTTGTAATTATTTTCCTCACTGGGACAATGCTCTAATAATGATGATCATCATACCTCTATTTACTTACAACTCAAAATTACAACTCGATACTAGAACAGATATAACTCTATATGAATGCCTCTGGCAGTGTACCAGAATGGGCAATGATACTAGCGTAACATGTATAAAAAATGATGAACGGTGGCTGAGCCACAAATACTATGTCAGCTATATGATCATGCAAAGCAATATGACAATGATGATGTGTGTCATATAAAAAAAGAACGACGGAAGTTGCATGGCAATATATCTCGGAATGGCTATGGAAATGCCATAATAGGTAGGTATGGTGGCTATTTTGTGGAAGATACAAGGAGGCTTATGTGTGATAGAGCGTATCATATGATGGGGTTTGGATGCACCGGCGAAGTTTGCACCAACTCTCGAGGTGAGAAAGGGCGATGCACGGTACCGAAGAGGCTAGCAAATTGCGGAAAGGTGAGAGTGCGTATAATCCATGGACTCTCATTAGTCATAAAGAACTCACATACTTATTGTGAAAGTTTGTTATCCCTCGAAGCAAAGTACTACTACGCATGCCCCTAGGGGGATAGATTGGTAGGAAAAGACCATCGCTCGTCCCCGACCACCACCCATAATGTAGACAATCAAGAATAAATCATGCTCCAACTTCTTAGCATAACGATAGATCATACATACATGCTTCGGGAATCACAAACCTTAACACCAATATTCTTACTAAACCACAATTATCTACTAGTACCTCCCACATATTACCATCATAATATCACAAAATTATTGCAAGGAATCAAACTTATCATATTCAGTGATCTACATGAAGGTTTTTATTATATCCCTCTTGAATACCTATCATATTAGGACCAAATTCATAACCCGTGCATATTACCATTGCTATTTATTAGACTCTCAAAAAGATATAAGTGAAGCATGAGAGTGCAACTATTTCTTTAAAATATAACCACCGCCGTGCTCTAAAAAGTATAAGTGAAGCACTAGAGCAACTGCCTAGCTCAAAAGATATAAGTGAAGCACATAGAGTATTCTAACAAATCATGAATAATGTGTGTCCCTCTCAAAAAGGTTTGTTCAGCAAAGATGATTGTGGAAAACTAAAAAGCAAACAAAAGCAAACAAACTATAGCACAAGACTCTCCAAGTAAAACACATATCATGTGATGAATAAAAATATAGCTCCAAGTGAGTTACCGATGGATTGTAGACGAAAGAGGGGATGCCATCCGGGGCATCCCCAAGCTTAGACGCTTGAGTCTTCCTTGAATATTACCTTGGGGTGCCTTGGGAATCCCTAAGCTTAGGCTCTTGCCGCTCCTTATTCCTTTATCCATCATAGTCTCACCCAAAACTTGAAAACTTCAGCACACAAAACTCAACAGAAACCTCGTGAGATCCGTTAGTATAACAAGCAAATCTTAAACTTTAGGTACTGTTGTAAATTGATTCATATTTAATATTGGAATAATTCTACTTTACTCCAACTTCCCCATGGCTCATACCCCCCGATACGATCCATAGATTCATCAAAATAAGCAAACTATGCAACAAAAACAATATCTGTCTAAAACAGAACAGTCTGTAAAGACCTGAATTAAAGTCATACTTCTGTAACACCCCAAATTCTGAACAATTAGGACAAGGTGCGAAATTCATATATCAATAATGTGTAAAAAATTCAGAACGTTCTAACGCTCCAGCAAAAAAATCAAAATTCCAGCACTGGACGCAAAAGTTTCTGTTTTCAAACAGCATCAATTATACTATCATCCAAATCATCCCAAAGGCTTTACTTGGCACAAACACTAATTAAAATATAAAAACACAATAATAACATAGGCTACAATGGTGTAAACACACAAAAACAGAAAGTGAAACAAAATTTTATTTTATTTATTGGGTTGCCTCCCAACAAGCGCTATTGTTTTATGCCCCTAGCTAGGCATAATGCATAGTTTCAAGTGTTGTCATCCTTGGTTTCCAAATCCTCAATTACACACCCAATCTTTCTAGAAGTTTTAATATGGGGGTTTCTTATCATCACGCTCCTTGGCACAAAATTAAGAATCTTGCTTTCATAGATTGGTTCCTTTATTATATCAATGAAATTGGGGTGCATGCTAATCATTTTAAGATCCTCATTTCCCTTGCTAGAAGTGGCACCCTTAGTCTTAGGAACATACATGAACTTGCAATTTTTATTGGGAGGAGTCCTATCAATTGTTTTAACGGAGGAAAAAGCGGAACCCAAATTAGTAATAATCTACTCTAGCTTATCGATTCTAGCGGGACTTTGTTCTATCCTTTCGTTAATTATTGGCTCCTTTTCTTTTAAGGTTTTCAATGTAATTGCAACCTTGGAACCAAATTGAGTAATGTGACTATGGACCTTTTTGTCTAATTTCACAAGGTGCTTAATAGTAGACATTTTATTTTCAATAGCCTCTAACCTTTGCATAACATGTTCCAAAGTCAATGCCGTTTCATTAATAGTGATAGGTGGTGATCCCACTAGATTCCCCATAGCATTGAAAGCATCCATAGAGGGACACATTAAGAAATTCCCTCTGGTAATAGTGTCAAGTACAAATCTATACCAAATAGTAATTCCCTCATAAAAATTGCGAAGAAGAATGGTAGTGGATTGCATACGAGTTGATCTATTTTGAGCATCGCAAATCCTATACCAAGCATCTTTTAAATTCTCTCCTCCCCTTTGTTTAAAGTTAAGCACTTCATTTTCAGGGGTGTAAGTAATGAGCGAAGAACTAGCCATAGTGGTGAAGCAAACTAACGAGCAAGCAAACGAAAATATTTTTGTGTTTTTGTAAAATTGCTTTAGAACTGGGGGAGATGAAAACGAGAGGCAAATGCAAATAAAAGGGCAACAAAAATGCAAGTGGATGATAGTTTATGCGAAGGTAATTGATAAGTTTTGGTGATGTCTCCCCGGCAACGGCGCTAGAAATTCTTCCTGCTACTTGTAGACTGTGTTGGTATTTCCCCGAAGAGGAGAGGATGATGTAGTATAGTAGATATAAGTATTTCCCTCAGTTAAGAACCAAGGTTATCAATCCAATAGGAGAACCACACAGAACCTCGTTAGCAGCACCTACACACACAAAAGCAAACACTTGCACCCAACGCAAATAAGAGGGTTGTCAATCCCCTTAGCGGTTATTTGCAAGGATTAATTCTGATAGTGATAGATAGAAAGTAAATTGAAAAATAAAATAAAAGTAAATAAATTGCAGCAAGGTATTTTTGGATTTTAATATATGGTAAAAGTAGACCCGAGGACCATAGTTTTCACTAGAGGCTTCTCTCTCGAACACATAGCATACGGTGGGTAAACAAATCACTGTTGGGCAATTGATAGAAAAGCAAATAGTTATGATGGATTCATGGCAATGATCATGTATATAGGCATGATGTCTGAGACAAGTAGACCGACTCCTGCCTGCATCTACTACAATTACTCCACCCATCGACCGCTATCCAGCATGCATCTAGGGTATTAAGTATAAAATAGAGTAACGCCTTAAGCAAGATGACATGATGTAGACAAAGTAAACTCAAGCAATATGATTAAACCCCATCTTTTTATCCTTAATGGCAACAATACAAATATGTGTCATGTCCCTTTCTATCACTGGGATTGAGCACCGCAAGATTGAACCCATCACAAAGCACCTCTCCCATTGCAAGATAAATCAATCTAGTTGGCCAAACCAAACGGATAGATCAGAGAGAAATACAAAGCTATAACAATCATGCATAAAAGAGTTCAGAGAAGACTAAAATATTTCTCATGAATAATCTGATCATAAACTCACAATTCATCGGATCCCAACAAACACACCACAAAAGAAGATTACATCGGATAGAACTCCAAAAACATCGAGGAGAACATGGTATTGAAGATCAAAGAGAGAGAATAAGACATCTAGCTACCAGCTATGGACCCGTAGGTCTGTGGTAAACTACTCACACATTGCCGGAAGGGCAGCAAGGTTGATGAAGAAGCCCTCCATTATCGATTCCCCCTTTGGCAGAGTACTGGAAAAGGCCTCCAGATGGGATCGCGGAAGAATAGAGGTTTGTGGTGGCGGAAAGGTTTTCTCTTCTGTCTTTCTAGTATACGGGGAATATTTTGGACTTTATAGTGCTGGAATTAGGTCAAGAGGTGCCACGAGGGGCCCACAAGCCTGGGGGCGCGCCTACCCCCCTGGGGCGCGCCTCCCGAGCTTGTCGCTCCCTCGTGGCTCTTCTGGTCTTCTCCCGAAGCTTCGAGGGTCCCGTCTGGTCCAGAAAAAATTAATCCAAAGTTTTTTCTTTGTTTGGACTCCATTTGATAATGATTTTCTGAAAAGACAAAAACAGGCAAAAAACAGCAGCTGGCACTGGGCACTAGGTTAATAGGTTAGTCGCAAAAATGATATATAATGGCATATAATTGCATATAAAACATCCAAGATTGATACTATAATAACATGAAACAATAAAAAATTATAGATACGTTGGAGACATATCAAGCATCCCCAAGCTTAATTCCTGCTCGTCCTCGAGTAGGTAAATGATAAAAACAGAATTTTTGATGTGGAATGCTACCTAACATCTTTTATCATGTAATTCTGTCTTACGGTATGAATATTAAGATCCGAGTGATTCAAAGCAATAGTCTATAATTTGATATAAAGACATCAATACTCAGGCATACTAACACACAATCATGGCTTTCAAAATAAAAATGCTAAAGAAAGTTATCCCTACAAAATCATATAATTCTGTCATGCTCCATCTTCTTAACACAAAGTATTTATCGTGCACTACCGCGATGACAAGCCAAGCAATTGGTTCATACTTTTTAAAGCGCTTCAGCTTTTTCATCCCCCACGCAATACATGAGCGCAAGCCTTGGATATAGCAATATGGGTGGAATAGAATGTGGTGGTAGAGATTAATAAGGGGAAGTCAAAAATAAGAAGATAGTCTCACATCGACGCGGCTAATCAACGGGCTATGGAGATGCCGATCAATTGATGTCAATGCGAGGAGTAGGGATTGCCATGCAACGGATGCACTAAGAGCTATAAGTGTATGAAAGCTCAACATGAAAACTAAGTGGGTGTGCATCCAACTTGCTTGCTCATGAAGACCTCGGGCATTTGAGGAAGCCCATCATCGGAATATACAAGCCAAGTTCTATAACGAAAAATTCCCACTAGTATATGAAAGTGACAAAACAGGAGACTCTCTATATGAAAAACATGGTGCTACTTTGAAGCACAAGTATGGAAAAAGATAGTAACACTGCCCCTTCTCTCTTTTTCTCTCATTTTTTTCTTCTTTTATCCCTTTTTTTTCTTTTTTTCGTGGGCACTTTTGGGCCTCTTTTTTTTGTATTTAGTTTCCTCACTGGGACAATGCTCTAATAATGATGATCATCATACCTCTATTTACATACAACTCAAAATTACAACTCGATACTACAACAAATATAACTCTATATGAATGCCTCTGGCAGTGTACCAGGATGGGCAATGTACTAGCGTAACATGTATAAAAAATGATGAACGGTGGCTGAGCCACAAATACTATGTCAGCTATATGATCATGCAAAGCAATATGACAATGATGATGTGTGTCATATAAAAAAAGAACGACGGAAGTTGCATGGCAATATATCTCGGAATGGCTATGGAAATGCCATTATAGGTAGGTATGGTTGCTGTTTTGTGGAAGATACAAGGAGGCTTATGTGTGATAGAGCGTATCATATGATGGGGTTTGGATGCACCGGCGAAGTTTGCACCAACTCTCGAGGTGAGAAAGGGAAATGCACGGTACCGAAGAGGCTAGCAAATTGCGGAAAGGTGAGAGTGCGTATAATCCATGGACTCACATTAGTCATAAAGAACTCACATACTTATTGTGAAAGTTTGTTATCCCTCGAAGCAAAGTACTACTACGCATGCCCCTAGGGGGATAGATTGGTAGGAAAAGACCATCGCTCGTCCCCGACCACCACTCATAATGTAGACAATCAAGAATAAATCATGCTCCAACTTCTTAGCATAACGACAGATCATACGTACATGCTTCGGGAATCACAAACCTTAACACCAATATTCTTACTAAACCACAATTATCTACTAGTACCTCCCACATATTACCATCATAATATTGCAAAATTATTGCAAGGAATCAAACTTATCATATTCAGTGATCTACATGAAAGTTTTTATTATATCCCTCTTGAATACCTATCATATTAGGACCAAATTCATAACCCGTGCATATTACCATTGCTATTTATTAGACTCTCAAAAAGATATAAGTGAAGCATGAGAGTGCAACTATTTCTTTAAAATATAACCACCGCCGTGCTCTAAAAAGTATAAGTGAAGCACTAGAGCAACTGCCTAGCTCAAAAGATATAAGTGAAGCACATAGAGTATTCTAAAAAATCACGAATAATGTGTGTCCCTCTCAAAAAGGTGTGTTCAGCAAAGATGATTGTGGCAAACTAAAAAGCCCTCCGTGTCATGTCCCTTTCTGTCACTGGGATTGAGCACTGCAAGATTGAACCCATCACAAAGCACCTCTCCCATTGCAAGATAAATCAATCCAGTTGGCCAAACCAAACAGATAGATCGGAGAGAAATACAAAGCTATAACAATCATGCATAAAAGAGTTCAGAGAAGACTCAAATATTTATCATGAATAATCTGATCATAAACTCACAACTCATCTGATCCCAACAAACACATCGCAAAAGAAGATTACATCGGATAGAAGTCCAAGAACATCGAGGAGAACATGGTATTAAAGATCAAAGAGAGAGAAGAAGCCATCTAGCTACTAGCTATGGACCCGTAGGTCTGTGGTAAACTACTCACACATTACCGGAAGGGCTGCAAGGTTGATGAAGAAGCCCTCCATGATCGATTCCCCCTCTGGCAGAGTACCGGAAAAGGCCTCCAGATGGGATCGCGGAAGAATAGAGGTTTGCGGTGGCGGAAAGGTTTTCTCTTCTGTCTTTCTGGTATACGGGGAATATATTGGAACTTATAGCGCTGGAATTAGGTCAAGAGGTGCCACGAGGGGCCCACAAGCCTGGGGGAGTGCCTCCCGAGCTTGTCGCTCCCTCGTGGCTCTTCTGGTCTTATCTCGAAGCTTCGAGGGTCCCTTCTGGTCCAGAAAAAATTAATCCAAAGTTTTTTCTTCGTTTGGACTCCGTTTGATAATGATTTTTTGAAAAGACAAAAACAGGCAAAAAACAGCAACTGGCACTGGGCACTAGGTTAATAGGTTAGTCCCAAAAATGATATATAATGGCATATAATTGCATATAAAACATCCAAGATTGATACTATAATAGCATGGAACAATAAAAAATTATAGATACGTTGGAGACGTATCACTCGACAGCATGAAATTTGTTCCATCAGACACTACAGCATGAAATCGTACCAGTCAGGTCAAATCATCCGAGCTTCTGAACTTCTGATGGTGCATTTACTTTTATGCCAACCCTCCTTTTGTTATGTGTCTATAATTTGTTTTGTTGCGATACAAAATTTGTTCTTAACGGGCAGCGACCGGCTGAAGAAAACTGCAAGCTATTTTTGTATAGTGTAGGGTGTTTCCTATATTTGCACAGGTGGTGAACTTTGATGCCCAGTGGATGTAATCTGTGCAAGCGCCATAATATCCTAGCGTTAGTTGCTTGCTTATTTATTTCTTTGTAGTCATCTTTTTCCTCGGTTTGTTAGTGGCCGCAATAACCATGGGCCACATACGGCCCGTGGTAACCATGGGCCTGCTTCCTACTGTAGTGCCCAAGGGCCATCTATGGACCGAAGGATCCGTGGGCCAAAAGTGGACCGCATTATGGGCCGTAAACGGGCCATAGTGAGATTGGTTCATTTAATGGCCCATAGCATAACGGGCCGTTAACAGGCCGAAAGTCATCACAGGCTTAATTCTATCAACAGGCATAACGGGTCGTTAATGGGCCGGAATACATGACGGGCTGAAAATGGCCCAATGGGTTAACAGACCACAAACGGGCCGATTGTAACCACGGGCTGAATCTGGCTCATTAGCATAATAGGCCAGTAATGGACCGTAAGTAATCGATGGCTGGAATGAGCCCAAGATTTTATGAGCCCTTAGAAGGCCGAAAGAATATACGGGATGGAAACGGCCCAACTAAATCATGGGTCGTTAACGGGCTCAAAGCTGTTTACTTTTCATGATGGGCCAGAATCACCACGGGCCGTCAATAGGCCCAGAGAAACAAAAGGCTTAATATGGGCCGAAAGACGTCATGGGCCATAGATGGGCCGAAAGTGGCAACGGGCTGAAATCATAAGCCACGGCGCACATGGCGCTACTGGGCTGAATTTTTAAAGGCCATAACGGGCCGTGAGTACCCATGCCGTAAATGGGTTGTATGCGAACAGGCTGTTAACAGACTTTCCATGGGCCAGCCCGCTCACTTTTGACCAAATCAAACGGGCCGACCTTTTTAACGTAAATGGGCCACTATTGGGCCATGCCACGTGTCGACGTATCATAGGTGTCCCGCGTCCAATGAATGGATGACATCTGTCCCAACGCCGAGCTAACACGTGGTTCCGCCGGCGAATGATAAATTTACACGTGGAAAATCGCCATTGGTTAGGGTTGCTAACGGGTTATCGGATCCAAACCGGAACCCAATAGCTTAACGGCAACCCGCTACGGTGGATGCCATGTGTCGGTTACCCTTGACGAAAACACTTCCATGACGCGACATTTATCGTCATGGAAGTGGACACTTCCGTGATGATAATTTCAGTATTGTCATGGAACACTTCTACGATAACACATGTATGACTATTTTGATTCTGTCATAAAATTGTCCCGGATGTACATACATGACAAAAAACTTGACCTACTGTGACAAAGACATATCATCACGAAAGTGTTTTTTTGTAGTGATGGGTGACGTGACAGGCCCCTTCTCCCTTCGTTGCGGATAGTTGCAACAGGGGGTAAAACGGAGACCATTTTGGCTGCGTCCACGGGGACCTCTTTCCCCTTAATCACCATTTGATAACCGGAGTGGGGAAAAATGGTGGTGGCGTATGGGATACGGAGATACCACCAGTATGCACGTATCTGTACCGGCTCCGCCCACAAGAGAAACATGTAAAGTGGCTTAGGAATCCTAAGTATCATTGTGTTTAGGCACCGCCATAGATGCACACTAGAGGGGATTCCGGACCTCCGGGAACGTTTTTAATCATCTGCTTCAAGTGTTACTTTTATTACTAGTTATTTATTTTAATAGATTTAGTCACCATTACACTTGCAACTTCATTACTATCACTTTTACTGTTCTTGATCAATTACAGCTTCTAGTCACATTATCTGTACCTTACAAAGAACCCAAGACTGATTCCTGTGCTCCCTGTGGGATCAATACTCTTACTTCGAAAAGGCTACAACTAAACCCTCTGCACTTGTCGGGGAACCATTGCCGCGGAGCTGAGCGCTTTTGGTCCAAGTTCTGAGTTTGGTCTAAATTGTGTGTACTAAGTTGTTTGCAGGTCTGGAACAACCATGGCTGAATATGGACACAATTATCAACTTGCAGCCATGCGTCTTACAGGTCCACCTATTCGAGAAATGTTCACATCTGTCAGAAGTCGGGCTCCGGGGAGCCAAAGGTTCGAACACTGGGGTGAGCTCGTTCTACCACTTCGCCTCCTATCACGGCTAAGCGACGGCGAGGCTACAGTGAGAGCGCGCTAGCGAGGGACGGAGCGAGGACTCAGCGGTTTACCCAGGTTCGGGCCACCTTGCGGTGTAAGACCCTACTCCTGCTTGTGGTTGGGATTGCAAGGGGCAAGAGAGTTCTTGCGTACAAGGTAGGAGATGAAGGAATCGATCCCCTCTACAATGGCAGCACTGCCCTTTATACCCGCCTTGGTCCTCTTCCCCCTCGAAAACTCAGGCGGGAAGGGTTGCCACACTTGGCGGTTTTGAAAGGGGACAGACGCTCAGGCTATCCTGACTAAAGGCAGTCTTCGCCTGCCAAAGCATGATCCATGACGTGCCGGTGGGCTCGGTGATAACCTCCGCCCTGCGCGCCCGTCGTCTTGGTCTTCCTTCGCCGATCGGGCAACCTTTGGGGTTGCTTTGGAGGGTAGATAGCTGGCCCTGCTCCCTTAACACAAAAGAGGAAATCATCTTCATCCGTGCCTGCTAGCGCGGCCTCTATTGCTGCTCGTCGCCGTGCGCGTCACCCACGTGATGGGCTCCAGACCGCGCGGCACACCGAACGGCCTTCATCTCGACCGCCTGCGGGAGGGGGCCTCGTGAGGCCACGCCGGAAAGCCGCCTCGCGAGGCCACCTCGGGAAGCCGCCTCGTGAGAGGACCTCGCGAGGCCGTTGATGGTGGTGCTGAGCCTTGCTCGCCACTTCCTGAGGAGGGGGCCTCATGAGGGGTCTTGATGAGATGCTCGGTGGAGACGGCCCGCTGGGCCCACGCCAGGCGTTGCGCCCTGGGCCAAAGGCAGACGGGCCTGGATACCCTGGGTTCCATGGGCCCGACAGTAGCCCCCGGGACCGCGGCGCGCACGTTCCTGCCTACTGAGGGGCGAAACGACACGGGCCCTAACCGCCTGCGGCCAGGCGCGACGCGTGGCGCACGATGTGACGGGGGACGCCGCCACTTCCCCACGACGTCTCGGTAACTGCCGCGCTGACATAAATCCTGGCGCGGGCGGCGCGAGGCCATCATTCCCTTCCTTCATACTTGCCGTTGCTCCAACTCCCAATGTCGGAGAAGGCGGAGCGACGAGGGGAGTTCCGCGCCGAGTATAAAGAGGGGGAGGGGAGAGCCAGAGTCACCCACCCATCTTCGCCTTCCTCCAGCTTCCTCTGTCTCCTTGCTAGAGCCGCCACGGAAATGGCGAGGGGGAGAGGGCATGGCCGTGCTTCCGCCGCTGCATCCCAGGTTCTGCCCCGGGGGCGCGGTCGTTCCCCGACAGCTGCCGGCGCCGGGCCCAGCAGTCGCGGAAGGGGCGCCGCTAGCGGGCGCGGCGGGCGAGGCACGCGAGGCCGTGGCGGCCGCGGCGGAGCGGCCGTGCTCCCGCCCCAGGCGGGGAGCCACTCGGCGGAGGCGGCACATGAGTTCATTGTGAACATGCACCGCAGCCCCTGCACCTGGCTCCGGCTCCCGGACTCCTTCGCGGCAGCAATGGCGGACCGCGTGCCCTTGGGCCTGTGGGTGCAGGCCGACGGCTGCTGCAACGGCCCCTCCTGGGTGGTGACAGAGCTCACCCCCTCGGGCTTCATGTTCCTGAGGCAGGGGTCGAAGTCATTCGCCCTCGCCCACGGCCTGAAGCGGGGGCACGTCCTCCAATTAAGTACGACGGGGCCACCACGATCTTCGTGAAGATCTTCGAGATCTCCGGCAGCTGCCTGGAGTGCTGCGCGGAGAGCGACGACAGCTACAGCGGCTCCTCCAGCGACGACGACAGCTCCAGCGGTGCCGCCCCCTCTGGCGGGGGCGGAAGTGGCGATGACTCCCCCCGCGTCAAGAGCGAGGACGAGGACTCCGATTAGGCGCGTGCGGCGACGACTCCGGAACCCCTGGCGGCGGGCACCGAGCGCGCGGTGACAGAGCTGCACCTGCCTACAGCGCTTGCTTGGGGACGCGCGCGGCGCCGGCGCTGGGGTCTTGGGGGTGACGGCGCCTCGCCTAGGCTCCTTCTTTCTTTTATTTCCTGCATTGAACCGATGTAGCCCCGCGGGGGCGTGAAAACAGCATCTTCTATGTTTAACTTAATGCTTTTGTGACTTGGGGTGTATGTGTTCCCTCCCGAAGTCCTCTCGTGAGGCTGGTTTTTTTTTCTTTGCTCGCCTCAGCGCTCTATGCCGTTAGGACCCAGACCTCGGGCGAGCCTCAGCCGCCGCTGGTATGTCCGGTCGCGATGCCGGGACACGGCCAGGAGGTGAGGGGCACCGGGAGCTAGTGAGGGCTCCTGAGGCGCGATGCTCAGGGAGCCCCCCTTTAGCGTGCAAGCGGCTTACGCAGAAGAAAAAACGCTGCACTCAACGGGATCACGAGCGGAGAGAGCTTGAGTGATGGTAAGGGCGCCTCGCAAGGCAGTCACACTTAGCTTTTGGCGGAGAGCGGTGCCGGGCGAGCCACACCTCATGAGGAGCCCACGCATCTCGCGAGGTGCACTCACGAGGCTTGCTCCCGAGGCTTATCGCTCGACGAATCTTCGCCTCGCGAGGCCGGCTCGCGAGAGGCCACCCGCGAGGTCCCTGCGCAGCTCGCCTCCCGGGGGACTGCATGTCGATAGATTTCACGATAGGGGGAGCGGCATGCGCTCGCTAACTCACCCGTGGCCATTGCGTGAGGAGATAAGGCACCAAGGACCTTGGTGAGGTGACGTGCATGGGAGCAGGCCCGCGAGCCAGAGCTCAGTCACTTGGATTTGGCGGCACTGCAGGGACGGACCCGAGCACAGGCACCGTGCCTAGCCCCCGCTCACGAAATCGGTCAGGGGAGGGGTCGTGAGCGCGCGGCGCTCACGGGCGGCATCGAATTTAACATAGAAACTAGCAAGTAGCATAACTCATAAGGGCAAAATCAGCAAAATCCATTATACGACCAAAAGATAGGGGCTAGGCTGCCGTGTCTGGCACAGATCAGCTTGAGGTTGGTGCAGCCCGTGGGGCGCCCTCAGCCACATTTAAACAAAATCACCTTGGTGGAAGAGTTCTGAGGGAGTGAGAGGCGTGGCGCGAAGTAGTGTGAGCCGTGCGAGGCGATATGCTGGATGTGCCTGGGAGGACCACGCTGGGGCGAGGTCATACAGCTTGGTGGGGCGCGCCCAGGGAGTCCGCTCCTCCAGGGCCAGGGGGCTCGTGAGGCCTCGGGAGCTCGCGAGGAGCAGGAGGCTCACGAGGCCCTGGCGCGAAGGGTGCCAGCCTCTGGAAAGAGGTGCAGGCATTCCTCAGCCCGAAGGGCATGTGCATGCCGCCAACGGCGGGGCGAACGCATTGGCCAACTCACTGCAGCTGGAAGGGGTCATGAGGGCAGAGCTGGTTGAGGCTGGTGAAGTCGACGCACGTGCGCTCCTTGCCGCCCTTCTTGGGGACGACGACAGGGTTGGCAAGCCATTCGGGATGGCGCACCTCACGAACGACTCCGGCTTCTTGGAGCTTCTGAACTTCCTTGAGGATGAAATCTTGCTTCTCTGGCGCCTGGCGCCGTGCTTTCTGCTTGACGGGGCGTGCATTGGGGCACACCGCTAAGTGGTGCTCCGGCACACCGGACAAGTCAGATGCTTTCCAGGCTAAAACATCCGAGTTTGCCCGAAGGAAGGTGACAAGCGCGCTTTCCTATGCAGGAGGGAGGCCTCTGCCGATCGTGAAGGCAGGGCCGGAGCCGCTGCCGTCCACCGACACCTTCTTCGTCTCGGCGCTGTCCTGAGAGAACAGCTGCTTCTTCTTCGCGGGAGCGGCCTCGGAAGGCTCGGCCGCGTCCTCGTCGGTCGGGTGTGCGACAGCGGCAGCCTTGTAGGCGCGCTCGAGGGTGTTGGCCGCGTCCTTCTCGTCGCAGGCGACGGTGATGATGCCGTTGCAGCCGGGCATGTTGAGGACGTTGTAGGCATGATGGGTGGCCGCCAGGAACTTGGTGAGAGTTGGGTAGCCCAAGATGGCATTGTAAGGTAGGCCGATGTGTGCCACGTCGAAGTCGATGAGCTCGGTGTGGTAGTTCTTGCGGGTGCCGAAGGTTACGGGGAGGCGCACTTGCCCCAGCAGGATGGTGGAGCCATCGGTCACTCCGGAGAAGGGCCTGGTCGGCATCAGCTGGTCGTAGGGCACCTGGAGCGTCTCGAAGGTCTCGATGGAGAGCACATTGAGGCCGGCACCCCCGTCGATGAGTGTCTTGCTGACTGCGACGTTGCTGATGGTTGGAGTGCACACCATGGGGAGCGCGCCTGTGGAGGCCGTGGACTTGGGGTGGTCCTTGGAGTCGAAGGTGATGGCGTACTGCGACCACTTGAGGGGCCGCGAAACCTCTGGCCTCGGGAGGGCGGCATACACCTCGCGAGACAGTAGCTTGAAGTGGTAGATGGACGTGGGGGCTTGGGACCCGCCAAGGATGCAGGCGACCGCGCGAGGCTCCTAGTAGCCCCCATCGCCCTCGTCAGGCTGGTTGACGTTGTTCCTCCGAGGTGGCGGCGGCAGCGGCGGGAGAGCGGCATTGGCCTGAGGATTCGCCTCACGAGGCTGGTCGCGCCAGACGGCCTCATGAGGCTGGTCGCGCCAGACGGCCTCACGAGGCTGGTCGCGCCAGCCCTGGCGGTAGTTGCCATTACCGTTGCGGCTGTCCCAGCGGTTGCCGCTGCGGCCGTCTCCGCGGCCGGCGCCGTGGCCATTGCGGTCATCCCGGCGGCCCTGGCGCTCGTCGCGGAGCAGCTTGAGCTCTTGACAGTCTTCGGTGCTGTGGGACCGGACGTTGTGAAAAGCGCAGAGTGGCCGGTTGTCCTTCCTGGGCTCGTCGTGGTCGCAGCCGCGCTTCTTCTCGGGCTCCGCCGCAAGCACGGCAGGGCCCTTGCACTTAATGTCCTCGCCCTTGGCCTTGGCGGCGTCGAGCGCCGCGTCGAGGTCGTTGTGGACGAAGAGGTGGCCTTCTTTAGCCTTGGCGCACTTGTCGGCAAGGTCGAGCAGCTCGAGCACGGAGTCGAGCTCACCATTGATGGTGAGTTTCTCGCGCATCTTGACGTCCGTGACGCCGGTGGAGAACGCAGAGATGACGTCCGCGTCGGGGGCGCGCGGGATCTTGTTGCGCACCTGACTGAAGAGCTGGATGTACTTGCGGAGGGTCTCGTCTGGGCTCTGACGAACACGCCGCAGGTCGTTGACGGTGAGGGAGCGGTCCTGTGTGCCCTTGAAGTTGGCGATGAACTGGCTGCAGAGCTCGGCCCACGACAAGATGGAAGCCTCGGGGAGGTTCATGAGCCAGGAGCGCGGGCCATCCTTGAGGGCCATGGGGAACCAGTTTGCCATGACCTTGTCGTCGCCGTTCGCCGCCTCGACGCTCAGCGCGTAGAGCTGGAGGAACTCCGTGGGGTTCGGGGTGCCGTCGTAGCGCGGAGGCAGCTCAGGCTTGAACTTCGTGGGCCAGACCACGCGACGCAGCTCACGGGTGAAGGCACGGGAGCCCATGTCGCTTGGGGGCACGCCGCCAAGGAGGGAGGCGCGGTTTTGGCGCCCGGCCGCTGCAACATCCTAAATGGCCTGGTCCTGGAGCTGGCGCTACCGCTCGACGAGCACTCGCGCGTCGGGGGGCGCGCCGGACGATCTGGCAGCTGGGCTCGTCCTAGCCGGGCGAAGGACGCGCCACGGGATGGCTCACGAACCCGCGCGCTACGTGGGGGCCCGCCGCGCTCGTCGCGCAGAGGAGGCGGTGGGGGAGCACCGTGCGCCAGGTCCCCAGCACGAGACGGCGGAGGGCGGAGCTAGTGAGAAGGCACCGGAGCGTCCCCGGCCGAGCCAGGCGTCGTAGGCGGCGTCAGCCGGACGGTAGCGGAGCAGCTCACGCGCCATGAGCAGCGCGGCCTGCGGGTTCGGCGGCCCACGGTGGGCGAGGGAGGAGGCCGTGGCGGTGTGGCCGTTCACCGGCACGGACGGGTGCATGGAGGGGTCCAGCTACTCGCGGGCAGCGGGGTCGGTGGCAGCAGCAGCTTCGGCTTCGAGACGGCGGCGATTGCCGTGGGCCGCCGGCTCCGTCTAAGCCACGCGGCCAGCCCTGTGCTCGGCGCGCTCGCAACATGCGTCGGCCATGGGGTTGGTGGAGCTGAGGGCGGAGCAGAAGAACAGCAGCGAACCCCTACCTGGTGCGCCAAATGTCGGAAGTCGGGCTCCGGGGACCCAAAGGTTCGAACACCGGGGTGAGCTCGTTCTACCACTTCGCCTCCTATCATGGCTAAGCGACGGAGAGGCTACGGCGAGAGCTCGCTAACGAGGGACGGAGCGAGGACTCAGCGGTTGACCTAGGTTCGGGCCACCTTGCGGTGTAAGACCCTACTCCTGCTCGTGGTTGGGATTGCAAGGGGCAAGAGAGTTCTTGCATACAAGGTAGGAGATGAAGGAATCGATTCCCTCTACAATGGCAGCACTGCCCTTTATACCCGCCTTGGTCCTCTTCCCCCTCGAAAACTCAGGCGGGAAGGGTTGCCACACTTGGCGGTTTTGAAAGGGGACAGGCGCTCAGGCTATCCTGACTAAAGGCGGTCTTCGCCTGCCAAAGCATGATCCATGACGCGCTGGTGGTCTCAGTGATGACCTCCGCCCTGCGCGCCTGAAAGCACATTTGCTCCCTTGGTGGTTTTGGTAATTCATAACAACATATATCTCATTGAACTAATATCCATTCAATATTAAGATTTCAGGATGTTCAATGATTGGCATGGCATGGACTAGAGATGTGGACCCCTCAAAATGCTAAGGACAAGAATTGGCAAAGATCAAGACTCTACATTTTTGGTTTAGTGATCCAAGATCACATTGAGTCCATAGGAAAGCCAATACTATTAAAAGGGGATGAGGTGTTGCTTAATGGTCTTTTTGCTCAAGTGCTTAGTGACAGCATTCCTAAACCCTCAACCACTCTCTCAATCCCAAATATGTCCAAAACCCAAAGTCCAACTCGGCCCCACCGAAATTTCCAATCCGGCATCACCGAGTTCATCCAAGACTTAGCCACTGCCAAACCCTAACAAATCGGATCCACCGAAATGGATCTCGGTCCCACCGAGATGGCCGTGCCAACTCTCTGTAATCGTTTGCATTCACTTCGGTCTCACCGAGTTTGCAAATCGGTCTCACCGAGATGGCTTGCCAACTCTCTTGTTGCCTTATTGCTTCACTTCGGTCCTATCGAGTTGATGCAATCTGTCAGGGAAGTATCTTTCGGTGAGACCCGCCCGTTTAGGGCCGGGTTCTGGGGATTTTTATTGAAGGTGGGCCAGGTGGGCCGGAGCGTTCTCAAGAGGCCCAGAAGAAGAGCCACCCAAGGAAGGGCCGGCCCAAGACCCGCCGTGAGAGGCGGTATGTGCAAACCGCCTCGAGGTATAACTTAGGAAACAAGTAAACGAGAGTTGGGCTCGGATTGCTATCCCGACCCGGACTCTTATGTAAGCCCCGGACCTCCGCCTATATATAAAGGGGGAGCCCTGGGGCTTGAGAGATCACGTTGAGACTTTTTGAGAGCTAGGGCTAGACAAGTTCCAAAACCCATGTAATCGAGATCTTCAATACATCTAGCAGGAGTAGGCTTTTACCTCCACGAGAGGGGCCGAACCTGGGTAAACCTTGCCTCCCGTGTTCCTCGTTTAACCCCTTCGGTCTGCTACTTACGCGATGGCTTCGAGATCAAGTCCTATGAGGACATCTGCCGTGAAAATACCACGACAGTTGGCGCCCACCGTGGGGCTATCGCATGGTGGTGTTGAGTATTCGAAGGGTCCTCCCCAAGGACTCGAGGGATACGTGATTGGCCGGATAACCAAGAGTCGCCGGACGGACATTCTGCTCATCGACGACTCAGGCTGGGTCCCCGAGGCCGACTCTCTTGAGTACGGGTACCGGGTCCCCTTTGGCGGAATCCATGTCTTCATCGGGAAGGCCGGCGGCTCTAAGCCGGCCACCTCCACGGAGGTCGTTGAAACGGCCCGACGCGCGCAACCCGCCGTGACGAGAGCCGCCCCTAGGCTTCCGGCTCCTGTGCAGGCCGGCGGATCTGGATCTGGGCCGGATATCTTCACCGACACCTTCAAGCCGGTCCAGGACATGCAGCCCGCCAAGCGAGAGCACGTCTTCGTTGGCTTCACTGAAGGGGTGGAGTATTCTGGATCGTCGGCTTCCACGGAGGGCTCGGCGACTTACGTTGATGGTGGCCATTCCTCTGGCGGAGAGTCGCTTTATTCTCTTCACCAAGAGGATCTTGGGGGCTTTCAGCAGAACTCGCCGGCGCAGGATACTTTAGGCCCGCCCGCTCGCCCTCTTGTCTACATGGCGGGGGCGGCTGATATACCAGACCCGGCAGCGGATGCTGGAACCTCCAATGCGGTGTCAAGAGTTTCGCCAGCACAGACCCTGGTGGGATTGACGGCTACGTTGACTACACTGCTGGGCACACAGGTCACTGCGGAAAATCAGGCAGAGCTCAATGCAGAGATCGTCAGGATCAAGGATCAGATGGTACAGGCTCAAGCTGGCATTGATGCGGAGAACGTCCGTCTGGCGACTCGTGAACGAGAGTTACGGGAAGAATCGGCGCGTCTGCAACAGGAGAATTATCATCTGGAGCAGCGCCGGGTGGAGTCTGACGCGGTTCATCACAGACGACACCGGAGCCGGCTTACGGCCGAGGTTGAAGGTCAGGCCCTGCAGTTCAGCACCCCACCAGGGGAACGCCTTCGAGGTCCAGCGACAGGAACTCCCCAGAGGTCGGCAGACCCGGGAACCCGACGCCCGGCGGATCATGGGGAGCGGCCAGAGGTACCGATGCTTACGGCACAAGGACACTTTACGAACCCTGTGGACAACCTCTACGCGGCTACCACGGCGCTGGCACGTCTGCCCATCAATGGAGACACGCCCCTTGAGATCGAGGTTCGCAATGCAATTGCAAAACTGAAAACCGCCATGGTCCAGCAAGCGAATTATTCATACAGCCGGGAGCGACTGCATTCTACACCCGCTCCTAACAGAAGCCGCACTAGAAGTCGCCACGCTGAAAGCCCTGCGGTGTCTAGCACCCGCCATCATCGGGGTGCGCCTGGGGGCTTGCCGTATTCACCAAATCCCATGATCCCAGGGCACGGAGTACATGAGACTCACGCAGCACATACGGCGGCTCACGCGGCGGATCAGGAGGCGGCTCATGCGGCGGCTCTCGCGGCTCAGGAGGCGGCTCTCGCGCCAGTCGTGACTACAACAGTCACCCCAACAGGAAGATCCATTGGAGTGCCTTGCTTGAGCCCGGCTCTCCGCAGCGCACCCCTGCCCAGGGATTTCAAGGGCCCGCGGAAGGTGTCCAGTTATACACCAGACCAGGACCCGGCCCAGTGGATAGAAAGTTATGAGCTTGCCATGGATATGCAGGGGGTCAGCGATCAGGCTTGTGCAAGATATTTCACCATGATGTTGGAAGGAGCAGCGCGTACGTGGCTGAAGAATTTACCCCCGAATTCCATCAAGATATTGGGCGAGTTAAGGGAACGTTTTATCAAAAACTTCCAAGGTACCTGCAAGCGTCCGAAGACTATCATTGATCTTCAGCATTGTGTTCAGCGGCAGGGAGAGTCGGCTCACCATTGGGTCAGCCGAGTTGCAGAGATCATTCATTCTTCAGATAATATCTCCGCCCCTCAGGCAGTTTTGGTGCTGGAGAAGGCTTGCCACTATGAGCCTCTCACGTAGAAGTTAGGGCGGCTCAAACGGAGTGTCAAAGATATGGGGGAGCTCATGAATGCTCTCACCAAGTATGCTGAGTCTGATCCTACGAAGGACCCAGGAGGTGATGAGCCAGAGGTTCCTGATCCGAAAGGTAAAAAGCCTGTTGGTGGCAAGAGTCAGCAGCAGAACAATGATAAGAAGCGTAAAGGTCCAGAAGCCGGATCTGAGCTGGTGGCTAATACCAATGCAGGGGCTAAGTTTTAGAAGGGTGGTTCTGGTAACAGACCTTTTAAGCCACAAAACTTCGATGAGTTCCTCAAGGGGCCGTGTCCAAAACACGGTACCAAAGAGAGGCCAGCAAGGCATACATGGGAACAGTGTCACATTATGGAAGCTTTCGCTCAGCGCTTCCAGAACCCGCCGGGTGGCGGGGGTGGCAGATACGGACCGGGTTCCGGGCCCGGGTTCGGACCACCTGGTGGAGGCCCTCCTGGCGGCTTTCATCAACAGTCGCACCACCCGGGCGGGTCTGGTAGCGGCTTCCAGGGGAATAACAGTGGTCAGCAACCTCAAGGAAACCAATACAACAGCAGCCAACACTCTCAACAACAGCAGAACAATCAGACCGGGTTCCAGAGTAATCCTAAACAGTTGAATAATGGACAGTATCATGTGTTCACTACATGTGCAGATAAAAGGGAGCGCAAGGTCAAGAGACGTTCTGTTAATGCGGTAGAGCCGGCTGTTCCAGAGTATCTGAAGTGGTCAGAGATACCGATTACTTGGAGCAGGGAGGATCACCCGCCCAGAGTAGATAATCCAGGTCATCTGGCGCTTGTGGTAGCACCCCAAGTTGGAGGATATGCTCTCACCAAGGTTCTGATGGATGGCGGAAGCAGCATCAATATTCTGTACTATGACACTTTCCGACGTATGGGATTGACGGAGAAAGACCTTACGCCATCTAACACAGTTTTTCATGGGATTATACCTGGCAAGTTAGCATACCCGGTTGGAAGGATCAAGTTGAACGTGGCCTTTGGGACATCAGAGGATAACTCCAGATGTGAATCATTGTCGTTTGAAGTAGTCAGGATCAAGAGTCCCTATCATGCTCTCTTTGGGCGGCCGGCTTATGCCAAATTCATGGCTAGGCCCTGTTATATTTATCTCAAGCTCAAGATGCCGGGTCCCAAGGGTCCAATCACAGTTCATGGAAACCGGAAAGTCGCCATGGAGTGTGAAGAAGGAGATGCTGCTTATGCTGAGGCGGCTTGTGCCTCGGAGGAGCTCAAGATCTACACCAGCAATGTAGACCCGGCGGACATGACACCTCTCAAGAAGCCCTCTACAGAAGGAGAGCCGCCTCTCAAGTTTCAGGCTCACAAAGATACCAAGGAAGTGGAGTTTACCCCTGGCGACTCTTCTGCTAAGTTCACTATCGGGTCCAACATGGACCCCAAATAGGAAAGCACGCTCGTCGAGTTTATCCGTGAGAATCGGGACATCTTTGCATGGAAACCTTCTGACATGCCGGGTGTGCCGAGAAAACTCGCTGAGCACCGCCTTAATGTGGATCCTAAGTACAAGCCTGTCAAGCAGTATCATCGTCGCTTTAATGAGGAGAGACGTAAAGCTATTGGGGAAGAGATAGCCCGGCTTCTGGCGGCCGGGTTTATCATAGAAGTCTTACACCCGGAGTGGTTGGCTAACCCGGTGCTGGTTCTGAAGAAAAATGGCACTTGGCGTATGTGTATTGACTACACGGATCTTAACAAAGCTTGTCCAGCTGATCCATTTGCTCTCCCTCGCATTGACCAAATCATTGATGCTACAGCGGGGTGTAAGAGGTTATGTTTCCTGGATGCATACTCTGGTTATCATCAGATCAAGATGGCAGTGGAGGACCAAGAGAAGACGACTTTCATTACACCTTTTGGCACCTTCTGTTATGTGTCTATGCCTTTCGGGCTCAAGAGTGCCCAGGCGACTTATCAAAGAAAGGAAGCAAACCGGGAGTATCCGGTCCAGAGGCCGGTTTATTATGTTAGTGAGGTCCTGACTTTGTCTAAGCAGCGTTACCCACACTGGCAGAAGCTGGTCTTCGGAGTATTCATGGCAAGCCGGAAGTTGAGGCATTATTTTCTGGAGCATCCTATCACAGTGGTCTCTTCAGCTCCTTTGGGGGATATAATTCATAACAGAGAGGCTACAGGCAGGATTGCAAAGTGGGCCATCGAGCTTGGACCCCATGACATCAAATATGTGCCTCGCACGGCCATAAAGTCTTAGGCATTAGTGGATTTCATTAATGACTGGACAGAGCTTCAAGCCCCGGAAGAAAGGCCGGATAACACATATTGGACCATACACTTTGATGGGTCTAGGCAGCTGGAAGGCTCGGGGGCTGGAGTTATAATATCTTCCCCTCGAGGTGACAAGTTCTGCTATGTCTTACGGCTTATGTTTCCTTGCACTAACAATGCTGCAGAGTATGAGGCCCTTCTCCATGGGCTCCGGATTGCAAAGGAGATGAATCTCAGCCGGGTTAGGTGCCTTGGCGACTCTGATCTGGTGGCACAACAAGTCTCAGGGACTTGGGATTCTAAAGACCCGCTCATGGCGGCTTACAGGCAAGCTGTTACTAACGTGGCTGGTTGCTTCAAAGGTTATCAGGTGGATCACATTGATCGGCGGCAGAATGAGGCGGCTGATGCTTTATCACGACTCGGATCGCAGCGAAAGCCGGTTCCTCCAAATGTTTTCCTGGATGTGCTCCATAACCCGTCAGTTAAGCTGCCAACGGAGGAGGACCTTGCTGTCCCAGACCCGGAGGCCCAGCTCGTGGCGGCTCTCCATGAGATCCCGGATTGGACTGTCCCATACTTGGATTATCTGACTCGTGGCGTCTTGCCAGCTGACGAGATTGAAGCCCGCCTGATTGTGAGAAGGTCCAAATCCATGACCATTGTCAATGGCGAGTTGCACCGAAGAAGTGCCACAGGCGTCTTTCAGCGCTGCGTATCGCCAGATGAAGGCCGGAATATCCTCAATGAGATACACTCCGGCGACTGTGGTCATCATGCCGGCTCTAAATCATTGGTGGCGAAGGCTTTCCGCTACGGTTTCTTTTGGCTCACGGCTCATGCTGATGCAAAGGAAATAGTCAGGAAGTGTGACGGTTGTCAGAGGTTTGCCCGCCAAGCTCATGTGCCGGCTCAGGAACTTCGGATGATCCCTATCACATGGCCCTTTGCGGTCTGGGGGCTGGATATGGTGGGGCCTTTCAGAGCTTCTAGTGACAAAAAGACTCACCTTTTGGTGGCTGTTGACAAATTTACCAAGTGGGTAGAGGCAGAACCTATCAGCAATTTGGATGCAGAGACGGCTGTTAAGTTTGTCAAAAAGTTAATCTTTCATTTCGGGTACCCGCACAGCATCATTACTGACAATGGTACAAACCTTTCGAAAGGCGCCATGAAGCAGTTCTGTGATGAGGAGCACATCAGACTGGATGTGGCGGCTGTTGCGCACCCATAGTCCAATGGGCAAGCTGAACGCACCAATCAGGAGATCCTTCGAGGAATAAAGCCCCGGCTTATGGCTCCTCTTCAGCGTACACCCGGCTGTTGGGTAGAAGAACTTCCCTCCGTCTTATGGAGCTTACGGACAACTCCCAACAGATCAACGGGTTTCACACCTTTCTTCATGGTTTATGGGGCAGAGGCCGTTTTGCCAAGCGACATCCGCCATGACTCGCCCCGGGTCTCAGCATATGTTGAAGAGGATAATGAGTTGGCTCGTCAGGACTCTCTGGACGCCTTGGAGGAAGAGCGGGATTTAGCAGCCGCCCGATCTGCTATTTACCAGCAAGACCTGCGTCGCTATCATAGCCGTAGGATCAGAAGCCGGACTTTCCAAGAAGGAGATTTGGTGCTTCGTTTAATACAAGACCAGTCAGGCATGCATAAGCTTTCGCCTCCTTGGGAAGGGCCCTTTGTTGTCAGCAAAAATCTTCATAACGGGTCTTATTATCTGATTGATCTCCGGCCTGGGAGGGAGTCTCGAACATCTGAAGAAGAGACCAACAGGCCCTGGAACATAGCTCATCTGAGACCCTACTACACCTAGAGTTCCGGCTCTGGGAATCTGGTACATACCTCTCATGTATATATTATCAATAATGAATAAAAGCCGGCGGCCCTGAAATTCGGGGTATCTGTCGTTTTCCATCCAACATGATGAGTAAGTTTTATTACATTATTACTTGTGCTTTATCATACATATATTGTGAAAGTGCAGAAACAAAAGACCCACTTCGGATGAGCTTCCTGGTAATCCAGAAGCCTTCACCATCATGGGACACTTAACCCTATAGGCCGAACTTACTGGTAAACCAGAAGTCGCCACCATATCGGGTCAAAGTCCTAATAAGCGGGCTGTGTTACTGGTAATCCAGAACCTTCATCCGTGTACAGGCACCTAATAAACGGGCTGTGTTCCTGGTAATCCAGAACCTTCATCCGTGTACAAGCATAAAAGACTCATGTGGGTTGAGCCTCCTGGTAATCCAGAGGCCTTCACCATCTTGGGACCTTCAGCCCTTATGAAGCTAAACTTACTGGTAAACCAGAAGTCGCCATATTGGGAAAAAGACCTAACAAACGGGCTGTGTTACTGGTAATCCAGAACCTTCATCCGTGTACGGGCACAAACGATTTAGATGGGATGCTGTCTGCTGGTAATCCAGAAGGCTTTACCATCTTGAAATAATCAACCTTATGGGCCGAACTAACTGGCAAGCCAGAAGTCGCCACCATACAGGAAAAGAAGTAACTGATCTGGTTGGGGGTGATCCAAGAGTCGCCACCATACTGGGGACTTTGCAATCTTTAGAAATTCGCTAAAGCTTTTATTTAAGATATACTGCTTTAAAGAGTTTTATGACCTCTCTTATGAGCTCTTTTTAATGTTCGTATTTGGCCAAGAGCCGCCAGTTGTATTATATTGGCTACACCGTAAGCATCTGCAAGTTTACTGGTTATAAGCCGCCATGACTGCTTTAGTTATTGGTTTAATACTTGTTAAGGATAAATTATACATCTTATCAAGCTTTATGACTGTCTTGATGTTTGGCCAAGAGCCGCCAGCGTCAAAGGATTCAATTTCTTCCAGAAGCAGCCAGAATAACTTTTCATAAGGAAGCTTCGGGCAAAAGAAGCAGACTTGCTTCCCAAGGAAGCCAGTATGAATTTAAACAGAATTTTTTCTAAGTCTATTACAAAAGGCCACTAGAGGGCATTTCAGAATCATTGTTCAAGACATATATTACAAGCAGTTAAACAACTGGCGACTTTCAAGGTTCCGGTTTTACTCCCGGGTCTTGCTGCCTCCGGCTTGGGCTGCGTGTGTTGAAGGATCTGTCTTGGCTTGATCGGCAGCCCAGTCAACAGTGGCAAAGGCATCAAAAATTTCTCCGTCATCAATAAGATCTGAAGAATCAATGTCCGGAGCAAACTCGTCCTTACGGCCTTCAGGAGTAAGATCGAGAGGCGGAAGAGGACCGGGCTTTACGCGTTTTCCGTCTTCGCTGTAGGCTGACTGAAACCTTGTAAGCTTCATCTCTTGGACCAACTGGCTTGCAGGGACAAAGGTCTCCTTCTTCAAAGCGAGGTAAGCTGATCAAGAGCATGCCCCTTATAAGTTTCGGGAAAGCCACCAACTAAAGTTGAAAGTTCTAAATCCTCGTAATGAGCTTTAGCGCGGGCCATGGTGTGCATAGTGGCGATGCGGGCGCTGGACTCTTTCATGATCTGCAGCTGAGCAGGCAGAGTGGATAAAGTCTTCAGGACTTCCTTGATGGTGGATGGGTTTTCTTTTCCATAGAAGGCAGCTTGAATAGCCCGCCGACTTCCAGTATATAGCTGTTCAAGGAAGTTATAAGCCGCCTTGAGCTGCATTACTGGTTCTTTCGTCAGCTTATCGCTTCTAGGACCTGCAAAGGAAGGGTGTCAGGGTTATCAAGGTTATAAAAATAAGGATTATAAATGGGCGACTTACCGAAGATAGCGCTGCTCATTTGCTGGATGTGCGATTTTAGTCCGTAGAGTTCATCAGAAGCAGTCTTCAGGCAGCCTTCAGCATCTTTAGCACGTTGAACAAGGGACTGCTTCTCCTTCTCATGCTCAGTGGTCAAAGTGGCCAACTTGGTGGCCGCCTTAGACGCGGCTTTCTCCAGAGTCTTAACCCTTTCTTCAGCGGCGATTCTCAGCTCTTGTTCAGTTTTCAGCTCTTTTTGACAGTCGGCCAGCTGAGTGTGAAGGGAAGATAATTGAACCTGAAAGAAAGGAAATCAGATTATCCATACAAGTCAAGTTCCATACAGATTACAAGTAATCTACATGGCACTTGGGGGCTAATGCAATCCCGAAGTTTTTCTGCAAAGAAGTGTCATTTAACAGAGGGAATCATTTCAGACCCGGATACATATGGTTTTTTGCTCTAAGACCCGGCTGTTTCAAGAAGACAGCCGACTCTTGGGGACTACATGTGGTTCTTTGCTCTATTTAAACATGTGGTTCTTTCCTCCATTTAAACATGTGGTTCTTCCTTCTACTTAAGACCCGGCTATTTCAAGAAGACAGCCGACTCTTGGGGATTACATATGCGTATTTACGTATTTTAAAAGATATAAACTTACAAACCTTCATACAGCTATGAAATCAGTAATATGCAGGTTTGGGCGACTAATAAGGGTCATAAATAAATTATGACTCACCTTGGGTTTGTTGGCCAAGGTTTTGGCAATCTCTTGACTCTCAAGTAGTCGAGTCTGAAGGGCTTCATGAAGGTCATTTAAATCAGCACTCTTCAAGGAGGAGAGATCTAATTTATTCTTCTCTTTAGAAGACGTGGCTTCAAAGGAAGATTTGCCCAAAGCCGCCGATGAGTCTGGGGCGGTGGCAGTGGCAGTAGCAACAGTACCCTCTTCAATATCGAAGGAGGGTATAATAGTATCCGGCTGTTGTTCAATGTTAGCAGCCGGCGCTGCCATATCTGGTTCTAAAGAAACCTGAGTCTCTGGAGCGGTGGAAACATCTGGCAGAGGAGGATCATTGGCCCTTTCCTCTGTGTCTTTGGCCGGGTCTTCAGAACCTTCAGGAGGCGGAGACGAGGCAGAAGTTGTGGGTTTTAGTTTCTTGGAGGTAACCCTGCATTTTTGACAAAGACCTCAATAAGTATTATCTTTTGCTTTATGTAAGAGGAGTGAGAATAAGGGTGATTGTATCTTTACCCTGCTTTAATAACAAAAGTCGTATCTGGCGACTCTGAGGCGGCATCATCAGAGGATGTTTCCTGATAGTCCGGATCTTCGGGATTAAGAGGTCGTTTAAACAAGCCGGCTTTGGGAAACAGAAGAGTCGGGTGAAGAAGTACCTCACGAGGGCGCTTATGAGAGCCGCCCGCATCGGCGTCAGACCCGCCCATACCAGTGCTAGAGCCGCCACAATCAGTTTGGCGGAGCTCGGCGTGCTGAGACGTCTTCCATGAATAATAGGGGTCCAAACGAGCAAAAGGATGAGAAAAAGGATATTTTCTCACAGCAACTCTATTTTTCCTAGGTTTATGAATATCAAAGTCAGGCAAGGTTGAAGTTACCTTAGTTTCATCCTGGTCTTCCTCTTCTTCTTCGTCCTGGAAAGGTACAGATTAAAGTTATCAGCAGAAAGTTGCAGATGAAAGACAGATTGATTCAAGTTATGTACTTGCCTCTGACTCATCTTTAGAGGATTCTAAGATGGACGGATCCACCTCTAAAGGATTGATGGTATTATGCTTCTTTTTCTTAGCAACGGTTTTTTTCCCCGTCTTCTTCTGGCCCTTCGTAGCTATTTCTTTCAACATCGGCCTCGCTTGCCAGAAGAAGCTATCCGCCTATGGTTTATCAGGGAAAAGGTTTTCATGATATGAAAGTTTAAGCAGAAAAATAAGAGATTGCTTGAAAGTTTCTTACTGCTGGTGGCGGGTTAGTTTTGGTGAAAGGCGCCAAGCCAAACTCGCCAGTGTATTTGTCTGGTAAGTTGACAATAATTCTCATCTGATTAATTACAGACGACAAGGAGATGTCTGTGGCACTGATCCTTTGCGGATCCTGTAAGCCGGAGTATTCATGCATCAGTTTATTCCGAAGACCTAGTGGCTGGATCTTCCATGACAGCCAGCAACGGATTAAATCGGCTCCTTCCAGCCCGTTGGCGGCCAAGGCAGATATTTTATCCATCCAAGGTTTCAGCTCTGCTTGTTCCGCTGGTGTAGGCCTGGGAGGGTATTTCTTTTTGTGATCCAAGCGCCCTGGCCTGAAACCCGGCAGTGGGTGTTCTCCTTCAGGAACCGGCGCCTTACAGTATATCCAAGACTTGCCCCAGCCCTTGGGGTGGCTTAGCAGATCAGCTCCAGGGAAGGTGACCCCTCGTCGCTTCTGGAAAGAAACGCCACCAAGCTCTTGATGACGGCCTTGGGCGGTCTCAGTTTGTTTGTTGACATAGAAGCATTCCCGAAACAATAGAACGGTAGGTTCTATCTGAAGATAAGCTTCACATATCACTGCAAATTGGCTCATGTTGACAATTGAATTGGGAGAAAGATCTTGTGGATGCAGCCCATAGAAGTTCAGAAGGTCCCTAAAGAACTTGGAGCCGGGAGGGGAAAATCCCCTCTCCACATGATCAAGGAATATAATAACTTCTCCTTCTTTAGGCGTTGGGGGACATTCGCCTCTTGCAAGTCGGCAGTTAGTAGCTCCTTTCAGTATGCCTGTCTGAATGGCATTTTTGAGAAAATCTTTGGTGATCTCAGAAGGAACCCAGTTGCATTCAATTGTTTTCTTTGTCATCCTAGTTAATGGAGCAAAGGGTTGAGTTAGCGGCTTTCGGCACAAAGTAAGGGATGTTACAAGAAATGAAAGACGGCAGTTTGATTATGTTTCTAGGGTCTGAGACATATGGTTGGAAAAATCATTAAATATATACGGCGGCTTACATAAGTCGCCACAAGTGAGAGCTGCTCGGCGAGGCGAAAATTTTTACTAAGTCTGCAATAACAGCTTTTTACCGAGGGAGGTGAAATTTTGGATCAAGAAGTCTGTAAAAATGAGGAAAAAAGCAGTTCTGGTTACTGTTCGTAAGGCAGCAGCAGGTCATCACAGATGGGTTTTTCTTAGATCTGTTTTTATGCAAGATTGACTCCTAAGTTTAAGGGGGAATCAACGGCGTTGTTTCTATGCCTTGGAAGCATCAAGATGTGGCCGGCGGCGGCGACCATGGAGAAACCGAGGCGGAGCTTGAGCTATGATAATGGCGGAACCCTAGGAGGAGGAGGAACAATGGGTACCTGAAATCTGATGGAGACGCGGCGCGGTTGCAGACGGCGACGGGGGTGCGTTGAAGCTGAGTCCCCTCCGGTGGCTGATGAGCTCGTGATGCAGAATGGGGCTGCGGCGGCTCGAGCAGAGAGAGGAGGAAGGCAAAGGGGAAAATTATAAAAGAATGACCCAGGGGGTATTTATAACAGGATGGGATGCTCAAGAGTCGGGGCGGAAATTATGGATCTACAGTATCCTGACGCCCCGATTTTCGCGCCTAATCGATTCATTTGAGATATGGATGATGTCATGGAAAGATCCGTTTTAAAGACTCGGTGACATCATAAGGCGAACAGGTTTAAAAGAAAAACAATTAAGAAATATTCAGAAGTGGCGGGTTCTGCGGAGACTCGCCAAATGTCAAAGACAGGTTTGTATGAAGACAAGGTTGTCCAGAACCAGTTCAAGTCAACCTGAGGGCTAATGTCAGGGAAGTATCTTTCGGTGAGACCCGCCCGTTTAGGGCCGGGTTCTGGGGATTTTTATTGAAGGTGGGCCAGGTGGGCCGGAGCGTTCTCAGGAGGCCCAGAAGAAGAGCCGCCCAAGGAAGGGCCGGCCAAAGACCCGCCGTGAGAGGCGGTATGTGCAAACCGCCTCGAGGTATAACTTAGGAAACAAGTAAAGGAGAGTTGGGCTCGGATTGCTATCCCGACCCGGACTCTTATGTAAGCCCCGGACCTCCGCCTATATATAAAGGGGGAGCCCTGGGACTTGAGAGATCACGTTGAGACTTTTCGAGAGCTAGGGCTAGACAAGTTCCAAAACCCTTGTAATCGAGATCTTCAATACATCTAGCAGGAGTAGGCTTTACCTCCACGATAGGGGCCGAACCTGGGTAAACCTTGCCTCCCGTGTTCCTCGTTTTACCCCTTCGGTCTGCTACTTACGCGATGGCTTCGAGATCAAGTCCTATGAGGACATCTGCCGTGAAAATACCACGACACAATCGGTGCCACCGAAATGAGGATTGCCCTAAGCCATTGCACTTCGGTCCATCCGAGTTGTTCATATCGTTCCCATCGAAATTCCTAAAGTTCATATCTTTTACACAGTTCGGTGCTACCGAGATTATCGTTTCGGTGCCACCGAGTTGGGTCAAAAGTGTGTAACGGTTGGATTTTGTGAGGAGGCAATATATACCCCTCCACCCCATCCTTCTCAGTAAGGAGAGCCATGAGAACGTGCCTACACTTCCACCATTCATTTTCTGAGAGAGAACCACCTACTCATGTGTTGAGATCAAGATATTCCATTCCTACCATTTGAACCTTGATCTCTAGCCTTTCCCAAGTTGCTTTCCACTCAAATCCTTCTTCCACCATAGCCAAATCTGTGAGGAGTGTTTGAGTGCTGGGAAGACTATCATTTGAAGCACAAGAGCAAGGAGTTCATCAACAACACACCGTCTATTACCTTTTGGAGAGTGGTGTCTCCTAGATTGGTTAGGTGTCACTTGGGAGCCTCCAACCAGATGTGGAGTTGAACCAAGAAGTTTGTAAGGGCAAGGAGATCGCCTACTTCATGAAGATCTACCCCGAGTGAGGCTAGTCCTTCGTGGACGAAAGCCATGGTGGAATAGACAAGGTTGCTTCTTCGTGGACCCTTCGTGGGTGGAGCCCTCCGTGGACTCGCGCAGCCGTTACCCTTCGTGGGTTGAAGTCTCCATCAACGTGGACGTACGATAGCACCACCTATTGGAACCACGCCAAAAACCACCGTGTCTTCATTGCGTTTGAAATCTCCAATCCCTCCTTTACATACATATGCAATTGCTTATATTCCGCTGCTACACTCTTAGAATTGCATGTGTAGGGTGATGCTTGACATGTACTATTGCTAAAAACTGCCCACTATTAAAATTGGGAAAAGGTTAGGTTTTATTTGGTCAAGTAGTCTAATCACCCCCCCTCTAGACATACTTTCGATCCTACAAGTGGTATCAGAGCTTTGGTCTCCTTAAGCCTTGGTTTCACAACCTAGGAGAGTATGGCGTCTAGTGAGGGTAACTATCATCGTAGAGGTCCATATTTTGATGGTACAAACTTTGCTAGTTGGAAACATAAGATGAAAATGCATATTCTTGGTCATAACCCTGCCGTTTGGGCTGTTGTTCATGTTGGCTTGCAAGGTGACTTCTTTGAGGATGGCAAGGAACCGGATCATGAAGCAACCCCGGAAGAACTAAAGATGTTGCAATACAGTGCCCAAGCTTGTGACATTCTATTCAATGGTCTATGTCCCGAAGAATTCAACAAAATCAGCCGCCTCGAGAATGCAAAGGAAATTTGGGATACTTTGGTTGATATGCATGAGGGTACCGAATCCGTCAAGGAATCTAAGTTGGATGTGCTCCAAAGTCAACTTGATAAGTTCAAGATGAAGGATGGTGAAGGAATCGCAGAGATGTACTCTAGGCTTGCTCTCATCAAAAATGAGATTGCCGGCTTAGGAAGTGAAGAGATGACCGACAAATTCATCATCAAAAAGATACTTAGAGCTTTAGATGGAAAATATGATACCGTCTGCACATTGATCCAAATGATGCCAAATTACAAAGATCTCAAGCCCACGGAAGTCATTGGAAGGATTGTCGCTCATGAAATGTCGCTCAAGGACAAAGAGGAGCTGCACAACAAGTCAAGTGGTGCTTACAAAGCCTCAACCGATGCTCCAAAAACTTCAAATGACCAGCTAGTATCCAATGAAGAGATAAGCCTAATGGTGAAAAGGTTCAACAAGTTCTACAAGAACAAAGGAAAAGATAGAAGCTCTAGCTCAAGACACTATGAAAGAAGATTCTCAAGTTGTGACCGTAATTGCTACAATTGTGGTAAGCCCGGACACTACTCCAATGAGTGTACGGCTCCCTACAAGAAAAGAGACGGATCACCAAGAGGAAGACATAGAAGAGATGAATCACATCGTAAGGAGAGAAGGAGTAGAGATGATTATTATGAACGAAGACACTCTCGAAGAAGTAAGGATTCGGAGAGGAAGGACAAGTCATCCAAGAGCTACACAAGAACAAGACATCAAGCTCATGTTGGTGAATGGGTTTCCGGTTCCGACTCCGACAGCCAATCCGAGAGAAGTTATCAATCCAACTCCGACTATAGTCAAGATGAAGGCGTTGCAGGACTTGCACGTGTGTCATCCAACTCCTACGATCTATTTGACTCACCAAATGAAGGAATTGGAAGATGCTTCATGGAAAAAGGCCCTAAGGTATCACACCCCGAGTATCTTGATTTTAATAGTGATGAAGATGATTTGCTTGGTGATGATGATTTACTTGTTGATAGGGCTAGTGATGTGAGCTATAATGAAAATGCTAGTAATCATGATAGTCAAGAGGAAACGAGTGACAATGCTATGAAGGAGATTGAGCGTCTAACTAAAGAACTAAATGATCTTAAGTTAGCTCATGAAACAACTCAAGAGGATCATAGAGAACTTCTAAGAACTCATGAGAAGCTACGCTTCGAGAAGCTAAATTTAGAGCAAGAGCATGAGTTTCTTAAAGCTATCAATGACGATCTTCGAAAGAAGAGTTCTTCATATCTTGCCAAACATTTACTCTTCTCTACCTTTATGCCACAAGGTAAACCTAAGCAAACTAGCAACAAGGTAAAAAATGGTTCTACCTCTAGTAGTAACAATAACAATGCTAAATCCAATGTTGTTGCTTCTAGTAGTTCTATTGATTCCACTAATGATTCTCTTAGCCAAGTTACACTTGAGCAAGAAAATATGCTATTGAAAGGAATTATAGAAAAAGGTGTCTACAAGAGTCTTGCCGGGAGTAAACAATTTGAGGAAATTGTACGCAAGCAAGGAAGGCACCGGAAGAACCAAGGTGTTGGTTTTGAACGAAATTTCAGTGCCGATGGAGTTGAGTGGGAAGAAGGTCAATACCCCAAGACGAAGTTTGTTCCTCAACAAGAGAAGTATGATCCCACTTCCTTCAATGGAACACAAGCTCAAGAAGACATTCCACCACAAGACCACAAGGTAAAAGGCAAGGACAAGCTTCAAGAAGAGATTGATTCATTTGAAGAAGCTCCTCAAGCCATGGTCAAGTGGGTTCCCAAGACTTCATCAAGTTCTACTTCATCAAGTGCTACTACAACTCCAAGGATTCCCATCAAGTTGATGTGGATCCAAAAGAACAAGAACTAGAGAGTTCTTGAGGGTGACTCCGCCAACAAACTTCACTCATATTCTTTATGGCAAGAACTTGTGCAACCAACTTCCACATTTTGCACTAGTTCATGGAGTCACAAACCCTCTTGTTGGTAAGGCAAGGGACAAGGTAATCAATGCATTCAGGGACATCATCATATGTGTATTTCACTCTATGTCTATGGATATCCTTGTATGTTCCTTGTGTGGGACTAACCCATGTAGGTATTGAAAGCACAAAACTCCAAAGTATTGCTCCCAACTCTTGATGGTCTACATCAACATTGAGCATCCACATCTTCAGCATCTACACGAAGTCATCATCGACAAAACCCAAGGTTAGTTCAACCCTCTTAGGGGGGATATCACATCTAGGGGAGCTTTGCTCTAAGCAATTGAGCTAAAGCAACTCTAATGGTGTGAACACATCAATGCTTTATGTAAAAGTGGTAACCCCACTTGTGCTTAAACGATGAGTATGACCTATGATCAAATGTTCTCATTTGGCTCCTAAGTCAATATACTCATATATAGATGACCTAGTCATCGCCATTGCTTGATAGATGCTAGAATTTGTTGTGCATGTTTGACACATATTTCATTTGCTATCTTATTGTGTGAGCATGTTGATTTGCATGTTTTCATCATTCGAGGACATCCATTTGTTGTTTTGATTGTCTTGGTTTTTCTGGCCAAGTGGATGTACAAGAATGCCTAAGAACCTTCTTTAGCTATCTATGCTTTCTTGTCTCAAATTCTATTCTTGCTGCATCACAAAAATTGAACATTCATTTTCGGACCCTCCGGGTGAGGAGCACTCGGAGCCACCGATCTGAAAGGGCTGAACCTCCAAAACCTTCTAATTGATTTCGGTCAGACCAACCTACTCAAACTCGGTCGAACCGAAAGCATTTAGATTGATCTAGGTTTTCATCTCGGTGCTACCGATTAGACCAACTCGGTCGGATCGAGTTGCAGTAACTGCAAGCAGTTGCACGTCTCGGTGCTACCGATTTGTTCCACTCGGTGCCACCGACAGCGAATGGGTATATATTCCCAGCGAATCGTGCGGTTGAAAAAAATTTCAAACGTCACGCGCCCGCGCCCCATTGCTGCCGCCCCTTTGGTCTCCGGATCGTCGCTGTCGTCGCCTGTGCGCTCTCGCCGCAGGACTCCGTCGCTGTCAACGGTAATCTCCACCGCCGTTGCCGCCGTAGAGGAACTCTACCGAGTTAGGGTGAGTTTCGATCCCTTTCGTGCTTCCCTTTTCCGATTCAATACATGATTGGATTGGCTGTAATCTTGCCACGAATGCAATTCTCTTTCCACCAGATGAGTTCGTTTGAACGAGATTCGAGCAAAAAATTTAGGGTTAGGTTTCCGTCGAATGCATCTCGGACCTACCGAATAGGAATTTTCGGTCCCACCGATTTGGCCCTGGCCATAGCACAAGTACATCTCGGTACCACCGAGTTGTGCGAATCGGTAAGACCGAAAGTAACGTCTCAGTGAAACCCTAGCATCTCGGAGCCACCGAAACCCATCTCGGTCAGACCGAAATGGCGTGCCATGTCTCTGTAGTGTGCTTCGGTGTCACCGAGATTACCAACTCGGTCCATCCGAACTGCATTCTGTGAAAACCTAGAACTAAAGTTTGAACTCATTTTTATGAAAAACAATCTGCTTTTTGTGATGACTCATCTACTCTACCCATACCTATCTATTCACAGGGTCAGCTCAACAAGATGTCTGATGTCAGTGACAGTCAGAACAGGTCAGAGCAGCATGAAGAACAAAGCAAAGGATCAAGCCATAATGAAAGTTACTATGAGGGAGAGAGAAGCTCTCCAGATCTTCCTAAAGCAGCAGATCAGAAGAGATCGTGTGGTTATGCTCCACATATTTAGTTGTTGATCAATTCGAAGGTTGGAACCAGCACGTATCTTCTTGATCGAGAGCATTTGCCACTCCGTCCAGATTTTGAGGACAACGTTATAGTGATGGATCCTTCGCATCCCACTTCTGCCCAAGCTCAAGAGGAAATCCGCAAAGCACAAGAAGCTAAAGCAGCTCAGGAAGCTGTAGCTCCCAATGCTCCAATTGTGAATCTCAAGACACCAAAAGATCAAATGCAATATCTGCTTGAAGCCACTCTGAGGATTGAGCGAAGTCTGGCCAACCTCACCCAGACCCAGGCTAGTTTTGATCGGATCATTGAGATCAAATTTCATGATTTGGATGTCAAGGTGATAGAGATTCATACCATAGTGGAACAGCTGCAAGGAGATGTCGATGCTGTCAAGTTTGCCAGATCAGACGACATTGGAGATGATAGACCGACTACAGAGCAATTTCAGTCAGTGCCTAGGGCTGCCAGGTCAGCTGCGATACCAGTTGTGGATCCACGGACCACAGTATCTGCACCAGCCGCCACAGCCACAGTGCCACAGTAGGTCTCAACTCCTCCAGTCCAGCAGTCGTCAGCAGAAGTATTCGCGGACGCTCTCATCTCAACGCCGTCTACGCACACCGGAGCCGCCAGCAGGAGATCCCCTTCGGAAGACCGTGCCTAGAGAGCCGACTAGTGCTATACGATTCAAACTTTTTGGTACTTGTTGCCAAAGGGGGAGGATTTGTATAGATCATAGGCTTCGAGAGAGAGAGAGTTTCTTGTTTTTTTATTTGCTTCGAGAGTTTCTTTTGCTACTTGTTTGCTCGTTCGTTGATACCTTGTTATGTGTGTGCTTGCTACAGTATTCTGTCATTTATACTTGTGAGATACGATGTTGATTGATCATATTATGCCCATTGTGGTATTCCATGTTTATCTCTACTATTATCTTGTATGATCAATTACTTATGTTGGTGATGCGTGCCTATTATTCCAATCATATCATTTTGCGCGCTCCACCAAGTTGTATGTGACATGGAAGAGTAACCCATGAGCCTAATCGATTGTGCATTTGCATTCAAACGCAAACTTTTAATAATGCACAAATTTAGGGGGAGCTCTTGCTTATCACATACTTCTCAAAGAGACGATGTATTTCAGTTACTTAATCATCTGTCGAAGCTTTGATCTATATGTTGTCATCAATTACCAAAAAGGGGGAGATTGAAAGCACATTTGCTCCCTTGGTGGTTTTGGTAATTCATAACAACATATATCTCATTGAACTAATATCCATTCAATATTAAGATTTCAGGATGTTCAATGATTGGCATGGCATGGACTAGAGATGTGGACCCCTCAAAATGCTAAGGACAAGAATTGGCAAAGATCAAGACTCTACATTTTTGGTTTAGTGATCCAAGATCACATTGAGTCCATAGGAAAGCCAATACTATTAAAAGGGGATGAGGTGTTGCTTAATGGTCTTTTTGCTCAAGTGCTTAGTGACAGCATTCCTAAACCCTCAACCACTCTCTCAATCCCAAATATGTCCAAAACCCAAAGTCCAACTCGGCCCCACCGAAATTTCCAATCCGGCATCACCGAGTTCATCCAAGACTTAGCCACTGCCAAACCCTAACAAATCGGATCCACCGAAATGGATCTCGGTCCCACCAAGATGGCCTTGCCAACTCTCTGTAATCGTTTGCATTCACTTCGGTCTCACCGAGTTTGCAAATCGGTCTCACCGAGATGGCTTGCTAACTCTCTGTTGCCTTATTGCTTCACTTCGGTCCTACCGAGTTGATGCAATCGGTGCCACCGAGATGAGGATTGCCCTAAGACATTGCACTTCGGTCCATCCGAGTTGTTCGTATCGGTCCCACCGAGATTCCTAAAGTTCATATCTTCTACACAGTTCGGTGCTACCGAGATTATCGTTTCGGTGCCACCGAGTTGGGTCAAAAGTGTGTAACGGTTGGATTTTGTGTGGAGGCTATATATAGCCCTCCACCCCATCCTTCTTAGTAAGGAGAGCCATGAGAATGTGCCTACACTTCCACCACTCATTTTCTGAGAGAGAACCACCTACTCATGTGTTGAGATCAAGATATTCCCTTCCTACCATTTGAACCTTGATCTCTAGCCTTTCCCAAGTTGCTTTCCACTCAAATCCTTCTTCCACGATAGCCAAATCTGTGAGGAGTGTTTGAGTGCTGGGAAGACTATCATTTGAAGCACAAGAGCAAGGAGTTCATCAACAACACACCGTCTATTACCTTTTGGAGAGTGGTGTCTCCTAGATTGGTTAGGTGTCACTTGGGCGCCTCCAACCAGATGTGGAGTTGAACCAAGAAGTTTGTAAGGGCAAGGAGATCGCCTACTTCGTGAAGATCTACCCCGAGTGAGGCTAGTCCTTCGTGGACGTAAGCCATGGTGGAATAGACAAGGTTGCTTCTTCGTGGACCCTTCGTGGGTGGAGCCCTCCGTGGACTCGCGCAGCCGTTACCCTTCGTGGGTTGAAGTCTCCATCAACGTGGACGTACGATAGCACCACCTATCGGAACCACGCCAAAAACCACCGTGTCTTCATTGCGTTTGAAATCTCCAATCCCTCCTTTACATACATATGCAATTGCTTATATTCCGCTGCTATACTCTTAGAATTGCATGTGTAGGGTGATGCTTGACATGTTCTATTGCTCAAAACTGCCCACAATTAAAATTGGGAAAAGGTTAGGTTTTATTTGGTCAAGTAGTCTAATGACCCCCCCTCTAGTCATACTTTCGATCCTACAGCGCCCGTCGTCTTGGTCTTCCTTCGCCGATCCGGCAACCTTTGGGGTTGCTTTGGAGGGTAGATAGCTGGCCCTACTCCCTTAACAGAAAAGAGTAAACCATCTTCATCCGCGCCTGCTGGCGCGGTCTCTGTTGCTGCTCGTCACCGTGTGCATCACCCACGTGATGGGCTCCAGACCACGCGGCACGCCGAACGGCCTTCATCTCGACCGCCTGTGGGAGGGGACCTCGAGAGGCCACCCCAGAAAGCCGCCTCGCGAGGCCACCTCGGGAAGCCACCTCGTGAGAGGACCTCGCGAGGCCGTTGATGGTGGTGCTGAGCCTTGCTCGCCACTTCCTGAGGAGGGGGCCTCAGGAGGCCAGGGCCTCATGAGGGGTCTTGGTGAGATGCTCGGTGGAGACGGCCCGCTGGGCCCACGCCAGGCGTTGCGCCTTGGGCCAAAGGCAGACGGGCCTGGATACCCCGGGTTCCATGGGCCCGACAACATCGCTGGGTCCTAATCCCACCGATGTAGCTTATGAGGTGAACCCGAGTGTCCTTGAATTGTTGCATGGTAAACAGTTTAAAGGTAAGGAAGGTGAGGACCCTTATCAACACTTGCATTTTTTCGAAGATGTATGTGGGACATTTAAATTAAATGCCTTTAGCTCAGATGATATGAAATTGAAATTATTTCCTCACACTCTGGCTAAAAAGACAAGGAACTAGTTAGTGTCTCATCCTGCAGGTACCTTTGATACATGGAATAAACTAGCGGACACTTTTCTATCAGACTTCTACCCAAAGAAGAAATCCTATGAAGCAAGGAGGAGGATTTTAAACTACGGACAGAGGCCTGGAGAAAGTCTGGTAAACGCATATCAAAGGTATAAAATTTTGCTAAATGATTGCCCTCATCATAAGTTCCCTGAATGGTTAGTGTTAAATCTTTTTTATGGAGGATTGCAATATGATTCAAAGGAAGAACTAGACTTAGCATTTGTAGGTTCTTTTATTACCCGTGAAGTCCCGGAAGCATTAGAATTATTAGAAGGAAAACTTGCTAACCACGAAGCTTGGGGGAGCGATGAAGAAGGAGAGGGTAAAGTAGAAGTGGATTTTGACTGCATAAAAGCTTATTTAAACTCAGGGAGAGTTGAACAAATAAGTAACGAATTGTACCTTGACCCTGATGTTGTTTTAAGATTTGTTCAAAGCTATGCAGAACATATGGAGTTCCCGAAGAAGAAATGAGAGAATTATACTGATGAGGTGTGGCACCCCGGCTCAGAGAACCAGTTTACCAGTGTTTCCAACCCAGAGATCATGTCTTCTGGAAACAAACAACAACCTGGAACAGAACTGAACTGAACTTTATTGATATATCACAAGTACAAGCTCAAAATTAACATTGATAGCGAGGCCAGAAGCACTGCACGTGCTATGACAATATCTACATTATTTATGAGACATAGCAGGGCCTCAATACTACTGGGATATTCTACGGCGTAGCGGAACATAGCGCGGAAAACTCCATCCACAGGGATACTGCTGGGACACGGCCTAGTTAGCGAAGCACGAACCATCGGGACCTCCGTCCTCGGCTTCTCCTGCATCTGGCATGATATGCCAGGTGAGTACTTGGAATGTACTCACAAGCTCACGACAACCAAAACAATGTAGCAAACAATAGCATGGCAATGATCACATTAAATGCTTAAAGTGCTTACTGTTACCAGGTTACCAACTTACTCTTTTCCGGGTTGTCCCACAACCCTTGAGATACTCATGATCAATCGGTACTTACAATCATAAGACAAGTTCTTCCATCATTATTATCATTACTACGGTTGACCATCCTAGTGAGGCCTAGGCGGACTGTCCAATACCGAGGACGCGGCTATTCGAATAGGTTTTTACACTCTGCAGAGGTTGCGCACTTTACCCACACTATGGAGCTCCTGGCCTCGTACTCCCATTCGGGTGGACCGGTGCTGCTGCAACGAAACTTGCCTAACCCGTGACTCCTTCATCATACCACCAACAATCATACCCTCCCAGGGTCATGTCCTGGGTGGCCCCTATGTCACCCCGTGACACCTTCCACCATCGTGGCCAAACTAAACTGTCCCAAACGGGGACGCCGGCGAAATAACTCAATTGGGCTCACAGGATTATCGTCGTCTACCTGATCAGGGCAGCACGCACGCATAACCCTCCCTCTTTGGTGGTACCGACAAAAGAGCACAAAGCTAGGTCAAGTCAAGGCCCTCCCATACCGGCAAATGTGGCTGCACGGGTAAGTCCGGATAGGTGGCTCTTGATCAACCAACTAAGTTTAGTGTTGCCAAGAATTTAACCAGCATGGATATTCATCATAATTAACATAACATGGCAGTAACTATGTATCAAAATAATTTACTATGAATTAGCAGATATTTAAATAATGCATATAATTCAATTAAATAACCAACACTATTGAAATGCTTCATGAAATGGATGTCATGGCTTGCCTTGCTCTGTTGGGTTGTCCACAAACTCCTGGGCTTCAAATTCAAAAGAATTTCCCTCTGAAAATATTTTAAAAGTGCAAAGGAAAATGTCACATACTACTGTTTTGTGCACCAGAAATTCTGTGAGCAAGAGAAAAATACCAAATTTACCAGAAAAATAGAGGAGCTCAAGACAAACCCAATGCAAAAAGAATCAATTGATTTGGACTTATGGATAAAAAGTTATGGCTGGTCAAAGTTCCTAGTCAAATCTGGAACTAAAACAGAAAATAGAAAATCCAGCAGAGGGCCACGTCAAAGGCGTATTTCGCCAGGGCGCCTCCACTTACCGCGTCGGCGTGTCACTGACGAATGGGCCCCGCTGTCGGATTTAAAAGGGGAAGGAGGGGAACAGAGAATGGCGGAGCTCCGGCGACGTTCGCCAGCGATACAGACGGCGACGAGGTCCGGCAACTACGGGAATGGAAAGAGCGCTTGGAGATGAACACGCACGTACCAGTAGGGTGACGAGAGATGGCCGGACAGCGTCGTCCCCTTCCTCTCCGGTGGCGGCTGCGTTCGGGTGTTGTCGGAGACGGCATTTCCGGTAGAGATTTAGTCGGGCAAGAGCTTGGGCATGATCAGTGGAATGAGCTGAGCTCGATGGTGGAGTCAATGGAGGTCGGGGAGGAGCGGAACAGCGAGGTGGCTGGGCTCGGGTGGCGGCAGATCTCCGGCGAGAAGCGAGGCCAGAGGGCCTCTCGGCCTTGGCTCGGAGCTCGGGAGCTCGATTGAGAGTTGGAGGAGGTGGGGTGAGGAGCGGAGAGAGGCCGAAGAGGGCTTTATATAGCAGGGGGAGGAGCTCTCTGGAAGCAGCAGGGTTCGGGACACGTCGCCGGTGAAGGTACGCCGCGCTGGCTGGCTCGACGCAGGCGACGCGATGGGAGAGGGCAGAGGAGTTATGGCGGACGGTGGCTGCTAGCGGAGGAAGAAGACGAGCCGCAGAGCCACTGTGGCCGCACGGGCTCCACAGTGCCCGCGTGCGTGGCGGCTGGCGAGGGCGATTCCGGCGAGGGGAGGAGTCCAGAACGGCCAGGTGGGGAAAGGAGACGATGTCGGCGAGCTGGGACAAGGCGGGGTCACGCGGGGCAGTCGGACGCGACGCAACAGACACGGGCGCGGTGCAGAGCGCGTGGTTTGGCATGCCACTGGCGTGCTCACCACGGGCATTGGTGTCTAGAGGCCACGCGAGCCTGGCGTTTCTTGTCCAGCATGTCGACCCTCGCTCACTTAGTCCCCTTGTACCTCTGGTTCGAGTAGATTCACTCTCATGCAAAGTGTAGCTTCAGCTACAGTTTCTGACAGAAACTTTGGGAGGGATCTGGAGGAGAGGTGAAGTGGAGATGGAGCCAGTGGAGATGTCTGGAGTGATCTGCTATGGAAGGACTACAAACTGGCCAAGTTTGAAAGAATTTCATCAAGATTTGAGGGTAGTTCATGTACAACTGCTGTACTGAACCAGAAACCTAGATGAGCTTGATGCACTCATCTAGTTGATTTGCTGGGGCTAAAACTTGGTGTAGGAGAGTTATCTGGTGAGGAGAAGATGCAATAAAAATTTCAGCTCAAAAAGATACCTCTAGCTGGTACTTCCTGTACAGAGGTTCAAAATGAGCAGAAACTTGACAGAATATTGCTGATGAAAATTTGTACTGGTCAAGATGATATTTTTGGATATTGTGGCAGGATAGACTCTCTAGTATCTCAGGGAATTATTTGAGAGTTTTCTGGATTGGGAAAATAGGAGTTGCTTCATAAATGGCCAGTACTGTCCAGAAGGCAAATGGAGTTGTCTAGACAAAATTTTGTACTAGACCATGAAATGTTTTTGTAGATTGTGGGAATAGATGATGACAAGAAGGTGTGGGATTAATTTGGGATTTTTTTGAGCATCAGAACTATAGGTTGCTTCATAACCCATAGTGATGACAGATTTTTCCCAAATGAAGAAAATGATTATTTGGGAAAAATTGAGAATTGGAATTTGATCCTGAAGATGTGTGACAATATGATGACAAGATGTTGAGGGCTTTGGATCACTGAGAGAGATTCATAAGTCCAAAGTCAACTGAAAAAGGTTCAACAACCAACCAAATTCAAATAAAGCTCAAAAGACAAGAAAAGAAAAAGTTGCCAAAAACAAGGGTGTCACAAACCTACCCCCCTTAGAATGAATCTCGTCCTCGAGATTCGGTTGCTCAGGGAACAAGTGTGGATACGCTGATCTGAGAAAATCCTCTCTTTCCCAGGTAGCCTCTTCCTCAGTATGATGCTCCCATAACACCTTGTAAAATTTAATCGTCTTACTCCTGGTGGTTCTTTCCATCTCATCCAGTATTCTGACAGGTCTTTCCTCGTAGGTCAAATCCTTAGTCAGCTCTAGCTCACTCATATCTGCCTGTTTAATCGGGGGTGCAATGCACTTTCTCAGCTGTGATATGTGGAAGACATCGTGAACGTCAGACAACTCTGGCGGTAACTCTAGCTGATATGCCACCCTGCCTCTTCTAGCCATTACTGGAAAGGGACCGATATATCTCGGTGCGAGCTTTACTCGGGTGTGGAACCTCTTTATTCCTTTCATGGGGGTGACTCGGAGATAGGCATATTCTCCGGGCTCAAAAGTTACTTCTCGATGCTTCGGGTCATAGTAACTCTTTTGACGGGACTTGGCTGCTCGCAGACGTTCCTGAATATCCTTGACTTGTTTCTCAGCCTCGAGCATCAAATCCGTGCTGAAGATACGGCTGTCTCCTGTCTGAGACCAGTTTAAGGGAGTGCGACACTTTCATCCATATAGAGCTTCGAATGGTGACATCTTGAGACTTGACTGATAACTGTTATTGTAAGAGAATTCTGTGTAAGGTAGACTATCCTCCCATTTGGGTCCATAGGAGAGAGCACAGGACCGAAGCATATCTTCCAATATCTGGTTCACACGCTCGGTCTGCCCATCTGTCTGTGGATGATATGCCGTACTATGCCTTAGCACGGTTCCCAGGGCTTGATGCAATCGCACCCAGAATGCTAAAGTGAACAAGGAGCCTCTATCCGATGTGATAGACTTGGGTACTCTGTGAAGGCTGACTATCCAGGACATGTAGAGCTGTGCGAGCTGATTTGCGTTGAAAGTGGTCTTTACCGGAACAAAGTGAGCCACTTTCGTAAGTATATCCACAATGACCCAGATAGCATCATGGCCTCTTGTTGACTTAGGTAGTCAAACAATGAAGTCCATGCATATGGCATTCCATTTCCACTGGGGAACTGGTAAAGGCTGCAGTAGTCCAGCGGGTTTCTGATGGTTCGCCTTGACTCTGTTGCAGATGTCACAACAGGCAACGTAATATGGAATATCCCTTCGCATTCCTGGCCACCAAAAGGTTTCTTGCAAGTCCTGGTACATTTTTGTTCCTCCTGGATGGATAGAATATGCAAATTCATGTGCTTCTCTGAGTATCTGCTGTCTCAAGTTTTCTTGATCAGGCACACATATTCGGTTCACAAACCATAAGGTGCCTTGGTCATCAGGACGGAAGGACTTGGCCTTTCCTAGCGGAATATTCTCCTTGATCTCTTGTATTTCTTTATCTGATTTCTGAGCTGCCTTAATCTCTTCCATAAGTGTTGGAGTAATTTCCATTGTGTTCGGGTTCGTTGGGCCACATAACAACATATTGAGTTTGGCAAACTCTTCTTGTAGCCTTGGATGGATACCCGCAGTTAGTGCATTTATGGTACCTTGTTTTCTGCTGAGAGCATCTGCGACCACATTGGCTTTTCCCTGATGATAATTGATTCCAAGGTCGTAGTCCTTGACCAGTTCAAGCCATCTTCTCTGCCTGAGCTCAGGTTGAGTGAAAATATACTTGAGACTTTTATGGTCTGTGTATATTTCACATCGCTGTCCAATGAGATAATGCCTCCAAATCTTTAATGCATGAACCACGGCTGCCAATTCCAAATCATGAGTGGGATAGTTCTCTTCATGGGGTCATAGCTGTCTGGATGCATATGCTACAAGCTTTCCTTCTTGCATTAGAACGCAGCCGATTCCACGCCTGGAAGCATCGCAGTATATATCAAAGCTCTTGTGGATGTCTGGAAGAACTAAGACAGGGGCCGTAGTTAGCCTCGTCTTTAACTCCATGAAACTGCTGTCGCATTCTTCCGTCCAGGCAAATTTGTGGTTCTTTTTCAGCAGTTATGTCAATGGCTTGGCTATTTTTGAGAAGCCTTCAATGAAGCGACGGTAGTAGCCTGCCAATCCCAGAAAACTGCGAACTTCCGTTACTGTGGCTGGTGTCTTCCAGTTTAATACAGCAGTCACTTTGCTGGGGTCGACAGCTACACCCTGTTCTGACAGAACATGTCCCAGAAATCCCACCTCTCTTAGCCAAAATTCACATTTACTGAATTTGGCATACAAGTGATGGGTCCTTAGTCTTTCCAGGATAGTACGGAGGTGTTGCGTGTGCTCTTCTTCATCTTTGGAGTAGATGACAATATCGTCAATGAATACTACCACAAATTTGTCCAAGAAGTCCATGAAGACCTTGTTCATCATGCTCATGAAGTAGGCTGGAGCATTTGTCAGCCTGAAGGACATGACTGTAAATTCATACAGAACATATCTAGTAGTAAAAGCTGTGTTGGGGATATCTTCTTTCCGGATTTTTAGCTGATGATACCCCGTTCGGAGGTCAATCTTGGAAAATAACCGGGCCCCGTTCAACTGGTCGAACAGATCATCAATGCGGGGGAGCGGATATTTATTTTTAATGGTGACCTCATTTAGTTGGCAGTAGTCCACACACATTCGTACGCTGCCATCCTTCTTAACAAACAGCACAGGTGATCCCCATGGCGAAGTACTGGGACGAATGTACCCTTTCTGCAATAATTCATCCAACTGTTTCTTCAGTTCCACTAGCTCTGGGGAAGGCATACGGTAGTACTTCTTGTAAATTGGAACGGTTCCGGGAACAACATCAATAGCAAACTCTAGTTCCCGATCAGGTGGCATTCCTCATATCTCTTCCGGAAATACGTCCGGAAATTCACTGACTACTGGAATCAGATTTAGGTCTGTAGCTGTGGCTTTGAATGCCATCCCTTTCTTTGACATTATTCTACTAGCAGTGAATTGCACTGTTTGGCCTGCCGGGTTAACCAATGTCACTGCCCTGGTAGCACAGTTGATACACACCTGGTGTGGTACCAACCAATCCATCCCCAGTATTATATCCAGTCCAGGGGATTCAATGGCCACATGTGTAGCTGGAAACTTAACGCCATGTATCACGATTTCCAGATCCTTGTATATCACATTTGTTCTGAGCATGGAGCCAGGGGATTGCACCACCATGATTTTGTCCAAAATAGAAGGAGAAAATTTGTGCAAGGTGGCAAAACTCCGCGAAATAAACGAATGAGAAGCCCCAGAAACAAATAAAATTATTGCAGGTATGTTGTTAACAGAAAACATACCAAGGACCATGTCTGGTGCTTCGCGGACTTCCTCAGCGGAGATATGATGGACTTGGCCGCGGTAGAAGTTCGCATTGGGGCAGTGTCGGGGATATACCCCGCGGTATGACCCGGCCGGGACTTGGCGACTCACTGGAGACCTGGCCGAGACTTGGCGACTCACCGGTGACCTGGCCGGGACTTGGCGACTCACTGGTGACCCGGCCGAGCTTGGCGACTCACTGGTGACCTGGTTGGCGGGTCAGACGAATGACATGGACGAAGGCCTAGAAGGCGGCTCACTGAGAAGACCTGCTCAGGGTACGGTATCCGGTGGGCCGGCTTGAGAGGAAAGGCACAAGGAATATTTCCCTTACAAGGGAAGCAAGACTAGGATTCCACTTGTAATAGAGTAGTCCTAATCCTACTAGGACTCTTCATGTAAGCCGCCCCTTTAACTTATATAAGGAGGGGCAGGGCACCCCAAGAGGTACGAGTTCAGACAAACAAGTCTTAGACAAGATCAAAGTAGATGCTCTCGAGATAGAAGTAGCGAAACACCGCCCTTGTAATCAAGATCATCACCATCATCAATATCAATGAAGCAGGATGTAGGCTTTTACCTCCACCGCGAGGGGCCGAACCTGGGTAAAACACGCGTCTCTCGGTTCCGACCAACCCCGTTCAAGCTTCCACCTAGTTGTGATGGCCTCACACCTAAGTTCTCCTACGAGGACATCTGTCGTGTGAAAAAACCACGACAGTTGGCGCCCACCGTGGGGCCCGCGCACGGTGGTGTTGTGTTCTTGGGGGGAGCTCTCCCAGGAATCGAAGAAGCTCGCGATTTCGTCGGATGAAGAAGCACCGACAAATTCATTATTTCAAGATCACAATCGTGATTAACTTTGGAACTGGCATGTACAAGATCAAGAACAAGTTCAAGAAATTAAGGGTTGCGTCGGTTGCGCCACCGCAAAGCCGCCAGGTTGACGAAACCGACTGACGATCCAATCCAAAGCCGGATTAATTTATTTGGAGCACTGTCGCACGTCGCTGCAACCGATTGGGTTTTCATCGCGCGCCGCCAAGATTCGGAATCGCGGCACACATCTTCCATCAACAGCAGTTGTGCTATAGGAACGCTACAAGTCCTGATGCAGAAGTACTACTTTGCGTCTCATCAAATATCAACGACTAGCGTCCAGATTGTTTTTTCTGGTGACCTCGGCCTAACCATCGTGTGCTACTTGCAAATCGGGATCAAGGGAATCAAGGAAAGGAAAAAGAATAAAAAAAAGGGAGCCACAACCCGGAGGAAGTCACGGATGTGGATTGGTCAAAAGCAACCATGTCCGCGACCCGGAGAAGGACGGGTACTCGGACTCTGCTGCCACCGCGGCCGAGCCTAACCGGCGCGTCTCAGCTGCCGGGCCTCGACTGGCCGCCCAGCCTCTTCCGCTCCTGAGCACCCGCATCACGCTGCTCCAGGTCGTCCTCGTCGCCGCCGGGCCCTGATTCCGCCTCCTCTGACCGCTGCCCTGAGCCGCCCTTGCCGGCCTCCGCCGCTCCGATGACCCATCTCGCCAGTTCTCCTCCATCACCGGGTCGCCCTGACTCCCCAAGTCTCCTCCGCCTGCTCTCGCCTCGCCTGCAAGCTGGCCTCGCCTCCGCCTCGAGCTGGCCTCACTGTTGCCTTGAGCCGGCTCTGCCTCCTCGTCGCCGCCATGGCCCCGCCTCGCCTCTACCGCCGTGGTCCACCCACGCCGAGTCACCGGCCTCCGCCTTGGCCCGTTCGCGAGTCGCCGAACTCCGTCGCTCGCCTCTGCTCGCGAACCGCTTCCGAGGATCCCACGCCTCCGTCTTGGCCCGTTTTCGAGTCGCCGTCGTCGCTCACCTCTGCCCGCACGGCCTCGGCTGCTCGCCGTCTGCTGCCGTGGCCGCGGGCTTGTCGCGAGTCACCAGCCGCCTCAGTTCGTCTCGAGCGCCTGCCTGCCTCAAACGCTCTTTCGAGCCGCCGTCGCGCTGGCCCCGTCTCTGTCCGAGTCGCCTCCGGCACGGGCCGCCGCAAACCGCCGCCCTCACCTCCGCCTTCAAATCCACCTCGGCCTCGAGCCGCCGCCTCCAAGCCGCCATGGCCTCGCGCCGCTTCCTCCGAGGCACCATCCCGCCTGCCCCCGCACACCTCCGCCGGTGAATCGCCACCACGGCGAGCCGCCCGTCGCCGGGACGCCTCCGTTCTGCCTCACCCAGCCTCCGACCCGCCGTCGCGGCTGCCCCGATCTCAACTCGCCACTCGGAGGCGCCGGACCCGCGAGCTGCCGTCGCCACCTCTGCAGCTCCGTCCCGTGCCCCTCACCTCGCTCTCAAGCCGCCACGGGCCTCCCGAGCTGCAGCCGCAGCTCCGCGGACCCGCCTCACCTCCAAGTCGCCCGTCTCCGCCGTGACTCCCCTTTGCCTCGCTGCCGCCTACCTCAGCTACTGCTCAGGTCACCTTTGGAGTCATGTTTGCATTGTGGTTGATTTCTGCTACCTGATCAATTGGGGAGTAACTATGGTTGCTTCAGGTGGTTGATGTGCCGATAGGTTCAAATAGTGCATCGCCTATGTTGGTTGATGTGTGCTGACTGATTGATTAACTGGGAAGTTCTACGTCTGATGTACCCGTTGATTCAGTTCAAGTTGTCATTTGGCATGCCTGGGGTTGACGACGTGTCAGATTGATTTACCTTGGAAGTTTTTCGCCTGTTTGTGGTAATCAGTATGCGCCAGATTAGTCCCAGGAGGGAAGATTGGCTGTATAATCACTCATGACAAGTGGATATTTGTTGGAATCCCAAAATCTGTGGAGGCATGGAACATACAGACAGGGATGAAGCTAAATCTTCAGGGACCTTCTGGGTTTGTTTTGTTCCATGACTATCAAGGATGAGATGCTGTTTGCTGATACGGCGGATGGGCGCATCATGGTTTGGAAATTTCCTGCTAAGGAGATCAGCTCGGAACCAGTGGCAATCCTCGCTGGCCATGACCATCATATGATTCCATTTGCTGGCTCAGCAACAAGTTACTATTTTGCTCTCTGGACAATACCATAAAAGGACGGGGCTGCTTCAGAATCTAGGAACCTTCAACTCTCTGACTGGGCAGAACACCTGCTGCATCCGAGTCACTGCGACCGCCGTGCCAAGCCGGCTTCGCTTTGCCGCCTCCAAGAACACCTGCTGCATCCGGGCCGCCGCCCCGACAGATCGCCTTGAGCCGCTTTCTGCCGTTGGGGCCTCGCCCCGCCTGCGAGTCACCGTTACCGCCATGGCCAGCCTTCATCACGCCCCCGCGGCCCCGTCTTCAGACCACTGCTACAGTGCCCGATAGCCGCCTCTTCGACGACTCGTAAGGGAGGAAAGATGCAGCTTACTACCACACGGCTCGCAAGTCACCTCATCAACGACTCGCCCGTTGCTCAAGCTGGTGACTCCCACAACTCCGCAATTACGCCGTGTTGGTTTGACTGCCGCTACACCATGAGCCGGCTGGTTCAAATCCCGTCAGCCGTCTAGTTACCTGACAAAAACGTCAGGTGAAATCCATCCAGTTGATCTTTATTCATTTTTATTCTTTCGAGAACAATTACTCTCGTCTGTGATATATTTTATGCAGGAATATTATTCATTATAAAAGTGATGCTATGCCACGGATACGGAGCGTGCGCCAGCATTATCATGCACCAGCATCCGCCCGAGCCGCACTGCCCGACGGGCAGGCACACAATCCGCCATCCTGCGGTTTGGCGTCTGTTTGCAAAGCACTACCCGGCGAATGGACGTGCGCAAGCCGCCTCCCCTGCGGTCCGGCCTACATCGACTCACCGGGACCGCGCCTGCTTGCTGCTCAACGGATGTGCGCAAGCCGCCGCCCCTGCGGTCCGGTCTACATCAACACGCGGCTGACTCATCAGTCCGCGCCGGCTTACAACATCGCGGCCGGCTCATCCGTCCGCGCCCGCGGCTGACTCGCGTGAGTCGCCGCCCCTGCGGCCAACTCGCGGGTCCGCGCCGACTTACAAACACCGTGGCTGACTCACCCGTTCACACCGGCTTACAAACGCCGTCGCCGACTCACGCGCCATCGCTTACAATGCCGCGGTCGACCTCAACTTTCGCGGATTCACATCGCGTTATCAACGCCAGGGACATACAACAAGCGTTGTGAAGATCATCAACTCGCCACACACTTCTGGCTTCAATAAATTTCGGCTATCAGCTGTCAACTATATGTCGGTTTATGTTACGGCCAAGTATGAAGAATCTCAAGCCAACTCCCTGAGTCGACTTAAGACTCGGGGGCTACACAGACATGACTCGTCAGATTTGGTCGGTTTTCACAAATTCAAGAACCCCAGTCATTGCGAGGAAGACAACCCAGACATGGGGGCTGTTACCTTCTGGCGAAAAATCAAGGTTACCAAAGAAGACTAGTCGCCATTAGGTGCAGTCTCAACATGGGTATCCCGCTCAATTATGGTCATTTGGGGGCTTCCAACTCACCGAGTTCAGCTTTCTCACCCTCTTGACCCGGCAAATGACGCCACATTATATCATTGGTCACTTGGGGGCTTCCAACTCACCGAGTTCAGCTTTCTCACCCTCTTGACCCGGCAAATGACGCCACATTATCTTGGTTAAACCTGCCTGTCTGCTTGATGCAACTCCACTTAGGTGACCTGGTGTACTCTTGACAAGTCAATCATTTTTATGACCCTGAACTTACCTTGGTTAAAACATCGGTTATGTCACGTGAGAGCCGGCTTACAGAGAGCGAGGATAAACCATGGGCTATCACGCCAGCTTCATTGAAGCAAGACTCGAGCCTCGAAAGCCGGTCTTATGTCGTGCCGCGAAAGCCGACGTTTTTATACTCTGTTATCATACACATACATCATCATACATTGCATCATCATACAATGCATCACGTATGCATGAACATATTTGTTTATGTTGCAGGAGCCGGTTTTCAAAACTGGGTTACATTGTAACTCTGCAGGAACAAACAAATCTTTAATAGCCAAAGTGGCTGGATCTTCATCATGGTTTATCATAACCAGCATTAAATGATTGAGATATCAATTCTCCTATTTTCCCGGGGTACAATTCTAGCCGGGTCACATATAATACCTGGTCATTTAATTGACTCGGTTTTTGGTTATTCAACACGTGCTTTATAGAAGACTACAACACTTATGGATTTCTTCATATTTGCCGGGTTGCATTGCAATCACGGCCAAGGATTTTTTTCATCACAAAGGCATAATCAGTTCACAGAGTGGATATGGTTTTATTCTACAATGGAAGGAATAGTCCCGAGTCGCTGCAGGCACACGACCCGGCACTTGGGGGCTACATTATTCAAATCAAGATTATATCAAGTATTGAAAGTCCCATGTCACTGCAAGCATGCACCACGGCACTTGGGAGCTAATGCATGGTCATTTTGACCAGTCTCATTGAAGATCCGACCCATCACATAATGATAAGCCGACCCTTGGGAGCTACCAATTGCTCCTGTCAGAATTTCAAAGTACACAAGCCTTAATGGTGACCTGAAGCTTGGGGGCTACATCGTATGATGTTATTTTCAAAGGAGTACATATAAGTCCCAAGTCGCTGCAAGCAAACGACCCGACACTTGGTGGCTACAACACTCAGTTGTTTCAACAGATTATAAGGTCCAACTTGAAGACCCGGCCCATCATATACTGATGAGCCGGCCCTTGGGGGCTACACATGTGAAGTGCAAAGCTTTCAGTTCATGATTGAAGATTCAGATGGACAACCCGGATTTCTCCAAAGTTGCAACGTTTATATTGAAGCAAGTCCTAAGCTATCACTATGTTCCCCTCTTAAGACTTGGGGGCTACAGTTGATATATATTTTGGAGTTGAAAGAAAAATTCAGATTGACCCGGGCTGAGAAGACCCGGCTTGGAAGGATACATCCTGCAAGGATTTGGCCTTAATAACCCAGGAAGATCAATTACATGACCCGGTGCCAGCAACAATCATGACCTGGTATTATCAATCATAACCCGGCAACTTCGACGACCGCAACTTGACAAGCTCTAACATCCTCAAGCCGGAGTATTCAAAGTTGACTCAGCATCAGAAGGATATTTTAAGTCCAATATTTTTGTCAAGCCAAGAGCATTGGAGGCCGACTCAAATGGGAGAAGGAAATGACAAGGACTTAAGGATAAACAGATGCCGGTTCAGAAGAACCTTCGACCCGAGGCACAACCTATCAAATTTGTTCTTTTGTTTATTTTGTAGGATAAGTTTAACATGGATAAATCCAAATTAAACTGGGGGCTAATGTCGGGGATATACCCCGCGGTATGACCCGGCCGGGACTTGGCGACTCACTGGAGACCCGGCCGAGACTTGGCGACTCACCGGTGACTTGGCCGGGACTTGACGACTCACTGGTGACCCGGCCGAGCTTGGCGACTCACTGGTGACCTGGTTGGCGGGTCAGACGAATGACAAGGACCAAGGCCTAGAAGGCGGCTCACTGAGAAGACCTGCTCAGGGTACGGTATCCGGTGGGCCGGCTTGAGAGGAAAGGCACAAGGAATATTTCCCTTACAAGGAAAGCAAGACTAGGATTCCACTTGTAATAGAGTAGTCATACTCCTACTAGGACTCTTCATGTAAGCCGCCCCTTTAACTTATATAAGGAGGGACAGGGCACCCTAAGAGGGACGAGTTCAGACAAACAAGTCTTAGACAAGATCAAAGTAGATGCTCTCGAGATAGAGGTAGCGAAACACCGCCCTTGTAATTGAGATCATCACCATCATCAATATCAATGAAGCAGGACGTAGGCTTTTACCTCCACCGCGAGGGGCCGAACCTGGGTAAAACACGCGTCTCTCGGTTCCGACCAACCCCGTTCAAGCTACCACCTAGTTGTGATGGCCTCACACCTAAGTTCTCCTACGAGGACATCTGCCGTGTGAAAAAACCACGACAGGCGGCGTCCAACATTGTTGACTTGTGGCTTGTAATCGGATGCTGGCTTTCCATTTCTTGCGGGGCACTGCTTGGAGTAATGCCCACTCTCACCACAACTGAAGCATGTGTTGTTGCGATGGCAGTCCTCCAGCACTGACTTTTTGCCGAAGATCTTGTTCTGGCTGATGGGCTTGTTGCCATTATTGCCATTGTTCCAGGCAGGCTTGTATTCAGATGGACCTGGTTGCCATATACGTGGCTTCTACACAAACTGCTCACGGTTGTCCTTCTTGGGTTCAAACTTCCGCTTGCGATCATCATATCCTGACTTAAGCTCACGCTCAGCTATGAAAGCCTTGTTCACCAGAGTCTGAAAGTCAGGAAAGTCAAGCATGCAAAGCTGACAGCGGAGGGTATGATTGAGTCCTCCTAGGAATCGGTCAATCTTCCTTTCTTCCGTGGACACGTCATGGGTAGAATACCGTGCCAGATTATTAAACTTGTTCAGATATTCACCCACCGACATATTCCCTTGAGTAAGGGCCAAAAATTCCCTCTGCTTCACTTTCATTATGCCGGTAGGAATATGATACTTGCGAAATGCCTCTTTGAACTTTTCCCAAGGAATATCTTCTCCAGAAGGCCACATGATTTTTGTATTGTCCAACCATATAGCTGCTGGTCCCTCCAGGTAGTGAGTAACAAAAGGAACCTTGTCTGACTCATCACAGTGGGCTATGTCCAACTTCTTTTCCATGGTTCTTAGCCAGTCATCAGCTTCTATAGGATCCACAGCTTGACTAAAACTGGGTGGCTTGGTCCACTGAAAATCAGACAATTTAGAGTGTGTCCCATTTTTGTTGTTCTGACCTACCAAAGTCTGCATACTTTTCAGAAATTCCATAAGATCTTGATTTCTTTTCTCTTCAAACATTCTCATAATCTGATCAGTAGTCGGTGTCTGTGGTGGTGGAGGTGGTAAATCTTCTGGTGACTGCCCTGCTTGTCTGGCGGATTGACGAATGAGAGTTCCATCGCCGCCATGAGTACTACACCTCTACATCCTAAATTTGTTCCCATTGCAAAATACCGAATCGATGAGCAACATCCATAAGGGGAAACACAGTAATATGACACCAGAAAAGGAAACCAAATAAAAAGAGGAAAATAAGGCGAATAACATAATTATACAAGGCAACCCAACATCATACATGGCAAGCTAGTAGGGGAAATATCATGACTGAACTGCTCATACGGCAGTTGACATATGCATAGATGCTATGATGCATACACCGGTACTCAAGCCTCCACTCCAGTGACGCCCGTGGCACGAACACTGGTAAACTGTAGACCCCTCGTCGTCTAATCCTGTCTCGGAATCTGAGCTGATGATGTGGACCTCGGTCTCCGGATCAAAGGTAACACGACGACGCTGACGGGAAGGCTCTGCCTCTGAAGGAGAAGAAGCACGACGCCGCAGCATCGGAGCAGCTGGAGTAGCTAGGAGTGAGGCCCACTCTACTGGGGTCTCGCGTCGGCTACCAGACGAAAAGCCTGGCGGTCCAAACGAGCTAGAAGGAGTCTCAGAAGGTGGAACGGGTGGAGTATACATAGGTGAAAACGAAGGGGGAGGAGGAGACTGTGCTGCCGCGACAGCTGCAAGTGCCTCGCGGGCATGGGTCAACTCCTCAGCTAGTGAAGTGATCATACGGTAACTGGCGTTCAGATAGCGAGATAACACACCAGTAGCACGATCACTCACCGGATCAACAGGTGCGAAAAGGACTCGCCCTGTCGTAGGCGACAGGGTGGGATAGTGAAAGAAACCTGGATGAGTCTGCATCTCGACCTCGTGGAAGCGCAAGTCAGTGAGAGCCTCCATCGCAGCAAACTGGATCGCCAGCTCCGGAGTAGAAGCAGTTCCGCCCTTGGAAGAACGGGAGTAGCTACCGATATCCGAACTCGCAGTCAGGAAGGCCTCCACGTGATACTCGTGCACTGAACCAACAAGCTTCTCTCGGAACACCTGGTACACTGGGTCTTCGCCGTTGGGATACAGCCGAAGCCAGACACTACGAAGCAGTACTGGAAAAGTGAACGGTGCCGGCTCATGATTGTAGTGGTATGGAACTGGTGCCATCTACACTCACAAAGCCAACGGTTAGCACAATAAAAACTATATGCATGCCATGCAATGCAGCAATCAGATGCAACAAGCAAGACACACCAAGACTCTAAACTACTAGCGGTTCTAGCGCAGGGTTAACTAGGGTGTCCTACAGTCAGCGCGGCTCTGATACCAAGCGTTGTGGCACCCCGGCTCAGAGAACCGGTTTACCAGTGTTTCCAACCCAGAGATCATGTCTTCTGGAAACACACAACAACTTGGAACAGAACTGAACTGAACTTTATTGATATATCACAAGTACAAGCTCAAAATTTACATTGATAGCGAGGCCACAAGCACTGCACGTGCTATGACAATATCTACATTATTTATGAGACATAACAGGGCCTCAATACTTGTGGGGATATTCTATGGTGTAGCGGAACATAGCTCGGAAAACTCCATCCACAGGGACACTGCTGGGACACGGCCTAGTTAGCGAAGCACGAACCATCGGGACCTCCGTCCTCGGCTTCTCCTGCATCTGGCATGATACGCCAGGTGAGTACTTGGAATGTACTCGCAAGCTCACGACAACCCAAACAATGTAGCAAACAATAGCATGGCAATGATCACATTAAATGCTTAAAGTGCTTACTGTTACCCGGTTACCAACTTACTCTTTTCCGGGTTGTCCCACAACCCTCGAGATACTCATGATCCATCGGTACTTCCAATCATAAGACAAGTTCTTCCATCATTATTATCATTACTACGGTTGGCCATCCTAGTGAGGCCTAGGCGGACTGTCCAATACCGAGGACACGGCTATTCGAATAGGTTTTTACACTCTGCAGAGGTTGCGCACTTTACCCACACTATGGAGCTCCCGGCCTCGTACTCCCATTCAGGTGGACCGGTGCTGCTCCAACGAAACTTTCCTAACCAGTGACTCCTTCATCGTACCACCGACAATCATACCCTCCTAGGGTCATGTCCTGGGTGGCCCCTGTGTCACCCTGTGACACCTGCCACCATCGTGGCCAAACTAAACTGTCCCAAACGGGGACGCCGGCGAAATAACTCAACTGGGATCACAGGATTATCGGCGTCTTCCTGATCAGGGCAGCACGCACGCATAACCCTCCCTCTTTGGTGGTACCGACAAAAGAGCACAAAGCTAGGTCAAGTCAAGGCCGTCCCATACCGGCAAATGTGGCTGCACGGGTAAGTCCGGATAGGTGGCTCTTGATCAACCAACTAAGTTTAGTGTTGCCAAGAATTTAACCAACATGGATATTCATCATAATTAACTTAACATGGCAGTAACTATGTATCAAAATAATTTACTATGAATTAGCACATATTTAAATAATGCATATAATTCAATTAAATAACCAACACTATTGAAATGCTTCATGAAATGGATGTCATGGCTTGCCTTGCTCTGTTGGGTTGTCCACAAACTCCTGGGCTTCAAATTCAAAAGAATTTCCCTCTGAAAATATTTTAAAAGTGCAAAGGAAAATGTCACGTACTACTGTTTTGTGCACCAGAAATTCTGTGAGCAAGAGAAAAATACCAAATTTACCAGAAAAATAGCGGAGCTCAAGACAAACACAATGCAAAAAGAATCAATTGATTTGGACTTATGGATAAAAAGTTATGGCTGGTCAAAGTTCCTGGTCAAATCAGGAATTAAAACAGAAAATAGAAAATCCAGTAGAGGGCCACATCGAAGGCGTATTTCGCCAGGGCGCCTCCACTTACCGCTTCGGAGTGTCACTGACGAATGGGCCCCGCTGTCGGATTTAAAGGGGGAAGGAGGGGAACAGAGAATGGCGGAGCTCCGGCGACGTTTGCCGGCGATACAGACGGCGGCGAGGTCCGGTGACTGCGGGAATGGAAAGAGCTCTTGGAGACGAACACGCACATACCAGTAGGGTGACGAGAGATGGCCGGACGGCGTCGTCCCCTTCCTCTCTGGCGGCGGCGGCGTTCGGGTGTCGTCGGAGACGGCGTTTCCGGTAGAGATTTAGTCGGGCAAGAGCTTGGGCATGATCAGTGGAATGAGCGGAGCTCGATGGTGGAGTCAATGGAGGCCGGGGAGGAGCGGAATGGCGAGGTGGCTGGGCTCGGGTGGCGGCGGATCTCTGGCAAGAAGCGAGGCCAGAGGGCCTCTCAGCCGTGGCTCGGAGCTCGGGAGCTCGATTGAGAGGTGGAGGAGGTGGGGTGAGGAGCGGAGAGAGGTCGGGGAGGGCTTTATATAGCAGGGGGAGGAGCTCTCTGGAAGCGGCGGGGTTCGGGACACGTCGCCGGTGAAGGTACGCCGCGCTGGCTGGCTCGACGCGGGCGACGTGATGGGAGAGGGCAGAGGAGTTATGGCGGGCGGTGGCTGCTAGCGGAGGAAGAAGACGAGCCGCAAAGCCACTGTGGCCACACAGGCGCCACAGTGCCCGCGTGCGTGGCGGCCGGCGAGGGCGATTCCGGCAAGGGGAGGAGTCCAGAACGGCCAGGTGGGGAAAGGAGACGATGTCGGCGAGCTGGGACAAGGCGGGGTCACGCGGGGCAGTCGGACGTGACGCAACAGACACGGGCGCGGTGCAGAGCACGTGGTTTGGCATGCCACTGCCGTGCTCACCACGGGCATTGGTGTCTAGAGGCCACGCGAGTCTGGTGTTTCTTGTCCAGCACGTCGACCCTCGCTCACTTAGTCCCCTTGTGCCTCTGGTTCGACTAGATTCACTCTGATGCGAAGTGTAGCTTCAGCTACAGTTTCTGACAGAAACTTTAAGAGGGATCTGGAGGAGAGGTGAGCTGGAGATGGAGCCAGTGGAGATGTCTGGAGTGATCTTCTATGGAAGGACTACAAACTGGCCAAGTTTGAAAGAATTTCATCAAGATTTTAGGGTAGTTCATGTACAACTGTTGTACTGAACTAGAAACCTAGATGAGCTTGATGCACTCATCTGGTTGATTTGCTGGGGCTGAAACTTGGTGTAGGAGAGTTATCTGGTGAGGAGAACATGTCATAAAATTTTCAGCTCAAAAAGATACCTCTAGCTGGTACTTCCTGTACAGAGGTTCAAAATGAGCAGAAACTTGACAGAATATTGCTGATGAAAATTTGTACTGGTCAAGATGATATTTTTGGATATTGTGGCAAGATAGACTCTCTAGTATCTCAGGGAATTACTTGAGAGTTTTCTGGATTGGGAAAATAGGAGTTGCTTCACAAATGGCCAGTAATGTCCAGAAGGCAAATGGAGTTTTCTAGACAAAATTTTGTACTGGACCACGAAATGTTTTTGAAGATTGTGGGAATAGATGATGACAAGAAGGTGTGGGATTAATTTGGGATTTTTCTGAGCATCAGAACTATAGGTTGCTTCATAACCCATAGTGATGACATATTTTTCCCAAATGAAGAAAATGATTATTTGGGAAAAATTGAGAATTGGAATTTGATCCAGAAGGTGTGTGACAATATTATGACAAGATGTTGAGGGCTTTGGATCACTGAGAGAGATTCATAGGTCCAAAGTCAACTGAAAAAGGTTCAAAAACCAACCAAATTCAAATAAAGCTCAAAAGACAAGAAAAGAAAAAAGTTGCCAAAAACCAGGGTGTCACATGAGGACCCCGAGGAAGAGGTCATAGTTGAGACCTTGGAGGTAGAAACATCAGTACTCCCTATGGAAGAAGATTATGAAAATGAACCGGTATTGCCGTATCGAGTGAGAAAGGCGCAACTTGAATATTTTAACAGGGAACATTCTGGAGACGAAAATAAGAACCAGAGTAAAGCTAAGGTGAAGCCCCCAAAAAGGAGAAAACATGAAAAACCCATCGAAACGATGGAAGAAGAGGTAACTTGCTTTGTGAAAAGTTGCATCAAAGCTGCGGATACTGGTAAACTGGTGCTGCCTTGTTCGTTTGGAATTACTTCTTATTTTGCTCTATGTGATATAGGGTCCTCTATTAATGTTATACCTTACACTCTTTACACTACGCTTCATGATGAAATTTATGCTTGTGACCTGCAGCCAACCGATATGGAAATTAAACTAGCAGATGGTACTCTAAGGAGACCTTATGGGATGGTACCTGATGTTTATGTCATACTAGGAACCTTTACTTATCAAGTAGACTTTGTTGTAATGGAAATCCCTGAAGATGATTTATGTCCCACAATATTTGGAAGACCATTCCTTAACACTGCAGGTGCAAGCATTGATTGTAAGAGGGAAGTTGTCTTGCTTAAGTATGGGGAAGAGGTAAGAGAATTTCATTTTTCTAGATTCAAGAATCACCCCAACCACGAGAGCATGACAACAATGAAGAGAAGACCATAGCTCAATTAGCAGCGATCTACTTTGGAACCCCAGAAGACGATCTAGAAAGGAGTTTAACTGAATACGAGAAAAATCCAGAGGACCCAGCTAAGGAAGAAATAGATCATCACTTGAATGAAACACTGGTTCAAGATCCGGTATCTAGTGCGCAATATGAAGTACCTGAGAAGAAAGGAGATGAGGAACCACCACCACCTGAACTAAAACCTCTACCAAAAGAGTTAAGGTATGAGTTTTTAGATGAAACAAATAGATACCCTGTTATTATCAGTGCTACTCTTTCAGATGAAGAAAAAGAGAGATTAATGAATGCCTTGAGGAAACATAGAAAAGCATTTGGGTATTCAATGGATGATTTAAAGGGCATTAGTCCCTCTATAAGTACTTATCGTATATTTATGGAGGAAGGAGCTGAACCAGTTCGTGAGTACCAGAGGAAGTTGAATCCCGAAATGAAGAAAGTGGTAAGAAAAGAAATTATTCGCCTACTTGATGCAGGTATTATATATCTAGTTTTTGAAAGCAAATGGGTAAGCCCGGTTCATTGTGTGCCCAAAAAGGGAGGATTTATAGTAGTTCCTAATAAACACAATGAACTAATCCCTACTAGAACGATAGTTGGGTATAGAATGTGCATTGATTTCAGGAAGCTGAATAAGGAGACTCGTAAGGATCATTACCCATTACCATTCATAGATTAGATGCTTGAAAGGTTGGTGAAGCATACCCATTTTTGCTATTTGGATGGATATTCAGGGTTCTCACAAATCGCTGTGCATCCAGAAGACCAAGAGAAGACAACATTCACCTGCCCTTTTGGTATGTACTCTTACCGTCGTATGCCTTTTGGCCTATGCAATGCACCGGCTACATTTCAAAGATGCATGAATGCCATATTTGCTGATTTCGTTGAAGAAATCATGGATGACTTTTCAGTCTATGGAACTTCTTTTGATGATTATCTTCGCAATCTTGATAAAGTTTTGCAGAGGTGTGAGGATACTAATCTTGTCTTGAATTGGGAGAAATGCCATTTTATCGTCAACGAAGGTATTGTTTTGGGGCACAAAATATCTGGTAAAGGTGTAGAGGTTGATAAAGCAAAGATAGATGCCATAGAAAAACTCCCTTATCCCCGTGATGTAAAAGGGATAAGGAGTTTTCTTGGGCATGCGGGTTTCTATAGGCGCTTTATTAAGAATTTCTCCAGTATTTCGAAACCCTTGACTAACCTTTTGCAGAACGATGTTCCCTTCATGTTCAATGATGAGTGTAAGAGTTCCTTTGAAAGGCTGAAGCATGCTCTACTTAATACTCCCATCATTACACCCCCAAACTGGGATATACCTTTTGAGGTCATATGCAAAGCAGATGATAAGGCGGTAAGTGCGGTTTTCGGCCAGCAAGTAGGTGAGAAGTTTAATGTTATTTACTTTGCAAGCCACACCCTCACTGACGCCCAAAGAAATTATGCTAAGAATGACAGAGAACTCTATGCAGTGATTTTTGCTTGTGAGAAGTTTAGACCTTATATCACTGATACAAAAGTTATATTCTATACTAACCGCCAGGCAATAAAAGAGGTATTGGATATTAAAGAAACTAAACCTCGTTGGGTGAGGTGGTATCTTCTTTTGCAGGAATTTGACAGTGAAATTTTAGACCACGAAAAGATAGGGGAAGTGTTGACCAACATCTCTCTGATAGAGGAGGAGCATCAATACAATCCAAAAGGTGTATGTATCCCCTACGGAACGGTCGTGGCTTTGGATAGGGCTACAACTCGTACCTTTGGAGATATAGGACCACCCTTCATCGGTTTATAGGAATCATTCACAAAACTGAGGGTAAGGGAAGAAAGTGATTTATTTTATTATAACAACTCTTTACACCCCAGTAAGTTGAAGAAGATGTCACCCCTTCTTCATCCCCTAAGAGCAAAGAAGCTTGGGGCGAAGATATTCGCAAAACATAGAGAGTGGAGAGCACTAGGGAACACAGGAAAGTTCTCTCTTTTTCCTTAAGCTTTCGTCAAAGTTTTCTTCGTTGTATTGTTCTGTACATAATTATATTTTTTTGTAGTCAAACGGGCGCAAAAACGATCGCCTGTGGTCGTTTGAAGCACCGTCTTTGATCCTGTTTATTTGAGCGCGCATGTAAGAGGAGCAAACGACCGCTCAAACGATTGCTCGCGGCCGTTTGGAAGGCCGTCTTACAATCTGTTCCGCGGAGGGAAATTGCGTCCTCATTGCATGATAAAAAATCGTTTTTGTCTCGCATGAGAAAAGGGGTATCGGACGGATGCTTGAATGACTGCACGCACCCGCTTTTAAGGCCGTTATTCATTCCGAACATAAAGAGCTCGATGGAGGAAGGTCACACGACTGCTCAAACGATCGGTCGCGGTCGTTTGGAAGGCCGTCGATCATGATTTCTTTCCGGATTCTAACAGAATTTCGCCTGATCTTATTTAGTTTGTTTCCTTTACTTTCTAACTTCCTTATCTCGTCAAAACCTGCGTCCTTAGCCTCTTATATACAGAATTATTGTTCCCTCCTCTATCAAAACTAACCAACCAATCTAGGCAAAGTCCTCTTGAGTTTTGAGTTGCAGGTAGACATGGCTCGTTCATGGGATGAGAGGCAAACCTCTCCGCAGGAGGAGGACTTGGAGCAGGAGGGCTATTCTCTGGCAAGCATAAGGGAGAGGCTCCTTCATTGTCATGATTGGACCTCTTCTGCGGAAGATCCAGAGGAGCCCCCTTATGAAGAAGAAGAGGAGGAGGATCAAGAGAAGGGCAAGAAACCGACGGCCATCCCAATAAACGCCATCAAGATCATCATCAACGAGGACAAGATTGATTTTGTCAGGGAGACACCCGCTGTCATGGGAAAGTGTGGCTTCAGTAACTGCACTATGCATGATCCGTTGGAAGAATCCAGCAAGATTTATCCAAGGGCGCGTGAGATGCATACCATTGGCGCCCGCATGCAAGTTGGACCTCCTAGGAAATGGAGTAACACCGCCCCGGTGCAATCAACTCCACCCCAGGTACATGTCAATAATTCTTATTGAATCTCGATAGTAATGATACACATGTTCATAACATTGATGCCAAAAGATGTAGAATTGATAATGATAATACCACTTTCTTGTGGCACTGCCGTTTAGGTCATATTGGCGTAAAACGCATGAGGAAGCTCCATGCTGATGGACTTTTGGAGTCACTTGATTTTGAATCACTTGACACATGTGAGCCATGCCTCATGGGCAAGATGACTAAAACGCCGTTCTCTGGAATAATGGAACGGGTAAGTGACTTGTTGGAAATCATACATACTGATGTGTGCGGTCCGATGAGCATTGAGGCGCGCAGTGGTTATCGTTACTTTCTCACCTTCACTGATGACTTAAGTAGATATGGGTATATTTACTTAATGAAACACAAGTCTGAAACATTTGAAAAGTTCAAACAATTTCAGAGTGAAGTTGAGAATCATCGTAACAAGAAGATTAAATTCCTACGATCTGATCGAGGAGGAGAATATCTGAGTTATGAGTTTGGCAGTCACTTAAGACAGTGTGGAATTGTTTCACAATTGACACCGCCTGGAACACCACAGCGTAATGGTGTGTCCGAACGTCGTAATCGAACCTTATTAGATATGGTGCGATCTATGATGTCTCTTGCCGATTTGCCACTATCATTTTGGGGTTATGCATTAGAGACAGCTACATTCACTTTAAATAGGGCACCATCGAAATCCGTTGAGACGACGCCATATGAACTTTGGTTTGGCAAGAAGCCAAAGCTGTCGTTTCTTAAAGTTTGGGGATGTGATGCTTATGTCAAAAAGCTTCAGCCTGAAAAGCTGGAACCCAAAGCGGAGAAATGCGTCTTCATAGGATACCCAAAAGAGACAGTTGGGTATACCTTCTACCTCAGATCCGAAGGCAAAGTGTTTGTCGCTAAAAACGGAACATTTCTTGAGAAAGAGTTTCTCTCGAAAGAATTGAGTGGGAGGAAGATAGAACTTGATGAGGTTGTTGAACCTTTACTTCAACCTGAGAGTAATGCAGTGCAGAAAGTTGTTTCTGTGGAGCCTACATTAGCTGAAGAGGAAGTTAATGATGATGATCATGAAGCTTTGGATCAAGTTACTATCGAACCTCGTAGGTCGACAAGGACGCGTACTACTCCCGAGTGGTACGACAACCCTGTCTTAGAGGTCATGTTGTTAGACAATGATGAACCTACGAGCTATGGAGAAGCGATGATGGGCCCGGATTCCGAAAAGTGGTTAGAGGCCATGAAATCCGAGATGGGATCCATGTATGAAAACAAAGTATGGACTTTGGAAGTATTACCTGAAGGGCGTAAGGCCATTCAGAACAAATGGATCTTTAAGAGGAAGACGGACGCGAACGGTAATGTCACCATCTATAAAGCTCGACTTGTGGCAAAGGGTTTTTCACAAGTTCAAGGAGTTGACTACGATGAGACCTTCTCACCCGTAGCGATGCTTAAGTCCGTCCGAATCATGTTAGCAATAGCTGCCTTTTTCGATTATGAAATTTGGCAGATGGATGTCAAAACAGCGTTCCTTAACGGTTACCTTAAGGAAGAGTTGTATATGATGCAACCAGAAGGTTTTGTCGATCCAGAGAATGCTGACAAAGCTTGCAAACTCCAGCGATCCATTTATGGACTGGTGCAAGCATCTCGGAGTTGGAATCTTCGTTTTGATGAGGTGATCAAAGCGTTCGAGTTTATACAAGTTTACGGAGAAGCTTGTATTTACAAGAAAGTGAGTGGGAGCTCTATAGCGTTTCTAATATTATATGTGGATGACATATTGCTGATTGGAAACAATATAGAAATGTTGGAAAGCGTGAAGGAATATTTGAACAAGAGTTTTTCAATAAAGGACCTAGGAGAAGCTGCTTTCATATTAGGCATCAAGATCTATAGAGATAGATCAAGACGCTTAATAGGACTTTCACAAAGCACATACCTTGATAAGATTTTGAAGAAGTTCAAAATGGATCAGTCCAAGAAGGGGTTCTTGCCTGTTTTGCAAGGTGTGAAGTTGAGTAAGACTCAATGCCCAGTGACTGCAGAAGATAGAGAAAAGATGAGTGTCATCCCCTATGCTTCAGCCATAGGCTCTATTATGTATGCAATGCTGTGCACAAGACCCGATGTCAGCCTTGCCATAAGTATGGTCGGAAGGTTTCAAAGTGATCCAGGAATGGAACACTGGACGGCGGTCAAGAATATCCTGAAGTACCTGAAAAGGACTAAGGACATGTTTCTCGTTTATGGAGGTGATCAAGAGCTCGTCGTAAAGGGTTACGTCGATGCAAGCTTCGACACTGATCCGGATGACTCTAAGTCTCAAACCGGATACGTATTTATTCTTAATGGGGGTGCGGTTAGCTGGTGCAGTTCCAAGCAAAGCGTGGTAGCTGATTCTACATGCGAAGCGGAGTACATCGCAGCCTCGGAGGCGGCGAAGGAAGGTGTCTGGATGAAGGAGTTCATGACAGATCTTGGAGTAGTGCCTAGTGCGCTTAACCCAATGACTCTGTTTTGTGATAACACTGGTGCCATTGCTCTAGCCAAGGAAACAAGATTTCACAAGAGGACCAGACACATAAAGCGACGTTTCAATTCCATCCGCGATTACATCAAGGAGGACGACATAAATATTTGCAAAGTACACACGGATCTAAATGTTGCAGATCCGATGACTAAACCTCTTCCAAGGGCTAAACATGAACAACACCAGAACTACATGGGTGTTCGATTCATTACAATGTAAATCACATAGTGATGTGAACTAGATTATTGACTCTAGTGCAAGTGGGAGACTGTTGGAAATATGCCCTAGAGGCAATAATAAATTGGTTATTATTATATTTCCTTGTTTATGATAATCGTTTATTATCCATGCTATAATTGTATTGATTGGAAACTCAAATACATGTGTGGATACATAGACAACACTGTGTCCCTAGTAAGCCTCTAGTTGACTAGCTCGTTGATCAAAGATGGTTAAGGTTTCCTAGCCATTGACATGAGATGTCATTTGATAACGGGATCACATCATTAGGAGAATGATGTGATGGACAAGACCCAAACTACGAACGTAGCATATGATCGTGTCAGTTTATTGCTATTGTTTTCTGCATGTCAAGTATCTGTTCCTTTGACCATGAGATCATGCAACTCACTGACACCGGAGGAATACCTTGTGTGTATCAAACGTCGCAACGTAACTGGGTGACTATAAAGGTGCTCTACAGGTATCTCCGAGGGTGTCTGTTGGGTTGGCATGGATCAAGACTGGGATTTGTTACTCCATATGACGGAGAGGTATCTCAGGGCCCACTCGGTAATACAACATCACAATGAGCCTTGCAAGCAATGTGACTAAAGTGTTAGCCACGAGATCTTGTATTACGGAACGAGTAAAGAGACTTGCCGGTAACGAGATTGAACTAGGTATAGAGATACCGACGATCGAATCTCGGGCAAGTAACATACCGAAGAACAAAGGGAACAGCATACGGGATTAACTGAATCCTTGACATAGAGGTTCGACCGATAAAAGATCTTCGTAGAATATGTAGGAGCCTATATGGGCATCCAGGTCCCGCTATTGGTTATTGGCCGTAGAGGTGTCTCGGTCATGTCTACATAGTTCTCGAACCCGCAGGGTCTACACACTTAACGTTTGGTGACGATTAGTATAGTTGAGTTATGTTGGTGACCGAAGGTTGTTCGGAGTCCCGGATAAGATCCCGGACATGACGAGGATCTCCGGAATAGTCTGGAGGTAAAGATTGATATATGTGATAATAGTGTTTTGATCTCCGGAAGGGTTCCGGAATTCACCGGAAGGAGTTCCGGATGTTTACCGAAGTGTTCGGGTACAGCAACACTTTATATGGGCCAAAGGGATAAAGCCCACGAGGTATTGGAAAGTGCAAAAAGTAGTTTTGCTGCCGCGTAAGCGGTACTACCGTTTTGTGAAGCGGTACTACCGCCCAAGCGGTACTACCGCTTGGTGAAGCGGTACTACCGCTTGTGCGCGGCTGTGCACGGTTCGGCAGGGATCCGAGTTGGACTCTTTCCCTACGGGCCAAACCGACCTTATGCGGGCAAAACCGACCTGGAGGAGGCTTTTACTCCAAGTTTAGACCCCAAGGCTCAACATATAAATAGAGGGGCAGGGCTAGCACACGGGATACATCAAGATTTCCCCAAGCCGTGTGCGGCAACCCTAACCCTCTAGTTCCTCCGTCATAATCTCCGTAGCGCTTGGCGAAGCCCTGCAGAGATTGTTCCTCACCACCATCACCACGCCGTCGTGCTGCTGTAACTCAACCACTACTTCACCATCGCTCGCTGGATCGAGGAGGTGAAGGCATCATCAAGCCGTACGTGTGTTGAACGCGGAGGTGCCGTCCGTTCGGCGCTAGTTCGTGATCGGATCGAGGGACGACTTGCGATTTGGATCGCGGAGACGTTCGACTACATCAACCGCGTTTCTTAAACGCTTCCGCTTAGCGATCTACAAGGGTATGTAGATTCACTCTCCCTCTCGTAGATGCTCATCACCATGGATAGATCTTGTGTGTGCGTAGGAAAATTTTTGTTTCCCATGCAACGTTCCCCAACACAGGTGGGGAAAGGAGACGATGTCGGCGAGCTGGGACAAGGCGGGGTCACGCGGGGCAGTCGGACGTGACGCAACAGACACGGGCGCGGTGCAGAGCACGTGGTTTTGCATGCCACTGCCGTGCTCACCACGGGCATTGGTGTCTAGAGGCCACGCGAGTCTGGTGTTTCTTGTCCAGCACGTCGACCCTCGCTCACTTAGTCCCCTTGTGCCTCTGGTTCGACTAGATTCACTCTGATGTGAAGTGTAGCTTCAGCTACAGTTTCTGACAGAAACTTTAAGAGGGATCTGGAGGAGAGGTGAGCTGGAGATGGAGCCAGTGGAGATGTCTAGAGTGATCTTCTATGGAAGGACTACAAACTGGCCAAGTTTGAAAGAATTTCATCAAGATTTGAGGGTAGTTCATGTACAACTGTTGTACTGAACTAGAAACCTAGATGAGCTTGATGCACTCATCTGGTTGATTTGCTGGGGCTGAAACTTGGTGTAGGAGAGTTATCTGGTGAGGAGAACATGTCATAAAATTTTCAGCTCAAAAAGATACCTCTAGCTGGTACTTCCTGTACAGAGGTTCAAAATGAGCAGAAACTTGACAGATTATTGCTGATGAAAATTTGTACTGGTCAAGATGATATTTTTGGATATTGTGGCAAGATAGACTCTCTAGTATCTCAGGGAATTACTTGAGAGTTTTCTGGATTGGGAAAATAGGAGTTGCTTCACAAATGGCCAGTAATGTCTAGAAGGCAAATCGAGTTTTCTAGACAAAATTTTGTACTGGACCATGAAATGTTTTTGAAGATTGTGGGAATAGATGATGACAAGAAGGTGTGGGATTAATTTGGGATTTTTCTGAGCATCAGAACTATAGGTTGCTTCATAACCCATAGTGATGACATATTTTTCCCAAATGAAGAAAATGATTATTTGGGAAAAATTGAGAATTGGAATTTGATCCAGAAGGTGTGTGACAATATTATGACAAGATGTTGAGGGCTTTGGATCACTGAGAGAGATTCATAGGTCCAAAGTCAACTGAAAAAGGTTCAAAAACCAACCAAATTCAAATAAAGCTCAAAAGACAAGAAAAGAAAAAAGTTGCCAAAAACCAGGGTGTCACATGAGGACCCCGAGGAAGAGGTCATAGTTGAGACCTTGGAGGTAGAAACATCAGTACTCCCTATGGAAGAAGATTATGAAAATGAACCGGTATTGCCGTATCGAGTGAGAAAGGCGCAACTTGAATATTTTAACAGGGAACATTCTGGAGACGAAAATAAGAACCAGAGTAAAGCTAAGGTGAAGCCCCCAAAAAGGAGAAAACATGAAAAACCCATCGAAACGATGGAAGAAGAGGTAACTTGCTTTGTGAAAGGTTGCATCAAAGCTGCGGATACTGGTAAACTGGTGCTGCCTTGTTCGTTTGGAATTACTTCTTATTTTGCTCTATGTGATATAGGGTCCTCTATTAATGTTATACCTTACACTCTTTACACTACGCTTCATGATGAAATTTATGCTTGTGACCTGCAGCCAACCGATATGGAAATTAAACTAGCAGATGGTACTCTAAGGAGACCTTATGGGATGGTACCTGATGTTTATGTCATACTAGGAACCTTTACTTATCAAGTAGACTTTGTTGTAATGGAAATCCCTGAAGATGATTTTTGTCCCATAATATTTGGAAGACCATTCCTTAACACTGCAGGTGCAAGCATTGATTGTAAGAGGGAAGTTGTCTTGCTTAAGTATGGGGAAGAGGTAAGAGAATTTCATTTTTCTAGATTCAAGAATCACCCCAACCACGAGAGCATGACAACAATGAAGAGAAGACCATAGCTCAATTAGCAGCGATCTACTTTGGAACCCCAGAAGACGATCTAGAAAGGAGTTTAACTGAATACGAGAAAAATCCAGAGGACCCAGCTAAGGAAGAAATAGATCATCACTTGAATGAAACACTGGTTCAAGATCCGGTATCTAGTGCGCAATATGAAGTACCTGAGAAGAAAGGAGATGAGGAACCGCCACCACCTGAACTAAAACCTCTACCAAAAGAGTTAAGGTATGAGTTTTTAGATGAAACAAATAGATACCCTATTATTATCAGTGCTACTCTTTCAGATGAAGAAAAAGAGAGATTAATGAATGCCTTGAGGAAACATAGAAAAGCATTTGGGTATTCAATGGATGATTTAAAGGGCATCAGTCCCTCTATAAGTACTCATCGTATATTTATGGAGGAAGGAGCTGAACCAGTTCGTGAGTACCAGAGGAAGTTGAATCCCGAAATGAAGAAAGTGGTAAGAAATGAAATTATTCGCCTACTTGATGCAGGTATTATATATCTAGTTTTTGAAAGCAAATGGGTAAGCCCGGTTCATTGTGTGCCCAAAAAGGGAGGATTTATAGTAGTTCCTAATAAACACAATGAACTAATCCCTACTAGAACGATAGTTGGGTATAGAATGTGCATTGATTTCAGGAAGCTGAATAAGGAGACTCGTAAGGATCATTACCCATTACCATTCATAGATTAGATGCTTGAAAGGTTGGTGAAGCATACCCATTTTTGCTATTTGGATGGATATTCAGGGTTCTCACAAATCGCTGTGCATCCAGAAGACCAAGAGAAGACAACATTCACCTGCCCTTTTGGTATGTACTCTTACCGTCGTATGCCTTTTGGCCTATGCAATGCACCGGCTACATTTCAAAGATGCATGAATGCCATATTTGCTGATTTCGTTGAAGAAATCATGGATGACTTTTCAGTCTATGGAACTTCTTTTGATGATTATCTTCGCAATCTTGATAAAGTTTTGCAGAGGTGTGAGGATACTAATCTTGTCTTGAATTGGGAGAAATGCCATTTTATCGTCAACGAAGGTATTGTTTTGGGGCACAAAATATCTGGTAAAGGTGTAGAGGTTGATAAAGCAAAGATAGATGCCATAGAAAAACTCCCTTATCCCCGTGATGTAAAAGGGATAAGGAGTTTTCTTGGGCATGCGGGTTTCTATAGGCGCTTTATTAAGAATTTCTCCAGTATTTCGAAACCCTTGACTAACCTTTTGCAGAACGATGTTCCCTTCATGTTCAATGATGAGTGTAAGAGTTCCTTTGAAAGGCTGAAGCATGCTCTACTTAATACTCCCATCATTACACCCCCAAACTGGGATATACCTTTTGAGGTCATATGCAAAGCAGATGATAAGGCGGTAAGTGCGGTTTTCGGCCAGCAAGTAGGTGAGAAGTTTAATGTTATTTACTTTGCAAGCCACACCCTCACTGACGCCCAAAGAAATTATGCTAAGAATGACAGAGAACTCTATGCAGTGATTTTTGCTTGTGAGAAGTTTAGACCTTATATCACTGATACAAAAGTTATATTCTATACTAACCGCTAGGCAATAAAAGAGGTATTGGATATTAAAGAAACTAAACCTCGTTGGGTGAGGTGGTATCTTCTTTTGCAGGAATTTGACAGTGAAATTTTAGACCACGAAAAGATAGGGGAAGTGTTGACCAACATCTCTCTGATAGAGGAGGAGCATCAATACAATCCAAAAGGTGTATGTATCCCCTACGGAACGGTCGTGGCTTTGGATAGGGCTACAACTCGTACCTTTGGAGATATAGGACCACCCTTCATCGGTTTATAGGAATCATTCACAAAACTGAGGGTAAGGGAAGAAAGTGATTTATTTTATTATAACAACTCTTTACACCCCAGTAAGTTGAAGAAGATGTCACCCCTTCTTCAACCCCTAAGAGCAAAGAAGCTTGGGGCGAAGATATTCGCCAAACACAGAGAGTGGAGAGCACTAGGGAACACAGGAAAGTTCTCTCTTTTTCCTTAAGCTTTCGTCAAAGTTTTCTTCGTTGTATTGTTCTGTACATAATTATATTTTTTTGTAGTCAAACGGGCGCAAAAACGATCGCCTGTGGTCGTTTGAAGCACCGTCTTTGATCCTGTTTATTTGAGCGCGCATGTAAGAGGAGCAAACGACCGCTCAAACGATTGCTCGCGGCCGTTTGGAAGGCCGTCTTACAATCTGTTCCGCAGAGGGAAATTGCGTCCTCATTGCATGATAAAAAATAGTTTTTGTCTCGCATGAGAAAAGGGGTATCGGACGGATGCTTGAACGACTGCACGCACCCGCTTTTAAGGCCGTTATTCATTCCGAACATAAAGAGCTCGATGGAGGATGGTCAAACGACAGCTCAAACGATCGGTCGCGGTCGTTTGGAAGGCCGTCGATCATGATTTCTTTCCGGATTCTAACAGAATTTTTCCTAATCTTATTTAGTTTGTTTCCTTTACTTTCTAACTTCCTTATCTCGTCAAAACCTGCGTCCTTAGCCTCTTATATACAGAATTATAGTTCCCTCCTCTATCAAAACTAACCAACCAATCTAGGCAAAGTCCTCTTGAGTTTTGAGTTGCAGGTAGACATGGCTCGTTCATGGGATGAGAGGCAAACCTCTCCGCAGGAGGAGGACTTGGAGCAGGAGGGGTATTCTCTGGCAAGCATAAGGGAGAGGCTCCTTCATTGTCATGATTGGACCTCTTCTGCGGAAGATCCAGAGGAGCCCCCTTATGAAGAAGAAGAGGAGGAGGATCAAGAGAAGGGCAAGAAACCGACGGCCATCCCAATAAACGCCATCAAGATCATCATCAACGAGGACAAGATTGATTTTGTCAGGGAGACACCCGCTGTCATGGGAAAGTGCGGCTTCAGTAACTGCACTATGCATGATCCGTTGGAAGAATCTAGCAAGATTTATCCAAGGGCGCGTGAGATGCATACCATTGGCGCCCGCATGCAAGTTGGACCTCCTAGGAAATGGAGTAACACCGCCCCGGTGCAATCAACTCCACCCCAGGTACAGGTCAATAATTCAGTAGTTGAGACTAAGTCTATGACTGATGAGATCAGGGAGATGGAGGTTGCCTTGGCTGTCAAGACCCGTGAGGCTCTTGACACAAGCTTAAGGATCATCGCCAACCAGGATGCAACCCTTCACATGTATCGTTCTCGCATCGCGGATTTAGAGGTTGCCAATAAGCTCATGATTGATGCCCTCACTGGTGTCACCGCTCCACCTTCAGAAGAGAACACCGGTACCAACAAAAAGGAGACTAAATGAATCCAACCAGCTTAGCATGTTAAGCTTGGGGGGATTTTGAAGCCCTTTATCATTTCCCGTATTATTATTATTTTCCGTTGAGCTTTACACTGGTGCAGCGACCTGCTATACAAACAGTTTTTACCCCCTTTCCGCGACGGAGTTTTAAACTGTCGCCTTGCCTGTATGTGCGATAGGGGGGGTCTTCCCACATGATCCAGAAAACATCGGCGATAGGGAGCACGCAAGCATATGTTTCGCAAAACTAAGCGTATGCGATGCCCGCATCTTTCCCAAATGCTCCGTCCTTGCTACTCGTTTGTGCTCGCATTACCATCGCACTCGGTATTCAGTGCTGCAACGTTTGCGATGCTCACCCCATCACAAACAGTTCACAATTGTACACCGTATGCGAAGCTTGAATATCCCATACATTTGTATGTACATAAACGTTTGAGATGTATAAAATGTCCCAAATGATTCATCCGTATTACCTGTGTCGGGTGAAGGCCTATCGCACACGTTCTTCTATGAGGAAACATTTACAATGCACACGACATCATAAAAAGTTCATAATTACCTAGCGTGTGTGATAAGGTGACTTTCACAAACATTTATTAAGAAGGACCTGTGTGCGTTGTTGTTGTTGTGAATCTCACACATTTTTTCTTGTCTGATCGTGTGTGCAGTAGAGTTTCATCGTACACGTACTGATCTGAGAAACATGTCTGATCTTGACGTTTATCACAGATGTTTTGCTTTCGCAAACCGTGTGCAGTGTAATGGCATGCAGATCATAATTTATCCCTAATTTAATCCCTGCATTTAAAATTCACAGAATTTTAAATTGAAACAGATTTTCAATATGAAAGTAGGCAATCACTTATTTCATATCGAACCATGTTTATTACAAATACAAGTTCAAGGACGAATGAATAATTCGATGCACAGGTACATATGCTGAAGAACTAGAGAAGCAGCAAGGAAAGAATGATGAACCACAGTTGTACTAAAGACTGTAAATAGAGAGATGGAAGACATTCTGGTTGCTGGAGAAGGTGAAGTGGAATGCCCATAATGTGCCCTCCTCCATGCCTAATGCGCGCACGACTCTAGGCCAACCCCTTGTGATGGCCGCCCGCCCATCCTTCACTGTCTTCATTAGGACTTCTCGATGCTCATTGTAGTCTCGATGAAATACTTTAACCTTCATTGCATGTCCACCAATCATGTACTTTGCAAGGTAATCTTGAGTAAACTGCTTTGGGAACCACTACAAACGAAAAAGATTCAGACATTGTTGTCTAACAACTCATTATGGGTAGTAAAAAGAGAAGGCTACAGAGTTCGTAGTTACCATCCTACAGCTCACTGTTGTGTTGGATAGAGCGTAGACAAATAATTTAATTGCCATCGGTCGTATCTTTTCGCTAATAATTCTTATCAGTTTCCTCACTTGATGCTGGTTCATGAATATCTTATTGCCCCATACGCAAAAAGGGTCGAGGCGTGGATCTTTGCCTAGGACATATGTACCTACAAGCAACAAGTCAATATTAGCAGCTAAAAAGTGTCTAGCCGTGGATTTGTATGCACTACATTATGGAATGGAGGCAGTATAAGCCAAGGGATGAAACTAACCTCGGTGGAAAATGCTGGCCACTCCCATTGTTGTCCTGTGTAAATACATGGAATGGCGTGATAAGTACTACAGGCTTAACATCAACCAAATATAGCCATGGTAAACAACAACATCTCAAAATGACAGCTTGAATGTGTTGGTTTCAGCATGATGTTAAAGCAGTTAAAAAATGGAAGGGAATGTTAAGTACAACAGGCTTAACAGGGACCAAATATTGTAATTGAAACTGGTATTGTTGAAAATGAATAGAACATAGCTCATGCTTAAACATCACACTGCATAAATGTGTAAAACTGAAATAAAGGGCATGTGTTAACTTCACCAGGCATAACAGGAACCAAATATAGCCGTTCAAACTGGTATTGATGAAATCGAACTGCACAGTTCATACTTGCACATAATGAACATCACATTGTGAATAACTGAAATAAACAAGGCATATATACTCATTATAACAACCTAATATAGCCATTGAAAACTGGATAGAGGCTCACTGCAACCAACCTAACAAGCAAATATAGATAAACAAGGCACCTGCTTGAAAATTGGACAAAGGATCCCTGCAACCAACCTAGCTAACAAGCAAATACAGATAAATAAGGCATCTACTTGAAAACTGGACAAAGGCTCACTGAAACCAAGCTAACAAGCAAATACAGATAAACAAGGCATCTGCTTGAAAACTGGACAAATGCTTATTGCAACCAACCTAACAACCAAATACAGATAAACAGAGCATCTGCTTGAAAACTGGGCAAATGTTCACTACAACCAACCTAACAACCAAATACAGATAAACAAGGCATCTACTCACTATAAACAATCAAATATAGCCATTCGTGAAACTGAAGTGGACAATTCGTACTTAAACATCAGATAGCCCTATTGAACATTACATTTTTGCATAACTAAAATAATTAAACACGGCACAGTTAAAACATCGCATGGCAAAAGCTAATACAACAATGGGTACGAGTTGCCTAGCTAGAAAAAGTAAGATTTGCTTATAGGATATTGCCTCACTTGTCATGGATGGGATCCTTCCACTTGGAAGAGCACAGACCCAGGGTGCGATCTCTGATGTCGCAGATGGGCTGCCTCACCTTGGAAGAGCCGTAGTGGGTGCCCTTCACGTGGTCGTGGTCAATGAGATCTGACTTGGCAGCTGAGGATCCCAAGCCACCGCCGTAGAACGTGTCCTTCAGAAATGACATAATGGGCTCGATGGCGTACAAGGATCGCAAATCCTTGACCGCGAGGTGGAGGAGATCAGCGGCGGGGCCTTCGAAGAGATCGACGGCGGTTGAACCAGAGGCATTGGGGATGGACCACTTAACCTGTGACATGGCCCGCATGAAGCCTTCGCTGTCGACGAGCTTGATGTTGTAGCCGGCTGTCCTGAGATTCAGTAATACGTGAGCCCGCTGACATGAAGCCTTCGCCATGGCGACGTAGTCAATGTCCTCGCCGGCTTCCGTGGCGAGGTGTTCCTTTGGGATCGACAGGTCGGCACAAACGGCGGCCACCCCGACATCGTCCAGCAGAGAGGCCATTATAGACCTCCTTTTGGCCGTACACTCCTCAGGCTCCCCGGGATATGTGGTCGGGCTTAGGCTGCGACTCTCTGTAGCAGGGGATGGTGATCTGGGGGGGAGGGACACCGCTGGCCTCATCTAAAAACTCAAGGTGGCAAGGGTATGGGAATCGGTGGGAGACGTGAACTTATCTAAGCTAGGAGGCACGGGCAGACCGGCAGGGGTTGGTGGCGGCGGCGGCGGCTTCTGCGGCGGCGGCGAGCTAGGCTTCGAGCGGGGGGGATGTAGACTGTGGAGGGGGGTGGGTGGTGTTTGTGCGCGGCAACTGAAAATTTTAGTAATGGTGGGTGCAGATGGTGGTGACGAGGGAGGGCAACGGTTCAAATGCCTCGGCTATTGGAATTTTACTATGAGGTCGGTGGTGGAGGAGTGAGGGCGACGGTTGAAATACCGTGGCAACTAAAATTTGGGTAAAGGAAATGGAGCGGGGTGGGAGCAACCAGATCGCACACGGTCCAAACATAATAATTGTGTATGATAATAAGGAAAAGCCGCGGAACCACCAATTTTTGCATCGCTCAAGGCGGGTAGCTTTTTTTGAGATTTCTAGTTAGCTAGTTTATCGCACACGGTTCGTCCTAATTTTCAGATGCATACGTGGAATTCATCCTAAATATCGTGTACACATTACCCATTCACTCTTGCTGGCGCTTGCGAAGTCGTGGCGATTTTATAGGGCACGAGCTTCGCACACGGTTAAGCCAGTGCATCAGTGTCCGTTGTGTGTACGTTCGCACACAGTTTTTCATCCGAGGCGTCTGCTATTTTATATAGCACCATTTGGCAACAAAAACGCGAGAGAGGGTAAGAACACAACCACAACAGCATGTGGCCCAAATATATATGTATGAAAAGGGTGGTGTGTGATGTTCAAATTCCCAATGCAGAACTTTGACGCGCGGGCCCATGGGTGGGCGCGTCGTCGAAGATCGGGTGAGAGGGGCTAGAAGACAACAACCACCTGGAATTGGCCAAATATATGTAGGACTAAAGGGTGTGATGTTTAAATACACAATGCACAACTTTGATGTGGCACATCCCTCGCAAACCGGAAAGCCCCCTTGGATATCTATAATGACAGGTTAAGGTCGTAGCTAGGTGCCTGCCCCACCCCCACTTCGTGTCGACGGGACGCATGCACATACTCATACTTTGTCCGACATGCATGCATGTCACCATGACCTACCATAAGACAGACCAAGTGAATATATCTTGGCCAAACAACCACTATTGTTGTCAGTCAAAAAGGGATATAATAGACCGCTCGGGCCCATAGATTGGACCATCACCGTAAACCGCACGAGAGTGGCCACAAAACCAGCACCACCTGCATGGGGCCCAAATTGATGTACATTGGAAGGGTGATGTATTTTAAATACCCAATAATGTACAATTTTGATGTGGTGCCTACCTCACAAAATGGACAACCCCCATGAAAGGTAGGTAGTAATTAAGGATGACATCGACGTACGTAGGGTGTCGATCCAACCCACCATTTCAAGCGCATGGGAGGGAATCCTGAGAACGCATGAGCTCAAACTTTGCTTAGACATGTCACCATATGACCCGCAGTAACACGTACCAGGAGGAATCCATTCATGGCCAAACCCCCTCATTGTCGGCCAAAGGGATGATATATATAGACCAGGCCCACAGATAGGCATGTCGTTGAAAACCGCACATGGGAGATGGGGTCGATCAGAAGACCCCATACCCTGCATGCGACCCAAATATATGTATGTATGGGTGGTGTGTGATGTGATCAAATCCCTAGTGCACAACTTCGATGGGGCACCAGCTGCATTACAAACCAGACACCGTACCCCAAGGAAGCCACGTTACGTATGATGTCGGTTCCCCAACTTCGAGCTGGCGGGAGGGAATCGAACAAATGTTCCCCAACTAAATTTGGTCTGACATGTCGTGACCTATACCAAGAGGAACTCGTCATGGTCAAACCCTTTTCGTATGTTGTGGGTCAAAGGATAGAACGTGCGGGCCCATAGATCTCGAACGTTGTGGGTCAAAGGATAGAACGTGGAGGGCCCACGGATCAATCTCGATCATTCTCCAATTTTTCAAAACAACAAATAACAAAAAACACCATTCTCCAAAATAGAACGTGGCGGGCCCACAGATCAATCTCGATCATTCTTCGATTTTTCAAAACAACAAATAGCAAAAAACATCATTCTCCAAATTAGAACGTGGCGGGCCCACAGATCAATCTCGTGATCATTCTCCGATTTTTCAAAACAACAAATAACAAGAAACATCATTCTCCAAATTTTCAAAACAAGGATCTCAAGGTTTATTTAATCGACATGACAGGTCACTACAGACACATTTAGATGCTAAATGTCTGTAATGACCGTATCATGGCGCTTAAATAAAGCTTGAGATATAGCAACTTCCCACCCGGTCACCCATCCTTAGACTGCTCCAGTCCCAAGCTCACTTAACTTGTGCGTTCTATTCGACTAGGCTAGCGGATGGGAAGCTGCCCCTTGCTGATAAGAGTTGCCTCCTTGATACGTCTCCAACGTATCTATAATTTTTGATTGTTCCATGCTATTATAGTATCAATCTTGGATGTTTTTATATGCAATTATATGCAATTATATATCATTTTTCGGGACCAACCTATTAACCTAGTGCCCAGTGCCAGTTGCTGTTTTCTGCTTGTTTTTGGCTTTTTAGAGAAACTGTACCAAATGAAGTCCAAATGCCACGAAACTTTTTGGAGATTTTTTTCTGGACAAAAGAGACCTTGGAAGCTTCGGGAGGAGGCCAGAAGCCTCACAGAGGCTTCACAAGGCAATAGGGCGCGCCCCAGGGGGGCACGCCGTGTTGCCTTGTGGGGCCCATGTGACTCCGTTTGACCTAATTCCACTTCTATAAATTCACAAATATTGGGAAACCAACAGAGAGCCAGAAGAGAAAACCTTTCCGCCACCGCAAGCCTCTGTTTTTCCGCGATCCCATCTGGAGGCCTTTTCCGGTACTCTGCCGAAGGGGGAATCGATCACAGAGGGCTTCTACATGAACCTTGCTACCCTTTCGATGATGTGTGAGTAGTTTACCACAGACCTACGGGTCCATAGCTAGTAGCTAGATGGCTTCTTCTCTCTCTTTGATCTTCAATACCATGTTCTCCTTGATGTTCTTGGAGTTCTATCCGATGTAATCTTCTTTTGCGGTGTGTTTGCTGGGATCCAATGAATTTTGAGTTTATAATCAGATTATTCATGAGAAATATTTGAGTCTTCTCTGAACTCTTATATGCATGATTGTTATAGAATTGTATTTCTCTCCGATCTATCGATTTGGTTTGGCCTATTAGATTGATTTATCTTGCAATGGGAGAGGTGCTTTGTGATGGGTTCAATCTTGCGGTGCTCAATCCCAGTGACAGAAGGGGACATGACACGTATTTGTATTGTTGCCATTAAGGATAAAAAGATGGGGTTTATTCATATTGCTTGAATTTGCTTCTCTACATCATGTCATCTTGCTTAAGGCGTTACTCTGTTTTTATTAACTTAATACTCTAGATGCATGCTGGATAGCGGTCGATGAGTGGACTAATAGTAGTAGATGCAGGCAGGAGTTGGTCTACTTGTCTCGGACGTGATGCCTATATACGTGATCATTGCCATGAATCCGTCATAATTATTTGCTTTTCTATCAATTGCCCAACATTAATTTGTTTATCCACCATATGTTTCTGTGCTCGAGAGAGAAGCCTCTAGTGAAAACTATGGCCCCCGGGTCTATCTTTATCATATAAAAAACCTAAAAATACCTTGCTGCAATTTATTTACTTTTATTTTTATTAGTATTTTAGTTTATCTATTTATCTCTATCAGACTTAATCCTTGCAAGTAACCGCTAAGAGGATTGACAACCCTCTTATTCGCGTTGGGTGCAAGTGTTTGCTTTTGTGTGTGTAGGTGTTGTTCATTGGATTTTGCTTGGTTCTTCTACTGGATTGATAACCTTGGTTCTTAACTCAGGGAAATACTGATCTCTACTATACTGCATCATCCTCTCCTCTTCGGGGAAATACCAACGCAAACGAGTAGCACTCCTCGCGTTTAAGGCGTTTACCGATGGTCACCGTGTGGGACCTACTCCTTACTATCACACACGTTTGTGCTTTTAGAAACAGTGTGCATTCTTTACATACCGGACCACTTCCATTCAAACTTACATTATTTTTTACTACTTAAAACTAGCCGAAAGAAGCAAAACCTTTGCCTTTTCATTAATTAAGAACAAGATAGTTGACCAGTTGATTGCGGAAAATGGGGCGAAAACCGATACAAACAGGGCCTAAACCTACGGGAACTCTTGGTTGAGCATGAATTGGTACAGGCCTTCATCCACGCGTCTGATACGCTCGCAGAACTGCTGTACCGCAATATCGATCTCCGCCCAGGATATTTCATCGGCGATGGTCGATTCCAAGCCGCGACGAGTATTTTGCTCAGCTTCATCATTGGCGGCACCTGGGGGGCCGAGGAGGTCGAAGAGCCAATCGACCAGCCCGTTAGCGTCGTGGCGGCGGATTCTAGCAGTGCCAACTTCATCTGGTGCAATTATGGCGCTGACGGCGTCTGCCCATTCCTGGCAGGGAATCGGGATGCTTACCGGCCCTGGAAACAGCCTCTCGGGTGGTTGAGTTAACAGGATGCTGACACGGCTCCGCTCAGATAGGGCGGCGCACCGCACCTGATGCGCGGCGGCGTTCTCTCACTCTTGCGCGGCAGCGCTTTGCCACTCTTGCTCCGCTCCGCTCCATGGGCGGCGACGAACACATGTGTTGACATTGGCCCGCTCAAGCACTGGGGCACGATGATACCGCTCACGCTCGGTGGCTGTGATAGCCTGGATTAATAGGGATGATAGACTACTCATATCAACAAGGAATTCCTTCTTTTCCGGGAGCCCATTCGGAAAGAACTCCAAAGTTAAGCGTGCTCAGCTTGGAAATACCACGAGTATGGGATACGGAGATACCACGAGTATGCACGTATCTATAGCGGCTCCGCCCACAAAGAGAAACATATAAAGTGGCTTAGGAATCCGAAGTAGCGTTGTGTTTAGGCACTGCCATAGATGCACACTAGAAGGGATTCCGGACCCCCGGGAACGTTTTTAATCATCTGCTTCAAGTCTTACTTTTATTACTAGTTATTTATTTTAATAGATTTAGTCACCATTACACTTGCAACTTCATTACTATCACTTTTACTGTTCTTGATCAATTACAGCTTCTAGGCACATTATCTCTACCTTGCAAAGAACCCAAGACTGATTCATGTGCTCCCTGTGGGATCAATACTCTTACTTCGAAAAGGCTACAACTAAACCATGTGCACTTGCAAGACATCAATATGCGTTTGTAGTGTTGCGACTACGTACGGTAACAAACTGATAGCCGAAATCTGAGCTATCACTCTTGGTGGATCGTTCATTGGCCAGCGGAGTCCTCAGCATAACATCAAGAAAGGTGACGAAGCCACATTTACACACGTACACATGCATAGAGTAGCGGGCCATGGCACCAACAAGGAGCTGAAGCACCATCTAAAGATACAACACAAATTTTTGGCATAATCTCATTCACCCTTCAACTAATTTCCTCTAGAGACAATTTAATCCACAATTGCTATCAAGTCTATTAAAATTAACAACATGGGTTTGAGCAATTCAAACATTACTTCCACTACAATTTTCTCAACTCCCAAGTCTTGAAAGACTTTCTCTTGTGCATAGTCATTCTTAGTTAATATCATTTCATTTCAAAACAGTCCCACGGCAAGTCTTGGTTGTCTAATCTAAACAAAACAAAGGCTACAAAATTATTTCAGCTACTAGAACAAAACCTTTGTCATAACTATCAAGACTTACTCCCATCTGCACATATCACACATGCTACTAATACATCTACTCTAAGTATTTCAAGTGCAAAAGACGGGGGTCGTAGGACATACCTTCACGGTTGCGAATTTACACACTTCTCTTCCTTACTCTTGCATTCCTCGTTGTTCGGCATTGATCAACTCCTCTAAAAACAAATTGCAAACGAATTCCAATGGACAAGATAAAGAACAAGGGCAAAGCGAAGCTTATTCTATTTTTTTGATTTTTGAAAACTAACTTGCAACCGAAAAATCGCAAAGGCAAAAGAAAAATAAAAAGCAAAAGCAAATAAAAGCAAAGTGTTGGAACAAACCAACACGAGTGTTTTGAAGCTCCTTGAGCTTAAGTACAACCTCATTACAAATTATTCAAATACCACCACATTTTGATGTAGAAGTGGTGATAAGCTCCCCCAAGCTTAGGCCTTTGAGGGCCCAAACCGGCGAGATCATTGCGGCGGTTGGTCAGGAGCCCATCCTTGGCTCCAGTTGGAGAAGTTCATGTTCATGTAGGCGGACATGCCTCGAATAGACTCGGAGAGGTTGCTCATATCTTGGATAGAGCCCTGGAGGCTATTGTGGTCCGCGTAGGTGGTGTAGTCTTCTTGTTGTTGCTGCTCTTGGGGCTGCTCCTCTTCTTCGTCGGTGGCGAGTTCTTCTTCATCAACTTGTTCTAGTTCTGGGCCTTCTTGGTCAAAAGTTGCATCTCCTTCCCGTGCAACATAATGCAATTCTCCATGCTCGATGGAAAAATGGTTAGGCATAGGAGTAGGCAAGAAGTATGCCACTCCAGGAATTCTAATGCAATGACGGCCATTACGAACTACTCCCATTCCAACACTAGTAAGAACACGAATATTAACAAGGGTGTTACCGATAATGGGGCAAAGGTGATTGTAGTTGAGACCAAGGGAGTTGGCCAACATGGTGATCACTCCTCCACACACGATATCTCCTTGTGCATGATTAGCTTGATGCGCGAGGTGTAGTAAGAGTATTGCCCCTAAATTGGGCGAATAACTGACGTCAAGGTATGCTGCTTTCCCGAGAACTAGAATGTTCTCTTCATTCACTTTAGAAACTTCTCCTCGTGCCTGCAACGAGTTAGTGATAACACAATAGAAATAATGTATAGCAGGACTTTCAATGCAACTGGCTCTTTGCCTCGAGCCATGATGACTCATACGGTAGAAGGACTGCCTTGGGTGCGGATTACTGAAATCATAAACATATCTAAGATCATCATCATTGTTGGTGAAGCCAAAATAATTACACCATTCATCAAGAGAGATGTTGATGTCTTGGTCCAGGAGACGGAAAGTGATCCTCTCCTCCTCATATGCACTTTTCACCAAACCAACATTGTGTGAGAGTGTACTAAGAAACTCAAGCATCATGCGTTCATATGTCTCACATCCCTGGTAAACAAAATGGTGCAACCCGGCATTATGACAAAGCAAATTGAAATCATGAGTAATACCTAGCTTGGTGAGTGTGTTCGCGCAAGCCCATTTGGTTGCTTTGATTTTCCTTGTATTAAGCTTTTGGAATTTCTTCCTTGCTTCACGGTCGGTGACGACAATCCCATGCGTGAGAACATGTTGTGGCGGTGCGGTGGATGAACTCGAAGCACCGCGTATGCGAGAAGACCTCTGTGTAAACATCTACAAAACAATTTTTCAGTCCAATACATTTAAGCAATATTGATCCTACGGTAATCATAACATCATACTCCCCTAAAAACATCAACGAATCCAAGACAAACTCAAATTTGAATAAAAAAATATGCATATCCTAGTCATGGCAATGCTAGGCGTGTAGAACATGGATACGCGGAAAATAAATTGGGGATCGGAGGAGAAACATACCGTAGATTGACCACACGGAAGGATTTGAACTGAAATCGAGCGAGTAGAGAGATCGGGCGAAGTTTTGCTAGGGTTTGGAGAGGTTTGGAGGAAAAAGAAGAAGAAAAGAGAGAGATGGGAAAGATTTACCTTCTTCCTCGGGTTTATTGGGCCGCTAGGAGGCGAAACGACTACTCATACGGGCGCTCGCGCCCGCATGGAACGCCATCGTCCTATCTGATGACTTACCTGCATCTGTGATCATTTCAAAAGACCGCTCATACGACCGGCAGCGCCCATTTAAAATGCCATCGTTCACTCTGTTCTTTTTCTTCTTCCGGTCGATGGTGTCAAACGACTGCTCAGACAGGTGCTTGCGCCCGTCTGGAACGCCGTCGAACGCTCTGGAATTTTTCTTCATTTTCTGCAAAAGAGTTAAACGACCGCTCATACGGGCGCTCATGCCCATTTGAAACACCGTCTTTTCTTCTGTTGCCTCTGGCTGTTGTGCGCTGGAACCTCCCACAGGTCATGCGACCGCTTGCAGTCGTTTTAAACGCCATCTTTTGATCTGTTTCTTTTGAAACTTTTTTTCTTTGCTCTCCTGCAGGGTTAGTTCCAATACAATACATAGACATATTTCTAGGCATCCAATCATCGATTGAAAATATAATTCAACTTGCACATCGCAAAGCCTTCACTAGAACAACTCTTCCAAACTTACTTCTTCAAATGGAACTTCAATCACTCTTTTCTTGAAACAAAACAAAATAAATAAAAACTTGCTTGTCTACTTTATTCGTGTGGGTTGCCTCCCACGAAGCGCTTGTTTTTGGATGGTTATCTCGACCGTAGTGATGATCAAGGTGGTGCAAACACACCGAGACCGTAGCTTCTGGCATTCACAATAATGCCTTCTCCTGAGTAGGTCTTCGTTTTCTTTTTCCTGCGGAAATGTCTTACAAAAGGATCTTTAGCGGGTAAATCAAATCTAACATTCCCCTCAAACACATTAATCAAAGCTTTGATAGTCCTTAGAAAAGGTCTACCAAGAATTATAGGGCAATAGGATCTTCAGGCATATCTACTATGACAAGATCAATCATGGTAGGGCAATCATTAATTTGGACTATAACACCATGCTTAATACCAATTGCCTGAGTAAAAGTAGAATTAGCCATATTCAAAATGATCTCGGTATTAACATAAGGACCGAGATTGAGACTATCATAAACAGATTTGGCGATAGTGGAAACACTTGCCCCTAGATCACATAAAGCACTGAATTTATCCAAACCTATCTCAATTTCTATTATCGGTTCAAAAGCATCCTCTTGCTTTGCTGGTAACTTATTATAGAGCTTTTTCCTTTCATCATCAAGTTCACATACCTTGGCTACAACTTGTTCAACAAAAACATTATATGCTTCATTGTTAGTTACCTCCGGTAGTGGATACTTCATGGATATCATCTTCACAAAAGCTACAATGGTATAATTGTACTCTGGCACATGGCTTGTGTCAAGCACTTCAGCTTTCTCTTCATTGCTTCTCATCATTTTAACTTCCTCAACCAAGTTAGGCTCCGGTTTACCTACAAACTTAGCCAAAATTAGTGTTTGGCTCTCTACTATCTTAGCTACTTGTGCCTCCATATTCTTGGATCTTCCTTCAAGTACCTGCACATCATTTGTTAGTCCAACAACCTTATTGGTCAATTGACCAAGTAAGTTATCATGATTCTGCAAGATATTCTTGAAGTTCTCATTCTGCTCAGTCTGACTAGCAATAAAACTTTTAAGAGTTTCTTCAAGAGTATTTCTATTGCTAGCATTAGCTCCATTAAAATTATTGGATGCTCCTCCATTGCTAGGATAAGGAAGTCTAGGAGCATATCCATTATTTTTCCAATTAGGATTATAGTTGTTACGAGCAAAAAAATTCACATCACTAATTTCTTCATTAGTGAGGGCATTTACGTTTACCTCTTCTTTACCTTTCATCATGGAGATAAGTTCTTCAAGCTTGGCTGTCAACTCCTTGTTACTTTCTTCCATGGCATTCACCTTTTTAGTGGTGGTCCTTTCAACATGCCATTGGGCATGGTTCTCTTGCATATCATCTAGTAGCTTCTTGACATCTTCTATAGGCTTTCCCATGATTGTTCCTCCTACAGCTATATCAAGCATAGTTTTTGACATATGATTCAAGCCATTATAAAACATATGAAGGATTAACCATTCCTTCATTCCATGATTTGGACAGTTTCTTATAGCTTCCTTCATTCTATCCCACGCAAGCGCTAGTGGCTCACATTCTTCCCGCTTGAAACCTATAATCTGAGAACGTAATTGCATAATCTTTGCAGGTGGGCAAAACTTAGATAAAAATTTACTACAACAATCAGCCCATGAAGTAATACTGCCTTTAGGTAGTGCAAGAAGCCATTCCTTAGCCTTCCCTCTCAAGGAGAAAGGAAATAGATGCAATTTCAATGCGTCAGGATCATAATCCTTTATGTGTGTCATGTTGCACAATTCAGTGAAATTGTGTAAGTGTATACCAGCATCCTCAGAAGCAGAGCCTCCAAATTGGTCCTGTTGAACCATGGAAACTAAGTTCGGTTTAATCTCATACTCAGCAGCTGCTACCTCAGGTTGTTGTAACACCCCGATTTTTGGCCCTTTCTTTTTCTTTTGGTTTTCTTCGAATTTTTATTTGGAGTTCCTTTTTTTCAGTGGCTATGTGGTCTTGAAACCTGGGAAGATCTTCTTTCCTACCACTTCCAAGTGGCTTGTCACCCTCAACTCCATCTCAAGGCCATGTCATTTCCATCTTAGACCAACCCTAATTTTTAATTCCTACGAATATTCCTTTTTCTATTAAAGGAATAACCCTGTTTGCCCTAGGTTGTGAAGCAACCTATATTTCTGTCATTCCAAAAAATCCCACAAATTCTCATAAATTATTTGGATCATACCTTCTACCAATATGTCAAAACCCTTCCTTGCCTAGTTCAAAAATAATTCAGGAATATTCATTTTCAATTCTGTCCAGTATGGCACTTTGTGAAGGAAGTGCTATTTATCTTTTCTTAATGGCCCTCAAAATGTTTGGGCACTCTCTCATATCCAAATTATTGCCACATGCCAAAATTCAACTTCATTTGCCTAGTAAATCATCCTCAGCAAATTCCCAAAGTTTCTGACCAGAGAGAAGCTTTGTGAAGGAAGTACTGGCTAGGCTTATCTAAATGAGTTGAAATTTTGGGAGGTCATTCATATGATCAAATAATTACTCTACACCAAATTTCCTCTCCATCTCATAATCTATGTGAGCACACCTTCAAATCTTTGTTTCTGGTCATAATTTCAGTTTGTGAAGCAACTATATTTTATATTGCTTCAAAATTCTGAAATTAATCCAGGACCTAAATACCCCTATATAATTTGAGCATGCCAAAATTCACATCATTTTTCCAGGTCATTTTCTCCACAAAATTCCCCCAAGTTTCTATCAAGTGGGAAGCATTGTGAAGCATGTACCATTTTGGTGTATCCAAATGGTATGAAATTTTTATGGTACCTTCATATGCCCAAATGATTATACTCCTCCAAATTTCAGCTCAATCCAATCATCCATGTGAGTGCTACTTCCTGATCTAGTTTCTGGACCAGTTGTTGCAGTTGTGAAGCAACTATGCTAAATTTTGGTCCAAATCTTTTCAAAATTGACAGGATCATAGTCCTTCCTACCCTAAGCCTCTGTGACATCCTGGTTAGCTCTTATCTCATACCATTTGATCACTACTTCATGCCTAAGTTTGCAAAAGCAAACTGTAGTTGATCATTCCCATCAGAACACAGTGGTTTTCTTCGAGCCATCACATCAGTCGGTTTGTAGGTTGGAGGGACAACACGATAGACATCTTTTGGCAGACCCTCGTGCCCTCTCCTCGCCATGCCACGCGGGCTGGCATGCGTTTGGCGCACTCTAAGCGTTGGCTAGCTCCGGGCACTGCCCTCCCGGTAGCTCTCGCTCGTCTCACCGTGTCAACCGCGTCGCCCACAGTCCCACGCGTCCGCTCGTGTCCGGGCCCCCTCCTCCTTCGCCCTCCTCGTGCCACGGCAGCCCCGACCGCGTGCGCACAGTGGCCGAGTGGCCGACCGGACATCGCACCGCTCGCGTCTGCACCTCCACTAGCTCCCTCTAGTCGCCATCAACCCCCCCGCGCGTGTGCGCACGCGTACGCGGCCGTGTCAGGGCATCGACCGCGCGTCCGCGGCGGCATTTGGCTCGGGCATCTTGCCCCGGCTATATATAGCCACTCCCGCGCATCCCCGAGCACTCCAACTTCCTCTCCGCCACCCCAGTAGCGTCCCCAACCTCTCAACCGAGCTCAAGGAGCTCTGGTCGCTCCTCATGGCCGCCATGGGCATCGCCAGAGTTTGCTCAAATTCGAGCCGCCCAAGCCTCTCCTTCCCACCTAGCCACCACTAGAGGAAACCCCGAAGCGTACCGGAGCTGCCCCGACTTCCCCCTTGCTCGCCGGACCACCATAGTGCCCGTGGCCATCATGGCCGAGCCGCCGTCTGCCGCGAGCCAAGCCGCCGCCATTCCATAGCATCCCGGCGTCCGTGCGGTGCGGGGTCGGGTGCGGCGCTCCTCGCTGAGCTTGCCGGTGTCTCCAGTGCCGCCGGAGGTGGCCGGAGCCTCCTGTACGAGCGCCGACGCTGAGCGCCCTCCTCTGTCCCGCGGGCGCGAGCAAGGTGGAAGACAAAGACCTGGCCGGGCGGGCCCCACCACCACACGGCCCCACCAGTCAGTCAAACAAGGAGTCAACCCTGGGCCCGCGCATTTTTTTAGTGAAGACGTATTCTGTTGAATACATTTTCATCGTTGGAAAGCGTACTCCGGACTATTTCGGGCCAGAATACGTTTGCCCGCAGTGAAGACGTATTTCTGGTAAAGGCGCTTTCTGTTTACCCGGCCGGCTGAAATCCTTCAATAGCGGACGTTCGTCCGTTAAGGCCAGAAAAGAACAGATTTTTTTATTCGATTTTTGCCTAACGAACGAACGGCCGTATCTCGGCAACCGAGACTCCGATTCAGGTGATTCCAAAGCCCACGATCTCAGTTCGTCGAGCCCGTTCCGATGGTCTCATTTTCATGAGGTTGTCATACTATGAAAATGACCATATTGCCCTTGCCCTTAAAACAGCTCCGCCGAGAGGGAAACTTTTCCGGCGATTCTTTCCGCGAGTTCATCGCACCTCTCCCCGGTGAATCCTTCATCCCCATGCAAGCCACAACAGCCACTTGCATGATGGCATTGTAGTAGCCATGGTTTCCACTTGAATATTTAATATTTGCTTGTTCATTTAATGATTTTGCTAATGCTTTGAATATGCTTCTGAACCCATATCTATGCTTATGCCATGTTCATTTTCATCTAGTAAGTGATATGAGTAATTGGTAATGATATTCTTATCATGTTTTATTCTTGCAATCAGTTCAGATGCTAGTGCTAATGATATGTTCATATGGATCATTATGGTTTGATATGAAAATACTTGTGATATTCGTGATCATCGTTATGCTATGCTCATTTGCATCTCGTAGAATAAAAGATTTACCATTGTTGATGTTATGTTGTTAAATGGTTATGTTGCCCATCCATGGTTACACTGATGTCATGCTCATATGCATTGTTATTTCATTATGTTGTTATGACTCAGCTCATCACCATTCAAGTCAAACCTGACATTAATCAAACTTGAACAAATCTGTTGGCTGAGTCATGGTGCCACCGAATCGAGCTCACCAGTGCAGCCACACTTGCCTACATGGGGAGGCCCTAATGCGGTCTATTTTCATGCCTCTCGCCGGTGCCTCCTACTAGGGAAGGTTATGTGCGCGCGCTATCCTGATCAGGTAGGCGGCCATAAGCCTTGAGTACCCGAGTTTTATGGTACCGAGGTCCCCGTTTGGGACGCTGTTTATGTTTGGCCACGACGGTGGCAGCCACAGAGGTGGCAGATGTCACGAGTTGGCATCGGGGTAACCCAGGACATAGCCCAAAGGGGAGTTTGTCGGAGTGGCCGGGAGAGTGTCATGCAATAGATTGGTTTTGTCGGAATGTCATTGGTCCACCCGAATGGGAGCACGAGGCCATGAGATCCGTAGGGTGGGTACAGTGTACTAACCTCTGCAGAGTGTATAATCTATCGATAGCCGCATCCTCGGTCATGGACACAGTTCGTAGTAGGTCACACTATGGGTCAACAGAAATAATATCCTGACTAATAAACAACCCCGGTTCGATAAGAAAAGAAGTTGGTTGATGTTTATGTGATCATGAGAGGATCACGATGGTATCATGGATACCGATGTTGGTTAACTATGAGGTGATCTCGTGGTGATCATGATGGTAAGTAAGTTGATATTCATGGTGGTTACGAGTTAACCTCCGAGCAGAGTAAGTTGGTCCATGAGACCTTAAATGTCGACCCTCGTGCATGCTAGTGCTAGTATCATCCTGTTCATATCATGAATTATATGTACATGCCATGCTCATGCTGTCACCATGCTCATGCTGTTGCCATGCTCATGCTGTTGCCACGCTCATGTTGTTCTAGTAGTATCGTGTTCATCTTTGATGATTAACCTGTAAATGCCATGCTGTTGTATGTCTTGATTGCTTTGGTTGCTGTGAGCTTGCGAGTACATTCAAAGTACTCACCTGGCGTGTCATGCCACATTGCAGGTGATGCTGTGATTGCTTGTTTGTCGAGGATCCCAAGTTTGTGCTCTAGGATGCGTCCCAGCCAGAGTCCCTGCGGAGTGGAGTTCATCACCGTCGTCGTCGTTCCGCTGCTAGAATTTATTCTGCTTCGAGATGTTCCGCTGCTAGCATAGAACTACCTTAGCAGGCAAAGTGTCGCCGTGCCCCTGTAACCTTTGTATTATCGGACCCTTGTACCCGTGTTATTTGTAATAAAAAGCTGATTTGTTCTATGCCAAGCAGTGCCGTATTCCAGAAGACTTGATCTCTGGGCTAGAATACGGGGTGTTCCGGTCTCTCTGAGCCGGGGTGCCACGGTTATGCTATAGGTTCACGCATGAAGTTGTTGCTGGGAGTAGCAAAACTCCCAAGATTACGAGCCATAGTATCTATTTGGTTTTTCTCAACTAACAAGACTTGGAACTTAAAATTAAAACTTAAACTAAAAACAGAGAAGTAAAAACAAAAACTGAAAATTAACTTTAACGAAAACTCTAAACATAAAGACTAGGAATACTAAACTCCTCCCCGGCAACGGCGCCAGAAAAAGGGCTAGATATCTCCTTTTTATTGATCCGGTATTGGAACATAAAAGAGTGTCCCGCACCTATTTCCCTAGAGGTGACCTTGGGTTATCGAACCCACGAGAGGAAGATTCCCTTGAAGCGATGGTCTCTAGCAAGCTTTTGTCAAAGTGTCAAATCCCTTTTGACCAGATCAGTAAGCAAATAGTGATTCAAACACTTATAATAAAAAGAGGTACGGGTATGAGGTCTTATACTTACGACCTTGTATTTGCGCTAGGATCAAATAAGATACTAGTTCATGCTCTGGAAGTTACCCATCGAGATGTGCTTGTTACGGATCAAAGTGGGGGATGTGTCCAAATAACATCTTGACCGGCACGAGTCCTGCATCAAGAATTAGTTGTCCTACCGCAGGCCCTATCCGTCGCGCGGGGTTGCCTTGATAATTACGATAATGAAATCAGACAAGAGCTTTGGGCATTTAATGACTACACCTCATTGATATGATCCATGTTACCCTATGATGTCTACTACACAACTTATTCTTGTAGACTCGTGTTGGGCCTCCAAGCGCAGAGTTTTGTAGGACAGTAGCAATTTTCCCTCAAGTGGATGACCTAAGGTTTATCAATCCGTGGGAGGCGTACGTTGAAGATGGTATCTCTCAAACAACCCTGCAACCAAATGCAAGAAATCTCTTGTGTCCTCAACACACCCAATACAATGGTAAATTGTATAGGTGCACTAGTTTGGCGAAGAGATGGTGATAAAAGTGTAGTATGGATAGTAGATATAGGTTTTTGTAATCTGAAAATATAAAAACAGCAAGGTAGCAAAAAGTAAACGGGCATAAAAACGGTATTGCAATGCTTAGAAACAAGGCCTAGGGTTCGTACTTTCACTAGTGCGATCTCCCAACATTGTTGACATAGTTGAATCATATGTAAATCCCTCACGTGCGACTAAGAGTTCACTCCAAAGTCACAAATAGCGGAGAACAAATGAAGAAATTGTTGTAGGGTACGAAACCACCTCAAAGTTATCCTTCCCGATCAATCTTATGAGCCATCCCCATTAATTGTCACGAACAGCCCTAGAGTTCGTAGTAGAATAACACCTTAAGATACACATCAACCAAAACCCTAATGTCACCTAGGCACTCCAATGTCACCACGAGTACCCACGGGTTTGATTATATGATATGCATCACACAATCTCAGATTCATCTATTCAAACCAACACAAAGAACTTCAAAGAGTGCCCCAAAGTTTCTACCGGAAAGTCAAGACGAAAACGTGTGCCAACCCTTATGCATAAATCCCCAAGGTCACGGAACCCGCAAGTTGATCACCAAAACATACATCAAGTGACTCAAGTGAATATCCCATTGTCACCACAGATATCCATATGCAAGACATACATCAAGCGTTCTCAAATCCTTAAAGACTCAATCTGATAAGAAAACTTCAAAGGGAAAACTCAATTCATCACAAGAAGATAGAGAGGGGAAAACTCCATATGATTCATCTATATCAATAAAGTTCGCGATACATCAAGATCGTGCCATCTCAAGAACACGAAAGAGAGAGATCAAACACATAGCTACTTGTACAAACCCTCAGCCCCATGGGTGAACTACTCCCTCCTCGTCATGGAGACCGCCGGGATGATGAAGATGGCCTCCGGTGATGCCTTCCCCCCTCCGGCAGGCTGCCAGAAAAGGGCTGTAGATGGGATCTCTCTGGTACAGAGGCTTGCGGTGGCGTAAAAACTCATCTAGGTTAACTTTCGGGGGTTTCTGAATATATATGATTTTTCAGCGTTAGAATCACGCGAAATGGAGCCACGTGGGCCCCACGAGGTACCAGGGCACGCCTGGGGGGGTGGCGTGCCCTGGTGCCTCGTGGGCATTGGGTGGCCCCCCTCCAGTGGGTCTTGGTGCCAATATTTTTTATTTGTCCAATAAAAAATCTCCAAAAAGTTTCAGCTCATTTGGAAAACTTTCATTTCTGCACAAAAAACAACACCACGGTAGTTCTGCTGAAAACAGCGTCAGTCCGGGTTAGTTCTAATCAAATCATGCCAAAACCATATAGAATTATTATAAACATGGCATGAATACTTCATAAATTATAGATACGTTGGAGACGTATCAACATCCCCAAGCTTAATTCCTGCTCGTCCTCGAGTAGGTAAATGATAAAAGAAATAATTTATGAAGTGTGAATGCTAGCATAGTGCATAAGTTTGATCAATGATAATTTCAATCACTTTTCCTAGCATCATAACAGCAACTTGTTCTCATAAAACTCATCATGATAAAGTAGCAATTAAAAACAGAAATTTTTGATGTGGAATGCTACCTATCATAATCATCATATAATCTTTTCTCTTGTTGCATGGACATTAGACTTGAGTGATTCAAAGCAAGATCATTATTATAACAGCAATATTTATTATCATAAAACTTCTCATGAGCAAGTAACAATTCATCACAACAATGAAGTATAAGGCATAAACTTTCTTCGAAACTAACAAACTATTCTAGTCAACAATGCAATTGCAATTCATCATATTTTCAGGAAGGGTCTCATGTAGGAGCTTTTTAGCAAGACCACATACTCAACCATCATTTAGTCTTCTATGATTCCTAACACTCACGACATATATATGGAGCAAAAGTTTCAGCCAGACACATAGAAAGATAGGGGCTTGTGATTTCGCCTCCCAACTTATTCACCTCAAGGGTGATGTCAACAATAATAACTCATGATCACACATATCCAACTGGATATATGTGCCTAGATCTTTCCCCACCACATGATGCTTGCAAAAGAGAAAAATAAAAAGGAAGTAGAGGAGAACACTATTGACTCTTGCATAAAAAGTAAATACATAAAAGTAAAAGATTGGCCCTTCGCAGAGGGAAGCAGAGGTTGTCATGCGCTTTTTATTTTTGGATGCACAAGCCCTTAATGCAAAGGAACGTCACGTTATATTGCCCCTTGTGATAGCAACCTTTATTATGCAGTCCGTCGCTTTTATTTCTTTACCATCACAAGTTCGTACAACGCTTATTTCCCTTACAATAAAAGATCATACATATTTTATAAGCAATTTTTATTGCTTTTTGCACTGATGACAACTTACTTGAAGCATCTTATTCAATCCATAGGTAGATATAGTGGACTCTCATGGCAAGAAACTGGGTTTAAGGGTTTTGGATGCACAAGTAGTATCTCTACTTGGTGCGGATTTTTGGCTAGCAAAGATATTGGGCAAGCACCACATGTTGGAGGATCTATAACAATATAAATTCTATGTCAATATGAACAATCATAATTCATTACGTTGTCTTCCTTGTCCAACGTCAACACTTTGACATAAAACACTTAATGGGGGCTCACAATCATAAAAGATGTCCAAGATAGTATATTTGCATGTGAATCTTCTCTTCCCTTATTAACTTTTTCATGATAGCACATAAGGGTTTACTGGGAGCCCCTATCTATACATATACTAATTAGAGACTCCCAAGTAATTTCCATGTTAATTAGAATTTAAGAGCTGCTCATCTTTAATGGGACCTAGTTATTACGGTGGAGATTAACCTGTATATCTGGGGTTTGATAGGACGTAAGAAAGGATGCCCCCCGCAAAAAAATAGTAGTCAATGAAGTCCACCATAGAGTCCTCTCTAGCTATCCCACGCGTGACCCAGTTTAGCAAACTCTTCTTTCCTATTGGTGTTTTGTTGAGCGAGCCTGTAGCGACCCGACCCAATACGGTCAAGTCTCTGTGCTTTCTGTGCCATCTCTGGATCAGTATGCTGACACACACACAGTACTTCGATGAAATACCATAACATCACATGTTAAAATAAATACCGTAGATCCAGAGTATACCTTATATATCACAGCAGAAACAATCAGTAAGGGTGTGGAGTCCCATCAATGCCAACGGCAAGTTGAGTGTAGACCGTAACCCTATATCGTCTCTTACTCGTCATAGAAAATATCTGCAACATGATACGTTGCAACCATGTAGGTCAGTACATTGAATGTACCGGCAAGATCACAATAGAAACAGATGAAAAGTCTATTCTATATGCAATATGGCTTTGAGGCTCTGTGTCTGAGTTTTTGCATAAAAGCCAGTTTTGTCCTAACTCAAAGTTTTCACTTGCATTTTAATACTACCTGGATAATATTTATGAGATGGTTCCGCCAACCAATTCTCATTCCCTGGTCATTAAAACCCCAAATTCATTAAATCGGTAACAGTGTTGAGAATATCCAGACCATCCAATTCCAGTCGCTCAAATTGTCCTAAGCGGGGACACGGCTAATCGATTAGTTTAACACTCTACAGAGGTTTGCGCACTTTTCCTGCAAGACTCGATCGCCTCCTTTGAAGTCCTCGCACTGCCTGGTGTTTGAGAACAGGATGACCGAGACACAGTCTTTCCAAAGTACTCGACTATGCTAGAGCCCATAATAGCTTGCCGCTGCACACGGAAACTTCTGGTCTTGAAAGATCCATCAATCTCTTTGAGTCTGGGCGGCCTTCCGTAATACTGGGTGATCACTGGTCAATCCCCGAGATCCCCTGGTAAAATTGGGTGATCTCTAGTCAGTCCCTAGGATCCCCGGGTAATCACTGGTCAACACCCAGGATCCCCTCTTAGTCTGTAGCACTGGGTGATCACTAATCAATCCCTATGATCCCCGGGTAATCACTGGTTAACCCCCAGGATCCCTTCTTGAGACTGTAGCACTGGGTGATCACTAGTCAATCCCTATGATCCCATCTTGAGTCTGTAGAACCGGGTGATCACTAGTCAATCCCTAGGATCCCCTCTTCTTGCAAGCAGTCCACCCAGAGGTGTGTTGAAATCTTGAAGTCTTGTAGTCTTGAGGTTGCACCAGATGTTATTATCACTCACATCTCACATGAAACACTCATACCAATCCCCGTCAACTAAAGCATAGCTGCAACTAACTTAGCAACGATTCCCGGGGCTTGGTGACAAGGGCATGGGTTCCTATTGGATGCAAGAGGAGAAGTGCTACTAATGCAATAAAATCACAGGTATTCAAAATATGATCAAGTGAACTTGCCTGGTATAGTTGATGAAGATAATATCGCTCTCAAAAATTAACTTGATAGAACTATTTGTCACTCTCCGATGAAAATCTATATAGTCAAACATTGCATTCACATAAGCAAAATATTCTAACAAGCATTCTAGCAATCGACAATAAAATCAATAAATAAAACAATAAAGAGACCACATAAAGGAATCCAAGAAAACCAAATAGAATTCCAAAGAAAACTTCAAAGGAAAAACTATAAAGAAAAACTAGTAAAGAAAATTATATGGCTTAACTTCACAACAACACAAAAATAAATTTTGTCCTAATCAAAACTTAACAGCAAGGAAAACTGCTAAACAAAATAAATTAACAAAAAGAAAATACTACACTAATAAATAAACAGAAAGTATTTTTTTAATAGTTTTCCCTAGCAAAAGAAATCAACTAAAAAGCTTTTATAAAACTCTAACTATGATTAAAACAATATTAACTTAGAAATAAATAAAAAACAATTTCAACTATTAATACAAATTGTTTCTGACCTACATTAAAGTTAACAGAAAATAAAATTTGTCCAACTAAAATTTTCATAAAGTATTTTTGTTAAAAACTTTAATAGCACAAGAAAGAAATCAAAACTAGGCATATAAGCTACTGTTTTGAATCTGCTTAAAACAAAACTATTTAAATTTTATAAATTAATTTCTTGAAACCACTAAATAATCAATTTCATTAGAAACCAGTAGCAAAAAGAATTAATTAAAAATAAATTTTTAAATAGGATTTATGCCCAATTTGAGGTTTGAAACAAATTTGAGCAAATTCAAATTTAAAACTTCAAATATTAAAACTATTTGATTTTACAGAAACTTTATAAAATTTCGAAACTAAAGCAAAAAGAATCACTCAAAATTAAGTTAAAACATAAAAGATATAAAGAAACTAAAAACAGAAAGTAAAACAGAAAACAGAAAAAGAAAAAGTCTACTGATCGGATAGGGGCTACGTGGCGCAATGCTACTGGTCCGTATCTGTTCGCTACGGAGCTAAAACGGCGGTCGACCGATGTCTAAAGAAAAACAATTCGTGGCTAAAAATAAAAAAAGGATTCTAATCTAGACCGTCGGACTAAGATCTAACGGACAAGGAAGCTATCGGCGCTTACAGCGAGGGAGGAGGAGTCCGGCGAGATCGACGGCGAGGCAGGGAGCACGGGGTCATTGCGTGCGGCGCCTCCCAAGGGTCTCCAGCAATGGCGAAGGGTCCTGGCGATGCAAACGTGGTCGGTAGTGACTATGGTTGGCTCAGGTGGTGACGGGAGTGGCTAGGGCGAGCGGAGGATCAACAATGGCAGCGGTGGCGTGGAGAAGCTCCGGCGAGCGATGGTGGCGACAGAGGGATCGGGTGAGAGGGCTTTCGGGCGAAACGAGTGCGGGAGGGGGAAGCATTTATAGGGCGTCGACTTGGAGGATGGGGCGACGGCAAAAGAAACGGTACCGTGGCGGGGATTCGGTGTCGACACGGCTCCGGCGATGGTAAGGAAGGAGAAGAAGAAAAGGAAGGCGCGGGCACGGGTCGGACGGTGGGTCCCGGCGTCAGCGAGGGAGAGAAAAGAAGGAAACGGGGTGGCCGTCCGGTCGTTAAGAAATCAGGCGCGAGAGAGCTTGCTGGGCCGGCCTGGTCTATTGCGCCAAAGGCCTCGGGCATTTTTTGTTTTGAAAATTAAACACAGCAAAGAAAAGAAATGAAACAATTCAAAGAAAAAAACAAATTATATAGGCATATAATATATCAAAATTTTCAGAAAAAGACAAATAAGAAGATGAACTATTTCTCAAGTTCAAATAAAATCTACAAAAATTCCTAAAATTCAAATAATGCTACTGTTGCAACAAAAACCAATAAAAATTATTTTTAAAATACCAAAATGATTTCAAATTTATTTTCTTCCAATTTTTCATTTAAGGGAATCATTTTACCCTTATTTCCATATATTTATTTTTAGGAGCAAAATAATTTGAATAAAAACCAAATAACTCCAAATTGGGTTTGAGTTTAGATTTCAAACCACCTGCAAAACTTTTCTGTTTTTCCTAGGCCAAATATATTTCAAATGCCTCTGAATATTTGAAGTGTCAAATTCCTTCTCTCATTTTGAATATTTTCCAGAGGATTTGAAATTTGGAAATTCAAATAACTTCAAAATGAAAGTGGATTTCAAACAACTTCAAAGGGACTTTCAAATTATTCTTTTAAACTTCCAACTCATCTTTCTTATAATTTGCAGAAGTCATTTTATCTTCTCTCAAAAAAATCATTGAGTTGCATAAAGTTTATGAATTTGAAATATTTTCAAATGGAATTCAAACCTTTTCAAATCCCTATTCATTTATTTAAATGGAAGAAGTCATGTTATCTTCACTCCAGGGTTTTGTATTGAAATGAATTTGAATTCATTGAGATCAAAATGCAAAGTGAAAGTTTGGGAAAGTCATTTCATTCCCTCTCATTAAACTTTCAAAAAGTTTCAAATTTCACTCACTTTCAGTCAATCAATCAAACAATCAATCATATTTATTTAATTAATATAACATTCCAAAATTTAGAATTTCTGGATGTTATAGAGCCCTACCACCGTCATTCATCTTTCTTTCCATCCACGGGTGCCTTCTTTTAGTTGCCCTTGACATCAAGATTCATCAGCGCCCGCTGCAATTATCAATCAAAAAGCACAACCCACAATCCAATCTTACACATGACATCATTGACTACAGGCTGTGAGGCACGTATCCAGGTAGGCAGCCAGCAATATAATGGATTGGCAACATGTAAGATTCACACCCCAAACTCGGTTTGAGTTCACGTGCTACACCGGCAGCGCCGGCGCTGGAGAGCCGGAGAGCCTATCACATCGTGTGTCCTGCCCGTACTCTGTATAGTGCGCTTGGGATGATGTCTACAAGAAGATCAAGCAGATTACCATATACTATATGTAAGTATTAATGTTTTGTTTCATTGGTATAATTAGATTAGTTCATAGATTTTGGTTAGTGCATTCATCCACTAAACTATCTAATTACCAACTAAGATTGACGATGTTTTTTTTAGACAGATCAATGATGAATTTATTGCTCTAATACAATGCAGATGTGCCAAGTCATTGTCATGTGTGCATGTATGACTTGCTAATGGCCTGAAATAGTCTCTCCCTGGTACGTACACAAGCCAATGAGCACACCCATCTACACTGGTATGAATACATTGCATATGTACAATTGGGGAAAAAACTCTTTGCCACTTAGGTTTAATTTTGCAGTTACACAGTTAAGGTTAACAGATCAATGTTAAAGTTTTAAACGTCTATTAGGTTGATAGATAATTGCTTCAGCTATCGTGTGCTAGCACACTGTATTTTGTATCTGAAGGAAACAAGTGATCTAGCAATAAAATCAATTATTGACTTTCATGTGGATATCATTTTTATTTTGAAGGTACATGCAGTTTTGTAGATGCCTTATTTTATATTTTGTTCGTAGCTACCTTGATGAAAAATGGTGGTATAAAATTTATTTTGTTGCAGAAAAATGATGTCGGCAAAGAATACCAATGTAGAATTGTTAAATCTCCATATTAAGCTTTGGAGAGAAAAATGTTTCTCAGTTGGTGATGTGGGAATTTCGTCTCCTGTTTACATTTCCCATTAGTGAAAGCCTAAAATATGACTTCTGGACTTGCATGGAAAGAGTTTCTGGATTATGAAATTATGACTACTTCCTATAAATTTTACAAATAAATCCATATATTTTCCTTCTTATTGGTCATGACAAAGTTGCCAGGACACACAAGTAGATTATGTTGAAACTTCACCGCCAGCTCGAGACAAGAGGACTAGGTAATTATGAGTCCTTTTAATGTTTCTTTCCCACTGCCACGAGTTAGTTTTCATTGATCTTCAAACTTATGTTGATGTGAACATTTTCTCTTACAATAATCATTATCTTATTAAGATATGTCTGATTATTTTGAACCTTACAGTATATACATGATAACATATATCTATATAAGCATTGGATATATGGATAGTCCTAATAGATACCAGCCAGACATTTTCAAATGTCTAATTTCCATTATCATTTTCTTGATTTAAGGAAGTTTTTAACCTTGAAACTTAGTGTTGACAAATCTTGAAGATGAACAGAAGAGCAACAAAGAGAAGCAAGAGGTGCCAAATTAACAAACAGCGACGACAAAATCAGGAGGTACCTTGATGCTTGGTACATATCCGGATGTGAAGCCGCATGGCGCATATTTCAGTTTCCTCTTCAGTATAGAGAGCTTGTGGTTGAAAAGTTACAATTTCACCTAGAAACTGAACATGTTGTGGTATTCCCGGACTCGATGGATTTAGATAAAACTGTATCTCGCCCTAATATAGAAAAGACAATGTTCACAGAATGGATGACAGCCAACCAATTGCATGAGGAAGCTCGCAGTTTGACGTATGCACAGTTTCCAACCAAATGGACTTGGCATGTAAAAGAGAAACAATGGAGGAAAAGACGTGGTGGGAAAAAAACCATAGACAGGATTTACTATGCACAACCAACAAGCGGTGAAAAATACTACTTCAGAATTCTCCTAAATACCCTGAAAGGATGCAGATCCTATGAAGAAATCCGAACTGTTGATGGGGTTGTATATCCAACATACAAATCTACATGTTATGCTCTTGGTATACTTAATGACGACAAGGAGTGGGATGACTGCATCAAGGAAGCATCCCATTGGGCCTCTGCTCCTCAAATGCGCCAACTTTTCTGCACGATACTTTTATTTTGAAAGGCGACAGATCCTGCAAAGTTGTGGTAGACATCCAACATCGGCAAAGAAGAATGCTCAATTTTCAGGCCCTAGAACTCAACTCAGCGCAAATAAAGAGGGTCCTCTTGGCAGAGAGAGAACACCTGTTGACCAAAGGTGGTAAGTCCCTCAAAGATTTTCCAGGAATGCCACTACCAGATAGTTAAATTCTTCAAGATATAAATAATAGATTAGTAAACGAGGAACTAAACTACGATAAAGATTCTTTAAGAATAGATCACACAGAGTTACTGCAAAAGCTAAATCAAGATCAGAGGATGGCTTTTGCTATTATAATTGAATCAGTTATCAACAGTCTTGGAAAATAGATTTTCGTTGACCGATATGGTGGAACTGGAAAGACATTTCTACGGAAAGCAATCACAAGAAAATTAAGATCCGAAGGAAAAATAGTTCTAGGCTTATAGCAGTAGCTTCAAGTGGTATAACAACACTTCTTTTACCGGGTGGAAGAACAGCTCATCCAAGATTTCACATTCCGCTCAAGATAACTAACGAGTCAACATGCAACATCAAGCAAGGAACATTTCTTGCAGAACTAATAAAGAAAACTTCACTGATAATATGGGATGAAGCACCTATCATACACAAGCACTGTTTTGAGCCACTAGACAAGAGTTTGAGAGATATACTTCTATTCACAAATGAGGATGCTGAGCATAGACCGTTTGGAGGAATGACAGTAGTCTTGGGAGGTGACTTCAGGCAAATCCTACCGGTTATTCCAAAGGAGAAAAGGAAACATATCATTTCTGCATCTATAAAGAGATCCTACCTATGGAAGAACTTTGAGGAGTACCGTCTCACATAAAATATGCGTCTGAATTCATCTGAAGGTAGTCCAGAAGAGAAAGCAAAGACAGCTGAATTTGCAAACTGGATACTAAACATCGGCGATGGCACAACAGCAAGAATAGATGAAGAATATTGGGTTAGCATCCCAGAAGACCTTATTTTACATAAACGAGATGACCCGAAAGCATCTATTGTTAATAGCACATACCCTGACTCACACAACATGTACACTGATAAAACATACCTGGAGGAAAGAGCGGTACTGACTGTTGACCCGATTAACACCTACATCATGAGTCAAACTGGAGAAGAGGAAACCTATCTCAGTTCAGATACAACATGCAAGGCAATGTCTATGGTGGAAGACGAAGATATGTTGTACCCAACTGAGTTTCTAAATAGTCCAACATTTTCTGGAATACCAGATCATGAACTGAGGCTGAAAGTAGGATTACCTGTAATGCTTATGAGGAACTTCAATCAAAGTGTAGGACTTTGCAATGGGACAAGACTAACAACAACACAGCTAGGAAAGCGTTTCATCGAAGGCCAGGTCATAACAGGTACTAACATTGCTGACAAAGTTTACATCCCACGAATTATTATGTCACCAAGTGATTCAAAATGGCTTTTCATTCTGAAAAGAGACAATACCCAATATCAGTGTGCTTTGATATGACTATAAACAAAAGTCAGGGGTAATCTCTCAAAAAGGTTGGACTCTACTTAGAAAGGCAAGTGTTCACACAACTCTATGTTGCAATGTCAAGGACTCAAGGGTTACCAGCAGAAATGGATTGCGGATACTCATATCAGATGAAGAGCGTCGATCGGACAAGGTTGCAAAAAACATTATTTACAAGGATATATTATAGATATTTGTTTTTCAATAGCTATAATTAGAACATGTACAACCACTAATAAAAATGAGTAATCGGGAAAATTATTTTTATCTCCTGACAATTCTATTCTCAATGGACATCACAACTCCCTGCAAATAAACTGCTGCCTGAATACATCCATTTTAGCGTCAAGTAAGTTCGGTCAGAGAGAGTATTACACAAAAAGAAAACTTCCAATCTCAATCGTACACATGTAATGCCCTCATAAAAAGCAACTACAAATCATAGCAAATCTAATTGTTGAGTATACAATTCACCCAATGAGTTTTCTAAGGAGTTCTAGAATTGATCATTATCATGCAAAGTAGTAAGTTAAGTAATATGATACTAATTTTGATTTTAATTTTAATCTCAAGAAAAAATATAAAAATAAATTGTAGTTTCTAAAAAGAACCCATTTAGCAATATTTATATCCAAGAGTACATTCATTAAGGCCACAATAACCATGTATTTCCTTCCATTAAATGTTATGTTTGTCCCGCAATTAATATGCTAGCCCGTGCGAACGCACGGGTTGGTGACTAGTAATATTAGAATATCCTATGCATTTCAAAGATAATCTCACTACTATTTATGTTTTCATGCATATCATATATTGAACATGATCACAATGAATATGAGAATGGGCGCATCAGAAGAATACTGCGGAACAGTGCAATGTCTAACAAACTTGGCATCAAGGGATTGAGTTCCATTCTGGATGGAATGAAACTCACATGCTCCCCACCTATAGATTCGTGTTCAGAATATGATCCTAATGACTATTCTGAGCTCATGGAGTCAAAGGCAGATCGCCTATCCTATTCACCCATCAAGGTGCATGTTCTAATTTGGCAAGGTTTTATTGATTGCACGTATCTTGCATAAGGTGTCTTGCATTTTTTCTACTTCGTTGCACCGCCATCTGCTTAGTTTACTCATCATATATGTGAAGATGCCATGCCCATCCATTATCAATACCTATTCCATTTGTCATCATACCATGTTTTTCCATTCAAATGTTGTTCTTGTGTATCAGACATCCAAAAGGAAGAGGGTGATTGCACAACCTGAAGGAGTACAAACAAAATCTTTGAAAAAGTTGGTGGTACCGGAGAAATCAGATAGCACCCCACTTATATTGGTGATAGAACGAGCGCCACAAAACCTAGGCCCGACTCCAGCAGACTGTACCCATACTCCACTGTCCATACCACTAGCCCTACCACATAGGAACCTTCCCCTCCAGCAAAAGGTATGCCGATTTCAGTTCCATAGCACCAGCCGTACCACAGAAAAATCCCAGTCCAGCAAAAAGTACACCAAATCCACAGGCCAAAGAACTATTCCAACTGCAGGGAGCCCCAATTCCCGCAGATAGGAACCCCATTCCAGTTATTACCAGTTTAATAGACAATGCTTTCAATGTTGTTAGGAACCATGTGTGTATCTTCCCATCATGGGAAGATTATAGTGAAGACAAACACCATTTTCACATCGTCCTGTCCCACTTACGTGTAAGTGCTATTATTCATGGTGATTATTGTCTTGTTTTCTGCTGATTGACCACATCAATGATTTACATTACATTGTTCTAAATAGGCGAGGGTCAATCTGGTTAGTCATGACAAGCAAAGTTTGCTTGCGCTTTTCAAGGACGTGTTGCAGTAGTATCGGTGTTACCTGAGGAAAACACACTTTGATGGCAAGTCTATGAACGAAATTTTGGTGAAGTCTCCTGTGCTAAATTTACAAGACATTGAATGGAAAAACCTTGTTATGCACTGGTCTCGTCCCCAGGATGAGGTACTGTCTATGATATCACATGACAATTTGAACTCCTACATTTCTGCATGTGCCTTACTGATCTCTTTTGCAGGAAAACTGCTCGAAGAAGAATAATGGTTTGAAATGGACGACAGGATATCGCAACTATGCAGCTCGCTGCTTTGCTCTTGTTAGTACCGGTTGTCCTGTATCGCTGTACTTACAGTCATACCTGGTTGATTATGTGACATCTGTGTGCATGATAGCTTGCTTATCCACTGTTCGCTCCAAATTATCAGATCTATATTAATGCTTACATTAATGTAGAATAAACCCAATGCTCATGAAGAAGTTTAGCTCTGCATTGTTCTTGTAAGTACCCGTTGTCCTTTACCACTGTACTTATATTGACAGCTAGTTGTTCATGTACCATCACTCTGTAGCTTATTTTCCCTTGCCCTCCATTTTCTACACATTATCAGATCTATATTTACTCTTACCAAAATGTTGAATAAAACCAAAGCTACTGAAGAAGTTTAGCTCTGCATTGCTCTTGTCAGTACCTTTTGCCTGTATCGCTGTACTTACATTTATAACTAGTTGATTATGTAGCATCACTCTGCATCTTAGCTTAAATATTCCCCATTTGTTCCTACATTATCACATCTATATTTACTCTTAACAAAATGTAGAATAAATGCAATGCTTATGAAGAAGATTCTGTGGTAAACATCTTGAATCCCCCCCCATCAGCATGGACAAGGGCTTTATAGAGCCGGTCTTCACTACTAACGTAAGTTTGTCCTTCTTGAGCCTTCACACTTTGTTGTGTATATTTGGATAGGCATGACTGCAATTGTTGTTTATTTTTGGCATTTGCATCAAATTGCATGTTTAAAGTTTATTGTGAAGACGTTAATAAACATAAGTTTGTCCTTCTCAGTTTCAGTTTTTAGTTGTACAACCAGGTTCCTTATTCATACCATGTAAATTAAACTAAACAGAGCAAGTGATCTCTTTAGAGTGCATGCATCCTTGTGTTCTTGATTTGTAATCCAGTGTTGTGGTGAAACTACCCACTCTAGCACAATGTCATATCCTGCCATGTCTTAACTATGAGCAATGCCATATTATGTTAATGTTATTTAAATGGTGTCTCTTTATTTGCCAATCTGAAATGGGATAAATTGACAGCACACTAGACATTGATGCTTATATGTTCTTTAGCACTGCATGTATGCTTGTGTTCTTGATCTATAATCCAGTGGTGTGGTGAAGCTAGCCATTCCTGCACAATGCCATTTCCTGCCATGTCTTAACTATGAACAATGCCATCTGATGTTGATGCTATTTTAAATTGTGTCTCTTTATTTGCCAATAAGAAATGGGATGAATTGACAACACTAATTCTTATACGTGCAAAACATGTTATCTGTCTGCTTGTTTCTCTTTCAGAGTGATATCTCTGACGCCAGGAAGAACTGCCACAATGATAGTGAGATGAACCCATTGCTTGTCCCTCTAACATATATTGCAGGGAAGAAGGCAACTCATCTTGGAGATAGCGATATAACCCCAAAGTCATGTCTTGATGTAGTGTTCAAGTTACTCATTAATAGCAGTGACACAAGCTCGATGAAGTCGCCACCTGAATCTATTCGACTTCTTCAGTCTCAACTTCACGCTGAAAGACATGGCTCAGCTCAACTCCTACTGGAACTCCAATCTCTATGGAAGATCAACAAGAAGTACAGTGCGTCCATTGATGTTATGCAGCTAGAGTTGGAGGATATAACTGTCAAACAAGCGCAGTCTCATTAGCTTGCTGAGCTGCTTGTGCTGCAGCTGCCGTGCAGGCCTAACCTTTCTAAACTATATTGAAGTGCTGTTGGTTCTGTATATTATTTTGTCGGTGCATTTATTTGCACTGGTGGCAACCTTTGATGCCCAGTGTATGTAATCTGCTGTCTGGTTGCGCTTTATTATCACTGGTGGCGAACTTTGATGCCCACTGGATGTAATATCCCATTATTTCTTTATTGTGTAGTCTAGGTTTATTCTTAGTCACTATGCTGTAATTTATTTACTGTATATGCTATCATCGCTAGGCCGTAAGCTTCGACGAAGATCAATGGGCCAAAATGTTATTGGTCCGTCAGTGCTATATATAAAAAAATTAGACTACACAAACGGGCCGGCCCGCAACTTTATATATGGGTCAAAACGTGGGCCTACAATCATCTCGGGCTGTTAGCAGGCCTGAATGTAAACCGCGCCCAAGTAGTTTCGGCCCTTTAACATGCTGAGTAAACCGCGGGCCTTAGTTGGGCCAGAAAATACCATGGGCTTTTAACAGGCTGAAAACTAGATTCGGCTTGAATTGTGCCGAACAATTCAAGGGCCGACAGCAGGCCAAAATATACCTTAGCCCATGATTGGCCCAATTATATGATGGGCCGTTAACAGGCCAAAATTTATCTCGGGCCTTGGTTGGCCCAATAACATTATGGGCTGTAAGCATGCCGGATGCAAAGCAGACCATAATTATGCCCAATTATATCACGGGCCTTTAACAGGCCGATAGTCAGAGTGGGCTGAAATTTATCCAAGAACACCATGGGCCGTTAAGAGGTCGAAAGTCACTTGTACCAGAAATGGGCCCAAATGCTGCATGGGCCGTTAAGAGGCCGAAAGTCAATTGTACCAAAAATGGGCCCAAATGCCGCATGTGCCGTTAAATGGCCAAAAGTTAAACCGGGCCAAAAACGGCCCAATTGCATGAAGGGCCGCTAACAGGCCAAAACTATCATTGCGCCGACCTGGGTCAAACTGTTCAACGGGCCTTTAACAGGCCAAAATACAAAATGAGCCTTAAATGGACCCAAAACACAGTGCACTGTTAACGGGCCATATTTGATATGGGCCGTAATTTGGCCCAAAACATGGTAGGCTGTTAGCGGGCCGGCCCACTAGTATCTGAAAAAATCTTGTGGGCCTTTGGCTGGGCCAGCCCATTTAACCTGAATGGGCCACTATTGGGCCGTGCCACGTGTTGACGTGTCATAGGCGTCTCTCATCCAATGAATGGATGACATCTATCGCAACGCCGAGCTGACACGTGGTTCCCTTGGCAAATGAGAATTTTACACGTGGAAAATCGCCATTGGTCTAGGCTATTAACGGGTTATCGAATCCAAACCTGCACCCAATAGTTTAACGGCGACCCGTTACGGTGGATGCCGCGTGTCAGTTACCCTTGACGAAAACACTTCCATGACACGCCATTTATCGTCATGGAAGTGGACACTTCCGTGATGATAATTTGAGTATTTTCATGGAACACTTCTACGATAGCACAGGTATGACTATCTGGATTCTGTCATAAAATCGTCACGGATGTACATGCATGACACAAAACGTGACCTAATGTGACAAACACGTATCATCACAGAAGTGTTTTTTTTGTAGTGTATGATGATCATATTACATCTTGGATACTTTGCTCCCTTGTATTGCATCTAACCTCTTGTAGCTACATTCATCATTTCACAAGTTTGCACCCAACTCCTATCTTGAGCAAACAAACTTGGACCAAGTATCTACATCATGGTTGATGTGTTCAAGGAACAAGACAACATCAAAGTATCCTTTGACAATATATGATCATTATCTTAACTCTTGTCACTTTGGATACACATGTTGTTCCTTGCACGACTAACCCTTGTAGGAAGATGGACTACAAAAGAAGAAGGATAGCTCCCAACTTCACTTCATGAGCCTCCACAACTAGTTCAACTGCATGAAGGAGTCAATACCAACCAAACCCAATGTAAGTGATCACATCTTAGAGAAGCTTTACTCAAAGACATGAGTCAAAGCAACTCAACAAGATGTGAATACATTTCAATGCTTAAACATAAAATGGCAACCCCATTTTGAGCTTAACGATGAGTATGACCTATGATCAAGTGTTCTCACTTGACTCCTAAGTCAAGATACTCTAACATAGGTGACCTAGTCGCCGACCCCTCCTAGATGAAATTCTCTAACTGCCTTCTTGTCTCCAAATTTCTCTTGTGTAAACTTCATCTAATTGATATTTTTCTTGTATTTCTTTTAAGTCTTAGCTAGTTTCTTTCTTCTAGTAAATTCCTTTCAAATCTTATCTGAATTCATATCAAATCTCTGTGAGATTTTATTGCCAAGTGAGTTGAGTTTGACAAAACTTGCTTTCTGCCTCGAACTCGGTCCCTCCGATCCGAAAAACACCGGTGCCACCAAGACACAACTAACATTGCACATACATTCATCGGTACGACTGAACTCAACTGACTCAGACACATTGATGTGATCAACCTGTGACAATTCTATCTCGGACTCACCGATTGATCCTACTCGAAGACATCGATTTCGTTGCATAAAGGAACTTTCCGTCAAAATCTCTTCAGATCCTTTCAAGCTCCACTCAATGATTCTTTACCCTCTACTGCATCTAATATCATCTCAATAAAACATGCCTCTCAAGGACCATACCTATTTGACCAATAATCTTGCTAAACCCTTCTTGGAAATTGATGTCAAAGGGGGAGAGAGATGCACATCAAAGCCTCTTCCTATCTAAAGAAGAGAGAGATGCACTTTATAATAGGAGAGAAGTCTATATGTTTCTAAGAGGGGAGAAACATATTTGCTTATTGTTCTGATTTGGTCTCACCCTGCCCACTCCCAATATCTAGTATCTCAGATTCAGGAGGAGAGGAAGTTCAAAGCTTAGGCGAGAAAAATCCTTGAAACCTTATTGCAAATTCTTAGTTGATTTTTTTTTGGGGACATGTTTGCACTTAAGGAAGTACTCACCAAGTAATACTATCTTCTCTACATGTCATCCAATCTTGGTTCTCTTGAAGTTCTTGCTTTTCCCTTGGAGAAAATCTCTTGTGTTATCTAACCTTTTTTCTCAAGTTCCTTTTCTTCAGGTGAAATGCTCAAGCACCTCAAGGTAAGTATATGCATCTCATGCATGTACTTGATGACCTCTTCATTCTTGCACATATTGTTTGCAAGAGAGAATCTTGAACATGAAGGTATTTCACTCTCATCATTGCTCTAATGCATATAGCCAAGATACATGTAACTCATTTAGTTTCCTATCATGCCGTGCACTTGCATTCCAAAAGCAATTACTCTTTAAAAGACTTCACACTTGTAGGGGGAGCTTATGCATGTTACATGTCTATCAAAGCTTTTATACATTCTTGATATATTCCTATTTGAAGCTTTGATGTATGTTGTCATTAATTACCAAAAAGGGGGAGATTGAAAGCACATTTGCTCCCTTGGGGTTTTTGGCAATTCATGTCGACATACATGTTGTTGGACTAACACTTGCATCTAGTATATTTCAGGAAAAGTTCAACACTGGCATGGCAAGGATATGTGGAAATGGATCCATCAAAATTCTATGGAAACATATTGGCAAAAAGCTCCAAGACTCTTCATTTTTGGTTAAGTGATCCAAGATCACATTGAGTCATAGGAAAACCAATACTATTAAAAGGGGATGAGGTTTTTTATCATGACTTAGTTGCTGAATTGCTTGAAGATATTGCTCCAAAACCCTCAACCACTTTCCCACATTGAAATCTGTCCAAATCCTAACTATCAAACTCGGTCCCACCGATTCATACACACCTGGACGACCCACTGAGTTGAACCTAGACAGAGCCACTGACAAACCCTAGAAACTCGGTAGAACCGAGATGACATTCGGTCCCACCGAAGTGCAGTGACCAAGTTTTTGTACCCAGTCGATTTCACTTCGGAATTACCGAGTTGAAATGATCGGAACTACCTAATTGAGGTCTCGCTTAGGTCATCGCATATCAGTCCTTCCGAGTTGATCCGTTCGGTCTCACCGAAATGCCTAACGTTCGAATCTTTACATAGGTCGGTCTCACCGAGATTATTGTTTCGGTGTCACCGAGTTGAGTCAAAAGGTTGTAACGGTTGGATCTTTCGTGCTGGCTATTTATACCCCTCCACCCCCACTTACTCTCTAAGAGAGCCATCAGAATGAAACTACATTTCCACCATTCATTTTCTGAGAGAGAACCACCTACTCATGTGTTGAGATCAAGGCATTCCAATCCAACCATTTGAACCTTGATTTCCAGCCTCCCCAAATTGCTTTCCACTCCAATCCTTCTCCTACCCAAGTCAAATCTGTGAGAGAGTGATTGAGTGTTGAGGAGACTATCTTTTGAAGCACTACATCAAGGAGTTCATCATCAACAACACCATCTATTACCTTTTGGAGAGCGGTGTCTCCTAGATTGGTTAGGTGTCACTTGGGAGCCTCCAAGATCATGTGGAGTTGAACCAAGGAGTTTGTAAGGGAAAGGAGATCGCCTACTTCGTGAAGATCTACCCGAGTGAGGCTAGTCCTTCATGGGCATAAGCCATGGTGGAATAGACAAGGTTGCTTCTTCGTGGACCCTTCGTGTGTGGAGCCCTCCGTGGACTCGCGCAGCTGTTACCCTCTATGGGTTGAAGTCTCCATCAACATGGATGTATGATAGCACCACCTATCGGAACCATGCCAAAAACCACCGTGTCTTCATTGAGTATGATCTTCCTATCTCTACCCCTTTACTTTCCGCACTCTTGCATGTTGTATTATTTCTGCTGCCCTATCTCTAGATATGCATGTGTAGCATTGGTTGCAACTTAACTAGTGCCAAAATCTGCCTAAGTTTCAAGAAAACTAAAAAATGCACCCTTGCCATGTTAAGTGTCTATTCACCCCCCTCTAGACCTATCTTCTCGGTCTTTCACCTTACTAGAGATATAGATCGATCGGTTTGTGTGGGCAAATAGGTAGAGATCAACATAGCGATGTATAGAGGGAAATCGATCAGTGCACATATGCATGTGTGAGAGAAAAGGAAGGCCCAGAGTGACAAAGAGAGGGAGAGGTGTGTGGGGGGGGGCGGAGTGGGGTGCAGCTAGCTAGCTATGAGATGGTGCAAGAGTCCTACTAGTTAGAGAGAGTGTACTAGTGCGAGATCGATAATAAGAGAGGGGGCGAGAGCGCGCGTGTGCACGCCCGCCTCAGATTTAGGGCAGGAGGCATGGATGGTGAGAGGGGGTGAAGGGACTGTGTGTACATGTGTGTGTGGTAGGCAGACCTAGCTAGAGGGGTGTATCGATCGGTGTGTGTGGGAAAGAGGGAGATGGAGAGACCTAGAGAGATCGTGGGAGACCGTCCTAAAGAAAGAGAACATGTGTGCGCGATGGAGAGAATGCCGAGTGGGGAGTGTCTATGCATGCATGCACGATAGAAAGTTAGTGGTATCTATAAATAGAAGAGAGGAGTGTGTGGGTGTAAAAAGACTCACATAGATCATAATCAATATAAAAGAGGATTCAAATGTTTGAATAACAGATTATGATGTTTGTAACCCATGCATGCATGAATGTAATGGAGATATGCGTGGTGTTGTTTGGAATCAAGCATGCTATCTTATATACACATAGAACAAGTTGAAATTGATTTGAATTTGAGATACCGATGGCAGGCAACGTTTGACCACATTGCATCCATGCATGGACACAACTATTCGAATTTGAGATAATGGGTGGCTTTCGCAGCTAACATCTAAATGTTGTGTGTGTGTATGTGTTGTGTGTGTTAAACACATTATACATATCAAACATGCACTACAAAAAAAGACACTTCTGTGACATTATGGCCCGAACGAAAACTTTTTCTGTCATGGATGTGACACTTCTATGACGATAATTGTGACAAAAACACGTATCATCACAGATGTGGTGGGCTCCTACTTCTATGACAAAAAATTATGACAGAAAATGGGATTTTCATCCTAGGCAGGCCAGAGACGCACCTGCATGACATTCTTTGGGCCATCCATGATGTAAAAAATCATGGTAGAAGTGAGGGCGCGGAAATTTTAAGGGAGTTCCCGGTTACGGTGGGTGGTCGGGGCCGAGCGATGAAGCGTGGTTTGCGTGTTTCTCTCGTACGCGCGCATGTGTGCAAGGCGTTCGCTAACTGAACCCGAGCGAGGCATTCGCTTACTAAACCCAAGAGATCGATCACCCTCGCACTACATACTGAACACGAGCGATCGATCCCTCGCACTACGTACTAAACCCCATCGATCCCTTCAGTACTAACTGAACTCGAGCGATTCCTTCGCTACTAACTAAACCCGATTGATCCCTTCTCGCTACTTACTGAAGCTGATTGAGCTCCCGTGCGAGGCGTACCTAGCCGGTTGGGTAGCCTCTTGATGAACAATGTCTGTTGCTGCCACGCGCGCGATAGACGTAGAATGAGTCGAGACTTGCATCGGTCGATCGAGTCCCTTTGCGCGAGACGTGGTGAGTTACCCTAGCCGGTTGGTTGGCTATGGATGAACAGTTCCCGTTGCTGCCGCCCGCTTGTATGCCCCACCCCAACCGGTGGGTTGGCTGTGGATGAACAGTACCCTAGCCGTGTGAAGGTGGTTGGCGCTGGATGAACAGGACCCTGATCGATCTCTGAGGCCATGCCGCAGTACGCCATGATACATCTCCGTCGTATCTACTTTTCCAAACACTTTTGCTCTTGTTTTGGACTCTAATTTGCGTGATTTGAATGAAACTAACCTGGACTGACGCTGTTTTTAGCAGAACTACCATGGTGTTGTTTTTGTGCAAAAATCAAAGTTCTCAGAATTGGACGAAACTTTTTGGAGATTTTTTATGGAATAAATAAAAATTACTGGCGCAAGAATCAACAGAAGAGGGGCCACCTGTTGCCCACAAGGCAACAGGGCGCGACCCCCCCTACGGCACGCCCTGATGCCTTGTGGGGCCCACAGGCGGCCGTCTGACCTAATTCCAACGCTATAAATTCACTTTCCCCGAGAAAAAAATAGGAGAAGAAGTTTCATCGTGTTTTACGATACGGAGCCGCCGCCACCTCCTGTTCTTCATCGGGAGGGCTTATCTGGAGTCCGTTCGGGGCTCCAGAGAGGGGGATTCGATGCCGGCGTCATCATCAACCATCCTCCATCACCAATTTCATGATGCTCACCACCGGGCATGAGTAATTCATTCGTAGGCTTGCTGGACGGTGATGGGTTGGATGAGATTTATCATGTAATCGAGTCAATTTGTTAGGGCTTTTGATCCCTAGTATCCACTATGTTCTGAGATTGATGTTGCTATGACTTTGCTATGCTTAATGCTTGTCACTAGGGCCCGAGTGCCATGATTTCAGATCTGAACCCTTTATGTTTTCATGAATATATTTGTGTTCTTGATCCTATCTTGCAAGTTATATGCACCTATTACGTGTTATGATCCGCATACCCCAAGGTGACAATAATTGGGATTCTTTCCGGTGATTGCCGTAGTTTGAGGAGTTCATGTATTCACTAAGTGCTAATGCTTTGTTCCGGTTCTCTATTAAAAGGAGGCCTTAATATCCCTTAGTTTCCTTAAGGACCCCGCTGCCACGGGAGGGTAGGACAAAAGAGGTCATGCAAGTTCTTATTATAAGCACGTATGACTATATACGGAATACATGCCTACATTACATTGATGAATTGGAGCTATTGTGTATCGCCTTAGGTTGCGACTGTTATATGATGAATAGCATCCAACATAATTATCATCAGCGATCCAATGCCTATGAATTTCTCATATTGGTTTCTGCTAAGTTACTTTATTACTACTGCTTTACACTTGCTAGAAAACTGCTACTGTTACTGTTGCTGTTACTATTGTTACTATTGCTACTGCTATCAAAACAGCCAAAACAGGACCCCCGTTTCGACCGTAGGTGGTTGGAGAGAAGTCCATTTGGCGGTACGCCATAGCCCTCCCGATGAACATGACCCTGTTTCGACTGTAGGTGGTTGGAGAGAAGTCCGTTTCGTCCGTTTTGTGGTACGACACCCCCCTCCCGATGAACAGGACCCCGTTTCGACCATAGGTGGTTGAACAGAAGTCCGTTTCCTCCGTTTTGCAGTACACCACACACCCAGCCGATGAACAGGACCCCGTTTCGGCTGTTCCGTCCAAGCTGGTTGGCTCTCGATGAACAGGACACATTCCGACCCAGTCGCTTGGCTCCCGATGAACACGACGCTGTTTCCTCCGTTCCAACCCAGCCGGTTGGCTATCGATGAACAGGACATCATTGCTGCCGTCCAGTGCAGCTGTACATATGCACCTATCTGGCCGTACGTATGCGCAAGTACGTGTTCTAGACCCCACCCATATGTACGTACGTGGTCATATTTTTTGTAGTGTGGTTGTACATACATGTACACGATTTAGACGGGGCTGCCTGAACTGTTGCGTACGGGGCTCTACTACGACACATGCTGCTCCTTACACGGCCACGGTTCATCGTGGCAGAGAGTCTAATCGACCAGTATGTACGTACATGTTTGCGACCAGACAGATAACGCTATGTACGCTTCGACGTGGTGGGTCCCAACTGTCAGGGGGGATAAGGAGGCACTTCCTTGCATGCGAAGATATAGCTGGTGGGTCCCAGCTGTCAGGGGGAGAAATCTTTCTTTTTGCGCGTAATAAGGAGGCACTTCCTTGCGTGCGAAGATGTAGCTGGTGGGTCCCAGCTAACAGGGGGAGGAAACACTTTTTTCCGCGTAATAAGGAGGCACTTCCTTGCGTGCGACTGCTACTTGTGAGCTGCGTTGGGATTTTCCCGAAGAGGAAGGGTGAAGCAATATAGTAGCGGATAAGTATTTCCCTCAATAGAGAACCATGGTTATCAAACCAATAGGAGAACCACGCAAACACTCCTTAGCAGTACCTGCACACACAAGAGGAAATACTTGCACCCAACGCGGGCAAGAGGGTTGTCAATCCCCTTGTACTCGTTAATTGCAAGGATAAATCTGATAGTGGTAGATAGATAAATTGCAAAGTAACATAAAAGTAAATAAATTGCAGCAAGGTATTTTTGGTTTTACTAATATGATTAAAGTAGACCCGGGGCCATAATATTCACTAGAGGCATCTCTCTCATAAAAATAGCATATGGTGGGTAGACAAACTACTGTTGGGCAATCGACAGAAAAGCGCATAGTTATGACGATATTCATGGCATGATCATGTATATAGGCATTACGTCCGTGACAAGTAGACCGACTCCTACCTGCATCTACTACTATTACTCCACCAATCGACTGACTCCTGCCTACATCTATGGTATTAAGTTCATGAAGAATAGAGCAACGCTTTAAGCAAGTTGACATAATGTAGATAGAATAAAACCAATCAATATGATTAAACCCCATCGTTTTACCCTTAGTAGCAACAATACAAATACGTGCCTCGCTACCCCTTCTGTCATGAGGTGAGGACACCGCAAGATTGAACCTATTACTATGCACCACTTCCATTGAAGATCAATGAATCAACTTGGCCGTGCTCTAATAATATAAGTGAAGCACAATACCAATAGCATAGCTCAAAAGCTATAAGTGAAGCTCATAGAGTATTCTAACAAATCATGATGAATGTGTGTCTCTCTCAAAAGGTGTGTCCAGCAAACAATGATTGTGGCAAACTAAAAAGCAAAACAAAACTAGGGCACAAGATGCTCCAAGTAAAACTCATATCATGTGATGAATAAAAATATAGCTCCAAGTAAAATACCGATGAATTGTGGACGAAAGAGGGGATGCCTTCCGGGGCATCCCCAAACTTAGACGCTTGGTTCTTCCTTGAATATTACCTTGGGGTGCTTTGGGCATCCCCAAGCTTAGGGTCTTGCCACTCCTTATTCCTTGTTGAGTCGTCGTAGGTGGAAGACCACAATGAAAATTGTTGAGTGGCTCTCATATGCTTTGTGGTTGATCTAATGAAGAGCCAATATTACCTTGTCTTTTCCTTTGAATAAATTGTTTGTAGATTCTAGCTTAGTCCACGACACTCTTGCACTATTATTATTTTCACATCATTCGGTCGTGCAAGTGAAAGGCAATAATGACGATAATTTGATGAAGTGACTGTGGCAAGGAAAAGCTGGTATGAACTCTTTTTATTTTTGTTTTTGTAAATATGTTTAATTCAGTATCCATGATTCAGCATATTATGAGTAAACATGTTTGTGATGACAATTAGAGATTATAGTTGCTCATGCCATGCTTAAGTAGCTAGGAGTGGATAATGATTTATCTTGGATGTCAACATGCATTAAAATGGTTATGATGTAGTATGTTAGTATGGTATCCTCCTCTGGATGTTTCAAGTGGCTTGACTTGGCACATGTTCACACATGTAGTTGATTCAAAACCAATGCATCCTTCATGATATTTATGTTTAGGGTGTTTGTATCCTACTCATGGTAGTATTTAATGTTAATTATTCGCAATGCATGATTATGACCATTTTCGCTCTCTAGTTGGTCGCTTCTCAATCTATTTGCTAGCTTTCGCCTGTATTAAGCGGGAATACTGCTTGTGCATCCACAACCCTTAAACAAAAGTTGTTCTAGATGAGTCCACTATATCTACCTATATGCGGTATTACTCTGCCTTTCCAAGTAAATTTGCATGTGCCACCTCTAATCATTCAAATAAACATCTATTTTGTGTGCCCTTACTGCTCATGGAGCGACATGGGGCGGTCAGTATCTTCCATGCTAAGCGGGTTATTCTCAAGATAAGTGTTTATTCACTTGTCTGGACGAGAGAGGCTGGTAATTGGGATGCCCAGTCCTATAATCAAAATAAAGAAAAATATAATAAAACAAACTCCCCTGGAAATTTCATCGTTTGGAGGGCACCCGTGAATTCGGCTAGCCATAGCTTCTGTTTCTATGGTGGAGGGGGAGTAAACTCTACCTTTCCGCTTGGGAACTGCCGATAATGTGTCTAGCATGGAAGATATTGAAAATCCTCAGTTGTAATGTTGACAGGAAAAGTACACCTCTCAAAATTGTTTTCATCTCCGATTTAAGCTTCGAGCACTAGCACCTCTGCAAATCTCTGCTTTCCTCTACGAAGGGTCTGTCTATTTACTTTTATGTTATTTTACTTTTATTGTTGAGTCATCACCTTCTAATTTTAAGCACCAATCCTGAGAGCACTATTGTCATTTTTATGCATTGAGTATAGTTAATGTTGGGTAAATCATGACTGGATCTCTTCTACCCTGAATTACAATGTTTATTCATTGCTTGAACTTTGGAGGTGCTCTGCATTTATGTTTTGCGGTCTCAGAATGGGCTAGGGAGATACCATGTTATCATATTATATCATGATTGTTTTGACAAATTGTTGGCATTGGAGATATGTTATTCTTGCTCGCTAGTTGATTATGCCATTGATATGAGTAAATGCAAATTCTAAGTGTTATCATTTGCATGGTTAGTTCACGATCTTTGCTGAAAACTTGGGTGCTATTTAAGCTTATATACAGATACAAGAACAAAGAGTTCATAAAAGTTTTTCTTTATCACTTTCAGTTTGTCAACAGAATTGCTTGAGGACAAGCAATGAGTTAAGCTTAGGGGAGTTGATACGTCTCTGTCGTATCTACTTTTCCAATCACTTTTGCTCTTGTTTTGGACACTAATTTGCATGATTTGAATGAAACTAACCCGGACTGACGCTTTTTTCAGCAGAACTACCATGGTGTTGTTTTTGTGCAAAAATAAAAGTTCTTGGAATTGGACGAAACTTTCTGGAGATTGTTTATGGAATATATAAAAAATACTGGGGCAAAAATCTACCGAAGATGGGCCACCTGTTGCCCACAAGGCAACAGGGCGCGGCCACTCCCCTGGGTGCACCCTGTTACCTTGTGGGGCCCACAGGCGGCCGTCTGACCCAATTCCAATGCTATAAATTCCGTTTCCCTGAGAAAAAAATTAAGAGAAGAAGTTTCATCGCGTTTTACGATATGGAGCCGCCGCCACCTCCTGTTCTACATCGGGAGGGCTGATCTGGAGTCCGTTTGGGGCTCCGGAGAGGGGGATTCGTCGCCATCGTCATCATCAACCATCCTCCATTACCAATTTCATGATGCTCACCACCGGGTGTGAGTAATTTCTCGGTAGGCTTGCTGGACGGTGATGGGTTGGATGAGATTTGTCATGTAATCGAGTCAATTCGTTAGGTCTTGATCCCTAGTATCCATTATGTTCTGAGATTGATGTTGCTATGACTTTGCTATGCTTAATGCTTGTCACTAGGGCCCAAGAGCCATGATTTCAGATCTGAACCCTCTATGTTTTCATGAATATATTTCAGTTCTTGATCCTATCTGCTAGTTATTGTTCTGATCCATTGACCCCATAGTGACAATTGTTTGGGATACTCTCCGGGGATGACGGTAATTCGAGGAGTTCATGTATTCACCATGTGTTAATGCTTTGTTCCGGTTCTCTATTAAAAGGAGGCCTTAATATCCCTTAGTTTCCTTATGGACCCCGCTGCCACGGGAGGGTAGGACAAAAGATGTCATGCAAGTTCTTATTATAAGCACGTATGACTATATACGGAATACATGCCTACATTACATTAATGAATTGGAGCTATTGTGTATCACTCTAGGTTGTGACTGTTACATGATGAATGTCATCCAACACAATTATCCGTCAGTGATCCAATGCCTACGCTTTTCGCATATTGATCTTTGTTAAGTTACTACTATTGCTGCTGCTGTTACAATCACTACAAAACTGCTACTGTTACTGTCTCTGTTTCTATTGCTACTGTTACTACTGTGCTACTAAACACTTTGCTGCAGATACTTAGTTCTCTAGGTGTGGTTGAATTGACAACTCAACTGCTAATACTCGCAAATATTCTTTGGCTCCCCTTGTGTCGAATCAATAAATTTGGGTGAAATACTACCCACGAAGACTGTCGCGATCCCCTATACTTGTGGGTTATCACTCTTCCACCGTACCGGATGAGGATCCATCGCCGATCTCGTCGTCCCACCGGTTCAGCTGCCCCATCCCCCATCTACAAGGAGCTGCCCCGATGATCGCCTCGTCTATCGCGCCACCTCCATAACCACAACGCCATCTTCACCTGCCCCACCGGAACCGCAACACCCTCATCGACTCCTCGGATGAAGCCGAGGCCTACTCGTCGCCACCAAAGAGGTTCTACACTCATCGCATCGCATCATCTCCTTGATTTGACCTCATGGGGCCTCCGATGCTCGATCCCGAGCCTCCATGACGCGGCTCCCTCGACGGCGGCGTCGCCGGCCACTTCCTCCATGGAGGCTCTCCCCCAAGGTGTGGCTCCCTCTGCGGCGGTGTCCACACCAGCAGGAGCTGATGCTGCTGCTGCTCCGACTCTCGCTCATGCTGCTGCTCCGGCTCTTGCTCGCGCTGCTGCTCTGCTCTTGCTCGCGCTGCTGCTCTGCTCTTGCTCATACTGCTGCTGCACAAGCAGCAGCTCTGGCTCTCGCTCGCGCTCATGCTGCTGCACGAGCTGCTGCTGCTACCCGAGCTACTGCTCCGGCTCTCGCACGCACTGCTGCTCTAGGCACTACTGCTGCTGCTGCACGACTAGCTGCTCCGACTGCTCTCTGGTAGTACGTTCCCTGCTAGAGCGGCTGCCGATTTAGATCACTGTTTCTCTACCACTAGTGCTCGAGCGGCCAAAACTGCTAGTGCACTGCTTCTATGCTACTAGTGCGTTCAGTTTCGATAGTAAAATTCAATTTCGACAATTAAGTTCAGAGATGACAGTAAATGCCATGGCGCGGCTGATGTATTTGACATCTAGCACTTTTTGGTGATGCATTTTACATCATCTATTGGAGATGCTATTAGAATTGCACTTTAGGTTAACGTTATCTGTCTTGTCCTGCTTTAGCCTCGCTGTCGTACACCTCAACGGAGCTTCTCCAACGACGAAACCATCCATCACAGCGAAGCAGTACCCTCGGCGCCATCTCCAGGCGCCTAAGATCTTCTTCCCCACCTCCGACAACCACATCAGCCGCAGCATCCTCAGCGACCAACCCAATTATGCTGAGGTCGACATGGCTTCACCAAAGAGGTTGTATACTTGTCGCATCGTTTTTTTTACTCTACATGTAGTATATATTGTCCATATAAGCTAATTTTTTTTCAAAGTACAACACAGCACATGTAGTATATATTCAAAAACAATAGGTTTCTTTTCAAAAAATAACCAATTCATGCAGCACAACAAGACCCACTGAGCACACGTAGTAATGAGAAATAGGAATAGTTTCTCCCATATGACAAGCAGTGAGGTACTAGGCAAGTTAGCTATCCATGATGGACTCTCTCGAAAGCCATCATTTTTTATTTCTGCTCATTGGAGTTAGGCATGTGTAGATGGGCCTGGGAGTTGAGCTAGTGGGGCAGTGAGCTAGGTCCAAAGTAGTAGAAGAAGTACATATTTTTTTTGGAGTGTAGGCTTGATCTTGTTGAAGCCTTCCTAGTAGAATCGCCACTGGTTGAAAGGAAAAGTGAAGGAAAAACATAGGAATTTGAAAGTTTCCTATGTTACTTATTCATGCATTTGGTTCAAAGGAATGGAGCAAGGCAAAACGGGAGGATTTTTTTCCTTTAGTGTCTCTTTCAAAGAAAAAACGTAGGAATTTTAATATCCACTTGGCCCTCCTTTTCAAATTCCTATTCATGAAGAACAAGACTAAGTGATAGTGGCATAATAGCATTCTAACTGTACATTTTCATGTGGTTTGACTTTAATTTGACCATGCTTCTTTGCATTCCACTAATCTTCTAATTCCTGTGAACCAAACACCCAGGGTTATAGAAATCCTGTGTTTGCAAATGCTCTATTTTGCACATGCATTCCTATCCTATTCCTGTGTTTTTCCTATCCCTTCATTTTTAGAATCCTCCAATTCAAAGGAACCCTTAAAGATTTACTTCTGTTACAGATAGGTGTCAAAGAAAACTTTGTGTGGTTTGTCCCGCTCCTGCCGCGCCATCATCCACCCCAGCTGAGCTGCTCCAACGAAGGAATTGTCCACCATAGCAGAGATCCCCCTCTAGACCGTCTTTTGCTGCCTCAGATCTTCTTCCCCGCCGCCGGCAGCCACCACAACTGCATTACCATCATCAACTGAGCAGATGACCTTGAGGACTACATGGGTCCACAAGAGAGGTCGCACTCTTTCCTGTCTGCTTACGTTACGCAACACTTAATATTACGTGCTACTTTATCGTCATGTTCACCTCTTAGACTCCGAGCCATGTTCAAACTAATTCTCAAACTTGAGTTTTTAAATGGTTGTGGGGACATATCGGGGCAGCAACAAATAGTATGTCTGTCTACTATCTGGTTAATCTCGAGTGTCTACTATGTGGTTCATGTTGGGTGGGCAACAAACAATAAAGGAGTCATTATCTGTCTTTTTTAACAGAAGCTATTATCTGCCTGCTATCATTGGTTTTGAGTCTATCCACTGGTTGCTACCATCACTTTGGATTTCTGCATGCACTACTTACATAAGCTCACTATGTTTTTTTCCTATGCATGTCAGTTATTGTACACAATGGTACTGAACATGTAGAGAAAAAGAGAAGAGCCTTGCGTGGCAACGTAATGTCATACAGACGTCGCTCCATGGTGGGCGCAATGGCAGCCCCCCTCCCCCCATTCCAGATTGTAATCCAGAGGAACATAACTGTTCAGACGGGGATTCAGAGGGAGCAGACCACTCCTATTTACCCCCTAAGGTCTTTGCTCAAACTTGGCATGCTGATGTTAGTCATATCATGCATATTGCGCATTGCATTGCTTACTTTATACATCATATATGTCATCTGCTTTGTTTAGACATGCTTTGTGTGAATGCCATCTGTTTAGTTTCTATATCATATATGTGAATTATGCAATGCCATCTTGTTTAGCCAGGCATCATATATGTGAATTATGCAATGCCATCCTGTTTACCCAGTCATCATATATATGAATTATATCATGCCATCCTTTTTTTTCATTATGTATTACATTTGTCAACAATGTTAGTGCATTCAACTACTCTTCCTGTGCGTCGGCCATTTGATACGGTGATGGAAAAATCTGGAGTGAAAACAAGGTCTTCAGAACAGACAATGCTATGTGACGAAGCACATATCTTGCCAGTTACAGATAGCTCCTCAGAGGAGGATTCAGAGACAGATGACCAGTCCTATGTCCCCCCCCCCCGAGGTGTATGCTCTAACTTGGCAAGGTTATATTGCTCATATCATGCATATGGTGCCTTGCATTGTAGACATGCTTTCTGTGAATGCCACCTGTTTAGTTTGTATATCATATATGTGAATTATGCAATGCCATCTTGTTTAGCTAGGCATCATATATGTGAATTATGTAATGCCATGCTGTTTAGCCAGGCATCATATATGTGAAATATATCATGCCATCCTTTTTTGTATTACATATTCCATTTGTCGACAATGTTTGTATATTCAACTACTCTTGCTGTGCATCAACCATTTGAGTCGGTGATGGAAAAATCTGGAGTGAAAACAAGGTCTTCAGAGCAGACAATGCTACCTGCTGAAGCAAATATCTTGCTGGTTACAGATAGCTCCTCAGAGGAGGATTCAGAGACAGACAAACACTCCTATTTTCCCCCTGAGGTCACTACAAAAAAAACACACATCCGTGACATTGTGGCCCGAACGAAAACTTTTACTGTCATGGTTGTGACACTTCTATGACAATAATTGTGACAAAAACACGTATCATCATAGATGTGGTGGGCTCCTACTTCTATGACAAAAAATTATGACAGAAAATGGGCTTTTCGTCCTGGGCGGGCCAGAGACGCACCCGCATGACATTCTTTGGGCCGTCCATGACGTAAAAAATCGTGGTAGAAATGAGGGCGAGGAAATTTTCAGGGAGTTCCCGGTTACGGTGGGTGGTCAGGGCTGAGCGATGCAGTGTGGTTTGCGCGTTTCTCTCGTACACGGGCGTGTGTATGAGGCGTTCGCTAACTGAACCCGAGCGAATTGTTCGCTTACTGAACCCGAGCGATCGCACTAGCTACGTACTAAAGCCGATCGATCCCTTCATTGCTAACTGAACCCGAGCGATTCCTTCGCTGCTAACTGAACTTGAGCGATTCCTTCGCTGCTAACTGAACTTGAGCGATTCGTTCGCTAACATGACCTCGTTTCGACCGTAGGCGGTCAAACAGAAGTCTGTTTCCTCCATTTTGCGGTACGCCACACCCCCAGCCGATGAACAGGACCCCGTTTCGACCGTAGGCGATCGAACAGAAGGCCGTTTCCTCCGTTTTGCAGTACGCTGATACGTCCATTTTGCATCATGTTTTACTACTATTATTTACAGTGTTTTTAATCAATATAACACTTTGTGGAGCAATTCTAATGCCTTTTCTCTCTTAATATGCAAGATTTACACAAGGAGGGAGATTGCCAACAAATGGAATTCTGGACCTGAAAAAGCTATGTCAGAGATACCTATTCCGCACATCTCCAAATGAGCTGAAATTTCACAGAGATTTATTTTGGAATAAATAAAAAATATTGGAAGAAAGAAGTACCAGAGGGGGGCACCCAGGTGCCCACGAGGCACCAGGGGGCGCGCCCTGGTGGCTTGTGGGGCCCCTGGCCAGCCTCCGGTGCCCATTTTCTGGTATATAAGCCCATTTGCCCTAGAAAAAATAAGGAGAAGACTTTTGGGATGGTGCGCCGCCATCTCGAGGCGGAACTTGGGCAGGAGCACTTTTGCTCTCCGGCGGAGCGATTCCGCCGGGGATACTTCCCTCCGAGAGGGGGAAATCGGAGCCATCGACATCACCAACGATCCTCTCAACATGGGAGGACCAATCTTCATCAACATCTTCAATAGCACCATCTCATCTGAAACCCTAGTTCATCTCTTGTATTCAATCTTTGTCTCAAAACCTCAGATTGGTACCTGTGGGTTGCTAGTAGTGTTGATTACATCTTGTAGTTGATGCTAGTTGGTTTATTTGGTGGAAGATTATATGTTCAGATCCAATATGCTATTCAATACCCCTCTGATCTTGAACATGAATATGGTTTGTGAGTAGTTACTTTTGTTCTTGAGGACATGGGAGAAGTCTTGTCATAAGTAATCATGTGAATTTGGTATTCGTTCGATATTTTGATGATATGTATGTTGTTGATTCTCTTAGTGGTGTCATGTGAACGTCGACTACATGACACTTCACCATCTTTGGGCCTAAGGGAATGAATTGTGGAGTAGTAATTAGATGATGGGTTGCTAGAGTGACAGAAGCTTAAACCCTAGTTTATGCGCTATTCCGTAAGGGGCTGATTTGGATCCATATGTTTAATGCTATGGTTAGAGTTACCTTAATTCTTCATTCGTAGTTGCGGATGCTTGCGAGAGGGGGTAATCATAAGTGGGAGGCTTGTTCAAGTAAGAACAGCACCCAAGCACCGGTCTACCCACATATCAAATTATCAAAGTAGCGAACGCGAATCAAACCAACATGATGAAAGTGACTAGACGAAATTCCCATGTGTCCTCGAGAACGCTTTGCTTATTATAAGAGATCGTTCCGGCTTGTCCTTTGCTACAAAAAGGATTGGGCCACCTTGCTGCACTCTTTCTTACTATTGCTACTTGTCACTTGTTACAAATTATCTTGCTATCAAACTACTCGTTACCGATAATTTCAGTGCTTGCAGAAAATACCTTGCTGAAAACCACTTGTCATTTCCTTCTGCTCCTCATTGGGTTCGACACTCTTACTTATTGAAAGGACTAAGATTGATCCCCTATACTTGTGGGTCATCAAGACTCTTTTTTGGTGCCGTTGCAAGGCAGTGAAGCGCCTTTGGTGAGTGGAATTTGGTAAGGAAACATTAATATTACGTGCTGAAATTTACTGTCACTTGTCACTATGGAAAGTAATGCTTTGAGGGGTTTGTTCGGGGTATCTTCACCTCGACCGGAAGCACAAATAGTTTCTCCTCAACCCATTGCACGTACTGAAAATATTTACTATGAGATTCCTTCGGGTATGATAGAGAAACTACTAGCTAATCCTTATGCAGGAGATGGAACGGTACATCCTGATATGTACTTGATCTATGTGGATGAAATTTGTGGATTGTTTAAGCTTGCAGGTTTATCCGGAGATGGAGTTAAGAATAAAGTATTCCCTTTATCTTTGGAGGGAAGGCATTGACATGGTATAGGCTATGTGATGATACTGATACATGGGACTGGAACCGATTGAAACTGGAATTCTACCAGAAATTTTATCCTATGCATTTGGTTCATCGTGATCGGAATTATATATATATAATTTTTGGTCTCTTGAAGGAGAAAGCATCGCTCAAGCTTCAGGGAGGCTTAAGTACATGATGTACACATGCCCCAACCATGAGCTCTCAAGAGAAATTATCTTACAGAATTTTTATGCTCGGCTTTCTCATGATGATCAAACCATGCTCGATTCTTCTTCGACTGGCTCCTTTATGAAGAAAACTATTGAATTCAGATAGGATCTTCTGGAAATAATTAAACGCAACTCTGAAGTTTGGGAACTCGACAAAGGTAATGAGTCAGGTATAATACTTGAGTTCGATTGTGTTAAATCTTTTATGGCTACAAATGCTTTTCGTAAGTTTAGCACTAAATATGGACTTGACTCTGAGATAGTAGCTTCCTTTTGTGAATCATTTGCTACTCATATTGATCTCCCTAAGGAGAAGTGGTTTAAATATCATCCCCCTGTTAAAGAAAAGATTGAGGAACCCGTTAGTGTTAAAGAAGAAACAATTGTTTACCATGTTGATCCAGTTATGCCTACTGCTTATATTGAGAAACCACCTTTTCCTGTTAGTATTAAGGAACATGCTAAAGTGTCAACTATGGTTAACAAAAGTAATATTAGAGCACCTAGACCCTCTGAACAAATTAAAGTTGAACCTAATGTTGCTATGGTTAAAGATCTCTTGGTCGATAATATAAATGGGCATGTTATTTACTTCTGTGATGAAGCAGCTAGAATTGCTAAACCAGACCCTAAAGATAAAAATAGACCTGCAGTAGGCATGCATGTTGTCTCCGTTAAAATAGGAGATCATTGTTATCATGGCTAATGTGATTTGGGTACTAGTTTGTGTGCTATTCCGTTTACCTTATATCAAGAAATTATGAATGATATTGCACCTATTGAAATAGAGGACATTGATGTTACTATTAAGCTTGCAAACAGAGATACCATTACACCGCTTGGGATCATTAGAGATGTTGAAGTCTTGTGTGGAAAAATAAAATACCCTACTGATTTCCTAGTCCTCGGTTCTCCACAAGATGATTTTTGTCCCATTATATTTGGTAGACCTTTCTTGAACACTGTTAATGCCAAGATTGATTGTGCTAAAGAAACTGTTAGTGTTGATTTTGGTGGTATGTCTCATGAGTTTAATTTCTCCAAGTTTCGTAGACAACCTCATGATAAAGAATTGCCTAGTAAAGATGAAATTATTGGTCTTTCTTCTATTGCCATACCTCCTATTGATCCGTTAGAACAATATTTGCTTGACCATGAAAATGATATGCATATGAATGAAAGAAATGAAATAGATAAGATGTTCTTTGATCAACCACCTATCCTTAAACACAATTTGCCTGTTGAAACTCTTGGAGGCCCTCCTCCACCTAAGGGTGACCCTGTATTTGAATTGAAGCAATTGCCTGATACATTGAAATATGCTTATCTCGATGAAAAGAAGATATATCCTGTTATTATTAGTGCTAACCTTTCAGAGCATGAAGAAAAGAGATTACTAAAAACTTTGAGGAAGCACTGAGCTGCTATTGGATATACTCTTGATGATCTTAAGGGCATTAGTCCCACTCTATGCCATCACAAAATTAATATGGAGCCTGATGCTAAACCAGTTGTCGACCACCAACGACGATTAAATCCTAAGATGAAAGAGGTGGTAAGAACCAAAATATTAAAGCTTCTGGAAATAGGTATAATCTCTCCCATAGCTGATAGTAGATGGGTAAGTCCCGTTCATTGTGTCCCTAAGAAAGGAGGTATTACCGTTGTTCCTAATGATAAAAATGAACTCATTCCATAAAGAATTGCGACTGGTTATAGGATGGTAATTGATTTTAGAAAATTAAACAAAGCTACTAGAAAAGATCATTACCCCTTAAGTTTTATTGATCAAATGTTAGAAAGATTGTCCAAGCATACACACTTTTGTTTTCTTGATGGATATTCTGGTTTCTCTCAAATACCTGTATCACAAGCCGATCAAGAGAAAACCACCTTTACTTGTCCTTTTGGAACTTATGCTTACAGACGTATGCCTTTTGGTTTATGCAATGCACCTGCTACCTTTCAAAGATGTATGACTGCTATATTCTCTGGCTTTTGTGAAAAGATTATTGAGGTTTTCATGGATGATTTTTCCGTTTATGGAACTTCTTTTGATGATTGCTTAAGCAACCTTGATCGAGTTTTGCAGAGATGTGAAGAAACTAACCTTGTCTTGAATTGGGAGAAGTGCCACCTTATGGTGAATGAAGGTATTGTCCTGGGGCATAAAATTTCTAAAAGAGGTATTGAAGTTGATAAAGCTAAGGTTGATGCTATTGAGAAATGCCATGTCCTAAAGATATTAGAGGTATAAGAAGTATCCTTGGTCATGCTGGTTTCTATAGGAGGTTTATTAAAGACTTCTCTAAAATTTCTAGGCCTCTTACTAATCTTTTGCAAAAAGATGTTCCATTTGTTTTTGATGATGATTGTGTAGAAGCCTTTGAAACATTTAAGAAAGCCTTAACCACTGCACCTATTGTTCAACCACCTGATCGAAACTTGCCTTTTGAAATTATGTGTGATGCTAGTGATTATGCTGTTGGTGCTATTCTAGGATAGAGAGTTGATAAGAAATTAAATGTTATCCATTATGCTAGTAAAACCCTAGACAGTGCTCAAAGAAATTATGCTACTACTAAGAAAGAATTTCTAGCAGTTGTGTTCTTATGTGATAAATTTAGATCTTACATAGTTGATTCTAAAGTAACTGTTCACACCGATCATGCTGCTATTAAATATCTTATGGAAAAGAAAGATGCTAAACCTAGACTCATTAGGTGGGTTCTATTGCTACAAGAATTTGACTTGCACATTATTGATAGAAAGGGAGCTGAGAACCCCATAGCAGATAATTTGTCTAGAATGGAAAATGTTCTTGATGACCCACTTCCTATTAATGATGATTTTCCTGATGAACAATTAGCTGTCATAAATGCTTCTCGTAATACTCCTTGGTATGCGGACTATGCTAATTATATTGTTGCTAAATTTATACCACCTAGTTTCACATACCAACAAAAGAAAAAGTTCTTCTATGACTTAAGACATTACTTTTGGGATGACCCACATCTTTATAAAGAAGGAGTAGATGGTATTATTAGACGTTGTATACCCGAGCATGAACAGGAACAAATCCTATGGAAGTGTCATTCCGAGGCTTACGGAGGACACCATGCGGGAGACAGAACTGCACAAAAGGTATTACAATCTGGTTTTTATTGGCCTACTCTTTTCAAGGATGCTAGTAAGTTTGTCTTATCTTGTGATGAATGTCAAAGAATTGGTAATTTTAGTAGACGTCAGGAAATGCCTATGAATTATTCACTTGCTATTGAACCATTTGATGTTTGGGGATTTGATTATATGGGACCTTTTCCTAAATCCAATGGGTATACTCATATTCTAGTTGCTGTTGATTACGTTACTAAGTGGGTAGAAGCTATTCCAACTAGTAGTGCTGATCATAACACTTCTATTAAAATGCTTAAAGAAGTTATTTTCTCGAGATTCGGAGTCCCTAGATATTTAATGACTGATGGTGGTTCACATTTTATTCATGGTGCATTCCGTAAACTTCTTGCTAAATATGATGTCAACCATAGAATTGCATCTCCCTATCACCCTCAATCTAGTGGTCAAGTTGAATTGAGCAATAGAGAAATAAAATTAATTTTGCAAAAAACCGTCAATAGATCTAGAAAGAATTGGTCTAAGAAACTTGACGATGCATTATGGGCTTATAGAACTGCTTATAAAAATCCTATGGGTATGTCTCCTTATAAAATGGTTTATGGAAAATCATGTCATTTACCTCTTGAGTTAGAACATAAAGCATATTGGGCAATTAAAGAACTCAATTATGATTTTAAACTTGCCGGCAAAAAGAGGTTATTTGATATTTGCTCATTAGATGAATGGAGAACCCAAGCTTATGAAAATGCCAAATTGTTTAAATAAAAATTTAAAAGATGGCATGATAAAAGAATTCAAAAACGGGAGTTTAAAGTGGGTGAGCAAGTTCTATTGTACAATTCTCGTTTGCGATTCTTTGCAGGAAAACTTCTCTCTAAATGGGAAGGACCGTATATCATCGAAGAAGTTTATCGCTCCGGAGCCATCAAAATAAACAACTTCGAAGGCACTAATCCGAGAGTGGTGAATGGGCAAAGAATTAAGCATTATTTTTCAGGTACTCCCATTAATGTTGAAACTAATATTATTGAAACAATTACACCGGAGGAATACATAAGAGAGACTTCCAGAACACTCCAGAACCCTGAAAAGGAAGAGGTACGTGATACGGTAATTAAACCAACTCCAAAAATTCCATAAAAATACTTTCTGTCAGTTTTTGAATATTAGAAAAAATACAAAAATAAGAAACAGCCGAGGGGACCCACGAGGTGCACACGAGGCACCAGGGCGCGCCACCCCCCCAGGCACGCCCTGGTGGCTCGTGGGCCCCTCATGAGCCCTCCTGACTCTGTTTTCTCCTGGATTACTTGTTTTGCAAGATAAAAATTCTTTATATATACTCCCGGAAGTTTTGACCACCGTATCGTAGAAATCTCCTCTATTCTTGTTTCGTGCTAATTTTCTGACAGATCTAGATCGCTATGGCTCCACTAAGCTCTTCCAAGGACAAGTTCTACGAGAAGGTCATCAACCCCTACCTACCGTAGGTGATGAAACACCCACAAGCCATTGAGATGTGTGAGGGGGTGCTTCACATCCGGGATGTTCAAGGACCCAAGAAGACCGGGAGTGTGGAATCTAGGCTCGAAGCGGTGGAGCAGGAGATCTTCAAGGGCCAAGGGATGGTAGAACGTGGACTCAGCGCCAACCACTCCATGATCACAGAATTCACCCGTGATCACAAGGTGAATGGCCAATCAATAGGGGACATCATCTTCAAGCTCAATGAACGAATCGACTATCTCCAAGACCAAATCTATGATCTTCAAAACCAAAATTATGAGTATGAGGCAAGATTCAGAGGTATGAGTTTAGCTGCAAGTTTCAGGACTCCGGAGACTCGTTCATCTTTTTATGATGGGGAACCTATGCCATGGAAGCCAGAGGACAAGCCCACCACTTCATCACCACCACCATCACCGAAGAAGGAAACTTGAGTACATGGGTATGGGCACTCCCCTTGGCTTGTGCCAAGCTTGGGGGAGGTGCCCCGGTATCGTATCACCATCACTTTTATTATCTTTACCTATTTTTAGTTCGATCCTTAGTGATTTCATGATTTAGTTGAATAAAAGTTTAGTATGATCTATTTTTGAGTGCTAGTTTCGTGATCTATCTATCTATGTAATTGAGTTGCGAGTTATATAATAAAGAGTAGTTTGAGTTTTTGCTTCTTTACTTTTATGTTTCAATCTTAGCAATGAAAATAATGAAAAGATCATATGCTAATCTTATGGAAAGTAATGACATTACATAAAGAAAAGTATAAGTGGTAAAATTTATTGAAAGTTAACAAACATAGCATTGGTCAATGATGCAATTCATGAAAAAATTAATAAGAGAAGAGAAGATTCACATACAAATACACTATCTTGGACATCTTTTATGATTGTGAGCCCCCATTAAGTATTCTATGTCAAATTGTTGACGTTGGACAAGGAAGACAACGTAATGAATTATGTTTGCTTATATTCACATAGAAGCTATATTGTCATAGATCCTTCAACATGTGGTGGTTGCTCAATATCATTGCTAGCCAAAAATCCGCACCAAGTTGAGATACTACTTGTGCATTAAAAACCCTTAAACCCAGTATCATGTCATGAGAGTCCACTATATCTACCTATGGATTGAATAAGATCCATCAAGTAAGTTATCGTCGGTGCAAAAAGCAATAAAAATTGCCTCTAAATGTGTATAAACTTTTATTGTAAGGGAAAATAAGCTTTGTACGAACTTGTGATGGCAAAGAAATAAAAGCAACGGACTACATAATAAAGGTTGCTATCACAAGGGGCAATATAAAGTGACGTTCCTTTGCATTAAGAGCTTGTGCATCCAACAAGAAAAAGCGCATGACAACCTCTGCTTCCCTCTGTGAAGGGCCTATCTTTTACTTTTATGTATTTACTTTTTATGCAAGAGTCAATAGTGTTCTCCTCTATTCCTTTTTATTTTTCTCTTTTGCAAGCATCATGTGGTGGGGAAAGATCTAGGAATATATATCCGGTTGGATATGAGTGATCATGAGTTATTATTGTTGACATCACCCTTGAGGTGAATAAGTTGGGAGGCGAAATTACAAGCCCCTATCTTTCTATGTTTCTGGCTGAAACTTTTTGCTCCATATATATGTTGTGAGTGTCAGCAATCATAGAAGACTATATGATGGTTGAGTATGTGGAATTGATAAAGCTCCTACTTGAGACCCTTCCTGAAAATATGATGAATTGCAATTGCATTGTTGACTCAGAACATAGTTTGTTAGTTTTCAAGAAAGTTTATGCCTTATACTTTGTTGTTGTGATGAATTGTTACTTGGTCATGAGAAGTTTTATGATGATAAATATTGCTGTTATAATAATGATCATGATGCTACTATGTCCGTATTTTGTTTTTATCGACACCTCTCTCTCTAAACATGTGGACATGATTATCGATATCGGCTTTCGCTTGAGGACAATCGAGGTCTAAGCTTGGGGGAGTTGATACATCCATTTTGCATCATGTTTTACTACTGTTATTTATAGTGTTTTTAATCAATATAACACTTTGTGGAGCAATTCTAATGCCTTTTCTCTCTTAATATGCAAGATTTACACAAGGAGGTAGATTGCCGGCAGTTGGAATTCTGGACCTGAAAAAGCTATGTCAGAGATACCTATTCTACACATCTCCAAATGAGCTGAAATTTCATGGAGATTTATTTTGGAATAAATAAAAATTATTGGAAGAAAGAAGTATGAGAGGGGGCCACCCAGGTGCCCACGAGGCACCAGGGCGCGCCACCCCCCCCCCCCCCAGGCGCGCCCTAGTGGCTTGTGGGGCCCTTGTCCAGCCTTCGGTGCCCATTTTCTGGTATATAAGCCCATTTTCCCTAGAAAAAATAAGGAGAAGACTTTTGGGACGGTGCTCCGCCGCCTCGAGGCGGAACTTGGGCAGGAGCACTTTTGCTCTTCGGCGGAGCGATTCCGCCGGGGATACTTCCCTCCGGGAGGGGGAAATCGGAGCCATCGACATCACCAACGATCCTCTCATCATGGGAGGACCAATCTTCATCAACATCTTCAACAGCACCATATCATCTCAAACCCTAGTTCATCTCTTGTATTCAATCTTTGTCTCAAAACCTCAGATTGGTAGTAGTGTTGATTACATCTTGTAGTTGATGCTAGTTGGTTTATTTGGTGGAAGATTATTTGTTCAGATCCAATATGCTATTCAATACCCCTCTGATCTTGAACATTGTTTGTGAGTAGTTACTTTTGTTCTTGAGGACATGGGAGAAGTCTTGTCATAAGTAATCATGTGAATTTGGTATTCGTTCGATATTTTGATGATATGTATGTTGTTGATTCTCTTAGTGGTGTCATGTGAACGTCGACTACATGACACTTCACCATCTTTGGGCCTAAGGGAATGCATTGTGGAGTAGTAATTAGATGATGGGTTGCTAGAGTGACAGAAGCTTAAACCCTAGTTTATGCGCTATTCCGGAAGGGGCTGATTTGGATCCATATGTTTAATGCTATGGTTACAGTTATCTTAATTCTTCTTTCATAGTTGCGGATGCTTGCGAGAGGGGGTAATCATAAGTGGGAGGCTTGTTCAAGTAAGAACAGCACCCAAGCACCGGTCCACCCACATATCAAATTATCAAAGTAGCGAACGCGAATCAAACCAACATGATGAAAGTGACTAGATGAAATTCCCATTTGTCCTCGAGAACGCTTTACTTATTATAAGAGATCGTTCGGGCTTGTCCTTTGCTACAAAAAGGATTGGGCCACTTTGCTGCACTCTTTGTTACTATTGCTACTTGTCACTTTTACAAATTATCTTTCTATCAAACTACTCGTTACCGATAATTTCAGTGCTTGCAGAAAATAACTTGCTGAAAACCGCTTGTCATTTCCTTCTGCTCCTCGTTGGGTTCGACACTCTTACTTATCGAAAGGACTACGATTGATCCCCTATACTTGTGGGTCATCAAATGCCAGACCCTGAGTCGATGAACAGGACCCTGTTTCGGCTGTTTCGTCCAAGCCCGTTGGCTCCCAATGAACAGAACGCGTTCCGTCCCAGTCGCTTGGCTCCCGATGAACACGACCCTTTTTCCTCCGTTCCGACCTAGCCGGTTGGCTGACAATCAATAGGAGACCGTTGCTGCCGTCCATTGCCTCTCTCCATGTACACGAGCCCTGGTCGTACGTATGCACGAGTATGGGTTCGAGACCCCGTCCGTTTATGTACGTATGTGGCCGTATTTTTTGTGATGTGGCTGTACATACGTACGTGCACATGATTTAGATGGGGCTGCCTGAAATGCTACCTCAGGGGCTCTACTACGACACGTGCCGCTCCTTACACGCCCACGGTGCATCATTGCAGAGAGACCGATCGACCAGTATGTACGTACACGTTCGCGACCAGACAGACAACGCTACGTACGCTTCGTCCGGGTGGGTCCCAGCTGTCAGGGTGGATAAGGAGGCACTTCCTTGCATGCGAAGATATAGCTGGTGGGTCCCAGCTGTCAGGAGGAGGAATCATTTTTTTGCGCGTAATAAGGAGGCACTTCCTTGCGTGCGAAGATGTAGCTGGTGGGTCCCAGCTATCAGGGGGAGAAAACATTTTTTCCGAATAATAAGGAGGCACTTCCTTGCGTGCGACAATGGACCTCGTGGGTCCCAGCTGTCAGCCTCTCCATGTACAGTCCTCTTCCGATGGTTGTCGTTTGTTGACCGCATTGACGACGCCGTACCGAGTGCAACAAGGCGACGGATGACGGCAAGGCATAGGAAGGGAACGACCCGGAGCCGGGGAAGACAAGGTAGTGGTTGCCCACGCGGAGGGAGGTACGAGGGTTTACTGGTTCGGCTGTGGTGTGAGGCTGCCATCGCCATAGAATAACAGGGGATGTGGGTGAGTAGAGGGAAGGCCTGGCTAGCGATGGGTGTAGGGTGGGGCGGTGAGGCCTGCGCGGCAGCACAGCCAGCCACGGGAGGCAGGAGCAGGCGGTCCTGCCAGAGCTGGTTTGGGCAGCTGGAGCAAGAAGATCAGAGATTGAAGAAGCAGCACGGCCATTGGATTAACATCCAACGATCACTACTGCTAGAATCGTTTGTTGACTAAGTTGACAAAGCCCTGCGTACGCGTCAACTTAGTAGACCCACAAGTCAGCCTCCAAATCCGGTGGATCCCAGTTGTCATGGGGAGGAATCGTTTTTTCGCGTAATAAGGAGGCACTTCCTTCCGTGCGAAGATATAGCTGGTGGGTCCCAGCTGTCAGGGGGAGGAATCATTTTTTCGCGTAATCAGGAGTCACTTGCTTGCGTGCGGCCATGGACCATGTGGGTCCCTACTGTCAGCCTCTCCACACACATCCCTCTTCCGATGGGTATCATTTGTTGACCAAGTTGACCACGCCGCGCCGAGAGCACGAACACGGTGGACGACGGCAAGGCCCAGGAAGGGAACGACCCAGAGCCGGCGAAGCCACAACAGTGTATGCCCACGCTGAGGGGAGTACGAGGGTTGACTGGTTTGGCTGCGGTGTGAGGCCTATGTCGCCGGAGAATAACAGGAGGTGTGGGTGAGTAGAGGGATGGCCTGGCTAGCGGTGCGGTAGTAGGAGGGGGCGGTGAGGGCTGCGCGGAAGCACAACCGGCCACGGGAGGCGGCAGCAGGCGGTCCCGCCAGCGCTGGTTTGGGCGCCTAGAGCAAGAAGATCATAGACTGAAGAAGTAGCACGGCCGTTGGATGTTATCCAACGGTCACTGCCGCTAGAATCGTTTGTAGACTTTTTTTTGAGAACAAATCGATTGTTGACTAAGTTCACATAGCCCTGCGTACGCGTCAACATAGTAGGCCCACAAGTCTGCCTCCAAATCTGTGGCAAACAGCATACAGCCCATTTGCCATTATTTTTAATAATTTACAGCCCATTTGCTAATTCTTAAGGATTTTTTTAAGCCTACATTCTTTTTGTTAGCATTACATCTCATATTCTGGCCACGGTTAAAAAATTCAATGAATTTTTGCATATTACGGTGGGGTCCGAACTGTTTTTAATCCCAAAATTTGGAGTCAGATTCAAACTAATTTGAAAAGATAATTTATATTAATTTAAAATCCAACAAAATTTTCCCCGTGGAAAAATCAATGAAATTTAAAATCTCGAAATCCCAGAAAAACCATAATTTGAAACTAATTGTCGGTTTGCTTTTTTTTTGAGTGGCTATTGCCGGTTTGCTGTGTTGTTCTTAAAATTTACAACCCATTTCTTACTACTTATAGCGCATTTTCTGGGCAAACCCCGAATACATCCCTCCTCGTCTTGAAAGATTTGCAGCCCAACAGTGCTGAGAAAAGCAAGTAGGCCTCGGTTGGGTATTCTGCAAAAAAAATAGAACTGGGCTAACCATTTTCAGAAAGAAAAAATAACAACTGGTCTGGTCATATTTTATTTTGAGGGGATCTGGGCTGGTCATGTGGTAAACAGAAAATAAAAGCCTGGGCTAGAGGGATACATCCCCCTCACATCCCAGTTGATACACTACTCCGTCTCAAAAACAAAAAAACAACTACGCGAGCTGCTGGGTCCCTGGTGTCAGTCGCTCGTTGGGCAATTCGCTCGTTTATTGACTACATTGACAATGGCGTGGGACCCAGATGTCAAACCATTAGGAGGAAGCATTTTTTTGGCTTGTTATAAGGAGGCACTTGCTTGCGTACTGTCAACATTTGAGAGTACGGTGGGGCGGCAATGCGTGGGCAGAGGCGTAGCCACCCGTGGGAGGCGGAAGCAGGCGGGACCGGCGGTGTGGTTTCGTTTGGGCGTCTGGAGGAAGAAGACAAGAAATAGAAGAAACACGACAGATGTTGGATGTCAATCCAACGACTGGCAGGCAGAATCGTTTGTTGACTAAGTCGACACCACCTTGGATAGGCTTTTTCCTTGTGGGTCCAAAATGTCAGAATCCAAATCTGTCATGGCCATGCAGCCTTTCTTATTAGGAATTACAGCCCATTTGGTGTGCTAGCTCAAAATAAGTTTGTGGGTGCTGGAGGGCGCTAAGCACTTGGGTTCTGTAATGCACAATGAGATCAAGTAGCCGGCGAGAGTGATGTTATTTCCCTTGGTTGGGATTTGTTACAATATTTCTCTCTTAATTAAATAAATAGCATGCCATTAGCCTTTTTTCAAAGAAAATATGACAGCCATAGCCGAGTTGAAATGGGCAACAACATCAAACTCCAGCTTACAAACTATACAAAAGCACGAGGGTTAATTGTTCATCAGGTTTAGACTAAACCCAGATTGAAAAGGGCAACAACATCTAACTCCAGCACTATTTTCGGCAGCTGTCATGATCAAATGGATCGGTCAGATCCATAAAATGAACATCCCGGGTCATAAAATTTAATGGAATATGACCACAAGATGATGTAAAAAGAAGGTTGGCTCATTCAGAAGCCCTTTTGTCCACCTGAAAGTCCTTTTTTTTGCTGTTCGACATATCCATCCGTCAAAACTTCGTTGTTAATATATTTAAGCCTGATGGACAATAGTACCCTCGCATTCAGCAGGAAGAATGTGACAAATCTAGTGTTTGCATGGGTGGCTACATATCCTTCCAGCGTTATTGTCTTCAAACGAATGTCATGAGAACTGAGAAAATCCCGGTGCTTAGGATGCCACTGATTGGTTATACTTTTTGTACCCTATCCTGCTGCCTAAATAGACATGAAGATTGAAAATAGTTAAGGTCTAAAAAAAGAGTATGTGGAAAGAGCAACAACTAAACAGTTAATTCTAGTACACTATATATGGGCTTCCAATGTGCGTGAAATCATCACCTTTATATACAACTTCTCCAGACATGGAAAGCATCGCAACAAGCCAATAATCTTGTTCAGATCAAAAGTATTCATACTAATATATAAGATCTTGACAGAATCCAGCACCACTGATAGGCTATCCATGGACAAACTCTTCATTGAGCACATAACATAATATTAGTACAAAAAGTGTACTCCAAGATGATATAAAACTTATGCGCACAAATGAAAAATGCAGCTTATGATTACAAAAGTGTAGATGATAATATACAGTACCTGGATAACTGTGGAGCCAAACACCATCTTGAAATGATCACAGAGATCATGAATTATACCCAAGGTCTCCAGTTTAGGCGCAGAGACGACAGTTATTTGTGAAGGTGAATAACAAGAATCAAGGATCAACCTTTGAAGTGAAGGGGCATCTTCGATGATGAGCTCCCCTACGTCAAAAAAAATTCCTATTCTTACAAGGTTAGGCAACTTTATTTAGAAACAACCGATTTTAACTGTCAAAACAAGCACTAAGCACTCCAGGGCAGGGCAACTGGATTGGGTGATGCTATGATGTGAGGCCTCCGACATACGAACCAGCACAAGTGAACGTTTTTTGAGAAGTGGGCGTCAAAGCTTTTGTACCTGATTGTCTGGTAGTTTGCACAGGGCAAAGGTGGCAGTGTGGAGAGAGGAGGAAAACCGTGAGATGGACGTTCGGTTCGTGGTATGTCAGTTTTGTAGGAATAATAGAACTCAAGCATCTGGAGTTTGCGGAATTCAGGGGATGTCAGCCAGGCGTCCACTATGCGGGGCATGTGCAGGTAGCACGCCGGGATGCAGAGGCGGTGAACGGAGCCCCCGTGGGAGGAGATGATGGCTCCGGGGAGTTCAAAATCATCAATGAGAGATAGGCCACGACAATAGAGATTAAGAGGCGCGGAGCACCATAGCAGGCACCACCGAGATGCGAGGACTTGGGTGCAGCAGCAATCCTTGGTGGGGAGAAGCGACATGATCACCCCAAGGATGGCGTCTGGGAGATCGCTGATGCGGTCCGCCCGAGATTCTTTGGGTTCCTCAGATACTGGGGGGGGGGGGGGGGGCGGGCCTCGCCGCTTCTCCCCACACTGCCGGCTGCGAGCTCTACAACCGGCGTCACCGCTGGCGGGAGCCTCATCTTCTTGGAGCTGGGGCCAGCCGACTCCATTTTCCTTGCGGGTGTCGCGTCGAGCTCATGGATTTGAGCAGAGTAACGAATGACAAGCCTAGTTGTGGTGTGAGTGAAGAAGAAGGGGAGCTGGGGTTTTTTGTAGTAGTAAGGAAGAAGGGGAGCTGTGGTTTTCTATAGGAGTGAGGTGAGGAATTTGGGGGTACAACCGGAGGAGGAGACAAGTCGAGCGAGCGGACGTGAGGTGGGAGTGAGGAGGAAGAAGAGCAGCCGAGTTTTTTGGGGGGGTGCTGCAATGGGGGCGCCTCTTCTTAAGTAAAATAAGGGCTTTCGAATTTATTTTATTAATTAGGGTGGATGGGCTATTTTTTCTTGTGCCCAGAAAAACAATTATTACTAGTACTACAGTGGAGACACTCTACAACTCCCCAGAAAAACAATTACTCAATCCTAAAAAAAACAATTACTCCTACTAGTACAGTGGAGACACTACCGCTTCTGGCTCCTCCTCGGTCATCGAAATGGCTCCCACTACTGAATGTTGTTTTACTTTGGTTCGTCGACATGCGGGCCATGCAGCGCGTGGGCCCAAATGTCATCCACCAAATTAGAAGGCGGTATGCAGGCGTAGAGTCACACCGGTCGTAGCGCTGCAGTAATAAGCCGTCATATCACAAAGCCCCACCTCCCCGCAGTAAGTTGGTAGGATGAAGCAACCATCATTTCACTCTTCGCTGAATCCGCTTCTCCCTCATCTTCTTGAAGAAAGCCATGATACGTCTCCATCGTATATATAATTTTTGATTGTTTCATGCCAATATTCTACAACTTTCATATACTTTTGGCAACATTTTATATTATTTTTGGGACTAACATATTGATCCAGTGCCCAGTGCCAGTTCCTGTTTTTTGCTTGTTTTTGTTTCACAGAAAATCCATATCAAATGAAGTCCAAACGCGATAAAATTTTACGGAGAATTATTTTGGAATATATGTGATTTTTGGGAGGTGGAATCAACGCAAATGGAGGCCCACAACCTCCACAAGGCAAACAGGCACGACCCCCCAGGCCACGTGGTGTTGCCTTGTGGGCACACTGTAAGTCGGTTGGGGTCCTTCTTCGGCCGCAAGGAAGCTTATATTGAGAAAAAAATCGTGTTAAAATTTCAGCGCAATCGGAGTTACTGATCTCCAGATATTTAAGAAACGGTTTTCGGCCAGAAAACAGGAACGAGAAACAGAGAGAAAGAACCAATCTCGGAGGGGCGCTTCCCCTCCGGGAGCCATGGCAGCCATGGACCAGAGGGGAAACTCTCCTCCCATCTAGGGGGAGGCCAAGCAAGAAGAAGAAGGAGGGGGGCTCTCTCCCCCTCTCTCCCGGTGGTGCCGGAACGCCGCCGGGGCAATCATCGTAACGACGATCTACACCAACAACTTCGCCGCCGACATCACCAACTCTCTCCCCCTCTATGCAGTGGTGTAACACCTCTTCTCCCCGCTGTAATCTCTACTTAAACATGGTGCTTAATGCTATATATTATTATCCAATGATATGTGGCAATCCTATGATGTTTGAGTAGATTCGTTTTGTCCTATGGGTTGATCGATGATCCTGATTGGTTTGAGTTGTATGTTTTATTTTGGTGCTGTCCTATGGTGCCCTCCGTGTCGCGCAAGCGTGAGGGATTCCCGCTGTAGGGTTTGCAATACGTTCATAATTCTCTTATAGTGGGCGGCTAGAGTGACAGAAGCTTACACCCGAGTAAGGGGGTTGTTGCGTATGGGAGTAAAGAGGACTTGTTACTTAATGCTATCTTTGGGTTTTACCTTAATGATCTTTGGTAGTTGCGGATGCTTGCTAGAGTTCCAATCATAAGTGCATATGATCCAAGTACGGAAAGTATGTTAGCTCATGCCTCTCCCTCATATAGAATTGCAATAATGATTACCGGTCTAGTTATCGATTGCCTAGGGACAAATCCTTCTCTTGTGTTGCAAAAAGCTTTCTACTAAACGACTAACTTTTATTATCTTCCAATTTACTCATAGTTTTATTCTCGCAAAGTACTCCTAGTTTTATTCTTGCAAAGTAGTTTTATTCTTGTTCTAGGTAAAGCGAACGCTAAGTGTGCGTAGAGTTGTATCAGTGGTCGATAGAATTGGAAGGGAATATTGATTCTACCTTTAGCTCCTCGTTGGGTTCGACACTCTTATTTATCGAGAAAGGCTACAACTGATCTCCTATACTTGTGGGTTATCAAGACCTTTTTCTGGCGCCATTGCCGGGGAGCAATAGCGTGGGGTTGATATTCTCGTGTGTGCTTGTTTGCTTTATCACTAAGTAGTTTTTATTTTATGTTCTAAGTTGTTTTATATCTTTAGTTATGGATATGGAACATGAAACACCAAAAAAATTAGTTGTACTTGCTACTCATGGAGATGGGGAAGCTCCTAAAACACTCGATGCTGGTTATGCGAAAAACATTAAATACTACTTTGATAATCCTGATAAATCTCCATTCAACTTGATAATGGGATATACTTTGGATCAACGGTAATACTTTAGGGATTATCGCTTGTCTCAAAAAGGGAAACTCTTATGGGATCAAATTGATTATTTGCATTGGTATGCTCGGAATTTATGCTTAAGATATGATTATACTTGTTGCTCTAAGGTGAAGGCTCCACACCTTCCCTTTTCATGTAAATTTAATGATAATGAAACCTTGGCTTCTTATGCTAATGGTGTATATGATTACTATGATGTGGAACAAATAGAAGAATTTGTTGCTTTTAAAGGTGCTTATGAAATTGAATCTTTGTTTGAAAAGTATGAAAATTATGATGATGCTGTTTACAGATCTCAAAATTATGCTATACTTAAATATTGCTATGAGGATTATAAATACAATGCCTATATTGATGAATTTATTGAGAAAGTCTCCACTGTCCAAGAAGAGACTAATATTTCGCAGGCTCCTATGGAAGAAGAAATTGATGACACTGTGAGCTCATTAGATGAAAAAGATGACGAGGAGAGCAAAGAACAAAAGGAGGAAGAGCGGATTAGCTACCAGTGCCCACCTTCTAATGAGAGTAACTCTTCAACTCATACATTGTTTAATTTCCCTTCGTGCTTACCGAAGGATGAATGCTATGATCCCTTTGATTCGTTTGAAATATCCTTTTTTGATGAAATTGATGCTTGCTATGCTTGTGGCCATGATGCCAATATGAATTATGCTTATGGAGATGAACTTGCTATAGTTCCTTATGTTAAACATGAAATTGTTGCTATTGCACCCACACATGATAGTCCTATTATCTTTTTGAATTCTCCCAACTACACTATATCGGAGAAGTTTGCTCTTATTAAGGATTACATTGATGGGTTGCATTTTACTATTACACATGATGGTTTTGATGAATATGATATGCATGTGCTTACTGCTCCTACTTGCAATTATTATGAGAGAGGAACTACATCTCCACCTCTCTATGTTTCTAGTATGATAAAATTGCAAGAAACTGTTTATACTACGTATCGGCCTTTATTATGTGTGCATGAATTGTTCTTTTATGACATGCCGATGCATAGGAAGAGAGTTAGACTTCGTCATTGCATGATATATGTTGCTTTGTGCTCACTACTAAATTACAAATCATTGTTAATTAAAATTGGCTTTGATATACCTTGGGATCCGGGTGGATCAATTACTTGAGCACATTATGCCTAGCTTAATGGCTTTAAAGAAATTGCTGCCTGGGAGACAACCCGGAAGTTTTAGAGAGTCATTTTATTCTATTGTGTGCTTTTAAAAAGTTTAAAAACAAGAAAAATATAGAGGGGAACCTAAAACTTTTTCAAAAAGAAAACTGAAAGTGAGAAAGACGAGCATCGTTGAAGTGGGAGCTAGCCTTGAACTTTGTTCATGCCCATGAAAACTTTGTGAATCTTGATTACAGAAACTTTTCAACAAAAATAATTATCCCCTTGTACAAATCCATTGTATTATAAAAATAATGTGCCAAGTAATGCCTTTGGGATGATTTGGATGATAGTATGGTAGATGCTGTTGGAAAACAGAAACTTTTGCGTCCAGTGCTAGAATTTTGTTTTTTCTCTGGTGTGTCATAACCTTCTGAATTGTTTACATAGTATTGACATATGAATTTCCCACGTTGTACTAATTTTTCAGAATTTTTGGAGTTACAGAAGTATGACTATAATTCAGATCTTTACAGACTGTTCTGTTTTAGATAGATTCTGTTTTTGTTGCATAGTTTGCTTATTTTGATGTATCTATGGATTGTATCTGGGGGTATGAGTCATGGAGAAGTTGGAGTATAGTAGAATTATGCCAATATTAAATATGAATCTCACGAGGTTTCTGTTGAGTTTTGTGTGCTGAAGTTTTCAAGTTTTGGGTGAGACTACGATGGATAAAGGAATAAGGAGCGGCAAGAGCCTAAGCTTGGGGATGCCCAAGGCACCCCAAGGTAATATTCAAGGAAGACTCAAGCGTCTAAGCTTGGGGATGCCCCGGATGGCATCCCCACCTTCGTCTACATTCTATCGGTATATCAGTTGGAGCTATATTTTTATTCATCACATGATATGTGTTTTACTTGGAGCGACATGTGCTTTTTATTTTTCTTTTAATAATGTACCATGCTGGTATGAGATAGTCCTTGGTTGATTTATAGAATGCTATTTGCACTTTACTTATATCTTTTGAGTATGGCTTTATAGAATGCTTCGTGTGCTTCACTTATATCATTTGAAGTTTGGATGCCTGTTTCTCTACATATAGAAAACCGTTATTTGTAGAATGCTCTTTTGCTTCACTTATATTTATTAGAGCGTGGACAAGTCTTTTGTAGAAAGAATTAAACTCTCATGCTTCACTTATACCTATTTAGAGAGTCAACAGGAATTGGTCATTCACATGGTTAGTCATAAAATCCTACATAAAACTTGTAGATCATTGAATATGATATGTTTGATTCCTTGCAATAGTTTTGCGATATTGAGATGGTGATATGTGGGAGGTACTAGTGAATGATTGTGGTTTAGTAAGAATATTGGTGTTAAGGTTTGTGATTCCCGAAGCATGCACATATGGTCTGTCGTTATGCTAGGAAGTTGGAGCATGATTTATTATTGATTGTCTACCTTATGAGTGGCAGTCGGGGACGAGCGATGGTCTTTTCCTGCCAATCTACCCCCCTAGGGGCATGCGTAGTAGTACTTTGCTTCGAGTGCTAATAAACTTTCGCAATAAGTATGTGAGTTCTTTATGACTAATGTGAGTCCATGGATTATATGCACTCTCACCCTTCCGCAATTTGCTAGCCTCTTCGGTGCCGTGCAATGCCCTTTCTCACATCGAGAGTCGATGCAAACTTCGCCGGTGCATCCAAACCCCGTGATATGATACGCTCTACCACACATAAGCCTCCTTATATCTTCCTCAAAACAGCCACCATACCTACCTATTATGGCATTTTCATAGCCATTCCGAGATATATTGCCATGCAACTTCCATCATCATCATATACATGACTTGAGCATTCATTGTCATATTGCTTTGCATGATCATAAGATAGCTACCATGATATTTTCATGGCTTGTCCGTTTTTTGATATCTTTGCTATGCTAGATCATTGCACATCCTGGTACACTGCCAGAGGCATTCATATAGAGTCACCTTGTATAGTTTTTATCGAGTTGTAAGTAAATAAAAGTGTGATGATCATCATTATTAGAGCATTGTCCCAGTGAGGAAAGAATGGTGGAGACTAATGAGTCCTCGAAAAAGTGGGGATGAGGTCCATGAGACTGTTCTAAAAAAACAAAACAAAAAACAAAAAAAAATGAGAGAAAAAGAGAGAAGGGGCAATGTTACTATCCTTTTCCACACTTGTGCTTCAGAGTAGCACCATGTTTTTCATAGAGAGTCTCCCGAGTTATCACTTTCATATACTAGTGGGAATTTTTCATTATAGAACTTGGCTTGTATATTCCGATGATGGGCCTCCTCAAATGCCCGAGGTCTTCATGAGCAAGCAAGTTGGATGCACACCCACTTAGTTTCAGTTTAAGCCTGCATACACTTATAGCTCTTAGTGCATCCGTTGCATGGCAATCCCTACTCGCATTGATATCGATTAATGGGCATCTCCATAGCCCGTTGATCCGCCTAGTTGATGAGAGACTTTCTCCCTTTTTGACTTCGCCATATTAATCTCTACCATTATACTCTGTTCCACCCATAGTGCTATATCCATGGCTTGCGCTCATGTATTGCATGGGGGTTGAAAAAGCTGAAGCGCGTTAAAAAGTATGAACCAATTGCTCGGCTTGTCATCGGGGTAGTGCATGATAAATACTTTATGTTAAGAAGATGGAGCATGATAGGATTATATGATTTTGTAGGGATAACTTTCTTTAGCATTTTTATTTTGAAAGACATGATTGTTTGTTGGTATGCCTGGGTATTCATGTCTTTATATCAAATTATAGACTATTGCTTTGAATCACTCGTGTCTTAATATTCATGCCATGATTAGATTACATGATCAAGATTATGCTAGGTAGCATTCCACATCAAAAATTATCTTTTTATCATTTACCTACTCGAGGACGAGTAGGAATTAAGCTTGGGGATGCTGATACGTCTCCATCGTATCTATAATTTTTTATTGTTTCATGCCAATATTCTACAACTTTCATATACTTTTGGCAACATTTTATATTATTTTTGGGACTAACATATTGATCCAGTTCCTAGTGCCAGTTCCTGTTTTCTGCTTGTTTTTTGTTTCGCAGAAAATCCATATCAAACAAAGTCCAAACGTGATAAATTTTTATGGAGAATTATTTTGGAATATATGTGATTTTTGGGAGGTGGAATCAACGCGAACGGAGGTCCACAGCCTCCACAAGCCAAACGGGCACGACCCCCCCAGGTCGCGTGGTGTTGCCTTGTGGGCACACCGTACGTCAGTTGGGGTCCTTCTTCAGCAGCAAGGAAGCTTATATCGAGAAAAAATCGTGTTAAAATTTCAACACAATCGGAGTTACGGATCTCCGGATATTTAAGAAACGGTTTTCGGCCAGAAAACAGGAACGCGAAACAGAAGAGAAACAGAGAGAGAGAGATCCAATCTCGGAGGGGATCCTCCCCTTTGGGAGCCATGGCAGCCATGGACCAGAGGGGAAACTCTCCTCCCATCTAGGGGGGAGGCAAAGCAAGAAGAAGATGGAGGGGGCCTCTCTCCCCCTCTCTCCCGGTGGCGCCGGAACGCCGCCGGGGCAATCATCGTAACGGCGATCTACACCAACAACTTCGCTGCCGTCATCACCAACTCTCTCCCCCTCTATGCAGCGGTGTAACACCTCTTCTCCCTGCTGTAATCTCTACTTAAAAATGGTGCTTAATGCTATACATTATTATCCAATGATATGTGGCAATCCTATGATGTTTGAGTAGATTTGTTTTGTCCAATGGGTTGATTGATGATCGTGATTGGTTTGAGTTGCATGAGGGATTCCCACTGTAGGGTTTGCAATACGTTCATAATTCTCTTATAGTGGGTGGCTAGAGTGACAGAAGCTTACACCCGAGTAACGGGGTTGTTGCGTATGGGAGTAAAGAGGACTTGTTACTTAATCCTATGGTTGGGTTTTACCTTAATGATCTTTGGTAGTTGCGGATGCTTGCTAGAGTTCCAATCATAAGTGCATATGATCCAAGTACGGAAAGTATGTTAGCTCATGCCTCTCCCTCATATAGAATTGCAATAATGATTACCGGTCTAGTTATTGATTGCCTAGGGAAAAATCCTTCTCTTGTGTTACAAAAAGCTTTCTACTAAATAACTAACTTTTATTATCTTGCAATTTACTCGTAGTTTTATTCTCGCAAAGTACTCCTAGTTTTATTCTTGCAAAGTAGTTTTATTCTTGTTCTAGGTAAAGCGAACGCTAAGTGTGCATAGAGTTGTATCGGTGGTCGATAAAACTTGAAGGGAATATTGATTCTACCTTTAGCTCCTCATTGGGTTCGACACTCTTATTTATCGAGAAAGGCTACAACTGATCCCCTATACTTGTGGGTTATCAAGCCACCACTCGCTTCCGCCATTGTTCTTCTCTCCCAACGAAGGGAAGGTGAGCGCATCCGTGATGTTGGTATATTTTCTTTCCAAAAAAAATCTTTTGCAAAGCAGTAACTGATCCTCACTCCCTTTATTGTTTCATTGTCATTGCGATTGTGTTTTCGTTTTGGTTGTCTTCTATTTGTCAGTTTCATTATGGATCATGGAGAATCGGGCAACGATCTACCGATGTTGGAGCAGACACGGCAGGCTGATCCCCACGAGATAGAGAGCTCCAAGAAAATGAAGGCCACCACTGAGCCGACCCCAGATGCGCTCACGACCACTACTGAGATGGTCAACACCACGTTTGAGGTTACAGCCCCCGTGTCCGTGCAGGAGCAGTTTTCCCCCGGCAAGATGGACCCCTTCGAGGATGTGTCCCCCTCCCCCCCCCCCCGCTGAGCTGCCCAAGGTGATTTTCTTCTTTGGCGATCTTGATTGTACTTTTTGATCTAAGTATGAGGTGATAAATATTGCAAGATTTATTAGCTCTGATGCCATGCTACCTTCCTTGTCATGCATACTTGTGACTCTACATGGTGGTTTAAATAACTTGTGTTTTTATATTGTAAAGTAATTCAGAATTCATTTCTGTTTCAATTAGAGCCCTGATGCAGACAAGGATTGTGTGGTTGTACATGTCACTCGCTATGAGGTGGATGACGTGAATATACGCACTGGGAAAACAAAGTTCTTAGGCTGTTCGATCCTGGAACACATTTGCACTTATACCGAAGACAAAATGTATTCCAACCACACTGTTGTCAGGCATGTTATCCAGGGTGTACTGAAGCACAACAAGTTCACAGCTACTCCTTCGTTTATGAGGCATAATGTTCTTGTCAAGCTTATCCATGAAGATGACGTGGCATGCCTCGACAAACAAGTTTGTAAGTGGAAAGGCCACAAGGTTATCTTCAAGAAGGTTGACTGGATTGAGCTGCTACCGGATGTCCTCAAGGACGTTCATGGCAAGGTTCGTCTTGTGTTCATCCCCAATTAGATTGATGGCATGAAATAGTTGGCCCAGTTAGTGTTTCAAAGTAGCTTGGATTGTGTTTAATTACCCGAACCTTGCGTATTATCGAGCCCTCTTGGGGTAGTACTCTATTTGAATCCCTCTATGGGAACTACTGCTACTTTTGTGTGCCCGTGAATCATGTGAGAACTCTCGTAAGTATTGCCGAAACAGATGCATCCGCATGAGTTCTTTCATGTAATATGGCATTGTAAGACATAAGTTGCCACTGCTTATCAAACGAGCAGTGTGTGTTTGATGAAATACTTGTTCGACAACTCTTAGTGCGCCGATATATACATAGTGTAGGTAATGCTGGTTAAGTACTTGTAGACACTATTGGTGCTACCCCACTTGTAAGCACAGTTGGTGCAAACACGGCACATTGGCGCAGATCGCTTCAACACTAGAAAATTCGGCTATCGACCAGCTCACACTCATACTTTGTTGTCTGACATATAAGCAACTACATATCTAGTTATAGTGGTTCATGTGGTTAATTGAGGCCACAATATAGATTCCAATTGTTCACATGCTAGTCCAACATTCATGTTAAACATTCACAATAAACTCGGCTGCATAAAATACTTCAAAAGCATTAGTTCAGCTTTTTTATACATCTCAATGATTCATAGAACATAACATCTCTTTTAGAAGTTGACATCAAAAGACAAAGTTGTGAGAAGGTTTACAAAACAGGAAAAATCAAGCCAGGCTTCTCTGAGCAAAGGGCCTCCCTAGGGAAGCATTAATTTCCTGGGGTTCACTCTGGTTTTTCTTGCTACCACCATCCAGGGTTAGGTTCTCTCATTCCAGAATAAAAAATTATAATTGTCTTCTCAGTTGGAATATTGAACTGAACCTTGAAGTGGATTGACCATCTGAACTTCTTGTGTAGTTCCACTAAATTTAAGCACCGCTATTTGCAGAATAAGCAGACTGCAATGCCTCTTGTACGCACACCTGACCCCAAAACCTCCATGCAGCCATGCAAGCTCATCCTCGGGCCATCCTTAAATTGGGAGTATGTGTAGTTCATGGCGCGGACGCATTGCTTGTTTTCTCCGCCACACATGACAGGCTCGTTCCTGCACTGCAATCAGGAAGTCCATGTACGAATCAGCTTCTTTTAGCTTGCGTTGTGTGGCACCATGCCTAAAACCCACTATAGCCAGATGGTCGCCGCACACACCAGCCCAGGAAATCACTCCGGCATGTGCGTTTACAACAAGTATCATGAACACATGCATTTCTATTAATGGATATATAAGTTTTACATGATATTTTACAAGGGTGATGGCAGCGGAAAAGCTCTATCTAAGGCATCATGGTCTTGGTGCGGTCCAATCGACAGGGATCTGACTGGGGAGAATCTCTGGTCTGATAGGAAAGGCAAGGCTAAATGACCATTTTCATATACCCAAGAGCGAGAGAAAACCCGATAACATTGAAAAAAGACGGGAGTCTAATCGTGCGAAGGAAAAAAACAAGGAGCAAAAACCAGGGTGTTACAAACCTACCCCCCTTAAGAAAATCTGGTCCTCGAGATTTCTAGGCTTACCTCCCGGCGAAGGGAAACATACTTGTATGTGACGTGGATCCATCAGTTATCTCTGGTCTTCGTCGGTTCACTGGCCTTTTAACTGCTTCTTCTGATGGCTCAGGTGTTTGCCTTCTCAAATGACTGCATTGAATCCTTCTCTTTTTTGTCAGGCAAACCCTTTGTGCTGGTAGTTTGTTGCTTGGGGTTGGTGGGTAGCTCAGAGTATCGACAAATAGTTTTGTTTCCATGACCTGGAGCTATCTGCTTTGGGTTTCATTGCGATACTCCGTACCCTGACTGTCACGGGTGAGGCATTCTTTCCTGGTACAAGGCTCATGTGATCTTATGGCCTCGAGTGACTAGGGGTAGCTTCCTTCTGTTCCATTCGTTCAAACTTTGCCCTTAGGTGACCAACCACTATGTTCCCAGAAAATGCATTGGAATTGCTGCGGCGTTGTTGTCTGGTATCCTTTATGTTATTCGTTCCAGTTAGCAATGGGAACAGTGTATTCCTTCTGCACACCTCTTACATAAATTTTCTCCAAAGTATATCATGTCACAACCATTACTCCAGTATCTTGGTGATCCACCATCCAAGGAACGACATGACCAAGCTGTTACTACTACATCCCCACTGAAATGTCAGGCATGACCACAAAATAATCATAGACGGTAATCTCTTATCATGGCATCTACTAACTGTCGATGCTGATGTGCATGTGCTTTTAGCCATTCTATCTGAATGTCTTACTTCCAAGTGAGTTCAGACTGTCAAACTTTGTCAATTACTGAGGTGGCTTTGCCATATATAGCCTCCTGAGTCCTTGTTATGACCACAGAGCTGAACATATTGTGGCTAGCATCTGGTGTACCTTTCGGAACATAGCCTCTTATCTTAGTTGATGGCCCGTATTCACAATGAGTATGACATGCTGGCTGCATTGTTGTGGCCGTATATGCAAGATTCTGACAAGGGTTGGCAATATCTCCTTGTCAAATTTCATTTTATTGACCGTTGCGGAGACTGTTCATCCAAAACTTCTTGGTTCTTGTGGGTTCCTTTTGGGGACCCGTCACGACCTGCTAACACGGCTCCTTGGTCACACCCATCTTGTCAGGCTTGTACTCACAACTTACTCTTGCATGTCTCGTAGGGGTTTCTGTGCTCATATTCTTCTTTGAACTATGGGGCCGATGTTGCTCCGAACACAGTCATTCCCGTGTACGAGTGGCTCACATGAACTGATCCACTGGACTGCATGCTCACAACATATGCAGGGGTAGGATAAATCCTTTCATATCCACTGAGTTCTGAGGCAAACGTGTGTCCGGACTAGTTCGTGCTTCTGACAAGAATGTTGTGGGCACGATGGCGTGTTGAAGAAGGCGGAATTCCTTACGCCCGAAGCTTCTGCCAGGGTAGTGTGCTGAAGAAGGCTGGGTATCGTACCTCAGAAGCTTTCCCTCATGTGGCTTACTGCGGAAGGTCAGGTGCCTTATGCTGGAAGCTTTCCGCAGTAGCGGGCTGAGGAGGATTGGTGTGTCGTACCCCAGAAGATTTTCCCCCTAGTGGCATAGCGAGGAAGATTGGGGAGTCTTGTGTTGCAAGCTCTTCCGGATAGCTTGTGGAGGAAGGTTGGGTCCCTTATACCAAAAGCCTTGCACTGTAATACGCAGTTGGTCCTGTGGCCGGTTCTGGCTTCCTTCCGAAGTATACAAAATTTACCCATAGCGGAGTCAAAATTTGGTATAGGCCATACCTTGTCTGAAGATATCCTGTTGGTCATGCACACCGCTAGTCCTTCTGCTAGTCTGCTCATTGTTGTTGTAAAGGTTGCACAACTGATGCCGTCTTTATGTTGACAATTAATTCGGAATAACCTTTGCATTCAAACCAAGTGTTGCTGGTAGTGAGAAGTTGACAGATAATTCCATTCGGTTTAGCTGAGCTTCCAGGTGTTTGGAATCCTCATTGATTCTGGGCAGCCATGAACTCATCCATATTTCTCGCAGACCTTGTTCATCATGCCCAGAAAATTTGTATATGCATCGAAGAATTCCAGAATATGCTTTGAAATGTATATCGGCATACTGGAATTTTTGTTGTTGCTCTTGGCCCATTCACATTCTTGAAATATGTCTTCTATAGGTACTATATAATTCCTGTGTTGAGGACGAAATCATTTGTCCCTACTGGTGTTCATTACTGATAGCTCATCTGACTATTCGTTAGGTATGATTTGTTCTGAGGCAAACTCCCTTAGGTATAGTCTGGCCTTGTCGGTTGCATGCAGATTCCGCTTCTGACCCATCCTTCATTCTTGACAGATCAAGTGATAATGTTCTAAATATTAGGTAGTTGGCTTGGCTTGGCTTGACTTTTACTACATTTGGATTATTGGGTATTATCCAAGTTGTGGGTTGATCTTTTTACGGATGGATCCAGTCGGAGTGAAGGAACGAAATCAAGAAAAGAGGCAAGAATCGCGAAAACCAAAAAAGAATACTACAAAGCAAATAAACCTCAAGTTTTGTGGACCTTTCACAGGTGGCCGAAGATCCACTAGTATAACTAGCCTAGCGCACTTGATGCACCTTTAAGGACTTAGAAGCAAAACCACACAATGCTCCTGGTAGCACTTGGTGTCGAGCTCCTACTACTTCCTTAGGGAACATCAAACTCGACGCATGACCATAGCCAAAGTGGCTTAGTCAACGATCCTCGGGGTGGTCAGGGAAAGATGGAATTTATAGACGTTTCCCAAGGGAAACTGGATTTAAGGAGAGAAATACCATGGTTAGCAAGCAAGGTAGGGATATCTAGTTTACCTAGAGGTTCAGGGCTCACGGGTCATTGCCTGGTGCGGACATTTCACACAAGAGGCAAAGGCCATGAGAGTTGGGGCCTAATGTGGGCAAAGCCTATAGGATTGCCTTATGATCAATAGTAGCCGTGCCAGTTTGACAAAGATGGCTGAAATCCATTTGGGCTTTCTACTGAGCACAAGACAATGAAGTCTGGCTAGGGTAACCTACAGTCAGCCTGGCTCTGATACCATCCATTGTGGTGCCCCGCCTGAATACCACTGTAGCCAGACGGTCGCCACACACACCAGCCTAGGAAATCACTCTGGCATGCGCGTTTACAACAAGTATCATGAACACAGGCATTTCTATTAAAGGATATATAAGTTTTAGATGATATTTTACAAGGGTGATGGCGGCGGAAAAGCTCTATCTAAGGCAGCATGGTCTTGGTGTGGCTCCAATCCACATGGATCTGACTGGGGAGAATCTCTGGTCTGATAGGAAAGGCAAGGCTAAATGACCATCTTCATATACCCAAGAGCGAGAGAAAACCCGATACCATCGAAAAAAAGACGGGAGTCCAATCCCGCGAAGGAAAAAAACAAGGAGCGAAAACCAGGGTGTTACACGTTGGTCATTCTAGCTAGTTATGAATGTAGGAATACCTGGAATACGGGTGGCTAGAGGACGACAGGTAGGAACAGCCATCTGATTTTGTGCAGTTCTACTAAAATTGAGGTGTGTGCTTATGATTGCACAAATAGAAACGATATGGAGATAGACATCCCTGTTTGCACAAATATGTAATATGGTTATTTAAGCAGTGGCAGTTATTTGCAATGGCATATGATTAACAACAACATCTCTTGTGTTATGAATGGCATTACATTGACAATATGAAAAAGTGCCATTAAGTAAGAAATAGCATCACATCACATCAACACTGGCACTAGATTATCATGCAGAACAATAGCACTAATATTACTGTCATTAGAGTAGCACATGGTCAGTAGCTCCGTGCACGGTGCAATCAAATTTGTGTAGTTCCACTGGGATGAAGCAATGTTACCGATGTGAAATAAAGCAAGACAGAAGCACTTCATAAAATGGTGGTGTCATTGCTTCAATTTATCGATGGCACTAGACTGACAGCAGCATTACTTAGAAGTGACATTAGGCTAACAGTGGCATTGCTTCATTTTTCCTCTGGTATTAGATAAACGGTAGCGATAACGGCAAAGGGACAGCAGGGGCATAAAGTGGTGAGGCAGATCTGGTTGCCAATAGCGACAAACATTCTGGAAGCATGTTTGCATTTGTCCAATTTTTTATCTCCTCGGTGACCTTTTCCTATGTGAGCACAAGAAATCTAGACCTGCTCGTTCTTAGTTGCATTGTCCCCCCAACACCCCCCACTTTCTTTCCTTTTTTGACCAAGAGACCGGTCTGGCCAGTATCTTACTAGTATTTCCCCCCACCCTTCGCTATCCACCCCACTTTCTTCCCATTTTCAACCAAGACACCGGTTGGGTAGCCAGTCTCTACTACTTTCCCCCTTTCTTTCCTCTTTGAACCAAGTCCTAGATTCATGCTATAGCTTTCCCCCTTTCTTCCCTTTTGAACAAAGTAATAGATTCGACTACATGAAGTAGGTTTACCTCTAATAATAGTAAAAATTTAGGTGGCTTTGGAACAGCCGAAGGAAGTAGAAAAAGATCCACATGCAGCCACGTGGTGAGCTGGGGCAGTAGAGCAAGGCCGGTTTCGAAGGAAGTTATACCTGAGGGTCGTCCGGATGTGGCTAGGAGGGCGGTGGGAGGCCGGATCTGCACACAATAAGGTAGGGAGGAAGAAGGGGTCGGAGGCACGGCGTTGTGTCGGACAGAATGGCACGGGCTGCCGATCGGGACGCGCCGGCAGCTGTGGGTCTCCTCCCACGCCGCGGACGACCGCGTGAACGCTGCACCTTCTCCCCATCGCCGGCGGAGGGGATCCGGCCAGAACTGTGACCAGCGCTAAGCAGAGAGAGGGTGTGGCCGCCGCTGTCTTGTTTAGATCTGGAGAAGATGAGAGAGTGAATGAGAGCAACCTTAGTAAAGCAAGCGCTGAAGCTCCTGCTTATATATATAGTGGAGTGATTTTCTTGTAGCAATCGTTTTTAAAATGAATACGCGCGAACCACTATTTTCATTTAACGTTCCAGTAAAAAAACTCAATCAATAACACGCCACCGCGTCAAGGTCACACTATGTACTGTATCATTCACGTGTGGTCCCCGACCCTCCATGAAGTTGAAAACTGCACGAGTCAAATTGTCACTTGGGATGCCTCTTTGTAAACAAAAGCGCTCGAACGTGTACCCGCCCGTGGGTGTGAGCGAACTGGTGCGTGCGTGCGCCGCTTCTCTTCGTGTACTACATATTCCACCTAGAGTAAGATGTATACGTGTGTGACGTCTGAGTTACAAAAAAAGTGTGACATCTTTTATTTTTTAGAAGTTCTTAGGGAAGGGTGTGAAGAGCACATATATGGGTGTGACGTCTACCTACAGAGTACAGATAGATGGTGTGTGCAAGAAGTCTCGGGAGAGTCGTGAGGTGCGTTTGTGTGTGAGAGGGAGGGTTAACGTGTCAATGCAATGCATGTGTTCGTAAATCATATCTGGCGAACGTTCACCACAAGCCGTTTTCGGGCGAACGCCCAAAGAACCGTCAGATCTGCATCTGACGGTGGCAGTTTTGCCATGGCATTTGACAGAACAACCACTCCTTCGACACATAAAATTCCCACGTGAGCATTCGCAACTGCCGTATGCTCCCTCCGTTCGAAAATATAGTGCATATAACTTTATTGAAAATTCAAACCTCATGAACTTTTACCGAGTTTTCGTAGAACAACATGCACATATAGAAAACCCAGCATATATCATTTCATTCATCATCGAGAGATATCTATAGAGATGGGGGAGGAATGTATGAGTGTGTCTTCGATAAACATGGGCCATATGTGTGTGTGTGTGTTCTGAGAGAGAGCGAGAGACATCATAGGATTGAGTCCTCTAACTAAGGAGAGAGAAAGAACGATCGGGGTCAGTAGAGAGATGAAATATAGTGTGTATGATATTGTCAAATATTTGAAATAACTCATTGTTTTTCATAAGAAAATGAATAAGAGATCATGGTATTTCTAATCCATGCAAATATAATGGAGATATGCATGGTGTGGTTGTGGACATACTATTCTATTACCATATATGCATTTAACAAGCTCAAGGTCATATTTGAATTTTATAGTCCCATGCCACCGTTTGACCATGTTGCGTCGATGGAGTTCGATTATTAATTTGAGATAACGTCTGCCTTCTGTGGTTGACATCTAAATTCGGTTGCATCATTACCGAGTCAGGTGAATATTTAAATAATGTTTGCCGAGTTTCACCTTCCAGGGAATTCAACACAGCACACCGTCAGACGGAACGGGGCGTAACGGAGATGCCACATGACACTATAGTTTGCTGAGTTCTACTTGGCTAAACTCGGCAATGCACAATGAATATACATAAGCCATGTGGCAACACTTATTTCCCAATACAAAACTTCTACCGAGTTCCTTCGATAGAAGAACCGGGCAAATATTTTGCTGAGTTCTAAACTCGGCAATGTCCCATCGAGTAAGGACTCGACGCGTGGCACTGCTCTATTGCCGAGTGCCACACTTTGCCAAGTTTGTTAGCCGAGTCTCCGTTAGCCGACACTCGGCAAAGGAAGACCGCCGTATCACCTATAGCAATTTCAAGCCTCCTTTGGTGTGGAGGAATATCATAGGAATTCTATATGATCGGATTTTTATAGGAATTTTTCCTTTAGAGCCATTTTGTTCATAGGAATGGATTCCTATACTCCACATTTTAGAGGAAAATAAACATTAAGACTCAATGGAAAAATTCATATGATGTGAACCAAATGACATCTCTTTTCCTATCCCTACTCATAGGATTTGAGATACATGTCGGCCTCCTTTGGTTCATAGGATAGGAATATCATAGGAATAGAAAAAAACATAGGAAGTGAGAGGACATGCATCTCAATTCCTATAGAGAAAGAAATGTCATTTGATGCATAGGATATGAATTTTTCCATTGAGTCTAGGGTAATGGTTTTTCTCCTTTAAAATGTGAAGGACTGGTTCCTATCCTACATAGGATTAGGAATCCATTCCTACAAACCACAGAGCTCCATAGGAATTTTTCCTTTGAAAATCCTATCCTATGAAATTCCTACAAACCAAAGGAGGCCGTACGTCATCTCTTTTCCTACCACTTTCATATTCCTATAATATTCCTACCCTGTGAAGCAAAGGAGGCCACGGGTATATAAAAATGCGGGACCCACGCATCACTGCCTTTGGGTCGAAGCTACGTCCACAATTTTTTGTACTCCCCTGCTCCGTCCAACTTACTGCGGGCAAGGTGGGGCTTTGTGATTTGATGCCTCATTGCTCATTTACTAGTACTGCGGTGCTACGACCGGGGTGCCTCCCCCTGCTGCTCCGAACTTTGGTGCATGACACGTGGACCAAGATGGTGGATGTCCCACATGTCGGCGAAAGGCGTGCTGTAAGTGTGTCGCCATGTCATGTGTGGATTGACCCTGCGGACTTGCGACGCGAACGTGACAACCGTGCTGGAAGTGTGCCGCCATTTCGTTTTGAACTGTAAAGCGTACCACTTGGTTTTGCTTCTTGGTGCGATATATACAAATCTCGATTATATTGATCTAAAAGTAGATATCCATATTAGTAAAAAGGAGGTGCTTTTGCCGAGTGGTGGGCGGGGGGGCTTGGCCTGTCGGTTTGCTAACATGCGGTCACATGTGTCAGTGATGTACCAAGCCGATGCGCGTCCCTCATGAAAAATCAGAACAATGGCAGAGGCAACACGTGTTTTTCTTGAAGAAGATGATGGAGAAGCGGATTCAGCGAAGAGTGAAATGATGGTTGGAAAGGTGTGGCTTTGTGATTTGACGCCTCATTGCTCATTACTACTGTGGCGCCACGACCGGAGTGCGTCCCCCTGCTATTCTGCACTATTATTTGGTGCATGGCATGTGGACCCGGATGCTAGATGTCCCACATGTTGGCGAACGGAAGTAGAACATTCAAGAAAGCGAGCGTCTCCACTCTTAGGATGGAGGAGTACAAGACACAGCAGCCAGTATACTGTAGTACGTAGTAGTAGTCTTGTAACACTTGGTTTTGCTGCTTCCCGCGATCCATCGATACAAAACCCGATTAAAAAATTAAGGGCGGGTCTTTTCCCGCGCGGTAGGCAGGGGAGTTTGGCATAGTCAGTTTGACAGAGAGAGCGAGAGAACGATGTGAAATGCGTGAATGTGTAGTGGGCGATAATCCACTTCTGAGCCCAGGCTCATTTGCACCCGCGCTGAAGAAAAAAATCAAAACAAATACTAGAAATATTCAAAAAATTCCAATTCTTTTTTGCATGGTAGTTAATTTGATGTGTGAGGTCCACTCCAATTGTCAAATCATTTGGACATCTGAGCAGCTCTCGGCAAAAAAGACAAATTTGGGGTATGTAAAAAAGGTTTACTGTTCATGCATTGTTCTGACCCGATTTGTCTTTTTTGCTGAGAGCTGCTTAGATGTCCGAACGACTTGAAAATTGGAGCGAACTTCACGCATCAAATTTTCTACGATGTAAAAAAAACTGGAATCTTTTTTTTTTGTGATTTTTTTCCGACCGGGAGCAGATGAGCCTGGGCACCGAATCGCCTTTATTTCTTTTTTGAAGTGGGTGCTTTCAGATCACTAGATGATACTAGCCTGCACGTTGTTGAGTACATTTCAATGCAATTTTAATGTTCATGCAACATGAATAATTGAAGTAACAATATGTTCCGGCCCGCCGCTCAATGCCCATTGCCAAGGCATATCAGTAACATGTGGGACTACATGTGAGCAAACCGACGATTGGCCAAGCTGGCAAACTCGCCCTCTTATCGCGCGGGAAAAGCCCCGCCCTAGCGTTTTCAATCGTTATTTCTGTCTATCATCACTCCAAGGAGCAGAACCAAATGTTATAACTTACGAGTTCAAAATGAAAAGCCTGCCGCATTCGCGTCGCACCTCCACACGGTCGGTCCGACATGCCGCTCAAGCTACGAAACGCGTGTTGTCAGGCATTTTCACTGACATCTGGGACCATTTGATGCGGAGCATCCTACGGTCATCCCCATGGACGTACCTTCGTCTCCCAAGACACCACATGGACCCATGACTAGAGCCCGTGCAAGAGCTATCGAGACCGAGGTGACATCTCTCCTCTCGCATCTCCCTTTCGAATCACATGAGACATGGCTACTACCTCAAACGGAGACACTTTGGGTGCTTAGGTACCAAGGAAACAGCCAAGGAGAAGGAATGGAGCAAGATGGACTCTGATACGTCTCCAACGTATCTATAATTTTTGATTGTTCCATTCTATTATAGTATCAATCTTGGATGTTTTATATGCAATTATATGCCATTATATATCATTTTTTTTGGACTGACCTATTAAACCAGTGCCCAGTGCCAGTTGCTGTTTTCTGCTTGTTTTTGCCTTTTCAGAAAATCATTATCAAAAAGAATCCAAACGAGAAAAAAATTGGATTAATTTTTTCTGGACCAGAAGAGACCCACGAAGCTTCGGGAGAAGACCAGAGAGCCAGGAGGAGGCGACAAGCCAGAGGGAGCGCCCAGGGGGGTAGGCACGCCCCCCAGGCTTGTGGGCCCCTCGTAGCCCCTCCTGACCTAATTCCAGCGCTATAAATTCCCAAATATTCCCAATATACCAGAGAGACAGAAGAGAAAACCTTTCCGCCGCAAAAAGCCTCTATTCTTCCGCGATCCCATCTGGAGGCCTTTTTCGGTACTCTGTCAGAGGGGGAATCGATCACGGAGGGCTTCTTCATCAACCTTGCTGCCCTTCCGATGATGTGTGAGTCGTTTACCACAGACCTACGGGTTCGTAGCTAGTAGCTAGATGGTTTCTTCTCTCTCTTTGATCTTCAATACCATGTTCTCCTCTGTTCTTGGAGTTCTATCCGATGTAATCTTCTTTTGCGGTGTGTTTGTTGGGATCCGATGAATTGTGAGTTTATGATCAGATTATTCATGAGAAATACTTGAGTCTTCTCTGAACTCTTTTATGCATGATTATTATATCTTTGTATTTCTCTCCGATCTATCGATTTGGTTTGGCCTACTAGATTGATTTATCTTGCAATGGGAGAGGTGCTTTGTGATAAGTTCAATATTGTGATGCTCAATCCCAGTGACAAAAGAGGACATGACACGTATTTGTATTGTTGCCATTAAGGATAAAAAGATGGGTTTTAATCATATTGCTTGAGTTTACTTTGTCTACATCATGTCATCTTGCTTAAGGCGTTACTCTATTTCATACTTAATACCCTAGATGCATGCTGGATAGTGGTCGATGGGTGGAGTAATAGTAGTAGATCCAGGCAGGAGTCGGTCTACTTGTCTCATACGTGATGCCTATATACATGATCATTGCCATGAATCCGTCATAATTATTTGCTTTTCTGCCAATTGCCCAACAGTAATTTGTTTACCCACCGTATGCTATGCGTTCGAGAGAGAATTCTCTAGTGAAAACTATGGCCCCCGGGTCTACTTTTACCATATATAAAATCAAAAATACCTTTTTGCAATTTATTTACTTTTATTTTATTTAGTATTTTAGTTTATCTATCTATCACTATCAGAATTAATCCTTGCAAATAACCGCTAAGAGGATTGACAACCCTCTTATTTGAGTTGGGTGAAAGTGTTTGCTTTTGTGTGTGAAGGTGCGCTTAACGGTATTTTGCTTAGTTCTCCTACTGGATTGATAACCTTGGTTCTTAACTGAGGGAAATACTTATCTCTACTATACTACATCATCCTCTCCTCTTCAGGGAAATACCAACGCAGTCTACAAGTAGCAGGAAGAATTTCTGGCGCCGTTGCCGGGGAAACATCATCAAAATTACCAAGTACCTTCGCACAAACTACAATCCACTTGCATTTATTTTATTTGCCTTTTTATTTATATTTTCCTCTAGTTTTCGTCTCCCCCACTTCTAATTTTTTTTTACAAAAACAGAAAAATATTTATGTTTGCTTGTTTGCTAGTTTGCTTGCTTTGCTTGAAATTGTTATCATATCTGAGCTTGAGAAAGTTGTGGTTGAAAGTGCTAGCGAGGATAGTGGTAGTGAATCTCTTGGGGAGAAAAAACACCCTTTTGATCTTAATCATGACCCTCCTAAGATTGAGCTCCCCACTAATTTTAAGACTAAAGTCTATCATGTGGGAAGTGGTAATATTATCGGGAAGAACATTATTCAGGAATTCTTTAATTGTGCGGGAGTTATACCGATAATTAGTGGATCTATTCTTGATAAAACAAATTGTTATGTGGATGCTATTGCCATGCTTGTGGTTAAATTAGAAAGAAATTTTTTACATATCCACCCCGCCTTACAAAAGATATTTTTTGAACTTCCGAACATCCATGATCCTAGGGCTAAGAAAATTGCCACTATAATCCTTATGGATGAATTTGATTATATAATCCGAGAAGCTAGGGATATTTTTTCCTTTTACAAAATTAATTTTGAGCGTCCTCCTATAGAGGAGATTCTTCATGATAAAGATACTATTCGTAGTTTGGAATCTAAAGATTACTTTGCTTATGGTGAAAATATTAGAAGGAGAGTTCCATACGCCGAAATATTTAAAACTATGTACCACCATGCTTGTGATAAATTTGAGTGGGTTACTAAAGGAATTGATGAGGGATTTAGTGAAGAATGGTTTGAGGGTATGGCTAGAGATCCTATTGATGATGAGATACATGTTTTATATGAGGACGTTTTGTAACACTCCTGTGTAATGAACTACAGTGATCCACATGGTTATGCTAAATCATTTTGGTTTGCAATGCATGATCACCTTTCAATTCATATCTCATTTCAACTCCACCTTTGATTTGAATTAGATTTGCAAGTGGAAAATAAAGTTGCGCAAAAATTGCTGAAAAATAGTTCATCATTTAGCAAATATTCCAAAACAAATATTTGTTCAGGAAAACAACATCACCATCAAGCTAAATGTGGATTAGGGCAATTAAAACAGTGCTAAAACAACATTTTAAATGCTATTCCATTTGTGAAAAATTCAAATGAATTCAATTGCCTTCCAAACTTGTTGTGGCAGTGCTCAATATTGCCTAGTATTTGTTTTGACTAGTTGCACATTTTTGCAAAAGCCACTTAATGTGAAAGAAATGCAAAACAGCAGCAAAAGGGAGAAAACAGAAAATGCAAAAAGAAAAAGGAAAAGGGGCCCGGGACACTGGACTCTAGTCCACAGTGCCCGGCCCGGCCCAGCACCGTCACCCTCAACCTCCTGCTCCTCTCTCTCTCTTCGCAGTTGCCGCGCGCGCACTCCCGCAGCCTGCCCCTCCCCCTCTCGCCGCTCGACAGCGGCCCTGCCGTCACCGCTGGGTGGATAAGGGCGAAGCCCCGCACCCCCTGAGTCCCCCCTGGCCTCACTCTCTCCCTCTATCCCTCTCTGCCACTCTCTCTCGAGCGCCGCCATGAACACGCTCCGTTGAGCTCGCAGCCACCGAGCTCCCTGCGCCTCCGCGATTTGTCCAGGAGCCCCGCCGGCCACTCCCTCTTCTTCCTCGACCACCAGCTGGAGCCGGGGGCGTCTCCTTCGCCGGAATGCCATCGTCTTCCACCTCCAGCCGCGGGATCTCCACCGCATCGACTCGTCGTCTCCAGGCCTCCCCGAGCCGCTGCCATCCCCTACAGCCCCGCCGTGAGCACCGCGTCCCTCTCCCTCTCCCCCTGTGCCTTCGCGCGCCCGCCAGCTAGCTCCCGTCGGAGCCGTGCTCCGGCCGTCGCCATGGCTGCGAGCACCGCGCTCCCGAGCCACTACGACATCGCCCGTCCAGCCTAACGCCGTCCTGGAGAGCCGTAGAACCCGCCTAGCTATTTCGTTTTCTCGCTCGCGCTGCGTTTTGCCGTTTCCCGTGGAGCCCCGAACTCTGGCACCGCCTGCCGTCGTCGTGGCGCACGACTCCGGCCACTTCAGCCCCCGCCACCGCCGCCGTTAGATGCGCGAGAGCACCTGCATCACATAGGGCCAAACCCCGGGTATGGAGACCCTCTGTAGCCAAATCCTGGCCACCTCCCGACGCACGCCGCCACGAAATTTGGTCGCCAGTGTTGCTCCGGCGACGGCGCTGATGTGGCCGGCCACGTGGCCCCCTCTGGGTCACTGGTAAAGGGCCCCACGGGCCCAGTTGACCCAGTCAACAGTTGACTAGGCAACGCCCAGTCACTGCCAGTGGGTCCCCTGTGGGCCCCGTTGACTGGTCAGCTGGTCAGTTGACCGCTGACGCAATGATGGCGCAATGATGACGTCATATTCCTTTTTCTGTCGAATTTAGTAATTAAAACAATTTCAGAATATTGCTAAAACTTTGAAAATTAATATAAATTCAACCGTAACTCCGATGAAAAAGTTTCTACATGAAAGTTGATTAGAAAAACGAGACGAATCCGAATATGCCCTCCACATACCTGTCTCATGCCCATAACACTGCAAACATGGAACCTTCCCCTCAGGTTCATCTGTCTGACAGATGCCTAAAGCCGAGAAAATATCCCCAGATATTTTCCCACTCTGTCTGCAACGTGTAGTGCTGCATTAGGTCACCCCTAGCACAACATACTACCATGTCATGCTTTGTGTTGCATCTGTTTGTTCTGTATTTGTTGTTTCTTCCCCCTCTTCTCTCCGGTAGACTCCGAGACTGACGCTGCTCCCGAGTAAGACTACGCCCCTGATGATCAGTCCCTTTTTAGCAGAGCTTCCAGGCAAGCAAACCCCCTTGATCATTCCTATATCGCCTATTCTTTCTCTCCCATGCTTGCATTAGATTTTGCTACTGTAATTGATTACTCCTATTCTGATGCATAGCCTATGTTTGTAACTGTTGTTGATACCTTACCTGCTATCCTAAATGCTTAGTATAGGTTGGTTAGTGATCCATCAGTGGCCCCGCACCCTTGTCCGTGTTGCTATGCTTAGTTTCCGGATACTCGATCCGTGTGATCGACGTGCAAAGACCGTCACATCACCGCACCACCACACCCTTAGTTGTACGACTCTGCAGAGCTACTATCGAGTGCAGAGGGTGATACCTCCTACCTCACTCCTGATGATATCTCTATAGCAAAGCTAGTCGGGTGTGGGTTACCGAGGGTGATTCCACTTTCACCACCTCCGAAGAAGCCTCTGTCGTGCAACCCCTCAAGTGTGAACCCATCGAGGGTGATTCCTCCGAGTTCACCTTGACGGATACATCGAGTGGGAATCCATCGAGGGTGATTTCTCGGATTCCCCTTGATGTTATGGACACACGGTTACCCCACTTTTACTTCAGTCCCCTGTTGAAGTCGGGTCGACTCCGAGGGGTACCCACCATAGATGTGAAGTCGGGTTGACTGTGAGGGTACCCGCGAGATAATTATGTGGCACGGATGGGCAGGCAGACCGCCCCAGGAGAGGGTTGGACCTGGCCCTTCCCATAAGTCCATGAGACGGGGCGACGGGACCACATATCGTGGATCGTTGATCGTTTCCGCGAGCTCCCAATACACTAACGGTTTGGATATGTATTCTGAGTAGGCCTCTGGCCTTTTCGCACTAACCACCACGCGGGTTAGCACTCGGCGTCATACGTTTCTTCCGAAAGCTCTGACAGACGTCCAGTTCAGCATTGTGGCCGGGTCGGATCGGCGCCATCCAGGACAGAGGTGGTGCCTGGATCCACCTTGCGCACAACGACCCGGAGTGCAAAGGGCGATGTGCCCAAGACCCCTAAGCACTTAGGATGTAGACCGGCGGGGACCTCTCTGCGGAGTCTAGGTAGGACTACGGCGTGTCGATCAGCCGAGGCCGGGCATGACCCGAGTAAGTGAGTCCGGCCAGAGTTAGTCGAGCGTGTTGGGTAACTGTAGTGCACCCCTGCAGGGAAGTTATCTATTCGAATAGCCGTATCCACGGTAACAGGACGCTTAGTATAGTATCCCGATCTACTACAACTAGAACTGGATACCTGAGATGTCTAATTAATATGTTAGCTCCGGGATTGCTTCCTCGCGGGGTAGTCGAGGAAGGATCTCTGGGCGTTACTAATATATACTTGTTACTATATTATGCTACTAATCTGCACTCTTCTAATGCTGCAAGACGCTGCAAGATGCTAGTCTACGATAGGCTAGGCCTTCTCCTCTATTCTGGCATTTCTGCAGTCTAGTCCACAGATACAACCCCGTCATTTGATACCGATGCATAAACAGAATAGATCTGATCTAAGTCTTGCAAGTACTTTGGATGAGTACTCACGGTTGCTTTGCTACCTCTTTTCCCCATACCCGATTGCTGCGATAAGATGACGGAGCCCCGGAGCCAGCTGATCCCGCCAACGACTACTACTACCCCGGTGGAGCCTACTACTGCGTGGAGTCCGACGACCAGGAGTAGTTTCGGAGGCTCCCAGGTAGGAGGCCTGCGCCTTTTCGATCTAGATGTCGTTGTTTTGCTCAGCCTTCTTAAGGCATACTTGTTTTCTCTTTATGTCTGTACTCAGATATTGTTGTTGCCTACGCTAACTCTTGTGTAACTTGAGCTTATGTATTCGAGCCCTCGAGGCCCCTGGCTTGTAATATAAAGCTTGCATTATTTTATTTTGTGTTTAGAGTTGTGTTGTGATATCTTCCCGTGAGTCCCTTTGCTTGATCGTGCGCATTTGCGTGTATGATTAGTGCACGATTAAGTCGGGGGCGTCACAAGTTGGTATCAGACCCGACTGCCTGTAGGAAGCCCCTTTCCAACTCCTTGGGCGAAGTTGAGTCTACTCTTTGACAAATTGTGTTACTAACATGGCTGTGTGGCTTACGGGCCCACGTCGCCAATGGATGGGATTAGGATCTTTTATTCCTCTCCTTTACTCTGGGACTCTGATCTCTCTTCCTTTCGGGTTAAAGATTTTACTGACTCTAACTCTACGTTCTCGTGATCACATCCACCCGGAGATTTGAAGTAACACTCCTTTGAATTGTGGGCCAGGTTCTGCTTCACAGTGTTCACGGACCACAGGATCCTTCTATCGAGGACACCCTGCATCGTCACCTGCAGATTCCTCGCTCCAGTAGTTTTCTCCGACGTGATGTAGCCTTTGCTATGTCTTGTTGTTGTATCTCTCCACCGCGTGCCTGCGTGCCGCCTAGTTTGTCTAGCTGCGAGTGTTTCCGAACTCGTGCTGCCCGTTTGTATCCAACTCTGTGCATGGATTTGTATGTCTTTAATGACTACTAATATGTATCTAATGCACTTCTTGTTCATTGTTCATGTTACATCATGAATGACTCCTTACACTTGTCATTGCTCTTACTAAACTAACCCCTGTTATTTTAGGCAGGATGGTTATGTCCAATGCCCGTGGTCGTGGCAGTGGTGTCAGTGCTCCAACACCGCCAGATTACATGGCCGATGTGATGCAACAGTTTGAGCTGAACCGTCAGTTTATGACCGGGATAATGGCCCAGCTTCCAAACCAGAATATTCATCAACAGCCTGCCCCAATTACACTGCAAGAATTTGTGCGCCTCAACCCGTCCATTTTCCGCAACTCCACCAATCCTATGGATGCTGATGATTGGCTTCGTGACATCCTGTTTGAGATGGAGTCAGCTAATGTTGCCCCTGACAACTACGTCACCTTTGCGGCATTTCACCTGAAGGGTCCAACTGCTCAATGGTGGGAAAGCCACAGGGGTATGCTGCCTACTGGAACTGGAACCACTTGGCAAGAATTTCAATCAGCTTTCCGTGCACGGCACATTCCTCAAGGTCTTATGGACCAGAAGAAGAAGGAATTACACAACCTCACCCAGGGTAAAATGACTGTGGATGAATATCAGAGGAAATTTCTTGATTTATCCCGCTATGCCGAGGATGACGTCTACACTGACGCTCGCAAGCAGGAGAAATTCCGTGAAGGACTGCATCATGATATAAAGATCGCACTTGTTGTCCATGATTGCGCAGACTTTGCAACGCTTGTCAGACAAGCTTTCCGAGCTAAAACTGGTCTGACTGAGTACCAGGAGTTGCTCAAGCATAGTCGAGATGTTGGCCCATCCTCGGGTCAGCCAGCTCAGAAACGTCAAGTCTGGATCCGGCACAATGTTTGTCACCGACCTGCTCCAACACCATGGCCGTCTTATGTTGCCTCGCGTCTGCCTGCGCCACTGAGACAGCTCAGAATTCAAGATGACAAACCAACCGTTATGGCTCCTCCCCTTAATGATGGATTATGCCACAAGTGTGGACAGCCAGGACACCTTGCTCTCAACTATCGCCAGGATCAGTCTCAGGCTGCACCACGTCCTCCTGTTGGTCGTAAAAAGGGCTGTCGAAACCGTCGGTCCAGAAACTGTAATATCAGATCGACTGTTGTTGTACTTGGCCATGCCAATCATGTCGATGCTGAAAAGGCTCAGAAGGAACCGACCATCATGCTGGGAATCCTCCATGTTAACTCAGTACCAGCTTCTGTTCTTTTTGATTCAAGAGCGTCACATTCCTTCATATCTGCGGCGTTTGCACGCAAGCAAGATTTATGATTCGAAAACATGTACCCTCCGCTAGTGGTTAGCTCTCCAGGGTCCAGGTGGGATACGTCGATGATAGCCCACAACAACCACATTGCAATTGGAGGATTAGTGTTCACTGCTTCACTCATGGCCCTCTAGGTTTCTACCATAGATGTCATTCTTGGTATGGATTGGTTGAAGGCACATAATGCTTTCATTGACTGTGCTGCTAAGAAAGTCCAACTTACACATCCTTCTGGATAGATAATCCAATACTCAGCCCGAACAGCTCAGAATGCCGAGAGCCAGATATATGCTCTGAATGCATTGAATGCTTCACCTCTTGAGGGACTAGAGAACGTTCCAGTTGTTCGTGACTTTCAAGATGTCTTTCCGGAAGAACTTCCAGGAGTACCCCCTGCTAGGGCTGTCGAATTTGTCATAGACTTGAAACCTGGCACCACTCCTATTGCCAAGCGCCCGTATAAGATGCCGCCGCATGAACTCCTTGAACTTAAGGAGGAAATTGACAAGTCACTTCGCAAGAGTTTCATTCGTCCTAGTTCCTCTGCTTGGGGAGCACCTTCTCTGTTTGTTAAGAAGAAGGATGGTACGAATCGTTTGGTCCAAGATTACCGTCCTATTAACCAGGCAACAATTCAGAATAAGTATCCGCTTCCTCGGATCAATAATCTGTATGATCAACTTGCTGATTCCTCTGTATTCTCTAAACTCGATTTGAGATTGGGATACCACCAGATCCGAGATCGTGAAGAGGACATTCCCAAGACCGCTTTCGTTACTCACTATGGTTCATACGAGTACACCGTCATGTCCTTTGGTTTAACTAATGCTCCAGCAACGTTCTCTCGCTTGATGAATTATATCTTCATGGATTACCTCGACAAGTTCATCGTGGTTTATCTGGATGATATCTTGGTATTTTCCAAGAATAAGGAAGAACATGCTGAACACCTTCGTCTTGTGCTGGAAAAGCTGCGAGAGCATCAGCTATATGCCAAGTATTCCAAGTGTGAATTCTGGTTATCTGAAGTGACCTACCTTGGCCATGTGATATCCAAAGATGGTATTGATGTTAACCCAGAACGAGTTCAGGCTATTCTTGGCTAGACTCCTCCGAAGAATTTCAAGCAAGTCAGAAGTTTTCTCGGTCTCGCCTGCTACTGCCACCGTTTTGTCGAGAACTTTTCCAAGATTCCCAAGCCCCTGACTAATCTGCTTCACAAAGGCGTTAAGTTTGAGTGGATAGAAAAATGCCAGGAAAGTTTCCAGACACTTAAGGACAAGCTAACCTCTACTCCAGTGCTTGCTCCTCCGGATTCTCGCAAGGAATTCATCATTTATTGCGAGGCCTCTCATCAAGGATTAGGCTGTGTCCTAATGCAAGAGCGTAAGGTGATTGCTTATGCCTCATGACAACTGCGTCCTCATGAAGAGAATTACCCAGTACATGATCTCGAACTTGCTGCCGTTATTTATGCACTGAAGTTATGGCGACATTACCTTTTCGGTAATCGTTACGAGATCTACACTGACCATCAAAGTCTGAAGTATCTGTTTACTCAGCCAGATCTGAATCTCCGTCAACAGACATGGATGGAAGCAATCACGGACTATGACTGCGGTATTTCATATACCCCTATCAAGGCTAATGTAATGGCCGATGCTTTGAGTTGCAAGTCTTATTGCAACAATCTCATGGTTCAGCAAGCTCAACCCCTTCTTCATGAAGAACTTCGCAAGTTCAACCTTCACATCATTCCACAGGGTTCTCTTAATACCCTTGTTCTGCAACCAAATCTTGAGAAAGCTATTAAGTCTGCGGAAGCAAAAGACGCTGAAGTTGATCAGATGAAATGGGATCTTGTCTTTGAAAAAGCCAGAGATTTCTCGCTTGCTGAAGATGGAACCTTGTACTTCAGAGATCGCATTGTAGTACCCCGGTTTGAACTAATGACAGACAAGGTTATGAAGGAGGCACATAATACACCACTGTCTATTCATCCGGGTAGTACCAGGATGTATCGTGACCTCCGTCAAAGGTACTGGTGGTCCAAAATGAAGCAAGACATTGCTCGCTATGTTGCCGAATGTGACGTTTGTCATCGCGTTAAGGTAGAACATCAAAAACCTGATGGAATTCTGCAACTGCTCCCAATCCCTGAATGGAAGTGGGACAAGGTTCAAATGGTTCTTATCACCGACCTGTTGGGGAACGTTGCATGGGAAACAAAAATTTTCCTACGCACACGCAAGATCTATCAATGGTGAGGAGCATCTACGAGAGGGAGAGTAAATCTACATACCCTTGTAGATCGCTAAGCGGAAGCGTTTAAGAAACGCGGTTGATGTAGTCGAACGTCTTCACGATCCAAATCGCAAGTCGTCCCTCGAACCGATCACGAACTAGCGCCGAACGGACGGCACCTCCGCGTTCAACACACGTACGGCTTGATGACGCCTTCACCTCCTCGATCCAGCGAGCGATGGTGAAGTAGTGGTTGAGTTACAGCAGCACGACGGCGTGGTGATGGTGGTGAGGAACAATCTCTGCAGGGCTTCGCCAAGCGCTACGGAGATTATGACGGAGGAACTAGAGGGCTAGAGTTGCCGGCACACGGCTTGGGAAATCCTAATGTCTCCCGTGTGCTAGCCCTGCCCCTCTATTTATATGTTGAGCCTTGGGGTCTAAACTTGGAGTAAAAGCCTTCTCCAGGTCGGTTTTGCCCGCACAAGGTCGGTTTGGCCCGCAGGGAAAGAGTCCAACTCGGATCCCTGCCGAACCGTGCACAGCCGCGCACAAGCGGTAGTACCGCTCACAAGCGGTAGTACCGCTTGAGCGGTAGTACCGCTTCACCAAGCGGTAGTACCGCTTGGGCAGTAGTACCGCTTCACAAAACGGTAGTACCGCTTACGCGGCAGCAAAACTACTTTTTGCACTTTCCAATACCTCGTGGGCTTTATCCCTTTGGCCCATATAAAGTGTTGCTGTACCCGAACACTTCGGTAAACATCCGGAACCCCTTCCGGTGAATTCCGGAACCCTTCTGGAGATCAAAACACTATTATCACATATATCAATCTTTACCTCCAGACTATTCCGGAGATCCTCGTCATGTCCGGGATCTTATCCGGGACTCCGAACAACTTTCGGTCACCAACAAAATAACTCAACTATACTAATCGTCACCAAACGTTTAAGTGTGTAGACCCTGCGGGTTCGAGAACTATGTAGACATGACCGAGACACCTCTACGGCCAATAACCAATAGCGGGACCTGGATGCCCATATTGGCTCCTACATATTCTACGAAGATCTTTTATCGGTCGAACCTCTATGTCAAGGATTCAGTTAATCCCGTATGCTGTTCCCTTTGTTCTTCGGTATGTTACTTGCCCGAGATTCGATCGTCGGTATCTCTATACCTAGTTCAATCTCGTTACCGGCAAGTCTCTTTACTCGTTCCGTAATACAAGATCTCGTGGCTAACACTTTAGTCACATTGCTTGCAAGGCTCGTTGTGATGTTGTATTACCGAGTGGGCCCTGAGATACCTCTCCGTCACACAGAGTAACAAATCCCAGTCTTGATCCATGCCAACCCAACAGACACCCTCGGAGATACCTGTAGAGCACCTTTATAGTCACCCAGTTATGTTGCGACGTTTGATACACACATGGTACTCCTCCGATGTCAGGGAGTTGCATGATCTCATGGTCATAGGAACAGATACTTGACATGCAGAAAACAATAGCAATAAACTGACACGATCAAATGCTACGTTCTTAGTTTGGGTCTTCTCCATCACATCATTCTCCTAATGATGTGATCCTGTTATCAAATGACATCTCATGTCAATGGCTAGGAAACCTTAACCATCTTTGATCAACGAGCTAGTCAACTAGAGGCTTACTAGGGACACAGTGTTGTCTATGTACCCACACATGTATTTGAGTTTCCAATCAATACAATTATAGCATGGATAATAAACGATTATCATGAACAAGGAAATATAATAATAACCAATTTATTATTGCCTCTAGGGCATATTTCCAACAGTCTCCCACTTGCACTAGAGTCAATAATCTAGTTCACATCACTATGTGATTTACATTGTAATGAATCGAACACCCATGCAGTTCTGGTGTTGTTCATGTTTAGCCCTTGGAAGAGGTTTAGTCATCGGATCTGCAACATTTAGATCCGTGTGTACTTTGCAAATATTTATGTCGTCCTCCTTGATGTAATCGCGGATGGAATTGAAACGTCGCTTTATGTGTCTGGTCCTCTTGTGAAATCTTGGTTCCTTGGCTAGAGCAATGGCACCAGTATTATCACAAAACAGAGTCATTGGTTTAAGCGCACTAGGCACTACTCCAAGATCTGTCATGAACTCCTTCATCCAGACACCTTCCTTCGCCGCCTCCGAGGCAGCGATGTACTCCGCTTCGCATGTAGAATCTGCTACCATGCTTTGCTTGGAACTGCACCAGCTAACCGCACCCCTATTAAGAATAAATACGTATCCGGTTTGCGATTTAGAGTCATCTGGATCAGTGTCAAAGCTTGCATCGACGTAACCCTTTACGACGAGCTCTTGATCACCTCCATAAACGAGAAACATGTCCTTAGTCCTTTTCAGGTACTTCAGGATATTCTTGACCGCCGTCCAGTGTTCCATTCCTGGATCACTTTGAAACCTTCCGACCATACTTATGGCAAGGCTGACATCAGGTCTTGTGCACAGCATTGCATACATAATAGAGCCTATGGCTGAAGCATAGGGGATGACACTCATCTTTTCTCTATCTTCTGCAGTCACTGGGCATTGAGTCTTACTCAACTTCACACCTTGCAAAACAGGCAAGAACCCCTTCTTGGACTGATCCATTTTGAACTTCTTCAAAATCTTATCAAGGTATGTGCTTTGTGAAAGTCCTATTAAGCGTCTTGATCTATCTCTATAGATCTTTATGCCTAATATGAAAGCAGCTTCTCCTAGGTCCTTCATTGAAAAACTCTTGTTCAAATATTCCTTCATGCTTTCCAACATTTCTATATTGTTTCCAATCAGCAATATTTCATCCACATATAATATTAGAAACGCTATAGAGCTCCCACTCACTTTCTTGTAAATACAAGCTTCTCCGTAAACTTGTATAAACTCGAACGCTTTGATCACTTCATCAAAGCGAAGATTCCAACTCCGAGATGCTTGCACCAGTCCATAAATGGATCGCTGGAGTTTGCAAACTTTGTCAGCATTCTCTGGATCGACAAAACCTTCTGGTTGCATCATATACAACTCTTCCTTAAGGTAACCGTTAAGGAACGCTGTTTTGACATCCATCTGCCAAATTTCATAATCGAAAAAGGCAGCTATTGCTAACATGATTCTGACGGACTTAAGCATCGCTACGGGTGAGAAGGTCTCATCGTAGTCAACTCCTTGAACTTGTGAAAAACCCTTTGCCACAAGTCGAGCTTTATAGACGGTGACATTATCGTCCGCGTCCGTCTTCCTCTTAAAGATCCATTTGTTCTGAATGGCCTTACGCCCTTCAGGTAATACTTCCAAAGTCCATACTTTGTTTTCATACATGGATCCCATCTCGGATTTCATGGCCTCTAACCACTTCTCGGAATCCGGGCCCATCATCGCTTCTCCATAGCTCGTAGGTTCATCATTGTCTAACAACATGACCTCTAAGACAGGGTTGCCGTACCACTCGGGAGCAGTACGCGTCCTTGTCGACCTACGAGGTTCGATAGCAACTTGATCCAAAGCTTCATGATCATCATCATTAACTTCCTCTTCAGCTAATGTAGGCTCCACAGAAACAACTTTCTGCGCTGCGCTACTCTCAGGTTGAAGTAAAGGTTCAACAACCTCATCAAGTTCTATCTTCCTCCCACTCAATTCTTTCGAGAGAAACTCTTTCTCAAGAAATGTTCCGTTTTTAGCGACAAACACTTTGCCTTCGGATCTGAGGTAGAAGGTATACCCAATTGTCTCTTTTGGGTATCCTATGAAGACGCATTTCTCCGCTTTGGGTTCCAGCTTTTCAGGCTGAAGCTTTTTGACATAAGCATCACATCCCCAAACTTTAAGAAACGACAGCTTTGGCTTCTTGCCAAACCAAAGTTCATATGGCGTTGTCTCAACGGATTTCGATGGTGCCCTATTTAAAGTGAATGCAGCTGTCTCTAATGCATAACCCCAAAACGATAGTGGCAAATCGGCAAGAGACATCATAGATCGCACCATATCCAATAAAGTTCGATTACGACGTTCGGACACACCATTACGCTGTGGTGTTCCAGGCGGTGTCAGTTGTGAAACAATTCCACATTGTCTTAAGTGACTGCCAAACTCATAACTCAGATATTCTCCTCCTCGATCAGATCGTAGGAATTTAATCTTCTTGTTACGATGATTCTCAACTTCACTCTGAAATTGTTTGAACTTTTCAAATGTTTCAGACTTGTGTTTCATTAAGTAAATATACCCATATCTACTTAAGTCATCAGTGAAGGTGAGAAAGTAACGATAACCACCGCGCGCTTCAATACTCATCGGACCGCACACATCAGTATGTATGATTTCCAATAAGTCACTTGCCCGTTCCATTGTTCCAGAGAACGGCGTTTTAGTCATCTTGCCCAAGAGGCATCGCTCACATGTGTCAAGTGATTCAAAATCAAGTGACTCCAAAAGTCCATCAGCATGGAGCTTCCTCATGCGTTTTACGCCAATATGACCTAAACGGCAGTGCCACAAGAAAGTGGTATTATCATTATCAATCCTACATCTTTTGGCATCAATGTTATGAACATGTGTATCATTACTATCGAGATTCAATAAGAATAAACCCCTCACATCGGGTGCATGACCATAAAAGATATTACTCATATAAATAGAACAACCATTATTCTCTGATTTAAATGAGTAACCGTCTCGCAATAAACAAGATCCAGATATAATGTTCATGCTTAACGCAGGCACCAAATAACACTTATTTAGGTTCATCACTAATCCCGACGGTAATCGAAGAGCGAGCGTGCCGACGGCGATCACATCAACCTTGGAACCATTTCCCACGCGCATCATCACTTCGTCCTTTGCCAGCCTCCGTCTATTCCGCAGTTCCTGTTTTGAGTTGCAAATATGAGCAACCGCACCGGTATCAAATACCCAGGCACTACAACGAGAGTTGGTAAGGTACACATCAATAACATGTATATCATATATACCTTGTTTGTTGTTGGCCGCCTTCTTGTCAGCCAAATACTTGGGGCAATTCCGCTTCCAGTGTCCAGTTCCCTTGCAATGAAAACACACAGTTTCTGGTTTGGGTCCAGCCTTGGGTTTCTTCACGAGAGGAGCAACTGCTTTGCCACTCTTCTTGGAGTTACCCTTCTTACCCTTGGCATTTTTCTTGAAACTAGTGGTTTTATTGACCATCAACATTTGATGCTCCTTCTGAATTTCAGACTCAGCGGCTTTCAGCATCGCAAACAGCTCGGCGACTGACTTGTTCATCCCGTGCATGTTATAGTTCAACACGAAGCTCTTGTAGCTAGGTGGCAATGATTGAAGAACTCTGTCAGTGATAGCCTCTGGCGGAAGGGGCATCCCCAATTCAGCCAGACGGGTGGAGTACCCAGACATTCTGAGCACGTGATCACTGATAGACCCGTTCTCCTCCATCTTGCAAGCATAGAACTTATCGGAGATCTCATATCTCTCGATCCGGGCATTCTTCTGAAAGATAAACTTCAACTCCTGGAACATCTCATATGCTCCATGACGTTCAAAACGTCTTTGAAGTCCCGGTTCTAAGCCATACAACATTGCACATTGAACTATTGAGTAATCATCAAAACGAGCCTGCCAGGCGTTCACAACGTCTAGAGACTCAACTGGAGCGGGTGGATCACCAAGCGGTGCATCAAGGACATAAGCCTTCTGGGAAGCCGTAAGGATAATCCTTAGATTACGGGCCCAGTCCACAAAGTTACTTCCATCATCTTTCAACTTAGCTTTCTCTAGGAACGCATTAAAATTCAGGGGTGCTACTGCGCGAGCCATGATCTACAACATAAATATAGCAAAGACAACTTAGACTATTGTTCAAGATAATGAGTTTAATTAATCATATTACTTAAAAACTCCCACTCAAATTGACATCCCTCCGGTCATTCGAGTGTAACATGATCCAAATCCACCAACTCAAGTCCGATCATCACGTGAGTTGAGGTGGTTTTAATGGTGAACATCTTCATGTTGATCATATCTACTATATGACTCATGTTCGACCTTTCGGTCTCTTGTGTTCCGAGGCCATGTCTGTACATGCTAGGCTCGTCAAGTTTAACCCGAGTGTTCCGCGTGTGCAACATGGCTTGCACCCGTTGTATGTGAACGTGGAGTCTATCACACCCGATCATCACGGCGTGTATCGAAACGACGAACTTTCGCAACGGTGCACACTCGGGGAGAACACAATTTATCTTGAAATTTAAGTGAGGGATCACCTTATAATGCTACCGTCGTCCTAAGCAAAATAAGATGCATAAAAGGATTAACATCACATGCAAATCATAAGTGACATGATATGGCCATGAACTTGTGCTTTTGATCTCCATCTCCAAAGCACCGGCATGATCTCCATCGTCACCGGCATGACACCATGATCTCCATCATCTTGATCTCCATCAACGTGTCGCCATAAGGTTGTCGCGCCGACTGTTGCTTCCACGACTATTGCTAACGTTTAGCGATAAAGTAAAGCATTACATAGCGCTTAATGATTGACACGCAGGTCATACAATAATTAAAGACAACTCTATGGCTCCTGCCAGTTGCCGTACTCATCGACATGCAAGTCGTGATATTCTATACAACACATGATCATCTCATACATCACATATATCTCATCATGTAATTGGCCATATCACATCACAACATACCCTGCAAAAACAAGTTAGACGTCCTCTAATTGTTGTTGCAAATTTTACGTGGCTGCTACGGGTTTGCAAGAACCGTTCTTACCTACGCAAAACCACAACGCGGTGTAGTGATTGCTTTTTGATCTTCTAAAAGAACCCTCTTCATTGAAATCGATTCAACTAAAGTGAGAGAGACAGACACCCGCTAGCCATCTTTATGCAACGAAGTTACATGTCAGTTGAAGGAACCTGTCTCGCGTAAGTGTACGCGTAATGTCGGTCCGGGCCGCTTCATCTCACAGTACCGCCGAATCAAATATCAACTAGTAACAGCAAGCAATATGTATACACCCACGCCCACAACTCGTTTGTGTTCTACTCGAGATCTCATCTACGCATAGACCTGGCTCATGATGCCACTGTTGGGGAACGTTGCATGGGAAACAAAAATTTTCCTACGCACACACAAGATCTATCCATGGTGATGAGCATCTACGAGAGGGAGAGTAAATCTACATACCCTTGTAGATCGCTAAGCGGAAGCGTTTAAGAAACGCGGTTGATGTAGTCGAACGTCTTCACGATCCAAATCGCAAGTCGTCCCTCGAACCGATCACGAACTAGCGCCGAACGGACGGCACCTCCGCGTTCAACACACGTACGGCTTGATGACGCCTTCACCTCCTCGATCCAGCGAGCGATGGTGAAGTAGTGGTTGAGTTACAGCAGCACGACGGCGTGGTGATGGTGGTGAGGAACAATCTCTGCAGGTCTTCGCCAAGCGCTACGGAGATTATGACGGAGGAACTAGAGGGCTAGAGTTGCCGGCACACGACTTGGGAAATCCTGATGTCTCCCGTGTGCTAGCCCTGCCCCTCTATTTATATGTTGAGCCTTGGGGTCTAAACTTGGAGTAAAAGCCTTCTCCAGGTCGGTTTTGCCCGCACAAGGTCGGTTTGGCCCGCAGGGAAAGAGTCCAACTCGGATCCCTACCGAACCGTGCACAGCCGCGCACAAGCGGTAGTACCGCTCACAAGCGGTAGTACCGCTTCACCAAGCGGTAGTACCGCTTGGGCGGTAGTACCGCTTCACAAAACGGTAGTACCGCTTACGCGGCAGCAAAACTACTTTTTGCACTTTCCAATACCTCGTGGGCTTTATCCCTTTGGCCCATATAAAGTGTTGCTGTACCCGAACACTTCGGTAAACATCCGGAACCCCTTCCGGTGAATTCCGGAACCCTTCCGGAGATCAAAACACTATTATCACATATATCAATCTTTACCTCCAGACTATTCCGGAGATCCTCGTCATGTCCGGGATCTTATCTGGGACTCCGAACAACTTTCGGTCACCAACAAAATAACTCAACTATACTAATCGTCACCAAACGTTTAAGTGTGTAGACCCTGCGGGTTCGAGAACTATGTAGACATGACCGAGACACCTCTACGGCCAATAACCAATAGCGGGACCTGGATGCCCATATTGGCTCCTACATATTCTACGAAGATCTTTTATCGGTCGAACCTCTATGTCAAGGATTCATTTAATCCCGTATGCTGTTCCCTTTGTTCTTCGGTATGTTACTTGCCCGAGATTCGATCGTCGGTATCTCTATACCTAGTTCAATCTCGTTACCGGCAAGTCTCTTTACTCGTTCCGTAATACAAGATCTCGTGGCTAACACTTTAGTCACATTGCTTGCAAGGCTCGTTGTGATGTTGTATTACCGAGTGGGCCCTGAGATACCTCTCCGTCACACAGAGTAACAAATCCCAGTCTTGATCGATGCCAACCCAACAGACACCCTCGGAGATACCTGTAGAGCACCTTTATAGTCACCCAGTTACGTTGCGACGTTTGATACACACAAGGTACTCCTCCGATGTCAGGGAGTTGCATGATCTCATGGTCATAGGAACAGATACTTGACATGCAGAAAACAATAGCAATAAACTGACACGATCAAATGCTACGTTCTTAGTTTGGGTCTTGTCCATCACATCATTCTCCTAATGATGTGATCCCGTTATCAAATGACATCTCATGTCAATGGCTAGGAAACCTTAACCATATTTGATCAACGAGCTAGTCAACTAGAGGCTTACTAGGGACACAGTGTTGTCTATGTACCCACACATGTATTTGAGTTTCCAATCAATACAATTATAGCATGGATAATAAACGATTATCATGAACAAGGAAATATAATAATAACCAATTTATTATTGCCTCTAGGGCATATTTCCAACACGACCTTCCCAGGTCACAAAAGGGTCATGATGCTATTCTTGTCGTCATCGATCAACTCTTCAAAGTTGCACATTTTCTGCCAGTCAAGGAGAAGATCACTGCTAGTCAGTTAGCAGATTTGTATATCTCTAGAATTGTGACACTCCACGGTATTCCGAAGGAGATCAATTCCGACCGTGGCAGCCTCTTCACCTCTAAGTTCTGGGCAAGTTTCCAAGAAGCTATGGGAACTCATATAACCTGGAGCTCAGCTTATCACCCCCAGTCCCAAGGCCAAGTTGAACGAGTTAACCAAGTGCTTGAAGATATGCTGCATGCATGTGTCATTTCATTTGGCAAGAAGTGGGAAGAGTCTCTCCCGTATGCTGAATTCTCATACAACAACAGCTATCAAGCTAGCTTGAAGATGGCACCCTTTGAGGTATTATATGGATGTAAGTGCCGAACCCCTCTGAATTGGTCAGAAACTGGGGAACGGCCGCTCATTGGTCTGGATATTATCCAACAAGCTGAAGAGCAAGTCCGTACTGTCCAAGAAAATCTTAAGGCGGCCCAGTCCCGCCAGAAGAGCAATTATGATCGTAAACATTGGGGATCGATCTATCAATCTGGTGAGCAAGCTTATCTGCATGTCACTCCTATGAAGGGCACTCATCGGTTTGGGATCAAGGGCAAGTTAGCTCCTCGCTACATTGGTCCCTTCCGCATTCTCGCCAGACGTGGACATGTGGCTTATAAATTGGAGTTGCCGCCTCAGTTCCCTCACATCCACGACGTCTTCCATGTGTCACAATTTCGTCGTTGCTTCAAGGATCTGCACCGTGCAGTGGATCATGAGATGCTCGAATTGCAAGATGATCTCTCTTATAAGGAGCATCCGATCCGGATCCTGGATCAAGCTGAATGTCGGACCCGTCAGAAGGCAATCAAGTTTCTTAAAGTGCAGTGGTGGAATCACACTGAAGATGAAGCCACTTGGGAACGCGAGGATCGTCTTCGCGAAGAATATCCCGATCTTTTCCCTTCTACCTCCTGAATTCTCGGGATGAGAATTTCTTTTAGAGGAGGAGAATTTTAACACCCCTGTGTAATGAACTACAGTGATCCACATGGTTATGCTAAATCATTTTGGTTTGCAATGCATGATCACCTTTGAATTCATATCCACCTTTGATTTGAATTAAATTTGCAAGTGGAAAATAAAGTGGCCCAAAAGTTGCTGAAAAATAGTTCATCATTTAGCAAATATTCCAAAACAAATATTTTTTCAGGAAAACAACATCACCATCAAGCTAAATGTGGATTAGGGCAATTAAAACAGTGCTAAAACAACATTTTAAATGCTATTCCATTTGTGAAAAATTCAAATGAATTCAATTGCCATCCAAACTTGTTGTGGCAGTGCTCAATATTACCTAGTATTTGTTTTGATCAGTTGCACAATTTTGCAAAAGCCACTTAATGTGAAAGAAATGCAAAACAGCAGCAAAAAGGAGAAAACAGAAAATGCAAAAAGAAAAAGGAAAAGGGGCCCGGGACACTGGACTCTACTCCACAGTGCCCGGCCTGGCCCAGCACCATCACTCTCAACCTCCTGCTCCTCTCTCTCTCTTTGCTGTCACCGCGCGCGCACTTCCGCACCCCCTGAGTCCCCCCTGGCCTCACTCTCTCCCTCTATCCCTCTCTGCCACTCTCTCCCGAGCACCGCCATGAACGGGATCCGTTGAGCTCATAGCCACCGAGCTCCCTGCGCCTCCGCGATTTTTCCAGGAGCCCTGCTGGCCACTCCCTCTTCTTCCTCGACCACCAGTTGGAGCCGGGGGCGTCTCCTTCGCCGGAACGCCATGGTCTTCCACCTCAGGCCGCGGGATCTCCACCGCATCGACTCGTTGTCTCCAGGCCTCCCCGAACCGCTGCCATCCCCTACAGCCCCGCCGTGAGCACCGTGTCCCTCTTCCTCTCCCCCTGTGCCCTCGCGCGCCCGCCAGCTAGCTCCCGTCGGAGCCGTGCTCCGGCCACCGCCATGGCTGCGAGCACCATGCTCCCCAGCCACTACGGCGTCGCCCGTCCGCCCTAACGTGCTGCTGGAGAGCCGTTGAACCCGCCTAGCTCGCGCTGCATTTCGCCGTTTCCCGCGGAGCCCCGAACTCTGGCGCCGCCTGCCATCGTCGTGGCGCATGACTCCGGCCACTTCAGCCCCCACGACCGCCGCCGTTAGATGCGCGAGAGCGCCCGCGTCCCGTAGGGCCAAACCCCGGGTCCGGAGACCCTCTGTAGCCAAATCCTGGCCACCTCCCGACGCGTGCCGCCGCAAAATTTGGTCGTCGGAGTTGCTCCAGTGACGGCGCTGATGTGGCCGGCCAAGTGGCCCCCTCTGGGTCACTGGCAAAGGGCCCCACGGTCCTAGTTGACCCAGTCAACGGCTGACTGGGCAGCGCCCAGTCACTGCCAGTGGGTCCCCCATGGGCCCCGTTGACTGGTCAGCTAGTCAATTGACCGCTGACGCAATGATGGCGCAATGATGACGTCATATTCCTTTTTCTGTCGAATTTAGTAATTAAAACAATTTCATAATATTGCTAAAACTTTGAAAACTAATATAAATTCAACAGTAACTCCCATGAAAAAGTTTTCTACATGAAAGTTGATCAGAAAAACGAGACGAATCCGAATATGCCCTGCACATAACTGTCTCATGCCCAAACCCTGCAAACATGGAACCTTCCCCTCCGGTTCATCTGTCTGACAGATGACTAAAGCCGAGAAAGTATCCCCAGATATTTTCCCGCTCCGTCTGCAACATGTAGTGCTGCATTAGGTCACCCCTAGCACAGAATACTGTCATGTCATGCTTTGTGTTGCATTTGTTTGCTCTGTATTTATTGTTGCTTCCCCCTCTTCTCTCCGGTAGACTCCGAGACTAACGCTGCTCCCGAGTACGACTACGCCCCCTGACGATCAGTCCCTTTTCAGCAGAGCTTCCAGGCAAGCAAACCCCCTTGATCATTCCTATATCGCCTATTCTTTCTCTCCCATGCTTGCATTAGATTTTGCTACTGTAATTGATTGCTCCTATTCTGATGCATAGCCTATTTTTGTAACTGTTGTTGATACCTTACCTGCTATCCTGAATGCTTAGTATAGGTTGGTTAGTGATCCATCAGTGGCCCCGCACCCTTGTCCGTGTTGCCATGCTTAGTTTCCGGATACTCGATCCGTGTGATCGACGTGCAGAGACCGTCACATCACCGCACCACCACCCCCTTAGTTGTACGATCTGCAGAGCTACTATCGAGTGCTGAGGGTGATACCTCCTACCTCACTCATGATGATATCTCTGTAGCGAAGCTAGGCGGTTGTGGGTTACCGAGGGTGATTCCTCTTTCACCACCTCCGAAGAAGCCTCTGTTGTGCAACCCCTCAAGTGTGAACCCATCGAGGATGATTCCTCCGAGTTCACCTTGACGGATACATCGAGTGGGAATCCATCGAGGGTTGTGAAACCTTTTGGGACTTGCTTTGGGGGAGGCAGATGCCACTGCTCCCTTATCACCAGAATGGAAGCTGGGTTCGGTCATGCCCCGTTGTCCCTATCCTGACAGCGGGTCGTCACCCATGTGCTGGGCGCGGAGCCCTGCAGCTGACGCCGTACGATCTGCTCCATGAGAAGGCCTCGCGAGGGGAGCCTCGCGAGGCAACCGGGTGCTTGGCGGCGAGGAGCCTCGTGAGGCTCGCCCCTCGCGAGGCGGCTTCCTCCGGAGCGACCGCGGCAGGGCCACTCTCATGGGCTTGCCCAAGCGTGGTCCTCTGGGCCAAAGGCAGACGGGCCGTGGTACCCTGGTTCCCACTGGGCCGAAAATAGCCCCCGGGCCCACGGCGCGCACGTCCCGCCCGTTAGGGATGAAACGACGCGGGGCCCATTGAGCCGCCGGACCCAGAGGTGACGTGTGGCGGATTTTAAGGGGCGGGTTTCCCCCACTTCCCATGATGCCTCAGCAACCGCCCGTGCTGACATAAAGTCTGCCTGTGCACGGCACGGTACAGTCATCGCCTTCTGCTGCCGCTGCTGCTGCTTCGATTCCCGACGCTGGAGAAGGCGGAGTGATGAGGAGAGCCCCGCACCGAGTATAAAGAGAGAGGGGGGAAACGAAGAGCCAAAGCCCTCCACCCATCTTCTCCCCCTTCCAATCTTTCCTTCCTTGTCTTGCTAGAGTCACCGCAGCAATGGCGAGGGGAAGAGGGCATGCACGCGCTTTTGCCGCCGCATCCAGGGTTCCGCCCGGGGGGGCGCGGGCGCTCTCCGGCGCCCGCCGGCTCCGTTCCCAGTGGCCGAGGGAGGGGCGCCGCCCATGGACGCGGAGGGCGCGATGCGCGCGGCGGAGGCGTCCGCGGTGGGGCGGCCGCCCTACCTCCCCAGGCAGGGAGCCACTCAGCGGAGGCGGCCCATGAATTCATAGTGGGCATGCACCACCAGCCCTGCACCTGGCTCTGGCTCCCGGACTCCTTTGCGGGAGCGATGGCGGATCACGTGCCCTTGGGCTTGTGGGTGCAGATCGATGGCTGCTGCAACGGCCCCTCCTGGGTGGCGACGGAGTTCACCCCCTCGGGCTTCATGTTCTTGAAGCAGGGGTGGAAGTCGTTCGCCCTCGCCCGCGGCCTGAAGCGGGGCCACGTTCTCTAGTTCAAGTATGACGGGGCCGCCACGCTCTTCGTGAAGATCTATGAGATCTCTGGCAGCCGCCTGGAATGCTGCGTGGAGAGCGAGGATGGCAGCTATAGCGGCTCCTCCTGCGAGGACGACAGCGACAACGGCGCCGCCTCCTCCGGCGGGGGTGGAAGCGATGACAGCTCTCCCCACGTCAAGAGCAAGGATGAAGACTCTGACTAGGCGCGCGCGATGCCCATGCTGGAGCCTTGGGGATGGCGACGCCCAGCCTAAGCTTCTTTCTTTTTTTTGTTTCCTGCACTAGATTGATGTAGCCCCCTAGGGGTGTGAAACATTTGCGCAGCACTTTTGTTGTTAAGTACTCGATGCTTAATGTGTTTTTGCTTTCCTCCTGAGGCCCTTATCTCCCCTTTACATTGTCTTCGTACCCTGTGTCACTGGGACCCAGCCCCTGAGGCGGGCTACACTGTCGCTGGTATACCTAGAGCGTGCGCTCGGCAAGGCTAGAGGGTGTAGGGCTCTTAGGGCTGGTAGAACTCCCCGAGATGCGATGCTCAGGGTCCCCCCCTTGACGCGTAGGCAGCTCGTGCCAAGGAAATCAGGACGCCATGAGAGAGAAACGAGAGGTAAAATACCCGAGGGGTGCTTAGACTTAGCTCTTTTGGAGACGCGCAGCTTGGAGCCAGTCCTTAGTAGGGCGCAGCGCGTGAGGCATGGTTCCTCACGAAGCCTTCTTCCCACGGGACATCGATCGCGAGGCCTCCCGAGGAGGGGGCTCCTGAGGCCCTTGAGATCCTGCACCAGGGAAGTTGCCAAATTTTCGCAAGTAATGTAGCGGGGTGTGCTCGCGAGGCCGCCTGTGGGTGTTACGCGAGGAGGTAAGAGCACCAAGGACCTGGTGAGGTGACGTGCACAGGAGCAGGCCCGCGAGCCAGAGCTCAGTCACTTGGGTTTTGCGGCACTGTTGGGACTGACCCGAGCATCGGCGCCGTGCCCAGCCACCGCTCGCGTGAGACACACGGGGGGAGATCGCAAGCGCGCCTCCGCTGCAAGGACACCGGTTGTTGTTAGGGAGTAGACTTTACTGATGCATGAAATGGATCCATTACATAACAGAAAAGATACATGCTGCCGTGTTCGACACGGGTCAACTTTGAGGATGTGATGGCCGTAGGCCCCTCAAGTAAGTAGGCCGCCAGTGCGGAGCATGGGGCGTCCGCCAGCACGGAGCATGGGGTATCCGCCAGCACGGAGCATGGGGCTTCCACGAGAGTGGGAAGGAGCTCCCGCATGCCGAAGCCAGCGCCGGTAGAGGGAGCTCCGGAGCGTGTATAGCTCCATGTCATTCGTATCCGTGGGGTCACGGATAGAACTTGCGGAGATGTTGGATGTTCCATGTATTTGGTACCGGAACACCCTCCTCCGTTTCGAGCCGTGCCGCGCCGGGCCGGGAGATGTGCGTGACCCTAAAAGGGCCCTCCCACATGGGTGAGAGTTTGTGGAGCTAGAGAGGATCTGGTGCAGGACATGGTCGCCCGCCTCGAGGGTGCAGGGGCATATGTTGCGGCTGTGATAGCAATGCTACGTCTGCTGGTACCTTGCCGTGCGAAGGGCGGCTTGGCGGCGTGCTTCCTCGAGGAAAAGCAGGTCATCCTCCCGTAGGCCGCCCTGATGGGATTCGTCGAAGGCCAAGACTCGTGGGGACCGGTGCTTCACCTCGGCTGGGAGGACCGCTTCTGCTCCATAGACGAGGAAGAAAGGTGTCTCGCCGGTGGGCTTGGTCGCCGTGGTGCGGATGGACCATAGCACTGACGGGAGCTCATCCAGCCAGCCCTTGCCGCAGGCCGCGAGCTGCTTCTTGAAGGTCCTGGTCTTGAGGCCCTTGAGGACCTCAGCGTTGGCACGCTCGGCCTGGCCGTTGCTTCGAGGGTGTGCCACGGAGGCGAAGCAGATCTGCATGCCGATGCTAGCGTAGTAGGTCTTGAATTGGCCTCTAGTGAACTGCGTGCCATTGTCTGTGATGATGCGGTTGGGGACGCCGAAGGGGCACACCAGGCCCTTGATGAACTTGACCGCCGATCCTACCGGAATGGTCCGGACAGGCTCCACCTCCGCCCATTTGGTGAACTTGTCGATGGCGACATAGAGGTAGCGGTAGCCGCCAGCCACGCGAGGGAAGGGCCCGAGGATATCCAGCTCCCAGACCGCGAAGGGCCACGAGAGCAGGATGGTCTGGAGCCCTTACGCTGGCTGGTGGATCTGCTTGGCATTGAACTGGCAGGCCTCGCATGCCTGGACCAGTTCCGCTGCATCCTCGAGTGCTGTGGGCCAGTAGAAACCGCTGCAGAATGCCTTACTTGCGAGAGTGCGTGAGGATGAGTGGTGGCCGCAGTCGCCTCCGTGGATGTCGGCAAGCAGCTCACGCCCTTGCTCCTTGGAGATGCACCACAACGCGACTCCGTTTGGGCGGTGGCGGTACAGGTCACCCTCCTGCAAGTGGTAGAGCGCAGCCTGTTGGACCACACGCTCTGCCTCTGCGTCGATCTCTGGGAGGGCACCGCACGTCAGGTAGGCCTTGATCTCCGTGATCCAGCTTTCGGGCTGTGGTTTGAGCGCCAGCAGCAGGCGAGCGCGTGAAGATGGTCTGCAGTCTAGTGCGCCCATGGTTGGTGCGGGAGGGAGCTCCTCATGAGGCACCGTGGGGCTGGTGATCGGAGGTGCCGCTGAAGGTTTCAGGAGCCACTCCTTGAAGACGCCGGGGTTCTAGGGCTCACGGCGGGAAGCACGCTTGGCGATTTCGTCCGCCTCACTATTGTCGCTGCAATGGACGTGCTGTAGCTCCATGCCCATGAAGCGCTTCTTGAGCTTGCGCACCTCCTCCAGGTATGTCGCCATGTGCTCATCCTTCTGCTTGTACTTCTTGTTAGAGAAGTTGACGAGGAGCTGCGAGTCGCCCTTGATGATGATGCACCTGACTCCAAGCGCGATGGTGGCCTTGATCCTGGTGATGAGTCCCTCATATTCGGCGATGTTGTTGGAGACCTTGTCGGTGTGTTCGAAGCAGAGCTGCACTGCATAGCAAAGCTTGTCGCCCGTGGGTGTAGTGAGAACCACCCCAGCCCACGTGCCCTGACGCGCGAAGGCCCCGTCGAAGTGCATGCTCCAGCCTCCGGAGGTAGCCTCCTCGGGCAAGGGCGATTCCTCCAGGGGCTTGCCCTGATGCATGTCCATCCACTCCGCCGCGAAGTCCACCAAGGCCGTGCCCTTGATGGTCCTGGTGGTGAGGAACTCCAGCTCGAAAGGCTGTAGCTTGATGTTCCATTCGGCGACGTGGCCGGTGGCGTTTGGGCTCCGCAGGACTTGCTCCAGCGGGTAGGAGGAGATCACTCTGACTGGGTGATCCTGGAAGTAGTGGCGCAGCTTCCTGGAGGCCATGAGGAGCGCCAGGAGGAGCTTCTGCCGCATGGGGTATCGTTCGCGTGCGTCTCGCAGCACCGTACTGACGAAGTAGACGGGGTGCTCGACGAGGCACATGAACATGGTTTCCAAGTCATGCTCATCAAGGCACTCAGGCTGCTGCGCTGCATGGGCCTCCGGCGGTGGCGCCACGGGGGCCTCTAGAGGCTGGGCTCCGGAGGCCTCCTGAGGGGGCATTGGGGCCTCCTGAGGAGGGCCCTCGGCAGGTGCCGGCAGGGCCTTGAGGGGCTCCAGCGATGCCTCCACGGGGGCGGCATCCGCGGGTGCAGGCTCGGCGGGCTTCTTCTTGATGCAGACTCGCTCCTCCCATTCTGCCACGAGGGACGCGCTGGCCGTTTGGGGAGTGGCCGCCAAGTACAGCAGCAGGCGCTCGCGTGGGCGCGGGGCGACCATGACGGGAGGGCTCGTGAGGTACCTCTTGAGATCCTCGAAGGCAGCGTCGGCCTCGGGAGTCCAATTGAAGGGGCCTGACCTCTTCATGAGCTTGAAGAAAGGCAGAGCCTGCTCGCCGAACTTGGATATGATGCGACCGAGCGAGGCCATGCACCCGGCCAGGCGCTGCATCTCCTTGAGGTTGCGGGGCGGCCGCATTTCCTCGGCCTGGGATGCGGCGGCCGCCGCATTGTAGGCACGTGTGAGGGCACGCACCATGTCCCTTTCATCACAACGGACGGTGAGGATGCCGTTGCAGCCGGGCATCTTGACGAGGCCGCAGGCGAGGTGCGTCGCGGCCATGAACGGGAAGGCGCACCTGCCCCTGGGGGGCAGTGGAGCCGCCATTGATGCCCGAGAAGGGCCTGGTGGGTGCCAGGTGCCCACATGACGCCCGGAGGGTCTCGAAAGCCTCCATGGAGAGCACGTTGAGGCCAACGCCGCCATCGATGAGCGTCTTGGTGACGGCCACACCGCCAATGGTTGGAGTACACAGCACAGGGACAGCCCCCATAGCCCTGGTGGACTTGGGGTGATCGCTGGCGTCGAAGGCGATGGAAAACTCGGACCACTTGAGGCGGCCGGCGAGCTCGGGCGCCGAAAGGGCTGCGCTTACTTCGCGCGAGAAGCGCTTGAGGTGGCAGCTGGACGGAGGGGCCTGGGCCTCTCCCAGGATGCAGGCCACGCCGCGGGGCCCTTGGGAGCCCCCGCTGGTGACAGTGCCCTTGGTCGGGGACACACGGCCCCTGCGCTCCCCTGCGGTGACGCCGCGAGGGACGCGGCGAACGATTCGGCGGGGGCCGGTGACGCCGTCCAGCGGGGACGAGCCGTGGGACAACTCTGAGGCGCACACCGCGTGGCGCCACCCAGCCGCACCGTGGCCCGGAGAAGAAGGAGGACGAGGAGCGGCGCGCCCCGGTCGCTCGATGCACCATGGTGGAGCGGGCGGGGAGCGAGGGAGCGCCTGGCCACCGCTAGCGGTGGAGACGAGCTCGGTGATGCGCTCGAGCCAGGCGTCGCGACCGTCCTTGGCGGGGCGACAATGTAGCAGCCCCTGCACCATGAGCAGCGCGACGCGCGGAGCAGGAGGGCCGTGACATGTGGGCGAGGACGCAGTGGAGGAGAGGCCACGCTCCTGCTCACTCGCCGACGGGCGGATGGAGGAGAACGCCCGCCCCCCAACGAGATCAGTGGTTGTGCAAGGGCGCCACCCGGGAGCACCTCGAACCGCAGGCGCCGCGTGGACCCAGGCGGTGGCTCAGTGTGCAGCACGCTCCCGGCGAGTGGCGACACCGTCCTTCTCACGGCTGACGTCGAGGTCGGAGGCGCAAATACGGCAAGTCCCCCTACCTGGCGCGCCAAATGTCGGAGTCTAGGATTTGCGTCCAAGAAACTTCTCCAAGAACTTAGGATTCGAACTCTGGGAGACTTTGCTTGGCAACCTACAACACGACGGCAACTACGGCGGGAACACGACGGGCTCGGTGGCTCTCACCGGACACGAAGGGGACGCGCGAGCTACCCAGGTTCGGGCCACCGTGCGGTGTAATACCCTACTCCTGCCTGTGTTTGATTGCTCTATGATGGAGAGCTTGTGCTCGAGATACACGAGGTGTGGGAGAGAAAAATGAGTCGATTCCCTTACATGGAAGCGGCCCTTCCCCTTTTGTAGTGCCTTGGTCCTCTTCCCCAAAAATATGAGCACGAAAGGGTAGCCACAGGGCAGCAATTCAAAGGGGAACAGGCGCGCAGGCTTATCCTAACTAAAGGCGGTCTCCGCCTGGTAAAGTAATCTCCGTGATGTGCTGGTGGGCTTGGCGATGACCTCCGTCCTGGCGCACCGATCCGTCTTGATCTTCTATCACCAAGGAGGAAAACCTTTTGGGACTTGCTTTGGGGGAGGCAGATGCCACTGCTCCCTTATCACCAGAATGGAAGCTGGGCTCGGTCACGCCCTACTATACTTATCCTGACAGCGGGTCGTCACCCATGTGCTGGGCGCAGAGCCCCGTGACTGACACTGTACGATCTGCTCCATGAGAAGCCCCGCGAGGCAACCGGGTGCTTGGCGGCGAGGAGCCTCGCGAGGCTCGCCCCTCACGAGGCGGCTTCCTCCGGAGCGACCGCGGCAGGCCACTTTCATGGGCCGGCCCAAGCATGGTCAGTTGGGCTAGAGGCAGACGGGCCGTGGTACCCTGGTTCCCGCTTGTCGGTGTACTAAAGTTTGGGTCTTTTTAGTACCCCATACTTGTGCACGGGCGGTTGTAGCCATACCAGCGGCAAGGTCTGCCGGGGGACAGCTGGAGACAAATACAAGATTATTAAGAAGGCATTTCAAGCTAATGATCATAAGATAGAGAACCGAAGGCCGGCTTCCCGGCAAGATCTTGTCGGGAAGGCTCGCGAAGACCCAGCAAGGTCTCACACCTGGCAAGATCCTACCTTACTGCCACCGCTCCAGCGCAGCGACCAGTCCGTCGTTTAGGGCTTGTCCTCCTGGTTGCGTGTCATGGCACTGACCGCGGATGGGGTTAAGTGGTGCTGATGGGACGGGCTCTTTTTCCGTCCCCAAGAAAGTAAGGGACAGCTAAGTAGAGCATTAAATGCGTCTTGTCCTAAGTCATCAGAGATAATCATGTAAACCCTGTAGCAACTTTACACCTCTTGTACTTACTGTTCGCCACTGTTGGTGACCCCTTCGTCATATAAAAGGAGGCCCAAGGCGAAGCTACAGAGGGAGAGGACCTTCTGGCCCATTCTGCATGCGTAGCTGCTTCTTGAACGTACTGTTCATCGCAAGCGCTCCGTGTACTTGAGCTTAAGAACACCCACAATAAACCAAAGCAGGAGTAGGGTTTTACGCTTCTCAGCGGCCCGAACCTGGGTAAAGATCCCCGCGTTGATCGTTCGATCCGCTCTTTGTGCAAATCTTTTCCCCCAGCCAAACCGTAAAAGGGATCCTCTCGATCCCATAAGTGTCATACGCCGACACCGTTGTGCCGACAATGAAGGCCGACGGCAGCTACGATTCCATGAGTGAAGATGAAATGGAAGCCATCGAGCAAGTGGCCATGCACCGCCAAGTGAATGAACATGAAGATGCTCAAATCTTTTGCGATAATGATGCAAGCCCCGCTCTTGTTGTCTCCAAGGTCTTGACACTTCAACAACATCAAGATGAAGACCAACGTTGCCACATCTTTCATACCAAGGTGGGTATTCAAGGGCATTCCGTCAAGGTCATCATCGATGACGGGAGTTGCCACAACTTGGCAAGTGATGAGTTATGTTCCAAGCTACAATTGGTCAAGAAGAAGCACCCTCGACCCTACAAGGTCCAATGGCTAAGCGACTCCGGCACCATTCAAGTGGAGCACACCATTCAAGTATCCTTCAAGATTGGAGCATATGAAGATACATTGGAGTGTGATGTGGTTCCTATGTTCGTATGCCATCTCCTACTTGGACGACCGTAGCAATTTGATCGAGGCGTCACCCACAATGGACGGACCAATCAATATAGTTTCAAGATGAAGGGCAAGGAATTCATACTTCGACCAATGACACCAAGTCAAGTCATCGCGGACAAGCAAGCATCTAACCATCGTGGAGAGACAAGTGAGCGAGTGAACCACCAAAAAGAGAGTGAGCGCCACAAGCCAAAAATGAGTGACTCCACGATGAGCGACAAAAGAGACCTAGTCCTTTTCGCCACCAAAAGAGATTTGAGGGATGTGAGTGAGAGCCCATCAAGTGTTCTTCACTTTGTGCTTTTATGCAAAGGTGAAGTTGAGTGGACTAATACTTCACAACATCTTCCTCTCGTGTTGTCTCATCTCTTGCAGGAATACAAGGCCGTGTTTCCCGATGAGCTACCTCCCGGACTACCTCCTCTATGCGGAATCGAACACCGCATTGATCTCATCCCCGGTGCACCTCTACCGAACAAGGCACCTTACCGCGTCAACCCCGATGAGACCAAAGAGATTCAAAGGCAAGTGCAACATCTCATGGAGAATGGGTATGTACGCGAGAGCTTGAGTCCATGTGTCATTCCGGTAATTCTTGTGCCTAAGAAAGATGGTTTCTATCGCATGTGTTCTGATTGCCGTCCCATAAATGCTATCACCGTTAGATATCGCCATCCCATTCCACGCCTAGATGACATGCTTGATGAACTTAGTGGAGCCACCATTTTCTTCAAAATTGATCTTAAAAGTGGCTATTGTCAAATTCGCATGAAAGAAGGTGATGAATGGAAAACCGCTTTCAAAACTAAATTTGGCTTGTATGAATGGTTAGTCATGCCTATGGGTTTATCGCAAGCTCCTAGCACTTTTATGCGTGTGATGCATTATGTTCTTCGTCCATACATTGGCATTTGTGTTGTGGTTTACTTTGATGACATCCTTGTGTTTAGCGAAACTCTTGAGGATCATGTAAAACATCTTAGAGATGTCTTGCAAGTTCTTAGAAAAGAGCGACTTTATGCCAACATGGAAAAATGCACTTTTGATGTTGATAAGCTTGTTTTCTTGGGCTTTGTTGTCTCATCTAAGGGTGTTCATGTTGATGAAACTAAAATTGATGCTAGTGGTAATGGCATTGCTTGCATTACCCAACTTTGAGAAAACTTTTCAAGTGCATTGTGACGCTAGTGGTAATGGCATTGGTGGTGTGTTAATGCAAGAAAAGTGACCTATTGCGTATTTTAGTGAAAAACTATCCAGCGCACAACTTAACTATCCCATTTATGACAAAGAGTTATATGCTTTAGTGAGAGTCTTGCATGTGTGGGAACATTATCTCCGTCCACGTGAATTTGTCATCCATACGGATCATGAAACGCTTAAGTACCTAAAGGGTCAAACTAAATTGAATAATCGTCATGCCAAGTGGAGTGAGTTCATTGAGTCATTTCCTTATGTTATCAAGTATATCAAAGGTAAGGAAAATGTTGTAGCGGACGCTCTTTCCCGCAAGTGCATGTTGGTTACTCAACTTGAGTTGAACGTCATAGGATTTGAACACATTAAAAACTTGTATGAGCATGATTCATCATTCACAATTCCTTATGCCAAATGTGTACCACATAAAACTTGGGAGCAATATTACTTGAAAGATGGTTATCTTATGCGAGCTAACAAACTTTGTATCCCCGAGTCTTCTCTTCGTTTGATACTTTTGCAAGAAGCTCATGGTGGAGGACTTATGGGCCATATTGGACGTGACAAGACATTTGCCATGCTCTCCAAGAACTATTTTTGGCCAAAGATGTTTCGTGATGTCTCACGCTACACCAACCGGTGCTCTACATGCCGCAAAGCTAAGTCCAATGCGCAATCTCATGGTCCATATATGCCACTTCCTATTCCATATCACCCATGGGAAGATATTAGTATGGATTTTGTGCTTGGTTTGCCTCGAACTCAAAACGGCAAAGATTCGGTATTTGTTGTTGTGGACCATTTCTCTAAAATGGCACATTTCATTCCTTGCAACAAATTAGATGATGCTTCACATGTTGCAAATCTCTTTTGTAGGGAAATCTTGAGATTGCATGGAGTGCCCAAGACGATTGTATCGGCCCGCAACGTCAAGTTCCTAAGCTACTTTTGGAAGACCCATTGCGCCAAGCTCGGAATCAAGCTACTATTCTCTTTGGCATATCACCCACAAACCGACGGCCAAATTGAGGTCATGAACCAGATGCTATCCACACTCCTTCGTGTATTGATCAAGAAGAACATAAGGGAGTGGGAATAATGCTTGTCCATTGCCGAGTACGCCTACAACCGAGCAAGACACTCTACTACCGGCAAGTCCCTTCGAGGTTGTCTACAGCTTCAACCCGTTGTCACCATTGGACATCCTACTGCTACCACTACAAGAGCGAACCGACATGGACGCGAGTGCATGAGCGAGCTACCTCAAAAAGATGCACGAAGATACAAGGCACACGATCGAGCGCCAAGTACAACATCTCGCAACCAAGGTCAACAGCAACAAGCACCCCATGGTGTTCAACCCCGGAGATCTTGTGTGGCTACACCTTCGCAAGGAACGCTTTCCCAACAAACGCAATTCCAAACTACTCCCTTGAGCCGATGGACCGTTCAAGGTGCTAGCATGCTACAACAACAACACCTACAAGATCGACATCCCTCATGCCAAGTACAATGTCAGCGACATCTTCAACATCAAGGACTTATCTACCTTCCAGGGTGATGTGGATTCCGATCCGAGTACGGATCTTTCCCAAGGGGGGGGAGATGATGAGATCATCCTACGGTCATCCCCATGGACGTACCTTCATCACCCAAGACACCACATGGACCCATGACTAGAGCACATGCAAGAGCCTTCAAAATCGAGGTGAACTCACTCTTCTCTGAACTTACACATTCTACATGCAAGACATGGCTACTACCTCAAAAGGAGACCTTGTGTGTGATCAGGTACTTGGAGAATGGCCATGAAGCTGCTACCACCAATGGACAAGATGGCGAGGACACCAAGCGTGAGGATCAAGAGGAAGAGCTACCAGGAGTCTACAGCCACCGGACGACCGGCCCCTACCAGACGTCCGACGCCTGGAAACCCAGAATGCCAGAAGGTCCAGCCGAGGAACGCCACAGCGGCCGGACGACCGGCAAGTACCGGACGTCCGACACCCTTCAGCGGCCGGACGACCGACACACCAGACATCCGACCGTCTCTGGAAATCCGTCAGCGACCCCACAGAACGAAATTAATGGAAGTCCGAACTCTACTGGACGTCTGGTCCCTCACGAGCCACCGGACGACTAATAACGTTCGGACGTTCGACGCCTGTCGTGCACAACTACTCGGGCCGAGGCCCATGTACCCCTTCACCCTCCTAGACTATATACACTCGTCGCCTACCTATGTTTTAGGGTTAGCAAAGGTTTGGCTCTTAGAGATGGAGCTTTGTTCATCCACTACCTCTCCCATGGAGATCAAGACCTCCATGAGACCCATGTGAGAAGATCCTCTCAAGGATTCAAGACCTCAACTCCCCAAAGGATTGGGATGAACTAGATACCCTTTGTACCCTCTTGTGTTGACTTTGGATCTTGTATCTCCTCTATGTGTATGTGGATCTAGCACATGTGTGATTGGATTTGTGTCAATTGAGTGTTTGTTCTTGTGTTCTTCTCTCAATTTGCCCTTTCCCCCTCCAAGTGTGAAAAGATCATCACATTAGGGTTCCACTCTACATCAGCCGAACTCCGGCCGCCGCGGAAGTGGACACTTGTAGGATCGAAAGTATGTCTAGAGGGGGGGTGATTAGATTACTTAACCAAATAAAAATCTATCCTTTTCCCAATTTTAGTTGTGGGCAGATTTTAGCAAGTACACCAAGTCAAGTATCACCCTACACATGCAATTCTAAGAGTGTAGCAGTGGAAAGTAAATGCACATGTAAGTAAAGGAGGGAATTGGAGATTTCAAACGCAATGAAGACACGATGATTTTTGGCGTGGTTCCGATAGGTGGTGCTATCGTACGTCCACGTTGATGGAAGCTTCAACCCACGGAGGGTAATGGTTGCGTGAGTCCACGGAGGGCTCCACCCACAAAGGGTCCACGAAGAAGCAACCTTGCCTATTCTACAATGGCTTCCATCCATGAAGGACTAGCCTCACTCGGGGTAGATCTTCATGAAGTAGGTGATCTCCTTGCCCTTACAAACTCCTTGGTTCAACTCCACATGATCTTGGAGGCTCCCAAGTGACACCTAACTAATCTAGGAGACACCACTCTCCAAAAGGTAATAAATGGTGTGTTGATGATGAACTCCTTGCTCTTGTGCTTCAAATGATAGTCTTCCCAACACTCAAACACTTCCTCATAGATTTGGATTTCGTGGAAGAAAGATCTGAGTGGAAAGCAACTTGGAAAGGCTAGCGATCAAGGTTCAAATGGTAGGATTGGAATATCTTGATCTCAACACATGAGTAGGTGGTTCTCTCTTAGAAAATGTATGGTGGAAATGTAGGCACGTTCTGATGGCTCTCTTACTTGGTAAGAGGGTGGTGGAGGGGTATAAATAGGCAGCACCAAAAATCCAACCGTTACAAGTACTTTACCCAACTTGGTGACACCGACATGGAAATCTCGATGAGACCGACTAGTGTAAAAGACTTGACTGTTAGGCTTTTCTGTGAGACCGAACGAAACATATAGGTGAGACCGAAGTGCAATGGCTAGGGCAAGACCATGTTTCGGTAGTTCTGAAAATTTCATCTCAGAAATTCCGAAGTGAAGTGACATCGTTACAACAACTTGGTCAGGTCGTCTCGATGAGACCGAGAACCATTTTGGTTACACCAAAGTGTTAGGGTTTGGCATGTGCCATTGTATATAGCAATCTCGGTGGGTCCGGATGAGAGTGTTTCGGTGGGACCAAGATCAACTTTAGGGTTTTGGATAGGAATTAAGTGGAGAAGTGTTTGAGGGTTTTGAAGCAATATCACTAAGCACTTGAGTAATTGAGTCATGACCAAAACCTCACCCCCTTTTAATAGGATTGGCTTTTCCTATGGACTCAATGTGATCTTGGATCACTTAACCAAAAATGTAGAGTCTTGAAGCTTTGCCAATCTTTGTCCTTAGCATTTTGAGGGGTCCACATTCATTAGTGCATGCCATGCCAATCATTAATCTTCTCTGAAATCTATTATCATTGAGCATTAGATCAATGACATATATGTTGTATTAATTACGAAAACCACCTAGGGATTAGTTGCACTTTCAATCTCCCCCTTTTTGGTAATTGATGAAAACATATAGATCAAAGCTTTGACAAATGATATAATCAATGAAATACATCGTCGCTTTGAGAAGTATGTGATAAGTAAGAGCTACCACTAAATTTGTGCATTATTTAAAATTTGCGTTTGAATGAAAATGCACAATCGATTAGTATCATGGGTCACTCTTCCATGTCACATACATCTTGGTGGAGCGCACAAAATGATAAGATTGCAATGTAATAAGCACTCATCACCAAATAACCAAGTGAATGATCATAAGGAGCATATGAGTAGATATCCAATTAAGCATAGCATCAAAGTACGTTATGATCAAGAACACAATAACATAGTCTTAAATGAGCATCAAGCAAAAGTAACTCAAGGTAGCACAAAAATCTCAAAGAAATCAAATGAAAACTGCAAAGCAACTCTCTCTCGAAGCCTAATGATCTATACAAATTTTCCACCTTTGGCAACAAGTACCAAAAAGTTCAAATAAGTATAGAGCTAAACGTCGCTCTAGGCTTGACCTCCGGAGCTCCTGGTGATGAAGTCCTCTGACTTGCAACGCTGGTGTGCGTAGACGTTGTCGGAGTGGAGAGAAGCGCATCTGCAAAGATCTCAGCTGAAGTCTGTGGAGCTGGTGGTGTAGATACTGGAGGAACTGAAGGTGTGACAACTAGAGCGGGGACGGTGGGAGCAGTAGCAGGAGCAGAGACTGTGGCTTTGGAAGTGACTGGCACAGCTGCTGACCTGGGCATCTTCTAAAACTGAGTAGTTGTGGGAAGACCTGTGCCCTGATACTCCTCATCATCACTGCGGGTGCCCTTCCTGACTTCATCCACCTGTGACTTTAAAGTCTCAACAACAGTCTATATCTCAGTGACCTTAATGTGTAGATCATGAAATTTAGTATCAACAATCCTCTCAAGACTCTTCTGATTTTTTGCGAGGTTGGCCAAACTCTACTCAATCCTCTGAGTAGCTCGAAGAAGATATACCATCTGATCAGACTTTGTCTTCAACTATGGGGTAGTGGAGGCACTTGGCTCAGCAGCCCTTGTTGCTTCAGCTTCTGCCTGTGCTGCAGCTGAGGTAGGATGGGAAGGGTCCATCATTACTGTGTTGTCCTCAAACTCAGGCTGTAGCGGCAGATGTTCATGATCTAGCAGAAAAGACTTGTTTGCACCCTTCGAGTTAATGAGCATCTGAATATGCGGTGCAAAACCACAAGATCTCTTCTGATCAGTAGCAGCACTCTTCACGTTCTCCACAATGAGATCCATCACCTTGAATTTCTCATGTTGGTCAATATGATGCAGCATGTTGATGGAATGACCACAAATCATCTTCTCATCACCTGACTTGGACATCAAAGTATGCCTCATGATGGTGTTGGAGGTGGCTAGACCTGCCAACAAGTGATAAACTGATCCAAGCTTATGAGAGTCCTTGTACTTGTCAGGAATCTCAGTGTACAAGTTAGCCATGGAATTGTGGTCCATCTTTGGCTTAGCATAGACATCAATGTCATCCTCTTCAGCCTCAGGCACACCTAACAAAGTGGCCCACACAAGCACGCTAGACTGGTACCTGACTCCTTCGGTCATCCAAACTATCCTTCCATTGGGATAGAAGTGAGCTGTCGAGTAAAATTGCATGATTATCTCATCATTCCATGCAGTCAACTTCTTCCCAATGAACTCATCAACACCAATTGTCTTGAAATCCTCATGAACATGGGGGAAGTTATCTTCATTTGCATCAATGTATTTCAAATCCACCCATCTCATATCACTGACCACAGGCTTCTTGTCAAGAAGCACTGTCTCATAGAAATCTTGCTGTTCCTTGGTGTGAAAACGGTAATCAACAGCAGTTCTCCTTCTCACTGAGTAAGGATCAGACTCTCTCCATTTCCTCAGTCCCTTGTCCTTTCTCTCCTTCATGTTCTCTGCTATGGGATGTGTGTCATCATGCTCTGGCAATCTGGGTCTCAACTTCCTTAGCACTGGGGCATCATCATCATCATCTTTCTCAGGCACTGGGGCCTTGTTCTTCTCTGGAGCTGTTACATCTCTGGTAGTCCTCTTGGGCTTGACAGCAGCAGGCTTGGCCTTGGAAGAAGTAGCACCCTTCATAGCATCACCCATGAGTTTTTGCTATTTAGGAGGAGGTGGATTTGTAGCTTGTTCTTCCTCGTCTGTTGCATCATCTCTTCTCATTGAAGTGGGTTTGAACACCACTTGAGCTGTAATTTTCCTTTCCCTCTTCTTGCCTATTTTCTTAGGCATAGACTTGCTGGATACTTGCTGAGATCCTCCTAGATTCTCTGAGGAGATGCCTCTCTTAGCAGCAGTGGATGCAGAAACTTTCCTGGTGACACCTATCTCCTTTTGAGTACCTGCATACTCTTTCTGGACAGTAGATTTCTTCTTCGAGGTGACCTCATCTATATGGAAGTCCTCATCCTCATCATCTGAATTTTTCCTCTTCCTAGTCCTTGTCACAGCTTTGGGCAGACTTGGAGTGCTCCTTTCTCCCTCATGATAGCTCTCTTCAGGACTAGTGCCTGCTTCCAAGTCAACACTTGGCTCAACTGACATGTTCTGGCTATCACTATTATCTGACATGCTGACACTGACCATGTGAATAGATTAGGTGAGGCAGAGTAGATGAGTATCACAAAATGCAGCCAATTTTTGAAAAAATTGAATCCAAACTTTAGTTTTTGGTTTTCACAGAAGGTATTTCGGAATTACCGATTTGATAATCTCGGTAGCACCGAAAGCAGCAACAGAGACTTGGCCACACTGTTTTGGTCAGACCGATGTGTGTCCCAGTCTCTCCGAAGTGCTAGGGTTCTACTGAGATTTTAGTTTCGGTTTCACCGATCAGTACATCTCGGGGGCACCGAAGTGCACTTAGTGCAGTGGCCAGAGGCCAAATCGGTGAATCCGATCCTCTCAATTCGGTCAGTCCGAGATAAATTCTGCAAAACCATAACCCTAAAGTTTAAAATCAATCTAGCACTAGGAATTTCAGTGGATAAGGAATTTCAATCTGTGGCAAGATCTAGGCGAACCATCCGTGCATTGAATCAGAAATTAGAACATGGAGGGGGTCGAATCTCACCCTAACTTGGTGGAGATCCTCTACGGCGGCAACGGTGGATAAGAATGTCGTTGACGGCGGCGGAATCCGGCGGCGAGGGCGCGCTGGAGACTAAGGCGACGATCCGGAGACCAGGGCGACAGCAACAACGGGGCGCGGGAGCATAACGTTTGAAGAAATTTTCAACATACGGGCCACGGACATATATATACCCGTGTGCTGTCGGTAGAACCGATCAAAATGAATCGGTCTCACCGAGACGCATAACTGCCAAAGACAGCGAGGTCCGGTGAAACCGAGTTTTTCAGGTCGGTTGCACCGAGATGGAAGTAAGGATCCGTCGAAGTGCTTTCGGTGGAGCTGAATTTGAGTGTGTTGGTTTGATCGAAAAGACACTTAGAGGGTTTTGGAAGTCAGCCCTAATCAGATCGGTGGCTCCGAGTGTTCCTCACCCGGAGGGTCCGAAAACGAGCTTGTTCAAATTTTGTGATATAGCATGAATAGAATTTGAGACAAGATGAGATAGATAGCTAGAGAAGGTTCTTAGGCATTCTTGTACATCCACTTGGCCAAATAAAACAAAATAAATCAAAACAACAAATGGATGTCCTCGAATGGGAAATATGCATAGCAACATGCTCACACAATAAGATAGCAAATGAAATATGTGTCAAACATGCACAACCAATTCTAGCATCTATCACACAATGGGCGATGACTTAGTCATCTATATATGAGCACATTGACTTAGGAGCCAAATGAGAACATTTGATCATAGGTCATACTCATCGTTTAAGCACAGGTGGGGTTACCACTTTTACATAAAGCATTAATGTGTTCACATCATTAGAGATACTTTGACTCACGTCTTAGAGTAAAGCTCCCCCTACATGTGATATCCCCCCAAAGAGGGATGAACTAACCTTGGGTTTTGTCGATGATGACTTCATGTAGATGTTGTAGATGTGGATGCTCAATGTTGATGTAGACCATCAAGAGTTGGGAGCAATCCTTGAAGTTTTACACTTTCAATACCTACATGGGTTAGTCCCACAAGGAACATACAAAGATATCCATAGACATAGAGTGAAATGCACACATTATGATGATGTCCATGAATGTATTGAATACCTTGTCCCTTGACTTACCAACAAGAGGGTTTGTGACTCCATGAACTAGTGCAAGATGTTGAAGTTGGTTGCACAAGTTCTTGCCATAAATGAATGTGAGTGAAGTTTGTTGGCGGAGTCACCCTCAAGAACTCTATAGTTCCTCTTCTTTGGGACCCACATCAACTTGATGGGAATCCTTGGAGTTGTAGTAGCACTTGATGAAGTAGAACTTGATGAGGCCTTAGGAACCCACTTGACCAAAGCTTGAGGTGGTCCTTCAAATGAGTCAATCTCTTCTTGAAGCTTGTCCTTGCCTTTTAGCTTGTGGTCTTGAGGTGGAAGATCATCTTGAGCTTGTGTCCCTTTGAAAGAAGTAGGATCATACTTCTCTTGTTGAGGAACAAACTTCGTCTTGGGGTATTGATCTTCCTCCCACTCAACTCCAATGGCATTGAACTTCCGTTCAAAACCAATACCTTGGTTCTTCCGGTGCCTTCCTTGCTGGTGCACAATTTCCTCAAATTGTTTACTCCCGACAAGGCTCTTGTAGACACCCTTTTCTTTAATTCCTTTCAATAAATCGTTTTCTTGCTCAAGTGTAACTTGGATAAGAGAATCATTAGTGGAATCAATAGAACTACTAGAAGCAACAACATTGGATTTAGCATGGTTATTGTTACTACTAGATGTAGAACCCTTTTTACCCTTGTTACTAGTTTGCTTAGATTTAACTTGTGGCATAAAGGTAGACAAGATTAAACGTTTGGCAAGATATGAAGAACTCTTCTTTCGAAGATCGTCATTGATAGCTTTTAGAAACTCATGCTCTTGCTCTAAATTTAGTTTCTCGAAGCATAGCTTCTCATGAGATATTCGAAGCTCTCTATGATCCTCTCGAGTTGTTTCTTGAGCTAACTTAAGAGTATTTAATTCTTTAGTTAGACGCTCAATCTCCTTCATAGCATTATCATTCGTTTCCTCTTGACTATCATGATTACTAGCATTTTCATTGTAGCTCACATCACTAGCCTTTTCAACAAGTAAATCATCATCACCAAGCTGTAACACCCTGGTTTTCGCTTCTTCTTTTTTTTTCCTACGCGGGATTTGACTCCCGTCTTTTTTTCGATGATATTGGATTGTCTCTCGCTCTTGGGTATATAAAGATGGTCATTTAGCCTTACCTTTCCTATCCAACCAGAGATTCTCTCCAGTCCAACCCTGTCACCCCAAAATTTATTCTCAGGATTCTGCCGCCGAAACCCTACCTTCCTAGTTACCGGAAGGGAAACCCTAATTCCTTACGTTACAAAGGAACTCTAATTTCCTTTGATCTGTTAACTCCCAAACTTTTCCTAGTGATCATCCCACATCTATAAACCCTAGATATGCAAAAATATTGCCAAGGCATTTGCAATATTTTTCATTTAAAATTAATTCCTTTTTCTGTCAGTTAAAGGAATTAAATCCAGGAAAATATCTATCCATCTCCAAAGTTCATGAAAACTTGTGGAGATATTCTTTGTGATCATATTGAGCTCTCATAAAAATATTGGCTATAATTAAATAAAGGAAATTGCATTTTTCTATTTAAAGCCAATATTCCAATTTGGGCACTTTCCAAAGGAACTACCATTTTGGTAGCCAGGAAAAATCCCAAATAATTTATGGAGCTTCTCCTATCCATATCTTCACCATTTTCATCAAGAACCCAAGTTCCATAGTTCAAATTTTGAGCACATCATCCAATTCTTGTTTCTGGATTTATTTTGAGATTGTGAAGCAACTATATTTTATATTACTTCAAAATTCTTGAAATTAATCCAGGACCTCACATTCCCTATATGATGTGAGCATGCAAAAATTCACATCATTTTATCTAGCCAATTTCTCCCAAAAATTCCATCTAGTTTCTGTCCAGATTCAAGCTCTGTGAAGGAAGTACCACTTTGGAATTTCCAAATGAGCTGACATTTTGCCAGTACCTCTATACCGATAAATAACTTCCCTCCACCAAAATTCAACCCAATCCATTCAGCCAATTGAACACAACATCATGATCTAGTTTCTGGACCAAATATTGCATTACAAAGAAAGTATATGCAAACTTGGTCCAAATGACTTCAAATTTTGCCATCACCTACTCCTTCCTACCACATCTCATTTTGACAAATCCTTCACCCATTTCTCCAGAAAGATCCAGCTAAGTTTCTGTTCAGAAACAACCTCTGGCCAAATTTCTCACCTCTCAGCCTCCCAGTGGATTCCAGCCACTTTTAGTGTATATTTCACCTCTGAGTCATGTAATAGACAAGGTCTTGGGTCAAGACGTGCGCCAGAGAGCATTTTGGCATGGTGACCACGTGGACGGCAGGCAGAAGCGCGCGCTCTGCGCACTGTACCCTTCGAGAGGTCAATTCCGGCCGGCCTCCGCTTGTCCGAGCGTGTCAAACGGCTCTGCGACATCCACCTGCCCCTCCCTAGACCCTTCTCCCCTCCTCCTTCTTCTCCGTTGCGCCACGGCGGTCACCACCGCAGCACTGCCCGCCCGTGATCCGCCGTGTCCTCTTCTACTGTTGGCCTCTTCTTCCCCGAGTTGTCGCCTCCCTCTGCCCCTCGTCAGGTCGGCCACTCCCCGATGCCGGGAACCAGCCAGCCACACCTCCCGCAAGCTCTAGAACTCCAGCCAGCTCATCGCACGGCCGAGCTAATCCCCTCTCCTCGCCGGGCTATAAATAGCCGCTCCCCGGACCCCTTGAGCTCACACACAGCCTCCTCTTACCCCTCTTACCTCTGCCAAGCTCCATCCCCGAGCGGCCGTGCCTCCTGGTGCCCAAATCGCCGGTGAGCTCTGCCACGGCCATCGCTCGGCCGCGCCTAAATTCACTCTGCCCCGACCCCCTTCTCTCCTTCCAACACAACCAGGCAACCACCACTACCTCACCGGAGCCCTCCCGCGCCTCAGTCGGCCTCTAGAGGGGCCAGGTCCTCGGTCCCAACCCCGCCGTCGCCGACGTCCGCCGCAACCGACGCCCGGCCTGCTCCAGTGCTCCCCGGCGACCATGTCACCCAGGGATGCATGAGGCCGAGTCCCCTGAGCATGCCGGTAGGCCGAGCGCCGCGGGAGGTGGTCGGGATCGCCGGCAATCACCGTCGGGGTCCTCTGCTTCCCCGGCCAGGCGCGCGCTGTGGAAGGAGAAGGACCTGCAGGTGGGCCCCGCGCGTCAGCGTCCCAGCCTGTTCGCTGACGTGGTTGAGTGGAGACGTACTCTGCCGAGTATGCGACCGCTTGGCCGAAGACATACTCTGGCACAGTTCGCCTTCTGCGTCGCCCGCGTTTGCAGTTGGGCCTGGCCCAGGTGAACAGCAGCAACAGTTCCAGCCCGAGTCGGCCCAATGCAACAACTTTAATCTTTTCCGGCCGAATTCCAGTCAGGGGCTTGTTTGTAAATATTTTCTTTACAAACAGGTCCCTTGCAGTCAAACCTTCATATCTTTTTGCTCGTAACTCCGAATCAGGTGATTCCAAAGCCCACCTTCCATGTTCGTCGAGCCTGTTCCGATGACATCACTTTCATAAGGTTGTCACATTCTGAAAATGCCTATTTTTCCCTTGCCCTCTATTCAGCCCCTCTGAGAGGGAACCTTCTCCGGCGAATTCTTTCGTGAGGAGATCGCACTTCTTTCCAGAGTATTCCTTCACCCACAGGCAAGCCGACCATCTGATATGTGCCCTAAAGCATTGCTCTGTGTTATTCTTGCGTGTTTAATGAATGATTATGCCTGTGTTAAAAATAATTGAACTCCTGCTAGGCTGAACTTGTTATTTGCATTACTTGCTAGTAGTCATCATATTATCGCACTAGTGACTCGTAGGTGACAACATGGAGATAGGTTGTTATGTTTTCATCGTGCATTACTGTTGTTGTTGCAATGATAAGAATGTGATTTAATAATGACAACCTCCTTCGTCGGCTGGATCGAGTCATAGTGCCACCGAACCGAGCTTATCCGTGCAGCCACATTTGCCGTTATGGGACGGCCTTGACTTGGTCTAACTTTGTGCTCTTTTACCGGTACCACCAAAGAGGGACGGTTATGCGTGCATGCTACCCTGGCCCAGTAGGCGACGATAACCTTGTGAGCCAGTTGAGTTATTTGTCGGCATCCCCGTTTGGGACAGTTTAGTTGGCCACGACGGTGGCAGGTATCACGGGGTGACACAGGGGCCACCCAGGGCGTGACTCCGGGGGAGGCTGATTTTCAGGGGTACGGTGGAGGAGTCACGGGTTAGGCAAGTTTCGTTGGAGCAGCACCGGTCCACCCAGAAGGGAAGTGTACCGAGGTACGGGACAAGGAGCTCCATGGTGTGGGTAAAGTGCGCAACCTCTGTAGAGTGTAAGAATCTATTCGAATAGCCACATCCTCGGTCATGGGACACAGTTCGTACTAGGTCACACTATTTGGTCTGTGTCGAGTCTGGAGGAACAAACTATATAATGTTATTGCTAAGACTGAACCAGAGAATGGTAAGGTTTGTCGGACTTGCAGTACGGATGCATGGACATCAGATGATGTCAGGGGTATGAATGTTAGACATGCGATGGCTATGAGCTAAAGGATCGGATGACCACAAGACTTGGATTGGATTTGGATCAGATTTGGTTTGGATCATGAGAATATTCGGAGTATGGATTATTTACTTGATATGCTTTACTTTACTGTATTTACTCCAATAGATAATCCTGCTATGACATGATGATTAATGCTGATAGATCATTAATCTTGCTAGATAATCCTACCATACCATGATAGTTAATACTGTTAAGATAACAAGTGCATGCTTGAATGCCATGGATTGCATTGCTTGGTGTATATGTTGGTTTGGTTTGCTTGCGAGTACATTCAAAAGTACTCAGCGGCCTTCAATGTGGCCAGGTTCACTTAAGGACCCGACGACCATTAGCGAGGAGCCGGAGTGTTCGTGGGCTAGAAGAGTAACCCAGTCAGATCCCTGTGGATTGGAGCCGCACCAAGACAATACTGCCTTAGATAGAGCTTTTCCGCTGCCATCACCCTTGTAAAATATCATGTAAGACTTATATATTCATTAATAGAAATGCCTGTGTACATGATACATGTTGTAAAAGCGCAAGCCAGAGTGATTTCTTGGGCCGGTATGTGCGGTGACCGTCTGACTACAGTGGTATTCAGGCGGGGCGCCACAATGGATGGTATCAGAGCCAGGCTGACTAAAGGTTACCCTAGACGGATTTCATTGCCTCTGGATCAGTAGAAAGCCCGGATGGATTTCAGCTAGACAGGCACGGCTACTATTGATCATAAGGCAACCCCCCCCTAGGTTTTTGGCTCCATCTGACCCCAACTCTCGTGGCCTTTGCCTCCAGTGGGAAAAGTCCGCACCAGGCATTGACCCGTGAGCCCTGAACCCCTAGGTAAACCAAATATCCCCACCTTGCTTGCCAAGCCTGGCATTTCCCTTCTCAAATCTAGTTTCCATTGGGAAAAGCCTATAAATTCCATCTTTCCCTGATAACCCTAGGATCGTTGACTAAGCCACTTTGGCTATGGTCATGCGTCGAGTTTGATGTTCCCTAAGGAAGTAGTAGGAGCTTGACCCCAAGTGCTACCAGGAGCATTGTGTGGTTTTGCTTCTAAGTCCTTAGAGGTACATCGAGTGCGCTAGGCTAGTTATACTAGTGAATCTTCGGCCACATTTGTAAGATCCGCAAAAATTTGAGCTTTATTTCCTTTTTGATTTTTCGCGGTTCTTGCTTCGTTTCTCGTTTTTGTTCTTTTGCTCCGACTGGATCCATCCGCAAGTACCACTAAGAAGGCCAGCATACAACACGGATAGTACCCAATAATCCAAATTCAGTAAGAGTCAAGCCAAGTTAACTGCCCAATATTCAGAATATTATCACTGGATCTGTCAAGAATGAAGAATGGATTAGAAGCAGAATCTGTGTACAACACACAAGGCCAGAATATATTTGAAGGAGTTTGCCTCAGAAAAGGGCATGCCTAAGGAGTAGTCAGATGAGCTATCAGTAATGAGAATCAGCAAGAGCAAATCATTCGGTCCTCGACACAAGGATTATTTCAGTCAGTGAACCTTTAGTCTTCCCTAATGGACTCAAGAATCATTTATCACCCATAGAAGTCATATTCCAAGAGGGTGAATGTGCCGAGAGCAACAACAAAATTCTGGTATATTGATACAAATTTCAAAGCATATTCTGGGAATTCACCGGTGCATACACAAAATTTTCTGGGCATGATGAACAAGGTCTGTGAGAAATATGAATAAATTCATGACTGCCCAGACTCTGTGGGAATTTTAATCCTTGGCAGTTCAACCAAATCGAATGGAGTTATCCGCCAACTGCTTACTATCGGCACACATCTGGATTAGTCATCAACACGAAGTCTGCATCAGTTGTGCAACCTCTACAGCAAGAATGGTCAGACCAGCAGAAGGACAAGCGGTGTGCATGACCAACGAAATATCTCCAGCCAAGGTATGGCCTAGACCAAGTTTTGGCTCCCCCATAAGTGAATTTTGGATACTCCGGAAGGAAGCCAGAACCGGCCACAGGTCCGCCTGCGTATCACAGTGCAAGGCTTTTAGGTACAAGGAACCCAACCTTCTTCCGCAAGCTATTGAGAAGAGCTTACAACGCAAGTCTCCCATCTTCCTTAGCCTCCTACTGCGGAAAGCTACCCGCATAAGGCACCTGACCTTCCGCAGTAAGCAACATGAGGGGAAACTTCTAGGGTATGATATCCAGCGTTCTTTGGCATGCTACCTTGGCACAAGCTTCAGGAATTCAGCCTTCTTCAACACGCCATCAACAATCTTGTCAGAAGCACGAACTAGTCTGGACACACATCCGCCTCAGAACTCAGTGGTTATGAAAGGATTTACCCTACCCCTGCAGTATTCCTTCAACCCCAGGCAAGCCGACCATCTGATATGTGCCCTAAAGCATTGCTCTGTGTTATTCTTGCGTGTTTAATGAATTATTATGCCTGTGTTAAAAATAATTGAACTCCTGCTAGTCTGAACTTGTTATTTGCATTACTTGCTAGTAGTCATCATATTATCACACTAGTGACTCGTAGGTGACAACATGGAGATAGGTTGTTATGTTTTCATCGTGCATTACTGTTGTTGTTGCAATGATAAGAATGTGATTTAATAATGATAACCTCCTCCGTCGGCTGGATCGAGTCATAGTGCCACCGAACCGAGCTTATCCGTGCAGCCACATTTGTCGTTATGGGACGGCCTTGACTTGGTCTAACTTTGTGCTCTTTTACCGGTACCACCAAAGAGGGAAGGTTATGCGTGCGTGCTACCCTGGCCCGGTAGGCGATGATAACCTTGTGAGCCAGTTGAGTTATTTGCCGGCGTCCCCGTTTGGGATAGTTTAGTTGGCCACGACGGTGGTAGGTGTCACGGGGTACGGTGGAGGAGTCACGGGTTAGGCAAGTTTCATTGGAGCAGCACCGGTCCACCTAGAAGGGAAGTGAACGAGGTACGGGACAAGGAGCTCCATGGTGTGGGTAAAGTGCGCAACCTCTGCTGAGTGTAAGAATCTATTCGAATAGCCGTGTCCTCGGTCATGGGACACAGTTCGTACTAGGTCACACTATTTGGTCTGTGTTAAGTCTGGAGGAACAAACTATATAATGTTATTGCTAAAACTGAACCAGAGAATGGTAAGGTTTGTCGGACTTGCAGTACAGATGCATGGACATCAGATGATGTCAGGGGTATGAATGTTAGCCATGCGATGGCTATGAGCTAAAGGATCGGATGACCACAAGACTTGGATTGGATTTGGATCGGATTTGGTTTGGATCATGAGAATATTCGGAGTATGGTTTATTTACTTGATATGCTATACTTTACTGTATTTACTCCAATAGATAATCCTGCTATGACATGATGGTTAATCCTGCTAGATGATTAATCTTGCTAGATAATCCTGCCATACCATGATAGTTAATACTGTTAAGATAACAAGTCCATGCTTGAATGCCATGGATTGCATTGCTTGGTGTATATGTTGGTTTGGTTTGCTTGCGAGTACATTCAAAAGTACTCAGCGGCCTTCAATGTGGCCAGGTTCACTTAAGGACCCGACGACCATTAGCGAGGAGCCAGAGTGTTCGCGGGCTAGAAGAGTAACCCAGTCAGATCCCTGTGGATTGGAGCTGCACCAAGACAATACTGCCTTAGATAGAGCTTTTCCGCTGCCATCACCCTTGTAAAATATCATGTAAGACTTATATATTCATTAATAGAAATGCCTGTGTACATGATACTTGTTGTAAAAGCGCAAGCCAGAGTGATTTCCTAGGCTGGTATGTGCGGTGACCGTCTGACTACAGTGGTATTTAGGCGGGGCACCACACAAGCAAATCATCCTCATCACAATTAAAGTCAAAGTATTCGGGGTGTGATACCTTGCGGCCTTTTGCCATGAAGCATCTTCCAATTCCTTCATTTGGTGAATCAAATAGATCATTGGAGTTGGAGGATACGAGAGCAAGTCCGGCAACACCTTGTGGCGCCCCTCCTGAATACCACTGTAGCCAAACGGTCGCCGCACACACCAGCCCAGGACATCACTCTGGCGTGCGCGTTTTCAACAAGTATCATGAACATAGGCACAACTGTAATAAGAATATATTTATTAGCCATTGTGGCTGGAATAAATACATCATGGCTACAAGGATGGGGCAGTGGAGAAATACTAACTAAGGTAGCATGAACTTGGAGAGGCTCCAATCCATAGGGATCTAACTGGGTTACTCTTCTAGCTCGCGAACGCTCCAGCTCCTTGATGGATCCTTAGCTGAAGCTGGCCACGTTGAAGGCCGCTGAGTACTTTTGAATGTACTCGCAAGCAAACCAAATAACATATACACCAAGCAAAGCAATACATGGCATTCAAGCATGCATTCATTATCTTAACAATATTACCTATCATATCTTAGCTGGATTATCTAGCAATATTACTCATCATGTCATAACAGGATTATCTAACATGTTAACTATCAAAGTTACTGTAGTACGATGAAGATAAAGCATATCAAGTAATTAATTCATACTCCGAATAATCTTAGAATCCAATCCAAACCCGATCCAAATCCAATCTAAATCTTGCGGTCATCCAACCATCTCTTTCATAGCCATCCCATGGCTAACATCTCAACTTTCTGACATCATCCGATGTCTAGGCATCTGTGCTATAAATCTGACAAAGCTTACCTTATCTGGTTTGTTCTTTAGCAATCATTCGGTTAACTCTTCCAGACTTGACACAGACCAAATAGTGTGACCTAGTACGAACTGTGTCCCATGACCGAGGAGGCAGCTATTCAAATAGATTTACACTCTGCAGAAGTCGTGCACTTTACCCACACCATGGATCTCCCGGCCTCGTACATCAGTACCTGCTCCCATTCAGGTGGACCGGTGCTGCTCCAACAAAACTATTCTATTTCCCGGCACTCTTACGGCCTCGCCGACAATCATACCCCTTTCGGGTCAAGTCCTGGGTGGCCCCTGTGTCACTCCTGACACCTGCCACCGTCGTGGCCAAACAAAACTGTCCCAAACAGGGACCCTGGTACAATATAATTTCGGCTCACAAGGTTATCGCTGCCTACCGGGCTAGGGTAGCACGCACGCATAACCTTCCCTCTTTGGAGGTACCAATAAGGGGCAAGACAATATACCAAGTTAGGGCCTTCCCATAAAGGCAAATGTGGTTGCACTGATAAGCTCGGTTCAGTGGCACTATGACTCGATCCAGCCGACGGAGGAGGTTGTCATTATTAAGTCACATTTTCTTATTCTAATAACAATAATGATGCATGATGAACACATAACAACCTATCTCCATACAGTATCACATACGAGTCACTAGTCATGATGATTACTAGCAAGTAATGTAAACAATAACACAAACTATCAGGAGTTTAATTATTCCTAGCACAAACATATTCATTAATTAAACATGCAAGAATAACACAGAGCAATGCTTTAGGGCATATATCAAATGGTCGGCTTGCCTGGGGTTCGAAGAATTCATCGGAGAGAAGTATGATCACCTTGCGGAAGAATTCGCCGAAAAGGTTTCTCTCTAAAAGAGGCTGGATATAGGGCAGGGGCAAAATGGGTATTTTCAGAATGTGTCTACATTGTGAAAATGATACCATCGGAATGGGCTTGACGAGTAGAGAACGTGGGCTTTGGAATCACCTGAATCGGAGTTACGAGCAAAAAGTTAGAGAGGTTTGACTGCCAGGGACTGATCTGCAAAAGAAATAATTGCATCTGGGTCCCTCACAGCTCTGCGGCTGGCGCCTTCTCTGCGAATGGATTTTCCAGTAAGGAAAATGTATTCTGACCCGAGTACGCTTTCTCCGATTGAAAACGCATCAAAGTCAAGTACACTTTTGAAAGCAGAAAACGTATTCTAAAGGAATACGTTTCCACTGATCCGAGCTGGCGGTGCTCCTCTCACTAACAGGTGGGGTGAGGGCCCACCTGTCAGGTTCCTTTCTCTCTCGTCCCGCCCGCCTTCTTCTATCTCCCGACCAGGGCACAGAGGGTGGCCGGCCGCCGGCATTGCCGCGGCTCCGGTGGGCGAGGGCTCCGGCCGAGGGCGGGGACGGAAGCTTCAGTCGAAGGCGCGTCTGCCCATACCCGTGGTGGAGGCGGGGGTGGCCTGCGGCAGATGAACGGGGTGAGAGGCGGATGGCAGCTCCGGTGAGCTCGAGCTTGATAGGGCAGGCCGCCGGTGAGGGGGCTGAGGCTCGCCGGAGCCTCGGGATGGTGGTGAGGTTCGACGGCGATGGCTAGCTGGAGCAGGGAGGGCTGGGTGGACGTGGATTTTGCCGAGGCCGAGCGGCGGCCATGGCGGTGATGCGGTGGCAATTCGAGCAAAGGAGCTCAAACGCGTGGGCGGAGAGGCTCTACGGAGAGGAGGACGAGTGGTTCGTGCTCGAGGGAGGGCTCGGGCTGGGAAAATCATAGCCAGCCGAGGGTGAGCGGATGAGGATGGCCGCTGTGGCATCCTCATCAACGCCCTGGAGCTTCAGCGAAGTGGCAAGCGGGGAGAGGAGCCGACATGACACGGGAGGGCAGCTCAACGCGGTGCCACCGCGTGGGATGAAGAGGCCAAGGGGAAGATGACGGCGACGAGTCACGGGCATACAGGGCCACCACGGGGCTTGTCGGAGCACAGTGAGTAAGCGGACGAAGGGGGAAGGAGCTGGAGGCTGGTCGGCACAAACGGACAAGCCAAGGCAGCTCGAGCTGGCCTGTCCGAGGCTCGGGACGCGTAGAACACCACTGCTGCAGGCCACGCCCGTGGTCACCGCCGACACCACGCGTCCAGAGCACCTATTTGACTTCAGGCCATGCCAAATAGATGCATTAATGCGTCTGGAGTTGACGTGTCGAGGTTTGGAGGGAAATGGAGACATGGACCCGATTGATTTGAGCTATCCATGGTTCTGACATGAAGCTGGACTCTTGTGGAGAAATGGATGAGAGTATGGAGCTGAACCTTTGTCATAATGAAATGTGGTAGGAAGGTGTAGATGCTGACAAAATTTGAAGTCATTAGGACCTATTTTGCTTATACTTCCTTTGCAATGCCAAATTTGGTCCAGAAACTAGGTTTTGAAGCTGGGATCAAATGGCTAGATGGATTTGGCTCAAATTTGGTGGAGGATGATTATTTCGCTATATGGAGGCACTAGTGAAACTTGAGAAAATTGCTGGGGAATATTAGATGAATGGTTTGAGCTGAGTTTTGGTTTACATGAGTGATTTATCAAGTTTAACCACCCTGCAAAGTTTCAACTCAAATAGATCTATGGTTCAAGCACTTCCTTTGCAAATTGCCCAACTGGACAGAATTTGCAAATGGATGCTTTACTCAAAACTTGAACTATGGAATTTGGGTTCTTGATGGAAATGGTGAAGATATGGATAGGAGAAGCTCCACAAATTATTTGGGATTTTTCCTGGCTACCAAAATGGTAGTTCCTTTGGAAAGTGCCCAAAATGCAATATTGGCTTTAAATAGGAAAATGCAATTTCCCCTATTTAATTATGGCCAATATTTTTATGGGAGCTCAATATGATCTCAAAGAATATCTCCACAAGTTTTCATGAACTTTGGAGATGGATAGATATTTTCTTGGATTTAATTCCTTAAACTAGCAGAAGAAGAAATTAATTTTAAATGAAAAATATTGCAAATGACATGGCAATATTTTTGCATATCCAGGGTTGATGGATAAAGGAGAGTCTCTGGGAAAAATTTGGGAGGCAACATATCAAAGGAAATTAGGGTTCCTTTGTAACTGCAAGAATTAGGGTTTCCCTTCCGGTAACTCAGAAAGTAGGGTTTCGGTGGCAAAACCCTGAGAATATAGTTTGGATGGCCAAGTTGGGTTGAAGAGAATCTATGGTATGATAAGAATGGCAAGGCTATATAACCATCTTCATATACCCAAAGGCGAGAGAAAATCCAATAACACTGAAAGAAAAAGACGGGAGTCCAATCCCGCGATGGAAAAATCGAGGAGCGAAAACCAGGGTGTCACAAACCTACCCCCCTTAAGAAAATCTCGTCCTCGAGATTTCTGGGCTTACCTTCCGGCTAAGGGGGACATACCTGTGTGTTACTTGGATCCATCAGCTGTCTTGTCTTCATTAGTTCATTGGCCCTTTCAACTGTCTCTTCTAATGGCTCTGGTGCTGTCTTTTCCAACGACTGCATTGAATCCTTCTCTTTCCTGTTAGGCAAACCTTCTATCCTGGTAGTTTGTAGCTTGAGGTTGGTTGGTAGCTCGTACTACCAATAAGTGGTTTGGTTTCCAAGACCTGGCGCTAGCTGCTTCGGGTTTTATCACGATATTCTGTACCCTGACTGTCATGGGCAAGACATCCTTCCTTGGTGCATGGTATTGTATGCATACATCCACTATTCTTCCTAAGTATCTATGGACAGTCATCCTTGTGTCTTGCTTAGGATAAATCCTTGGTCTGGCTGTGGGTTCTATACGGGTGCTTTCTTCTGTCATATGCATTCGGGCTTTGTCCTCAGGGGATCCCCAACTGTGTCCCCAGAAAATGCACTGGGGTTGCTGCAACTTTGTTGTCTGGTATCCCTTATGATATTTGTCTCAGTTGGTAATGGAAACAGTGTATTCCTTCTACACACCTCTTGCATAAATTTTCTCCAAAGTATATCCTGTCACAACCGTTACTCTAGTATCTCGGTGATCCACAATCCAAGGGATAGCATGACCGAGCTACTGCTGCTATATCCCCAACTGAAATGTCAGGCATGATCACAAAGTAATCATAGACAGTAATCTCCTATTCCATTGACACCATGGCATCTACGAACCGTCGATGCCGATGTGTATATGCTTTAGCTATTCTATCTGAATGTCTTATTTCCAAGTGAATTCAGACTGTCAAACTTTGTCAATTACTGAGGTGGCTCTGCCATATATAGCCGCTGTAGTCCTTGTTATGACCACTGAGCTGAACATAGTATGGCTAGCATCCGGTGTATCTTTCGAAGCATAGCCTCTTATCTTGGTTGACGGCCCATATTCATGACGAGTGCGGCAGGCTCACTTGTAAACACAAGTAGTGCATTGTTGTGGCTGCATATGCAAGAGTCTGACAAGGATTGGTAATATTACCTTGTTTGTGAGGTTTTGTTTAACTGTCGCGGATGTGGTTTATCCGAAGCTTCATTGTTCTTGGAAGTTCCTTTGATGGACCTGTCATGACCTACCAACACGGCTTCTTGGTCATATCCTAGCTTGTTGGGCTTGTACTCACAACCTTCTCTTGCATATCTCGTAGGAGCTGCTGTACGAATATCCTTCTTTACAATATAGTGCCGAAGTTTCTCTGAACATAGTCTTTCCCATGTATGAGTGGCTCACATGAACTGATGAGCTAGACTACATGCTCACAACATATGCAAAGTAGCACAAATCTTTTCATAACCATTGAGTTCTGGGGCGGACGTGTGTCTGGACTAGTTCGTGCTTCTGACAAGATTGTTGTGGGCACAATGGCGTGTTGAAGAAAGCTGAATTCCTTACGCTCGAAGCTTTTGCCAGGGTAGTGTGCCGAAGAAGGCTGGGTATCGTACCTTAGAAGTTTCCCCTCAGGTTGCTTACTGGGGAAGGTCGGGTTCCTTATGTTGGAAGCTTTCCGCGGTAGCGGGCTGAGGGAGATTGGAGTGCCATACCCAGAAGATTTTCCCCCTAGTGGCATAGCGAGGAAGATTGGGTGTTTTGCGTCATAAGCTCCTCCCGATAACTTGCGGAGGAGGGCTGGGTCGCTTATACCAGAAGTCTTTTGCTGCGATATGCGGTCGGGTCTATGGCCAATTCTGGCTTCCTTCCAAAGTATCCGGAATTTACCCATAGCGGAGCCAAAACTTGGTATAGGCCACACCTTGACTGGAGATATTCCATTGGTCATGCACACAATTTGTCCTTCTGCTGGTCTGATCATTGTTGCTGTAGAGGTTGCACAACTGATGCAGACTTCATGCTGGTAATTAATCCAGATGTGTGCCGATAGTAAGCAGTTGGCGGATAATTCCATTCGATTTAGCTGAGCTTCCAGGTGTTTGGAATTCTCATTGATTCTGGGTAGCCGTGAACTCATCCATATTCCTTGCAGACCTTGTTCACCATGCCCAGAATTTTATATATGCATCGGTAAATTCCAAAATAGGCTTTGAAATGCGTATCCACATACCAGAGTGTTGTTGTTGCTCTCGGCACCTTCACATTCTTGAAATATGTCTTATGTGGGTAATAAATGATTCTTGAGTCCAGTGAGAAAAGACTCAAGATTCACCCTACTGACTGAAATAATCCTTGTGTCGAGGACGGAATCATTTGTTCCTTAGGTGTAATCTATTCTGCGGCAAACTCCCTTAGGTATAGTCTGGCCTTGTCGGTTGCACTCAGATTCTGCTTCTGACCCGTTCTTCATTTGGCAGATCCGGTGTTGGTGTTCTGAATATCAGGTAGTTGACTTGGCTCTTGTTGAATTTGGATTATTGGGTATCATCCAAGTTGTGTGTTGGTCTTCTTTGGTAGCTCTTGCGGATGGATCCAGTCGAGGCAAAAGAACGGAATTGACAAAAGAAGCAAGAATCGTGAAAAAAAACAAAAATGCCAAAAGCAAATAAAGCTCAAATTTTGCGGACTTTATACACGTGGCCAAAGATTTATTAGTATAACTAACCTAGCGCACTCGATGTGCCTCTAAGGATTTAGAAGCAAAACCACACAACGCTCCTGGTAGCAATTGGTGTCAAGCTCCTACTACTTCCTTAGGGAACATCAAACTCGACACACGACCGTAGCCAAAGTGGCTTAGTTAATGATCCTAGGGTTGTCGGGGAAAGATGGAATTTATAGGCGTTTCCCAAAGGAACCTAGATTTAAGGAGAGAAATGTCATGGCTAGCAAGCGGGGTAAGGATATCTGGCTTACCTAGGGGTTAAGGGTTCACGGGTCATTGCCTGGTGCGGACATTTCCCACCGGAGGAAAAGGCCATGAGAGTTGGGGGTCTAATGGAGCCAAAAACCTATGGGATTGCCTTATGATCACTAGTAGCCGTGCCTGTTTGGCAAAGATGGCTGAAATCCATCTGGGCTTTCTACTAAGCACAAGACAATGAAGTCCAGCTAGGGTAACCTACAGTCAGCCTGAATGCTCTGATACCATCCGTTGTGGCGCCCCACCTGAATACCACTGTAGCCAGACGGTCGCCGCACACACCAGCCCAGGAAATCACTCTGGCGTGCGCGTTTACAACAAGTATCATGAACATAGGCACAACTCTAATAAGAATATATTTATTAGCCATTGCAGCTAGAATAAATACATCATGGTTACAAAGATGGGGCAGCGGAGAAAAAACTAACTAAGGTAGCACGGACTTGGAGAGGCTCCAATCCACAGGGATCTGACTGGGTTACTCTCCTAGCTCACGAACGCTCCAGCTCCTTGATGGATCCTTAGCTGAACCTGGCCACATTGAAGGCTGCTGAGTACTTTTGAATGTACTCGCAAGCAAACCAAATAACATATATACCAAGTAAAGCAATCCATGTCATTCAAGCATGCATTCATTATCTTAACAATATTACCTATCATGTCTTAGCAGGATTATATAGCAATATTACTCATCATGTCATAATAGGATTATCTAGCATGTTAACTATCAAAGTAACTGTAGTACGACGAAGATAAAGCATATCAAGTAATTAATCCATACTCCGAATAATCTTAGAATCCAATCCAAACCCGATCCAAATCCAATCTAAATCTTGCGGTCATCCGACCATCTCTTTCATAGCCATCCCATGGCTAACATCTCAACTTTCTGACATCATCCGATGTCCAGGCATCTGTGCTGTAAATCTGACAAAGCTTACCTTATCTGGTTTGTTCTTTAGCAATCATGTGGTTAACTCCTCCAGACTCGACACAGACCAAATAGTGTGACCTAATACGAACTGTGTCCCATGACCAAGGACGCAGCTATTCGAATAGATTTACACTGTGCAGAGGTCGCGCACTTTACCCACACCATGGAGCTTCCGGCCTCGTACATCAGTACATGCTCCCATTCGGGTGGACCGGTGCTGCTCCAACAAAACTTGTCTATTGCCTGGCACTCTTACCGCCCCGCCGACAATCATACCCCTTCCGGGTCAAGTCCTGGGTGGCCCCTGTGTCACTCCTGACACCTGCCACCATCGTGGCCAAACAAAACTGTCCCAAACGGGGACCCTGGTACCATATAACTTGGGCTCACAAGGTTATCTCCGCCTACCGGGCCAGGGTAGCACGCACACATAATCTTCCCTCTTTGGAGGTACCAATAAGAGGCAAGACAATAGACCAAGTTAGGGCCTTCCCATAAAGGCAAATGTGGCTGCACTGATAAGCTCAATTCAGTGGCACTATGACTCGATCCAGCTGACGGAGGAGGTTGTCATTATTAAGTCACATTCTTTTATTACAATAACAATAATGATGCATGATGAAAACATAACAACCTATCTCCATACAGTATCACAAACGAGTCACTAGTCATGATGATTACTAGCAAGTAATGTAAACAATAACACAAACTGTCAGGAGTTTAATTATTACTAGCACAAACATATTCATGAATTAAACACATAATAATAACATAGAGCAATGCTTTAGGGCATATATTAGATGGTCGGCTTGCCTGGGGGTCGAAGAATTCATCGGAGAGAAGTGCAATCACTTTGAGGAAGAATTCCCCGGAAAGGTTTCTCTCTCAGAGAGGCTGGATATAGGGCAATGGCAAAATGGGTATTTTCAGAATGTGTTAACATTGTTAAAATGATACCATCGGAACGGGCTTGACGAGTAGAGAACATGGGCTTTGGAATCACCTAAATCGGAGTTACCAGCAAAAAGTTAGAGAGGTTTGACTGCCAGGGACTGATCTGCAAAAGAAATAATTCCATCTGGGTCCCTGACAGCACTGCGGCTGGCACCTTCTCTGCGAATGCATTTTCTAGTAGGGAAAACATATTCTGACCTGAGTACGCTTTCTCTGATTGAAAACGCATCACAGTCGAGTACGCTTTTGAAAGCAGAAAACGTATTCTAAAGGAATACGTTTCCACTGATCCGAGTTAGCGGTGCTCCTGTCACTGACAGGTGGGGTCAGGGCCCACCCATCAGGTTCCTTTCTCTCTCCTCTCACCCGCCTTCTTCTATCTCCCGACCAGGGCACAGAGGGTGGCCAGCCGCCGGCGTTGCCGCGGCTCCGGTGGGCGAGGGCTCCGGCCAAGGGCGGGGACAGAAGCTCCGGTCGAAGGCGCGTCCGCCCGTACCCGTGGTGGAGGCAGGGGTGGCCTATGGCGGGTGAACGGGGTGAGAGGCAGATGGCGGCTCCGGTGAGCTCGGGCTTGATAGGGCAGGCCGCCGGCGAGGGGGCTGAGGCTCGCCGGAGCCTCGGGCTGGTGGTGAGGGTCTACGGCGATGGCTAGCTGGAGCAGGGAGGGCTGGGTGGACGCGGATTTTGCCAAGGCCGAGTGGTGGCCATGGTGGTGATGCGCTGGCAATTCGAGCAGAGGAGCTTGAACGCGCGGGCGGGGAGGCTCTAGGGAGAGGAGAAGGAGTGGTTCGTGCTCGAGGGAGGGCTCGGGCTCGGCTATTTATAGCCAGCCGAGGGCGAGCGGATGAGGATGGCTGCCGTCGCGTCCTCATCAACGCCCTGGAGCTCCAGCGAGGTGGCAAGCGGGGAGAGCTGCTGACCTGATGCGGGAGGGCAGCTCAATGCAGTGCCACTGCGTGGGAGGAAGAGGCCAAGGGGAAGACAACGGCGACGAGTCATGGGCGTACAGGGCCACGGCGGGGCTTGTCGGAGCACGGTGAGGAAGCGGACGGAGGAGGAAGGAGCTGGAGAGGGGTGCATGGACGGTGGGGAGGCTGGTCGGCACGAACGGACAAGCCACGGCAGCTCGAGCTGACATGTCCAAGGTGAGGGACGCGCAGAGCACCACTGCTACGGGCCACGCCCGTGGTCATCGCCAGCACCACGCGTCCAGAGCACCTATTTGACTTCAGGCCATGCCAAATAGATGCATTAATGTGTCTGGAGTTGACGTGTTGAGGTTTGGAGGGAAATGGAGACATGGACCTGATTGATTTGAGCTATCCATGGTTCTTACATGAAGCTTGGATGGACTCTTGTGGAGAAATGGATGAGAGCATGGAGCTGAACCTTTGTCATAATGAAATGTGGTAGGAAGGTGTAGATGCTGACAAAATTTGAAGTCATTTGGACCTATTTTGCATATACTTCCTTTGTAATGCCAAATTTGGTTCAGAAACTAGGTTTTGAAGCTGGGATCAAATGTCTAGATGGATTTGGCTCAAATTTGGTGGAGGATGATTATTTGGCTATATGGAGGCACTGGTAAAATTTCATACCATTTGGACATCCCAAAGTGGTACTTCCTTCACAGTGCTTCTCTCTGGACAGAAACTTGAGAAAGTTGCTGGGGAATATTAGATGAATGGTTTGAGCTGATTTTTGGTTTACATGAGTGATTTATCAAGTTTAACCACCCTGCAAAATTTCAGCTCAAATAGATCCAGGGTTCAAGCACTTCCTTTGCAAATTGCCCAACTGGACAGAATTTGCAAATGGATGCTTTACTCAAAACTTGGGTTCTTGGTGGAAATGGTGAATATATATATAGGATAAGCTCCACAAATTATTTTGGATTTTTCCTGGCTACCAAAATTGTAGTTCCTTTGGAAAGTGCCCAAAATGCAATATTGGCTTTAAATAGGAAAATGCAATTTCCCCTATTTAATTATGGCCAATATTTTTATGGGAGCTCAATATGATCACAAAGAATATCTCCACAAGTGTTCATGAACTTTGGAGATGGATAGATATTTTCCTGCATTTAATTCCTTAAACTAGCAGAAGAAGAAATTAATTTTAAATGAAAAATATTGCAAATGACTTGGCAACATATTTGCATATCCAGGGTTGACGGATAAAGGAGAGTCTCTGGGAAAAATTTGGGAGGCAACAGATCAAAGGAAATTAGGGTTCCTTTGTAACTGCAAGAATTAGGGTTTCCCTTCCGGTAACTCAGAAAGTAGGGTTTCGGCGGCAAAACCCTGAGAATATAGTTTGGATGGCCAAGTTGGGTTGAAGAGAATCTATGGTATGATAGGAATTCCAAGGCTATATAACCATCTTCATATATCCAAAGGTGAGAGAAAATCCAATAACACCGAAAGAAAAAGACGGGAGTCCAATCCCGCGAAGGAAAAATCGAGGAGCGAAAACCATGGTGTCACACACCTTCATCTTGACTATAGTCGGAGTCAGAATGATAACTTCTCTCGGAGTGGTTGTCGGAGTCGGAGCCGGAAATCCATTCACCAACATGAGCTTGATGTCTTCTTCTAGTGTAGCTCTTGGATGACTTGTCCTTCCTTTCCGTATTCTTGCTTCTCCGAGAAGGTCTTCATTCATAACGATCATCTCTACTCCTTCTCTCCTTGTGAGGTGATTCACCCCTTCTATATCTTCCTCTTGGTAATTCGTCTCTTTTCTTGTGAGGTGTCGTACACTGATTGGAATAGTGTCCGGGTCTTCCACAATTATAGCAATTTCGGTCACGACTTGATGATCTTTTGTCATAATGCCTTGAGCTAGAGCTTCTCTCTTTTCCTTTGTTCTTGTAAAACTTGTTGAACCTTTTCACCATTAGGCTTATCTCTTCATTGGATACTAGCTTGTCTCTTGAAGTTGTGGGAGCATCGGTTGAGGCTTTGTAAGCACCACTTGATTTGTTGTGTAGCTCCTCTTTGACCTTGAGTGACATCTCATGAACAACAATCCTTCCAATGACTTCCGTGGGCTTGAGATCTTTGTAATTTGGCATCATTTGGATCAAAGTGCACACGGTATCATATTTTCCATCCAAGGCCGGCAATCTCATTTGTCGGTCATCTCTTCACTTCCTAAGCCGGCAATCTCATTTGTGATGAGAGCAAGCCTAGAGTACATTTCGGTGACTCCTTCACCATCCTTCATCTTGAACTTGTCAAGTTGACTTTGAAGCACATCCAACTTGGATTCCTTGATGGACTCGGTACCCTCATGCATATCAACCAAAGTATCCCAAATTTCTTGTGCATTCTCGAGGCGGTTGATCTTGTTGAACTCCTCGGGGCACAAACCGTTGAAGAGAATGTCACAAGCTTGAGCATTGTATTGCAACATCTTCAATTCTTCCGCGGTTGCTTCACGATCTGGTTCCTTACCATCCTCAAAGAATTCACCTTGCAAGCCAACACAAACAACAGCCCAAACGGCGGGGTTATGACCAAGAATATGCATTTTCATCTTATGCTACGACCTAGCAAAGTTTGTACCATCGAAATATGGACCTCTATGATGATAATTACCCTCACTAGACGCCATACTCTCCTAGGTTGTGAAACCAATGCAATGGAGACCAAAGCTCTGATACCACTTGTAGGATCAAAAGTATGTCTAGAAGGGGGTGATTAGACTACTTGACCAAATAAAAATCTATCCTTTTCCCAATTTTAGTTGTGGGCAGATTTTAGCAAGTACACCAAGTCAAGTATCACCCTACACATGCAATTCTAAGAGTGTAGCAGTGGAAAGTAAAACATTGCACATGTAAGTAAAGGAGGGGATTGGAGATTTCAAATGCAATGAAGACATGATGATTTTTGGCGTGGTTCTGATAGGTGGTGCTATCATACGTTCACGTTGATGGAGGCTTCAACCCACGGAGGGTAACGGTTGCGCGAGTCCACGGAGTGCTCCACCCACGAAGGGTCCACGAAGAAGCAACCTTGCCTATTCAACCATGGGTTCCGTCCATGAAGGACTAGCCTCACTCGGGGTAGATCTTCATGAAGTAGGCGATCTCCTTGCCCTTACAAACTCCTTGGTTCAACTGCACATGATCTTGGAGGCTCCCAAGTGACACCCACTACCTCAGGAATGCCTAGCAGTGGTGGGTGGGAAAAGTCCAGTAGTGGCGGGCAAGGCTCTCAGGGCTACCCGCCACCGACCTCCCACCACTGCTAGCACACCATCAGTGTCGGGCGTCCGCCCACCACTATTAGACCATGAGCAGTGGCAGGCTCTACGTCGTGCCCGCCACAGCACTCCGTGTTGCCTGCCACAAGAATTTCGCACTGCTGTGGCGGTCCTTTTCTACCGCTCGCCACTTGTTGGGGATATTTACTAGCGTGTAGGCTTGGAAGGGTGCTGACCCGGCCATGGAGCGAGCTCAGCTGGTCAGCATGCTGCGGGGCTGAAGGAACCTCGGTGGGCCAGCTTAAGGAGGCTAAAGCGGGAAAGGCCGGCTCAGGCAATGGGCCGGCGCAAGAGAGGGCGTCTGGCAATACGAATCCATTCAAAGATATGGCGTGATGTCATCCCGGATTTTGCGGGAGTGGATGGTGACGTCATGTGGAGAAGGGAATACAGAAATGCCAAGTTTAAAATTGCGAGAATGACCCGGCGATCTGCTTAAGCCGGAAAATTGAGCCAGTCGTAGACAGCGTTCTGAAGGACCGGCTTAGGAAGCATTTGGAGAATATTTTACTAATGTTTTATTTTCCAGGGTGAAGTTTAACATGAATAAATTCAAGTCAAACTGAGGGCTAATGTTGGGGATATTTACCAGCGTGTAGGCCCGGCAGGGTGCTAACCCGGCCATGGAGCGAGCTCAGCGGGTCAGCACGTTGCGGGGCTGAAGGAACCTCAGTGGGCCAGCTTAAGGAGGCTGAAGCGGGAAAGGCTGGCTCAGGCAATGGGCCGGCTCATGAGAGGGCGGCTGGTGAGAACGCCGTCTTGGGGAACAAGTAGGAAAGAGTAAGAGGCGGGTCAAAGAACGACCCGGACTCTCATGTAATTTAGGGTTCCACGTGTGTATATAAAGGGGAACACCTGTACAGAAAATACATAAGTTGCGATCTCCTCGAGAGCTAGGTTAGCGAATCCGCATCCTTGTAATTGAGATCTACAGCAATATAGACAAGCAGGACGTAGGCTTTTACCTCCACTGTGAGGGGCCGAACCTGGGTAACCCGGCGTCTTCTCGTTCCCGTTCAACCCCGCTAAGCTTCCACGTTAGTGCGATGGCTTCATCTCTAAGTCCTTTTACTTGGACATCTGCCGTGTCAAAACCATGACAGTTGGCACCCACCGTGGGGCTCACGCACGGTGGAGTTGAGTTCTTAGTGGGATCTCCTCCAGGTTTTGGGAAGTATGCGGTTGGCATGATGACTAAGAGCCGCCGCGGGAAGTTCTACATCGACGATTCTTACTGGGGCCCTGACGCCGACTCGATTGAGTACGGGTACCAGGTCCCCTTCGGAAAAATCCATACCTTCATCGGTGTGGTCGGCGAGTCGGTCGCCGGGTTGGAGAGCATCGCTGGCGTTGAGTCGACACGCCGCGCCGAGCCGAGTCAAGCGAGACCCGGCCCGCGTCAAGCCGCCCGGAGCCATGCCTTCGTAGGTTTCACCCAAGGGGTGGCCTTGTCAGAGAACTCCCTGTCTCAAGATGATACGCTCGTCCAGCCTGACGGCGAGTCCTCAACGGGAGAAACCGAGTCAATTCTTCTGCTGCATGATGGAGGGCTCGGGCACATGGACGACGTCTTCCTGGAGAGCCCTAATCCGCCTCGCTTCGCGGCGGTGTACATGGCGGGTAGGCAAGATCCAGTGCGTGACCCGGCCAATCCGATGGCGGGACAGAATAATCTCCTGGCCAGCTCAGGAGGAGCCGGCACCTCAGCTTCCGGCTCTCAGAAGACCGGGGTTCAAGCACTCGAGGACTTGATGACTACGCTGACGGCCCTGTTGACCGAGCCGGTCACTGCGGAGAATGCAGCGGCGTGCAACATGGAGATCATGAAGGGTCGTGAGCAGATGGCCAAGATCCAAGAGGACATCAATGCGGAGAACGCCCGCATGGTACAGGAGCAGGCCCGGATTGCCGAGGAGCGGCAGCGTCTGGAAGAGGAGGCGAGTTACCTAAGCCGCCGACAGTCTGAGTCGGAACTTGTCCACCGGATGCGTCATCAAAGCCGGCTTCCGGCCAATCTCGAGCCAACTCAGCTATTCACCACACCGCCGGCTCCAACGAACCCGGGGGCTGGAGTCATCCCCATGGGAGAGCCGCCTTTGCAACAGCTGGTTCAGCCATGGGAGCCGGCTTGGCACCGCACGCCAGACCGACAGCAGCAGCCGCCGTCTCACCGGTTCCAAACCCCAATTGGACACTACTCTAACCTGGTCGATAATGTGCTGGCAGCAACACACAACTTGGCGGCTATTCCGATTGAGGGGGACGGTCCAATTCAGAAAGAGGCCTACAATGCTATTGCGATGCTCAAGACCGCGGTAGTACAGCAGGCCAATTACTCGCATAGCCAGCACCGACTTCACTCTACCCCTCACCAGAGCCGTACCAGGAGCCAGCGTCCTGAGTCGCCAGCGGTCTCTAGCAGCGCGCATCGCAGGAGAGCCGCCCAGCCGCTGGCGGAGCAGCACCAGCCTAGGATCCCACAAGACGTTGCGGATGCGGCTCGAGTCCTTCGAGCGTGGGAGGAGGAAAACGCACGTGCGGGGCGCGACCCGCCGGCGCACGTCAACGAGCCGGTACGAGTCAACCCGCCGCCGAATGTTAACCCGCCGGAGGTGCATCACTCGCCCATCACAACCTCGATAGACGGCCGGCTTGGGGCTCATCAAGCCGCATGATTGGAACTCCCTGCTTGGTGCCAGCGCTGCAAGAAGCGCGCATACCCCCTGATTTCAAGGGGCCTCGCAAGGTTCCTAACTATACGACGAATTTGGAGCCCACCGAGTGGATCGAGAGTTATGAGCTGGCAATGGACCTGCTGGGTACAAGTGAGTCGGTATGCGCGTGTTACCTTCCTCTGATGTTGGAGGGCCCCGCACGCACTTGGATGAAAAACCTATCAGCGAATTCTATCAACACATGGCAGGAGCTGAAGGAGCGTTTCATCAAGAATTTCCAGGGGACCTGTAAAAGGCCAACCACAATTGCTGACCTCGAACGTTGTGTCCAACGCGAGGATGAGTTGGCCCATCACTGGGCTCGCCGGGTTGTGGAGGTTATTCATAGTTCAGACAGCATCTCGGCCGCACAAGCGGTGCTTGTTCTGGAGCGAACATGTAAGTTTCAGCCCCTGGTCCAGAAGCTTGGGCGGCTCAAGCGAAAGGTCCAGGACATGGGAGACCTCATGGACGTCTTAACCCGGTATGCGGAGTCAGATAACACCAAGGATCCGCTGTCAGACGAGAAGAAATCTGATAAGAGGAAGAAAGCTGGCGGCAAGGGTCAGCAGATGAACAACAGTAACAGTCAGAACAACAACGGCGGTGAACTCAAGGGTTACGATGGTAGCTCTGATCTAGTGGCGAACACAAATGCAGATAACAAGGGTCAACGTTAGAACGACGGCTCTAGGAGGCAGTCCACTGGTAATCGCCCCCTCACTTATGAGGAAGCTCTCAAGGCTCCTTTTCCGAAGCACAGTTACAATGGTAAGCCATCCAGTCACTCCTGGGAAAATTGCTATGTCATGCAAGAGTTTGCCAAGCGGGTCTTCCAGAAGCATCATAATGGGGGCGGCAATGGCGGACAACCCGCCAACTAGGGACCCGGCTTTTCCGGAGCCAGCTTGCAAGGGCCCTTCGCAGGACCTGGCTTCCAGGGGAACAGTGGCCAAGGCGGCGGATTCCAGGGGGCTGGTAATACTGGAGGTGGCAATCAGAGAAACAACCAGGGGAATCAGCAGAGACTGGCGCAGGAGGGTTTTAGAGTAACCCGAAGCAGTTAAATAGCGGGCAGTATCATGTCTTCACAACCAGCACCTGTAAACGGTATCGGAAGGTGCAGCGACGAGCCGCCTATGCGGTTGAGCCGGCAACTCCTTACTATCTCAACTGGTCTGAGCAGCCGATTACCTGGAGCAGGGCGAATCATAAAGTCCTACTCGATCACCCTGGCCACTTAGCTTTGGTGGTTGCGCCGCAAGTCGGCGGTTACACCCTGACTAATGTGCTCATGGACGGAGGCAGCAGCATCAACATTCTGTACTACGACACGTTTAGGCGGATGAATCTATCTAATAAGCAGTTAACTCCGTCCTCTACAGTCTTTCATGGCATTGTTCCTGGCAAGTCGGCCTATCCCATGGGAAGAATCTCCCTTGAGGTGGCTTTTGGCTCAGAGGATAACTGGTGTTCTGAGTTCCTGTCCTTTGAGGTGGTTAAACTCAAGAGCCCATACCATGCCTTATTTGGCCGGCCGGCTTATGCACGGTTCAATGCGTGGCCGTGTTATGTTTACCAGAAGATGAAGATGTCAGGACCAAGGGGAACCATCACAGTGGAAGGAAACCGGAAAATTGCACTGAAGTGTGAGGAAGGAGATGCTGCTTATGCTGAGACGGCTTGCGCCGCAGAGGAATTGCGGTATTATAAGGACAATGTTGACCCGTCTGACAAGACGTCCCTGAAGAAGCCCACTACAGAATCTGACCCTCTGCTCAAGTTTAAGTCGGCCAGAGACACGAAGCAAGTTGATTTCACCCCGGGCAATTCTTCTGAGCAGTTCACCATCGGGGCTAATATGGATCCCAAATAGGAAAGCGCGCTCATCGAGTTCATCCATGAGAATCAGGACATGTTTCATGGAAACCTTCTAACATGACAGGTGTACCGAGAGAACTCGCTGAGCACTCCCTCAATGTGGATCCTAAGTTTAAACCAGTCCGCCAGTATCTCCGACGCTTCAACGAGGAAAGGTGGAAAGCTATTGGTGAAGAAGTGGCCCGGCTCCTAGCTGCTGGCTTCATTGTCGAAGTCTTCCATCCTGAATGGCTAGCTAACCCAGTGCTTGTTCTGAAGAAAAACGGGACTTCGTGGATGTGTGTTGATTATACAGACCTGAATAAGGCTTGTCCTAGTGACCCCTTCGCTTTGCCCCGCATTGACCAGATCATCGATGCTACGGCTGGGTCTGAGAGTTTATGTTTCCTGGATGCTTACTCTGGCTATCATCAGATCAAACTGAAGCTTCAAGACCAGGAAAAGACAGCTTTCATCACACCTTTTGGGGCCTTCTGTTATACAACCATGTCGTTTGGTCTGAAGAGCGCCCAGGCGACTTATCAGCGTTGTGTCTAGAGCTGTTTCCACAATCAGATCGGGCAAAATGTTAATGCTTATGTGGATGACATTGTGGTTAAATCTTGGAAGAAAGAAACTCTGTTGGAGGATCTGAATGAAACATTTGACAATCTTCATGTCTACCAGATGAAGCTTAACCCGGAGAAGTGTGTTTTTGGTGTCCCAGCAGGAAAACTTCTGGGATATCTTGTTTTTGAGCGTGGCATTGAAGCTAACCCAGAAAAAATCAAGGCAATCACGACCCTGGCTAAGCCGGCAAAGCTGAATGATGTGCAGAGGCTGGCTGGGCAGGTTGCGGCGCTGAGCAGGTTTATCAGCCGGCTTGGAGAGAAGGCAATCCCATTATACCAGTTACTTAAGAAATCGGATGACTTTGTTTGGAGTGATGCCGCAGATCAAGCTTTTGAGGACCTTAAGAAGCAGTTATCTGAGCCGCCTATCCTGGCTGCCCCTCGTGAGAAGGAACCAATGTTGCTATATATTGCTGCCAATAATAGAGAGGTAAGCGTGGCAGTCGTGGTGGAGTGCAAGGAGGTTGGCAAGGAATATCCCGTCCAGCACCCTGTGTATTATGTCAGTGAGGTGTTAACCGAGTCCAAGCAGCGATATCCACATTGGCAGAAACTGGTCTACGGAGTATTTATGGCTAGCCGCAAGCTGAAGCATTACTTCCACGAACATCCAATCACTGTGGTCAGCTCAGCGCCTCTTGGGGATATAATCCAGAACCGGGAAGCGACAGGCCGGGTTGCTAAGTGGGCCATCGAGCTTGGTCCGCATCATCTCAAATACGTGCCCCACACAGCAATCAAATCACAGGCGCTGGTGGATTTCATTAATGATTGGACTGAGTTGCAGGCTCCCGAAGAGAAGCCCGACACAACATACTGGTCCATACACTTTGACGGCTCAAGGCAGCTTGAAGGCTCGGGGGCTGGAGTTGTGATTACTTCCCCACGAGGAGACAAGTTCTGTTATGTTTTGAGGCTTATGTTCCACTGTACTAACAATGCAGCAGAATATGAGGCCTTGCTTCATGGGCTCCAGATGGCCAAGGAGATGAACCTGAGCCGGGTCAGGTGTTTGGGCGACTCAGATTTGGTGGCCCAACAGGTTTCTGGTACTTGGGATTCCAAGGATCCCCTTATGGCGGCTTATCGGTACGCAGTCACAAATATTGCTGGACACTTCAAAGGTTATCAAGTTGATCACATTGATCGCAGGCAGAATGAGGCGGCAAACGCACTCTCTCGCTTGGGCTCGCAGCGCAAGCCAGTGCCACCCAATGTGTTCCTGGATGTTTTGCACAACCCGTCTGTCAAGTTACCAACAGAAGAGGACTTGGCTGTTCCTGACCCAGAGGCGGCTATAGTGGCTACTATCCACGCAATCCCTGATTGTACGGTCCCCTACTTGGATTAACTAAGCTGGGGTGAACTGCCAACAGAGGAATTCCTTGCTCGACAGATCATTAGACGATCCAAGTCTATGACTATTGTCAATGGCGAGTTACACCGACGAAGCGTCACTGGTGTTTTCCAGCATTGTGTTTCACCTGAAGAAGGCCGCACAATTCTCAATGAGATTCACTCTGGCGATTGTGGACACCATGCTGGCTCAAGGTCACTGGTCGCGAAAGCTTTCCGGCACGGTTTTTACTGGCTCACGGCTCATGCTGACACAGAGGACATTGTTCGTAAGTGTGATGGTTGCCAGAAATATGCTCGCCAGGCCCATGTGCCGGCTCAAGAGTTGAGGATGATCCCGATTACTTAGCCTTTCACGGTCTGGGAGCTTGACATGGTGGGACCCTTCAAACGCTCTAAGAACATGCATACGCACCTGCTGGTGGCTGTTGACAAGTTTACCAAGTGGGTGGAGGCAGAGCCGGTCAGCAATTGCGACGCGGCTACAGCTGTCAAGTTCCTGAAAAAGCTAATATTCCGATTTGGCTACCCACACAGTATCATTATAGACAATGGAACCAACTTTTCCAAGGGAGCCATGGAACATTTCTGTCAACAGGAGCACATCCGGCTTGATCTAGCGTCGGTTGCACATCCTCAGTCCAATGGACAGGCGGAAAGGGCCAATCAGGAATTGCTGCGTGGGATCAAACCCTGGCTCATGGTGCCTTTGCAGCGCACGCCGGGTTGCTGGGAAGAAGAATTACCTTCAGTACTTTGGAGCATACGGACTACTCCCAACAGGTCAACAGGCTATACGCCGTTTTTCCTAGTCTATGGTGGAGAAGCTGTGCTTCCGAGTGATATTCGTCATGACTCCCCTCGAGTGGCGGCTTATGTGGAATCAGATAATGAGCTAGCTCGCCGAGACGCTATTGATGCTCTGGAGGAAGAGCGTGACCTTGCCGCATCCAGATCAGCAATCTATCAGCAAGACCTACGTCGCTATCACAGCCGTAGAGTTCGAAGCCGCACTTTTCAAGAAGGTGACTTAGTGCTCCGTCTGATACAAGACCAGACAGGCATGCATAAGCTTTCACCACCCTGGGAAGGGCCCTTTGTGGTCAGCAAGAATCTCAACAATGGGTCATATTACCTGATTGATATACATGAGGCAGATAAATCACGTACCACCGAGGAGGAAACAAGCCGGCCCTGGAACATTGCCTAGCTCCGGCCATACTACACCTAAGTCATTGACAGGGTCATATCTTGTACATACCTTTATCCTGTATATACCTGTTTTTGATCAAATAAAATAACGACCAGCAACACTGTGTGAAGGTGTTGTTTTGCCTCAAAACTTGTGTACTGGATCTTTATTTGTTGATCTTGGTTACTTGGGGGCTTCCAGCTCAATTGAGTTTAGCTTACAAAACCCTTTAACCCGGCGAGATGCCACACAGTTGGTTAAACCTACCTGTTAGCAAGAAGCTACTCCCTAAAAAATGACCCGGCGTACGTCTGACGAGTCAACCACATCGGTGACCCTGAACTCGTCGAGTTAAAATGTCCGATTGGTTGTGTGAGAGCCGGCTTTCAGAGAGCAAGGACAAACCAATAGGCCAACGTGCCAGCTTCAAGAAAGCACATTCCGACTTGCGCTCTATGAGCCGGCCTTTTCAAATGGTGTTTTCGTGGACCGTCTTACGCTTTCTGAGCCGGCCGTTTCATGCATATTTCGGCTTATGATTATGTCTTTTTGTTGCACTCATCTTCGCATACATACATACATCTGTGCATAGCATTTATGATAGTTCATTTTGATACATTATAAACAGTAACAAAGATTACTTGTTGTTTTCGTGATTTTATCAATCACCATCACATGCAGTGGTTATTATTGTAGCAGAATCACTCTATTGTAGAAGCTGGCTCTCAACGCCCAAAAGAGGATTCACAGAAGCACAAGGTATTTGTACAGACAAGCAAAGTACACGATGGCACTGGCAGCAGTAATAAGTGTTTTTAGCTACGCTCTTACAAGCTGCCCCGTCAATTGCAGCTACGACAATTTTTTTTTACAAAGACCTGTCTATACAAGGATGAGCCGACGCTTTATGCTGCCGGGTCAGAGCTGGCGCCAGCGCCCGATGTAGCACCCTGTGTCGGCTCTTCGCGGCCATCATCATCATCCTCCACTTCTTGGCTTGAGTCACCGGTCGACCACTGAATTGAGCACAATGCTTCAAATAGGGCATCGTTGGATATCAGGGAGGAAGGGTCGACTTCAGGAGCAAAGGACGGCTTACCCATACGGGTTAGGGCCACCGGCTCATGGTTAGGCACCTCTATCCGCTCATTCTCTTTGGAGTACGGCGCCTGGTACCGGGTCAGGTCAGCCTCTTCTGCGATTTCGGTGGCGGCAACCCGGGTTTCCTTAATGCAGCATTGGAAGTCCCTCTTGGTAAATGGCGAGTCATCTACATTGAATTCTGGATACCCGCCCACCACCTGAGCCGGGTCGAGCTCCGGCACGTATGCCTTGGCCCGCGCAAGTGCAGTTAGAGCCCCTGTGTGACAACATGCCCTTTTCCAGTCTTCAAACCACCTGGGCACGACTGATAGTTCTCTTAGTGTTTCTGCAATCAGCTGAGGCGGCGCCTTGGTGTTCTTGGCTGCCATTATGCAATGACAGCCGCCTATGTACAGTTGTTCTACCAGGGTGTAGATTGCTTTTAGTTTCACCACTGGTAGCTGCACAAGAGTTTGGTTCTTCCGGCCTTCAAAGGACAAGTATGCACGATTAGTTAAGGCGGCTAAATATGATAAGCCGGTTCAATTGATTCTTTCTCAGTCTTACTTACCAAAGATGGCTCGTCACATGGAGGTAATCTGACCCTTCAGAGTTGTCAGCTCTTGCGTTACCGGCTCTAGTTTGGATTCAGCCTCTTCAGCACGCGTGGCTAGGGTGGCTCTTGCGGCCTCCGTCTCTTGCAAGGTGCCCCTTACAATGGCCAGCGACTTATTGGCTTCGGCAGCAGCCTCTTCAGCATCCTTGCGCAGCCTTCTCTCCTTCCTTGCTTCTTTTCGGAAGGAGGAAGCCTGGGCCTCCACTTGATCCAGCATTTTCTATAATGAACTCTGTTATACATCATATATGCATGACCCGAGCCGCCCTAAAGGACAACCCGGCACATGGGGGCTACATGTTTTCGAACTTAATACCAGCACCGAGGCAAGTTCCATGCAGCTGCAGGCACTCTACATGGCACTTGGGGGCTAATGGATAAATTGATCTTGCTCAAAGATGAAGACCCGCCCGTCATAAATGACGAGCCGGCCTTTGGGGTCGCCAGTTGAAGTTCTACTTATGAGTTCAAATTGGAAGTCCCGGGTCATCATTCCATAATGACCCGGCCCTTGGGGGCTACATATATATATATATGGTTCATAAAGGAGCAAGTTACCTCGTATTTCCTCTTCAGCGAGGTTATCATGGCAATCTTTGTGTCCCGGCTCTCTGACAGCCAGGTCAGCACAGTCCAATGCAGGGTGCTGGCATCTTGGTCTTCAAATGGAGAAAACTCAAGAGCCATCTTCCCCTTGTCCTTCGGGGCCGGATCAGTCTTGGCCGGAACTTTGGTAAGAGCGGTGGATTCTGGCGCAGCAGTTTGCCGCTCGCTCGTCACCACTACTTCATCTTGAGCCGGTGCTTCTTCTTGAGCCGGCACCTCGGGCTGCAGGGTGGGTTGTTCTTCAATCACATTTTCCCTCTCCTGCGTAGGAGGGGATGCACGAGTCGGGCTTGTTGTGTCTAGGAGCGGCGGGCTGTTTTGGACTGTCGGCTTGTCCTGGGTGACAAGAGTGGTTTCCCTCTCTCCCTGAGAGTCTGGTTGAATGACCGGGTCAGATGACCCGGCAGGTGCTTTCTTCTTGATAGCCTTGGCCATGTACAAGGAACAAAGGAGTTAATTCTTTTAAAAGGGGGAGGAGTAAGGAACTGTTATATGTCGCAAGTGATTGCTTACCCAACGTTGATATTGAAGGCCGGCGCTTGAGTGGCACTTGATTCATCCAAGGAGGGAGATGTCTGGTATGCCGAGTCATTTAACTAGAGGAAAAGAAGGAGTTGGACTGAGAAGCACCTCTGCCCGCACTCAACGGGATGGTGGCTCATATGGAAGCCCGCCACTCAACTCGCCCTCACTGCTCCGGGTCTTCCGTTTGGAGGTGCCGGCTTGCTGTGTTTTCTTCAAATTAAATTTGGGATCCAAATGAGCATCTTGATGTGAAAAGGGGACTTTACGAACAGCAACCCGGGGTTTCCTTCGAACTTTGCGGATTGTAGCCCGGGTTTTCTTTCGAATCGGTATTGGGGAATCAGAATCTGAGGAGATCAAGGTTACCTCTGGTCGGCGTGGTGACTAACTTCAGCTTCCTCCTAAAATGAATAAGCATCAGCAATCTGATTAAGGAGACGGACAAGAGAGTCAAGTTCTACCTCATTGTCTTCTTCATTGCCCGACTCTTCTTCGTCATCGTCTCGGAGAACCGGATCTTCAGCTTCAACCCGCCACCAATCGTCATTTTCATATGTCATGGCGGGTCAGTTAAGCCGGGTCTTAGACTTCAGCACAGTAAAAGCAAAGTAACAGAAATGGCTTACCTTAGGAGCCGGGTTGTTGGCGCTGAAGGAGGCGAGCCCCACAATCTTGATATCGTCCATGGTCTCACCAAGAAGCTTCTTGGCGGTTTTTAGGATTTCCTTCTCCTTAAGATTGGTCGGGCTGAATCAGAGCGGGTTGTCGTGGTGGCCGGTGTAGGTATGCATAAGCCAGGCCCTGGAGCTAAGCGGCTGGATTCGCCACTTGACCCAAGTCTGGCTCAGATCAGCACCGGTGAGGCCATGTGCGATCAAGGCGCTCATCTTCGGGAAGAGATGCTTGAAATTCACTCTCTCCTCTTGGGAGGGAAGACCCGGGAAGGCTGCGGTGATGACGAGTCGGCCGACACGGTAACCCGGCAATTTGTTCTGGCCTTCGAGGGAAGTATCTTTACAGTAAAACCACATCCTGTGCCAGCCTTTGGGATGACTGGCCGGCTTGGCATTAGCGAAGATGATATTCTTCTGGCGTTGGATAGAGATTCCGCCGAGTTCCACGCTTGGACCATCTTTGTGCTCTGTTTGACGGTTCAAATAAAAGAGCTCCCGAAATAAGCTAAGAGACGGCTCGATCTGCAGATAAACTTTGCAAAATACTTGGAATTGGCACAGATTGAAGACAGAGTTGGGGGCCAAATCTTGAGGCCTGATGTCGAACAAGTGCAGAACATCCCTAAAAAACTTTGAGCTAGGCAGACGAAACCCTCTTGAGACATGATCAGCAAATACGACGACCTCATTTTCGTCGGGTTGAGGCCGGATTTCTTCTTCAGGATCTCGCCAGGAGATTATCTCCTTAGATGAAAGAAACCCGGAATCTGTCAAGGCTTGCAGGCTCAACTCGGACATGCTGGACTTGGCCCAGTTGATGATCTTGGGCTTGGGAGGCATGTTTTCAACTGTTCTGAAAAGGAGAAGGATTCATAAGTCGGCAAGATGAGTTTTTTGACAAGGAAATGAATGATACAAACAAGCCGGCAAGTAAGAAATTTGGCCGTGTTATAGAAGAGGATGCAGATCAGTTGCCAGGTCAAGATTATCCGCACGGATAAGCCAGGGATTACATGTTGCAAAAATTTTACAAGTGTTGAGGCACGGCTTGGGCAGTGAGTTCGCAAATAGGTTTATGCGAAAGGAGAGAATTTTACGGATCTACAAAAGGGATAAAAATGAAAAGATAAAAGCTAAGTGTATTCTTCGATAAACCGCAGTGGGATTTCGTTAGACAGTGTGATGGATTTACTCAAGGGGAGAAATGTTGCGGATGACCGCATGAACTAAAAGCAAAGGGAACCTAATACACAGAAGATCTACAGTGGCCACGCTAAAAGAACGAGGAAGAACGGTGAAGAACCCATGGCAATGGAGACAGGGTACTTACAGATCTGGAGCTCGGGTCTTGAGGTCTTCGAGGTGCAGAAGACAGCGGCTGCGCGAGGACGGAGGATTCCGGTGACGCGGAGGAGAGTGCGGCGAGGTGCTGGCTCCGGTGATGGCGAGTTTGAATGGGCGCAGTGGCTATTTATGGGCACTGTTGAATCCCCCAGCGGTGTGCATGAAATTCGAGGCAACACAGTAACAGTGGCGAAAAGGGCTCCTCGATTTTCGCGCTCGACGAGGCAATACGAATCCATTCAAAGATATGGCGTGATGTCATCCGGATTTTGCGGGAGTGGATGGTGATGTCATGTGGAGAAGGGAATACAGAAATGCCAAGTTTAAAATTGCGAGAATGACCCGGCGATCTGCTTAAGCCGGAAAATTGAGCCAGTCGCAGACAGCGTTCTGAAGGACCGGCTTAGGAAGCATTTGGAGAATATTTTACTAATGTTTTATTTTCTAGGGTGAAGTTTAACATGAATAATTTCAAGTCAAACTGAGGGCTAATGTTGGGGATATTTACCAGCGTGTAGGCCCGGCAGGGTGCTAACCCGGCCATGGAGCGAGCTCAGCGGGTCAGCACGTTGCGGGGCTGAAGGAACCTCAGTGGGCCAGCTTAAGGAGGCTGAAGCGGGAAAGGCTGGCTCAGGCAATGGGCCGGCTCATGAGAGGGCGGCTGGTGAGAACGCCGTCTTGGGGAACAAGTAGGAAAGAGTAAGAGGCGGGTCAAAGAACGACCCGGACTCTCATGTAATTTAGGATTCCACCTGTGTATATAAAGAGGAGCACCTGTACAGAAAAGACTTAAGTTCCGATCTCCTCGAGAGCTAGGTTAGCGAATCCGCATCCTTGTAATCGAGATCTACAGCAATATAGACAAGCAGGACGTAGGCTTTTACCTCCACTGTGAGGGGCCAAACCTGGGTAACCCGACGTCTTCTCGTTCCCGTTCAACCCCGCTAAGCTTCCATGTTAGTGCGATGGCTTCATCTCTAAGTCCTTTTACTAGGACATCTGCCATGTCAAAACCACGACACCACTATTATTGTTGCATGCCGACAGGATTGAATTACATCATATTGCACCTGGATCATATCATCAGATTGCATTTGATACATAAATTCTGGTTTGAACCTTGATCCACATACACGCACCACATTGCAATGATTTCGGATTAATGAAAAGTAGTAGTTATAAAATATAACAAGTGCATTACAATAGTTAATAAGCATACATATGTCGCACTCATCACATAATTAATGGTTTGACGAGTTTTTTTGAGTGAAATGAGTGTTGGCAGATGTTCAACACGCAGACCGTTAGTAGAAGCCGCACATACTACATGAATTAGTACTTGATGGAACGAACGGGGGCCAACAGGCCGCTTGCTCTGGAATTGGAGATTTGGCCTCTCGAAGAGCCCATTGCACAACCTCAGCAGGCATGGGTATGGTGGTTGGACTCATACCCGGCCAGATCCTCAGCCTCTCATCCGGGGTCGCCTCTGCAAGGATGCACACTGCGAGGTCAGTGAACCGCCTCTCTGCAATCTTCTCAATCGCTGTGAAAGAACAATGGGCCATTGGAACACTTTTGACCCAAGCTAACATCGCCTCCTTGAGGCGCTCTGCCCGATACTTTTCCCGTGTCCATAGATAGTGCTTCTCCATGTCCGCCACAAAGACCCCCTCCCACAAATCTTCTGGCGGTCCCATCTATTATTTTTAGCAGACAATAACATTCAAAATATATAGAAAAGATCACAAGGTTAATATATAAACATATGACACTTGTACATATAAAGTAGAGATCACAAGGTAACAATCATTGTGTCATGACATATTTTAATGTTTTTCATGGTTTACTAGACTAGAAAGGAGCATGTATATCGACATGTTGATGTGTCATTCTCATGTCTCGTTCTTCTTGACTCTCTGCCCCGTAGTAGAACATCTCCTCATCCCTCACTACATGGCGATTGATGATATTCGTGAGCACTCTCTAAAGGCGCTCGTGCTCTGTCCAAAAGTGAGCTAGCTTAACTTCCTTCTCATTCTCTTCGGACCATTTCTGCAACATTGAATCACTTCTTAACAGTGGTCCTGCGCGCACATAGTCATCCATCAAGACCATGGCATAGTAGCCAGACATGTGCATGGTTTCGCCTTTCGGTTGTTGCCGGCAACAAAAGCTAGTGTTAAATTTGTACTGCGAATGTGGCATGTTCTTACGGTCGGACTTATGACACATAAGAAGAGCAGCATTGAGAACTTTCTTCAGATCGGTCCACGGCTTCTTAGGATCTCTCCAGGAATCAAAGAAATAAGCTCGGCCATCCCGGGGCATCAGTGCGATGACGATCCAGTGTACATTGCTGCACAAAACAATTGAACAACGCAACATTACTGAGATTGACATCAAAGTACCTAGGTGTATATTGCAAGCAAAAAGAAATGAACTTACGTTTCGAAGTAAGGCATGATAAAGTTGTGCTTGGTCCGAGGACTACGAAGAATGGTCTTGTGGAGGTAATCTGTCATAAGACGTTGGCCTTTATCAGAATCCACATTGGGCCAATCCATGAGATACGGATCAAGGAAGCCAACTTCCTCATTCTGGAGTAATAAATTTGTAGCATGCCAGAGCAACCAAAGCCTCATTAAAGATGGCTTGATTACGTCCACATAGAAAATATTGTCGTTGACCACACTCTCAAATCCAAGATATATTTTATCAGCAGGGTACTCGTCGACAAATCCAAGGCCCTCTATAACATTGGCGGTGTAATACATCTCACCCTTTCCTGACCTAGCTACTACGTCTTTGTGTAGAAGTTGAATTTCAATGCTTAGTGCACTCAACTTGTGTTGTGGCAACATCGGTCACCGGGCTTAAACATTTGCATGAAGCACCGACCGACAGAAACATTCACCACATCTTCTCCTGGTGCCTTACTGGCAGTAGGTTCATTGGCTGATTTCTTCTTTAGCTTTCTGCCCTTTTTACGATGCTGAGCTGAGGGGTCCACAGAAGATGGTTCTCCGGAATGCATTTGTTGGGTTTGCTAAAATTTAGTATGCAATTATGAGTCATGATGCATAAAAAATGAAAGAAAAATTCGACATGACCTTTGCTAAAAAGATGACATAACGAGTGCAAGAAATTCGGCGAAACGGAAATGAATCGACGTTTCACCAAAACATTGGCACTCATGTCAATACCTGCCAATATATGCCAATGATACTACAATGGATCCTAGTTAACAAATGAAAGAAAAATTCGACATGACCTTTGCTAACAAGAGGACATAACGAGTGCAAGAAATTCGGCAAAACGGAATTGAAGCGACGTTTCACCAAAACATTGGCACTCATGTCGATACCTGCCAATATAAGCCAACGATACTACAATGGATCCTAGTTAAAAAATGAAAGAAAAATTTGACATGACCTTTGCTAACAAGAGGACATAACGAGTGCCAGAAATTCGGTGAAACAGAAATGAATCGACGTTTCGCCAAAACATTGGCACTCATGTCGATACCTGCAAACATAAGCCAACGATACTACAATGGATCCTAGTTAAAAAATGAAAGAAAAATTCTACATGACCACACTAGAAGGGTTCGTACACATAAACTTACCAAATATTTCTAAACTACTAGTATATATTTACCCTAAACACAGATCTGACAATCATACAAAATAACACTAAAAACATTGGCATGTATTTCTAAACTACTAATATTTACACTATGCACAAAACTGAAAATGCATACCGGAGAGGTGGCACGCTTGGAGTTCGAATGCAGCCCGAGGTCTTCGATGTTGGCGGGGGAGGGGGACACGGCCGCACGGCTACCCATCGGGGTGGAGCTCGGCGGTGGTGGTGGCAGCGATAATGAGATGCCTCCTCCGGTGTTGGAGGATGAGGTCATGCCCGCCCGCGGCAGCGCAAGGAGGGGCACGGTGGCGAGGGCGAGCGAGGGGCGTCGACGAGGGGCACGCGCGGCGGCGAGGGGCACGCACGGCGGCGAGGAGCGATGGCACCGAGGGGCGCGGCAGTGACTCGGGCGAGATTTGAGGGGGGAAGAGACGGCGCACGGGGAGAAATGACCAGTTTTGGCGAGTTGGGGGGATGGTTGTTCGTGTTTAAATTGAACCGCCAGCGTAGTGGAATTACGAGTGGCGAGCGGGGTATAGGGCCCGCCACACGTATGGCAAGAAGCAGTGGCGGTCTGTACCACAAAGCCGCCACTGCTAAAATGACCTCCTGTCCCCTCCGACAAAAGTTACGGCGATTTTAGCTGTGGCGGGGCTATAGACTTGCCCGCCACAACTAATAGAAAGAGCAGTGGCGGGCGCCGTAAGCTGCCCGCCGCTGCCGTGTTTCATCACGGGATAAGATGTGATAGCCCAAGACCGAGACCTCCATTATATTTGTGATATGTTCATGCTTGCATGCTTGTGATGTTTGTTTTATTTTATTTCGCATTATGCATCATCTCCATAATCTTGTTGTGATCGTTTTCCTTTTAATTTTGTTCATGTGCATTGCAACTTCTTCTTCCTCTTCCTTTGATACTTCCTTTAAGTTCATGATCAACTTCAAACTCCATGTCTTGCTCATTGCACCGAAGTTTTCAAATTCCTTATAGTGCAACTTCTCTTCTTTTCCCCATTCATTCATTTTATTTATTTGAGTCACATTTTAGTTGCTCAACTAAATGTTCCTGCGGTGCCCATAAATCATATTTATTATGTTGGATCACCATCTAAATTTTCAGCCCATTTAGCATTTGTTCGAATGGGTTTCAAAATTCAAACAATTTGAATTTTATACAAACTTGCCTCAAAGTTTATCTTCCACAAAATCCCCTGGCTAATTTTATAAAATTCTCCATGTTTTTCCGAGTCCAGGAAAATTACCCCATGCCCAAAACTCTTTCGCTAACCTTTTCTTTTCTCTCTTCCTTTCTTTCTTTTGTCTGTAATGGAAAAGAGAGGGAGTGAGAGGAGTAGTGCACAGACCAGCCCAGCCCACAAGGCCCAGCCGACCTCTTATTGACTCCAGCCGATCAAACGCTAGCCAGCCACCCTCTCCTGATCGATCCCCAACTCCCCTGCCTCGTCTCCTCCCTCGCTCCGTCACACACACACGCACAGGGCAAGTGCCCGATCCCCATCGCCTGCGACTTTGACCGCTGCTCCGTCGCCTCGCCGTGGCCTCGAGCACGCGCCGCCACCCTTCTCCGTGCCCTCCATCGCCAGACCAGCCGCGACCCCACCTCCGCGCGCCAAGGCCGCCTCGCCATGTGGCTCCCTGCTGCGCCTCCGCGCCTCCCGTCGCCGGTGACCAGGCGCCCCTTGCCTTCTTCCCTTCCTCTCCGAAGGCGCCCGACGGCCTCCTGCCTCCTCCTGCCTTCTCCACGTACAAGCTGCTCCGCCGCGTCGCCCCTCCCGGCCTCCTCCTTGTTGCTCCTCGCCTCACTCCCGAGCCAGCACCATGGCTGACGCCATGGCTGTAGCTACCGCGGTCACCTGTCGCTTCTCCTGGTTGCCGCGACCGTCGCCCACCTCCACCACGCTCGTGCCCCGTGCGTGGCCTCCCCCCTCTTCCTCGCGGCTCCGCGCGCCTCGCCTCCTTTCATTACTGTTGCAACTGGCTCCCCTGCTCGTCGCCCGCCGTTGCTCCGCTGCGTCGCCTGCTAGAGCTGCTCTCGTTCGTCTCCTTGACTGCAGCTCCGAGCCTCCGACCCTGCCAGTTTTCCCAAGACCAGCCACTGCCGCGGTCTTGCTATCATTCGGCCATTGTTGTGTTCATGGAGTCACTGTGCCACGACTACCACTTGCTGTTGCCCCTGTTGTCGTTGCCAAGACCCCGAACCAAGGACGCCAAGACCTTTCCGTGGATGGACGACACGTACCTCTACCATCTTCCCGGAGATCACTTTGACGCCAAGTACCTCTACTAACGACCTGGATGTCTACGAACCGTGTACGAGTACCGCCGCCGTGGAACCGACAAGACCGCCAAATACTACTACCGTCGCCGTGTACCACTACTTCCTCTACATCGCGTCGAACTCGAACCGCCCCGAAATGCACGTTTCGAAGGTATAACACCGAGAGGACCACCCGTGGACGAATGCATTGTTGTATGAGATGATTGTCTTTGCTTCGTGTCTGAGTTGTCTCGTGCTCGTTCCTCATTTCAGTGTCATCGACACGTGGGAACCCGGTAATCGGGATCACCCCATCATCTCTTGCATGTTTCACACATCCGCACACTTGTTCCTTTGCACCGGCATCTCAACGAGTTGCCGGATCCTCGGAATGTTGCCGTGGCATCATTTCCGTTATCGCCGCCGTGGCACCCATTTCTTTCCGTCATGGCGACAAATGCTCCATGTCCTTTTATGCCACCTTTTTCAGCAAAAAATGCATATAACTTGAATTTGTCATCCGCATCATGATAACAACATTTAAAATGTTTAAATTGTTGTTTGCATTAATTTGCATAAATAACATGCTAAACTTGTTCATTTCATAACTAAATAACCGTAGCTCCGATTTAAATAAACTTTATATGTAAATGGACTAGAAAAAAGCGTAGATTAACATGGTGCACTTTCATTTGATTTTTAACAAATTTCAAATTATGTTCTAGGCAGAACAGTACCAATTTCGAAATTACATATGGGGATTTTTCGGAATTGTTCTTGGTTGTTTCCGGCCTGATTTAAATTGCCTAGATAGATAGTTTAATTATGCTTCGTCCCTTGCCATGTTTAACAACATTTAATATTGATGAGTAGCATAAATGGGGTTGAACTAAATAATTGGTGTGGAGTTTCATCAATATGCAACTCGTTGCATATTGAGCTTCAGTTAATATGTAGTATTGTTTGTTGCACTCTTGCCATGTCATGCCTCATTAAAACCGGACATGCATCATACTTGATTGTGCATCATGCCATGTTTATGCTTGTGTGTTTACCATGTTGTTTGCTTCTTTCTGGTTGTGCTTCTTCTCGATAGTCCGGATATGTTGCGATTGTGAGGATTCGTTCGACTACGCGTGTTCGTCTTCTTCATGGATTCGGTCTTCTTCCTAACGGGATTTCAGGCAAGATGACCATTACCTTGGATATCTCTACTATCTTTGCTTGCTAGTTGTCTCGTTGCTATCTCTATGTCGCGCTTCCTACTACATATATGTCAGCCTCACATACGCCATGATACAGCCTCTAACCACCCTTACCCAGCAAACCGTTGTTTGGCTATGTTACCGCTTTGCTCAGCCCCTTTCTTATAGCTTTGCTAGTTGCAGGTGCTCTTGCAGGTTGTTCCATGTGGGGACATGGATATGTTGGGATATCACAATATCTCTTATTTAAATAATGCATCTATATACTTGGTATTGGGTGGAAGGCTTGGCCTTTTGCCTAGTGTTTTGTTCCACTCAAGCCGCCCTAGTTTCCGTAATGCTGGTGTTATGATCCATGTTTAGCGTTCCTAACATGCTCAGGGGAATGGGACCCTCTTGACAGTTTGCTTTGAATAACCGCTTCCAGCAAGGCCCAACATTGGTTTTAACATTCGCCAACATAATAATACTGAATCAATTAATTAATTTTGCATAGGGGTCGCGTCCCCGGGGATTCTTAATTCAACATAATACAGGTGGGCCAGTGCTGATGGTGCTGGTCCAAAACTAGAGCACCGTGCGGGGCCGCCCCTTGGCAACTTGGGGTATTTGGCACCTGTACCCTTCGCTTATCCGCCGTGTCCTGAGAACGAGATACGCGGCTCCTATCGGGATTGTCGACACGTCGGGAGGTCTTGCTGGAATTGTGTTACCATTGTCGAAATGTCTTGTGCACCGGGATTCCGAGGATACTTTGGGCTATCTCGAGGTTGAGGTATTTCCACTGCAACTTGTGTAGGCTTATGATGGGCCAGGTTGGAACACCCCTGCAGGGTTAAATCTTACGCGAAGCCGTGCCCGCGGTTATGTGGCACTTGGATATTTTTAACCTCCGGTTGTAGAGAACTTGACACTAAATCCTAATTAAAATACACCAACCGTGTGCGTAACCGTGACCGTCTCTTTTCGAGGAAGTTCGAGAAGAGAACACGGTGGGGTTATGTTTGACTCGTAAGTAGGTGTTCAGAATCACTTAGTGATCATTTGTAGTGTGCGACCGTTTTGCGTAGATGCTCTTCTTATTCTTGTACTCGTAAGTTAGCCACCATATAATGCTTAATGCTTGCTGCAACCTCACCACCTTACGCTTCCATACCCATTTAAGCTTTGATAGTCTTGCTACCCATGGTTATGGGATTGCTGAGTCCTCGTGGCTCACAGATTACTACAACAACAGTTGCAGGTACAGGTAATGCGATGCCTGGACGTGAGAGCAATGCTTGTTTGCTTTGGAGTTCTTCTTTCGCTTCTTCTTCTTCGTCAATCTGGGGATAGGTTCCTGGTCGGCAGCCTGGGCTAGCAGGGTGGATGTCATTCTTCTTTTCGTTTGATTTCATCCGTAGTCGGATGCTGCCCTTCTGTATGATGTTTGTTATGTATTGATGTATTCATGTGATGATTTTATGTATTTGTTTGTATCCCCATCTATTATGTATGTGGTACGATGTAATGATATCCACCTTGCAAGCGTCTCCAATATGCGTTTCTACTCTTGGTGGGGCCTCCGAGTTCCCCGAGAATAGGATCGCATATTGGGCGTGACAAGTTGGTATCAGAGCCTCGACCGACCATAGGAGCCCCTTGATTGATCGAACCGTTGGTGAGTATAGAAAAAAAAACTATTTTGAGTCCTAGTTATATATCGGAGAGTAGGAATTCTTTTTACTCCTTATCCCCTTCGTCGCTCTGGTGAGGAATTGTGACGTAGGTGTTTTGATTCTACTACCTCTTCTCACTCAATTTTTTTTAGGATCACGCAGGTATTGTGGGAATGGTTGCGATATCGGTGTGATGTGACTTTGTTCTTGGTGCCTCCCGACCGTATGGATTGGACCCGGGGAGTTGAGGTCCAAGGGGTTCTTGTCACATTTGCTATCGTTTCAGTTCCTGAATACCAGAGGACGCCGACATCGAAACGCTTCTATACTTTTTGTGGTGGCAAATAGTGCCGTGACTTTTCCCCAGTACTAGTGGAGATAGCGCGGATGATCCACTATGACTAGTATTGTTGTGTTTTCGAAGGTCTAAGGTAGACGGATTTGGGAAGTTTCTTGGTCGTGTGTGAAGGTTGCGGATTGGTTGCAGCTGATTAGGATATTATTGTTGTTGTGTGCTGAGTAGGTTCCCATATCCGCAACCTGATCTTGTAACCAAGAAGTTTCGGGAGTTCTTAGGTGGGAATTCAAGTATTACCTAGAATATCTTTTCCGATAGACACATGATACGATATGGGGTCTATCATATGTTTGTTCCGGCTTATTCTACAAGCCAAATCCTTGTGTTGTTTTTTTGTTGTGGTATTCGAGTTGATTCGAAGTCAAGAGTGGATTCTAAATCTTTCCTAAGCGGTGTTCCCATATTTTGATGTGAAGGCCAATCCTTTTGATCATTGAGAATGTCATGACAATTCTTTTCACCCGGTGTGCTTCTCTTCAAGTTGATCCGATCCTTTCAACATTTCCAAGATCAATTCTCAGTTTTCTCAACAGTGTTCGTTTCACCCATCCCAAGTTGTCTTTATTTTTCCCACCCTCCCACCCTTTTTCCTTACGGAGTCTAAATTCTCGAATCAAATATCCATTTTATTCATGAGAAGTCTCTCCATTCTTTCAATGTTCTTATCCGCTGATTTCTCGTGAAGATGCTCAGGAGCTACAAGTTCTTCATTCTTCATTCTCATTTCTTCTCCGGTGGATTTAATTCAAGTTTTCGGTGTTGATCATTCTTTCATTGATTCAAATATTTCCCATGTTGGAGATTCTTACCCAAGCCTCTCTTGTTTATTCACCTCTCTCTATTCATATCTGGAGTGCAGAAATTATCTCAGAAGATTCATCTTTCCATTCAAGATCCGTTCGACATATCTCGAGGTTGTTATTTCTCTCAAGCCATTTAATTCAACCGGTGCGATTCTTATCTCAAGCAGTTGTCCCAACGGTGTTTCTTTTGAGTGGGCCTTAACCCACAGGTCTTTTCCCAGGATCTTACCTGACTCTTCTATTTTTTCCGAAGCTATTCCCACAGTCTTTCAAAGTTTGACGTAAGAATGGATTCCATCAGTCGATTGCCTTCTCCAAGATCGCTTCCAAATTCTTTTCATCGTTGACTCAACCTTTCATTTCTTCATTATTCCGGAGCATCTCATAAATTCTTCATGGTGGTTCTCGTTGTCCTTCTCTGCTTGGAAGACCGAAGGAGAATTTCTCTCATCCGTTCTCTTGAAGATTCGTGGTTCTAGCTTCATGCCATCCTCCCAATTGTTTTTGATTGTGAGAAATTCTTTGCATACCCAGCCGGAGCATTTCATGAGTTCTTTCCATTTTTGATTCTCCGGAGGCCGTCATTCAGAAGAGTTCTTCATTCTCAACGTTCATCTCTCGTTCTCAAATTCTTCCGGTGCTTCGTTCAAATGTTCTCCAATAAGCTTGTGATCTCTTCATTCTCTTGTAATTATTTTCCCTCAAGTATCTTCAATGCCTTTCTAATTCTTTCCGGCGATTCATTTTCTTCTCTTCGTTCGTTTTCAATTCTTACGATGGTCATTCAACATTCCTCTTCCTTTGTTATCGTATCAATTCATTCATTCTTTCCAAATCCTACCGGTGGTCCATTGAAGATTTTTCCCAAGTTTGCGCTATATCTCTCTTCAATCTTTTCAAGAAGAATAAGTAGTATGCAAATCCAATTCTTTTCATCACTTTAATTTGATGAAGGATAGACATATCATAATTCTTATTCTTGTTTCATCGAGGTGATTTAATTCCTTCTTCCGGAGTCCGTTCATGATATCATGTCTCAATTCAATTCGCTTCAACTTTTCTTCTTCGAATATCCAAGTTTTCCCAGTTTTCTCGTCATGAAGCTCCATCCTAAATCATTGCAAAGCTTCAAATCTTAATCTTTTCAACCTTCACTTCTGTTCTAGCATCCTTTCATTTCCGGAGTTCTTTCAAGAGGTTCTTCATTGTGGTTCGTTAAGGATTTAATCCGTTCTCGAAGTCTTCTTCAAGATTCTTGTTGGAGCTCAAGTATTCTTCGTCTTGCATTTCAAAGTGCAAATCCTTTCTACCTTATCTTTTGAGGTGGTGTTATGTCTTTCTTGACAATTTGTCTTCGTGTTTCATGAATCACAAGTTGTCAGGAATGAGATTTTTAAACCCATCATTTTTTCTCTTCGTTCAGGAATGAGTTATCTTGGTATAGATTTCACCAAAAGCTTTTCCGAAGGACTGTTGCTATTGTGGTGCTTATCAATGATCCAAGTTTCTCCTTCTCTTCTCGGTGAAAGAGGTTTTCATCTCTTCGAGATCTCAAGCAATCAATTGTTTCCGTTAGTGGTAGGTTGAACCTCAACTTTTTGATGTTTTCCATAAGGCCATTGGAAGCATATCTTTTAGTTGTTGATTCTTTCAACAACACCATCCAATCCTTCTTTGTAAGGATGCTTGCCAAATTCAATTGTGGGAGAGGTTGTCATCCTCTTCTCCGTTCTTTTCATTCAATTCTTTCAATTATTCCGGAGGCATTGTGAGGTTGCTCTCTTCGAACCATCATCTCATTTTGTCAAGATCATGTTCTTTTCCTTGCTTATCCACTCAACCGGAGTGTGGTGTTCTCTTTTCAAGTTCTTTTTCATCTTATCAAGTTTTTGCTTCTCTTTTCAACCGAAGTGCTGCCCAAATTCTTTCTCGCTCCTTGTGCCATTCTTCAAGTTGTTCAACGTCTCAAGATTCGTTGGTTTCACTCGTTCGTACAAGAAGCAACTTTGTTTTACCTCTTCCTCTTGCTCTTTTCTCTTCCTCTTCTCATTCCTAGATCTCGGGGCGAGATCTCTTGTAAGTGGGGGAGTGTTGTGACAGCCCAAGGCCGAGACCTCCATTATATTTGTGATATGTTCATGCTTGCATGCTTGTGATGTTTGTTTTATTTTATTTCGCATTATGCATCATCTCCATAATCTTGTTGTGATCGTTTTCCTTTTAATTTTGTTCATGTGCATTGCAACTTCTTCTTCCTCTTCCTTTGATACTTCCTTTAAGTTCATGATCAACTTCAAACTCCATGTCTTGCTCATCGCACCGAAGTTTTCAAATTCCTTATAGTGCAACTTCTCTTCTTTTCCCCATTCATTCATTTTATTTATTTGAGTCACATTTTAGTTGCTCAACTAAATGTTCCTGTGGTGCCCATAAATCATATTTATTATGTTGGATCACCATCTAAATTTTCAGCCCATTTAGCATTTGTTCGAATGGGTTTCAAAATTCAAACAGTTTGAATTTTATTCAAACTTGCCTCAAAGTTTATCTTCCACAAAATCCCTGGCTAATTTTATAAAATTCTCCATGTTTTTCCGAGTCCAGGAAAATTACCCCATTCCCAAAACTCTTTCTCTAACCTTTTCTTTTCTCTCTTCCTTTCTTTCTTTTGTCTGTAATGGAAAAGAGAGGGAGAGAGAGGAGTAGTGCACAGACCAGCCCAGCCCACAAGGCCCAACCGACCTCTCCTTGACTCCAGCTGATCAAACCCAAGCCAGCCACCCTCTCCCGGTCGATCCCCAACTCCCCTGCCTCGTCTCCTCCCTCGCGCCGTCACACACACACGCATAGGGCAAGTGCCCGATCCCCATCGCCTGCGACTTCGGTCGCTGCTCCGTTGCCTCGCCGTGACCTTGAGCACGCGCCGCCACCCTTCTCCGTGCCCTCCATCGCCAGACCAGCCGCGACCCCACCTCCGCGCGCCATGGCCGCCTCGCCATGTGGCTCAATGCTGCGCCTCCGCGCCTCCCTTCGCCGGCGACCAGGTGCCCCTTGCCTTCTTCCCTTCCTCTCCCAAGGCGCCCGGCGGCCTCCTGCCTCCTCCTGCCTTCTCCACGTACAAGCTGCTCCGCCGCGTCGCCCCTCCCGGCCTCCTCCTTGTTGCTCCTCGCCTCACTCCTGAGCCAGCACCATGGCCGACGCCATGGCTGTAGCTGCCGCGGTCACCTCTCCCTTCTCCTCATTGCCGCGACCATCGCCCACCTCCACCATGCTCGTGCCCCGCGCGTGGCCTCCCCCCTCTTCCTCGCGGCTCCGCGCGCCTCGCCTCCTTTCATTACTGTTGCAACTGGCTCCCCTGCTCGTCGCCCGCCGTTGCTCCGCTGCGTCGCCTACTAGAGCTGCTCTCGTTCGTCTCCTTGACTGCAGCTCCGAGCCTCCGACCCTGCCAAGTTTCCCAGGATCAGCCACTGCCGCGGTCTTGCTATCATTCGGCCATTGTTGTGTTCATGGAGTCACTGTGCCACGACTACCACTTGCTGTTGCCCCTGTTGTCGTTGCCAAGAGCCCGAACCAAGGACGCCAAGACCTTTCCGTGGATGTACGACAAGTACCTCTACCGTCTTCCCCGGAGATCACTTTACGCCAAGTACCTCTACTAACGACCTGGACGTCTACGAACCGTGTACGACTACCGCCGCCGTGGAACCGACAAGACCGCCAAGTACTACTACCGTCACCGTGTACCCCTACTTCCTCTACATCGCGTCGAACTCAAACCGCCCCGAAATGCACGTTTCGAAGGTATAACACCGAGAGGACCGCCCGTGGACGAATGCATTGTTGTATGAGATGATTGTGTTTGCTTCGTGTCCGAGTTGTCTCGTGCTCGTTCCTCATTTCAGTGTCATCGACACGTGGGAACCCGGTAATCGGGATCACCCCATCATCTCTTGCATGTTTCGCACATCCGCACACTTGTTCCTTTGCACCGGCATCTCAACGAGTTGCCGGATCCTCGGAATGTTGCCGTGGCATCATTTCCGTTATCACCGCCGTGGCACCCATTTCTTTCCGTCATGGCGACAAATGCTCCATGTCCTTTTATGCCACCTTTTTCAGCAAAAATTGCATATAACTTGAATTTTTCATCCGCATCATGATAACAACATTTAAAATGTTTAAATTGTTGTTTGCATTAATTTGCATAAATAACATGCTAAACTTGTTCATTTCATAACTAAATAACCGTAGCTCCGATTTAAAAAAACTTTATATGTAAATGGACTAGAAAAATGCGTAGATTAACATGGTGCACTTTCATTTGCTGTTTAACAACTTTCAAATTATGTTCTAGGCAGAACAGTACCAATTTCGAAATTACATATGGGGATTTTCCGGAATTGTTCTTGGTTGTTTCCGGCCTCATTTAAATTGCCTAGATAGATAGTTTAATTATGCTTCGTCTCTTGCCATGTTTAACAACATTTAATATTGATGAGTAGCATAAACGGGATTGAACTAAATAATTATTGTGGAGTTTCGTCAATATGCAACTCGTTGCATATTGAGCTTCACTTAATATGTAGTATTGTTTGTTGCACTCTTGCCATGCCATGCCTCATTAAAACCGGACATGCATCATACTTGATTGTGCATCATGCCATGTTTATGCTTGTGTGTTTACCATGTTGTTTGCTTCTTTCCGGTTGTGCTTCTTCTCGATAGTCCGGATATGTTGCGATTGTGAGGATTCGTTCGACTACGCGTGTTCGTCTTCTTCATGGATTCGGTTTTCTTCCTAACGGGATTTCAGGCAAGATGACCATTACCTTGGATATCTCTACTATCATTGCTTGCTAGTTGTCTCGTTGCTATCGCTATGTCGCGCTTCCTACCACATATATGTCAGCCTCCCATATGCCATGATACAGCCTCTAACCGCCCTTACCCAGCAAACCGTTGTTTGGCTATGTTACCGCTTTGCTCAGCCCCTTTCTTATAGCGTTGCTAGTTGCAGGTGCTCTTGCAGGTTGTTCCATGTGGGGACATGGATATGTTGGGATATCACAATATCTCTTATTTAATTAATGCATCTATATACTTGGTATTGGGTGGAAGGCTCGGCCTTTTGCCTAGTGTTTTGTTCCACTCAAGCCGCCCTAGTTTCCGTAATGCTGGTGTTATGATCCATGTTTAGCGTTCCTAACATGCTTAGGGGAATGGGACCCTCTTGACAGTTTGCTTTGAATAACCGCTTCCAGCCAGGCCCAACATTGGTTTTAACATTCGCCAACATAATAATACTGAATTAATTAATTAATTTTGCATAGGGGGTCGCGTCCCCGGGGATTCTTAATTCAACATAATACAGGTGGGCCAGTGCTGATGGTGCTGGTCCAAAACTAGAGCACCGTGCGGGGCCGCTCCTTGGCAACTTGGGGTATTTGGCACCTGTACGCTTCGCTTATCCGCCGTGTCCTGAGAACGAGATACGCGGCTCCTATCGGGATTGTCGACACGTCGGGAGGTCTTGCTGGAATTGTGTTACCATTGTCGAAATGTCTTGTGCTCCGGGATTCCGAGGATACTTTGGGCTATCTCGAGGTTGAGGTATTTCCACCGAAGCTTGTGTAGGCTTATGATGGGCCAGGTTGGAACACCCCTGCAAGGTTAAATCTTATACGAAGCCGTGCCCGCGGTTATGTGGCACTTGGATATTTATAACCTCCGGTTGTAGGGAACTTGACACTAAATCCTAATTAAAATACACCAACCGGGTGCGTAACCGTGACCGTCTCTTTTCGAGGAAGTTCGAGAAGAGAACACGGTGGGGTTATGTTTGACTCGTAAGTAGGTGTTCAGAATCACTTAGTAATCATTTGTAGTTTGCGACCGTTTTGCGTAGATGCTCTACTTATTCTTGTACTCGTAACTTGGCTACCATATAATGCTTAGTGCTTGCTGTAACCTCACCACCTTACCCTTCCATACCCATTTAAGCTTTGATAGTCTTGCTACCCATGGTTATGGGATTGCTGAGTCCTCGTGGCTCACAGATTACTACAATAACAGTTGCAGGTACAGGTAATGCGATGCCTGGACGTGAGAGCAATGCTTGTTTGCTTTGGAGTTCTTCTTTCGCTTCTTCTTCTTCGTCGATCTGGGGATAGGTTCCTGGCCGGCAGCCTGGGCTAGCAGGGTGGATGTCGTTCTTCTTTTCGTTTGATTTCATCTGTAGTCGGATGCTGCCCTTCTGTATGATGTTTGTTATGTATTGATGTATTCATGTGATGATTGTATGTATTTGTTTGTATCCCCATCTATTATGTATGTGGTACGATGTAATGATATCCACCTTGCAAGCGTCTCCAATATGCGTTTCTACTCTTGGTGGGGCCTCCGAGTTCCCCGAGAATAGGATCGCATATTGGGTGTGACATAAGATTTGGAATGGTTCACCTGTGGCGGGCGAGAGAACTCGCTCGCCACTGCAACTCATGCAGCTGTGGCAGGCTGATTTTGCTACCCGCCACTGCTCGCTTTCAAAAGTATCTATGGCGGGTGCCCCGCCATGCCCGCCACTAATTTGTGATCTCCTATACGCCCTTTCCCAGTAGTGACCTAACAAATCTTGGAAACACCACTCTCCAAAAGGTAATAAATGGTGTGTTGATGATGAACTCCTTGCTCTTGTGCTTCAAATGATAGTCTTCCCAGCACTCAAACACTTCCTCACAGATTTGGATTTGGTGGAAGAAAGATTTGAGTGGAAAGCAACTTGGGAAAGGCTAGGGATCAAGGTTCAAATGGTAGGATTGGAATATTTTAATCTCAACACATGATTATGTCGGGCCCATGGAACCCGGGGTATCCAGGCCCGTCTGCCTTTGGCCCAGGGCGCGACGCCTGGAGTGTGCCCGGCGGGCCGTCGCTGCCAAGTGTCTCGCCATGCCCCCTCATGGGGCCCTAGCCTCCTGAGGCCCCCTCCTCAGGGAGTAGCAGGCAACGCTCAGCACCACCATAAATAGCCTCGCGAGGTCCCCTCACGAGGCGGCTTCCCAAGTCCCCTCACGAGGCTGCTTCCCAAGTCCCCTCACGAGGTGGCTTCCCGAGTGGCCTCACGAGGCGGCTTCCCGAGGTGGCCTTCCGAGGCCCCCTCCCGCAGGCACTCGAGGAGAAGACCGTTCGGCGTGTCGCGCGGACTGGAGCCCATCACGTGGGTGACACGCGCGGCGACTAGCAGCAGCAGAGGCCGCGCCAGCAGGCGCGGATGCAGATGGTTTCCTCTTTTGTGCTAGAGAAGCAGGGCCAGCTATCTACTCCCAAAGCAACCCCAAAGGTTGCCCGATCGGCGAAGAAAGACCAAGACGGCGGGCGCGCAGGGCGGAGGTCATCACCGAGCCCACCGGCGCGTCATGGATCATGCTTTGGCAGGCGAAGACCACCTTTAGCCAGGATAGCCTGAGCGCCTGTCCACTTTCAAAACCGCCAAGTGTGGCGACCCTTCCCGCCTAACTTTCGATGGGGAAGAGGACCAAGGCGGCATAAAAGGGGCAGTGCAGCCACCGTAGCAGGGGATCGATGGATCCATCATCTTCCACCTTGTATGCAAGAACTCTCTGATCCACGATAATCTCAACCACAAAGCAGGAGTAGGGCCTTACACCGCAAGGTGGCCCGAACCTGGGTAAACCGCTGTGCCTTTGCCCGTCCTACGCTAGCGCGCTCTCGCCATAGTCTCGCTGTAGCACTGCCGTGGTAGGGGAAGAAGTAGTAGAACGAGCTCACCCCAGTGTTCGAACCTTTGGGTCCCCAGAGCCCCGCTTCCGACAGAGTAGGTGGTTCTCTCTCAGAAAATATATGGTGGAAATGTAGGCACATTCTGATGGCTCTCTTACTTGGTAAGAGGGTGGTGGGGGGGTATAAATAGGCAGCACCAAAAATCCAACCGTTACAAGTACTTTACCCAACTCGGTGACACCAACATGGAAATCTTGGTGAGACCGACTAGTGTAAAAGACTTGACCGTTAGGCTTTTTGGTGAGACCGAAATGCAATGGCTAGGGCAAGACCACGTTTCGGAAGTTCCAAAAATTTCATCTCGAAAATTCCGAAGTAAAGTGACATCGTTACAGCAACTTGGTCAGGCCGTCTCGGTGAGACCGAGAACCATTTCGTTTACACCGAAGTGTTAGGGCTTGGCATGTGGCATTGTATATAGCAATCTCGGTGGGTCCAGATGAGAGTGTTTCGGTGGGACCGAGATCAGCTTTAGGGTTTTGGATAGGAATTAAGTGGAGAAGTGTTTGAGGGTTTTGAAGCAATATCACTAAGCACTTGAGCAATTGTGTCATGACCAAAACCTCATCCCCTTTTAATAGTACTGGCTTTTCCTATGGACTGAATGTGATCTTGGATCACTTAACCAAAAATGTAGAGTCTTGAAGCTTTGCCAATCTTTGTCCTTAGCATTTTGAGGGGTCCACATTCACTAATCCATGCCATGCCAATCATTGATCTTCTCTGAAATCTATTATCAATGAGCATTAGATCAATGACATATATGTTGTATTAATTACCAAAACCACCCGGGGATTACTTGCACTTTCAAAACCGCTGGTGATTTAGGACGTCTCCGGCGACACTACCTGCACCAGTCGACGCGTACGAGGCCCAGCTCTCCAACGGTGCCTTCCGTGCGTCGAATGGTGCCCGGAGCGGCGTTTCCGATGCTCTCCGCCGTGTGTGGCCTCGCCGCCGGCTTAAACTCCGGTTAAACGCCGGTTAGCACTAACCTAATGACCCTCCTGGGTCCATGACACATGGGGCTAGCCCCTATTAACTTTTGGATTAGATAAATTTTAATCACTAATTAGCACTGTGCCCATGACATGCGGGGCCCACTGGTCAGGTTTGACCTGGACCGACCCTGTTGATGACTGATGTCACCCTGACGTCATGCTGATGTAGTAAAGCATTTTCTGGATTTAGTTTAATTTAAATAGCCAGGAAATTCCAAAAAATGCTATAAACTTCAAAAAATCATATAAAATCAACCGTAGCTCAGATGAAAAAGATTTATATATGAAAAATGATTAGAAAAATCCAATCTATCCAGTGGTACTGTTTTCATGCATGAAAAAACAAGTTAAACCTACTAATCAGGTCAAATCAATTAAATGGTATTTGAAATACCATATGTGGAGTTTGAATTTGAATCTTTGAGTCAAACCAACTCCAACCAATCTGTTGTTAGTTGCATTAGCTCAATCAATAGCATGTTGCCATGTCATGATCATGCATCATATTGTTGCATTGCATTGATTGTGTTCCTTCTCTGTTTGCCTGTGTTTGTTCCTTCTCGGTAGCCGAGGTTTCCGACGTAGTGACCGTTGACACTGATGAAGTGCAGTATCATCTTCAGAAGTGCCAGGCAAGCAAACCCCCTTGAGCATTCCGATACAATCCCATTCTCTCGCTCCTGCCTCTTTTATTGCATTAGGACAACAACAATTCAACTGTTACTTGTTGCAGTAGTTGAACCCATTCCTCTGCATGCCCTGTCTTTGCCACAGAAAATAGTAAAACCCACTAGCATGAGTAGGAATTGCTTGAGCCATGTTGTGCCCACTCATCCATGCTGGCTTGTCATGCTTGCTATGCTTAGAGTCGTGTCGGGTCTGATCCATCTGGGCGATGAATTGGATTGGTTGTGTTCATGTCCTACTATGTGAGGGCTAAGTGTGAATACGATTCGGTAAAGGTAGCGATGAGAGGCCATGTAGGTGTACATGGTGGGTTGTCTCATTGAGACCGTCCTTAAGAGCTGAGTTCCATGTTTGTGATCCAAGAATAGTTACTACCACACATTGGGCCCGAAACCCATGGACCCTCTCGAATTATTAACCGCCTTGATCTCTGTCCAGGAGTTGCAACTAGTTTCTGGTGTTTGTAGGACGTGCTGGGGGCCGTGCTTAGCACTGACCATCGGGGTGGGCTTTGTTGCGGTAGGCATGAGGCACGGTGTACCAAGTGACACCCGGATGGTGCTCTTGGGAACCCTGTTCTCATCGTTTGGGGCCGTGATAGAAACTTCGGCCAGACTTCCTTTGCGGATACAACCTCAAATAGGCGATAAACCTGGACTAGAGTCATGTGTGGATTAGTCAGGTCGTCGCCGACACTCCTGAAGGTTGCCGAGATACATGACGTGTACATGGTGGTAAGTGGTGAGAGCGTGTGTGAAGAAGTACGCCCCTGCAGGGTTATTGATCTATTCGGATAGCCACATCCTCGGATATGGACTACTTGGAAAGCTTACATTGTTCATAGACAAGTTGAAATGGATACTCTAAAATGTGCAAGATAAGCATGAGTGCTATGGATGGCCTTCTCGTAGGGAGACGGGAGCGGATCCATAGTGGTGTATTGTTGTGGTGACTATGTGGACTCGTGTGCGCTCTCTCACCCCAAAGAAGTTACTGGTAGTCGTAGTTCAGGATAGCCACTGAGTCAAAGCTGGCTTGCTGCAGTCAAACTCCACAACCCCATTGTTGATTCTGATGCATATGTAGTTAGTTCTGATGTAAGTCTTGCTGAGTACCTTTGTACTCACGGTTGCTTAAATTATGTTTTTGCAGACGAGACGTTAGTCTCACTAGTGGTTGCAACGATGAGTTCGATGTTGACCGAGTAGCTTGGGAATCTCAGACAGTGGTCTGGCTCCTATGGAGGGTCTTGTAGATAGACAGGCTTTCTAGCCTTCTTTCTTTTTAGTTGTATGTACTCAGACAGGTTTATGCTTCTGTTGCTTGTATGACTTTGTATGTTGGGTCATGTGACCCCTGTTTGTAATATCATATTATGTATGGCTCTTCAGAGTCTCTTAAATAAATACTTAGTCATAGAGTTATGTTGTGATGCCATGTTGTATCTACACATATCATGCATATTGTGTGTATGTTTTAGAATGCATTGGTATGTGTGGGATTCGACACCTATTTATCTGCTTTGGTAGCCTTCCATACAGGGAAATGCCTCCTAGTGCTTCCAATGAGCCTTGGTAGTTCGCTACTGCTCCGGAACACATGGATTGACCGACATGTATCCTTCTTTGCTCCTATGTCTGTCCCTACGGGGAAATGTCACGCGGTGTTGCTGGAGTCCTGATAGCTTGCTACAGCCCAGTTACACACGCTGATGACCGACACGTGCATTGGTGGGTTACCTATGTATGTCCCTGTACATTTGTGCCACCTTGGTTTATGACTAGTCATGTCGACACGGGTTCTCTATCATATGGATGCTAGCATCACAATCATATACGTGAGCCAAAAGACGCAAACGGTCCTGGCCAAGGTAAAGGCAGCAGCCGTGGGTTACCGTGCGTGAGGCCGCAAAGTGATATGATGTGTCTTATGCTAGATCGGTGTGACTTAGGATCGGGGTCCTAACAATATTTGACTTGATATATGTGTCTGGATCTTTCCCCACCACATGATGTAAGCATAAAGAACATGTATAATTTCAGATTTAATTCATTCAACAATTTACTCTTAGGATAAAAGTGAAGCACACGAGTAAATGACAAACTACTCAAAAAGATATAAGTGAAGAACAAAGAGTAGTTAATCAATTAAGTAGCTATGTATAGACTCTCTCCAGTTAAAAAAATTCAGATCTAGATATTTTATTCAAACAGCACATAAAACAAAAGGATGCTCCAAGCAAGTAAGATATACCGATAGTTTTGAAGACGAAAGAGGGGATGCCTTCCGGGGCATCCCCAAGCTTAGACGCTTGAGTCCTTGAATATTACCTTGGGGTGCCTTGGGCATCGCCAAGCTTAGGGTCATGCCAATCCTTATTCTCCTCATATCGATATCTCACCCAAAACTTGAAAACTTCAATCACAAAACTTAACGAAACTAGTGAGATAGGTTAGTATGATAATAAATAAATCATTTGATTTGGTATTGTCAAGACAAGATTCATAATTGCTCTCACATAATGATCTCACATAATGACCACTGTATTCTATCATTTCCATAATTTATGTAACTCAATATAAGCTATGGAAACACTAAAACAAGCAAACTATGCAATAAAAACAGAATTTGTTAAAAACAGAATCTATCAAAAACAGAACAGTGTGTAATGATCTGAACTATAACCATACTTCTAAAACTCCAAAAATTCAAAAAAATTAGAAAAGCCTAAAAAAATTGTAAACCAATACTTTGTAAAAATTTCAGAATTTTTTGACACTCTAGTAGAAAATGTAAAATCAAATACTGGGCGGAAAAGATTCTGTTTTTGCACAAAATCAAATCAACAAGTATTTGCCCTATCCCAAAGGTCTTACTTGGCACATTATTGAAATAAAATACACAAAACATGATTAATACAATATCTTAATCATGTGAACACACAAAAAAAGTAGGGGTAAAGAAAGCGCAGGTTAACTCCCAGGGGGGTGAATGGGAGATTTTTAGAAATTCGTCAAACTCCGAAGATTTTGACGAAAATTAGAGTAATGAAATAGAAACAGAGGCGAAACTAGATCGACATAGATACAAGTAGCATGCACATGAAATACATACAAGTGAAGAACATGTAATCATACAGGCAGACATGCATGAGGAAGATGAACTGAAGAAATGAAAAATAGCATGACGAAAGTCTTCAGTTCAAATTCTTTAGAAATGTAAAACACAAGTTCTTCAGCAGCAGAATTGCATAAAGGTAAAGGGTGAGGAATTTGAAACCAGTTAGGCTTGGTCAAGACACAGCGATTTGGTAGACCAGTTCCAGTTGCTGTATCAACTGTACGTCTAGTTGAGGCGGCTGAGTTTTACCTCAGAAGACACTTAGTCCTCACCGTATTCCTCTTGAGCTAAGGTCACTTAGTCCTTGCCCAATCACTCATGGTAAGTCTTCAAGGTAGACTTCCAAAACCTTCACAGACTTGTTCACCGACACACCACAATTACTCTTGGGTGCTCAGAACATGATGCCTAACCGTCTGGAAGAATGACAGTCTTCAAAGGTAACAAGCGTCGGATCACACAGATCGACTTCTTCAGTGAGTGCCATGTTCTTGCGCTCCACGACTCCATTCTGCAGAGGCGTGTAGGGAGCGGAGAGCTCATGAGTGATACCAAGTTTGTCAAGATAGTCATCAAGTTCTGTGTTCTTGAACTCGGTGCCAATGTCGCTCATGATGTGCTTGATCTAGAGTCCATAATTCGTCATGGCCCGATTGGAGAATCGTCTGAAGACATCCTGAACTACAGTCTTGAAGGAGATGATATGCACCTAGGTATAACGAGAGTAGTCGTCAACAATGACGAATCCGTAGAGGGATGTTGCATTGGTTAGTGTGGCATAATGGGTAGGACCAAACAAATCCATATGAAGTAATTCAAAGGAACGAGTAGTGGTCATGATTGTCTTAGCCGCATTCTTGGATCTGGTCATCTTTCCAGATTCACAAGCACCACACAGATGAGCTTTGACGAATTTGACACCTTCGACGCCAATGATGTGCTTCTTCTTGACGAGTGTGCTCAGATTCCTCATGCCAGCGTGTCCGAGACATCGATGCCATAGCCAGCACTCTGAAGCTTTTGCTAGAAGACACGTGGCAGGCTGAGGACCTAGTGAGAAATCAACAATGTAGAAATCACCTTTCCTAATGCCTTCGAAGACTTTGGATTTGTCAGATTCCATTAGCACAATACATCTATATTTGCCAAAGATGACAATCATATCAAGATCACAAAGCATTGAGACAGACATGCCATTGTATCCAAGGGACTCGATAAGCATAACCTTTTCCATGTGTCGATCCTTCGAGATAGCAACCTTACCTAGACCCAATACCTTGCTTTTTTCCTTTGTCGGCGTACATGATATGCTTCTGATGAGACAGAGTAAGGGGAGCATTAGTGAGCAAATTCCTATCACCAGTCATGTGATTCGTGCAGCCACTATCCAGAACCCATTCAGTGGCTGTGTGTGTGTCATCCTGTAGAAGCATTAGTGATGTAGGGTGGAACCCTAGATGACGATCTTTTCACAGTTAGGAGGGGAAAAAGGAGCAAATCCACGAAGAACACAAGAAGAACACTCAAATAGACAAGATCCAATCACACATGCACTAGATCCACATACACATAAAGGGATACAAAGGTCCAAATCCAACAAAGGAGGATACACGGTAGCTAGTTCGTCCCTATCCACGAAGGAGTCGAGGTCTTAAATCCGTAGAGGATCTTCTCACATGGGTCTCATGGAGGTCTTGATCTCCATGGGAGAGGTATGGATGAGCAAAGCTCTATCTCAAAGAGCTATCTACTTTGCTAACCCTAGATGGAAGAGGGGGAAGTCCTTATATAGTGCTAGTACAAGTTGGGGCGAGTGGGGGGAGGTACATGGGCCTTGGGCCAACCAGTCGGCACAGACAGGGCCCGGATGTCCGGCCTGGGGCCGGATGTCCGGCAGCTCATGAAGAGCCGGATGTCCGGCGGGTCGGCCGGATGTCCGGGCTGAAGTGGTCATTCTTCTGTTGCTCTCTGTCGGGAGGTGCCGGATTTTCGCGCGGGCGCCGGATGTCCGGGCTGCCGGGGCCGGATGTCCGGTGCCTGTAGCTTTGCTACTGTAAGGCTGCTGATGCTACTGTTGCTCCCAGGGGCCGGACGTCCGGGCCAGGGGCCGGATGTCCGGGACCTGTAGACCTCCGATGACCTTCTTCGCTGGTCCTTTTCATCCGTGAACTTGGCGACTTGTCCATTGTTCCGGGCTTCTCCGAGAGGGTCCTCTTGGTACCTAAGCACACATAGCATTTCGGAATGAGGCAGCAACCATGTCTTGCATGCGTCGTATGGAGATTCATTAATAAGTGATGTCACCTCGTTTTCGAGAGCTCTTGCACGTGCTTCAGTCATTGGTCCTTGTGGTGCTTGGGGAGACGTAGGTGGGTCCATGGGAATGACCGTAGGATGCTCCGCATCATCTCCTCCCCCCCTTGGGAAAGATCCGTCCTCGGATCAGAATCAACATCACCATGGAAGGGAGATAAGTCCGTGACATTGAATGTGTCGCTCACGTTGTACTTGTCGCGAGGGATGTCGATCTTGTAGGCATTGTTGTTGTAGCGCGCTAGCACCTTGAACGGTCCGTCGGCTCGGGGTAGTAGTTTGGACTCGCACTCGTTGGGGAAACGGTCTTTGCGAAGGTGGAGCCATACAAGATCTCCGGGGTTGAACACCATTGGGTGCTTGTTGATGTTGACCTTGGTCGCGAGTCGTTGTACTTGGCGCTCGATCGCATGCCTTGTATCTTCATGCATCTTCTTGATGTAGCTCGCTCTTGCACCCGCATCCATGTCAGTTCGCTCTTGTAGAGGTAGCGGTAGAATGTCCAATGGAGACAATGGATTGAATCCATAGACGACCTCGAAGGGGGACTTGCCGGTAGTAGATTGGTGTGCTCGATTGTAGGCGTACTCGGCGATGGGTAAACATTCCTCCCTCTCTCTTATGTTCTTCTTGATCAACACGCGGAGTAGTGTGGAAAGAGTCCGGTTCGTGACCTCCGTTTGGCCGTCGGTTTGAGGGTGATATGCCGACGAGAATAGGAGCTTGGTTCCGAGCTTGGCGCATAGTGTCTTCCAAAAGTAGCTTAGGAACTTGACGTCGTGGTCCGATACAATTGTCTTTGGCACTCCATGCAATCTCAAGATTTCCCTACAAAAGAGATTTGCAACATGTGAAGCGTCGTCTATCTTGTTGCAAGGAATGAAATGTGCCATCTTAGAGAAACGGTCCACAACAACAAATACGGAATCTTTGCCGTTTTGAGTTCGAGGCAAACCAAGGACGAAATCCATGCTAATATCTTCCCATGGATGATATGGAATAGGAAGAGGCATATAAAGACCATGAGATTGAGCTTTTGACTTAGCTTTGCAGCATGTAGAGCACCGGTTGGTGTAGCGAGAAACGTCTCAAAACATCTTGGGCCAAAAGTAGTTCTTGGAGAGCGTAGCAAAGGTCTTGTCGCATCCAAAATGTCCCATGAGTCCTCCGCCATGAGCTTCTTACAAAAGTAGCAAACGAAGAGAAGACTCGGGAATACAAAGTTTGTTAGCTCGCATAAGATAACCATCTTTCAAGTAATATTGCTCCCAAGTTTTATGAGGTAAACATTTGGCATAAGGAGTTGCAAATGACGAATCATGCTCATACAAGTCTTTAATGTGCTCAAATCCTATGACATGCAACTCAAGTTGAGTAACCAACATGCATTTGCAAGAAAGAGCATCCGCCACAACATTTTCCTTACCTTTGATATACTTGATAACATAAGGAAATGACTCAATGAACTCACTCCACTTAGCATGATGCTTATTCAATTTAGTTTGACCCTTAAGGTACTTAAGCGTTTCATGATCCGTATGGATGACAACTTCACGAGGGCGAAGGTAATGTTCCCACACATGAAAGACTCTCACTAAAGAATATAACTCTTTGTCATAGATGGGGTAGTTAAGTTGTGCGCCGGAGAGTTTTTTGCTAAAGTATGCAATAGGGCGCTTCTCTTGCATCAACACACCACCAATGAGATTACCACTAGCGTCACAATGCACTTCAAAAGTTTTGTCAAAGTTGGGTAATGCAAGCAAAGGAGCATGTGTAAGCAAATTCTTAAGCTCATGAAAGGCGGCATCTTGAGATGGACCCCAAACAAATGGTGCATTCTTCTTACTCAATGCGTGCAATGGTGATGCAATAGTGCTAAAATCCTTCACAAAGCGACGATAAAATCCTACTAAGCCAAGGAAACTACGCACTTGAAGCAAATTAGTTGGTTGTGGCCAATTCTTAATAGCATCAATTTTAGTTTCATCCACTTGAACACCCTTGGAGGAGACAACAAAGCCCAAGAAAACAAGCTTATCAACACCAAAAATGCTTTTTTCCATGTTAGCATAAAGTCGCTCATCTCTAAGAACTTGCAATACGTCTCGAAGGTGTTTGACATGATCTTCAAGAGTTTCACTAAACACAAGGATGTCATCAAAGTAAACCACAACACAAATGCCAATATATTTGCAAAGAACATAGTGCATCACACGCATAAAAGTGCTAGGAGCTTACGATAAGCCCATAGGCATGACTAACCATTCATACAAGCCAAATTTGGTTTTGAAAGCCGTTTTCCATTCATCACCTTCTTGCATGTGAATTTGGTAATAGCCACTTTTAAGGTCAATTTTAGAGAAAATTGTGGCTCCACTAAGTTCATCTAGCATGTCATCTAGGCGTGGAATTGGATGGCGATATCTAACGGTGATAGCATTTATAGGACGGCAATCGAAACACATGCGATAAGTACCATCTTTCTTAGGCACAAGAATGACCGGAACGGCACATGGGCTCAAGCTCTCGTGTACATACCCATTCTCCATGAGATGTTGGACTTGCCGTTGGATCTCTTTGGTCTCGTCAGGGTTGACGCGGTATGGTGCCTTGTTTGGTAGAGGTGCGCCGGGAATGAGGTCTATACGGTGTTCGATTCCGCGTAGAGGAGGAAGTCCGGGAGGTAGCTCATTGGGAAATACGTCCGTGAATTCCTGCAATAAATGAGACAATACCAAAGGAAGATGTTGTGAAGTATTAGTCCGCACCACTTCATCTTTGCACACAAGCACAAAGTGAAGAACACTTGATGGGCTCTCACTCACATCCCTCAAATCTCTTTTGGTGGCTAAAAGAACTAGGTCTCTCTTGTCTCTCATCGTGGAGTCGCTCATGTTTGGCTTGTGGCGCTCACTCTCTTTTTGGTGGTTCACTCGCTCACTTTTCTCTCCACGATGGGTAGATGCTTGCTTGTCCGCGATGACTTGACTTGGTGTCATAGGTCGAAGAATGAATTCCTTGCCCTTCATCTTGAAGCTATAGTGATTGGTCCGTCCGTTGTGGATGACGCCGCGGTCGAATTGCCAAGGTCTTCCAAGGAGGAGATGGCATACGGACATGGGAACCACATCACACTCCAATGTATCTTCGTAGGCGCCGATCTTGAAGGAAACTTGGACGGTGTGCTCCAATTGAATGGTGTCAGAGTCGCTAAGCCATTGGACCTTGTAGGGGCGAGGGTGCTTCTTCTTGACCAATTGGAGCTTGGAACATAACTCATCACTTGCCAAGTTGTGGCAACTTCCGCCGTCGATGATGACCTTGATGGAACGTCCTTGAATACCCGCCTTGGTATGAAAGATGTGGCAACGTTGGTCTTCGTCTTGATGTTGTTGGAGTGTCAAGACCTTGGAGACAACAAGAGCGGGGCTTGAATCATTATCGCAAAAGATTTGAGCATCTTCATCTTCATTCAGTTGGCGGTGCATGGCCACTTGCTCGATGGCGTCCATTTCATGTTCACTCATGGAATCATAGGTGCCGTCGGCGTTCATGATCATAGTGCGTCTTGTTGGGCACTCGAAGGACTTGTGGCCTCGGCCTTTGCACGTAAAGCACTTGATGTCACTTGTTTTGTCGGTGGCATCCGAAGGAGTTGTTGATGACGAAGCTCTTTGCTTGGAGTTGCTTGTAGTAGTAGGAAGACGACTCGAAGATGTCGTTGGTTTCTTGGAGCTTGATTTGTCACCGGTACTTGGTGTAGCTCGAGTCGTGGAAGGAGTTGTAGAAGTTGTTGAAGTTTGAGTGTATGAACCATAGGTCTTGGAAGAGTACTTGTAGTCTTCTTGTACTTTTCGCTCGACTTTGGTTGCTTGGTACACTAGCTCGAGGAGGTTGGAGTACGGTTGGAAGTCCACAATTTTCTTCATTGGATAGTTGAGGCCATTCAAGAAACGCGTCATTGTTTGTTCATCATCTTCCTTGACGTTGGCTCGTATCATTGCAATTTCCATCTCTTGGTAGTATGCTTCAACCAATTTGGTGCCTTGCTTGAGGAGTTGTAGTTTCTTGAAGAGGTCACGGCTATAATGTGTAGGCACAAAACGAGCTCGCATGACATCCTTCATTTGATTCCAAGTGGTGATGGGTGGTTCGCCTCTCTCTTGGCGCCGTTCGATCACTTGCTCCCACCAAATGAGAACATAGTCTTGGAACTCGAGAGATGCCATGGCAAACTTCTTTTCCTCGTCGTAGTTGTGAAGACGGAATATCTTGTCGACCTTCAGCGCCCATGAAAGGTATTCTTCGGGATCATTTCCACCGGAGAATTTAGGCATGGTGAACTTGAGCTTGCCGTAGCGCTCCTCATTGCGTTGTCGTCGGTTGTGATGATGCTCGTGCCGTGGGGGTTGATCTTCTAGCTCATCTTCGTCATGTTCATCTTGATTGACTTGACGTGGTAGCCTTGGGATTTGTGCACGGTTCCGCATCTCTTGGCGCTCCTCAAGTCATGCGGCTTCTTCTTGTTCGTGCACGCGGCGGTTGCGTTCGGCGATGTTGCGAGTTGATTTGCGTAGGGCACGTTGAGCTTCAAGTGCTTTCTCATCACGACGTTGTCGTTCTTGGTGTAGGGCATCGTCGTCTTGGTGCACTTGATGTTGGCGTTGTGGAACTTGATCTTGGTTCCCGTTGGCTTGTGCTTGCCATTGTTGTCGTTCGCGCTCTCGAAGGCGGTCTTGCAAGCCATTGCCATGGAATGGGTTTCTTGAAGCTTGCCGGTCGTCATGTTCATGGGAGCAATGAGAGCGTGCTCATGGAAGACTTGCATTCGAAGAAGTGTCCGCAGAGTGTCGACTTGAGTATCGCCGTCTTGAAGAGGAAGTCGTGGAAGTGGCGCGGGTGGCCATCATGTCTCGCAATTCCTCCATTTGAGATGAAATCTTGGCGTCGATGTAGTCGATTGTTCGTGTTTCGGAGTGGCACAAGTCGGTGGCGAGTTGCTCGATGCAATCTCCCAAAGCTTCACTTTCTTGATGTAGCGCTCGTTGGACTCCGAAAAGTTGAGCCTTGGTGACGTAGTTGTTCGGTGCGTCTTCTTGTTCATCGAAGAGGGGGTTGATAGAAGTGCTCGGCCTATCCATGATTCTCAAACAAGTGTTAGTGGAAGAAAGAAATGAACTAGACCAATGTACCTTATCCAATGTTGAAAATGGATCAATGATCACCCAGTATGGTATTATGGAAATAGTGCAATTGGTACCGGATCGAGTCAATCTCACACCTACACAAGTAAAGCTTTTGGAGGAGTTTGGTTAGGATGGTGGCACAAAATTTCTGCAATTGCAAGCAAGATATCAATAATGTTGAAAAAGATTCACAAGTTCGCAAGTGTAATGAGTAGACCACTAGCAATACGTAGCACACGGAAACACACGCACGAATAGATAAATGAGGTCGTGCAACCAAGGAGTGAGCTCAAAATGTGGAATCCACGGAAAATGCTCTTTTTGCACAACACGAGAGAGACACTAGCACGCTTGCTTAATAGGCGGATACGAACTTGTGCACAACCTATAAGAGACAAAACGTAATGCTTTCTATCTCACTTATGCTATGTATGTATGATTCCTGGTGAACTTGTCACAAAGATCCAAGATGATCAAATATGCTATGTAATGTGGCGATGCTACGGCTATTGCTTACAAGCATGTTGCTCTTTCTCTTTTGCTTAAAAGATTCTCTTTCTTTTGATGGTTTCCTTTGGCCACTTATGCGAAATGCTCGTACGAAGTTAGCAATGATGTATATGCGGGAACAAAATTTTGGCACAAGAGATGATATGTGTATGTATGCACGCTATGATAGCTATGCGGATCGGTATCACTAGAGTGCACAAGTAGCATTGCCCGGCAATACTCAAATGGCTAGTCTCGTAGGAAAGCTACGCAAAAGATGGTCTCGGGGTTTCACAATGCAATGGCAAGGATATGAACAAGTTGTCGTCGATGTTACCATCCTTGCTTACAGTTAGGGTGTCACAATGATGGAGTTGGTGTTGTCGATGATGATTCCCGTGGAGATGATGAGCGGCGGTGATGTCGACGTCGAACCGTTCCAAAGTAGCCGAAACACGTTAGGAAACGGAAAATCCGTGGCTCAAAATCTCAAATGGCACAAGGTGGTGGTTGCGGAAATCGGTTGTGGAGTGGCTCAAGGGGTTGCGGAAGAAACGGTTGGAAAAGGCAAAAATTGAAGAAATGGCGAAGTGTTGGCGTGCTGGTGCCCAGGGGCCGGATGTCCAGGCCTGATGGCCGGATGTTCGGGGCACCGGATGTCCGGGCTGTCGGGCCAGATGTCCGTGCTATCAGATCCGTGGATGAACTCGAAGAACACGTGGATAAAAGAAAATTTTGGGGCAAAATTAGGATGATTTTGTGGATGGAAGGTGGGGAAAAGATGGGGAAAAGCTAGATCCACTCGAAACCAAGCAAATCCATGGATCAAAACCAACAAAACATCATCAAACTCACAAATCACAAAAAAAATTGGTATGGCTATTTTTGTGGGGAATTTTCGAAATTGGGCAAAATCAACAAAATTGGGGCTAGAAAGTGGAGGGGAAGAACTCCAAAGTGTGAATCAACGTGGCTCTGATCCAAGATGATGTATGGTGGAACCCTAGATGACGATCTTTTCACACTTAGGAGGGGGAAAAGGAGCAAATCCATGAAGAACACAAGAAGAACACTCAAATAGACAAGATCCAATCACACATGCACTAGATCCACATACACATAGAGGGATACAAAGGTCCAAATCCAACAAAGGAGGATACACGGTAGCTAGTTCGTCCCGATCCGTGAAGGAGTCGAGGTCTTGAATCCGTAGAGGATCTTCTCACATGGGTCTCATGGAGGTCTTGATCTCCATGGGAGAGGTATGGATGAGCAAAGCTCTATCTCAAAGAGCTATCTACTTTGCTAACCCTAGATGGAAGAGGGGGAAGTCCTTATATAGTGCTAGTACAAGTTGGGGCGAGTGGGGGGAGGTACATGGGCCTTGGGCCAACCAGTCGGCGCACACAGGGCCCGGATGTCCGGCCTGGGGCCAGATGTCTGGCGGCTCACGAAGAGCCGGATGTCTGGCGGGTCGGCCGGATGTCCGGGCTGACGTGGTCATTCTTCTGTTGCTCTCTGTCGGGAGGTGCCGGATTTCCGGGCGGGCGCCAGATGTCCGGGCTGCCGGGGCCGGATGTCCGGGCTGCCGGCCGGATGTCTGGTGCGTGTAGCTTTGCTGCTGTAAGGCTGCTGCTGCTGCTGTTGCTCCCAGGGGCCGGATGTCCGGTCCAGGGGCCGGATGTCCGGGCCAGGGGCCGGATGTCCGGGTCCTGTAGACCTCCGGTGACCTTCTTCGCTGGTCCTTTTCATCCGTGAACTTGGCGACTTGTCCATTGTTCCGGGCTTCTCCGAGAGGGTCCTCTTGGTACCTACGCACACATAGCATTTCGGAATGAGGTAACAACCATGTCTCGCACGCGTCGTATGGAGATTCATTAAGGAGTGATGTCACCTCGTTCTCGAGAGCTCTTGCACGTGCTCGAGTCATTGGTCCTCGTGGTGCTTGGGGAGACGTAGGTGGGTCCATGGGGAAGATTGTAGGATGCTCCGCATCAATTAGTCCGACTTACAAATTTTTATACTTCAACGTGAATAATATGATGATGAATTTCGTCAGATAATTTCATCAATGAATATTAACTAGCAACATATGGGATGTGCGAAATGAGTAGTCATTTCATCATGATTAGCCTGCATCCCAACATGCATTTTGTCAGGTCTTCAGCAAATTCATCAGACATTTTTATTATCTGAATACCTGACTCTGCAGAAGAGATTAGTTCTTCTTCTTAACCACCCACATCTGAATGGGTGGCTGAGAAGCAATGTAAGGAAGTGCATTAATGGAGAATTTAGGCATTGAAGAATATGCATTTCTCTTCACAGGTGGGTTATAGTAATTGAATGAGTAAGCAGAGAAATTCTTCGAAGTTTTGTGAACAGAATGGTTCAAAGAATAATGCTCATATTCATCAGAACATTGTTTGTTTCCCTGCGAAACAGAGGCATTAGCACGACCATAAGTAGGTCTGCGTCCATTTGACGACATTGATCCCTGTGAAGAATTTGGCCTGGGAAGTTTCTTCTTCATCGATGGTGTCATGATGACATTCACCTGAAGATTTCCAGAAGACTTTTGGGAACCCAGATTTTCTTCATAGGTGGACCGTTCTTGCAGTTAGTACCAACAAATCTGACAAATACTTCACCATTCTGATTTTTGAACAGTTTGTAGTTGGAGTCAAATGACTCATCTGAAGAATATGAAGTATCACAAGTATAGCCAGATAAAGTAGATGGATCAATTGGTGGTCCCTTTGCAGCAACCCATGTGGTTTTGGGATACTGCTCAGGCTCCCAATAAGAACCATCAGCATTAAGCTTCCTCTCAAAAGCAATACCCTCTTTCCTAGGGTTCCTGTTCAGAATCTGCTTTTTCAGCACATCACACAAGCTTTGATGCCATTTGAGGCTTTTGTACATGCCTGTAACATACAATTCCTTCAACCCTACATTTTTGTCAATATCACTGGTGGCATCCTTAGATGAGGGGTTAGTGGCCACAGAAGCAGTTGAAGCAATTGAAAGTACTGAAGCATTTGAACATTCAGCTGAAAATTTTGCATTATCACGTTCAAGGCATTTTAGGCATGGTGCAACAAATTCTTCCTGAGCGGTACTGATCTGTTGAGAAATGAGTGAATCATTTTCTTTTTAAAGATCATCATGAGACGCTCTCAGCTTCTCGAGATCTTGCTTCCTTTGAAGAAATTCATAGGACAGCTTCTCATGTTCGGTTGAGAGGGAGACATGACGACTTTCAAGTTCGTCATATTGTGACTTGAGATGTCTGAGATCCTCAGACAAGGCTTGACTATGATCCATTTCCTCGTCCAACAGGTCATCGCTTTTGTCTAGCAATTTTTGAATCTTTTCCATAGCATGTTGTTGCTCAGTAGCAATTTTAGCCAGTTTCTTATAGCTTGATTTAGATTCACACTCAGAGTCATCATCACTGGAAATTTCAAAGTAAGCTTCTCGTGAAGTTACCTTTGCACCTCTTGCCATGAAGCAATAGGTGGGAGTGTAGTCGTCAGCACTTTCTTCATTGTTGGTGGAGATACCACTGTCTTCAGGATTGAAGATGGACTTGCTGACGTACTCAGTAGCGAGAGCTAGGCTCGCCACACCAGAGTCTGACTCCTCAGATTCCTCAGCTTCCTCATGATCAGATTCTTCCTCAGAATCCATTTCCTTCCCAATGAATGCACGAGCTCTACTGGAACTGCGTTTCTTGCGAGATGAGGATTTTGATGAAGACTTTGAGGATTTCTTCTTTTTGCCATCAGAGTCATCATCCCTGCTCTTCTTCTTCTTCTTTAGCCATAGAGGGCAGTCGGCGATGTAGTGGCCTGGCTTCTTGCATTTGTGATAGGTTCTCTTGTTGTAGTCTCGACCAGGCGCTTCTCCAGTGTTCTTCGAGTCATACTTTGAAGACTTTCCAAAGAGATTTTTCTTGGAAAACTTCTGGAACTTCTTCACAAGCATTGCCAGTTGTCTGCCAATTTCCTTAGCACCATCAGAGCTGCTCACATATTCCTCTTCTTCTTCATTTGAAGAAATTGCCTTGGCTTTTGCATTTGCCTTCAGAGCGCGAGGACGTCCATAGCTGGGACCATACATATCTCTCTTCTCTGCTTGCTGAAATTCATGAGTGTTGAGCCTTTCAAGAATATCAGTCGGGTCAAGTGACTTGTAGTCAGGGCGCTCTTGTATCATCAGTGCCAAGGTGTCGAAGGAACTATCCAGTGACCTCAGCAATTTCTCCATCACCTCATGATCGGTGATGTCAGTAGCACCAAGAGCCTGGAGCTCATTGGAGATATCAGTAAGGCGGTCGAAGGTTTGCCACACATTCTCATTGTCGAGCCTCTTGAAGCGATTGAAGAGATTGCGGAGAATGTCAACTCGGGAGTCACGTTGAGCGGAGACCCCTCGTTGACCTTGGAAAGCCTATCCCAGATAAGTTTCGAGGTTTCCAAAGCACTCACTCTACCATATTGTCCTTTGTTCAGATGCCCACATATGATATTCTTCGCTTGAGGGTCGAGTTGCTTGAATCTCTTCACGTCAGTGGCATTGATGCTTGGAGCCACGGTAGGCACTCCATTCTCGACAACGAACCAGAGATCATTGTCAATTGCCTCAAGATGCATGCACATCTTGTTCTTCCATTAGGGATAGTCCGTGCCATCGAAGATGGGGCACGCAGTGGATACCTTGATCATTCTTGCGGTCGACATAACTAAAACTCCAGGTGGTTAAACCAAAATCACACAGAACAAGGGAGTACCTTGCTCTGATACCAATTGAAAGCGCAGGTTAACTCCCAGAGGGGGTGAATGGGAGATTTTTAGAAATTCATCAAACTCCAAAGATTTTGACAAAAATCAGAGTGATGAAATAGAAACATAGGCGAAACTAGATCGACACATATACGAGTAGCATGCACATGAAATACATACAAGTGAAGAACATGTAATCATACATGCAGATATGCATGAGGAAGATGAACTGAAGAAATGAAAAACAACATGATGAAAGTCTTCAGTTCAAATTCTTTAGAAATGTAAAACACAAGTTCTTCAGCAGCGGAATTGTGTAAAGGTAAAGGGTGAGGAATTTGAAACCAGTTAGGCTCAGTGAAGACACAACGATTTGGTAGACTAGTTCCAGTTGCTGTATCAACTGTACGTCTGGTTGAGGCGGCTGAGTTTTACCTCAGAGGACACTTAGTCCTCACTGTATTCCTCTTGAGCTAAGGTCACTTAGTCCTTGCCCAATCACTCGTGGTAAGTCTTCAAGGTAGACTTCCAAAACCTTCACAGACTTGTCCACTGGCACACCACAATTGCTCTTGGGTGCTCAGAACATGATGCCTAACTGTCTGGAAGAATGACAGTCTTCAAAGGTAACAAGCGTCGGATCACATAGATCAACTTCTTCAGTGATGCTCAATCACTTTGGCTCTGGTTGGGTTTTTCCTCACTTGGGTTCTCACAAAGTCGTCAGAGGAAGGGTTAGTCTCAAATGACAAGTGTCAATCTCTCTCTAGAGCAGCTTACCAACTAGTGGTTGTGGGGGCAGCTATTTATAGCCAGGGGCAACCCGACATGAATTGTCATAAATGCCCTTCTCAGACATGACCGTTGTCAGGATAAGGATCCACTCGACAGCTGGCATGCGGCGCAGCAACGGTCGGAAAATGGACTATCAATTTTGTCAGGGCACTCAATTTCCTCATGATAGGCAAATCGCACTGGCGAAATCCTAACTCCTCAGCCTGACCAAATTCATCAGCGACCAGATGAACTGCGTCACTGTCGCTAGCAAATTCGTCAGCTGTTCCGGAGATTTCCAAAGGCTTCACTCGAAGCGGCTGTAGTGTGTATAGGTTTGAGCATCTCTTTGAAGTATGATAAATGTTTCACCTAGACCCCCTTTAACAGTATGGTTTTTCCTATGACTCAAATAAGAAGAAAAAGAAACTATGAAAACAAAGTCTTCAAGCTTCAAAGTCTTCACATCAATTTCTTCACAGGCCGCACCAAATTCTTCACTTGAAGAAATACATTTTTTGGGGTTGACTTCCGTGGGTTAAACCAAGTCTTCAGGGACTATTTCATCTGTGTACACTCACAAACACATTAGTCCCTTAACTTATTTGTCTTCAATACTCCAAAACCACTAAGGGGGCACTTGATGCACTTACAATCTCCCCCTTTTTGGTGATTGATGACAAATTAGTTAAGTTTTCAACAACGGAAGTAAATAATGAAGTGTAAGTATAGAATGTGAAGACATTGGTTACATGATATAGAGGAACTCCCCCTGAAGATGTGCATATGGAGAATTTGCTTTGGATTGCAAATGCACATGGTAGGTTGAAATTGTGGAGATCTCCGCCTATATCTTGGAATCCAATCATGCATGATCATAAGATATTGAAAAATTTGAATGCACGATGAAAATTGGTGTCTGGCGAATTATAACATGCATGCACATATATCATTGAGGATTTAGAGCATAATCACGCATGCAGATAAAACGTATCACAAAAGGTCAGACCACCAATAGTTATTAAGTTACAACTCATCAATGGAGCGAATCAAATAAAACCAAGAGTTGCAACTTAGCCAAAAATAGCCCAATATATGACCCGCTTGAAGACTAACACTCAAATTTCTCCCCCTTTGTCATCAAATGACCAAAAGGAGACGAAACTGAGGACTAACGCCCCTGAAGAGAATCATCTTGATGAATTCGGAGGAGCGCCAGCGTTGTTGTTGTCGTTGTTGTGCGGAGAAGAGGGGCTTGCTGCAGTGTCTTCAACATCTTCATTTTCATCAGTGGCTCTTGAAGGAGACATTGAGCTTGGTACCATCTAAGGAACTTGGACCTTCTTGAACTTCTTCTTGGGTGGGTTGGCCCAATCAAAGTCTTGTTTGAATTCCATCTCAGCAAGTTCTTCAGGGGTCTTCAGATGTGAAAGAATGGCCCAGCTTCTATCAAAGATCTCATGGGCATAATAGTGATTTTTGTGAACTGAGTTCTGCATCACAGTCATATTTGCAAGAATTGCTACAAGCTGATGCTTTACCCAGTTATGATTCCTGTCAACTTTCTAATGAAGACTAATAAGAAGCTCATGATCAGTCATGACTCGTGGAGCTTCACCTTGAGGTGTTTGTTGTGGAGCATTTGCTTTAGTGTCTTGGCTTGAAGTATCATATCATGTGGACTACGAGACATGCTGATGAAACTGCCCATCAAGGGGACGGATTCCTTCATCAATGACTGCTTTGCCTTTGCCAGGAACTGAAGAAATGCTACTCTGAAGAATTTCCACATCTGGCATGAAGCAGAGATGATTTTGGCAGTCAGCCTTGTAGTTGATTGAAGACCTTGTTCTGATGAATTTCATAATCCTGGGTGCATAAGGCTTCAAATCAAACGGAGATTGTGCAACAGTGGCCAAAGTCCTCATGAAGAAATCATGGATATTGATTGGAATACCATGGATGATGTTGAATAGCAAGTTCTTCATGATTCCCACAACTTCTTCAGTCTCAGAGTTGTGGCCCTTGATTGGACTGAGGCTTTTGGCAAGAATGCGATACACTGTGCGCGGCACAAAGAGCAAATCCTTCACCAAGAAGGTAGTCCTTGGAGCCTCTCCTTCAGCCAAAGGCTTCATTAGCACTTGCATCAGATGGTTGGACAGCTCGGGTTCTTCATAGATTCTTCTGGCATCTTCTGAGGGTAAATCAATTGGAAGGGCTCGAAGTAATTCATCAGCAGGTGCCTTCTAGTGCATGTTCTCACTCATCCAATCGAGTGCTCAAGAATGAATATCGTCAACATCACCAGAAAGATGTAGAGTAGAATAGAATTGAAGAATAAGTTCTTCATTCCAATCATAGATGTCAGTGACGAAGTTAAGCAGCCCAGCATCGTGAAGGACAACCAAAACTGGCCTAAAACATGGTAGTGATTTCATATCCACATGAGGAATATGGAGATGCGGGAAAACTTTGTTCTTGTCAAACAGAAGTGATGAATAGTAGTTCATCTGCGTCTTCGTCCAGAATCGCTGACGCCTGATCTTTGCAGAATCATAAGGTGATTCGCCTATGAAGAAATTCTTCTCTCCAAAGAAGGCAGCATTGTCAAACTTTGGTCTTCTGATGCTTTTGCCAACTTTGGGCATTAAGGGCACAGGCTGAAGATTGATCTTCTTTGACCTCACATCAAAGATAGGCCTTGGAAAGCCTGTTGAATCATTAGGGTCCGTGATGGCCAAAGACTTGGCAACTTCCTCAGCTATTGCAAATGGAACAGTTTATGAATCTGCTGAGGGTGTTGGCTCTTGAGTAGGAGGAGGAGGTGCAACTTCTTCAGTAGTCATTGGTTGCACAGTCTCTTCAGCTGATGCAGCTGGAATTTCTTCAGTGATGGTCTGAAGGGAAGGTTGACGTCTTTCAGAACCATTATGAATTTCCTCAGTAATAGCTAGCGACTGAGGTACTTAAGGTAGAGGCGTGGTGAGGGGTGAGTTCGGATGAGCAACATCCCAGAAATCATCATGTATAACTGGTGTTGTGGAGCCCACATCCACGTCCTCATCAATTTCTTCATTGCTTTTGTGAGAAGCAGCATATTCATCAGTCATGTCGACTGGAGGCGATGATACCTGATGAAGTGAAGCATCTGCTTCAACTTCAATTTCTTCATCCACCTGCTCTATGGAAGCGGCAGAGTGGGTAGTCTCTTCATCAGTTGGTGGGATAACATATTCCACACCATAGGGAACAATCTGAAAGTCTTCTAAGTTCTGGGTTGGTGGTGCTGATGACATTGGGATAGCATTGATTGGCACATTTGAAGACATTTGAGCCGTCTTCAACGTCTTCACTATCTCAGTGGAAGGAGGTGCTGATGCTTTTCTCTTCTCAGCAGCCTTAGTTTTCTTCACTTCTGATGCAGAAGGAAGTGGGATGAGCTTCAAAGATGAAGTATGTTCAGGCGTTGCTGCTAAGGAACTTGGTGAAGCAATTTCTTCAGGCATGACCGATGCAGCCGCCCTGGTAGTTTCTTCAGGCGCAACTTCTTTAGTTGCCCTGGCTTGGACTTGCGGAGGAGATGAAGGCACAGTCTCACTGGCCTGAATAGCTGGTGGCAGAGCTGAGGAATTGGATGGAGGTGCTTGACCATGCTTGGCAGCCTCCCTTCTATTGTGGTCATCAACCACCTTTGAGGATGTGGTGATGAATCTGTCTCTCACGCCACAACAGTGTTCAGCCTGGCGACCATATTTGTCAGAAAGCCTTTGAATTTCAGTCTGCATGGCGACAAGCTGTTGAGGGGATATAGTGAGCATGTTGTCCTTGAGCTCCTTTTGCTTCTTCTTCATCTGCTTCCTCACAAGTTTGGCCTGATCAATTTTGTGCTTCTCCGACAGGATGAAAGCAGACAGTACATGGCTTGGGCCAGGAGGAAGATCAACATCATCAAGTGGTGTGTCAGGCTTCTGGCACCAGATTTCAATAAAGTCCAAAATCTTCTTCGAATCAAGAAGTGGAACAGTGGTATTCTTGGCACGAGCAGCTTCTTCCATTCTCCTCTGAATGAAATTAGCCAGCTCATCTTCATCAGCCATATCATGTTCATCAGCGTGAGGCACTACAGCCTTACTTCTGGGGCGGGTCCTCGTTTCACGGCCTGCAGTGGCCTTCTTCTTCAGCATGGGCGTGTTTGAAGAAATATGCCCACTTGCTGAGGCACTTGCTGCTGCGATTGTGGCCGTTTGAAAACCTTCAGTGCGCTGGCAGGAAGCTAGCACAACTGGAGTTGAAGCTCTTGTAGCAACCATTGAGGAACTTATGGCTGGCGATGGTGCTGACGAAGTTGGTGCAGAGGGAGCCTTGGGTGCTGAAGCCTTTGAAGATGACGGCTTTGGTTCTGAGGGCTTAGCAGAAGATTTTGTGACTGAAGACTTGGGCTGTGAGGGCATATCAGTTGAAGGTTTTGGCTTCTGAGCCATCTTTTTCTTCATGGCCTTCTTGGGCATACTGCCACTTGAGCCTGCACGAGCATCTGTTGATGCCTTTGAGGCCCTGTTGAATTCTTCAACAGCCTTCTGAGCCTTTTTCTGTAATTTGGCCTGATACTTGGCCCATTCCTCAGGAAATTCTTCACCCCTCCTGATGCTTGTGGGATCAGCCATTTGACCAGGAGCCAGAGGTGGCCTTTTGCACGGTGGCTTCACAGCGAATTCCTTCATGTATTTTGGAGTTACATATCTGTAACCCCTCCATTCATAAGCCCACCTGTGTTTGATTCTCTGTAAGCGCATCTTGCGCTGCTTGTCAGTTTCTTTGCCATGAGTCGCCTCATCTGGCGTACAGTACCCTGCATATATTTCATCAGGAATCTTGAATGCAGTGTGTTCTTCTTTTCGTTTGCCTCTGTCGGAAGTTGGGCTCCGGGGACCCAAAGGTTCAAACACTGGGGTGAGCTTGGCCCTACCTCTTTGTCCCCTACCCCGGCGAAGCTACGGTGAGAGCGCGCTGGCGAGAGCGGGTCGGTGACTCGGTGGTTTACCCAGGTTCGGGCCACCTTGCGGTGTAAAACCCTACTACTGCTTGGTTGGGATTGCTCTGGTGAGTACAAGCATACAAGGTAGGAGAGGGTGGAATCGATCCCCCCTCTACAACGGTACCCTGCCCTCCTTTTATATGTGCCTTGGTCCTCTTCCCCTGAAAACATTGGCGGGAAGGGTTGCCACACAACGGCAATTTTGAAGGGGAACAGGGGCGCAGTCTATCCTGACAAAAGGTAGTCTTCGCCTGCAAAGAGGTTATCCATGACGTGTTGGTGGGCTCGGGAATGACCTCCGCCCTGCGCGTCCACCGTCTTGGTCTACTTTCACCGATCGGGCAACCTTTGGGGGTTGCTTTGGGAAATGGATTGCTGGCCTTGCTCCCTTAGCACAAAAGGGGAAATCCTCTTCATCCGCGCCTGCTGGCGCGGCCTCTGTCGTCATTCGTCGAGGCGCGCGTCAGCCACGTGGTGGCACAAGACCGCACGACCGAGCCGAATAGCACTCACCTTGCGTGCCCTCGGGAGGGTGCCTCGGGAGGCCGCCTCGTGAGAGGGCCTTGCGAGGCACTTGGTGAATTGCCGAGTCTTGTCCGCTCCCTGAGGAGGGGTCCTCGGGAGGCCAGAGCCTCACGAGAGGTCTTGCTTGGGGCGCCTGCTGGTGGCCGCCTGCTTGGCCTTCGCCAGGCGTTGCGCTCTGGGCCGAAGGCAGATGGGCTAGGGTACCCAGGGTTCCACGGGCCCGACAGTAGCCCCCGGGCCTGCGGCATGTACGTTCCTGCCTAATCGGGGGCGAAACGGTGCGGGCCCTAACCGGCTGCAGGCCAGGCGCGACGGGTGGCGCACGATGTGACGGGGGATGCCCACACTTCTCCCACGACGCCTTGGTAACTGCCCGCGCTGACATAAAGCTTGCTCGCGCATGGCGTGAGGCCATCATTGCCTTCCTGCTGTTGTCGTTGCCTCGATTCCTGACGCCATAGAAGGCGGTGCGATGGGGAGAGCTCCCTACCGAGTATAAAGAGTGGGGGAGAGATGAGTTCCTTCACCCATCTTCCTCCATCAGCTCCTCCCTCATACTCCCCGATCCAGGCGGACCTCCGCGGTGATGGCGAGAGGGAGAGGCTGAGCTCGAGCTTCTGCTGCTGCATCTAGGGTTCCTCCCCGGGGGAGCGGGCGCTCTCCGTCGGCCGTGCAAGGGGCGCCACGCGCGGGCGCGGAGGACGCGGTGCCCACGGCCGAGGTGGCCGCGGCGGGGCAGCTGCCTACCTCCCCAGGCAGGGAGCCAGTCGGCAGAGGCGGCCCATGAGTTCATAGTGAACATGCATCGTCGGCCTTGCACCTAGCTCCGGCTTCCAGACTCCTTTGCGGAGGCGATGGCGGACCACGCGCCCTTGCATCTGTGGGTGCAGGCAGATGGCTGCTGTAACGGCCCCTCCTGGGTGGCGACGGAGTTCACCCCTTCTGGCTTCATGTTCTTGAAGCAGGGGTGGAAGTCGTTTGCCCTCGCCCGCGGCCTGAAGCGGGGCCACGTCCTCCAGTTCAAGTATGACGGGGCCGCCACGCTCTTCATGAAGATCTTCGGGGTCTCCGGCAGCCGCCTGGAGTGCTGCGCGGAGAGCAAGGATGGCAGCTACAGCGGCTCCTCCAGCGAGGACGACAGCGACAATGGTGCTGCCTCCTCCGATGGAAGTGGGAGCGACGACAGCTTCCACCGCGTCAAGAGCGAGGACAAGGACTCCGACTAGGCACAGGCGGCGCTCGGGTTGGAGTCTTGGGGATGATGGCGCCCCGCCTAGGCCTCTTTCTTCTTTTCTCTTTTCTCCTGCACTGGATCGATGTAGCCCCGTGGAGGTGTGAAACAATGGCTTTCATGTTTTAACTTAATGCTTTTGTGGTTTGGAATGCGTGTTCCCTCCCAAATTCGTCTCGCGAGGCCTGCTTTTCTTTCTTGTTTGCCTCAGCGCTCTACGCCGTCAGGACCCAGCCCCCGAGCGGGCCTACAGCCGTCACTGGTATGTCAGGTCGCGATGCCTGGACAAGGCCAGGAGGTGAGGGGCACCGGGAGCTAATGAGAGCTCCTAAGGCGCGATGCTCAAGAAGCCCCCCTTTGGCATGCAAGCGGCTTACGCGAAAGAAAAATGCCAGCACTTAGCGAGATCGCAAAGGAAGGGAAGCCGAGTGATGGTGAGAGTGTCTCGCGAGGTGGTTAGACTTAGCTTTTGCGGAGAGTGGCGTTGGGCGAGCCGTAGCTCACGAGGAGTGTGTGCGACTCATGAGGCATTCCTCAAGAGGCTTGGCCTCCAATGTTTCCGTCCCGTGAGGCCTTCCGATTAGGCGATCGCCGCAGGCCGGCCCGCGAGGCACCGCCCGCGAGGCTCCCGAGCGGCTTGCTCCTGAGACAACTGCATGTCGACAAGTTTCGAAATAGGGGAGCGACGCACACTCGCTAGCTCGCTCGTGGCCGTTTTGTGAGGAGATAAGGCACCAAGGACCTTGGTGAGGTGACGTCCGCAGGAGCAGGCCCGTGAGCCAGAGCTTGGTCACTTGGATTTAGCGGCGCTGCAGGAACGGACCCGAACACAGGCGCCGTGCCCAGCCCGCGCTCACGGAATGGTCAGGAGAGGGGTCGCGAGCACGCGGCGCTCTCGAGGCAGCCTCGTACCAAATACACCATAATGTAGGCAGCATAAACTTATTAGAGCACAGTCAGTGAAATTCAGTACACAACCAAAAGGGAGAGGGGCGAGGCTGCCGTGTCTGGCACGGATCAGCTTGAGGTTGGTGCAGCCCGTGGGGCGCCCTCAGTTTAACAAGAAAAAATCACCTTGGTAGGAGGATCCGGGAAGCGACGGTGCGGAAGGCGCGCCGAGAAGGGACTCGGGCCGTGTGAGGTAATGCTCGAACACCTGGCAGGGCTGTGCTGGAGAAGTGTCCGATCACCTGGCGAGACGTGGCGCGGAAGCTCGCCCCTCAACGGCTGAGGGCCCCTGATGCCTGGGGGGCTCGCGAGAAGCAGGGGGCTCGCGAGGCCTCGCCACGATGGGCGCCAGCCTCCGGAAGGTGGCACCGGCGTTCCTCAGGCCGAAGGGCATGCCCGCATGGCCAGCGGCGGAGCCTGCGCCTTGGCCGGCGTATGGCAGCAAGAAGGGATCCTGAGGGCAGGCCTTGTTGAGGCTCGTGAAGTCGACGCACATTCGCTCCTTGCCGCCCTTCTTGGGTACGAAACTGGGTTGGCGAGCCATTCGGGATGGCGCACCTCATGGACGACTGCAGCTTCTAGCAACTTGTGTACCTCTTGGACAATGAACTCTTCCTTCTTGGGCGCCTGGCGCCGTGCTTTTTGCTTGACTGGGCGTGCATTGGGGCACACCGCTAAGTGCTGCTCGATCACCTCCCCCGGCACACCGGACAAGTCAGATGCTTTCCAGGCGAAAACATCCAAGTTTGCCCGAAGGAAGGTGGCGAGCGCACTTTCCTATGCAGGAGAGAGGCCAGCGCCGATGGTGAAGGCAGGGCCTGAGCCGCTGCCATCCACCAACACCTTCTTCGTCTCAGCACGGTCCTGAGAGAACAGCTGCTTCTTCTTCACGGGTGCGGCCTCATGAGGCTCGACCGCGTCCTCATTAGCCGGATGCGCGGCAGCGACAGCCTTGTAGGCATGCTCGAGTGACCAGATCACGTCTTTCTTGTCGCAGGTGATGGTGATGATGCCGCAGCAGCCCGGCATCTTGAGGACGTTGTAGGCATGGTGGATCGCCGCCATGAACTTGGCGAGAGCTGGGTAGCCCAAGATGGCATTGTACGGCAGGCCGATGTGCGCCACGTCAAAGTCGATGAGCTCGGTATGGTAGTTCTTGCGGGAGCCGAAGGTGACGGGGAGGCGCACTTGCCCCAGAGGGATGGTGCAACCGTCAGTCACTCCGGAGAAGGGCCTGGTCGGCAACAGTTGGTCGTAGGGCACTTGGAGCCTCTCGAAGGTCTCGATTGAGATCACGTTGAGGCCGGCGCCTCCATCGATGAGGGTCTTGGTGACCGCGACGTTGCTGATGGTGGGAGTGCACGGCAGGGGGAGCGCACCCGCGGTGGCTGCGGACTTGGGGTGGTCCTTGGAGTCAAAGGTGATAGCGTACTGCGACCACTTGAGGGGCTTCGTGACCTCAGGCTTCGGGAGGGTGGCGTTCACCTCGCGAGAGAACTACTTGAAGTGGTGGTTGGACGCGGGAGCCTGAGCTCCGCCGAGGATGCAGGCGACCGCACGAGGCTCCTGGTAACCCCCCAGCGCCCTCGTCAGGCTGCTTGACGTCGTTCCTCCGGGGTGGCGGCGGCAGCGGTGGAAGAGCGGCGTTGGCCTGAGGGTTTGCCTCACGAGGCTGGTCGCGCCAGGTTGCCTCGCGAGGCTGGTCGCGCCAGGCGGCCTCACGAGGCTGGTCACTCCAGCCCTGGCGGAAGTTGCCGTTGCGGCCGTCCCAGCGGTTGCCACCACGGCCACCTCCGCGACCGGCGCCGCGGTCGTTGCGGTCACCTCGGCGGCACAGGCGCTCGTCGCGGAGCAGCTTGAGCTCCTGGTAGTCTTCGGTGCTGTGGGAGTGCAGGTTGTGGTAGACGCAAAGCGGGCGGCCGTCCTTCCTGGGCTCGTCGCGGTCATGGCCGCGCTTCTGCTCGGGCTCCACCGCGAGCACGGCAAGGCCCTTGCGCTTGATGTCTTTGCTCTTGGTCTTGGCGGCGTCGGGCGCCGCATCAGGGTTGTTGTGGACGAAGAGGCGACCTTCTTCAGCCTTGGCGCTCTTGTCAGCGAGGTCGAACAGCTCAAGCACCGAGCTCAACTCATCGTAGATGGCGAGCTTCTCGCGCATCTTGATGTCCGTGACGCCGGTGGAGAACGCAGAGATGACGGCCGTGTCGGAGGTACGCGGGATCTTGTTTCCCACCTGGCTGAAGCACTAGATGTACTTGCGGAGGGTCTTGTCTGGGCGCTGCCGCACATGCCGCTGGTCGTTGATGGTGAGGGAGCAATTGTGCGTGCCCTTGAAGTTGGCGACGAACTGGCTGCAGAGCTCACTCCACGACGAGATCGACGCCTCAGGGAGATTCATGAGCTAGGAGCGCGGACTGTCCTTGAGGTCCATAGGGAACTAGTTCGCCAAGACCTTGTCGTCGCCGTTCGCCACCTCGACACTCAGTGCATAGAGCTGAAGAAATTCTGCGGGGTTGGGGGTGCCATCGTAGCGTGGAGGCAGCTCCGGCTTGAACTTCGTGGGCCACACCACCCGACGCAGTTCGCGAGTGAAGGCGCGGCAGCCCACGCCGCTCGAGGGAACACCGCCGGCAAGAGCGGTGCGGTTCTGGCGCCTAGCCGCCGCGACCTCTTGGACCGCCCGGTCTTGGCGCCGGCGCTGCTGCTCGAGGAGCACACGCGCGTCAGGTGGCGCGCGGCAGATGATCTGGCAGCTAGCCTCGTCTCGAACCGGCGAGGATGCGCCGCAGGACAGCTCACGCGCCCGCGCGACGTGCTGGGCCCGGCGAGCTCGTCGCGCAGAGGAGGTGGTTGGGGAGCGCCATGCACCACGTCCCCAGCGCGAGACGGTGGAGGGCGGAGCGAGTGGGAAGGTGCCGGAGCGTCCCCGGCGGCGTTGACGAGCTCGGTGATGCGACCAAGCCAGGCATTGTAGCCGGCGTTAGCTGGACGATAGCGAAGCAGCTTGCGCGCCATGAGCAGCGCGGCCTGCGCATTCGGCGGCCCACGGCGAGCAAGGGAGGAGGAGGCCATGGCGGTGCTGCCGTCTGCCTACACGGAGGGGTGCAGGGAGGAGTCCTGCTGCTCACGGGCAGCGGGGTCGGTGGCGGCAGCGGCGGCGGCCTCGACAGGGCGGCGGTGGTTGCCGCGGCCCACCGGCTCCGGTAGGGCCACGCGATCCGCCCTACGCTCAGCGTGCTCGCGGCGAGCATTGACCATGAGGCTGGTGGAGTGGAGGACGGAGACGAAGAACAGCAGCGCACCCCTACCTGGCGCGCCAAATGTCGGAAGTCGGGCTCCGGGGACCCAAAGGTTTGAACACTGGGGTAAGCTCATCCCAACCTCTTCGTCCCCTACCCCGGCTAAGCTACGGCGAAGCTACGGCGAGAGCGTGCTGGCGAGCGCGGGTCGGTGACTCGGCGGTTTACCCAGGTTCGGGCCACCTTGCGGTGTAAAACCATACTCCTGCTTGGTTGGGATTTCTCTGGTGAGTACAGGCGTACAAGGTAGGAGAAGGTGGAATCGATCCCCCCTCTACAGCGGCACCCTACCCTCCTTTTATATATGCCTTGGTCCTCTTCCCCTAAAAACATTGGCGGGAAGGATTGCCACACAATGGCAATTTTGAAGGGGAACAGGGGCGCAGTCTATCCTGACAAAAGGTAGTCTTCGCCTGCAAAAAGGTTATCCATGACGCACCGGTGGGCTCGGGAATGACCTCCGCCCTGCGCGTCCACCGTCTTGGTCTACTTTCACCGATCGGGCAACCTTTGGGGGTTGCTTTGGGAAATGGATTGCTGGCCTTGCTCCCTTAGCACAAAAGGGGAAATCCTCTTCATCCGCGCCTACTGGCACGGCCTCTGTCGCCGTTCGTCACCGCGCGCGTCAGCCACATGGTGGCATGAGACTGCACGACCGAGCCGAACAGCACGCGCCTTGCATGCCCTCGGGAGGCCGCCTCGCGAGAGGGCCTCGCGAGGCACTTGGTGAATTGCCGAGTCTTGTCCACTCCCTGAGGAGGGGTCCTCGGGAGGCCAGAGCCTCAAGAGGGGTCTTGCTTGGGGCGCCTGCTGGTGGCCGCCTCCTGGGCCATCGCCAGGCATTGCGCTCTGGGCCGAAGGCAGATGGGCCGGGGTACCCTGGGTTCCACGGGCCCGACAGCCTCCCTTCTGAGGCTTTTTGCCATCTGCCATTTTCTTCAACTAAGAGATTTGAGCTTTTGATGTTTCTGAAGATGTCTGAAAATTTTCCTCGAGCAATGCTGCAAATGAATTATGTTGATGAGAACCTAGAGATTCGTCGGCAGACATGCGTACCTGTGAACAGAGTATAGTTGCGAGGAAATTAGGAAGAGTCGCATGCATTCTCAGAAGTTTTTCAAAACAAATCTAGTTGAGGAAATTGACCCTTATCGTCTTGAAGAAATTCACTAAGTGTTCTTTAGGTTCCAGAGTTGTACAGATTGTGAAATTTGCACAATTGAGGAATCTAATCATTAAGCATAACTTAGATGAAATAACCAAGACTGGCCAAAAGGAAGTGCTGGTGAATTGGAAAGAAGTGGTAAAAACAGCACTTGAAGAATTTGAGATTGTAAAAAGATCAAACTTGGGCAGTAAAAATAAATTTTAATTACCCCAAGGATGAACTCGATGAACTGGATGACGAGTTGAAGGAAGTCGTCAGCTCAGATCTTTCATGCTCTAACTTGGTGACAAAAGACAGCTACGGCGGCGGCAGAGGTGTAGATATCCGCGGCCGGCGTGAGTACGACGGCGAAGAAGTCGAGGCAGTGAAGCTCTTCCTCTTAGGCGATGATGAGTTCCAGCGGCGGCGCTAGGGTTCGGGAGTGAGAGAGACAGGGGCGCGAGAAGTGAAGTGAGATAAGGTTGACGGGGTTAAGCTTTTATATAGGCGCGGTGAAAACTGGGCGGTCCAAAGATTTTGGACGGATAAGCCCCTAGCGATTCGCATCTCAGCGACACGCATCATACATGCATTTTGAGTGCACTTATCCACGCGTCGGATGCGTAGGATTAAGTTACTGTGGCAACCACCAACAATTGAAATTGAATTTTTTTAAATGTGTTCGCAATTTTTTCAGATATCTTCACAAAGCCCTTGAAAAACTCAGATATATATATATATAGGAAGAATTACCTCAAGCAATGAAGAACAACCTCAAATGACGAATTTGAAATAGTTTGACGAAATTGCAAATGACGAAAAACTCAAATTGACGAATGTCAAGAAGAGGGTGGTGGCATAACCCACCGTATAAGAATTTTGGTGATTTCAGACATCGCGTACAACTGTCGTAGGGTTCTAAGAATCAAATTCTTCATTAATTTCTTCACACTTAGAGGGTTAGTCTTCATTGATTGAAGGAAAACGTTACTTCGTGTGTTGCGCATCAAAGTCATCAAGAATGCATAAGCGTTAGGATGTGTGTCCTTTTCAAAGGACATTTGAAGATTCTAAGATGTTTAGCTCACACCGCAACATGCAAAACCTTCTCTCATCCAAGGGCTTTGTGAAGATATCTGCAAGCTGGTCTTTAGTCTTCATGTGGTTGATGACGATGTCTCCCTTCAGCACATGATCACGAAGAAAATGGTGATGAATCTGAATGTGCTTCGTCCTAGAGTGTTGCACTGGGTTGTGGGCGATCTTGATGGCACTCTCATTGTCATAGTAGAGTGGCACTTTCTTCACGTTGATGCCATAGTCCTTGAGGGTCTGCTTCATCCATAGCAGTTGTGAGCAGCAGGCGCCAGCGGCAATGTACTCAGCCTCGGCTGTGGAAAGTGAGACGATGTTCTGCTTCTTCGAGGACCAAAATACAAGAGATCGTCCGAGGAAATGGCATGTGCCTGATGTTGACTTGCGATCCACACGATCTCTAGCATAATCAGAATCAAAGAATCCAGCAAGATCAAGTGATGAGCCCTTGGGATACCATAATCCAAGCGTTGGTGTGTGAGCTAAATATTGAAGAATTCGCTTCACAACCTGATGGTGTGATTCCTTCGGTGACGCTTGAAAGCGGGCACACATGCAAACGCTAAGCACAATATCTGTCCTAGATGCACATAGGTAAAGCAGCGAACCAATGATGGAGCGACATACCTTCTGATCAAAATCTTTACCATTTTTGTCGGTATAGAGTTAAACATTTGTTGGCATTGGTATCTTGAGGCCTTTGCAGTCTTGCATGCCGAATTTCTTCAGGCAATCTTTGAGATATTTCTCCTGAGAAATGAAGATGCCATTGCATTGTTGACAAATTTGAAGCCCGAGGAAGAATTTCAGCTCTCCCATCATAGACACTTGATATTCTTCACGCATCATATATGCAAATTCATCATTGTATCGCTTGTTAGTGCAACCAAAGATAATATCATCAACATATATTTGACATATGAACAGTTCACCATCATAAGATTTAGTGAAAAGGGCAGGGTCAAGTGAACCGGGTTTAAAACCCTTTTTCTTCAAGAACTCCTTCTGTGTATCATACCAAGCCCTCGGGGCTTGCTTGAGGCCATAGAGAGCCTTGTTGAGTCTGAAGACTTTGTCCGGATACTTTGGGTCCTCAAAACCTGGTGGTTGAGCAACATATACTTCTCCTCAAGTTTACCATTGAGGAATGCACTTTTCACATCCATTTGATATAAGAGGATATCATGATAGTTGGCATATGCAAGCAGTATACGAATGTCTTCAAGCCTAGCAACAGGTGCAAACGTTTCATTGAAGTCAATACCCTCAACCTGTGTGTAGCCTTGAGCTACAAGACGGGCCTTATACCTCACCACTTGGCCATTTTTGTCTTGTTTGTTGCGGTAGATCCATTTGGTGCCGATGACATTGTGCTTGCGAGGATCGGGACGCTTGACAAGCTCCCACACATTGTTGAGCTCAAATTGATGCAATTCCTCCAGCATTGCTTGAATCCATTCAGGTTCCAGAAATGCTTCATCAACTTTGGTGGGCTCTGAAATAGAAACAAACGCGTAATGCCCACAAAAGTTAGCTAGATGTGAAGCTCTTGAGCGAGTGAGGGGACCAGGTGCATTGATGTTGTCGAGGATCTTCTCAATCTGCACTTCATTTGACACTCGTGGATGTACTGGACGAGGGCCATGCTATTGTTGTTGCTGTGTAGAAACCTCAGCATCATTTTCTTCAGGATCAGTAGTTTCTTCACGACGAGGGATCACTACTTCTTCATCAGCTATTTCTCCACTAGGCACAATTTCACCGGTGCCCATAAGCTTAATAGATTCCTCAGGAGGCATTTCATCTAGCACGGGAGGTAGGTGCTCTCTTTGCGAGCCGTTAGTTTCATCGAACCGCACATCTACAGTTTCAACGACCTTGTTGTGGTAGGTGTTGAAGACTCTGTAGGTGTGCGAGTCCTTGCCATAACCTAGCATAAAACCCTCATGTGCTTTCGGTGCAAATTTAGAACTATGATGAGGATCTCTAATCCAGCATTTAGCACCGAAGACTTTGAAATAACTCACATTGGGTTTCTTGTCAGTCGGGATCTCATATGAGGTCTTCTTGAGGAATTTGTGAAGATATACCCGGTTGATGATGTCACATGCAGTATCAATTGCTTCAGGCTACCATTGACGAGGTGTATTGTATTCATCAAGCATAGTGCGAGCCATCTCGATGAGTGTCCTGTTCTTGCGCTCCACGACTCCATTCTACTGAGGCGTGTAGGGAGCGGAGAGCTCATGAGTGATACCAAGTTCGTCAATATACTCATCAAGTCCTGTGTTCTTGAACTCGGTGCCATTGTCACTTCTGATGTGCTTGATATTGAGTCCATAATTCGTCATGCCCCGATTGGAGAATCGTCTGAAGACAACCTGAACTTCAGTCTTGAAGGAGATGATATGCACCCAGGTGTAACGAGAGTAGTCATCATGAATGACGAATCCGTAGAGAGATGTTGCATTGGTTAGTGTGGCATAATGGGTAGGACCAAACAAATCCATATGAAGTAATTCAAAGGGACAAGTAGTGGTCATGATTGTCTTAGCCGCATGCTTGGATCTGGTCATCTTTCCAGACTCACAAGCACCACACAGATGATCTTTGACGAATTTGACACCTTCGATGCCAATGATGTGCTTCTTCTTGATGAGTGTGCTCAGATTCCTCATGCCAGCGTGTCCGAGACGTCGATGCCATAGCCAGCACTCTGAAGCTTTTGCTAGAAGACACGTGGCAGGCTGAGGACCTAGTGAGAAATCTAAAATGTACAAATCACCTTTCCTAAAGACTTCAAAGACTTTGGATTTGTCAGATTCCATTAGCACAATACATCTATATTTGCCAAAGATGACAATCATATCAAGATCACAAAGCATTGAGATGGACATGCTGTTGTATCCATGGGACTCGACAAGCATCACCTTTTCCATGTGTCGATCCTTCGAGATAGCAACCTTACCTAGACCGAATACCTTTCTTTTTCCTTTCTCGGCATACATGATATGCTTCTGATCAGATGGAGTAAGGGGAGCATCAGTGAGTAAATTCCTATCACCAGTCATGTGATTCGTGCAGCCACTATCCAGAACCCATTCAATGGTTGTGGGTGTGTCATCCTGTAGAAGCATTAGTCTGACTTACAAATTTATATACTTCAACATGAAGAATATGATGATCAATTTCGTCAGACAATTTCATCAATGAATATTAACTAGCAACATATGGGATGTGTGAAATGAGTAGTCAGTTCATCATGATTAGCCTGCATCCCAACAGGAATTTTGTCACGTCTTCAGCAAATTCATCAGACATTTTTATTGTCTGAAGACCTAACTCTGCAAAAGAGATTAGTTCTTCTTCTTAACCACCCACATCTGAATGGGTGGCTGAGAAGCAATGTAACGAAGTGAATTAATGGAGAACTTAGGCATTGAAGAATATGCATTTCTCTTCACAGGAGGGTTATAGTAATTGAATGAGTAAGCAGAGAAATTTTTCGAAGTTTTGTGAACATAGTGGTTCAAAGAATAATGCTCATATTCATCAGAACACTGTTTGTTTCCCTGCGAAACATAGGCATTAGCACGACCATAAGTAGGTTTGCGTCCATTTGACGACATTGATCCCTGTGAAGAATTTGGCCTGGGAAGTTTCTTCTTCATCGGTGGTGTCATGATGACATTCACGTGAAGATTTTCCAGAAGACTTTTGGGAACCTAGATTTTCTTCACAGGTGGACCGTTCCTGTAGTTAGTACCAACAAATCTGGCAAATACTTCACCATTCTGATTTTTGAACAGTTTGTAGTTGAAGTCAAATGACTCATCTGAAGAATATGAAGTATCACAGGTATAGCCAGATAAAGTAGATGGATCAATTAGTGGTCCCTTTACAGCAACCCATGTGGTTTTGGGATACTGCTCAGGCTTCCAATAAGAACCATCAGCATTAAGCTTCCTCTCAAAAGCAATACCCTATTTCCTAGGGTTCCTGTTCAGAATCTGCTTTTTCAGCACATCACACAGGGTTTGATGCCCTTTGAGGCTTTTGTACATGCATGTAACATACAATTCCTTCAACCCTGCATTTTTGTCAGTATCACTGGTGGCATCCTCAGATGAGGGGTTAGTGGCCACAGAAGCAGCTGAAGCAATTGAAAGTACTGAAGCATTTGAACATTCAGCTGAAGAATTTGCATTATCACGTCAAGGCATTTTAGGCATGGTGCAACAAATTCTTCCTGAGCGGTACTGATCTATTGAGCAAGGAGTGAATTGTTTTTTTTAAGATCATCATGAGACACTCTCAGCTTCTCGAGATCTTGCTACCTTTGAAGAAATTCATAGGACAGCTTCTCATGTTCGGCTGAGAGGGACACATGATGACTTTCAAGTTCGTCATACTGTGACTTGAGATGTCTGAGATCCTCAGACAAGGCTTGACTACGATCCATTTCCTCATCCAACAGGTCATCGCTTTTGTCTAGCAATTTTGAATCTTTTCCATAGCATGTTGTTGCTTAGTAGCAATTTTAGCCAGTTTCTTATAGCTTGGTTTAGATTCACACTTAGAGTCGTCATCCCTGGAAGAGATGGTGATACAAGTGTAGTATGGATAGTAGATATAGGTTTTTATAATCTCAACAATAAAAAACAGCAAGGTAGCAAGTAACAAGAGTGAGCAAAAAGGGTATTGCAATGCTTGGAAACAAGGCCTAGGTTTCATACTTTCACTAGTGCAATCTCTCAACAGTGCTAACATAATTGAATCATATAACAATCCCTCAACGTGCGACAAAGAATCACTCCAAAGTTCCTATCTAACGGAGAACATCAGATGAAATTGTTGTAGGTAGAAAACCACCTCAAAGTTATCTTTCTGATCAATCTATTGAGCCATCCCTATAAGTGCCACAAATAGCCCAAGAGTTCGTACTAGAATAACACCATATGATACGCATCAATTAACTCTAATGTCACCTAGATACTCCAATGTCGCCACAAGTATCCGTGAGTTAATTATTCGATATGCATCAAAAAAAATCTCAGATTCATAATATTCAATCCAACACAAAGAACTTCAAAGAGTACCCCAAAGTTTCTATTGGAGAAAGTAGGATGAAAACGTGCATCAACCTATGTGCAAAGATTACCCTAATGTCACTACGGGAATCCGCAAGTTGATTACCAAAACATACATCAAGTGACTCAATAGAATACCCCATTGTCACCACAGGTATCCACATGCAAGACATACATCAAGTGTTCTCAAATCCAAAGTATTCAATCCGACAATAATGAAACTTCAAAGGGAAAGACTCAATTCATCACAAGAAGATAGAGAGGGAAGAAACACCATATGATCCGACTATATTAACAAAGCTCGCAGTACATCAAGATCGTGCCAAATCAAGAACACGAGAGAGAGAGAGAGATGAAAGACATACCTACCGGTACATACCCTCAGCCCCGAGGGTGAACTACTCCCTCCTTGTCATGGAGTCCACCGGGATGATGAAGATGGCCTCCGGTGATGATTCCCCCCTCCGGCAGGGTGCCGGAATAGGGCTCCGGATGAGATTGCTTCAGAACAGAGGCTTGCAGCGGTGGTGTGGAAGTTTTAGGTTTCTTTCTGGGGGTTTCCCTATTTATAAAAACTTTTAGCGTTGGTTTCACGCCAATCGGAGTTACGTGGGACCCACAAGCTCAGAGGACACTCCCTACCCCCTAGGGCATGAGGGGTGAGCTTGTCGTTCCCTCGTGGGTCTTCTGGTCCTTCCTCAAAGCTTCAGGGGTCTCTTATGTTCGAAAAAAATCACCGTAAATTTTCAGCCTAATCCGAGAACTTTTATTTCTGCACAAAAATAACACCATGGTAGTTCTGCTGAAAACAACGTCAGTCCGGGTTAGTTTCATTCAAATCACATAAAAGTGCACCAAAACCATATAAAATTGTTGTAAACATGGCATGAATACTTCATAAATTATAGATACGTTGGAGACGTATCACTGCTCCATTTGATTCCGAGAAGATTGTTGAGCAACCCCCTCTCCAGAGTGATTTGAGTTTAAAATCCACCGAGAGAAAAACCCTAGAGCCGAAGAATTAGATAGTGGTTTATCATCACTCAAATCTAAGTCTATTATGCTCCGCCTATTACTCTTGAGAGCTGCATACTCTCTAGACGGTTAGGTGTCAATTTCTTCAGAAACCAAGAGTGATTGTGGTTCTCAAAGAAGAAGTCTATAAACGTTCGGAGATCACCTCAAGAATCTACCAGGAGTAATCGGTATTGGTTGATGAACCAATTGTCGAGGAGAATAGGGCAAAGAGAGTTTATCTTCTGTGTTAAATCACAACCCCTCCAACCAGACGTAGTCCTTCTGTAGAAGGATGAACTGGTCGAACAAATTCTCTGTCGCCGTCGAGCATCACCGGTTATTCCTTCACTTGTTTTCATTCAATCTGTCTTGCATGACTTGATTCAACCCTGTGATTACCTTCAATGCATGCACTTAGTTTCTATCCATTAGTTTACTTCTGCTCAATGAAACCTATTATCACTCGCTCCACTACTGGGTTCCGAGAGTTTTGAAGTTTCCAAAAGAAATTTTAAAACTCCCATTCACCCCCCCCCCTGGTAGACATAATTCTTTCCTTCAAAATAAATGGTACGTCTTCACTTCATCTTCAACTTCTCATCTGCAGTCAATTTCTTCGGACGGCACCGAACCAATTGCTTTGCGTCAACAATTTTTGGGCGTCACTCTTGACAGCATAATCTTCGGTGATAATCCTCGCTGCAACGCAGGAGATTATCTTCGGAGTTTGTACCAAATTCCGCATGACTTCAGGGACCTGTTACTCTGTGTGAACTAGCAAACACATCAGTCCCTTACTGTTTATGTCAACAATCTTCAAAACACGAGGCAAACTATTGCACCAACAATCTCCCCTTTTTTGAACGATTATTGACAAAATAGATATTCATCGAAGAAAGATAGATATGTGAGAAATAAACAATCAAGAGTGAGAAAGTGTTACTCTTCTCGAATGTGAAATGGGCTCCCCCTGAATGTACGCAGGGAAAAGATGTTCGGATATAATCTCCTGCAATATATGATGTATATGGAGGGAATTTCAATCATTTGAGACAATGATTCGTAATGAAGATATAAAATCCATTTTAGAACAGAGTGCAATCATTCTTAACTTCTGAGAATATTTCCACCTGCAAAACAGATGCTTCGAGAGAAATGGGGCAACAGGCAGGGTTATTAATATTACATCATAGAACTTTACGAGAGTTTTACAACAGTACATAAAAGAACATAGAACAAGTTGTAAACTCGAGAGAAAACCAAATCAACAAAACATCAAAAAGCAAATCTATAGAACACACTCGATGTAATTCTCCCCCTTTTTGTCAACAAGTGGCAAAAAGGTGACGAATAACATGAGGAATGAAGCACACAACAAGGTTCATTCTGAAGCATCGCCAGACGAACTGTCAGAAGAGTCAATTTCTTCTTCAGATGTGACTGGCGGCATGAGAATCTCTTCATCCTTGGCAGTAGCAGATTTCCCTTCGGGGGACTTGGCTTGAGGCTGAGCAGATGAACTTGGTCCATGTGGATCAGCAGCATGAGGAACGCGCGCTAAAACATTTGCTTCTGAGGGTTTGACAGTTGGCGAGGTGGCTTCAAATTCTTCGAGCAGTTTGCGAAGCTTTAAGTGAAGAAGATTTGTAATAGGCTGATGTGCAGGCAGTGGAGGAGTGCGACGCTCTTGAAAATCGTCAAGAGTGAAGCCTTTGTCAATGTAATCATATAGCTCTTGGAGGTTCACGTTCAAGAGTTTCTTCTCAGTGAAGAATTTGCGAAGCAATTTCCAAAGCCTTTTCTTGTTTTCATCAGCGATCAAATGCACTAGCCTGGTGCAATTATTGATAGCATTCAGCTCATTTGTGAGATGTTCTTTCTCCTGCCTGTCATCTTCAATATGCTTCAGAAGCAGTTGATGTGTCCGTAAACTGACTTCAAGTTGTGATGAAGGTTGAGAGGAAAGCATTTGATCGCGCTGAGGAAGTTGAGGACCATTGAACTTCTTGTGGTAATCTTGAGAGGTAGGAGATTTACACAAGGTGAAATCTTCCATAGCTTGCAAAGTATCGCAAACGGGAGGAATAAAGCATTTGTGGCTTCCCTTTGCTAGATACACTATGCCCATTGCATGATCAATGACCTTCTGTATCCAAGGAGCGAACACTTTCAGAACGAAAGGATATTGAGCAGAGTCCTTCAGAATGCGAAGAAACATGTCTTCAATGCCAAAGATATATCGTTCGGAGATAGCATAGATAGCATTCTGAAGAACATCAGATATCACTCCGTCATGATTCATGTGAGCCAAAGGACAGATGGTGTAGGAGAGCAAATGATACAGCGTCTGGTTCTCGAAAGTTAAGTGTTCGGGACGAGGAGGACCAGAGTATTATCAAATCTTTTCCTTGCCCATTGTGCATCAAAAATCTTCATCAAAAATCACGTCAATGTTGTGCACCCGAAATTCATTGTTTCCATGCTCAAAGCAAGGAAAATGGAAGTGTGATACAAAATCGGTTGAGGTGCACTTGATCCATTTTCCTTCGGTCATCCATTCAAATATCCACTTGGAACTATCAGATTCATCACCAGTGATGTAAAGTGTGGCATAGAATTGAAGGATAAGTTCTCGGTTCCATGGGTGCTCAAATGCTTTTCGGCCGATAGACTCGGAAGGAGAGCTTTGGCGGCTTTCTGCCGCGGCACTCGGCGTACCCTCCCGGATAGACAGATTCTTCGTTCCGTTCTTCCTTTTCCCCTCCTTCATTTTGACCGAAACCTCATAAGAGTCTTCGTCAAGAAGCCTTTCAAGCTCGGGAGTCTTGGGGTCCCCGGGAAGCGGGGCTGGAGATTTTATCATTTTGGCCCACACACGCCAAACCTGTGTAAACAACATACAGCCGGCCGCTGTTCAAAAAAAAGAGGGTGGCAATAAAAGTAAAGCTTAATAAACGAAGAAAGAAAAGTTACCTCGGCAACGGCGATGGCCTAGCTTAGACCAATATCCTCGGACCGGGAAGGGAAGAAATTCTTCTTGGGCTTGAATAAGAGCTTCCACATTCTACCGAGGTCCTCTCCTCGGAAGAACTCCTGGACCACCGCCTCAAACTCGGACTTGAACTCCCACATGGGGAGGGCTCGGACTTGAAGCGGGAGGATCCGACGATGGAGCATCACGTGGAATACATCCACTAGACTGATGCCCTCACCAACCACAACTTTGAGCTTGCGTTGAAGCGCCTTCACCTCCTTTGGGTCCCCCAGTCGAGGTTCTTGTTTGTCCAAGAGACCAGCCTCCTCGGTGGTTCAGCCGAGAAGGGGGCAGACCCTCTCTGGTTCCCTATGAAGGGATCCGCCACGTAAAACCACTCCCGTTGCCAGAGCTTCACCATTTCGATGAAGGTGCCCGCTGCTGAGCGGCTTAACACTGAACAACTTTAGCCATAGCCCAAAGTGGGGCTCAACACGAAGGAAGGCCTCACAAAAGATTATGAAGGTGGCTATGTGGAGAATGAAGTTTGGGGCTAGACGATGAAAATCGAACCCGTAGTAGAGCATAAGACCCCTAACAAAGGGATGGAGGGGGAAACCCAGATCTCGGACGACGTGGGAAATAAAAACTAGTCGCTCCCCTTAACAGGGAATGAGGGTGGAGGACGCCGATCAGTTGGCGCCCTCCTCTACGGGAGATCGACACATGACCGTGGTAGGAAGATACCTGTTAGTTTTAAGCTTGGCGATGGTGCCGGCGGTGACGATGGAGCGCGGCCACTGCCCCCCCCCCCTTGCCGATGGCTTCGGCCTCAGAATCCTTCCTTGTGCTCGCCATCTCATGCAAGGGTAAAGAGGAGCAAAGAAGGCCTAGAGCTAGAAGTGGATCTCGAAGAACTTGAACTTGCGGTTTGTTCCTGGCGCTGGAGCAAGAGATGAGAGCATGGGTAAAATCAATTTACCGGCTCCCCCCTTTTTATAGGACAAGTCAAAGACGAGGGGTCGCCTCACCACAGGGAACGGACGCCACTTCCCGAAGCGCCACAAGGTCCATGCGCGCGAGGATTAAGGCATGAGCGTTGATGACGCCGCTAAAAGTCCAAAAGCATGATCTCTTTATTGACGGGATGTGCCAATATAAACATCCTTGGGCCATGATATGCCTCATAATAACTATTGATGAGACTGTTTGACTCTGCCACGACTGACGATGCTTTGGTTCTCGGCTAAAAAGCTGTCAGGGTTTGACCTGGTCCAGCCTCCCGTGGCCAGCCTTCGTGGCTAAGTTATGAAGATACCTCGGCCCTATTAGATATAGTGAGCCGAGAAGGGAGGGAGCTTTTTAAAGAATATCTCCTATTATTTTGAACACGTGGTCGCGATCGGGAAGGACAGGAAGACTTCGGGGCCGAGCATAATCTCGGGATCCGGAGCCGACATGGAGGATGGAACACGCCTACGAAGCCGAAGACTAGAAATTATAAAATTGCTCTGGCGAGGACGTCCGATGACCTCGGCTTGAAGACTAGTTCAGGGGCTACTGTTGGTGTCCTGGACTAGGGGGTGCTTGCCACGTCGGCCCCCCGGTTAGGCGCCGGGCCGAGGACCCTCCGAAGATTGATAAATGGGCCATGGAGGCCCTGGCCCTCGGTGTAATCGAGATGTGGATCTCGTGAAGACTTGGTGTACACTTCAAGACATGTTTAAACTATCGGCATGTTTATCCCTAGATTGTAACCGACCATGTGTAAACCCTAGATACCCCCGGTGCCTATATAAGCCGTGGGGTTTAGTCTGTAGAGGCACAATTACGAGGTTTAGAGCTTAGAACTCCTTCATACGATCTTGAGGTAGATCATACTGTACTTTGTACCCCATCACAGTCAATATATTAGAAGTAGGACGTAGATTTTTACCTCTTCGAGAGGGCCTGAACTTGGGTAAACATCGTGTCCATACTTTCTCTTGTTAGAGCAAGTCCAGCAGCACGCCGAAACCCTTCCTCATCATTATTTTAGGGGAGAAAGGAAAAAAACTGCCTACAGCAGTTCCCTGAAACCCTCCCCTTTTTTTTGCCTCCCCGAAAACAACTTCCCTCTCCTCTCTATCTAGGGGAACGGCGACCTCCTAGATCCCCTCCCCAACTCGCTGGATGAGGCAACGGCTGCGTCCGGAAAGCTCCCTCCCGCCACCACCACGCCGGCGGCACCGCATCACAGGTTCGTTCCCTCCTTAGTTTTCTCTCGGATTCGGGCAAAATAGAGAATCTAGGTTAGGGAGTCATGGCGCCGTCGGGAAGTGATACAGGGGTGGCGCGGCCGCCGTGTGAAGACGGGGAGGCACTCGAAGGGAGGAGCTGGCCGTTGCTGCTAGAGAGATGGCGTGGATCGATTCATGGTGTGGCTTGCTGGAGCTGCTGCTCGTCGCTTCTGCTAGAGTGAGAGTGTGTGTGTGTGTGTGTGAGAGAGAGAGAGAGAGAGAGCAGAGATATGAGAGATTGAGAGAGGCGCTGATTGCTGCACATTAAAATAGATGTATGGTTTTTCTTTGGTGGCTGCTAGGCGTCATCCGCCTGCTAAACCACCACCTAACAGCCCCCTAAACAGCCATCGGATTTAATTACGTGAAACCGTCGGATTGAAGCCACATGTCAGCAAGAATAACATCTCCGTGGCCTTCACCCGTGTTGCTGCAACCGTTGAAGTTGGAAGCAAAATCCCCACCTCCTCTGCAGCTCCTCTGCACCCGCCCGAGCCCAGGCGCGAGAAGGAGATCCACGGCGAAATCTGCCCTCTCGTGTACACTGCCTCTACCATCGCCACCGCCGACGCAGCATCGCCATCTGACGCAGCATCCCCACCGTAAACCTTCCCGCGCCATGGCAGCTCACCACATAGTGCGGTCTATCTTGTCGGCCGCCATGGATCGAAGCTCCAGTGCTCCATCGTCCAGCAGCAGGCAGGCCAAATCGGCCCCGATTCTCGCTGGCGAGCCTATTCTGCCATCTGCAGCTGCAAGGGAGCTTCGCAATCCTCTTGTCTTCTCTGCTGAAGGCTCCCGAGCTAGCTCCTCGCATGCTTGGGTAAGTTGCAATCAGAACCCTAGCTATCCAGCTCCTTCTCATAAAGCATGAAGCAAAAAATGGTTGTGCTGTGTTTGTGATTTCCTGAATTTCATGAAGCATGAAGCATGAAGTATGAATTGCATTAAATGTTTGTGCTTCTGTAAAGTGAAAAATGTGTGTGTGAATTGCTCCTCCAATTTCAGTTTAAGAATTGCAACAAAAAATGTGCAGGGGGGTTAAGCTGTATGTGTGGTGAATTGCTCCTAACACAGCCAAAACCTGAAAAAAAGTCTCCAATATGTACATGTTGGTAATGCTGTATGTGAGGTGAAAAATATAAAGAAGGCACTGACTCTGTTTACTGTGTTGCAATTTAATCATAGTACTTGTGTTGGTCAAGTTTCTTCACTAGAAAAGTTAGACATGAAAAAAATGTTGCATCTACTAGGTAAAAGCTAATTTGTAGTAAACATTGTCAACCTGATTAGCTTTTAGCACTGTGATCATTGCTGTAGCATTTAGTAGAAGCATTTTATTTAGTATCATGAGGTGAAAAAAAGAAGAAGATGAAAACAAACTGAAGTTATACATTGCTAGAAGCACTAGTTCCTTCTACATTCTACCTTTTTTACTGACAACGTGATAATTTTTTTCTGCAACAATAAAAACAACAAAAAATAGGATGCTGGTGCTAGAGTTGATGATGATGAGAGCTACATCATGGCACAAATGTCTGCTGCGAATGGAGTCAATATGGAAGGGATGATTAATGATGCTGATGTGCAACATGATAGAGATGATGCAGATGATGCAATATCATCGCAGCCGCTTGTTCCTTAATGACCTTTGATTCAGTTGACAATGCAAGAAAAGTCTACAACACATATGCTTTCAGCCACGGTTTTGGAATCAGAACATCTGCTTCAAAAAACAGCTAGGCGAGAGGACCCACAAAGTTAATTAGTAGGACTTTCACATGTGTTCATGCATGAACTGATGGAAGCAAGAGTGAATCTGATAGCACTACAGATAGTATTGCAACAGAGTCAAACAATATTAGCAAATGCCCTGGACTTTGGATGAACATGGGTGACACAAGAAAAAGGAACAGGTTGCAACTTCACGATTGCAAGGCTCACATGATTGTTGGGCTCCGAGAGAACCGATGGACTGTCACATGTTTTACAGAAGAGCATACACATCATCTGGTGCAGCAGGAAGACAAGGTTAGGTTTTACCGGTCTCACTGAAAGATTCCACGAGAAGACCACCAAATGATAATGATGTTGCATGAACGCAACTTGTCAACCTCAGATTGCATGGGTATCCTTGGGGATTGTCATGGAGGTGATCAGAGGCGCCTTGGTTATGTGAAAAGAGATGTTTCAAATGCACGATCCGAGATGCGGCAAACCATGGCATTTTAGGACATGGCCATGACAGTTGAATACTTTAAGAGGTGGCAAGCTGAAAGCCCACAATTCTTCTATGCAACACAAGTCAATAAGGAGACCAATGCTGTGGAAGCATTGTTGGGTGGATGGGAGGACAAGAGCACTATACCCCAAGTACAAGGAATGTACATATCTTCTTTGATACGACTTTTTGCACCAAAAAATACAACATGCCTTTCGCTCCAATAGTTGGCATCAACAACCATCTTTAGACTATTGTCCTAGGCTGTGCATTGCTTCCAAATGAGCAAATTGAAACCTTCAAGTGGGTCTTTCAGCAATGGTTGATTGCCATGAACAATGAGTACCCAACAAACCTTATGACCGACCAGTGCAGAGCAAAGGAAACTACAATTTCTGATGTGTTTCCTCACACAATCCATAGGTGTTGCAAGTGGCATGTACAGCGGAAGGCGCATGAGAAATTTGGGAGGATGCTTACAAGGGATTCAATTTTTGAGAAAGCTTTTTATGAATGCATCAATGAGTCTGAGACAGTGGATGAATTTGAAGAAACATGGTAGCACATGCTGCATTGCTTCGAGTACACAGAGAATAGGCACTTGCAAAACATGTGGGAATGCCGGCAGACATGGGCTCCTGCATACTTCAAGAATGATTTCTTCCCTTTCACAAGCATGACTGGGAGATCAGAGGGGCTGAATTCTTATTTCAAGACATTGGTGCATCCGCAGAACTCGGTTTGGACATTTGTAAGGCAATATGAACTGCTATAAGAAACGATGCTAGACCGTGAAGATAATGCTGGTTTCACTGGAGAAATAACAACAGCACCACTTTGGGGGCGGTACAATATAGAGCGTCAAGCTGTTAACTTCTACACACGCAGCGTCTTTGGCAAGTTCGAAGAGCAAGTGACAGCATCGACAGGTTATATAATCAACCAATTGCCTAACCTTGAGCAGGAAGGTATGATGTTCGAACTTTACTCAAGCTTGTATGAGAATCCAAAGCTGTACCAGGTGCATGCTGTGATAGAGGAGGGGTTGTACTCATGCAGCTGCCATTACTTTGAGATGAATGGTGTGCTTTGCTCGCAAATCATAAGGGTGATGATACAGCTTAATGTGCAAGAAATTCCAAGTGGATACATGCTGGAAAGGTAGTCCGAAGTAGCTACGACAAACATGGACACCTCTTAGAGGTTCCTTGACTTTGGACTACCAAAAACAAACACCCTCAAGTACAACTCATTGTGCAGAGATATGAATGCACTGGCAGCAGAAGCGTGCTCCGTTGATCCAGCTTACAACTTTCTGTCAGATGTAATCAAGCAGCTCTGGCCCATAGTTGCTTCAATGAAAAAAGAGCAAATGTCGAGGGAAGAGGTGGTGCAGCAGCAGCAAGCCCCTCAAGCAAGTGAATCCAATGCTGCAACTCGAGCAAACCCACAATCATCAGCCCCGCTACAAAATCCTGCTCGTGTGCCGAAGCAAGGTCGACCATCAGAGCGAGCAAAGAGAAAAAAGACATTGTTGGAGCAGTGAGAAGACTAGCATAAGAAGAAGCTTCAGAAAGAAGCCAAGAAAGAAAGCAAAAAAGCAGCCAAGAAAGTAAGTAAAAAAGAAAACAATGTGGCATCATCAAGCAAGCCTAAACCTAGGAGAAAGGTTACTTGTTCATTTTGCAGTGAAGAAGAACACACTATCAAAACCTGTGAGTCATTCCTTGAGTACAAGGCTATGATGGCTGCTAATCTTACAACAAAATGTCAGCTTTGCTCCGAGGAAGGCCACACCATGCAATCATGCATTCAGTTTAAAGCTGCGATGGCAAAAGTCGGGGGACATGCTCAATAGTTAGATTATACTACTGTAGTTGAATTCATGTATCAGTAACTTGAAGCCTACTTTCGAAAAAGACACATTTGTGCTGTGTAGTTTTACTGAATTTTTTGTGAACTTTATCTGAGATTTTGGTTCATATTACTGCTCATTAAAAAACCACGTATGTTCAAAAAGTTGATATTGTTGCTGCAAAGTGGGGGTGAAAAATATGAAGCATTGATATTGTGTTTGTGGTGAATTAAGAAGGCATCTATTTTAAAGAATATTACACAATTTCAGTTATTAAAAAATGTGTTTCTCAGAATGTGCTGATTGCTCAAAAGCATTGGACAAAAAAATTGAGAATGCTTCTTCTAGCAAGCTAAATGCTTCTAGTAGTAGGTCAAACAAGCCAAAAAATACTCCTTCCAGCAACATTTATCACAAGCTAATGCTCCAAAAAGCATTGTACAAAAAAATGTTTCATGAGCATGATTCTTCCAGCAATTCCTTAACATTGTTGCTGACAAAAAAAGGTTGTCAGACAATTTGTGTCAAGATAAGGCAGCACATGCTAGAAAACACACATGAAACATTATATAAACAAAAAAAGAAGAATTCCATCAAACTTGAAAAAGGTTGAGCACCAAACAGCAAAACTGTTATAACTTGCTTCCAACAAATCACCACACGGTTATAGCTTCGTCCATACCATATAATTATGTTTCCTTACTACAAACTAGTGACAATCATTCCAGCCAAGCAGAGGCCCAAATCTGATTTGCTTTACACGAAGTTTCATTCAACATAAAAAGAGAACATAACGCACTACTGGCAAAATGCATTTCCAAATTGCAAAGTTGCATCTTCAAAGACGCAACGATCGCCTTCTTCAATGCGCTATGATCGCCTTCTTCAAGCCACTACGATCGCCTTGTGCACATCAGCAGGGCAGACCTTGTTCAGCGGATGGGAAAACAGCTTTGAAGCAATGGTCTTCCGCACATCAAGCATATTTTGCTGCATAAAAAATGGTAAAAAAGAGAGCAAACGTATATCAGACACGCAACACATGAAAAAGTGCCAAAAAATCATGATTATCTATTTTTACCTTCTTAAAATCTTTCATCCTCTTGCCGTCAAAATTTTCCAAGTACATTGTTGCAAACAATCCACAATCAAAGCTGTTTTGAGATGCCATACAGAAAATGGGTAGAAAAGGGTTAAGGTTTTTACAGAAAAGGGACATGTAAACACAACTATTATGGAGGGGGTGTATGATTAGAGCTTACTGAGTTGCCTGCTGTGGGTAGTCAAGCAGGGGCCAGTCTGGTTTGAAAGAAGATAAATCCACTGTGAAATCTGGCTCTTTTGTAGAATCCTCTTGAAATTGGTAAACTGGCACAAGTAGGAAAAATTAGCAAAAAATGAAGGGGTTTTGTCAACCACAAAGTAACAGAAAAAATGCTACCACCCCTAAAACTTCAGCCACATTCAGCTTCTCTATCAAAAGATTATGCACACATGTTCATTGGGGATCTGGTTTCCTTCATTAATGAACAATGCAAACAACAAATAGAAGGATAAAATGTCACTTGCCAGATTCCTTGCAGCAACATCCAATTTTTTGTTATCCAATGAGTCAAACATGTTGAACTCCTTGTGCAAGAGGTTAACGACGCAAACAATCCAGTGGCCATCACGGACGATGGTGAATAAAAGCTAGAAAAAGCAGTAAATACAAGATAGAAGTTAAATGGAATAACTTTAAACAGCAAAAACTGAAGGAAAACACATAAATTGAGTAAAAAAAATTGGGAGGAGACTTACCAGGTCAAAACCTGAAATCTGAAAATTTTGGCACGCCCTCCTCAGCTCTCTTGCACAGACACTCGGATCAAAGACTTCTGGGTGGACAGACAGTTGAAGCTGCAACACACATGGACATAGAAAAAATTTAAAAAGTGATGGAGAACTGTTGCAATAGGGCATACAAAAAAAACTCTAGAAAATGATGGCAATAAAAGGGAGCAAAATAGATGAACTAACTCTCATTAAAACAGAGAAAGCAAATTTCTTCTGCTTATTTGAAGATGACAATTGTTCAATGTTGAAGATTTCGATGAATAAAGACATGACTTCGTTGCACATCTAAGCACGTGGCTTCAACGACTTCTGAAAGTTGGGGAAGGTAATGTGGAAATCACCAATCCTAATGAAAGGAGGCCTGCAACAAGAAGGATGAAAACCATAGTAGTGAGCAGCGTTTGACAAGATGAAAATGTAAAAATAGGAGATAAAAAAATGATGGAAGCAAAATTCAGAAAGATGGAACTTACTCAATTTCCCCTCTCTTCATCTTCTTCATCTTGTACCTCTTCATGACATAGTACTGGTACATTGCTTCTGTCTTCGAATCTGTCTTGATTTTCTTGTACTTTGATCCGGCCGACATTGGACTCCCTACTCTTTTCTTGCTCTTGAGCTTCTTCTCGTCCTTACTCTTCAACCTCTCCTCGTCGAGGTTGGGACTTGGTTCCCTGCTGCTAACTAGAACAACTGGCTCTTCTTGTGGTTTTGATGGTCCATCTGAAAAAAACAGTAAAAAATGATTTTCCAGAAAATGTTGCGAGGAGAGATTTGTTCACAGATAAACATGGCAGGGCATACCTGCAGTCCCGCTTGATAATGGAGCCATAGAGATTGGTGTGACATCATACACACGAACTTCTGCTTCTGTTGAGATTGGAGCCTGAGGAGTGACATAAAAAATAGCACAAGACTTTGGTGCTGTAGCAATGTTGCCATTGGTTGGAGCATTGGAGTTCGCATCTACGTTTGGCCCACTGATCCACCACTCATAGTCCTCAGTGCCCTCTTGAAACAGACTCATTGATGGCGCATCCCTCCAATGTCCAGCCACACTAGTCGGCACAGAGTGATTGCGCTGGCTGAGTTGGTGACCATGCTCAATACCTTCACCACTGGACACTTTCTCCCTTTCATTCTCAAAACAGTGTGCAAAGGGCTCACTAACAACAGCACTAGTTCATGTGCCCAGCTCAACCACGTTGGCTCCACTTGGCTCATGAGAAATGCCGCTTGCATGGTTGCTTCGAGCTCCTTCAGCCGGCTCAACCACCTTGTCGGTTGTTGGCTCATCTGCAGCCTCCCTGCTAGAACTTTCCTTGGTACAACCATGGTCATCTGACTTGTCCACATCATTGCTGCGAGGTGGCGGCACATCAGAAGTAACATCCATTGCTTCGTGAGAACTTGACGAAGCAGCATGAACATCTTTGAGAAGCTGCCCCATTCGCTTGCAATGGATTGCTTGCAACACTTACCCGTAAGAACTTAGAGCCCCTTTTAACTCTGCAGCATAGACCTTTGTGTGCTTGTCGTACATTGCAGCCGGATGTGGTGGGAGCTGAAAAATGTACGGCAAAATAAAGTGACGGTGGTCAGTAGGGATGCAACTTACTTATATGATGGAACTAAAAAATACAGAAAGGTAGAAAGGTATTTGACAAAATTAAAAAAACAGAAATAAAAAACACAAAAAATAACCTCACCTCAAGCTCTACCCCAAATGGTGCTGGGTTATGAAGCCAATCATCCAGTGAACCACACACATCTTCATCGGCGCTTTTGCCATTTTCCATTGGATTGCTACCTTCAGTAGGGTTCTCTTTCGCAGCCACGTCATCTTGGTTATCATTAATGTTGATATTTTCAGCCCCATAATCTTGAGTATCATCACAATCCGGGCTGTCCGAAACCTACTGATCTTGAGCAACTTCACTGTTGTTGCCTACTGGGCCTTGGGCAGACAATGCTACGTATGGTGTCTCTGACAGAGGGCGAAACTACAAGACACAGAGTAAGAGAAGCAAAGAATAAAAACCACGAGGACACAAGCAAGATAAAAAAAATGGAAAGAAAATATGCTGCAACAGATGAGTGAACTTACACGACACTTTCCGAATGAGGCTTTGCCCAAAGAGAGCTTATTCTTGTCAAAGTCCAACACAAGATCAAAGTCACTCTGATGCACGAAGCAAGCCCTTGGAAGAGAATAATTCAATTTGTGCTCGTTGATGGCAGCTTGAGGAAATATCAAATGGTCCATGTAAATAACCTGATAAGAAGACACAAAATAATATCTCAGACACAAAAGAAAAATGTGATTATAAAAAACAAAAAACATGTTGCGAGAGATAGAAAAATTCCAAAAACAGAGACATATACCGCTAGCATTGGGAAGCAGCCCCCAACCCAAAATGAAGAAGTAGCCTGTGATTTTATCTTGTCCTGGCACTTCTTGACCTCTTTCATTGCAACACTTAAAACATGCTCATCCCAAGTGAATTCAGTAACCTTGTCCATTTCTTCAAGGCTTTTCAAGTACTCTAGGGGCATCATGTTGCCAGTGCTTGGAGTTAAAACTGTTGCAAGCGCTAAGAGCACCCATGAACTCTTCGTAGTATCGTCATCATCATTCCTCGCTCGATGAAGCACATCCACTATATGCGCAATTGGAGCCCTGCCATTCTTGTGATAAATGTTGCGGAGTTCACAATGCTCATGTCTCTTGAAAAGCTCAACTGGTCTGTTGCCTGATGGAATAATTAAAACCTTCTTCACCATGTCTCTAGTAAACACAATAACCTTATTCCGACTCAGCCTGAAAACCCAAAAAAGCAATGTATTCATTGGTTGCTCTCAACATGACCTAAAAGAAAGTATATGTTGCAGACATGATGCAGGAGAAAAAAAAGATAGGAGGAGGGTGCAATACCTGAGCTCACGACTGTCAGTATCAATGTTCATTGTTAACCACGCCATCAGATCATGCGGCACTTTGAAAGGTGAAATGCTCGTGAGATCACCAAAGCCAGTTTCATTTATGTAGCGCCTCTTGGTAGGATTAAGTTTTGTTTTGGCAACTTCACGCAAGCTTTTTGCTGCGAAACATAGGCTGAATACACACCCAGACTCCATTACTTCTTCGTCTGGCAGATAGCTGCAAAAATCAAAATGAATAAATTGTATTGGGTACACCACCATTACAGCATGCAACAAACAATTATACTACAGATGCGATAGGCATTCGGATTCCAGCTTTCTCAACATCTACCAAGAATAAATGAAGCAAAAAATGATCATTCCTTTCTTGTCATTACTTCAGAGTGGATAAATCTAGAAAAACTAAACAATTAGCCGAACGACAGAACCAGTTCAAAAATCAGCTCAATAAAAAAGGCTGATATAATTACATGCAGCAAAACACTATAAGATGAAAATCTTGTCTGAATATAGAAATAAAACAAACAATAAGACTCTGACTACACTGACTTTCATCTAAAAAACCTCATCTAAACAACAAATGCACCATGAAAAACATGACTTGACTGACCTGAAAGTATTCTCACAACTGAGAGTCTGAGACCACTGAGAATATACTCCTCCACCTCTAAAATCTCGTCCCCTACCTCTAAAATCTCAACTATAAACCCTAGCTACAACAGGGAACCAAATTAATCCGATCTACACAACAAACCCTAGGTGAAATGGGGAGGAAAATTGGCGACATGGAGGGAGTAGCGGCTCAAGTGAAACCCCTGAACAAACAAAAACTCATGTATACTATGCATTTCGACCCGGATCTACTCATCCAACGCTGGGAACTACTGGGATTAACCACAAAATGAACCTGTAAAGGGAGGTCATGAAGGCGGGGGAGAAAAATGCTGCGAATTGTAGGGCACCATACCTCTCGTCCGCCGCCGCAACTACAGGGGGGTCGTGTCCCTCGGCGCCGTGGCCGACGATGCTCGCCGTCGCCCGAACCTCCGGTTCCCTTGCCCTCCCCGCAGCATCCGGTTCCCCCGCCCCCGCCACGATTCTGGATCTCGCAGTCGCCTGCGTCGTCGCCACAGCTAGAGGGAGGGGGATGAAAAGGGGTGGAAGCAAGCAGGGATCGAGCTGGGGGGGGGGGGGGGGTGGGAGCAAAAAAAACACCTGGGGGACGCGCGTCCAGACCCCTGGTCAGGAGCTTATCCACCGTACGATGCCTCGCAATCCGACGGCGCGCGAGACGGTCGCTCAGACGGCTGCATGCATCCGGATGAGAATAAGTGTTTTCCTTTTTCTTTTATGATGTATGATGTTGTATGATGTGTTGTACCGCTGATTGCTGCACATTTAGATATAGATCAGAGATAGCTTGCTACTGATTGCTGCTGCTATTGCTAGTAATTTGCTACTAATTGATGCACATTTAGATAGAGAATAGAGAGATAGCTTGCTTCCGATTGCTGCTGCTATTTGTGTTCATTTGTATTTGCTACTGATTGCTATTGATTGCTGCTAGTTATTTGCTACTGAGAGATAACATTTACATGGTTATTTGCTACTGGTTGCTGCACATCTATATGATGTATGGTTCGTTTGTTTTTGATTCAGATTTTGGTAATGGATGGTCAGAGTTAGTTTGATCTTTTGCAAAGTGATGTCCGATTGCATTATTTGCACTAGACCAAAGAAGAACAAATTGATCTTGTAAAGCATGAAGAACAACAAACTGATCTCGAAGGGCCTGAAGAAGAACACATTGTTTCCATTATGTAGAAAATGAGGCAGAACTGGGATTGTGATGGATATGAGGGATGATCATGCATTTATAGATCTGAATACTAGCCGTTGGGTTTCAAATGGTAGTTATAAAATATTCTTAAATATAGAACAGGGGAGATGATTTAGGGAAACTGCTGGAGTCGGAAATTTTTTAGGGGAGAATATTTATAAGGGAGTCCCTGATTTTGAGATATAGGGGAGAAATTTTAGGGGAACTACTGAACTTGCTCTTACCATCTAGCTCAGATCACCAAGCTTGAGACCCCCTACCCGAGATCTGACGGTTTTAGCACCGACACTACTTGTGATGCATGATGATGCAAAAAAGGATGACACATTTTTTTACCCATGTTCAGGCCACCCGGAGGTGTAACACCCCACGTCTTGCTGCTTAGTTGTGGGGAATGTGTACAATGGGGAGCTAGGGTTCTTCTCTCCGATGGGCTCTAGGAGGAAGAAGAACCAGTTCTAGGGATGATGTTTTCCTAGTTCTAGCCCTCTGGGAGTTAACAATCAGCCAATCTCTTAGCTCCTTGGCCATGGACCTCCTTTTATATGACCAAGGGGTTACCACAGTAACCAGTTACAGTTATTACATAACTCATTAAATGCATGGACACGTGGAGGTAGATAAAAGGGCGATGCTAGGCGCCGGCGGACCGGCGCTAGGTTCTACCGGTCGCCCCGCATCCATTGGATCAGCTGCCCTCCGACGCACAGGATTGCACGCGGACTCGGTCGTCTCTCTCGTGCAGTTCGTGGCCACGAGCGAGGGGAAAAAACAGATACGCCACCACGCTCACGTAGCTCCACGCCCCCCGTGGCCTCGAAGCACCACTGCGCCTCCGCTCGTCGCCGCTTGCCGCCGCTCGCCGCGCTGGGACGTAGGCTGGATGCAGCTCCCCGAGCCCAGGTCGAATTAAAAATTGCCCCCTAGACGCCACAGTATGCAGCTCCGCTGCCCACAGTTGCAGCTTTGATGGACCACGGTTCCAGCTTTCGCTTGTTGTCGTCATCCCCATCTCCGGCCTGCTTGCAGTTGCCGTCGCCGCCACTCACCATCGTTGGTTCGCCGTCTCCCGGTTGAAGCTTTTTCAGATATCGGATGTAGCATTCTCTGCTGCCGGTCGCAGCAAAACTATCCGCCGGCTGTAGCTTTTGCACTCTGTGGTTGGAGCAAAAACAAGTTCGCGTCGTGCTTGTGGTCGCCGACGAGGAAAATGCTGGTTCTAGTAAATTTTGACACCGGTCCCAGCATTCATCGCGACGGGTTGTAGCATTCCCATCACACTTGAGCGTCGGTTCCAGCAAATTTGGTGGCCGGTTCCAGCAAACGCAGTCGCGTGAAGCCCTCTTCGTTCCAGCTTCCTCACATGTCGGTTCCAGCACATGGCGCACACGAATGCAGCATCTCCTCTAGCTGTTTCCAGCAGACAAAAAGGCAAACGATGCAGCGTCGCTTCCACAGTCGATTCAGACATCTTGCAGCACCTGCCGACGGCATCTCGCAGTGCCGGCTTCGCGGCCGCCGCACCGTCGCTCTATAGCCAATTCTGGCAGCTCCTGCTCGGTAGCAGCACTTGCAGGGGATGGAGGAGGAGAGAGACGGGTGAGAGGAGGATGGACATGGAGAGCACTGACGGAGGAAGAGGGATCAGAGAAAACAGAGAAGAGGGCAGGCAGGGAAAAGAGTGGCTGACGGTTCTTGTGAAGGGATAAGGTCGAGAGGAGGAGAGGACAGCACGGCTACAGCTCAGCATGCAGGATGCGTGAGACGTTCAATTTGATCTGATCGAACGCTCCGTGCGCGACCGACTTGATCTGATCGAACGCTCCGTGCGCGACCGGCCGAAGCTTCGACCGGCCTGCCGGCTACAAGCGTTTACCAAGATAAAACGGTTGTCTCGTTGGTGAAGTTGTGCATGCGCACTCCCTTTTACCGTGACACGTGGAGGCCATGCGCACTCCCTTTTACCGTGACACGTGGAGGCGGAGGTGTCACTCTCTTGGTAAAAGAGGTGTGACAAGTTAGCTTGGTATTTACCTAACTGCCCCGCCTCCTTACGACAGGCTGTAGCACGCCGCTGTAGGCCACAATAGGCATAACTGTCATGGGTCACAGTAGGTGGTGTCTGGGGTAGCTACCCCGCGCTGCTGTAGGCGGAGGAAGCTGTTGTCGCAATATGCGCACTTGAGGGACTGTTTTTGTGTTGAAAAGTGGCAAAAAATCAAAATGCAAACTACGATATGAGAGATACCACAGTTTAACTACAGTATTTTTTTCATCCAAACACCTCAAAGTATTTAATACCAAGGTTTTTTCAGAAACCACAGTATTCCTAAAAAACTGTAAAATTACTTTGCATCCAAATGCACCCAGTGTCACCAAATCAATTTCAATGTAATGAGTGGCAAAAAGTCAAAGTCCAAAGTAAGTGATGGCAAATAATCAAATCGCCCCTCAGCAAGACCACTAGAGCGAATGAATGTTTCCTACAAGAGGCTCGTTTAAGTGAAAGGTGCCATCGTTTGAGTGAAAGGTGCCATCGAGTGTTTCCTCAAAAACCCACTCCAAGTAAACACTCAAGAATTGTCATGCTATAACAGATATATTTGAAATGCTATTACATAAAGATTTGTCATGTTGAAATGAAAAAACTTGTCATGCTAGCAGAAAGAATTGTCAGGAATTTGCCATGCTACAGTAGACAAAATTGAAAGTGTTTTAAGGATTTGCCATGATGCAGCATAAAGACTTGCAGGCTAAAGAAAAAGAAGATTTTCTCATCTGTCCGGGAATTTGTCATGCTGCAACAGAATGAAATGTCATGCTACATAGAGGAGCTGCCATAAAGAGCTGTCATACATTTTTTTAAGTAATTGCCATGTTACATTATAGGATGCCGCTGCTAGACACGAAGCAATAATGCTAAACACCACCCGCGGCAGTATAACCCTACCATCCTCAAGATCCGCCTGTTAGTGCAAAAACAATGGAGGAGCAAGTCAGGGCTTATTCCAAAAACAGTTATATAAAAGTAAAAGGAACATAGATAGAACAATTTCATATCTCACATAGCCCAATAAAATAGGCTGAAAGAGAAGACTCCTATAGGACCTGGCACTCATGGATTTGAGATTGGATCCTATTCCAAATAACGGGTACCCCCATGTTTCATATTTTGAGAAGTGCTAAACTTCCACGCATAAAATTCGAACTAGTCTGCATACTCCTGCCATTTCATAGTCAGTGCTAACTGGACCGACCATAGGTAGTATGTATGTTGCAAATCCAGTTTCTACTCAGATTAAGGAACAATGAAATTAGAACAGACAAACAAAAATAAGCAGCTTGCTTATTATCTTGCCTTATTAAAAGAGTTATATACAGTGTTGCTAACTGTGAGTTATCAGTAAGAAATTCCTTCCTAGCTGTATAATTGCTTTAGGCTGCACCCCTTGACATGATCATGCAACAATTTGGAAAAAGTGTGTATAACATTACACAGGGCCAGGGTTTTCCAAATTTGTAGGTCTATCTCAGGTCTTATGTCATGACTTCTTTTAGGAGAGGGTGAGTGGTTCTGGATCAGATTTTCAAACTCTAAGGTGAAGAGACCTATTTACGAAATGAAATACTAAGTTACAAACTGACAACAGACTTCGTGATACCTAATAGTAACATAGTATCAAATTGTAGGATTGCTTGAGCAGTAGCCAAAGCTTATGGTCTACTAGCTAAAAAGGTATACTCAAAGTAGTAATAATACCTTAAAAAGAAACAAATCCCAGTGCTAAATCAATGCAATTATAATGTATTAAGTAAACAATGACCTCACAACTTAAGACATCAATCATTCACACGCATACAAAGAAAATGCATGGTTAAAATATATTTGTTATTATGTTTATTACTGGTATTTTTTAAAAACAACCAGTGAGGACCATCAGTGTATCGGTGTTTCTCCTCTTATCTTCAAAGAGATCAGATTCACATAAGTAGAAACTCTTTGTGCAATAAATTACCTTGAGAAGTAGGCGTGAAGAGACTGAGACTACCGCGGCAATAGACAATAGGTGAATATAATGGTGTTTCAGTGTCAAACTCAGCCACGTCTACCAGTGTTTTGTTCTTCAAATCAAGTGCAAGAACCCATGTCTTTTCACCTCTAAATTCACCACTGGTCAACAAGTAAACAACTTGTTGATTGTCAATGCTCAGGCCAGGTTGAAACACAAAGAAGTCCTGTAAGGCTGGCTCTGCCACAGCCACATCATCATGTGACTGCAATTCAGAAATCAACCGTGGGCATCCAGAGCTTATTTTAATATCCTTAGCTTCAACCTTTAAGTCACGAACCCAATCACTCCACGAGGTGGTCATCTCCGTGTTCCTGGATATCTCGACCGACCAGCCAACCTTTTCTTCATCAGTATCAAAAGGAAGATCGAATTGGATCTCCACAAACTTGAGGCACCTCTCAGCCTCTATGTAGGCAATGCCCCGACAGGCCTTTGGAAATCCTAGAATGGCTCCACGACCTTCATTAGACTGGATCTGCTTCAACGGTAAGGGCACAGGCACAGTCCGGAGAACAGGGCAAGGTTCGAGCAAGTCGCATAAGAGGATGTCGCGCCAGAGATCAACCCAACCCATGGTACCAGAATTACCTCCGAGTGTGATCACACTGGATGTCGTATGATGAAAGATATCAGACGAGTTCTTCGGGATTCTGATAGGAAATTTCCTCAACAGAGGATCGACCCGCAGCCTCTTGGATTTCCAGGACCACTCCTCGGAATTGAACAAGTGGAGCTCGTAAATAAAGGGACTGGTTTTCGAAACAAGCGCGGCAACGGTGTATTGGTCACCGCGGGGCAGGAGACCAACTTGGCCGGGGTAGAAGACGCGACCGTCAGGGTGCGGGATTCTACCTCGGTCCTTAGCTTGTGTTTTTTTTTCTCTCACTCTCTCGTGTCAAAAAACAAAAACAAAAAACTCCACAAACATAGAAAAAACATCTCGGTTTTCTTATGTATTTGAATAATTCACAAATTGAAAAACGCTCATGGATGAAAAAAAATGTTTGTGGATTTTCAAAAAAATCATGAATTTCAAAAACGATGTTCACAAGTTTTAAAAAATGCCTGATGATCTAAAAATGTTCGTGAATTTTAAAAAGTTGGCAAATTTTAAAAAAGTACATGATTTTTTTTAAATGTGAATATTAAAAACAGAAAATGAAAAATAAATGAAGGAAAACGAAACGAAAACCATGAAACCACAATGAAAAAATAGACTTGTCGTATAATAATCAACTTTTGACTAGGAGGATTCTTAGTAGTGTGGTCATAGATTAGCGAGGGCATGTACGTCGTCCTTATATCGAAGGTCGGCATACACTCAACAAAGTGACACAACGATGTTTTTAAATAGATTCAGTTGCCTCCTGAGAGTACGACCTACATCTTATGGGATGGTCGTTGAGAATCGGCCTCGGGGCACGGGACACTTGGAGTGTCGCCGCTTCCGAAGTCACACGACTTCTGTCTAGTCCGGGCCTTGCTAGGTCCTCCGGACTGCAAGCTCTCAGCTTTTGTTTGCCCTCCTGAAGTGGCTTGGAAGGGGAGGGTGACCCAGCTGTTGAGTTTATTTAACTGAGAGTGAGTGTGATGTAGGGTACGGGCCAAAGTACCCCGATTTGTCCCGACGTTCACGAATTGGAGGGGGCTACGAGGAGGAACGCGAAGAACACGACGAACACGAAGAACAAGAGGGGGCAATCACAAGAGGAAACACTCAAGAACAAGTTCAATCACACATCCACTAGACTAGCAAACACACAAGATCCACAAGGTACATGAACAATCAAAGGGGAAGATACATGGTAGAGTTCATTCGAAATCCAAGAGGAGATGAGGTCTTGATGATCTAGATAGATCCTTCCCCACATGTGAAGGTCTTGTATCCACTAGGGATCTTCTCCATGGGAGGCCTTGCACTCCAATGGAGTCTTCTCTCTCTCAAGAGGAATCCCACAAGGGAAGGTACATGAGCTAAGCTCCAATGTGTAGTTCTAATCTTAGCTATCCCTAGAAATGAGGAGGAGGAGGTCTATATATAGTGCTAGGGGCGAATGGGTAGGTACGAGAGGGGTACATGGGCCTCCGGCCCGAAGCTGCACGCAGGCACGCGCCGGATGTCTGGCTAGGGGCCGGATGTCCGGCCTCCCGCGAGGTGCCGGATGTCCGGCCCGAGCAGGGTGGCCTTCGACTGGCTTCCGTCGCCTCTCTGCCGGATTTCCGGGGGAAGACCGGATGTCCGGGCGTTGGTGATGCGCCGGATGTTCGGCCGTTGATATCTTCGGTCATCTGTTGGTGCAGCTCTTGCGCGGCTGCCCAGGCACCGGATGTCCGACCTCTGGCCCGGATGTCCGGCCGTTGTAGCTTCAGCAGCTCCGTCTTCTTCCGTCGTCGCTTCCATGCTTCCCTCGCGGACGGTGTAGTTGTTCCTTGGCGCTTGCACTCCTCCTCGTCATCCGTGAAGCTCCGGCAATACCTATGTATGCACACACGAGGAGTGTCAAGTAGTATACCATCCTCAAAGGGGTCAAGTGAGCACGTGTAAAGGAGATGATTCGCCTTTATGTATGTGAAGTGGATGTCGCACGTGTCACTTGCCGAACGGACTCTTGACATGGTGATTTCCGTCGGATGCTCCGCATCATCCCCTCCTCCATGGGAAAGATCAGTCCTCGGATCGAAATCCAAATCACCATGGGAAAGAGATGTCGTCGTCGTGTAGAAGTGGACGATCACCAAGCATTCATCTTCTTGAAGCTCAAAAGGGGCATTCTCCAATGTCGCGCCATCTTCGGATTCCTTCAAAAGGAGCAAGGACAACAAACACTTGGAATTACAAATGTGGTTAGTGTTAGTGGAAAACCAATCATTCAAGAGGTGATTCACCCAACAAGTGTCGTCATCATGCATATCATATGGTGTGACAAAGGATAGTGGCATGTCATATAAGCATATCAATTGAGCACAATCAAAGGCATCATGAAAACGAGCATGTAAATGGGAGGTACAGATGCTAATATGTGTGGCAAGAGAACAAGCATCTACCTTAAGGTCATAGCAAGCATGCGAAAAGTGCTCAATGAAAGGTCTATGGTAGGCATATGAATCATTCATAACACAAAATAAAATGAAGTGTCTAAACACATGGGGCATCAAGTGCATGAAATGTGCAATAGGCAAACCAAAGTGTAAGACAATCCAAGCATAATGTGCACATGGTGTAGTGAAAATAGTGTGGCACTCAATACAATGGAAAGAGCAATTGTTCATCATGTGTGAGGCAATCAAGTCAAGCATATAGCAAGCAATGGGACATGGAATATGTGAAGAAATGACATTGTTGCAACCAAACATTTGATAGGAGCAAGTAAGCCACAAGTTGGATGCAACACATAAGGCATATATGTCATGAGGCATGGCAATGTGGCAATGACAAGTCGAAGCAAGATCTCTAGCATGTGTGCAATGTGTCATGGTGCAAGCAGTACATGAAGTATGATCCACAATATTCATGCTCATGGTTTTGGGGTTCTCGAAGGAGAAGGATATCACCTCGAAAGCATGTCCTTGTGTGTCCTTCACAATGCCGAAACATAAGCAAGTGCAATGTAGAAGCAAGTCGGTCTAATGTGGTTCTCTCTCAAGAGCTCGGGTTGTCAACTCACGTGAAGTGGAAGTTGACATGAAGTCGAAGTATCCTACACATACACACAACAAAACAAAGATTGTATGTGCATGGTAGACAAACACATCATCCATCATGATGGTTCTCTTCTCTTGCACACAACCATTAGAAGCACAAGTGCATGAATAATATGGCGTGTAATTGAGCTGGGTGTCGACCGTTCTACCTGTAGCCGTGGGCCTCCTTTTATAGGCCAAGGGGTTACCACAATGGCTAATACGGTCATTACAGAGTATGAACAGTGACTTGCACCGTCATCACGTCTATCTTCCAATGGGGTAAGACAAACACATTTAATGCACCATTAGGTGCTACGTCGGGGAGGCGAGGCCTTGGGCAAAAGATCTGTACCACCGGTCCTAGCGCCCTCCTGTAATCTCGACACGTCCCAGGGACGGGTGTCATTAAAGTTAATCTTGGCGTGGCGTGCTGACACATGCCTTGGCTGGCTACGTTGACTGCCTGCCCGCTCGACACCTAACCCAAGAGCCTATCTGGTCGATGGTGAGGTGGAGCGGTAATGGGACAAAACAAGCCTGCTGGCACGGAGCTTGCCGGCAAGGGAGCTTACCGGCAACAATAGCCTTGGTCTTCACCTTGCCAGGGCGAAGCTTGCCAGCAAGGGCAGTGTCGATCTTCAGTACTAGAATAGTACTTCTCGATGACCTGCCTTGAGGTCTTCTTCACTGTCTTGGTGTTGAGTCTCAAGTCGTAGTTATCCTTTGTCAAGCCCTTGCCGGAAGGGAGGCTACAACTGCCTGTGCACAAGTCTGGGTACGAGGGCGCCCATGTCTTAGTACACCGATATTAATATATGATAAAAGTAGACTCGGGGGCCATAGTTTTCACTAGAGGCTTCTCTCTCGAGCGCAGAACATACGGTCGGCAAACAAATTACTGTTGGGCAATTGATAGAAAAGCAAATAATTACGACGGATTCATGGCAATGATCATGTATATAGGCATCATGTCCGAGACAAGTAGACCGACTCATGCCTGCATCTACTACTATTACTCCACCCATCGACCGCTATCCAACATGCATCTAGGGTATTAAGTATGAAACAGAGTAACGCCTTAAGCAAGATGACATGATGTAGACAAAGTAAACTCAAGCAATATGGTTAAACCCCATCTTTTTATCCTTAATGGCAACAATACAAATACGTGTCATGTCCCTTTCTGTCACTGGGATTGAGCACCGCAAGATTGAACCCATCACAAAGCACCTCTCCCATTGCAAGATAAACCAATCTAGTTGGCCAAACCAAATCGATAGATCGAAGAGAAATACAAAGCTATAATAATCATGCAGAAAAGAGTTCAGAGAAGACTCAAATATTTCTCATGAATAATCTGATCATAAACTCACAATTCATCGGATCCCAACAAACACACCGCAAAAGAAGATTACATCGGATAGAACTCCAAGAACATCGAGGAGAACATGGTATTGAAGATCAAAGAGAGAGAAGAAGCCATCTAGCTACTATCTATGGACCCGTAGGTCTGTGGTAAACTACTCACACATCATCGGAAGGGCAGCAAGGTTGATGTAGAAGCCCTCCGTGATCGATTCCCCCTCCGGCAGAGTACCGGAAAAGGCCTCCAGATGGGATCGCAGAAGAACAGAGGATGGCGGCGGCGTAAAAGTTATTCGGGTGGCTCTCTGTTGGTTTCCGAATATTTGAGAATTTATAAAGTGGAATTATGTCAAACGGAGCCACGAGGGCCCCACAAGGCATCAGGGCGCCCCTGGGGCCGCGCCCTATTTCCTTGTGGAGGCTTCGTGAACCTTCTGGCCTCCTCTCCAAGTCTCCAGGGTCTCTTTTGTCCAGAAAAAAATCTCCAAAAAGTTTCGTGGCATTTGGACTTCGTTTGGTACTGATTTCCTAAAAAACCAAAAACAAGCAGAAAACAGCAACTGGCACTGGGCACTAGGTTAATAGGTTAGTCCCAAAAAAAATGATATATAATTGCATATAAAAACATCCAAGATTGATACTATAATAGCATGGAACAATCAAAAATTATAGATACGTTGGAGACGTATCAAGCATCCCCAAGCTTAATTCATGCTCGTCCTCGAGTAGGTAAATGATAAAAATAGAATTTTTAATGTGGAATGCTACCTAACATGTTTCATCATGTAATCTCTCTCTTACAGTATGAATAATAAGATCCGAATGATTCAAAGCAATAGTCTATAGTTTGATATAAAGACATCAATACTTAGGCATACTAATAAACAATCATGTCTTTCAAAATAAAAATGCTAAAGAAAGTTATCCCTACAAAATCATATAATCCTGTCATGCTCCATCTTCTTAACACAAAGTATTTATCATACACTACCCCGATGACAAGCTGAGCAATTGGTTCATACTTTTTAACGCGCTTCAGCTTTTTCAACCCCCACGCAATACATGAGCGCAAGCCATGGATATAGCACTATGGGTGGAATAGAGTGTGGTGGTAGAGATTAATAAGGGGAAGTCAAAAATAAGAAGATAGTTTCACATCGACGAGGCTAATCAACGGGCTATGGAGATGCCCATCAATTGATGTCAATGCAAGGAGTAGGGATTGCCATGCAACGGATGCACTAAGAGCTATAGGTGTATGAAAGCTCAACATGAAAACTAAGTGGGTGTGCATCCAACTTGCTTGCTCATGAAGACCTCGGGCATTTGTGGAAGCCCATCATCGGAATATACAAGCCAAGTTCTATAATGAAAAATTCCCACTGGTATATGAAAGTGACTAAATAGGAGACTCTCTATATGAAAAACATGGTGCTACTTTGAAGCACAAGTATGGAAAAGGATAGTAACACTGCCCCTTCTCTCTTTTTCTCTCATTTATTTTTTTCTTTTTTTTCTTTCTTTTTTAATCTTTTTCTTTCTTTCTCTTTTTTTCGTGGGCTCTTTTTGGCCTCTTTTTTTTTAATTTCCTCACTGGGGTAATGCTCTAATAATGATGATCATCATACTTCTATTTACTTACAACTCAAAAGAAAATTACAACTCAAAACTAGAACAAAAATATGACTCTATATGAATGCCTCTGGCGGTGTACCAGGATGTGCAATGATACTAGCGTAACATGTATAAAAATGATGAACGGTGGCTGAGCCACAAATACTATGTTAGCTATATGATCATGCAAAGCAATATGACAATGACGATGTGTGTCATAAAAACGGAACGGTGGAAGTTGCATGGCAATATATCTCGGAATGGCTATGGAAATGCCATGATAGGTAGGTATGGTGGCTGTTTTAAGGAAGATATAAGGAGGCTTATGTGTGATAGAGTGTATCATATCATGGGGTTTGGATGCACCGGCGAAGTTTGCACTGACTCTCGATGTGAGAAAGGGCAATGCACGCTACCGAAGAGGCTAGCAAATTGCGGAAAGGTGAGAGTGCGTATAATCCATGGACTCACATTAGTCATAAAGAACTCACATACTTATTGCAAAGTTTATTAGCCCTCGAAGCAAATTACTACTATGCATGCCCCTAGGGGGATAGATTGGTAGGAAAAGACCATCGCTCGTCCTCGACCGCCACTCATAAGGTAGACAATCAAGAATAAATCATGCTCCAACTTCTTAGCATAACGACAGATCATACATGCATGCTTCGAGAATCACAAACCTTAACACCAATATTCTTACTAAACCACAATTATCTACTAGAAGCTCCCACATATTACCACCTTAATATCACAAAACTATTGCAAGGAATCAAACTTATCATATTCAGTGATCTACATGAAAGTTTTTATTATATCCCTCTTGAATACCTATCATATTAGGACCAAATTCATAACCCGTGCATATTACCATTGCTATTCATTAGACTCTCAAAAATATATAAGTGAAGCATGAGTGTGCAACTATTTTTTTTAAATATAACCACCGCCGTGCTCTAAAAGATATAAGTGAAACACTAGAGCAACTGCCTAGCTCAAAAGATATAAGTGAAGCACATAGAGTATTCTAACAAATCACGAATAATGTGTGTCCCTCTCAAAAAGGTGTGTTCAGCAAAGATGATTGTGACAAACTAAAAAGCAAACAAACTATATCACAAGATGCTCCAAGTAAACCACATATCATGTGATGAATAAAAATATAGCTCCAAGTGAGTTACCGATAGATTGTAGACGAAAGAGGGGATGCCTTCCGGGGCATCCCCAAGCTTAGATGCTTGAGTATTCCTTGAATATTCCCTTGGGGTGCCTTGGGCATCCCCAAGATTAGGCTCTTGCTGCTCCTTATTCCTTTATCCATCGTAGTCTCACCCAAAACTTGAAAACTTCAGCACACAAAACTCAACAGAAACCTCGTGAGATCCGTTAGTATAACAAATAAATCTTAAACTTTATGTACTGTTGTAAATTGATTCATATTTAATATTGGCATAATGCTACTGTACTCCAACTTCTCCATGACTCATACCCCCCGATACGATCCATAGATTCATCAAATTAAGCAAACTATGCAACAAAAACAGAATCTGTCTAAAACAAAACAGTCTGTAAATATCTATTTAAAAGCCATACTTATGTAACTCCAAAAATTCTGAAAAATTAGGAAAACGTAAGCAATTCATATAAAAATACTGTGTAAAAATTTCAGATTTTTCTGACTCTCCAGTACAGAATCAAAAATCAAATACTGGACATAAAACTTTCTGTTTTCCAAACAGCATCAATTATACTATCATCTAAATCATCCCAAAGGCATTACTTGGCACAAACACTAATTAAAAGATAAAAACACAATCATAACAGAGGCTATATGTGTAAACACACAAAAACATAAGGTAAAACAAAAAATTATTTTATTCATTGGGTTGCCTCCCAACAAGCGCTATTGTTTTATGCCCCTAGCTAGGCATAAGGCATAGTTTCAAGTGTTGTCATCCTTCAAATTAATTCCATAGGTGGCCCTCATAATAGATTCATAAGGTGGCTTAATTATCTTTCTAGGGAATTGTTCCATCCCTTTCTTTAATGGAAATTGAAATATTATATTACCTTCTTTCATATCAATAATAACACCTATGGTTCGTAGGAAAGGCCTACCAAGTATTATAAGACAAGAAGGATTGCATTCAATATCAAGAACAATAAAATCCATGGGCACATAATTTCTATTTTCAAGAATAATCACATCATTTATTCTACCCAATGGCCTTTTAATAGTGGAATCCGCTAGATGCAAATTAAGGGAACAAGGATCCATATCAGTGAGACCTAGCACATCACACAAAGATTTTTGGTATAGTGGGTTCATAATCTTTAATTTTGACTTTAATAGTAGGTTCCCATTCATCTTGTAATTTTCTAGGAATTGAAACTTCCAACTCAAGTTTTTCTTCATGAGCTTTCATCATAGCTTCTACAATATATTTAGTGAAAGCTTTATTTTGTTTATATGCATTAGGTGAATTAATCATGGATTGTAACAAGGAAATACACTCAATTAAAGAACAATTATCATAATTAAAGTCCTTGTAATCCAAAGTAGTGGGTGCATTACTATTTAAAGTTTTGACCTCTCCAAACCCACTTTTTTCATTTTTATCATTAATATTATCACCCTCCAAGCAATTGGGAGTCCTTCTATCTAAAGTTGACTCTTCTTCAGTCCCTTTTTCATCAAGTTTTATATTACTAAATAGATATTCAATAGGTGAGACACCAATCATTTTAATATCTTCATCATTACAATGATAGAAACCGGGTGGAATAACTTTTTCTAGAAATTCTCGCTTGGCTCTCAACCTAGCGGTCCTTTCTTTACTTTCATTAATGGAGACATAGATAGCTTTAATAGACTCATTTATATCATGCTTTGGTGGCAAAATTTTAATTTTGAGATTTTCCACATCATGAGCAATTATGTCCATGTCCTAGACAATTCATCAACTCTATTCAATTTTTCTTCTATCATAGCATTAAAATTCTTTTGAGAATTAATAAATTATTTAATATTACTTTCAAGATCAGAGGGTATCCTATTATTATTATTATTATAAGGATTACCAGAGGAATTACCATAATTATTAGAGGAATTTCTAGGAAACGGTCTAGGATTGAAATTACCCCTATAAGCATTGTTGTTGAAATTATTTCTAGAGACAAAATTCACATCAATAGCATCATTATTTTGCTCAAGCAAAGTAGACAATGGCACATCATTAGGATGAATATGAGCACTTTTACTAGCAACCAATTTCATAAGAGCATCCATCTTATCACTCAAAGTATTAATTTCTTCAATAGAATTAACCTTCTTACCAGTTGGAGTTCTTTCAGTGTGCCATTGAGAGTAATTTATCATAATATTATCAAGAAGTTTTGTAGCTTCTCCCAATGTAATTTCCATAAAAGTACCACCTGCGGCAGATTCTAGCAAATTTCTATAAACAAAGTTTAGTCCCGCATAAAAAATTTGTATGATCATCCATAAACTTAAACCATGTGTTGGGCAATTTCTTATCATTAATTTCATTCTCTCCCAAGATTGTGCAACATGCTCATGTTCAAGTTGCTTAAAATTCATAAGTTGATTTCTTAAAGAAATAATCTTAGCGAGAGGAAAATACTTGGCAATGAAAGCATCCTTACACTTATCCCAAGAATCAATACTATTTCTAGGCAAGGATGAAAACCAAGTTTTAGCACGATCTCATAGTGAGAACGTAAATAATTTCAATTTGACAATATCATTATCCACATCTTTTTTCTTTTGCATATCACAAAGCTCAACGAAAGTATTTAGATGGGATGCATCATCTTCATTAGGACTACCAGAAAATTATTTTTTCATAACAAGATTAAGCAAAGCAGCATTATTGTCCCATGACTCCGCACTAGTGGCGGGAGGAGCAATAAGAGTACTAATAAAAACATTATTATTAGTATTGGAAAAGTCACACAATTTTGTATTTTCTTGAGACATCACGACAAAGCAAGCAAACTAGCAAACAAGCAAACAAAAATATTTTTGTGTTTTTGTAAAATAAAATAAAAGTGGGGGAGATGAAAACGAGAGGCAAATGCAAATAAAAAGTCAAATAAAATAAATGCAAGTGGATGATAGTTTGTGCGACGGTACTTGATAAATTTTGGTGATGTCTCCCTGGCAACGGCGCCAGAAATTCTTCCTGCTACTTGTAGACTGCGTTGGTATTTCCCCGAAGAGGAGAGGATGATGCAGTATAGTAGAGATAAGTATTTCCCTCAGTTAAGAACCAAGGTTATCAATCTAGTAGGAGAACCACGCAAAATCCTGTTAGCAGCACCTGCACACACAAAAGCAAACACTTGCACCCAACGCAAATAAGAGGGTTGTCAATCCTCTTAGCGGTTATTTGCGAGGATTAATTCTGATAGTGATAAATAGATAAAATAAAATACTAAATAAAATGAAAGTAAATAAATTACAGCAAGGTATTTTTGGTTTTAAATATATGATAAAAGTAGACCCGGGGGTCATAGTTTTCACTAGAGGCTTCTCTCTCGAGCGCAGAACATACGGTGGGTAAACAAATTACTGATGGGCAATTGATAGAAAAGCAAATAATTATGACGAATTCATGGCAATGATCATGTATATAGGCATCATATCTGAGACAAGTAGACTGTCTCCTGCCTGCATCTACTACTATTACTCCACCCATCGACCGCTATCCAGCATGCATCTAGGGTATTAAGTATGAAACAGAGTAACGCCTTAAGCAAGATGACATGATGTAGACAAAGTAAACTCAAGCAATATGATTAAACCCCATATTTTTATCCTTAATGGTGACAATACAAATATGTGTCATGTCCCTTTCTGTCACTGGGATTGAGCACCACAAGATTGAACCCATCACAAAGCACCTCTCCCATTGCAAGATAAACCAATCTAGTTGGCCAAACCAAATTGATAGATCGGAGAGAAATACAAAGCTATAATAATCATGCATAAAAGATTTCAGAGAAGACTCAAATATTTCTCATGAATAATCTGATCGTAAACTCACAATTCATTGGAACCCAACAAACACACCGCAAAAGAAGATTACATCGGATAGAACTCCAAGAACATCGAGGAGAACATGGTATTGAAGATCAAAGAGAGAGAAGAAGCCATCTAACTACTAGCTATGGACCTGTAGGTCTGTGGTAAACTACTCACACATCATCGAAAGGGCAGCAAGGTTGATGTAGAAGCCCTCCGTGATCAATTCCCCCTCCGGCAGAGTACTGGAAAAACAGAGTCTTGCGATGGCGTAAAAGTTATTCGGGGTGGCTCTCTGTTGGTTTCCGAATATTTGAGAATTTATAGAAGTGGAATTAGGTCAAACGGAGCCACAAGGGCCCCACAAGGCATCATGGCCTCCCTGGGGCCGCGCCCTGTTGCCTTGTGGAGGCTTCATGAACCTTCTGGCCTCCTCTCTAAGTCTCCAGGGTCTCTTTTGTACAAAAAAAATCTCCAAAAATTTTCATGGCATTTGGACTTCGTTTGGTACTGATTTCCTGAAAATCTAAAAACAAGCAGAAAACAGCAACTGGCACTAGGCACTTGGTTAATAGGTTAGTCCCAAAAAAATGATATATAATTGCATATAAAAATATCCAAGATTGATAATACAATAGCATGGAACAATCAAAAATTATAGATACGTTGGAGACGTATCAGCCGCGTCGCCGAGTGGAACATCGAGCTGCAGACCTTCGAACTGGAATTCTGCACCTCATGGGTGATCAAGGGCGCAGCCTTGGAAGACTTCATGGTGGAATGGATGGACCAGCACCAAGAAGAGCTCCACGATGACAAATCCCTCCTACCTGGAGACGAGGCACGTGGCGGCTGGACCATGCACTTTGACGGCGCGTTCGCGCGATAGGGTGCAGGAGCTGGTGTCGTGCTCACCTCACCAACAGGAGAAAAGCTCCACTACACTGTCCAGCTCTACTTCAAACATGACGACAAGGTCTCCAACAACATCGCAGAGTATGAAGGTCTCATCGCTGGGCTCAAGGATGCCTCTGCTCTGGGTATCAAGCGCATCATCATCAAGGGCGACTCTCAGCTCCTCGTCAACTTCTCCAACAAAAGCTACAAGCCCAAGGACGAGCACATGGCCGCGTACTTGGAGGAAGTCCGCAAGCTCAAGAAGTGCTTTGATGTAGGGTGGAAAACTAGTTCGTCGATCTTTTCACACATGGAGGGGGGAAAGGGAAATTGAGAGAAGAACACAAGAACAAAACACTCAATTGACACAATCCAAATCACACATGCACTAGATCCACACACACACATAGTAGAGATACAAGATCCAAAGTCAACACAATAGGATACACGGTAGCTAGTTCATCCCAATCCATAGAGGAGTTGAGGTCTTGAATCCGGAATGGATCTTCTCACATAGGTCTCATGGAGGTCTTGATCTCCATGGGAGAGGTATGGATGAGCAAAGCTCTATCTCAAAGAGCCAACTACTTTGCTAACCCTAGAGGGAGGAGGGAGAGGTCCTTATATAGTGCTAGTACAAGTTAGGCCGAGATGGGGGAGGATACATGGCCGGTGGGCTGAATGCACGCGGGCGTCGGGCTGGATGTCCGGGCGTAAGGCCAGATGTCCGGCGGTTCATCAGGGTGCCGGATGTCCGGGCTTGAGGGTCGGATGTCCGGCCGAACACTGGCTGGGGTACTGTACTCGGTCGCCGGATTTCTGGGGAGGGGGCCGGATGTCCGAGCTGCACGGGCCAGATGTCCGGGCTTGCCGGCCGGATGTCCGGCGCCTGTAGCCTTTCGGTTGTGAGGCTGTTGCTGCTGCTCCCAGGGGCCGGACATCCGGGCCAGGGGCCAGATGTCCGGGTCCTGTAGACCTTCGGTGACCTTCTTCTTTGGTCCTCTTCATCCGTGAACTTGGCGACTTGGTCGTCGTTCCGAGCATTCCCGAGGCGGTCTTCTTCATACCTGAACACGCATAGCACTTCGGCTTGAGGTAGTAGCCATGTCTCACTCGAGTTGAATGGAGGTTCACTAAGGAGAGATGTCACCTCGGTTTCGAGAGCTCTTGCACGTGCTCGTGTCATTGGTCCTCTTGGTACTTGGGGAGACATAGGTGGGTCCATGGGGATGACCGTAGGATGCTCCGCATCATCTCCTCCCTTGGAAAAGATCCATCCTCGGATCGGAATCCACATCACCATGGAAAGGAGATAAGTCCTTGACATTGAATGTGTCGCTCACGTTGTACTTGTCACGAGGGATGTCGATCTTGTAGGCATTGTTGTTGTAGCATGCTAGCACCTTGAAGGGTCCGTTGGCTCGGGGTAGTAGTTTGGACTTGCGCTCGTTGGGGAAGCGGTCTTTGCGAAGGTGTAGCCACACAAGATCTCCAGGGTTGAACACCATGGGCTGCTTGTTGATGTTGACCTTGGTCGCGAGTCATTGTACTTGGTGCTCGATCGCATGCCTTGTATCTTCGTGCATCTTCTTGAGGTAGCTCGCTCGTGCACTCGCGTCCATGTCGATGCGCTCTTGTAGGGGTAGCGGTAGAATGTCCAATGGAGACAACGGATTGAAACCATAGACGACCTCGAACGGGGACTTGCCGGTAGTAGAGTGTCGTGCTCAGTTGTAGGCCTACTCGGCGATGGGTAAACATTCCTCCCACTCCCTTATGTTCTTCTTGATCAACATGCGGAGTAGTGTGGAGAGAGTCCGGTTCGTGACCTCCGTTTGGCCATCAGTTTGTGGATGATATGCCGAAGAGAAAAGTAGCTTGATGCCGAGCTTGCGCATAGGGTCTTCCTAAAGTAGCTTAGGAACTTGACGTCGCGGTCCGATACAATCGTCTTGGGCACTAAATGCATTCTCAAAATTTCCTTACAAAAGAGATTGGAAACATGTGAAGCATCGTCTATCTTGTTGCAAGGAATGAAATGTGCCATCTTAGAGAAATGGTCCACAACAACAAATACTGAATCTTTGCCGGTTTGAGTTCGAGGCAAACTAAGCACAAAATCCATACTAATATCTTCCCATGGATGATATGGAATAGGAAGAGGCATATAAAGGCCATGAGATTGAGCTTTGGACTTTGCTTTGCGGCATGTAGAGCACCGGTTGGTGTAGCGAGAAACGTCTCGAAACATCTTTGGCCAAAAGTAGTTCTTGGAGAGCGTAGCGAAGGTCTTGTCGCGTCCAAAATGTCCCATGAGTCCTCCACCATGAGCTTGTTGCAAAAGTAGCAAACGAAGGGAAGACTCGGGAATACAAAGTTTGTTAGCTTTCATAATGTAACAATCCTTCAAGTAATATTGCTCCCAAGTTTTATGTGGTAAACATTTGGCATAAGGAATCAAAAATGATGCATCATGCGCATACAAGTCTTTAATGTGCTCAAATCCTATAACATTCAACTCAAGTTGGGTAACCAACATGCACTTGTGGGAAAGAGCGTCCGCCACAACATTTTCCTTACCTTTGATATACTTGATAACATAAGGAAATGACTCAATGAACTCACTCCATTTAGCATGACGCTTATTCAATTTGGTTGGTCCCTTAAGGTACTTAAGCGTTTCATGATCCGTATGGATGACAAACTCACGTGGACGGAGATAATGTTCCCACACATGCAAGACTCTCACTAAAGCATATAACTCTTTGTCATAGATGGGGTAGTTAAGTTGCGCGCCGGAGAGCTTCTCACTAAAATATGCAATGGGTCGTTTCTCTTGCATTAACACACCACCAATACCATTACCACTAGCGTCACAATGCACTTCAAAAGTTTTATCAAAGTTGGGTAATGCAAGTAATAGAGTATGTGTAAGCAAGTTCTTAAGCTCATGAAATGCGGCATCTTGAGAGGGACCCCAAACAAATGGTGCATTATTTTTACTCAAGGCGTGCAATGGTGATGCAATGGTGCTAAAATCCTTCACAAAGCGACGATAAAAGCCGGCTAAGCCAAGGAAACTACGCACTTGAAGCAAATTGGTTGGTTGTGGCCAATTCTTAATAGCACCAATTTTAGTTTCATCCACTTGAACACCCTTAGAGGAGACAACAAAGCCCAAGAAAACAAGCTTATCAACACCAAAATTGCATTTTTCCATGTTAGCATAAAGTCTCTCATCTCTAAGAACTTGCAATACATCTCTAAGGTGTTTGACATGATCTTCAAGAGTTTCACTAAACACGAGGATGTCATCAAAGTAAACCACAACACAAATGCCAATATATTTGCGAAGAACATAATGCATCACACGCATAAAAGTGCTAGGGGCTTGTGATAAACCCATAGGCGTGACTAACCATTCATACAAGCCAAATTTGGTTTTGAAAGCGATTTTCCATTCATCACCTTCTTGCATGCGTATTTGATAGTAGCCACTTTTAAGATCAATTTTGGAGAAACTGGTGGCTCCACTAAGTTCATCAAGCATGTCATCAAGGCATCGAATGGGATGTCTATATCTAACGGTGATAGCATTAATAGGACGGCAATCGGAACACATGCGATAAGTACCATCTTTCTTAGGCACAAGAATGACCAGAACGACACAAGGGCTTAAGCTTTCGCGTACATACCCATTCTCCATGAGATGTTGCACTTGCCTTTGGATCTCTTTGGTCTCTTCAGGGTTGACACAGTAAGGTGCCTTGTTCGGTAGAGGTGCGCCGGGAATGAGGTCGATATGGTGTTCGATTCCGCGTAGTGGAGGAAGTCCGGGAGGTAGCTCATCGGGAAACACGTCCGCGAATTCCTGCAATAAATGGGACAATACCAAAGGAAGATGTTGTGAAGTATTAGTCCGCACCACTTCATCTTTGCACACAAGCACAAAGTGAAGAATACTTGATGGGCTCTCACTCACATCCCTCAAATCTCTTTTGGTGGCTATGAGGACTAGATCTCTTTTGTCGCTCATCGTGGAGTCACTCATATTTGGCTTGTGGCGCTCACTCTCTTTTTGGTGGTTCACTCGCTCACTTTTATCTCCACGATGGGTAGATGCTTGCTTGTCCGCGATGACTTGACTTGGGGTCATAGGTCAAAGAACGAATTCCTTGCCCTTCATCTTGAAGCTATAGTGATTGGTCTGTCCATTGTGGATGACGCCGCGGTCGAATTGCCAAGGTCTTCCTAGGAGGAGATGGCACACGGACATAGAATCCACATCAAACTCCAAATTGTCTTCGTAGGCGCCAATCTTGAAGGACACTTGGATGGTGTGCTCCACTTGAATGGTGCCGGAGTCGCTAAGCCATTGGACCTTGTATGGGCGAGGGTGCTTCTTCTTGACCAATTGGAGCTTGGTACATAACTCTTCACTTGCCAAGTTGTGGCAACTTCCGCCGTCGATGATGACCTTGACGGAACATCCTTGGATACCCGCTTTGGTATGGAAGATGTGGCAACGTTGGTCCTCATCTTGATGTTGTTGGAGAGTCAAGACCTTGGAGACAACAAGAGCGGGGCTTGAATCATTGTCGCAAAAGATTTGCGCATCTTCATCTTCATTCACTTGGCGGTGCATGGCCACTTGCTCAATGGCTTCCATTTCATCTTCACTCATGGAATCGTAGGTGCCATCGGCGTTCATGATCATAGTGCGTCTTGTGGGGCACTCGAATGACTTGTGTCCTCGGCCTTTGCAAGTAAACCACTTGATGTCACTTGTTTTGTCGGTGGCATCCGAAGGAGTTGTTGATGACGAAGCTCTTTGCTTGGAGTTGCTTGTAGTAGTAGAAGGACGACTCAAAGATGTCGTTGGTTGCTTAGAGTTTGACTTGTCGTCGGTACTTGGTGTATCTCGAGTCGTGGAAGTAGTTGTAAAAGTCGTTGAAGCTTGATGGTATGAACCATAAGTCTTGGAAGAGTACTTGGAGTACTTGTAGTCTTCTTGTACTTGTCACTCCACTTTGGTTGCTTGGTGCACTAGCTCGAGGAGGTTGGAGTACGGTTGGAAGTCCACAATTTTCTTGATTGGATAGTTGAGGCTATTCAAGAAACGCGCCATAGTTTGTTCATCATCTTCCTTGACATTGGCTCGCATCATTGCAATTTCCATCTCTTGGTAGTACGCCTCAACCGACTTGGTGCCTTGCTTGAGAAGTTGAAGTTTCTTGAAGAGGTCGCGACTATAGTGTGTAGGCACAAAGCGAGCTCTCATGACATCCTTCATTTGGTTCCAAGTGGTGATGGGTAGTTCGCCTTTCTCTTGGCGTCGTTCAATCACTTGTTCCCACCAAATTAGAATATAGTCTTGGAACTCAAGAGATGCCATGGAAATCTTCTTTTCCTCGTCGTAGTTATGAAGACAGAATATCTTGTCAACTTTCAATGCCCATGAAAGGTATTCTTCGGGATTATTTCCACCAGAGAATTTAGGCATGTTGAACTTGAGCTTGCCGTAGCGCTCCTCATTTCGTTGATGGCGATTGCGATGACGCTCTTGCCGTGGAGGATGATCTTCTAGCTCTTGCTCCTCATGCTCATCATGATTGGCTTGACATTGTGGTCTTGGGATGCGCGCATGGTTCCTCATCTCTTGGCGCTCCTCAAGTCGTGCTGCTTCTTCTTGTTCGCGCACTCGGCGGTTTCGTTCGGCAACGTTGCGAGTTGCCTCACGTAGGGCACGTTGAGCTTCAAGTGCTTGATCCTCACGACGTTGTCGTTCTTGTTGTAGGGCGTCGTCGTCTTGGTGTACTTGACATTGGAGTTGTGGAACTTGATCTTGGTTCCCGTTGGCTTGTGCTTGCCGTTTTTGTCGTTCGCGCTCTCGAAGGCGGTCTTGCAAACCATTGCCACGGAATATGTTTCTTGTAGCTTGCCGATCGTCATGTTGTTGGGAGCGATGAGAGCATGCTCGTGGAAGGCTTGCATCCGAAGAAGTGTCCGAAGGGGTTTGGCTCGAATGGCGCCGTATTGATCTTGAAGTAGAGGAAGTGGAAGATTCACGGTTGACCAACATGTTGCGGAATTCCTCCATTTGAGTTAATAACTTGTCATCAAGTGTTTGGTGAAAGTCGGAGGCGAGTTGTTCAATTCGTTCACCCAATGCTTCGCTTTCTTGATGTAATGCTCGTTGTACGCCGAAGAGGTGAGCCTTGGTGATGTAGTTGCTTGGATCGTCTACTTGCTCATCGAAGAGGGGGTTGATAGAAGTGCCCGGCCTATCCATGATTCTCAAACAAGTGTTAGTGGAAGAAAGAAACGAACTAGACCAATGTACCTTACCCAATGTTGAAGATGGATCAATGATCACCCAATATGGTATTATGGAAATAGTGCAATTGGTACCGGATTGTGTCAATCTCACACCTACACAAGTAAAGCTTTTGGAGGAGTTTGGTTAGGATAGTGGCACAAAATTTCAGCAATTGTTAGCAAGATATCAATAATGTTGAAAAAGATTCACAAATTCGCAAGTGTAACAAGTCGACCAGTAGCATTAAGTAGCACATGGAAACACACGCACGGAAAGATAAATGTGGTTGTGCAACCAAGGGGTGAGCTCAAAATGTGGAATCCATGGAAAATGCTCTTGTTGCACAACACTAGAGAGACGCTAGCACGATTGCTGAATAGGCGGATACGAATTTGTGCATAGCCTATAAGAGACAAAACGTATGGCTTTCTATCTCACTTATGCTATGTATGTATGATTTCCGGTGAACTTGTCGCAATGATCCAAGATGATCAAATATGCTATGTAATGTGGCGATGCTATGCCAATTGCTTACAAGCTTGTTGCTCTTTCTCTTTTGCTTAAAAGCTTCTCGTTCTTTTGATGGTTTCCTTTGGCCACTTATGCGAAGTACTCGTACGAAGATAGCAATGATGTATATGCGAGAACAAAATTTTGGCACAAGAGATGATATGTGTAAGTATGCACACTATGATAGCTATGCGGATCGGTATTACTAAAGTGCACAAGTAGCATTTCCCGGCAATACTCAATGGCTAGTCTCGTAGGAAAGCTACGCGAAAGATGGTCTCGGGGTTTCACAATGCAATGGCAAGGATATGAACAAGTTGTCGTCGATGTTACCGTCTTTGCTTACGGTTAAGGTGTCACAAAGGTGGAGTTGGTGTTATCGATGACGAGTTCCGTGGCGATGATGAGCGGCGGTGATGTCGATGTCAAACCGTTCCTAAGTAGCCGAAACATGTTAGGAAACGGAAAACCCGCGACTCAAAATCTCAAATGGCACAAAGTGGTGGTTTGCGGAAATCGGTGGTGGAGTGGCTCAAGTGGTTGCGGAAGAAACGGTGGGAAAAGGCGAAAAACTGAGGAAGTTGCGAAGAGTCGGCGTGCTGATTCCCAGGGGCCGGATGTCTGGGGCGCCGGATGTCCGGGCACTCGGGCCGGATGTCCGGGCTGCTGGAGCCACGGACGAACTCGAAGAACAAGAGGATAAAAGAAAATTTTGGGGCAAAATTCGGACGATTTTGTGGATGAAATTGATGGAGAAGATGGGGGAAAGCTAGATCCACTCGAAACCAAGCAAATCCATGGATCAAAATCAACAAAACATCATCAAACCAACATATCACAATTTTTTTTGGTATGGCTATTTTGTGGGGAATTTTCGAAATTGGGCAAAAACAACAAAATTGGGGCTAGAAAGTGGAGGGGAAAGACTCCAAAGTGTGAATCAATGTGGCTCTGATCCAAGATGATGGAGGGTGGAACCCTAGTTCGTCGATCTTTTCACACTTGGAGGGGGAAAAGGGAAATTGAGAGAAGAACACAAGAACAAAACACTCAATTGACACAATCCAAATCACACATGCACTAGATCCACATACACATAGTAGAGATACAAGATCCAAAGTCAACACAAGAGAATACACGGTAGCTAGTTCATCCCAATCCGTAGAGGAGTTGAGGTCTTGGATCCGGAGTGGATCTTCTCACATGGGTCTCATGGAGGTCTTGATCTCCATGGGAGAGGTATGGATGAGCAAAGCTCTATCTCAAAGAGCCAACTACTTAGCTAACCCTAGAGGGAGGAGGGAGAGGTCCTTATATAGTGCTAGTACAAGTTAGGGCGAGATGGGGGAGGATACATGGCCGGTGGGCCGAATGCACGCGGGCGTCGGGCTGGATGTCCGGGTGTAAGGCCAGATGTCCGGCGGTTCGTCAGGGTGCCGGATGTCCGGGCTTGAGGGCCGGATGTCCGGCCAAACACTGGCTAGGGTACTGTACTCGGTCACCAGATTTCTGGGGAGGGGGCCGGATGTCTGGGCTGGACGGGCCGGATGTCCGGGCTGCCGGCCGGATGTCCGACGCTTGTAGCCTTTCGGCTGTGAGGCTGCTGCTGCTGCTCCGAGGGGCCAGACGTCTGGGCCAGGGGCCGGATGTCTGGGCCAGGGGCCGGATGTCCGGGTCCTGTAGACCTTCGATGACCTTCTTCTTTGGTCCTCTTCATCCGTGAACTTGGCGACTTGGTCTTCGTTTCGAGCATTCCCGAGGCGGTCTTCTTCATACCTGAACACGCATAGCACTTCGGCTTGAGGTAGTAGCCATGTCTCACTCGAGTCGAATGGAAGTTCACTAAGGAGAGATGTCACCTCGGTTTCGAGAGCTCTTGCACATGCTCGTGTCATTGGTCCTCTTGGTACTTGGGGAGATGTAGGTGGGTCCATGGGGATGACCGTAGGATGCTCCGCATCATGCTTCCTCGGCCTGGAGCTCCAGCACGTCCCTTGCGGCAGCAACAAAGAGGCAGACGACATCGCCAAGCGGGCATCTCACCGTGAGTCGCTAAACCCCGGCGTCTTTGAAGAAAGGCTCCTGAAGCAATCAGCTGCACCACCTACCGCGAGCGCCACGGCGCCTCATGAGGAGCTCCCTCCCGCACCACCAACAGGTGCACCTGACTGCGGCCCATCTTCGGGCGCTCGCTTGCTGCTCGTGCTGGAGCTCAAGCGGACAGCTGGGTCACGGAGTTCAAGGCCTATTTGCAAAGCGGCACCCTCCCGGAGAAGGACTCAGAGGCAGAGCGCGTGGCTCGCCAGGCCACCGCCTACTGCTTGCAGGATGGCAAACTTTACCGCAGGCGCCCCAATGGCGTCACGCTGTGGTGCATCTCCGAAGAACAAGGTCGCGAGCTACTTGCTGACATCCACGACGGAGACTGTGGCCACCACTCCTCGTCGCGCACCCTCGCCGGCAAGGTGTTCTGCAGTGGCTTCTACTGGCCCACCACGCTTCACGACGCCACTGAGCTAGTCCAATCATGTGAAGCCTGCCAATTCCACGCCAAGCAAATCCACCAGCCGGCGCAGGGCCTCCAGACGAACCTACTCTCGTGGCCCTTCACAGTCTGGGGGCTGGACATCTTGGGCCCATTCCCTCGCGTGGGAGGCAGCTACCGCTACCTCTATGTCGCCATCGACAAGTTCACCAAGTGGGCGGAGGTCGAGCCCGTCCGCACCATCCCGGTAGCCTCAGCCGTCAAGTTCATCAAGGGCCTTGTGAGCCACTTTGGCGTCCCCAACCGCATCATCACTGACGACGGCTCACAGTTCACCAGCGGCCTCTTCAAGTCATACTGTGCCAGCCTTGGCACGCAGATCTGCTACGCCTCCGTGGTGCACCCGCGAAGCAACGGCCAGGCCAAACATGCCAATGCTGAAGTCCACAAGGGCCTCAAGACATGAAGCTTCAAGAAAAAGCTTGACGCCTGCGGCAAAGTCTGGCTTGGCGAGCTCCAGTCCGTGCTATGGTCAATCTGCACGATAGCAACCAAGCCTACTGACGAGACTCCTTTCTTCCTCATCTATGTAGCCAAAGCAGTCCTCCCTTCTGAGCTCCAGCATGGCTCTCCGCGAGTCCTCGCCTTCAACGAAGCTCATCAGGACAGCTCGCGAGAGGCTGACCTACTGCTCCTCGAGGAAGCCCATTGCCAAGCCACTCTACGCGCCGCCCGATACCAGCAGGCTCTGCATCGCTATAATAGCCGCAACATACGCCCCCGCACTCTCAAAGCTGGTGACCTCGTCCTGCGAAAGATCCTCTCCCGAGAAGGACTCCACAAGCTCTCACCCATGTGGGAAGGCCCATTCAGGGTTGCCCATGTCTCCCGGCATGGTGCCGCTCGGCTGGAGACGAAGGAGGGTGTTCCTGTGCCCAACACATGGAACATCCAACACCTCCACAAGTTCTACCCATGACCTCACGCATACGAACAAAATGGAGCTGTACACGCTCCGGAGCTCTCCTTGCGCTAGCCTGATGGGCCCGCGAGAGCTCCCTCCCACAACCCAGTGGAAGCCCCATGCTCAGCACTGGCGGATCGATCGAATTGAGGGCGCCACCTGGCTGCACCATCCTCAAGCTGTCTCGTGTCCGTCACGGCAGTCTCTTCTCTGTTCGATGTGAAACTGAGGGCACCACATGGCTGCACCATCCTCAGATGACCCGTGCTAGACACGGCAACCGCATCTTTTTTGGTTGTGTAATGAACCTTATTATTATGCCGCAGTAAAGCTTTATTTCCTAAGATATTGTATGTGTTTGGTAAGTTCTCTGCTTTAGGAGTCATGCATGCCTGCGATCTCTCTCCTGGGAATCACGCGAGCGGGGGCTAGACACGGTGTGCCTGTGCTCAGGTCAGTCCCAGCAGCGCCAAAAAACCCAAGTGACCGAGCTCTGGCTCACGGACCTGCTCCCGTGCATGTCACCTCACCAAGGTCCTTGGTGCCTTGTCTCGTGTGATGCCCACGAGGAAGATAGCAAGCGTGCACTACTCCCACTTTTGTGAAACTTGTCGGTATGCACTCATCACAGGGACAAGGCACGAAGAAGGCCTCGTGAGCGCTGCCTCGCGAGGTAACCCACGTCAAGCTGTCTCCTGACGAATCCAATAGGAGGCCTCGCAAGCGCTGCCTCGCGAGGCGGCCTGCGGCGGATATCCTCACCAAGTGCCAATGGAGGCCTCACGAGCAAGAGCCTCACGAGGCGCACTCCGCAACCACGGCACAACAAGCGACACGCTCCGCGAAAAAGCTAAGTCTAAAAACACCTCGCGAGCTATTCTCATCATCTCTCGAGTCTATCCTCTCGTGGTCTCACTAAGCGTTGATGCTTTCTCCTTCGCGCGAGCCGCTTGCACGTCAAAGGGGGGCTTCCTGAGCACCGCACCTCCGGGCCCTTACCATCCCTCAGAGCCCTACACCCTCTGGCCTTGTCTAGGCATGCATCCTAACATACCAGCGACGGCTGTAGCCCGCTCAGGAGCTGAGTCCTGACGACGTAGAGCACCATGGCAAACAAAAGGAGAAAGACAGGCCTCGCAAGGAGACTTCACGAGAAAGCATGCATTACAACAAACCTTTAAATACTTAAATGCAAAAGTCAAGTTTTCACGCCCCCATGGGGCTACACTGATCTGATACAGGTAAACAAAAGAGAAAAAGCCTAAGAGGATGCGCTGTCACCATCACCGCCGTCGTCGCCTTCATCATCGTTGCCTTTGCCTTCTTCAACACCACTGGAGCTCTCGCTGCTGCCGTGGGAGAACTTCGCGAGCAGGGCGTCCATGTGGTCCTCCACCGCCTTCCTGAGGCCATCATGGAGCCCCTCAGGGATAGGGGCTATCACCCTGTCGAAGTCGAAGTTGGCGTTGGTGTGGAGGAGATGGCTGAAGATGTGTGTCGCCGCCTGGCTGAGGAGGTCGCGGCACTCATCTTCGATGATGCCAGTCACCCGCTTGGCCCCCACCTCGAGCCGCTCCATGAGTTTGGTGAAGAAGTTGAGGTAGCTAGCGTCGTGAGTCTCAAGGGGCCCCCCGAGCCTCTCCTGGCAGATGGTCGTCAAGGCGCCGCGGGCTCTGAGCTAAAGGGAGTGGAACATCTTGGCGCACTCGTGCTACCACCGCCGCGCCCGATCCGCCTCCAGCCTGGCCTGCTCGACAACGTTCGTGATGCTGCCCACCTGCTGCTGGAGGGAAGCCAGCTCCTCCTCTGCGGCAGCCTTGGCCTTGAGCGCAGTCTCCCGTCATCTCTCCGCCTCCATCAGCACCTCCATGAGGGGCCTCGCGCTTCTTCTTGAAGCGGTCCTCCTCAGCCTTCAGCTTCTTGCTGTGGTCTACGGTGATTGCCTGGCGGCTCCTCTCGACCCTCACGTCGGCATCCGCCTGGATCTTCTTCTCCTTGACCTCCAGCGTGGCGTTCACCTTCTCCATGTGCTGGTTGTAAGAGGCCTGGGCGGCAGCCATCTGGCGATCCAGCGTCTCCAAGCACTCGCGCTCCACGGCCTGCTCGGTGGTCATCCGCACCAGCTCCCTCTCCCGGATCGCGGCCCGCAAGCTCCCTCTCGCGAGAGGTTATGGCATCCTCCCACGCCTGGAGCCACTACGCATGGGCGGCGTGCTGCTCCTCAAGCGCCCTCGTGCGAGCCTCCGCCTCCTCGCAGTGCTTGTCGGCCGTGTCGGCCTTCCGCACGGCATTCTCGAAGATCTCCTTCGCCTCGGAGGCGGACCTCTTGCGCTTCTCTCATGCAGCCTCGTCCTAGCGCTGGCCCAGCTTGACGACGACATCGAGTTGACGCCACCCCTCAGCAAGCCGCATGCGCTCCTTAGCAAGGCGCGTCTTCCCCACCTCGAATTCCACCTCGAGCTAGCCCAGAGCTGCCCGGGCGTTCCGCAAAATCCCGCGCTTAAGCAGGGTGCGGCTGTTTACGAGCGCCAGGGCCCAGTCCGGGTCCGGCTCCTCGCCGCCCTCCACCGTCATGGCCTGGGAAGGCCCGGCATCATTCGTCAGGAGCGGGGGGCTCGTCGGAGTCTCCTCCTCCTCTTGCCACGGTGGCGCCCTCTGCAGGCTCATCGTGCCTGTGGCGCGAGCCTCACGCGCCGGCAAGCGCCGGGGGCTTGCCGAGGCGTCCCCGGCGTCTGTAGCCTCCGTGGCAGGGGCAGAGCTCGGCGGGGGAGTTGGCACCTCCGCCTCCTCCATCGCTGCGTCACCTCCTGCAGCGGGCACCTCGGGAGGCACGGCCCCTCCTCCGGAGGCCGCCTCCCGAGGCTCATCCCCCTTGGCCTCCGGAGCCACGTCGACGTGCTGTTCCAGAGGAGCCACCTGCTCCTCCTCCACCTCTGCACGCCCCGTTTTGGCTTCAGGGCGGCGGGTGGCTTCCGCGCGCTCTTTGGTGCCTGCGGTGGGCATTGGGGCCCCCTTCGAGCCAGGGGTCTTGGGCTTGTTCTTCATGGGCCTCCTGCGCACGCGCAAGCTCAGCCTCAGATTTCGGGAGGAAGAAGGAAAGGCACAAAGGAAAAGAAAACAAGAGCAGTGACTTACTCATCGTTCGGGACCCACTTCCTCTTCTTCAAGACCGGTGGCGGGCGGCTCCTGCTATCGCCCTCGCGAGGCTCACTCGCGAGACCGCCTCCCGGGGTGGCCTCCCGAGGCTCGGCCGCCCCGTCCGTGGCGCCGTCCTTATCGGCGGGGGGCTTAGTTGCCCCACCGTCTGCGCCAGTCTTCTCCACTGGGGGCTCGATGCCCCCGCTGCTGGCATCAATCTCCTCCACGCATAGCTCATCAGCCGTTGCGCTAGTACTCCCTTCGCCTCCCGAGCCGGTAGGCCGGGAGGGCTCAACCCTGAATTGGGAGTCGTCGTCATTGTCGTCGTCATCGTCCTCAAGGTCGCATATGAGTTGGCGGCGGGTTCGTGAGGCAGGACCGCCTTCGCTCCCCTCCGCGGCACCTCCCGAGGCCTCGGCATCACCCATTCTCCCGAGCCGGGGACCACCACGAGTGGGTTCTCGCGAGGCCCCTCATGGCCCTTTGGTACCAGGCCCCACTCGTCGAAGATTGGCATCTCCGCGACCAGCTGCTCATTCTCCTGGTAGTGGTACAGCGGGAGCGCATCCACGGGCGGGTCCTCCACAGTGCCGCCGAGCAGGATCTGCATGATCCCCTCCAGCACCGCCGGCTTCAGGCAGGCGACGCTCAGCCTCATGGGGTCCTTCGCATCAGTGATCTTCCACACCGGCCGCGAGCGCTTCTGGAGTGGTGCTATGCGCCGCAGCGGGTACTCCTTGACGACTATCACCCCTGTGAGGCCCTCTGCCTTATGGTCGGCCAGCCTCTCCCAGACGGGTGCCAGCCTCGGGTCGGTGAGCTTCTCGTGCTCCCATCCCGAGCTCTTCACGGCGGGGCTTGTCGGCTCCATCAGTAGCTGGTTACGATGGCGTGCGTCCATGTAGATCCAGCGCTGCCGGTAGCCCTCCACCTTCTTTGGGATCTTCAGGCTCATGATGTCGTCCTCCGTCGCCTTGATGGGAAGGAATGAGGCGCACGCGGAGTGCTGATTCGCCGCGGTCAGCCGAAGGCTAAAGAAGTAGCGGAAGAACGCCATTGAGGGCATCACGCCCACGAAGGCCTCGCAGTAGAAGGTGAAGATGGCGAGGAGGAAGATGGAGTTGGGTTGGAGGTGGAGAGCTTGGATATGGTAATGGGAGAGGATGGCGTTGAAGAAATCCAAAAACGGCGGCACCAAGCCGGCGTAGACGCTGTGGACGAAGAAGGGGAAGGTTGTCGCCTCCAGGTCGCGTGGCGCGCGTGAGCCCGGCTAGATATTCGTCGCCTTCCACTCATTCTGGTCACTGGCGGTCATCGGGATCACCTTGTCCAGGCCTTCCCGGTTGGCGATGATGGAGCACTACAGAGCCGGCTCCACGGCCGGCGCGCTCGGGGCCACAGTCGCCGCCTTTCCTCTCTTGCCAGCGGGCGCCATCACTGCGTGGTGAAGCTTGAGGGGCAAGAGGAGGAAGAAGCAGTGGGCAAGGAAGGAGATGCAAGGAGTCGAGCGCTAGGAGGCGAGGAGTGTGAAGGAAGGCAATGATGGCCCTGCGCCTCGCGCAGGTCTGCTTTATGGCAGCACGGGCAGTTACCGAGGCATGGTGGAGGAAGTGGGGGCATCCCACGTCCCATCGTGCGCCACGCGCCGCTGCCTGGGCCCCGCAGTCAGTTAGGGCCCACGTCGTTTCGCTCCCAACGGGCGGGAACATGCGTGCCACGGTCCCGGGGGCTACTGTCGGGCCGGTGGGAACCAGGGTACCACGGCCCGTCTGCCTGCGGCCCAGGAAGCAATGCCTGGCGAAGGCCAAAGAGGCAGCCCAGCAGTGGGCACCACGAAGCAAGACACCTCGAGAGGTGCCATCCTCATGAGGACCCCTCCGCATGGAGCTGACCACCAGGACTTAGCAGCAACAGTGGCTGCAGGAGGCCTCGCTAGGCCCCCTCGCGAGGCGTCCTCCCGAGGTCACCCGAGGCAGGCGCCGCCTGGCGCTAGCCACGCGGTCCAGTGCCCACCACGTGGGTGATACGCTTGGTGACAAACAGCGGCAGGAACCATACCAGCAGGCGCGGATAGATAGGTTTTCCTCTTTGGTGCTAAAGGAGCAGCTTGCTGCTCACCTCCAAAGCAAGTCCCAAAGACTGCCCGCTTGGTGTATGAAGAACAGGACGATAAGGCGCGCAGGGCAGAGGTCATCACCGAGCCCACCGACGCATCATGGATAACACCTTTGCAGGCGGAGACCACCTTTTGTCAGGATAAGCCTGGGGACCTGTCTCCCTTTGAATTGCCGTTGTGTGTGGCTACCCTTCCCGCCAACGTTTTCGGGGGAAGAGGACCGAGGCGGCTATAAAAGGGGCAGTGCTGCCACCGTAGAGGGGGATTGATTCCCTTGCCTTCAACCTTGTATGCAAGAACCTTCTTGCCCATCGTAATCCAAACCACAAGCAGGAGTAGGGTTTTGCACCATGAGGTGACCTGAACCTGGGTAACTACTCTGTCCCCTGTCATGCCCTGTGCTCTATGTGCTCTCGCCGTAGTGTCGCCGTGGTCACCGTCGGGTCAGTTGGAATGAGCGCGCCCCAGAGTTCAAACCAGGGTCCCCGGAGCCCCGATTCCGACAGATGGGGACTAGTAAACCAGGTCGGAAGTAGTAGTAGTAGTAGTAGTAGTAGTACATAGTACTATTCTCTAGAACCATCGTTGTACTATCAATGCAGGGAAAGTACACCTGCATACTGCAGACCTGTTGCTGCTCTATTCATGCACGTAGCTGGCCTGCTCAGCCGCACCTCTCACGCACACACTATTGCGGGCACAAAACATTTGAGTTCTTTCATACCGCGAGAGTAGGCTTTTTCTTTTCCACTAGTACACGTGTACGTGCACAACACGTGCAATGTTCAATTTATGAATACAACTTTTCCATAAAATTTGCAAAAGAAAGAAACAATCACATGGCTCTAGAAAAGTTTAACAAATCAACTATTCTACTCCCTCCATCCCATATTATGAAAATGTTTTTCAAGCTAATTTTGTACTATAAGGAGCAAAGTCCATGCGTGCAACGCCACAAGCTACAGAGTACTTTAGGTCCAGGTCCAGGGCCATATTACATAGTTCCCAATGCGGCACCAGGCTTTTTCGGCTCCTCCGGCTTAATTGGGAGACGCCATTAAAGATGGCAGCTGAGGAAGCAGCAAACGAGGGGCGGCTGCTACTCTACGCGAGCCACGAGATGATGGCCCGTGCAAAATAATACGGGAGGGAAAACCCGTGCACGTGGCTGGGCTATCCGTGACCACTAGTACAACGCAACTTAGAATTCCTATTTGTCGCTAGTAGATTGTTCCTTATACATATTGGAGTATTTAACAAAAAACTACCACTTTCGAACCAACCATACCAAGAAAGCACCACTCTACAAAAATTAGCAAAAACATACCAAAAATTTCTTAATCCGTCGCGAAAAACTACCAAGTGCCGATTGGGCCCGTTTAAACCCATGTGGCACCTTAAGTCAACGTGGTTTGTTTAACCAGCAAGTTAGGCATTATGACTTGTGGGACCTACATGTCAGTCTCAAAAATAATCCCCGAGTCACCTCCTACCTCCGGCTCGTCCACCTAGTCATCCTCGGCCATGGGAGGCAGCCACCGCCGCCGGCTGAAAGCGGCGTCAAAAGCGCCGGCGCCACAGAGCCCATCTTGCGGCAGCCGGAAGCCAGCTCAACGCGGCGCTCGCGGCCGCTAGCTAGCCAAGCTAGCACACAACATGTTGGATGCATCCAGCTGCTTGTGTGCAAGCTTTGCTAGCTAGCTTGGCACGGTGGTCCGACGGCTTGCTCGCGTGTGCCGCGCTAAGGCCAGCCATCCAACTCGGGCGGAGGCCAGCGTGGCGGCTTGCTCGCGCATGAGCCGCGCTCGGGCCAGCCAACCAGCCCGTGCGGAGGCCAGGGCGGCGGCCGGCCCGTCCGGCGGAGCGGCGGCCAGCTCGCCCATCACTGGCACCGGCGACGAACATGCATACGAACTGTTTGAAGAACATGATAGATGCTCACATGTGGGTCCCACCTGTCGTAACAGTCAACACTATGGTCAAACATACAATGTTGACTTAAGGTGCCTCATCAGCAGGGACGTGTGGGCCAACCCTATCATAAACGCATTTAAACGAGCCTAATCGGCACTTGGTAGTAGTTTTTTGGCATGGATTGAGAAATTTTTGGTATGTTTTTGCTATTTTTTGTACAATAGTTTCTTGCTACGGCTAGTTGAAAGTGGTAGTTTGTTGTTAAATACTCTATATATTGCAAGTAGGAGTGAAAGTTATGTTTGGAAGTCAATAAGTACGGCTAGTTACATAGTACGTATGTGTACGTAATTCCAACTAAATATCGACCATGGGTGACTAATATCTTGATGGAAAACTTGAAACTATGGAAATACAAAAGAATTATTGATACTTGTTTCCATAAACTTGGATCTATGTTCTATTCAACGGCTGAGCATGTGGGGCCTTAGCACGATGACTTCCCGACTGTCTAAAACAAGGTTTTCCCATCTCCGATAAGGAGGACGATGACTGCGGTGCGCCTTCGGCTCGCTCTAGTGCTCGTAGTCATCGCTAGGTGGTCTATGAACATGTAGATGTATTTTTTCATGTCTCATGTTCGTTGTACTGCCATGACTGTTAATGAATAGATCGTAAGTATTTCAAAACAAAACCTTGGTTGAGCGTGTGTGCGAGCGAGAGATCGTGCGTGTGTGTGATATGGAGAGACTAAGGCGGATATAAGAGAGTCATTGTGTGTTTGTGTGTGTGTGAAAGATAGAGAGAGACCTATGGGGCTATGTGTTGTGTAACGTGGAGGCAGATAGACATAGTCACAGAGTGAGTGTGTGAGATACACATGCAGACATAGGGAGAGAGGTGTGAATTAAAGAGACGGGGAATTTTGGTGTGCATGTGAGTTAGAGAGAGAGAGAGAGAGAGAGAGAGAGGTATATATATATACCTGGAGCTGGAGAGAATATACAAGGGTGTGTGTCTTAAAAGAGGGATCTAGATAGATGGCGTGGTGTGTGTATCGTGTCTGTTTTGTGCACGCGCGTGTGTGTGAGAGGGAGAGTGTGTGTGTGTGAAGAGAGACCACTGATGATGTAAACCTAGTAGGGGAGGGGGATGATATGGCATGTGTGTCCAAGAGAGAGAGGCACATGTCTAGTAGCGGGATAGTGTGGGTGCAGGCGGGGGTGCGTGCTATATATTTGGAAGAGACATGGAGTGTGTGTGTGAGAGAGAGAGGGGTGCGAGAGAGAGAGAGAGAGAGAGAGAGAGAGAGAGAGAGAGAGTGCGAGAGAGAGAGAGAGAGAGAGAGAGAGAGATGGAGGTCGATTGTGTGCGAAAGTGGTCTATAGATAGGGAGACGAGGTCGATGGTGTTTGAAAGTGGCCTATGTAGGGAGACACAAGGAAAGCGAGTCATTGTGTGTGTCAGAGAGACTTCATGAGAGATTTAAATAGATGGTGGAGAGAACATCACGCGAGTTTGAGATCGATTATACGCTAGAGATCTATGGAGAGAGTCACGACATATAGAGGGAAGGAGGGTCGGGTCCGCATGTGGAGAGATGGAAAGAGGAGAGAGGTGCACAAGGAGAGGGAGGGTGTTTGTGTGTAGTGGGGGTGGTGTGTTAGATGTGTATCAATGTGAGAGAGAGAGATAGAGAGATGCATGGTGGAGAGCGTGTGAGAGCCAGATATACCTAGGAAGAAAAACACTGGGGGCAGTGTGTTTTGTGTGTATGGGAAAGATACACGGCTATAGAGTGTGTGCTTGGGAAAGGGAGATGCCGGTAGACCTAGAGAGTGGGGGAACAGATGTGTGCATGTCCAAGAGACAAAGAGATAGAGACCTATATTGGGGTTCAGACCTAGAAGAGAGAGAGAGAGGGGATAATGTGTGCGCGTGTTTGTGTCCGGGGGAGAAAAAGGCTTGTGTGGGGGCGGAAGAGGGGCCGGGGTGGTGTGCTTCAGATAAAGAGTGATGGGTGTTTGTCTGAGAGACATAGACGTAATTAAAATACATGGTCAAGAGTGTGTGCACTCATGCTTGATCAATTTGTTTCATATTTTGAACATGCAAGGTATATTTTGAAGTACCAGAATTACTGACCTAAGATTGGAAATTCTGAATTCGGCTGCATTATTAGTTTTTTTAATTTATTTAAATGGGGTACAATTTTTAACCCGGATTGCGTGATTTCAAATTCATATATCAAACCTAGAGATATACACATACGGTCGTGTTCAAACTTTATAATCATCCACTTTATTCATACACATACATATTTGTTTGTGTCATCATATTTAGGAGAAACACATTCGAAATTTCATTTGAATTGGAGCATATGATGGTATTTGCTTGCACTAGCTCAATGATCCATATTTGAATTTAATGGACAATCTAAGTTTCGAGTTGGAGACATTGATTTTCGAAACTTGCACCTTTTTTTCTGCATGCACAACAAATAAATACTTGGCCATGATATCATAGTCGGTTGTTGTTAGGACCGAGAGTATATCGACCAGAGGGGGGGTGAATGGGAGATTCAAAATTTCTGACGAAAGTTTTGAACCGATCCCAAGCACAGCAGCGGAAATAAAGTTCGGTAGCAACGCACTTGATTTAGCTCGCTATAGAGGACCAAATCTATCGATGTAGAATGCAGCAATTTTATCAAGCGATGAATATCACAAGTCTGACATGTTCAATGGTAATGCAATGTATCATCAGATGCAAGATTACGAGGGAAAACTAGATATGAACCGCGATGGAAATGCACAAGAGATGGTGACAGGGTGAATAAAAACAGCTCAGAATGAATTCACATTGACAGACTAGGTTGCGACGAGTAATAAACCAATCAGAGACGATGAAATTGAACGATGAGAATGCGACAGATAATTGATGAACTGTGATTGATCAGGTACAACTATCGGCACTGAGCACGAATGTAAACTGCTGAAGGAAATGCAGTAGTGTAAAGCAAACCAGTGGTGCTCGATGGCGACAGAAGGATTTGGTAGACCAGTTCGCCCTTCTGCCAAAGGACTACGTCTGGTTGGAGGGGTTGTGATTTAACACAGAGGATAAACTCTCCTCGCCCTGTTCTCCATCAACTCGGAGCTGATCAGACTCCAGTTGATTTCACTCGTGGTAGATACTTGTCGGCGATCTCCAAACCTTCACTGAAGATAAACTCTCTTCAGCTCTCTTCGCAAACCACAAGACTCTTGGTTGCTGAAGATCTCGCTCGGTGAAGACAATACTCTACGACACTCGAGCCGACACCTATCTATCTAGAGAGTGGGTAGCTCTCAAGAGTAATAGGTACAAGAACTCTAACTCAGAACTACTGTGATGCTCAACCACTGTCTAAGTTTCGGCTCTTGATTTTTCTCTCGGTGGATTTTAAACTCAAATCTCTCGGAGAGGGGATGCTCAATCAATCTTCTTAGAAATCTTAAGCGGAGCAGCCAACGGGCAACATTGGAGCGGGGTGGCTATTTATAGCCGCAGCCTTCCCAGATGGGAAATGACCAAATTGGACATGTGGAGCAGCCAATGGCTGAACGACATGAGTCCAACGGTCGGAATTGAGCACAACGGTAACATTACGTGCGGAGCAAGTAATGCTAACTCCTCAGTTCGAAAGATATCTCCTACAGCAACGAAGAACAACGTCTTCTGCTGGCAGGTAATCATTCGAAGCATAAAGAGATTTCTCTCGGTCTCGCATAGGTTTGGGCTAAGCATCACAGCGGATCTAAGCTTCGAGAACCTATACCCCTCTTAATAGTACGGAGGTCCTATGACTCAAATGAATGAAAGAAGAACGACGAAAAGAATGCTACGTCTTCACTTCGTCTTCGTCTTCCATCGCTGCAGTCAATTTCTTTGAACCAATTGCTTTGCGTCTGCTATAAACCTTCGAGGGGTCAACTCCTTCAGTTCATTCTTCTCGTCTACAAGTCTTCAAAGGATATTGCTCATTCTCTTCTTCGACGTAGATAATCTTCGGTGAAGTTCCTCGAACTGTTCACCGGAGACAGCTTTCTCTTCGGAACTGCATGGACTATTTCTCTCTGTGTGCACTAACAAACAAATCAGTCCATGCCTGTTTCTGTCAACGATCTCCAAAACACAAGAGGGCAAGCATTGCACCAACAATCTCCCCCTTTTTGGACGATTGTTGACAAAACAGAACACATCGAAAGATAGATAAAGGAAAGAAATGGAATGCAAAGAAAAATGAAAGATGAGAGATAAATACGAAGATAAGACACGCTCCCCCTGAAGATATGCATCATTCTGATTTGACTGATCCTTAGGACATAATATGGAGGGTGGCGAGGTGAATCTTCGTATGAGTGACATTGGCAGATGATCCCATTCGTAGCTTCATCCAATGCACTCGGTGGTGTCTGAGGTATTTCCTGCCACACACAACCTTTGACAAAGGTTAGTTAGATAGCAATGAGAATTTTGAAAAGCATTGTGGCAGAAGGATATGCCATGAAGATTTTCTCAGAACACAGTTTAAATTCCACATGAGATATAGATTCCCTGCAAGTTAGATGTTCGAGGAACAATCAGAGCAAGGGCAATCAGAGCAAAGGAGTAAGATATATTGCTCGGAGTGGATGTACTCCAGATGATGTTTTCCTGCAACAAAATGATACCATAGATGTATGCAAGGGAAAACAGCTTGTCAGACAGATAGATAGAATTTTCTTTCGAATTCACGAATGACTTTATTCTGAAGCTATTTTTCTTCTCCTGCATCGTTAGATAGCGAAAGATAAGCGAGGCACTAAGATATATGTAGTTTCAGGGAATGAGATTTCTCTTTTCGAGAGGCATGATTTCCAATACTCCTTGAACTGCTTTCACTTAACCTTGCACGAAAGATGAGTATCGAGGATAAATATTGCAAGGAAGTAAGCAAACGATAGCACCTGCAACAAATACTGGAAGCAAATATATCATAGCCGGGGTTATTAACGGTACATGACGACGCAGAGTGCCATCACCACAGGCGGTGAGATTAAGTTTCACGACCGAGAAGTTCAACGCCCAAAAGCAAATTGTTCGAACGAAAAGCAAATGGCGAATAGAAACACCCTGCAAATAACCCGCTTTTCTATCTTCTCGATGTTCTTCTCCCCCTTTTTGTCAACAAGTGTCAAAAAGGAAAGAGGAGGCATGCGAGGAACTACTCGTCCGAAGAATCTCCAGAGCTCGAACTGTTCGGCGAAGCAGAACGAGCGATGGTCGAGGCCGAGGCAGGAGTTGGAGATGCATCACGGGCTTCGGGATCAGCATCGGGAGTAGCAGTGCGAGGTTCATCTGGTTTGTATATGAATGTGCCTGCTATGTCTTCAAGTGCATCATCAGGTTCGACAAACAGCAGGTCGGTGGAGGCAGAACACAGAGGAAGCACTGGAGTTTGCCTTCGGATGCGAGGAACTTCAAACAACTCCAGATACTCATAATGTTTCTCGATACCCTTGGCAGACGGTTGTTTGCGAGAATAGTGCTTGTGCAGAAGGGTCCATGAGCGCTTCTTCTGTTCTTTCTCATAAAGCAGGGCTTGACGAGCATAATTGTGAAGTAGATTGATCTCAGTCATCATTTCTACTTTTTCTTTGCGATCGAGCTTGATGTGACTTTCCAGAGCTTGCTGAGTACGAAGACAAATCTCATACAGAGAGGGATTTTCTTCATGAGGGATTTCTACTGTGACTTTCTTCACCTTTGGAGCTCTCGCAGAAGCAGAAGCAGTTGCATCAATTGCTGTCTTTCCTTTCCCGATATCCTTTACAATTCGGAGAGTGTCTCGGACTGGTGGCATGAAAACTTTCGGGACATATGGGCAGAAAAACTTTTTCTCGATAAGCTGCTCAATGGCGAACATGACCCATGGTGCATATGGCTTCAAAACTTGAGGGCTATCAGCTGCATAGGCCAGGTTGCGAATGACAAGATCTGGAATGTCAAACCGAATGCCATGAGCTACAGCATGAAGAGTATTTGCCACAATTCCATGAATGCTTTCAGGCCGGTTTGTTGGCGTGAGAGAATTGCAGAGGATATAGAACAACACTTTGTTCTCATAGGCCAGATCCTTTGGATTTACTTCAGTACACTCATCACCAACATGCTTAGGGTCCATCAGCATATGCAGTTGAGCTTCGGATACATCCCAGAAGTGCAGTCTATGTTCACGTGAGGCATCAAATTCGAAATGAGGTAAATTTAACAGAGCAAAAAACGGGTCAGCCGAGCATTTGATTCTTTCTTCCTCGGTCATCCATTCGAGGATCAATGTACTGCTATCAGCAAGATCTCCTGAGATATAAAGCATGGCATAGAACTGAAGGACAACTTCACGATTCCAGCCATGGTTGAATCGAAGAAAACTCTTCAGATAGACCTGCTCAATCTGCTCGATGGTGTGATGGAAGCACGGTATGCTTTCTAGCTCGGCAAAGTCCAGAATTTTGTGCTCGAATATACGATTCTTGCCATACAGTATACGAGCATAATACACAGCTTGTTCCTTTGTCCAGAACCTCGGTGACAACGAAGTCCTATCTCCTTCATACGGACTGGTCCCAAAGAATGCAAGTTTCGAGCGATGAAACTGCTTATTAAACGGTGGACCATTCGGGCCATCTTCGACGGGAAATAGAGGAAAGGTTTCCAGTGGATTACTCAGAGGTTCTTCATCGGTCATGGATTTGGTTCGAACATCATCAGGTGCAGGCACACCTTCATCAATAGGCTTGAGACGAGCATGAAGCTTCCTCGATTTCTCTTGTGCAGACAGCTTTGAAGTACTTGACTGACTGCTGTTCTTGTTCGCCGGAACTCCTTCAGCATCTTTCGAATCTTCGGGCACAACGGCCTTTTCTTTTCTTACACTTTCATCGGAGGGAGGCACAACAACTTCTTTCTCGGTAGCTTGTGTCACAACAGATGGGATAGTTTCTTCTCGAGCCATCGGCTCATCAGATTTCTTTTCTTCCTGTACCAACTGTGGTGCAGTGGTATGAGGAGCAGGATCAACATCCATCTGGGTAGGGGCACCAGATGATGAGACCGGGGGTGTTTTCTCTCGGGAAGCATTGAGCTCCCCCTCATTCTTATCATTTTCCTCATTTGATTTGGAGGGCTCAGCTTGCAATGTTTTCGGTGGTGATGGATCTGGCTTTTCAACCTCAATCTCTTCATCAACTTCATCAGCTGGGGATTGCTACTTGGGAGGTGCATTTTCCTCATCAGTCCTTACCAGGAATATGTCAACTTCTTCATGTTGCACTTGGGCAACTGGCTCAGGAATGAGAACCTCTTCAGTACCAGCCTGCTGCATGGGTTCATCTTCGCGAGGAGGAGAAGGTGGAACTTGCTGCAAGGGTACATGGGAATCCATTGGGGTAGGATCAGCAGAGATGTTCTGAAGGCGGCGGTCTTTGTTTGTTTTCGGCTTGCTTGCTCTCGCCATAGCCTTCTGACGCTTTTCCTCTTGAGTTCTTCTTCGAGCAAGGTCGGCTTTGCGGTCAATCTCCTTGTTTCTCTTGTCACACAGTTGAGATACTTCCATGTGCAATCGAGAGTGCCACTCAATTTTCTCATTGCGCAAGACGCTCAGAGCCTTGGTGAGTTCAACAATTTCTTTGTTCCTCTTTTTCCTTTCGGACTCAGATTTGTCCTCATTTCTCATTTGCTCGACAGCTTGTTTTTGTTTGACAGCTTTGTTGAGTTTCTTGGAAATTTTCTTCAGCTCAATGAAATGCTTCGTCACCAATTTGGTAACATCATCGGGCAAACCCAGATCGCACACATCATTAGCATTTGCATCATAAGCAGCGCTGTCAATTACATCGATCATGAAATTGAAGTCATATTTTTGTTACTCTGTTGAAGCAGGAACATTGAGCTTGGCCTTTTTGGCCGTCACATCTGCTTTCTCTTCTGACTGCAGCTTTCTCTTCGTAGCGGCACCTAACAAAGTTCTCGGGGCCACAGAACCCGAAGGTTTATCAGTGGATGGCACAGGTGCATGCATGGAAGACTTCCTCGGAGATGGCAATGTTTTCACTTGCGAAGGACTCATGTGTGGCTTGTTGAGAATGGCGGGACGATCATACAAGGGAATTTCATCAGCGGTTTCTTCATCGGATGACTCATCAGACGAGTCGGGTACTGCCTTCTTGGTTCTCTTGGTGAGGGTTTTCTTACGTGGTGCACGAGGGGAAACCGATTTCTCAGATTTACTTCCCTTCGAAACAGATGCACGTTCCTTCTTCATCTGCACGTCTTGCTGGGTTAGCGCGACGGTTTTAGCTTCGACCTGGTTTTTCTTAGCTTCTCTGGCTTCACGTTTGGCCTTGGCTTTCGCCCTCTTAGCTACTTCCTCGGGAAAATCAGCGATAGTTTTGAGAGAGTCAGGATGAGCCTTTGCTGGCGGTGGAGGCCTGACTTTTTCATCATCTGGGCCAATGCAATTTTCTGCAATGCAGTCATTCCATGGTGGCGTGAAGGCAAATAGGATCTGGTACTTTTCACGAACATTTTCATATCTGTACCATTTGCTAGCCCAGTGGCGGCGAATTCTCTGCAACCTGTTGTTGCGTTCTGCCATTGATTCTCCTTCAGGTGGAGTTCTGTAGCTTTCGGGATCTGACATTTCAGCAGTAGTGTTCTTTTCTCTGCCACGACCACCCCTTTTGGGATTTCCATCGGAGAAGATGGTTAGAGCGTCAGTGACCAGTTCGTCCTCGGGCTGACTGTGAGCAGAAGGAATTTCTTCCGAATCTTCTTCGGACACAGACTCTTGTCTCTTCTTCGGGGCCTTTGGTGGCTTCGAGGATTTTCCCCCTCCTGTCATTCTCATTCGTTCTGACCTTGGTGGGAACTGAGGCAAATATCCTTCAGAATCTGAGTGTTCTTCCGAACTCTGTGACATGACCAACCTGTGAAATAGAATAGATGCGAGGGAAAAACAAGGTAGGGTCATAAGCATGTACAGAACTATTTTTGAATGAAGAAGATTTTTAGGAAAATTAGGGAACCCATGGAAATCCAAACAGATATCCTTGATAGATTTTACAAGCTAGCCTCAGATGATGCTGGGAAGATTGAAAACCATCTAATCTTTCGGATAACACATATGAACCCAAGATGAGGAGACCCAGTACGAGGAAGAACTACAAACCGCACTAGTCAAATCCTAGTGATTCCTAAAGATCTACCGCAGTGAAACAAATCGAGATAAATTGTGACGGTAAGAACTGCCCAAGAACAGAGAGATGGAGACGAGCAGTTCCAGATCTAGGTGCCCTAACTTGGCAACTTAGATCAACTACGGCAATGCAGGAAGGAGGATTACCGCACCGGCATGATCAGCTGCGCCGAGGCTTCACCGGAGTTGCACGGCGGAGATTCTCACCGGAGTTGCTTCGAGCTCGGGCTCGGATGAGGGTGAAACGAGGGTTTGCGCGAATGAGGAAGAAGACGCGGCGAGAGGTATTTATAGCTGGAGGGCTGAACCACCCCTCCGAAATCTACGGCCTACAGATGCGGGACGTTCCGCATTCAACGGACACGATCACAATCAAAGAGATCGTGGGCACGTGGCAACCATTTCCTGCGAAAATCTCGGGAGGAGAGCGCGAGGTCGAAAGATTTGAAGGGCACAGTGCCAAAGGTGAGTAAATGTTCGAAGATAATTTCTTTCGCGACCAAGGACGTCAGAGAGAGATTTACTTCAGATCAAATTGCATGCTCATGACAGACATCATAGATTTAGATGAGAGAGAATAGAGGGATAAAAGGGTCCGAAACAAATCACTCAGGAAAACGAGAAGAAACACCAAATGAGAGAAGCTATGAGTGAGTTGTTCATCGGATGAAACACAAACACGGCAACTCGAAGACAAACAACAAACATAGAACAAATAAACACAAAGAACTAGCACCAACAATATAGATCTGAGGGCAAAGGATAAACGATCAAAATCCCTAAGAGCGTGTTCCTGCAAGATGGGTTAGTTCTTTCTCGCAACCCACACTTGTGTGGGCGGCGCAGATCTCATTTGTCTTGACTGAGCAGGGACATTCCTTCGTTGATTTCCGTAGATCACCTGTGTATCTCGAGAGTAATCATATGAGTAAGCATTGAAATTGTTCCCAGAGACATGAGCATAATGATATGAAGAGATGCGCATATACTCCTTTTGTCGAAGGTTTAGCTGACATGCATTCGAGGAAATTGCAGTCCCATACTGCGATGGATTTTCATTTCCTCGAGGAGAATTGCTCTGCAGGTTCAGGTTAGCAGTGACAGATAGATTTTCAATGATACATTTCTTCACCCAGATTTGCTTCTTGGGTGAACCAGACCTGCAGTTAGTCCCAACATATCGAGCAAAAACCTTACCATTCTGTTGTTTGAATAATTTGTAGTTTGAGTCATCAGACTCGTCAGAAACAACAGGAATGGGAGTGTCATATCCAGACAGGAGCGCAGGTTCGAGAGTTTTGCTCTTAGCCAGAACCCAACTTGTTCGTGGATATTGCTCGGGAGTCCAGTAGGTTCCATCAACGTTGAGTTTCCTTTCGAAACCCAATCCTTCTTTTCGGGGTTTTTTGTGCAGTATTGACTTCTTGAGCACGTCACATAGTGTTTGATGCCCTTTGAGGCTCTTTAACATTCCTGTCTCAAGCAAGTTCTTTAGCCTGTAATATTCATCAGAAATAGCAACAAATTCCTCGGAGGAGGGGTTAGAGATTTCATTCGAAGCAGTTGCAATAATCTTGATGGCAGCATTGGATGATTCAGCATGCGAATCAGTATTGCTACGTTCTAGGCATTTTAAGCAAGGAGGCACAAAATCATCAGGAAGGTTGTTAGATTGCTCAGCGAATAGAGAAGATTTTTCTTTCTCGAGTGCGTTATAAGACTCTTTCAGTGACTCGAGTTCTTGATTCCTGTCAAGGAGTTCATCTGATAAACTCTCGTAGTCGACTGTAAGAGAATCATATTGTTCGGAAAGATCATCAAACGTTGAAGAAAAAGCATCATGCTTTTCAGTCAACTCTTGATTCTTCTCCATCTCTTCGACCAGTAATCCTTCAGTTTTCCTGAGATTCATCTCAAGTCGTTCTAGCTCATCTTGTTGAGATTTTGCAATCTTAACAAGTTTAGCATAGGCAATGTATTCAGAGGAATATGCAGTCTTAGATTTTTGGTGCTTTGCTGATACCTGATCCTTTGAGGTTTTTGCCATGAGACAGAATGCGATAGGTTCATCATCACCTGAGGCATTATCATCAGAGTCTGATTCGAAAGACTTCTCGGATGATTCATAGGTGACGAATGCATTGCCTCTTCCTAGGTTTCTGTAAAACTCTTCGTCTTCTGATTCGGAGTCAGATGATTCATCTTCGGATTCCATATTCATTTCTACACACACTCTAGTCAGCTGCGATATTTTCTTCAGATTGGATTCAATGGTCGCTCTTGTTTGCACGTCAGTGACTGGTCTCGACGAAGAAGATGATGCGGTAGTTTCATTTTTCTTCGAGAGCTTAGTGTGACGATCCACTTGAATGAATCCAGAGCAGTGATGATTAGTCCATCTGTTGCTGTGTTTTTCATCTTGTTCCCAACAAGGACAGTCTGCTATGAAGTGACCAGGTTGTTTGCACTTGAAGCATTTCATTTCTTTCGGAGGTAATTTCCTAGACGATCCAGGCATGTCAACTTCATCATCATTTGTGAGGCATATATTCTGTCTTCTGAGATAGCTTAGTCTTTCAGTGAGCATTTCCATTTCTCTTGTGATGGAGTGTTGATTCTCGATATCTTCTTCTTGAGGACTGCCATAGTGAGAAAGGATTTCCCCTTCGCTTTCCGAAGAAGATTCTTGAATCCCGTTCTCAAGTGAAGTTCTTCATAGTCTGGTCTTTGCTTGATTTCAGTCACGATTGGATCGAAGGTTGCATCAAGAGCACTTAGTAGCTTGTTGACCACATCTCTATCGGTGATATCTGTTACTCCACGTTGGTGAAGTCTTTCAACAATATTTGTTAACCGATCAGTGAGTTCCATAGCACTTTCCCTACGAAGACTTCTGAACCCAACGAACATGGCACGAAGCATATCTGTGTGTTGATCTGTTCTGGTAATGAATTCTTCATGAACATCCTTGATAGCATCCCAGAGTTGCTTAGCAGTGTCAAGTTTTCGGAATCGAATAAAAATATCTCTCGAGATGCTATCGCTGATAATATCTTTTGCTTGAGCATCCAACTGTATCATAGCTTCGTCATTCGAAGTAGGAGCATCAGGATGCTTAACAGTGTATCCACTTTCCACAATTTGCCAAAGTTCAATGTTGATAGCTTGAAGTCTGATTTTCATTCGATCTCTCCAGTAGATATAGTCATTTCCATCGAAGATAGGAAACCTTTCAGAGTGCGAGGATCTACCTGCATACGACATACTCAAAACTTCAAGGTTGTTAGACCTTTAATAAGCAGAGACAAGGAGTAACCTGCTCTGATACCAATTATTAGGACCGAGAGTATATCGACCAGAGAGGGGGTGAATGGGAGATTCAAAATTTCTTACGAAAGTTTTGAACCGAACCCAAGCACAGCAGCGGAAATAAAGTTCGGTAGCAATGCACTTGATTTAGCTCGCTATAGAGGACCAAATCTATCGATGTAGAATGCAGCAATTTTATCAAGCGATGAATATCACTAGTCTGACATGTTCGATGGTAATGCAATGTATCATTAGATGCAAGATTACGAGGGAAAACTAGATATGAACCGCGATGGAAATGCACAAGAGATGGTGACAGGGTGAATAAAAATAGCACAGAATGAATTCCCATTGACAGACTAGGTTGCGATGAGTAATAAACCAATCAGAGACGATGAAATTGAACGATGAGAATGCGACAGATAATTGATGAACTGTGATTGATCAGGTACAACTATCGGCACTGAGCACGAATGTAAACTGCTGAAGGAAATGCAATAGTGTAAAGCAAACCAGTTGTGCTCGATGGCGACAGAAGGATTTGGTAGACCAGTTCACCCTTCTGCCAAAGGACTACGTCTGGTTGGAGGGGTTATGATTTAACACAGAGGATAAACTCTCCTCGCCCTGTTCTCCATCAACTCGGAGCTGATCAGACTCCAGTTGATTTCACTCGTGGTAGATACTTGTCGGCGATCTCCAAACCTTCATTGAAGATAAACTCTCTTCAGCTCTCTTCGCAAACCACAAGACTCTTGGTTGCTGAAGATCTCGCTCGGTGAAGACAATACTCTTCGACACTCGAGCCGACACCTATCCGTCTAGAGAGTGGGCAGCTCTCAAGAGTAATAGGTACAAGAACTCTAACTCAGAACTACTGTGATGCTCAACCACTGTCTAAGTTTCGGCTCTTGATTTTTCTCTCGGTGGATTTTAAACTCAAATCTCTCGGAGAGGGGATGCTCAATCAATCTTCTCAGAAATCTTAAGCAGAGCAGCCAACGGGCAACGTTGGAGCGGGGTGGCTATTTATAGCCGCAGCCTTCCCAGATGGGAAATGACCAAATTGGACATGTGGAGCAGCCAATGGCCGAACGACACTAGTCCAACGGTCGGAATTGAGCACAACGGTAACATTACGTGCGGAGCAAGTAATGCTAACTCCTCAGTTCGAAAGATATCTCCTACAACAACGAAGAACAACGTCTTCTGCTGGCAGGTAATCATTCTAAGCATAAAGAGATTTCTCTCGGTCTCGCATAGATTTGGGCTAAGCATCACAGCGGATCTAAGCTTCAACAACCTATACCAGTCTTAATAGTACGGAGGTCCTATGACTCAAATGAATGAAAGAAGAACGACGAAAAGAATGCTACATCTTCACTTCGTCTTCGTCTTCCATCGCTGCAGTCAATTTCTTCGGACACGATCACTGAACCAATTGCTTTGCGTCTGCAATAAACCTTCGAGGGGTCAACTCCTTCACTTCATTCTTCTCGTCTACAAGTCTTCAAAGGATGTTGCTCATTCTCTTCTTCGACGTAGATAATCTTCGGTGAAGTTCCTCAAACTGTTCACCGGAGACAGCATTCTCTTCGGAACTGCATGGACTATTTCTCTCTGTGTGCACTAACAAACAAATCAGTCCATGCCTGTTTCTGTCAACAATCTCCAAAACACAAGAGGGCAAGCATTGCACCAACAGCTGTACAAGACGAGAACACATAATTTCAGCTGCCAAAAGCTTTCAAACTTCCCGCCCACATCGAAATTTCTCGCGCCTGAAAGTTTAGCCCTGCGATATCAACGGAAAAGGGCTTCTTTGGTAACTCCATTGTTCTCCCCTCTTTGCCCCCAACATTCTAAGTTTCTAACCCAGAACCACTCCCCTCACTGCCTCCCCCCTCCCCCAAGCCATCAAATCTAGTCCTCCGCCGCGGCGGTGCACCTCACACCCCGCCGGATCTACCTTCCGCACCTTGGAACCCCCAACTGCCAACTTACCACTGCACCGGAGTCGCTTCAGTGACTGGCTTGTCCACCGCTCCAGATCTCCTTGACCGCCATCATGGTCCAGCGCACTGGATCTGCTTCAACAGCGCCCTCGTTGACCGTAGTGTAGGCCCTTCACCAACGCCCTCGTCCGCCACATCGCTGGCCCTTCATAGAAGCCCTCGTCTGCCACAACAGATCCGCCTCACCGAAAGCACTGTACACCGCGCCGGATGTGCTTTGCCGACACCTTCATCCACTGCACCAGACCCGCTCCACGGATGCAATATTCAACTCCACCGGCCCAGCTTTACTGCCGCCACCGCCTTATCAGGTTATTTCAATTAGTATTCCTTTGGTTTTTCTCGTCTTTATTGTACAACAGTTCACTTACCACAGATCAGCTATCTTGGATGTCGACAGGTGCCGCACCTAAGCACCGGAGCCGCTTCACCAACGGCGACAGCTGGCCCAACTCAACCGCAACACGAGCACCATCGACGAGCTTTCACGTATGACAATGATGCCCATACGCTGCCGAGAATCAGGTACTATTCTCCAATGACCGGCGCCTACATTCACCTTCTTAGCATAAGCACCGCACCTTCGAATTTCTTCACGGCATCATTCAATTTTTTATGAGAGGCGTTGTTCTGCTTGCACCTGTAGGTCCAGACATGTGGTAGTGAACAGGTTATACGTGCTAAATTACAAATCAGTGCACCTGTAGTTACAATGTTTTTTCTTTGTCCTAAGTATTACTGTACTTCCTAGATATTACTGCCTCCTATTTTACTTCTTGCATGCTATATTTATGATATGGTGTTGTTCTGATGTCACCTCTTGGTTACAATTATTGTACTGGACTGCTTCTATGTTCTCTATGCTAAATTACACATCAGCAAACTAGCTTGTAGTTCCACTGCTTTTGGTTTGTCTTAACCTACATTTTTCAATGCTAGCTATTACCGCACTGCACCGAGCCTCTGTTCATAACTTTTTTGTGTGTTATTGATCTTCCCAAGTTGCATGACTAATTTGTAGCTTTTATTCATTATGGAGCTGCCAACCGCATGAAGCTAAATGTTTTTTCTTTTGGGGTTGGCACCTCAAACAAGCATAAAAATAGAGTGAAGCACACATATTGTCGTGTAATCACACACCCTTCTTTCATTAGTTTAGATGAATCATTGATGTTCAATTTGAACAGTGCATGTGATTAAAATTAGTTTTACCAAAATAGAGGGGGGAGAATAAACTACAACAACTAGATTTGCATGCATGGGATGCTGACGACATCTTCAAAGAACATTGCAACAGCAGCGAGCCTTCACAGCGACATATGGTAAGCCAGTGTGTTTTAGTTACTATGAAATGTCATGCGTGTGGGCTACTTTCATGGCTTGTGCCCTCAACCTGTAATCCTACAAAATTACAAATAGTTCAGTTGCCTGCTTTGCTGTATTGCTTGATTAGAATGCTTGTTTGTTACTCCCTTCGTAAACTAATATAAGAGCGTTTAGATCATTACTTTAGTAATCTAAACGCTCTTATATTAGTTTACAGAGGGAGTACTTGTTAGGCTATACCTGAGTTAGACAATGTGTCAGAAGTGCATGTCGTACTATCATAAAGAAATGCATGCATACTTCATTTGACTCCTTAACTTTTCCTATGAACTCCATCACAAGACTGTCTTGCTAGTTTATATGAGGCCACACTATTTAAGTGCTTTCTCAGAATATTTCAACTGTTTATATGCTTGGGCAACTTAAATATAGCGATGGTACACTGCCTTTCATCTAACCATTTTAATTTGTTTTTGGCTGATGCAACTTTGAACCATTTAAATATAGCTTTCCATGCTCGGCAATAATTTGTATGTAGTTTACCATGTAAGCTTACTGCCTGGATCATGGGATAACTATCTGTTACTTATGTCCAGCGGAAACCTTTCAGGATGCAGTTCAAACTAGGACACAATGTACACCCCCAGGATCTATTTGTGGAAGCAGTGCGCCATCCATGTTACCAGATGGTAGCAGTTCAGAGGCAACCCCGTTAGAGAGCACAAATATTATAGTTCTTGAGGCTCTACTAGAGACAGAAAGAGAGGGTGTGGCTGCCATGAATGAGGTAATCCTGATCATCGGGCTGGAAATTATGCAATTAGCTGCACGCATTATGCAAGCAAACCAAGAAGTGGAGCAAGTAAGACAGTTGCATTTGGAGACGGAGAAGGTCCTGCTGCTTCTGCTATCTGAAGCCCAGACTAATCCTAGTTCTTCTTTAGATACTAGTTGAAATTGTCATTAGATTAGTATACTTGCATGTTGTGTCATGTTTGTGAATGGATTCTATTGTAAGACCCCTTATTTGTTGTCCATGTCTTGTAATGATCTAATTTTCTTAGGCGAGGCAATCCTCAGTACTTGTAGGAGTGGACATAAGGTGAACTGTTTTTTGTGTGAGCAGATTGTGTTGGATGAAATAACTGTTTGACTCAAAGTGGATTCAACCTTCTTAATTCGAGTATCATGGCATTTGTAAATAATATTCATATATAAAGATGGAATACATCTTTGTTGTGCTTTTGAAGATATCTAAAAAAACATAGAATGATTTGTAAAGATTCGTAATCGAATACAAAATGGATTCGAATTTAGTTGCCAGGGTATACTTGAATGCTTATTCTCCCAAAATTCGAAAGAAGCGGCAAAACACCCACTCCCATGTCGGCTGCCCGAAAATAGTGTTTGGGAGATGGAAATTACTGTCTACCCCTAACACGCACAACCTATCGGCCCGATTTCCACTGCTCTAAATAGGGGTAGGTTTGTAACATCACTCAGACGTGACCCGACCGCCTCTCACCCCATTTAAACATGGTGGGCGCCAAACGTGGGCGGCAAAACACATTTGATTCAAGCTCATCCCAAAGACCTCTCTCTCCCCCTCCATTTCCCCATTCATACATGGTGGGCGGCAAAACAAACTCTCCTCGGCCGAAATCGATCTAGGCAAATATTTTAAGTAGGGCCAGGTTTGTAACTTCACTCATACGTGACACAACCGCCCTACCTGTCAGCCCCATTCATACACCGTGGACGCCAGCCGTGGGCGCCAAAACGCCCTCTCCTTGCCCGAAATCGCTCTTGGCAAATATTGCGGAGATGCGAGATTACCGTCCTATCCCCAACCGACGTGATGTCCAAAATTTTAAACGGGGGCTAAGTTCATAACTTTCCCACATTTTAGACAAGCACATCCCAAAGTAGTTCCCCCTCTCCCTCCATTTCCCCATTCATACACCGTCGACGCCAAAAGACCCTCTCCTCGGCCAAAATTGCTCTTCGCAACTATTCGGGAGATGCGAGATTGCCGTCCTATCCCCAACCGACCAATATCGCTCTGATGTCTGAAATTTTAAACGGGGGCTAAGTTTGTAACTTTCCCCGCATTTGAGACAAGCGCGTCCCAAAGACATGGTTCCCCCCTCCTCTCTCGCTCCATTTCCCCATTCGTACTCCGTGGGCGCCAAAACACCCTCTCCACCCCAGCCTCCTTCGTCCGCCACCCCATTCACTGCCGTCCTCCTCCAACATGTCGGAGCAGCTACCCCGACGCCGTCGTCCATTACAAGAGATCAATGTCTCTCATCCACCGCACCGGATCAGGATCCTAGCATCGCGTCCTGTCGCTTCATCTGTGTCGTCGTCCACCTTGCCGTGGCCGCTCCTACAACCATATCGTCCACGGCAACATGACTTATACCCTGATGCTGCCGTCTATCATCTCAGATCAGCTTCCGCACCGCTGACAGCCATAGCACCCGCAACACCCTCAACGTATCAGCAGAGGCCTACACGGCGTCGCAAGAGAGGTGATACTCTTTCATATCTTCTTAAGTTATTGATCTCACCCAGAAAATAGATCGTCACTTGTTTACTATACTTTCTTGTCCATACCAAATCTTTAGTTGTTAGTTGAAAGCAAACATTGGTTGGGAAGTAGCCTTTGTCTGGTTAGCACCTTCAGATCCGCCATGGCACGGTCAACACTATACTCACAATGCTTATGGTTTTCCCCTTTTATATTCACTACCATCATCCTAGGTGCTTCGTGTCGTGCTAGCGCTGCTCCTCAACCCATCAAGCGAAACAACATGCCACTCATATTTCCAAAGCTTAGTTGTTCAAATACGAATCTGATATGATACTGATATTACTAAAACAGAGAACGTTTAATTGGTCAGCTAATGTTCCTACATTAGTTTCGAAAAGCATGTGCGCCACATATAGAGAGACAGTGGAGAATTGCATTTCATTATGCGTTCTGTTTCATCATGGGTGGGCAACACACATTGTATTATCCAAAATCTGCTTGCTCTTCTCGAAGATGTTCCTCTTCGGTTACTCTTATTAAGTATATTAGTACAGTATGTTCCTTGTCGGGAAGTGGAGCTGGGACATTTGCAGTCGACATGTATATTGGGTCACTTCTGATGGATGGTTTCAACTATTCTAGTTGGTCTGCCATAATATCCAGGAAATGCTGGGATGCTTAGGGTCTAGACTAATAGTAACAGTATTGCACCTTCAGTTGAACAGAGATGCCCCTGTACGGGATCCGAAGCATTTCCAGCCATACCGGCAATACAAGCCCCTATGTTCCATCTAGTTCCACTTTCCCGATTTCACTCGTGATGCTTAGGGTTTTCCCCTTTTATCTACACTACTATTATCTGCGTAGGTGCTTTGTGTCATACTAGCAGCACTCCACCCTTCAAGCTAAACAACACACCACTCATAATTTCAGAGCTTAGATGTTCAAATACAAATGAGATGTGATACTAATATTAGTGAACAGACACAGATTTAATTGGTTAGCTAATGCTCCCACTTGAGTTTCCAAATGCATGTGGCAACATATAGAGAGACAGTAGGGAATTGCATTTCTTTGTAACCTGTTTACTATACTATCTTGTCCATACCAAATCTTAGTTGTTAGTTGAAAGCAAACATCAGTTGCTAAGTAGCCTTTGTGCGGTTTGCAGCTTCAGATCTGCCATGCCACGGTCAACACTATAATCATCATGCTTAGGGTTCCCCCTTTTATGATCACTACGATCAGCCTACGTGATTCGTGTCATAAGAGCACTGCTCCACCCATGAAGCTAAACAAGCTTAGTTGTACAAATTCGAATCTGATATGATGCTGATATTAGTAAGACAGAGACAGGTTTAATTGGTCAGCTAAATGTTACTACTTTAGTTTCAAAACGCATGTGAGCCACATATAGAGAGACAGGAAGGAAGAGTATTTCTCTATGCGCTCTGGTTCATCATGGGTGTGCAACACACATTGTATTATCCAAAATCTTCTTGCTCTTCTTTAACATGTTCCTCTTCTGTTCTTCTTAATAAGTCTAGTAGTACAGTATGTTCCTTGTCGGGAACTGGAGCAGGGACATTTGTAGTCGACAGGTATATTGGGTCGCTTCTGATGGATGATTTCAACTATTCTAGTTGGTCTGCCATAATATCCAGGAAATGCTGGGAGTTGTGTGACCTTTGAGAGTCTAGACTGATAGTAACAATATTGCACCTTCAGTTGAATAGAGCTGCCCCTGTACGGGATCCAAAGAATTTCCAGCCGTACCGGCAATACAAGCCCATATGTTCCAGCTAGTTCCACTTTCCCGATTTTACTTGTGATGCTTAGGGTTTTCCCCTTTTATCTACACTACTATGATCTGCGTAGGTGCTTTGTGTCGTACTAGCAGCATTCCACACTTCAAGCTAAACAACACACCCTCATAATTCCAAAGCTTAGTTGTTCAAATACGAATGTGATATGATACTGATATTAGTTAACAGACACACATTTAATTGGTCAGCTAATGCTCTCACTTGAGTTTCCAAATACATGTGGCAACATATAGAGAGACAACAGGGATTTGCATTTCTTTGTCACTTGTTTACTGTACTTTCTTATCCATACCAAATCTTAGTTGTTAGTTGAAAGCAAAATCGGTTGCTAAGTAGCCTTTGTGCGGTTTGCAGCTTCAGATCTGCCATGCCACGGTCAACACTATACTCATCATGCTTAGGGTTCCCCCTTTTATGATCACTACGATCAGCCTACGTGATTCGTGTCGTAAGAGCACTGCTCCACCCATCAAACTAAACAAGCTTAGTTGTACAAATTCGAATCTGATATGATGCTGATATTAGTAAGACAAAGACAAGTTTAATTGGTCAGCTAAATGTTGCTACTTTAGTTTCGAGATGCATGTGAGCCACATATAGAGAGACAGGAAGGAATAGTATTTCTCTTTGTGCTCTGGTTCATCATGGGTGGGCAACAAACATTGTATAGAAAGACTTGTAATATCTACAATCTACTTGATCTTCTGCTCTTCTTTAACATGATCCTCTTCTCTTCTTCTTTAATAAGTACAGTATGTTCCTTCTTTGGGAACAGGAGCAGAGACATTTGCGGTCGACAGGTCAGGTCAAGTTGGTGTTCCGTAGTATATTTTGAAGCTATCATCTGTGAAGTATCATTACTTCAGGAGCTCTCAATAAGGAGCCTATATTTTGAGTAGCAGGCCACATTATATTAATGCACACACCAAATTACAGCACACATGGCATCTCTTAGAAGAATTGCACAGAGATAGCACATAGGGGTTTACATGGAGGCACTATTGGATTAGAATCCCCTATGCATTACAAAGATAATCTCACTTATTTTTATGTTTTCATGCATGTCAGGTATTGAACATGATCATAATGAATATGAGAATGGGTGCACCAGAGGAATATTGCAGAACAATCCACTGGCTAACAAACTTGGCATCAAGGGATTGAGATCCTGTCTGGATGCAATGGAACACACACGCTCCCCATCTACAGATTCCATTGCAGAATATGATCCTAAAGACGATTCTGACCTAGATAGAGACCCAAGTCTATTTAGCTCTCCAGATGAGTCAGAGTCAGATGACCTATCTTATTCACCCATCTAGGTGCTTGCTCTAACTTGGCAAGGTTGTATTGGTCATACGTATCTTGCATTACTTCTACTTTATTACACCACCGTCTGCTTAGTTTACACATCATATATGAGAACATGCCATGCCTATCCATTTTCTGTACCTATTCCATGTGTTATCATGCCAGGTTTTTCCACTCAAATGTTGTTCTTTCATAATAGATGTCCAAAAGGAAGAGGGTGATTACAGATCCTGAAGGAGAACAAACAAAGTATTTGCAAAAGGCAGTGTTCCATTCTCAAGGGATCATAGGATCTCACAAAAATACTGCGCACTGCATTGCCCTTGTTAGTACCTCTTGCCCTTTATCATCATACTTACACTCATTGCTGTTTGATTATGTAGCATCACTGTGCATGTTAACTTCCTTATCCACCATTTGCTCGAAATTATAAGATCTATATTTACTCTTACATAAATGTAGAATAAACCCAATGGTTATGAAGTTCTGGATTGCTCTTGTAATTACCTGTTGTCATGTACTCCCTCCGTATCGAATTACTTGTTGCTCAATTGGATGTATTTAGAACTAAACTAGTGCTAGATACATCCATTTCAGCGACAAGTAATTCCGGACGGAGGTAGTATTACTATACTTACATTGAGAGATAGTTGATTGTTTGGCATTACTCTGCATCTTATCTGCCCTGCCCTCCATTTTCTCCAAATTATTAGATCTACATTTACTCTTACCAGAATGTTGAATAAAGCCAATGCCACTTCACAAGTTAAGGTATGCATTCCTCTTGTCAGTACCTTTTGCCTTGTAGCATTGTACTTAATTGATAGCTATTTGATTATGTATCATCACTCTGCATCTGAGCTTCATTATCCTCTATTTCTTCCAATATTATTAGATCTATATTTACTCTTTACAAAATGTAGAATAAAGGCAACGCTTATGAAGAAGTTTCTTTGGGGAATTTCTTGAATTATCATTCCATTGACATGGAGAAGGGCTTTGTCGAGCCCATGTTAACATGTAATGTAAGTCCATCCTTCTCAAGCCTTCAAACTTTGTTCTAGTATAGATTTGGATAGGCATCATTTCCTCCACTGCTTTTTACTTTGGTGTTTGCATCAGATTGCATGTTTGCAACAACTGCCAGCTTCAAATTGTAGTTGTAAAAACATGTTCCTTATTCATACCATCCACATTAATTAGAACAGATCCATTGATTCTCTTTAGCCCTACATGTATGCCTGTGTTCTAGATCTCTAATCCGGGGGTGTGGTGAAGCTGCCCATGCCTGCATCATCTCATTTACTTCTTTGTCTTAACTGATTTTGTCGATGATATGGACATTGCCGTATTATGTTAATGCTATTTTAAATTGTATCTCTGAATTTGCCAATATAAAATGGGATGGAATTGTCACACACTGACCATCGTTGCTTATATATTTGTGAAACCTGTTCTATGTCTCCTTGTTTCTCTTTCAGAGTAATATCTCTGACGCCAGGCAGAACTTTAGGGAAGATAGTGAGCCAAACCCATTGCTGGTACCTATCACTTGTATTGCAGCGAAGAAGGTAAACCATCTTGAAGAGAGCGAGATGACCCCATGGTCATGTCTTGATGAAGACAGTGAGTTCAAGCTACTCACCAGCATCTTTGAAACAACCTTGGTTAAGTTGCTTCCTAAATCAGTTCGACTTCTTCAGTCTCAACTATAAGCTGAAAGACTTTGTGCAGCTCAAGTCCGACTTGAAGTCCAATCTCTAATGAAGATCACAGTGGACACCCGTGCGTACTTTATAGCTATGCGGCTAGAGCTAGAGGATTTAACGTTTAGACAACTAAGGTCTCATCAGCTTGTTCAGCGGCTTGTGCTGCAGCACCGGGGCATGGCTAATGTTTCTTGAACTGTATTGAAGTGCTGTTGGTTTTGTATATTATTTTGTCGGTGCATTTTTTGCACTCGTGGCGACCTTTGATGCCCAGTGTATGTAATCTGTGGTCTGGTTGCCCTTTATTATCATTGGTGGCGAACTTTGATGCCCAGTGGATGTAATATTCTGTAATTTCATTATTGTATAGTCTAGGTTTATTCTTAGCCGGTATGCTATAATTTAGGTCGATAGCTTCAACGGAGCTCAATGGCCCTATACTTTATCGGTCTGTCAGCGGTATATAAAAAGAAATTACGCTACCCAAACGGGCCGGCCCGTAACTAGTTATATGGGCCAGAAAGTCGGCCTATAATCATCTCGGGCCATTATTAGGCTTAAACGTAAAGTACTTTTGGGCCTTTAATAGGCCAAGTAAAACATGGGCCTCATTTGGGCCAGAAATTTCCATGGGCTTTTAATAGGCTGAAAAGTAGATTGGGCCCGAATCGAGCCGAACAATTTATGGGCCGAAAGCAAGCCAAAACATATGTAGGCCCATGATTGGCCCAATTACATACAAGCTGTTAACAGGCCAAAATTTATCTCGGGCCTTGGTTGGCCTAATAGAATTATGGGCTGTAAGCAGGCCGGATGCAAAGTAGGCCATAATTTGGCCCAACTATGTCACGGGCCTTTAACAGGCCGTTAGTCAGGTTGGGCTGAAATTTATCCATGAAGATTATGGGCCGTTAAGAGGACGAAAGTCACTTCGGACTAGAAATAGGCCTAGATGCAGCACGGGCAATTAAATGGCCAAAAGTTAAACCGGGCCGAAAACGGCCCATATGCAGCAACGGCGGCTAACAGGCCGAAACGAATATCGGGCCGAACTATTAAACAGGACTTTAACAGGCCGAGATACAAACCGAGCCTACAATGGGCCCAAAAGCACAGTGGCCTGTTAACGGGCCGGATCTATTATGGGCCGTAATTTGGCCCAAAACACGATCTGATATGGGCCATAATTTGGCCCAAACCATGGTAGGTTGTTAACAGGCCGGTCCACTAGTGTCTAACAAAATCTTGTGGGCCTTTGGCTTGGCCGACCCATTTAGGTCAAATGGGCTACTGTTGGGCCATGCCACGTGTCGACGTATCATTGGCACGTCTCGTCCATTGGATGAATGACATCTATCGCAACGCCGAGCTGACACATGGATCCGCCGGTGAATGAGAAATTTGCACATGGAAAATCGCCTTTGGTTAGGGCTGCTAACGGGTTATCGGATCCAAACCAGAACCCGATAGCTTAACGGCGACCCATTACGGTGGATGCCATGTGTCGGTCACCCTTGATGAAAACACTTCCATGACATGACATTTATCATCATGGAAGTGGACACTTCCGTGATGATAATTTCAGTATTGTCATGGAACACTTCTATGACAGCACAGGTATGACTATCTTGATTCTGTCATAAAATCGTCATGGATGTACATGCATGACAGAAAGCATGACCTACTATGACAAAGACGTATCATCACGGAAGTGTTTTTTTTTGTAGTGACCTTTGGCGTTGCATGACGGCATCATAGCCATAATGGCGTCCTTGGCAGTATTGTTGCACAGTGGGACTACCACCTGCGGCAAGGTGAAGTTATAGCCCTTGTTAAAGAGCTGGAAAATGAGCTAGTAGTGTTCCATTACCGTCAGGTTCTTGTGGAGGCCTGGATGCAGCCGCATCGTGTCGGCTAGATTTTTATAATCCCAAGCTTGTCGGCCCCTCTCCTGCAGAGGTGCGATCCGGCGCCAGATAAAATCAGCGCCGACCATCTCGATGGTCAGGTTGGCAGGTTTGAGGCTGAGGATTCTACCCAAGGCAAGACCAAGCTTGTCGTCGTTGGGGCCCATGTCACTCCAGCATGGATTTCTCTGGATCTTCTTGGATCTGGGGATTTAGTAGTCTGGGAATTTCTCCTGCTTAATCCAACTGGATCTGCCTTCCATTCAGGGCACTTCACATGGAGCTTGCCGTCAAGGTACTGCTTCTTCATTCTATCCTAGGAATCCAAGTGACGCTGCCAGAGAGAGCATCACCGCTTTCAATCCAGGGAATGAAGAAGTGGCGGAACAAGGGCACATTGGGTACTACCCCCACAAAGTTTTCACAAAGATGGGCGAAAACGGACATGTAGGTGATGGCATTCGGAGCAAAATCCAGAAGCCTGAACCCGTATAACCGCATAACCTCATCGAAGAAATCCGAAAAGGGGGGACACAGCCCGCAGTAAAAATATCCAGCGAAGAATGGATAATTATCGTCGGTGTAGGGAAGATTCGCCGGCAGCACCTCTGTGGCTGGGTGGTCCTTGGTTTTCCTCACCCACACATATGAGTACTTGTGCGTGAGGTCGTCCACCTTCAGCGTCGACGGGAAGATGACATTTTCCCTCCGCTGGTTGGTGACAGCAGCTTTTTTCTTCTCTGCCTCTGGGTCGACCTTCTTCGCAGCCATGGCGACTGCGAGAAGGGGGATTTGGTGGAAAGCACAAGCTGAGCAGCGCGGCGGTGAAGAGCTCCCTTCTTGTGCAAGGAAGAAGAAGATGGGGGCAGCGAGATGGATTGGAAGTGAAGGAAAGGGGGGTAAATCGAGCACCGCACCCGTAGATGCCCTTTTTATGGGGAAGGCGCGGGGGCAAGCTCTTTACCGCTCGGCGTCGCAACGCTTTTTCATGCGCACGACTGTAAACTGCTGTTGTGCTCCACCACTCCCACGTCCTGCATTTAATGCGCCATCTTAGATGCACAGTAAAAGTGATCATAGCGACAGTTATCCTCTGCCACGTATGTCTATGCATTGTGATGGGCCTAGGCCAACAACGCTTGGCACGCGTGTATGGTCCAAGCCTGGGGGCTCCCGTCGATGTACTAAACATGGGTGTTTATACCCTGACTATGATAGACAGTTGCAGCCTTCCCGATGGCAAAGGCTTGTCGATGGATGGCCATTCCAAATACTCATGATTTGGAAGGTAAAAACCATGAAGAATACCTCCAGGCAGGTCATCAAGAAGTACTAAAGATGTACTGAAGATCAAGATTCAAGTCACCGGCAAGATGCAAGCCAACAGGCTCCAGGCCGACATCTTCAAGAGCGGCGAGCTCCTTCCCATCGCTCCACCGTGGCAGTTGTCAGGAACTTGCCAACAGGTGCCGAGCGGGCAGGTGGTTAGGTAGAGTTTGACGGGGCACGTGGCATCCTGGCGCTAAAGAAAAAACTTTATTGACACCCGTCCAGGATGCGTGTTGAAGGAATAAGAGGTAGATGGGTGAGCGGTACATGTAGAGCTGGACTCCATTGCCGGCATCCCTCCTCAGCGTGACACCTAACGGGGCATTTAATGCCTTTGTCCTAACTCATCTGTGTTAGGTATGATAGCACTGTTGCTATCATTTCATCATGTAATTACCATTTTCCCATTGTGGTAGCCTCTTTCATCTATAAAAGGAGCCCCATGGCTACCTTTACAAAGGTCGAAACCCTGTCCAATTGCACTGCCTAGCTGCACCTCCCAAGCACTCTGCCGGCAAGGTTTCGCTCTTTGTAATCATAGGGCTCATACAATCATAATCCACCAAAAGCAGGAGTAGGGTGTTACGCTTCACAAGCGGCCCAAACCTGGGCAAATCTTGTGTGTTGTTCTGCTGGATCTGCTCTTTGTGTGATGCGTCCCCTCACTAGTCCCATAGATTGCCGTACGCCGACAGGATCCTTGTATGAAAACCAAGGATCGACTTTGGTGGACCTGCCCGATGACCGACAGGCCATTGAGAACAAATGGATCTTTAAGAAAAAGATGGACGCTAATGGTAATGTCACCGGCTATAAAGATCAACTTGTCGCAAAGGGTTTTTGACAAGTTCAAGGGGTTGACTACGATGAGACTTTCTCACCCGGAGCGATGCTGAAGTCTGTTAGGATTATATTAGCAATTGCTGCATTTTTCGATTACGAAATCGGGCAGATGGATGTGAAAACCATGTTCCATAATGGTTTTCTTAAGGAAGAGTTGTATATGATGCAGCCCGAAGGTTTTGTCGATCCTAAGGATGCTAATAAGGTATGCAAGCTCTAGCGATCCATCTATGGACTCGTGCAATGTAACATCCCAAAATTCTAAAGTTTGGAATGTTATATTAAATAAATAAATATGATTGATTGTTTGTTTGATTGATTAACTGAAAGTGAGTGAATTTTGAAACTTTTTGAAAGTTTAATGAGAGGGAATGAAATGACCTTGCCAAAACTTTCACTTTGCAATTTGAACTCAGTGAATTCAAATTCATTTCAATACAAAACCCTGGAGTGAAGATGACATGACTTCTTCCATTTAAATGAAAAGGGTTTTGAAAGAATTTGAATTCTATTTGAAAATATTTCAAGTTCAGAAACTTTATGAAACTCAATGATTTTCTTAAGAGAAGATAAAATGACTTCTTCAAATTATAAGAAAGATGAGTTGGAAGTTTTTATTCAAATTATTTTTCTCCTAAAAATAAATATATGTAAATAAGGGTAAAATGATACCCTTCAATGAAAAATTGGGAGAAAATAAATTTGGAATCATTTTGGTATTTTAAAAAATGAATTTTATTGGTTTTTATTGCAATAGTAGCACTGTTTGATTTTTATGAATTTTTGTGGATTTTTTTTGACTCTGAAAAATAGTTCATGTTTTAGGAAATCTTTTGTTGAAAATTTTGATATATTATATGTCTATATAATATTTTTATTTTATTTGTTATATTTTACTTTTCTTTTCTATTTTTATTTTTAAAAGAAAAAAATGGCCGAAGCCCAACCGCTAGGCCAGCGCTAGCCGCTGGGCCAGCTCGCTGAAAACGGCCCAATGCCTCTCTCCCTCGCGAAACCCCTTTGCCTCGGCCGCTCGCTGCCTCGCTCCCCTCCCCTCTCCCGCTGATACCCCAGGCCCACGCATTTCTTCTTCCTCCCCACGCAATGCCGCGACAGAGCACGCTCGGAGCGCCACCGAATCCCGGATCTTCGGGGATTCGATCCCGAGGCCAACCCCTGCCCCAAGAACATGTCCTATAAAACCTCCTCTAACCCCTCCCTTGTATCCCTCTAGAGCCCGTGCCCGAGGCCAGCTAAAATGAGCCCCAACTCACATCTTGATCCACCGGAGCTGAAGCCTTCCGCCGCCGATTTCATCGCCGGTGAGACTCCGCTCGACCCCATCCTCCGTCCGTCGATTTCCCTAGGCTTTGCGCATCTTGTTGACATGCTCTGGACCCTCCTCTTCTTCTACAGACACCGCACCGACCTCACGTGCCCTCGCCGGAGCGCGTCAGCCACAGGAGCTCTGACGAACCCGTTCCGCTCACCACCGACCTCCCCGAGCTCCAACTCCACCGCCACCGGAGCCCCCTCTCTCCATCGCGTTCGAGGGACACCTCCGCCGACACCACCGACGACCGGAGCACTGCCACCGCCGACGCCCGAGCCGCCACACCACCGACTGCCTCCTCTATAAGCCACCACCGCCCTCAGCCATTCAATTTAATTTCGACGCCTTAGATTAGATCTAAAACGAACAGTTAGGTTTTTATTATTAGATCGGTTTTATGCATGGTTTGTTTGTTTTAGATCGGACCGAGCCGATGGTTTTTCTTTTTTTAGCCGCAACTACCGAATCCCTTAAGTTTCGGTCGTCCGCCCATTAGCTTCCATAGCAAACACCCCATAGCGAATCAGTTTCCCCCACGTAGCCCCCTAGTCTAAACAGTAGGCTTTCGCAAATTAGTTTTTGTTTACATTAAATTAGGGTTTTAGGCGAAACAGTACTGTTTTAGTGATTGCTAGGTTAAGTTCTATTTCCTTTAGTTTTAGTTGTTTTCAATTATTTTCTTTTGTCATTTTTGACAAGTTTCATTTTGGTTCTGTTATTTAACAGTAGCCACTTTTGTTTGTAGTTAAAATATTTTATTTATTTTTATTTCTTTTGTACGAAAACTTGTTCTGATTATAAGTGGAGTTTTATAATAGCTTTTAGGTTGATTCCTTTTGCATAGGAAACTTTAGGTAAAATTCTTTCTGTTATTTTAATAAAAAATTTATTTATTTTCTGTTAAATTATTATTTTAGAGTTTTATTTTCTGTTAAGTTTTACTTAGGACAAAAAAATCATTGTTATTGTTTGTAGTAAAGTCTTAGGCCCTTTTCTTTAGTAGTTTTCTTTGTAGTTTTCCTTGAGATTTCTTTGGATTTTATTTGAGTTTTTATTTTTTTTCTTTGTTGTTTTATTGGTTATTTGTTATTTTTATTTCTTTATTACTTTTATTCGATTGGTTGTTATTTTGATTGTTAGTATTGCTTGCTAGAGTGAATGTTTATGTGAATGCAATGTTTGATTATATAGATTTTCATCGGAGAGTGACAATAGTTCTATCCAGTTTTCTGAGAGCGATATTATCTTCATCAACTATTACCAGGCAAGTTCACTTTGACCATATTTTTATACCAATGTTTTTATTGCATTTAGTGTCACCATTTCACCATTTCCTCCAGTAGTATATTGAATCTTGTAGTTGAGTAGAAGCATGAGGTAGGAACCCACACCCCTGTTACCAAGCCCGGGAATGTCATTTATTTTAATGCTACGCTTCAGTAGACGGGGATTGGTATGAGAGTTCGTGAGTGGTGTGAGAAGGAGGACTCTATGTCAATGACGACAACTTCAAGATGGCATCTTCAAGGCCTGCATCTACAAGATCTCAAGACTTCAAGACTCGAGACAAGAATTCAATATACCTCTGGGTGGAGAATGGTTAAGATGGGTACATATGGTGCTTCCAGTACTCAGTGATTCCGGAGAAGCGCCGTGATATCATGCGGAAAGCTCCACCCAGGCTCAAAGAGACGGAAGAATATTTCATGCCCGGAAGCTTACCTGTGCAGCCACAAGTCAATATGGGCTCTGGCTTGGTTGACCTTAGTTGTGACTCTGGCTGGGACGGTGCTAGCAGATGTAGTCGATGGTAGGATTGGATGGGCACCGGACAGTGGTCAGGGGAACTCTTTGAAAGACCATGTTTCGTTCGTCCTGTTCTCAAACACCCGGCAGTGCGAGGACTTAAAAGGAGGGAACGATTCTTGTGGGTAAAGTGCACAACACTCTGCAGAGGTAAAACCTAATCGATTAACCATGTCCCCGGTTACGGACAATTTGAGCCTCTGGGCTTGGATCTATCTCGGAACTCTCAACACTAGACAGATAATTAATTGTGGGCAACATAGAATTGTTCTGGGCTATGAGACATCGGTTGGCGGAACCATGTCATAGTAGATAACTCCGTAGTAAAGACTCCTGTTATTCCTTTGATGTAGGGAAAATAAAATCAGCTTTTACGCAAAAACTCAGACACAGAGCCACAAAGCCATATTGCATATAGAATAGTTTCATCATCTATTTTTCTTATTGTGATCTTGCCGGTACATTTAATGTACTGACCTACACGGCTGCAATGTATCATGTTGCAGGATTTTTCCACGACGAGTGAGTTTCGTTGTAGGGTTACGGTCTACACTCAACTTGCCGATGGCGTTGATGGGACTCCACACCCATTTGTTTGTTTCCGCTGAGACTTATGAGGTATATATCAGTTTTACGTTGTTTATACATGTGATTGCACTTTGATATATACATTGATGTACTGTGTGTGCCAGCATACTGATCCAGGGATGGCACGGATACACAGAGGCTTGACCGTTTGAGGTTGGGTCGCTACAGAGATGGTATCAGAGCACATGTTGACTGTAGGACGTGACCTTGATAGGAACAACTTTTATTTTATATTACTCTCGTAACCCCTGAATGTCTTTTACTGAACTTTCCTTATTTCAAATTATAGATGGAGAGCTACATTCTGAACGAAAGGGAACACTACGAGAATGTTCTTGGAGGCCCATTCCTAGTGGAACTAGTCGGACTGCTGAAGCTGCCGATACCTGAGATCAAGGCATATAAAAGCAAGTCTGGATCATGGGGTGTCAAGACTCAAGTTTTTGGACGTAAAGAAGACCCCAAGACTGGAGACATCACCTTTGGACTGCTAAATTCTGACTGTGATATGGGCATTAACACTGCCGTCCATGATGCTATCGCACGCTTGTGCTATCGCCATCATGCTGCGCTAAGCAAGCATTACTTCGGAAAGGTTGGATGGCAGAAGGTTGATGGAGCCCCTATTGCCCTAACAAATGCATAGAAGATGAAGTTTGCACCTCTGTTGGTGTATAACCAGGATCTGGAGTAGTACGTCAAGAATCTTCAGATGGACCTTTTGGAAGCCTTATTTGACAAGGAAGCACTTCGTGAAGAGCTCAAGACCGAAAAGCTAAAGGTAGCCAAGTTGGAGGAGGAGAATCTCGAGATTCCGAAGATATGTCAGGAACTGAAGGGCAGCAGGACCATGGCTCATGCCAAAGATGTTGAGATTCAGAAGCTCAAGGAACAACTCTAGGAAATACAAGGACGTCACAAGAAACTCCGAGTAAACAGGGATAATCTAGCAGAAGAACTGGAGAATATCAAGAAGCCCATTGGAGACAAGGATACACTAGCTTAGTAGTAGTAGTCCCACCATGAGAGAATAAAGATGAACGATTTTGCGATTTAAAGTATTCGACCATACCAACCTATTGTTGGAAATATGCCCTAGAGGCAATAATAAATTGGTTATTATTATATTTCCTTGTTCATGATAATCGTTTATTATCCATGCTATAATTGTATTGATTGGAAACTCAAATACATGTGTGGGTACATAGACAACACTGTGTCCCTAGTAAGCCTCTAGTTGACTAGCTCGTTGATCAAAGATGGTTAAGGTTTCCTAGCCATTGACATGAGATGTCATTTGATAACGGGATCACATCATTAGGAGAATGATGTGATGGACAAGACCCAAACTAAGAACGTAGCATTTGATCGTGTCAGTTTATTGCTATTGTTTTCTGCATGTCAAGTATCTGTTTCTTTGACCATGAGATCATGCAACTCACTGACACCGGAGGAATACCTTGTGTGTATCAAACGTCGCAACGTAACTGGGCGACTATAAAGGTGCTCTACAGGTATCTCCGAGGGTGTCTGTTGGGTTGGCATGGATCAAGACTGGGATTTGTTACTCCGTATGACGGAGAGGTATCTCAGGGCCCACTCGGTAATACAACATCACAATGAGCCTTGCAAGCAATGTGACTAAAGTGTTAGCCACGAGATCTTGTATTACGGAACGAGTAAAGAGACTTGCCGGTAACGAGATTGAACTAGGTATAGTGATACCGACAATCGAATCTCGGGCAAGTAACATACCGAAGAACAAAGGGAACAGCATACGGGATTAACTGAATCCTTGACATAGAGGTTCGACCGATAAAAGATCTTCGTAGAATATGTAGGAGCCAATATGGGCATCCAGGTCCCGCTATTGGTTATTGGCCGTAGAGGTGTCTCGGTCATGTCTACATAGTTCTCGAACCCGTAGGGTCTACACACTTAACGTTTGGTGACGATTAGTATAATTGAGTTATTATGTTGGTGACCGAAAGTTGTTCGGAGTCTCGGATAAGATCCCGGACATGACGAGGATCTCCGGAATAGTCCGGAGGTAAAGATTGATATATGTGATAATAGTGTTTTGATCTCCGGAAGGGTTCCGGAGTTCACCGGAAGGGGTTCCGGATGTTTACCGAAGTGTTCGGGTGCGAGAACACTTTATATGGGCCAAAGGATAAAAGCCCACGAGGTATTGGAAAGTGCAAAAGTAGTTTTGCTGCCGCGTAAGCGGTACTACCGCTTGTGTAAAGCGGTACTACCGCCCAAGCGGTACTACCGCTTGTGTGAAGCGGTACTACCGCCCAAGCGGTACTACCGCTTGTGTGAAGCGGTACTACCGCCCAAGCGGTACTACCGCTTGTGAGCGGTACTACCGCTTGTGTGCGGCTGTGCACGGTTCGGCAGGGATCCGAGTTGGACTCTTTTCCTGCGGGCCAAACCGACCTTGTGCGGGCAAAACCGACTTGGAGGAGGCTTTTACTCCAAGTTTAGACCCCAAGGCTCAACATATAAATAGAGGGGCAGGGCTAGCACACGGGAGACATCAAGATTTCCCCAAGCCGTGTACGGCAACCCTAACCCTCTAGTTCCTCCGTCATAATCTCCGTAGCGCTTGGCGAAGCCCTGCAGAGATTGTTCCTCACCACCATCACCACGCCGTCGTGCTGCTGGAACTCAACCACTACTTCACCATCGCTCGCTGGATCGAGGAGGTGAAGGCGTCATCAAGCCGTACGTGTGTTGAACGCGGAGGTGCCGTTCGTTCGGCGCTAGTTCGTGATCGGATCGAGGGACGACTTGCGATTTGGATCGTGGAGACGTTCGACTACATCAACCGCGTTTCTTAAACGCTTCCGCTTAGCGATCTACAAGGGTATGTAGATTCACTCTCCCTCTCGTAGATGCTCATCACCATGGATAGATCTTGTGTGTGCGTAGGAAAATTTTAGTTTCCCATGCAACGTTCCCCAACAGTGGCATCATGAGCCAGGTCTATGCGTAGATGAGATCTCGAGTAGAACACAAACGAGTTGTGGGCATGGGTGTATACATATTGCTTGCCGTTACTAGTTGATACTTGATTCGGCAGTATTGTGAGATGAAGCGGCCCGGACCGACATTACGCGTACACTTACGCGAGACAGGTTCCTTCAACTAACATGTAACTTCGTTGCATAAAGATGGCTAGCGGGTGTCTGTCTCTCTCACTTTAGTTGAATCGATTTCAATGAAGAGGGTTCTTTTAGAAGATCAAAAAGCAATCACTACACCACGTTGTGGTTTTGCGTAGGTAAGAACGGTTCTTGCAAACCCGTAGCAGCCACGTAAAATTTGCAACAACAATTAGAGGACGTCTAACTTGTTTTTGCAGGGTATGTTGTGATGTGATATGGCCAATTACATGATGAGATATATGTGATGTATGAGATGATCATGTTTTGTATAGAATATCACGACTTGCATGTCGATGAATACGGCAACTGGCAGGAGCCATAGAGTTGTCTTTAATTATTGTATGACCTGCGTGTCAATCATTAAGCGCTATGTAATGCTTTACTTTATCGCTAAACGTTAGCAATAGTCGTGGAAGCAACAGTCGGCGCGACAACCTTATGGCGACACGTTGATGGAGATCAAGATGATGGAGATCATGGTGTCATGCCGGTGACGATGGAGATCATGCCGGTGCTTTGGAGATGGAGATCAAAAGCACAAGTTCATGGCCATATCATGTCACTTATGATTTCCATGTGATGTTAATCCTTTTATGCATCTTATTTTGCTTAGGACGACGGTAGCATTATAAGGTGATCCCTCACTTAAATTTCAAGATAAATTGTGTTCTCCCCAAGTGTGCACCGTTGCGAAAGTTCGTCATTTCGAGACACGCCGTGATGATCGGGTGTGATAGACTCTACATTCGCATACAACGGGTGCAAGCTATGTTGCACGTGCAGAACACTCGGGTTAAACTTGACGAGCCTAGCATGTACAGACATGGCCTCGGAACACAAGAGACCGAAAGGTCGAACATGAGTCATATAGTAGATATGATCAACATGAAGATGTTCACCATTGAAACCACCTCAACTCACGTGATGATCGGACTTGAGTTGGTGGATTTGGATCATGTTACACTCGAATGACCGGAGGGATGTCAATTTGAGTGGGAGTTTTTAAGTAATACGATTAACTAAACTCATTATCTAGAACAATAGTCTAAGTTGTCTTTGCTATATTTATGTTGTAGATCATAGCTCGCGCAGTAGCACCCCTGAATTTTAATGCGTTCCTAGAGAAAGCTAAGTTGAAAGATGATAGAAGTAACTTTGTGGACTGGGCCCGTAATCTAAGGATTATCCTTACGGCTTCCCAGAAGGCTTATGTCCTTGATGCACCGCTTGGTGATCCACCCGCTCCAGTTGAGTCTCTAGACGTTGTGAACGCCTGGCAGGCTCGTTCTGATGATTACTCAATAGTTCAATGTGCAATGTTGTATGGCTTAGAACCGGGACTTCAAAGACGTTTTGAACGTCATGGAGCATATGAGATGTTCCAGGAGTTGAAGTTTATCTTTCAGAAGAATGCCCGGATCGAGAAGATATGAGATCTCCGACAAATTCTATGCTTGCAAGATGGAGGAGAACGGGTCTATCAGTGATCACGTGCTCAGAATGTCTGGGTACTCCACCCGTCTGGCTGAGTTAGGGATGCCCCTTCCGCCAGAGGCTATCACTGACAGAGTTCTTCAATCATTGCCACCTAGCTACAAGAGCTTCGTGTTGAACTATAACATGCACGGGATGAACAAGTCAGTCGCCGAGCTGTTTGCGATGCTGAAAGCCGCTGAGTCTGAAATTCAGAAGGAGCATCAAGTGTTGATGGTCAATAAAACCACTAGTTTCAAGAAAAATGGCAAGGGTAAGAAGGGTAACTCCAAGAAGAGTGGCAAAGCAGTTGCGCCTCTCGTGAAGAAACCCAAGGCTGGACCCAAACCAGAAACTGTGTGTTTTCATTGCAAGGGAACTGGACACTGGAAGCGGAATTGCCCCAAGTATTTGTTGGAAATATGCCCTAGAGGCAATAATAAATTGGTTATTATTATATTTCCTTGTTCATGATAATCGTTTATTATCCATGCTATAATTGTATTGATTTGAAACTCAAATACATGTGTGGGTACATAGACAACACTGTGTCCCTAGTAAGCCTCTAGTTGACTAGCTCGTTGATCAAAGATGGTTAAGGTTTCCTAGCCATTGACATGAGATGTCATTTGATAACGGGATCACATCATTAGGAGAATGATGTGATGGACAAGACCCAAACTACGAACGTAGCATATGATCGTGTCAGTTTATTGCTATTGTTTTCTGCATGTCAAGTATCTGTTCCTTTGACCATGAGATCATGCAACTCACTGACACCGGAGGAATACCTTGTGTGTATCAAACGTCGCAACGTAACTGGGCGACTATAAAGGTGCTCTACAGGTATCTCCGAGGGTGTCTGTTGGGTTGGCATGGATCAAGACTGGGATTTGTTACTCCATATGACGGAGAGGTATCTCAGGGCCCACTCGGTAATACAACATCACAATGAGCCTTGCAAGCAATGTGACTAAAGTGTTAGCCACGAGATCTTGTATTACGGAACGAGTAAAGAGACTTGCCGGTAACGAGATTGAACTAGGTATAGTGATACCGACGATCAAATCTCGGGCAAGTAACATACCGAAGAACAAAGGGAACAGCATACGGGATTAACTGAATCCTTGACATAGAGGTTCGACCGATAAAGATCTTCGTAGAATATGTAGGAGCCAATATGGGCATCCAGGTCCCACTATTGGTTATTGACCGTAGAGGTGTCTCGGTCATGTCTACATAGTTCTCGAACCCGCAGGGTCTACACACTTAACGTTTGGTGACGATTAGTATAATTGAGTTATTATGTTGGTGACCGAAAGTTGTTCGGAGTCTCGGATAAGATCCCGGACATGACGAGGATCTCCGGAATAGTCCGGAGGTAAAGATTGATATATGTGATAATAGTGTTTTGATCTCCGGAAGAGTTCCGGAATTCACCGGAAGGGGTTCCGGATGTTTACCGAAGTGTTCGGGTGCGAGAACACTTTATATGGGCCAAGGGATAAAAGCCCACGAGGTATTGGAAAGAGCAAAAGTAGTTTTGCTGCCGCGTAAGCGGTACTACCGCTTGGTGAAGCGGTACTACCGCCCAAGCGGTACTACCGCTTGTGTGAAGCGGTACAACCGCCCGAGCGGTACTACCGCTTGTGTGAAGCGGTACTACCGCCCAAGCGGTACTACCGCTTGTGAGCGGTACTACCGCTTGTGCGCGGTTGTGCACGGTTCGGCAGGGATCCGAGTTGGACTCTTTTCCTGCGGGCCAAACCGACCTTGTGCGGGCAAAACCGACCTGGAGGAGGCTTTTACTCCAAGTTTAGACCCCAAGGCTCAACATATAAATATAGGGGCAGGGCTAGCACACGAGATACATCAAGATTTCCCCAAGCCGTGTGCGGCAACCCTAACCCTCTAGTTCCTCCGTCATAGTCTCCGTAGTGCTTGGCGAAGCCCTGCAGAGATTGTTCCTCACCACCATCACCACGCCGTCGTGCTGCTGGAACTCAACCACTACTTCACCATCGCTCGCTGGATCGAGGAGGTGAAGGCGTCATCAAGCCGTACGTGTGTTGAACGCGGAGGTGCCGTCCGTTCGGCACTAGTACATGATCGGATCGAGGGACGACTTGCGATTTGGATCGCGGAGACGTTCGACTACATCAACCGCGTTTCTTAACGCTTCCGCTTAGCGATCTACAAGGGTATGTAGATTCACTCTTCCTCTCGTAGATGCTCATCACCATGGATAGATCTTGTGTGTGCGTAGGAAATTTTTTGTTTCCCATGCAACGTTCCCCAACAGTGGCATCATGAGCCAGGTCTATGCGTAGATGAGATCTCGAGTAGAACACAAACGAGTTGTGGGCGTGGGTGTATACATATTGCTTGCCGTTACTAGTTGATATTTGATTCGGCGGTACTGTGAGATGAAGCGGCCCGGACCGACATTACGCGTACACTTACGCGAGACAGGTTCCTTCAACTAACATGTAACTTCGTTGCATAAAGATGGCTAGCGGGTGTCTGTCTCTCTCACTTTAGTTGAATCGATTTCAATGAAGAGGGTTCTTTTAGAAGATCAAAAAGCAATCACTACACCACGTTGTGGTTTTGCGTAGGTAAGAACGGTTCTTGCAAACCCGTAGCAGCCACGTAAAATTTGCAACAACAATTAGAGGACGTCTAACTTGTTTTTGCAGGGTATGTTGTGATGTGATATGGCCAATTACATGATGAGATATATGTGATGTATGAGATGATCATGTGTTGTATAGAATATCACGACTTGCATGTCGATGAGTACGGCAACTGGCAGGAGCCATAGAGTTGTCTTTAATTATTGTATGACCTGCGTGTCAATCATTAAGCGCTATGTAATGCTTTACTTTATCGCTAAACGTTAGCAATAGTCGTGGAAGCAACAGTCGGCGCGACAACCTTATGGCAACACGTTGATGGAGATCAAGATGATGGAGATCATGGTGTCATGCCGGTGACGATGGAGATCATGCCGGTGCTTTGGAGATGGAGATCAAAAGCACAAGTTCATGGCCATATCATGTCACTTATGATATGCATGTGATGTTAATCCTTTTATGCATCTTATTTTGCTTAGGACGACGGTAGCATTATAAGGTGATCCCTCACTTAAATTTCAAGATAAATTGTGTTCTCCCCAAGTGTGCACCGTTGCGAAAGTTCGTCGTTTCGAGACACGCCGTGATGATCGGGTGTGATAGACTCTACGTTCGCATACAACGGGTGTAAGCCATGTTGCACGTGCAGAACACTCGGGTTAAACTTGACGAGCCTAGCATGTACAGACATGGCCTCGGAACACAAGAGACCGAAAGGTCGAACATGAGTCATATAGTAGATATGATCAACATGAAGATGTTCACCATTGAAACCACCTCAACTCACGTGATGATCGGACTTGAGTTGGTAGATTTGGATCATGTTACACTCGAATGATCGGAGGGATGTCAATTTGAGTGGGAGTTTTTAAGTAATATGATTAACTAAACTCATTATCTAGAACAATAGTCTAAGTTGTCTTTGCTATATTTATGTTGTAGATCATGGCTCGCGCAGTAGCACCCCTGAATTTTAATGCGTTCCTAGAGAAAGCTAAGTTGAAAGATGATGGAAGTAACTTTGTGGACTGGGCCCGTAATCTAAGGATTATCCTTACGGCTTCCCAGAAGGCTTATGTCCTTGATGCACCGCTTGGTGATCCACCCGCTCCAGTTGAGTCTCTAGACGTTGTGAACGCCTGGCAGGCTCGTTCTGATGATTACTCAATAGTTCAATGTGCAATGTTGTATGGCTTAGAACCGGGACTTCAAAGACGTTTTGAACGTCATGGAGCATATGAGATGTTCCAGGAGTTGAAGTTTATCTTTCAGAAGAATGCCCGGATCGAGAGATATGAGATCTCCGATAAGTTCTATGCTTGCAAGATGGAGGAGAACGGGTCTATCAGTGACCACGTGCTCAGAATGTCTGGGTACTCCACCCGTCTGGCTGAGTTAGGGATGCCCCTTCCGCCAGAGGCTATCACTGACAGAGTTCTTCAATCATTGCCACCTAGCTACAAGAGCTTCGTGTTGAACTATAACATGCACGGGATGAACAAGTCAGTCGCCGAGCTATTTGCGATGCTGAAAGCCGCTAAGTCTGAAATTCAGAAGGAGCATCAAGTGTTGATGGTCAATAAAACCACTAGTTTCAAGAAAAATGGCAAGGGTAAGAAGGGTAACTCTAAGAAGAGTGGCAAAGCAGTTGCTCCTCTCGTGAAGAAACCCAAGGCTGGACCCAAACCAGAAACTGTGTGCTTTCATTGCAAGGGAACTGGACACTGGAAGCGGAACTGCCCCAAGTATTTGGCTGACAAGAAGGCGGCCAACAACAAAGAAGGTATATATGATATACATGTTATTGATGTGTACCTTACCAACTCTCGTTGTAGTGCCTGGGTATTTGATACCGGTGCGGTTGCTCATATTTGCAACTCAAAACAGGAACTGCGGAATAGACGGAGGCTGGCAAAGGACGAAGTGACGATGCGCGTGGGAAATGGTTCCAAGGTTGATGTGATCGCCGTCGGCACGCTCGCTCTTCAATTACCGTCGGGATTAGTGATGAACCTAAATAAGTGTTATTTGGTGCCTGCGTTAAGCATGAACATTATATCTGGATCTTGTTTATTGCGAGACGGTTACTCATTTAAATCAGAGAATAATGGTTGTTCTATTTATATGAGTAATATCTTTTATGGTCATGCACCCGATGTGAGGGGTTTATTCTTATTGAATCTCGATAGTAATGATACACATGTTCATAACATTGATGCCAAAAGATGTAGAATTGATAATGATAATACCACTTTCTTGTGGCACTGCCGTTTAGGTCATATTGGCGTAAAACGCATGAGGAAGCTCCATGCTGATGGACTTTTGGAGTCACTTGATTTTGAATCACTTGACACATGTGAGCCATGCCTCATGGGCAAGATGACTAAAACGCCGTTCTCTGGAACAATGGAACGGGCAAGTGACTTATTGGAAATCATACATACTGATGTGTGCGGTCCAATGAGCATTGAGGCGCGCGGTGGTTATCGTTACTTTCTCACCTTCACTGATGACTTAAGTAGATATGGGTATATTTACTTAATGAAACACAAGTCTGAAACGTTTGAAAAGTTCAAACAATTTCAGTGTGAAGTTGAGAATCATCGTAACAAGAAGATTAAATTCCTACGATCTGATCGAGGAGGAGAATATCTGAGTTGTGAGTTTGGCAGTCACTTAAGACAATGTGGAATTGTTTCACAACTGACACCGCCTGGAACACCACAGCGTAATGGTGTGTCCGAACGTCGTAATCGAACTTTATTGGATATGGTGCGATCTATGATGTCTCTTGCCGATTTGCCACTATCGTTTTGGGGTTATGCATTAGAGACAGCTGCATTCACTTTAAATAGGGCACCATCGAAATCCGTTGAGACGACGCCATATGAACTTTGGTTTGGCAAGAAGCCAAAGCTGTCGTTTCTTAAAGTTTGGGGATGTGATGCTTATGTCAAAAAGCTTCAGCCTGAAAAGCTGGAACCCAAAACGGAGAAATGCGTCTTCATAGGATACCCAAAAGAGACAGTTGGGTATACCTTCTACCTCAGATCCGAAGGCAAAGTGTTTGTCGCTAAAAACGGAACATTTCTTGAGAAAGAGTTTCTCTCGAAAGAATTGAGTGGGAGGAAGATAGAACTTGATGAGGTTGTTGAACCTTTACTTCAACCTGAGAGTAGCGCAGTGCAGAAAGTTGTTTCTATGGAGCCTACATTAGCTGAAGAGGAAGTTAATGATGATGACCATGAAGCTTTGGATCAAGTTGCTATCGAACCTCGTAGGTCGACAAGGACGCGTACTGCTCCCGAGTGGTACGGCAACCCTGTCTTAGAAGTCATGTTGTTAGACAACGATGAACCTACGACCTATGGAGAAGCGATGATGGGCCCGGATTCCGAGAAGTGGTTAGAGGCCATGAAATCCGAGATGGGATCCATGTATGAAAACAAAGTATGGACTTTGGAAGTATTACCTGAAGGGCGTAAGGCCATTCAGAACAAATGGATCTTTAAGAGGAAGACGGACGCGGACGGTAATGTCACCGTCTATAAAGCTCGACTTGTGGCAAAGGGTTTTTCACAAGTTCAAGGAGTTGACTACGATGAGACCTTCTCACCCGTAGCGATGCTTAAGTCCGTCAGAATCATGTTAGCGATAGCTGCCTTTTTTCGATTATGAAATTTGGCAGATGGATGTCAAAACAGCATTCCTTAACGGTTTCCTTAAGGAAGAGTTGTATATGATGCAACCAGAAGGTTTTGTCGATCCAGAGAATGCTGACAAAGTTTGCAAACTCCAGCGATCCATTTATGGACTGGTGCAAGCATCTCGGAGTTGGAATCTTCGTTTTGATGAGGTGATCAAAGCGTTCGAGTTTATACAAGTTTACGGAGAAGCTTGTATTTACAAGAAAGTGAGTGGGAGCTCTATAGCGTTTCTAATATTATATGTGGATGACATATTGCTGATTGGAAACAATATAGAAATGCTGGAAAGCGTAAAGGAATATTTGAATAAGAGTTTTTCAATGAAGGACCTAGGAGAAGCTGCTTTCATATTAGGCATCAAGATCTATAGAGATAGATCGAGACGCTTAATAGGACTTTCACAAAGTACATACCTTGACAAAGTTTTGAAGAAGTTCAAAATGGATCAGTCCAAGAAGGGGTTCTTGCCTGTATTGCAAGGTGTGAAGTTGAGTAAGACTCAATGCCCAGTGACTGCAGAAGATAGAGAAAAGATGAGTGTCATCCCCTATGCTTCGGCCATAGGCTCTATCATGTATGCAATGCTGTGCACAAGACCCGATGTTAGCCTTGCCATAAGTATGGTCGGAAGGTTTCAAGGTGATCCAGGAATGGAACACTGGACGGCGGTCAAGAATATCCTGAAGTACCTGAAAAGGACTAAGGACATGTTTCTCGTTTATGGAGGTGATCAAGAGCTCGTCGTAAAGGGTTACGTCGATGCAAGCTTTGACACTGATCCGGATGACTCTAAGTCGCAAACCGGATACGTATTTATTCTTAATGGGGGTGCGGTTAGCTGGTGCAGTTCCAAGCAAAGCGTGGTAGCTGATTCTACATGCGAAGCGGAGTACATCGCTGCCTCGGAGGCGGCGAAGGAAGGTGTCTGGATGAAGGAGTTCATGACAGATCTTGGAGTAGTGCCTAGTGCACTTAACCCAATGACTCTGTTTTGTGATAATACTGGTGCCATTGCTCTAGCCAAGGAACCAAGATTTCACAAGAGGACCAGACACATAAAGCGACGTTTCAATTCCATCCGCGATTACATCAAGGAGGACGACATAAATATTTGCAAAGTACACACGGATCTAAATGTTGCAGATCCGATGACTAAACGTCTTCCAAGGGCTAAACATGAACAACACCAGAACTGCATGGGTGTTCGATTCATTACAATGTAAATCACATAGTGATGTGAACTAGATTATTGACTCTAGTGCAAGTGGGAGACTGTTGGAAATATGCCCAAGAGGCAATAATAAATTGGTTATTATTATATTTCCTTGTTCATGATAATCGTTTATTATCCATGCTATAATTGTATTGATTGGAAACTCAAATACATGTGTGGGTACATAGACAACACTGTGTCCCTAGTAAGCCTCTAGTTGACTAGCTCGTTGATCAAAGATGGTTAAGGTTTCCTAGCCATTGACATGAGATGTCATTTGATAACGGGATCACATCATTAGGAGAATGATGTGATGGACAAGACCCAAACTACGAACGTAGCATATGATCGTGTCAGTTTATTGCTATTGTTTTCTGCATGTCAAGTATCTGTTCCTTTGACCATGAGATCATGCAACTCACTGACACCGGAGGAATACCTTGTGTGTATCAAACGTCGCAACGTAACTGGGCGACTATAAAGGTGCTCTACAGGTATCTCCGAGGGTGTCTGTTGGGTTGGCATGGATCAAGACTGGGATTTGTTACTCCGTATGACGGAGAGGTATCTCAGGGCCCACTCGGTAATACAACATCACAATGAGCCTTGCAAGCAATGTGACTAAAGTGTTAGCCACGAGATCTTGTATTACGGAACGAGTAAAGAGACTTGCCGGTAACGAGATTGAACTAGGTATAGTGATACCGACGATCAAATCTCGGGCAAGTAACATACCGAAGAACAAAGGGAACAGCATACGGGATTAACTGAATCCTTGACATAGAGGTTCGACCGATAAAGATCTTCGTAGAATATGTAGGAGCCAATATGGGCATCCAGGTCCCGCTATTGGTTATTGACCGTAGGGGTGTCTCGGTCATGTCTACATAGTTCTCGAACCCGCAGGGTCTACACACTTAACGTTTGGTGACGATTAGTATAATTGAGTTATTATGTTGGTGACCGAAAGTTGTTCGGAGTCTCGGATAAGATCCCGGACATGACGAGGATCTCCGGAATAGTCCGGAGGTAAAGATTGATATATGTGATAATAGTGTTTTGATCTCCGGAAGAGTTCCGGAATTCACCGGAAGGGGTTCCGGATGTTTACCGAAGTGTTCGGGTGCGAGAACACTTTATATGGGCCAAGGGATAAAAGCCCACGAGGTATTGGAAAGTGCAAAAGTAGTTTTGCTGCCGCGTAAGCGGTACTACCGCTTGGTGAAGCGGTACTACCGCCCAAGCGGTACTACCGCCCAAGCGGTACTACCGCTTGTGTGAAGCGGTACAACCACCCGAGCGGTACTACCGCTTGTGTGAAGCGCTACTACCGCCCAAGCGGTACTACCGCTTGTGAGCGGTACTACTGCTTGTGCGCGGCTGTGCACGGTTCGGCAGGGATCCGAGTTGGACTCTTTTCCTGCGGGCCAAACCGACCTTGTGCGGGCAAAACCGACCTGGAGGAGGCTTTTACTCCAAGTTTAGACCCCAAGGCTCAACATATAAATATAGGGGCAGGGCTAGCACACGAGATACATCAAGATTTCCCCAAGCCGTGTGCGGCAACCCTAACCCTCTAGTTCCTCCGTCATAGTCTCCGTAGTGCTTGGCGAAGCCCTGCAGAGATTGTTCCTCACCACCATCACCACGCCGTCGTGCTGCTGGAACTCAACCACTACTTCACCATCGCTCGCTGGATCGAGGAGGTGAAGGCGTCATCAAGCCGTACGTGTGTTGAACGCGGAGGTGCCGTCCGTTCGGCACTAGTACGTGATCGGATCGAGGGACGACTTGCGATTTGGATCGCGGAGACGTTCGACTATATCAACCGCGTTTCTTAACGCTTCCGCTTAGCGATCTACAAGGGTATGTAGATTCACTCTTCCTCTCGTAGATGCTCATCACCATGGATAGATCTTGTGTGTGCGTAGGAAAATTTTTGTTTCCCATGCAACGTTCCCCAACGGTATTTGGCTGACAAGAAGGCGGCTAACAACAAACAAGGTATATATGATATACATGTTATTGATGTGTACCTTACCAACTCTCGTTGTAGTTCCTGGGTATTTGATACCGGTGCGGTTGCTCATATTTGCAACTCAAAACAGGAACTGCGGAACAAACGGAGGCTGGCAAAGGACGAAGTGACGATGCGCGTGGGAAATGGTTCCAAGGTTGATGTGATCGCCGTCGGCACGCTCGCTCTTCGATTACCGTCGGGATTAGTGATGAACCTAAATAAGTCTTATTTGGTGCCTGCGTTAAGCATGAACATTATATCTGGATCTTGTTTATTGCGAGACGGTTACTCATTTAAATCAGAGAATAATGGTTGTTCTATTTATATGAGTAATATCTTTTATGGTCATGCACCCAATGTGAGGGGTTTATTCTTATTGAATCTCGATAGTAATGATACACATGTTCATAACATTGATGCCAAAAGATGTGGAATTGATAATGATAATACCACTTTCTTGTGGCACTGCCGTTTAGGTCATATTGGCGTTAAACGCATGAGATAGCTCCATGCTGATGGACTTTTGGAGTCACTTGATTTTGAATCACTTGACACATGTGAGCCATGCCTCATGGGCAAGATGACTAAAACGCCGTTCTCTGGAATAATGGAACGGGCAAGTAACTTATTGGAAATCATACATACTGATGTGTGCGGTCCGATGAGCATTAAGGCGCGCAGTGGTTATCGTTACTTTCTCACCTTCACTGATGACTTAAGTAGATATGGGTATATTTACTTAATGAAACACAAGTCTGAAACATTTGAAAAGTTCAAACAATTTCAGAGTGAAGTTGAGAATCATCGTAACAAGAAGATTAAATTCCTGCGATCTGATCGAGGAGGAGAATATCTGAGTTATGAGTTTGGCAGTCACTTAAGACAGTGTGGAATTGTTTCACAATTGACACCGCCTGGAACACCACAGCGTAATGGTGTGTTCGAACGTCGTAATCGAACCTTATTGGATATGGTGCGATCTATGATGTCTCTTGCCGATTTGCCACTATCGTTTTGGGGTTATGCATTAGAGACAGCTGCATTCACTTTAAATAGGGCACCATCGAAATCCGTTGAGACGACGCCATATGAACTTTGGTTTGGCAAGAAGCCAAAGCTGTCGTTTCTTAAAGTTTGGGGATGTGATGCTTATGTCAAAAAGCTTCAGCCTGAAAAGCTGGAACCCAAAGCGGAGAAATGCGTCTTCATAGGATACCCAAAAGAGATAGTTGGGTATACCTTCTACCTCAGATCCGAAGGCAAAGTGTTTGTCGCTAAAAACGGAACATTTCTTGAGAAAGAGTTTCTCTCGAAAGAATTGAGTGGGAGGAAGATAGAACTTGATGAGGTTGTTGAACCTTTACTTCAACCTGAGTGTAGCGCAGCGCAGAAAGTTGTTTCTGTGGAGCCTACATTAGATGAAGAGGAAGTTAATGATGATGATCATGAAGCTTTGGATCAAGTTGCTATCGAACCTCGTAGGTCGACAAGGACGCGTACTGCTCCTGAGTGGTACGGCAACCCTGTCTTAGAAGTCATGTTGTTAGACAACGATGAACCTACGAGCTATGGAGAAGCGATGATGAGCCCGGATTCCGAGAAGTGGTTAGAGGCCATGAAATCCGAGATGGGATCCATGTATGAAAACAAAGTATGGACTTTGGAAGTATTACCTAAAGGGCATAAGGCCATTCAGAACAAATGGATCTTTAAGAGGAAGACGGACGCGGACGGTAATGTCACCGTCTATAAAGCTCGACTTGTGGCAAAGGGTTTTTCACAAGTTCAAGGAGTTGACTACGATGAGACCTTCTCACCCGTAGCGATGCTTAAGTCCGTCAGAATCATGTTAGCGATAGCTGCCTTTTTTCGATTATGAAATTTGGCAGATGGATGTCAAAACAGCATTCCTTAACGGTTTCCTTAAGGAAGAGTTGTATATGATGCAACCAGAAGGTTTTGTCGATCCAGAGAATGCTGACAAAGTTTGCAAACTCCAGCGATCCATTTATGGACTGGTGCAAGCATCTCGGAGTTGGAATCTTCGTTTTGATGAGGTGATCAAAGCGTTCGAGTTTATACAAGTTTACGGAGAAGCTTGTATTTACAAGAAAGTGAGTGGGAGCTCTATAGCGTTTCTAATATTATATGTGGATGACATATTGCTGATTGGAAACAATATAGAAATGCTGGAAAGCGTAAAGGAATATTTGAACAAGAGTTTTTCAATGAAGGACCTAGGAGAAGCTGCTTTCATATTAGGCATCAAAATCTATAGAGATAGATCGAGACGCTTAATAGGACTTTCACAAAGTACATACCTTGACAAAGTTTTGAAGAAGTTCAAAATGGATCAGTCCAAGAAGGGGTTCTTGCCTGTATTGCAAGGTGTGAAGTTGAGTAAGACTCAATGCCCAGTGACTGCAGAAGATAGAGAAAAGATGAGTGTCATCCCCTATGCTTCGGCCATAGGCTCTATCATGTATGCAATGCTGTGCACAAGACCCGATGTCAGCCTTGCCATAAGTATGGTCGGAAGGTTTCAAGGTGATCCAGGAATGGAACACTGGACGGCGGTCAAGAATATCCTGAAGTACCTGAAAAGGACTAAGGACATGTTTCTCGTTTATGGAGGTGATCAAGAGCTCGTCGTAAAGGGTTACGTCGATGCAAGCTTTGACACTGATCCGGATGACTCTAAGTCGCAAACCGGATACGTATTTATTCTTAATGGGGGTGCGGTTAGCTGGTGCAGTTCCAAGCAAAGCGTGGTAGCTGATTCTACATGCGAAGCGGAGTACATCGCTGCCTCGGAGGCGGCGAAGGAAGGTGTCTGGATGAAGGAGTTCATGACAGATCTTGGAGTAGTGCCTAGTGCACTTAACCCAATGACTCTGTTTTGTGATAATACTGGTGCCATTGCTCTAGCCAAGGAACCAAGATTTCACAAGAGGACCAGACACATAAAGCGACGTTTCAATTCCATCCGCGATTACATCAAGGAGGACGACATAAATATTTGCAAAGTACACACGGATCTAAATGTTGCAGATCCGATGACTAAACCTCTTCCAAGGGCTAAACATGAACAACACCAGAACTGCATGGGTGTTCGATTCATTACAATGTAAATCACATAGTGATGTGAACTAAATTATTGACTCTAGTGCAAGTGGGAGACTGTTGGAAATATGCCCTAGAGGCAATAATAAATTGGTTATTATTATATTTCCTTGTTCATGATAATCGTTTATTATCCATGCTATAATTGTATTGATTGGAAACTCAAATACATGTGTGGGTACATAGACAACACTGTGTCCCTAGTAAGCCTCTAGTTGACTAGCTCGTTGATCAAAGATGGTTAAGGTTTCCTAGCCATTGACATGAGATGTCATTTGATAACGGGATCACATCATTAGGAGAATGATGTGATGGACAAGACCCAAACTAAGAATGTAGCATTTGATCGTGTCAGTTTATTGCTATTGTTTTCTGCATGTCAAGTATCTGTTTCTTTGACCATGAGATCATGCAACTCACTGACACCGGAGGAATACCTTGTGTGTATCAAACGTCGCAACGTAACTGGGCGACTATAAAGGTGCTCTACAGGTATCTCCGAGGGTGTCTGTTGGGTTGGCATGGATCAAGACTGGGATTTGTTACTCCGTATGACGGAGAGGTATCTCAGGGCCCACTCGGTAATACAACATCACAATGAGCCTTGCAAGCAATGTGACTAAAGTGTTAGCCACGAGATCTTGTATTACGGAACGAGTAAAGAGACTTGCCGGTAACGAGATTGAACTAGGTATAGTGATACCGACGATCGAATCTCGGGCAAGTAACATACCGAAGAACAAAGGGAACAGCATACGGGATTAACTGAATCCTTGACATAGAGGTTCGACCGATAAAAGATCTTCGTAGAATATGTAGGAGCCAATATGGGCATCCAGGTCCCGCTATTGGTTATTGGCCGTAGAGGTGTCTCGGTCATGTCTACATAGTTCTCGAACCCGCAGGGTCTACACACTTAACGTTTGGTGACGATTAGTATAATTGAGTTATTATGTTGGTGACCGAAAGTTGTTCGGAGTCTCGGATAAGATCCCGGACATGACGAGGATCTCCGGAATAGTCCGGAGGTAAAGATTGATATATGTGATAATAGTGTTTTGATCTCCGGAAGGGTTCCGGAGTTCACCGGAAGGGGTTCCGGATGTTTACCGAAGTGTTCGGGTGCGAGAACACTTTATATGGGCCAAAGGATAAAAGCCCACGAGGTATTGGAAAGTGCAAAAGTAGTTTTGCTGCCGCGTAAGCGGTACTACCGCTTGTGTAAAGCGGTACTACCGCCCAAGCGGTACTACCGCTTGTGTGAAGCGGTACTACCGCTTGTGTAAAGCGGTACTACCGCCCAAGCGGTACTACCGCTTGTGTGAAGCGGTACTACCGCTTGTGTAAAGCGGTACTACCGCCCAAGCGGTACTACCGCTTGTGTGAAGCGGTACTACCGCCCAAGCGGTACTACCGCTTGTGAGCGGTACTACCGCTTGTGCGCGGCTGTGCACGGTTCGGCAGGGATCCGAGTTGGACTCTTTTCCTGCGGGCCAAACCGACCTTGTGCGGGCAAAACCGACCTGGAGGAGGCTTTTACTCCAAGTTTAGACCCCAAGGCTCAACATATAAATAGAGGGGCAGGGCTAGCACACGGGAGACATCAAGATTTCCCCAAGCCGTGTGCGGCAACCCTAACCCTCTAGTTCCTCCGTCATAATCTCCGTAGCGCTTGGCGAAGCCCTGCAGAGATTGTTCCTCACCACCATCACCACGCCGTCGTGCTGCTGGAACTCAACCACTACTTCACCATCGCTCGCTGGATCGAGGAGGTGAAGGCGTCATCAAGCCGTACGTGTGTTGAACGCGGAGGTGCCGTCCGTTCGGCGCTAGTTCGTGATCGGATCGAGGGACGACTTGCGATTTGGATCGCGGAGACGTTCGACTACATCAACCGCGTTTCTTAAACGCTTCCGCTTAGCGATCTACAAGGGTATGTAGATTCACTCTCCCTCTCGTAGATGCTCATCACCATGGATAGATCTTGTGTGTGCGTAGGAAAATTTTAGTTTCCCATGCAACGTTCCCCAACACCTATGTGGGTGGCAATACTATAGGATTGATTGAATGCATGAGTACTTGATTCATACTATCTTTTGTGTTTATTGAATGGTTGGATGTATTATATCTTCATATACGGTATTCATAGGTTTGCATTTATTTCAACCTCGAGAGACATGAGTTACGGAAGAATAAATGAAGGCCTTCATATGGGAGAAGCATCAGCATTGGACAACTCCTGAGCATTGAAGACCTGAAGGAATAAACACTTCGTAACGAAACCGTAGTAAACGAGACCATTACAAACGGTAGAAACTTTGAGTTAGGAATTGATTGTTTTGAGTGATTATTTCTCTCTCTCTCCCCCAACCCAAACCCAAGACCTTGAAACCCTATCCAAACTGATCATCAGACCTTGGACGACAACATTTCATACAAGGAGATACATACATTATTCTGAGCACCCATTTCTCTTACACCTGTAGATGACAACTCTTTACGAGTCTTTCCTCAAGGATCCAGAAACGATCATGACCCTGACAAGTGATCAGGATTACCTGAAAACCCTGAAGGACATGATGAAGCATATCCACCTTGAAGGAGATGCAGTATACAAGGGATATCCATTCATGGAGAATGGAGTAGAACTTTTGTACGTGGAGGTACACCTTCACCGTGAGAAAGGATTTTGCCCAAAGACTATGGGGCAATACTTTTTCATTTCTCGTGTACCATGAGCAACGTTCTTTGACTCTATCTATGAAGCTGCCATGGAAGCCATACGCCAGATCGGAGACATACTGGAAGCAAGACTCTGTCATACTCAGGAATACCTGAGAGAAGTGCATACTGAGATGATGGAGATGAAGCTCATGGTCACCCAGATGAAGCAAAAGATGGAGGATTTCAAGGAGCACATTGCACAATTCCAGTGGGATTAAAGTTTTCAAGAAGGACAAATAAATAAATATGATGTGATGCTTGACCATACCAAACCATGTGGATGGCAACATATGTAATAAAGTACTTTTGAAATTTGGATTTTGAGAAGTGGTTATGGATGTAAAAGAAGGATTTTGTTATGAAAAGAATATGATTTACAGATGAATCAGTGTATGATATTTTAATGGAGGTACTTTTCAGTGTGGATACTTAACCAATGGAAAGGAAAATGTATTCCGCAGAGTGGAGTTTTGAGTTTTAATATGTTGGCTACCCCAAGAGTATGAAGGAATGATGTACTATTGGATTTAAAGGAGGTGTAATGTCGGAATATGGAACAATAGTAACTCCAAGGATGAGTGAAAGAGGTACAAGTGATTGAAGTGGGCCATAACCCACATGCCCAGAAATTAATAAGGAATCAAGCACTACCGTGTTGAAGGAAGAATTTGGAAGAAACTATGATTTCATCAGCTTACGTTTCATAGGAGGATACGCAAAAACCCGAGGATTGTGAAGAAATGATAGATGTTTTGATCAGCTTGCAGAATCAAAGGATTTACCTGAACCCAGTTCGAGGACAAGAGAATTTCTGCAATGCTTGTGAGGATGCCCAAGTGTTAGAATACATGATTCACTGTCGGTGTATGTAGTAATGATTCAAGTACGGGATTGATTGGCCCCCATACCGGAGACTTTTATCATGGACTATCATATGTTGATGGAAAATCAGAGAGCCTTAAAAAACCCTAGAAAAGAGTGTCGACACGACAAGCCAAAAACCTTAGAATGGCAGGACGATGAAACCTTGTACAGGCAACCATTGCCAATAGTAGGATATACGGTGAGATTCAACCCAGACCCATTTACTGCAGGAAAACCACAAACGGTTGACCACCATGAGAATACCGATGGTAGTTAGTATTGACGATAGACCTGTCAGCTAAGAAGACCCAGTCTCGGGAACAGCCCTATTTTGATGAAAGGACACATGATTATGAGCAAAGAGGTTATGCCCTTATCGGAAGGGCATCAAAGAAGGAATTATCCCGAAGATATGAGAAGACTGACATTGTCATCCCAAAAGATGGAATACCGGAGTTTGAAGGAACCATGACTCTGATTTTAAGTGTGGTAGCACCCCAGACCTTTCCGAACAATGGATTTGCTAGAAGACCCCCCAACACTAACCTTTTCTTGCTAGCCTCTCCGAATCTCGAGGACGAGATTCATTTTAAGTGTGGTAGGTTTGTAACATCCCAAAATTCTAAATATTGGAATGTTATATTAATTAAATAAATATGACTGATTGTTTGATTGATTGACTGAAAGTAAGTGAAATTCGAAACTTTTTGAAAGTTTAATGAGAGGGAATGAAATGACCTTGCCAAAACTTTCACTTTGCAATTTGAACTCAGTGAATTCAAATTCGCTTCAATACAAAACCCTGGAGTGAATATGACATGACTTCTTCCATTTAAATGACAAGGGTTTTGAAAGAATTTGAATTCCATTTGAAAACATTTCAAGTTCAGAAAATTTATGCAACTCAATGATTTTCTTGAGAGAAGATAAAATGACTTCTTCAAATTATAAGAAAGATGAGTTAGAAGTTTTTATTCAAATTATTTTTCTCCTAAAAATAAATATATGGAAATAAGGGTAAAATGATTCCCTTCAATGAAAATTTGGGGGAAAATAAATTTGGAACCATTTTGGTATTTAAAAAAAATGAATTTTATTGGTTTTTATTGCAACAGTATCACTGTTTGATTTTTATGAATTTTTCTGGATTTTATTTGACTCTGAAAAATAGTTCATATTTTAGGAAATCTTTTGCTGAAAATTTTGATATATTATATGTCTATATAATATTTTTATTTTATTTGTTATATTTTACTTTTCTTTTCTATTTTTATTTTTAAAAGAAAAAAATGGCCGAAGCCCAACCTCTAGGCCAGCGCTAGCCGCCGGCCCAGCTCACCGAAAATGGCCAATGCCTCTCTCCCTCGCGAAACCCCTTCGCCTCAGCCACCCACTGCCTCGCTCGCGTCCCCTCTCCCGCTGACACCCCGGGCCCACGCCTTTCTTCTTCCTCCCCACGCAATGCCGCGACAGATCATGCCCGGAGCGCCACCGAATCCCGGATCTTCGGGGATTCAATCCCGAGGCCAACCCCTGCCCCAAGAACATGTCCTATAAAACCCCCTCTAACCCCTCCCTCGTATCCCCCTAGAGCCCGTGCCCGAGGCCACCTAAAACGAGCCCCAACTCACATCGAGATCCGCCGAAGCCGAAGCCTTCCGCCATCGATTTCATCGCCAGTGAGACTCCGCTCGACCCCATCCTCCATCCATCGATTTCTCTTGGCTTTGTGCATCTTATTGACATGCTCTGGACCCTCTTCTTCTACAGACATCACACCAACCTCGCGTGCCCTCGCCGGAGCGCGTCGGCCACAGGAGCTCTGATGAGCCCGTTCCGCTCACCACCGACCTCCTTGAGCTCCAACTCCACCGCCACCGGAGCCCCCTCTCTCCTCCGCGTCCGAGGGACACCTCCACCGACACCGCTGACGACCGAAGCGCTGCCACCACCGACGCCCGAGCCGCCACGCCGCCGACCACCTCCTCTGTAAGCCACCACCGCCCTCGGCCGTTTGATTTAATTTTGATGCCTTAGATTAGATCTAAAACGAACAGTTAGGTTTTTATTATTAGATCGGTTTTATGCACGGTTTGTTTGTTTTAGATCAAACCGAGCCGACGATTTTTCTTTTTTTAGCCGCAACTACCAAATCCCTTAAGTTTCGGTCGTCCACCCGTTAGCTTCCATAGTGAACACCCCATAGAGAATCAGTTTCTGCCACGTAGCCCCCTTGCCGATCTGTAGTTTTTCTTAATTTCAGTTTCTGTTTTAGTTTTCAGAAATAGTTTCAATTTTAGATTTCTTATAACTTTTATGTTTTCAATTTTTAAGTGATTCTTTTTGTATCAGATCACAAATTTCATCTAGTTTCTATAGATACCAAGTTTGGCCATGTTTGAAAATTTAAATTTGAGTTTGCATGAATTTTCTTCAAACCTTGTTTTGCGAATATCTTGAGTTTAAAAATAGCTATTTAGTTAATTCTTTTTGCTAGTGATCACTTGATCTTTTTTCTAAACATTAGGCTTTGGAAAATTAGTTTTTGTTTAGTTTAAATTAGGGTTTTAGGCGAAACAATACTGTTTTAGTGATTGCTAGGTTAAATTCTATTTCCTTTCGTTTTAGTTGTTTTCAATTATTTTATTTTGTCATTTTTGACAAGTTTCATTTTGGTTCTGTTATTTAACAGTAGCCACTTTTATTTGTAGTTAAAATATTTTATTTATTTTTATTTCTTTTGTATGAAAACTTGTTCTAATTATAAGTGGAGTTTTATAATAGCTTTTAGGTTGATTCCTTTTGCATAGGAAACTTTAGGTAAAATTCTTTCTGTTATTTTAATAAAAAATTTATTTATTTTTTGTTAAATTATTATTTTAGATTTTTATTTTCTGTTAAGTTTTACTTAGGACAAAAAAATCATTGTTATTGTTTGTAGTAAAGTCTTAGGCCCTTTTCTTTGGTAGTTTTCTTTGTAGTTTTCCTTGAGATTTCTTTGGATTTTATTTGAGTTTTTATTGTTTTCTTTGATGTTTTATTGGTTATTTGTTATTTTGATTTCTTTGTTACTTTTATTCGATTGGTTGTTATTTTGATTGTTAGCATTGCTTGCTAGAGTGAATGTTTATGTGAATGCAATGTTTGATTATATAGATTTTCATCGGAGAGTGACGAATAGTTCTATCCAGTTTTCTGAGAGCGATATTATCTTCATCAACTATTACCAGGCAAGTTCACTTTGACCATATTTTCATATCTATGTTTTTATTGCATTTAGTGTCACCATTTCACCATTTCCTCCAGTAGTATATTGAATCTTGTAGTTGAGTAGAAGCATTAGGTAGGAACCCACACCCTTATTACCAAGCCCGGGAACATCATTTATTTTAATGCTATGCTTCAGTAGACGGGGATTGGTATCAGAGTTCGTGAGTGGTGTGAGAAGGAGGACTGTACGTCAATGACGACAACTTCAAGATGGCATCTTCAAGGCCTGCATCTACAAGACCTCAAGACTTCAAGACTCGAGACAAGAATTCAACATACCTCTGGGTGGAGAATGGTTAAGATGGGTACATATGGTGCTTCCAGTACTCAGTGATTCCGGAGAAGAGACGGAAGAATACTTCATGCCCGGAAGCTTACTTGTGCAGCCACAAGTCAATATGGGCTCTCGCTTGGTTGTCCTTAGTTGTGACTCTGGCTGGGACAGTGCTAGCAGATGTAGTTGATGGTAGGATTGGATGGGCACCGAACAGTGGTCAGGGGAACTTTTTGAAAGACCGTGTTTCATTCGTCCTGTTCTCAAACATCAGGCAGTGCGAGGACTTAAAAGGAGGGAATGACTCTTGTAGGTAAAGTGCACAACACTCTGCAGAGTTAAAACCTAACCGATTAGCCGTGTCCCCGGTTATGGACAATTTGAGCCTCTGGACTTGGATCTATCTTGGAACTCTCAACACTGGACTGATAATTAATTGTGGGCAACATAGAATTGTTCTGGGCTATGAGACATCGGTTAGCGGAACCATGTCATAGTAGATAACTCTGTAGTAACGACTCCTGTTATTCCTTTGATGTAGGGAAAATAAAATCAGCTTTTACGCAAAAACTCAGACACAGAGCCTCAAAGCCATATTGCATATATAATAGTTTCATCATCTGTTTTTCTTATTGTGATCTTGCCGGTACATTCAATGTACTGACCTACACGGCTGCAACGTATCATGTTGCAGGATTTTTCCACGACGAGTGTGTTTTGTTGTAGGGTTACGGTCTACACTCAACTTGCCGATGGCGTTGATGGGACTCCACACCTGTTTGTTTGTTTCCGCTGAGACTTATGAGGTATATATCAGTTTTACGTTGTTTATACATGTGATTGCACTTTGATATATACATTGATGTACTGTGTGTGCCAGCATACTGATCCAGGGATGGCACGGATACATAGAGGCTTGACCATTTGAGGTCGGGTCGCTACATGCAAGCATCTCGGAGTTGGAATATACACTTCGATGAGGTGATCAAAGCTTTTGGATTTATACAAACTTATGGAGATGCTTCTATTTACAAGAAATTGAGTGGGAGCTCTGTAGCAGTTCTAATACTATATGTGGATGACATATTATTGATTGGAAATGATATAGAATTTTTGGAAAGCATAAAAGGTTATTTGAACAAAAGTTTTTTAATTAAAGACCTGGGTGAAGCTGTTTACATATTGGGCATAAAAATCTATAGAGATAGATCAAGACGCCTGATAGGACTTTCAGAGGGCACATACCTTGACAAGATTTTGAAGAAGTTCAAAATGGAACAGTCAAAGAAGGAGTTCTTGCCTGTGTTGCATGGTGTGAACTTGAGTAAGACTCAAAGCCCGACCACGGCAGAATAAAGAGAAAGGATGAAAGTCGTCCCCTATGCCTTAGCCATAGGCTCTATAATGTATGCTATGCTATGTACCAGACATGATGTGTGCCTTGCCATAAGTCTGGCAGACAGGTACCAGAGTGATCCAGGAGTAGATCACTGGACAGCGGTCAAAAATTATGCTTAAGTACCTGAAGAGGACAAAGGACATGTTTCTCATTTATGGAGGTGAAGAAGAGCTCGTCGTAAAGGGTTACATCGATGCCAGCTAAACTCGGAGGTGTCGTCCATTCGGCACTAGATCGGATTCGATCGTGATTCAATCGTGAAGAGTACGACTACATCAAGAGCGTTACATACGCTAACGCTTTCGTTGTAAAAGGGTACATAGACACACTCCCCTCTCGTTGCTATGCATCTCCTAGATTAGATCTTGGGTGTTATGTAGGAATTTTTTTTATTTTCATGCAATGTTACCCATCATGGTTTGCCCGTCAACATGCACCTTGGGAGGCTCGGAGGAGAAGGTCACACCAACGGCCAGAGGGAATTGCATGTGGACCACTCGGGCCGATGCAACGACTTTGACAGAGCAAACTTAGTAGTGCTATAACACCTAGATGTGCTAGATCCTTTCGTGATACTGCACAAAGACACCATTACAAAGAACTACCGTGACCGGGGGCTGCGCAAGACGGACGCCGAAGTTATTAGAGAGCACAACTCCACTTTCTTGCGTTGGTCCAAAGAGCAAGTTCTGGCTAATCCCCCAGAAGAGGGTTATACGGACGGAATGCTCATATACGCCTTAGCACATGGCCCCGCGGTCAAACTCATGACTTATCAGGCATACGATATCAACGGATACACGTTCTACACGGAGGCCAAAGATATAAACAGTGATTACCAGAACTCAGGGGTGGCGATGGAATCCATGACCGGCGATGACGACATCACTAAAAGATACTAAACAAGGGTCAAAAAGATCTGGGAGCTTGACTACTCTGGACTGCACAATGCGACGATGTTCTATGTCAGATGGGCTAAGGCCGTCCAAAGAGAAAACCGGTATTTCACTACCTTGTCTATACCCGACTCCAAGAGCTGTATTGTGAACGTCATCGCCAAAAATGAACTATGGATACACGCTAAGCACATGACACAATGCTTCTTCATAATCAACCCGAGCAATCCCAGCCGTGTTGTCGTGAGGAGAGGCAAAAGGAGCATCGTCAGAACGGATGGTGTCGTGCGTATGACGTTCTATGGGATCTGCAAAGACCCCTTTGCGGTTCGGCTGCGAGGATCAACGTGCACAAAGAGCAGAACCAACAGCACGCGCAAGTTTACCCAGGTTTGGGCCACCGTGAGGCGTAAAACCTTACTCCTACTTTAATGGATTAATGTGGATGAGCTCAAGTTACAAGGAGCGCAGCTTGCCGGCAAGGTAGTGCGAGCAGTGCAGCTACTACCTGCAAATGAGTAGAGTGTCGACCTTTGTAAAGGTAGCCATGGGCCTACTTTTATAGAGAAAGGGGTCAGCATAGTGGCAAAATAGTCTTTACACAAGGTAAATAGTGGTTATAGTGCCAAATACCTAACTCTAACAGGTTAGGACAAATGCATTAAATGCGTCGTGAGGTGTCATGTTGGTGAGGCTTGCCGGCAAGGTCGTCTCTTCTTCTATGCCATTCGCCCAGCTACCTTTTATTATCTTGACACGCCTCCTAGACGGGTGTCATTAAAGGTGTATCTCTGGGGTGAGCTGACACGTGCCCAGACAGAGCTCACCAAACAGCATGCCCGTTCGACACCTATTTGACAAGCGACTGGCGTGTCACTGAGGTGGAGCGGTGGATAGATGGTGGGAGCTTGCTGGCACGGAGCTTGCCGGGTCTTCACTTGCCGGCAAGTAGCTTGTCGGCAACCAAAGTCTTGGTCTTCAGTACTAAACTAGTACTTCTCGATGACCTGCCTGGAGGTCTTCTCCATGGTATTGTAAATCAAGTCTTGAGTCTTGTATATAGTGGTCCACCGGCAAGCCCTATCGTCGGGAAGGCCACAACTGCCTGTGCACAAGTCAGGGTACTAAGGCACCCATGTCTTGCTACACAAACAGATGGAGTCGCCAACGAGGAAGACTACGACCAGTACAACGACCCGATGAGGGAAGATGACGATGACGATGACGATGAAGCATACGTCAAAAGAAGAAGTTAGACTACATTACTTAAGAAAGATCGTACTCCCTGGAAAAGGAAAAGTCATGATGAGGGGCTCAATTGTTCGACGGCGAACAAAAAAAGGAAAGAAGATCACTCTGAAATATCGTCGACGCAGAGAAACTAACACTTATATATGTACCTATTTTGTATACGCACTTATATATATATATATAAACACCATTCTGATCACGGGATGAGAATAATATTCTGATAACTACCTGACCCGTCCCGGCAGTAGTAGTTGAACTTCCCCCAGTGCTAGGTTGAACTTCTGCGAACATTGTCTAAATGGGGCTTGCAATATACTGTTGAAAAGCTATGGACACGAGTATCATGATCTATGTTAAATTTTTGGCAAAATGTAAACGGTATAAGAGCAGTTTTGAAAACCGTTTTTTCTTCATATTAAGAACGTGAATCGTATTTTTGAGCCCATTTCTAAACCGTTTATCAGAATGAGGCAAATAATATAGCGTTGGAAAGCTGCTACAAATCTACTTATTCCACATATACAAAGTTTTCCCAAATTCCATACGGTTAAAGAGTAATTTGAAAAATCACAGAATTTCTCAAACCGAATAGCCGAGTTCATATTTGCGAGCCCATTTCTAAACGGCTAATCCGATTGAGGCAAATAATATGGCATTGGAAAGCTTATTAAAATGCGCTTCCTTTCATATAGAAAGTTCTTTCTAATTTTGAACGGTTTAAGAGTAATTTAGAAAACGGTCGAAGTTACTCTGAGTTCGTATTTTCGAGTTAATTTTTCAATGATTTGTCAGAATGCAGCAAATGATATGGCGTTGGAAAGCTTGAACAAATGCGAAACTTTTTTGTATAGATTGTTTCACCCAATTCTTTATGGTTTTTAGTCAATTTTGAAAATGGCTGAAAACGTATTTTGGCCGTAATTTGTGCAAACTTTATCTGAATGGGGCAAATAATATACTGTTGGAAAGCTATCAAAAATGCGAAACTTTTTAATATAGAAAGTTTTCTCTAATTCCCTGCCATTTTTACGTAATTTTGAAAATGGAGAGATCATGCGTTCTGCCTTCATCGCGAAAACAGAGTCTTCGAAAATGCACTGCGTGAAGAACTTGAACTTCTGGGGCATGTCTGTTTGAACTTCACTCTGTTTTTCGCCAGCTGTTTTTTGCCCGTAACTCCCCAACCACTACCCAGAATTGAGCAAATGATATACCGATGGAAAGCTATTGACAACCCGCAAATTTGCCGTGTTAATCATTTTTTCATACTCGCGACGGTTCAAGAGACTTTTTTGAATACGTAGAAACGTCTTTCTAACGGTATACATGAAACTTTTAAACTGTTTGTCGGAATGAAGCATATAATATATCGTTGGAAGGCTTATGAATAGGAGCAACTTTTTCATGTAGACATTAGATTCAAATTCGTTGTCGTTTGAGAGCAGTTTTAAAAATGGTAAAAACAACGTCGTTTTTGCTTTTTTTAACATGTAATTGAAGGTCGGACGTCTCGCAATATAAATTTTGAACTGTGCAGGGAGGAGCACGTGCACTTCTGGCAACTAACCTTTTCGTCTTTTAGTTTTCTATCTTTTTATTGAATTTGAAACGCATTCCGTGTAGTAGTTGAACTGCTCGCTGTTTTCACTTTGAACTTCTGTCATGTATTTTTGTTCATAATTCCTCACCCGTTCGTCGGAGTTGCACAAATGATATACCTTTTAGTAACCAGTAAAAAAGACACAAAATTCTCCAATACGGTTAAATTTTTGTTTCGAACAACATACACCAATTTGTTTTAACCATTTTTTTGGAATAGAGCATACGATATACCCTTTTTGGAAAGATGTTGAATAGGAGGAACATTTTTCATGTAGAGCATTTTGTTTCATTTTTTGTAATGCATCAAGAGAATTGTTTTAAAACACCAAAAACAACATCGTTTTTTGTGTTTTGAACATGTAAATACAAGGTGAACCTCTCTCACAATTTTTTTTGAACGTTCTCGGGCCGAGCACTTGAACTTCTAGCAACAATTTTTTTAGACTTTGCTTTTTTATTCTTTTCTAAAGAAATCACACATTGAACTGCTCCATCTTTGCTATTTAAACTTATTAGTTTATTCTTTAGAAACGGGAAAAATCCTAGTTCTACAACAAACATCGAACCGTTTTTTCGGTAAAACCATGGAAATAATTTTTTATTTACTTTTTTTTAACTTCTTAGTTCTTTTAACCTGAACTTCTTGGGGTTTTTTTAAACGGTGAAAGTCAAATGCTTTGTTATTCTAATTTGAACTTCTAGGTTTTTATTTATTTAGAAAAGTGAAAATTTGGATTTTTTCAATAAACTTTGAACTACACCGTTATTTTAATTTGAACTTCTAGCTTTTCTAGAAACTGAGAAAATATGTAATTTTCATGAACATTGAACTACCTTGTTTTTTTAATTTGAACTTCTTGGTTTTATTCTTTAGTAGCCGGAAAAATCTGAGTTTTTTTTAGTAAACATCGAACTGCTCCATTTTTTCAACATGAACTTCTAGTTTTTTTAGAACGACAAAAATAAATTTTGTTTTTCTTGAACTAATTCAAATTTTAAATTTGAACTTCTTAGTTTTATTCTTTAGAAGCGGTTAAAAATCCTAGTTTTTAGTAAACTTTGAACCGCTTCGTTGGTTTAATTTGAACTTCTGGGGTCTTTTCAGAAACAGGGAAAATTCACTTCTTTTTCATAAATATTTGAACTACTCTGTTTTTTTAATTTGAACTTTTTGTTTTTTTTCCTTTAGTAACGAGAATAATTTGATTTCTAATAAAAGTCGAATTGTTGTTTTTATTGATAAACTTTCGTGTCAAGAACACTCGTGATTTTTTATGGGGAAACTACCCCATGTTTGGTTTTCGAATATTTTCCATTTTGCGTTTGAATTTGAATTTCTTTTAGTTGCTCCTTTTTTTTTAATTTGAACTTCTTCATTTAATTCTTTTGTAACGAGAAAAAATCTGAATTTTCCATAAAATTCGAACTTCTCTGTTACTTTAATTCGAACTTCTTAGTTTTATTCTTAGAAAAGAATATGTTTTTAAATGAGCATAAAACATTTAAAAAAATTGAACTTCATACTTTTATTTTTTCTAGAAACAGAAAGAGTTTTGGGTTTTCCGTATACATCGAGCTACTTCCTTTTTTTAATTTGTACTTCTTTGTTTTATTCTTCAGTACCAAGAAAAAATCCGAGTTTTTAATAAACTTTGAACTTCTCTGTTATTTTAATTTGAACTTCTTACTTTTATTCCATTTTAGTTTTTATTAACTTGGAACTTCTATGTTAGGTCAATTTAAACTTCTTAGTTTTATTCTTATAAAAGAAATATTCGTTTTTAAAAAAAACATTGAACAATTTAAAAAAAATGATCTTCATACTTTTATATTTCATAGAAACGGGAAGAATTTTAGTTTTATTCGGAAGAATTTGTTATTTTAGTTTGAACTTTTTGGTTATCCTTTTTTAATAATGGGAAAATCCATGGGAATTTTTTTAGTACAGCGATAACATTTTCTTCGAACTCTATTTTATCAAATTTGAACTTCTCAAGTTAACACTTTTATAATTGAAGCTTTAAATTTCTTCAAGGTATATAACCATCGAACTTCCGTGTTATCTTAATTTGAACTTCTTGGTTTTTATTTTTTAGGAACTGAAGAAATCCAAGTTTTCTTATAAACACTGAACCGTTGCGTTATTTTAATTTGAACTTCTAGGTTTTTTAGAAACTGGATTTAAAAAAAACATTTTAAACTGCACTATATTTTTAGTTTCACCTTCCCGACTTTCCAGCGCACACACAAACGCCAGCACGCACGCACGCAATAATTTTTTTAGCCTTTGCCTTTTTATTCTTTTTTTCTCATACGAAGTGCACACCATGCAGTAAATGAACTTCCGGTAGTTATCAATTTGAACTTCTCTCTGTTTCGCTTTAGTAACGGAAAAATTTGAGTTTTTTATAGACATCAAACCACTCTAACTTTTTTTAGTTGAACTTCTTTGTGTATCTTTAGAAATGTGAAAATTGGAGTTTTGTTAGAAACATCAAACTTCTTCGTTATTTCGAATTGAGCTTATTGGTTTCATTATTTAGTAACTTTAAAAATCCGATTTTTCAAATAAATATCAAACTGCTCCACTTTTTCCAATTGAACTTCTTGGTTTTATTCTCTAGTAACGAGAAAACCTGAGTTTTTTATATACATTGAACCACTCCGTTTTTCAAATTGAACTTCTTGGTTTTTATCTTTAGTACTGGGGAAAATTTGAGTTTTCTATAAACATCAAACAATGTCATTTTTTTTAATTAGGACTTCTTGGTGTTATTCATTAGTAACGGGAAAAGTCCTAATTATGTAATAAATATCGAACCGCTCAATTATTTAAATTTGAACTTCTAGGTCTTTTTTGAAAAGATGGAAAATCCATTTTTATAAACTTTTTGAACTGCTCGGTTTTTTTAATTTTACCTTCTTGGTATTGTAATAAACATTGAACTTCTTCGTTATTTAAATTTGAACCTCTAGGTTTTTTTAGCAACGGGCAAAATCCATTTTCTCTATAAATTTTGACCTGCTCTATTTTTTTAATTTGCCCTTCTTGGGTTATTCTTTAGTAACGAGGAAAATCCTAATTTTGTAATAAACATCGAACCACTCCGTTATTTAAATTTGAACTTCTAGGGGTCTTGCTAGAAATGGAGAAATCTGTTTTTATATAAAAAAATTGAAGCGCTCTATTATTTCAATTTGACCTTCTTGGTTTTATTTTTAAAAACAGAAAAAAACATTTTTATAAACATTGAACCATTTTGTTATTTTAATTTGAACTTCTTGGTTCTTTTAGTTTGAGCTTCTAGTTTTTTATAAACGGGGAAAATCTATTTAAACTTTTTTAGTTGTTCCTTTATTTTAATTTGAACTTCTTCGTTTTATTCTTTAGTAATGAGAAAAAATCTAACTTTTTTAAAAACTTCGAACTTATCTTTTTTTAATTTGAACTTCTTAGTTTTATTCTTAGAAAAAATATTTTTAAATAGGCATCAAACAATTTTTAAAAAATTGAACTTCATACTTTTATTTTTGCTAGGAACGGAAATAATTTGAGTTTTCTGAATACATCGAACTACTCGTTACTTTAATTTGAACTTCTTGATTTTATTTCTTTACTAACAAGGAAAATTTGAGTTTTTGATAAATATCAAACTGCTCTGTTTCTTTAATTTGACCTGCTCAATTTCGTAATAAACATTGAACTTCTGCGTTGTTTTAAATTGACCTTCTAGGTTTTTTTAGAAACGAGGGAAATCCTTTTATTATAACTTTTCAACAAGTTTTGCTTTTTAGTTTGAATTTCTTGGTTTTCTAATTTAGTAATGGGGAAAATTTGAGTTTTTGTAATAAACATCAATGAATCTTTTTTGACAACAATTCATGAACTTTCTTGAACTTGACATTCTCGAACACAACATTTTTTAACGTTTCACAAAAACTACAATATGTACGTAACATACTTTGACCTTCTCATAAACAACATTTTGACCTTCGCAAAAACAAATAAAAACAAAGAAATTACACAGTTGTACAAGCACAACAACAGAGCAATTTCTCTTCTACTATACTTTTTTTAGATGACATCTTGTTCACATACGAGAAAGTAATGCCACAACTTAGCTTTGTTTCTTTTAACAAACAAGATATGATGTCTGAACTATGAGGGAAGACCTGCATTTCACACATTGTCAAAGTGTAGTTTAACACTGCTCAAACCAATTCATCCATTACATATAAAAGTGGCCTCAAACTGCATTTTTTAGAAGCCAGGCACAGAAACTACTTTCGCGGCTATTTTTAATGTCAATTCAAAGAAGTTCAAAGCCTGCAGAAGAGAGTTTAGTGTAGAGAGAGAGATCAGTGACAACTGGGAGGGGCTAAAATTTTCACTAACTAAAATCCAGTAGCGGTACTCCTCCAAGCATTTAACACAAACATGTTGTGGGAAACAAACACCAACAGAAAGAGAGATGGAGCAGCATCAACAATACATCCATGAGAGAGATTAGAACATCGGCACTAGCTAAGATGAATATCAAACCACCGCTATCCCTCACTCTGAACTTTCTGGGCATTCTCGTATCTGAACTTCCCTCTCTAAACTTTACAGTGAACACGAGGAAGTTGGATGCCATGGCCCATGGCCACCGTCGTGCCCTACTTCTCCTATTGATGCCCTGCCCCATCCGCATCTTCTTCCTCCTCCTAACCACCACCACCAGCAGATGTCACCGGCGAGGCACCTACAAAGAAGAAGAGTGAGAGAATCTCGTAGCCGCTGCAGGAGGTGGAAGAGGAGTGGGACGCGTAGACCGAGAGATGCACCAAACACTGTGGGTTCCCCACAAGTGGCGCGGCCATCACCTGTACCGGTGGATCCGGGAGAAGGTTGCGGGGGGTGCGCGTTGTGGATTTGGCAGCAGGGCACAAGGATGAGAGGATAAAGGAAGGAACGAGCGCGCATCTCCAGGGCGGAGCACGCGGATGGGGGCGGCAGCTCTGGTGGCCAGCAGCCGGTGGGGCGTTGGGGCTAGGGGGGCAGGAGGTGCGTCTGGGACGGGGGCGGCAGCGGGAGGCGCAGCGGGCTAGGGAGTGGGGTGGGTGGCGGCGGGTGGCGCGCTGGGGCCGAGGGTCAGGCGGCTGGAGGCACGACGGAGAGAGGGGGCCGGCCGCGGGAGGTGCGGCGGAGCCAGGGGGCCGACGGCGGGAGGCGCGCCGGAGCCAGGGGGCCGACGGCAGGAGGCGCGCCGGAACCAGGTGGCCGGCAGCGGGAGGATGGGGCAGAGGTGGTGCGGGAGGTGGGGGTGGTTGGGAAGGTCGTAATGTGGGGAGTGGGCTGGTCGGAGGGGTTTGATGGACCGGCCAGGTTTTTTGTGTTTTGCGTTTTCGGGAGTTCAGGAACATCCCGTCGGGCCCTTCTAGGGCCCGATCGTGATCAGAATATTATTCTGATCCTGGGATCAGAATAGTGCTACTCTCTCTCTATATATATATATATATATGGATTGACTATTCATCACCCTGGGTGAGGAATAGTTATTCTTCACCCCCCTCTATTTTAACGTCAATGCACCGTAATTTTACGTTCCGTAATTTTTTTTCTTATTCCAGATGTAAAAAGAGAATGTAAGAAAATATATAATCGCCGTAAAAAATATTTTATGTTTCGTAAAATTTCAAATGTAAAAACATAGTGTAAAGTGTACATAAAATGTAATATTTTTGGTCTTATGACCTATATATTTCTTTCTTATGCCAAATTTTACGCAGTGAATCAATATGAATGTAATTATTTGTATTTCAAATGTAATTTATTTATGAAATGATCGTAAGATTACCTCGGGTGAAGAATAACTTATTCTGCATCGTGGGTGATGAATAGACTTTCTATATATATACAGCCCGTCTATTCTGCTAATATTAGCAGAATAGTTATTCTGCAGACACTTCCGAACTACACGCTCAACGCGAGGGCACTGCATTTTGTGAAACAAAGGTACTGCAATACAGAGACTAGTGAACTTTGCGTCGCAAAAAACTGCACGTTGTGTTTTTCGGTACTGTTTTTGATCCAGTTTTTCAAATATTTGTTAGAACGAGGCATACAATATACTGTTGGAAAGCTATGGATTAGGCGCAACTTCACCATGTTGAATACTTTTCGAGATTCCTCGCGGTTTAAGAGCAGTTTCAAAAATGGTGGGCGCCTGACGAGTTGCAGCGAGCGTATTTTTCCTTTTTTTTCAAACCATGATACAAATGATACACCATTGGAAAGATATCGTTGAGGCGCAACTTTTTCATATAGAACACGCTCTCTAATTCCTTACAGTTTAAGAGCAGTTTCAAAATTACTCAAACACGGAAATTCTGTTTTTGAAATTTTGTGATTTTTTCGGTACAGTTTTCGCTCCAATTTTTTAACCGTTTCTCGAAATGAGGCGTGTGATATGCCGTTGGAAAGCTATGGAAGAGACGCAACTTTCATATGTAGAACATGTTTTGAGATTCCTCACGGTTTTAAATTAATTTTGAAAATGGTGCGGCAGCCGACGAGTGACAGCGGCAATTTTTTCATTATTTTTTCCAAACTGCTCGTCAGAATGATGCAAATGATATGCTGTTGGAAAGATATTGATGAGATGCAACTTTTTCATGTAGGACACTCTCTCTAATTCCTTATGGTTTAAGAGCAGTTTTAAAATTACCGAAAGGCGGACACTCTGTTTTTCGCGACACCAAAATCGACGCGTGAACCACATCAGACAGAAGAACGCACTGTTTCAGACTAAAAGCCACACTGCATTAGATGGGCAAGCGAACTGCATGATTTCATTTTGTCAGATGTAAATTTTCTCTGGCGAGGAAGTGCACTATGCTCCACATCGGGAGTAAGTGAACCGCAACACTGTCGAGAAGTGAACAACATTACCTTTTTTTGTCGTTTCTATAACATTTTTTCTGCACTACACGCTTGGAGTAAGTGAACTACGACACTACCGAAAGTGAACCGCATAAGTTTTTGTTGTCTTTTTTCATACTTATTATTTTTGACGCGCGTAGACCGGGCGAGTGGACCGTAGGGACTGAGCGAGTGAACTACATCTAATAAGAAGCGAGCTTCTTTTGAGATGTTTTGGTTTCTGTTTAACAAGTGAACGACAGAGGAGTTTTATAGCGAATTTTTGTGAACTGTATGTGTTTACGAAAGCGAGCTGCAATAGGTTTCTATAAGTTTTTTCAATTGTTACAAACATGCCCGTGCAATTTTACAAATCACCCACACAGAAACAAATATAACAAAGCAAACGGTGAACTGCAAAGGCGCGGGCAAGTGAACCGCACTCCATAGCCCGGCGAACCGCATGCAGCCAGCTGGTGAACCACACACAGCCGGCCGGTGAACAGCACGACACAGCCCGGCGAACTGCACATCGTTGTATCACAATTAGCACTTGAGCACCACCAGGCAAAACAACAGCAAAGATGAACTGCATTGTAGCACCACCCAGCCGGGACTACACCACATTGCACTATAAATATGAACACACAAAAAACAAATTTGAAGTGTACACCGGAAGCACTCGATCCAACTACATTGCCGCAGCACCGGAACCACGCTCAATGGGCCAGCAAACTGCACGGTGCCAATCGGCGTGCGCGTGAACAGAACGCCCATGCTACCATGGCGACCCCCTCCCACCTTCTCCCCACGCCGGGACTGCACGGTGCCAATCCAGTAGCGATGGTGGACGCCGGGGGTGCAGGTGCAGGAGATCCGGTGACCTACTGACGAAGGCCACCGGCGTCGCCACCGTGGAGCTAGGAGCCCGTGACCCCCTGTACTAGCTTCCTCCACCGAATCCCATCATCTCCTGCCAGTGGAGGAGATCGAAAGGGTGGAGGCCGGATCTGGCATGGGTGGAGCACCTGCTACCCCTCTGTCCACACCCGCGTACTGCACGTCGGAGGGGCGTAGGGCAGGGGCTGGTCTCGGCGGCGCGGGACCGAGGCACGCCATGCGGATCTCATCAGATCCGACGCCGTGCTGCACGGGATGGGGGCCGCCGTCTACCGATTCATTCACCGGGGGTGGGTGGGTGGTGGAGGGGTGCGGAGGGGCTGTGAGCCGCGATGTTTTAGGCTGGCGGCGGGAGACGGCAAAGAGTTGAGGTGGTGGAGGGCCATGGCGCGCGGCGCAGGAGGCCGGCGGTGGCGATTGCGTGGTCCTGGGGCGTCAGTGCTATGGGAAGAAGGTGGGAGGGGGTCGCCACGGGGTCGTGAGAGGATTCGGGGTGGGGATTTGACCGTGGGGGAGAAGGTGGGTGGTCCGGTCTGGCAGTGGGAGTGGGTCAGGGGGTGGGGGCAGGCGCGTTTTTTTTGTTTGGTTGTGTCGGTTCGGGTGTTGTTAGAATAAGGTTTTTGATGTGCAGAATAAGGTCTTAAGGGTGTTGTTAGAATAGACCCACCCTATTCTGCACCGTCCTCTCCATTCCCCTCTCTGCATTCCCCCAATTCCCCACTCCTCTCTCCCCGTCGCCGTCGTCTCGCCCCCGCTGTTGTTGACCTCGCGCCCCCTCTCCTCCTTGTCCGTGCCCCTGCCAAGGCCACCGGAGAAGATCTGGACCCCTCTGCCACCCGGGCCATCGTCATCATGGTGCTCCTCCTCCTCCTCCTCCTCCATCGACCTCGCCGCTGCCTTATCCGAGCCCGCCGTCGCCGCCGCCCCGTAAGCCACTCCTCTCCCCTCCCTCTTCTCTCCTCTCCCCTCCCCTCTTCTCTCTCTGCTCTCTCTCTACTTTAGTATTTTGAACCCTAGGTGCCATATGAACCCTAGGTGTAATATATATGAACCCTATGATTTTGTGATTTTATCTGATACAGAAAAATTATGATTTCAAACTCATATATATGAACCCTAGGATTTTGATGTATTTGGAGTCTTTCTAGTGCTAGATTATGAACCCTATAGGGTTAGTTCTAGGGTTTAGTTAGGTTTAATTTTTCTAGGGTTTAGTTTTCCTAGGGCTTAGTTCACTGAATTCGATAAAACTTGGCATATTGCAAAATTCATAACTAAATAACCATGCACAAATAAATTCATGCTTTATATATATTTGTTGCTCATTTGTATGTGTACTATCTGGCCATGCCTTTTGCATCCTCACTAAAAATCATTAACACACTGTTTTCAGCAGTCAAAGTGCTTATGTTAATGTTTCTATCATTTTGACACTTCGTGAAATTTTGAGTAATCGAGTGAAATTTTGACACTTAGTATTTGTATATGTTCTATTTATGAAATTCACTTAGTAGTTGCTTATGAAATTCACTTAATTTTCTGAAATTTGTGTGCTATATATTTATTGAACACTAGGTATGAACCCTAGGAGTAGTAAATTAAAGGAAATAGGGTTGTAGTTCAATGCTTTAAATGGGGCGGAAATGAAAATGGATGTTGTGCATAAAAGTGATATAGAGGATGGATTTCTGAATTTTGACCTAAATACTCCTAGCTAGTGTTAAACTGAATTCAGTTAAATGTGGGCTCTGTTGCTCCTATGTTAATTTACTACTCCTACAATTTTGACCTAAATGGAAGCACCAGCAGTATTTTCCCTAAAAAATTGAGGTAGCAGCGGTGCTACTACAATTTATTTAGGTTAAAGATTTATAACTAGTAGGAGTAGTACATTTCTTTTTTTTGAGAGGAGTAGTAGTACATTTCTCTATCATGATTTTAGTAAAGATAGTTCATTGTAATTTTAGGGTAATTGTTGTAAATTCAGAGAGCATGATCATTTTTAGTGTACTTGTTGTAAAACGCTGCCACGGTAGCGAAAACTGATGAGTGGCCTATGTTTGTACAGTCTTGGGACTGTTTGTGCCCAAGTGTCCTATGATTTCAATTTTGTTTTTTGTAGGGAAACACCGAGTGGCCTATGTTTTGCTAGAATATTGATTCATTGTCGTTCCGGCAAATTTCAGGTGCTCAATATGTCCACTTTTTAGCAAAGGTCATGCTGAAATTTTCCGTGAATTTCGGCATGATGTGTGCTAGGAAGTAGGACATATCAAGTGCCCGGGATTTGCCGGAACAGGAATGAAACAACATTCCGGCAAAACATAGGGCATTTTTATGTCATTATTCATTTTATTAGTTCTAGAATTAAATAGACAGATTGAACCCTACGAAACATGGCCGACAACGACGAAGCCAAAGGTTCTCACGCCGCCACGCAGAATGTGAACGATTTCTTTGACTTTTCGGCTACACAGGAAGAACAAGGGTCGCATGGCACCCTTCTCATAATGGAGGGTGGTGGTGGCGCTGACATCGGCACTGGCACCGATGGCACCGACATCGGCATGGATGGTGGCAACCAGACCATGGAAGGTGGTACCAAATCCACTGCGAAGAAGCAGACGAGGTCACGACGCCCAAATAAGCTCGGCACCGGAAGACTGGTGGTCCACGAGGTGCGCCCCGGCTAGTTCGAGCCAATAATGCCGTGGGAAGTGTCAGCGTACTATGTCAACCAAGTAGGATGCATCCTACAGGAGACCATCAACATCAACGAGACCAACATAAGGGTGAAACCACAATTGGAGCAACTCCTGCTAACCAGGTTGCACGCGAGTTGTAGTTCCCCGGCCGGAAGGACGATAAAGTTCTGTGGGAAGATAAAACCATGGAAAAGATAAACCAAAAAGCCCTTAGCAAGTTCAGCAATGCATTGAGGGAGTGGAAAGTTAGGGTGGAAAGAGCGATTCATGAAGAAGGCTCATCCTACGCCAAGATTTTTGTAGAGAATCCGACAATTACGGAAGCGGACTACGAAAAATTCAAGGAGACTTGTGCTGCCGATGAAACCAAGGCCAAGTCGAAGAGATTCAAGGAGCTTCAGACCAGGAACATCGGGACCCACCGCCTCGGAAGCCGTGGTTACACGGGCAAGAGGCACGTGTGGGATAAGGAGTACACACAACGTGAAATTCAGGGGCTACCAGACCCCTTGGTAGAGTTCACCGACCCGCAGGAGTGTGGCTTCATCAGGGGCTGGTACAAGTATGACAAGAAAACTGGGTAATGGTACACGGACACGCCAATGAGGGAGTTCATGAGAACACTGGTAATTATTAATTTACCACCTTAGCAGCAGAAAGTGACTCGTCATCTCAGTCATCGATGAAGTACAAGTGGGACACCCCTTTCAACCAGGGCATTGACATAATGCAGGGAAACCTAGTGAACCAGCGGCCGCAGTATGGACGTGTAGTCGGCGCCGGAGGCAGCGCCACATGGACGTACTACTACCTGGAGGACAAGGAGACAAAAAGGCCGAGAAGGAAGTTCTACGAAGTGTCTATCTAGGAGAAGGTGGCGCAGGCAATCGAGAAAGTCACAGCTAAGTCCAAAGAATAGGCCAAAGCTGAGGCAGTCCAGGCAGAACTGCCTGCAGAAATGATTTAGCAGCTGCGTTTACTTCCTTGATTCTGGCTGTTGTCAACTGGGTGAAGGAAAATCCAACCAAAACGACAGAGGATTTTCCCCTCCCCAACTTCGTCCGGAGCAACTCGGTGAACATAGTAGCCGCACCTGTTCTCGTACCTACTCATAGCAGCCTATCCTCTGTCTCTGGCATGCTCAAAGGAGCTTCGACATTAGCTGAGCTCGACGCCCTCATAGTAATTACACATCACACCCTCATGAACATATCTAATCTTTCATTTTCTTTGCCTTTCGGATCTCTGACGCCACACACATGTCTTCGCAGGCCGACTCAAATCCGTGCACCCTACTCTACCACATCAACGAATAGTTAGTGGATGTGGGAAAGGGTATGATAAAGAAACCAAAGGATCGCTTGTTCCATGGCCAGCAGATGCCCAATGACACCTTCAGGGTTTCCATGGCTAGTGTGAAAGCAGGCTATGAGGGTTTGGCCCTGTCGGCGTAAGAAAAACCAGAGAATTGCTTGCCTGGTGTGCTGGGCCTTGATGGTGCACCCACAAATGCCCCTCGACAGGAGCATGACCCTAGAAGACTCCAATCTACTCGGTGGACTGTGGCATGAGCTATCAGGAGATGACTCTAACACATGGTCTGGCCTCCCGGGAAGCTATGCTCTTTTCCCATTGATCCGCCTGGCCGGAGAGAATCATGACTTCTGGCTGGTACGCAGCGTCCCATACCTCGATCACTGCCGCCCGCGTCAGCAGAAGGATGGGAGCTGAATGACCAGTCCACACGCATGGGCTCCTGCAAGGTTTCCATAGGGACGAGATCACTCACAGTGGCTACAAGGCAGTTCACCTGCCTCATGCTCTACTAAAGGGGCAGTACCTCATCATTGGCCACCTTGTATGAGGAAGGAGGCAGGTGAGTATCCATGGTGCAATACGCTGCCCCGGGAAGTCATCATCATCACACGTACAAGCGTGCCATGAGCGGCCATGTCGTTATGGTACAAGCTAGAGCCAACCTACTCAATGTAATATTCAGCCAATGGTAGCCTCTGCGAGGGTCCTTGGGAGGTAGTATAAATAGGGGAAGGCTAGGGCCTCAGAGGAGGTCGGATTCATTGACAACACAAGTCACACATTGTAGCCAACAATCATATGAAATAAAAAGCATTGCAGGAGTAGGGTATTACACTAACACGGTGGCCTGAACCTGGGTATTTCCTATGTGCTCTTCCTTTTGTTCTTCCTCCTTCAATCGACCATGACCTAAGAAGCTAGACGTGTTCAGTCCCTATCCGAACTCTCAAAGTGTTGTAGCTAACAACACAATGTCCGATTCTTAGACACTGCATTTGGTGTGCCAGGTAGGGGACTGAGGAATTTCTAGTAAGCTTGGTCTACATCTTCTGCTTCTTCGAGCACTCTTCGATTCTTCGGCGTCTTGACTAACGCCGCCTCTTCAAGAATAGCGCCTGCTCCAGTAGCCACTCCGACATCCAACGACGATGGCACAGGGCAGGCTTCCCCGGGCCACGGTGCGCCCCCGTGTACATTGTCTCGGCCTAGGTCTTCGCGGCGCCACGGTAGCATAGTGCCCACATGGGCGGCTCACGGTCAGAGGGGTGCTGTTGGAGGCGCCTTGCTCCCAAGGAACCATGGGCAGACTAGGCCCACGTACATCTCCCTCCGGTGTCTCCGGCAGACATCGGGGGAGGATCTTAGGAGCTTCATTGGTCGTTTTCGCCAGATGCATGCACAGACCCGGGGCATTCCCGAGGCCGCTGTTGTTGCAGCGTTCTTCCAGAACGTCTGTAGCATCAGGGTCCACACGATGCTTGCTGGGCAGAGGGTGATCACCATCACGGATCTCTACCGCGTGGCACGCCAGTGCGCCCGATCCTTGGAGGCCGGCGTCATCCCAGGATCTCACCGTTTCCGTCGTGCTAAGCCGGTCCTCCACGGGGTCGTCGTCCCTCTGAATGGGCCTGAGCAAGTTCAGTCAGCATTATGGGCCGGGCCTGTCACTTCCGCCAGCCCCGCCCGTGCTGAGTTGGTGGCTGTACCAGTCACCCCGGCGGAGCCGGCTGTTCGGGAGGTTCATCAAGAGCCAGAGAAGACCTCATTTGTCGTCCAGATCATCCTCGGCAGAGGCGCATCCCACGACGTCTCCGTCAAGGCGGCCTTCTCCACCACGTGGGCCCGAGGGCTGTGCTCGATCCCTCGGAGCATGGTGACATGCTGTTTTAGTGGATAAGACGCCGCCCTGGGATCACCGGCCGGCGAGCAACCAACATCCCGCAGCAGGCCCAAATCAGACCTCGATGTGTTATGTCTAAAAAGCTAAGTACTCTATCGAGCCATGTACTCGGGATCTCCCCCGTTAAAAGGAGTGTCATGGCATGCCCACGCTATGTACCTTTGCAGTCTTGTTCCCTTTCCCCGCGCTTGTACTCTCTATGTCTATTCATCGAGTCGGGAAAAAGGGGGCACGTACTCCCCGACGTGCACACGCGTTTAAGCTATTTCCTTCCCGGAATTCCTTCAACGTATACTAGTCCCGGCCATACTATTCTAGCCAAATCATGAGCCACCATATTGTTCTCTCTATTACAATACTCATAGATGACATGATTAAAATCTAAAGACATGAAGTAGCAATCGTCAAAAATAGCACTTGCCACTGAAGAAGAGTAGCCTTGTTCTTGTGATCGGAGGCAGTTACCCCGGCTACGTGGGATTCAGCTAATTATAATACGGGACCCGGGAAGAATGGTATATGCACACACTTAGAAAAAGATATGCAGGATTCCTACAAGCAATCCTTAAACTTCTTACAAACTAAGAGACGCATATTTAACAAAATCATCCATACTATTGTGTAGCTACATCGATGGATCAGGTTCCCAAAAACGGGAATACAAACTGAAGCAAAAGAAACTTTGTCGATCGACGGAGGCAGCAGCGGCCTCAAGGGACTTGGCAGCACGTCTTCCAAGGGGGTGGCTCTGCCGTGCCACAGAGCCATCACCCTCACCAAAATGCACGCCCTCTCCAGCGGTGCTCAAGGGCCACTGTAGTCCCCGTCTTTCTCCGTCCGCACCACCGCGGACATGTGGCTCGCCATGGCCCTCAGTGATCGTGCGTGGTCCTCGGGCACCAGCTCCTCTGTGATGGCGTCCACCGGAAAGAAGGGGTCGTGGTGGTGAAGCACGAAGAGAATGCACCACAGCAGCCCGTGCCTTCTCCTTCTCCAGGTTGTCGCCCACCTCCTCGCGAAGGTGGGTGAGCTTGTCTGCCAGATGATGAAAGATGCCGACGAGGTCCGCCACCCGATACTCGTTGAAGTCGACGCGATGGTGGTACGGGTTGAGCCCGAGGGCGGGCAAACCCCACTCACCTGATGGTACACCTCGCGTAAGACCTCGTGCTGCCTACCGATCTCCACCAACGTAGCTCCGAGACGCCCTGGATCTCGTCCCACTGCCGGCGCTCCCGCGCCGCCAGGCAGGATATCCGGAGGGTCTCCTGGGTGAGGTTGTCCCTCACCTCCTGCAGCCGCATCGTAGTGTCACGGAGCCATGTCCGAAGTTCTCCGTTCTCCCGCTCATGACGCGTCAGCATGTCGAGGGCACAGGTGCGAAGGTTGCTTAGAATGGCGTCCTTCTCCGCCGCCTCGTCCTTCACCTCCAGCTCGGCCTCACTGGCAACCAGCTCTCGGTGCAGCTGCGCCACATTGTGAGGAAGATTGCGAGCAGCCGCCATAACTGCCAACGCGGTGGTGAATGGGCGAGTGAGAGGTGCTTGGTCGATGAGCATGGAGGATGGAGTAGACGAAGAAGGAAGAAGTGGCACGACGTGAAGGATCTACCCTCCCTGTGTTTTATAGGCGGGGAAAGTGAGATGGCCAGTGCCCAGAAGTTACTGCGCGGCCTCCACTCCTCCTGCTTCCCCAAGCGTCGCGGTGCAGGAACCAAGGAGCCGCCTGCTTTCACGGCGTATTATTACGGCTATAAATGAGAAGCGACCGGGCAGCGAAGTGACTGGGCTCCGTGGTTGCGTTTTCCCACCAAGGGGCAGCGAGCACCATGTACCCGGCCTTAGTGGACTCTGGGCTCCACCCCCTCCAACGCCTTCTCGTATGTCACTCGGACGGCCTGGACCCGGGGGCTGCACTGGGTGTCCACAGGCCTAAGGCCGGGTGGCCCATGGCGAAGGTCAAATCTCGACTTCCCAGACGAAAACATCACTCCCCAGCAGCAAGGACTCTCAAGCAAAGTAGGCAGAACAAAAGTGCAAAAATAAACATTCACACAAGGGTTCAAGGCGGGCATCATACTCCCGGCAAGGGAGAACTCAAAGTATATTTTACAAGAAGAAGGGCGGGGCACTCTAATCATAAGTCTCAGGATCCGCGTTCTCGTCAAAAGGGTCGTCGGTAGACGCAGGGGTCTTCCAGGACCTTGTCTTTGTCACCACCATGGATGAACAAGCTGACTAACTCGCCCGCATAGCCAAACACGGCGTCCCGAGAGGCCTCCGCCCGCCCGGAGTTTCCCAGTGGCCGTAGCACATCGGCAAACGGAAACTCAGCATCGGCTAGATGAAGTTTGGTGAGGACGTGCTTGCCGACCTGTGTCGCCAGCTCCCTGCACTCCTGCTCAAGGGTCTGGTGGAAGTCCTTAGCAACCTCCGCTAGCTTGTCGACGAACTTCTCAAAAAACATGGCGTAGTTTCCCATGTCGTCCGCCTGGAAGTTGAGGGAGCCTGAGAGGGACATGCCCAATGTCCCGGCAATGCTAAAGATGCGATCATGGACCTTCTTCAAGACCTCGCTTTACATCTTCCGCTGCCCTCCGTGCTAGCGTATCGCCCCTCGTTCTTGTCGTTGGTCTCTACCAGCTGGGCGTACTTCCCCTCAAGATGAGTCAGCTCTGCCTGGAGCTCCCCACGCTTCTTCTCGGCATCGGCCCGGGCCTTCTTGCTGTCAACCACTGAAGAACGGCCCCCCTCTACAGAGCCCTTCATCAGCTTAAGCTGCTCCTCCAATGATGCACACTTAGCCTCGAGGGTTCTCCTTTCCTCAAAAAAGCATGACTCCTAGGAGTCCTGCCATTGCTGATATTCAGCATGGGCCTCGTCCTTCCGCTTCTGGAGGGACTTTGCGAGGACTTTCGCGTTCTCCGCCTCTTGCGCTTGGTGCTCCCGCGCAAGTTCGGCGACCACCTTCTCACGGGCTTCGTCCTTTGCCCGGTCTAGGATCGCTTTGGCTTCCGCCAAGGCTTGGGCAACCTGCTCCTGCATACCTTCGTCCTCTTGTCGGGCACGTGCGAACTAGGCAAAGAAAACCCTCCACGCGTCAACAAGAGCCCCCCTCTCGGCCGCCAGACCAACCTCGAGCCGGTCGACCACCCGACGCACCGAATGAAGAAGCCTCCCATAGGGCACACCGCCACCGCCGGCACCCCCGGGTAAAGCACTGGCCCCAGGGCCCAGTTGGAGCTGCCTGCAAAAGGCGGTTCCCGGATGGTCCCTTCCACCGAAGCACCCGCTTTTCCACCTCCAGAGGCAGTGCTTCCCGTGATGGCGCCCAACAGGATCTCGGAGCCCCCTGTGGTCTCAAGGGTGGGAGCATCCGGAGCCAAATTGATCTTGGCGGGGCTTGTCGCAGTAACCTCCCGGGCGGCCCATGCGACGTCCTCACCTTCGCCAATGAGGACCTCAGGAGTTATCATCGCTTCGGTGTCGCCTGTTGATACGTCCATTTTGCATCATGTTTTCCTACTGTTATTTATTATGTTTTGGGTCATTATTTCACTTTATGATGCAATCCTAATGCCTTTTCTCTCTTATTTTGCAAATTTCACATGAAGAGGGAGATTGCCGGCAGCTGGAATTCTGGACCTAAAAAAGCTACACTAGAGATAGATATTCTCCACAACTCCAAATGACCTGAAAATATACGGAGAATTATTTTGGAATATATACAAAAAATTGGTGGAAGAAATACCAGCAGGGGGCTCACCAGAGAGCCACAAGCTCAGGGGGTGCGCCCTACCCCCCAGCAGGCCTCTGGGGCCCATCTTCTCCTATAAGATGCTATTTGCCCTAGAAAAAAATAAGAAGAAGACTTTCGGGACAGAGCGCCACCGTTTCGAGGCGAAACCTAGGCAGGAGCACTCTTGCTCTCTGGCGGAGCGATTTCGCCGGGGATACTTCCCTCCGAGAGGGGGGAAATCGAAGCCATCAACATCACCAGCGATCCTCCCATCATGGGAGGATAAATCTTCATCAACATCTTCACCAGTACCATCTTCTCTCAAACCCTAGTTCATCTCTTGTATTCAATCTTTGTCCCAAAACCTCAGATTGGTACCTGTGGGTTGCTAGTAGTGTTGATTACATCTCATAGTTGATGCTAGTTGGTTTATTTGGTGGAAGATTATATGTTCAGATCCTCAAGCATATTCAATACACCTCTGATCTTGAACATGAATATGATTTGTGAGTAGTTACTTTTGTTCTTGAGGACATGGGAGAAGTCTTGTTATAAGTAATCATGCGAAGTTGGTATTCGTTCGATATTTTGATGATGTGTATGTTGTTATTCTTCTAGTGGTGTCATGTGAATGTCGACTACACGACACTTCACCATATTTGGGCCTAGGAGAATGCATTGGGGAGTAATAAGTAGATGATGGGTTGCGAGAGTGATTGAAGCTTAAACCCTAGTTTATGCGTTATTCCGTAAGGGGCTTATTTGGATCCATATGTTTCATGCTATGGTTAGAATTATCTTAATTCTTCTTTCGTAGTTGCGGATGCTTGCGAGAGGGGGTAATCATAAGAGGGTTGCTTGTTCAAGTAAGAACAACACCCTAGTACCGGTCCACCCACATATCAAATTATCAAAGTAGCGAACGCGAATCAACTAAACATGATGAACGTGACTAGACGACAATTCCCATGTGTCCTCGAGAACGCTATGCTTACTATAAGAGAATGTTCCGGCTTGTCCTTTGCTATAAAAAGGATTGGGCCACCTTGCTGCACCATGGTTACTATTGTTACTTATTATGAATTGCCATGTTACAAAACTACCTGTTACCGCTACTTTCAGTACTTGCAGAGAATACCTTGCTGGAAACCGCTTCTCATTTCCTTCTGCTCCTGGTTGGGTTCGACACTCTTGCTTATCGAAAGGACTACGATTGATCCCCTATACTTGTGGGTTAGCAAGACTCTTTTCTGGCACCGTTGCCGGGGAGTGAAGCGCCTTTGCTAAGTGGAATTTGGTAAGGAAACATTTTTATTACGTGCTAAAATTTATTGTCACGTCACTATGGAAAATAATCCTTTGAGGGGCTTGTTCGGGGTATCTTCACCTCAACCTACTGAACCTACTGAAAATATTATTTTGAGATTCCTTCGGGTATGTTAGAGAAACTGCTAGCTAATCCTTATGCAGGAGATGGAACGGTACATCCTGATATGCACTTGATCTATATAGATGAAATTTGTGGATTATTTAAGCTTGCAGGTTTATCTGAGGATATAGTTAGGAATAAAGTATTCCCTTTATCTTTGGGGGGGAAGGCATTGACATGGTATAGGCTGTTGGATGATATTGGAACATGGGATTGGAACTGGTTGAAGCTGGAATTTCACCAGAAATTTTATCCTATGCACTTGCTTCATCGTGATTGGAATTATATATATAATTTTTGGCCTCGTGAAGGAGAAAGTATCGCTCAAGCTTGGGGGAAGCTTAAGTATATGATGCACACATGCCCCAATCATGAGTTCTCAAGAGAAATTATTATACAGAACATTTATGCTCGGCTTTCTCATAATGATCAATCCATGCTCGATACTTCTTCTACTAGCTCCTTTATGAAGAGAACTACTGAATTCAAATGGGATCTTCTGGAAATAGTTAAACATAACTCTGAAGATTGGGAAATCGACAAAGGTAAAGAGTCAGGTATAAATCTTGAGTTTGATTGTGTTAAATATTTTATGGAAATCGATGCTTTTCATAAGTTTAGTACTAAATATGGACTTGACTCTGAGATAGTAGCTACCATTTGTGAATCATTTGCTGCTCATGTTGATCTCCCTAAGGAGAAATGGTTTAAGTTTCATCCACCTATTGAATTAAATGAAGAACCTATTATAGCTAAAGAGGAAACAATAATTTATAATGTTGATCCAGTTGTGCCAATTGCTTATATTGAAAAACCTCCTTTCCCTGTTAGGATTAAGGAACATGTTAAAGCTTCAACTATGGTTAATAAGAGTAATATTAAACCAATTAAACCCTCTAAACAAATTTAAGTGGAACCTAATGTTGCAATGATTAAAGATCTTTTGGTTCATAATATTGATCGACATGTCATATACTTCTGTGAGGAAGCAACTAGGATTGCTAAACGAGAAACAACAGATAAAAACAAACCTGTTGTTGGCATGCCTATTGTTTCTATTAAAATTGGAGGTCATTGTTATCATGGTTTATGTGATATAGGTGCTAGTGTAAGTGCTATTCCATTTTCTCTTTATCAAGAAGTCATGAATGAAATTGCACCTGTTGAAATTGAAGATATTGATGTTACTATTAGGCTTGCGAACAGAGATACTATTTCACCACTTGGGATTGTTAGAGATGTTGAAGTCTTGTGTGGTAAGATCAAATACCCTACTGATTTTGTTGTTCTTGGATCACCACAAGATGATTTTTGTCCCATTATATTTCGTAGACCTTTCTTGGATATAGTTAATGCTAAGATTGATTGTACTAGGGAAACGGTCAGTGTTAATTTTGGTGATGTATCGCATGAATTTAATTTCTGTAAGTTTGGTAGACAACCTCATGATAAAGAATTGCCTAATAAAGATGAAATTATTGGTCTTGCTTCTATTGTTGTTCCTCCCATTGATCCTTTAGAACAATATCTGCTAGAGCATGAAAGTGATATGCATATGAATGAAAGAAATGAAATAGATGAAATATTCTTTAAACAAGCACCAATCCTTAAGCATAATTTGCATGTTGACACATTGGGAGATCCTCTACCACCTAAGGGTGACCCTGTGTTTGAATTAAAGAAACTAGCTGATACATTAAAATATGCTTATCTTGATGAAAAGAAGATATATCCTGTTATTATCAATGCTAACCTTTCAGTGCACGAAGAAAAGAGATTACTTAAGACTCTGAGGAAGCACCGTGCTGCTATTGGATATACTCTTGATTATCTTAAGGGCATTAGTCCCACTTTATGCTTGCACAAGATTAATATGGAGCCTGATGCTAAGCCAGTCGTTGATCATCAACGCCGCTTGAATCCTAAGATGAAGGATGTGGTAAGAACTAAAATATTAAAGCTTCTGGAGGCAGGTATAATTTATCCTATAGCTGACAGTAGATGGGTAAGTTCTATTCATCGCATTCCTAAGAAAGTAGGTATTATTGTTGTTCCTAATGATAAAAATGAACTTATCTGTAGGAACGAAGTATGTCTACCAGAGGGGGTGAATGGGAGTTTTAAAAATTCTTCAGAAACTTCAAAACTCTCAGAACACAGCAGCGGAAAGAAGGATAACAGATAACAGTGAGTGCAAGTAAACTACTGAACTAAAACTAAGCACAGACATCGAAGAGAATCACATGATGGAAAACATGCAGACAGGGTAGTTCAAATGTAAAAGTGTGAAGGAATAACCAGTAATGCTTGGTGAAGACAAGGAGTTTGGTAGAACAGTTCGCCCTCCCGCACAAGGACTACGCCTGGTTGGAGGGGTTGTGATTTAACACAGAAGATAAACTCTCTTCACCCTATTCTCCTCGACAATTGGTTCATTAACCAATGCCGATTACTCATGGTAGATACTTGAGGCGATCTCCAAACCTTTACAGACTTCTTCTTCTAGAACCACAATCACTCTTGGTCTCTGAAGGAAATGACACTTAACCTTCTAGAGAGTTTGCAGCTCTCAAGAGTAATAGGTGGAGCGTACTGGACTTAGATTCGAGTGATGCTAAACCACTGTCTAATTCTTCGGCTCTAGGGTTTTTCTCTAGGTGGATTTTAAACTAAAATCACTCTGGGGAGGGGGTTGCTCAACAAACTTCTCAGAATCAAATGGAGCAGCCATCGGACAAATCCGGTGCGGGGTGGCTATTTATAGCCGCAACCTTCCTTGATGGGAAATGACCATTTTGGACACGCGGTCCAGCCAATGGCCAACCGACACGTTTGCAATGGTCGGATTTTAGAAGCAACGGTAACATTACTTGAGGAACAAAAATGCTAACTCTTCGGACTGAGCCAAGTCTCTCGAAGTGAAGAAGATCACAGTCTCTTGCTGGCAAGTATTTGCTCAAAACACAAAGAGATTTCTCTCAGAACTTTCATGGGTTTGAGTTTAGCATGACATAGCTTCTGAGCTGCTCCCCGGCCCTCTGACGAAGGTGAAGGAGGGAAGTCTGCGAGGGCCATAACAGCCCGTGGTTCCTCAGGCTCGGGACCCCCCCTCCCCCCCGCAGCGGAGGGGAGGGGGGAGTCGGGGGCACCTCGCGTGTGGATGGTACAAAGGCATCCACTACCCCGGCCTCTGGCCTATAAAGTGTGAGGGTTTTGTTGTTCCTTGTCACCCGTCTCCCAGGCTCCCAAACGTCCCATGTCTTCACAGCCCTTTTCTTCCTCCTTGCTTCCTCTCGTTCTCAGCGATGGCGCATGGAGACGTCGACTACGAGAAGGAGCAGATGCTTGCCCATCTTGACGTGAAGGACATCGAGCTCCGAGAGCTGCGTGAAGCCCTCAACGGATCCGCTCTCCATCTGGAGAGCGATAACGCTGAGTTGCACGGGGAGTTAGAGATGGAGAGGATCCGCCGCAGGGAGGCGGAGGAGCTCTTCGGCCGCCTCCACGCTGACCAGTACGGTAGTGTGGGTGCGCTTCGGGACATGTATTGTCGGCTGGCCAAGGATATGCACGCCCTCGATCTTCAGTCCTTCGTCCCGTACTCCTCCTTTGACGAAGGGAAGCTGAACCACCTGACGGTCTTCTTCCAGCACCTCACTGCCAGGTTCAGGGAGCTCCGCGAGATGAGGGAAGCGGCATAGGACGCAGCGGTGGAGGAGGCCATGCGGGCGGTGGCCACACGCGTCCTTGTCGGTGTCCATCTCACCTCTCCCCACTTCCCATTAAGGGTTGTGCTGGGGGAGCAGTCTGTCGAGGATTGGCAGGCAGCCCAGCACGTGGTGGAAGATGTCGTTATGGCGGTGGTGCAGCAGGAGAAGGACGCCAACCCCGGCGGTGCGTGAGGCTCCAGCCCCATGGGTCTTTGGAGCCCATTTCCTTCTTTCTCTTGTTGTCTTCTTTTTCTTCCTTTTTTAGAGACTAGGCCATCGGTCCGCTAGCCTGGGCGGACGACATGTGTTGGCGCGCGCGCCAGCCGGTTTATCCTTTCAGTTAGAACTTTTATGTTCTCGGAGTATTTGCTTCTTCCTTTGTTGTACTCATCATCCTGTACAAGAAGAAGGCGAAGGCTCGCCACCATGGTTAAACTGGCTAGGGAAAAGACAATGAAACCCAGCAACCCGGGAAAGCGGTTCGCACGGGAGAGGTCCCGTGAACTTTTCCTTTGCGGAGGCGCATCACACTGCAGCAGCTTCGTCGCATGGGGGGAGGAGCAGGGGCTTTGATGGCCAGAGGAAAATATTGCTAGCCCGGGACAAGACCCGAGAGCTTTCCCCTCACAGGAGGTGGGGGGCGTGCTTCTAGATCCACTATAGGGGGTTGACACCAGGGCCATAGCGTCTGGAAAGCGGCTCGCACGGGATGAGTCCCGGGAGCGTTTCCATCACAGGGGACACGACGCTCTACTGTGGCTCGGCCGCGTAGGCGAGTAGTAGTGGGGTGGCAGTCAGAAGGAAGAGGTTCCTCGGGACAGGACCCGAAAACATTCCAATGTGCAGGTGGGGCTCGTGGTTGTGTCCCTTCTGCGAGGGAAAAGAGGCAGGGGCCCATCAACCTGAGGAAAGAGGCTCGTGCAAGAGAGGTCCCAGGAACTTTTCACATCGCGACCTGCGTGACACACCCAGTCATCCAGTTTAGACCACGGTTATCCGGTAGGTGGGGATTAGGAATACCATCAAGGCTTCGTCTTGAAAATGGGCAAGATTCCCACCTTTCTTCACGAAAACGGTGTCCGCATCTCCGTCCAGCAAGTGGGTGCCCACACACGTGCCGGCGGGCGAGGCGGCCCCCCTCCTTCTCCGTAGAGCCAGTTCTCATGACTCCGGGAGATGGCATCAAGAGGCCGAGCGCCCTTCTTGTGGTCGTAGTAGTCTTTGATCTGGGGTGGCTCGCCGGACCCCGAGGGAACGCCTTGACGGGACGGCCCAACGATTGGGCCCAAGGAGAGCAGCGTGAACCTTTGGTAGGCGTCCCCCGCACTGCTTAATCCAAAAAGCCAACGCCGGGAAGGATGCATCCCTTTTGTTGCGGCGGGAGCGGTCCTACCCTCCGCGATTGGGTCGCATTTGGGAAGGCCCACACATAGGCGTCTTCCCCCGTCGAGGCTCGTCACGATCATCGGACCCATAGGACGTCCACACCACCTTGGTACTTTTGGCACGCGGTCTTTCCGGCCACCGTAAGGTCTGCAACTTTGAGATAAGCGCACTCCTTCCCGCCACACAAGTCGGTCCATGGGTCCGCGTCGCCCCCTGACCGCCCGGCAGGTGCCGGCGTGGCCTCGCGGGGGTGAGCGCGCGTTCCTTCCCTTCAAAGCCACTAGTGTGAGAGCAGTGGGCGCACTCCCATCATGGAGATTCATCACCCTGAGAATGAGGGGACGCCTGCATCTTCTTCTTTCCAGTTGCCGAGATGGCAAGGGATTGGGACGCGCTTCGTGACCCGCTTCCCGATCGCCTGTCAGGTTACAAGGTGCCCTGCGTGCCTCCAAGTTCGCCCCCATAGTGGTTGCGTGAGGCGAACGACACAGAATGGCGGTGTCACCAGTCGGGGGTGAGCGGTCGCGGAGGGCCATCGTCTGACCTCTCATCATAATGCCAGCCGAAGATGAGGGGACATTTTGGAAACGCGAAGATAGTCGACCAGGATTTGCAGGAGACGCCTTAGTCCCCTACCTGGCGTGCCAAATGTCGGTTTCTAACAATCTACATATGCGTCGTAGAGTAACAACTCTTTGAGATTCGGCTAGGGACTGAACACGTCCTGCGATCCTAAGTCATGAGTGAGAGAAGTGGATGAACTACGAAAGAACACAAAGAGCTACCCAGGTTTGGGCCACCTTATTGGTGTAATACCCTACTCCTGCCTTGCTTGTATTTCAATGGAGAGACCTACAATGTGTCTGTTACAAGATGAAGCGTCCCCCCTGTGAGGCTACGGCCTCCCCTATTTATAGTGTCGGAAGAGGCCTTGCCGGGGCTGTATAGGTTGAATAAACATTGTGGTAGGCTAGCGTAGCTAGTACTTCGGTGGCATGGCTACCCATTGCACGCTTGTACCCGTGATGATGATGTCCTTCTAGGGCAGCGCTTTACCCTCTGGACATCTCTCTTCCTTCTTCGGCATTCGTCGGGCGGTGACGAGGTACTGCCCCTGTAGAAGCGTGGGGGATAGGCGAATCCCACTGTAGTCGCCGTAGATTGCTTGGGTCGCACAGGTCCTTCCGAAGGCCGTGTGTAGAGTCTGGTCATTCGTCTCTTGTCCTCCTTCTGTCCCCGGTGATGGGTCTTCTCGATATGGATCGTCACAAAGTCTTCGAAGTACAAACCCGGTCTTCTTGACTGGGCCTGCGCAAACCTGGGTGTCTTCCCGGGAAAGCCCCACGAAGTCCTTCCAAGGGCGTTGTGCCCTCTTGTTCCATCCCTCGTAGAGACAGTGCTTAGTTCGGCGGTCATATCAAGGCATCCGTCAATCGTCCCCTAGGCGGAGAAAAGTCCATGTCTTCGTCTCCACGGCTCTTCTTACCAGGCTAGTAATACCCTAGTTTTACTGACGCCGACAGTGGACAAGTACAAAACTTTAGGATAAATATAGTTGAAGAGATCTGCACGCTAAATAGAAGGGAGAGACAACGTTCTTTCATCATGCAACCATTATCTTTTACTCCCTTCGATCCAAAAAAATGTGTCATGGCTTTAGTTCAAATTTAAACTAAAGCTAAACTAAAGCCACGACACTTTTTTTGGATTGGAGGGAGTACAACATTAGCCTTAGATGTACTCTGCTCTATGAGTACCGTTGACACTTGCTTTATATGTAACTACCTACAATTATAAAATTTTAGTTAACCTTTTTTATCCTTACCAGTCTCTCTATTTACGAAACTTCAGTCTAGAAAATGCAACTCTTATTTTCTGAAAAACAATGTGACTCCTATTTTTAGAACTGACCACTTACAATAATAATGCAATTTTTGCCATGAAACTTCAAGTGACCATTATTTTGAACTCCAAACTATGATTTTTTTCCTTTTTTTAACTGAGCTCTATTAAGCACGGCGTACATTTTTAATTTCCCTTTTTTGCCATGAAACTTCAAGTAGTCAATCTTTCATCATTGTTTAGTCATACATACATGCATGTGCTGCCTTCATCTTTTGTTAATTATAGTACTAATGTTACCATGCATGTGATGTGTTTTCTTTTTCAAATATGCATGCACGTACTGCCTAGTTTGGTGTCTATTTGAATCACTAATGGACTGGGTTATTAAATCAAGGGAAGACTTATCCTAATCATTGGGTGACATAAGCATGACATCATGCATGAAATTTGGGTACAGACTTGTGCTAGCCGAATTAGCCTACCGTAATAATTCTAAAAAAAAAGATTGGTCAGCCATGACTTGTTCGGCTCGAACAAACTTGTACATGCACGTATGGAAACTGTTCGCCTCTTTTTTTCCTTCTACTTAATTTTATTTATCTCATTCATATTTGGTCTTTTTTTAGATGTACATGTCTAGACCTATACGTGTCCATATTAAGTCACGTGTTTGGTTCAAACAAAAACATGTACATGCATGTATTGAAATTGTCCGATCTATTTTTTTCCTTCTATTTAATCCGATTTCTCTCATGCATTGGACTATTTTTATGTGCACGTTAGGACTTCCTTGGATAAGATGTGGTAGACTTGTACGTGTGCATATTATGTCATGTTTTAGGTGTTACGTAACTTTCATTTATCTTTAAATCTTGACCGTCAAAATAATAATCAATGATGTATATATTCTTAACCTATGTGGACGAACGTGATGGCTTGTTTTACTTCTATCTTAATTATATAATAGATACTAAGGATGTATCTACAGCTACACATCCTTCTTGCTATGTGATTTCCAAATAGTGCTCCATCTGCAATGATGCTGGGATGTTTCTGACAACTTCAGGTTATTCCTCCTCTAGAGTTTCCA